>CM027840.1:22495140-27295140 GCA_016097545.1 Eucalyptus victrix | reverse complement strand
CAGTAGATCTCGCTTCAATCTGCCAACAATATCACCAAAAGTTTCACCTGCATCAGTCAGAAACTAAGTTCACTAATAAAGAAGCATTTCCTGCTTAGGTACATTATCTCAAGGGAAATTTGACGTCACTTGATACTAAAGATGAAGAAATATATGCCAATTAGTAGCCATTTGGCACAACTGAGGGCTATGGGCTCAATCATCAGGGAAAAATCTTAGAACCAATGCAGAATTTACACAGAGGCATGAGCGTACAAGGTGGCACATGTATGCAGGCACACAGAAAGATAGGTTCAAACTAATGCTAATTACGCAATGGCTGCAAAGGAAAGGTATTCTGTTGCTCATTTTAGTCACTCAAACTATCTATTAAAGTTGCGGAATAGGAATAGGAAGAAACTAAAGATAACATAAGTCATAGTCTCTGTGCTGCATAACTGGCACCACATCACATCCCCCTCTAAAGTAACACCCTCCAAAAAACACTCATATGCAAATCAGTCACATAATTTTTTTTTCTTTAATGGATTATGCAATTCTAGCATTTTTAGTGATAAGTGGTGATCATCAACACCAATCACAATTGGGATCTTCTCAAAGAGCTATTCATCAGTAGTCTAAGGATATCGTGGCAAAGAACTACAGGGCACCCATTAGTCAAATAGAGCAGAATGTCCGAAGTACATTAAGACTGGATCATGATCTATCAGCCTATTAAGACTTGCGCTTTTGGCAAAGAGCTAGCATCAACATTATAATCTACTGTACACAAGTGATTTAGCCTGCTTTTCCTATGAAGAATAGAAAAATACGTTGCCACAACAGAGAAACTGACTCAGGGGTACGTTAAAATAGGATACTGCATCCAATTGACAACTTGAAAAGCTAAAATTTGAAAAATGAACCAGCAATAAGTCCCTCGATCATCCAAAAGAGGCATATAGAATGAGGAACAGGCTTTGTGGCAAGTCAACTATACAACCAATCAGCTCGCTTTACCTCAGAAAAGAGAACATCAAAGAACCATCTCTTACCTTCACAAAGATTTCTATAAGTAATTTGTTGAGTTGGATTTAGTCAAATTTCTTGGCTCAAAAGAGAAAACCGCTTGTCAATATTTTGTGATACAATAGTCACTCATTGCCAACAGAATAAAGCAAAAATTGCTTTTAAAGTTTTGCTACGTGAAAGACAAGGGGCTCGTGAGAAGGAAAAAGATCGCCAAAGCATCTCATCACCTTGTAGACCTGCATTGTACGAGAAGAAGACCGTGGTAATGCAAGGTCCATATATCGCCTGCCCCATAAATATTTTCTTCAGAGTGGTCACCATATCTCGCTTCGGTAGGACTCTCGAAACATTGTTGAACCACATGTGCTGGCTAGGCCCCAAGATAACCAATCCATACGCGGTCATCCGCAGCGTTCGTATCAGGTCCAAAGAACTGGAAGGCGGCAATGTGATCATCTAAAAGAATTCAATAAACAGTAGTCAAGCAAAATCATAGTAGCCTAAGTAATCAGAATACAGACGTTGGGTAACACAGAAAGCTAACATACCCACATAATCTAAGTCGAAAAATCTATACTAATATCTTGAGCAGATGTTATCCCAAGGCCTGCCAAATGAATCGTTCACCTTACGGTAATCAAGCAAGATAAACTTCAACGCTCCCAAAACAATTCAAACTCTCCAGACCATAAAAGCAGGATCTTTTCGTGCGGAAAACACGCTCGAAGTCGGAACCGACGTGGTCTCTGCGCTTTACCTGGGAAGTCAGATCGGCGGCGGCGTAGATGAGCGAGGACGTGACGCACTTGGTGACGAGAGGCCGAGCCTCGAGCGAGCCCAAGTACCAGGCGAGGAAGCCGTCCTTCCGCGGCCGGCAATGAGAAGCAGGCGGCGAGAGGGAGGGCCCGGAGGAAGGGATCGAGCTGCTCCTGGCGCCGCCGCGGTTGCCGGCCCCGTTCCGCGAGCCGGCGGCGTACGCCCTGCGCCGCTGCGAGCCCGCGAGCGACGGGGATTCGAAGGAGACGGCGAGACCGGCGGGCGAGACCGAGAGCTCCGTCGAGCGCCGGCGGAGGTGCTTCAGCACGGCGCTCGCCGCCATTTTCATTCCCCCTCGAAATTTGGAGTTCTGGGGAGAAAAAAAAGGGAGGTCTGTATTCTCTTCTGGTAGGCACGCTCGTGTTTATGCAGGCAGGTGGGGTAAGCCCGCACGACCGCTGAAATCAAGAACTGTCCGGACCGGACCTAACCGATCACGGTTTCAGGATAAACCGGACAGGACGGATGGACCGGACCATTTTTTTTTAAATATATATTTTTAATTTTTTTAATAATTTAATAAAAAAAAAGCCTGTGATGGATATATATATATATATATATATATATATATTCTAATTTTTTTTAAATAATAAAAAAAAATTCTAAAAAAAATCATTCTATTTCTTAGACACTCAGACATACATATATATAAATTCAATTTAAACTAAAATCTTCATAAAATAAAAAAGTGGTCGATTCCGTTGAATTGAATTAGACCGAAACCAATGGTCTGATTTAGTTTCCAATCTTAGAACCAAACGGTCCGATCCCCATTCTCAAAATTGGGAATTAGAGCTGACCGGGAACTGGATTATCTCTAGACAGGTCTTCAGCGGAAGGACCGGAATCGAACTGGATCCGAACCGGACCGGGTTCGGGCCAAGGCCTTTTTCGAGCCCGGTTGAACCGAAGCATTCGTCAGGCCTTTTTAAGCCCCCGCCTCCTTCCCTCCTCTTTTCTCTCTCCGCGCGGTCGCTGTCTCTGTCGCGGTTGCTCTCGTCGAGAAGCTTCGACGCTTTCGTTCCTTTCATGGCGGAGCTCTTCTCCTCGTTGCGCGCTCCGTCTCTCCGCGTCTCTCTCCGAAGCTAGACGTTTTCCGAAGCGCCGGCGCCGTTTGCTTCGACGGCGATGCCCTCGCATCAAGGATAGCCGGAGCTGCGGGAGCTGCTGTTTGCTCGCGATCGGGGATCACGGCGAGGAATGGAGCTGCGCGGTCTCCATCGAGAAGCGTAGAGGTTAGGGTTTCGCCGGTCTTCTTCCTCGGGCGATCGAATAGCTCGCTCGCGGGAACGTTCCGAAGCTGGTTTGTGGCAACAGCTTTTAACATGGAGAGAGATGATTGCGACTGTCTGATAGCCGACCTCGACCTCAAGCATTAAAAAATAAAAAAGAAGAAGAGTTCCTGTGACCGTATGCCACCCGCTACTTGTTCAATTGAGTAGTCTTCTCTGCAGAAGATAGGTTGTTTTGGTTCGGTGGTCGTTGCGATTGAGCAAACGAAGTCGCTGAAGGAGTGCTGGACGCTATGGATCCTTCCATAATGAAGCTCCTGCAAGAAGATGAGGTTTTTTTTTTTTTTTTTTTTTTTTCCTTTTTTTACCGTATTTATACGGGAAAATTCTGCTCACGCCACGGATTTTGGGTGGGGATTTCTTATTTTGGTGAATTTTGTGTCTACAGGACGAAAGCATGCACTCGGGGGCCGACGTGGAGGCTTTCCAGGCTGCCCTCAATCGGGATATTGGAGGTGATACGTTGACTTCTCAGCCATCATCATCCGATAAAGGTGCTTTCGGCATTAAGTTTTCGCTCTCTAGGAATTAAGAATTTTTCCTGGTAGTTTTGATGCAAACTGTTAGGTTGTCAGGACATTGTCTCACATCGTGTTAATGTGATGATGACCAACTCATGTGCTATATGTAACGAAATTACTGCAGGGACGATGCATCATTACAACACTTTGATAGTATATAGCCTTGGGTTTAACTAGTCAAATTTATTGATTTGTCAGATTGGAATAATGTCTTTCAAGTTCGCTGCTTTGCGTTACCTTATGTTAAGTATTGTTGATTTCATTATATGCCTTGTGGACTTAATATGCCTTGTTTGACTTCGCTGGGGCTTTAAATTAAATTTTGAAAATTAAGTCAAGACATCATTGAACCTGCAGTCTCTAAGTCGATTCCTGAGAACTACTGTTGACCTGTAGATCGAATAATTGTATCCTTGGTCACAACTAATGAGTTTATGTGGAACCAGAGTCAGGCCTCTCAGATGTTGGGTGTGTGGATAAGATAGAAGCAGGTGATTTTCAGTCTGATGGGCTAGTTCTGGTTAATTTCATTTCCGTTGTAGAATAGTGGTAAATCAGTGGTGACTTCAAATCTCGCATGACTGAAGAAATGATAGATTATGGATTACTGACAATGATATTGAAGGGAAGCTTTTGAAGATTCTGATGGATCAGACCTTGTTTGTCTCAAGCTTTGCTTTTTCTTGATAAATATATTTAAAAGGTGGATTTAATCATTGACATTTAGTTTAAATTGGCAGGGATGCATTTGTCCAAGTATCTGTGAACTTAATTTAGAGCTGATGTGATATAATTATCTACTAGCATGCGAGGATGAGTATGATGAGATGTTCTTTGGTTTCTTTGTCTTATTTGCGAATTTGGATTTCCTTGATGAAGTTATATAGAAGCAAAGCCACTTGTAAACGGGGAATGAATTTTGTGGGAGAAATTTTCTGTGACCAGGAATTTTAGTAGGTAGGTTTTGATTATCGTGACTAAGAGTTGTTCAGGTGGGTTCCTACCTCTCTGCTTCTCATCCAATCTGTGTCTAGCATTAAAAGCCAACTTATAAAAGGCAAAAGTTATGCCACAAGCAAAAGTTGTCCCCTTCTGGCTCCAGCTCTTGAAATCCAAGACCCAAGAAGGGCATTCAGAACATTTTGTAGATTCCTTTTGATCTAAAAGAAGGATGGCAAAAGAACAAAACGAGGCTTTTAACCCCTCCTCTCTTCCAACACCATCAAAAAAGGAAAGCAGCAGAGACTAAACCACAAATAGTGGATGTAACCATTAAATATCTGAAAGGGATGAGAAACAAATTTGTTACAAGGATAAAATTTTTACAGAGGAAAAAAGTTATTTGGACTTCTTAAGCTTGTGGTGTAGTTTTGGATAATACTTTTAGCCAATGCTGTGTGAATGCGGTGCTTGGCAGTATCAGCTGAAAAAGGTTTCCTATACCAGTTTGCTATTTGAAATGCATGTGAGATGAGAACCTTTATTGGCTTGGTATGTGCTCCTTGTTTGATGTTATATTTGAAAGAATGCAAAACACAAGTAGAATTTTGGTCAATATACATATTGATGAGTAGCTTAGAAGTACTACAAAAAAAACTTGCTCCCTATTACCTCGGTCAGCTAGATCATTCCCTTCTTCCTTTTGCTTTTTGGCTGCTGATCTGCTATTTCTTGCTTCAAAGGTTCTTACTGTTAAGGAAATTATAATGCTTCAGGTGTCTCCCAAGGAGACAATGATATGCCTCGCCAATCATATCCAGGATGGCAACCAACTAACCAGGCTGCAAATGCAAATTCTCAAACTCACCAAGAGCAAAAAATTGCAGAACATCAAGAACAGATTTTGGCACAGATGCAACTGCAGCAAGATGAATCTCTTGCCGATCCCCAACGAAATAACACCTTGGAGGAAGTCAATCACCCACAGTTGAAGCAGGAACAAGTGCAAGATGGTCATCAACTTGGGCAGGGACACCAAAATTCTATCCAGATCAAGCAATCTCCTGGGATGCAAGTGTCAGAAAAGAATTCCCTTCCTATGAGTGGGCCAGGTAGAGTGCATACTCTTGACGCTGAATCTCAGTACTTAAAGTTACAGCAAATGAGCAATCAACAGGCAATGGTCCCCAAGCAAGCACCAAACAGACCAAACCTTGTTAAACAAGTGCCATTTGCATTGTTGCTCCCAGTGATTCTTCCCCAGCTCGATAAAGACAGAGCCATGCAACTGCAAACCCTCTATGCCAAATTGAAGGTGAGTCTTTGGTAAAGCTCTTTCTGATCCTTACTTTTTGTGGGAAATTTAATGAGGTTTGTTAGGTGCTTGTTTCGTCTCACTGCTGTAGAACAATGATATTCCCAAGGAAGTGTTTGCGCGGAACATGAGAGGAATTGTTGGAGACCAGATGCTGAAGTTGGCAGTTATGAAAATGCAAACACAGGTATGTTTAGCATGATTGATGTCATACACAGGACTATGAATGCCATTTTGTTACTAAGCTCCATAGTCTCTCGTTTGCAGCCTCCCCTGCAGTTGCAAGTTCAGGGTTCAACTTCAGCTCTACAGCAGCACCCTAGAATGCAGCCTGCTAGCGGTGCAAAGTTCAGTGATTCATCTCTACCGGGCCAAGTCCATTCCCCAATGAATAGAAATGGTCCAAAGTCTGGAGAGGTGGAACAGATACCAGAGCCTCGATTAATGCAGCAGCAGCATTTTCAGAACATGCAAACATTTCCTAAGTGTGGAAGTCCTGGTGTTTATCATCCATTCAGTGGGACGAATGTAAACATAGCTACTTCATCTGTCAAAACACAACCTAATGATTTACAAATGAAGCAGATTCCAAATCATCAAAGTTTGGGTTCAATTCAGCCAGGAGGGGCAGCTCGGACAATAAGCCTGGTGACTGCACCAAAATTTGATCAGCAGCATCCTAACAGTGATGACAAGAAAGCGCAATCTTCTCCTCTGCCACCATTTGCAAGTAATGTATCACTCCAACAAAATTCAGTTCCTTGGAAATCATCTACTGCTAAAGACCAAAGTTCGGGTGCCATCTCACCATCAGCCTTTGTAAAACAAGAACCTGTTGATCATTCCAGCATTCAACAAAAACCACAGTTGTGTTCCCTTCCCGGATTGTCCTCTGTTTCAGCTGGACATCTTGAGCAAAGAGTTCCCAAACTAGAAACCTCAAGGGACAGTTCACTAGAGCAGCCATCCCCAGGAGCAGGTTTCTTGGCTTCTACTAATACTAGGACTTCGCATCGGGGTTCTCTTTCCACAACACCAGCTCAGGATTCTAAGGTGGTCCTTTAAATTCTACAATGCTTCTATCTTGCAATTTAATCCAGTTAATTTCTTTGAATGCATTTATTTCTTTCAAATGCCTATGGGAATATAAAATCTGGATAGCAACCCCTGGATTAAACAATTAATCACATAGGCAAAGATGTAAAAGAACTGTCCTGAGGGTCTGTTTAAGTTTTGTTTTACAGTTAAGACATTTATCATGCCGTGGCTAGGAGATTTTTGCTGTTGGGAGTTTTATCTCCATGCTTTAGGTGGTAAAACTATTTGATAGCCATTCCTTTTCATTTGCTTGATTGAAGAGGTGTGAAAATACTCTTTATTACTAGGCAGCAAAACAGCAGCTAACTGATCTTTTCCTGGGCAGGGCTTCTATCATGAAGTGTAAAAAGTTAATGAGGCAAAAACTTTGGAAGGATTACTTGTTCACAAGAACATATTTACTAGTTAAATACAATCCTTTCACTCAGGAAAGGAATTCTCTGGTGACATTGTCACTAGGATTGATAGCTATTGTATCATTTATTGGACACAATGTTGCATTGACAACTGCGAATATAG
Organism: Eucalyptus victrix; assembly: GCA_016097545.1. Taxonomy (NCBI): domain Eukaryota; kingdom Viridiplantae; phylum Streptophyta; class Magnoliopsida; order Myrtales; family Myrtaceae; genus Eucalyptus; species Eucalyptus victrix. The sequence goes on along the minus strand of CM027840.1, from coordinate 27,287,629 downwards.
AGGAGATGCTTGGTACATGAACTTCTACTCTCATTAATCATGCTTACAATTATTAGACTGATAGGAATATATCGCATAAATGGCTACTGGAGTGGTGATATTGTGGAAATTTTACTTTTAAAGCATTGTTTTGTCATTCATTATGCTCTGCTTTGAAACTAGTAACTGGTGGTTCTTTTTGGGATAACAAGTACAAAAGTTTAGTCCTTGATAAAATTAGATGAAGATCTGACAGCCGGTAGGCCCTTTTTAAGAGATATTATTCGCCTTGAATCTATCAGCTAGGCTCCCAAACAGCATCCACACCAGCTGGGAATAATGCAAGGACGCCTTCTAAAAAAACTTCTCTCAGCCAGAAGAAGCCTCTTGACACACTTGGTTCTTCGCCTACTCCCTCAAGGTGATCTGGCTTCGAATGATTACACCCTTTTTGATCAGTTGAGTATGAAATTTCACTTTTGATATTAACATTTGTCCACTTAATGTTGTCTACCGAATCTGTACAGTAAGAAGCAAAAGGTATCTGGGACCTTCGCAGATCAAAGCATTGAACAACTCATTGATGTCACTGCTGTTAGTGGGGTCAATCTCAGGGTATGAATTGACAACACAATTCTGTATATTTCATCCTAAACTGATTATTAAATTTCTAGTAATTGGTTTTTTATCCGTGAAAATGTGATTGGAACTAGGAAGAAGAAGAACAGTTGTTTTCCGGGCCTAAAGAAGACAGTCGAGTCTCAGAAGCATCTCGAAGAGTTGTCCAAGAGGAAGAGGAAACTCTGATATTGCAGCAAGCTCCCCTGCAGAAAAAATTGGCAGAGATCAGTTAATTCCTCTCTTCCGAATTCCCATCTGAAATTTTATGTTTCTCTTAAATTATGCCCCAGTTCTCTTTGGTAAAAATATTTTACTCTATGCTTGTGCCAGTGGCCCAATGTGGTGTGCAGAATATAAGCAATGACGTAGAGCGGTGTCTGTCTTTGGTGAGATGCTAGCTTCTCTGCTCTTTAATGTTTCCTGTTTAGTGTCTTAACCGACTAATTTTCCAGAGTGTGGAGGAAAGGTTGCGCAGCCTACTGTGCAATTTAATAAGAGTCTCCAAGCAGGTGAGTCTTCTTCACCCTTCCACTAACTTGATTCAAATATTAGTCTCTCCTTATTTAAGTTATTTTGTATAGAGGGTTGATGTTGAGAGGCCCAGACATCAGACCATTGTCACTTCAGATGTCGGGCAGCACCTTATGATTTTGAACCGCAAAGCTAAGGAAGAATGGGAGAAGAAACAGGCTGAAGCAGAAAAGCTAAGGAAACAAAGTGAGGTGAGTTTTTGCCATTTCACCTAGCTAACATGACTTTTGACTTATGAAACTTATGCTGGAGTATGGGCATGTTTGCAGATCTAAAAATATGTCTATGCTGATAAATATGTTTGCAATAGTTGATCTGTTTGCCTCTTTTATTCAGCTCCTTTTCTGGTTCTCTGTCTATTGCTTATTAGTGTATGTTGTTGCAGCCCGAGGGCAGTCAAGGAGTTGATGGTGATAAAGAAAATGATGAAGGCCATGGAAAATCCGTGAAGGTAATATTGGATTTCTTTTTGGGTGCAATGCCTTGCCTAGGCAGAGGCCTCCCTTGCCTTGAAATCCCCTATTTATAGTGGTTGAAATGAGGATTGAATTCCAATGTTCATCAGCCTAGTGATTGTGCTAGCAATGCTTGGTCACATCACACCTCATGGATCCAGCCTGATCGTATTTCATTCTTTATCGTCTATACTTAGGCAAACAAAGAGGAAGACGACAAGATGAGGACAACTGCTGCAAATGTTGCTGCCCGAGCTGCTGTGGGAGGAGATGACATGTTGTCCAAGTGGCAGCTTATGGCTGAACAAGCTCGTCAAAAGCGTGAGGGAGGGTTGGAAGCAGCCTCTCAGGTCGGTAAAGATAGCCGAAAATCTTCAATTTCTGGAAGAAGCAATAAAGACAATCAAGCAGGAAAAAGGGGACAGGCTGCATCTGGTATGTCATTGAATCATTGTTAATTTGATATTTTGAAGTCCTGGTTTGATCGCATGAACAGTTGACGAAGATGATAATTCATTGTAAAATCTAATGCTGGACATAGAGCAAGTACTTGTTTCAATGAACTAACCATGCCAAAAACCAATGTGTTGGGTGTCATTGTAATCTCCCATTCTCTGATGTGTGGTGCCGCATCCCAATCAGTTCTCTTACCCAGTTTTTGTGCTTTACAGGGGTCATTAGAAAATTAGGAAGGAACCAAGCTATTGCATCACAACCGAAGGTAGTTCGTACAATTTCTGTCAAGGATGTGATTGCTGTTCTGGAAAGGGAACCTCAGATGGCGAAGTCTAGTATCATCTACCGCCTTTACAATAAAGTTCGTTCTGAATCTAGCGGTGAATAATTGAAGTGGCAATATTGGTCTCCACTTTTTAACTCCTAATCCAGCTGCCTCTTTAAATCATTCAACGAAGTGCAAAAAGCTGTCGATCCAGATCAAGTCTCACCAATGTACTCATTCTTGATGGGGAAAACATTCATCCATTTTTTAATGTGGTAAACACTAATCTTAGTTCAACCTCTTTAAATTTAGGGATGCTTGGTGCATTTTCCTGGTATATCATCTGTATCATACCTTTACTTCTTTTGATTTTGCACGTATTTCGCAGAGATTGCTCTGCTGCCATTTTATTTTGGCAGTAGTTGGGGGTTTCCTCAGCACATAACTGGTTTATCTCTGTCATAGTAGCTTAGGAATTCTCATTGCCGACATTGTGATTAATTGTTGGGAGTTAGGTGAATGGGAAGGTTTTCTATATGTATATTTTGGAGGCTACGTCAACTCATTAAAAGAATATGGTCCCATGTAACCTCAAATAAAATCACTGGCCTTTTTCTTCTTCAGAATTTCATCACTCGGACTCTCATTTCAATTTGCATTTGCATCTTTTTGTAAGCATAACATCTGAGTTATTCGGTCAATTAGACTGCAAGGTCACAGCCAGATTGGTGACATAGCATCTTCCATGGTTCCAGTTACTTAGAGATGATGGAGGCACGTCTATATGCACTTTTGTTTTACAGTTATCCATGTGAGCTCTCATCATGATTTCCAAAGGTGCTACAGGCTGCAAAGCATTCTCTAATGAGATCATCATGACCCTCTATTAGAGTTCGACATGTTAATGGTAATTGTCAAGATAGCATACTAGTACTGTTAAAGATTAGTAAGGATTACATGGTATGATAGATGTGTCTGCTCCCAGTTGCGGTGAAGGAAATAGCGGTAAGACTACCCTAGGGACTAGACGAAATATATGTTGGGCGACCCTAATGGCCATCCTTATTTCTCCGCTAGAAATAAGTACTAGTTGGATTCAATAGATTTTGCCTGGACCTCCGTATGAGCCTACTCCAAGGCCTTCACCGGAGTCATACCCAGATCCTCCATCATGCCCGTAACCTCTGCCTGAACCTCCTCCTCCTCCTCCTCCTCCACCAATTCCACCGATGCCTCCGCCATTTCCAAATCCCAAAGCCACAGCCTGATCCATACCCACTTCCCACTCCAGGGCCACCCCAACCGGATCCTCCCCCTAAGCCACCGCCCCCTCCGCCAGCAGAACCATACCCACCATTTGATCCTCCTCCATACCCGCCTCCACTTCCACCCCCAGAACCATGTCCGTCACCTTGACTGCCATTGTTGTAGCTGGATCCTCCGCCACCTCCGAAGCCACCGCTACCCCCTCTGCCAATGCCACCTCCCCAACCCCCTGTTCCATTTCCACCACTGTAGCCGCTGCCCATACCATCACCTGACCCATAACCTCCACCTCCCTTGCCTATTCCCCCGCCACCACCAAAACCACCGCCTTCACCTCCTAATCCCCCAGCTGTCACCGTTCTGTAGGCAGCTTCTTCCTGATCCTGAAATTTCCTTGCAACTCTTTGGCCTTGTCATAATCGTCACCTTTGCTCAGAAACCTCTTCCCCCTACTCCCTTCCACTACTAGGAACCGCAAGATGAACAAAATGAGGATGAAACTCCATGCAGCCCCATACTGCTTTCCCATGACACCCTCTCGCCTATGATGCATAATTTACATAGCCAAACTCAACAACCCCTTTATATGTTCTTACCCCGAAAAAACAACAGTAAAAAAAAAGAGCAGCAGGAAACAACCAGTAGACGAAAAAATATCAAAACGTCTATCCTCACCCACAAATCCGCAAGTCTCTCACCTCTCTTTTTGTTGTCTTCGGTGTGCTAGTTAATAGAGTAGGGGAAATGTTAAATGGCACGCTGAAGAAGCAACGTCTGAGAGCTTGAAGGACCGCGAACAGTAGCGCGCACGCAAGACTTCGCTTAAAATGGATGCAGGGGAGATGGTCCTCGTCCTTGTGCACATAAATATGAGGGAGGTCCTCTTTTGCAGCTTGGGGGGATAAACGAGTAGTCGCTGTAGAGAAGAGTGGAGTGAGTGGATGGGCAATGCATTGTGCAAGATGATTCTGGTGGTGAAAGCATTTCGCATGACCATGAAGGTGCGAAACGAGTGGTGTGCGTGTGGGTATGGAGGAAGAGGGTGCAACTCAAAAGAGATGATGACTACGCGATCGCTTTGTTGGTATGTTTCGTTCGCGAAACAAGATAATAAGAGGGGAGAACAACCGTGCATGATGGGAAGCGGCACGATTGGTTCTGATGTCGATTTGCAATCGACCTCAGATGAGGAATAGTTACTTCTATATCAGTTGTGAACCGAACGAAGGAGAATACGTGCGTGTGACACGATCATGTACATGTGTTTGGAGTGCAATGAGAATGACGTGATGTGAAATAATTAATATAATCTAATTGGTTGATTTAAACTTTTGAATATTGGTAAATTCAATTTGATTTATTGACAAGCTCGAAATAGGCTGCTCCTTAGTAATTTCTCAAGATAAAGTATTAAGTTCTTATTGTGCATTCCACTAGATTTTGCATATCGCTAGATGGATACTTCCTGTGCATTATGGTGCAACGTGACACAATCATGTGCGAGCTTTATTTGTTAAATGTTTTTTCCTTGTTATTTTAGCCACTCGTACAAAGCTTAGAAAAAAGTATATGTGTAGCTGATGAATGTTTGATTTTGCATAGTAATTTATTAAGATATTAAGAGATTGTGATCATTTAAAAGATAATGAGTATAACAACAAAAGGATGTATTCCAACATATTCATCCTTCAGGTGAAGTTTATATATGGGAGTTTGAAGAATATTTTCCTATAAAATAAGTGCAGTATTTCACTTTATGTATTTGCACCTATAAGTATAAGATAGATTTTTTTTTCATAATGCATTGAAAGTACATAAAATCCATAAAAACGCTCACTCGTATGCCATTGCCAATTAGCCTAGGCATCCACCAGCCCTATCTCTTTTAGCCCCAGAGCTAGAGGTCTACTTTCCCCACATGTCTTTTTATGGTTGGTCAGACCAACCTTACTAATTATATCTATTATTGATGATTATTATACATATATAATTAGTCTATATAAATATATCAACACATTAAGGATTAATACTTTGAAAAACCTCAAATTGATACACATGTGACAAATTTACTCAAAATTATTTTTTTTATTATGAAAAACCCCAAACGGATATACTCGTGATAAATTTACCTCAATTGACAATAAAAAAACCCTAAACTGATACCCAAGCTAATTTATTCAATTACTAAAAATCTCAAAATAGTATGCATACCCTCCGTTAAGTTAGATTAAATACCATAAAAAATCACAAAAATTGTATAACTATAATAAATAGAGAATAAAATCCTAAATTGATACACCAAATAATCAATTGTTTTTGTCATTCAACTTATTAATTTGATAGTAAAATTTAATAGAAATTAAAAATGATAAATTTATCACAAATATACTAATTTGGGGTAAATTTGTTATAGGATTTTCAGTTTATTAACCCATATATTAAATATGACAAAAAAAAAAAAAAAAAGGGAAGGGGAGAGGTGGCCCAGCCAGAGGTGGGCCACTTTTATAAAATGGACTCCGCAGGTTTGAATCCTTGGCCCCCATGTCCGTTTTCATTTTTCCCTTCAGCCTCCAACCCTTTTACCCCTTTTCTCGTTTTCTTTTGCCAAATTAATTCTTTTTCTGTTCCACTATTTCCTCTCTCTTCTCTCTCTCTCTCTCTCTTTTTTTTTCTTAATTTTGGTTTCTTCTTTATTTTATGTATTTTATTTTTTCTATTCAATTTTATTTTTTATCTTTCCTTTTCTTTGTTTCTCAACCTATCTTTTAGATATAGGATTGTCCTTTAGTTACATATTTCCAAACCGACCCATGTAATTCTTATGAGTTTATGCTTTTCTTTTTTCTATTGTTATATTTGTTGATAGACCTTTAAAAATATTTTGCAATGAACTCAAAATATGGAAATTTTGTTTCATCTTTCTTGAATATATGTATTATTCAAAAATGAAATGTAGAATAACAAAAAAGATTACTTCAATATTATTGTCAAATGATATAACTTATCGTGCCACGTGTCCATTTTTTTTAGCACTGCAAATAGTGAATTTTTATGTGTGATCTTTATTTTTTTTTATATTTTTAGTTCATAGACGAAGATGAGGCTCATATTTTCTATGGAGTTAGTTTTATTTTTATGGAATTATTTTTTTCTTATCAAAGTAATTCATTTATTGAAAATGGGTAAACAGAGAATTAGTATGAAAAAGAGTGTAAATAATGAATTAAATTTTTGATAAAAAAAAGTTAGTTTCCTTTACCAAATTAATCCATTTTAGTGTTACTTATCGATGCATAAAATGAATAATTGAACAAAGATGTGTGTCTGAAATGGGCCAATACAATTCATGCCGCGTGTCAATTTGACCTAGCACTGCTAATGATGAATTTTATGTGTACCTATTTTTTACTATTTTTTGTAAGTACGAAAATAAAGATAATATTTTTAGAAATTATTTTGTTTAAATTGAAGTGATTTTTAGCAAATTAGTACATTTATTGACTTACAATGTTACAAGAATAGTATGAGATGACATCTTTCTGCGTGTTTGTATATATTACCTGCAATCATATTAGTTTACAATGATCCTTTTAAAGAAGAATAATATTGAAATAAATCTTTTGACCGGAAAAGTATAAAGAAAATATTTATTTTCTCCTGCGGCAATGCGTGGGCTAATCATAATACAGTACCAAAGCAATATCCAATTTGGACTAATAAAACGTTTTTTTTTCTTTTTAATAAATTACCCATATAGTAGATGAGTATTAAATCAGTACTCCCCAAAATCCTTTGTTTTTCTGTCGATTTCTTTGTAGGATATTTAGTGTGGCGCTGCACTGAACATGCCGGGTCCAGCAAATATCACAGGACACATGCTCACTTGTCACTACATCACATGGTCGACTAGATCGGTCTCAACCATTTTCAAAGAAATATGACCAGACACAATCCTTAGTGCTAATCTTGAATGATTCTATTTGTCCAAGGAGTAAAGCTTAGCACTGAGAAAATTGCGCCTTTAATCGATGTAAAACAGTGGAAGGTGGATGCAAGTAGAGAAAGAAGTGGCAACATTACTACAAAGATGAGGTAAAACTTCAGACAAATGAAGTCCTGAACTGTGAAGACTTGAACTTACCATGCAAGAACTTCGTACATTATCCCCATGTCCTTCCTCTTTAGTTCACAATTCTCATCCTCAAAATCTCCCTCCTTCCGCACAGCTCACCACCGCCCTCGACCTTGAGCCGGCAAACAGCCACGTGGCCTCCATCTGCTTGCTGATCATACGCGCTGCATAGTGTGGTATCTTTGCGTGTTTGCCCCTCTTCTTCTCCGACCTCATGCACCCGTCAACAAACATCAAGCAGTCCATCAAGCTCTCTCTGCTCAGCCCTTTCATATCATAAGCCTGCGATCTTCTCCACAAGCTCTTGCAGTGATTGTTCGCCGGACTCGACAAGCAGAGAGCTCTTGTTGTGTCTCTGATAGCAGAATCTGCATCTCCAAGCAACAAATGACACTGGCCTCGGTTGCTGTAGATCACCATCCTGTCCTTCCTCAGCCTCAATGGGCAAATCTCTAGTGCCTCGTTGTACTTCAACATGGCCTCCTCTATGTGACCTGCCCAAAACATGCTTTTTGCTTGTTGTTTTATGAGATCCACTAAGACCCTCTTTTCTTTAACCTTTTCTTGGGTCAAAAGTTTCTCCCTTTTCCCTTTTTCAACCTTTAGGATCCATAATTCATCTAATGCCTCTTGGACTTTTGGATTGTCCTTGAATCTTGATCTTATCATTTTGCTGTGGTCTTGAAGGAGAGTTCCTGAAATGGCTTCTCCTATGTGGATCCTTGCTTTCCCAAGATTATTGAGTTCTATTAAATCTATGAGACAAAAAATGGCAATCTCAATGACTTGGTACCGGGTATTTTGGTCTCTGAGAAGTAAGAGAAGACAATCGATGCCCATATACTGCCAATCATCGGAAGATCTTGAGAGATTACAGAGATACTGGACGACTTCTTTGCAATCAGCTATCCTTTCTCTTCCAATTTTGGTGTAACACAAAATTCTAATAAGCCCAACACCACCAGGATTAGAGTGGTTGACAAGTCCACCCCACATCTCGCACAAGTCCTTCAAGAACTCTCCCCTGCAAATCAAATCCAAACTCCTTCCCTTGCAGGCAAAGCAATTTAGGAGATAGAGAGACCAGCATTGGAGCTGGCTCGCCCACTCCTCAGCCTTTCGGTCTTCCAACTCGGTCCTTCCGATACCGCGCGTCAGCAAATCGCGTTGGTACTTCGACCTCTTCATTCCATTTAGTGCTATGAATTGGGAATACACGACCTCGAGGCAAGTGCTTGCTATTTGCATGGCTGAATCAACCACTTCTTGTTCGTACGCCAAAACCGCTTTGAAAGTAGTCTCGTAGCTTGCGAGGTGGCCCAGAGCTCGGACTGCAACTCTTTGCTCGACCCAACTTAACTTGCCTCTCAGGAGCTTGATCAATGGTGGTATCACGCCGGACTCCACAGCCTTTTCAGCAAACTCGGCCTTGTTCATGGTGTAGGAGCCAATAATGTGGGCTGCGTAGTAAGGCACGTATATGTTTTGATCCCTAAGAAGCCAATCTTTGTCACTAATCCCTTCATGATCAAGTTGCTCAAGAGGTTGAAGATTCCGAGGGACGGGTATTCGGGATCGTCAGTGTGAGTCATGGCAATGTGCCAGAGTCCACTCAGGATGAGAACTAGCTCTTGGTTGTCCCTATGAAGCATCTCCTTGAAGCAACTTGTAATACCAGCTCTTCTGATTGATGGGTCTGGCTCCTCCATAATACAAAAGAAACAACTTGATGATAGGCTTGTGCTGGTACTGGTAGTTGTGGGGGTCATCTTCTTCTTCCTCTTCTCATGCTTTTCAAAAAACTCCATTGTACTAGTGTGTGAGTGAGTGAGTGAGAGAGAGAGAGAGAGAGAGAGAGAGAGAGAGAGAGAGAGAGAGAGAGAGAGATTAGGGTTTTAAAAGTTTCAAGTGTTCATTGGGGCTTATTCTATTGAGGTCACTTGGCAATTAATGGACGATTTGTGGGGAAGTAAGTAGATTGAAACAAGTAAATTACTGACCCACGGAGTGACTAGCTAGGGTTTGCAAAAGAATGCAAAATCTAGTGCTTTTGAAGCATTTTCCAATATTGACTTCATATGAGTATTTATGTAAAGAAAAGGCTTGTTTTTTTAGTGTTTCTATTTTTTGGTTGGAGTTGTCTGTGTGGGGTCATAGCTCTTTCCTGTTTTTAGTGGTTGCTTTATTCTAGGTGTATAATCTTAATGGAAACAAAAGCAGTTCTATTCTATATCTATGCTAGAAATCAACTGCAAGTATAAACTGAGCATAATAACTAGTATTTTTTTGGTCATCATCATGTTAAACAACGCAACCATTTTCTCATATCGCCTCCATGTGCATTTTGAACGAATTGAAGTACTCTCAAGTGATCTCTTATTATAGTAGTCAAAGGTCATCAATTTATAGTAAACCAACTCCCTCTGCTTTTAACCTCAATTTTGGCACCAAATCCTTTAACAGCCCTATTTCTCATCTCCTGTAAACTCTTTACTCATGCATCGCAGTTGATAACCTCAGTTCCCTTCAAATGCATGGATAATCAAATGAAGTCGTTGCTTATTGTCATCTGTCTGATTTTTGGTAATTTGTTTAGTCGACAACAGTTCTTTTTTTTTTTTAATAGATAATTTCATCCCAAACAATTGAAACTTATCATTGCGGTGGAGACCATATTCAGATTGAGTAAGATATTAGAGAACAAGTTCAAATGAGAATATAGTAACTTTCAACTATAAAGACGTGCTCAAGTAATTCGATATTTTAAACTCAACTTTGCACCATAATACCCTTAAAAGGCAGAAAGTTGCCCTACCCTTGTAGATTAGTGCCTCCAACATCAGAAAAGCAACTTCAGTGGTCCTTCCCCGGCAGAGAGTTTAAACAAATTCCAAGTGGAAGTCTAGTTTTGATATAGAAGATAATCATCAATTTTCATGTTGCATCTTTTTCCCTTTTGCTCCAAAAAGCTCTTTTGTCTTATGCAGCATAAAAGACTGTGGGCAAGAGAACAAATCTTCCAAATCTAATGAAGCTGGAGCTTAATTTATCTTGAAGAAAACTCCTTAAATTCCCTTGTGCGCCTCCATCATGATGTTGTCTGGAATGTAGATTCTCTCACATCAAAGAGATTATTGCTGCTTTATTATTTATATCGAGGTAGTTAAAAATAACTTTTAGATATAAACTCATTCTATAGATGACCAGTAGAATCTCAAGGATATAATATTCAGAGGCACATGAAATCCATTCCCTCATTTTTTAAACCCCAGTAAGCTTTCGGAGTTCGAATCGTGTTAGAAAGTTGATTGGACTCAACATACGAGCGATGGTCTCTTGGAAACCTTATGTGATCATCAGCTTCCAGTACAAAATAAGGACTGCTACTTACAAACTCTCTAGCCATACTAAGTGCCAACCACCTTTAACCCTAATTGTCTTTTTATCTTTTTCTTCCTTTGGCATGCAGCAATTGATCCAACTCAGAACTTTTCTGGGGAAGAAATTACAGATATCACAATCTCTGACAATCAGCAAGAGGAAGGAACTCTTAATATAATGACACAATTCTGAAGGTGTGATGTACAGTGACTCCTCAGAGAGAGAGAGAGAGAGAGAGAGAGAGAGAGAGAGCATGAATTCTTTTTGCAGAAAATCCTCCTGATTCATCCACTTTATGAGTTCAGTTCTGTTGAGAATGGGAGTGCACGAAAAGCTTATGAGGGACCACAGCTGAAAATCAGGGTTGCAATGGCATTTTTCAAACACGGTGTTTGTGGTCCCTTGACACTATTCCCAGGTTGTTCCTCTAGACAAATATTTTCTCCCACAACTCCAAGTTCCCAAGTACAGAAGCTTTATACGCTTATTGGAACTTTAGTAGGAATGTTGGTGGTCTCAAGAATATGCAGTCACTATATATAAAGCACATAGTGTACTAGAATAACGAGCCTGAAGAATGAGAAGAAATCCGAATCAGTTTCTAGGAATGTGGTTTACGACGGTAATTAAATATGCAGCCCGTGTCGAGGACTCCTCTTGCATATCAAAGTATATAATCATGACTTCTAGATGTGTAGGAGGGAATTCTGTGTGTTTTAGGATGTCCTTATCTGGCTTTGGTCCACAAATGCCGCAGACAACCAGCAGGGAAAGGGTGTTGCTGCTTTCAAGGCCCCTGATCAGGAAAAAAGAAATTGCACAGTTAGTCGCCTTAGATGATGCAAATATGCAGATATAGTAATCCTTCTTAATCTGATTCAGGTTTTGTTCCTTTGTAATTGATGTAATCTACCTCGGGTAGTAAACGAAGCTTCTACACTCGGTCTTGGGACACATACGTACCAGTGTCTTAATTTATAGGTCGGAGTTCCTAATAGAGGCAGTTATGCAACTGGAGAAAGCATATTGAGTAACATTGTTTAGTACCACATTATATGTTAACGTGATATCACTAACCAATCCCCACACATTGATTTGTCGCAGATCTTTAAACACGAACTGAATCTTGGACAGAAATGTGAACGCTGGTTGATCTGTGATATAACGTGCAATGTGGTACTTCTTTCATGTGACAGCAGAGATGGCAGAAATACAGCATACCAAACTGCAGACAGACTTATAGATTATCACTCAAAGCTACGGATCTTTTGTCTACCGTAAAATGCAGTTAAATTAGGTGGATGTACAGGCAATGATATATCACGGTTTCAAAAGCAATTTACTACTTTTGCTCATGATCTCGGGTTGCAACTGATGTGATTGAAACAAGGACCAACACGGGAAAATGACATATCGGAGCTAGGCAAGCTATATAGACTGATTGCATGGTTTCCTGGCAAGGAATTGTGTTGTTTTTGCATGGATAGTTAGGGCATGAATAATAACCATTCTCGCCAACAATTGATTTCGGGAGAAAAATAGATTATTCTATTTCTATTTCTAGATGAGTTTCTAAACAAAAATACCCGTTTGATAATGATACAAAATTTCTTTCTTTCAAACGGTGGCAAGCAATTGGCAGTGACCGGCGGACGGTGGCTAGCCGGCGGATGGTGGCAGTGACAGGCAGACAGCAAAGATGGACGGCGGACGGCGAGCGGCGAGCGGTGAGCGGCGGACGGTAGCGGTAGCCAACGATCGGTGATTGGCGGACAATGGTGGCAAGCGGCAACCAGCAGTGGCCAACGATGACGGCTGGCTACCAGCGATTGACAAATGGCAAGCGGCAAGCGGCAGTGACGAATGGACGACCGGTTCATAGCAAGGACGAAGGATGAGAAGAATTTTTATCTCTCATTTTTCTTCCAAAAATAGAAATGTAGAAAATTTTTATTTTTGATTTCTAGTACAAACCTATTTTTGGAATAAAAATCTATTTCAAAAATAGAAAATAAAATAATTTTATCAAACAAATTTATATTCCAGAAATAACTATGGAATAGAAAATTTGTTTTTGGAACAGAAATTGTAGTTTGTCATACATCCCCTCAAAATAAGCAGAAAAGGAAAAACATGCATCTAAATTGCAGTGTGAAATAAAAATTTTTGAGGCTAGTTAAAATAAATTTAGGAGCCCACCTAATCAATCCAAGTAGGAATTTAAATTCAGTAATTGGATTTATAGATGTTGATTTAGAGCGAAGCGGCAAAATGATGAGGTAAGGACTTAAGCAACACGATTTCGAAACGCCCATATGTCATCCACATTCAGTTTTGCCGGTGTAAATGGACCAGCATGAAAACAATCAAACCGGCTGTGCAGTTGTAGAAACAAAGAGGCATATGAGCTCAACCTAAGATGGTTAATGTCTCGGAAAATCATGCTTGAAGTTGCGCAAGATCAAGCATTAGGACAAGCTAGAAAGTGACAGAGAATTCTATATTCGTCTACGTTATTTACGAAGTTTCATATTGTTAGAATTTAAGAGTAAAATAATCTTTAGGAGCTTTAGGATTTATTTTATGTATATATAGAACATTATTGAATAGTAAAAGCACTTTTATCTCATGTGGTATCAGAGCCTAGAGCTTAACCCTAGATGCCATGCTGGAACAGTCGCTGTCGCCACCGTTGGCCACTTGTCAAAATAGTCGCCATCGCCACCGTTGGTCACTCATCGGAACAGTTGCCGTCGCAACTGGTCTCCGTCATGTGTCCCTTTTCTCACACGCAACTCTTCCTTATGAGAGTTATCTCTCATGCGACCTCGCACCTTGCTCAATTCACGCGACTCATCCAGCTCGTGAGACACCCTCGCACGGCTCACCCAGCTCACAGGGCATCCTCGCGCGGCTCGCCCATCTCGCAAGACACCCTCGTGCAGCTCCTCTAGTTCGCTTGGCTCCTTGGCGCAACTCTCGTGGCTCGCTGATTGCTGATTTTGGTCATTGGGATGCCGGTCGCTTACTTTGGTCACTGATTTTGGTCGCCTCCAGCATTGAAAAATATATATTGGTGGCTGGTCACTGATTTCTGGGCTACTGAGGTTTGTTGATTTATGGGCTGCTGATTCTTGGTGAAATATATGAGTTGATTTGGTGAGGTCGTTTCTTAAGGATATCTTTGGGTATATGAGTTGCTGATTACTACAAATATATGAGTTGATTTTAATGTATTTCTTTATGCTTGTGGGTTATTGAGACTCTTTTATATGGTGATATATTATCAATCTTGTTGAGTTATTGATTCATCAGGGCTGAGTTATCTGAAGAAAGCTATTGTGAGAATTTTCTTATTGTTCTTGGAGCATGGGTGATACTTTGAGGGATAAAAGAGAGAAAAATCATTCTGTGATCATTGAGGTTATTTCCTCATCTAATAGAATTATTGATTAGAATCTTGAAGGCAGTTCTAACTTCCATCAATGGAAGAAAATTGTGAAACTTACTTTGATAGGTAAGAATCAACATAGACATCCGAGTCTAAACCCAGAGATGATGAAACTTGGGGCTTTATTGATGCATGTATTCTTGGTCAGATATTGAACTCTATGGAAAGTAATGGAGTTGCTTTAGTAACACATATTGACACAGTTAGAGAACTGTGGGAGTATTTGGATGTGTTATATTCTGATCAAAATAACATGTCGTGGATTTATGAGTTATCATAGGATTTTAACCGATTTGAAAGGAAGAGAAGCTCTATCACATAGTACCTTGCCAATTTTAAGAGAATGTATGAGGGTTTGAATGTTGTTCCCCCTATTTCAGCTAATGTTCAACAAATGCAACTTTAGATAGAACAATTGGCTGTGATGGGATTTTTAGGAGGCCAGGCCCTGAATATGAAACTGTTAGATCGAAATTCTTAGAGGAGAGACTGTTGCGTCACTCATTGATACATTTGCTCAAGTTCTTCGAGTATCTCATTAGTCTTCTCAAGGTACATCTATGGTAGATAGTTCAGCTCTTATGTCCTAGTCTAAAATTAGCAATGGTATTAAGAGTGGTGGAGGATATAGTGGATGTGGTGGCCAAGGGAAAGGCCAAGGCATAGGAACAAGGAGAGGCCAAGGTCAACAGAATAATAATGTACAATCTTATGTGTCTAATGATACCTCAGGGGCCACAAGGACATGTCATTATTGTGGCAAACCTACCATATTTACAATTTTTGCTATAAATTACATAAAAGACCAGGGCAATAGCAACAATTTGTGAATACTACATCCAATACTAACTCTTTTCCATAGTCTTCTGAAGCCAAGGTAGTTGTTATGTTTGAGGAGGAATTGGCCCAATATAACCAATTTTAGATTTCACAGATTGCTTCTTCCACTGCTACTTTGATTCAGACAGGTAATGTTATTGCATGTCTTTCAGCTGCTTCTCGTCCTTGGTTCATTGATTCACGGGCTTCTGATCACATGTTAAGCCTTTCAAGTATATTTTCCTCTCTTACTACATTTTCATCCACAGTTACCTTAGCCGATGGATCATCTGGGGGTTGGCACTGTTCACCCAACTATTTCATTACCATTGTCCTCAGTACTGTAACGACCCGGGTCCCATTGTGTAATATTGTCCGCTTTAGACACTGAGTCATCACGACTTTAAAAGTCTGTCACACAAATTAGAGGGACTAGCCCCAGGACTTCCCCCTAAGCAATGTGGGATAGGAGATGTGCCCCCACGCTTGGGTTGTCACACTCTCCCCCCCTTGGGCGCACAGGGTCTTAGCTATGGCCCCACACGTGGTCGGGAGTTAACTCTGATACCATTTGTAACAATCCGAGCCCCACTGTATAATAGTGTCTGCTTTGGACACGGAGTCCTCACGACTTTAAAATGCGTTACACAGATTAGAAGGACCTAAGTCCTATAAACTAGCCTCAGAACTTCTCCCTAAGCGATGTGGGATAAGAGATGCGCCCCTGCGCTTGGGCCATTATCTTCCACAATTTCCATTTAACCTCATGTCAATTAGTAAATTAACCAAAAACTTTCAATGTTCAATGACATTATGGGCTCATTTGGTTTGGCTTTTGGGGAATGCATTAGCATAAATGCAAATACCTTTGGGTGAAAGAGGTTTTTCGAAATGCAAATATTGTTTGGTAAAATTTGCTTGAAAAACAACTTTGGCTGAAATATTGTTTAGTAAAATTTGCATTTGTAATTGACTTTTATTAAATTAAAAAAGAATATATATTTTAAGTCCAGCCACCGGATGGCCGGATTCGGTGGCCAGACCGCCGGATGGTCGGATCTGGCCCCTAGATAGTCGCTGGGGTCATGCGAACTTAGGTGGTTGTGGCCTGGGTTCGCGCGACCCAAGTGACGGCCGCCTGAGGTCACGTGACTTTAGGCGACCACGGCCGCCTGGTTGCCTAAAGTCACGTGACCTCAAGCGGCCGTCACTTGGGGTCGGGCGACCCTTAGGCGGCCGTCACTAATGCGCGCAACCTCCTTAGCTAGTTGTCATCGATTTCCATGCGGTGGTTTTCCTCATTGATGAACAGTAACCGCGAAGTGAACAGTAATCGAAACTTGCATTCTGGAAATGCAAATTCCCAAAGGACCTCTAGACTTGCTTTAGACTAAGGGCCCTTAGAGTCCTTTGGAGATGCAATTACATCTTGCCAAAGTTGCCCAAAAAATCGAACCAAACACATTTTCATTTGGCCAAGGGACTTTAGAGTCCCAAAGCTCATTTGCAAAGTTGAACCAAACAAAACCTATATCCTGATTCTTATATTTTTTTTAGGATCTGGCTACACAAAGTATGATTGGTAGAGGACGTGAAGCAGGGGCTTTTATGTGCTAGAAGACGCTCCATCAATTGCTTGCCCCAATCTTACATCACTACATCAGATTCATTGTCATCTTTGTCATCCTTCTTCACACAATCTTCAAAAGTGAGATTCTAATTTTTGATCTCTTTCTAGTCTAGAATGTGAGTCATGCCAACTTGGCAAATTATATTGTATTAGCTATCCACCTCAATTCATTAAATGAGTAGCGTCTCCTTTTTTGTTGGTTTATTCAGATATTTGGGATCTTTGTCATATGTTTTCCAATTTGGGTTTCCAATATTTTGTTACATTCGTCCATAACTACTCAAGAGTTACTTGATTATATTTAATAAAAAAATCATTCAGAATTATTTTCTATATTTCGTGTATTTATATCTAGAGTTCATACTCAATTTGGTGTGCATGTTAAACTTTTGTGTTCTGATAATGCTAAGAAGTATTTTTCTGTCCCATTCTCTGATTTTATGACTCAACATGACATAATCCATGAATCTTCTTGTCGTGATACACCTCGACAAAATGGTGTTATTGAAAGAAAGAATCGACATTTGTTGGAAGTTACTAGATCTATGTTATTTGAGATGAAGGTCCCTAAAACCTTTTGTCTGATGCTATTCTAACTACATGCTATCTTTATTAATTAGATGCTTTCTTCTATTTTGCAAGGTGGCATTCCATTTTCTACTTTGTTTCCAAATGAGCCACTATTTGTCTTACCACCCTGAATTTTTGGTTGTGTTTGTTTTATTTGTGATCATCGACCTAGAGTATCAAAACTTGATCCAAGGGCCATCAAGTGTATGTTTATGGGTTATTCTTGTACTCAAAAGGGATATCATTGTTATTCTCCATCATCGAGAAAATACTTTATAACTGCTGATGTCTCATTCTTTGAATCCACTCATTATCATGATGTTCCAATTACTGTGTCTGAACTGGATGAAGACTTATATGTGACCCCCCTTCGATCGACTATTTCAAATGTTTCACCAATATCTCCATAGGAACAACCTCCTCTCAAGTTTTATACTCGACACCCTTGAGTAGCTACTGCTCCCCCCTTCCTCCCGTCACTACTACATCATCTTCTGCTCCAAATATGCTATTAGACCCTTCTCTTGTATCTGATCTTGATCTTTCTATTGCTCATCGAAAAGGTACACGTGCTTGTACTCAACATTCTATTGCAAATTTTATCTATTACTCTTCTATGTTTTCTTCTTTTCGGTCATTTTTAACTACTGTTGAACAACATCAAGTACCTAAGTTTGTAGCTGAAGCATTACAAAGTTATGATAGCAATGAAAGAAGAATTAAAGGCTCTTAAAATGAGTCAAACTTGAGATTCGGTACCTCTTCCTTTAGACAAAACTGCTAGTACTTGTTGATAGGTATATGCTGTGAAGGTCAATCCTTATGATTCTCTTACTCATTTAAAAGTAAGACTTACCCCAAGTGTATGGAGTTGACTATTTGGACACTTTTTCTCCTGTTACCAAATTTACTTCTATTCGAACTTTGATCTCTCTTGCTACCATAAATAGCTGGCCTGTATTTCAACTTGATGTTAAGAATGTTTTCTTGCATGGTACTCTTAATGAGGATGTTTATATGGAGCAACCTCCAGGGCTTATTGCTTAAGGGGAGCCTAGGGGACTGGTTTGAAAATTAAAGAAATCTTCATATGGTTTGAAGCAATCTCCACGGGCATGGTTTGGAAGATTTTCTAAGGCCATACTTTCTTTTGGAATGTCGAGATGTGAAAATGACCACTCTTTCTTTTATAAACATTTTGGGGGAGGCAAACTATTCTTGATTGTATATGTTGATGATATTATCATTACAGGAGATGACTTGGCTCGTATAGCTGAGCTAAAGATCTATCTTCAGCATCGGTTTCAAACTAAAGACTTAGGAAAATGGAAGTATTTCCTAGGAATTAGTTGCATAGTAAAAGAAAAGTATTGTTTTGTCACAACGAAAATATATCTTGGATTTGCTTACTGAGATAGGTATATTAGGATCAAAGTCTCTTGATTCACCTACGGAACAAGGGGCTAAATTGACTGTTAAGGAAAGGGAGATCTTTGATAATCCCGAGAGATATATAAGATTGATGAGTAAGCTGAATTATCTTATAGTTACTCATCCAAATTTTTCCTTTCCAGTTAGTGTCTGTCTTCCCCCCGAACTTCTCATTGGGATGCAGTTACTTGTATATTGCGGTACTTGAAGAAGACTCCAAGGAAAGGGATTGTTGACTAGAACCACGGTCATAACAAAGTTGAAGGATTTTCTAATGCTAATTGGGTAGGGTCTCCAAATGATAGGAGGTCAACCATAGGCTATTGTACCTTGGTCGGAGGGAATTTGGCATCATGGAAGAGTAAGAAGTAGAGTGTTGTTGCTCGCTCCAGTGTTGAGTCAGAATATAAAGTCATTGCACAAGTGACGTGTGAATTACTGTGAATTCAATAATTACTGACTAAGTTAGGTTTCAAAGCTTCAATGCCTATAACCCTATGGTGTGATAATAAAGCTGCAATGTATATAGCTTCTAATCCCGTGTTTCATAAGAGAACAAAACACATTAAGGTTGATTGTCATTTTATTCGAGAAAAGTTGTAGAGTGGATTTATTCTTCCTGGTCATATTCGAACTGCTTACGGATATTCTTACTAAACCTCTGGGAAATGAGAGGATAGATTATATTTGTAACAAGCTTGGCATGATTAATACCTATACTCCAACTTAAGGGAGAGTGTTAAAATATAAGGCTAAAATAGTTTTTAGGAACTTTAGGGTTTATTTTATGTATATATAGAACATTATCGAATAACAGAAGCACTTTTCTCTCACACATATAACAGTAATGCGGTCGGGCACCTTTTGCTCTTCAAGGACTAATGTGTATTTTGACTATATCTAGTATGTAAGTATGACAAACTTCAACTGAGAGTGAAGTGTCTAGGAAACTTCGCTGCATTAAAGCATTGCGCATTTTGGTGAAAATAAACGAGAATAGTATTGTTCAGACAGATGGAAGATAGCACTAGCTGTCAACGGGGTTTTCAGCCAATGATTTGCCACATTAGCAAATTGTGGTATTTTTTGTACAGTCACCCTTCATTACATTTCGAAAGATTATGTGAAGAGTTTTCCAAATGTACAATGTCAACGTTGAGGGAGCGAAATCTCTGCATTTGTCCATGCTTGCATAATGATTAGTTCTTTCATCCTTTGAAATTTTTGCCTCGAGCATAGTTGCTTAGTCCGAATGGCTGTGCGTATGCTATACCCTACAACCCATAGATATTTGTTTATTTGTTTGTTTATTTGTCTAACCCTTTATCCAAAATCATCATTGCCTATTTTTTCTTGGGGTGAGATAGTTTAGGTCAAGCCAATTCAACACCTAATCCAAGGACTAACCCACTTAGTGTTGGTTCTCAATTTTTAGAATTAGAGACCAACCATGTTGAGCCTGAAAATGACGATTGGATTGACCTCGTGGGTCCAACCCGATGCTAGGATAAACCCATGACCAACTGATTCTTTTTTGTATTCCTTAAAAAAAAGTACTTTTAAAATTACATATTCATTGACAATGCAATATTAAGCAATCAAACAGTGAACATTGGTAGGGGTTATATAGAAATGTGAGATAAGGTTATATTAGAAATCTCTCCACTAAGAAAAAAGCAATAAACTATAAAAGACGAACTTGTAAAATAATATAAACAATAAAAAGTACGAAATCACAAAAGGAAGGGGAAGAGAATCAGAGGTAGAAGCGTGAAAAGGGGGCGGAAGAGAATTGATCACTAAATTTAAATGAGTAGAAAGAAGAAGAAGAGATTGCCCTAAAAAATGTGGAAATGTAATTTAGCAATAGTCTGAGATTAAGGGAGACTCAAACTAAGAAAGAGGGAAACGGCAAAAGAAGAGGAACGGCATTTATAGTTATATACCTAGGGTTTCAATAAATAATAATAATAATAAGACAGCTATAAAGCTAGCTCAAGTTAGATCAATCCTAAAGTCTTAAAACCAGGAATTAACCAGGAATCAATATGCACAATAAAGGTTCCAGCTGTCTCAAAACTAGATACCAACCTAGTCTCTCTGGAAACGGGACCAGGATCAGCCGAGTTAATGGATTTGAGCTAGTCCAAGGTCAATCTAGGTTTCTGTGAATGGATGCTCACCCCTAATTTTTCAGTATGTTTTTAATCCCAAAACCCACTATGCTCAACAGGCATTACTTGACAGAAACACAACAAACGCGGATGCATAGATATCCAAGTTGAGATCCATGAATAATTCAACTAATGATGTGCCTAATATCGCTAACCCGCAACATTTTTCGCATTGCTCTGTTCCGAAGGAGCGAGCCCCTTTTGCTCATGGCGGATCATAGTCACAAGGCTAGCACAGGACGGCAATTTTCTGAGCAAATCTGTGTGATTTGGGGCAAATAGTTCCGTGGGGTATTGTGGAACCTGTGATGTCCTCTGGCTGCGGCCATGACCAGTGTAAAGGGCCCTCGAAGCATTCATTAATACAGATTCTAACCGTCAACAGTAAAAAAAGGAAAAAGTGGACATGCCCACTCTGAAAAGGGAGATTTTCCCCCCTAAAACATTTGAAGATAAATAGGACAAGAATATAAAAGCTTCACATCCAAGGTACTAGATTGGTCGGACGTCCGAATAAGCATTGTGTACTCCATGACTTCCATGGTGGGGCTAGCAGGGTTTAGTTGCCTGAACCGAATGCCAAGAAACAGAGCAGTGCAAGCTAAGAAACTCATCTTATTTCCCACGGCATTCTGATTGAAGGTCATTTTGATGTCGCTCATTTGGTTGTGAGTGCTAGCGATTACATCCACAAAAGAGACGAGCTCGGTGGGGAATTCGGGAAAATTTTGACTATGCACATTTTTGAAGTCGCTCGGATTTTTACATGTCTTTCTGATCATCTGTGAGTATATCGATTGGCTTGCGCTCAATGAGCAACTTCCACAAGAATCCCGCTTCAAATGTGATTCCAGGATATCCTGATTTAAAATTTGAACGAAAGAGCTGATCTTGTTATAGAAAGGAAAGGGAAAAAGAAAACTCCACCGGCACATTCCATCAAAATCCCAGTTCCTGGCAGCCTGGCACCTCCTGACCGTAGTGCTCTATATTTACAGTTTGGATCCTTGATCATCAAGTGCTGAAATTCAGATATACCTTCTAATGGTGATCGGTAGCTACTCCACGCTACCACACAGGGAAAAGATAGGCCGCATCTTTTTCCTTCGCAAGCATCCGTCTCCCTAAATGTAATTGCGGGCCAGGCTACCATGAGATCTGTCTAGTGAAGCAACTCTGGCACGATGTATATTACTACCGAGATTAGCAGCCGCATTCTTTGCTCTCTGACCATGAGGGAGTTCACAGGCCTCACTGATTGAGGATAGCCCGATTTCTGCGGGAGGGATGAAGCAATCTAACGACAGTCCTGGGACATTGAACGCCACTTCCTCGATGGTCCATGCTTCCTCCATCCTGGTCTTGGTATGGCTCATGGGAGTTTCTCCAAACCTGAAGAGGGTCACTACCGACCGCCCTGAATGTGCGATCATAATTCCCTCCACGGGCCTATAATCATCGAGGAAGGAGTTGATTGTGGTCTCCCAATACACAGCATCACCTCCGTTGTTCTGGATCCGGGTCAGGTGCGAGTCTTCCATGTGAATGAGGAGCCCTGTTTTCTGGCTGAAGTACCCAAATAGAACGTGCCGTATGATTTCAGCTGGTCCGTCGCTCCTGGCCTTCAGGGTAACAGGGTCTGCACAAAGCTTAAGAATGAAACAGTCCTCTCCATTGATCATCTTCTCCCCGATACACCGCGCATTGGTAAACATGCTTGCCGTGGTTCTTGGATCAAGACCCTGATGCATGACCAAATAACACAACTGAAATAAGACACGCAGACAGTACTCTTTTTCGACAAGGAATTTTTAGATCATTATCCTGTTAATTGGGTCCGGCTATGCTAAGTATCGGACGCAAGATAATTCAATAATTGAGCCGATTCAATTCCTCTTGTTAATAGTCGGTGCAGAGAACCGAGAAGTGTTCACCTGGAGTGCACGACGGAGAGGCCTAACAGGTCCCTTTGCTGCATGCGCACCGAGCCATGGCGTATGCCTCCATACAATCTTCCCATTGCAGCCAGCGTGAACCTTGCTGCCCCCAAGCGCCAGCTCGACATACCACATGTCGGGATTCATCTGCCAGAGAACGAACCCACCCGACTCGGCGGCCTTAGAGGAATTCTTGTTCTTGATGACTTTGTTGGGCGTCTCGAATTCGGAGGCTATCATCCGGACCTTTCCCATGGCGTATGCGTTGTTAATGGAGTTCTGGAGCTTCTGTCCTCCAGACGCTGCCATGTACTGCTGCAGTATGTACTGCGCAGAAGACGATTCCTGCAAAATCGCCCTTAACAAAATCAGAAGAAAAATTCCAACTTGCTTCTTCAAATCGAAGTTCTCTTCCTACATAAATCTACTTGTTCTTTGGGTCGGAGACATATGCTGTATACTACTCTCGCCAGTGGCAGTTCACTACATCACACTTCACGGAAGAAACGCAAAGAAAACACATGCGTTGGCAGTACCATTTGACCGTTTTCAGCAAGTACCCCAGAAGCAGAGCATGCAAAGTTTCATCACCTCCGCCATGACTCATTCAAAGAAAAGACAAAAGCCAAAATGCTAATCCCGAATTTCCAAAAAATGTTTCGAAACCTCGCAACATTACGGATTAGTCAACAGAAACACAGTAATCTATCGAACATTTTAGTAATTTTGGCGCTAGTTATGAAACAACTTTCCCAGAAATATGCCAACCCATTACAGGGATCTAGAGAAAGAGAGAGAGAACTAACAATGGGGATGTTCTTGATGCTGAGGTGAGGGAGGGGATCGGAGGCGGCCACGTGCACGGGAGCGAGCGGCGCCCCGAGCACGCCGAGCAGAAGCCTCAGATCCGACTGCTTGCCAGTGGCTGCGGCGACGGCGGCGGAGGAGGAAGAGGAAGAGACGGAGGGCGCCCGCATCCAGTGTCCCCTCCCGGAGTCCCCGCATTCAGCGCCGTCCGGATCGGGGCCCTCCATCAGCGGGGAGAGAGCCTCGACGGGCCGCATCAGGCTCCCGGATCTCGAGATCAGCAGCTCGGGCGGCGCCACCTGGCCACCCTTCCTCCGCCTGAAGAGGCCGCTCATGGGCGACGCGCTCCTGCCGCGGGGGCTCTTGGCCCTGGAGCGGGGCCGGGACCGCGAGGGGGAGAGGCCGCGCACCACCTCGTCCTTGAGAGCGGAGAAGAACCCCTGCTTCTTCTCCATGTCACGAACCCGCCACCGGGCGTCCACACACTCGACGCGCGGAGACAGAAACAGAGAGAAACAGAGGAGCTTCAGCGAGAAGCAGCAGCTGGGCAGCAGCAGCTGGGCAACGGAGTGAGGAGAAGCAAAAGGGGGAAGAGAGAGAGAGAGAGAGTGATGGTGTCGAGTTTCGAGCTGGAAAGAGCGAAACGGGGGGAAGGGGAAGGGTGGGAGAAACAAATGGCGAAGTGGCAATGATGGGTTGTTCTTTCTTATTGCGTCTCGGTGGTTTTCTTTTTGGAATGCATAGCCGCGAGACAAAAGCCACACCCTCTCTCTCTCTCTCTCTCTCTCTCTCTCTCACCTCACCTCACTGTGGAGGATGAATCTGGTGATGATGGGGTCGTAGCTTCTCCCCCTTTGTCTCTCTCTGTCTTTCTAAAAAAGATGGATACTTTAATTATGCTCAACCAAGGCCTCCTCCTCTGCCTCTCCTTCTTCTCCTTCTTAGTCGTCCGCTTCTCCTTTACGTGCGTCTCGTCTCTCCTCTCATCATTACCCAAAAATACTTTTGGGTTTAGTTTATTCAGACGAACGCTTCGTCGTCTCCCCCTCCCTCCTTGAATCTCGAGAGAGAAAGATAGAGAGAGAATTAGAGCTTTAAAAGACTGCTAGAGGAACAGGACAACATTGGAGAGAGAGAGACAGAGATCTTTTGGGCAGGCAGGTGTTGCTTTCTCGTGGAACACGGAGGCAAATGTGGGGTTTGGCGCCGCTCATAACGGTCAAAGATTAGGGTTTTCCCGGTGCGTGGGTCAAACCGGATGTGGCCGAGTGCGACTAAAGTGAAAATTGAAAACCCCATCCCTCTCGCCCTATCATATCCAAAGTTTAATCCCCAAAAAAAAAATATAAGGTACAAAAAGGGGGAAAACCCTTTTTTTATTAAAGTAAAAAAATCCCCTCGCAAGACCTGAGGTTGATGGAGGATTAAAGAACCCGTTGGATTGAAAACAGAATCCGCGTCCAGAAATCACCACGATTCTCGTTAGCGTCATGTTTAGGACGGCACCCGTCATTTGATTAATTTGAGGTTCATTCAAACGAGGGATGCGACGTCGATGCACCAACGCATCGACGTAGGAGAGAAAATGAAGGGGAAATTGACCTTTTTCGGCCTTCTTAATGTACCTTTTCATCAGTGTACTTACATTTGATTACTGTCACGGATGCCATTATTCTAATCCCAATTCGTGTTTAAAGCTGAACGTTGCGGAACATGAAGTAGAGACAACATAAAATAAGGCCTAGGCCATGTAGTGAGCGAGCTAAACTCAAGGCAATAATTCTACGTGCAAAAGCAAGTGGGTCTCATTTTCCATTGGCCAACGGACATCCTATTACTCCTAAAAAGGTATTATCTAATACAATTAAGTATTAGAAGTCTTAAAATACATTATGAAAATATAATTGAGTTTTAAAACTTTTCAAAAGTACAAATAAATCATAAAATTTATCACAAAAGTGTAATTGAATTTAAAACTTTTAAAATATATAAAAACTTATCAAATTTGTGAAAACAAATAATTTTATGGACATCGTAAATTTTAGAATTTTATTACACTTTTCAAAACATTTTAACTCAATTGTATGTTTTTAATAATAACTCAAATTTTTTTTCATCATATATTTTGAGTTTTTTAGTGCATTTATTCCTATATAATGTGTGTGTATATATAATATTTCTTTTAATTTACACTATGAATTTATGGGAGCCCCCATGCGGTGGAACGCGGGGCCCACCCGGCGGAGAAGACTGGGCCACGTAGCCTCATTTAAAGCGGGAGGGAGGGAGGGAGGGAGGGAGGAGAGTCAGAGAGTAGCGTTGGTGGGTAAAAACTAAAGGCGGGGGACCGGAGCAGGTGCGGCCTAACGTCGCGCGCCTTGTCTTCATCCGCACCACCGTCGAAACCCGACAAAGATAAAAGGAGCACCACAGCCGCAGCCGCCCTCCCTTCGTCCCCGCCCTCCTTGTCTTTCGACCCGAAAAAGAGACGACGACGACGGCCCGACAATTGGCTTCCACTTCTCCTCTCCCATGTCACGTCGCCAATCACGGGGATAACCAAAAAAAAAAAAAAATTCAACGAAAATTCGGCCCTTTCCAATTCGTTTCATTTCCCTACTCCAGACCTTCCTTTGAAAAAAGGGACCCGGTCATAAAATTCGACGGACCGAATGAATGCGCGCGCGAAATAGACCAGAACAGAAATTGGGCTCTGATTGCCATATGTGAAAGTCTAACTCAAAGCTTGAACCAACGACATGGGGAGACCGTGTGCACTTAAAGGGCATATAAATCTATAATTATATCATTTTTTTCAAAACAAGAAAATTGAGTTGAACTGATAACATACGAAAATTGGGTATTGATTGTTGTATTCGAAAGACCAACCCTGAAAGCTCAGACCAACAACATAGGGAGATGGCATGCACTTAAAGGGCATATAGATCTGTAATTATTTCATTTTCAGGAAAAAACAAGAAAATTGCCCAATTATTATGGCGCTTGTTCTCTCTCTCTTTTTCTTTTATTATTTTCTTCTCCTTTTTTCTTTTGTTCGGTTTCTTGAGTTCGAGGTTTTTGTCCGAAAGAAAATTATCCGGAGTCACGAAGAATAACGCCATTTGCTTATGCGTTGAGGATTAAAGAGATGATTAGCTAAAACCTTTTTTTCCAAAGAAGCGCAAGTCGCGCTCAATTAGTCACGAGCAACATGGAATTACGTGAAAATGTGACTAATCTAAGTTCTAACCAGCCGAGCCAAAGTCAAAGATTCCAACCAAACCAAATAGCTTCCAAAACACATGAAAAAGAAATAAAAAAAGAAAAGAAAAAATCTCTAGATCTTCAAGAAAAACCAAATAAAATCTCGAAAATTATTTGTTTAGTGTTCTCTTTATTTTTACTTTTATTAATTCAATCGAAGATCATGCAGAGATTGGTTCGCGGAAAAAGTCAAAAGGAGGGGACTCGAGAACAAAGGGCTTTAGGGCCCGGGCCCATCTTGTCATCTTAGAGGTGGGGCCCACCGCCCTCGATCTTCTTTCATGATTTGGTTCGCTCGTGCTGTTCAATTTAAATAGCACCTCTTTTATTCCTTCCTAAGATGGTACATGAGGAAATCCTCGTATCACGTCACTTGCTGCTGTTGCCAGAAATAAAATAGTCTTGTCAGTACATTGATCTCACAGCAATTTTAAAAGAAAAAGATGAATATTTAAAGAATTCAATTGCCTTCTAACATAATCAAACCGATCGAAAAGGTACCATAGATACGATGCATTGTCGAAACAAATTAAGTATATGCTATACATGCTCGAAGTCGGAGGTAACCGCTGGTCACTAGTATTTTTTAGGAGATGAGAGACATGTGGTTGGGCATGAGGTCAACAAAGAGCGCAACTTGGTAGGAACGTGCGTAGAAGAAAAAATCTAAGAGTCTACTCTCTGATTTGAAAAAAAAAAAAAAAAAATTGGGATTCAATATCGAGGAAAGTTGATGTTAGGGTACAATCCAAATTTATTTGCTTGTTCAAAAAATGATAATATACTTTTGCAAATATTTGAAATCGAGCATAGATAAATTGGAAGACAAACTTAGTAATGTCATGTCATCTACTGTACTCTGATTAGGGAGAAAGGTTTCCTAAACCATATTGAGATGTCTATGGGCGTTCTAATCGTTGTATAACAAGGCTATTTGCAAATTAAAGATTTACGAGAAAGTATCACAAATTCAAAAGTAAAATGCAAACACGCATAACAAGAGATTGTACTTGTCTCCATAAGAAAAAGCGTGATAGAAGTCCTAAACATATTGACCAGCAATCATTTTAACTAAGTTGATCACACTTCATTTTGGTAAAAAAAAAAAAATGCGGAGATTGTTGTGGTTTCTCTTGGTTCTATTTATAAACACATTCAAACGCGAATGATGAAGTTGTGGGCTATTAAGAATTCTATGAAAGCTGGATGAGAGAGGGGTATAATGTATGCATAATCTCTTGCCATGTGGACTAATCATTTTTTAAAATGAAACAGGTTCTTTTTGTTTTTCCTTTGTACTTTTTGCCACGTGGGATTTGAAGCACTTTGAATTGAACCCTTTTTCCTTTATTTTCCTTTTACAGGAAATCACAGAGGCAAATGGAGATTGAATGAGTGACTTCCTGGCCAAGCAAGGTATTAGGATCCTAATGACCAATGGAACCTTCTGTTATTAGGTTCTTATGTTCCATTGAAGGCTGCTCCTCTGGACCGCCTTTAATAGACTTTTTTCCGTTTTCCATACCCGAACTCTAGTGAGATAAGAGATTGTGACAATTTGCGAAATTAGTTGAGCGCTCCGCAAAATTTGAATCCTGATAGAACTTTTTCTCAAAAGCTATTTTGACATTGGGACCGGTATTGTTGAACACCTTACGGTTCCTTTTTATTCATTAACTGGTTTGACTATCAAGAAGGCTAATTGGAGGGCTACGGTTGAGTTTATTCTAATGAGGAAATTGCTAACTTCAGTTTGAATTTGTGACGTGAATTAGGTGGGTTGGGGTCGGTGGGGGTACGTATAGCCAGTCACTAAAGTCCAAAAATTTGGCACCTAAGTTCAGAAAATTGAGGCTTCATTAATGTGATCAGTGAGAAAAAAGGTTGTTCGTATAGTCAATAGCAATGGAATATGACTTTGGGTGTCTTTATTTTTCATAAACCTAAGTCCTTGGCCGGTTAATTTATGTTCCCTTTTTGTAACAGCATCCCATAAGGTTGCTTCACCTGAAATATTCATGTGTTGAGAGAATGCATTTATGAGGAATAATCCTAAAAATAAAGCAAATGTCTCTTGATATGAAGCTTTTATGCAGACAATCTTTAGCCAATGAATAAAATCACGTGAGGAAGAAAATTGAATAAATGAAGATCGGGTCATTGGTTAGGGCATCAAGAAATTTCAAGCTTAAATTTGAGAAGGTCAATTATTTGAACCTTGCCAACTACATACTCTTGGTGATCTTACCGGTTGGCAAACCAAATCAAGGCTATTTGAAAAGCCTAAAGGTCCAAACTTATTTGGTTCATGGAACTTGTAGAGCGTTCCATAAGCCTCTAAATAATCAGTTTCTATTCTCATGCTCAAGTTATAAAACAAGTAAGAATAAAGTTGGTTGGTGAATTGATCAAGTATCATCGTTTTGCTTGAGGTAGTTGCGACTTTCAAACATGTTGCAAATCAGGATTCACACATGAAATGTTTTAACATTCTATTTGAAATTGGTGAAATTCCACATTTGTCTTTGAAGTTAGGTGCTTTTTTCATCTTTAAGTCCTTGAATTTTTTAATTGGTGAAATGAAGCTTCTACTAATATTACTTTTTCATTCATTTATGAACAATTTGAGGTATGCCAATTAATTAATAGGTTATAGTTTCATTTCGTTCAGTTTGAAACGATAGTTTAATTTAGATTGGTCAATTTTGCTTTTCTCTTTTGCGTGCAAACTATATTAGTGCGACTTGGATCAGATGCCAAATCTTTTGAAAATACATCGGATCAGGCATGAATAATGACAACTAGCATCTGATATGTTCCTGAAATGGGCCTTGGTCGTAGCCCAAATTCCATGTCGAAGTCAAAGCTCTTTTTTAATAATGGGCCTTGCTCGTAGCCCGAATGTGACTAAGCGCCAACCCTCATCAATCAATGGCAGCAATAAAGGAGGTAAAGCCCAATATAGCAGCCCAGCCCACCCATCAAAGAGCGGGATCCTCTCCTGTTTTTATATAATAAAAATCTTTACATTTGTTTTTTTGGTAAGAAATTTAGGTGTCGCCACTAAGGTGGCTGGCCTAATTGTAAACGGGGTCGCATTTCTATTAGGAGGTCACGAGTTTGATTTGCATCTTAAGCAAACCCTGAACAGTTGTACTATATTTATTCAAATACTATTAGTCATTTCCGGCTGGGTCGGATCGTTTTTTAAGTTGGTCAAATTGGGTTGCATTTGAATGGCTAGATGATTCAAATTTTGAAGGTTCGGTTTATTTTAGATACTTGTCGACAAGCTATAGGCTACTCTTAGTCAACTCATATTGGATTGGCTTTCAAGTGAGTCTAGTCGAGTCGGATTTTACAGGTTAAGTTAGTTCTTGCCACCTCTAGTTTCAATGGCATGAATACAAGTGACCAAGTCTAATGATCCCAAAGTGAGAATCTTCCCCTATAAGAAACAAGGTGCCTACATGACATGAGCTAAGGTATAAGGTGTAGGGATGATTGGTTCAAGGTGTGTCGCTTTTCTACTTAGAATGAGAACCAACTCTATGGCCCTCGATTCCAAAAGATCGGAAGCGAGAACCAAACTAATCAATTTCGGAAACTCAAGACCGAATCCTTTTTGTGTTTTGAGTAAAATGTCTATAACAAAACATATATAAGTTATCCATTTGACTACCAAAAAAAAAAATTGGTGGTCAAGTGGTTATCTTGTCATTTGTTCATGTTGAAAACCATTGTCCTATTTTTTATGGGTGCAAAAATACGTAACTTTTCTAAGAGAGGTTCCAAAACCGGTTCAACTTGGGAAATTGGTGATTGCGGCCTTAGAACTAGAAATCAAATTAGTAATGGGTTAGTTCTAAGTTTGTGAAATTGAGAACCAAATCAGCTCTCTCTACAACCAACCTTGAACCCTCAGTCCTGGCCCGTCTCCTCCAATTGTAATGATCTAGTTCGACAAAGGCAGGGAATGCTCGCCGAGGTCAGAGAGCTCGGACAAAGAACAACTCCTAACGGGCTTCTAGGATAGCAAGAGGGCAGGACTGAAACCAATTGCACACTGAGTATAGGGAGAGCAATTATGCGATATATATGTCAAAACTGAAATCAACTTTTGAAAGCACCTTTTGATGTGATGACAAGTTTTGTTTTGGAACTCCAAAATTAAACATGCTCGGGATAAAGTATTACATGGATGGTGATCTGTTAAGAAAGTCCTTCCTCATATGCTAAAGGATAAAATCATGAAACTCGATATAGAATGGATCAAAATAAGTAATATCTCGAGTGAGTTAATATAGGGATGCCGCACTAACTCTTGGACCGAATTCAATGCTCTCCTCCTTAGCCACGCCATCCCACTTGCAAAGTGAA
The DNA here is from genome assembly GCA_016097545.1 of Eucalyptus victrix. Lineage (NCBI taxonomy): Eukaryota > Viridiplantae > Streptophyta > Magnoliopsida > Myrtales > Myrtaceae > Eucalyptus > Eucalyptus victrix. The sequence goes on along the minus strand of CM027840.1, from coordinate 27,256,077 downwards.
ATGCACCACCTCGAAGGGACCAGAGTTGGCCCTACTTGAGTTTTGGTTACTATGGCACCAACTTCTTCCGGCTTCACACGGCGAAGTGAAGCGAAGGGAATTACACAGTACGCTGATTGCCCTCAAACGTGGGGCTTCTTCCGACAGGCTGCTTTTGGCTAGGTCTAAAGATGATGTTGTCGCAAAAGGAATTAAGGTCCCACCGGCTTTTGAAACCGCGTGGGGACCGATTCGTCCGATTGACGAAAGGCTAAAAACGAGAGGGTCGGTGACATTTCTTTGCCCCCCTGCCTTCCTTTCCTTCTGTCGGACTAAAGATAGAGTCCGATGCGTAGACTCCTATTTGACTCTCCACAGTGTTAAATCAGCACGATGTTATGCCTATATCAATCAAAGAACATAAAGATATAAAAGAAAATTCCAAATTAATACATTTATAACAAATTTACCCTCCGTTAGTTTCCATTAAATTTTACCGTTTAATTGATGAGTTTGATAATACGTGATAGTTAACAGGTACACCCCTTTAGGGTTTTACTCTCCATTTGTCACAAATTTACCGATTTGTGATTTTTTGTAATGTTAATCCAATTTAATGAAAACTAACAAATGGTAAATTTGTCACGAATATATCAGTTTTTGGTTTTTGATAGTTAAATGTATCAGATTTGGATTTTTTATGATCAAAAAATTAATTTTAGATAAATTTATTATAGATGCATCAATTTTAGATTTTTTATGGTAATAATCCTATAACTTATGAGCCTAAATTAAGTATTTCAAGGAGAATACTGAATGTATTAGCTGTGCGAAGTAGCTCGAAAACCTGCCGACGCATGTCCTGATATTTTTGAGAAATAATTTCATAGGGAAAGAAGATTTTGACATTAGTTAAATGTAGGCCGAGCATTAAGGGGTCGCAATACCGCGGTTTGGAACAAGTTGGTGGTACACGTCGTTTGCAAATTATCAGGAAGACTCTCTCCATCCCATCAATACGCCTTCATTCGCCCTGTAGCACGAAGCAATGACCTTCGAAAGTCCTCTGTGCTTTGGGTAAACTGGGCTGCTTCTGCAATCAATATAGAACGATTTTGTGGATCGGAAAGCATCTTAAACGGCGCACATTCTACTGTAATTTCGATCCAGAACGTCGTGTTGTTATACATACAGAATAGTTGAGAAGTCCTCTGTAATTGGTTGATATCTGTAATTTTTACGATCCGACATACTGCCGACTCGAAAGGCGGGGCCCCCTACATCACATGACTGACACCCTGTACTCCAACACCAACCTTCAACATGGGAGTTTCCAGCACCACCCCAAACCCTCTTTCTCTCTCTGGTACGAATTTTGTTGCCTAAAGAACAAGTCACGTTCACCTGCACACTCCATAGCTTTGCCCCCCTTCTTCTCATGTATAAATGACCACACCATTCCCATTACTTCCTCGCACACACATTCAAATTCGGAAGATCTCTGCTTCAGTCACCACACTATGAAGATGGTTCGAGCAACAGCTTTCCTTCTCGCATGTCTCCTCGTCGGCTCCTCTCTGCTCAACTCGGCAATGGCCGGATCAAGTAAGTGCATCATGACTCGTCGTTGTTAGAGCGATGCTAACCTAAGAAAACCGATGTGTCGAACTGAGAGAACTGAGAGCAACGGCTTTGCAATATTCAAACAGCTGACCAAACTTCACTTAGACTAATTCGAGGTTTGGTTGAATTTTGCAAGGTTTCTGCGGGTCCAAGTGCTCGGCGAGGTGCGCGAAGGCAGGGCTGAAGGATCGGTGCCTCAAGTACTGCCAGATTTGCTGTGACAAGTGCAAGTGCGTCCCCTCCGGCACCTACGGCAACAAGCACGAGTGCCCGTGTTACCGTGACCTCAAGAACTCCAAGGGCAAGCCGAAATGCCCTTGAACATCATTACCGCCTTAAGTATTCGTTAACTATGAACTATCAAAAAATAATCTCACCTATCTTACGTTATAGTGCTTATGAAGTGCCCTCGAAATATCATATGGTCAGACTATAGATGGCTGGTTATCAACTTTGTATTGGTCACTTGAGTAGGTTATGGATGTGGATAAGCCATGAAAATGAAGCATGATAATGCTCTAAGTTTAAAGCAGTTCGGGTGCGTAATCTTAATTTCGCAGCTCAAAGAGTAAACTTTGACCATATACAATCTTGAATCTGGGAGAACATAATCCTTTCGTAGTAGCCTCTAATTTCTATGAGTTCATTTGTTTCGCAACAAATGAAGCCATCTCTATAAAAGGGTCACGAGTACATAAGTGACGTAAAAGCTAAAGATTCACCAACAGATTAAGAGTTACAAGTATACAAATTAAGAGACACAAAACCACGTAAGTTCTTTTACTGCACTCTATTGCAAAATAAATAGAAACTGGTGCTTTCCTGATCCAACCATGTGATCAAGCACAATCCATGTCATTCACAGTTCACTTGGTTAGCCACAAGGACAGATTTTTGTTCAGTGATTTTCTCTCTCGACAAAAGCTGCGCAGCTGCCTATGTTACACTCTGCAATCTTCTAATATTTTCGTCTGCCTAGTATGTTTTCTACTGTATAACCGTACGAGGGACTGCTTTGTAGGCTTCAACTATATACCCCTGGTAGGAACTGCTTCTTCACACACTACATCGAATGTGAACTTCCTCCAACCGAAGATTGGATGGATGCAGTTAGAAATCCTTCCTCTATTGATGTATTTCGATAATTTGTGCCAGCCAAAAAAATCATAAATGAGAAGATGGACATGCCTGAGTCAAAGCGGTGGAAGCTCTTGCTCAGGAATGATGACACCTACAGGCTTGTATGCACCAGATTGTTGCCAGTTATTCTTCCAAACAAACCATAGTGCGATGCTTGTTAGGGTGAGCAGCAGTGCTACAGAAGCTACTGCAGCCACTGCCAAATAATTATGCTGCCACCATGTGCTGCACCAATCAAGAAGAAGATACTGTTAGAGAAATAATAAGCAGCAAAATATGGCAGGCCATATTGGCACAAAGTTCCTAGACATTGACATTATCCATCCCTCTCTGAAATTGAACATATCTTAAAAGTGCTAAATGTCCAAGAATTCCAATGCTGCGACAACTCAGTGACTCAATAACAATGTTTGTAGGTGGAGTCCCAATGTTTTTTTTTTTCTGCAATCAACTATTTCTACTCCAACCATCAACAGCCCATTGTTCCCTGTATTCATATGGCTTCTCAAATTCATGAAGATGATTTAGTCCATCTTAAGGGAAAACCAACGGAGTTAAATCACAACTGAACATGTAGACATTGAACAGGAAATTGAAACCTCACCGCTTCTTTTGAGGCTCAATTTTCCATTCAACTAGCTGATAACTACCGAATCTTTCAGGAAGCTGCACGTGATGATCTCTTAAGCGTGTGATTATGCTCTGCATACAAAACACACGAGTCAGGAGTGAAGCTGCAACTACAAGAGCCTACTTGTAGATTAAATTCTATGAAAGAAAAGAAGCAATACCATTGCAGTGGTATTAGAGAAGTAATCAGCAGAATCCGCTGGAAAGATAGCCCACTCAACAAGGAACTGATTTCCACTGGAAGTGATGTTCAGCAAATGGACCTGAGTATTAGGCAGAAGCAGGTAAGTTTGGAAGATTATTCTAAACACAAAACTAGATGACGTCACATAGTTTTTATGGAGCTAAAATCCAGACAGCAGTCAATATCTCACACTTAATAAAAGATATGACAAGGGTATACACCCTGACCGAAGGAAAAAAATTGAACATCTTAAAAGTGCAATGCTAGATTTAGAAGGTTAGGTTACTTCTTAAATTAATAAAATCGTTTTGTGAACTCAGGAGATAAGGTCAAGCATACTATTCAAATATAGATTATCAGTAAAGGTTCCTGCAAGATCTGACCCTTACCTGTGAGGTACTCACTCCCAACTCATGAGCAATAAGTTCTTCAAATTCAGTGAAGTTAGGCTTGCCACTGGAGCTTTTGATGCTGAATGACATGTTGAACGTTATGAGTCCTACTCGAAATTCAACTGAGCACAAAAAAAATGGTAATGAAATCTTTAGAAGAATCCAACCAAAAAAAAAACTTCAGAAGAAGATTTTTGAAGTTGCAAAATGATAAGAAAAAGCACTCTGGAAAATTAAGCTATCTTATTCTTGTAATGCTTTCGAAAAATTAAGACAGTAAGAAAATCGGTGGATATGAATCTCAGTCAAAAGGAAGACCCAGCATTGTTGGGTCTTTTACAGTCTGACATATGTCAAGAACTAGAAATGGAAGGAGACCAAAATTTAACAGTAATCACATAGCAACTAATGCATTTAACTTCTTCCATCTTTCTTTTAAGCAGGATTTCAACGACTAGGAGGGAGATGCCAGAATTGACAGAGTGCAGCACCCATCAAGATGCATACCCCGCTAACTACATCTCATTCCAGTAGAATACTTAATGTACAAAAACAGCTAAGGGCATATAAATGCTTGCAGAAGTTACTCTTCTTACCCGGAAACGAATTTGGAGTCAATCCACTCGGAGCTATGCTAGGAGAAATAGCTGAAGTATTATTGTGCTTCTGTGGAACTAAAGGTGCAGGTGTAGGACTACCAGTATCTTGCAGTCGCTTCCACAGTTCAGAACAATTAGTTTTCCAAAAGCCAAGCTTATTTTTCTCCCTATCATAAGTAACAAGCATGTTGCGGACAAGTATACCTGCCAAACAAATACAGTAGGCTGGATCAGGGTTTGCAAATTGCTAAGCATTCAAAAAAAAAAAAAAAAAAAAAAAAAAAAAAAACAAAGAGAAGGGACAGCAGCAAGAACCAAACTACGTTTTCAAAAGCAGTCTGAAATATATAAAAGCAGGGAGGGGGAGTGTTGGTGGGGGGGGGGGGGGGGGGGGAGAGAGAATTTTGAACTAATAAAAAGTACCTCCTAGGAGAGTGGTGTCATCATTTTCGTTCTGGAATATTCCTAAGCAGTATGCCCCAGGAACCTTTGTATGCTACAAACCATTTTGGGGCAACAATTTAAATCAAGAAGATATATCAGACTAAATAAAATCAAGAAAGTTTAGAATAGAAGTCGAAATTATGTAATAAACAACTCGAGCTTCTAGGCAGCATTAATACAAGTCTCTCCTGTCTATAAAGCATTCTTAGCCAACTAGTAATACATCCATCCATAGACAAAAGCATAAATAAAGCATCCTACGAGGTGATAACCTTGAACAAGTAGTTCTCAGGAGACAGTGACAGCTTTTGCTTGTCGCCAAAAACCATATCAACCTTTGGAAATACTTCAGATAACCTGGACATGTCCCTAAGCATAGGTTGAGAACAAAATTCAGTTAAGCACAGTAAGAAAAAATTGCCAGTGTGCATATTAAGTTTATCTGCCACTACCATCCAGCACCAGCAAAACAAACATCTTGGAATTTTGGATCGGGTCCTGGAATCTTTCTCAGGGATCGAACATTCTCTGTAACCTGCATTCGAAAATAAAGAATTGCATCATATATAGCATAGCTTTCAGAATAGAGCGTGCAGTGTACTTCACGGACAAGGCTTCTGAAGAAAATTTCAGTTTCGAGTGCTCCATTAACATTCAAATGCAGTTGAACTCACTGTTAAGCTATTTTAGCTGATGCTTCTAAATCTGATGCCACATTAAGTAATTTTGAACTTATCTGATGCTGCCTATTGTCATCTGTGGCAAAATCAATCGGCTCTCTTTAGATCACTTTAGATGATGTTTCTAAATCTGAAGCGCAAAAATCATCTCTGGTCATTGTTAACCAACTTAATTTCTACAATGTCCTAGCCTTACACAGGGAAAAAAATTGAGTCAACTGAGAATTCGCCATAGTAACTCTGACTTTCAAGATCAGAGAAACACTTTCCCAAAGCCTTATCATAGTCAAAATAAATACACCTTATGAGTCGTCCTTTGAGCCTAATTATATTCAAGAGTTGGAATTACCAGTTAAGATAAAATTCCAGAAAACCCAAGAGTTATCATATTTTGAACATGGTTTGGCATTATAAGTTCCGTATAATGGGCATATGGGTTCACGAATATTAATGCCAGCAAATAAGTGAATAAGTTCCTGGAGGTCCTCAAGCAAATTGCTCATGTTAGTGGACTTTATGCATCTTAAGCGTCAACTATGCGCCAGGCTCAAACATTCTGCTTTATGAAAATATGAATGCTACCTAATGGAAAGAAAGATTGGATAAACTTTCAAAATCTAGCAGTCAAACAAAATGTTTCTGAAATGGACACAGATATACAAGGAAAACTGCACTGTAGAATTTGAATTATTTAATTCAGGCTAAGAAACCTTACAGCATCCCTGAATGCCAGAAATGCCTTTGCTGGTAGGTATGCAAATGTGGTTCCACTATCCAAGACCGTTCCATATCTTCCATCAAAAATACTTGGTGTCAACTTCAATGGCTCCCCAGCAACATGTATTTCCTTCAGCTCGATATTGTAATACGGACTGTGAACATTCCAATACTATCATAAATGTGTGAGATGCACTAATTGCATTTGCATCCTCAAGGATGTCAGCAATCTAATTCAATATGTCAAGGGGCTGTTTACCTGCGGTGAGGATCCGAATGGGAGAATACCATTCCTGTGGGAGGAACAATACTTCCAAGTATCATTGCACCACCTCCCATGCCCATACCACCATAACATAATGAGAAAGAGTCATCAATAACATGCTTCTCGACGAGCTGATTCACAATGCTGAGATGACCACGTCCCAAGCCCATTATGCCGTCTGCTCGTTGGCTGAACAGATCACCGGTTTCCACAATTTCACACCCAAAAACAGCCCTCTGGGGTGTGAGCTCACTTTCATTCCCAAATGATACAAGATCATTTCCCAGCATGCCGGTACTGGAGCTCATCTCAGCGTAGCGTCTCTGATAAGTGCACTGCTTTCCTGCAGAGTCGCAGGAGCAGTGGGCATTGCATTTGACAGGTTGATAGGTGGTAGATAATTGAGGTTGAAATCTTGGATCCTGGATTGTTGCAAGAGACAGTTACAAACAAAACAAAAGAAGAAAGAAAAAGATATCCTGGTCCTCCACACCAGTCAACAACATCTTATAACTTATCTGATCGTTCCAAATCCAGAAAAGATATGAAAACTGTCCATAACTGAACATTGAACAGCACAACAGAACAAAAAACGAAATTTCTTGGTAGAGGAGAAAAGGAAGGTTACCATCTATTATTGCAGCTGTAACAAACACGACAGATCATTAATACCCTGTTCGTAACTTTCCAAGCCTTTTTGACATATATCAGCAGCATAAAAAATCAACCACCAGAGCAGACACCATCATTTTAATTACTTCAGTAACCAATCAGGCCTTTGAGAGAAGAAGTTCAACTTGCTATGTAGCAGTCTTACTAGAACTGTGGTTGAGAGCTCTAGACCATCTAAGCTATCAACAGAATCACCATAATCACGGGTATTCCGCTAAAAACTGCTAAAAAAATTTCAAACCGAAACTAACTAGAACTGCCCCGTTCAGCCATGATTGCTGAATATAATCCAAAGAAGCAAAAAAGAAAAGAAAAGGCAAAAAAAAAAAAAAGCTGAAAAAGCAGCTGAGAAACCAGACCTGATGTTTACCACAATGCTGACAATTGGAACACGGAACGTAAGTGACGGTGCTTCCCGTGTCCACGATCAGCGCAAACTCCCGAGGAGGCGTCCCAATGGCGAGACGCGTCGTATAGTATCTGCAAGAATCGCCCCCACCGAAAAAAAAGGAAACCCATCAAACATTTCGGCCGAAAAACATAGATAACCAAGACAAATTCAGCGAAGACTCGAAAAAATGAAGAGACTTGAAGATGACCCGTTAGAGAGGAGGTCGTCGTAGAGCCGCATGCGAGCGCTGGGCGAGCCGAGCAATCGCCGGCGGTGATGATCTCTCTCCCGAGAGGAAGAAGAAGAAGAAGAAGAAGAAGAAGAATCCCGGGGCGTTTGAGAGAGAGGCAGGATCAACGGGCGGTGGCGATCGCCCGGACGAGGGAGGGCGTGCGCGGAGGAGACGAGGAGCTCGGCCAGAGACAGCCAGGCGAGGAGGACGGCGGCGGCGACCCGAGACGCGGGCGGAGCCATGGGAAGACGGCCGCCGGAGAGAGAGAGAGAGAGAGAGAGATGGAGTTTTGTCTTCGGGCAGTCAACGAAGGGAATTGAAGGAAGAAAAAAAACAAGCTACGAACTCCTTTGTTGATATTTGCAAGAAACTAATAAATTGCGGCGGATTATTATATAAATAAATAAATTACTTTATTTATTTATTTATTATTTATTTAATAGCGGTGAGTGTTTTTCGATTGACAAGAAAAAAGCCCAGAAAAGAATAATCGGGAAATATAAATAAATGAAATTGGATTAGATTGCATAATTGTGATTAGGGGATGGACTGATGGAAGGAATATTTGTGCTCTTCAAAGTGGCTGCTGCCCACAGGAGTCAGGACAGAGCACATACGTTCCGCGTTTTTTTGGTAGACTGGTCTAATCTCATCACATCGTGTCACATGGTTTGGCAAAAACAATGGAATTAAGATTTGTTCTTTTTTATATTTTCCTTAAAAATAATTTTCAGGAAAGAAATTTTGTCATAAAATTTGTTCAAAAAATAAATAAACCCTAAAAACTCCTGCAAATTAGCTTTCTGGCATTCACGTTTTTAGTTTGTTAAAAATGAGCTTTCAACAAATGAATTTCCTAACTTAGAAAAAAAAAATGAAAAAATCTTCTGAAAAAGTATTTTTATTTTTATCGTTTTTAGTTTGTTAAAAATGAAACAAATGAATTTTCCTTGAAAATGAAAAAACTTCTGAAATGTATTTTTATTTTTATCATGAAAAACATACCCACGTATAAAAATTCTATTTATGCATGCCATATGATTAGAGATGCCCATCGAGAGCATCATCGACAACCCACACACACTTTACGCAAATACATCACAGAACATGGCGAGCAAGAGCAAGCATTTGTTTGCGGGAAGGCAATAACCTCCTTGAAGTATTTCGGCTAAGAAAACTTTATCTAAATGACATATTTAGTTATGTAGATTCGGTCAAAATTCAGCTATTATCCATTTTAAGCACGCAGCATGCATATTCACATTTCAATGTCGGTGCGTGAGTACGACTCTTTTAATACATTAGATGTACCAAAAGATATTCCATGTATGTGATTGTGTTTGATACTCTTTACGTAAGAAGCAATTCAAGTGGGACCAAATAAAAGGGGTCACAAGTGTCTAGGGGTGAGCATTCTAGATTCCATACAAATTCTATATCGAACTTGAAACTTAGTCGCTAAAATGGATTTTTTAATTTTTGGAACCTAGAACTTGCCATTCTTAAAACCAAAAACCTACTCTGTTATGAGTTCCAATGTTTGTTTCAGGGTTTACTCAAATTCCACTAATATTATTAATTGAACTAGAGCAGTAAATTAAAATTATTAATGACTATCACTTGTTATTACAATTTACGGACCATAAGACACATGAAAAATATTAATATTAATAAAGTAAAAGTCTCAATCATAAAATAGAAACTCAAATTAGTATTTTCAGTTTATACACTCGTAATTGAATAATATGGAATATCGCAATATTGCACAAAAATATAAACAAAAAAATACTTTAAAACTTATTATTAGTTTTAGGTTACAAGTTATAGGTTTCAAGTTTTAAGTTTCTCTAACCAAAAATTTAAAACTTACCAATCAAAATAATTTCTTATTTTTTAGAATCTGAAACTTATAGATTTTTATCGATCTGATTATCAAGTTCCAAGTCTATTCTACAACCTTACTCATCCTCACAATCAACAATTGACGAACTAACGGTAATGACGCGATTGGTTTTAAATCTTATCATAGACCTGCTCTAGCCTAGCGAACATTGAATTGAAAAATCCCGATCCGACCCAAAAGTTTTCAGGTACCTTTATCCTCTTTGATGGACAGGTCCCCGCAAAAAAAGATGTGCTTGAGACGCAACGTGCTTAAGACTTCTCTCTCAATTGGAGTTCTTTTGAAAGTAATTTATTAGACTAATTTATCAAAAGTGGACTTCTCGGTGGCAAATCACTTTCAGAGATTCTTCCCTCGTCTTCATTTCGATTGACCAAAAAGAAAAGAAAAAAAAAAGGCCAGAAAAGAAAATTCGGGAAATATAAATAAATCAAATTAAATTAGATTAAATAATTGTGATTAGAGGATTTGACCAATGGAAAATGCTTCGTTTTGGGAATATTTGTACTCTTGAAGGGGCCGCTGTACATTCGACAGAAACAATGGAATCAAAGAATTGATTTAATCTTACCATCTCTTGTCGCATAGTTCGACAAAAACAATGGAATCAAGATTTTTCTTTTTACATTTTTTCTAAAATTGATTTCCATAAAAAATATTTTCCTTTATTCATAAAATTATCAAAAAACAAACAAACCCCGAAAATTTTTACAAATTAGCTTTCTGATTTTCATGTAATTAGTTTGCTAAAAGTGATTAGTGAACGGATGAATCCCTTAACTTGAAAATAGGAAAATTTCCCAAAAAGTGTTTTTTCTTTTCACAAAGTTTTCACACGAAACAAACATACCCACCAACAAAAATTCTATTCACACATACTATATGATTAGATATATCCATCAAGAACATACTTGACAACTCATGCACAGTTATGTAATCACTGAACATAGAGAGCAAGTATTTGTTCGCTATGTACATGGGAAGTGAATCACGTCCATGAAATATCTCGGCTAAAAAAAATCTATCTAAATGACATATTTAGTTATGTAGATTTGGTTCAGTCATTAACCATTTTGATGTTGGCGCGTAGGTACAGCTCTTTAAATACATCAGATGCACCAAAAGATATTTCATGCATGTGATTGTGTTCGATTTGTAAGAAGCAATCAAGTAGGACTAAAAAGGAATGTGTCGCAAGCAATAACCGAACTAACGGACTAACGGTAATGGCACGATTTGTTCTAAATCTTACAATAGACCTGCTCGAGCCTAGTGAGCATCAAGTTACGAAACCCAACCCGACCCAATTGAGCTCGCAAGAGGCCCGCCCGATCCAAAAGATTGCATGGACTTTCTTCTCTTGATGGACAAGCCCAAGCAAACCAGATACACTTGAGGCCCAACGTGCTTAAGACTTCTCCCTTACAATGAAAGTAATCCATCGGATCTTTCCAAAGACTACTGTGCTTCGAGATTGCTCGGTTGGTCAATATTTTGGGCTCCATTTATTATGCGAAAAATTAATATATTTTTTTTAAATTATCATGTTTATAATATTTCAAATATTTTTGCGGACATGAAATATCATTCAGTTATTCATTTTTTTAAGTAATAGAAGTGAGTAATTTCAAAATTATGCCTTTTAAATCATTTATTTTGCAACGGAGCTTTTTGCCTCGTTTTTTAACAGTCTCTCCCACGTGATAAGCTGGTGTGGCAAGCCTATGTAAACTGTACACCAATCACGAACTCACAAGTGTCACTGACGTGGAAACTAAAAACCATAAACTCTTAATTTTTTTTTTCTCTTGCCCCCCTCGTCTTCGTCCTCCTTCAGCGGTCAGTTGAAGTTTCTGGGTTTCTTTCCTCTGGCATTACTTTCAAGAAGCCATCTTTCACTGGCTTCCCTTCATCTTTCTTCTTGTCGCATGCATTATGAAGCTTTGCCCGTTCCTGATCGAAGTTTCAGTTTCAAGCACCCAGGTCTGGAGCCATGGGCCTCGGCCGAGCCACCCCCCGGCGTCGTCGCTCGCGACCGGGCTCGTCAGACCTGAATTCTTTTCTTCTAGGTCTCTCTTTGATTGTCTCCTCCGCAGGTTCTTGTGGGGTTCGTTCATACACGCAGGGGATGGCCGCGAGCGGTGACGAAATGGGTGGCTCAGCCATGGACGGGCGACGGCTACGAGCCGCCGCGACGATGAGGGTGGCTCGGCCATGGACGCGCAGCAGTGGCTGGCCTGAGTGTTGTTGCGCCGGCGACTGCGGGTGGAGGAGGTAGCCGTGGATAGCGGAGGAAGAAGAGGGGAAAAATACAAAACAGAGTTTCAATGGCATTTTGCGGAGACAGCTTCTTGAAAGTAACGGCAGAAGAAAGAATTCTACGATTGAAGATGGAGGACGAGGAAGAGAGAGAAAGAAGGGAAAAAAAAGTTTAGATGTTTTATTTCTTATTTCCGCATACTGACATGTGTCAATTCATGATTGGTCAAGAATAGATGAGGGCTTGCCATGTCAACGTATGACGTGGTACTATACAACCACAAGATATTTTCTCCTACCGTACCCTCACGAACAAAGAATAATTTGACCTTTACAAAAAAAAAAAAGAAGAAGAAGAATAACTTGAAAAATATATATTTTTAAAAAATATTCATTTATATTATTTGAAAAGTATAGGATTTTTCCACATCGAATAGGGGCATGCAGAAGAATTAAGAACTACGGAACTGGATTAGACCAGATCGAAACTAGTGTATCTCAAGGGCATTGGTCTAGTTCCCAATTTTAAGTATGGAACCACTCGCCGCCCACCCGGATCAGACCGTACCCATAATATATAAATATATATTTAATTTATAGGAAATTTTTCTACAAAAAAATAAGAAAAATGTAAAAATTGTAATATGAAACTCAACGCCTATTACTAAGCATTGTCTCATCTCACACTCACCTCATATGAGTCGTCTCTCTATCTCTCACTCACGGCGTCAACTCTCAACTTTTAATATTCGTCCAATCTTATTATTAATTTTGCAATTACTAATTACGAGATGGAGCCATCCGAGAATTACTTTTTTTTTTTTTTTTGGTCGAAGAAATATTCCTTTCATTACTACGTAGGAAAAGTAACAGAACATTGTCCCAAGTCAAAACATAATCGAGATAAGAGACAATGGGGAGGTTTAGACAACCAATTTGTTGCAAGGGAGTCGTTTCGGCAGGCCTTTGCAATCCAATCCGGGGCCCGATTCATTTCTCGCAAACAAAAGGCAACAGACACCCCAACTAAAGAGCCCAGCAACTATTGACAATCCACCACTACCAATTGGATAGCCCATGGGACTTCAGCCTGACCCAGGATAGCGTTTCTTGCTGTCAAATTGTCAATCACAAGCTAAAATTAAACTACTATATTTGTTTGACTTTGTTCACTAAATTGAATTGAATTGAAGAGCTCCCATTCATGTCATCCGAGAATTACTTCGACTTGCTAAAAAATGTTGCACTAAGTATGTACTGTTCCAAGGACCCATCTGAGAATTGGACCAAACTAATAGTTCGATTTCTAGGTGGTTCCCGATTTCAAATTTTTGGAGTGGGTCCTTAGCCGGTCTTTAGTGGGCAATTCTTGGTTTCGAGGTGAGAATCTCTCATCCAAACCATGCTCTCTCCTACTATTGAGTGCAAAGAATCTAATGTTTGGGTGTTTGTTAGGTCTTATTTCGCAATTTACATGGATTAATGGCCTCTATATAGTTTTTAATTTATCCATAAAAATGTAAATAGCTACCATTAAAAAAAAATTAAAGAAAAAGTTACACAAGGTTTAAGCAAATATAAGAAATGCTCCTAATTTATTACAAGAATTATTGATGACATGAAAATAGGAACCATCGGCCTTTGGCGGAAGGAATAAGCCGATTAGTGATTCTTTTTCTTTAACTAGTATAATAATAATAATAATAATAATAATAATAATAATAATAATAATAATAATTTGTTGTAGTTGTTAGGGATTCCTATTTTTAGGATACTTCTCGTTCCCTAATGAGGATAAATAGGCAATAACAAGCTATTCAAAGTTTATTTTATTTTTTAAGAAGATATTTTCTTTTTCCCTTTTTCCCAAAAATTCATTAAAAAAAGTCTTGATTTGTACATTAAGGATGAGTAGGTTTTGTGTTCTAGGTTCCATACAAGTTACACCTAGAATATAGAACCTACTCGTTAAAACATATTCCTTATTTTTTAGAACCTGAAATTTACTCTACATATCCTATAACTAGGAACCTACACTGTCACAAGTTTAAGATCGATTTCAAGATCTACCTAGGTTCCGCACATATTATTAATTAAACGATTACAATGAATTAAAATCTTAATGACCACTACTTGTTATTACAATTCACTAATAATAACTAATCTTTAGACACGAAAAATATGAACATTAATAAAGTAAAAATATTAGTCATAAAATAAAAACTCATACTAGTGTTTCCGAGTTATACATTTTTCATCAAACGACATAAAATTTCACAGGATCGCGCGAAGACATAGGCTAAGAAAAACATTAAAAATTGTTTTAGATTATAGGTTATAGGTTCAAACTTTCTCCAATTAAGAACATGTAACCTACCCATCAAAATAAATTTCTCATTTTTTGGAATTAGGAACCTACCATGTGTACCTTGGAACATGAAACTTATAGGTTTCCATCGATTCCGTTCTCAAGTTTTAGATTCTATACCGGAAGAATGTTCACCTCTATAGTACCCAAATAAGGAGAGATGTGAAATTCCACATAAAGAAAAGAGTAAACATATAAAGAGTCAAGTGTATTGCCATGATTTCACTTCTCAAAGAAAAATAAAATAAGCTCGGAAATGATAGTTTCTCAAACGACTTCTACTAAGTTCAAGTGTATTAAACCAAAAACAAGGATCTTAATTTTAAGGAATTATATCACTTTTTGTATCTTCCTAAATGATCCATAATTATTTATTACAAAATATCACACGCATGGACAAATATGTAAACTACTTGCATGTTTGGTCCATGGAATGCCCATTCCTTTCCCCTCTTGTTTGGTTAGGACCTGGGAATGAAATGTGCATTTCCAAAGGGAATGCTTAATGAGTGTATCGCTTAATAAGAAAAAACAAATGAATGATAGACAAGAGATGGTAAAATAAATTATATTGTACATTACATGGTGAGAGCGATTTTCTCTTTCTTTCTTATTCTTTTACAGGCAGTTTGTTCTTCCTTTTTTTTTGGTATTGTTGTTCTTCCTTTTTTATTTTTAAGGTTTCATTTCTTTCGGTTCAATAGATGTTATAATTTTATTCCTAGGGAGGTTTCATTTCTTTCGATTCAATAGAGTAGGACTGACAAAAAAAAAAAAAAAAAAGATGTTATAATTAATTGTTCATAAAAATTGAATTGAGAAATCACTTTATTATCTAATTTTATTTTAGATTATGTTATAAACGTAATTTGAATAAATGCAAGTCAATATTCTAAATGGAATTCTCATATTCATTGAATTGGCTCTGCGGGCCCGATGGATCATCGGTTATCAAACAAAAAAAATTCTAAATTTATTAAAGGAAATTCTCATATTCATTTCTTTTGCACTCGTTTCTTTTCCTCTATCATTATTTTCACATTGTTTGTTTTAGTTTACCATCATAGGAATTAATTCAAAGCACTTATTTAGTAATTCGTGTACTGAAATGCAATGAGTAAAATTTACATCTCATTCCGAGGAAAATTACAAGAAACAAATCAAGAAGAATGATCAATGGACGGCTTAAGACTGCTCAGCAGACCTGAACCAGTATAGTCATTGTAGTCAAGCCAAGACTGCTCGAGTCTAAAGCAACCTAGAGAACTAACCAAACGATAAATGGGAAACGTTAATCAGGAGTGGTGATCTCCGCAATGCTCATAGTAAAAGAAATCTCGATCTCCTTGTATATGATGAGGTTGATGGCAACATAATGCGAATTGCCCACAGACTGAGATTTTCAGACACGGCGGTGATTCATGGACAAGCACAGTACAGAAAATCAGAGAGATGAACTCGAAGCAAGAACTATATTCGCAACAATTGAGTATAAGTCAATCCACAGTGGGCAGATCAATTGATTTACACTTGAAAAGGCAACTCCCCAAATTGCTTTCGACCTCCTAAGTCTGTGTGTGAGAGAAATAAGAAAACGACATCTCAATGAACTCCAACATGTCTCCCTATTTCACAAGCCACAAATGACAAGATGAACACTGGACCAAACACCGGCACAGAACATTTATTAGTCTAAGAGCCCAACAACAACAACAACAACAACAAACACCGGCAGAAAGGTTAGTATCAACTGGCAGAAATCAAAGTATGTAACTTCACTTCTGAACAAAATCATATCCCTCATCAGGGCAATATGTTTTGCTTCTCGAGCCGAGAGACAGCCTTCTTGCCATAAGGATTGCTCTTGATTAGTGGATCATATCTCTTGAGCTGGGCTGACAAAAGGTAGTAGATCTGGGTCTGCCGCTGCTCCTGCATCAAATGAGGAAAGATACCACAGCAGGCTAGCAATCAGAGGGATTGATCATGCAAAAAGGCATGAAGCTAATCTCCAATGTCGGAATGAAGTCCAGAGAACTGAATCTATAAGGGCTCAAAAACCTTGATAAGATTGACAGGGCTTTGTCTTGGGATGACACACGGATTGTAGTTATTGCCATATCTTTAAAAATTGATTTTAGCAATTTACTTATGTCTCTATTTTTCCTGGGGGGGGCTTAGGGATGGGCCAGGGGGACAAACCATAAAGAAAAGAAAATCTTTTGAAATTTTGGAGCTCAGTGATGCCAAATCGTTCATGAATGCTGATCATGTATGAGAAAGATACTGAACACATTATGGCCGGTCCAATGGATGTGAAAACTGACCTTGGACACCTCAACTGCCCTTCGGATGACATAATTTCCATATTCATTCAAGAGGACTGTCAGAAACTCTTCAAGCAACTCCACAACAATTTGTTTGAATTGGTTGTATCCCATCTCTTTCAAGCATTTCTCCACCACATTGCTACCGTACTTATTGCAGGATAGAATTGCATAGTTGCCAAGGAACTGTCTATGAAGATCATCAGCAACTTGTGGGATCTCCAAAGTCAGCAGATGTTGTACCACATAGTTGCTGGATGGAAAAAACAAAGAAAAACCAATTGAATTGGAAGGAAGTTGAGTTTGGTATCAGATAGTAAGAGTAGGATGAAGAGGGTATAGAGAAGCTAACCCATAGCAGTTTTCAGCTAGCAGAAGGGCATGGGCTGTAATTTCAGTCACGAGGCGATCTCTTTGCTTCCCCTGAGCATGTTCAACACATTGTTGCAGAATGCAGCATCCACTTTTATCAGTTGCAATCTCATAACACTTGGTAGCCACCAGATCATAGAGGATCTGCACAAGAAATGCAGTACTGAAGTAAACGAAGCCAGTAGATACCAGATAAGTGGAGGTAATCCATCGGAGAGCAAGTCCAAGAATAGTGAGAACAGTTTGAACCAAGTAGAGGAATGCCGGCACAAATAAAGGTTTGGAAAGTGGTAGTGCCTGCTGTCCTTGATCTAATGATTGATTTTCTTCATTTTCTTTTCTTAAGAGTCAGATCCAGTTCTTATCATCGTTGCATCTATGCATGGTCCAGCAAAAAGGCATCTAATCCATGAAATTAAACATCTTCAAACCTCAGATATCTCTATGTTTCTTTTTAGTCCAAGGACAACTTATACATTAACCAGATATTAACTAGAGTAGATACAAACTGAAAATACTTTTCACCTAGCAACTGTTACTCCCATGTCTTGATTGGCATACATAAATCTCTGTGTCTGTTATCACAAGCAGCACTGATTCAACCTTTTAGATCAATCTCTGTTCTCTTTTCAGTTTCTTTCACAGAAAAAGGATTCCACTTTACAAAAATTACAAAGGGCGACATGGGTGTAGTATACAATATATTTGTATCGTCCCATCTTGTCAAGCTCAAGAATAATGTAACTTTGGGGCTAGGACACTAATGAGTCGATCTTTTGTCTAAATAATAGAATAGAATGCATTATTCGATGCTTTAAAGCTAAAGCAACCAAAGTGTGACAATCCTTAGCTTATCTTCAATGACAATGAAAAAAACAGATCGTGACATGGTGAATTTTCCAGACGCATGACTAACTGTGTCTAAACTACCTAATTGGATTTCTCCTGCATAATTCTAAAATAGGAACATCAGACAGGAACTGATAGCTTCATTCTCTCACGCTAGAACTTCGTGCATTACTGGGCTGTTAAAGTCTTAGAGAGGAAATATTCCCTAAGACATAGGTTCAAAACGATGGTGCTCGACAACCCATATTTTGCTGCTTTCTAGGAGGAAGGCCACAAGTACGAGCATTGTTAATAACTCCCACAAATATTGATAATCTCCTTTCCCTAGGAAAAGTTACGAGTCAGATAATTTAAAAAGAAAAAAAAAATCTACCAGTTTAATTCCTAACATATAAAAGCTTCGCAGGAGAGACAACCAAAGCAATGTCACGCTACCTCATTATCTTCATTAGAGAAGACCTTAAGGCAGTGCCGGATGACATGATGACCAATAGCGTTCTTGATCAATTGATACATAAAAGGCGCGAGGGCGTGTATAACCACATTCTTTTGCCAACGAGTGGTAAGTGTGTCCATCAACTTCTGTATTGAACGAATCCTGCAAAAGAACTAGATTATCAGTATACCAAACGAATTGTCAATCCAGACTCCGACGTAAGACTTTTGAGGAAATTCCTGTGAAGCCGCAACATACCCGTATGTGCTAAGGCATATGCTAACAATTTGAGAATTCCAGGTCACCGCATACAAAATGTGCTTCCTCTGTTCCTCGCTGCAGACCTCAAGGAGCCTCTGCACCACATGGTTCGCGAAAGGGTCAGTCATCAAGTAGCCGACGCGTTCGATAGTCTCCGAGAAAACTAGCTCCGCTTCATCCCTGTCCATCCTCTCCATCATGGAGAGTAGAACCCGGAAGCCTTCTGGGTCCGTGGCGATGGACTCTATCCGGCCTCGCATAGCCTCGATAGATGTACAGTTCAACAACACTTGCGCAAACTGCGCCCTCCTACCATTCAGGCTACTTCTGGAAACCAGCCCGTTTACACGAAAGCCATTATCAACCACACCCGAACAAAGCCTGGAATAATCGTTCAACAACCCGTTTTGCTGCGAAAGATTTGTACTTTGCGAGACTTGGCTAATCCTATCCGCATAACAGTCCGATGAACCATCGCTATACAAGCAAACCTGGCCATAAGTATTAAACGCCAGGCGAAGCGCCTCGGCCTCGGCCCCGGCCCCAGCCCCGGCCACGGAAAATTCTCGCCCGTCGGGACAGGACCCCAGCAGCCGGCGGCGTTCCCCGCCGGGGTGGCGAAGCTCCGGGGACCAGATACCGAAATTCCGCCGGCTGCTGGAGCAGCTGCTCAGCTCACTGTCCTTCCTCAAGGCCAGGCACATATCGTCCGCGGCGCCGCCGACGCCGTCCGGCTCGACGCCGCGGCAGCCACCCGGGCAGTACACGTACGCCCCGTGATCGGAGGGCGGGAGGAGGCTGAGGCGGGCCAGGGCGGCGTCTAGGGCTAGGGCCGGAAAGGGTTCGGCCGGGGGCGGTCCTGAGGGAAGGGGACCGCGGGGCGGGGGTTTGGCGGGGCGGGAGCAGGCGGGCGTCGTAGGACTCGAAGGGAAGCGACATGGGTCGAGAGCAAAAGAACCCGGCGGAGAGGAGGGAAGAGATGGGTCGCGGGTCGCGGGTCGCCGCCGCCTGCTTGACTGTCTGACTGTCTGTCTCTACTCAGGGAAGGCGAAGGGGGAGGGAGGGGGAGGGCGAAGGAGAAATTTGTGGGGGTGGCGTGTATATATAGAGAGAGAGAGAGAGAGAGGAGGGGGAGGGATACGGATGGGGAAGTTTGGAAAAGACCAGGAAAGATAATCAAAGATGAGATCTTTTTTTTTTTTTTTTTTTTTTTTTTTTTTTTTTTTTTTTGGGTGGGGGTGGGGAGGAGGATCGATGGAGAAGCGGAGAGGGGGAGATGATAATATCGCTCGGAGGAGGAGGAGGAGGGTGGGATTTGGGGAGAGGGGAAGGAAGATTGCGAAACGGGAAATCGGTTGACTGAGAGAGTGAGAAAGGGGGGAGGGGGAGGGGAAGTCACTCTGCATGCAGTATATGGAAAGTTTTCATGAAGGCGAAAGGACAGGCTTTTTGGGGGATTTTCCCTCGGTTTCGTCTCTTGTTTTTTGTTTATAGAGAGAGAGAGAGAGAGAGGTGTTGGGGGGGCAGAGTGCCACGCGGCGTGGAGAGGTTGGGTGGCCAACGGGGGGAGGGACCGGGTCCCTCTCGTTTGTTTGGGGGGCCCCACATCCCTTGGTGGGGCCCACTTGGGATTTTCTTCCTCTCTCCCTCCCCTCACCCTTTTTGCAAATCTCTTTCTTCCGAGCTCTTTTCGAGGAAAGAGGACAGAAGTAGGTCCTGAACTTTCTCTCAATATAGAGCGTTGAATGTCTTCACAAAGTCTGAAGACTGGCTTGAAAATATGTACTCAAAGTCTAATGACTACATTCGCTAAATCAAAAGTTTGAAAATGACATTGTATATTAAGTCCGTGTCCAAGAACTGCAATACCTATTAAGTCAATATTCATAAATTATTTATAATATTATCCCAATTCTTTTTGCCAACTTTTCTTGATTTTTAATTTTCAAGTAACAATTTTTTTTTTTTGTTGAACCTTTATAGGGTTTGTTACTTTGCATTCATTAGCTTGTTGATTTTGTTTGTTTGCCTTTACAAGCAATATAGGATTGAATTCAAGGGATTCGATTTAATGTTATGTACATAGATCGCCTAAAGTATGCACATAAAGCAGTTAGCAAAAAAAAAAAAAATGTGCACTTGAATAAGATGGATGTTATTACTCTTTCTTAGTTTGCATGGAAAGTACCAATTCTATTATTTTACCTCGTTGATTTACAAGTAATATCAATGGGTAAAAAGAATGCGTATAGCATAAGATGGGGGGAAATTTTGTGATTTTACAAGTAATCAATCTCATTTTTTTTTCTTTACCAAAAAAAGATGGCAATGAGATGATTCTATGAATGTCTAATGCTTTCCTATTTCAAATTTACATCAATTCAAGATTGTTATTCTTCCAACATGGACAAATCTTCAAATATACGTTTTTTTTCTACTTATACATGTATTGGTTTACTATTTCTCACTCCTCTTTCGCCTGTTATGCGGAATTGCAAATTGGAAACCATATCATTCTCTACATTATTGAATTTTAAGAACAATCTATTGGACACTGAAATTTAAGGTAGTCAAAAGTCTTTAGTCCAATTCATAATATCATCTATTTTATAATCTTAATTACCCAATTTGTCTCTTTGGACCCCGATTACATTATCTTACCTAAATTAAATGCCATGATGTAAGATTTGATAACATCACAGAAATCGAAAAACAATTGCATTTTAGGAATAGTAACTTCCTTCTTCAATTTTGAAAATTAATTTAGTCAAAATCCATCAATTTAAAATATGTAACCAAAATCTTCCGTGCACACTTCAAATTATATGTGCAAGGGGGAAAATATGTGTTAATATGGAAGAAAGTTCAAGGTCTCTCTCTCTCTCTCTCTAGACATTAGATTATGAATGGGGCTATTTTTACTCTTTTTATTTAAAACATGGACTTTTTATATATACCGACCAAATTATTCTCAACTTTATTAAGCATGTACTAATAGGCAAATTACTGATACATTTATGGGCAAATTAATTATCAATGAATTGCTACATTCCTATCTCGATATAATTCAAAATTTTCCTTTTCTAAAAAAAAAAATTCTTGCACCCAACTTGCAGAGAACAATTTAGATTTTCCTCAACAAAAGGGGAAAAAAAAGTTGACTGTGCATTCAACTTGAAACTCAATTTAGGATCTTAATTAATTTTTCTTCCTATCTTGAAACATAAAGATCGGAATAAGATTAAAAAAAAAAAGAAAAAAGAAAAGGAAGATAAAGATCAAGACTAAACTTCTTTCATTTTTCAATCATGGAGAAGGTTATCAATATTGCTCTTGAATCCTATCTTCAAAATTCTTTTCTATGAGTACTTGTAAGTTTGAATGCGAAGGAGATGTAATTAGATTTGGAGTTCCATTAAAATCACTTAAAACGAGGACATAAGAAAGATTGAGCAATCTTCTAGCAAGTCAAATTATCAACATTATATCTTTTAACAAATTAATGAATTCATAATGGCAAAAAGCAAATATATCTTCTGACTTGAAAGTATAGTTTTAGTCAGGACAAAGGCATCTTTTAGTTTTACCGAAACAGAAGGCCGTTCTACATAAGTTAATTAACCTATTTTTGGAAATGTGGCGCAAATATGGTATTAAATCTTATTAAAAGGGGTAATTTTAACGAAATATTGAACCAAATCATGTGGTTAAAGAGTAGTTTATTCAATTAACATAAAAATGGGGGTAGCCCAAAGGATGTGGGAATAGCGCCACTCTAGATTATTTATTTCAATTTTAATTTTTCCAACACGTTATGTATGTGCACCATACACATGTAATTTATATGAGAGACATGATGCATGAAGCGATTTTGCAAATGAGGGCTTTACATGATTGGGATTCACTCTTCATATCCTTTGTGTGGAGTGATGTTTATTTTCTTATGAAATTAATCATCATTGAGTTCAGTAATATAAATAGTTTCTTCCCTTTTTTTCGTTTCACATCTCACGCATTAATGCTAGTTTAAGCAGTAATTGTAGCATGAGAAAAATCGAAATTCAAATTCGAACGCATGGCAGATATTTTGATATTACATGATAGTTACCTTGAGAAGTTCAAATTACAATTTTGTCCCACTTGATAAAAATACGTTGTTATCTACTTAGAATGTGCAATATGCATGTGGATTTCTGAAATTTTTGGGGCAAGCGTTTTAGATTGAAACCCTCCAATTTTGCTTTACAATATAGAGATGTTCTCTCTTCTAACTTTCTTCATTAGATCAGCTTTCATGTGCAAAAATATTAAACATAGTTCATGTCGATCTCTCCATATAGTTACTTTTACAAGAGATGTCGCAAGTGTCGAGAAATATTATATCACCGATTATCTTCTCAATAGATGATTACAGTTAAAGTTCTACATCTTTTGTTCACGGGGTTTGGTTCATATATTCCTTACATTTATGTGATCTTCCTCCACCTATTAATTAAGATTTTTGGGTTAGACTTTTCTTTATTGTATTTGCTTTGACATGCTCTCATTCACACTATAAGAAATCACCTTGCAAGTCGGACTTCAATATCCATATTATGAAAAGCATGGCCCTCAATTTGTAATATCTAGAGTAGTGATAAGCCCCTAGTAGCGCTTGATTAATCATTCACGCATCCAACGTTGTCCCTTCGAGTATAAGTTGGTGGTGGAATGTGCTTTACATTTGACTTAACGATAGGGGGAAAACTTGATGATCGATCTACGTTTGTTGTTCATACATATGACATAATTTTCAGGCATGAACAGCTCAATTTTTTGCATGGAAAACAGTGAAACGTAGTCTATATGCTTTATGTAGATATGAAAAGAATGAAAAGTTCGATTTGAAGGACTCTGCAAGTCACGTTATAATCGGAAGAAATGACCTAAGATCATGCCCTTCATCTGCCAGTTTTCCAGGAACTTCAACCGTACAAACTGCAAAGGGCATTTGTAACTTTCATGACAAGACGGAAGCAACCCCTACAATAATCTGTCCGCTTTCATCAAATCAAGATTGATAAGACTAGATAATGTGCCTGACACACATGATCTCCGAATTAAATAGTAGGGGCACAAAGACAGATATTACCGTAAAACTTAAAAAACAACGCAATATGCACTCTAGTCCAGTGTCCGACATAGGAGTCATCAAATATCAACTAGAATTTGCTGCATCACTTGATAAATATGATTTTATATTCTTAAAATACAGGACTTAACAAAATAAATGCCCATTATTCCAATCACAATGGTTGGGTGGTCCTCTTTCATCATACTCTCTGCTCTTCTATATACTCAGCAATCTATTGTGTTTCTTCATTTTCTCTTGGCCAGAAGATTTCCAAATGCATGTTCTGTCCCATTTGCTATGTATTGCTTTCTGAAGAGGAAAGGTGGAATAAAGGAAAAAAAGGCAATATACCTATGAGGTGTGCAAAACTTGATCGGAGCAAATTCACAATGCTTCTCAACAGCTGGGTATGCAGTTCCTTATAGGCTACTTGGGTCCGTTTCCCTCTTGGCTCCTCACAGAAAATTAGAGATTGCCACCTTGAATATGAACAAATTGCACATATTCAAGTGACACTCCAATCAAGGTCTACAGGCACAATTTTTCTCTGATGGGGTTTCTTGCGAGTGGAAATTTCTGAAGATTCAATGTCCAATGCGAGAGAACTTTGTGCTGAGCCAAGCAGAGGAAATTATGCGACCAAACAAGAGGAGATATATGATGAAGGATATATAGGCTGCTGTGCCTATGCAAACCAAGAAACCGATGAACAGCCCCTTCACTTCAGAAGTTATGAAATTCACCAACAGATAGCCATTGATCATTATCAAAATTGCAGCCACAGTCCAGGCCACCCTCTAGAAAACCAATAAACAAGTAACAAGTCAATCATCAGGTGAGCATCAGCTGTAACACAAGTAGATCATGTCTAGTGTAACAATCTTAAGTACTTCTGCACAGAGTTCGACGGAATTTGGACCCAGAATAAGGTGGTGATGAGTAAGACATGCACAAAAGTGCAAACCCTAAAAAGAAAGATAATTAAAAAAAGAAAAAAAGCCACAAAAAAACCCCAAACTTTACCAACTATGACACATTTATCCCAAACTTTTTTTTGTGTAATCAAAAACCCGAAATTTTTATCCATGTCACACATTTATCTCAAACTTTTTCTGTGACACCAAAAAACCCAAACTTATACTTGTGTGACACCAAAGACCCTAAACTTTTGTTTTGTAACACCAAAAATCCCAAACTTATATTCACGTGACATATTTACCCCTAAAAATTTGGCATCATAGAAAAAAGTTTGGGGTTTTTAGTGTCACAAAACAAAAGTTTAAAGTAAATGTGTCACACTACACAAGTTTAGGATAAATATGTCACATAGGTAAAAGTTTGGGGTTTTTAGTATCACAAAAGAAAAAAAAGAAAAAGTTTGAGATAAATGTGTCACAATTGGCATAATTTAAGGTTTTTGGTGGCTTTTACCCTTGAAACAAATAACAACAGAACTCAACAACAAACAGCAGTTAGTTGTCTGGATAGTCAAACACGGTTGCTCACTTTCCTTAGAGCAGTCCGTGCTTCAGATGCAATGTACAGTTGTCCAGTAAGCAGGGCAAAATATAAAAGATGAAGCAAAGTAAGATTGGTCCAATTGTTAGGAGCTGTTATTTCCCATATCACTCTGACTAGACCTAAGTCTCAAGACTCACCAACCTTCCTGTACCATCTCTTAAGACTCACCATCCTTCCTCTACCTTATGCGTAAAAAGAAGTTGGCCATCCTTCTTCTGTCCGATCAAAGAATGATCAGACAGAGAAAAAAATGACTTCTATTTTAATCATATCAACATTCAAGTCTCAGCACCCTTATTTTTATTTAACCTTTAATTGCTTCATTTCTTGCCAACTTTGCAAATGCTCACTGATTCATTCCTTCAACAGACTAGCAACTTTACTTTTTTTGGAACCCTCTAAACTTGTCGAACTTACTACAATTCCAATTGGCTAAGGGGACTATTGCAGCTTGAACAATTCTCACTAATGAACCCTCCATCTCTAGCTTTCTCCAACCATCATCTCAAGAGAAAAGCTAGCATGAACTCAAAATTGGGCACCGGCACAACACAATGTCAATCCAAGTCATTCACCTGAAGGGAAACATCTAAAAAGAAGCAAGCAGAATGGTGACTCCAGCACAATTATCAAAAGTAATTTCTTGTTGGATCCAAGACAACCTGCAAAGAGCACATGGAGAATATATTGTAACCAAAGGATGAGTAAAAAGAAATCACCTCAAGGAGAGGACCAATTTTGAAGGAACCCATTAGATGCTCCTGGGATACCATAGTGAGAAGAGGTATCAGCGCAAAAGGAATCTGTATACACTGAAGCACATTGAGCCATTCATTCAAAATGTCTAGGGAAGCTTCAGACGTGTTGAAGACAACAGCCACTATTATTGTGGGCACGATGGCAAGGCTCCTCGAGATAGTTGCCCTAAGCCATTTCTTAAGACGCAGGTTGAGAAAACCTTCCATAATGAACTGCCCAGCATATGTGCCGGTTATCGTACTACTCTGTCCAGCTGCTAGCAAACCGATACCCCATATATAAAGTATTGGAAAGAACCCTCCCCCATACTTCTCCTGAAGATAATTCCCAGCATTCACTAGCCCAATTGTCTTGGCTTCTTCTGTACCATAGAATCCCTTGGCAAAAACAGATGTCACAAGCAAATTTATTGTGAACATGACCAAAAGAGCAGCCGACGACTCGATGGAGTAGTAATTCAGCGCCTCTTGGACCCGGCCTTTATCCTGGTGATCAATGTTTCTCGACTGCACCAAGGCAGAGTGCAAGAACACATTGTGAGGGGTTATAACACAGCCCACCACTCCCACGGCTTGCCTAATCGTCTTTGAACTAAGTCTTGGAAGGAGAAGACCTGCAGGAAGGATCTGAGCCCCGGATAGCTACTAGTTGCATTTATAGCATCTTGTGGATGCTAAAATGAACCCACAAGTGAAGTGACAGGGAAAATTTCTCACCGGTTATAAGCTCTTTTCCGCTGGGTTTTGTCTCCACAAACATGCAGGCAAAGGTCAAGGCCATTGTTGATATGAGAACTGCAAAAACAGCTTCTAATTTCCTCACTCCATAGTTCTCAAGGAATAAAAACATGAAACTAGTCATAAAGGGAAATCAGTCAATTATTGGTGCAGATAATATCAATTTATCTAGTAAAAGAGAAGTGTTCAAGCAGTAATCATAAGGAAAGGAAATAAGCATGAACATATAATTGTCACAGTGACAATCCAGATTGAGAGTACAGTACACCCAGTGCATAGAAAGACTGAAAATGAAGAATGACCAGCTGTTGGCAAGGTCTCAAAGTTCACCTACATCCAACAATGAGGTAAAGAAATGAGAAACTGTACATGCTGCAGCACATATAGCTAGGAACTAAAATTTATATATTAATACCAATATAACTACAACTGCATACAAAATAAAATTATATGTCGGTACACATAAAGATCTCATCCCCTTTTCCTTGTATCAGGGTCCTAGGTGTAAAAAAGTTGTGGTGAGGCGCACCTTCCAATTTGGTTCTTAAGGGATCTGAAAAATGTATTCCCCAAGCCAAACCACATTCACCTCAATGTGACCTAGGATGCACTACCATTTCTCTGTCACAGAAAGAAACTAATGATCTTGATGAACTCTTTAAAATTTTCTTTATTTGATAAGTCAATTAACTCCGAAACATATACTGCTATTAATAATAACACATTCAAACATTTTTCTTCACCATGACTTAAGCTCCATTTCAACTTCTGAGTCGCAAAACATGGGATGCAATTCAGAGAGTTCTCTTTTGTCACTGCCCTAATGACCACTATGGTGCTTTCCCTCAGACATGCCAATTAATTCTATCACAAGAAGCATAGATCTCAGTTGCCTGTCTAAGCTGCAGCAACGGCAGCAAACAAGCTCCAATAGCTTCAAGGGACAAACTATGGAATGATCAAGGTTCCTCCTACCGTCAAGAGCTTTTCACAAGTTGATGAATAACACAATGGTAAACATGAAGCTGCGAAAGTTCCAACTGCCCACAGGATAACACGCAGTAATATCGAGGAACAAGCTAATGCTTCCATTCACAGGGTCTAAACAATATCTGAGATACCCATGTTTTTGTTGCTTTGAGATGACTAATAACAATCACAGATGCACATTGTCACGTGGATTTATTTTATATACTTTCCAATGCTATATTAAGCAATGAAGAGAAGCATAATCAACTATTCTATCCTACCACTTACCAATAAGCTATAGTTTGTTCGAATGCTATGCAACACGACCAGTTTATCTATGAAGTCAGCCCTAATATAACACTTGTTAAGACTAATGCTCAACAAACTAATAATGGTCTTCTAAGAATAACTTGAATAAAATAGTGTGGCAGAACTTAGTGAACTCTGCATTCCGCTCAGATTGTCAAAATGCCTGACTTCATCACTGTCGCTTTCGAAATCAATCTCAATATACTTTAGCGTTCGAACCTGAGGAACAAACAATTGAAGATCAATCGTCACCTACCAATCTGACGCAGTGATAATGACCCCGGCCCAGAGCGGCAGCACCCCGCGGCTGAGCACCTGGATCCCGATGGCGCTCCCAATAACCTCCTGAATGTCCGCAGCGACGAGGGTGACCTCGGCCATGACCCAAAGCACCAGCCGCGTCCAATTAGGGTACTCCTCCCTGCACAGCTCCGCCAGGTGCCGGCCGGTCGCGACGCCGAGCCGGGCCGACAGCATCTGCAGCAAGAGCCCCATCAGCGTCGCCCACATCAGCAGCCAGAGTAGGGAGTACCCGGCGATCGCGCCGGCCTGGAGATCCCCCTCGAGGTTCCCCGGATCCAGGAACGCGATGCTCATCAGGAAACCCGGGCCGGTGAAGAGCCAGAGCTTCTTCCACGAGAAGGGAGGCGCGGCGGCGGGATCTGCGGGGAGGGCAGCGGCTGCGTCGACGTCGAAGACCCGGACCTTGGCCCGGGTCGAGAATGCGGAATCGGATCCGTACTCGCGGTCCCGGTCATCGTCGGACGACGACGGCGACGGCGGCGACGGCGGAGAGGGAGGATGGGGAGGCGAGTGAAGGGGCTTGGAGGGCAGGAGACGGTTCTCTTCGTCGTCGTCGCGGCGCTTGCCATCGTGGCGTTCTTGGGGGTCGGGTCGGGTGGCCGGAGAAGGCATCGCCGGAGACTCGTCGGATCGGCGTATTACGGGTTTGCATGCGAAAGAGGATGTGGGACCGTTGGGGTACTCCTGTCTTTTGCTGTGCCGAGGAAAATCGCCAAAACGAGGAGAGAATAATCGGTGATGCGGTCGTGCCGTGCAAGACCGGTGAAAGTTGCGCAATTGTCGGTGACCGGAAGCTTTTTTGTCTTTTTGTCCGAGTTACTCATTTGATAACGTTTTTGTCCAAAAATTATTTCAGATAACAACCGGGGAATAATTTTTTAACAAAGAAATGCGTTTAGTAAATGTACAAAATTTATGCTCCCAGAATAGAAAAAAAAAAAACATAAACACATTTGGTAAACTTGTATAATTTTTAATATTTTATTTTATTTTATCTTTTTTCCATTTTCATTTTTCTCTTTGGTCGGTGACTAGTTGGGCGATGTGGTTGAGAGTCTTTCATTCATCGCCGGCCGATAGTTCGAAAT
Source organism: Eucalyptus victrix (assembly GCA_016097545.1). Taxonomy (NCBI): domain Eukaryota; kingdom Viridiplantae; phylum Streptophyta; class Magnoliopsida; order Myrtales; family Myrtaceae; genus Eucalyptus; species Eucalyptus victrix. The sequence goes on along the minus strand of CM027840.1, from coordinate 27,226,555 downwards.
CTACAGTTGTTAGCAATTTAAATGGGGGCCCTAGCGATGGGATGTTGGGCTAATCTCCCTCGAGATATAGGGACCTAGCCCTTTAGTGAATTTCTGTCTGGGTGATGTTCATCTTTTTTGGAAAAGCATGATTTCATACTTTTTTACAATTTCGGCTAACTGCTCAAAAAGTTGTCAGTATGATTGTTCATTTGGACTGTAGAGTAGAATGTCATTGATATATACTACCGCCGCACTTGACAAAATTTGTTGGAAAATTCGGCACATTGCCTTTTAAAAGAAGGATGGTGCAATCTTTAGGCCAAAAGGAAGAACTTTTCATTGAAAGTGTTGGTTTGGAATACAGAACCCTATCTTGGGTCCATCTTCAGAATGAATGCCCTAATTGCCAAAATCCAATTTTGAGATCAAATTTGGAATAGATTTGGCCTTTGGATAATCCAACAAAAAAAGAGTTTTTGGAAGGTAAATGAAATTTATCATCTTTGAGGAAAATGTTAAGAGGCTGGTAATTAATTAACAATCTCATCTTTTCTCGATTTTGCTCAGCACGCTTTTTGATATAGAAGGCTTCACAAGTCCATTGAGAATGTGAGACCTAATTCTCAATTACCCAACAAAAAAAAAAAAAAGGTGTCACTTTGTGGGCTCAACTATCATAAAGGAATATCTTACCCAATGCTTGTTGTGGCCATGGCTAGGGAGCTCCACCTCGGGTAACCGTGGTCACGAGGTCGAGATATGGCGACCATGGTTGCAAGCTCATCCTCAAGTGACCATATACCTTGAGCTCCATGGCCATAGCAACTGTGAGATTGTAGATTAATTGTCCATGGGCTCTTTCGATGCGGTGATTTAGTATTAGACTTGCTAAACAAGTGAGTTGGATTGGGTTTGGATTGAGTCATAAATGGTCCGACTCAAATCAACTTATTTAACCTATTTATGACCCATTTATTGTAGTACAAATTTTTTTACTCATATTCGTCCTGATTCATACTCGACTCATATTCGATCCATTTAATTAAACCTAAGAAAGCTTATTTTTTTCTTTTTTAAATGGTATTGCTAAAATACTTTTATGTAATAAAAATTTAATGGATAATTTTTATAAATTTTTAAAAATTGAATTTTAATTATTTTATTTTTTAAATATAATTTTTTTTTTTTGCTTTTTTCTTTTTCTTCTTCTTTAATTGGCTGCCAACCTTGATGATGGTTGAGGACTAGCCATAGGTGAGCCTTAAGTTCACCGGGTTCGCCCGATGCTAGCGAGCTCGAGGCTCGAGCCTTACAAGACGTCGGCAAGACCTTCGCTTCACCATATTCAACGAGCTCAAGCCTCACCTAGCTATTTGTTGACCATCACCATGCCGACCATTGGCTAAGGAAGGAGGAAGAAGAAAGGAAAGAAGAAAGGAAAGAAAAAGAAAAGAAAATTGAAATATAAAAAAAATTATTATAATTTCAATTTTTATTAAAAAATATTTTTATAAAGTTAAAGAGGGAAGAGAGAGACTGTGAGACTTTAGTTGAAAATGGGTTCTAAGTCCAATCTATTTAAGATCCATTTTTCTTAAGCTTTCAATTTTTAAACCCATTTAATTAGTTTCTTTAAAAAAAATTGATCAATACATTATTCATTTATGATTTAAATGAGTCATATATGGGTCTAAAACCCATTTTACCACCTCTATCTAGCACAATAGAGAAAAAAAGATAGAGAGGACATCTATGTGCTTGAAACTTGAGCTGCCATGGCTACAATAAGCTTTAGGATTGAGGTTGAGTTTCGTGGCCATGGCAGCCACGAGCCTTAGGCTCGAGCTCTACGGCCGAGGACAAAGAAGATGTCAGTGATGCCGATTTGGATGAGCTATTAGGAGGGAGAAAATATTAGGTACCCTCAAAGGACCACGTCATTGGTGCTCTGAACGATTCACCGTTCGACACCTGTCCAGCGGCAGGTCCACGTCGGCCCTCTCCGCTTTTCGGTGCGCTTCTCTCTCTCCTCTCTCTTCTCACTCTCTCCCAAGTAACTCCCGCGGCTGGTGGCTCGGCTCGGCTGAGCAGAAGAAAGCACGGATAATAAATGCGCAACATCCCGCTTAAAATTTCTCTCTCCTCACTTGAATATTTTCTGGACTCTCTCTCTCTCCTCGCGGACGAGCTGCGCTTCCTCTGTTTCCTTCTCAACGCATTCCACCCCTCCGCCTCCGCCTCCGCCTCTCCAAGAAGCCTCGCCGGTCATCTACCTCTGGCACGTCGCCTCCTCCAAGAGCCCCATCAGTCGCAGCTAGTTCCCGACCCCCTTCACCTCCAACTGTTTCCAACGCCGAGATCGAGCATAAAGTTTGTGCTCGCGTTGTTCTCTCGGCAACATCTGGCCTCCGTCCGATTGCCTCCCTCCGACGAACTACTCGTCATCAACTTCGACTCCGAGCCGCCGCCGCCGCCACCGATGGCGTCCTTCGTCTCGACATCCGCTCGTTCTCCCCTCCCTCGGGCCGAAGACGCCGCCGGCCTCCGCCGCGTGAAGCCGTCGGCCTCCGGCAGAGGGAGGCGGCCTCGATCTCGTTCCCGAGCGGCACCAGGCTCCCCGCCGTTGACCGGGTGCTGTCCCTGTCGCTGGCCCGATCGGTCGCGAGGGAGATCTCGGTATACCGCGGGGCCGACGGCGCGGCGAAGAAGGAGAGGCGCGGGCTAGAGGGCGGAGCTCGCCGTGGACGAGGAGGTACGTGGACCGGCCGCACCAAGACCGGATTTAGGGCTTTTCCTTGGACGCGAGCCGAATCGGGTTCACGGATGAGTTCGTGGAGAAGATGGAGCCTCGGTTCTAGGCCGCGTTCAAGGCGATGGAGGAGCTGGAGAAGGGCGTGATCGTGAACCCGGCCTAGGCGAGGGCCGCATGATCGGGCATTACTGGTTGAGGAAGTCAGAACTCGCGCCGGCCCGGTTCCTGATGCACGCTCGACGCCGTCTACAATTTCGCTGCCGACGTGGTCAGCGGTGAGGCCAGTTCTGGAATTCCGGTCGTTTTTGCTCTCCGTGTGGTAAGAAAGTTCGTAGTTCCCTGCGTTCTTTTTTTTTTTCTTTCCTGGGAATCGGTTTGCCTGTGTCAGTTTTCTGGTAAACGCCAGCATTGTCTTAGTAGCTTGAGAAGAGCGTGAGATAGGGATAAATTCAATTGGTTTCTGGTCGAAGAGATGGAGAGTAAAATTATTCACTTGAAATGATCGTGTATGGAAATTTCCGACTCTAAGACACAGTAATTTCAAAATTTTCTTCAGGTTTTCCGATTAATGTCGGCATGAAATTCGGTTTTTGATCGTTGGTTTTCTTTTAGTGTGTTTAGCTGATTGCATCGGACATAGATGGATTGATTGACTTGATTATGTTTGACGCTTAATTTGCAGATTAAGCCCCCTCTTACTTCTCCCGTGGATTGCTTTCTCTCTCGCCCTTTCAGTTGGAATAGGAGGTTCAGCTCTTGGGCCACGGTTTGTTGCATAGGCATTGGCTCCCAGTAATCCTCCATTTAATTGTTAAAGACCGGAGTGTCCATCCTCCTCTCACGATCTACCCTTCAGGTATTTAGCTTTATGGAATGTGCTGCTCTTTTAACGTTTTATACCTTCATTGATCTATCCATTTAAGTTGTCGGTGGATGCACATTGCACCGTTGATGGTGGAGGTGAGCACAGCCCTTTTTCATTCAGTTGGGCACAGAACCAAACAAACTGCATTAATACGGTTTACCAAACCAAACCACACTATGTTCTTCTTGGTAACTTTTACTCCATCCTATTTTTCAAAGCAAGCTGAGCTGGTCACTTCCTTCGGTTTTGTTGGCAAATTGTGCGGCAAGCCAGACTCTGTTTTTGCTTAGCGCATTCCTTCCCCCTCAACAAAAAGAGTCCCTCTAAAATCTATGGCATGGACAAATATGTGCACTATTTGGTGGTTTAAATCAGCACCTAACCTAGCTCTTCACCGTATGTCATTTTTTATTGTCTTTATTAGGAAGCAGCCTTGCAGGAGTTGGTATTGCTCTATGCTGAAGAAGTGGACGAAACTGATGTTCAAGGTGAATCTGAGTTCAAATCATTGGATGTATAGATCTATGAGAGAATCCCCATTTGAGCTTTGCCGTTAAATTCTTTATGATATCTGACATTACCATGTTTTTCGTTTATTTAATTTTTCCACATGAATCGATGAGCTCTAAACTTCTAGAATTGAATTCACTGCATTTTTTTGCAATTGATTAGGATATATTTCCTCACAAAGTATCATTCCGTATCATGGACACGGCATGTAGAAGATCTACTCTCATCATGTCTATGCTCTCAGCATGTCCCGAATGAACTTCTTTTATACTTCTCTGATTTATTTCTTCCTTCAATGAAGTAGTTTAGATTTTAATAAAGAAAGTGATCTATCTAAATTACTTCCATTCAGATCATCTACAGCTTCATGTTTAATTGCCAGAATCAAAATTTGCTACCTGTTTTATCGCATTTCAAGTAACTTCAATGGTTAATCGTAATAATAATAGAAAAAATTTCATGGTTAATCACATTTAAAATAAAGCGAGGTACAGAGGATGTATATCCACTGGATAAGAAGACCTTAAATCCCAGTACTCACTTCAAGTCGTTAAGTTGCTCAACATTTGACGCTCATAATAATCTTTTAGTATCAGGGAAAGGTGTTGAGAGATGAGAATATGAGCCCCAAATCTATTATTTGATACTCCTGATAATTGCTTAGTTGTAGGTGGCTTATGGACACATAAAAGAGTTACATATTGCTCTACGACATAAATACTGGCTTCTTGTTGACTACATATTATTGTTTGTCATCTAATATTCGTGAAATTAGTTGGAGAGCTTGGATTAGCGGTGCACAGCAAGTCCAGTTCAAGCCAAGAATCGGGTAGAGCCATCCTGATGAAGTCCGGTTCCAGGTCAATTCTCAAAAAAATTAGTCCACTTCTTGATAATGAAACTGTAGAGTCGGCCTTTTTCTGGTTTGGCTCCCGGTTCTTATACTAAAACCATCTATTGGACCATGAAACCGACCAACCAGGGTGGTTTTAGGCTCAAACCAATCCAGAACCCATGTTTCACTTTATTTATAAAAACTGTAATAGCAAGTTGCAACCGAGAGGGATTGGAAGCCGTGACCTCAAGTATGAGGTGTATGCATAACACCACTAAGCTCACAAGAGTTTGCTTGACAACAGCTATAAAAGATGATCAATGATATTTTAGACATGATTTTCACAAGAAAAAACCTGGTTCTTGAGTACTGGAAACTGGCCCGAAACCGGCCAAGTGTAATTGACTCAGTTCTTGCTTCCAACCTCGGAAATGAATCGCCCAATTCCCAAAAAGAGCTTTTGTGGAAATCAGATCATACATATTGTATGTTATTTTCCATTGCTCATGTCCAGGCTAGTTGCAGATCGTTTGTAACTGAGACCTCCATGGTTGGTACTAGGTTTTTGCCATGGAATTGACACATCCTAGAACAGGTCGCTTGTAGTTTTAGATGTCAAGTAGCAGTATTCTTTATACATCTGATTTTTCGATCTCAAATTTTCCTTTCAATGATTCAAGGAATTGATACTCCACCAACCATTGTTGTTTGATAGGGTGACAACAATCTATCCTTTTTCTCAGTTTTTTTTCCCCTGCCTATAGAAGTTTCACCAACAAGTCATTGAGTTTCATGTTTTTTATAAAGATACTAACTAGAGCAGAGTTAACAACTAATTATTAGCTTCTCGTGACGCGCAAGAGCTATAAGCTATCGAATATCAGACTTATCCTTTTTATTGCAAAGAAATTAGTTGATCTTGGTTGATGTGTTCATGTGGTTATCACAGAGTAGGTTCCATGGCCTTTCTATTGTTGTTGCACAAAAAAAAAATAATAATAAATTGAACACCTTGTTGGTTTCTTTTCTGGTTGAGCATTTTCTTTAGGGCAAGCTTCTAGAGGTCTCGGGTTGAACTCTATTTTGGTGCATGTATTTTATAATTAGGACTATCCAGTCTAGTGGCTTTTTAAAGTCATTATTGCTAATGAGGCTTAGTCAGTTTGTTAGTCTTGCGTGGAAGAGTTATTGCTTGTGATGTATAACAAAATCTTGGGTAACTGGATGTCTTCATTTATATGTCATTCTGATGGTACACTTGCATGAAGTTATGTCAAAATTAATCTTTTTGGTCGTTTGCTTAAGTGAAATTTTGGCTTCTTTAATTTTGCAGATATTGCATTGATCACTGTTTTCCCCATCATGAATGTAGGGTGTTCCCATAACACGAGAACTCGTTGTTGGACAATACTGCATGGGTTGAGGGCTGGTTGGCTAGATTTCCAATGTTTGACCGGGTGGGTGGTAGAACATCTGACATGTCTGCAGTTGGTCTATTTCCAGCAGCCCTTCAAGTTCGTAAGCCTTACTTCTAATCTCATTGTGGTTATATTCTGATTTGACTCGAAGAGCATATTCATTAGCAAATCCAACTTTGGGGGATCGATATCAGAGAAATGCTTGTTGGTGCATCCTTGGTGAATGAGGCTACCACGACGAAAGTGGTAACATTGCTGTCAACTAATGTTTTTTGGTGTTTCTTTGGAACGTTTTGTTGTTACCCAAGTCCAGTAAAGGAATTAGTTTCGGTATCAATGGGGCAACTTATGGTGTAAAATCTTGCTCAGTGTGTAGTGCTTAGGATTCTGCATGTGCACTTTTATGATGTAGGATGCTGGGTCGCCAGAATGAACTTAGTATGGTTGAGATATCAGTCTTGATTATAGATAGCTAATCAGGCATTAAAGGATGTCAGCTAACAAGTTGAACAATTGTCATTGATGGTATGCACTGTGATGTATGCAAGAGTAACTTGTGAACTTATATGCAGCAGAATCGTACTTGTATCCAGTCATTATGTGCTGAGAAGATTTTGTAGTATATGTGCTAGAGGATGTCATACAGTATAATTCATTGTAAAATAGAATGTAGAGGATCCATTTGATCCATTTAAGCTCACGACTGGCAATTGCTAGCAATTGATGTTGTCGTTTAGTTGCTTCAAGGCATGTTCATTTCTAGTTGCTGATGCATGCTACAGTGAATCAAAGTACAATGCACTTTGATTTGTGCCTTCTCTTGTTGCCTGCTTTTAGTATCAAATTCCCCAGCAATTTGAATCCTTGTTCAGGATGCAGAGTAAATCTGCAATGCAAGTCGGAGAGATGATTCTGTTTCCTTGTCCAGAATATCCATTATTTTGTAGGTTGTCTGAAAAAGAACCATAGACACATTCATTTAGGGACTGAGCATATCCACAATGTTTGCATTCCTAGATTGTGATTCCTTTGCTTGCTAGCAGTATTAAATCTGGCAGCAAATAAAATTCTCTTTAAGGATACAGTCCAATGTAACCCAGCCGCGGGTGAGTCGCGCAATGAAGATGCGGGGTTTCGAACCCCTTCCCCCTCGGTGGGGGAGAAAGCACGAAACCATTGCGGCCACCGCGGGCGGTGGTAGCATATCCACATTGTTTGTGCTTCCTACATTGTAAATCCTTTGGCAAGTAACTTATCATTGTACTACTTTCGTCAAATAATCACAAACATAAATGTAAAGGTCTGTTTGGGTTGGCTGTGAGTTTCAGCTTACCCTTCTGGTTTTAGCTGTAGGTTTGAGTTTTTGGCTTTACAAAAATGAAGTTGCGGAAGACATAACTTCTAACTTGAAAATGACTATGGCTCATTTTGAGAATTTAATAATACTGAATGCTGAACCTTAAATCATAGATGTTTGGATTCCTGGATAATTTTACTTCTAAAATGAAGCATGTGATAACTTTTAGTGACCAAAAGCCATATACCTGATGTGCAGTCCCTATCATCCCTCCCCCCCACCACCGGCGGGCGCAAAAAAAAAGAAAATAGCAACACACACACACTCACACACACAAAAACAAAAGAAGTTACAACATAAGCAGTATCAGTAGTTTTCCATAGCTGTCTGAGTGGCTTCTATACTGATACTGATGAAAGGATGGTTCTTGCCTTTTGTAGTCCTGTGCAGTGAAAATAACTCATTTCTTTTCCAGGCGAAGAACAACCCTGCTGCATTTCCAGATTCTTTCTCCTTTTCTTTGGTAGGAGGAGTAAATCCTTTATCAGAATGACTGTTCTGTAACTATAAGTAAGGAGAAAATATGGGCCTCCATCTTTCAAGATTCTTGCTCTTAATGCTTTTTATGATCACTTGTATTTTGTAGATGGGAGAAATATCAAAGTGAGGAGGAAGCAGCTCTTGGTTGGGGAAAGCGTGTCAGAAAAGCTGTTTCTTACAAAGAAGCATAGGCAGCACATCCAAGTTAAATGGCCAACGAGGTATTTTATCTAAATTGCCTTCTCTTATGCTGTTAGGGCTGGAAACTTTAGAATAAGAGTGTACTTGATGGTGTTAAATATTGACCAAGGGATTATGATGGTGATCTAATGGTTATTTCTTTGATATGTTGAAGAAACTCTCTGTTGTGCTGAAGAGCAACTTCATGGATCCACTTTTAACCATGCTCCTTTTATGGAAAGGGTAACTAAATAAATCCCTTTGTCATTGTTCTTTATTTATTCTGGGTCCTGGGAGTTGAAATTTGGATTATGAAGTTGCAAATGTCTTTCCTTTTTTAATTCGTTATTTTTCCACTAATGAAGGAAAGTTCAATCGCAAACACTTGTAAGGACTCATTCATTGAACATACGGCTTATTTTCCTCCTTAACTTTCGTGCATACATGAGTTTGCTTTCAAATTCCTGGTGAAAGATATATTTTTTCTCTTCATCTTGTCCTAATGTCGCTGTTGGCTTGAATTGCTGACATCCTTGAAGGTAGGATGCTGGTCTGTATTTTGAGTTTCTCACTTGAGTATATTAAGCTATTTGATCCATTAGAAAATTTATGGGCAATAAAATCAAATTTGTTCCTGATCTCAATGGTGCTGAGGTTTTCGTGCATTGACTTGCACTTATATAGCATCATAATTTCATTATTTGTTGGTTTACCTTTGAAACATAAAGCAGAGTGGTGACGAAGAGGAACGGGTGCCAGAGCAAGAGCCAGAACGGGAGTATACACCTGCTGGACGCGCTTTAAAGGAAAAATAGTAAGTGCCACAATTCTTTATGTTTTTCTTCTCAGTGTAAGTTTTTTGCTACTAATTCAATTGATGAAAGGGATGCCAATGCTAAGTCAGTTGATGAAAAAGAAGTTGTGACTGCTCCTCCACCCCCACCAGATCCTGAGCTGCCGCCCACTGTATTTGCAATAGCTCAATCAGTGAGACTGTTATATGGGGAAGATAAGCCTACCATTCCTCTTTTTGTGATACTAGGCCCTCCTCCTTCTCGACCTAAGGATGCAAGACTCATTCTTAAAAAGAGAAAGAAGTTAGAGCAAATGCGGCCCATCCAGGTAGAAGTCCAGGAGAGCAGGCAATGCCCTCTGCAGAATTTCTTAGGTGATGATGCTGCTTCAAGTTCTATCCCTCTGGTCCCTAAGCTTAATGTGTTTCCACCATCGGTGGCCACAATGCCAAGTCCTGCTCAGAAGGAGGCTCCACTTAACACATCAACTTCAGCGATGCGTCAACCTTCTTGGGAGAAAATGAATGTAGAACTGTCCCCATCATCTGAAGTACTTCAGTTGGTTGTGTCGAGCATTGGTCCGGGTCAACAACTTGCCCTTTTTCTGCCCCCCAAAAGCTTAGATCTCCCTGGAAGTGATGTATCCTCAATGAAACACAGTCTTGACCCTACACGCAATTCTGAACCAAATCATGATGGAGACAAGAAGCAATCACATCCTGTCGATGGGCTTGCAGATCCTGAGAAGTTAGACCAGCCTGAAAGAGGGAATTCTTCCAGTAAGACTTGGTCGGTTCTTTGTCGGACCGATCATCTTGATGCAGAGGAAGTCTCGTCTAAGGAGACTATTTCGGGTCATCCGACAGTGACACTAATCCATAAATTCAAGGCAGGGGAGTGACAATCTATGGAAATCACAATTCTTTCATGGGACTAGAAGTGTTAGGGTGCTTTGTAGATGGTGGCATAAATTCTTTTCTTGTAGACTTTAAGCAGTGACAGTGAGCAATGAAACTACAAAGATAGGGATAATTAGCCAAATTAGGACACCCTTGTGTAAAGCTTTTGTTATAGAAAATGAGATTATAGTGTTAGTCGATGTATATTCGTCTTACTCAAGTGTTACAGGTGCTAGATTAGCATAAAGATGAGTTAGTGCAAGCGTTTAACTAGAGTAAGGTTGTTGAGTGGCTTTGTCCAATACATCACCCTTAGATCAAGTCTAACTGGTGCATTTACCTTTCTTTTCTTCACTTGCCTTGTTCTATCTCCCCAAGCTTTTAGAAGGTTCTTCTGTATGAGACTAAAAGTTTGTATCATATATATTGTATTGTCAAAATATCACAAATTTTATGTCAATAAGGGTTCATTTTCAAGTTATAGTGATGAATTTTTTTGCATAATGAGCACTATTAGCAACCATAAAAAGCCATTATTAAAACTCTACCCAGCTTTCAGGAGGACAAAGGGGAAACGCGCATATAGTTTACCTAATTTGTGCATCATTTCTTATAGATTCATATTAATTGAAATTGAGACTATGAGATTGCAAAGTGTACAGTTTTATCTCTTCAGGCACATAAACATACTTGGTGAAATTGAGTTTTACTATGATGACCAATCGAAGGAAAGAATGGGTATGGAGACTACTAATGAGATTTAACCAGCTGAATTGAGAGCTTAAAGAACCAAAGTGGACGGACTTATAACTTATTAAACCAACATCTCATTAGAGTTGAACAATGCTGCGTCTTCTCACTGACATTATCATATGAAATCGAAGTAGTGTATTTTGTATGACACTAGTATTCTCTAGTCGATGGCCAAAAAGAACTCGAACATAGCATTTCGATATTTGAATAACGAAGTTTTCAAGATATCTTCCAACAATACAAAGAGTGAGAATTAAGAACCACCATATTCTTTATAACAAGAATTAAAAATTCAAGATTGTCCTGATTTCCAAAACTAACTGAAAGTTAACTAATGTCAATTTTGTTTGTATATCTACACACTCAAAAGCTGATGAGAGAATAACCACTGAAAAACATTCAGATTGTGCAGTTTGATATCACTGCCAATACTTATATCAGCTTGTCTATCATTAGCAAGTCCACCCTCGTCTCTTGCATCTACGTTGATTTCGCCAGGAAGTACTATGTCGATGTCTGTCCGACTTCTCTGGAACAAGTAAACTAACAGAATTAAGGATGTCTACAATACATACGGAAACATAAAACAATGAACTTGCATCATGACCTCTAACACGACAGCCCAAAACCCAATCAACCTGAAAAGTAGAAATGTATCAAATGAATTAAAGATGGATTCTAAGATCGATCACCAGAATCAAACAACAAAGTTGGTCATAGGTAGATTTACCCGGTGAAATTCACTCTGGTAGCGTAAATGGCACGACGAGCACCAGCATGTTAGGCATGAGAAAAATAAGGACTAGGGGAGAGAGAGGGAGTAGCCTTTATACTAGGTACTATAACTGTCTCATATTCATGTGGTCCAATTCTCTCTACACTTAATTTGTACAGCTCAGTACATCCTCCCACAGGATGGCACACCCCTCAAGCGTATAGTATCTTCTCTTATACAGAATATGCATCCCACTAGCTAACTCAGGTTATATGCCTCTCACTAGCTTAGTCACATAACTGAGACCTACTTCACAACCGAGCAGCACAACATCTAGTTTTTCTGGACACAGAAAAGCCATGAAAACAGCAAGGTTGTGTATGGATTTAGCCAGCTTTCTTCTGAATCACGTGCTATGACGTCTGAGACTCAACCGGCCTTCTTTTTTCTTGTTTTCTTCTCAAACGACGGTTCCATCTTTGATTGTTGCATTTTTCAGTGTGAACGTTATCCCTGACCTGATGTAGAATCCTTCTTCTGGTCTATCTGCTTCTTGAACACCCTGTAAATGGAAGGATACATCCAGTCATAAATGCGGATGGAATTGAAGTATCAGGATTGCAAAAGGCAATACTTACATCAGTGTCGTGAATAACCACATTTTTCCCTATCTGGGCATTCTTGTCAATTATGCAGTTCCTTGAGAAAGGAAAAGCAAGGGAATTTGTCAGTGGAAGGATTGTGAACTACTATTAACAAGTCGTCGATTCAGAATTTCCTGTAGACATGCCTATTCAAAGAATGAATAATTGCCTGATTTTAGTATTTTGTCCGACCCCAATAGGATCCTTCCCTTGTGCCAGAAGAGATGCGATTTCAGCTTCAGTCTGACAGTAATCTGCACCCATCATCACGGTATCCTGCAAATTCAAACGTGTCCCAAAAACCAGCACCCATGAAAGTATGTTGCCATTGCTATAGAAATTGGCACACAAACTAACCCCAGTATTGTGAACTTGTAGCAAATTTGGAATGTCTATACTGATGACTAGCTTAGTACATTAGCTTGACAAAGGAAATTAGCGTCTATAAAAAAACGACACGTAAAATGACCATCAAGTAATCAAAAGACTTGTATTAGAAGCATCCTGACTTGTTCTAAGTCCACTATACCTTCAACTTGAGGAAATACAACCAATAGATGAAGATACAGCAATTCAAAAATATCACTGTACACCAGAGTTATATGAACAAATTAAATGGCATCATTTGCCCTTGTTAAATCTAGTCCACCACCTCAAAATGTTCTGATGGCATCTATTAACCCAAAAAGTTGAAAGCTGAAAATGTCAACATTCCAACCAAATCATCCAAGAATCTGAAAATTAATTTTCTCAAGCAATCACCATTATGATCTTCAAAAGGTCAAAGAATGTATACGAATGCAGCACACCTTAAACTCAACACCATAGTCTAGACGCGAGCGCACACCAACAATGTAAGAAGCAACCGTGAGAGATTATTGCATCTACAATCTGCAGAAACAGTTCAAATAAGAGACAGAGTTTAGACCATTACAAAAACAGAGACTTATCGTGTTGACAAGCTTACCCTGCATTTATCAACTTTACTGGGGGTAAGAATCTCGAAGACGTGTAGAAAGGTGTTTGCGGATCATAAAATTCGAACTTTGGAGGCTGCATTACAGGAAATTAACCCATTACTAGAAAAGCCACTGTCTCCTCAAAGGACAAACAGTATCGCTTTATGACAGCCAAAGTTTGAACTCAAAGCTTCTATGATTTTTCTGAGAATGTGATTGAGATGAGGCCCCAGATTGACATAGAAATTGTAGCCAAAAAGATCTAAAGAGTAAGTATTTTTCCAGCCTAAAGGTTAAGCCAGCATATCAAGTGATTAACGACTATAGAAGGTGATGACCGAATTCGCAGATGACATTGACATCTCCAATTTTGAGTTATCAAGCAGAAGATGCAATACACACACACCTGCTCTGTTAGGACCAAATCAGTGTCAAAGAATGACTTGATTGTTCCAATGTCCTCCCAGTAGTCATTAAACAGATAAGCCTGACAAATCAATACATCCTGATAAGTCAGCATTTCTTTTAAGGTAGCTTGCAAGTACAAGTTACCTATAAACACACATCTCTAATGAAGGGGAGAGAGAGACAGAGAGAGACAGAGAGAAAGCCCACAGCTTAGTCTATGTTAAAGAAAAGGTCCTGACCTGGACATTATGCTCTGCAATAGCTGACGGAATTATTTCAGAGCCAAAATCATTGCATGAGGGGTAGCTCCATCTCAGAAGCTTTAGTAACACGTCAGTTTTACATACATAGACGCCCATTGAGGCAATGTATGGCAAGTTCACTGCATCTTGCTTTGATAGCCCAAGAAGAGTACTGTCAACTTGCTGTGGGCAGAGGTTTGTGCAGGAGACGAGAATCCAAATAAGATTAGTAACTAGTTGACGCATTACATGATGTGCAGAGATGATGTCTGCCAAGGAAACAGCTAAAGCAGTCACGTGAAATGATAAGAAGTGTTTATTGCATTAATGATACCATTGCTTTCAGCTCATTGCCCTTCGGTTTTCCGGCAAATTGGATGATCCGTCCAGTTCTGTCAATCTTCATCAGTCCACAACTTGAAGCACGACTGCAGCAACAAAAACCAGAAAGGGTTAGTTGCAAAACCCATCAGTAGCTCTAAATTTAGTGCAACTGAAAACGGACGTAAGAAACAATATAATCACAAAAATTTGGTTCTTCCCAACCATAAGTGGAATGTCAAGGAGAAGTGAGCTTTATATGCTCTTAAATCTTTTAAGGCAATATATTTAACCACAATAAGAACCTGTCATCCATTGGGACACATGAAACTGTGATATCGGCATTTCTATCAATATGCTTCTGCAATCAAGCCACAACTGGTCAGTTTAAACTCACAAACATATTAGATGAAGGAGTTTACGATGAAATCTTCAAAGTACCTGCACAAAATTCATGTAATTCATCCAGTACAGGTGGTCACCAAACAAAATCAAGATATTCTCCACATTCTTGTTCTTGGCATCCTGCGGAAATAATTTGAAACCAACATTCAACTTCAAGAGAAACTCCAAAAAACTTTGCACAAGTAATTGCCAAAACCCTAAGTACTTGCCTCAATGACCCATATGAATTGCCTAATAGCATCAGTAGTCCCCTGGAACCACCTCTTTCCAGCTTCACCCGGAGTTTGAGTTGCCGCAAGGACCTATGTGTGTTACCAAATTTTTTTCATATTAACTGCAGTCGTTTCTTATTTTAAGTCATCAGGAATCCAAAATAATAAATCGGAAAAAAAAAATTATACCTCCACAAATCCATCACCAAAACTAACGCCATTATCAAAGTTGTATGTCCAGGAAAGGTGGCGATTGAGGGAAAAGGAATTAAACTACGTTAAGATGAATATTTTTCTGATACCACTGTTAATGCAATTGCTCATTGGGATATCAATCAACCGGTAGCATCCTCCTATAGGAACCTGCAGATTTAAAAAAACCACATAATTGCATATATCGTTGAGAGAGTGCTATGTGGGTAAGCAATGGGCATATACAAATAATCACTGACTGCTGGCTTGGCCCTTCTGCTAGTAAGTGGAAACAATCATGTTCCAGCACCTCCTCCCAGTATAATTAAAGCAACACTCTTCGGGTCTGCTCTTGGAGTTTCCAACATTGGAGCTTGAAGAGTCTGAAATCACAGTTCAAGGAAAGTAACAAGTAACCCACATTAGGGAACAGCATATTGGGATCAAAAGTAAATCTCAGATAAGAGGACAGACAGGAGAGCATCTTCAACTGAGAACTTCCCCATTTTTAGACAACTAAATTATCTCAATCAAGTACGATAAGACAAATGATAGCAATTAACACATGGAACTCAAGGCAAGACCCCTCAAATAGCTATGAACTACCTTGAGAGGAGGATCAAGGCACTCAATATGAAAGGTCTGGGGAGCTATCACAAATAACGCCTTCATAGTAATACTACAAGACAAATTGTTACAAAAACCACCAGTGAGAGAACAATAGATGGTCCCCAAAAAGTCCTCAACATCGAAATGATACAAATCCTCAAGACATCTAATTGACACAAAAGAGGATAAAATTTTATCCTGTAGACAAAATTTTGCCTATGGTCATTGTTATGATTCAACAAGGGTTTAGTGTAAATATAAAGGAAAACTAGAAGGTGCCTCACAACTTTAGAAACAGCATAGTTACGAATAAACAGAAGTGGTATGTGATGGCAAAGCAATTAACAATATATTACCCCATCAATTCCTTTCTTCTTAGATGAATACCAATCCAGAGAAATTTCAGATTTTAGCTTGTTCCTGGCAGAAGTCGTAGTCTCTGGGACCGCCAAGCCTACTGAATTCTGTTCTTTATCATATTTCTGAGTGTGAGGATTGTTCTTAAGTACTCGGGACAAAAGCCTCAAGCTACAACTTGCCATGTAAGCTCGAGACTGAAAAACTTCTACAAACTCCAGAATTTAACAGTCGATTCATCTCGATCCAAGAGCAAAAATAAATTCTGCAAGGATATCTATGAGCTCAAGACAAGGGATGAGCGAGAGAAGACGACGGCAAGAGAGAAAGCAATCCACGGGAGAAGTAAGAGGGGGCTTAATCTGCAAATTAAGCGTCAAACATAATCAAGTCAATCAATCCATCCGTGTCCGATGCAATCAGCTAAGCACACTAAAAGAAAACCAACGATCAAAAACCGAATTTCATGCTGACATGAATTGGAAAACCTAAAGAAAATTTTGAAATTACTGTGTCTTAGAGTCAGAAATTTCCATACACGGTCATTTCAAGTGAATAATACGTAAACGAGTTCTCCATCTCTTCGACCAGAAACCAATTGAATTTATCCCCATCTCAGGCTCTTCTCAAGCTACTAAGACAATGCTGGCGTTTACCAAAAAACTGACACAGGCATCTACGACGGCAAACCAATTCCCAGGAAAAAAAAAAAAAAAGAACGCAGGGAACTACGAACTTTCTTACCACACGGAGAGCAACAACGATCGGAATTCCAGAACTGGCCTCACCGCTGACCACGTCGGCAGCGAAATTGTAGACGGCGTCGAGCGTGCATCAGGAACCGGGCCGGCGCGAGTTCTGACTTCCTCAACCAGTAATGCCCGATCATGCGGCCCTCGCCCAAGCCGGGTTCACGATCACGCCCTTCTCCAGCTCCTCCATCGCCTTGAACGCGGCCTAGAACCGAGGCTCCATCTTCTCCACGAACTCGTCCGTGAACCCGATTCGGCTCGCGTCCAAGGAAAAGCCCTAAATCCAGTGCTGGTGCAGCCAGTCCACGTACCTCGTCCACAGCGAGCTCCAGCCCTCTAGCCCGCGCCTCTCCTTCTTCGCCGCGCCGTCGGCCCTGCCCAGGTATACCGAGATCTCCCTCGCGACCGATCGGGCCAGCGACAGGGACAGCACCCGGTCAACGGCGGGGAGCCTGGTGCCGCTCGGGAACGAGACCGAGGCCGCCTCCCTCCTGCCGGAGGCCGACGGCTTCGCGGCGGAGGCCGGCGGCGTCTTCGGCCTGAGGGAGGGGGAGAACGAGCAGATGTCAGAGACGAAGGACGCCATCGGTGGCGGCGGCGGCGGCTCGGAGTCGAAGTTGATGACGAGTAGTTCGTCGGAGGGAGGCAATCGGACGGAGGCCAGATGTTGCCGAGAGAACAACGCGAGCACAAACTTTATGATCGATCTCGGCGTTGGAAACAGTTGGAGGCGAAGGGGGTTGGGAACTAGCTGCGACTGATGGGGCTCTTGGAGGAGGCGACGTGCCAGAGGTAGATGACCGGCGAGGCTTCTTGGAGAGGCGGAGGCGGAGGCGGAGGGGTGGAATGCGTTGAGAAGGAAACAGAGGAAGTGCAGCTCGTCCGCGAGGAGAGAGAGAGAGTCCAGAAAATATTCAAGTGAGGAGAGAGAAATTTTAAGCGGGATGTTGCGCATTTATTATCCGTGCTTTCTTCTGCTCAGCCGAGCCGAGCCACCAGCCGCGGAGTTACTTGGGAGAGAGTGAGAAGAGAGAGGAGAGAGAGAAGCGCACCGAAAAGCGAAGAGGGCCGACGTGGACCTGCCGCTGGACAGGTGTCGAACGGTGAATCGTTCAGAGCACCAATGACGTGGTCCTTTGAGGGTACCTAATATTTTCTCATTAGGAGGCCCTTTAACTTCGTCCGTTTTTTTGTGTCCATGGAGGAGCAAAAAAATTGCAAAGGGAGTTGGAGAGAGAAAGTCAAGAGGGAGTGAGTGACGGGAGGGGAGAGAGAAAAGTGGGCCCCATGCAGATCCTTTCAATTGTAATTGACATCAAGGTGGGCCAAAGAAACAAGTGTCACTTACTTAGTGGACATGCGTAAAAATGACATGGTGACACTAGGGTACTCAATAGTTTCTCCTAAATATTAGAATCTCAAATCCATGAAAAGTAAAATTACTCATGCACTTTAATTAGACTCCTAATTGGCCGGACAAAGAAGTTAGTGGCGGCTAAGAATAATAAGGTTTAAAATGGACGAGAAACCAAATTGCAATCATTAAAGTTTAAACTAGGGCAAGGAATGTCTACTTAACAATCCGTTAAACCCCCTTAGAGCCTACCTCGGGAGGGCAACAGCAAAGTATAACACTAGGTGTGTAGATTTAGGGATTGAACACGGATAGGTAAAGTAAATTATACAATCCGCCCAAATCTCAACAAGACGAAAACAGGTAGTGAGTTTAGAGTAAACTACTAAAAATTCAAAAGGTTTGATAGTCGAGATAAAATTCAGAATATGATTTTTATCAATCATATATTTCTTTCTTGCCCAAGATAGAATAAGGTTGACTATAAGATGGATATAGTCCGAATAAAATTATGTTATGAGGAGGTAAGATGAAAGTATAAAGATTTCTAATATTTATAATATAAAAATAAATTATAGGATTTCTAATATTTATAATATAAAAATAAATTACAGGATTTCTAATATTTATAATATAAAAATAAATTTTCTCGAATAAAAAATTCTTAAATTAATAAAATTTAAATAAAATTTGAATTCTAATATAAAAATTCATAATAAAAAATAATAAAAAATTCGTTTTTATTTATTATTTATATATTTGAATTTCCTTTTATCTTATAATATAAATTCAATAATATATATTATATTTAGTATTTATATTTATTACATATTTGAGGTATTTTTGTTATTTTAGAAATATTAGTATGGTTTACTATCTAAAAAAATTATTAAAGAATGATAAAGGGGAAAAAAGAAATAAAAAAGAGAGGGAAAAATAATTAAAAAAATAAGCAAATAAAAATGAAGTAGGAAAAAATATCATGAGAGATTTTTACCATCTCAATTTGTGCAATTTTTAGGTTCATCTCGCAATGATATGCCATTCATATCAAATAATGGATAGAATATGTGATTCATTGTTAAAGGAACCATAAATATATTAATAAAAATAACCCCATCAATCAATCTAGGATTATTGTATGATTTATATCTTAAATATCAAATGAGCTCATTACAACTAAAGGTGAGTAGATCAAGATTCCATGTGTTCTAGATTCCATAAAGGTTTCACTTGGAAATAAGAACTTATAACCTACCTGTTTGAATAAGTTTTTTATTTTCTGGAACTTGAAACCTACTCTATATACCCTAGAGACTAGAACCTACCCTATTACAGGTTTCAAGATCGGTTATAGGGTTTACTCAGGTTCTACTTTTATTATTAATTGAATTGTCACTTTTAATAACCACAATTTGCTATTATGATTCACCGACCATAACTTATATTTATCCACGTAAAAAATATGAAATATTAATAAAGTAAAAGTCTTAGTCATAAAATAAAAGCTCAAACTAATAATTCCATATTATACACTCATCATCAAATATCATAAAATACCGTATGATTGTGCGAAAACATAGGGGAAAAAAAAAAACACAAAGACTTATTCGAGGTTTTAGGTTTTGAGTTATAGATTCCATAAGTCTAAAATCTAGAACTTACCCGTCAAAACAAGTTCTCAAATTTTTGGAACTTGGAACCTACCATGTATATATTGGAACCTCGAACTTGATAGTTTTCCATTGGTACGGTTCTTAGGTTCCAAGTACTACCCCTGAACCTTGCTTGCCCGTAATTGCAACATTTAGAGCCATAGGTTCGACTAGGATAAAACATGGAAACAAGTACCAACATCGACGAGATAGATCAACTAGCATATGTCAAATTTAGAAATAGAGAGAAAACACGATCATTCACATTCTGGAAAAATACTTAAAATCTCATCCACCTTTATCCCACTTCCTCCATATAATACTCTTAGCTAGGTTATGCCCCTTTTATGTTTAACTTTATCTTATCTTGGGCAATGATCAAACATAGTATAGGATAAACCTGTCCTAACTTTTTAACATAAGAGTTTGGCAAGGGCTTTTAATTTAATATTTGGGAAATTTGATACCCGAGCACAATATTCTTGAGTCGCCCCTACCATGTTAAAAATCTTGATATTTTTTATAAATATGTAAAAACAATGAGAATATAATCTAGATAATATACTATCTTTTAATGACAATCACTATCTAATACTTAGTTTGTTATTAGGATGGTGCTATTTCTATCCCATTTTAGCTAAGACATTTCATTTTTCCTATTAAATTACCAAAATACCCTCCTCTCTCTCTTGAATTTATTGTTTCTTTTTTATCAAGCTAATCCACAGAACAAGTTTTATAATTATTAGGGGTGTCCACCCAAACTAGTTCTACCCTAGAATCAGATCGGAACCCCAACAAATAGGTCTGGTAATTGGTTTGGGAATAGGGTTCCAAATTTTAGGAACTGGTTGTTACTGGTCCGGGAATAGATTTTGAGTGAATACTCACCTAGGAACTGGATTGGACCGCCCTATTTTGAAACTAGTTTTGGAACCAATTTTACAAGCTAAAAAACTAAAACCCTAATTTTTTTTGCCCTAAATTAAACTCAACATTCTTTCGTCCTTTATCATCGGAGTTCCTTTGCAATCTTTCCTATTCCTTTAAATTCTAACGAATGAATGGAAATGGAGTTTTGTAATTTATATTTTATTTTATGCGTTTAAACTTTTTATCATTTATAATTGTACGTGACTACATATTCATCCTATGGATATATTTTTGGCCTATTAGGATTTCTATTGTTCATCTTTTACTTTAAGTTGTTTTGTTACTTGTAACCTCATATGATTTTGTTGCTAAAAAAATCAAAAAAAAAGGAAAAAAAATAAAATGGGTTCTCGAGTAGACCCTAGAATCGGACTAGAAATATAGGGCACGTTTCAAAATTAGTTCAAGCAAATAGGGTAGGTTCTAGGGGCCAAAAATTGATAACTGATTATAACTTGGTAAGTTATAGGTTTTAGCTCTAGAACTGATCACTCCAAACACTTATCATCTCTCCAATTGGTTTGACAATATAAATGCTCCATTACATCCAATGAAATATCATTTTACCAACTTTTTATCACTTTGCCTAGATAATGTTGCCAATTTTAATTTATGGTCTCATATTTTCTATCATAAGATATTTCTATTTATGATGGCTTATGAACACACAATTAATTGCCTTCTTTTTTATCAAATAGTATGAGCAAAATTATATTTCAAGGTCAATGATTAAAATTGAGTTAATTATCTAGCTGATATTGATAAAAAAAAAGGGAAAAGAAAAACTGATCAAATATGAAAAAAAGGTTAATTTGTCAAAAGCATGATCAAATGTCAAACATATTTATATTTAAGGGATAAGTGCTACAGAAGTCCTAAAACTTGTCACAAAAATACAATTGAGTCCTAAAACTTGCAAAAAATGCAATTGAGTCCTAAAACTTATCAAATGTTTTAATTGAGTCCTAAAGTTAATGCCGTCAACTTTTTTAATGGAAAATACTAATGTAGCATTTAAAATTAATTTTTATTTTCCATTTGGATTTTTAATTTTTTCATTTAAATTAGATTAAAAATTTTAAAAAATAAAGTGAAAAATTATTTAAAAAGAAAAAAAATGGCAGCCTTTTTGAAGGGGCTGGCGACCCTCGCCTAGGGCTGGTGAGGCCTCACCTTGGTCGGGTGAGGGCGGCGACGTCGTCGCCGGCCCCTCCGGCAATTGGCGGTGGCGGCGGTGGTGACAATAGTAAGGGAGGAGTTGCTTTATCTTTTTTTTTTTTTTTTTTTTTTTGGTAAGATGCTTTATCTTTTTTTTAATAACAATTTTAAAAAATAATTTTTTCTTTTTAGTTTTTAAATCTATTTTTAAAAAAATTGAATAAAAATAATTAAAAAAGCCATTTGAAAAAAGAAAAATTATTTAAAAAGCCACGTCAACGCCACGTTAGCATTTTCCGTTAAAAGGACTAATGGTGTTAACTTTAGGACACGATTGAAACAATTCGACAAGTTTTAGGACTTGATTGCATTTTTTACAAGTTTTAGGACTCAATCAGCACTTATCTCTATATTTAAATCATATCTAACACTTCTTTCGTTTCACGAAAAATGTGGCGCTTCTTGAACATGTTTTCTAGGAAGCTACTTTTTAAGAAATTGTAATTATTTTCTGGTATTCTGTTCAAATGTGAAAATGAAATATAAAATATTTTTTGCTGTTTGGGAAGAAAATTCATTTACTACATGCACTTTTTCTCAATAATTTTTAAAATTTTATTTTTTAAAATCAATTGTTAAACATTTGATTTTTAAATTATTTTTCATTTTTCATTTTCTTTTCTTTCTTTTTATCTTCCTCTTCTTTGGCTAGTCATTGGCCACGGCGATGATTGATGACCTACCAAAGGTGAGCTTAAGCTTGCTTGACGTCAACAAGCCAGGCGAACGGTAAGCTCGAGCCTTACTTCATTGCTCGCTTGGCTCACCACCAATCGAGCAAGCGACGAGCAAAGGTTGACTCTAGCTCGTCGTTGATCGAGTAAGCCTTGAGCTGGAGGCTTGCTTGTAGCTAGTCGCCAGCTGTCGTCTTGGCCGGCAATCGGCCAAGATAGAAGTATAAAAAAGGAAGAAGAAGAAAGCAAAAGAAAAAGCGAGTGTGAGAAATGTTTTTCTTATCTTGAAAAGTAGAAAACATTTTTCCATATTTTAGATGACTTGTTTTTGCTAATGGAAAATATTTTTCTCAACTAGTTCATTTTTCTTGAAACAAACTTAAAAAAGTCTTGAATTTTTTTTTTTAAAAGTTATTTTCTGCAAAACTAATGGAACCTCAATATTAGCAAAAGATAAGCACATAATGGAACAAAAAAGAAAAGAAAGAATCTACTCCTACTTGAAGAAAGTAATTAATATTGATTGTAGATTCAATCTCATATCAAGTGGATCAAAACTTTAAAATATGCTTAAAACTTTCCTTGGAAAAAATCTGATTAGAATTTGAAGGTGCAGGTAAATTTTCCACCCCCATATTTAATATATGCGCAAAACAACGATGTTTAACTTAAAACCTACAAATTTATTCCGGAAAAACACCGACTATGTCAAATCCGTTAGATAATTAGATTGAGTTTTAATTTCCAACTTTAAAATAAAGTTCCCTTCAAACTATTTGATTAAAAAAAGTAATTAACTATATGTTCCTTATATCTAGAAATTTCTAACCTCCTATGTAACTTTTGTGATTAAAAATATGAGATCATAAATTAAATTTAACAAACTTCTCTAGGCAAAGTGATTATAGGATGCATGATATTGTTAGATTTAATTTGAAAATTATATTATGACACTAATAATATAAGAAAGATGATAAAAATAAAGGTAGTTTTGTGGGTTAACCTGATAAAAAAAGGAAATAATAAATTTAAGAGCAAGAGGAGGGTATTTGATGAGTTAATTGGAAAAAAAAAATGAGTGTCTTAGCCAAAATAGGGGTGGAAATAGTGTTGCGCTTTAATTATTATTAGGTTTAGATTTTTAAGATTTACTGGTTTTAAGTTTTTCAATCTAATAGTTGAGACTCCATAGTTTTTTAATAGAAGATTTACAATACACGAGTTTCGAATAAATAGTCGTTCTTACAAACTTGAGACTATTCACTATATGTTTGATACGAAATTATTGCTGTTACAAAATATTATGGCAGGTAGAGAATATTAAAAGAGGATATTTACCATGTCTTAAAATCACTATCTAATACCTAGTCTCTAATTATTGTTAAATTTAGATTTTAAGATTTACTGATCTAAGTTTTTTAATCTAATAATTGAGACTCCATAGATTTCTAATAGAAGATTTACAATACACGAGTTTCAAATAAATACTTGCTTTTACAAACTTGAGACTATTTGTTATATTTGACACAAAATTATTGCTCTTACAAAATATCATGACGGGTTGAGGATAATTAAAAGAAGATGTTTACCATGTTTTAAAACCTATGTTGGAAGCACAAGTTACAAAGCTCCATGAATAAAACATGAAACTTGTCAGTTATCATATACTTTGTACAATTTCTAATTACACATAGTTTATCAATTATAGTTGCATGTGATATGAATATGTGTATATTACCCGACGGAATCCATATTTTATGGTTATTTAGTAGAGTCATAATATAACATGTGATCGCAAAACAAAATTGTATATTAATAAAATAGGTAGGAAATACTTAAATTTGGGGGGACAAAGAAGTGGTCATTTTATTCTCATTTTGAGCGAGAAACTTGCTATTTGAATAATCCATTCATTAAGATCGATGAATTTCATGTGAAACTCGTACAGGAAAAGAAAAGGGGAAATGATCTAAGACAAGAACATGCATGGTGGAAATTAAATAGATACACCATGATAAATTTACTTTAAATTGTTATTTTTTTTTTGATGACTCAAGGAAACCCGTAAGTCAACAGTTAATGAGCAAACCCAGGGCCCACGGAGGAACCCACCACTCCTGTGAAATGGGTAAGTTTACCTGTGACGTTCTGGGGATTCAAATTTCTCTCATTCGTGAGGGGGAGAAAGCCCGAAGCCAGCAGCGCCATTTAGTGCAGTGGTTTTAAACTACTTTTTTTATTATCAAAAATTTCAAATTAATACATTTATGACAAATTTATTGTAAATTAATTTTTTGATCACTAAAAATTAAAAATTAATTTGTGACAAATTTACTTTTTGTCGATTTCACTAAATTAGATTAATATCATGAAAAATTACAAATTGGATGAAGGGTAAAATCCTAAATCAGTATACTTATCAATTATCATGTGTTATCTAACTTAATAATTTAATAAAAACTAATGGAGGTAAAATTATTACAAATATACTAATTTTTTGTTTTTGATAATAAAAAAATTAATTGGGATAAATTTATCATAACTGTACTAATTTGAAGTTTTTTCGTTGCATCAACTCCTTTAACTAATGTCTTGTGCTTTTTTTTTTTGTGAAAAAAAAAAAAATTTCCTCCTGTTCTTTTTTTAAGCCAAAACGCTGTCTCATGATGGCTCAGGCGGCAAAACCCGACATTCAAACCCACAAATGGCGCAGTTCTTCCTTCCCTTTCATTCTCTCTCTCTCTCTTTCACACGCGCACACGCGCACACACCCGTACATAGAAGCTGAAAGGCGGGCGAGGAGAAAAAGCCCCGATGGCGGAGAACGGGCGGACCACGGCGGCGAAGAAGAGAGCGGCCGATGCGACGGGCGACGCTGAGCAGGAGCTAGCGGCGGCGAGCAGGAAGAGGGCGGCGCTTGGAGATATCACCAATTTAGCCAATCCGACCGCCGTCCCGGCGAAGGGCGGCGGCGGCGGGACCGCGAAGAAGACCAAAGTCAAGGTCGTCGGCGAGTCAACGGCCGCGGCATCCGCTCCTTCGACGGCGGCAGAGGAGGGTGGCGACCGCGGAATTGATCCGCCGACGTGCGGAGCTTACGGTCCCGACATCTTTCGCTACCTTCGCAACATGGAAGTCGGTGCCATTTTTATTTATTTATTTATCGGTCTTTTTCTTGTTTTTCTTGACTAAGGTGAGCTTTATTGCGAAGAAAATGAGTCAATCTGATGATCTGAATGACTGGACCTGAAGCTTGTCTTTTGACGCTGCGGTTCGCGCAACTGACTGACCCGGTTTCATCGCTCCTTGCCCCACAACTGGGTCATTGCATTGTCCAAACGATTAGATGGGTTTCGAAGAGTTGAACTTTGGATGGATAATATTGCCCAGAAAAAATGATCACACAGAAAACATCAGTCACTGTGATCTTGTTTTCCAGGCTAAAAATAAAATGATAAATGCCTAAGCTTTTTTAGGGAATTGCACATGAGCTTACATACATCGATGTTCACTTACTTTGGTTCCAACCCGACAATGAAATATAGTACGCTAGTTAGTGTGAAGCTGCCTGCTCGGCATTTAGCTTGGATTCAATTTTGATAGTGGAAATGGGAAAAATGCAAAAGCTTTTTGAGCAGTTTGGATTTGGGGGTCATTTGGGTGTGTTGCTTGATGCAGATGGAGCCAAAGAGGAGACCATTGCCTGATTACATTGAGAAAGTTCAGAATGATATAAGTCCCGACATGAGAGGGATTTTGGTGGACTGGCTGGTGGGGGTTGCCGAGAAGTACCAGCTTTTTTCGGACACGCTCTATCGCTCCATCTCATACATTGATAGGTTCTTATCTTTGAATGCTTTGTCTAGTCAAAAGCTTAAGCTGCTTGGTGTTTCCGCGATGCTCATTTCCTCGTAAGTCATAAGTAGTAGCAGCTAGCCTCGGCTTCTACCTTCTGGTTTGATATTTTGTGCCTTACCATTGACGCGGTGCTAATTTGCTGTCATCCTTGTTTGGTTCTCTGTTCTGATGAGTAGAAAGTACGAAGAAGTCGAGCCTCCTCATATAAAAGATTTCCGTTACATGACAGACGACAGTTATACTAAAGAAGAGGTACAATCTCACTTCATTATCACACTATTATTATTTTTATATCGGTTGATGCATCTAGTCCATTCGAAGATGCTATATAAAGTAGTGAATTGGCATTTTTCCTTTCCTGATTTTAAGGTGGTTCAAATGGAGGAGGATATATTGAAGGCTCTGGACTTTGAATTGGGCAATCCCACAATAAGGACATTCCTAAGGCATGAAGTCACCTTCCTGTTTTTGTCGAATGGGATTATCTCCTCTGTAATATCCTATTTCAGTTAGTTTGGAGTTTAAATTTGACCTACGATGACCCTTTGTATCCTTCCGTTTTGCAGAAGATTCAGCACAGTTGCTCAAGAAGGTCACAAGGTAACCGTTTTTTGCTCATCTAAAGTATGTTTAATTGGCTAACTACACATCAGTACTTGCAGACTATGAATTTGAAACTGGAGTTCTTGGGCTACTACCTTGCCGAGCTAAGTTTATTGGATTACGCCTGCGTGAAATTCTTGCCATCTGTTGTTGCTGCATCTGTCACATTTTTAGCAAGATATATCATGCAACCAAACACTCACCCCTGGGTAAGAGCCTACTTTATGATGATGCTTATAATCGATAACATTCAATTGTTACACTCAGTCTATTATGAAGATCATCCTACTTTTCAGACTTCAAGCCTACAGAGGTATTCAGGGTACACAATGAAGGACTTGAAAGAGAGCGTTCAGATCATACACGACTTGTACCTGGGGAAAAGAGGAGGCTCCTTGCAAGCTGTACGAGAAAAATACAAGCAACACAAGGTATTCGCATCATCTAATATCTGGATATATTGATGAACCCGTGATCATTGCTATGGAAATCGGTGGCTAACAAACATATCCAACCATTTTCAATTTAAATGGGTAGCGGTCATGCCTTCTCCAGACATCCCAGCGTCTTATTTCAAAGATGTCAATGAGTGATCAAACAAATGTTGGGTTGGGTATATGTTGGTGAACCGATATGGCAGCAAATATTTGCAATTGGCTATGCACCAAGCAAGTGTAACATACATGGACCACCATATGTTGCCGGTCATAGCAGAAAATGCTGGTGAGGGAAACTATGTTGTCCATAATACAAGGAGCTGCTGAATTTTTTTTTTTTTTTATCACGAAGGAGCTGCTAACATTGATTTATAGAGTTTTCCACGAGAAAGGTTTGCATTGATTTCATCAACAAACAAATCGCATTATGTTGACCTAGATGTCTTTTGATTCTGCTGATTGCTTTGGAAGTCCGCAACTAAGACTAATGATATGGTCCTAGTGACTTAGTTCACTCCAATCATGTTCTAAAAATTGACTAAAGTTAACTATCCTTCTCGGCTTTATGACTCAGCAGCTCCAGTTGCTATACTTGCCTTTTAGGGCGTGCGTGACAAAATTTCTGGAATAGAAATTAAATGGAAAAATTTCTCAATAAAAAAACATGTTTGATAATGATTTAGAATTTTTATTTCTAGAGTAAAAATTCGTTTGATAAAAGAATAAAATTTCTATTTCTAGGAGTGGCGAAGGTTAGCATTCGGTTGCCGAGTCTGATGTTTGGCGATTGGCGCCCATCGATTGGTGATTGATGGTGGGTGGTTGGAGTTTGGTGTCTAGCTTATGATGTCCAAAGGTTGGCGATTGGCAGCTAGCGGTGGGTGGCCAACGGCCGAAGTCCAATGGTTGACATTTGATGACCGGTGGTGACAATGGGCAGTCGATAGGGGACATTCAGTGGTTGGTGGTGGTTCTCCGGTGTTCGGTGGTTGGTGATGAGTGGCCAACAATCGACAACAACTGATAGGCATCTAACATTCGGCGGTCGGTGACGAGCGGTTGGAGTCTAGTGGCCGACGACTGGCATTTGGTGGTTGACGGTTGGTGGCAAGCGATTGATGGTTGGGGTTGGTGGCGGCGGCCGATGACCGATGGTAGGCGTTTGGCATCCCATGGGCAGTGGGTGGGCGACGGGTGATAACGAGAGTAAATGATGAAGAAAGTTTTGATTTCTCATTTTTGTTCCGAAATAAAAAAGCTAAAAATTTTAACTTTTGATTTATACTTCAAATCTATTTATATAATAGAAATTTATTCCAGAAATAAAAAAATAAAATAAAATTACGTTACTAAACGGATTTTGTTTCAAACCTATTCCGGCGAATAGAGAAATAGAGAAATAGAAACCTCGTCATGCACACCTTAGCTACATGAGTCCATAAAAGTCTCATTCACTAGAGAAAGCATGTTTGGTTCTCTGTACCAAAAAGTCGGGCAAGCTCAATTTGTCCGGCAGTTTCAACTAGAGTTTAGTATGCTAAGCACCCAGCTTGTGATTTTCGATTATTGCTTCGATTTTCCCATATCGTCGTCGTCCATCAAGGCCCCTAGGCCAGTGCCAACTCAAATCCTTTCAAAAGCCGAATGGAAATTAACTTTTTCCTTCTCTCAGGATTGTCCATACTTTTTGATAAGTGTAAAGCAAAAAATAAAATTGTGAAATTTTCAATATATTCTATTGACCTATGCATGAACTTATTTATAAACTTTATAGAATGACTATTTATAGTAACATAATTTTACAATAAATCATAACAATGAGATTATAATCTGAGAGATACTTAGAATCAGATGAATATTATAAGCAGACAAATACTTAGAATAAAACTTGGAATCAAAATAATATTCAGACTTAGACAGATATCAAAATATATTTCTTACATGTCCCCTCAAACTTAATGTGACATGGAAGAAGTCAAGTGGAGTTTGGAGAAGAGATCTTGGAAATGTCCTAGTGGATGTGTCTCCATAAATACATCTACAGTTTGATTAACTGATGAAGTGGAGATAAAACGAATGGTGCCTTGATGCATGTGAAAACGTATAAAATTATAATCCATCTCAATATACTTGGTGCATTCATAAAAAAAACATCATTATGTGCTACTTGAATAGCACTTTGATTGTCACAATAAAGTATTGTTCCACTGTTATGATGGATGCTTATGTCCTCTAATAACCATCGAAACCGTAATAATTCTGCCATTGTATTAGCAACAGCATGATATTCTACTTCTATACCAGATTGAGCAGCAATAATATGTTTCTTACTACACCATGAGATCAGTGAGTTACCTAGAAAGAAGCAGTAGCTAGTGGTGAAGCAACAATCAAGAGGCTCTCAAGCCCAATTAGCATCATAGTAAGCCTTCAACTCCAAGGTTAGATTGAGCAAAGAGGTGAAGACTATGAAATAAGGTACCCTTAACATAGCGAATAATGCAAAGAATGGTAGCAAAATGAGTGGTTTGTGGTGCAATCATGAATTGACTAACAATATGAATGACGTAAGCTATGTCTAGACAAGTCACAATGAGATATACAAGACTGCCAATTAGCTATCGATAGAGAGTAGGATTTGGAAGAAGAGTCCCATCTTTGTCGTTAACTTTGGAATTAGTCTCAATGGTAGTTGAAGTAGTCTTGTTATTAGTTGTTAACACCTAAATTTTGATGATCCAATCATTTATTGCATAGAAAATTTGAGATTGCATTGTATTTTTTATTATTGCATTGGACTGGTGACAGATAAGTTTGAATTGATGGTTCTAAGCTTTAATTTGACAAGTTGGTCTAAGCCCATGAAGAGAAAGAATTAGCCCGAGCCCATTATTTTCTGATGATCGAATATCAACTTATGAGGAATGGTGGTTTAATATTTTTGATGATATGATGGTATATTTTTCGTATATTCGTGCAATCTATTCATATATTCTCAATAAGGATAGACTCAGGAAGGAGATATTGCAAGCTCATCTTTGCAAGATTCGGAATCAGGAAAATTCTATTACGATCAAGAACTTTTGGCAATATTCGGTCAATTTTTGGGTTGTTGGATGATCCAATGGAAGATAACTTTTTGTTGATCCTGTGAATGTAAACATGCAGCGACCGATTCTCTTGTTTGTAGAAAATAAATAAAGGAAAGAAAAGGATGCGGATGGGTTACGATTTTTGCATGGTCAAAGGTGTAAGGAAATTGAAAAAGAAATCGTGTCTTGACTATGCAATATGTGATTTTGTTTCTTTCCTTGGTGCGCTCCTTTCCTTTGCATATAAAGGGGGTGCTCTCTTTCGATTGGAAGGGGGAGGCCACACAATTCCATACGCGGCCACAGAATTAAGAAAAAGGGGGGTCGGCAATTTTATTCTCAGAGCACTAGAGAAAATACACGTGAGAACACGAGAGAGTGCGCTCGTGGCTGCCCCTTAGTTATTCCGTCGACCTTCTCCAACGAAGTTGCTGTCGAGTCTAAGAAGCATCCTCGATTGTGCGACGAGATATCCCCTATTGCCTCCCAGTCATTGTCGCCGCATCTAGGTTTTGCATCGCTCTTGAAAGATCCAACCCAACTTAGAGCAATTCAGAAGTCAATGTATAAAGGAGAGCTTGATCGATGAAGTCAGAATTTTAAGGATCCACTTTCTCAACGCACAAATATAGAGAAAGGAGGAGACTTTGAGGCGGTGGTCTTTGCCTTGTGGAGTTCAAGCCGAAAGAGGCAAAAGAAGGTGTCGCTACTTTGCTGTTCGCAGGTCCAACTCCACATTGCAGCCATCGCCGTGCCAGTCTTTGGGTCCTGCGGCATTCCCGACATTCCAGGAGCGCCCTCGAAGCTTTCCGTTGGTCTGGTTCATGGGTGATCGTCTCATACTGGCCGCCTCTCCGCAACTTGCGGAATTTCTATTTTTTTAGTAGGTTATCTGAAGCTCTCGCTGACCGCATCATGAGCATCATCGAGCGCCGCAAGCACCACGACTGAGTCACCGTTCAGCCGTGAGTCTCGACAAGGTCTCACTGCCCATCCGTGAACCATCACCGCTCGCCACCATGAACAATCGCTGCCATCCACCACCCTATGGCCCGCCGATTGCGATCCCGATCCGATTGCACAAAGTCCAAATTTGGAAGCCAATATTTGGATTATGTAAAAATTTTGTCTAATTTGATTTTCGAATATTCTATTTCCTTATTTAAAATATCTCGATGCACATAGTCCTATCTGTAATCTTGAGTAGCCTCTTAAATTGGGAAATCTTCATAATTTCACAACGTGTATAAGATTAATAGTTTGATTTCACGCCGAAATATGACTCGCAATCGTACAAAAAAATTGCTAATATGATCTCACGCTCAAGATAAAATTCATGATTTTTGTTAAAAATTGGCCAATTCGATCTCATGCGCGATATACGATTCGTCAATTTATTAAATGGATATCAATCATATCTTGTCTAATTTGCTGTTGTGTTGTTTGAATTGATTTTGCTTCTATAAAAGAAAACCCAAGAAATACATTTAAGTTTGATTTAATTCATGCTAGAACATTACCTATTTTAGGATAGTTTTGCAT
Source organism: Eucalyptus victrix (assembly GCA_016097545.1). Taxonomy (NCBI): domain Eukaryota; kingdom Viridiplantae; phylum Streptophyta; class Magnoliopsida; order Myrtales; family Myrtaceae; genus Eucalyptus; species Eucalyptus victrix. Next base: position 27,194,548 of record CM027840.1, on the reverse strand, counting down.
GTTTAGAATAGGAAATTTATTTATTTCGAATTTTTGAAATAAAAATCCCATAAAAAACATTAATTTAGGATGTTAGTTTTTTCTTTCATTAATTTAAATTGCATGTTTAATTATTGAGTAATTTTAATTTCGAAATTTAATTAAAAATAAAAGAAAACATAAAAATTATCATTCACATGTTATGTAGAATTAGGTCATTCATTGCACGTTATCTAAATGTGTAAAGTAAATCTTCCGTTACTTTATTTAGGTTTCTAATTGACCCACCAAAGAATAGATTATTGGTGACTCCTCATTGAAAAATCATTTGCATGTTAATCCTAAGTCGTAAATTATTGTGAGCTTGGGAGAGCTCGAGCTAAGTTTAGGCTTAGTAATCTATTAGCCAAACCCTAGGTGGTTCACTCGAGGTTAGATCGCGATATTAGTGAGTCCCGCTTGAAAAATAAGATCAGTGGCATATTTAGCTTGAGAAAGATAATAGCTAGATTAGAAATCTAGACAACCAAACTTAATATAAACGTTTAGTAGTCGGGATAAAATTCAATATAGGATTTCTTATGTTTTTTTTTTTGCCTAAGATAGGATAAAATTGATTATAAGATGGATATAATAGGGATAAAATTATACTACAAGTATGATAAATGTGCAAATGATTTCTAATATTTATAATATAAAAATTATTTTTCTAGAATAAAAAATTCTTAAATTAATAAGTTAAAATGATATTTGAACTCTATAAAAAATTTTAAATAACAAAAAAAGTCGTTTTTATTTTTTATTTAAATATTTAAATTTATTTTTATCTTATAATATAAATTCAATAATATAAGTTATATATTTATCATTAATTTTTATCACATATTTTAGGTATTTAAGTGTTTTTGAAATATTAGTATGGTTTATTATTTAAAAAATTATTAGAGAATGATGAAAGGGAGGAAAAAGAGGGAAAAACAATAAAAAGGCTCATGCTATTTCCATTCCTTTATTGGTTCCTAACACCTTTGATCACATTGATTTAACTACATTTTCTATTACATGTCCCATTCTTAATTTAAAATTATTTCTTGCATTTTTCCTTCTTCTTCTTTTGCTTTAATTTACCAAGGTTAAGTTTGGTCGTTCGAATTTTAACCAAGATAGGACTTGATATAATAAGATATAAAATCCAAGGGATTTTGCTATATTATATCCATTGTTTGATGATTGCAAAAATAAAATTGAATATTTTCACATCATATTATATATATTATTTGGTATAGACACCTATATGAATCACAAATTTTATAAATGGAGATGATAAAAATATCTTATGACATTCTTGTCTACTTTATTTTTATTTTATTTTCCTCTCTTTTTTAATTAATTTCTTTTTTATTTCTTTCTTCCCTTCCGTCTTTATCTAATAAAATTTTATTAAATAGAAAATTGTATTAATATACCTAAAATACTAAAAAAATTATAAATATGTATTTATATATTGAATTTATATTATAAGATAGAATTAAATTGGAATATATAAATAAAAATAAGATTAAATAAAAATAAATTTTTATATATTTTTATTATAATTTAAATATTATTTATATTGAAATATAATTTTAATTTGTTAATCTAAGAAATTTGTTATTTGAAAAAAAAATTTCCTGTTATAAATATTATAAATCCTATCTAGTTTTATCATACCTCCCCCATGGGATAATTTTATCCGGTCTATATCTCATTTATATCCGACTTCGTCCTATCTTCAATAGTCACCAAACGTAGGATCGGATAAATCTTATTATGAATTTTATCTCAACCACCAAATGTAGCCTAAAAGACAAAACTATTCACATTCCTTTCGAACCACTTTTTTTCACCTAGCCTCTTCTCCCACACCCATTATATTTCAATGCTTCTATTTTTTTTTTTTTGAACTTATTCTCCATTGTTGTAATTTGAGCAAGCACCTATCATATATCAGAGTAAAGGAATGTTAATTTTATATGCAAATTTTTTGCTTTATTTTGATAGAATACCTTAGTGGTTGTGAATTTCTCAATTTCAATTTTCAATATAAATTTCCAAGAACTTACTCAAAGATTGTAAGGAGAATCCATTTTAATTACATTTAAAAATACATGGCTTCCTTTAAAAAAGCCTTTTGTGCTTGCTTGGATAAACCTGCACATGCATTTTGGGAACCGTACTACTATAAGAGTTGAATGGGCACATTTGACTTTGAATGTATATCTACTAGTCTCAACGAGGATTTGAAGATGATTGTAAGGAAGCCATTCGACTTTAAAAGCATATATACAAGATCCTTTTTGTGCATGCTTGGACAAACTTGAACATGCATTTTTATGTGCTTAACTTTTTCACATTTTTATTTTTATTTTTTGAAAATATCTTTCAAAACATCATGCAATGATGGCATGAAAAATTAATGATTATTGGACTATTGGATTAATTGAATAAAATGAAAGTTGAGCATAAGATACACAGACTTCAATGTAATGGTTAGAGGTGGCAAAATGGGTCATGGACCCATTTTGCACCCATATTTTTCATAAATGGGTCGAATGTGAGTTATGAAGTTGTAATGGGCCATAACCCACATTCGACCCATTTTAAGTTCAGTTTTATATGGGTCAAAAATGGGTCAAAACATGTAACCCATTTTTAAAACCTAAAAAACATGAACTTCCTTAGTTTTGACCCACCTCCACCACTCACCTCCGAGCCGCCCTTCGAGCCGCCTCCGTCACTCGTTGTTGCGGCACGCCTCCGAGTTGCCTTCGCCGCCTGCCTCTAAGGCTCGCCTCCGCCGCTCCCTCTAAGGTTGTCGATGACTAAGCCTTGCCGGATCTCTTGGCCCCGCTCGATGTCGATGAGCTCGAGTCTCGTTGGATTTGACGAGGCTCGAGCTCGCCGGCGTTGGGTGGGGCCGAGAGCCTCGCCAAATCTGGCGAGATCGAGCCTCACTTGACGTCAGTGAGCTCAAGTCTCATTAGATCTGGCAAGGTTCGGTCTCGCCGACGACTAGCGAGGCTCGAGCTTGCCGGCGTCGGGCAGGGCCTCGGCCTTACCAAATTGGTGAGATTGAGCCTCGCTCGACGTTGGGCAGGGCCTTGGCCTTGCCGGATCGGTGAGATCAAGCCTCGCTCGACGCCGGCGAGCTCGATCTCGCCTACGGCCGGCTAAAGAAGAAGAAGAAGAAAAAAAAAGAAAATAATTATTAAAATTAAAAATGATATTTTAAAAAATTAAAAAAATAAAAAATTATATTTTAAAAAATAAAAATAATTAAAAATTTAAAAATAATTAAAAATATATTTAAAAAAATTTAAAAATTTTAAAAAAATATTTTAAAAAAATTATAAAAATTTCCCATTAAATTTGTATTGCATAAAAATTGTTAAAAAATTTGTATTGCATATAAATATTTTAACAATAAGTAGGTTTTAGCAATACGGCATGGGTTCAAGTCGGGTATGGGTAATTAGATTTACACAACAAGAATATTGATCAAAATATGTTAAATTGGTCAAATATAAGTCGACCAATTTTTAACCTGACCCATACCCGACCTGACCCACCAATTTGCCACCCCTTGTAATGGCACATATTAATGTCATAATTAAATGAAATGTATACAAAAATTGCTAGATGATTCTTTTACTTTTATTTATGTTTAGGCTATTTTTTGAATAATAGTTTCCTATAAAAAAATAGAGAAATATCATCTCACCGACACAATACTAATTAGCTATCTACCAAATAGACTATTCTTTTGGAAAAAATAGGAAAACCAATTTTATTCCAAATGGAGAGAGAAAAGGAAGAAAATAAGAAGAAACGAAGGTAAGAAATAATCTTAAATCAAAAGTGGGCCTCATGTTTTAACCTCAACTAATGTTGTTTGAGATTTCTTTTCTAGTAAATTTAAACAAGAAAAAACATGAGGGAAAAAGGAAAGAAATAATATTAATTCAAATGTGGGACCCTAAGTGATAATGTAGTCAAATAAATGCAATTAGAGGTGTTAGGAGCCAATAAAAACAAACAAACAAAAAAGAAGGGAGCAATAGTACCGTGAAAGATTTTTATCATTTTTGTTTGTGCAAATTTTAGGCTTTTTTGCAATGATATGCCGTTTATGCCAAATAATAAATAGAATATGTGATTCATTGTTAAAGGAACCACAAATGTATAAACAAAAATAACCTCCATTAATCAATCTAGGATTATCATATGATCTAAATTTTAACCAGCAAATGAGCTTATTGCAGCATTTAGAGCCATGGGTTTGACTATGACAAGAAATGTAAATGACTTGTGACAGTCTGATTTTCTACTTCTATTTTGAATTGAATAAATCGGGCTTTTCATCGATATGTCTATAGTGCTATTCTTTGAGTTGATCACTCATTAGATAACTAGACTAGTTAAGAGAGTTATTAAGGGATTTTAATGCAACACGATTGAGAATTTGATTAGAAATTGACTGCTCGACCTTGTTAGTCTACAAGGATCATTGTGGCACAATCAAAAATCTATCAGAGGTTGTAAATAAATCGACTCGATTGAAATGTGTAATTAGGTAGGGGTGATTCCACCTAATAGCAAAATTCTCATCGATTGACATTAAACCGATTTTTCTATCGTTTTAATACCCTGTGTCCGTAATTGAAATCTTGAGATTTTCATGACAACTGAGAATCACCAATGAATCAAAGACGTACATTGTGGCTTGAAGATAATTGGCCACGAGTCCATTGCAACGAAAATCCCCAAAAATTACTCAATAGTTTAGGTCGTGTTAAAATCACGTTTGACTGAAATTAACCGAGGAAATGATGCTGATTTCAAAAATCGAGAACTTCCGTGTGTCACAATTAATCTTAGGGATATTGTTACATCTTTCCAAAATTTATTGATGACATGAATTGTTAGTGAAAAATACAAATGCAGCAAATTAAAGGAATAAGAGAAATGCCATATTTTAAATAGATTTTTGGCATTTAATGTGGAACATTTGTAGATGGAATAATGAGGATTTAAATAAGACTTTATTTTTTTTATTAATTGAGGCTATGAAAGGGTGAAATGGAAAAAAGAAAAGCTACTATAAGAGATGCAAATTCGGAGGTAAATGAGCCACGGAGAATTCCATCACCATTTGAGTTTCATTTGTAGAAGATAAGCTTATTTGAAGGAGGCGGGTCATATGAAAATGAAAGGAGCAAGTTTTCCATGGAATAATGACCCATGCCTTGTGGAATTTGGGGAGGGGGACCCTCCATGGTCCTTTTTCCTCTTCTCTCTCACCCCCATCCGTGCGTAACTTTTCCCTCCCTTGGTACTGTGCATTTGCCCCTCTTTCCTTCTTTTCTTTCTTTACTTTTCCTTTCCTTTTTTCAACCGTGCAAGCCTTTGTCTTCTTCTTTTTAAACGCTTCAGTCCTCTGTTTTAGCTTCCTCTTGGCCGAACAACTCAACATAGCAATCAAAAACAAAGAAAGCTCTGTTTCAGTGCCGCCAAACCTGGAGTAGCAACTAGTCACAAATTGAACTGCTCTTCATGTTTCACTTCTCTCTATTTTGGTATTTGTTTGTGAACCAAACCCCCTCACCAACAAGCTGGTAGCTCACCAAAACAAGCGTTACTCTAACTTCCTTGTGCTGAAAATTCTGTAGCTCCATTCACTAGTGTTGTCGCCACACCTCAATTCACCCATCTTTTGTTTCAACTCATCCTTACCACCGAAGAACTCAAACCTTTTGCTTGTGCTGCTGTCTAGCTATTGGAGCACAAGCAGTTTTGAACCAGTCCGCTAGTCGACGAGCCAACGCTGCCGTGTTGCAGCCATGCCTTTGCAGTTGCAGCTCTTTCACTGATTGGCTTCCATTTGCAGCAGCCGTGAGCCGAGGGCTTTTCAGCCTTGTTCTAGGCTGACTGGAGCCATTATGGCGTCCCAGGAAGTTGCGGGCTTGGCTGCTGCCGCTCAATCAGCAATGGTAGCCTTGGATTTTCTTAGTTAGGTGAGTTAATTTCTCTAAGTTTTGATTAAGGGATAATTATACTTGCTTAGGAGATTGATTAGGTTTAAGATTGGTTTAGGTTAGCTTAAGTAGATGTGATAATCTATAATAGTTAGATTAGTATTAGAATCGATTAATATTAATCAAACCATGGAGATTTGCACAGTTGAGGATGGGTAGGTCGAAAATGGGGACTGTTCTTCATAATTGCTTCTTGGACACTTTTCGTTTGTAATTTTTGTAAATTGAAATTGATCGCGAATTGGAAGCTGATGTTTTCTAGAGAAATGTTTTAAACACCCTAAGCTACAACATATTTCTTTCTCAAGATTTTTAGGGACCCAGAAGCAGGAATATCAACTTCGTCATTTTCAAACAGAACTTCAATTTTTGCAGGATATGGTGACCTTTTAGGTTCTAGGGGTTTTTATCAACTCTTGGAGTTTGAATTTAAAAATGGTTTCTCACAAAAGTTGTTTATCACATCTTCTAGTTTAACATACTCAAATTTCAGATCAAATGGACATGTTTTAGATTTCGAACTAACTGATTTCAGAAAACTGATTTTCTGGAAATAGACCCAGTTTTGGTGTTGCATTGAGTGATTTATTGGGCCAAATCTAGGAGGATCTAGGTTTATGTGTCTTCATAAAAAATTTTTTTTATGTGTCCTTTATAATATGTTCAAATTTGAGAATTTTCTAAAATCGTTCGATTAGATTTCTGAAGCTAAAACCAGAGATGTGCAAGTGGACCGTTTTTGCCTATTAGGGCCGATAGAGTTTGTGATTATTCTTAATACTTTTTTTACTAAAAATTGCATGTTTGGTGACGTGATTGAATCATGCAATTGATTGTTGAATTGTAAAATTGGGTGCATGCATAAATGATATGAGATGCCGTCACGAGCCTTTGGGGCCGGACGATGCTCCTTCGGGAATGCCCTAAGTCAACGGATGCCGGTCGCAATGGATGCTGAGCCAATACTTCTAATCGGAATGCCGTCTAGGAATAGATGTTGCCGTGCTCGATGGTGCAAGACGATGCCCGATTATACCGGAAGACCGCTAACTATTGAGTTGGCCGTGGCCGGTGAGTTGAAGTCAATTGAGACTTATAAACGATTGAAACCAAGAGATCTAATTAAGAGACGGAATTTTATGGTGCGGTATGGGACGTATCATAATAATTTAGTATGATAATTGGAGGCTTGTGTGATTGTGATGTGATCTATGCCTATGCATATACGCATATTCAAATATTCCTATGATATGTGATTTCAATACAATTATGTACAATTTGATTGATACTAGCACACATGAAAATGCTAATTTTAAGAGAATTATGGGAAATATAGTTAAGATGCATGTGGGTGTACTTTTCTCATAAACGATATTTAGGGGATGGACTCGCCGAAACGTTGTCTCTTTCATTGTGGGCTAAATTTTTAGGTCCCTAGATGGAAGATTGTTAAGCCAAATGCAAAGAGTTGCAAAAAGTGAAGTATGAGTTTTTCTGTAATTTTTTCCAAATGTTGACGGGTCTTCCGTCTAATCTGGATAATGGGAGGGACTTCATCCCATAGACGAGGAGCTCGAAGTGTTGATAACCTAGAAGCTCTTCTTTTTGATGTAGACCATGCTATGTTAGGCTTTTCTGTATATAAATCTTACTATAAAAATATGTGTGTTTGGTGGAAATATGTTTGCTATCTCATTTTTGTGTTGTCTAGAGGTTATTATTACGTTTTCGCTTATGCAATAAAATGAATGGGTCGGCAACAATTCCTGGGATATTGCAAATTTTTATCGACCACTGAGGGATATACATGCGCTTGAGGTTCGGGTCGTGACTTGATTACCATGAGATAGATCCAACAATATATGCTAGATCTAATAACAGAGAGATAACATAATCATTCACCTTCTAAAATGATACTTTTTATATCATTGATATGAAAATCCTATTAACCTTTACCTCATTTCCCTTATGTAATACTTTTATCCAGGCTATGCTCCTCAAATATATGATTTTATCCCAATTTGGACAAGAACTAAATACAGAATATGATAAACTTATCCTAAATTTTATTTTTTCTATCAAACATAGCCTAAGAGTTTGGCACTTGGTTTTAATTTTAGATTTGGAAGATTTGATACTTGAGCACAATAGGCAGTATTACAAGGTTACCCTTAATTTGTTTCTCTTATACTCCTTAGGTGTTTGAGTTACTATGCATATTAGGATTTAAAATGTTTTTAGGATTTTTTGAGTTGCCCCTACTATGTTAAAAATCTTAATATTATTTATAAATATGTGGAAACACTAAGAGAAAAATTTAGAGTAATACACTATCTTTCAATGACAACCGCTATCTCACACCTAGGTTCTAATGATTGTTAGATTTAGATTTCTAAGATCTACTGCTTTTAAGTTTTCCGATCTAATACTTGAGATTCCATAGACTTCTAATAGGATATTTAAGGTATATTTGGTAACATTTATGTTTCCAAGAACAACTTTTTTTTTCAAAAATAATTCTCTTATATTTCTATTTCTGTAATAGTTTTTTTTTATAAAATAACACATTTAGTAACTACAAAATATTTCTATTCCTATAATATAAAAAGAATAGAAATACGTTTAGTATGACTCACAAGTTTTTTTGCGACGTAGAATTTCTTTTATTTTTTCAATAATTTTTTGAGATTTTCTTTTTTTTTTCCCTATCTTCTTCTTCCTCCTTTAGTCGTTCTTTGGGTAGCGAGGATGAATAAGAAAAGAAAAGAATTAATTATTTTTAGAAATTATTTCGGAAATAAGAAGCTACTTTTTTACTTGTTGTTTCTATTCTAAATATATTTTCAAGCCACTTTTCTATTCTAGGAAATAGTAAAATTAACGACGTTATCAAACGAATTTATGTTCTTTTTTAATTCTAAGGAATAAAAGAATAAAAGAATAGATAAATAGAAATGTTTCTATGCAAACCTTTACAATACACGATTTTCATATAAGTAGTTGGGAAAAAACCATGAAAAATCCTAAACTTTGTCCAAAGTGACAAATTTACCAAAAACATTTTTTTTATGACGTGAAAAACTTTGAATTTTGCTAACTGTGACACATTTATCTCAAAAATTTCTTTGTGACACAAAAATCTATGAATTTCTGTTGTGTGACATATTTACCCCAAAATTATAGGGCATTTTGTTCTTTTTAATTTTTAATTTTTAATTTTATTTTTTTCTTCTTCTTCCCTTCTGCGGTCTGCCATGGCTGGCGAAGGGAAGCCGGTGTTCGGCGAGGGCTGCCCTCGCCGGCGTGCCTCACGCCCTCGCTCGACGCTAGCGAGGGCATCTCTCACCAAGCCCTCGCTGGCGTCGGAAGAGGGGTACCCTCGCCGTGCCGCGCGAGCTCACCAGATCTAGCGAGGGCCATCCTCTCTTGTTGCCGGCGAGGGCAGCCCTTGCTTGCGTCGAGCGAGGACTTGCGAGGGCACCCCTCTCCCAATGTTGGTGAGGGCCTGGTGAGGGATGCCCTGGCCGGCATTGGGCGAGGGTAGCCCTTGCTGGATGTTGGCTTCCCTCCGCTGGCCAGCCATGGCCGGTGGAGGGAAGAAGAAGAAAAAAAAGAAAAAAAAACCTTGCTTGCGTTGAGCAAGGGCGCAAGGGAGGCCCTCACTTGACCCAACCAAGGGTCGCCCTCGCTCGACATCGATGAGGGCAGCCCTCGCCGGACATCGGCTTGGCAGGTGGAGGGAAGAAGAAGAAAAAAGAAAAAAAAAAGGAAAAACAGAAAAAATAAGACAAAAATGTCATTGATGGGGTAAATGTGTCACAGTTTGAAAAGTTTGGGTTTTTTTACGTCACAAAAAAAAGTTTGTAGTAAATATGTCACTCTGAGCAAACTTTGAGGTTTTTGGTGTTTTTTTTTCCCGAAATAGTTACTTTTACAAACATGAGACTATTTGTTATATATTTGACACAAAATTATTGCTCTTACAAAATATTATGGCGAGTTGAGGATACTTAAAGAAGGATATTTACTATAGTCTAAAACCTATCTTGGAAGCACATCAAAGTTCCACAAATAAAACAAGAAACTTGGTGGTCATCATATAATTTGTAAACTACTTGGGTTTGTCCCAGTGACCACCCTTTTAATATGGAAGAGGGAGGTGGGGGTTTGAATCTCCACCTTAGGGTGGAGACCAATTAAGTTTCAAGTGTGGGTTTCGACAATCATATCCTGTAAGGAGGCATGATAAAAGTCTGAGAGTAAAAGTTAGAATAGGAGTAGAGTATGGCCGACTAAAAAAATAAAATCATATACTTTGTACAATTTTATATTACATAAAGAGTCTATCAATTATAGTTGCATCAATATGAATATATGTGTAATACACAATGAAATATGTGTTTTATGGTTATTCAGTATAGAGTTGTAAAATAAAACGTGATCGCAAACAAAATTGTATATGAATAAGATAGGTAGAAAAAACTTAAATTCGGGGGACAAAGAAGCGGTCTTTTATTCTCATTTTGAGTGACAAATTTGCTAATTGAATAATTAGATCATTAAGATTGATAAATTTCAAGCAAAGCTCCAATAGCAAAAAAAAATGGGGGCAAAATGATCGGGACGAGAATTTTGTTGGTGGAAACTGGAAACTCCCTCTAATGTTTTCGATGTTCACTTTGAAACGGCTTTCCCTTTTTATTTTGTATTTACTTCTAAGTTGGTGGTACATATGCTTTTATTTTTATTTTTTGTAATGACTAATAAAATCTAGTAGTTTTTTAAAGCTATAACTAATATCTTAAATATTTTTTTTGTAGAAAATAATAACATTCGCTTTTTGTTCTTTTTTATGCCAAAAACAATGTCTCACAGTCTCACGTTACTTGAAGCGGCAAAACCCGACATTCAAACCCACAAATGGCGCACTTCTTCCTTCCCCTTCACTCTCTCTCTCTCTTTCACACACGCGCACGCGCACGCACGTCCACAGAGGCAATGGCGGAGAACAGATGGACCCTGGCGGCGAAGAAGAGACGCGGCGGCCGATGCTGAGCAGGAGCTCGCGGCGGCGAGCAGGAAGAGGGCGGCGCTCGGAGATATCACCAATTTACCCAATCCGATCGTCCTGGCGAAGGGCGGCGGCGGCGGCGGCGGCGGCGCCACGAAGAAGACCAAAGTCAAGATCGTCGGCGAGTCAACGGCCGCGGCATCCGCTCCTTGACGGCGGCAGAGGAGGATGGTGACCGCGGAATTGATCCACCGACGCGCGGAGCTTACGGTTCCGACATCTTTCGGCACCTTCGCAACATGGAGGTCGGTGCCATTTATTTATTTATGTGTCCTTTTCTTGTTTTTCTTGACTAAGGTGAGCTTTCTTGCAAAGAAAATGATTCAATCTGATGATCTGAATGACTGGACGTGAAGCTTTTCTTTTGACGTTGCGGGAGCGTCTTTTGCGCAACTGACTAATCCGGTTTCATCGCTCCTTGCCCCACCATAACTGGGTCATTGCATTGTCCAAACGATTAGATGGGTTTCGAAGAATTGGACTTTGGATGGATGATCATGCCCAGAAAACATGATCACAGAGAAAACATCAGTCACTTTGATCATGTTTTCCAGGCTAAAATTATATATGCCTGGGCTTTTATGAGGCAATTGCGCATGAGCTTTACATACGTCGAAGTTCGCTTGCTTTGGTACCAACCCGACAATGAAATTTAGTACACTGGTTAGTGTGAATCTGCCTGCTCCGTCGGCATTTGGCTTGGATTCAATTTGATGATGGAAATGGGAAAAAATACAAAAGCTTTTTGAGCAGTTTGGATGGGAATAATTTGGGTTTGTTGGTTGCGATGCAGATGGAGCCGAAGAGGAGACCATTGCCTGATTACATTGAGAAAGTTCAGAATGATGTAAGTCCCAATATGAGAGGGATTTTGGTGGACTGGCTGGTGGAAGTTGCGGAGGAGTATCAGCTTGTTTCGGACACGCTCTATCTCTCCATCTCTTACATCGATAGGTTCTTGTCTTTGAATGCTTTGTCTAGGCAAAGGCTTCAGCTACTTGGTGTTTCCGCGATGCTCATTTCCTCGTAAGTTGTCGTAAGTAGTAGCACCAAGCCTCAGCTTCTACCTGCCGGTTTGATATTTTGTCCCTTATCATTGACCCGGTGCTGATTTGCTGTCATTCTTGTTTGGTTCTCTGTTCTGATGTCTAGAAAGTATGAAGAAATCACCCCTCCTCACGTAGAAGATTTATGCTACATGACAGACAACAGTTATACCAAAGAAGAGGTCTCTTCTCACTTCACTATCACACCATTAGTATTTTTTATTTTGGTTGATGCATCTAGCCTGTTTGAGATGCTAAGTAAAGTAGTGAATCAGCGTTATTCTTTCCTGATTTTAAGGTGGTACAAATGGAGGATGATATATTGAAGGCTCTGGACTTTGAACTGGGCAATCCCACAATAAGGACATTCCTAAGGCAAGAAGCCACATCTTATTTTTGTCAAATGAAATGATCTCCTTTTTAATATCCTACTTCAATTAGTTTGAAGTTTAAATTTAACCTACAATGACCATTTTGTTTCCTTCCATTTTGCAGGAGATTCAGCACTGTTGCTCAAGAAGGTCACGAGGTAACAGCTTTTTTGCTTATCTTAAGTTTGTATAATTGGCTAACAACACATTGTAACTTACAGACTACGAATTTGAAACTGGAGTTCTTGGGCTACTACCTTGCCGAGCTGAGTTTGTTGGATTATGCCTGCGTGAAATTCTTGCCATCAGTTGTCGCTGCATCTGTCACATTTTTAGCTAGATATATCATGCAGCCAAGAACTCACCCCTGGGTAAGATCCTACTTTGTGATGATGCTTATAATCTATAACATTCCATTGTCACTCTCAATCTGTTACAGAGATCATCCTACTTTTCAGACTTCAAGCCTACGAAGGTATTCAGGGTACAACGTGAAGGACTTGAAAGAGTGCGTTCAGATCATACACGACTTGTACCTGGGGAGAAGAGGAGGCTCCTTGCAAGCTGTGCGAGACAAATACAAGCAGCACAAGGTATTTTCATCATCTAGTATTTGAATATATTGATGCACCCGTGATCATTGCTATTGAAATCAGTCGCTAACATACCCAACCCTTTCAGTTTAAACGGGTAGCTGTCATGCCTTCTCCTCCAGACATCCCAGCCTCTTATTTCAAAGATGTCAATGAGTGATCAAACAAATGTTGGGTTGGGTGTATCTTGGCGAACTGATATGCAACAAATAATTTAGCTATGCACCAAGCAAGTGTAACGTCTGACAAGGGCCGCCATATGTTGCCCGTCATACCGTAAAAACGCTGACGAGGAAAACTATGTTGTCCATAATACAAGGAGCTGATAGAGTTTTCCATGAGTATGATTTGCATTAATTTCATTGGCAAACAAATTGCATTCTGTCGACGCAGATGTTTGCTACTGCTGATTGCTTCGGAAGTCCGCAACAAAGACTAACGATATGGTCCTAGTGACTTAATTCCCTCAAATCACGTTCTCAAAATTGACTAAAGTAACTATCCTTCACTGCTGTCATTGCTGAAAACTAAGATGGGTCTGTGCTTTGTAAAGGAACGATTCAGCAGCTCCGGTTGCTGTACTGCTATTTAGGTATGAAAGCCCATAAAAGTCCCACTTACTTGAGCAAGCACGTCGGTTCTGTCCCAAAAAGATTGCACAAGCCCAATTTGTCCTGTAGTTTATGCTAGAGTTGAGTATGCTAAGGGCGTGCATGACAAAATTTCTGGAATAAAAATCAATTTCTATTTTATGGATGAGTTTCTTAGCAAAGAAATGCGTTTGATAATGATTCAGAATTTTAATTTCTAAAGTAAAAATTTGTTTGATAAAAGAATAAAATTTCCATTTCTAGAAGTGGCAACGGTCAGCATTCGGTGGTCGGAGTTTGATGTCTGGCAATCGACGTTCGGTGTTTGGCAATCGATGGCGAGTGGTCGGAGTTCGGCGTCTAGCAGCCGACGTCCGGTGTCCAATGTCCGGAGTCCAGGGTCTAGTTTCTGTTGTTCAAAGGCTAGCGGTGGGTGGCCAAGTCGGAGTTCGGCAGTTGGTAGTAGGAGGCCAACGACTAGACTCCGGCGATCGGCAATTAGCAATTAGCGGCAGGTGGCTAACGGCCTAAGTCCAATGGTTGACATCCGATGGCTAGTGATGATTGATGGGCGGTCGGTGGGGGACGTTTGGTGGTTGGCAGTGGGCCTTTGGTGTCTGGTGGTTGGCAATGAGCGGCCAACGACCGACGGGCACCCAACATTCGGTGACTAGCGGTTGGTGACAAGCGGTTGGAGTCCGGTGGTTGACGGTTGGCATTTGGTGGCCGGCAATCGGTGGTGAGCAGATGATGGTCGGGGCCAGTGGTGGGCAGTTGGAGACCAACGACGAGCATTCGGCATCCCACGAGCGATGAGTGGGTGACGGGCAATGATAAGAGTAAACAATAAATAAAGTTTTGATTTCTCATTTATATTCTAGAAATAGAAAAGCTAAAAATTTTAATTTATGATTTCTACTCCAAATTTATTTTTGGAATAGAAATTTGTTTCAGAAATGGAAAAATGAAATTGTTTTACCAAACGGATTTATGTTTCAAACTTATTCCGGGGAATAGAGAAACAAAGAAATAGAGAAATGGAAACATTGTCTTGTGTGCCCTAAGCACCTAGCTTGTGATCTTGATGTTTTGGGTCGATCCATGTTGCTTCAATTTTCCCAAAGATCATCGTCCTCCATGAAGGCCACTAGGCTAGTGCCAAATGGAATCATCTTTCATTTTCTTGGGATTGTCCATACTTTTAATACCAAAATAGTGGAGAGTACGACAATTGATTCCCCAAATTTGTAAGACTTTCAAGTTTAATAATAATCCTTCTTATCTTACGATGATTTAAGTTCATTCTCTTAGCTTGACTGAGCCTTATAAAATGGTTACTTTTCTTGATGCTTTTAGAATTTTTTTTTTTCTATTTCCAAACAGTGCTCTCTCTCTCTACTTGAAAAGAGCATTCTTCAATTTCATAGTCACCTGACGTGGACAATTTCGTTGTTTATTACGTCCTTCCTTTCATTGCCTTTGGGTGTCTAGGAAGACCATTTAGTATTTCTTGAAGTTTGTTCTCTCCTTGGAAGAACCATATAGCCACGAACTAGGCAGACCAATGATTTGAGTGATATGTCTTGACTCGTTAATGGCCAAATAAGTTTGATAGATCCAACTCGTTATTACACCAAATTGACTTTTGTTAAACAATTTTTTTGTGAACCACCTTTCATCCTTAACTCGGGCTCTCCCAAGTTATTACACCAAATAAAGGAAAAAAGGACTTTTTCTTTCAAATTCTCATAAAAAACTTTCTCTTTTATTTTGAAAAAGTGTTTGGCAGGTAGCTTGAATTGATTTTAAATTTAATTCTCTAAAATGCGAGGCGATCATGCGGGTGCGCAATCCATTAATTTAACACCCAATAAAGCAAATAGAAAATGCATGACTTACCTCGCACAACGAAACATGACATTTTTATTTTCTTTTTCCTAGAGATTGAGACTAACTTATTCTAAGATATTTTTTTTTGTATTTTTTTAAAGAAATTCGAAATTAGAATAATGTGAGAATTATCTAATTAGATTAAGATCCTAATTAGTTTATATTAGGAATTAGGTTGAGCCAAATCCTAATTTGAACTAAAATATTATCTTAACCCAAATAGTCCTAAAATGCAATCTATTTAAGTAAATGCCTAAATTTATAATAAATTAAGAAAAAATATTATCTAAAATTAAACTAAGTGCAATTTAACCTTAATATGCAATGACGTACAAAATATGCTATAATTTTACATGATGAGTGCGTGATGATTTTTTTGTTTTTTTATTAATTTTCGAAATTAGTAATTGCCAAATAATTAAACATGCAATCCAAATTAAAATCTAGCAACCTAAATTGATTTATTTGAATTTTTTTATTTTTAAATTTGAAATAAAATTCCTATTTTAAACATGTAAACCCTAAAACATGCAATACTCTAACCTAAACATATCTCAAGATAAACAAGGCAATTAAGACGAGACAATTCATTCAAAATCATCAAAAATATTACGCATCGTTCAGATCAAAGGATAATATTTCGCTAGTAAAATCGATAATTTGATCTTAAGCCTTAAAGATCAAAACATCAATTTTATTCCCGCTTAATTAATTATTTCATCTAAAGCCTTATAGATGAAATAAAAAAAAAAAAACCTTGGCGCGGTTGCGAATCGGGTGATACATTGAGATTTTCACTTATGCATAGAGAAATAAACAAAGAAACCAAGCTATAAAAATAAAATAAGATAAAATAAACCAGCCTAATAAAATAAAGCAAATCTACCTAATTCGATTTTTTTTTTCTTTTTTTAATAAAAGAAAATCTTGACCACCGGTTTGGGGGCTCCGGTGAGGGAGAAGATCGCCGGCTAGGGTTCCGGCGAGGGCTCAACAGGAACCGGCAGCGAGCGAGCGGTGAGCGCGTCGGCACGGGGCGGCGTTGCGGGCTGAGGAGGGATGACGGAGCTGGGCGTGGGCGTCGCAGGCGGTGGACTCGGCTTGGGAGGCACGGCATCGGATGTGCAGGCACGGCGTCCTGTGAGTGGAGACGGGCGGCGAAGGCACCGGGTGCTGGGCTAAGGCGAGCGGCGCGGTGGCGCAACGAGGTCAGGAGCGGCCGGCTTCGGGCGGCGTTGGACCAACGCGGTGGCGGTGCGGAGGGGTAGGTGCGGGGGCGGCGGCTTCTAGCGTCGTGGTGCGAGCGCGAGGACTTGCACCGGCGGAGGGACCAGCGAGGAAGAAGAACAGTGTTTTCTTCCTTCTGTTTTTTTTCCTTTCTTCTCTCCTCTGCTAACCGCACGTCTCCCTCACATCTCCCTCTCTCCTGTCTCTTCCTCTCTGCTGCTCTGTACTCTCTGCAGAAGCAAAACTTTTGTGTTTTCTTTGACCAAAAGAAAACCCAAAAAAACAAAAGTAAAACCCCCTCTTGTGCGGCCGTGTATTCGATGAGTGGCCTCCTTAAATAAATTGCACGCAAGGTATTATATAGGTCTAAAAAATGTATCTCTGCGGTATATATTTTTTCCTTTTTGTTCGCGCATGATACCCCTAAATATATCGTTGAAATATAACCACCTTGCGTAATATTTCCCTTTTGTATTTTTCACATATTCTATCTAAAATTTTCCTTTTTGCTTGAAAATTCATCCTTTGGTGTATATTGCCTAAATGTGTGAAAAATCTGAACGGAATATGTGAAAAATCTTGCACTCGCCGTCAGTCCAACAAAATAAATAAAAATGTTCCTAAACTATATGCCATGTGATTTTATTTTTTCAGGGATAAAATTAACCCTAATTTTTTAAATTTCTAAATGGGTCGCCAAAATTTAGGTGTCAACAACTCCAAACATAGACTCACCACTAAGAGGGATTAAAGAGTACACAAGCATGTTCATTGGTTGCTATTGAAGGACAAAATGGATTTTGAAATTTATTAGCATTTTCCAAGAAAGGTGTTGTCAATATGGAGGTTTTCTCTCTCATTTTTTAGTTCTATTTATTTTGGGGTCCAAAAAGCCATAAACTTATTTTATAGTGATTAATTCAATCATAAAATTTTTAATTATGTCGCGGTCTAGTCGGCGTGTGACCGTCCTATGTGGTGTAGTTGTCACTGATGTGGACAATTTTTCACATTTTTCTTTAATTTGTACAAACATTTTGAATTTTTCTTTTCATTCTCTTTATTCTTTTTTTTTTTTTTTTTTTTTGCTTTTCGTTCTTCATGTGGTTGGTTGTTGTCGGCCCTCGATGATGGCCGACGATTAGCTAGAGGCAAGGATTGGCAAAGCCGACCTCCTCGTGCCATTGGCGAGGCTCGACCCTTGCTTGATTCAACGGGGCAAGCCTTGCCTAGCTGTTAGTGAGACTCAACCCTAGCCCGATTTAGTAAGGGTGCACCCCAAAGGCTAGTGTCACGGGTCGGTCAATTATGATTGATCAAAACACTGTGCGGCCTTAAATTATCGATCCCAAGTCAGCCTTACACACACGCATGCACGAACACAAGGGTTGGATAATCAATGAGCGAATGTATTCACTTATGAACAAGTTGGTTACAATGAGGGGAAGGGACCCTATTTATACAAGTTTGGGTTGTATTTTAGCCGTTGATCGTCCCTTCAATCCAATGGTGGAGTTTGAATCCGTGTCATTATTACAATGCTACATAGTAGGCCACTCAATGGCTGTAGCCCTTGGGAAGCCCATGGGTGTGTGTCAGAAGCAAGATTAGGGCAGTAGGGTCACCTGACACGAGAGTAGTTGAATGGTCGTAGGCTACACGTGGGCTGGTCGAACATTGCTCATGGGTCGTTCATGGGTTGTGCATGGGCCTCTCTTTGTATCGCACATGGGCTGGCTATGTGCGGATTGGGGATCATTCATGGATTAGTTGCAGGCTGTTCTTGGACAGGCCCTTGTGCATGACACGACGTATCATGGACGGTCTTGGATCATGCTTCATCCGTGGGCCATGTCATTCTCCCCCACCTAATCGGGTGATGCCTTTGTCGCGTCCGTGGCATGGAACGCTTCGATGTGTTTCTTCAATTGCCATAGGCCCTCGGAGGGTTCCCAACTTGCCTTACTCTTGGGAAAGCCTTTCCATCAGACGAAGTATTCCTTCTTTGGAGCACAATATCTCTTCCATATGATCCGATCGGCCATGATGCATTCAACATCCCGATCATAGGAGGTTTTCGCTCCAAGGGGTACTCGTTGTGATTCACCTCGATCCGGATCTTCCTTGTTCGCATGGAAATGTTTCAGCATACTCACATGGAACATGAGATATATCTTGAGCTTGGTTAGCAAGTCCAGCTTGTATGTTACCTTCTCGATCTGCTGCACCACTTGAAATTGGCCTTCATAGCGACGAATCAGCCCTTTGTGCACGTCATGGTACCGAAGGACCAAGTGCAGCTTAGCCAACACCAAGTCTCCAACCTGAAATTCTACGTGCCGTCGCTTATTGTTGGCCCATTTCTTTTTGCGCTTTGCGGCCCTTTGTAGGCACGCCCGTGCCAGGTTTGCATGTTTATCCCATTCCCTAGCAAACTTGTACGCGGAGGGGCTACTTCCTCGATATCTTGAGGTAATCACGTTTAGGTGTAAGCGGTTGTTGCCTGATCACGATCTTGAACGAGCTTTGGTATTTGGACTCACTCCGCTACCAGTTGTAGGAAAATTGGGCCACGTCAATCAACCTCGCCCAATTCACTTGCGTGTTGCTCACGTAGTGCTGGAGGTAGATTTCTAGGAGTGCATTCACCCACCCCATCTATCCATTGGTTTGGGGATGCATGCTCGTAGAGAAGTTAAGGTTTGTCCCCAGCAATTTGAAGAGCTTGATCCATAATCGCTCGGTGAAATGAGGATTGCGATCGCTCAGGATCGTGCATGGTATGCTCCGATACTTGACGACGTGCTTGAGGAATAGCTTGACTGTTTCCTTGGCTGGGCAATCCTTCATGGCTGGCACGAATGTTGTGTACTTGGAGAAATGATCCACCACAACCATGAGAGTCCGACACCCTTCGGACTTCGGCAAATTCATGATGAAGTCCATGGAGATGCTCTCCCATGGACATTTTGGGATAAGCAACGGTTCAAGGAGCCTTGCCGGTGACCATTGCTTTATCTTGTCTTGTTGGCACACAAGACACGTTAGTACGTAGGCTTCAACGTCATCCCTCATGTGTGGCCAATAATATTGATCTTTAATGAGTGCCATGGTGTGGTGGATTCTTGGATGACCCGCTCATTTAGAATCATGGCACTCAAGTAGGACTTTTTATGGAGTTTCCCATAGAATGGCACATAGAGTCACCATCCTTTGGTGTAGAGTTGATCATCCTTATATTAGAACCACCTTGTCTTGCCCTCTTGGGTGTATCAAAGGAGGGCTTGTGCCATTTGGTCATGCTTTAGCCCCTCCTTGATATGGTTGATCTATGGACAATCGGGTCGACTCATAATGTTGGCCAACTCAAGCTTCATGCTTAGGGCATTGGCCATGGAATTGGACTTCTTGGGTTTGTACTCCAACACATAATCAAACTTGGCCAGAAAGTCTTGCCATTGAGCTTGTTTCGGGCTGAGTTTCTTTGATTTTGGAAGTAGCTCATGGCCACATTGTTGATCCTTACGATGAATCGTGATCCCAAAAGATAGTGCCTCCACGTACAAAGGCAATGCACCACTGTGGTCATTTCTTTCTTTTGGACCGTTTATCATCGCTTGGTATTGATTATTTTCCAAGACTCGAAAGCAACCGAGTGTCCTTCTTGCATCAAGACTCCACCGATAGAAAAATCAAAAGCATCGGTTTCTACCTCATAAGGCTCGATGTGGTCGGGTAGCATGAGCATCGGCTCTTTAGTTATGGCCCGCTTCAATAGATTGAATGCCTCTTGACATCGATTTGTCCACTCCCACGGCCTTTCCTTCTTCAACATGTCCATGAGTGGCATGGTGAGGCTCGAATATCCCCGGATCAAGAGCTGATAGTAGTTCGTGAGGCCAAGGAAGATCTCAACTTTGTCACCTTGGTTGGTGGCTCCCATTCAATGATGGCACGGATCTTGGCCACGTCCATCCGCACTCGTCCGCCCCCGACGATGTGCCCAAGGAAAGGGATTTTGTGCGAAAGCGCATTGCTTTACGTACAAGTCATTTTCCCAGAGAAGCTAGAAGACTTGTCTCAAATGCTTGATGTGTTCCTCGAGCATTCGGCTATATACAATGATATCATCAAGGTAAACCACAACAAACCGATCAATGAAAGGATGTAATACTTTGTTCATGAGAGTGCATAATGTAGCCGGCGCATTGGTCAAGTCAAAAGGCATGATGAGGAACTCGTACAATTTGTAGCGGGTCACGCATGCGGATTTTTGGCTCATCCCTTTGGCAATCCAAACTTGGTATATCTCGATCAAAGATCAAACTTGGAGAACCATCGGGCTTCCTTAAGCTGATCAAACAAGTCTGCAATGAGGGGGATTGGGTACTTGCTCTTGAAAGTGAGCTTATTCCATGCTTGATAGTCTATGCACATATGAAAGGATCCGTTGTATTTCTTTTGGAACAAAACCGTGCATTAAACGAGGCCTTGGATGGCTGAAGGTGTCCCGCATCGAGCAACTCTTTGAGTTGTCTTCTCAATTCTTCTAACTCAGGCGGGGCCATGCAATAACATGCCATGGCCAGCGGTCGAGCATCGGGCACGAGTTCGATGCAGTGATCCATTTCTCTCTGATGAGGTAGCTTCTTGGGTAGCTTGGGCAGCATCACATCTTAGAAGGCATCGAGGACTTAGGCCACCTCTCCCGATACCTCACTTTCTTCCACGCCCTCATCCTTCAATGCTACCAAGAAGGTCACCTTGCTCTTCCGTAACCCCTTTGTCAGCTACATAGCTGATAGCATCTTTCTATTATGTCCCGACTCGCGATAGATCGGGACTATGCATTGGCACCGCTTATCTAGGATGCAAATACAATTACGAAGGGCATAACGCCCACATTGATCTGATCGAGGAATCCTAAACCAAGCACGAAATCATAGTTGTTAATGGGGATTACTTTGATATCCTCTTTGCTAGTCCATGAACCAAGGTGTAGCTCATGTCCCTAGCCATGTTGCTAGTCGGGACTTCTTTGGAGTTCACCATTTTGAGCCTAACCAGGTGCCACTCATTTCGATCGAAAGATTCAGCTTCTTCGCGGCTTCTTTGGATATGAAGAGATCGGACGCCCGGTATCCACGAGCGCACTCATCGTGGAACCACCGATCTTCACATCTACAAACATCATCCCTTTGGGTTCCTTGGCCTTCTTGGCCTTGATCGACCCAAGGATCCACAATGATCCCAATTGCGCCTCCTTTCACGGCTCATTCTCCTTGCACAATGCTACAAACTTTACTATTTTCGGGCAATCTCAGGCCATATAGAGACTATTGCAAAAGAAGCACATGTAGGTGTGTACCTTATGATGATATCCTCCATGGCTCGACTCGGGTTGAGTCCTAAGAGGGATCGATGGTGGCTTGCCTCCATTTGGACAGTTGTACCAACTCTTATCTCCCCCACCATTGGCCCTTCTCTAGGTCGAGAGTTTGGCTTGGCCAAGGACGATGGTTTGTATTTCTCAAGAGACTTGGCCATGGAAGTAGCCGTTGTGAGATCCGTTACATTGCACTGTTTGAGCTCTTGTTTAACCCATGGTTTGAGTTTGCTCATGAATTGATGGAATGCTTCTGTCTCGATCATGGATAGGATCTAGAGCAGCAGCTCCGAGAACCTTTTCACGTAGTTGCAAACTTTGCCTTTTTACTCTAGGCATTTGAGTTCTCGGCGAGCTTCCTCCTCTACATAAGTGTGATAGTAGGTTCGCCAAATTTCCTCGATGAATCAAGCCCATGTCGTGATAGGGTCACCATTCCTATCATTCGACCTACGACGCCGCCATAGTAACGCATCATCAGCTAAATACATGGCTGCGATGTTTACCTGAATCATGTCGTTGGTCATTCTCATGGTTTGGAAGAAGCGTTCCATGTATCATAGGAAGTTGTCCACGTTCTTTGCCACCCGTGAGCTCTTGAACTCTTTCGGCTTGGGTGCATCGGCATGCGGTTGCATGGTGATCACCCCGTTCATGTGTGCAGCTTCAAGCTTGGCAAGCTTGCTTTTTAGCTCGGCCATTTCCGCACGCATGGCCACCATCACGATTTCCCTAGTTCTCATCCTTTGTTGTAGCTCGTGTGTGAGGGATCCTAGCACCTCGACATGGAGCTCTCCTATGCCGGCCTAAAGTTCTTGCACTTCGACCAAGAACTTCTCCCTACTGGCTTTAGCTCCTTCGATGGTCTAGTGCGGTTGTCCATCAACCCTTGGACATCCGTGACGGTCTCTTCTAGGATTGTCATTTGGTTCTCTAGATCCCCTTCGGATCCCTCGAGCTCGAGAGAGTATGGTTCTTCTTCAACCGGGTGGCTTTCTCGGCTAGACGCCCATGCTCTTTTGATCATCGCCTTGAACGACGGGGACATCAGCATGAGGGTTAGTCATTGCGCTTGGAATGAAGGCTCTTATACCATTTGTCATGGGTTGGTTGATTACGATTGATCAAAACACCGTGTAGCTTTAGGATTATCGATCCTAAGTTAGCCTTACACACACACGCACGAATACAAGGGTCGGATGAGCAATGAGCGAATGTATTTACTTATGAACGAGCTGGTTACAATAAGAAGGAGGGACCCCTATTTATACAAGTTTGGGTTGTATCTCAACCATTGATCATCCTTCTAATCTAATGGTGGAGTTTGAATTCGTATCATTATTACAAGGCTACACAACGGGCTACTCAATGCCGTAGCCTTTGGGAAGCCCATGGGTGTGTGTCAAAAGCAAGATTAAGGTAGCAGGGCTACTTAGCACGAGAGTAGTTAGATGGTCACAGGCTACACGTGGGCTAGCCGAACATTGCTCACGGGTTGTCCATGGGTCGTGCATGGGCCTTTCTCTATATTGCGCATGGGCTGGCTATGTGCGGATCAAGGATTGTTCGTGGATCAGTCGCAGGCTATTCTTGGACAGGCCCTTGTGCATGACATGGCCTATCACGGATGGTCTTAGATCATGCTTTGTCTGTGGACTGTGTCACTAGCGAGGCCATTAGCAGGTTGGCCTCACTTGACGTTGGCAAGGCTAGTAGCTGGCGAGGTTAACCTTGTTGGTCATTGCCAAGACTCGGCAACCGGCCAACGGAAGAAGGAAAGAAAAAAAGAAAGAAAAGAAAAAATATATAAAACATTTAGAAAAAATTATAAATAAGTCAAAAATTGTTTATGTTAGTGCGAACCACACTGCGTGTGATGGTGAGTGTTGATTAGATCGTTGCATCAAGGATTTTAGGCAAAATTGATATGAATGACTACATTGGCAAATCTTAAATGTTTTATGACTAAATTGATACAATTGAAATGTTTACGATTAAATTGGTTGTCGTACAATAAGTTTATAATTTTTTGAGCAATTTTCATTACCTACTCTTAAAGAGGAACCCTTGATGAGAGCCAAATTGGTTGTGAGAGTTGCCCATACCGAAACGAAGGATTTCGCATACGAGCCTCTTCAAATTGGATTTATTGCTATTGATTGGAAAACCCTAGCTCTGCAAGCAGTGATTTTGCTGCTATACTATCATGGAAAACCAAGCAAAGTTGAATCCTAAGATCCATCCCTCTTGCGTTGTCACAAGCAGTTTAACTTCTTCCTGTTGTTGCATAAAGGCAACTTTGAAATTTGCATACCGTTGTGATTAGGGATGGTAAAATATAAAGTAGATAAATCCCAGCTCCCACGAACACTTATGCTATCATGGTGAGAAAATATTAGGTAGAATTGGAGTACCTAGCTTAGCAATACATAAACTCATTCCGCGAATGACAAGTGTTGCTTGCAAGCCCACCTTTCAAAAACCTGCAACTCCCTCTCTCTCCTTCATTTATCTCTCCTCTTCATTGTTTCTTTGTCTTTTTCCCCCCCCTTTTTTTGGTTCTTTTCTTTCTCTTTGGCTTGTGGCTAGTGAGGGTGTTGTGGACCTCGCTTGTAGTTGGCAAGGGTCATTTTTGTTGGATTTGGCGAGGGCTTGACCCTTGTGACGGGGGTGAGGGTTTGGGAGGCGATAACATCAATGAGGGTGTCGCGGCCCTTGTTGGGCATATATGAGGGTTGCTTTTGTTGGATTTGGCCAAGCCTCGACCCTTGTGGCCAGAGCGAGGGTCAACCTCGTCGGATTTGGTGAGGGTTTGGGAGGCACGACATTGTAGCCGTAGGGTACCTCAAGGATGTAGGGGTTGAGGACGACGGGGGCCTTGAGCTTGTTTTTGGACCAGAGATAAAGGCGGTGTGGTTTGTCAGGCATTGGAGTGGTTGAGATAGAGTGAGTTGAGAGAGAGACAGAGAGAACACACGCCATTGTTTAGTGTGGTCTTGTTGAATGGTGGAGGCAACATATGAGGCTAATGTGAAGGTAGCGGCATAGTTCGTCGGACGTGAGTTGGAGATAGAGCAACACAGAGTCAAAGAGGAGAGCAAATGGGAGAGAGAGTGGAGAGAGAAAGTCCCTCTTCGCTAAAATTGAAATCAACTAAGAGAGGGAGAGGTGGGGCCTAGAGGAGACAAGAGAGTGGAGAGAGGTGAAATTGAAATCAATTAAGAGAGAGGGAGTGGTGGGGCCTAGGCAATAGAAACTTCTAGCATGCGGTGGTGTGTTGCCCGGTAAATCGGGTGATATTTTCATATGCTAGCATTGTAGTGGTACCTAATATTTTCTCATCTTTGGCTAGTCGATTTTCCTCTTCCCTTGACATGGGTCCTTCAATGTCTTGTCTCAGACATCATATTCAGTTCTAATCATATATTTTGAGAGGTCGTATCTATATTGGTATGTTCAAAATAATAAACCTTAATTTGATAACATTTGCCTTTTGCCCAAAAGCATAGTAGAAAGATTCAAGTGTTTGAACAGTAGTGTCACATACCTACTCATTCGCTTTGCCAAATAGAAAGGAGATCTTGTGCAAAGAAGAGATGAGAAATGGCAAAACATCCTCTATCATAAGGTTAGATAGGTTTTCTATTACCGTTCTCACATTTTGTTTCTATCATTAGTGAAAGGACTTCCATGCAGAGAACAATAACATAAGGAGAGATGAGGTCTCCTTGTTTTGCACCTCTTGATGGATCAAAAAGGTCGAGGACACCACCATTAAGCAAAATGGATGTATTTGATGAGGCTAGACAATCTAAAACAAGAGCCACCTAATTCTGAAGTAGATTTAGGAATGGCACGAGCCATCTCGGTCCTATCATAGCATATGCAGGCCCTACCGTAGCTCATGCTAGGCATCGGCTCTTAGTATCGAGGGCTGTAGCAAAAAAAGTGGTGCCATGCATGGTCTCTTTACTCTTGGGCTGTTGCTTGGCTAGGCCCATGGGCCATAACAGGTTGACTTATGTCTAAATGACCAAGACCAATTGAGCCTAAGAGGTAACTGTCCACGTGTGTGCAGTCGAGTGAGAAAGAGGGTGGAGAAAGAGAGATAGGGAGGAGAAAGAAATGGGTGTAGGAGTATGCATCCAAATTGATTCAACTAAGCTTTTTTCTACGTGACAATTTAGATGGTCACGAATTTCTTAATGGAAGGTAGGAGTATGCATCTGAACTAATTTGACTTTGTTGGGGGTGATTCATGTTTCCCATTTACAAGAAGGAATTGAGGCCTTGTTCTTTGGTGAGCGGGTGGGAGTCTAGGGAAACCCTAGTGGGGTTGAAAGGGGCAGTGTCATGCGATGCTACAGGGCTACTATAGTTTTGGCCTGTTTTTTATTAGTAGTGTGGATTTGAATCCACGAATGGCTATCGAGTATATATAATTTCTTTATTTTATAATTGAGAGTTGTAATAGAGAGGTGAGAATATGTCAATTATGATGGAATCTTATACAGGATGTTAAGAGTGAATTGATATAAATTTTGTACTTCAATTTCTCTTTCTCATCTTTATTTTTTATTCCGTTGTGTTTATATAACTAATCCTAATAAAGTCTATAGGTCTCGCTTCAGTTTTCAAAATCAAGGAATCGGCCCTAATATGATAGGATCCAAATTCTAGATTCCAAGTATGAAAATTAGCCCCACCGGACCGGTCACTCCCAGCTGAAGGATTGTGCGGCGGATGAGCGTACAAGTGGACAACTAAGAATTGTCCTTCGAGTGCGATGTCGGAAGGGTGCGCTGCTGTCCGATCGCGTTTCAAGGTTTTCATTGCCGTTTTGGAACAGAACCTTTTCCTTTTCTTTTCTTTTTTTCCCTGGTCGGAAAGAAAGAAGAGTACCTTCAAAGACAGTAAAAGGAGACGCACCTCGACGAGGAGCGGCCCGCCATCTGACGAACGAGAAAAGCTCAAACGTCGGCCGTCGGATCCAACTACTTAGGTGACCCGTCATCTCAACATCTACAGCTGTCCTTAACCACGCGCGCGCGCTCACACCATAAATACGTGCTCCATTACCGCACCCAATACTTACCCCAAAATACTTTAATCCCCAGGAAAATCCCTTCGCCTTCCGCCCCCCAGCGCCTCCAAATAAAAAGGCCACCCAAAATTAATAATGTCGGACTCAGACATCACCACCCCCACCGCCGCCGCCGCCGACGCCGCCGACGAGGTCTCCCCTCCGCCGCCCCCGCCGTCCGACTCCAGGCCCCGCCCCCAGCCGCCGCCGCCCGAGATGGAGGAGACCGTGCAGGATCCGGCCCTTCCGGAGCCCCGGAAGGAGGCCGGCGCCGCCCCCAACGTCGCCTTCAGCATCTGGCCGCCCTCCCAGCGCACCCGCGACGCCGTCGTCGCCCGCCTCATCGAGACCCTCTCCACCCCCTCCGTCCTCTCCAAGCGCTACGGCACCGTGCCCCATGACGAGGCCGCCTCCGCCGCCCGCGCCATCGAGGAGGAGGCCTTCAACGCCGCCGGCGGGGCCGCCGCCGCCGACGACGACGGCATCGAGGTCCTCCAGATCTACTCCAAGGAGATCAGCAAGCGGATGCTCGACTCCGTCAAGACCCGCGCCGTCGCCGCCACCGCCTCCCCCGCCGCGACGCCGGAGGGCGGCGCGTCCCCGGCCCCCGCCCCCGGCGGAGACGCCGCTCCCTCCGCCGCCGGCGCCAACGAGGAGGCCTCTTCTACCGTCGAGTCGGAGCCTTAGGTTTTGCTCTTCAGCTCATGAGGGGGGCGCCTCCTTTTTTTTGTTGTTGTTGTCGATTTAGAGATCTAATGTGGATATTTATCGTGATACATTGAGGGTTATTACTTAGCATCTTTCTTGATCTGGCTCGCTTGGACTGAATATCGATTATGGTGGTCGTTAATGTGAGAATGTTGTCGTGATCTGTTCATATTCAGGTCTCCGCGATTGCCTTCATGGCACCCGTGATCGTTATATGGGTATGATCACTTAATGCATTGTGGGCTTCTGTTCAAATTCAATTCGCAATCCCGTAAAGCACCTGCATTTCGCTCATCGATCGTCGATGGTGTTGTTCTCTGTTATCTCTCTGCTCGCCAGTTCTTTCATTTTTGGCCCGGGTTCCTTTCGTTGGTGTCTCATGCCTTGTAAACCTTGTGCTCCGTTGTTGTCTTCTTCTGTGTTTGGTTGATAGTATTTAGCTTACTTCTTTGGTTATTCTGGTATGGCAATTGCACTTTTTGGACGGTAAGCATCCTCTTCAATACTTTTAATCATGTCTGTCTGCATAAACCATCCTACTTAGTCTGTTCGAGGAGCTCATACCCTGCGGTGTTATATGGATTTTGCCTGTTTTCGGATTTTACTTCAGCTGGTTTTTGTCACTGGAGGCAATTGCCTGTACCCTATTTACATATTGCATATAACTTTCTTGCTTCTTGCAAATTGTTGTCTCGTGGATTGCTCATGTTTTGTGTTCTTTGTTTTTCCCTCTCAACCCTCTCAAATGACTTTTATCATTGGATGCAATTGTTTTGACTTGGTACGTTTTTCTTATAACTTTTTGGGTTGCTATCTTTTAGCATGCAGAGAGTTGCTTATTATACCACTGGATACTTTTGTCTTTTCCTTATACATTTCGCATATAGATTTTCAGGCTGGTCTTCTGACTTTTCTGTCGCTCTTTCTGATGCTTGACTATTCTTTCTTTGTCAGTTCCAATTCCATAAATGGCACAAGTTTATGAAATTGTTTTTCAATTTTACTGCAGCATATGCTTATGGGAACTTGTAATGTATACACCTTCCTTAATTGTTATATGTGTAGAACTAAGTTATCTTTATGGTGTAGCCATTGCTGAACTGTGAGTTTACGGAAATATGTTTTTATATATATACCTGCTTAGGTCATTATCACATCTTCCATGATTTTTTGAAAAACTGTTCTTCATTTAATTTTGCTAATTTTGTTCTGTATTCTTTCTCAATTTAGAAGAGACAGCAGATCCTTATTGCATCTTAATAAACCATTTTACATTCCAAAGGTGTTTGGATGTTTTACTGAGGAAGTCATGATTGTTATCTACTTAGCGGACAATATTTCCCCTATGTTTTTCTAAAAGCCTGTCATAATGGTAATTGGTATCATCATTTTTGATTTATGAGATCTTTAAAAGATGCAAATAATGCATTCCCCCCCTTTTTTGGGCTAAAATAGCTGCTTACTACATGTGTAAAAGAAGTAGATTAGACTATCTTCCTTTCCTGTTTACATTTTATGCTTAAGCCAGAACTGTGTCATAATCTGCAGGATAGGGTAGCAACGTGCTAGCATGTTGTGTCAGTTTTCATGTTGGTTTAAAGTTGGATATTAGTTGACACACTAGCATGTTTTATGTTTCTTGGAATTGTCGTTTGGATGGAGATTATCTTGCTATGGATATAAGATTCCAGGGACAGGAAAGCATATGATTGAGAAGATTTGTCCCGTTACCTGAATTCTCCTTGATCATTCTTTTCAAATTTTCCCTTTTGCTGTCATTTGGTCTCCTTTAAAAATTGGATCTTCACTTTTTTGAGGGCAGAGCAAGTGTCTGAGCTGTTTTTCTGGCTTGCCATGTTGTAGGGACTTAATTGTTACTTGATAGGATTTTGCAAATCCTAGCTTTTTCAGGAGCGATTGGTTTGTCTGCCGGTGCATTCTAAGAGTATTAGAATAGCGCACTAAAGTTTTTGGTGCTTTGGGGTGTTGGGATTTTGTCAAGCTATGTGATGGGAAAATTAGAAGCTTTATTTAATGATAAGAAATGAAGATTGTTATGTCTTTCTATTCATATATGCATTTGAAATGTTAGTGTTTCTAGAGCAAAGCATAGTTTTTAGCTGGAAGGATACTGGGAATGCTTGAGAAGGGGTGAATGTAATATTTGTAGTGTTCTCCAATAACCACACTAATCTGAGAGGATGCAAATGCTATTTTTTCCTTTTTAGTGCCATAATCCTCTCTCACTCACTAATACCTGTCCATGGTTCATTTGCAAAAAAATAAACCCTGGTTGTATTAAACCACATCCTTGATTGATGTTCATTTTCTCAAGTGACCCGAAGAGGGGGAGGTTAATATAGTTGATGCCTGGGGCTTTCTGTTCAAGGAAATACAGTGTGTGCTCTGTTATGAACCGT
Source organism: Eucalyptus victrix (assembly GCA_016097545.1). Taxonomy (NCBI): domain Eukaryota; kingdom Viridiplantae; phylum Streptophyta; class Magnoliopsida; order Myrtales; family Myrtaceae; genus Eucalyptus; species Eucalyptus victrix. The sequence goes on along the minus strand of CM027840.1, from coordinate 27,164,110 downwards.
GAACTTCATTTCAACCAGAATGATTGATGAGGCTGCATGGACATTTTATCTAGGCAGATGCATACCCACATAATTTATGCTGATACAAGGAATGAGATTACTCTGAGGGATTGGAAAACAGTAAGGTGCACTTCATTTTGTATGAAGGAGCTTGTAGTCGCCTTACCGTCGGTGCCTAATTTGTCATTTTTCACTAGCTAGTTGTCATGTCTAGACAATGGTACTAAACTTTAGCGTTTTGCCTGTCTTGTTCTGATTTACTGGTCTGATGTGACCCGTGGAGTGATTAACCATCCACAAAACGTGGCTTGTTTCTGTAGAAACCATATTACCTATGGTTGATTTCTTAGGTGTGTATTTTCCTTGCTCTTCGCAGAACTCCTGTTTGTCAGTATGTCCTTATAATATGAATGGTCATCAGTTGTTGGGTACGATGACGTCCACTCTAAGCCACTGATTAGAGAATTGAATTGCTGATGGTCATTATAAGGATATTGGATAAATGAGTTGGTTTTAAAAGGACTGTATACTCGTTGATTGGTGTGTGGTATTTTATAGATGATTCTTTTGTTGGTTGTTCAATTTGACCTGGACAGTATTGTATCTGGGGCCTGATTAGAAGGAAATTTTAGTTGGAGAAAGATTTTATCGAGATTTAGGGTGTAATTGAGTTGACTTTTTATATTCCCCTTTCGGCCGTAGAACGAAATTGAGCGGACACACTGTACATCCCAAAGTTGATTTCTCGACAAATTAAGAAGGATGCTCGACTGAAATTTAGACGCGACAGTGGATGATCTTCTTGAGTGATCAAAGCTTCTATTGCGTTACTCAGCATGCTCATGCTTGAGCTTGACTCGTGATTGCTGCGAGTTGCGTTGTATCACTAGCAAACCTGAGTCTAACCTGAAAAAACCTGAGTCTAACTTGAATTTTTTGGTATTGGAAACTCCGACAAAAAATGCAAGTACAATGCTATATGAATTCAGGCGAAATGCAACCTACCATAACGAATTAAGTGGTAAAAAGAACTTGATCATGCTACTGAGCTGCTCGTCTGAGTTTGAACTTGGGCTTGCTCGTCATAGAAGCTCATGCTTCTTGAACTGGACTGGAATGCCCTACGAGTTTGATGAGATCTTGACCAGCTCAACTTGTTTTGGTTTATTCACTCCTCGACAGGATTTTGAGAATCGGGGGAATGTTAGATTGAAACTTGTATGTGCCTAAGATAAGATAAGATATAAGTGATGTTCTTGGTTGCTTGCTTTCTTCCGTATGAAAGAGGTTCAACAATTTCAAGGGAAAATTATTCAAAAAAGTCTTAAATTTATTGTACTTTTGCTATTTCGGTTATAAATCTTCTAATTTTGCCAATTGAGTCCTAAACTTTTTGATAATTTGTCAATTAAGTCAATTTAGTTAATTTTAATCAGAAATCAATGACATGGACATTCGTTGTTTTATGAGGCATGATTGACGCTAATGTAGACAATTCTTATAATTAATTTTTTTTTCTTTTTCATTGGCTAGGCCCTTTGCCTATGACTAATGAAGGCTTCACGGTGCTCGCCTAATGGCGAACGAGGGCACTAGCCCTTGCCCGATGATCGGCGACTACAAGGGTCAGTTGGCCTTTGCTAGACTTAGTAGGAAAAAAAAGAAAGAAAAAAAAGATAAAAAAAAAAAAAGGAAAAGAACAAAAAAATTCATTTTTAAAAAGAATAAAAAATAGTCTACATTAGTGTTGGTCGTCTTATATGACATTATTGGCATCCATATTAACCTTTTTTGCATTAAAATTTGCTAGATATTGATAGCCAAAAGGTTTAAAACTCAGTTGGCAAAATTGAAAAGTTTTAATACTAGATCGACAAAATAGCAATAGATTAAGAACTTTTTGGACATTTAGTCCATGCTTTCTACATATGCTTGGTGGGTCGATGAATCTTATCTTTGCTTGTTTGATCAAATCCCTTCTTCGATCTGGGGTGCAGATTCTATTGGTCACATTCTATATCGATTACTTCCATAGACCAGCAATCTCTTGCTCAGGTTAGTCAAAATGTCGGGTCGGTTTGTATCTCTGAACGAATCATATCTTATGATCACCCATGAGTGCATTAAGATAATGCGAAATGTTCAACGCGACCGTACAGAAAAATCGATTCACGCTGCCTCCATTTTTGCTCCGAAAGTCTACTTTGGCACCATTTCTGGTCAAGGGTTGCTGCACAACGGAGATAAAAATGTGCGTGCGTCCATTTCAGCGGTGTCGGTAGGTGCTGCTCGCGAAAAAGAAGCAAAACAACAAGCCACTGCGGTTTGGTTTTTGTTGACTTTTGTCCTCCCTACGCAACACCTTATTGTCATTCGGTTCGCTAACATTTTTTCGCCGTAAATTCAGTCATCAATCTTATTCGATGGAGAACATGACGGTTCACTGCTGGGACTAGTTTAGGTGGATTACTGACACGATTATGGTATATTCTGCACGACAGAGTGTATAGTAATGACCGATTCGGGTCAATGTGGAATCTGGATGGGAGAAGAAGCTGAATGCAAAGGGACAAATGGTTTTGGTTGGAGATTTGGACCGCGTGCAGCTAGGCGAGAGTTAATGGCGATGCTTTCGTCCCCATCCCCAGGATCTTCTTGTTGACTTCGACAGGAAATTAGGTGGCAATTCCATCGGCCTATTATTCTATTTCTGACTAACATGCTCCGCTTTTGACGTGGTCGGTTTAGCCAACCTTTTCCAGCTTAAAAAATGTGTATTAATCTCGTCGAAAAGTCCGTTAAACCGTTTTCGCGTTTCCTTTGTTTTACCACTTTGCATCTTCTACTTTTAGAATCCCCACTTTGCATCTCGATTTCCCGGCGAGAATAACTGCGGTAAGCTGAAAAGATCAGAAGTATGTTCCCACGATGAACAACGAAGAAACCTTTTCTTAAATCGCCATGAACACTGGAGAGGGAGTGTGCGCAATTACGGTTTTTGGTGGCAAGTTTAGGTTCAGATCCAAACTTCAGGAGAGTTTTTCTTTTTTTTTTTTTTTTTGGTATTTTTTTGCTAATTCTGAAGGTCTCAAGGCCAGTATAGCTTTTGGAGTTCAAAGTAAATTTTCTTTTCCCGCTGAGAATGTACGAGAGAGGAGATAATGAGTGTAGAAGTAAGGGTGAACCATGACTAAGCAAAACCTTATCTTTCAAAGGCATATTCCCACTAGCTAAATTAATGGAAAAATGCACCAGTTCCTACCTATAGATTTTGCTGGAGACTTGAACTGTGATAAGTTAGATTGCGTCTCTTCACTTTCGATCAGCTTCGAGGTCATGAGTTTGCCGTGGTTAGTGAATAGTTTCTGCATATCGTTCGTGATTAAAAGATTTTCCGTCCTTATTCAAATCAACTCCCATGGATAATTTGTCAGTGCTCATGCTTCTCCAACTAGATACCCACAAAAGCATAAAGAACCCTACTTCTGAGATGTGAACATGATTTGCCTGGATGAAGAGGAATATGCTTGGCTACCCTCCAACAAGATGGTAATACACGAACAAGAACTTGAGGTGGTTGTCTCATTTCGGTAAAAATCAGGTGGCGTCTCAGACATATGATCGTGTATGAGTATCAATCTTTTCTCTACCAAAAGAAAAAGAGCAAGGAAAAGAAAAATCCTAGTAAGAGACTATCAAAATCTAATGCAGCTGCAACTGTTTGTGCACGAAATAACAAAACGAGAGTGACGAGCGGTTGAGTGCATTAATGCCCAGGTCCTTTTTTGCTGGGTCCCGAAGCCAACTTCGCCGCTAGACTCCTCACGGAATAGGGACGGGTCGTCTCGTTGCTATTTGAAGAAAAAGCGAACGAAGCCATCGCCCCCATCGAAGCACCACGATGATCTTGGTCTCGATCTTCTCCGCACCCAGAAACCGTATCGCTCCGAAGAGTCCGACCATGGATGTAGCCGAACTGCGCAGATGCCACCAAGATCAGTAGACACATGACCAAGCAGGAGCTCTTCATCTGGTTGGGTTCTGCTCTTTACTGGTTGCCTCTCGAACTCACCAAAGCACCGCTTTTTCGCGTCTTGTCTTCTTGACCTTGATGATTCGAATGCTTTGGAACTTGGGTTTGCGATCTGCTTGTATATATACAAGAAAGTGAGCATTGGGACCGAGGGACGGTGAAGCCTAGCTAGACCTTTCGGTCCGTGTGGATGTGCGGTGGGGCCATTGAATCTTTCATGGAGAAATTGGTGTTTTGACTCGGCCTTCAGCGCGCGCGCGAGAGAGAGAGAGAGGGAGAGGAAGTTTGAAACTTCATGTGCTGTCCGAATTTGACTTTTCATCCGCAGATGAAGTCACGAGGCAAAGCAGTTCTCTGTGCAGGAGTTCGGGTTTACCTTTTTTCTTTGCACGTTCGCGGCTTCGGTTTCACACGCTTTGTGGCCCCCGGAACGGGTGGTGTCCGTTGGCGAGCGCGTCCCCTTTCTTCCGCGGTGAGAACCTCGGAAAGTTTGACAGAATTTAGGGAGGAGAGAACAGAGTGTCCCGAGCCCACGGGTCGCCGCCATTGCAGAGATGGGTTAGGGACGGAAAAGGTGTGGTGGGGCGACCACGACGACGGTGCGCTTTTGGACATGGAAAGGACGCCCGGGGAGTTTCGCGAACCGTCTGCCTCTCATCGTGCACGAAAGACGGTGCTCGCGGCCCGGACCGTCCAAACAATCCCTGTGTGATGATCGCGATTAATAATTCGCAAGCGCTCGGGACACTATTTAACAAGACTCAAATGCTAATCACCAAACTTTTTAATTGAAAAAGAGCACACGATTGGTTCGCTTTGGGACCATCGATGCATAAGATGCTTTCCCGCCCCGGAGGACCCGTGTTATGCTCCCTTCGGAAGAAATATTATCTAGACTTATTCTATTTTTTTTTTGTTGGACTTATTCTATTAGGTCAAACTAAACAAATATCAAGAATTTGCATAATTTGATAGTTGGTTTCATTGAAAAGAGCATGTCATCATCCGGTTTTTGCACCATTGCAATTCCTATCTCTTCATTCATAGATGTGATTATACTTGTATGATATGTTTTCATCACAAGAAGTACACACCTAACGCGATAAAGTCACCATCTTGTCAAACAATGCTCTCAACTCTATTGAAAGTAAGTTTGTCCCATGAACTTTTATCATTTTACGACATATATATATTGTCTAGATTAATTTCAATCGACTCAATTATTAATATTTGAAGAGAGTATGGTTCACCTTGGTTTTGCACAAAACACACTTCTTTTTTTTTTTTTTTTTTTTTATCTCAAATATATTTTTCTATGGTGAAAATTGAACCAAGAGTCATAAAAGTTTTGCCCAATGGGCATTCAAGTCCTAAATGACGGCATATGTGCCATTAAAATCAAGACATTTTAAATGCGGTGAAATCAAGCCCTTCGAGGAATTGCCTAGCGATATAGCCAAGGGTGATTGTACTCTCTTGACGCATGCATTCAAATGCTCGACTGTCAACCGTGATCCTCCAACACGTGAAACCTCACATAATCATGCGAATTATGTCTGGTACAATGCTGGATTCGATTTCTCAGAGGAAGTTCTCTCAATTTCAAAGCTGCGTTGTACCCACTTCCCAGAATATCCGGCTTATTAGTACAGTAATGTCTAAAGAGCTTGGTGTGGTCGGCGGACAGATCCAATGCGTTCGTCGCTGAATCATGCTTAGGCGATGTGAACAAGTCTGGCTGGTTGCATAGTCAAATACTCAAAGTCTCTAAGCTGTCGATGTCAGGCGCTTTTTAGAGGGAAAAACAATTTTCAACTTTTCAATGGTCTCTGTCATCATTCCATGTTTTACAGTTGTCGAACATTCCTGTCTGTCATGGAGGGGGGGGGGGGGGGAGGTGGATTTCCTTGCTTAAGATGGGGATGAACCATTTCCTGTGTCAAGATCGTCCAACTCGACACTCCATCTACAAAAGTCTACATGTATAATTTTCACTAACACGAAATCATGCGACACTTGCTTTATGCCAAAAATATGCTGCCGGGGGCAGATTTCCTGGCTTAACACGGCGATGTACCATTTCGGGCGTCAAGACTGCCGAAGTGAACACTCCATCTAAAAAAGTCTGCATGTACAACTTTCACTAGCATGATTCCACGCATGTAACGTTCGCTTCACGTTGAAGAATTAGCCACAAGAAAAGAGAAAAACAAAGAGGTTTCTCTCTCTTTATTTGCCAAGGAATCACAGAGTGAAGGTAGACACACTGAAATCAAAAAGTAAAATTAGTTTAGTAATCAATAGACATACTACTAGTGAATTGATGAACAAAAGTAGGCCATATTCAATATCTTAATAATAATTGGCCAATCAACATTCATATACTTTGCATTTCTGATTATATATTGGGTGTATGAGAAACCGAAAAAAGGTAACTGATGAAAGTTAAACCAGCTAAAGTCGGGAAAATTGTCCATACAATTTTAAAATCTATAGCAATTTTGTCAATTCAATACTAATCTTTTAAATTTTGTCAATTGAGTTCATTAAGCTAATTTTAATTGGAAATTGCTAATATGAATGTTGGTCATCCTATATGGTATGGTTGGAGTCTACATTGATAATTTTTAATAATATTTTAATATTTTAGAATTATTTATTATTTTTTCTCTAAACTTAGGTGGTGAGGTGGCCGATTGACCCTTGCTTGAATGTGGGTGAGGTTGTGGAGGCCCTCGGTCGTGGCTGACAAGGGTAGTGATGGCCCTTGACCAAACTAGGCAAGGGTCGACTAGTGGCCTCGCCACCTAGGGCTAGAGAAAAAAAGAATAATAATAATAATAATAATAATAATAATAATAATAATAATAATAATAATAATAATAATAATAATAATAATAATAATGATAATAATAATAATAATAATATAAAATTATTTTTTTTATTAAAGTTATCAAAGTCGGCATCAATCATGCCATGTAAAATAGCTTATATCCACGTTAGTATTGGTTGCATCATGCAAGACTATTGGTGTTAACATCAGAGATTTTCGGTCAAAATTTATTGAATGGACTTAATTGACAAAACATGAAAAGATTTAGAACTTAATTGGTAAAATTAAAAGATTTAAGATTGAATTGATAAAAGTGTAATTGGTTAGGACTTTTCGAACAATTTTCCGAGCTAAAGCCACTTGTTGCGGATCGATATTTGATATTTGAACTTATTTATCTCCGTAGCGAGTACCGGAGGAAGAATATGGAGCGTTATCACCATGCAATGCAATATATGCCAAGTTACAATCTCATGTTCGTTTGTTTAAGAAAACTTTTTGATTAAAAAAGGGGCACGATTGGTTTGCTTGGGTATCACCGATGCATAAGATACTTTCTCGTGATGAATGACGCCGTGTTATGCTCCCTTCAGAAGAAATGTTATGTTTGGTCAAATATCAAGAATTATTAGCATTTAATCATTGCTTTCACCGAAAAGTGTAGTGTCCTCATCTGGTTTTTGCACCGTTGCGATTCCCATCTCTTACCGCCCCACCCAATGGCTCACTCTCTCTTTTTCCCTCTTTTTTTGGCTTATTCTGACATGACGCCACGTTAGTGCCACCTACACTAAAAAAAAAGGAAAGAAAATTGGCACATTGGATTTTTGAAGTGACGAAAAGTATAAAAAAAAATCATAAATCTATTACATTAATACCATTTCGATTATAAACATTTTAATTGGACCAATTTAATCCTAATTAAAACGAAAATTGCTAATGTTAACATCGATAGTTTTAAGTGTTATGACCGGCACAAATATACACAAAATTTATAATTTTTAAAAACATTTTCAGATTTTTTTCTCTTTTCTTTTCTTTATTTTTCCTTACCCTTTGGCCACTGGCCACAAGCTTTGCACCCCCATCGGCCATAGGCAAGGGCCTCCATGCCCTCGCCAGCCAATAGGCAAGGGCCGATGCCCTCTCTTGTAGTCAATGAGGGCATAGTGGCCCTCAGCCATGGCCTGTGAGGGCATGAGGGCCCCTTGCCTAGACCAGGCAAGGGTCGTCGGCTGTCATTTGTGGCTGGTGAATCAGTGACCTCGCCAACCAAAGGGTAAGGAAAAAAAAAGAAAAAAAAAAGAAGAAAAAGCGAAAAATAATGAAATTATGCAAAATATTAAGAAATTATAAAATTTGTTCGTGTCAACATCGGTTGTGTGACATCGGACCATTAGTGTCCACGTTAGTAATTTCCAATCTAAATTGGCTGAATAGACTGAATTAGTACCAATGCAAAAATGTTTAAGATTAAATTAGTCTAATTAAAAGGTTTAAGATTGAATTGATACAAATATAATAAGTTTATAACTTTTTTTTTAATACTTTTCTCTTTTGAAGTGACATGTTAGAAAAATTGGCTTAAGCAGTTACTAGAATGACTTATTGTATAGATTCAAAATGTTCCCGACTTGATTATACAATTTCAAATCCTCTGACTTGATTTCGCATTGGGCAAAGCACTGCATCATCGGTGAATCATTTTGTACATTGACCAACAGAATGCGAAGAAAAAAAACCCTTCTCAATCAAATCACCACTGCGAAAAACAGAAAAGAAAAATCTAATCCCCACAAATGACAATCTTAAAGTTCTTACCTTTGGGAAACACTATATGCCACAAGTTCACTATTGGAAAACTCAATCCTAGCTCCTCATGATACGCGAGTCTACTTTTTCCTTCAAACGTCTTCTTAACATCCCCTTAGATTTATTATTGAGGTGCATGTTTGAGTAGTTTACAAAAGTCCGACATGGGAAATTTAGTGTGGCTTAGAGTAATATTACATTCTAATCGACGCACTCAAACTTGAGATTCCTCTCAGTGATCTTTTTAATTGAAGGTATCGGGCTTTTACTACACAACACAACAAGTGATTATAGCCGATGGGTGATTGTTGAACCCAAAATTTGTTTTATTGTTTGAAGAAATATTTCTAGCAAGGATCTCATTAAACATCACGGTCGACAATTGGAGTTGCCATCATGGTTGGTCTAAGGTTATGAGTGAAGGTGAGCGTTGTGCTATGACAACGTGGCCTTACCAAAATGCACACGTGAGGCGGGGAGGGAAGGGGAGGGGACCGGAGGGGGGTGTTGTCGGGATTGTTGAGGTGCAAGAATAGAAGTCTCATGCATCGGAAAAATAGTGGTTTGGAGCAATTTAAATAACTTAAATGGATTTATTCGTTTAAGGTTTTGAATGAACATAAATTTAACTATATATGATGATCGGTTTGAAAATTCAGCTTTCGCCAATCTTTCCCAGTAAAGATATTTCGCTGCACGGCAAATTTTTTTTTTTTGGTGAAAAGGTAAGTACACCACAAAATAGTTTTTTTTTTTATGACTCAGGGAACCCCATAAGCCCACGGCCGGTGGGCAAACCCTGGGGCGACACTAACGGATGACCCACCATCCCGACGTCGCACTTAAAATTCCGTGCGGCCAATGAGATTTGAACTTCTCTCCTCCTCACAAAAGATCATGCGAGCCTTATCCAACTAGGCCACCGCAGGCGGTGGTTACACCACAAAATAGTTATTATCTCACTACATTGAAAATAGCCAAAAGTGATTGTACTCTCTTGACGCATGCATTCAAATGCTTCACCGTTTACGGTGATCCTCAAACATGTCAAATCTCACATAATCACGCCAATTACGTTTGGCATAACGCTGGATTCAATTTCTCAGTGGAAGTTCTCTCAATTTCAAAGCTGCGATGTATCTACTTCCTGGATTATCCGGCTTATTACTACAGTATGTCTAAAGAGCTTGGTGAAGTCCGAGGATAGATTTTCCTTGGATCTGCTCCGACCAGTGCAGATCCGAAGTTGTCATCGTTTAACGCGTTCATCGCCGAACTGTGCTCAGGCGATGTGAATGAGTCTGGCCGCATAGTCAAAGGCTCCCAGCTGTCAATATCAAGGCGCCTTTTAGAGCGACAAACAATTTTGAACGTTTCAATGGGCTTTGTCATTGTTGAAAATATATCTTGAAGATTCCGATTCCGTGGATTAGTTTTGGTAAATAGGAAAATAGGAAAATAGAGATTCATTTATTATTTTTTCCTGTTTTATTCTTTTGTCTCTTACATTATAAATTCACTAGTGTAATGTGAATATATACAATGAATATACAAAGAAAAAGCTTTTCTCAAATCTCCATTACACTTTCTGTCATGGTATTAGAGCCGATACTCCTGGCCTAGCTTCCGCATATTCTTGAATTGCCATCATTCTTTTTCTGGCCTGTTGTTGCATGATCTTTACCTGCGAAACAGACTAGCAAAACGGTTAGGAATTCAATTTTCTTTTGGTGCCATGACGAATAATGTTGAGAACTCCTCAACAGAGGAGACACCTACCTGAGATCCGGTTGTTTCCCTTGGCGGCGACCGAACTTCTGTTCATCCATTAGAAGAAACCGTTTTTGCAAGATTGATTCCAGCGTTGGGCCAGACCTTCGGCCCAGTCTAGTGGCCTCCAACCTTTCCTCCAGCATATGGACAGGTATGGACCCAGTACCCTTTTGGCCCATCGCCAGGACAGGTATGGACCCAATATCCTTTTGGGTCGTCGCCGTCTGTAATGGGCCCTACAGAGACATTGGGCCAGACGAATCCTACTCAGGAATCCGGATTCATTCCGGGTCAAGGGACGGGATCTATCCCAGGTCAAGGGGCGAATCCCTACCCGGGATTTCAACCCGGATACGCGCCGCTAGGTCAGGGATCTAGATCTATTCCGGGTCAAGGGACGAATCCCTACCCGGGATTTCCACCCGGATACGCGCCGCCGGGTCAGGGAACCGGATCTATCCCGGGTCAAGGGACGAATCCCTACCCGGGATTTCAACCCGGATATGCGCCGCTGTTTTTTCCGATTGGCGGCGGCGGCCGGCTTGAACCCGGCGACCCTCTGTACACGTTGCCGGCCGATGGACCCGAATTGAAGCTCCTCGGGATGCAGCTTACCAAAGCGGAGAACTACATGGCTTGGGCTAGGGATCTCCGGTGCGCCCTTGTCACCAAAGACAAGGACGGCTTCCTTGACGGAGCCGTTCCTTTTCCGGCCGATGAACGACTTCAACGGCAATGGCGCAAGTGCAACCAACTCATTCGCACATGGCTCGGGAACTGCCTTGCACCGGAAATCGCAGCTGGACTTCCACCTACCGAAGACTCTAGAACCCTCTAGGACAGCATCCGCCAGATGTATGGATGCCTCGACCGAGCAAAGCTATTCACTATCACTCAAGCTCTGTCGGAGTTGAAGCAGGGGAACCTCTCGGTTACCTCTTGCTTCAACCGCCTCTCTACTCTATGGAATGAGCTTGAGGCCGCCGAAGAACGACTCGAGGGACCTGAGGAAACCCTCCAACAGTACCGCAAAATCAAAGAGAGAGAGAAGACGACGAGATTCTTACTGATTCTCAATGAATCTTTCTCGGCTTTTCGGTCGCAAATCCTCATGATGGACCCTCCACCACCACTCGGCCGCATTTACCAATTGGCCGTCCAAGAGGAGCATCATCGGATGGCCGCCATTGAACACGCTCGGGTAGGCGAAGGCATGAGCTTGGCTGTTCTTCCCTCCGACGAAACAACCCCTGGCGGAACCTACACAAATCTGGAGAGAAAAATCGTGGCTGCGGCTGTAGCGAGGAGAACCAAAGGAAACCCTAAAACCTTGTGATCTGACGGCTCGGATCCAAGATCTGGAATGGATGGCTGGGATTGCCGATCCAAGATGGACGGCTCAGATAGATGCGTTGGATTTGACGGCTGGGATCTCAGCGCTGGAACGGACGGACGAGATTGGTGCGCTGGATCTGATGGCTGGGATCTTAGCGCTGGAACAGACGGACGAGATTGGCGTGCTGGATCGGACGGGCATCATTTATTTGTAGCTCCAACAGAATCAGACGACGACCGGGATCGCGCCACGTCAGCAAGAAAAGGTTAGTAGGCAAAATTCTAGATTTAAAAATAAATATTGCAGCTACTGTAAACATCCGCATCACACAATTGAGACTGTTGGAAGCTTCATGGAAAACCTAATGACAAAAAGAGAGAATCCATTATTTCCCAAGTTTTTGCACACAAGGCAGATGGATCACCTCATCAGATGATCACTCAAGAACAATATTGTACAAATGCTGGATCAACTCAAGACTAGCGATAAAAGTGTAGGATTCTCAGGTACTTTCCTATACAACAAGAATTCGTTTTTAGTTGATGTATGGATTATCGATTCAGGTGCTAGTGACCACATAGTATGCAACAATTTTTTTTTCTCACACATATAAAATGCCAGAATCCCCTATCACGGTGCGTCTTCCAAATGGGAACATCACAAATGTTACCAAAACCGGCACCGTTCATCTTGGTCAAAATTTAATCCTGAAAAATGTCTTATATATTCTAGAATTTGAATTCAATCTTTTGTCTATCTCTCAAGAGTATGTGAGGATAACTCTTGCCATGCCACATTCAATTCGGACAATTGTCTTTTTCGGGACCATTCAAGCGGCAAATTGATGGCCTTGGGTAGTATGGTAGAGGGACTCTATTTCGGAACAATTCCCAGGAGATTTAGAATTATTAAATAAGTATGTTTCATGTAATGCTAAGAGTTCAAATAAAAATCTCCTTTCTCATCAACGATTAGGTCACAATGCTTCTTTTCCTCATCCAAAATGTCCAATATGTCCTTTAGCTAAACAATCTCGAGCACCTTTTCTGAAAAGTACATCTCGTACAATAGATTCCTTCTCTTTACTCCATATGGACATTTGGAGACCTTATCATACTCTTCACCGTGATGGATCTCGATTCTTCCTTACAATTGTTGATGATTACACTCGAGCCACATGGGTTTATCTTATGCAATCGAAAAGCCAAACTTTTGGTCATTTATCAAATTTTATTTCCATAATTAAAAATCAGTTTGGTAAATTTGCACAAAAAATTTGTACAGATAATGGGCGTGAATTTTTCACTTCTAATTGCAATACATTTCTATCTTCCCATGGTATACTTCATGAAAGTTCCTGCACTTACACTCCACAACAAAATGGAGTTGTTGAGCGCAAACATAGGCATCTGTTAGAGGTTGCTCATGCTCTAAAATACCAAGCTTCCATTCCAGAAGATTTTTGGGGAGATTGTGTGGTCACAGCAGCTTACTTGATCAATCGCATGTCAACTCGAATTTTTAATGGTAGGACCCCTTTTGAGATGCTTTACAACAAACAACCTGATAATAATCATCTTAAAGTATTTGGTTGTTTATGCTATACAACAAATGTGGGTCCTCGAGATAAAATGGGCTCTCGAGCCACTCGGTGTGTCTTTATGGGATATTCTTCTCTTCAGAAAGGATATCGAGTTATGGAGATCTCTACAGGGACTTTCTTCATTAGCAGGGATGTTATATTCCATGAAGATATATTTCCATTTGAGGAAATGGTTTCTTCATCACAGTCCTCTTTACCATTAGGACACGACAGACCTTTTTTGTCCGATGAATCTTTATCCTCAGCACCAGGGTGTCTTATTGCACTAGGACCACCCATATCATTAGGACCATCTTCGTCTGCATCAATGGAATCTACACCTTCAGAAGCAACATCGCCAGGATTATCTAAGGACAATTCCCAATCTCCTTTAACAATAGTTGCTTCACCAGTTCTTCTTGAATCATCGGATCCTCCAGCACAAATCATTGAGCAACCTCAATGATCTGGAAGGCACACTCGTCCACCTACATGGACAAAGGATTACATATGTTCTGCAAGAGGTTCTTCAGGTACACAATATCCCATTGGCTCATATGGATCATTTAATCAGTTATCGCCAAGACATATGTGTTGTATCAGTCGCATATCTGAAGAACGAGAACCATTCTCATTCGCTGAGGCAGCACAAGATCCTAGATGGCAACATGCGATGGAATCCGAACTTACTGCTCTAATGGAGAATCACACATGGGATATTGTCCCTTTGCCGCCAAGACGGAAACCGATTGGCTGTAAGTGGGTTTACAAGATCAAATTCAAGGCAGATGGTTCTATTGAGCGCTATAAGGCTCGATTAGTTGCCAAGGGATTCACTCAAAAGGAAGGTTTTGATTACCATGAGACTTTTTCTCCAATAGCTAAAGAAGTCACTGTACGTTCCTTCTTATCCGTTACAGCCATACGAAATTGGTCTCTCCATCAGATGGATGTGGACAATGCTTTTCTCCACGGTGATCTAGATGAAGAAATCTACATGGATATTCCTCAAAGATTACGCAGACAAGGGGAGTCTCGGGTATGTTGTCTTCGCAAATCCTTATATGGATTAAAACAGGCATCTAGACAATGGTATGCCAAATTCACTTCTGCACTAACCAATGCAGGTTTTGAGCATTCTAAGTATGATTATGCCTTGTTTACACGTACTACAAAAGAGTCATCAATTTATTTGTTGATATATGTTGATGACATACTCGTCATGGGAAATAATGATTCTGATGTTGCCAAGTTCAAAAGATATTTATACTCTACCTTTCACATCAAAGATTTGGGACCACCAAAATATTTTCTCGGCATCGAGATTGCTCGGTCCAATGAAGGAATTTGCCTCAGTCAAAGGAAGTTCATCTTGGAGATTGTTTTGAAGCAGGTCTATCGGGATGTAAACCAACAATCATCCTAGTTGAGCAGAATGTCAAGTTGACGACGCATGAATATGACATAAGTTCTCCTTCAATCATTAAGGACTCAGTGCTCAAAGATCCTTCAGAATACCAGCGACTTGTCGGAAAGTTGATATATCTTACAATGACAAGACCTAACATATCATATGCCGTACAAATGCTCAGCCAGTTTATGCATATGCCAAAGCAATCACATATGGATGCGGCGTTGAAGGTTGTGAAGTATTTGAAGGGATGTCCAGGCCTTGGTATACTTCTATCTCGCGACTGCAATATGAACATGAAAGCTTTTTGTGACACAGATTATGCCACCTGTCCAATGACGAGAAGATCTATTACTGGTTTTTGCAGAAAGCTGGGAAAGTCATTGATTTCTTGGAAGATAAAGAAGCAGTCAACTGTCTCACTATCATCTGCAGAATCAGAGTATCGGGCTATGGCAAAGGCCACCTGTGAAATAGTCTGGATATGAGGACTACTCCTGGATCTCGGAATACAGGTTAGTGGACCAATTGAATTGTTTTGTGATAATGATGTTGCACTCAAATTAGCGGCAAATCCAGTCTTTCATGAAAGAACAAAACACATAGAAGTGGACTGTCATTTCACTTGGGATAGGATCAAAGATGGAGTCATCGTGACAAAAGGAATCGGAACAACGGAGCAACCTGCAGACGTGTTTACTAAAGCGTTATGTCGGAAACAACATATATATCTATTAAGCAAGCTAGGTATCCTTGACATCTACAGGCCACCAGCTTGAGGGGGAGTGTTGGAAGTATATCTTGAAGATTCCGATTCCATGGATTAGTTTTGGTAAATAGGAAAATAGGAAAATAGAGATTCATTTATTATTTTTTTCCTGTTTTATTCTTTTGTCTCTTATATTATAAATTCACCAGTGTAATGAGAATATATACAATGAATATACAGAGAAAAAGCTTTTCTCAAATCTCCATTACGCTTTCTATTAGTCATGATTCCTTGTTTTACAATTGTCAAACATTCCTCTCTGGCTTAAAATGGGGATGTCCCATTTCGTGCACAACATTGTCCAAATCAACAACACTCCACTTACAAAAATCTGCATGTACGACTTTCGCTAACGCGGAATCCTGCGACACCCTCTTTGTGCCAAAATATGCTGCGTTCGACTTGAAAATGACGATCCTTTCACGGGAAGAAACGGGGGAGGAGGGCATTTCCTGCCTGAACATGGCGATGTACCATTTCGTGCGTCAAGCTCGTCCGAGTCAACACTTCATCTACAAAAGTCTGCATGTACAACTTTTGCTAGCATGGAATCATGCGACACTTGCTTTGTGCCACGTTCTCTCCGTCCACATTGAAGAATTAGCCACAAGAAAAGAGAAAAGCAAAGAGGTTTTCCTCTCTTTTTTGCCAAGGAATTGCGGAGTAATGCTAGACACACTAAAATTGGAAAGTAAAATTAGTATAGTAATCAATGGACTGACTACAGGTGAATTTATGAACAAAAGTAGGCCATATTCAATATCTTAATAATAAATGGGGAATCGACTTTCATATACTTCGCATTTCTCATTATATACCAGGTCTACGAAAGACCCAAAGAAAAGGTAGCAGGTGAAACTCAAATAAGTTAAAGCTGGAAATATTATCCAAAGAATTTTAATTCTATTGCGTTTTGTGCCAATTGAGTTTTAAACCTTTTTACATTTTGTCAATTGAGTCTACTCAATAGATTTTGGTTGGAAATTACTAACGTAGATTTTGGCTGTCTCATGTGACATTGCCGGCACTAACATAGGTAATTTTTAATAATATTTTGATTTCTTTTGAATTTTTTATTACTTATTATATTTTATTTTAATAATATTCTAACCCTAGGCTGGCGAGGGGGTTAAAAAAAGGAAAAAGGACAAAGAAAGCTGAGCAAGCTGAGCAAGCTGAGCGCAGGGATTAGAGAAGATGGGGTTTAGTCTTTTTTTTTTTTTTTGGGTAAAGACGGGGTTTGGGTTCCTTTTGTTTAGGCTAAGTTCTCTCGTTATCTTTTCCTTCGAGCGCGTGCTCCGGCGCGGCGTTCTTGACGACAGCGCTAATGCTGATGCCTGGCTACACCATCATCTCTCCCATTAATTAAATTCATAGTTGGTTTGACCGGATAATTCGCGTCTCACATATTAGGTTAGGTGCAAATTCGACCCATACGATAAATAATTCATTAATCATATCCACGTCTACAAAATGCACTCACTCGAATAAAGAGTAATGTAAAACAATGTGCAAATGCTTTTATGGAAATATTTGAGTGTCATAAAAGTGGACGGTTCCACAAATTAAAGACGATTTCGTGATTTTCGAAATTATAAATGGGTTATGATATTTGATTAATGTGTTTCCCTTAATTTTCAAGATGTTACATATTTCAAATGCGTTTTGTAGATTTTCTAATTGCATTTTGGTAACTCTTCATTTTATCAATATCTTTTCCTTAATTTTGTTTTGATTTCAGTTATTTGGTTATTTCCTAGATGACGACCTTCCTATAAATAGATATCTAAGATATTGTAATCTACACTTTATTATTTAAAATAAACACTATCGTTTGGAAGCCTTTCCAAGTATATCTTCCTCTACATCATTTGGTATCAGAGCAAGTCTTTCCTATGACGATGGCTAATAACCTTAATGTCAATCTTCTTGTAGCCGAAGGTCGTAGAAATGAGTCTATTACATGGGATGAGTTCAACCAATTTTTTGGAGCAAACCAAATAGAGGTTTCAAGAATTATTTGTCGCCATCTAGCGTTTGTCTACCAACCCCATACCCAGTAATCGGTCGAACGTGTTCAGATCGATTGAGACCTGGAATCAGCTATGGGACGTGGGGCAAATCCTCGAAGCTGCACATAGACTTTTGTAGCTGAAGTGTTGACTTGGACGAGGCCATCGCCCGAAATGGTAACGTTAAGCCTGGAAATCCCCACGCCAACGCAGCATATTTTGTTGACATAGAGGAATGTTTGACAATTGTAAAAACATGGAATCATGATAAGGTCCATTGAAAAGTTGAAAATTGTTGTTTCACTTTAAAAAGCGCCTGACATTGAAAGCTTGCCTATAAGTCTTTGACTATGCCGCCAGGCTTGTTCACATCGCCTAAGCATGATGTACCGATGAACGCATTGGATCTGCACCGATCAGAGCAGATCAAAGCAAAATCGAGCTGCGGATACCGCAAATATTAAAAACTTAACATAAGGACATACTTAAGTATTAAAAGTTCTAAAAATACACTTAAATGTTAAAATCAGAAAAAAAATGAAATAGTTAAGTGCCAACGACGAGAAATTCCGATCAAAGTATTAATGTGACATTTTTCGGCGACTTTCTTTTACTGACATGGTTTAAAAAAAAAATCCACATGGCAATTCTTTTGAAAGAATTATCCACGTGGAATTTTTTTTTTTTAAAGTTTAGCGCTAGAAGCCCCCATAATTATTTTTTAATATAACTATTAGTTGAATTAAATTAAAAACTATGCCCCTCGCTGATTTGCTGCCGCTCCTTCCTTTTTTAAAGTTTTTAAAATTAAATTTAATTAATATTTACATTAAAAATCAATTTTTGGGCAAAACGATGTCATTTTGCACACTTTGACGAGCCATGTAGACCAATTTATTCTTAAAATAATGTCATGTGAAATTTCCAACTATCCTCGAAGTCAAAATTGACACTTAAATGTCCCAATTTCCCCAAAAAAAAATGGCACTCAAACATACATTTTAGAAGTTTTAGCACTTAAGTGTCTACTCGTGCCAAATTTTGGCATTTACGGTGTACTTTGCTCAAGGAAAATCTATCCTCCTCTGACCAGGGTTTCAGAGAGAAAGACTAGGGTTTTGCCGATTACACGGAGAGTGAATCTGTTGAATCTTCGACCAAAAAAAAAAAAAAAAATCCTGAATCGGTCGATCATGCTATTTCCTCTCTCCTGGTGCTGCGTGATGAGCAAGTTATTTGTGGTTTTTGGAAGGAGGGGGGGGGGGTGGTTTGACATTTTATACCTTAGCCAACCCGGCTTAAAAATTGATTGGATAATGTTTGGTACTTTTTGGATTCTTGTTTTCTACCTTTCCTTTTCGATTATATTAATTATTCTTTTCTAACAATGAGAAATTTTCAATTTGCGACTCATTGATGGCCCGGTTAATCACCAATGATCGTAACATTCCCTCATCAAATGCGCAAGCTGGTGATTTAATCCAAATCTTTACTGAGAAAGATGGAGAAGATTACTATTCAAATTATCTGTTCACATTTTGCATGAAGATTATCCAAGGATAGACATTCCAATTATGGCCTAGGATTATGGCATAGGATTATTCAACTTTGCTCAAAGTTGAACCTCATTGAAAACTCAATCAGATGATGTAATTAGATAGTATTGATCGAGAGTTTTCGGATGAAACTCAATTTTCCCCATTCTCATATCTCCGGGTCATGAGATATTGCATATTTTGATTTGTGTTGTCCGATCTTGATGACAATTAGCAAATTCCATGAATTTGTCATGATTTAACATCATTTTCATAAATAAATAAATAAATAAATCAAATCACGAGCTTTTCGACCATCAAGAATCCAATCAATCAAATCTAAAACAAAAGAGAAATAAGAGTCAAAATTTATATCAAACATTATCAAGAAACAAATAGAAGAAGGTATCAAACAAATGAAAGGATCAAAAGAGGACTGTTAGCATAAATAAGAACTGTTTAGAATCCTGAATATTTGAAAATTCTAATTTGTCTTGGTTGTCTTTGAAGATTCTGGTGAAATCCTTGACGATCATTGGCGGCGGCGGAATTCTTCTCAATCGTGGCAAAAATTACTCAAAAGATCCGGTAACTCTAAATTTCTCTCTAAATAATGTCATGCGTCGTTATCAAGCTTACATAAATACCTGAAAATCAAAATACGTTGTTATTACGTTGAATTAGGAATAAGACGTGTTATGTCTAGTTAGGTCATACTTTTGCTGTACTAAAAGTAGAAAATCTTGAATAAAAATCGTTGAGCGCCCTCGCCTGTGTTATTTTCAACTCTTTGAATTCCAGAATTTTATAAAATCGGAATAAACCACTACATCCATGAGATTTTGTGTAGGATCAGTGCCAACCATTCTAAGATCTTAAACTGTTAAAATAAAGTGTGGTTTAATATTGAAATATTTCTACTCCATTCATTGGCACTTGCATTGCGCGCAGCTTTGTCCACCGCCACGACACTTCCATTCCCCAGGCTAATCCATCTCTGACGTCCTTCCACCGCAACTCCGATTCTCACCTCCGTCTGCATCACTCCCTCCCTGTGCGTCCAAATCGATCCGATTCACTCGTGTCCTTCAAGAATCAAAAGACTTCATACGGAAGCAACAACAAAATGACGCGCAAATCAAAATCGAAGCCTCTTCAGCATTGCAAGGCCAAGGCCCCCAACCTCACAGATTTCACGCGAACTCCGACGAATTTTCCCTCCCTTCTTCTCACACATTCCCCTCAGAAATTTTACTTTCCTTCGAAGATCGCTTGGCCTTGGGGCTATGCATGATTTAACGGAGAGAGCGAAGACGAAGGACATCATCAGATTAGGTGAGGCTCGAGCTCGCCTATGATTGGTGACAGGCTAAGGAAGAAGCAAAAAGAGAAAAAAGAAAGAAAATGAAAAATAATTAAAAGTAAAATATAATTAAAAATTCAATTTGTATAATTTTTACGGAAAATGAAATTAGATAGCAAATGACACAAAATATTTTTTAGTTCATTTTCAGATTTCAGCCAAATACCGAAAAGTATTGTCATTTTCTTGGAAAATTGCTTCATGGAAAATATTTTTCAGAAATATCACATTTTCTGTGAAATAAACGGAACTTGACTATATCAATCATTAAGTTGCCCTCATGCCCCTTTTATTTGGAACATAAATTTTTAATATTAATTAACTTAATTACCTTTTGTTTATTTGGCTCGAAGTTTCCCATTTGACTCGAAATCGGCTCATGCATCTAGAAGTGTTTGCGGGGGCAAGGAGACGAAAGCAAACAACAGGAGATGTGAGGAACTGCCCCGCCAAGCATTTCAGCGAACCAGACCCCAGGCAAGCGCTCAGCGAAGGAGTGGCCAAGGTGTTGAGCATGTTCGGGCACTTGGACAAAGCTGATCGGACACTGGAATAGTGTTCAGAAGCTATTTTGTTTTTCCGACGCAGTAGCCGAGCACCCAAGTGACTTCAATCCAGATTTAATGAAATCCTATTCTTAGAGCTTACTTTTAGAAGAGAAAGTTGTGAGGAAGCTAGAGAGCCATCATTCAAGAGAATTGAGAGCATGAGAATACTCCTCTTATATAATACATACGTAAGAGTTTTTTTGATATGAGTTATATTAATTGATATCGCATTTACTGTTTTATGAAGTTGGTCTAATAAGGTGAGATATAAAGATTCTTAATTAGTCTAATAAGAGACTGACTTGTGTGAGCCGAACAAAACCCGGCCTATTAAACTAGCTACAACAATTATGAGTTGGCTGAATGAAGTTATTTTGCTGGGCTTCAAAGGTGCAGACAGGCGTAAGAGATGAGAATTGAGGGTGCGTTCGGGAAGGCCTTCAGAAAAAGCCTTTGAGAAAATGCAAACACCTTTGAGTTAAAGGGGTTTTTCAAAATGCAAATGGTATTTGGTAAATTGTACTTTGAAAATCCATTTTGAAGTAGCTCTTGGGCCTAAGTCCTTTCTTTTTTAAATAAAAAGGCCATTTGTAACATAAATAATGTAAAAAAGAGAACAATTTATAACTTATCTTAAAACACTACTCTACTATATGAAATTGTTGAATATATGAACAGTATAAGTTCGTGCCATTTTTTTTTTTTTTTTTTTTTTGTGAAAAAGGATTGATTTACGACCATAAAAGAAAGATGTTAAGGAAGACATAGATTATGTTAAAGTAAGTTTCAGCTAGACAGAAAAGTTTAACCTTTAAAAAAAAAAATTGAATTCGTTCAAAAGAGGGGAATAGTTGTGATGCAAACTAAGGAATTTTCTTAATATCTTCAGGTTAATAATTCAAAAAGATCGTTTAATAACTTGCCGGTCTTCTACTTGTAAACTATATGTCTCTCTTGATATAAAACATAATCTAGGCACGATGATTATAAATTAAATTTGGGTTTGTCATGATATTCGTCCGATACTGTTTTTATTATATGTACTGAATAGGTTCTATTAAAGAAGTCTCCATGTCGGTGTTACAATGTTTTAGGCTATATTATTATGGGCTTTTTGGATATTTGATACCTGTAGGACATGTAAAAAGTTGGGATGCATTCATTGATCGCATTTTCTGCACTTTGCACAGTGAAATTTTAACGAGAAAAACCTATTCAAACCATCCATTTCCAATAGTTCTAATGATTCGATCATTTGCAGTGATAGTTTGTTTCAGAGTATTGGTCACAAAGCGAATATATAAAAATAGCGGATGAAAATGCAATATTAAAAAAAAGTTTGAGATTGTTTATATTATTCTCCCAAAAAGTAGCATAAACACAGAGGTAAATTAACATACTTTCATGACTTCATACATCCCAAGACTAATAACTAATACTTGGAAATATTTAATAACAGTTATTACATTATACCTATAAATATGCAAAGATCATTACCTTATAGTCGTAATTTATTCTAGAGAGAGGGGTAAGATAACCTACACTAGTATCATGTCATCTTCATCTTCGTAAGGCAAAAGCATCTCAACCACTTGGCTCATGGTAGGCCTTGCATTTCTGTCTTCATCCACACACTGAAGAGCCACTACAACCAAAACTTCAATCTTCCTATTGTCACATTCCCTTGTTAGCCTTGGATCCACAATTTCCTTTATCCATGTTTCCATTGGAACTCCTGTTCTCTTCCTCTCTTTCACCCAGGAAGTCAACCTTTTGCCCTCATTCTCATCACCACCCTCAGTATTTGCCAGCCCTCCTGTTGGACTCTTGCTAGTCACTAGTTCCAACAGAACAATTCAATAACTGTACACATCTAATTTGGAGGTGATTGGCATATTGTAAATATTAGTTATATGCCATAAAGCAACCATGTAATAATTACATGTTAGAGATTTCAGTTGTATTGTCAAATTAATGGCAAAGACGTATTCATTCATTTGTCCAATTAAAAGAGTTTGAAGGTTTGTTGTTTACCTTAACATTGAATGATACTGTAGAAACACATTCCATGACCCAGGAGACCCAAGTATCACTAAAACCCATTTTAAGCATGCTTGCTTTGAGAAAATCCCATTCCACACGATCATATGCTTTT
Source organism: Eucalyptus victrix (assembly GCA_016097545.1). Lineage (NCBI taxonomy): Eukaryota > Viridiplantae > Streptophyta > Magnoliopsida > Myrtales > Myrtaceae > Eucalyptus > Eucalyptus victrix. The sequence goes on along the minus strand of CM027840.1, from coordinate 27,140,948 downwards.
TTCATATCTACCTTCAGCATTGCATGAAATTTCTTTTTCCGTTTTTGGATGTGTAGCTGATGAAGCATTTCTTGCACTAGTAGTATGTTATCTTATATTTGTCTCCCACTTACAAAGGCACTTTGCTCTATTGCTATCAAGTCAGGTAACCACTGCTTTATTCTATTCGCCATGATCTTTGAGATGATTTTATACACAAAATTACAAAGGTTGATAGGCCGAAATTGTTCTAACCTCTCTGGATTGTGCATTTTCGATATAAGGGTGATATAGGTGTAGTTCAACTTAGGATTAAGTGTTCCTAAGTTAAAGAAAGACTTTACCTCCTTAAATACTTCTTCATGAATATCCTTCCAGTGATATTGGTAGAATTTTCCACACAAACCATCTAGTCCAAGAGCTTTGAGGGCACCTAATTGAAAAGTTGCTGCAGTAACCTCTTGTAGGGTCACTTCTTCAATCAAGCCTTGGTTCATCTCCTTTTTTACAAGGCATGAGATTTGGTCAATAATTGGTTGGAATTTTCTTTGCCCTGTAGAAGTATAGAGCTCTTTGAAATACTTGGTTGTCATCTCCTTTAATTGTATGGTGTCTTGGCACCATTCATTTTGCTCATTTTTCAACATTACTATTCTGTTTCTTTGTCGCCTTTGCACTGTGGTTGCATGGAAGTATTTAGAGTTTTTATCCCCCCCCCCCCATTTTGAGCCAATTGATCTTGGATCTCATGCCGCAATATACTTCTTCCTGTCTCCATAGCCTCTCTATCTCCATTTTTAGCCAATCCATTCTGTGTATGTCATAATGTGAATTTGAGTTATTTGTGATGACCTGTATCTCTCTTTTTAGCACTGAGATTTGTGTTTTTGCATTTTTGAACCTCCTTCTACTCCAACCCACTAGCTTGTTAGCCACCTTTTTAAATCTAATCGATAGAGGTACGTTCTCCCCTTCAAAAGAATTCTAGGTTTCCAATACAATATGTTCATACTTCTCATCATCTACCTAGAAAGTTTCGATTTTTTTTTTTTTTTTTGCGTTTGACCTATTGGGGAAAAAGATTTAATAAAATGGGGCTATGATCCGACCCTATAGCTAGCAAAGCAAAAACTTCCGTAGAAGGGAAATAAACCCTCCAATCCATACTACACATGGCTTGATCCAACCTCTTCATAATCAGCTCGTCCCCTTCTCTATTATTTGCCCAAGTATAGGCACAACCCTTACTTTCTAGATCCATAAGAGCGCAAACATTTGTAAAGTCTTGGAAAGCTTTACATCTATAGGTTTCAGCCACCCTTTTCCCTACTTTTTCCCACTGATATAAGATTTCATTAAAATCCCCAACACATGGCCAAGGGTCACGGTTTAGCCTAGTCATCTGATGAATTTCCTCCCATAGTTGTAATCTTTGCTGAAAATCATTTGGTTCATAAACAAAGGTGATACGCATTCTCTGTTTTGTCTCTTCCAAATTGCATATTAAGTCGACAAAAGACATAGTGCTAGACATAATGGAAATGGTAACTGTTCATTCTAGAAAAGCTGCGATCCCCCCCGCCAAGCCTCTTGGATTTACTTGTGAAGCAGTTATGAAATTTTAGTCTTTTTTGCATTCTTTTCACGACATCTTCTTTATTCTTCGTTTCCAATAAACATAGGATAGTAGGCTTTTCTTGAGTTACTAAGGCTCGTAGAGATTGAATTGTCATGGGGAAGCCTAAACCCTAACAATTCCAGCATATAACTTTCATGTGTGACCCAGTGGCTTATTAGGGCTAGCCACCAGAGCCCATTTTTGTGCTTCTTCCCAAGTTTGAATAGGAGTCTCCATCAATTGAGTCGCATCTAAAATTTCAATGTTTGATTGTTGCACTTCATATGGACAATATCTCTTTTGCTTTTTATTAACATGAGTCTTCATGTTTTTGTAAATTTTCAGGTTTCGAGCTTCAGGGGAGCCTTTCTTGTTGCTTGATTAAGATGCTTCTCCACTCTCTGTCAATTATTGTGAAGGATTCAGCACATTCATATTTTCTTCCAAAACCATGGGTTCCTTCATCTTGGCCTTTTCGTGTTCAGTTGCCTTGTTGGTGCTTATATCCTGCAAATCTGTTAGATTGCCCTTATACACCACTATAGGTCTTGCATTCAGTGGTGTCTCAGGCATGATTTCTTCTACCATCAATTCCTCAATCGACTTCCCATAAAAAAGATCCCAATAAGAGCTAACTTCATTAGCTTCCGTCTTCTACCATGTATTTGCACCCAAAACTCACAGGTTTTAAAGTTGTAACATGCAGGAGGCATATTAGGCTCCCATAATTTTAGCAAGAGTAAATGATTCGCAAATGACCAGGGACCCTGTTGAAGAACCCTATCCCTGTCTATTTTCGACCAAAATTGGCTTTTAAAAATGCCTTGCGTTATTGGGAATATCTGCACATTTTCCATTTTACAGACCCTACGCATTGTATTTTGAAAGGCTTGAACAGTTACCTTTGGATTTTGATAGAATTGATTGATTGAGGATAATCTGCATTCTTTGATCTTCTCTGGGGTTATTTCATCATCCATTGTTGTAATCTTGTTCTTGGGCCATAGCTTTCTTAGTCGCTTGCAAAGGGCAGCAAGGCCGATTTCAGATTCTTCCAAGTCTTCCATGAAGAGGGCTTAAAGTGTCTATGGAAAAAGGCAATGGTTGAGCTACAAAGCAGATCCAAGGGATGAAGATGGGAAAGGATTAGGGTTTTACAGTGGAAGAGGGGTGGTGGGTTTAAGGTGGGAACAAAGATGTGTGGGTAGCTATCAAGTGGGTCAGCCATAATCGCAAGAAAAGGCAATGAAAACTGTGGGGAATGATTAGGGTTTTGGATTGCAGGGGCTGCTAGAAGGTAGAGGGAGCTCTCCTACGAGAGAAAAAAACTCTCCTACAAGAGAGAAAAGGGAATGATTGTACTTGCAACTTACTCTTTGACGAGTCGATTGATATGACTAGTTCTTGGCCTATGCGTTTGCGTGGGCTAACAATGACGGAATTTGACCTTGACTAAAAACATGGATTTTACTTAATCCTCCACTCACTTTTCTTGCTGCATTCCTTTTGCATTTACAAGCTAGAGACATTGTATCTTGTTGATACCTAAGTTTCCCTTCTCATAAGCCATTCATGCATTTATAAAAATTAGGGATCGAATTTGCTGATAACAGTAGAATTCAATTCCTAACCCAAAACAACAATCCCGCGCCACCCTAAACCCATATTTCTTATTGCCTATCTCTACTTTTAGAAACTAGAGGCATCGTAGTTTTGGGAAGTTGAACCCTACATTAGGAATTAGGGACCGCTCTTTATAATTTAGACATCATATTTGCCAACAATCACCAAATTTAACCCCTAACAAAGGCATCCACATAACGTAACCTTGCATTCACGTTACTTGCCGCATTTCATTGCATTTAGGAACAATAAGTATTGTAGTTTTAGGACCTTGAACCCTACCGCTGAATTTAAATTGACATGAGCACTTAAGCTCTTGAATCGATTGATTTCATAAGTGAATTCAACCCTTTCGACTTTTTTGTTTCCCGCCGGTTCATGCACTCACTAAACACTCATTTTTTGTATCACTTCTTGTCGCGACCCTCTTGAATGTGTTACCTAAGTGTAAGATTATCACCTAGATGTGAGTTTGATGGATTACCAAGTAGACGTTGAATGGTCCCTTTCCGAGGGGATGCTTAATTTTGGCATGGGCTCTTTCAAGTCCCACTGTACAAAACTTAGTTTCTTCATTTAATTGATTCATTAGATAGTAAGTTTAGGAGCCATCACTAATCTATTATGGGTCAATAAGGAGTCAAGTAAGGACATGGGAACTTGCCTTACTCCCACGAACCAAATATTTCGAGTTTGGGGATTTGGTTACGATAATTTTACCCCAACACCCATTATTGGTAGGGGTGAGTGTTGTTGAAATATTTTCAGGTGATTTTGATGATATCCAAACTATCCTTACTATAATCTTTACTATGGTATATACATATTCTATTACAAAGGACTAAGCAAGATCCATGGTATGATCCAATCGACAGAAAATTACATTATGTTGTGATACAAATTTCCGTGGACAGTACCAATGGACCTAAAAGATCAACTGATCTCGATGTCTATGACAATGATATCAATATCGGGTCACTAGTGCTATGATAACAATGTACATGTTGATAATGTTGGTTGAATTAGTTAATATAGGTGTTGTGGCTATAGATTCGCACAACAGTAGAATTCAAGTGGAAACAATAATTGAGTAATTAGATAGTCTGACAGGTGTGTTGGAGATTGCAGTGAAGGGATAGTAGATATGCTATTTTTGGATAGCATGTAAATGTTCTAGACAAAGGATTGCAGGAGTAGTTTTATCTCTAGAAAGTAGCTCAACGATTACTTTAACAACGCTTTGCTTCTTCAATCTTCCTCCAACAGATAGATTGAAGATAGTTATAAAAGAGAAGATCCTAGATACCAAATGAGAGAGAGAGAGAGAGAGAGAGAGAGAGAGAGAGAGAGAGAGAGAGAGAGAGTTACATACCTCAAGATCTAGAAATTTGCTTCTAGTTGTTCTTGGCAGTAAGCTCTGTTTTGATTGTTTCACTAAGTAATATATTTATGATGTCTGAATAGTCTAGACTAAGTGTACAAGAATAAGAGTAGCAACTAAGTCCTGATAGTGCGATCTATTTTGTAATAGGATCGGTCTTTGCCTATTGTAACTTCTTGAGTAGATTACTAGTGGAATCTAGCTTGACTTGTGGTTGTTAGTATAAACAATGGACATAGGATTGAGGATAAAGCCGAACCGCTATATATCATTATGCGCTATTGTTTCACTCTCTTTACTCTCATAAGCATACATTACAATCATGAGCTTTGAAACATCACCTTAACTTGATCTTTACTTAGCATCAACTAATTTTCGCGAAATATTATCAAGTTTTCTAAAACAACCTATTCACCTCCCCCCAGATTATACTATTAGCCCCCAATAGTGAGCACTAGTCCAATTCTAAATCAAACTGAACCAAACTTTTTTGGGGTATTCTTGGTCCCGTCCTTTTGATTTAGTTCCTATTTTGGGGTGCAATTGGACCGAACTAACAATAGTTAACACCTTAACTTTTGTTTTTTCTTTTATCAAACAACCTTGAGTATGTTACAATAATTCGGAAACTAAGGGGGTGTTTGTTTGTGTTCTTATTTTGTTGTCATGAACACAATTTCTGTTTTTTTTTTTTTGTTTCGAGGAATAAAAAAAGAACAAAAATGCGTTTGTTTACGTTTTTGTTTTAAATCTTTTCTTTTTGTTCCCGGGAACAAATTTGAATAAGAAACAAGACTTGTTTCTTGTTTAAAAACACTTATGAAGAATAATTTTTCTCTCTTCTATTTTTTTCCTCTTTCTTTTCTTCTTATTTTCTCTTTGGCCGGTCGTTAGCCTTGGCCATGGCCGGCGACCTCACCGAAGCGTTGCCGGTCCTCATCGGCCATGGCCGAGGCCGGCCACCGGCCAAAAGGAAGAAAAAAATAAAAAATAAAAAAAGGAAAAATAACAAAAAATTAAAAAATTAAAAAATTAAAAAAATTAAAAAAATTAAAAAAGTTAAAAGAAACAAAAAAATTATATAAGTTTACCAAATGTGTTTTTGTTCTTTTTCTATTCCAAGAATATAAATTTTGTGCAATTACCAAAAACGTTCTTTTATTCAAAAATTGTTCCCTAGAACATAAATAGTTTTTTTCTATTTTTGTTCTCTGGAACAATTTTTGAATAGAAACGTTATCAAACACACCCTAAGAAACTCTCACTAATCGATATGGGATCTTATATTTGAGCACTATTTTGTCTTAAAAAGTAAAAAGATAGTATATCTCCTCCTTGCATATTGACGTGGATCTCACACTTAGGTTCCGCTTTATTTTTTTTTCAGAGTGCTACGCAAAGACAAGTATCCTAGTTGAGGATAAAGTCAAACCACACAAGATAGAGATTTGCAACGATCAAACATCCCCAAGACCCATTTTGCGCTACGATTGAACATCCAAAACTAACAGAAGCCTAAGAGCATACAATGAGCATCTTAAACTGCCAAATTTATGAAAACGAAAGGTAACATGAAGTTTCATGTAATCATAAGAGAAATTACCTAAAATTGACGAGCTTGCAAACGGAATTCTGCAACGGCGATGGACTTTTGGTCAGTCTTCTTGAAAATCCGAGCATCACTCAAATACAAGGCTTTCTTCATCTTTGAAGAAAAAGATTTGCGCAGCATTGAACAATTGTAACGTAAGGAACATAACACGATGCGCATGGTTTAATCTAGTCTATATGAAATTTAATGTAACCTGGATGTATTATCATGGTCGAAAATATTTGAATGATATAACACGCATGTTCTGATTTAATATGCATAATAAAAATCCCTAAGCTCCATAATGGATTTTTTGGTCAAAACACTTCTCAATATTATTGAACCTCAAGAGTCTTTAAACGAAAAGCCCAACAAGGGGGCATCCAAATATAAAAGATTCCATAGAGATTGGGGAGGACAGGTCACCCACGAAGAAGGAAGGAAATTTGAAAAATAAGCATTTGCGACCCAATCGGCCACATGACCCAAATTTGACCTTCAAACTATGGATCTGTCATCCCAAACTTCTTTTCTTCTTAAGTTCAAATTTCAAAACAAAATAAAAGAATAAAGAGTGTATCTTAAGCGACATATTTAATTGACCAAACTATTTTAGCTAAGAATGAAATAAATGATGTAATTTAGTTAACAAAACTTATCAAACTCAGAATGAAATTATGTATTATTAGCTTTAGTTTTGTTCTCATCACTTTTATAATCCAATTTAAAATTTTGATGTCGATAACTCAACTGTTGATTGGTGCTTCCTTTATTTGGTTTTACTTCCAATGTTCACTAGAGATGAGCATGGTCCAAGTTGGGCCAATTCAACACTTACCTTAGGGACCAACTCTCACAGTATTGATCCTCAATTTTTGGGACGAAGAACCGACCCTATTGAGTGTGGGACTAAGAACCAAATTGACCCTATGGGTTCGGTCCAGTTCTAAAGTCAACTCGAGGCCAACCGATCATTTTTTTTTCATTTTTTGTATTCCTTAAAATAACAAACATACTCTTTTAAATTATATATACATTAATAATGCAACATTGATCAACCAAACTATGAATATTAGTACATATCAAACATAAATAAGATAAAGTAATAATAAAAATCTCCACTTATTGTTTAGCTACATTTGTGAGGCAGGCCAAGAGAGGCGAGCGATTTCACCAAATGGGCTACACTGAGTGAAGAGAGGGAGCAATGAGCAAGGCTAAGGTAGAGGGTCTATATATATTTTAGTCAATGAGCTAGGTTTCTATTTTTCAATTTACACGGTAAAATTGCATAAGAAAGAATAAAGGCAAAAGTGCAAGGGTTTGAAGTTGACAAAAATATATAATATATTATATATGACCTATTATATATAATATATGTAGGGTTGGTCCAAATTGATCCAAACCCTAAAGTTTTAGGAACGAGGACCAACCTACATAGTGTAGGGTCCAAAAGTCCCAAGACCAAGGATCAGCCCAATCCCCTTGGGAACCGGACTAGATTTGGTTGGGTTGGGCTGGTTTAGAGTCCGTTCAAGGTTGGTTGTAGACCGATGTTTACCTTTAGTTTTGACTTTCTTCAGTTCTTTATCTTATATTTTATATATTTATTGCTACCCCGAGTATCATTGTTCGATGAAAGTCTAATCTTAAACAAGTTCCACAACGCATTCGATAGTATTGTCGAATACAAGTTATACTTGGTCCAAGTCTTGCCAAAATTGAGTGTACCTATATGAATTGCTCTCAAGCCCACTAGAACAAAAAATCGTTTCGATGAATGAGTCATAAAAAACATCGATGCTCAAATAGACCGTGAAGATGACTCTAATGATGGCTCCGATGGCAATACAGTGCAAGAACTAGTTGGAGAAACTGGCAATCGCCTTTCATTCCTTTGGATTGTGGTGGTTGAATTGGTCAGCCCCAAGTGCAGGGATGGACCCTCTTATGCCTCCTCCTCCAAGGCTCACAAAGCATATTGATGTGCGGAACAAGAGAGCCTTTGAGTCATGGACGCATGTGGATTCTCCACATGGTGGGGGTTGGAGGTTTTGGTAGTGATATTGGACGATCAACGATAGATAATTGTCGCGACATCCCTTTTCGGGTGCCCTAATGTGTAGGCGTGTGTGGAGGCTAATGGCTCTCTAAGCATAGGGCTTAGCCCGAGCTCTCTCAAGCTTATCAATTCACAACTTATATTTCAACTTTTTAACTTGCAAGTTAATTTCAAATATGAGTCACTGCTAATCGATTTGAGGTAGGTCGATTATACTCCCAAGTAAAATATTGGGAGAAATATTTCTCCCAATATTTTACTACTACATAACCAGATAAACTAGGATTGATGCCTTGATTATATTAGTTAATAATTAATGCCATTTCGGTATCTAATCTTGTTTAAATATCAGGTAAAGCATTTATGCAGCATTTTATACCAATCACAAATTCTAAAATTTAATTCCTCACAAGTTTAAGGAAATAGAAATCCATGCATCATAAGGGTGTAATTAGAATAAGCCAACATTTGCTTCCAAAAACTTAAACATAATTTCCTTCTTTTTGGACTTTTTTTTTGTTTTCTTTTGAAGATTTACATATACTTTAAAGGAAAACCGCCTCAAAGGCTTCTTTTTTTTTTTTTTTTTGCACTTTTTTATTTTTTGGAAAATGTAAATTATTTTTGGATTTTTTGGATTATTTTTCTATTTTTTATTATTAAAATAATAATATATTGTTATAAAATCGACCCAGATCGGATTCCCGGGTTGGGACGGACCCGGGTCCTCAACCATTGGCCCGGATGGGCCTGAAGCGCAGGCCCAGCTCAGAGCTCCCCTTTTTTTTAAAGAAACCCAAGCCCATTTAAAAAGAGAAAAGAAAAAAACAAAGCAAGCCCACCCTCAATTGAAAGAAATGGTTAGCCCAAGATTTATACCAAACCATGTCTGGCCCATTAAAGCAGAAACCCTAGCCCAGAAAGCACCCCACGCCGGACTCGGTTTGTGACCCGGTATCCCCTTCGCAGACCCAACTCCCTCGTGCCCCTGCTCCCAATGATCTGGGATGGACATGGCTGAGCTTGTCTCAGCCAGCCACGCTAGCCTCCGTTGGCCAAAAAAGAAAAAAAAAAAAAAAAAACGAACCAATCGAGGCTCAAAATTACGCTGGGACTCAAGACTAGCGTTAAGCAATACACCGGAGCAACCTATCAAAGAACGACCGGGGCCAGAGCTCGCACGAGTTGGACAGCCGCAATCTCCAACGCAGCATGGTCGAAATAGGGCGAAACCAGAGCCCTGGCTTACCAGTGCTTGCCATAAGGGGAAGCGAGTACGGCGACGGGTCGTCGGGCTCGATTCAGGCACGGTAGCTGGCGGCGGCTCTCTCCCTCAGTCAAAGCTCTCAGATCTCTCTAATTTCTCTCTCTCAGCGCTAGTTTCTATCTCTAGAAACCGCCCTTCCCCGCTGCTCACTCTCTCTAGATCTCAGGCCTCCCTCGACGGCTTGCTCACTCTCGGACCTCCCCTGATGTCTCTCCGAGTTAGTCCTCTGAGCTTGCTGCCTCTTCTGTGTCTTTCAACCAAGTTCACACCCGTCCTATTTACAGGCGAGGAGCTCGGTCGACAGAGGTGGTTCGACTGCCGGTCCTTAGTGCGTCGACCGGCCTCCCTTCGACTGAACCGACGTCCAATTGACCACCATATCCGTGGAGCCCAGGTCTACCGCCTCGAGCTCCTCAGCGCATTGAAGTCGCGTCCTATCCATCCAGGTCTCTCGCTAAAGTCCTTGTCCTTGTGCGCATCGTCGGTCTTTGCACGTAGGGCACAACGCAAGGGAAGGCCGAAGGAGGAAGGAGGAAGAAGGAGAGGGAGGAGGGGCGGGCCGGGTTGGAGGAGAGAAAATGAAAGGGCTGGGCCCTAGGTTTGCACGAAAAGAAAAAGGGGCTGGGGTAAAGCTCAGCCCCAAGCCATTTCTCTTTCTTTTTTTGTTTAATTTATTTAGCAGAAAATAGGGTGAAATAAGGGAAAAGAAAATAGAAAATACAACTTAGTTGATGCGAATGATATTAATACCTAGGTGATGCGAAAAATATTTTTTTGTTAGGGTCAAATTAGTTCCTAATTTTCTATGTAATGTTAATCCTAAATATTTAGTCAAAATTTATTTGTCAACAATAATCTAGAAAAAAAAAAATTGAAATACCAATGACTTAAGTATTACGTTTGTTGTCAGGAAAGAAAATATTTTCATGTAGCAAAAGTTCAACTTGACCTTCGATGACTGAATTAGTTTCTATACATTAAGTTAATTGATCGAAACTTAACACTTGATCTATGTAGATTAATTGTGACTCCATCGAAATGGGCTTTTCTGTTCTTGAGATAAATTGATATAGATATCACTTAGTTTTGGTTTAAGTTGTCACATTGTTCTTAAGATTTCTCCTCAATCAGCCGAAATAACTTGCACTCCTTGCTTGACTGACTTGCCTAAGATGAGACATGTTGCATCTAATTCTCCTGGGTGTGCCAAGGCTGTCCATGGGGGCCACCGAGCTACGAGAAGGCAAAGGGAGGACCAACATCTATCCTAGCCTCAGCCATGGAAACAGCATGGAAGGGAAGCCTGGATAAGGCCTAGCTTGGCCTGGCTGTATCTAGTCATAGAGCCTGGCCTGGTTTTGCCACTGCAAGGCTTTTCTATTGCCATGCCTAGTTGTCACACAGCCTAGCCATGACCAACTATTTTTCTAAAAATTCGAACACATAGCACATTGGTATTTTTCAAAGTCTAGGTCGCAAAGTGAATATCATAAAAAATAGCATACACTAAATGCATTACAACAAAAACTTTGAGATTGTTTATATCATCCTCCCAATAAATAATGTAAAGACAAAGGCAAAGTAACACACTTCACAACATGATAAATCCAAAGGCTAGTACCCTATAATTGAAAACATCCAGTGACTATCATTACTTTGTATTTGTAAACATGCAAAGATCTTTACCTTATAATCGTAATTTATTCTAGAGGTACCGATAGAGGACCTATGCTAGGATCATTTCATCTTCATCTTCATCGTTGCAGTGCAAAAGCATCTCCACCACTTGTCTCATGGTGGGTCTTGCGTCTCTATCTTCCTCCACACACTGAAGAGCCACTGCAACCAAAACTCCAACCATCCTAATGTTATATTCCCATGTCAGCCTTGGATCCACAATTTCCTTTATCCATGTTTCCATTGGAACTCCTGTTCTTTTCCTCTCTCTCACCCAAGAAGTCAACCTTTTGCTCTCATTCTCATCACCACCCTCAGTATTTGCAAGCCCTCCTGTTGGACTCCTACCAGTCACCAGCTCCAACAGAACAATCCCATAACTGTACACGTCTACTTTGGAGGTGATTGGCATATTGTAAGCCCATTCAGGAGCCATGTAACCTCTTGTTCCTCTGATTCTTGAGAAGCCTGAATACTTCCATCCCTCCCTCTTGAGCATCTTCGACAATCCAAAATCCGCCACCTTTGGTTGGTACATGGAATCAAGGAGAATGTTCTGTGGCTTCACATCACAATGAAGAACCCATTCCAAGCACTCTTCATGAAGATAAGCAAGTCCCCTAGCTGACCCTACCGCAATTTCGAACCTCTTGGACCAATCGAGTTCAGTTGGAGAAGACAAATTTTTAGCTAGGGAACCATGTTCCATGAATTCGTAGATCAAAAGCCGGTGATTTCCTTCTGCGCAGTACCCCCACATGTCAATCAACTTCATGTGGTTAAGATTTCCTATGGTGCTAACCTCCGCCAGAAACTCATTCTCACCTTGGTTAGCCTCAATGAGCCGCTTGACTGCTGCAACCCTGCAATCTGACAACACAGCCTTGTGTACGGTTCCTCCACTTCCTTTTCCTATTGCTTCACTGAAATTCCGTGTTGCCTTCTTCAGCTCATCGTACGTGAACCGTCTGAATCCAGTCGGTCCAGCGTGGTATCCATCGATGTGAGCTCTACCTTTCCCCTGGCTGGTTCCATGTAAGAAGCACCAAACCGTCAGTACAACAATGGCCTCCGTTCCAGCTATTGCCCCAACGAGAATCAGCAAAATCTTGATTGCCAGACTCTGTTGTCTTTTTACGTAAGTTCTTGGTAGCAAAACTTCGTTGGCTGGACATTGCAGAGCAGCGCACTCTATCCTCGGTAATTTGTAAGAGGAGAGATTGGATTTTGGGAACCTGAGGTGGATGCCCCCTTCAACACTGGGTGAATATCGGCCATTCAACAGAAGCAACTTCGGGTAACATTTCGAGTTTTTATATTGGATACCCAAGCAATCGCACAAATCCAAGCATAATTTCTTGCACATCTCGAGAGTGTACCTTTTAAAGAAGCCTTTGTCATACCCATAAAAATCGGCATGTGGTACCTTGACGAATTCGGTTTCGACTTTGCTGTCACAGAAGCTGTTGAACTTCGGCTTACATCCTTGAGTCCAGTCGGAAAGATTCTCTCTTTCATATCCTGGAGCACAAATGCAACTTCTTCCCTCTCTAGGGTGGTATGTACACATACCATTAGGTCCACAAGTGCCATGAATTGTGCATGGGTCAGATTTGGCTTGCCATGAAACTGACCACTCCTCTCCTTCGGACCGACTATAAACTCGAACATTACCATCATAATCGACCGTTAATCTTCTCTGAACTTTTGCACCGTAATCGGATGTTAAGAATTTCAAACAATCAGATGAAGTTAAATTCCCGTAAGGATCTAGAATTGCGACCCTACTATCATTCCAAGATGTTCTTTCAGCTTCCCAACTATTAAGCCATGGATCTGGCCAATAGACACTGGTAATCTTAGGGCCTTCAAAAAGAAGATGAAGAAGGTTATCGTTGTCGAAATAAAGCCTGTAATAGCCGGAAGAGAAGTTGTTCTTGCTTCGATGGGAAACGAGCGGGGTGTTCCTAGTGAGCTTTTGTAGAGGAAGAAGCGTGTTGGTCGGCGTGTCAAAGCTTTGCCACAAAATGACGTGCTGCTCGTCACGAAGGACAAGATTACCCGTGTCAAGGAGTTGCAGCAACTTCATTGATGACCCGGAGGATGAGCCGGTGCTTGTGGCCCAAACAACCGTACGATCAGCATCGACAAGTACGAGGTCACCATTCTTTCTTAAAGAAAGCTTTGAGGATCTTCCATTGACGGGTTGGTCGCGGTTTGCCATCCAAACGACGGTGCACTTGTGGATACCACAAGATGGTTTACTGAACCAAATGGAAAAGCAATAAGCATTTTCTCCCACTGGATAAAAGCCCGCGGCAAAAGCACCGTCTTCCGACGTCAAAGTATCGTCAGGTTTATCAACTGAAAGGGAGGAGCCTTCGTGCAAAGTGAGACGAACTGAAGTTGTGAGTGTAATAGGTAAGACAAGGGAGAAACATAGCAAGAGAAGAGCATTTTTCATGGCATTCATAGGATTTCAAGTGATCTCTCATGTGCTATTGCGCATATAGCGTGTTCTCGAATCTCCCCTTTGTTAAATAGGACTTGGCGGTGCCACATTAGAACTGATTGAGTCTCGGTAAAAACATAAAATTGTGGAAATCTATTTAGGAAACAAGAAAGCATACTTTGACCAATGACTAGTACCTTTCTCTTCCCTAATTATGAAAACAACTTGACCGACGGAAGAAGCCAGGGGAACCCGCAATTGATTTGCTGTAGCAATGTCAATGATCGAAAATTGGACGCATGTATTGATTATTCCAATCCACAAACTTCCAGATATCACTAGGTGGGACATCGTATTTAATAAGGGTTTAGTCCAGTATGATAATTAAGTGTCGATATGACATAATACTTCAGTACATTGTCTAACATACAAACAGATTGAAATGGTATCAAGGAAACCACGTGCAATTGAAGGCTGAGGAGCGACACATGTAGAACATAAATTCAACGCATGAGAAATGCATAAACTTTGCTCTCACACCATACTAAAATGTTCAATGCAAAGATTCATATTAGTCAATAAAGAGGAGATCTCATGTATATAAAAGCTTCAATCAAATTAAATATTTAAGTAGCGTAGGACAATAATAAATTGGACCACTAAAATCTTAACCTCAAATTTGCTCGACATTGACAAGCCTCAAATTTCTGAATGAATTAAGACCTCATCAATATAATTGAATGATTCTATTTAAGTTTTGCCACTTTTGACAGGTGAGCCTACTTTAGGACGAACATGGAGGACTTTAAACAGGCTAATATGACCGTCCATATCGGCCAAAGGGGCGATATCACATCAGGATAGGTGAGACCTTCCGCGTTCTCCACTGGAAAAGGATAGAAGGGGACATTTTTGGAGTATCAATAGCTTTTTAATTACCATTTATTACAACGAAAAGATGGATGTTGAAGAGATGGACATCTTGACAGTCATGACAAACTCTGATAAAAGTAGTGACATATTACTATATTTTACTATATTATCAATGGGGAATGCAGACTTTTTTATTAAAAAGGATCAGAGTAAACATACCTGGTCAAATCTTATTGAGAGGCGATGAACCCCAAAGAGATTTCGTTCAAGTATAATGAATGAAAATCGCACGATACGTCTAGAGACGGGGGTGACCGCATCTACCATCCTCCCTTGGATTCACCTGTGTATGTTATGATGCTTGGTAATGACTTCTTTATGGCCCCCAACCTCAATGGTCAATGGGAAGAAAAAAAGGAATCAAATGTAGTTCTATATTTGGATATGCAGGATCTGTAGTGACATTGTAATATGGGCTACTAGAATTATATATTGGTGTTGTATGAATTAACTGATTAAAAGAAGATCTAGCATTGGTTGTGAACCCTAGATGGATAGTTCATCTTTATAATTAGGCATGTTAAAATATTCTCTTACATCACTTGACAATGGATTCAACATGTTATTTATATTCATGTGATCTCTCTCCTCCTATTGATTTAAGTTTCTTTCTAACATAGTATTAGAATCAATTTCATTCCTACCATATATATGCATCCACCACCATTAGTCAAATTTCACATACCACTCAATCTGACTTGCTTGTGAAAGACATGTTGAATCATTCTCCCACATTACTTGACGAAGGGGATGTTGAAATGTCATCTACATACATAGATTTGCAGAAACATCAAAGAAAGGCACACAAACCATATTCATACAGCCAATCGACGATTGATCGTGATCAATGGATTAGACAATACAAGGGTCCATGGGCACAGACTATGCGCGAAGTCTCTTCACTCCAAACGTATATTCCAAACGTATCATGCACGTTTGTCCACTATGGCAATCTGAGAGCGGACGCAAATGGGACCAACGACTTGGTGGGCAGATTGAATCGGTGGCGTGCCCGAGCCGAGTTTCTTCCACAAGGGCGCCGAGGAAATGACTTGGTCCGAATGACCGAGACGTGACGTGCCCGACGGGGCGAGTCTCTGTTTGAAGTACATGGATGGTCCTGCCTTCTGCCACTGATGGAGGATCCCGAAAGGCTCTCATCAAGATTCGGACAAAGCAATGGTCCCAGCCAACGATTTTTTGCTATCTGCGAGAGAAGAGAAGGCAGGACCGTCTACATAAATTATACATCTAGCCCAGTCGTCCCGACTGTGGCGACCGTAAGTCCGTGTAACGCCCGGCTCAAATTTTTCACTAAATTCATATGGACGCTGTTTTCACAGCCTCTTTTCATTAGCATACATTTCTTTTTTCTGTATTAATTGATCAAGTCAGCCTCTGTTGATTATGACTCGAAGCTTTACATTTGACTTGGGATCAGCTCATATGTATGTGATCTTTCTCTTTACCGATTTTAGTGGAACCATTTATCAATCTCTTCTCAAAGGTACGCACACTGCCGAACCACATAAGTTTGTAATGCAAGATTTTAGGTGCTACATGTGTCATAGGGAACCACGTAGATTGAAAATGTGCACAAGGCATGATCTAGCATACACATTAACAAAGCATATTACTCTCAGGACTCGTCAAAATCTGCAACAGGTGAGAAGGCTAATGGGGCTCAGGAGAGATCTCAATCGATGATGATAAAGTTGGATTTCTCGCTAAAGTGGAGATTTGTTGATTATGGCTCGAAGTATTCCCGTTTGATTTAGAATTGACACACAAATGCACCTAGAAGCAATCTAGGTGCCGAATTGGTCAAGTTCTGTTGAGGAAAAAAAAACGTACCATATCCATTCAGCACTCGACTACACCAACAAGTCTAGGACAAGCATGAAAACCACGGGTGAGCAATAGTCTAGGTTTAACTTGAGAAGTGTCAAAGTTGGCCTTGCTAGTCTAATATAAGGCCAGCTCCTAGCAAAAGTTCATTTGGTTTGGTCCTCAGAGATGGGCCTCTATAATATACTTTAAGGATTCACAAAATCACATTATTCTAAAATGATTATGAGATTATCACCATAGGATCGGAGTTGACACGAATGGGTTTTTCCCTCTACAAAATTTGACCAGTTCGGAACCCAAATTTGTTTCTATGTCCAGACTGCTTGCTCAACTTCACTTGGCAAACTGAGTCCAAATTCAATTTGAGAAGCATTGGAGTCGACCTTGTCGGTCCAGTTCAAGGCCAGTTCCTAGCAGAACATTGTAGGTTCATTTAGTTTGGCCCTGAAATTAAGTTTTGGGTCTGTTGGTTCTCAAGAACTGAACCAACCAGGTCGATTCACGTTCAGAACCGAGTTTTGGGGCTCTAAACCGGTGAAAAAAATATTTTATTAACAAGTTAACAACTCAAAATAAAAATAAAAATAAAAAAGCTCAGAAACATAAAGTCTCAACTTAAAATTTTAAAGAAGAAGAAGAAGAAGAAGAAGAAATTGATACCGTTCAAGTTCTCAACTTAAACTCTTGCATGCTTACTTCTAATTAAAGCATTATAAACAGAATTATAAGGCTCCGTTTATTTGCTAGATAACGAATTCTAAGAAAATATATTTTCATCATGGAAAAAATCTTCCCTGAACCGGAAAATTCATGTTGAAAAATAAGGGAAACGATTTCCTATCTTTGAAACACGGAAATCATTTTCGGGCTCTCCCGTGGTACACCATCGTTGACCACCATATTCTCTATAGATATTACATGCGTCATCACCACCACTGCACCACCGCCATCGTCAGCCGCTACACCACGCACTACCACTGCCGGCCACCACATGTCATTGGGCTACCGTACTCACATCCATCATCACCATCTTCTTCACCATCCAAAACCTCCGGAAATCAATAATAAGAGAAACAATTTCTCACCGCCGTAGAACTTCCCTTTTTCGCAGCCATTCCCATTGTTCGAGTGTCATCATCATCTTCTACATTCCACCATCCATGATGCCGCAGCCGCCGACCATCGCTTGGAGCCACCATCAAGAATCCACAGCCACCACCAGCCACGATGTCAAGGGCACTGAATTGTCACCACGACCTGAAACTAATGCTTTTACCGACTCAGACATGATGAAAAACAACCATCCAAGCAATCACATGGCCATCGTGGTTGGGTTGTGACTGGGTTTGAGGCGTTAGGCTTCACTGGGCACAACATAAAAGGGACGAAGAAGAAGAGGAAAAAAAGAGGAAATGGGAAATTCTGAGTTGGACTACAGAATGTGAAATGCTGATAAAATATGATAAAAATTTAGCTCGACAAAACTTTATTCAAAATATGATGAGTTAGCTTGTGTAGTCTTTATATCTCAGTATATCTCTTTAGGAAAATAAAAAGTAATTTTTCATTTCCGAATGACGGAAATTAATTTCTAGCTCATTTTCAAATTTTAGCCAAACACATAAAAATATTTTTTTCTTTAATCTTTCCTTCTTTTTCCTTTCTTTCTTTTCTTCTATTTTCCTTCTCTATTTTTTTTTTAAAATTCTTCTTTTCTCTTTTTTTCCCCTTTGCCGGCCATCACCAAGCCTCGTCAATGCTGTCAACCTTAGGCAATGGTTGCCCTCGTCAGCCTTTGGCAATGAACTCCCAAGCTTGAACTAGCGAGGACCACCCTCGCTGTATCGAGGAAGGGTCTTTATTGCTAGCCTAGCAAGAATAGCCCTTCATTAGATCAGGCAAGGGTGAAGGTGGCCCTTGCCAGCCTAGGCAAGAGCAACTCTTGTGGGCTACCCATGCCAAGGGCTAGTGAGGGCAACTCATGCCCATCCGAGTGAGGGCGAACCTCGCTCAAGATTGAAAGTGAAAAAAAATTAATAAAAAGTTTTGAAAAAGTATTAAAATATTATTAAAAATTGTTATGTCAATATTGATTATGCCATGCAAGATGGTCGACAATCGACTTCCACGTTAGCGATTTTTGACCAAAATTGGCTAGATTGACTTAATTGGCAAAACGTAAAAAAGTTTAGGACTCAATTAGATTGGTAAAAATGCAATAAATTTAAGATTTTTCGATTAATTTTCCAAAAAATAGCCATTCATGCCCAAAAGTTGGTTTCTCATGGGAACCGTCGAAAAATCCGACGTTACTCGGACGGTTGGACTCAAGCTAACCCCATACATCTCGAATATTGTGACTCTCTGACACATAGGAACATATGCTTGGAAAGGATTCCAAAAGATAATGTTTATTTTGAATAATGAAGTGTAGATTACAATACCTGTGGCACCTATTTATAGGGACGAAATAACCAAATAACTGAAATCAAATAACAAAATTAAGGAAAAGATATTCATAAAAGGGAAAGTTATCAAAACGCAACTAGAAAATCTGCTAAATGCATCTAAAATCTGTAACATCTTGGAAATCAAGGGAAACACATAAATCAAATATTGTAACCCATTTGTAATTTTGAAGATCATGCAATCATCTTTGATTTGTGAGACCGCCCGCTCTTATGATGCTCTAACACTTCCATAAAAGCATTTGCATGTTGTTCTACATAGTCTCCTCCACTTCAGAAGAACTTTACCCCGAGTTATGGTAAGGATAAAGAGGAGTATCTAGAGGATGATACTCAAATAGGTCCACTACATTGAATGTTGACTAGGGCCAACTTTCTTGTGCTTTAGCTTGTTATATGTACCAATAGGAAAGCGTTCCTTGCGAAGGTAGACCATCAACTCATCACCCTCAGCAAATACTTTGAGCCGACAATGTTTATCTGTAGCAGCTTTGTAAATAATAGTTGAAGCTTCCAACTATTGCTTCATACCCTCTTGTATCTCCTGTAATTTTATTGCTAAGTTTTTAGTCGCAACACTATATCCTGGGACTTTGGACAAAGGCATGAGATCCAGTATATGTTGGCATTCACCCATAGATGACCTCAAACGAAGACTTGCCCATGGAGCGGTTTACGGTGTTGTTAAAAGTGAGCTTAGCAAGAGCAAGATACTGGTCCCATTGCTTTGGCATGTCACTACAAAGATACTGAATAATATTTGCCATAGTACGATTGACGACTTCAGTTTGACCATCAGTTTGAGGATGAAAGGAGCTGCAATATTGTAAATCCGTCCCAAATAAATGCCATAGGGTCCTCCAAAAATGACTAAGGAATATGGTGTCATGATTGGAGGTGATAGTTTTGGGCACACCATGCAAACGAACTACTTCTCGAAAAAAATAAACTCTCTATATGGGAAGCATCATAAGTCTTCTTGCAAGGGATAAAGTGTGTCAGTTTTGTAAACCTGTCCACTACCATGAAAACAAGATCCATACCTCATTGGGGTCAGGGAAGCCCCAATATGAAATCCATTGAAATGTCTATCCAAGGTCCAAAAAGAATAGACAAACGGGTGTAAAGACCACTATTCTGAGAGTGGCCTTTTTGCAGTTTGACAAATGTGGCACTTTTTCACAAATTGCCCAACGTCACATTTCAATTGAGGCCAATAGTACTACTCTTCAACTAAGGCAACAATTTTGTCTCACCCGAAATGTCTTCCAAGGGAGCCACCATGTAGCTCTTGAATAAGTTATTCCTGCAAAGAGCTGCAAGGAATGCACAACCTATTGCCCAATAATAAAAATTTGTCCCGAACGATCATGTCGCCATGAGAACCTGTCACATAACATTTCTCCCAAATGTCTTGAAAATCTTCATCATCGGCATAAAGAGCACAGAGGTGGTCAAAGACCACAACGTTAGTGCGTATGGTGATGATTGTTGCAGAATTGTATCAATGACTTTGTTCAAATGGCCCACCTTGTGTCGAAGCATGAAATTGAATTGCTCCAAAAAGGAGACCCAACGTCCATGCATTCAATTTGGATGCCTTTGGCTCTTGATATACTTAAGTGCCTAATGGTCAGTGTAAAGGACAAACTCATGTTGATAAAAATAGGGTTGCCAATGCTTGATAGCTAGTACTACAACAAAATAATCCTACTCATAGGTAGACCATCACTTGCAAACATCATTAAGTTTCTCGCTAAAAGAAGTAATAGGCTTACCTTCCTGGGAGAGAATAACACCAATACCTATGCCAAAGGCATCACAATTTGGTTCAAATATCTTTTTGAAACTTGGGAGCATTAATATTGGTGCAGTGGAAAGTTTTTTTTTTTTTTTTAATGAGAGCAAAGTTGGCTTTTGCTTTGTCACCCCAATGAAATTTTCCTTTCTTCAAGCACTTAATGACTGGGGTCATAATAGAACTGAAATTTCGAATAAAATGTCAGTAAAATGTCACAAGTCGTGGAAGCTATGTGCCTCCCCAACGGTTTGGGGGAGTGAGCCAGTCGCAAATGGCAGCTACCTTCTCTACATCAACTTGAAAGCCTTCTGCTTCGACAATATACCCTAAGAAACAGAGTTGATTGATCATGAAGCTACATTTCTTGAAGTCAATGTACAATTGGTTCGTCCGCAAGGCCAATAAGACGTCCCTTAGATGCTCCATATGTTGCTGGTCATCTGGACTACACAATGGCTTATGCTTTGCCCAAGAAGCCTCTTCAAAGGAGTTCTCCTACTTGGTCTTGCAAAATCTGGTTCTTCTTTGGATTCATTTGGCAATGTGGCAAATTAGGGAGACTCGCTCTTGGAAGAAAGTCAATCTCATGTTGGATATCCCTCAAGGGGGTAATCCAACAGGTAGATCATCTAGGATAATGTCACTGAATGCTTTCAACAAGGGCTGAAGATCCTCAGGAATGTGAATAATAGCTTGTTGATTGTCTTTCTCCATAATCATGTACATGCCCTCACATTTACAGACATTAAGCATAATCCCTACACTTTGCTTCTTTGGGACCTGGGGAGTGTTCCTCATTGGCTTCAAAGTAATCTTCATCTTTTTCCACACAAAAGAGTAGGTATTCTCTTGAGCCTTGTGGGTGATATCAATGTTGTACTACCATGGTTGTCCCCATAGGACATGGCATGCATCCATCTCTATTACATCACAAATAATAGTGTCCTTATAGGACTTTCCAATTGAAATAGGTAAACAACATACTTGCGTCACCTTGAGTTTGGCTGCTTTACAAATCACAATTGTATAAGGGGAGGGGTGTGACTCCGTCTTTAGCTGGAAATGGTCCATCAAGGCTTTTGACACTATGTTCTCACAACTTCCACTATCAATGATGACATCGCAAACTTTGTCGTTGACAGTACAACAGGCATGGAAAAGACTATTCCATTGTGTGTCCTCTCTTTGTGGGGCAAGCAATAGTCGCCTAAACATGCTCGCCCTCTTCATCCTCCACTTCTTCCTCATCAACCCAATCATCTTTGTGTATGCCATCGTCATGCTTGACGGAGAACAAACGAGGTAGTGAAACATGGTATTGAATATTAAGTTCCAAGCCATTAACGTATTTGGCGATCCATTATGCCTCTGACTTAGCCCAGTTGTTACGAGCGGAAAGTAGGAGAAACTCCTCCATGTAAGCTTGGACTGATAAGCTTAGCTACTTACAATTCTGAAATTGTTGAAATAATAATTATTTATAATCGGTTGGGAAGAACTGAACCTTCAACATTTCCTTCATCTGATTCCACGTTTGGATGAGAGCTTTTCCTTATCGACGTCGTGTCAGTTGTGTTTGATCCCACCACACTGAGGTGCCGCCCTTCAATTTGTATGCCACCAATTTTACTTGGTGATCCTCTTCAATTTCCATGGCATCGAAGAATTTCTCAACTTCCCAAAGCCAATCCAAAAAGTACTCAATCGTCAAATTGCCATTAAAGGTCGAAAGGTCAACCTTAAGTTGATATTGCTCGGGGTCTCGTCAATATCCCCCATTCTAGTGGCCTCCACAAATAAGCCTGTCTAGGAACTCTTCTTCTCCTTCAGAGTCCTCGACATAGACTTGTCGCCTCTGTCACTAACACGGAATTATGTGACATTTGCTTTATGCAATGTTCCCCCATACCAAAGGAGGGTCGGTGGCGATCTTGCTACCCTAGGATTAGAAAAAAAGAAAGAAAATAAAATAAAAATTTGAAAAAAAATATTAAAATATAATTAAAAATTTCCATGTCAATGCATATTGTGTCACGAAGGACGGCTGGCGTTTACGTCGGCGATTTTTATACAAAATTGGCTGAGGGACTCAATTGACAACACGAGAAAATGTTTGGGATTCAATTGACATAATTAAAAGGCTTATGACTGAACTTTCAAAAATGTAATAGATTTAGGACTATTTGGACATTTTTCCCTACTATTATTGACACCTAATTTGTATTTTCAAGCACATATACAAAATTTTAAAAAAAATCAAAATTTATTTTTAAAAAAAGGGCCTTAGGGGTCAGGTCGGGCCGATCCGGCCTTAGCCCGGCCCGCCCCCTTCCTTTTCTTTCTCCCATCGCGTGGCCCAGCCTTCCTTTTCTCTTTCCCTTTGCACGGCCCAACCTCTTCCTCCCTTCGGCCCAGCCCGTGCCCCTACCTTTCTTCCTCCTTTAGCCATCTTCTGCGTGGGAAACCAGCGAAGAAAAAAGGAGCCGCCCGAGGTAGAAAAGAGTTGCAACAGGGGATAGCAGGATCACATGGCAAGCGGGTGGGCAGCGCGATCCACGGGTCAAAGCAGGCTAGCAGAGAGCTAGTTGGTTGACTGAGGCCATGCGCGCAAGCCAAATAGGCAAAAAGGCAGAGAAGAGAGAGAACAGGGGAAGAAAGGGGAAATGGAATGAAAAAAAAATCATAACGGAGAACAAAGAGAGAACTGAGAGGGAGAGAGAGCGTAACAAGAGGAAGAGAAGGCGGACAGGGCCGGATGAGGAAGCTGAGCATGACGAGACTCACCGAGACGCCCTATAGTCGCCGGCGAGCCGCTCGACCAATGCCATCCTCTACTATCTCTCCCGAAACGTAGGTAGGCATTTCATCGAGCACCTTGCGTGCGTTTTTTTTATTCGAGCCAGTTGAAGCTCCTCCTGACCACTTTGAGTGAGCTCCAACCACCACCCATCCTCCACTATTGTCTTTGGTGTTCTAGCGTGTCCCCTTGAGGTTTGTGACTGGTGCTTAAGCCTTGCTCGAGCCGAAACCCCTTGGATCTGCAGTGCATGATGCCTGCTCATTGAAATGCCCGAATGACTCTTCCTCCTTAACTCCTTCGTGTGGAGTCTGGTTTAGACTTTTGGGCCACCAGGGGCCGGCATTGTTTGCCTAGAGGCTTGGCTGCGCCCCACCTAACTGAGGCAGCACCATTGTGGCCCCTATCGAAGGAGCCACCCTTATTGCTCGCTGTCACCATCCCCTACCACGATTGAAGAATCACGGGGTAGGGGTCATGGGCCGAGCTGGGCCAAATCTCTTTGGCCCGCTCACCCCCTTTCTCTTGTAGGCCAATAGCCCAAAGCTGAATTGGGCTGTGGGCCTGCGCGGGGGACGCCCTTCTGGTTTGCAAAGAGGGGTTGGGCCCATTTGGGCGAGCTGACCAGCCCACCCCCTCCGTTCAAATTGGACTCGACGTGCTCCGGCGGGTTAGACCGGACCATTTGGACCCGGGTAAAAAAAAAATCCAAAAGAAAATATAAAAATATTTAAAAAAATTTCAAAAATCTAAAAATTGCAGGTTTGTTTAGAAATTGCCATGTCTTGCTAGACCTTTATTTGCTTGCACAATAATTATATCGCATGTTTAATTTGCATATTTGATTATGTTTGCAAACGTTTAATTGCACGTGCTCAATTTTAGTGCAATTAGGATTTTGGTAGCTATGATTGTTACTATAATGATTGTGTATCTACATGATCATCTCACATGTTAGTGGATAAGTATAAAATCAATTGAAATTGCCTAACAAAAATCTCTTCTTCTAAAATGAATAAGATTAGGTACCGAAATGGCACTAGTTAGTCAAATGGTGCAATCAAGTCTCCGATTCTAAATTCTCTGGTTGCATAGGAAGTGTGATATACTCTCATACCTTACTTGGTTTCTAGTCGACCCCAATAGGCTAGTGGTGACTCATTTTTGCAAAATTCTTAAGAATATTCCAATGTCACACGAAGTATAGGCTTGGGAGAATGCGCGTCTTATCATGGACTATAAGCCCGTCCTTTAGGCAATATCCCTAAACATGTTCCCTCCTCCCAAGGGTAGGTCGCAGCAGCTTGGCGACTCTTCTAGGGACTAATTTAAACATTAGAGGACTTAGGCTTAAATCTATCTTGTTCAAAAGATATTTTTGTTTGGTAGCGAGGGTATCAGGTACATCCCTAACGTGAGTGTTAAATGTTTTTGCAGTTGGGAGTTATAAGGAGAGGAGTGATTGTTAACCCTTTGTCTTGCAGGTGTGGAGTTAAGAATGAATATTTATGTTTTGAAATTATGAAGTGCTACTTACTTATAAATTGCCATGCCTGCATTTCCTACATTGCACTACATCATGACACACTACCTGTTGCTAGACCTGGGTCGTATAGGATTACTTAGGATGGTGTTTATGTGGATACCACTCCGACTACAACCATGTAGTTCAAGTCACCTATCTCAACCCTGAAATTTCCTTTCGGATGTCAAAGGTCCCTACCTTGGTTTGCAACCATGCGACATGGGTTGGTTCTTTGATGAAGCTGAAGTCATGGGTAACACGACCTAGCCGCGATCTTGTTGGTTCGGTCCAGTGATCTTATGGCTCCATTTTGAGCTGTATAGAGTAGAAATCGAACCACATCTCATGTGCATGTTTATGTACTTAAAAAAAAAAAAAAAAACAGAGAGAAAAGTCGCCCCCCATTGTAAGTATCATTCTTCTTTTTATTTGTTTTTTTAAATTGAATTTTCATTTAGAAATTCGTGGAGACCAATCGAATTTCCTAAGTTATGTAGGCTTTTAATTGAAAAAATTGGCAATCACTCTTGATAAGTGAACATTGAATGCAAGTTCTAAACACTTTGATTTAGCCCCACTGAACATATGACTTTGTCTAAATTTCCAATTATGGGCTCAAAACCACTTTTTGTTTTGAAATTCTTTCAAATCAAGATTATATTTTGGGGCACAAAAATTGAGATCATATTTTTGATCAAATTCTTTCTTTCTCACGTTCTAGGATTGAAATTCAGATAATATTTTGTGTATAGATTTCTCAAAACAAAACTCACTTCTTTTTTGTAGGAGTAAAATCATAAATCAATCTTTAAAAAATTAATGTCACTTTTGCATATGAAACTTTTGGAATAGAGTGGACATTTGATTGATAGTTGTCGGTCGATTTTTTTTAATGATATCTTCTCTTATGATAAAATTTGGCGAAATTCTAAAACCCCGTAATAAGGATTTTGGGGGCATGTACCGTCACCTCGATTTTGTTGTAAGAAGCGACCTCATTGAGAGATCATTTTCTCATTCACATACTGACATTGTCATCTTTTTTGCAGGTTATGCGTGATACTCCTTGACATTCTTGTGTTTGACCATATGGAAAAGTGAATTCTAGAGTTATGACAAGAGTTGTTTTTTACTCTTATCTATGCAAGAGTTTCTTATATTTTATCATTGTTTTTATTCTTGTTAAGAATCATGTTTTCCATTTTGGGTTTTGATTGTGAATCCAATTGATACTTTTGTAAATCATGTGACTCACATTTTTTTAATGATGGAATTCAATTTCATGAAAATCACCCTTTTAAAAACAAACTTAGAAGTGTTTCAAACAAACCTTTACGTCTACCTTTAAAATGTTTTGAAAATGAATGTCAAGAAAGCTTTGCTTAAGGCCCTTTCTTCACGTGATCACTTTCTCATGTAGAATGAGGAGTTTATTTGAGATCTGCATCTGCCCCTTCTAAAAGATAAAAGTGTAGGCTCATGGAACTTGAGGAGCAAGCATGCGTTGAGGCTTTGTTGGCGCCAATCTTTCATAGAGGCGGAACGAAGTTGAATTCCGTTCTAGGAAGTTTCTTTACTTGGAGGAAATGATGCAAATGCCTTAGGTGCCAAAATAACTCATCGATCTCGTTCACTTTGCATGATGAGACAAATGAAGGGAGTTGCCAAGTATCCAAAAAGGCGAATATAAAGGAAGAGTAAATTGGATCGATTCCAATTATCCATTTTTGATACCGTTTTTGACATGACTTTCTTTTCAATGTCAATGAGATATCAAGAGTACCAAGTTCTGTAACATTCCAATAAACACGATGGAGCATTATTAAGTTATGTTCATCTTAAATAAAGAAAGATTCAAATGATGAAACAGAGGGGCAATATTATCTCTTCCTCTATAAGAGATACCTTGAGATGTTGATTGCTCGACTTTGGAAAATGATGTATTTTGTTCCTAAAATTAATTCTCTTTAGCATAAAAAATGACATCCTTTTCTTTGGTGCAGGATAGACTTGAACAGAACAAAGGTTTGCCAAATAAAGAGTGGGAGAGCAATGTTTGATTTAGAGAAAAATGTCTTTCTCCTACCATGAAGTGTGCTGGAACAACATTGTCAAATTTATCAAGAAATGATGTATCGTTCCTCAATTGAACTTAATTAAATATGGAGATAACCCATTTCATCTCCTCCTCTTATAGGATGATAAATGGGGGAAAATGTTGCATCTTGATCGTAGAAGCAGCGCCTTCCATCAAGGAATCACGCTAAGACCTGACTGTCCATTTTGGCGTAAAGGGATGTATATAGTTCCTAAATGATTCCTAATCGAGCAAGGAAGTAACATGTCTAATCTTTTCTTTGCAGGCAATAAATGGGCAAAGCATCTAAAGAACAATATCCTCAAATGTGGAAACAAGGAGCAATCCCTCTCCTTTCAAAGAAGACATCAAACACTTAAAGGCAAATGCAAGTGAAGGGTATTGTTGAGTTACCAAATATCCAGAGGATGAATCCAAGAAATGTTAGCACTCAAAGGATAAAAGCGAGTGAAGGATAATAATGTATCGTTTCCAACATTTCAATCCCTAAAGATTTTGCACTAACATATTCTTTCCCTTTCTTTACAAGGTTACTGTGTCACTATGCCGTAGCTAAGTACCCTTCTTCTCAAAATTGAACGAAAAAAAAAATGGAGAATTTCCATTACAAAAAGAACCTTTGGTGCTTTCCTAGAGACAAGCACAAAAATGAATAATTGAGAAAAAAAACTTTCTACAAACTTTTTGAACATCCTTTTTATCTCAAAAATTGTTTTCTTGTTTTGTGGGTTATTTATTTTGAATCAAATTTCCCTATGGAGATTAATCTACTTAGATGATCTCAGTAGAGTGAAAGGTGAAACGTTAACCATGCCAAACAAGAAGTACTTAGGATGAATAAAGGTAAGACATTCCCAAACACGTCCTTCAAACACTTTTGAGAGTTGAGTGAAAAACGACATTCTCTTAGGACGAAGGATTCAGTTGTATTGAGTGCAAAGATCGAAATGATAAAAGCATTTCCTTCATCAATCCCAAGCATTGCACTAATCTCTTGCTATCCCTTTGGGCCGAATAAAGATGATCCTTCAGAGTACCCCTATCGAGAACGACCCTACATTGGGGCAACATAGGAGGTTATGATCATGTTGTAGAGCGAAGGATTGAGAAAGATTCTATTACTTTCATTTGCATCAATCTTCTGGTGATAGCTTCAGAGGAATTTTCATCAGAACTTGACTCATCCCAAGGTGAAGAAGAGCATTCCCTTCTCTAGCCAAACACTAATACCCGTTGTTTTAACCAATTTGGGTCTGATTGTTCATTTCTGAATCTCGAGCGGTGATTATCTCCCTTCACTGGGGCAAGGCATAAGAATTAACCACATACAATTGACATTTACGAGAAAACGTGAAAAGTATCTCGAAAGTCATAAGAGCTCCAAAAGTTCAAAGAACAAAAAGTTCGACAAAATTAGGGGGCATGAAAAAGCAGTGTGCTTGGTAAAAGCAAGGCTAATGCCCATCAAGAAAAAGAGCCAAAAGGTTGCATCTTTTGTGAAAGGAAAATTATCAAAGTCCAAGTGCCTGCACAAAA
The DNA here is from genome assembly GCA_016097545.1 of Eucalyptus victrix. Taxonomy (NCBI): domain Eukaryota; kingdom Viridiplantae; phylum Streptophyta; class Magnoliopsida; order Myrtales; family Myrtaceae; genus Eucalyptus; species Eucalyptus victrix. The sequence goes on along the minus strand of CM027840.1, from coordinate 27,112,289 downwards.
AAATCATCGCAAGAGCAAAGGAAATTAGAGAAATGAGCAAAGCTCCCATATAGAAATGATTAATCAAGCGACTTTTGAGATGTGCTGTGTTTCAAAAGCCAATTGATTTTGAAAGATTGAGTGACTTGGTCATGATGCCATGATGATAGCTAATTCTTAAAAACCCCCTTGAAAATTTTTAGCCTTTCGAGCCTCTCCTGAGCCAACATTACATCCCTCCTCCAAAGTCTCTTTTGATTAGGATGGTTCGAGTGAAAATGAGAATGCCATAAAGAAGCTACCGCTTGAAGGAGTGGAAGCAATTTTATCTTGTCTTATCTTCCAAGTTCTCGATTTGTAAACCCAATGAAGATAGCGGCAAATGTTCCTTTATTGGCCTCAAAGCAATAATTCCTTTGTGTAAGCCCATAACCAAACTTATATTGCGGTCCTTTCAAAAGACCTTTTTGATTGATTAGATTGTACTCATTGCGAATGTTTCTAAAAGCCTTTGATATATGTTATGTGAGATACCTTTAGCAACCAGTTACTTCCCATGCGAATGGATGGAATCAAGTAGCCATTTTATCGAGAGTATGTGAGAAACCCTTTCTGATTAAGAAGCTCTGGTTTGGCATGCTTAATAGCCTTTTTCATGAATAGAAATCGTTTTGATAAGAATTTGTCTCCTAGAGGATTTGATGATTAATGATACATCCTCGAGTAAGATGACAATTCTGTGCCATATGATGTTGATTGACATTAAATGTTTTGTTAAAGCAATCAGACTTAGCTTGATTAGCTTGGTCTATTAATGTTGCAATATTGTCAATACGTCTCTTGATGACTTCCCTAATGACATTTGCTCAAGTTGAGTTTGATAGGATTCCCTAATGAAGCTATGCAGTTTTCAAGGGGTTAGCAGGTGCTTCCCCAATAACCAAAGGTTCATGGTCAGTCTCAAATCATGTCGCCATACAAGATTCACGGCTAAATTATAAACTATGTCATTTACAAAGGTTCATGGGTTTTTCTCAAACCATGTATTTTTAGCTCGGTCGAAACCCATTGTTACACGCTCGAGGCCTCTTTTCTCTTTCTATGACACAATGTGTTTCTGTAGTCCAAAGTCTTTCTCTCTTCTTATGACACGGTGTGCTTCTATAGCTCAGACTTTTTCTCTTTTCTTATGACATGGTGTGCTTTTATAGCTTGGGGTCTTTCTCTCTTCTTATGACATGGTGTGCTTTTATAGCCCGGGGTCTTTTTTCTTCTTATGACGCGGCCCGGAGTCTGTCTTTCTTCTTATGACATGGCGTGCTTTTGTAACCCGAAGTCTTCCTTCTTCTTATGACGTAGCCCGGAGTCTCTCTTTCTTCTTATGACACAGCATGCTTTTGTAACCCGGAGTTTTCCTTTTTCTTATGATGTAGCTCGGAGTCTCCCTTTCTTCCTATGACAAGGCATGCTTTTGTAGCCCGGAGTCTCTCTTTCTTCCTATGGCACGGCATGCTTTTGTAACCCGGAGTCTCTTTTTCTTCTTATGATATGGCGTGCTTCTATAGCCCGGAGTCTTTCTTTCTTCTTATGACACGGTGTGCTTCTGTAGCCTAGAGTCTTCCATTCTTCTTATGACATGGTGTGCTTCTGTAGCCTAGGGTCTCTTCTTTTTTCTTATGACACGATGTGCTTCTGTAGCCCGGGGTCTTTTTCTCTTCTTATGACATGATGTGCTTCTATAACCCGAGGTTTTATTTCTTCTTATGACACGGTGTGCTTTTGTAGCCTAGAGTCACTCTTTCTTCTTATGACACGGCATACTCCTATAGCCTAGAGTCTTCATTCTTCTTATGACACGGTGTACTTTTGTAGCTTGAAGTCTCTCTTTCTTCCTATGATACAGTGTGCTTCTATAGCTCAGGGTCTTTCTTTCTTCTTATGACATGACGTACTTCAATAGCTAGGGTCTTTCATTCTTCTTATGACACAGCATGCTTCTGTAGCCTAGAGTTTTTCTTTCTTCTTATGACATAGCGTGCTTCTATAGCTCAGAGTCTTTCATTCTTCTTATGACACGGCGTGCTTCTATAGCCCGGGGTCTTCCTTCCTCTTATTGACAAGACATGCTTCCATAGTTATGAGTCCTTTTCATCGACCTGATATGTGCCTATGCACCTAGGGTCTCTCTACCGTTGAAATCATTTAAGTATCTTCCGTCTTTGATTGCAACCTCTTCGAGGCTACATTCAAAGAAGGACAGCTGTTGACACCTAATTTGTATTTTCAATCACATATAAAAACTTTTAATATATATATATATATATATATATATATATATATATATATATAAAGGCTTTAGGGGTCGGGTCGGGTCGGATCCGGACTTGGCTCGGCCTGCCCCCTTCATTTTCTTTCCCCCATTGCGCGGCCTAGCCTCTTTCTCCCTTCGGCCCGGCTTGCACCCCTACCTTTCTTCCTCCTTCAGCTGTCTTCCGCATGGGAAACCAGCAAAGTAGAAAGGAGCCGCCAAGGGCAGAAAAGAGCTACGGCAGGAAACAGTAGGATCGCGTGGCAAGCGGGCAGGCAGCACGATCCGTGAGTTAGAGTAGGCCGGCAGAGAGCTGGTTGGTCGGCTAACGCCACGTGCACGAGCCGAATGGGCAAAAAGGGAGAGAAGTGAGAAAACACGAGAACAGAGAGGAAACAAAACGAAAAAAAAAACAGAATAGAGAACAGAGAGAGAACCGAGAGGGAGAGAGAGTGTAACAAGAGGAAGAGAAGGCAGACAAGGCCGGAGGAGGAAGCTAAGTAGGAAGAGACTCACCGAAATACCCTACCGTCATCGGTGAGCCGCTCGACGGACGCCGTCCGTTGCTCTCTCTCTCTCGAAACGCAGGTAGGCATTTCGTTGAGCACCTTGCGTAAGTTTTTTTTATTCGAGTCGACCAGAGCTCCTCTCAACCAGTTCAGGTGAGCTCCGGCCACCATCCATCCTCCACTACTGTCTTTAATGTTCTGGCGTGTCTCCCTGAGGTTTGTGACCGGTGCTTATGTGGCATCCTAAAATCTCGTGACAACCTTTGGAGTACCATGAACTACGAGTAGGTAATGGAAGTGCTGTTTGATTTTGTATTAGCCATTGAATTAATGAATTTCAATTAATTTAAGGCCAAGCATTATAATGGATGATTGTTTGGATGGAGATTTTCTACAAGTGAATCAAGGATTTTATTTAGGTGCAAATTGGCATAGAAATCTTATTCTTGGTGGTGCACTTTATAAGTGGAATTTTATTGATTTAAATTACAAAGTTTTGTGGATTTATAAGTTGAAATTAGGTGTTTGTATAAATAAAGATTAAATGGGATAGGAATAGGAGAGGGTGGGCTGATCTTTAGGCCCAAAGACCGTCCAACCAGCCCACGTCAGGCCCTTTGTCGACCGGCCCATGAAGGCCCAAGACCGGCCCAGCCTTGAAGCCCATCAACTTTGCATGTGAGTTGCCAAGTGGCATGGAGGAGGAGCCAAGTGTGGGTGACCCCATTGGCTTCCTTGGGTTGCTTCATGCAATCAAATGATTGCAAATGATTGTAGGGAAGAAAGCTAAAGGGAGAGAGGCGGATGGGTGAAGGGGAATCGACCAAGAGAGGGAGAGAGAGAGAGTACCATCCGAGGGAGAAAGGGAACCGAGAGAGAGGAAGAGGGAAAGAGAGAAGCCGTGCGTGCGAGAGAGGGAGGAGGATTGTCCATCGTCCGTTCGCCGCTTTGCCGCGGTTCTTGTTGCTGTTTGTGCTTGAGTTTAAGGCAAGTGAAGTCCTAAACCTACCCCTTGCATTGCTGTGTTAAGTCTTGGTTATGGTAGATGGAATGAGATTTCGGAGCTTTGAAGAGAGATTTGTTGGTCATGCATGCTGTTTTTAGAAAGACCAGTCTGACCGTCCATGAGATTGTGGGTTGCATGTGACTTTTTAGTTGGAATCTTGTTTCAATTTTTTCATGAAAGTTGTAGAGAACACATTGAAGAACAACATACTAAAATTTGAGGCAAAACGAACAAGTATTGGTTAGTGAAATGATTTTTTTTTGGAGAACTTAGATCCGGAATTCGTTGTGATAACCTTTAGAGATTTCGTGGTCTGTAAAGTAACTTTTTAATGAAAATATCACTTTTATCTCTCAATGAAAGTTGTAGTATACTTCTTGAGGTAGAACATATCAAAATTTCAGAGGAAATGAACAAAGATAGGTCGGTGAAATCGTCGTCTTTTGAAGAAACTGGATCTGGGAAAAACGTTACTTCGACCCAGCATGATTTCGTGATTTTTATAAAATCACACAGTTAAAATTTGTTCGTGTGTCTTAACGAAAGTTGTAGATAATATTCTGATGAATAACATACAAAAAATTTAGAAGAAATGAACATATGTAGGTCAGTGAAATGAGTTTCTTTTGAAAGATGATAATCTGGAAAAGATGACACCAAGAACAGGGAAAATAACCATCTATATCTATTAACCTAGAACGATTTGGGTTTTGATTTCTTCATGAGATATTTACCTCTAGGAATTTTCTATAACATGTCAAAAATTTATAATTTTTGGAGTTCATTTGGGCATTTAATTTAAATTACTCCCGAAATTGTGCAAGCTGAAATATTGAAGTTTTGAATTCTGTGATGTATGGACCATACTGTTTTGTGTGAGATTCTTTTGGTATGGAGTTGTTCATGAGATATCTGTCTTTATATCTCGTCTATGATGTGTCAAGTTTTCAGAATTTATTAATGTCATTTACTAATTTTTCTGGAGTTTTAATTAGAGAAATGCATTCTGAATTATCCGAAAAATTGATATGTTTTGAAAAGTAAATAAATTTATCCATGTGATGTAATACTTTGAGTGGTTGATTTTGCTGCATATGTGATGACATATGGCATGTTATATGGCATGAAATGTTGGTTGAGACCCTTGATATTATTGCATCAAATGCCATGTTAAGATTGAGACATATATGTGAATATAAATTGAGATGTTGACAAGACCGTCGGAGGTATGAGCCGACGATGCCTCGGGAGTTTCGAGATGCCCAGGATGGAGGGTGCCAGATGCCCGGAGGTGTGTGTCGGATGTTCTCCGGAGTTTCAAGATGCCCAGAATGTGGGGGTGTCGAAAGCCTTGGAGGTGTGTGCCGGGGGGGATACCTTGTGATGCTAGTTGGGATACGAGATGCCTGGAGTGTGGGGGTGCTGGATGTCCGGAGGTGTATGCTGGAGGTTCCTCGTGATACCAAGTTGGATACAAGCGATAAATTTTGGGATGAAAACACTGGTCCCTGGAAATATAAAAATTAAGATTATATCATATGGCATGGATATATGCATGAATGCTTGATGATGAGTGCATGGTGGTATATGCACATATGGCATGGATATATGCATGAATGCTTGATGATGAGTGCATGGTGGTATGTGGCATGGTGGTATATGCACATATGGCATGGTACTATACGTATGGCTGTAAGGTAAGGTATGCTTGAATGTATGAATGATATGTGTTTTATTCTTGATTGTTCTGTTTGACGCATTGAGCAGTGTGGTGGATCTTTGCTGTTGAGTGATTGTACTCACCCCTTTTGGGGATTAACATTTCAGATTAGAAAGATGCCTCTGCTGCCGGTTGCACGCGGTACTTACTACGGCATACCTACTGATGTAGATGTAGAGTGTATAGAGCATGTTTGTGTCGATGCTCCTGGTTTAGTTTTTGTTTGAGTCTGAGTATTGGTGATGTATGACGTGAGTTGAGCTGATGGCTCGGTTATCTAGGAGTTTATATCTGTTCATGTTCGACGCGATGGAGTTATGTTAGGGACGTTACCGCCGCCGCCACCCGATGCACCAGATTGGGTATGATGGCACCTATAGTTGATAAGAGCTGACACTTTTTCGAGATAGCCGACGCTCGTAAATGGAGGGTGGTACATGATCGATGTAGAATCGAGTCCTTTTTGGGGTGGTAGCCAAGTATAGTTAAAACCTTGGCATTATTGTTGTATCGACCTTGATGTCCATCATGAAAATATAGATAAGAGTGAATCAGCATTATCTTTTCTTATGGTGTGTAGTTGGTGTGTATTGCATTATGGCTATTGGAGGGAGAGACGGTGAGACTTGTTTATGCTTCCACTAATAAGTTGCACTGGGACCGTTTTAAAAAAAAAAAAATTTCCTAGTCAAAGGGTATTGGCAATGAAGTTATATGAGATCGAGTAATTAAGAGAGATCAACTGTGGTGACCTTAGGCAAGTCGGGGGTGCCACAGCTTGGGCCTCGGCTGAGCCGAAACCCCTTAGATTCGTAGCACACGCCACCTACTTGCTAAAATGCCCGAATGACTCTTCCTCCCCAACTCCTCCGTGTGGAGCTCGGTTTAGAATTTTGGGCCAATGGAGGGCCACCGCTGTTTGCTTGGGCTGGGTAGCGCCCCGCTTGACCGTGGCGGCATCGTTAAGGCCCCAATTGGAGGAGCCTCCCTTGTCGCTTGCTGTTGTCGTCCCTTACCACAATTGAAGAATCGTGGGGCAGGGGTCGTGGGCCGAGCTGGGCCAAATCTCTCTGGCCCGCTCGGCCCTTTCTCCTGTAAGCCAACAGCCCAGAGCTGACTTGGGCTATGGGCTTGCGGGGGGGAGGCCCTTCTCATTTGCAAAGAGGGGTTGAGCCCATTCGGGTGAGCTGATCGGCCTGCCCTCAAGTGGGCTGAACCCGGGCCCATTCAAACCAGACTCGACCAGGCCCAAGCAAAAAAAAAAATCCAAAAAAAATAAATATTTAAAAAAATTTCGAAAATCTAAAAATTAGAGGGTTTGTTTAGAAATTGTCATGTCTTGCTTTCTTAGTGTAATTAGATTTTTATTTTTTTGCACATTGATTATATCGCATGTTTAATTTGCATATTTGATTATGTTTGCGAACGTTTAATTACACGTGCTCAATTTTACTGCAGTTACGATTTTGGCAGCTATGATTGTTACTATAATGATTGCGTACTTGCATGATCACCTCACATGTTAGTAAATAGGTATAAAATCAATCCAAACTGCTTGACAAAAATCTCTTCTTCTAAAATGAATAAGATTAGGAACCGAAAGGGCACTAGTTGGTCAATTAGTGTAATGAAGTCCTCAATCCTAAATTTTCTGGTTGTGTAGGATGTGTGGCATACTCTCGTGCCTCACTTGGTTTCTAGGAGAACTTGCGCCTAATCATGGACCGTAGGCTCGTCCTTTATGCAATAACCCTAAACTTGCTCCCTTCGAGGGTAGGTCGCGACAACTATTTTCACCGAAAAACAATAATTAGGTGAAGCCGGTGATGATGGAACTCCAATAAAATAATCACTGCTCAAGAAAACCAAGAAGACTAAGAAAGAAAAATTCACACAAGTACAAGAATAAAAATGTGGCGCCCCCCGACGGCCCCCGATCTGTTAGGGTCACCACACTTCTTTCCTTGTCTTGGATGTCCTCATTTTTCATGATCAATGGACTTCAGGGAATCCATGTGGGGGTTTTATCACACACTTCATTGGTCCTTGCACAATATAAATGGCGGAACCGTATCCAACAACTCCCTTTCTAAACATTGAAATGATGCACACACTAAACATGTATATAGATAATAGCCGGGCACTTTTACTTACACATATCTACTAGATGGACATTGTTCGTCAGTACATCCAAAAGGTTGTAGTTTCCTATACTTGACGATACTTCAAAAGTTATCCGACGTCTTCAACAGCCATTTACCTAGAGTCCATCCTTCAGTGTCGGCATCCAAAAATTCTCACTCTGCTGTCTTCACCCTCGCAGTCATTCCCAACCACTTGATCCCCCATTGTCGTCTTCTGCTAGTGGTGGCAATGGCCCCAGAACTCGCCCGTTCCTACGGACAAATAAGACAACATATTCCTGGAGTACAAAACTGGAGGGAGGACCGGTGTCGAACATCATGATCACTCTCACCCGTATGAACATTAATCCCTGCATGTTAGGATCCTAGAATTTCGACTATTCCCACTGCAAGTCGGTCGAGATCCCGTAGAATGTACCGGGAGGTGCGGGCAGTAGAGACATAGTTCTTAATCTGAAATGTGTTAGTCCCCACAAGGGGTGAGTACAACAACTTAGTAGCTAAAGATCTAATAAACTATGTTATGTAGAATCATCATCACTTGATTTCATGCAAAATACCCAAAACATATAATCTGGAAGAATAGGTATGCATTAAATCAATAGAGTTTTCCAACGAAATGGCAAGCGCAGTTTAAAAACTGGAATACATCATTTCAATCACATGGGTCTTGATTATAAGGCAAAACCGTTATGACACGTCTCATACCGCGCCACACAATTTTGTCCCATAATCAGGCGTAACTATCAAAATGGCATAACTTAGCAGAATAATTGGCTTTTAAAATTCAAAATATTTTTCTCCTAAAGGACCAGTGATTGCATCCCTCTAGGCATTCACACCCAACTTGGCGTCACGAAAGCCTCTAATTCCATATTTCAGTCACCGGGCATCCAGAGCGTGTCATGTCTCACCTCTAGGCCTCTCGCACCCAATCTAGCATTGCGAGGAATTGCCAGGGCTCACTATGTTACTAGTGTCCCCTACCCTTCGAGATGCGTATCGTCATACGTTTGGGCATCCCGACACTCTTGGGGAACCTCTAGGGCTCATCGGTCCCTAGGCATCCGGAGCGTGTCATGTCTCACCTCCAGGCATCCCGTCTCCCGAGGCTTCGTCGATCCGAGGGTCCGACGGCAACAATAACACACCAACCATGATGTAATAATTAAATCATTTCAATGCCAAAACATTTTCAAATATGGAAATCCCTTGGATTTTTCCCTGAAAGTCCCACTTTCGCTAATACTTTTCCAATTGTTTTCAAATCCGTATAAAGAAACTTGAATGGAAATTACCCTTCCCGGCTTGGAACAAAATAATTTAGCAAAATCTATAAATACATTTGAAATCGGCACGTCGATAAATTCAAATCTCAATCCCAACTCCAATGATTTGGAATGTTTTCTATAAAAAGTTCATAAGTCTTTAGAATATAAAACATTTCTTAAAACATTCTGGTATGGTGCCACAATACCCATAAATTTTAATGCAAATCAAGAGATTTTCTAACACCATTTGCGAATAAAAGTCCCAAGGTGCTACCACCTCAACATTTGGTGTAAAAATTGAAGGCCTAAACCGAGGTACTCATGAAAACTTCTCAATTTTCTAGCCTCAAATCAATTTGGTCATTCTAGAAATCATTATCCAACATCAGCATTCAAACCATTTCAATCTAACAGCATTTCCTCAAACGACAACGACACTACACTATATAGGTGATGTTGAAGGCGAGGTGGATCCGGGAGCTCGCAGACTCGGTTGAGGCGAGTTGCGAAGCAATGCAACAGTGGATGAAACACAGCTGGTGGCATGCAGTGAGACGGCAACAGAGGCAACAGGCGGTGTCGGCGACGAAAACGGTGGGGCAGAAACGCAGCTGGACGGGGACGAAGATGCGGGCGATAAGAAGGGTGTGAAGGTTTCTGGATTATTGGTGGAATTTCCGCTGGGGATTACCGAGAAACGAGCACCGAGAGAGTGGGAAAACGGGCGTCGAGAGAGGAAGTGGAGGCCATCTCCTTCAGCGCGCTTCGGTGGCACGATGGGCGGACAACAGCTGGGGGGAAAACGTGGCTTCTGCATGCGGAGCTCTCTCTCTCGCCTAGACAACTTGTCTTTCCATGCAGAGACGTGTCTGCATTTGTTGACTCTTATAGTCAACGGAAGAAAGCTCGGTGGCAGTAAGGGGCGGAGCCGGGTGGAGAAGACGTGGGCCTTCATCCGGGTCTTCTCTTGCCAGCGCAAGAGGAGCTGCTGCGTGGCTTCCGCTTGGTCGAGATCCTCGGCTTCGCTGTCCAGCTGAAGAGAAGCTGTTCTTTTGTTTGTTGACTGCATGAGTCAACAGAGGGGATCCCGGTGGCAGCAGGGGGACGTCGGTTGCTGGGGAAAGCATGGGCCGCCATCTGTCTTCTCCATGCACAAACGTGACTCCATATTGTTGACTCCTCATTCGACGGATGCATGAGCTACATGGGTCAACTCCTTCAATTGTTGACCCATGCACGAAGGAACATGCATGGGAGGTCTCAACGCACCGCATGCATGGAGATGCATGGCACGGCCGAGCCTGGCTGTCCATGAAGAAGAGGGCAGCGGTAACGGGCACGCGCGAAGAATTTTGGGACCTCCAACTCAATTAGTTGGTGAGACGGCTTGGGATTCACGCGTGTCAATATATTAATTAGAACGAATCTCGGTCTCATTGGTAATGCTACGTAGGGAAGGTCTTCGACGGGACTATAATTCATTCGATGATCGGACCATTACCAAACGTAACGTTTCGGTCCGGCGATGTCCGCAAATGGTGTCAATGATGCGGTCCGACGACACTTCCGTTGATCCGTGATGCTCTGATACATACTCGATGTCTTGCAAAATTTCCGGATGCCACAAAAAACCATGGCAAATGCTGTGCAATTCAAAGACCTAATTGAAGCAATGATAATCAAACTTGTACATGCAATTTGCAAATGGCTTATTGTCACGACTTACCACTTGGGGAAGGGAATAGGTTTAGGGCTATTGCCTAAAAGATGGACTTATGGCTCATGATTAGGCATGGGTTCTCCCAAACCCATACCTCGTGCGACATTAGAGGATTCATGGGAAGTTTGTAATAAAGAGTTGTCATTAGCCTATTGGGGTCGGCTAGAAGCCAAGTGAGGTATGTGAGTATATCTCACTTCCTATGCAATTAGAAAATTTAGGTTCGGGGACTTGATTACACTAATTAACCAATTAGTACTCTTTCAATACCTAATTTTGTTCATTTTAAAACGAGGCCATTTTTGTCAGGCAATTTGGATTGATTTATACCTATCCACTAATTGTAAGGTGATCGTACAAGTGTACAATCATTAACGCAACAATTAACAACCAAGGGGAGCATTAAATACATTTCACAAGATAGCAAAAATTTATCTCTAAGGAAAAGATAAATGCTAATCCCAACTAGACTAAAGGGGAATCAAAATCAACATATCAAAATTGCGCAATCAAGGGTATTCCTCTTTTGAGGATAACTAAAACCTTAAGGTAGAGCCCTAATGGCTTGGTCGACCTTGAGTAAGATTCTAAATTAAAGGACTTCCATTTTAAAAGACTTCCATTTCTCAGGAGAAAATAACCCAAGAGATTAATTTTAACCTTTTTGAAGATTTTTTTTACAATTTTTTAGATTTTTTGGAAAAATTGAATTTTTGAATTTTCCAAAACATTTTGGGTTTTTTAATCTTTTTAATTTTTTTGTTATCTTTCCAATTACTACTAATTTTTGAATTTTGGAATCTTCTGAGAATTTTTGAATTTTCCTTAACTTTCTAATTTTTTATTTTTTAATTAATTTAAAAAAACTCGAATTTTCACTATTTTCTGCATTTTTTGAATTTTTTTAATGTTCTTTGAAAGTTGTTGAATTTTCGGAAAATATTTTTGAATTTGTATTATTTTTCAAAAATTTTTAATTTTTCTTGAAATTTTTTTGAAATATTTAATATTTAATATTATTATATTCGGGAAAACGGGTTTGGACCGAGTAAACCCAATCCGGCCCATTGACCTGACCCAAACCCGGATCCGACCCTATTAGATTAAAAAAAAGAAAGAAATGTTTCTTTTTTTTTTTCATTTTTTTATAATTTTTTTAATGATTTTTTTTTCTCTTTTGTCTTTTCCTCACTTTGTCTTTTGCCCTGCACGTTCTGCTCAATGGTCCTGCCCGAAGCCAACTTTTGCCATTTTATAGTTTTCTACTTTTTTTTCGGTTTTGCTTTTTTGCTTATTTATTTATTTATTTTTACTTCGTCCCTTCTCCCCTGCACGCCTTCAAGTTCAACCCAGCATCGTGCTCAGGCTCTCACCCCTCCTTCAACGAAGCCGAAGGTCCACAGAAAACCAGAACATCAACCTTGCTTCTTTGATGGCCAAAAAAATTTCCATGCACTAAAAGAATCTAAGCTTAATTAAAATGATTTAAGCCTCTTGCAAACTACGCCCGTCTACCTCACAACTACCATTCATGGTCACAAACACCTTTCAAAATCACAATGCTTATCCGGAAAGATGCCGTACATACGAAAACGTTGAAACACGAACATACGAAACAGAAGGTAGTAGCGGGGACCTATTAAAACTCATTTGACAAGCCAAGGATCCGGGAACGCAGGGAGGACTAAGAACGGATGTAGGTATTTTGGTCAGACATTTCGTCGAACATGCAGAGGGCATCGGCTAAATGGAAGTTTCACATTTTTTGGAGACACAAAATTATACCAAAATCAGCGAGCAAGGTTCGACTTTGTAGCGGAAACAACTGATTATGCTCAGTGCGAACAAAATAACAGCTAGCGTCAAATAAAAAGAAGACCATTTATGGGCATCTAGCCTGGCCATTTCATCAAGCATATGGCGTGCACTAAAGAAACAAGAGATTTTTGCCTCGACCGAGACTCAAATGCGAGCCTAGTTCCTAACCTAACATGCCAGCGAACACCGAGACATCCATGAAGGATCGATAGGATCGGAGCTCACGCGAACTAGTCAGTCGAGAGCTCCAGCCCGACACCTCTCAAAATGACGCTCCGTGGTTTGGAGGACCTACTCGGTTTGAATGGCGGGCAACGGGTGGACCTCGGGCGACGGCAATGCTCTCTCAATCTCACCCTCTCGCTTTGGCAAGCTCAAACCTCTCCCCAGCTCCCTCTTACTCGCTCAAACTCTCTCTAGCTCTCTGTCCTTTGCTTGAACCAAAGAAAACCCCCTTTCTCTCGCTCATCTTCTCCCTCTTTTGAGGGCCACCGGCCAGGGCGCAGGGCTTCTGTCATCGCCAGCTTGCTGGCCGGCCTAGCCTCGACCCGCAAATCATGCTGCCATCTCGCTCGCGATCCTCTGCCCCTCTGGTTTGTATGTTTCTTTTCTGCCAAAGTAAGACGGGCATGAGGGCATGAGGAAGAGAGGAAAGAGAGAGGGGCCGGGCTTGGGGAGAAAAGTGAGTTTGGGCTTGGGCCCAGGTGAAAAAACGATCCAGAGGAGAGTTGAACAGAAAAGGACCTAGCCTAGCTCGGTCCTTTTTTTTTTTTTTTTTAATTATAAATAATTTCTATTTCTGTAATATATATATATATATATATATATATATAATAATAATTAGTGATAGTTATGTAAATTTTCCTAATGTCTACGCATAATGGATTTTAATGAAAACATACACGATGTATTTTAACGAAAGTTATTTATTTTACTTTTTACTTTTTACTTTTTCTCTTTTTAGCAACTAATCATAATTTTGTATACGATTAAATCCTAAATAAAATCGTAAAATTTAGGTGTTAACACTTATTTATGCAAAAACCGTAGAAGTACAGCTAGGACTAATCATTCTGACCTAGCCCATGCAGCAATAAGAAGAGAGCGGAGGTGCCATAGAGTCAAGATGCTGCTTATCTAGGAGGAATTAATGCTGCATAAAATTATTTATCTTGAGACTCCGTTTATTTTATCAAAAATTTAATATTTCTAAAGAAAGAAAGGAAAAAGAAGAAAAGATTAAAGAAGAAAGAAATAATACAAAAAAATCATTAAAAATTGTTAACGTCAACATCGGTTATGGCACATTGGACAATATATGTTTATGTCGGCGATTTTATGAAAGGATCTCAACAAACATCACGCTTGACAATTGGGATTGCCATCATGGATTGGTCTGCCTAAAAGCATGATGAAGACGGGCATTGTGGCATGACAACATGGTCCTCACCAAAAGGATACCTTGATTAAGGGGGAGCATGCCTAATATCAAAACACAGGGGATTGTTGAGGTGCAAGAATAGAATTCCCAAGCATTGGAGATATGTTGTGGTTTAGAGCAATTTAAATAATTTATATGTACTCATTTGTTTAAAGTTTTTGAATGAACGTGAATTTAACTAGATATGTTGACTGGTTTGAAAACTCACCTCTTGACAACCTTTCCAAGTGAAGGTATTCGCCGCATGGCAAAATAGTTGCTGTTACACTTCATGCATTCGAATGCTTGACTATCCACTGTGATCTTCAAACATGTCAAATCTCACATCATCATGCCAATTACATTTGGCATAACGCTAAACTTGACGTCTTAGAGGAAGCTCTTTCAATTTCTAGTTTGCGACATACCTGCTTCCCAACATAACAGGCTTACTACTATAGTGATGTCTAAAGAGCTTGGTGTGGTTGGAGGAGGATAGATTTTCCTTGGCAAGGTACACTGCAAATGCCAAAATTTGGTACAAATAGACACTTAAGTGTCAAAAGTTTTAAAAGGTATGCTTAAGTGCCTTTTTTTTTTGGGAAAATTTTGACACTTAAGTATCAATTCCGACTACAAGGATAGTCTAAAATTCGACATGGCATTATTTTAAGGATAAATTGGTCTACATGGCTTGTCGGAGTGTGCAAAACAACGTTGTTTTGCTCAACAATCGATTTTTAGTATAAATATTATTAAATTAAATTAAAAAATAAAAAGGAAGGAGCAGCAACAAATCAGCGAGGGCTGTAGTTTTTAATTTAATTTAATTCATATTTATATTAAAAATTAATTTTGGGAGCTTATAGCGCTAAACTTTTTTTAAAAAAATTGCCATGTGGATAATTTTTTTCAAAATAATTGCCATGTGGTTTTTTATTTTTATTTTTTTAAAACCATGTCAATAAAAAAAGTCGCCGGAAAACGTCACGTTAATGTTATGAAATACATTAATGAATATAATATATGAATGAATATTCATTATATTCATCTTATCTAATGTACTTATTATGGTACATTTGTATCATATATTCTAAGTACATTTCCCTATACAATGAGCGTTCATCTCCCCTATCCAGTACATGTATCATTCGATACATTAATATTAATGATAAGTACATCCTTGTTCTCCTATAAATATAAGTTTAGTTACAATAGAACAACAATCACAATACAGTGAAATATCTGGCTTTCTCTACTATCTCTAGTGTTCACTTGCTTTCTCTTCTCAATCTCTTCTCTATTATATATTTGCAATACAATATTTTACAACATGTTATCAGCACGAAGATCTACCGACTAAGTAAGTAATTTTTGCAAGGTGGGTATTCTTTTTATTGATCAACTTATACTTCATCTTCTTCTATCAATTCTTCATTTTTATTTTTCTTGGCCCGAAGCCAAATTTTAAATCTAAAAGTGTCATTCTGCTCCTGAAGTAGTGGTGAATATTTGGAAAGCCTTTTAATTAATTTAAGGATTTATTTTTGCAAGGATCATGGCAAATATTGAAAAGCCAAAATTCCACATCCTCGAAGTGAGTGAAAAGAATTATCTATCCCGGTGCCTTAACATGGAAATGCACTTCCAAGGACAAGGTCTCGCTAATACAATTACAGAGGATGGAACATCAAATGAAAAGAATAAAGCAAATGCGTTAATTTTTATTCACCGTCATTTGCATGAGAGCCTGTAGACTCAATATTTATCCGTTCGAGACCCGCATATCTTGTGGAGGAGGTTGAAGGATAGGTATGATCATACCAAAACTGTTATCTTCCCTCAAGCACAATATGATTGGCAAAATCTTAGACTGTAAGATTTTAAATCAGTGTCTAACTATAATTCTGCTTTATTTGATATCGTTTCTCGACTTGAGTTATGCGGTATCAAACTTGCTAATGCGGAATTGTTAGAGAAAACTTTCTCCACCTTCTATGCTTCAAATATTGTATTGCAACAGCAATACTAGTAGCGTCAATTTGCCACATACTCTAAATTAATTTCTGTGCTTCTTATTGCAGAACAAACTAATGAATTGTTGCTCAAAAATCATGATCTTAGACCTGCTAGCTCAAAAGCATTGCCTGAAGCACATGCTAACTTTGAGAAAAATACTGACCATTTTAAAGGCTATAAGCGCAGGCAAAAAAATTCATAGAAGGGATAGTAAGAAATTTAACCGCCTTAGGAAATCAAAATTTGGCCTGAATCATGGCAAAGAAAAGAAGCCAAAGAAAGTGATTAATGAAAGTATTTGTCATCGCTGTGGCATGACTGGGCACTGGTCACGTACCTGTTGTACGCCAAAACATTTTGTTGACCTATACTGGGCATCTTTAAAGAATACGGGCAAACGTGGTTAATCTCATGCCATTGAAATCAATTCTACTGCCATAACCACTGTTGAGGCCAACAATATCTCCGTTGGTGGGACTCCTTTTGCTCCGAAGTAGCAAATGCATCATTGGATGTCTCGATTTCTTTGTGGATCTCGATTACTTTGATGAATCAGATTGGTGGATGATAATTTGAACTTTGAATTTTATATTGTTTCACTTTAAATGTATTACTTTTTTTATTGTTCTTTATGAAATGCTTATGAACCTTATATAATATATATTTTTGAAATTTGATTCGATTATATAACTAATATGCAACTTTTATGATATTTGACACCTGAAGTTGTCAATATAAATGCAAATGAAAAATACCAAGAAAAAGGAAGATGTTTGTTTGCTTGGTAGTGTAACAATACATACTATATTTCGTAGTACACTTTTTCTCGAGTATGACATTGCGTAAGGCACAAATCCATACAATATCAGGTCTTGTTCCGATTATTGATAGTTTTGGGAATGCCACAATTATTTTGCCAAATGGCACCATCCTACATATTTCGAATGCATTTCTAAGCATTAGATCCAAAAGGAATTTGCTCAGTTTCAAAGATTTATGCCGTAATGGGTACCATATTGAGATTGTTTATGAACAAGATAAAGAATATATTGGCATTTCCTCTTATAAGATGGGCCTGAAGACCATCCATAAGAAGCTAGAAGCTTCTTCTATGGGTTTGTATTGTGTCATGATTAAGGCCGTTGAAACCTACGCCACCACATCTTAGAGATTGGTAAGTCCTGATCAGTTTGGACTGCGGCATGATCGCCTTGGTTATCTTGGCACTTCAATGATGCGTAGGATAATTCAAAATACAAAAGGGCACCCTTTAAAGGATATAAAGGTATTGTTGTCCAAAGATTATAATTGTGAGGCTTGCTCACAAGGAAGCTCATTATCAAACATTCTATAACAAAGGTTAATTTTGAATCTCCTTTATTTTTGCAAAGAATTCTGGGTGATATTTGTGGACCAATACAATTGCCAAGTGAACCATTTCGATATTTTATGGTATTAGTGGACGCATCCTGTAAATGGTCTCATGTTTGCCTATTATCTATGCGCAATGTCGCATTTGCACGTTTACTTGCGCAGATTATAAAGCTCTGGATACAATTCCCTGATTATTCAATTAAGAGCATAAGGATGGATAATGCTGGTGAATTTACATCAAAGAGTTTTGATACATATTGTGCTTCACTCGGAATCAATGTTGAGCACCCGGTTGCATATGTTCTTACTCAAAATGGATTTGCAGAGTCCTTGATTAAACGTATCCAAATCATTTTCCGCACTCTATTATTGAGAACGAATTTCAATGATATAGCATGGGGTTATGCAGTTTTGCATGCGGCAACTCTAATAAGATTACGCCCCACTGCTAGTCTTTTACAATCTCCACTTCAAATGGTTATTGGTTATGAACCAGATATTTCATATCTATGCACTTTTGGTTGTGCAGTATAGGTGCCTGTAGCACTGCAAAAAAGGACGAAAATGGGTCCCCAACGCCGTTTGGGCATTTATGTTGGGTTTAATTCACCGTCTATCATTAGGTTCTTAGAACCAACTACTGGTGATCTTTTTACTGTCAGGTTTGCAGATTGTCATTTCGATGATACTAGGTTTCCATCAATTGGGATACTTACAATTTTCATGATTGCAAAATAAAAACCAATTAAGGTTTTCTCCTGGAATGAGAAAAATTTATTTCAATTAGACATAAGGACCCCTGAATGTGAAAACAAGGTGCAGCGCATAATCCATTTACAGGTTATGGCCAATAGACTTCCTGATGCATTTAATGATACTACTAAGGTAACGAAGTCTCATATTCCAACTGCAAATGCTCCAGCTAGGATAGCTGTTCCTGAAGAACAGGTTAAAATGGATCAAAAGCCCCCGCACTTGAAGCGTGGTAGACCGATAGGATCAAAAGATACTGCTTCTCGAAAAAGAGCTTATTGCCCTTGAAGATGCGCAAACCCATGAAAGGAGCACTAGCCTTGGGAATACTAAGAATTCCATTACAAATTGTAGTGAAATTTGGGATCGAAATGAAATCATCATTGATGATGCTTTTGCATTCTCAGTTGCTCATAAAATTATGGATGATGATTGTGAGCCGCAATCTATTATTGAATGTCATCAAAGGCAAGATTAGCCTAAGTGGGAGGAAGCAATTAAAGCTAAGTTAGCTTCCCTAACTAAACGAGAGGTTTTTGGACCTGTTACTCGTATCGCCGATAATGTAAAACCTGTTGGATATAAATGAGTATTTATTCAAAAACGAAATGAGAAAAACGAGATTATCAGGTATAAAGCCTGACTTGTTGCCTAAGGATTCTCCCAGAGATTTGGGATTGATTATAATGAGACATATTCAGCTGTGATGGATATGATTACATTTTATTTTCTCATTAGCCTAGCAATTTTTGAAAGATTAGAAATGCGTCTTATGGACGTTGTGACGGCATATCTATATGGCTCATTAGACTCTGATATTTATATGAAAATTCCTAAGGGATTCAAAATGCCTGAAGCATGCACTCCCCACAATTTATTCTCAATAAAATTGCAAAAATCCTTGTACGGGTTAAAGCAATCCGGTTGCATGTGGTATCAACGCCTAAGTGAGTACATAATTAATGAAAGGTACAAGAATGATCTTATCTACCCATGCATGTTTATTAAGAAATCAGAAACTAGATTTGCTATTATAGCAGTTTATGTCGACGATATACATTTAATTGGAACTCCAGAAGAGTTAGCTGAAACTGCTGAATATTTGAAAATGGAGTTTGAAGTTAAAGATTTGGGTAAAATCAAA
Organism: Eucalyptus victrix; assembly: GCA_016097545.1. Lineage (NCBI taxonomy): Eukaryota > Viridiplantae > Streptophyta > Magnoliopsida > Myrtales > Myrtaceae > Eucalyptus > Eucalyptus victrix. Next base: position 27,093,104 of record CM027840.1, on the reverse strand, counting down.
CTTTGTTTTGGTCTAGAGCTTGAGCATAAAGCAAATGGAATAATCGTCCATCAATTAGCATTCGTTGAAAGATTGCTTAAATATTTCAATATGGACAAAGCTCACCCATTGAGCACCCCTATAGTTGTAAGGTCTCTAGATCCCCAAAAGGACCAATTTCGTTCTAGAGAAACTGATGAAGAGATATTTGGTCCTGAAGTACCATATCTCAATGCAATTGGGGCTTTGATGTACTTGGCACAATGTACGAGACCATATATCGCTTTTGCGGTAAATTTATTGGCACGTTTTAGTTCTGAGCCAACTCGGAGACATTGGAATAGAGTTAAATATATTTTCCGTTATCTCCAAGGAACCATAGATTTAGGATTATATTATTCCAAGGATTCCACTAATTCTGGTTTAGTTGGATATGCTGATGTTGGATATAGATCTGATCCACATAAGGCTCGCTCTCAAACCGGGTATATATTTTGTTATAACAGCACTGCTATTTCTTGGTGTTCTACGAAGCAATCACTAGTAGCTGCATCTTCTAACCACTTTGAGATTATTGCTTTATATGAAGCTGGAAGAGAGTGTGTTTGGTTAAGATCTGTTATAACACATATTCATAATTCTTGTTGCTTAATACCGGTTACAAATTCTCTCACTATAATTTATGAAGATAATGCTGCTTGTGTTGCACAAGTTAGGGGAGGATAGATCAAAGGTGATAGGACCAAACATATCTCGTCGAAATTTTTCTATACTCATGAACTCCAAGAAAGTCGAAAAATTGATGTTAAACAGATTCAATCCATAAATAATATTGCAGATCTTTTTACCAAATCATTGCCAACATCAAGTTTTGAGAAATTGTATATGGCATTGGTATGTGGCGAGTTCACAAGATTTAAGGTTGATTAACCCCATAAGTGGCTACATGCTCAATTGAGGGGGAGATATTATAAACTATGTATTGCAGCATTTATATGCGGCGAGTTCACAAGATGCAAGATTGATTAGCTCTAGCAGTGGTTATATATGCATTGCACTCTTTTTTCTTTTTGTCCGGTTTTTTCCCACAGGGTTTTTTCGGTTTAAAGTTTTTAATGAGGCAATTAATGCATCCATAAAAGGGAGAGATCATAACATTTGTGCTCTGTACTCTTTTTCCCTTTTGTTTGGTTTTTATCCCACTGGGTTTTTCCGGCTTAAGGTTTTTAATGAGGTAGTATCATTCGATGCACATTCGTAATGAATATGATGAATATTCAAGGGGAGTGTTATGAAATACATGAATGAATAGAATACATGAATGAATAGAATACATGAATGAATATTTATTATATTCATCTTATTTAATGTACTTATTATGGTACATTTGTATCATATATTCTAAGTACATCTTCCTATACAATAAATGTTCATCTCCCATATCCAGTACATATATCATTCGATACATTGATATTTATGATAAGTACATTTTTGTTCTCCTATAAATGGGAGTTTAGTTTTGATGTACAATAGAACAACAATCATAATACAATGAAATATCTGGCTTTCTTTATTATTTCTAGTGTTCACTTGCTTTCTCTTCTCAATCTCTTCTCTATTATATATTCGCAACACAATATTTTACAACAGTTAATACTTTAATCAGAATTTTTTGTCATTGGCACTTAAGTGTTTAATTCTTTTTTGATTTTGGCGCTTAAGTGTATTTTTAAAACGTTTGATACTTGAGTGTTCCCTTATGTTAAGTTTTGATATTTGTGGTATCCGCACCTTGAATTTGCTTTGATCTGCTCTGATCGGTGCATATCGAATGCATTCATTGGTACATCATGCTTAGGCGATGTTAACAAGCCTGGCGGCATAGTCAAAGACTCATAGGCAAGCTTTCAATGTCAGGCGCTTTTTAAAGTGAAACAACAATTTTCAACTTTTCAATGGACCTTATCATGATTCCATGTTTTTGCAATTGTCAAACATTCCTCTATGTCAAGAAAATATGCTGCGTTGGTGCGGGGATTTCCTGGCTTAACATGGAGATGTTACCATTTCGGGCGTCAACCTCGTCCAAGTCAACACTTCAGCTACAAAAGTCTATGTGCAGCTTTCACTTACACGGAATTATGTGACATTCTTTATGTGCAACCTTCCCCCATACCAAAGGAGGGTCGGCTGGGGATCTTGCTACCCTAGGATTAGAAAAGAAAGAAAGAAAATAAAATAAAAAATTCAAAAAAATATTAAAATATAATTAAAAATTTCCACGTCAATGCATATTGTGTATAGAGGACGGCTGGCATTTACTTCGATGATTCTTATCCAAAATTGGCTAAAGGGACTCAATTGACAACGAGAAAATGTTTGGGATTCAATTGACATAGTTAAAAGATTTATGACTGAATTTTTAAAAAAATGTGATAGATTTAGGACTATTTGGACATTTTTCCCACTATTTTCACTGGAAAACAATAATTAGGTGAACCCGGCGATGATGGAACTCCAATCAAATAATCACTGTTCAAGAAAACCAAGAAGGTTTATTTATGCAAGAGCCGTAGACTACAGCTAGGACTAATCTTTCTGACCTAGCCCATGCAGCAATAAGAAGAGAGCGGAGGTGTCGTCGAGTCAAGATGCTGCTTATCCAGGAGCAATTAATGCCGCATAAAATAATTTATGTTAGACTCCGTTTATTTTATGAAAAATTTAATATTTTTAAAAAATATTTTTCGAAAAATCATTTTTCAAGAAAAAGACGAAAATACTTTTTTTTTTTTTTTTTGTGTTTGGCTAAAATTTGAAAATGAGCTGAAAATTAATTTCCGTCGTTCGGAAATGAAATATTACTTTTATTTTCCTAAAGAGTTATACTGAGATATAAAGACTCCACAAGCTAACTCATCAAATTTTGAATAAAGTTTCGTCGAGCTAAATTTTTATCATATTTTAACAGCATTTCACATTTTGTAGTCCAACTCAGAATTTCCCATTTCCTCTTTTTTTTCTCTTCTTCTTCGTCCCTTTTATGTTGTGCCCAGTGAAGCCTAACGCCTCAAACCCAGTCACAACCCAACCACGATGGCCATGGGATTGCTTGGATGGTTGTTTTCAGCATGTCTGAGTCGGTAAAAGCATTAGTTTCAGGTCGTGGTGACAATTCAGTGCCCTTGACATCGTGGCCGGTGGTGGCTATGGATTCTTGATGGTGGCTCCAAGCGATGGCCGTCAGCGGCGGCATCATGGATGGTGGAATGTAGAAGATGATGATGACACTCGAGCAATGGGAATGGCTGCGAAAAAGGGAAGTTCTACGGTGGTGAGAAATTGTTTCTCTTATTATTGATTTCCGGAGGTTTTGGATGGTGAAGAAGATGGTGATGATGGATGTGAGTACGGAAGCCCAATGACATGTGGTGGCCGGCAGTGGTAGTGCGTGGTGTAGCGGCTGACGATGGCGGTGGTGCAGTGGTGGTGATGACGCATGTAATATCTATAGAGAACATGGTGGTCAACGATGGTGTGCCACGGGAGAGCCCGAAAATGATTTCCGTGTTTCAAAGATAGGAAATCGTTTCCCTTATTTTTCAACATGAATTTTCCGGTTCAGGGAAGATTTTTTCCATGATTAACCAATTTTCCAGCACCAAAGACCGGAAATAGATGAAAATATATTTTCTCAGAATTCATTATCTAGCAAATAAACGGAGCCTTATAGTTCTGTTTATAATGCTTTAATTAGAAGTAAGCATGCAAGAGTTTAAATTGAGAACTGAGACGGTATCAATTTCTTGTTTTTTGTTTTTAAATTTTAAGTCGAGACTTTATGTTTGTGAGCTTTTTTTTTTTTTTACTTTTATTTTGAGTTGTTAACTAGTCAATAAAATATTTTTTTCAACGGTTTAGAGCCCCAAAACTCAGTTCTAAACGTGAATGGGCCTGGTTGGCTCAGTTCTTGAGAACCAACGGGCCCAAAACTCAATCTCAGGACCAAACTAAATGAACCTACAATGTTCTGCTAGGAACTAGCCTTGAACTGGACCGACAAGGCTGACTCCAATGCTTCTCAAATTGAATTTGGATTCAGTTTGCCAAGTGAAGTTGAGCAAGCAGTCTGGACATAGAAACGATTTTGGGTTCCGAACTAGTCAAATTTTGTAGAGGGAAAAACCCATTTGTGTCAACTCCGATCCTATGGTGATAATCTCATAACCATTTTAGAATAATGTGATTTTGTGAATCCTTAAAGTATATTATAGAGGCCGGGGACCAAACCAAATATACTTTTGCTAGGAGCTGGCCTTGAATTAGACTAGCAAGGCCGACTTTGACACTTCTCAAGTTGAATCTAGACTATTGCTCACCCCTAGTTTTCATGCTTGTCCTAGACTTGTTGGTGTAGTCGAGTGCCGATTGGATATGGCACGTTTTATTTCCTCTACAGAACTTGACCAATTCGGCACCTAGATTCGCTTCTATGTCCAGACTGCTCGCTTAACTTCACTTGGCAAATTGAGTGCAAGAGGAATTGCAGAACCCATTTGTGTCAACTTTTAAACTATGGTGGTAATCTCATAACCATTTTAGAATGACGCGATTATTTAGATCCCTAAAGTATACTATAGAGGCCCATCTGCTCCTTTTTTACAACTAAGAAGAGCTTGATCCAAGTTATCTATGGATGGAAAGGCTATTGCGCGGACTGGCATTTTCCTTCCAGGATAACTTTGGTAACTTTGTTTGCCCCAGACGAGTTCCCACCTCCGCCCCCACAATAATTATAGGAGCCCCATATCTATCAGGACATGTGATCGGAAATTTAAATTGAGATTAGTGGAGAAAGCGTAAAAGAATTGGCTGCAATAGCCTATAGGAAGTTGCTTTTATTTGGAAAATCTTCACATCAAGAAAGAATGTGAGACAAAGAAACCAAAGGCTCTACACTAAGGTTCTGGTAGTTTGTTTGTAAAACAAACCAAGAGATAACTTGTCTCACATTGAAGGATGTGAGTGTGCAAGTGGACGAGACTTATCACTAATTAATGATTATTATTTTTCATTTATTAAAATTCGAATTTAACCAGAGTATCCTATTGAAATAGTGTGATAGTTCATAAATGAGTTATGGCTATGTTTTTTATTTTTTAATTCTGAATTTTATTACTTTGGCTAGCGGTTATCTCAGCGATTGTATTAGATATAACTTCTCAATCTTTCGCATGTTATTTTTATTTGGATATATATATATATATATATATATATATATATATATATATTTGCTTTTAATTACTGAATGTGTTTGTTCAATGCACATCTTCCTCTTCTTCTTCCCATTTTCATTTTCATTTTTTTTTCCAAAAGAGATATACAAGAATTGTTTCAAATAACCGTAACTCATTTGTGACCAGTTGCATTGTTTTGATATGACACTGTGGTTAATTTTTTACTATTATAAATTAAAATTTTAATAAAATAAGAAAATAATGATCGTTGATTAGTGTCAAATTTCGTCCACATGCACACTTACATGCGTACTTACATCCTTTCGACGTGGAACAAGACACCTTGTAATTTGTTTTACTGGCATGAGGCCAAATAGCTGTGGTGGTTAGCAGAGGCAACGGGGCTCGTTGGTGGAGAATAGAGGCATGGTTGAGGTGGAGACCAGTTCAGACAAGGGGGTGGAAGAGTCCACGGCGACTAACGGTGGTGGTGGTGGTCTTTGTGTAGCGGCCGATGATGGTTTCCGCACTTTTTTTGTGTGGCTAAAATGCACCAATTTATGTTAAAAAATCAAATTACCCTTCAATCACATGATTCGATTCAATATCAATAGTTAACATTGCCCCTCACTCTCCCTTTTACTGAAATTAATCTTATCATCTCTCTCCTTCATATACGGTATTTGCGCTGAGTTTCCAAAAAGGAATCAATCAAATTGTTTCTAGTGCTCTTTCGAATCATCTCCGGTGTTCTTTTGAATTAGTAAAATAAAACACTTTTTTTATTCCAAGTAAAACTATGTTTCAAAGTTGAAAGACAAATGTCCTTTTTGCAATCATGAATTTATTAATTCCCTAAAGATATAACCTTGTTAAATTCGAGTTATTTAAAAACGTGCATCTTTCTTTTGTCTAAATTTTAAGTTATTTTGATGTAAGTCAAAATCTAGCTAGTTACAGTTTTTTCTCATTCAGACTTCTATTTAATCATAGACGATTTTTTTAGGGCATGGTTCGAGAGTAATATTAATAACTTTTTTTCCGATTGAATAGTAAAACAATTTAGTTCTGATCTCTTCCGTTCTTTGCTTTAATCTTCTTTTTTAGCCCTCATGTTTTAAAGATTAGAATTAATAATAAACTTAATTCTTAAAATTTGATTTTGCTATTTTGGAGGAAAAGTAAACTGTTCTCTTCAAGTTGGGTGGAAGAAAGAATAGAACAAGAAAATTTGCATTAAATAAAGATATCAAAGTAGTAGCTCATAGATGATTAGTTTTCCTTAAAAAAGAGTTATTGAATGTCAATGCATGCTTAACAAAGTGTAAGGCTGATACGACTAAACGCATAAGCCTCAAGAACATAAACAATTCCAGTATGAATTTAAAAAAAAAAAAAACCAGAACACAATTAGGGTGAGCATTGTGTCCGATTCAACCCGAGAATTGGATCAAACTTGGCCTTGATTGGTTGTTTCAAGGTCGGGTCTAGGGAGAATCGATTCAACTATGGGTTCCGCAAACCTAGAACGTCTTAGGACTGGTTCGATTGACTGTACAAAGTTAGAACCACCTATTCTAATAAGGTATCGGTTCAACTAGTCCAGCTCTCGAAATGAATTGATTACAAATCAGTTTTGAAGCCTCTTGTTGACATCTAAATTTTTATTTTTATTTTTTTAAAATTAGGCCTTAATTTCTTTTTGAATCTTTATTTTCTTTTTTTTTTTCGGATAATAAATAATAAATTAAAAACCAAAAACAAAAAGACAAAAAGAGGACTAGCAGTCCACTGGGGTTAGGACTTCGCACCTAGCCCCTTTTCCTTCTTTCCCCTCCACACAAGGGCCTAGGGCCCGGCCTTTTCTTCCCCAGGCCTAGCCCCCTTTTCCTTCTTCCTCCCTTTCTCTTCTTCCCTAGTTGGATATTGTAGCGCGCACCAGAGGCTGGACTTGCGCGACGCCGGAATGGAGGAGGAGCCGGTGACGTATGATGCAGCAAGCGGAGGGGACCCATTGCGGCCTAGCTAGAGCCACCTCGATGGATAGGACGTCGGTTTGGCCGGCGAAGGCCGCTCGAAGTGCGAAGGACTGGTGGCCAAACCACCGCCAACCGGCCTTCCCCTTGCCTATAAATAGGATGTCGGGGGAAGGCCAAATGACACGCCTAGAGGGATCACCGGCAGCAAGCTTTGAGAACCTTCCCCAAGAGACTTTAATGGAGGCCCGAGGGCGAGCAGGCGGAGATCCAAGGTCGGCCGGAGAGAGGAGGGTGATTGGAGGAGCTCGTGGGCGGAGCAAGGGCTGAGCAAGCAAGCCAGAGAGGGAGGAGCCGTGAGCAGAATCCCTACCGTCTGTTGCCACGCGCAGCATCGGTCACTAGACCTGACGCCTCCGCCGTTGACCATGCTGCCCGCTTCTGGATCCAGTAAGCAGGGCTCTATCGCCACCCCTTTATGTACAGATCGCGCCAAAACTCGTGGCCATTCACATCACGTGCTCTCCGGCACCGTCGGCTTCGACGCCTTTGCCGCCAATGATGCCGTCTACTCGCAACTTCGTTGCCTGTTTCTGGATTGGCAACGTCCCCAACACTATCCCTGACTACCCATAGCGACTCTCGCTGTGCTAGGCTTGCCGCTGATCACCTCACCTCTGCAGCTCCCGATCTCCTCATGTAGTCCCTGTGCCGACCCAATTGCTGTTGCTCGTCGTCGTTGCCGAACCACTTGGGATACCGCTGCAACCGAGCCTCGGGCCAATCACCGCCGCTCGACGCTGCTATCTCCGTTGGGCATTGCAGGGAGACAAAGGGACGAACCGAGTCATGGTGGCAAGTCGGGTCAGATGCGGGTCGCGGTCGAGTAGGGCTTCCTGAACCAAAGGCAGTCGGAAATCGGGTCGTGCGCGTGGGTCTTAACTAGGTAGGGTTTCGGTCAGTCTGGGCCAACCGGGCCCGGTCGCATGCGGGCTTGGGGATGGGTGGCCCCTTTGTTGTTTTTCTTCCTTTTATGGGCTTTGATTAAAAATTTTGGGCCAGGCCCACGCCGTAGGCCTATCTAGCCAGCGGATGGCCATACAAGCTGGAGGCCAACGAACCAAGTCGACCCAACCCAAGGATCCGCTCGGCTCGTTTCTATAATATTATAATAATAAAAAATAATAAAAAATAATAACAAATAATAAAAAATAAAAAAAATGATAAAACTTAAATTATTTTTCCAAAAAATAAAAAAAATCAGAAATATCCCATGTTTTCCTAAAAGTCCAAAAAATAAGAAAAAAAGCCAAAAAAATGATTAATATTTTTAGAAAAAGATCAAAAATCCAAAAAATGTCTTCTTATGTTCAAAAAATAGAAAAAGACAAAAAAAAAATGTTTTTCCTCCACAAAATGCATGGAAAACCCCTCAAAAATCCAAAAAGCCTTAGGATTTAAATAAGATTAGATACTAGAAGAGCATTAGTGATTAACTAGTGTAATTAAGTATTCGAACCTAATTTCTCTAGTTGTGCAAGAGCGAATATTCCTCCCAATATCTCGCTTAGGCTTCTAATTGACTCACTCCAACTTGATTAGTGGCGACTCCTTTTTAAAATTAACTTATAGGTTAAAATATCAAATCATTAAGTCATGAATTTGTGGACTTGGGAGAGTCCAAGCTAAGCCTAATAGACCTAGCCGAACCACTAACCTCCTCCGCAAGCACCCATCCCTAATCGGGTACCAAAAAAGAGGTCGCGACAGCTTGGCGACTCCACTAGGGACAATTTGTGGACTTAGGCTGTTTTTTTTTTTTCTTAAACACTTTATTAACTTGAGCTTTTTTCTTGTATGCAGGTTAGTAGCTTAGAGATCTATTTTAATTTTGTTAAAATAAAATGTCTTGTGATTATGAATTGTTATGCCTGCTTCACTGTTTTAGCACTACACATGGCACACATAGCCTTGCTGTTGGACCTAGGCCACCATAGGATATTTAGGATGGTGTTAAGAAAGATACGGCCTTGAACGCGAGACTGCAATGTAGAGGTTGCATTTCTTTTCTCCGAATTTCTTTAGGTAGAGCCGAGATTAAGAGGGTATGATGCTAGTGTGAGATTGCGACCAGCAAGCACCCATTTAATTTCAACGAGTTTTTTCAGTTAGACGTCGAGCCACACGTACCATGCGCATGTCTCTGTGCTTGCCATTTTCTTTAAAAGCAAAGTAATTTCTTTACTTTTTTACTTAGTCCTTTTTTTATTGGCTCATGGCAATTTAGGTAGGTTATTTGAGTCCCGGTTTATATGTGATGAGAGGAGACGATATTCAGTTTATTTCCACCTACAAGGTAGAGCTCTTCAGATGGTGGGGTCAATTGGACCAATTTGCTCAAGAGCGTGTGAAAGTCAAAGTCAGTCATCTCTTATCATTGTTCCAAATTCTTGTGCATCTTGAAGTCCTGCAGGCGATAGCACATTTCTGGTGCCTTAGGACATCCACTTTTATGTTTGGCAAATTCAAGCTAAACCCAACTCTGGAATAATATAGCATCATCATTGGAATGCCTCTTGAGAGTAAGCTTGTTAGACCACCAATAGGTTTAGACCCACTGCATGGGTTAGCACGATTTTTAAGAACTAAATTTCATGTTATGAGGCTTATTCTCGAAACCAATCATAATACTTGCCCATTAGCATTTTTGACTGCTTGTTTTGAAAAACCCATGACCCAAAAAAGTGAAATTTTCCCCCTAGCCTTTTTCGGGTTCATCATTTTCGCCCATCAAAAAGATGCCATAAGCCCCTCAATAGCATGTGTGGTTGATAAGGTCTCGAGAGGGAAAAATTATGCCAACATGATTTTAGTCAAAACATTCTTGTTCCTCAATCGTTTAAAAAAAAAAAACACAGAAAAAATTATGCAAGCCTCCCCAGAAATTTTACAAGTTCGGTTCTTTTTCCCATCCAAGCAAATTTTGATGCCTCATGCAATCATTTGAAACAAATGATTTCGAAAATCCATTATAGAAATTTGTGGTTCTAGGATCACACATTCCCAACCAAAACTATTTTAATTGAATAAATTTCCTAAGAGACTCTACTTGAGCATTCCTATAGTGTGTCGGCTGGTTTCATGAAAAGAGAGCTCACTTTGCTTACAAATATTATAATCCGATTCTGTTGCTCGGCCTCACCGGTGCTACTCCCTATTATCCATATAGGGTGGCTCGATAATATGGAGCCCTTTAGGAGATCCCATAGCCTTTCAGGAAGAAGATCCCTATGCTCCTTTTCGCCCATCAAAATCGTGACTGTGCATCGAGATTGCCATTATTGAGGAAACATGGAGTAAGTGCCATTGCAAAAGGATCATGGTACTCGAAGAGCTTGGGGGACAGGAAAAAGCCCATCACGCCTCTGAGTCCTACATCCACAGCCATCGTATCCCGACAAGATGAGGCCGTCGATCCCTCACCGCAAGATTAGCCAACACGAGCAAGTGGAGCATATGCAAAGGGATTTGGGAATAAGTTGAGTACATATCTCAGAGCCCGAAAGCAAATATTTTCACAAGAACAAGGCTTCCCGTCGCATATAAAATAGCAGTCAGGTGCCCCCTAGTGTTAATATTGTAAAAATTTTGTCTTAGTCCCATTGTTTAGGGACTCATGTATTTCGTTCTGTCATTTTAATTCCAAGTTTAGTTGTTAGAAGTATGTTGTTTGTGAAATCCTCTTTTGATAAATAAAAAACAGTTGGACCGTTGCCATGGGTCAATTCTTATTTACTCTCGTGCTCATTCATTGTTTTGCGACAATAGGTAATTATGAAACACCAACCACCAGTCGCCCACAAATGGTCTTAGGCAATAGGACCCAATCAGAATGATGTACAAAATTGCCTCGCTAACATTGAAGACGGCATAGGACAGATGTCCATTGCCCTTGGACAACTCTTAAGGCAAATGGAGTCCACTAAAGCCAAGTCTAACTTCGTAGCTGCTTTAAACATGCTCATGACACCTGCAAATTTGCCAAATAACCAACAATATAGATAGCTTGTAAAGATCATGAAGAAGCTGAACCGGCTGTAGGGGCAAGATCCCATTAATCTATCTAATTATGCCGGCATTAAGTTGAAGAGTTTAAAGTGCCTGAATGCGATGGATATGCCAATATCTCTTAGCTAGATGCCTACTTGCAAGCCTTCCTAGTTTGAAGGATGATTCAATCGTATCAATCAAACCTGACTAGCCTCGCCTTGCGGTGGTGCATTGTAAGGAGGATTAGTCCCCTTAAGACCTGGGATGAACTAACTAATGCCTTCCACTAAAAATATAATGTTGACATCAACACTGACATCACCCCCACCCTACTAAGAGCTGATAGTTGTGGAGTATGAAGAGCCGATAGTCGTGGAGACGATGGGTAATATGTTTTTAAGAACACAAGCCATGTCAGGGAGAAGCCCAACCGCCTAGTCTGACTTGCGACCCACAGAAAAAGACATCAATGTAGCCTTGCATGATAAATGGACGATTAGGCAGTATCCTACTATTGAGAAGCTTCCCACTAGGAAAGGCAAGGAACCCACATACGAGGTCAATGCCATAAAACCTATTTAAGACCGAGGTACGACAATGCAACTTCTTAGGCTTACCGCAAGAGCTAGGGTCCAAAAAATGTCAACCCCCATCAACCTAGGGAGTGAAGCTCCACCATCTCCTAGTCCCATTGACAAAGTCTAGCTGGCGAATGAAGGGCTTTACTCAAAAGGTCCAGACCATGAGTCAAGAAAAAAAAAGCCTAAGCAATTCGAGTCAACGCTTGCCACTGAATATAGGCAAAACCTAACAACCAATGAGTCGTCATACCAAGACTTCGAGCATCCCATAGGATACAATCCTAAAGGTTACCATTCTCTAGGGTACAATTCTTAGGGCTACCGGTATTATATAGATGAAATCAGCTATGCATCGTATGACTGCCTCCCACCCATATACAGGATCCAAAGCCTGTTAGATGAGGGAACTTTTGTTCGTCATGACTTGTCTCCTAATGAACTGCTAAATTTGTCACTCGACCATGAGGACGACGTAAACGCCTCCTCCTCATTTGGTGATTTTGACCTAGAATAAAGCCATGAAATGATCTCTATAGAGCTAGCTTTCTTGAAATAGCAAAATTCACAGCCGCAATAAATATGCAATGGGAAAACCAATTGCCTAGCCAAGACATAGCGGGCCCATCTTGCCTTCATAGGATTATGACCCCTAAAGAAATGAGGGTACCTAACCTCCGTAAGTATAATGGCACGACTTACCTCGTGGCCCACTTGCAATATTTCCACGCTAAAATGAGTTGACACTACAACCCGACATCATTCACAACTCATGCTTTCTAGGAAATTCCTACAGGGCTTGCATTACAATGATTTGTCATGGCAAATATCTACCTCATGAAGGATTGGAATGAGTTGTCTTCCACATTCGTACATTAGTACTAAAGCCAGATTGGAGCCGAACTATCTTGTGAGAACTTGGTTCGCTTCAGAAGAAGACCAATGGAGGATTTCCAAGCATATGCAGAAAGGTGAGAGGCTTTTATGATGCAAACCTACCCTCAACTGGCCGAATAAGAAATGATGAAGTTATTCATAAAAGTTTTATCCCATAAGCATTGATGTTGGTTGCGTAGACTACACTTCCGTAGCTTCAATGAAGTAATTCTCTCATGTTAATATTTTGAGTCTATTAGAGGCAAAGAACTTAAAGGCACTTGATTGCAGAACCAACACTATCAAAGTGCCCATTTTCTTAGGAGTTTTTAAGGGTTTTGGTTGTTTTTTTTTATAATCTCATATTTCCTATCTTGTCTAGTGTGTTATTGTTGTAATTTCTGTTCCAGTAATTTAATGTATAGTTCTAATATTTCATTTCAAGAGTATGAGGCAGTATTCCAGACCAGCCCGGTGATGCTATCTAACCATGAAAAGAAAATATCATCCAAGGAGAATACTAAGGGCTAGGCTTCCCCATGCTTCCTCCCCCAAGATATATATTTTTGAAAACAAAAAATATTTCATTACTAAAAGCTTTTATCAAAATAAGATGTTAAATTTAACCCTATTTATTTTTCTAACTCATCCACTTCGTGTCTCAAAATATCATCCCTATTCCATTTGACTTAGTTTGATAGGGGGCATTTGAAGCTGGCGCATCATGTGAACTCGCCGAATTCAAAGACACTCTTCAAGAAAGCATGGGCAAATAGAAAAGATCATCCCTTTATAAAAAAAAGGGTAAGTCTTATTCCTTGAACGTAATATTGGAAACAATGTCTCATCTCTTCTATTTACAGGAAGCAATGATGGGTCATAATAGGCATAGGCATATGGTTGAACTCGAAGCATACATACCATGGTAGCTTAGGGCAGGGCAACCTCCTCCGTACTGCTCTCAGCCTTCCCATTTTACGGGCCATCCTTGGAGCTCTAGGCACTCCACCTCGTTCCAGTACAACTCTGTCTCAAGTCTAAGCAATATCTTCTTCACATAATGTTCCCGATCAACTAGACATTGCAATTTCATTAATGGAATTTCCAGTTTCGACAAGCCAAGAAGCATAAGGAAGGAATCTTTTATCTTCCTTTGAATTGGCTACTGTCAATAGGGAGGAAATCCAGACAGTTGAGGCGATCTCTAGTCCCCTATTCAGATGATGAATTTAAAACCTGGAAACCTCACTTCTTGTTTTAGACACATACTCTCCCAAGAAGTGATTGTTATCAAGAAAATTGGAGATTTTGATTGTCCATCTCAGGTTCCATGGAAGCTTAAGGTACATGACTTTGCTCAATGTTGTTATAGTCAAAGACAGAAGAAAAATTCCATAGAAGGAAGGTGTTGAAGATGAATCAACGACTATCAATTGTGTACATAGGGCCACAAATGAAGAGGGCCAATCAAAAGAGACATTGGACAATGTCAAGACAAAAAGGCTATCATTGATATTCAAATAGCCCTAGGAGTCAACAAATACAAACTCTAAAAAAAGGGTGATTTGGTATCGTTTCCAATACTCCCCCTCTCAAAATTCGCTTTTGACATGTCTTCCCCTATTGACAGAAAGCATCGTGACTTAAGAGCCAAACTCAATGGTTAGATTTAGCAAATCAATATTGGCCAAGCTAGCAAATCAAATGACCCATATCAATTTCACCCAACCAGATGCTAAAAGATGTGTTGTCTGGGAGCTAGTTTAATTAAATGGAGAAATAAACGCTCCATGAACACAACCAGCATTGCGGCCTAGTGTTGCATAAACAAGAGGATAATTAACCTAATGAAACGAAAGATGTAGGGTTTCATGCCCTCCTCATACTTTAGATCTATTCAATTATATGCAAACTAGTGAAGGGTAATATTGTATCGCTTCCAGTTGATCGACTCTTGAGAGAGTTTGTAACTATCATGTTCCCTCTTATCTATTGTAGGATCACCTGACCGTTAAAGATACAGAAAAAAAAGTCAATGAGAGGCATGCCGGACTCTAATAAGCTCTCCTAAGTGAAATGACATCCAAAGTATCACCAAAGCAAATGACAGAAATCCTTCAGGCCTCAACTCACATTTGATTTTGGCCCTATTAATTGATCAATTTTTATCTTCTCTTCTGTAGGGGCAAAAACAGAACTACCCATCACCAACCGATCCTTCTTATGTCATCTCCTTATTCATTAGGGACAATTCTTTGACACCCATTTGTGAATAACTCTTTTGATGTTTAAAATTTAACATATTTGTAAATACCATTATGTTAAATAAACACCCCTAAAGCCATTAATAAGGTATTTTTTGAGTAAAAACCATTCATTTGTTTTGAGTGTACAAACTCCATCATATTTAAAATGCTACATGCCTTTTTCAAATGGATTTTGCATGATGATTTTGTTTGTTTGAATCACTGATTCCACTAAGGGTTATATTAATAGATAGCTAAATGAAGAATACAAGATTGATCGAGCATGCTGGATGAGGCGCATTAGGATGATAAAAGGCAAGTTATATCATACACTCAGTCCTCTATTTATACACTTGTGAGATGAGTGTAGAAAATTCCATGTCCGTAGGATAAAGGGTTCTCTTGCAAATGATATGATAACCTAAATTGAGAGGCATTCTATTTCTCTACCTTAAACACTATAGGTTATCCATTGCTTACCCCCTTTGAGCCCCATACACTTGTGGCATTTTGTTCATACCCCCGTCAAGAACCACCTTATACTAGGGCAGATCCGAGGCGAGGCGACATCACAAGGTGAGAAAGGGGATAGAAATTTTTTTGCTCGCACTTGCATCAATCTTTAGGTGTCTTTATTGTATATTGAACACTCATGATAATTTAAGTGCCCTAGAATGATGAAAAGCAATTCATTCTCTATGCACTTGTATCCTAGTACAGCCCAATTGAGTTTGTAATTTTACTCTCACATTGAGGCAAAATAAAAGTTACTATCATTCAAGCAGTATGGCCTTGAGCGTCGGCCGAAGATGAAGACGCAAGAGTCTTACAACAGTGTTTGCTTGAACTTGCCTAGATCAATTCCTCTAGCAATAAGAATTAAAAAAAAAAAAACTAAGGGCATAAAAAAGCAGTGTACCTGGTAAAAGCAAGGTCAATGCCCATAAATGAGAAAATTCGCTTAAAGTTAAGGGTATGAAAAAGCAGTGTGCCTAGTAAAAGCACAGCGAATACCCCCAGACAAAAGATGAATTTTAGCCATTGGTGCTTCCAAATAGAACGGCTATTGTGGTTCAATCAATAGAGCCTCCATCTGGCAGTGAGAAAAAAAACCATTGATAATGCCAAGGCAATCACCAACTCTCACCTTCTTACACATGAGCCAAGTCCACAATACATCTTTCTTGTAAAAGTCTCTTCACACTAGGGCACTTCAATTAACATAAGATTTTATGTGTTTATAAGCATCGCTTGAAGAAGTACAAGCAAGATTATTCTATCTCTCTTCGCAGGGTTCTTGACTTGTAAACCCGGAGATGATCATGCGATATTTCATTCATAAGCCTTGACGTTGATGGTCTCCTGTCGTTGACCAAGCCTACATTATAGTCTCGACGAAGACCTCTCATATTGGTAAGATCGTACAACTTGCGAAAATACTCGGATCCCTACTGACAAGATGATAGTGAGAAAGTGTGGTCCTTATAAATCTTACATCAATGGCCAAGATAAAACATCATTTTCCATGAGAGCGAGCAGAAAGGCTTTTTAGATTGAAAGTCCCTCATTTGACATGTTTAAGACATCTATATTCTGAATGAAGGTTGTCCTTCAAATTTTCCCCAGTAGAACTCAGATGATGCAAAATGGACAAAATTGTCATGCATGAATCACATTTAAACTCATAAATTTAAATTAAGTACAATCATGTGTCCATATAGTGCAAATAATAGACCTACTTTCAGAGATTAGGGATATCACTAGGTAAGCATATCCCTATCCCCATTTGTCTTAGGTACCTACCACTATCTAGGTACTCTCTTATCAACACTCGACCTATTCAAGTCGTCTCCTGAGTTTGGATGCTTGCAACTGTCCAGGTATCTCCTTGTCTTTGAGTACTGGCTACCATTCAGATACTATCTTTTCTTGACACTTGACCTATACGAGTTATCTTTGTAGTAAGGATGCTTGTGACTATCCAAGTATCCCTTTGTTTTTGAGTACCTACCACTGTCTAGGTACTCTCTTTTGACACTCGATCCGTTTGAGTTGTCCTTAGAGTATTGATACTTGCGACTATCCAAGTATCCCTTTATCTTTTGGTACCTACCATTGTTTGGGTACTCCCTCCTATCGACACTCGACCTATTTGAGTTGTCTTCAGAGTATTGATACTTGCAACTGTCCAAGTATCAATTTGTCTTTAGGTACCTCCCATTGTCTAGGTATCCCATCATCCATGAGTGCCTATCACCATCTAGGTACTCTCTCTTATCAACAATCAACCTGTTTGAGTTATCTTCAAAATATTTATACTAGTAGCTGTCCAAGTATCCCATTGTCTTTGAATACCTACCGCTGTTTAGGTATCCCCTTTTCTTCAAGTACTTGCTACTATTTAGATGCTCCCTTTTACCGAAACTCAACCTGTTCAAGTTGTCCCCAAAGTTTAGATGCTGGTGACTAATCAAGTATCCCATTGTCTTCGAGTATCCGACAATGTCTAGATACCCCCTTCCCATGACACTTGACTTGTCTGAGTTGTCCTCAAAATTATATCATTGAATACTAGCAGTTGTTCAAGCACTCCATTGCTTTGTGTGCCTACGGTTATCCAGGTATACTCTCTTATCATCATAATGCTTGGACCTGCCAGAGTGGTCCAAAATTATGTCATTAAATACTTGTGTTTATCCAAGTATTCCACTGTTTTATATGCCTATGGTTACCCAGGTGTTCTAGTCCTTTTGAGCACTTACGGCCATCTAGGTAAGCCTCGTGCTCATTCAAATTTATGTTACCAGGAGGTGGGAGACCTTCATGAATATGCGAAGCGTGTCCTCAATATTCCAACGATCAAGAGGTGGGAGACCTTCACATATATCACAGTACATCCTTGATATTCCCTTTATTAGGAGGTGAGAAACCTTCATGAATAGCCGAGGTGTGTCCTCGATATTCCAACTATTAGGAGGTGGGAGACTTTCATGAATATGCGGGGTGCGTCCTCGATATTCCAATTGCTCAGAGGTGGAAGACCTTCACGAATATGCGATGTGAGTTCTTGATATTCCTACTACTAGGAGGTGGGAGACCTTTACAAATACACGAGGCACGTCCTTGATACTCTAACTACCAAGAGGTGGGAGACCTTTACGAATATATGAGGCTCATCCTCAATATTCCAACTGCTAGGAGGTGAGAGACCTTCACGAATATATGAGACATATCCTTGATATTTCAACTGCTAGGAGGTGAGAGACCTTCACGAATAGTCGAGGTACATCCTTGATATTCTAGTTACCAAGAGGTGAGAGACCTTCATGAACCTTTGAGATATGTCCTTGATATCCCACATACCATGAGGTGAGAGACCTTTACGAATATCACAAGTACGTCCTCGATATCTCATTTTACCAGAAGGTGGGAGACCTTCACAAATTCTTAAGGAGATCGGAGACTTTCACAAAGGTGTCTCCTCAATATCACAACTTCTTTCCCCCGGGAGATGGAGGACCTTCATGGATCATCCAAGTACCCCTTCGATGCTTGCAAATGACTAGGTATTTTCGATAATTTAGTACTTGTGATCATCCAAGTACTCTTTCAACACTTGCGAATATCCAGGCACCCTTTAGAGTTCGTACTTGTGATCATCCAAGTACCCCTTTGATACCTGCAAACGACTAGGTATCTTCCAAGGTTCGTATTTGTGATCATCCAAGTACTCTTTCAAAATCTGTGAATAACCAGGTACTCCTTCGACGCTTGCAAAGGTCTAGATATCCTCCAGGTCAGTACTTATGAATATCTATGTACCTTTTTAATGCCTGTGAATGTCCTTGTATCTTCCCAAATAGATACTCTGAGAAAGGTTGACGCATCCCCCGAGAAAGGTTGAGTAACCATCCGGTGTTTTTGACAGAGATCAAGCACCCAACAAACAGATGCCCTGAGAAAGGTCGACGCATCCCCTGAGAAAGGTCGGGTAACCATCCTGTGTTTTTTGATAGAAATCAAGTACCTAACAAACATATGTCCTAAGAAAGGTTGGCGCATCTCCTCAAGAAAGGTCGGGTAACCATCCGGTGTCCTTGATAAAAATCAGGCATCCAACAAATAGATGCCTTGAGAAAGGTTGGCACATCTCTCGAGAAAGTTTAGGTAGCAATTGGTGTCCTTGATGAAGATTAGGCACCCAACAAACAGATGCCTTGAGAAAGGTCGACACATCCCCCAAGAAATGTTGGGTAACCATCCTGTGTTTTTGATAGAAATCAAGTATCCAACAAACAGATGTCCTGAGAAAGGTCGGCGCATCTTTCAAAAAAGGTCATGTAATCAAATGGTGTCCTTGACAAAGATCAGGCACCCAACAAACAAATGCCTTGAGAAAGGTCGGTGCATCTCCCGAGAAAGGTTGGGTAACCAACCGGTGTCCTTAACAAAGATCAGATGCCCAGCAAACAAATGTCATGAGAAAGGTTGACACATCTTCTGAGAAAGGTCGGGTAACAATTCGATATCCTTGACAAAGATTAGGCACCCAATAAATAGACGCCCTGAGAAAGGTTGATGCATCCCTCGAGAAAGGTTAGGAAATCAACCAGTGTCCTTGACCAAGATCGGGCACCCACCAAACAAATGCCCTGAGAAAGGTCAGTATGTCCCCCAAGAAAGGTCGGGTAAACAATTTATTGCTCTAACAGGCGACTGAAGAATGGTTCGAGTCCAGGAAAAGCAATTTCCCATCAAGGCAATTGAAGAAAGATTCGAGTCCTAAACAAATAATCTATTGCTCTAATAGGCGACTGGAGAATGATTTAGGTCCTGAAAAAGCAATCTCCCATCAAGGCGATCGAAGAAAGATTCGAGTCTTGGAAAAGCAACCTCCTCACGTCACTAGGTAAGATAATCCCCTGGTTTTTGCCAAACTCGAGGTTTGCACCTTATCTTACTCATTCCTGGTAAGTAATTACATATATCTTCTTATCTATCTTGGTATGTGTAATATTATATTGCTCATTTTCTACATAGGACACCCAGTCCCTTGTCTTTGAATGCAACCTCTACAAGCTCACATTCAAAGAGGAGCGGTTGTTAACACCTAAATTTTCATTAGGTTTTTTAGTTAGGACTTATCTTTTTTGGATAATAAATAATAAATAATAAATAAAAAAAGAGGAGCAGTAGTCTGTTGTGGCTGGGTCTTTGCACCTAGGCCATTTTCTTTCTTTTCCCCTCCACACAAAGGCCTAGGGCCCAGCCTTTTCTCCCCCTAGGCCCAACCCCCTTTGTTGGAGAAATCTTCTTGAAGTGTTTTGAAGCTGACAAAACTTTTTCATTAGTCTAGTCTGAAGGTTTGCAGACTCTGCTATTTAAAGTCTGAAGACCTCTGGACAGCCAGACTCAAGACTCAAAGTCTATCCTCATTGACAGTCTCTAATCCGTTGAAGAAAGGTTATCCAGAACTGGATGTTTCATTAAGGATATGACCTTATCGACTAGAGAAGATCTCTTGGCTAGAAAAGACATAACGGAATCCTTTGATTGATCGAGATTGACTTGAAGATTAAGGATCCGATGATTACCTAAATATTCTTGGAAAGTTCTACTTATGGAAACCGAGATCCTGATTGTATGGGCGAACATGATTGATGAGCTATCGACACTTTCCTTTAATAGCTCGAATAATCTTCCTAATTGATTCCATCCAACGGGTAAATTGGAGGAATTCCTTTGGTAAATGCTAACGGATATGATGGCATGAAGGAGTATATAAGGAAGACGTTTCAAGTTGTTTGAGGTGTGCGCGATAAAAGAATTCCAAAGTCTGAAGCTCCTTGTTGTTTAGACAATTCCTTTGAGCAAAACCGTGTATGCAAAAGAGAGTCTATATTTGTGAGAAAACTTGAGGAGGTGTGGTAGAACATCTACACTGTGGAATCAAGGAAAAGCTGTGCTGTAACTTCTCTTTTGTTCATAGTGAAATCCAGCCGGTGGGCTGTCAGTGCAGAAGAGTGGATGTAGGCTTGGAATAAGCTAAACCATTATAAACCTTGTGTTCAATTTTCTCTTCCTTACTCTCTTTACCTTGATCGTACTTCATTTTGTTAACTTCCTTTCTATCGTTTGCCTAGAATCACTTCCATATCTTGAAAAACTATTTGTGCACCTATTCACCCCCTCTAGGTGCTTATACTAGCTATCTCACCCTTTTCCATCTTCCTCCCTTTGTCTTCTTTTCGGTTGGATATGCAACACGTGCCAAAGGCCGAACGTGCGTGACGCCGGAATGGAGGAGGAGCCGATTACATATGATGCAATAGGCGGAGGGGACCCGTCTCCAATGCGAGGTGGCTTGGCTAGAGCCACCTCGACGGATAGGATGCTGATTCAGCTGGTGTAGGCTGCTCGAAGTGCGAAGGACCAACGGCCGAACCACTGTCAACCAGTCTTCCCCTTGCCTATATATAGGATGTCAGGGGAAGGCCAAATGAGTGGAGAGGGATCACCGGCAACCAGCTTCAAGAACCTCCCCAAAGAGACTTTAGGGGAGGCTTGAGGGTGAGCAGCCAAAGATCCAAGGTTGGTCGGAGAGATGAGGGAAATCAAAGGAGCTCATGGGCGGAGCAAGGGTGAGCGAGCAAGCTAGAGAGGGAGGAGATGTGAGCGGAAT
The DNA here is from genome assembly GCA_016097545.1 of Eucalyptus victrix. Classification (NCBI taxonomy): domain Eukaryota; kingdom Viridiplantae; phylum Streptophyta; class Magnoliopsida; order Myrtales; family Myrtaceae; genus Eucalyptus; species Eucalyptus victrix. The sequence continues at coordinate 27,071,480 of CM027840.1, read as the reverse complement.
TCCTGTCGTTTGTTGCCACGCGTAGCATTGGTCACTGGACCCGATGCCTCCACCGCCAACGATGCCGTCTGCTCATAGCATCGCCACCCACTTCTAGATTCGGTGAGTGGGGCACTTTCCCCACCCCTTTATGCATAGACTGCGTCAAAACTTGTGGCCATTCGCATCGTGTGCTCTTTGGCATCGTCGACTTCGATGCCTCCGCCGCCAACAATACTGTCTGCTCACACCTTCGTTGCCTACTTTTGGATTCGCAACGTCCCCAACACCATCCCCGACTACCCATCGCAACTCTCGCCGCGTTGGGCTCGCCACTGATCACCTCACCGCCATGGCTCCCGATCTCCTCACGTAGTCCTTACGCTGACTCGATCACTACAGTTGTGTCATCGCCAAACCACTTGGGATATTGCCGCAACCAAGCCTCAGGTTAATCATCGCCGGGCCCACATGGGCTTAGGGATGGGTGGCCCCTTTGTTGTTCTTCTTCCTTTTGTGGGCTTTGATTAAAGATTCTAGGCTGGGCCCATGCCTCATGCCCATTTAGGCCAGCGGATGCCCATTTAGGCCGGAGGCCGTGAGCCGAGTCGACCCAAGGGGGGATCCAACCTAAGTCGTTTTTATAAAATAATAATAATAATAATAATAATAATAATAATAATTATTATTATTATTATTATTATTTATTTCCATAAAATAAAAATAAAAATCATAAGTATCCCATGTTTTCCTAAAAAGTCCAAAAATTCAAAAAAAGGTCAAAAATGATTAATATTTTTAGAAAAAATAAAAAAATGATTAATATTTTTAGATAAAGATAAAAAAATCCAAAAAAAAAATGTCTTCCCGTGTTAAAAAAAAAAAAAAGAAAAAGACCCAAAAAATGCTTTTCCTCCACAAAATGCACGAAAAACCCCTCAAAAATCAAAAAGCCTTAGGGTTTAAACAAGTTAGATACCAGAAGAGTATTAGTGATTAACTAATGTAATCAAGTCATCGAACTTAGTTTCTCCGGTTGTGCAATAACAAATATTCCTCCCAACATTCTTTACCAAATATATATATATATATATATATATATATATATATATATATATATATATATATTCCTCCCAATATTTTGCTTGGGTTTTTAATCGACTCATCCCAAATTGATTAGTGGCGACTCCTTTTTAAAATTAACTTATAGGTTAAAATATCAAATCATTAAGTCGTGAATTGGTGGACTTGGGAGAGTCCAGGCTAAGCCTAATAGACCTAACTGAACCATTAACCTCTTTCGCAGGCGCCCATCCCTAATCGCATGCCAAAAAAGAGGTCGCAACACCTCTTAATTCTTTTTTGCATTGATTAAGGACAAAATCCATCTTCAACATGACAAAACAACAACACAATCATTTGACCCAAATGTTTATGTAGTGAAATTGTGAAAGTTTCACGTTTTCGTACAAGAATTTAGCTCTAAACATAAAATGTTATGGATCTCGGGTGAACTAAACATTGACGATTTTAGAATTGACTGGTTCAATTTTAGTTTTCAATCTTTTAGAACCATAGGTCATAGGATTGGTTTCTAGCTCTAGGTCGAGAACTGATCATCCTAAATACAACGGATTTACGTGTTTTGACATTGTGGCTACTCTAATGGGAAAAGATTGATGGGATGATTCCACTATATGTTTCTAAATCCTAGATACACCCAAACTTAAAAGAATCAATCATAAAAGAGGAGTATTCTTATGTTTTCAATTCTCTTAGATAATGGCTCTCAAAACTCTCTAGAGTTCTAATCAGTTTCTCTTCTAAAAATAAGCTTTGAAAATCGGGATAAAATAAGTTTGGATTGGGGCCGCCTGGGGTTGAGCACCCACCAAAATAGGTTTGAGTGCCCAACGATTGCACTGAAAATCACAATAGCTATCAGGCACTGTCTGAGAGCCTAGCTAGCTTTGTTCAAGCACCCAAACTTGGTCAGATCCTTTGCTCGGTGCCCGCCTAGTGGCCTAGTTTGTCTAAGCACTAGGTGACTAGTTTCCTTGCATCTTCACGGTCCACCTCTAACTCTCGCCCCTGAAAACATTCCAAGTATCCCATCAAACGCATTTGTGTGTCAATTCCAAATCAAACGGGAATACTTCGAGCCATAATCAACAGATCTCCACTTTAGCGAGAAATCCAACTTTATCATCATCGATTGACATCTCTCCCGAGCCCCATTAGCCTTCTCACCTGTTGCAGATGTTGACGAGTCCTTAGAGTAATATGCTTTGTTAACGTGTATGCTAGATCATGCCTTGTGCACATTTTCAATCTATATGGTTCCCTATGACACATGTAGCACCTCAAATCTTGCATTACAAACTTATGTGATTTGGTAGTGTGCGTACATGCGGGAAGAGATCAATAAATGGTTCCACTAAAATTGGTAAAGAGAAAGATCACATACATATGAGCTGATCCCAAGTCAAATGTAAAGCTTCGAGCCATAATCAACAGAGGCTGACTTGATCAATTAATACAGAAAAAAAGAAGTGTATGCTAATGAAAAAGAGGCTGTGAAAACAGCGTCCATATGTATAATTTATGTGGACAGTCCTGCCTTCTCTTCTCTCGCAGATAGCAAAAAATTGTCGGCGGGGACCATTGCTTTGTCCGAATCTTGATGAGAGCCTTCCGGGATCCTCCATCATTAGCGGAAGGCAGGACCATCCATGTGCTTCAAACAGAGACTCGCCCCGTCGGGCACGTCTCGTCTCGGTCATTCGGACCAAGTCATTTCCTCGGCGCCCTTGTGGAAGAAACTCGGCTCGGGCACGCCACCGATTCAATCTGCCCACCAAGTCGTTGGTCCCATTTGCGTGCGCTCTCAGATATCCATAGTGGACAAACGTGCATGATACGCTTGGAATATACGTTTGGAGTGAAGAGACTTCGCGCATAGTCTGTGCCCATGGACCCTTATATTGTCTAATCCATTGATCACGATCAATCGTCGATTGGCTATATGAATATGGTTTGTGTGCCTTTCTTTGACGTTTCCACAAATCTATGTATGTAGATGACATTTCAACATCTCCTTCGTCAAGTGATGTGGGAGAATGATTCAACATGTCTTTCACAAGCAAGTCGGATTAAGAGCAGTACGTGAAATTTGACTGATGGTGGTGGATGCATATATATGGTAGGAATGAAATTGATTCTAATACCATGTTAGAAAGAAACTTAAATTAATAGGAGGAGAGAGATTACATGAATATAAACAGCATGTTGAATCTATTGTAAAGTGATGTAAGACAATAATTTAACATGCCGAATTATAAAGATGAACTATTCATCTAGGGTTCACAATTGATGCTAGATCTTTTTTTAATTAATTAATTCATACCACACCATATATAATTCTAGTAGCCCATATTACAATGTCACTACAGATCCTGCAGATCTAAATATAGACCTACATTTGATTCCTTTTTTTCTTCCCATTGACCGTTGAGGTTGGGGGCCATAAAGAAGTCATTACCAAGCACCATAACATACACAGGTGAATCCAAGGGAGGATGGTAGATGCTGTCACCCCAGTCTGTAGATGTATCGTGCGATTTTCATTCATTATACTTAAGCGAAATCTCTTTGGGGTTCATCGCCTCTCAATAAGATTTGACCAGGTATGTTTACTCTGATCCTTTTTAATCAAAAAGTCTGCATTCCCCATTGATAAGATAGTAGAATATAGTAATATGTCACTACTTTTATCAGGGTTTGTCATTACTGTCAAGATGTCCATCTCTTCAACATCCATCTTTTCGTTGTAATAAAGAATCAAGCCATTAATACTCCAAAAATGTCCCGTTCTATCCTTTTCCAGTGGAGAACGCGGAAGGCTCCCCTATCCTGATGTGATATCGCCCCTTTGGCCGATATAGACGGTCATATTAGCCTGTTTCAAGTCCTCCACGTTCGTCCTCAAGTAGGCTCACCTGTCAAAAGTGGGAAAACTTAAATAGAATCATTCAATTATAATGATGAGGTCTTCATTCATTCATAACTGTGAGGCCTGTCAATGTCGAGCAAATTTGAGGTTAAGATTTTAGTGGTCCAATTTATTGAAGTATCGTCCTACGGTACTTAAATATTTAGTTTGGTTAAAGCTTTTAAATAAAAGCTATCTTCTCTTTATTGGACTTTTTAGTATGGTGCAAGAGCAAAGTCTATGCATTTCTCATGCATTGAATTTATGTTCTATATGTGTAGTTCCTTGGCCTTCAATGGCACGTGGTTTCCTTCGTAGTATTTCAATCTGATTATGTCATACTGACACTTAATTATCGTACTGGACTAGAACCTTATTAAATAAGATGTCCCACCAATTGATATCTGGAAGTTTATGGATTGGAACAATCAATACATGCCTCCAATTTTCGATGGATGACATTGCTACAGCAATTCAATTGCGGGTTACCGACCAAAAAAAAAGAAAAAAAATTGCAGGTTCACCTAGCTTCTTTCGTCGGTCAAGTTGTTGTCATAATTAGGGAAGAGAAAGGTACTAGTCATTGGTCAAAGTCTGCTTTCTTGTTTCCTAAATAGATTTCCGTACTTTTATGTTTTTAACGAGACTCGGTCAGTTCTAATGTTGCACCGCCAAGTCCTGTATAACAAAGGGGAGTTCCGGAACGCGTTATATGCGCAACAGCACATGAGAGATCACTTGAAATCCTATGAATGCCATGAAAAATCCTCTTCTCTTGCTATGTTTCTCCCTTGTCTTACCTTTTCCACTCACGATTTCAGTTCGTCCCACTTTGCAAGAAGGCTCCTCCCTTTCAGTTGATAAAACTGACGATACTTTGACGTCGGAAGACGGTGCTTTTGCCGCGGGCTTTTATCCCGTGGGAGAAAATGCTTATTGCTTTGCCATTTGGTTCAGCAAACCATCTTGTAGTATCCACAACTGCACCGTCGTTTGGATGGCAAACCGCGACCAACCCGTCAATGGAAGATCCACAAAGCTCTCTTTAAGAAAGAATGGTGACCTCGTACTGATCGACGCTGATCGCACGGTTGTTTGGGCTACAAGCACCGGCTCATCCTCCGGGTCATCGATAAAGTTGCTGCAGCTCCTTGACACGGGCAATCTTGTCCTTCGTGACGAGCAGCACGTCATTTTGTGGCAAAGCTTTGACACGCCGACCAACACGCTTCTTCCTCTACAAAATCTCACTAGGAGCACCCCGCTCGTTTCCCATCGAAGCAAGACCAACTTCTCTTCCGGCTATTACAAGCTTTATTTCGACAATGATAACCTTCTTCGTCTTCTTTTTAGTGGCCCTAAGATTACCAGTATCTATTGGCCAGATCCATGGCTTAATAGTTGGGACGCGAAAAGAACATCTTGGAATGACAGTAGAGTTGCAATTCTAGATCCTTACGGGAATTTCACTTCATCTGATGATTTGAAATTCTTAACATCCGATTATGGTGCAAAAGTTCAGAGAAGATTAACGGTCGATTATGATGGTAATGTTCGAGTTTATAGTCGGTCCGAAGGAGAGGAGTGGTCAGTTTCATGGCAAGCCAAATCTGACCCATGCACAATTCATGGCACTTGTGGACCTAATAGTATGTGTACATACCACCCTAGAGAGGGAAGAAGTTGCGTTTGTGCTCCCGGATATGAAAGAGAGAATCTTTCCGACTGGACTCAAGGATGCAAGCCTAAGTTCAACAGCTTCTGTGAGAGCAAAGTCGAAACCGAATTCGTTGAGTTACCACATGCCGATTTCTATGGGTATGACAAAGGCTTCTTTGAAAGGTACACACTCGAGAAGTGCAAGAAATTATGCTTGGATTTGTGCAATTGCTTGGGTATCCAATATAAAAACTCAAACTGTTACCCCAAGTTGCTTCTGTTAAATGGCCGATATTCTCCCAATGTTGAAGGGGGCATCCACTTCAGGCTCCCAAAATCCAATCTCTCCTCTTACAAATTACCGAGGATAGAGTACGCTGCTCTGCAATGTCCAGCCAATGAAGTTTTGCTACCAAGAACTTACGTAAAAAGACAAGAGAGTTTGGCAATCAAGATTTTGCTGATTTTCGTTGGGGCAATAGCTGGAACGGAGGCCATTGTTGTACTCATGGTTTGGTGCTTCTTACATGGAACCAGTCGAGAGAAAGGTAGAGCTCACATCGCTGGATACCACGCTGGACCAACCGGATTCAGACGGTTCACATACGACGAGCTGAAGAAAGCAACACGGAATTTCAGTGAGGAAATAGGAAAAGGAAGTGGAGGAACCGTACACAAGGCTGTGTTGTCAGATTCCAGGGTTGCGGCGGTCAAGCGGCTCATTGACGCTAACCAAGGTGAGAATGAGTTTCTGGCCGAGGTTAGCACCATAGGAAATCTTAACCACATGAACTTGATTGACATGTGGGGGTACTGCGCAGAAGGAAAGCACCGGCTTTTGATCTATGAATTCATGGAACATGGCTCCCTAGCGGAAAATTTGTCTTCTCCGACTGAACTCGATTGGTCCAAGAGGTTTGAAATTGCAGTAGGGTCGGCTAGGGGACTTGCTTATCTTCACGAAGAGTGCTTGGAATGGGTTCTTCATTGTGATGTGAAGCCACAGAACATTCTCCTCGATTCCATGTACCAACCGAAGGTGGCGGATTTTGGACTGTCAAAGATGCTCAAGAGGGAGGGACTGAAGGATTCAGGCTTCTCAAGAATAAGAGGAACAAGAGGTTACATGGCTCCTGAATGGGTTTACAATATGCCAATCACCTCCAAAGTAGATGTGTACAGTTATGGGATTGTTCTATTGGAGCTGGTGACTGGCAGGAGTCCAACAGGAGGGCTTGCAAATACTGAGGGTTGTGATGAGAATGAGAGCAAAAGGTTGACTTCTTGGGTGAGAGAGAGGAAGAGAACAGGAATTCCAATGGAAACATGGATAAAGGAAATTGTAGATCCAAGGCTGACAGGGGAATATGACACTAGGATGGTTGGAGTTTTGGTTGCAGTGGCTCTTCAGTGTGTGGAGGAAGATAGAGATGCAAGACCCACCATGAGACAAGTGGTGGAGATGCTTTTGCGCTGCAGCGATGAAGATGAAGATGAAATAATCCTAGCATAGGTCCTCTATCCGTACCTCTAGAATAAATTACAATTATAAGGTAAAGATCTTCGCATGTTTACAAGTATAAAGTAATGATAGTCATTGAATGTTTCCAGGTATAGGGTACTAGTCTGTGGATTTATCATGTTATGAAGTGTGTTATTTTGCCTTTGTCTTTACATTATTTATTGGGAGGATGATATAAACAATCCCAAAATTTTTGTTGTATTGCATTTAATATACGCTATTTTTTTTTTTATATTCACTTTGCAACCTAGACTTCGAAAAATATCACCATGTTACGTGTTCGAATTTTTAGAACAATAGTTGGCCTTGGCTATGCTGTGTGACAGTTAGGCATGGCAATAGCAAAGCCTTGCAGCGGCAAAACCAAGCCAGGCTCTATGACTGGATACGGCCAAGCCAAGCTAGGCCTTATCCTAGCTTCCCTTCCATGCCATTTCCACGGTTAAGGCTAGGATAGACGTTGGTCCTCCCTTCGCCTTCTTGTAGCTCGTTGGCCCCCATGGATGGCCTGGGCGCACCCAAGAGAATTAGATGCAACATGCCTCGTCTTAAGCAAGTCAGTCAAGCAAGGAGTGCGAGTTATTTCGGTTGATTGAGGAGGAATCTTAAGAATAATATGGAAACTTAAACCAAAACTGAGTGATGCCTATATTAATTTATCTCAAGAACGATAGAACAAAAAAGCCCATTTTGATGGAGTCGCATTTAATCAACACAGATTAAGTGTAGCTAAGTTTCAATCAATTAACTTACTGTATAGAAACTAATTCAATCATCAAAGGTGAAGATATATTTTTTCCTAACAAGAAACGTAATACTTAAGTCATTGGTATTTCAATTTTTTTTTCTGAATTATTGTTGACACATAAATTTTGGTTAAATATTTAGAATTAAAATTACATAGAAAATTAAGAACTAATTTGGCCCCTACAAAAAAAAGATTTTCCGTATCACCTAAGTATTAATATCATTCGCATCTACTAAGTTGTATTTCTATTTACTTTTCCCTTATTTTACGCTATTTTCAGATAAATAAATAAAAAAAAAAAAAAAAAAAAGAAGAGAAATGGCTTGGGGCTGGGCTTGACCCTAGCCCCTTTTTTTTTTCCCCGCAGGCCTAGGGCCCAGCCCCTTCATTTTCTCTCCTCCAGCCCGGCCTAGCCCCCCTCTCTCCTTCTTCCTCCTTCCTCCTTCCTCCTTCCCTTGCATTGTGCCTTACGTGTAGAGATTGATGACGTGCACAAGGACAAGGACATCGGCGAGAGACTTGGATGGATAGGATGTGACTTCAATCCGCTGAGGAGCTCGAGGCAGTAGGCTTGGCCTCCGCGGATAGGGCGGTCGATCGGATGCCAATTCAGCCGAGGGGAGGCCGGTCGACGCACCAAGGATCGGCGGCCGAACCACCTCCATCGATTGAGCTCCTCGCATATAAATAGGACGAGTGTGAGCTTGGTTGAGAGACACAAAAGAGGCAGCAAACTCAGAGGACTTCCCCAGAGAGACATCAGGGGAGACTCGAGAGTGAGCAAGTCGTCAAGAGAGGCTTGAGATCTGGAGAGAGAGAGAGTGAGCGGCGGGGGGTTTTTGGAGATAGTAAGCCAGGGCTCTGATTTCGCCCTGTTTTGATCATGCTGCGCTGGAGCTTGCGGCTGTCCAACTCGTGCGAGCTTTGCTTCGGTGTGTTGCTTAATGCTTTGCCTTGAGTCCCGACGTAATTTCGAGCCTCAATTGGTCCGTTATTTTGGGCCTGCGGAGGCCTGCGTGGCTGGCTGAGACAAGCTCAACCACCTCTGTTCCAGATCGTTGGGAGTAGGCGCACGAGGGAGTCGAGTTTGCGAAGGGGATAGCGGGTCATGAATCGGGTTAGGCGTGAGGCGCTTTCTGGGCTAGGGTTTATGCTTTAGTGGGCCAGACTTGATTTGGTATAAATCTTGGGCTGGGCATTTCTTTTAATTGAGGGTGGGCTTGGGTTTCTTCAAAAAAGGGAAGCTCTGGGTTGGGCCCATGCTTGAGGCCCATTCGGGCCGATGGTTGACGACTCAGGTCTTTCCCAACCCGGAATCCGACCCGGGTCATTTTTTTTAACAATATAACGTTATTTTAATAATAAAAAGAGAAAAATAAAAAAGTTTTTTTTTCAAAAATTAGAAAAATCCAAAATAATTTGCATTTTTCCAAAAAATAGAAAAACCCAAAAAAAAAAAACAAAAAGAAGCCTTTGAGTGGTTTTCCTTTAAAGCATATGTTAATCTCTAAAAGAGAGAAAAAAGAAGTCCGAAAAAAAAGGAAATCATGTTTAAGTTTTTGAAAGCAAATATTGACTTATTCTAATTACGCCTTTATGATGCATGGATTTCTATCTCCTTAAACTGATGAGGAATTGAATTTTAGAATTCGTGATTGGTATAAAATGATGCACAAATGCTTTATCTGATGTTTAAACAAGATTAGGTACCAGAAGATTAACTAATATAATCAAGTCTCGGATCCTAATTTCTCTAGTTGCAAAAAAATAAATTATTTCCCCCAATATTTCACTTAGATTTCCAATCAATCTACCGCAAATCGATTAGTGGCAACTTCTATTTGAAATTAACTTGCGAGTTAAAAATTTGAAACATAAGTTGTGAATTGATGGGCTTGGGACAGCACGGGCTAAGCCCTATGCTTAGGAAGCCATTAGCCATCACACACAAGTGTTGAGTTGTTGAATTTATCAAACATACTCACCCCTAGTGAACACTGGAAGTAGAACCAAATAAAGGAAACCCCAATCAACTGTTGAGTTGTTGACATCAAAATTTTAAATTGGATTATAAAAGTGATGAGAACAAAACTAAAGCAAATAATACACAATTTCATTTTTAGTTTGATAAGTTTTGTTAACTAAATTACATCATTTATTTCATTCTAAGTTAAATAGATTGGTTGATTAAATATATCGTTTAAGATACACTCTTTATTCTTTTGTTTTGTTTTAAAATTTAAACTTAAGAAGAAAAGAAGTTTGGGATGACAGATCCATAGTTTGTAAGTCAAATGTCGGTCACGTGGCCAATTGGGTCGCGTAGGCTGATTTTCAAATTCCCTTCCTTCTTCATGGGTGACCTGTCCTCCCCAATCTTTATGGAGTCTTTTATGTTTGGATGCCCCTTCGTTGGGCTTTTTGTTTAAAGACTCTTGAGGTTCAATAATATTGAGAAGTGTTTTGACCAAAAAATCCATTATGGCGGTTAAGAATTTATATTATGCATATTAAATCAGAACATGCATGTTATATCATTCAGATATTTTCGATCATGTCATAATACATCCAGGTTACACTCAATTTCATATAGACTAGATTAAATCATGCGTGTCATGTTATGTTCCTCACGTTTTAATTGTTTAGTGCTGCGCAAATCTTTTTCTTCAAAAATGAAGAAAGCCTTGTATTTGAGTGATGCTCAGATTTTCAAGGAGACTCACCAAAAGTCCATCACCGGTGCAGACTTCCGTTTGCAAGCTCGCCAGTTTTAGGTAATTTCTTTTATGATTACTTGTAACATCATGTTACCTTTCGTTTTCGTAATGTAAGATGCTCATTGCATGCTCTTAGGCTTCTGTTAGTTTTGGATGTTCAATCATTGCGCAAAAAGGGGCTTGGGAATGTTTTATTGCTGTGAATCTCTATCTTGCGTGTTTTCACTTTATCCTCGAGTAGGATACTTGTCTGTGTATAGCACTCGGAAAAAATTAAAGTGGAACCCAAGTGTGAGATCCACGTCAATCTGCAAGGAAGGAAAAATGCTGTCTTTTTACTTTTTAAGACAAAATAGTGCTCAAATATGAGATCCCACGTCAGTGAGTGTTTCTTAGTTTCTGGGTTATTGTTTGTAACGTAATTAGGGTTGTTTGATAAAAGAAAAAACAAAATTTAAGGTGTTGAATAATGTTAGTTCGGTCCGATTGCACCTCAGGGAACTGAATCAAAAGGATGGAACCATGAATAGCCCAAAATCGTTTGGCCCAGTCCAGTTTTAAAATTGGACCGGTGCTCACCATTGGAGGCTAGCAATATGACCTAGAGGGAATGTGAATAGGTTGTTTTAGAAAACTTGACAATCTTTCGCGAAAATTAGTTGATGTTAAGTAAAGATCATGTTAATGTGATGTTTCAATGCTCGTGATCATAATGCGTGCTTATGAGAGTAAAAAGAGTGAAATAGTAGCACTGAACTATATATAGTGGTTTGACTTTATCCTCAAGCTTATGTATACTATTCAAACTGACAAACACAAGCTAGGCTAGATTTCACTAGTAATTTGCTCAAAAAGTTACAATAAGTAAGCACTAAGATTGCACTACTAGGACTTAGTTGTTGCTCTTACTCTTGTACACGTAGTCTAGATGTGACATCATGAATTTTAGGTTATGTTTTCAATTGAATGAATCGGGTTTTTCATCGACGCACCTATAGTTCTATCCTCCGAGCTAATCACTCACGAGATAACTAGTCTATTTGAGGAAGTCGTTAAGAGATTATAATGCAATAGACTTGAAAATTCGACCAGGAATCGACTACTTCACCGTGCTAGCCTGCAAGGATAATTATGGCACAATTAAAAATCAATTAGAGACCTGAGATAAGTCGACTCGACTAAGCCATGTGATTAAGTGTGGGTGATTCCACATAATTGCAAAATTCTCGTCGATTGGCACTAGATCGATTTTTCTGTCGTTTTGGCACCCCATGTCTACATTTGAAACCTCAAGATTTTCATGATAATTGGGAGTCACCAATGTGTCGAAAATGGACAATGTGGCTCGAAAATAATCGACCACGAGTCAATTACATTGAAAATTTCTAAAAGATACCCAGCAGGTTAGGTTATGCTAAAATTGCGCCATATTGTAATTAACTACGAATTTGAATCCGATTTTAGAAATTGAAAGGTTTGTGATGTCATGATTTATTGAGGGCCATCGGCTCATCCTTCGAAGATTTTTCTGCAAATCGAGATTTTTTGGGAAATTTCAATATAGGGCCGTTTTCGACAGGAAAATTCTGGGGACCATTTTTTATCGCGTTTTTGGGATACAAGTTGGTTCTATTGGCAATGAAAAATATGAATTGAAGTGTGCACATCTTGCTGGAATTTATGGGGGCCGAATTGAATCCAATTGAAGAAGAATTGAGCTCAATTTTGGGGGAAAAATGTTACAAGTTCGTAGCCCTCATGGTGTGCAACATTTGGGGCATCAAGGAAGCTTCTAAAGGAAGTTGTTGGTCTACAAAGTGGCTAAGGAAGCCAGCCCATGTTGGTGGGCCCTTGCCAAGGGAGAAGAGGATGAGGATAGAAGACTTTGGGCCAAAAGGGTCCCTCCACTCTTGAGTTGTCTTCTTCTTTTTTAGTAGAGTGCTTTCTCCATTAGAGGCCATTTTGAGCTCCCAAAGCTGCTGAAAAAACTAAGCTAGCCGCCCCCTGCTGTCACATGCTCGTCGGATAGTCACTGCTTGCAGCTTGTACGTGTTGTGCCCCCGTGCGAGCCCGCACCCCTACCGTGTCTTCCTGCTTGTTCCGTCACCATGTCGCTCCTCTTGATCCTCCTTAGGCCACGTCGAGGTCAGCTGGAGCCCTGTCATCGCCGTCCTGTCATCGTTCGCCTTCGCCATTCACCGCTGCGGCTCTGTCTATCTGTCCCGTGCTATTTCTAACCCTTCTAGTCGCTTGGCCCAACTATTTCGGTTCTTGGACATAATCGAAATCCAGCAAGGGGCCGTGAGCTTCAAGGCTCGTTTTGGGCCACTTTCGAGCCTTGTCGGGTGTCGTGGCTTCAGAGTTTGTTGCCTGTCTCCGCGTTGCCGTCGTCGTGGATTCACTGGATCGCAAAACTAGTGAGTTTACTCACTAAACTCTGCTTATAGAGTTAATAATGCTTAAGGTTGATTATTTTATGCTAAGTTTGGATTAGGTGGTTAGTTAGAACGGATCAGCGATTTAATTATTTATTTATGCATGTTAGGTGGTTGGAATGGCTTAATTAGGGACTAGATAGATCGTATTATTTATCTAGATTGGTTTGGTAATTTTCCAGGCCTATCTCTGTGTTTAATTAGGCATTTCCGACCTAGGTTTCTAATTTTGGTATTTAATTGTATTTATTTAATTAATTTTTGTAATTATTTAATTATTTATTATTTTTCGAAAATTATACTAGAATAGCTAGTGACCAGAATTTTGTGCTGATTGCAATTGTATGCTTGGTTTATCTAATTGAGTGCTAATTTGTGCAAATTGAGTCAAATTGGTGATTTTGGTGATTTATTCCAAAAGTGTGGAATTTCGGTATTTTAATTAGAAAATACTGAGTGTCAGTTTTTAACACCAAGATTGTTTGTGTGGACTATGTGAATAGTGAGATTTTTTGAAAGAAAGATATTGCACGTCAGCTTGTGAGAGCATGTATCGTTAGCTTGTGAGAGCCCCTTTGCATGCTAGCAGTATACTATATTTGCCTATGTGCGCTTGATATATCAGCTTGTGAGAGCAGTATACTTATTCAGCTTGTGAGAGCACATTTACACGTCAGCTTGTGAGAGTAGTATACTGTATCAGCTTAAATGCTCTAATACGTTAGTTTGTGAGAGCAGTATTCCTTATCAACTTGTGTGAGCTATGATCATTTATTAGCTTGTGGGAGCACGATCTACTTATCAGCTTGTGCGAGTTACTATCTATCTATATCAGCTTGTGAGAGTTATGACCATCTATTTCAGCTTGTGTGAGCAGTGGTCATATTGAATTGATAGATAGTATGGACCGGATCGATCGTGTCGAATTGAATTGATTGACTGAGCTAATCGATGAATTGGTTTGAATTGATTAGTTGAGTATATGAATTTTATTAACTTGTAAGAAGGAACTGAGACAAGGTAAGTCATCTGTCTTGTGTGTGCATAGATTGCCTTTAGGTGTATTCCTTCTTAGTCGGAATTTAGGGAGTGAACTTGTTGAGACATTGTCTCACCCGGTTGTGGGCTCAACCATTTCAGGTCCTTAGATGGCTACTCCTCCAGAGTGTTTTGGCTGGCCCATGAGGGTTACGGAGTGGATTCTTAGTTACCCCGACCTTGAAAGTCATCGAGTCTATGAGCTAGTAGTGACCACCGTCTCGGTTGAAGATGACCTACCTCATAGGGTGCCTCTTCGATTCAGAGCATGGTTTAGCTATGAACCCAATGGATTCAGGTGGGTCCCCTTAGAAGTTTTGAACTCCCTGCTGCGGTAGTTGATGCTATTCTAGACGAGGATGCAGCTAACCTTCTCAATGGTGTGGTGGAGTACTTGAAGCGCCTGGAGCCTGTGGAGACAGAAGAGTCAGCGAATGAGTCTAACTAGCTGATCACGAGACAGCTTTGTTTTGAGGACCGATCTTTTGTAGACTCCTGTGTATAGACTAGTATTGTAATTAAATTAGTCAATTGTGTATAAAGGTGTGTGGTTTGGTTATGCTTTTGTGGCCTTGCTTTTCTATCCGATTTTTCTGTTGTCTGGGGATTTATTTATACACTTCCGCATGCGCATTAAAATCAATGGGTCAGCAACGTGACCTGGGACGTCGCATTTAAATCGACCATCGAGGGATGTGCACGTGCTTGAGGATCAAGATGTGACACTAGACTACTCAGACATCACAAATATATTACTCGATGAAACAATTGAAACGGAGCTTATCACTAAGAATAGCTATAAGCAAATTTCCAGATCTCGAGGTATGTAGCTCTCTCTCTCTCTCTCTCTCTCTCTCTCTCTCTCTCTCTCTCTCTCTAACATTTGGTATCTATGATCTCCTCTTTTATAACCATATTTAATCTAACCATTGGAGGTAGACTGGAGAAGCAAAGAGTTGTCAAAGTTACCGTTGAGCTATTGTCCAGAGATAACGCTGCCCATACAATCCTTTGTCCAGAACATTTGCATGCTACCCAAAAATAGCATATTTGTTGTCTATTATTGCAATCTCTGACAAACCTATCGGACTATCTAATTACTTAATTATTGTTTCCACTTGAATTATGCTATTGTGCGAATCCACAAGTACAATGGCTATATTAACTGAATCAAGAAACATTATCAACATGTACATTATTGCCACAACATCAATGTAACATCCTAAATTTTTGACCCCATCTCGATAAAATGAAATGGGCTTTTCACTGATTCGCATATGGTCATTTTTCTCTAAACTGATCATTATACTTGGTAAAATGGGGTCATAAACCCATATTACGACCCATTTTTAGTTAAATGGGTCATATATGGGTCAAATGAAAGTTAAACGTGGGTCATAAATGGGTTAATTGGAAGTTAAATGTGGTTCATAAATGGGTTAATTGGAAGTTAAATGTGAGTCATAAATGGGTCAAGTGAAAGTTAATTGTGAGTTATAAATGGATCTAAGAAAGTAAAACACAAAAAGAAATTAGTCTAAATAGAAATGGGCCTAAATAGGTTATTAAGAAATCCACTTTAAACCCATAGCCTTTTTTAACATTATAAAAATGTTTTCCTATTTCTAAAAAATTGAAATTATAATTATTTTTCATATTTCAATTTTTTTTTTTCTTTTTCTTTTTCTTTTTTCTTTCTTTTTCTTCCTTCCTTAACCAGCGGCCGGTAGGGTGATAGTAGGTCGCCGACCGGCAATAGGCTAGGTGAGGCCTAGCCTTACTAGATTTGGCGAGGCTTGAGCTCGCCCGTGGCCCGTTGCCACTGTCGTTGTGGCCGCGGTAGGTCAAGAAAAAGAAAAAGGAAAAAATAATTATTAAAAATTAAAAATTATATTTTAAAAAATATAAATTATATCAAATATATATTTTAAAATTAACAAATAATTAAAAATTATATTTAAAAATATTAAAAAATCGATTTTTTTAAAAATATTTTAAAAAGAATTATAAAATTTTGCATTAAATTTGTATTGCATAAAAATTGTTAAAATGTTTGTATTGCATAAAGAAGAATACTTTTTTTATATAAAAAAATCATAAAAATGAGCTTTTTTAGGTTTAGTTAAAAAATTGTCATGTTACAATTTTTACTTATTCAATGGTTTGTTCACTTCAAATAAGAGAATCATGTGCATAGTTTAATTTTTTTTATAAATATTTCAATTTATAAGTTTTAAAAAAAATTTTAATTTAATTTTATTTGCTATTTTTAATTTAATTTGAAGTTTTAATCCAATTAGCATATAGTGGAAGTGGGTTTTTCTAGAATATTAATATGTTTTAACAATACGGGTCGGGTCGGGTATGGGTCACTTGATTTACACTATAAGAATATGGGTCAAAACGGGTTAAATGAGTCAAATATGGGTCGGCCCATTTTCGACCCGACTCATACACGACACGACCCACCCATTTGCCACATCTACTGATTACTCACTAGGTAACTAACATATTGGGTGAAGTTGTTAAGGGATATAATCGTGATAAAATCCCTAAAAGCTACCTGGTTGATTAGATTGTACTAAAATCGCGTCCGGTTGATTTTAACCACAAAATTGAACTTAGTTTTGGGAATCAAATGTTCGAGGGTGCCACGATTTATTTTTAGGATCTCGTCTCATCTTTTAGGAAAATTCTGTTGAGCCCGGAATTTTGGTGGAAAAATCAAAATTGACAAATTAAATGAAGGAAATTCGGAGGGGCACCTTTAGTGGGAATTTTGACCACCTATTTGAGTTGCAATGTGAAGAGTTGAAGGGAAATTTGTAGGGGCAGCCTCCTTGGGATTTTTGGCCTTCAAATTGAGTTGATTTAGTGAGGAATTGAAGAGGAAAATGAAGAAATTCGTAGGGGCTGCTGCTATGTGGGTTTTTAGGCACTAAAATGAAGTTAAATAGTGAAGAAATGAGAGAAAATAGCCATTGGTGCATGCCTTGACTTATGATGGCTGAAGACTTTAGGGGAAATCACTCATTACCTCGATATTTTGCATGAAACCTCATTGGCTCAAGCCCAGACTTTCAAGGCCCTTATCCCTCTCTCTTCCCTCTCCCCTCCTCTTTGGTGCACGCATCCCCTGCTTCAATCAACCCTTCTTCTTTCTTCCTCATCTCTTCTCTTTTCTTGTTCAGCAACCAACCCATTTTCCCTCCAATCTCCCACTCTCCTTCTCTCTTATATGAATCAGCTCTTCTCCCCCACACTGCTTCTCCTTCCTCCTTTTGCCAGTGCCTTCATCCCAAAGCAGCATCCACCCACACGCCTCTCATCCCATCACCAAAGTCCAACTTCCTCACCAGCTTATCCCTTCACGTCACCGCACCATCATCCACCTTCCATCATCACCCTCTTCCCTCACGTCTAGCAACCCATCTCCATTTCTCGCCACCATTCCCTCCTCATGCTAGCAGCTCCATCCCGTCACAGCCACCACCAGCACAACACCACCCTCACACCAGCCTCACCGCATCGTCCAATTCAGCTTGCCAATAGCCGTTGAGACCAGCCCTGCAGAATCGAACAGAGACCAGCAACTCAGAACTGAAACCAACAGCAAGTAGTGAGCTTGCAAGGCTGTTTTCAGCCCCTTTCGAGCCTCCTTTGGAGCCATCGTAAACACGGGATTTCACCGCCATTGCACCACCATCACCGTGAACCCATTGGCTCGCTAATTCGGTGAGTTAATTCCCTAATATTGGATTAGGAAGTTAATTGCACTTAGTTAGGTGGATTAGTGTTAATCTAGCTTGGTTAGATTAACCTTAATATGGATTAATGTTGATCTAATTAGTTGGATTAGCACTAATGAGAGTGGTTTAGTTTGGTTTAGTGAATTTCTCCTTGGATCAGTTCACTGGACCCTCACCGTTTTCTATTTTCATGGATGGAAATGTGCTACGATTTTAAGGTTGCTTTCTCTTGAGACATATTTTAGACATCTTTAGCTATAACATATATTTTACCCAAGATTTTAGAGATTTAAACGAATAAGATTTCAGCTTCGTCATTTGCAAAATAGAATCTCGGACTGTGCTGGAATCTATGATCTTTTGAGTTCGCTTCTGCATGTGCTTAAAATGAATAGGTTGGCGACGTATCTTGGGAACCTCACAAATTTAATCGACCCTCAAGGGATGTGTGCGTGCTCGAGGTTCGGGGTGTGACAACCAATGACTCGATATTGATATCATAGATGATCTTTCGGGTCCATTGGTACTATTCATGGGAAATCCGTATCACAATGTAATACAATTTTCTGTTCATTTGATCATACCATGGATCTTGCTTGGTCCTTTGTAATAAACATTTGTGTATATCATAGTAAACATTATATTAAGGGTAATTTGGACATCATCAAAATTACTTGAAGATGTTTCAACAACACTCACCCCTACCAATAATGGGAGTTGGGGTAAAATTTAGGTAACCACATCCTTGGACTCGAAATCTTTGGTTTGCAGGAGTAAGTCAGGTTCCCATGTCTTTCTTGACTCCTTATTGACCCATAATAGATTAGTGATGGCTCCTAAACTTACTATCCAATGAATCAATTAAATGAAGAAGCTAAGTTGTGTACGGTGGGTTTTGAAAAAGCCCATGCCAAAATTAAGCATCATCTCGCAAGAGGGACCATTCAATGTCTACTTGGTAATCCATCAAACTCATATCCGGGTGATAATCTTACACTTAGATAGTCCATTCAAGAGGATCGTGACAAGAAGTGATGCAAGAAATGGAGATTAAATGAGTGTTTAGAGAGTGCATGAAACGACGATAAAACAAAAAAAGTCGAAAGGGTTGAATCACTTATGAAATCAATCAATTCCAGAGCTTTAGTTTCATGCCCCGAACCTCAAGCGTGAGAACATCCCTCAATGGTCAATAGAATTTGCGACATTCCCAGAACGCATCGCCGACCTATTCGTTTTATGCACATGCGGAAGTGAATTAAACAAATTTCAGACACCAATAAACACAGAGATAGTAAAACACATGCCAACACATTTTTCATAAAACACACTTTATATACATAACTAGGTTAAACCTACAGGTCTATACACACCAGTCTCTATCGCAAAAAGAAACTATTAAGCCACC
The DNA here is from genome assembly GCA_016097545.1 of Eucalyptus victrix. Lineage (NCBI taxonomy): Eukaryota > Viridiplantae > Streptophyta > Magnoliopsida > Myrtales > Myrtaceae > Eucalyptus > Eucalyptus victrix. The sequence goes on along the minus strand of CM027840.1, from coordinate 27,052,234 downwards.
TACGCTTCAGACCCTTCAGTCTCGAGCTCTGGGTTCTCCACACAAGGGACTTGAAAAATGTTTAACCATGACGGGGTGAGAATAAATTTCAGCGAGTCAACACTCTAAACCCCGACTAAGACGAGAATTCACTTAGAGGTAGCCTAAACATGCACCATATAGGACTTACCTCGCCTCAGCATCTCTCTATACCTTAGCTCATCACATAAATCATATGCACATAGCAAATATATTTAATAACTAGGACATTTCATTCTCAAATAATCATATGGGTCTCGATTATAAGGCTAAACCATTATGACATGTCTTATTCCGTACCACACATCTTTGTCCCATAATCAGGCGCGACTAACTCATATTGATGTTTCATTTCACACTCAATATCTAAACTTAAGGCCCTAGAGGTGGCTCCCATGAACTTACGTTATCGTGTAACACTTAGTCCTTGACCACACATAGCAATAGTACAAGACCCTAGAAGTGGCTCCCACGAAGTTACATTATCGTGTAGCACTTAGCCTTTTACTTCGCATGATAGTAGTGCAAGGCCCTAGAGGTGGCTCACATATGACTTAAGTCACCATGTAGTACTTAGCCCTTAACTAAAAGGCCCTAGAGGTGACACGCAGGAAATTTTATTGTCGTGTAGTATTTAGTCCTGTACCCGGTTTACAACACATTTGATTTCCTCAACACAACACACCATCTTTCAATAGTCATCACATAATCACTCAGTTGCGTAATTTAGCAATCAATTTCACTTATTATCAAGAAAAATCTCTAAGCATGCGGAAAAGTCAACCATATCACCAAATATATATTATCTAGCAAGCTAGATACCAAGAACAACCACAAAACTACAATCGGCCATAACTGGCAGAATCTGGGACTACTCATACGTCTCTAAGTTTAATTCAAGAAACCTAATCAAACGAGTTCAAAAATTCTCAAATTTGAATATGTTGTAAATAACACATAAATGAACATTTTTCATGAAGACACCTTAGCCCATATATTTCTAGACTAAGAGCAATAAATCGCTTAAATCGTTACAAAAACTGTGTCCGTGTCCAGAAAATCTGTTTTCCAAGATCAGTTTGATTCGAAGTCCAAAAATTGTCCATTTAATCTGAAATTTGACAATATTAAATTGCAAGATGTGATAAACAACTTTTGTGAAGGAATTCTTTCGAAATTCGAACTCTAGGAGTTGATAAAAATTCAATGAACACCAAAAGGTCACTGGTTCTAGCACAAATAGAGGTTCTGTTTTGTTTTTAATGAAATTGAAATCTCATTCTTTTAAATCCCTAAAATCTTGAGTAAAATACATGTCATAACAACAAATGTCTAGAACGTTTTTCAAGAATGAAGTAACTTCAAAATTGTGGAACATTTTTCCATAAAAATAGCAAATGACGAGGGTCTAGTGACCAAATCCGAGAGAAATCCACCGATTAGCCTAAACCACCCTCATTAGTGCTAATCCAACCAACTAGATAAATATTAATCCATTTTAAGGCTAATCTAACCAAACTATAGTAACACTAATCCATTTTAAGGCTAATCTCACTTAATACTAATTTAACTAAGCTAATTAACACTAATCTAACCCCTAAGTGCAATTAACAACATAATTAAGGATTATGGAGTTAACTTACAAAATTAGCGAGTCAATGAGTTCATGGCAATGACAGCACGACAGCAGTGAGATCCCGTGTCTACGGCAACTCCAAAGGAGCTCGGAATGGGCTGAAAATAGCCCATAAGCTCACAGCTTGAGCTGGAAAACTGGTTCTTCTTATGTCAAGAAGAGGCTGGTTGGTTCTGCTTGGATTGGTGGCAAGTAGCGCTGCAAGGACAGTTGGGGCCAGGCGGACGACGGTGGCTTGCAAGCGGTTCAGTTGGAGCTACTAGTTGAGCGGCCAAACCAGCGAACGAGCGAGTTGGACCAATGGGCTTGGGGAGGGCAGAGACGTGGATGGGGGTGGCAGTGTTGGCTTGATGGCTAGTTTAGTGTTGGCCTTCGGCTGGTTTTCTGGTGGCTGGTTGCTAGTTTTGTTTTGCAGCAAGAAAATGCAGATGAAGAAGAAGGTGCTGCTGGTTTTGTTGGAAGGGAGGGAATATGCGCACACTAAGGGGGAGGAGAGAGGGAAGAGAGAGGGAAGAGAGAGGGGGATAAGGGCCATGTAAGTCCATGCTGTAGCCAATGGGCTTCCCCTTGAAATATCTAGCACTCGAGTGTGTTTGGCCTCTGTTGGAGAAATCTTTCCAGAATATTTTGAAGCTGACAAAACGTTTCTATCAGTCTAGTCTAGATATCTGCAGATCGTCTAGTTTAAAGTCTGAAGACTTTCTGATCACCAGACTCAAGGTTCAAGACTCAATATTCAAGACTCAAGACTCAAGACTCAAAACTATTCTCATTGACAGTCTTTCTGATCCAGTGTCGAAGGAAATCCAGATCCGAAGTATATGGTTAAGGATTTAATCCTATTCTTTGGAGAAGATCTTTTTGGCTGGATAAACATAACGGATTCTTTTGTTCGTATCTAGATCAATTGAAGATCCGATGGTCGACGAAGTATTCTTGGAATGTTCTATTCTTAAAAACCAAGATCCTGATTGTATGAGCAAACAGGATTGATGGGTTATCGTCAGGTTCCTTTTATAGCTCGAATGATCTCCTTAATTGATTCCGTCCAACGGGTAGATTGGAGGAATTCCTTTGGTAAGTGCCAACGGTATGATGGCATAAAGGAGTATAAAAAGGAAGACGTTCTAGTTGTGAAAGGGTGTGATCGATAGAGAAATTCCAAAGTCTGAAGCATCTTGATTATTAGTCGATTCATTATGAGCAAAATTGTATACACAGAGAGTGTTCATACTTGGTGATACCTTGAGTGAGTGTGGTAGATCATCTACACCTAGAAATCAAGGAAGATCAACACTGTAACATCTCTTTGTTCATAGTGGAATCCAGCCAAATTGGCTGTCAGTGCAGAAGAGTGGACGTAGGCTTGAATCAAGCCGAACCACTATAAACCGCGTGTTCAATTCTCTCTTTCCTTTACTTAGTCTTGCGTTGATTATTACCTGTTGCGAATTCTTCAACTGTTTAAGTATTGCGCAAGTATAAAGAAATTTTCAAGGAAAATTTTTATATACCTATTCACCCCCCTCTAGGTACTCGTACTAGCTATATCAATTGGTATCAGAGCTCGTGTTCTTACTTTATTTGAAGTGTTTTACTTCAGAGTAAAAGATCCATGGCTAGTATGCTAGCACTAGGGCTAGTGGAAGGACAAAGCAATACCAGACCACCCTATTTTGATGGAAAGGATTACAACATCTGGAAGAACAAGATGAAAGCTTTCCTACGATCAAAGGATCCTCTGGAATGGGACGTTGTGGAAAGAGGAATCACTCCTCGCATCGCATCAATCTCCGAAAGAGGGAAAGAAACTATTGATACCAGCGGAATGACTCAGGAAGAAATAAACAAGAGACAAGCACTCAATGCAAAAGCAATTTACTCTTTATATTGTGCCTTGTCTCCAATCGAATATAATGTGAGTATCTTCTTGTGTTACAAAGCAAAAGAAGTATGGGACAGATTACATATCACCTATGAAGGAACAGATCGAGTGAAGGAGACCAGAATCAACATTCTCCTCGGTCAATATGAAGCCTTCAAAATGAAACCAGGAGAATCTATAACTGACATGTTTAGTCGTTTTACATATATTGTCAATGGTCTTGAGAACCAAGGACAAAAAATTTCTGATCCCATGAAGGTGAACAAGTTGTTGCGTGGACTCTCCAAGGATTGGAATCATATAAAGACTTCAATAAGAGAGACGCAAAGAATCATGCCTCTATCTGTTGACGAGCTAATTGGAACCCTTCAGTCTTATGAAGTGGAACGAATTAATGAGGACGAAGATCCAAGAGGTAAGAAATCCATTGCATTAAAATCAAATGATGATTCTGATGATACAGATTTAGAAGATGATATGGACGACGAGGAGCTTGCTCTCATGATAAGAAGATTCAGAAAACTGAATAGAAAAGGGAGAAGGTTCAACTCAAAGAAACAAAGTTTCCAGAGACAGCAGACCAAGTCTATTGATGATGAAGAACCAAACAAAGATGTAGTCTGCTTCGAGTGTAAGAAAAAGGGACACATCAGACCCAACTGTCCTCTTCCGAAGAAGAAAAGAGGAAAAGCTGAGAAGTCTCGAAAAGCTCTCAAAGCCGAAACCTGGAGTGATACAGAATGTGAAGAAAGTGACAATGAATATGCCAACATATGTCTGATGGCACATTCGACTCGCACTCGAGACTCGTATTCGGATCGACTCGGACGTGCTGAATTTGAGGTAAGTGATTTTAAAATTCCTGTCAAAGTTTCTAAATACATTGATGAACTGTGTTTTAGTCTTAATCTTCTCTCAAAAGGATTTCCAAACTTAAAAAGGAAAACTCAGCCCTAAAACAAAAGGAAATCATTTTAGAAGAAAAAGTTAAAAGTTTAGACTTGAATGTTTCTGCTCTTAAAGAAAAAGAAGATAATCTTTTGAAAGAAAATGTTCTCTTAAAAATAGACTTATCAAATATTTCAAAGAAATTTTCGATAGGATCTGAAAAGCTTGAAAAAGTTCTTTTAGTTCAAAGACCTTACTTCAATAAGTCTGGTTTAGGCATGACACAGAAACAATTCCCTTGATTGATTTTCCTAAAGTAAAAGAAAGAATTAAGAAAAGACCGTCGAGAGAGGCTTACAAAAATCATCTTGAGAAAGTTTTTGTAAAGTCTCGTAGGACGAAATGCTCTAAGGTGTTCAAAGTGTAACAGTAAGGATCACTTTGAAAAAGAGTGTCCTATGATATGGAAGCCTGTTAAGAAAGTATGGCCTAATAATGGTTATCCTACTAACACCAAAGGACCCAAAAAAATTTGGGTACCAAAGAAAGCTTGAGACTCTATTTTGAATGCAGGTCTCCGTCAAGAAAATGGTAAAGTGGTATCTTGACAGCGGATGTTCAAGACACATGATAGGAGACTCAAAGTGCTTCATAAAGCTTGTTCGAGTAAACGGTGGAAATGTTTCATTTGGAGGAAACGGCAAAGGAAGCATTGTGGGATTTGGAACTGTGAAAATTGGAAATCTCACAATAAGCAGCGTTTCTCTAGTGGAAGGACTCAACTACAACCTTCTCAGCATTAGTCAATTGTGTGATACCGGTTTCAAGATCTCTTTTCAAGAAGGAATATGTTATGGAATCAGTAAAGACTCTACTCAGTCTTTCATGGGTCGAAGACATGGAAATATATATCTTTTAGACGTGAAACCGAATGAATCACAATGCCTATTATCAATCCAAGATGAAGCAAGCTTATGGCACATAAAGCTTGGTCATGTCAATATGAAGCAATTAGCCAAAATCTCATCAAAGCAGCTTGTTCGAAGTCTACCCAAATTACCATTTCAAAAGACCGATCCATGCACACCATGTATTCTGGGAAAGCAGGTAAGAAATTCTTTTAAGCCAATAAATCATGTCTCTACTAATCATGTATTACAGTTGCTGCATATGGATCTCTTCGGACCAACCAGAACCTAGAGTATTGGAGGTAAGAAATATTGCCTAGTAATTGTGGATGATTACTCCCGCTTTACTCGGGTATATTTCCTTGCAAGTAAGTCAGAAACCTTTTCGTATTTTGAAAAATTTGCTAAAAAGGTTCAAAATGAAAAAGGATGTGCTATCTCAAGTATAAGAACAGATCATGGAGGAGAATTTGAAAATCAAGATTTTACAAAATTGTGTGATGAATCTGGATTTAAGCATGTGTTTTCCTCTCCATACACTCCTCAGCAAAATGGAGTTGTGGAAAGAAAGAATAGATCTATTCAAAAAATGGCTAGAACTCTTTTAATTGAAAGTAAAATTTCTTCACGATTTTGGGCTGAAGCTGTTTCAACAGCATGCTATATCATCAATAGAGTCTTCCTAAGACTTATTTTGGAGAAAACCCCCTATGAGATATTCAAAGGTAAGAAACCCATTGTTTCATACTTTCATGTGTTCGGTTGCAAATGTTTTATATTGAAAAATGCAAAAGATCGAGTTGGTAAGTTTGAAGAAAGATCAGATGAAGGTATCTTCCTTGGATACTCTACATCAAGCAAAGCCTACAGAGTCTATAACAAGAAGAGCCAGTCGGTGGAGGAGTCAATGAATGTCAAATTTCAAGACTCTACGCAAGATGAATCCATTCAGACTCAGCATGAAGAGTTTGAATCTGCTCCAAAGCTGACATCACAAGAAATGTCTCAGACTCTGGAAGACCAGCATCAAGATGTTCATAAAGATTCAAATAAAGAAAGAGATCATCATCTAGACAAATCAACCAGTAACTGGAAGCATAAGTCCAGTCATCCCAAGGATCTCATTATCGGCGAAATTAATGAAGGAATTCGAACCAGATCCAAAAGTCGTGAAGAGTCTAGTGCTGTGGCTCTCATCTCTGAAATTGAACCAAAAAGCATAGAAGAAGCTTTATCTGATGAAAGCTGGATCGAAGCTATGCAAGAAGAGCTCAGACAGTTCAACATTAATGATGTCTGGGAATTGACATCTAAACCGAAAGGTAAAACCGTTATTGGAGCCAAATGGGTGTTCGAAACAAGATGAATGAAAAAGGAAAAGTCGTACGAAATAAAGCAAGACTCGTGGCCAAAGGATACACGCAAGAAGAAGGAATAGACTATGATGAGACTTACGCTCATGTGGCAAGGTTAGAAGCTATTCATCTATTACTTGCGTTTGCTTGTTACAAAAATTTCAGGTTATTCCAAATGGACGTCAAAAGTGCTTTCCTAAATGGATTTATCCAAGGGGAAGTTTATGTGGAACAACCTCCGGGTTTGAAGACCCAAAGAAACCAGACTCGATCTTCGATCGAAAAAGGCCCGTATGGTTTAAAGCAAGCACCTCGAGCTTGGTACGACAGAGACTAAGTAAGTTTTTATTACAGAATGGTTTTGTCAAAGGTAAAGTAGATACTACTTTATTTATCAAAAAGGAAAACAAAAGCTTTTTACTTGTTCAAATATATGTGGATGATATTATTTTTGGATCCTCTAATGAAAGTCTATGCAAGAAATTTTCTAAGTCTATACGGGATGAGTTTGAAATGAGTATGATGGGAGAATTAACATTCTTTCTTGGTCTTCAAATAAAGCAATTGAAGGATGGAACTTTCATTTACCAAGAAAAATATGCTAATGATCTTGTCAAAAGATTTGGATTGGAAAATTGCAAGAAAACTAATATACCAATGTCAAGCTCCTTGAAGATAGACAAAGATGAAGAAGGGAAGAAAGTTGATCAAAAGCTGTACAGAAGCATCATCGGTTCACTTCTTTATCTTACTGCCTCTAGACCTGACATTTTGTTGAGTGTTTGCATCTGTGCTAGGTTTCAATCAGATCCTAGAGAATCCCATCTCAGTGCTGCAAAACGTATTATTAAATACGTTGCTTCATCTTCAAGCGTCGGTCTTTGGTATCCTAAGAAGGGAGACTTTAATCTTCTGGGATACTCAGATGCAGATCTGGCCGGCTGCAGAGTCGATAGAAAGAGTACTTCAAGAACTTGCCAGTTGCTTGGAAGCAAGATAGTGTCTTGGTTTTCAAGGAAACAAAGCACTGTAGCTCTCTCAACAACAGAAGCAGAGTATATAGCTCTTGGAAGCTGCTGTTCACAAATTCTATGGATAAAACAACAGCTACAAGACTTTGGGATCGAAGACTCATGCACAGAAATCAAATGTAACAACACCAGTGCAATCAATCTCACCAAAAATCCAATTCTTCATTCAAGAGCAAAGCAAATAGAAATTCGACATCACTTCATTAGAGATCATATTCAAAGTGAAGAAATCTCGATTCAATTTGTTGATTCAAAAAGTCAACTAGCGGATATATTTACAAAGCCTCGGAGAAAAATCAATTCGATTTTATTCGCTCCGGACTCAACATTTTGAAGCTCGAAGAAGTTAAAGTCTAGAGACTCTCCAACCTTCAGACTCAGAAAGTTGATGATCGTCAGACTCTAATCTCTCAGACTCTAAATCTCTCAGACTCAAACATTGACGACTATAGACTGTAAGTTGTTATTCGAAAAGGTATGATCTTTAGTTCAGTTATTTTGGAGTCTTCGTGAAAAACGAAAACTTGTCTTTTCAAAAGGATTAATTTTGGCAGTTATTGATTTCGAAAAGAGGTATTCGTACACTTTCCTTGTGCCGATTAAACTTCCCTTTTCAAAACTGAGTTATATATACATAGTTTTCATTTTCAATCTTCAAAACCCTAAAAGCTTTCTCCTTTCAATCCAGTTTCTGCTTCGTGTTCATCCTTGAGAAAGTTGTCATCTTTTCTTGGGAAAGCAAGTAAAGGAATCTCTCAACGACTAGGAAGGATGTCGTCTTCGAGGAAGTCATCAAGAATCGCGAACAAGGGACCACAGAGGATGAAGGAGGGACCTACCCACTTCGATCTCACCGAAAAGGAAGATTTATCGAGTCAGCAACAGAGCCCAACTCACTCTCCACCACGTCATTCAATGCCATCTACCCCACAAGGTGCGGGTCAACATCCGGAGGAAGAGATAATCGAGGACGCAGACCCTGTAAGAGTCCAAAAACCCTCTTATATTTACAAACTTTATCGTGCGTTGAAAAGTACTTGAACTCCGTTGAAATACGTGGATGAGTTTCTCAAAGATAAAAATTATGGGAATGAGTACATCTTTCTGAAGAAAATGGAGGAATTGGGAATTGCTCACAAAGGTAAAGCAGAGGAAGCACTTGCGAATATTCCTAGTGACCCTCGTATGTCGGGACCGAATCCAACTGATGGTAACGACGATGATAAAATGTTCAGTGATTTTCAACCTAGAATGGGTGTTGCTACGAAGGTGAAGGGAAAGAGGATGGAGTTATTTAAATCGAAGGAACAGGAGAATTTGTTTTTTCAGGGATCTGAAACGAGGGGTGATAAACCCTAGAAGTGTCGATTTCGATTTTTGGATCTTGTTAATGTGAACTTAAGGGAGAAGTTCATCCGCTACAACTAGAACGTTTTTGCACCGATACCACGAGATGGTTATGCCCAATCGATCGCATATTTCTATTCGAATCTCGTTTATAGATGCGAATAGAATATCATTCAGTGTTCGAGATCAGGATTATGTGTTAGACGTGGACATGTTGGCGGACATAATTGGAGTTGAACGAGGACGTTATCAACCAATCAAAGTCTCAGTTGATCGTGCCTCATTAGAACTTGTCAAGGATAGAAATGTAGAAGGAAAAATCATCTACTCAAGGATGCGTGCCATCAATATTGTGCTGCACAAAATTGTGATCAATTGCATCAAGCCCAAGTCTACATCAAAGACTGATGTGTTGAATTCAGAGGCAAAATTGATGTGCGCAATCAACTCAGGGATGAAGTTCTCTCTTCCTCACACTATTCTCTTTCACATGTACAGAGCAATGTCGAAGGACAAGGGACAATTGCCTTATGCAGGTCTGGTGACCAAGATCTTCAGACACTTGAATATTGAACCGCCACACACGCTTTGTGTTCGACCGTGCGATAAGATGGTGGTAGGTCTAAAGATGTTAACGAAGATGCGTCTGCAAGAACTTTTCAAGGCAATGGAGAAATTCAGAGTGAAAACTCTAGTTCCGTCTGCTTCAAAGAGAAAGGGGAAGGAGGCCATTGGTGCCCCATCTAAAAAGAAGAGAACTCTCATCTTGGAGGATGAAGATGAGGAGGAAGATCCTACAATCACAGCCTTGATAAGGACCAGACGTTCTGTTCTCCAATTGACAGAACATCAGAAGAAACAGAGAGAAGAAGATGAGCAAGTCAAGAACAGAGAAGAAGAAGAGCAGCGAGAGAAGGAGAAAGAAGCTGAAGAAGAAGAAGGAGAAGAAGAGCAAGAAAAGTTTGTAGCTGAATCTGGAGAGAAGGAGAATCAAGACACAGAAGAGCATGATCATCACTCTTCCCCTTTTGATGCCCTAGAGACAGGGGGAGTTGGCGAGCAAAGGTCCACACCTCATGCTGCCGATAGTGAAGGTCTAAGACAATCTCCAGCAGACCCAGAAGAATTTCAGGCTTCTCAATTGCATGAAGAAGGACACGATACGTCGACACCAGATCTGCAAGACTATACAGAAGCGCCATCGTCTGCTTTCACTCCATCTGAGAAAGCAAATGCAAGTACACAAACGGACAATTCTGCAGATTTTCGTCGCATCATGGATATTCTTCTGGAAATGCGTGGCCAAATCTATGCTCTGGACTGTGAAATTCAAGCCATGAAGAATGCTGGACAAGCATCTTTAGTCACCCTGGAGGACAAAATGAAAGACCTCGCTTTACAACTTCAAGCTAATGCCAAAGGAGAGAAGGTAGCTCAACTAAGGGAGGACTTGAAGAGGCTAGAAGGCGTAGTCCAGTCCATGGGAGATTTCCGGATCGTGCGCATTCCCAAGCGAGACATGACTCCTTTCTCACCTTTTTAATGATGACAAAAAGGGGGAGAAAGCAATTTGAACCAACCATCTTTCTTTGACTTTAAATTTGTTTTTGTGGTTGAATATGTTTGTTTTTGAGTATGACTTGAGTGAACTTGGGTGTGAACTTAAAATTGACTGAATTGGTTGTGGATTTTAATGCTTGACCGTTTGCATTTTATATCAAGTGTTGTTATATGGTATTACTCATGAAAGACTAACCAATTTTCTGTGGATGCAGAGTCTGGTTGTTTTGTTAAATCTTTATGAGTTAGCCATATTGCTTGAGAAATGTTTTTGCAGGTCAAAGTGGTTCAAATCTACAGGAAAGTTTTGTCACCATCAAAAAGAGGGAGATTGTTGGAGAAATCTTTCCAGAATATTATGAAGCTGACAAAACGTTTCTATCAGTCTAGTCTGGATATCTGCAGATCGTCTAGTTTAAAGTTTGAAGACTTTCTGATCACCAGACTCAAGGGTCAAGACTCAATATTCAAGACTCAAGACTCAAGACTCAAGACTCAAAACTATTCTCATTGACAGTCTTTCTGATCCGTGTCGAAGGAAATCCAGATCCGAAGTATATGGTTAAGGATTTAATCCTATTCTCGGAGAAGATCTTTTTGGCTGGATAAACATAACGGATTCTTTTGTTCGTATCTAGATCAATTGAAGATCGATGGTCGACGAAGTATTCTTGGAATGTTCTATTCTTGGAAACCAAGATCCTGATTGTATGGGCGAACAGGATTGATGGGCTACGTCAAGTTCCTTTTATAGCTCGAATTATCTCCTTAATTGATTCCGTCCAACGGGTAGATTGGAGGAATTCCTTTGGTAAGTGCCAACGGTATGATGGCATAAAGGAGTATAAAAAGGAAGACGTTCTAGTTGTGAAAGGGTGTGATCGATAGAGAAATTCCAGTCGAAGCATCTTGATTATTAGTCGATTCATTTCGAGCAAAATTGTATACACAGAGAGTGTTCATACTTGGTGATACCTTGAGTGAGTGTGGTAGATCATCTACACCTAGAAATCAAGGAAGATCAACACCGTAACATCTCTTTGTTCATAGTGGAATCCAGCCAAATTGGTGTCGGTGCGTAAGAGTGGACGTAGGCTTGAATCAAGCCGAACCACTATAAACCACGTGTTCAATTCTCTCTTTCCTTTACTTAGTCTTGCGTTGATTATTACCTGTTGCGAATTCTTCAACTGTTTAAATATTGCGCAATTATAAAGAAATTTTCAAGGAAAACTTTTATATACCTATTCACCCCCCTCTAGGTACTTGTACTAGCTATATCAGCCTCAAAGTCTTCTGCCCTCCCAAGTCAAGGCAACAACCAATGGTGATTTTCCCCTTCTAAACTTCACCAACAAGCCAAATTGAAGGCAACCCAGTAGCCCCTACAAATTTCCCTTAATTTTCTTCCCAAATCCTCACCAATTAATTCAATTTGGTGTCCAATTTATCCCCTTGAAGCGCCATACGAATTTTCACCATTTTCTCCACAAAATAACTCAAACGGCAGCCAAAATTACCAATTAAGGTGCTCATCCGAATTTCTAAAAATCCTATTTATCCAATTTGATTTTTCCGCAAATTTCTAGGCTTGATGAAAATTTCTCAAAATATGAGACAAGGTCTTGAAGATAAATCGTGACACACTTGAACGTTCAATTCTCGAAACCGAGTTTAATTTCGTGGTTAAAATCAACCGGACGCGATTTTAGTACAATCTAACTCACCGGGTAGCTTTTAGGGATTTTATCACAATTATATCCCTTAACGGCTTCACCCAATAGGTTAGTTAACTTGGGGTGATCAAATCAGAGAAAAATGACTATAGGCAAGTCGGTGAAAGGCCCATTTCATTTTATCGAGACATGGTTGAAAATTAAGGATGTTAAATTTAGTAATTATGTCAATTTAAATTCAGTGGTAGGATTCAAGGTCCTAAAACTACGATACTTATAGTTCCTAAATGCAATGTGGATTTTTTTTTTTTTTGTTAGAGGTGAAATTTCATGATCCTTGGCAAATATGATGTCTAAGTTATTAAGAGTGGTCCCCAATTCCTAACATAGGATTTGACTTCCTAACACTACGATGCCTCTAGTTTCTAAAAGTAGAGATAGGTAGTAAGAAATGTGGGTTTAAGAGGGTGCAAGATTGTGGTTTTAGCTTAGGAGTTGAATTCTGCTATTATCGGCAAATTCGATCCCTAATTTTTGTAAATGCATGAATGGCTTATGAGAAGGGAAACTTAGGTATCAACAAGCTACAATGTCTCTAGCTTGTAAATGCAGAAAGAATGCAGCAAGAAAAGTGAGTGCAAGATTAAGTAAAATCCATGTTTTTAGTCAAGGGCCGTTGACCGTGAACTTGGTCCGTAATTTGCATGGAATGTATGAATGACTTATGAACGAAAATTTAGGTGTTGATAATACTACTGGCATATGACTTGTGTATGAAGAAGATGTTCATTCTACATACTGAAATACACATTACTGAGTGTTGATTTTTTATCATCTTTAAAATATCATAGGGACATTTTCACTACCATGCTAATGAAAATATAACGGAAGGTTAATAGCTATACGAAAATTAAAAGTCGTGTGGTATTGTGTAACATTAATGTTTCAGAAAAATGTTCATTGCCTCCAAATCTCTCCAGACTGGGGAGAGTTTCGTAAAATTTCCTTCTTTTGTCCATGCATGGATTTGGTCCTCAAATGGAGACTCGCTCGTCAAGCACGTCAGATTCCTCCCTTCGGGGTAAGTGAGTTCCTCTTTCGCACCTGAGAAGAGACTTGACTCGGGCCATGCTGTCAAGTCAATGTCCCACCAAGTCGATGGTGCCACATGTACAATATTGGTTGTGCGTATTTAAAGGGAAAAAAGAAACCAACCAGATTCCCACACGGAGAGAGAGAGAGAGAGAGAGAGAGAGAGAGAGTTGAAGGCAACGTTTTTCCACTTTCTTCAGTCTTCTTCGATGGGCATTTGCTTCTGGGTTGGTGTCCTGGAAAATTCAGGTAGTCATTCATTTTGCGTTTTCTTTAAGTCGTCCTTCCTCTCTTTTAAGCACCTTCGGGGAAGCTGTATACACTTTTATGTCCTTACTAGTTTTCTATAAGTAAGGAGGAGATCAGCGTGACTTAGAAATCGGTGTAGGGGAAAAGCTTGAGTAGCGTTCAAAGGAGGTCGTGTTTGATCGTAATTCCGATCCATCCTGACGTTAGTAAGAACTAAACGGGTTTCGAAACAGGCTCGAGATCCCGTCCAAAATACTGACGACACGTCCAACTTGGAAAATCCTGTTTGTTTTTGACTTGCCTAGTCATAAAGATGAACTACTCATTTTAGTTTTTGCTACTGATGCTAGACCTTCTTCTAATTAATCAGTTCCATACGTGCAAAATTATAATCTAACCGATCTCTGCCTTGCTATGCGTGAGCTTTCTCATAGTAGACCATCTCACTAAATTTGGGTGTCGATCGACTACATCACATCGAGAAATATCTTAAGAACGCCTGCAATGAGAATTCTTCCCCCTAATAACTTTTTGAGAAATGTTAATCAAAGACAAATTTATCAAGTTTGTATAACAAGTGATAATATCAAAACTTGTTATCCGATGATGAATTTAACCTGAAAATTTATCTAACAAGTGATAATATCAAAACTTGTTATCCGATGATGAATTTAACCTGAAAATTTATCTAACAAGTGATAATATCAAAACTTGTTATCGGATGATGAATTTAGCCTGACTTGTTTAAAAAGCTCCTTTTCAATCCACCACTCTTATTAAATCGGATTTAGGAGTCAATTTAGTATAGCTGGCATTGCTTTTGCATCAATCCATAATGGCATGCCAACCTCAAAACAGGTTATTCCACCGCTGTAAATTGGCTTTAGGAGTCAATTTAGTATAGCTCGCATTGCTTTTGCATCGGTCCACAATGACATGCCAACCTTGGAATAGGTTATTCCACCACTGCATATGAAATTTCACCAGTTTCACCTTCTCATAATTGCATTAATAAACCTACTTTTGAACCAATCACTAGGAGATTCTTATATAAAGGATTAAAAAAAAAAATTACTCCTTGGATAATCTCTAGACACCCTTACTTTTTTCGTGTTCTATGAAATTGATGTCATGTATAGTCATGGTTATTTACTAGAAGTTAAGAATCATTTTGTTTGAAGGAAAAATATTTTCAAAAAAGAAAAATTTCTAACTTTTTGGTGCTTGAACGACAGAAAAATATGCGCTGAATAGAAAAAAGTTTTTATGTTGACTAATAAGCGCAAACCAAATCGGAAAAATGACTTCTCCTGCACGTAAAGAGGAAATCAATTTCGCTAAGAGGAAAAAAATTACATATCAGATCTTATCGTGGGAATCTCTCTCTCTCTCTCTCTCAAATCCATTAGGTTTGATTGTAATCTGTTTTCAAAAGATTTTCATTATATTCTCTATTATTTTGTTGCACTGCCGAATGGACAACAAGAAGATATTGAGTCAAAAGTTTTTAGCTGTCCTTGCTTAATATAAATCAACCAAATCCAAAAATATGACTAGTCGATTCTATTTTATTTCCCATCGACCCTTGAAGTTGGGTCATAAATAACTAATTATCGAGTATCATAACATACACAGGTGGATCTAAGGGAGGCTTCCTTGGCTTTTTCTCTAGATGGATCGTGCATTTGTTATATATTTATTTCCCAAAACTTCTTTATCGTCCTATTCCTCTCCATATGAGTTTAGTAAATATTTTTTACATTAATTATCTTAATAATAAATTCTTTTTTTCCCACAGATAAGATAGTGTAACATAGACTGATGTCACTGCTTTTGTAGGGCTCTTAGCACGATCAAGATGTCCATCTCTTCAGCATCTTTGTCATTTGTTTTCCTAATATTGCGTGTACTTTTAGCGGCAATCAATAGCAAATTGTAGATAATTAAGCTATTAATGCTCCAAAGATGCGCCTTCCTATCCCTATGGTCGTTGGGCCCGCCAGCCAATCCATCGTAACTAGTTTCCAAGTCCTCCACGGTCGTCCTGAAATGGACTCGCCTGTCAAGAGTGGCAAAACTTAAAGTGAAATCATTTATATACAATAAGGTGCCAATTCATTCAAAGCTTTTAGATTTGTCGATATCAAGAAAATTGGTGATTCCAAATTACAATTTTAATATTCAAGGTTGTCAAAATATTATCCTATGTTACTATATATGCTCCCTCTCCTATTAATAACTTAGAATTTTGGACCAGGCTCTTTAATTAAAACAATTAGTACATATTCTAAAGGATGACATTGCAATAGCATTTCCGATGCGTGGCCACGTAATTTCTTTCCTCGGTCCTGTTATTGTCATAGCTTAGGAAAGAGAAAGTTACCGATCATTGGTCAAAGTACGCTTTCTTTTTTTTCTCGTGAAACACGAAACGAACCACCGAAAATTTTTTGTCCTTTTATGTTTGTTTTTTTTTTAACGAGTGCCAGTCAGTTCCAACCTCACCAACTCTTATATAGCAAAGTGGAATCTGGTAACACGCCTTATGGGGGTTATAGCACCTTAGAGATCACCTGAAATCCCATGCATGCCATGAGAAACCCTCTTCTCTTGCTATGTTTCCCACTGGTCTTATCATTTTCACTTACATCTTCAGTTCGTCTCACTTTGCGTGAAGGCTCCTCCCTTTCAGTCGATAAACCGGACGATATTCTCACGTCAGAAGACGGTGCTTTTTCCGCGGGCTTTTATCCGGTTGGAGAAAACGCTTATTGTTTTGCCATATGGTTCAGCAAACCCTCTTGTAGTATCCACAACTGCGCTGTAGTTTGGATGGCAAACCGGGACCGGCCCATCAACGGAAGATCCTCAAAGCTTTCTTTAAGAAAGAAGGGTAACCTTGTACTGATCGATGCTGGTCGTACAGTTATTTGGGCCACAAGGACCGAGTCACCCTCCGGGTCATCAAGGAAGTTGCTGCAACTCCTTGACACAGGCAATCTCGTCCTTCGTGAGAAGCAGCACATTATTTCATGGCAAAGCTTTGACTCGCCGACCAACACGCTTCTTCCACTACAAAAGCTCACTAGGAACACCCCGCTCGTTTCCTCTCGAAGCAAGAACAACTTTTCTTCTGGCTATTACAAGCTTTATTTTGACAACGATAACCTTCTTCAACTTCTCTTTGATGGCCTGAAGATTACCAGTGTCTATTGGCCAGATCCCTGGCTTAATAGTTGGCAAGCCGGAAGAACAACTTATAATGACAGTAGAGTTGCAATGCTTGATCCCTATGGGAATTTCACATCATCTGATGATTTCAAATTCTTAACATCCGATTATGGTAAAAAAATGCAGAGAAGATTGATGGTTGATCATGATGGTAATGTTCGAGTATATAGTCAATCGGAAGGAGAGGAGTGGATGGTTTCATGGGAAGCCAAATCTGAACCATGCGCAATTCATGGCATTTGTGGACCTAATAGTATGTGTACATAGTACATACCACCCTAAGGACGGAAGAAGTTGCATTTGTGCTCCCGGACATGCAAGGGAAAGCCTTTCGGACTGGACTCAAGGATGCAAGCCTAAATTCAGCAGCTTCTGTGACAGCAAAGTCGAAACCGAATTCATCAAGTTACCACATGCCAATTTTTATGGGTACGGGAAAGATTTGTATAGGAATTTTACTCTTGAAGAGTGCAAGAAACTATGCTTGGGTATGTGCAATTGCTTGGGTATACGGTATAACGACTCTGTATGTTTCCCCAAGTTGAAACTGTTAAATGGCCGACATTCACCCAGTGTCACTGGGGACATCTACTTCAGGGTCCCAAAATCCAGTCTCTCCTCTTACAAAATACCAAAGATAGAGTATGCTGCTCTGCAACGTCCAGGCAAAGAAGTTTTGCTACCAAGGACTTACGTAAAAACAAATCGGAGTTGGGCAATCAAGATTTTGCTCGTTTTTGTTGGGGCAACAGCTGGAATGGAGGCCGCACTTGTACTCATAATTTGCTGCCTGTTGTATAGAAACAGCCCAGAGAAAGATGGAGCTCACATTGATGGATACCACATGGGGCTGACTGGGTTCAGACGGTTCACATACGATGAGCTAAAGAAGGCGACATGAGATTTCAGTAAAGAAATTGGAAGAGGAAGTGGAGGAATCGTATTCAAGGCCGTGTTGTCAGATTGCAGGGTTGCAGCGGTCAAGCAGCTGCATGAGGCAAACCAAGGAGAGAATGAGTTTCTGGCAGAGGTGAGCACCTTAGGAAATCTTAACCACATGAACTTGATTGACATGTGGGGATACTGCGCAGAAGGAAAGCACCGGCTTTTGATCTACGAATTCATGGAACATGGTTCCCTAGCGGAAAATTTGTCTTCTCCAACTGAACTCGATTGGTCCAAGAGGTTCGAAATTGCGGTAGGGTCGGCTAGGGGACTTGCTTATCTTCATGAAGAGTGCTTGGAATGGGTTCTTCATTGTGATGTGAAGCCACAGAACATTCTCCTTGATTCCATGTACCAACCGAAGGTGGTGGATTTTGGACTGTCGAAGATACTCAAGAGAGAGGGCCTGAAAGATTCAAGCTTCTCAAGAATCAGAGAAACAAGAGGCTACATGGCTCCTGAATGGGTGTACAATATGCCAATCACCTCCAAAGTAGACGTGTATAGTTATGGGATTGTTCTGTTGGAACTGGTGACTGGCAGGAGTCCAAGAGGAGGGCTTGCAAAGACCAAGGGTGGTGATGAGAATGAGAGCAAAAGGTTCACTCCTTGGGGGAGAGAGAGGAGGAGAACAGGAGTTCCAATGAAAACATGGATAAAGGAAATTGTGGATCCAAGGCTGAGAGGGGAATGTGACAATAGGACGATTGAAGTTTTGATTGCAGTGGCTCTTCGGTGTGTGGATGAAAATAGAGATGCAAGGCCTACCATGAGCCAGGTGGTTGAGATGCTTTTGCATTGCGGAGATGAAGATGACACGGTACAAATATAGGTTATCTTACCCCTCTCTCTAGAATAAATTACGACTATAAGGTAATGATCTTTGCATATTTACAGGTATAATGTAATAACAGTCACTAAATATTTCCAACTAT
Source organism: Eucalyptus victrix (assembly GCA_016097545.1). Lineage (NCBI taxonomy): Eukaryota > Viridiplantae > Streptophyta > Magnoliopsida > Myrtales > Myrtaceae > Eucalyptus > Eucalyptus victrix. Next base: position 27,033,478 of record CM027840.1, on the reverse strand, counting down.
TAGTTATTAGTCTTGGGATGTATGAAGTCATGAAAGTATGTTAATTTACCAGTGTTTCTGCTACTTTTTGGGAGAATAATATAAACAATCTTGCACTTTTTTTTATATTGCATTTTCTTCCGCTATTTTTATATATTCGCTTTGTGACCTATACTCTGAAACAAATCCACACTTGAAATGATCGAATCACTAGAACCATTGGAAATGGATGGTGTGAATAGGTTTCTTGCACCGATAAAATAAAAACAAACAAACAAACAGACAAAAGAATAGGTTTTTCTCGTTAAAATTTCACTATGCAAAGTGCAGAAAATGCGATCAATGAATGTATCCCAACTTTTTACACATCCTACAGGTATCAAATATCCAAAAAGCCTATAATAAAATAGCCTAAAACATTGTAATACCGACATGGAGACTTTGGTAATAGGACCTATTCAGTACATATAATAAAAATAGTATCGGACGAATATCATGACAAACCAAAATTTACTTTATAATCATCGTACCTAGATTATCTTTCATACCAAGAGAGACATATAGTTTACAAGTAGAAGAAAGACCGGCAAGTTATTAAACGATCATTTGAATTATTAACCTGAAGATATTAAGAAAATTCCTTAGTTTGCATCACAACTATTCCCCTTTTTTGAACGACTTCAATTTTTTTTTTTTAAAGGTTAAACCTTTTTGTCTAGCTGAAACTTACTTTAACATAATCTGTCTTCCGTAACATCTTTCTCTTATACTCGTAAATCAATCCTTTTTTCACAACAAAAAACGTTTTGTCACGAACTTATACTGTTCATACATTCAACAATTTAATATAGTATTGTAGTGTTTTAAGATAAGTTATAAATTGTTCTCTTTTTTACGTTATTTGTGTAACAAATGGCCTTTTTGTTTTAAAAAGAAAGGTCTTAGGCCCAAGAGACTCAATTCTCATCTCTTACGCGCGTGAAGTTGCACCTTTGAAGCCCAGCAAAATAACTTCATTCAGCCAACTCATAATTGTTGTAGCTAGTTTAATAGGCCGGGTTTTATTCGGCTCACATAAGCTAGCCCCTTATTAGACTAATCAAGAATCTTTATATCTCATCTTATTAGACCAACTTTGTAAAACAGTGAATTGCGATATTAGTTAATATAACTCACAAAAAAACTCTTATGTATCTATTAGTAAGAGGAGTATTCTCATGCTTTCAATTCTCTTGAATGATGGCTCTATAGCTTCCTCACTAGTTTCTCTTCTAAAAGTAAGCTCTAAGAATAGGATTTCATTAAATCTGGACTGAAGTCACTTGGGCGCTCTGCTACCGCGTCAGAAAAACAAAATAGCTTCTGAACACTATTCCAGTGTCCGATCAGCTTTGTCCGGGTGCCCAAACATGCTCAATAGGTTGGCCACTCCTTCGCCGAGCACTTGCCTGGTGGTCTAGTTCGCCCAAGTGCTTGGCAGGGCAGTTCCTCACATCTCATGTTGTTTGCTTTCGTCTCGTTGCCCTCACAAACACTTCTAGACACATGAGTCGATTTCGAGTCAAATGGGAAACTTCGAGCCAAATAAACAGAAGCTAATTAAGTCAATTAATATTAAAATTTTATGTTCAAACTAAAAGGGGCATGAACATAGGGTGACTTAATGTTTGATATAGTCAAGTTCCGTTTATTTTGCAGAAAATGTGATATTTTTGGAAAATAATTTTCCATGAAGCAGTTTTCCAAAAAAATGACAATACTCTTCAGCGTTTGGCTTGAAACCTGAAAACAAACTAAAAAATATTCTTGCAGTTTGCTATCTAATTTCATTTTCTGGAGAAAATTATACAAATCGAATTTTTAATTATATTTTACTTTTAATTATTTTTCCTTTTCTTTCCTTTTTTTCTCTTTTTGCTTCTTTCATAGCTTGTCACCAATCACAGGCGAGCTCGAGCCTCGCCTGATCTAGTGATGTCCTTCGTCTTTGCTCTCTCCGTTAAAATCATGCAGAGCCCCAAAGCCAAGCGATCTTTGAAGGAAAGTAAAATTTCTGAGGGGAATGTGTGAGAAGAAGGGAGGGAAAATTCGTCGGAGTTCGCGTGAAATCTGTGAGGTTGGGGACCCCTTGGCCTTGCAATGCTTAAGAGGCTTCGATTTTGATTCGCGCGTCATTTTGTTGTTGCTTCCGTTTGAAGTCTTTTGATTTTTGAAGGACACGAGTGAATTGGATCGATTTGGACGCATAGGGAGGGAGTGATGCAGACGGAGGTCAGAATCGGAGTTGTGGTGGAAGGACGTCAGAGAGGGATTAGCCTGGGGAATGGAAGTGTCGTGGCGGTGGACAAAGCTGCGCGCAAATGCGCAGGGGAAGGAGTAGAAATATTTAAATATTAAATCACGCTTTATTTTAACAGTTTAAGATTTTAAAACGATTGGTACTAATCCTACACAAAATCTCACGAATGTAGTAGTTCATTCTGATTTTATAAAATTCTGGAATTCGAAGAGTTGAAAATAGTCTTTGTGAAAACTATAACTTTGAAATTTTTTTTTTTATTGAAAATATGACCACAGGAAGGCGCTCAACGATTTTTATTCAAGATTTTCTACTTTTAGTACAGCAAAAGTATGACCTAACTAGACATAAAACGTCTTATTCCTTATTCAACGTAATAACAACGTATTTTGATTTTCACGTATTTATGTAAGCATGATAATGACGGATGACATTATTTAGAGAGGAATTTAGAGTTACCAAATCTTTTGAGTATTTTCTGCCACGCTTGAGAAGAATTCCGCCACCACCAATAATCGTCAAGGATTTCACGGGAATCTTCAAAGACAACCAAGACAAGTTAGAATCTTCAAATATTCAGGATTCTAAACAATTCTTATTTATGCTAACAGCCCTCTTTTGATCAATTCTTATTTATTTCTCGTTTGTTTTAGATTTGATTGATCGGATTCTTGATGGTCGAAAAGCTCATGATTTGATTTTTTTTTAATTATGAAAATGATGTTAAATCATGAATGATTCATGGAATTTGCTAACTATCATCAAGATCGGACGACACAAATCAAAATATGCAATATCTCATGACCTAGAGATATTATAATGGGGCAAATTGAGTTTCCATCTGAAAACTCTTGATCAATACTATCTAATTACATCATATGATTGAGTTTTCAACGAGGCTCAACTTTGAGCAAAGTTGAATAATCCTAGGCCATAATTGGAATGTTTATCCTTGGATAATCTTCATGCAAAACGTGAACAGATAATTTGAATAGTAATCTTCTTCGTCTTTCTCGGTCAAGACCTGGATTAAACCACCAGCTTGTGGATTTGATGAGGGAATGTTATGATCATTGGTGATTAACCGGGGCCATCGATGAGTCACAAATTGAAAATTCCTCATTGTTAGAAAAGGAATAATTAATATAATCGAACAGGAAAGGTAGAAAACAAGAATCTAGAAAGTACCAAACATTATCCAATCAATTTTTAAGCCGGGTTGGCTAAGGTATAAAATGTTAAAAGCCCAACCCCCCCCCCTCCTTCCAAAAACCACAAATAACTTGCTCATCACGCAGCACTAGGGGTGAGCGGTTCTCGGTTCTAGTTCGGTTTTGTCTGGAACCTGGAAATCACCCTCGGGTACAGGTTCTTCAATTTTTGGAACCTAGAACCTACCCGTCAGAACCAAAAACTTGGAACCTACTCTGTCATAGGTTCCGAGTTCGATTCCAGGTTTCAACAGGTTCTTTTTTTTTTGTCATTTTTGTAGTGGGCGCGAATATCCGAAAATTGAAATAATTCAATAGTTGGCCCTCCATTTTCAGTACCTATCAATACACGGCAATGTGAATCTTTTACATCCAAATAGATAACTAATTTCATAGTTTTCTAAAGAAAACATTGTCTAATGTATAATTTGGTGATTCCTTATGGTTAATGTGTTTCATAATAATAACTATGGTCATGTTGTATGAGCATAGGCTCTTGGCATTTCGCTCTTGACCAGTGAGCTGTCTTTGCAATTTACATATTACTCGGGGAAGAGAACGTGAGCCCTCAACCGCTCCTTTCTTTTTTGGATCTGACGCAGGAAAGTAGAGAAGCAAAGGAAATTGAAGACAAACTGACGTTAACAAAATCACAAACACAAAGAACTAATTACACAAAAATGCTTTGGAGGGCTTTTCAATTCGCATTCGAGGGTACTCATTTGCCCGTGGCCACGACGACCATGCTGAAAAACTAAGCAAAGAATTAGTTCATGAGATTGAGAACTGTTCATAGCACCATCAATCACTTGTGCAGAGTCGCATATTGGTCTCAAGCAACATACCAAATCATATTGTGGGAGAAGCAATTGCATGCACTCTTGTAAATACACTTCATTTTGCAGTTAGCACATCACAAATAATTGCAGTCACAAAATATCAAAACATGATACTTTATATCTTCAAGTTATCTCGTATGCTCCTCAAGATGAACCATAGCTCTATTTCATCAAATCAAAATCGAACATGAGCGAAGATAACAAGGGAAATTAATATTTCTTCATTCTCTGGTATAGTAGCCAAACAAGCGATAAAAGTTCACCATTATTGCTATCACCTTGCAGCCTTTGATCCAGCTAACACAATGATCCAACACAATATCATGTCAGCTCATAGATCCAAAAATAGAGAGCTTCTCTTTAACCTCATTTAGCTCGTCTCTTAATTCCTCTATGCGAATCTGGCAATCCACGACGAATCCTTTAGTAGCTTCCTTAAAATCCTTCATTTCGCCGGTCTGTGCTCAGTAGAATCCGTCTTTCTCCTTCTCTGCCTCCTCAAGCTCCTCCACCTCGCACTTCAACTCCCTAAAATCAAGCATAAATAAGCCATAACATGCGACCAAAATCTTATGATGACAAGTCTATGCTTCACCTCAGTCGTTGCACATTGTTCTCATACTCGGCATCAAGAGCGGCAATCTTAGATTCGAGAGCTGAGATCTTCAAGCTCTGTGAAGCTAGGCTCCACTCGAGCCTCAAGCACCTCTCTTCCATCGACTTGATGGCTGCGCGCTTCGACTCTAGGACCAGCGATTTGGCGGCTTGTAGCTCTCTCTCCGCCTGCAAAAATTTCCAGCACCTGTCATCCGCTACCGATCCAAACCGATCTCCTTGCGAAGAAAAGTTCGAGAGATCGCGTCGCAGTGGAGTAGACCTGGAGGAGAGAGAGGCACTGGTTCCTGGTCAGGTCCAGTTGTTCCAACCACTCACCGAACGCCGTGGAGAGCGACATTTACGTATGGACCGGAAGCTAATCTCAGGCGGTGGCGGCAAGAGGTGGTGACGGTGGCTTAGCGATGGTGGTGGTGGCTCATGGCGGCGAGGGGCGGCACGGACGACGCAACAGCTCATCGGGCTCAACGGTGAGACGGCTCGTCAGACGAGCAGTGGGTGGTGGTGGATCGGTGGCCAAGAGGTGGTCGTGAGTAGGGAATGGGGCGGCGGTGTGGTGGTGGGTGAAGCAGCAGCCAGCAAGAGGAAGGAAGAGGAAGAAGAAGAAGAAGAAGAAGAAGAAGAAAAGGGGTGGGGTTTCGGCTGTGAGAGGGGGAAAGAGGAGAGAGAGAAGAAAAGAAAAAAGTTGGGGGGGCAGGAAGTGACGTGAGAGGAAAAAGGGAAGAACAGAAAGAGAGAGAGAGGGAAAAAGAAAAGGGAAGGGAGGGAAATCAACGTGGGGTATTTTTTTTAAAAAAGATTTAATCGGTTCCGGTTTGCCGGTTCCGGTTCCCGAGAGAACGGGAATGCCGGTTCCCAGAAAAAGGGAACCGGGAACCGGAACCGTCTCTTTAGAATCGAGAACCGAAATGGACCCTACTCCGATTCCCGGTTCTACCCAGGAACCGTGCTCACACCCTTACGCAGTACCAGGAGAGAGGAAATAGCATGATCGACCGATTCAGCATATTTTTTTTTTCTTTTTTTGGTCAAAGATTCAGTAGATTCACTCTCCGTGTAATCGGTAAAACCCTAGTCTTTCTCTTTGATACCCTGGTTGGAGAAGGATAGATTTTCTTTGAGCAAGGTACACCACAAATGCCAAAATTTGGCACAAGTAGACACTTAAGTGCCAAAACTTCTAAAAGGTATGTTTAAGTGCCATATATATATTTTTTTTTTTTGGGTTTTTCTGAGGAGTAGATGGTGGGGGTGATTTTGGTGGATCTAGTGGAACTTGGGATGTAGTTCTGAACTCTAGTGGTGGAGGTGGTGCATATGAAACCATGAACTGGTATTTATCACACTCACCAAAAGTATCAACGGAGGGATACGCTTTGGAGGTCCTCTTTTCCAAGATCCCTATAATCCAGGACCTTTGTCCTTATGCCAAAACATGGATGCATCCTTCTATGCAAAGCCCTCCAATTGGCCTCAACCAAGCATTCCTGTCAACACTACAAGTGACAATACAAACTGGGCTGAAGAAGAAGCATCACATTGGGCTCATGTAGAAGCATCCTCATCACGACGGTTGAACCAAATCCTCTCACTAGAAGACCTTGAAGCTCTTGAACAGAAATATGAGGAACATATTCTAGAATGCAGTTCAGATGACTCAGTCTGTAGCTACAATGCTCGTGACGGACGAGACCGTTGAGTTAGTACAATTTCACTGTAGCAACTCACTGTTCACTTTTACTATAGCACTAGGCTAGGGAAAGTACTGTTCACAGTACTGTCACTATTCATAGTGTGCGAATAATTCCCTCCTGGAAGTTTCCGGTGGCCTTGTTTGTATCCGGACCCATGAGTCCTCTAGAATTTCGTGTCTCTAATGCTTCTAAGATAGATTATCTCTATGAAGTCTCTCTTAATGATGAAACCAAGATTTCTGAAACCCAACTTCCTCTCATGAACCCTTACTCCGCTTTTGCCAAACCTAACTCGTCATTTTCACCCATCCGCTCCATTTGACAACTGATTCAACAGACTCCAAAGCAAGTAAAGGAGTACGTCCAGTCCTCCAAATTCGACCAGCACCCCATACCTGCTACTAAAAAAGAGTACTTTGTTACTCTCAAGATTCCTCCTGAATTTCCTAGACAATGGGTTCAGCAAAAATATTCTCATGTCCATTACGGCATTGTTCATTTTACTCTTACCTTTCATGGTCGTAAAGGCTTGCCAGTTGTGGCAAGAATTGCTTTGTTGGATTCCAGGTTTTTGCAATACCAGCATGCTTGCATTGGTACTATCCAAACTACTTTGAATGTTGGAATAGTCTTTGTGTCTTTGTATCCAAACTTCAACATTGCTCTTTCAGACCCTCAGCTACTCTTTTTCTTAAAAGTTCAAGTTCAGCTCACTGGAGCACCTCAAACTGCTGACTCCGTAGCTGCAACACTTCGTTACCAGATGGTTTATTGAGTGCAAAACCATGCTCTTGATATGAATTTCAACAATGGCAACAAGATACTTTGTTCATCTCCATGCAGAATGACCAAGCGTCATGCATCCATGTTCCCACAAAGATCCCAAAAGATACGTTGGCCAAACTCCTTCTAGAAACTTGGATTACCAACTAGGAAAAGCTGCACCAGCTTAACAAGCTTGTTCAATCTACGGACTTTGAGTTCGTCCCGAAAAAAAGATGGAATTGTTTCCATCAAATTTTCCAAGAAAAAGGAAGAAAGTCCTTCTATCTTCCAAACACTCTTCATGATTGAACCATGCGTTCCAGAATCAATTTCCGAGCCAGATCCAAAAAAACTTATTCGACACTTCAACTGTGATGGACATCACGTTCATTACTACAAAGACAATTATGTTCATTGTTTTGGGGATCCTTTTTGCCAATGTTCCTATTGTACAAACTCCCTTGACGAGGTAGATCCTCTTGCAAGACCTCCAACTCGACGGAAAAAACCAAAAGATCCCATACACCAAAGGTACTTAAACGGAGATCCCTCCGTTGATACTCTCTTGGTGAGTGTGATAAATACCAGTTCATGGTTCCATATGCACCACCCCCACCACCAGAGTTCAGTAATACATCCCAAGTTCCACCAAATCCACCACAACACCCCCACCCTTAGAAAAAAAAAAAAAAAAAAGCTCTCTCCCCATTTTACAAGCCAATTTTAAAATGGGCTAAAAAGCATTCTTACCCGCTTGAGGTTCCAGTAGAAACACCACCCACTTCTTCCATTGCTATGTTCCATGATACAGATTTTCTCCCTCTTGTCAAAGAAAGTTCCAAACTTTCGTTGCCTGCTCTAGAGGAATTCATTGATCCATAAGGCAGATACCGTCATACTCCTAAGATAGCTGCCCCTACTGATGTGGACGAACATGGAAGACAAAGAAGAATTGCTGCTGAAGTCGTTTTGAATTGGCAATCGGAGACTCTGTTAGCACAAAATAATGCCTTCAAAGCAATTGATTCCAAGACTGGAAATGTGCAACGGGATCTTCGAAAGTATGATGAGACCACCAAGAAAATGATTTATGAATTCCAAAATAGGCTAAATGCCTTGGAATCAAGACAACATCTAGGGTATCATAATCTCGAGAGCCCCAAGCTAGAGATAAAAATGCTCAAGAGACAAATCTAACTCCTTGAAGAATGAAGGTTTAGACCTTTCGATCCACTGGCACCTCCCATCAGAACCGGGTATTTGCCTCCAAAACCCCAGCCGTCCATGTTTTGGGAAAAGGACGAAGGTCCTGGATTATATGGATCTTGGGAAAGAGGATCTCCAAAGCGTGCATAGGGGTCTTGAGTAGACTTGACAATATCATCTTCACTTGTCACTTCATGATCTTGGGATAATGCAGCTTGTCTATATTGTTTGAGTGCTTCCTTAGCTTTTGGTGCTAGGTCATAATGATCCCACGTAATGGGTACATTATTGCATATATCTTCGAGAATGGTTTTGTTTTCCCATAAATGATGAGAACATTTATGGGCAAATTCAGAATAGGATTCTGAACAAGATTCTAATAATTTTTGCATGATTGGATCTAATAAACTCATTTGAATGGAAAAGAGTCTCTGAATATTGACGAACTTAGAGAATTGGTCTTTATACCTAAGACCTTTTCCAAGAATAATTCAAAGCTAAGAAATTTGAGTCATGATGTCCCATCTAATGATTAAGTCTTTGTTGGGAAGACTGGATCCAAAGATCTTTGTGGATATTGAACACTGGGGGATGAACTAGACAGTTATGGGGGTGGTTCTGACATTCGTGGAGAAAGTATCTCCTGAGGCAAAATTGAAATATCGGATATAAGGAGTCCAGAATTCTTCAGGAAGAACTTTGGTGTTCAGTATTGAACAACTTGCTTCAGTATCAATGATGGCAATAACAGTAATTGGTTTGACAAACTTTGAGGTGAGGATTTTTACAGGGAAATGGGGACAATGAGTCTGGCTTAAAAATATGTCAAAGCTTGGTTTGGAGATATAGATGATATATGAAAAATATCTTTAGACTCAGAATCTGACTCAGTTTCACTAGAAGTAGGGTAATATGGAATGATGCAAAGAGTTTGTTCACCTGGTTCTTCATCAATAGAGAATAGTGATTTGATATCATCATTTTTAAGAGATATATGTGGCATCCCAAAAATTTAAGGCAACCTCTAGATGTATTAAATTCTATGATTAGGTAATGAAATTTGCCTTTGGATTATGCCTTAGCTATTGACTTACTTTTAAGATCGAGTGTTATATGTCTTGTGTTCATGAGTTTTTAAAATTAGTATTATAGGATAAGTTGATAAGAAGAATTTATTCTTGGCTATGCACCTCATAGATTTGATCCCTATAGTTTAAATGTTACAAGTTTTATGGCCATATGAAATTGTGGATTTGAAATTTATAAAAGAGGGAATTAAAATAAATTATTAAAAGTGAAATTTGAATTAATTAAGATTGAACTTTGGGCCCAAGGGTATTGGACCTAAAGCGGGCCAAATTGGCTTGGCCCATGAAGCCCATGAAAGGGGCTACCATCGACCACAAAGGGGGAGGAGCCAACCCATCTTCAAGCCCATCATGCATGGGATTTGCCAAGTTGCACAAAGAGAGCTTCACCTATTGGTCATTTTGGGTGGCTCCTAATGATGGCTAATGATTGAATTGAAGGGGAAATAAAAAGGAAGGGGTGATCGGTTTAGGGGGCTGTCGACCATAAGAGAAAGAGAGAGAGAGAGGGCTGTTGAGAGAGTGAGGAACCGAGAGAGAAGGGAAGAGGCCGCATGAAGGAGGAAGCTGCTCGTCCGTCGCCCGCAGCTGCCCGTGCATCCACTGATTGCTGCCGTCGTGCTCATCATAACTTGGTTTGGAGGCAAGTTAGATTCATTGATCTGCTATTGCATGTTGTGTCTAGGATGTGCTAGTAAAAGGTGATGAATTTCGTATGCCTAGGGTGTGAAAAACCGAAGTTGTATGGATGTTGTTTTGAAATAGCATTTTGTTTTAAAGTAAACAGCCTGACCCAGAATGTTGTAGAGGCTTGCATGCGGGGTTTGAGTCAGATTTTGGTTTTGACTTCTTCACAAAAGTTGTAGACAACATCTTAAAGTATAACATACTAAAATTTGAGACAAAGTGGATGAGTTTTGTGGGGGCAAAACCCTCCCTCTACGAAAACGCTAGATCTGAAACTATTTTGTTGACTTCTTGGTGGTTTTGTGTGTTGCATGTCACTTTTTACTGAGACTTTCACTTCGACCCCTTCACTAAAGTTGTAGAGAACATCTTGAAGCCTAACATACTCAAATTTGAGGTAAAACAAACAAGTATAGCCTAGTGAAACGATTTTTCCTTTGAAGATTATAGATCTGGAAATGTTGTACTGCACTCCAGTGACTTCGTGGACTATAAAGTGATTTTTCTTTGAGAATCTCATCTAGATCCCTTAATTAAAGTTGTAGTGGACCCCTTGAGGCAAAACATATAAAAAATTCAGAGGAAAGGAATGAAGATAAGTAGGTGAAATCTTGATTTTTCGGAGACAGCTAAACCTGGAATGTTCGGTTCTAGAAACAGGGGCTTCGACCGTCCATAGTTAATTATCTAGGACTAATCTGGCCTTGATGTCTGCATGAAAAATCTACCTTAGGGTCTTGACTATCACCTGGTAAAATTTTATAATTTTTGGAGGCCATTCGGGTATTTAAGTTAAAATATTTCAAGAACCGCGCAATCCGATGTGTCCGAATTTTGTAAGCTGTAATGTGTGAACTATATCTTCTTGTGTGAAGTTCTTTTGGGTATGTGTTCTTCATGGAGTTGCTGCATTTACATCTTGACTAACACATGTTCAGATTTCGTAATTTTTGAAGATCATGTGAGTATTTAATAAATATGTTTTCTGAAATCGTGCAAGCTGGATTTTGGTAAATTTCAAAAAAAGTCAAGATGTATGGATTATTCTAAGTTGTATGGACCCCATGGATTGTGTTGTCATAAGTGATTGGATCTTGCTGCATATGTGATGATATTTGGAACTACATATAAGAATGAAAATGCTGAAAATGATCTTGTTGCCATCATATCATATGCCATGTTTTGATTGAGCCATAAATGTGAATGTGAACTATGATAAATGAGAATGCCGTCAGAGGTGTGAGCCAACGATACCCCGGGAGTGTCGGGATGCCTAGCCAGGGAGTGTAAACATCGGATGCCCAGAGTGTGTGTGTTGGATGTCCTTGGGAGTTTCGAGATGCCTGGGATGTAGGGGTGCCGAAAACCCGGAGGTGTGAGCCGGGGGATACCTCGTGATGCCAGTTGGGGTACGAGATGCTCGGAGTGTGTGTGCCGAATGCTTGGAGATGTGTGCCGGAGGCTCCTTGTGATGCCAGGTTGGGTGCGAGCGATAAATGTAGGATGCAAATACTAGTCTCGGGAAAGAGAAATGTGGCGGTCCAATTGGAAGAATAAAAATTGAGAAATTGAAATCTAGTCATGCATGGTATGGTTGCATGTATGCATGTATGCTTGATGATGAGTGCATGGATGTATATGCACCTATGGCATGATGGTATATGCATGTATGCTTGATGATTAGTGCATGGATATATATGCACCTATAGCATGACGGTATATGCATGTATGCTTGATGATGAGTGCATGGATGTATATGCACCTATGGCATGATGGTATATGCATGTATGCTTGATGATGAGTGCATGGATGTATATGCATATATGGTATGAGACATGTGCATAGTTGCAAGGTAAGTAATGCTTGGATGTATGAATGATATGAACTATACTATGATGTCTTGATTGTTCTGTGTGATGCATTGAGTGGTTTATTGGATCTTTTACCTGCTGAGTGGTTGTATTCACCCTTTTTAGAGACTAACATTTTAGATTAGAAAGATTCCGCTCCCTATATCACGCAGGGCGTCTTTTACGGCCTTCCATCGGACGTGGAGGTCGAGTGTGTGGAGATCGACTGTCCCACCATCCCTGGTCTAACGTTCATTCAGGTTCGTGCACTAGTGATGTAAGACGTGGGCTTGGTTGGGGGCCCGGGCATTCAGGAGTTCACATCTGTTTACGTTCATCATGATGGAGTGATGCGGGGGATGTTGCCGCCGCCATCGCCTGATGCACCGGGATGGGTGTGACGGCCTACGCGTGAGGAGTAGGAGCTGCTACTTTTTGGACATAGCCAACACTTGTAGATGGAGGATTTTGCATGATCAACATAGAGGGTCGAGTTGTCTCTTTTTGAGTTGTGGCCAAGTCTAGCCAAGAGTCTTGGTTTTCCTTTTGGTTGTACCGACTCGTGAAACCATCTTGAAAATATGTAAATAAAGAGTAGCTCGACTTTATTATCTTATGGTGCTTAGTGGTGTGCATTGTATCATGATTGTTGGAGGGAGAATTAGTAAGCCTTGATTATGCTTCCGCAAGTAAGATGTCTTTGGGACCATTTATTTTTTTAAAAAAAAAAGGGCAAATATTCATATATATATATATATATATATATATATATATATATATATATATGCCTAGGAACTAAGGTTCTTCTTTGGTATCTATGGCAACCTTAGGTGTTTTGGGGTGCCACAAAATACATGTTTTATTCTCAATTTGATGTATCAAATGATGTTGACCTTTTCTAGCTTGGGGGCAACTTTTGACAAAGTGTCGTTTTTGGTTGCAGATGAAGCAGCAATTTAATTTTTTGTGGCCTGTGCGATCTTTCCTTTTGCGAAGGTATCACCATTTCTTCTTTCTTCGGAAGTGCTTGTGGCCATGTTTGGATTTCTTTAACTAGTACTTCTTGACATGTTTCTTCTTTCGTGAAGACTTTCCACAAGTACCATCACAGTCTTTCTTGGAACATTTGATTTTTAACTTTTGGCGAGAGCAAGCTGTCTCGAGTTCTCTGTCATCTGTGATGTAGGTACAGATCATCTGGCGCTTCAGGCACAATTCTTCAAGGCATAGATGGATTTCTTGCTGTATTTCTCCCAAGGGAATGTCTTGTACTCTCCTCTGTCTTCCAAAAAAGGATTTTTCAACCATCTGAGATAGTTCTTTAAGGATAGAAGTCAGGAAGACATGTTCCAGATTTGGATTAGCTCCAATCTAATAAAAAAGTTGAAGCATTTCTCGATAATACTTATCAAGATATTTCTTTTGGAGGGAGCAGCATTTTCTTTCGAAAAAAATCTCCTCTTTTCATTTCTATGAGATCAGTGGGTTTTCCCACAAAGAAATGATATAAGAGAGTGATGGCATGGCTAAAATTAAGTGACATCAGAAAATGAATTTGGTCTTGTTCCAAAACTGATTTCCACCAAAGCTTGAGGCTTCTTGTGAACCTCGTGAAAAAATTATAAAGGACATCATTCATATCATGGTTGGTAATGGATACAATATTCAGCCAAGTATGAAACTCTTCGAGTCTTTCTGGCCATTTGTGGTAGGGGATGTCATTTATGGTGAAAAACTGTTTTGAAGCCATGGACACATGATGTGCTGGATTGTTCTAAACAATCTCTGGCTCAGAGTAATTTTTGATTCCATATCCTGATCTGGAGGATCAGCCATGAATATTGATGAATTTACTGGTGCCACAGGAAGGTATTCAACATCAGGAATTGAAAAGGATGAGGATGAGGAAAAGGATAATGATTCTGATTTAGTATCAGAAGTGGTAGGAATAGTTTGTTCAACTAGGAGCAGAATCTGATCATTTGAAACGACAGGATTAGGCTGTTTCTGAGTACCCAAATCCTTTAGAAAAGATTCTAGCGGATTGGATAACATCATCTGATCTTGCCTTTCTTTTATAACAATCGAACTTGATTCTGTAGGCATTTTCGCTTTTCCTTTGTCCTTCTGCAGGTTTTTGAGACAATTTCACAATTCTGTCATACCTAGTTCTTTTGTCAAAGAGTCTCCTTCCTTGGTTCTAAGTCTAGCTCTATTCATGGTATCATAGCCTGGTTTCGTTTTTAAGGTTATCCATTCCATGCGCTTGGTAGGTGAATCCAATGCTGAGAAGATCTCTTTCCATCATGTCTACAGAACCAGAAATTCTCGAAGCACCTGTTTCTCTTGCACCATCTTCCTCATCCTCCACCCCTCCAGAATTTTGTGTCTCCAATACTTCTAAGATAGATTATCTCTATGAAGTCTCTCTTAGTGATGAAACCAAGATTTATGAAACCCAACTTCCTCTCATGAACCCTTACTCCGCTTTTGCCAAACCCAACTCGTTATTTTCACCTATTCGCTCCATTCGACAACTGATTCATCGGACTCCAAAGCAAGTAAAGGAGTACGTCCAGTCCTCCAAATTCAACCAACACCCCATATCTGCTACTGAAAAAGAGTACTTTGTTACTCTCCAAATTCCCCCTGAATTTCCTAGACAATAGGTTCGGCAAGGATATTCTCATGTCCATTACGGTGCTATTCGTCTTCCTTTTACCTTTTATGGTCATAAAGGCTTGCCAATTGTTGCCAGAATTACTTTGTTGGATACCAGGTTTTTGTAATACCAACATGCTTGCATTGGTACTGTCCAAACTACTTTGAATGCTGGAATAGTCTTTGTGACTTTGTATCTAAACTTCAATATCGCTCTTTCAGACCCTCAGCTACTCTCTTTCTTAAAAGTTCAAGTTCAACTCACTGGAGCACCTCAAATTGCTGACTTTATAGCTACAACACTTCATTACCAGATGGTTTATCGACTGCAAAACCATGTTCTTGATATGAATTTCAACAATGGTAATGAAGATACTTTGTTCATCTCCATGCAAAATGACCAGGCGTCATGCATCCATGTTCCTAGACAGATCCCAAAAGATACGTTGGCCAAACTCTTTCCAGAGACTTGGATTACCAACTAGGAAAAGCTACACCAGCATTACAAGCCTTTTCAGTCTATGGACTCTGAGTTCGTCCGGAAAAAAGATGGAACTGTTTCCATCAAATTTGGCAAGGAAAAAGGAAGAAATTTCTTCTATCTTCCAAACACTCTTCATGATTGAACCATGCGTTCTAGAATCAATTTCCGAGCCAGATCTAAAAAAACTTGTTCGACACTTCAACAGTGATGGACATCCTATTCATTACTACAAAGACAATTATGGTCATTATTTTTGGGATCCTTTTTGCCAATGTTCCTATTGTACAAACTCCCCCGATGAGGTAGATCCTTTTGCAAGACCTCCACCTCAACGGAAAAAACCAAAAGGTCAGCATCATTTGATACATCAAATTGAGAATGAAACAGGTATTTCTCTTGAAAATGATGATATCGAATCGCTATTCTCTATTGATGAAGAACTAGGTGAACAAACTCTTTGTGTCATTCTATGTTACCCCACTTCTAATGAAACTGAGTCAGATTCTGAGTCTGAAGATATTTTTCATATATCATCTACATCTCTAGAACCAAGCTTTGACATATTTTCGAGTCAGACTCATTGTCTCCATTTTCTTGTAAAAATCCTCACCTGAAAGTTTGCCAAACCAATTACTGCCATTGCCCTCATTGATACTGGAGCAAGTTGTTCAATACTGGACGCCAAAGTTCTTCCTGAAGAATTATGGACTCCTTATATCCAATTACTTTCTCCACGAATGTCAGAACCACCCCCATAACTGTCCAGTTCTTCCCCCAGTGTTCAATATCCATAAAGATCTTTGGATCCAGTCTTCCCAACAAAGACTTAATCATTGGATGGGACATCATGACTCAAATTTCTCAGCTTTGAATTATTCTTGGAAAAGGTCTTAGGTATAAAGACCAATTCTCTGAGTTCGTCAATATTCAGAGACTCTTTTCCATTCAAATGAGTTTATTAGATCCAATCATACAAAAATTATTAGAATCTTGTTCAGAATCCCATTCTGAATTTGCCTAGAAATGTTCTCGTCATTTATGGGAAAATCCAGAGTTTTTATCTGTCTTCCATTCAAAAAGAAATAATACATCAATCCAACAAAGGCGAGTCATATGGGAATGAAGCGAGAACACTTGGCTTTAGCTCAAAGGGAATGCTTAGAATTATTGCAGCAAAGCCTTATTGAAATCTACAATTCTCAATGGGCTTATGAAGCCTTTTATGTCAATAAGCGTGCTGAGCAGAACAGAGGAAAAATGAGGCTGGTGATCAACTATTAACCTCTTAACCTTTTTCTCAAAGCCGGATTTTGGCAATTAGGCATCCATCCTGAAGATAGATCCAAAACAGGTTTCTGTATCCCTAACCAACACTTCCAGTGGAAAGTTCTTCCTTTTGGCTTAAAGGTACCACCATCCTTTTTCCAAAAGGCTATGTGTCGTATTTTCTAACCAATCTTGTCAAGTGCAGCTGTATATATTGATGATATTCTGCTCTACAGTCCTGATGAGCAGTCACATTGTCAACTTCTTGAGCAATTCACAGAAATTGTGAAAAAGCATGGTATTATGCTTTCTCAAAGGAAAATGAATATTGCCAAGACAAAAATTGAATTTCTTAGTATGCACCTCAACAAAGGTACATACTATCCAGGACCACATATCGCTCAAGAATTATTGAAGTTTCCTGAAGATAATTTCACGACAAAACAAGTTCAGCAATTTCTTGGGATAATCAATTATCTCAGGAATTTTGTTCCAAACATTGCAAAGCTCCTAATTCATTTGCAATCCATGCTGAAGAAGAATCTCCCACCATGGGGAAAACCTCAGACTAAAGCAGTTGCTGAGCTTAAAGAGATTATGCAAAATCTTCCACCACTACAAATACCATCAACAGGAAAAAGAATCATTCAAATTGACGCCAGTGATGAATACTGGGCAGCCATCCTGTTTGAAGAAATTGACGGTAAAAGACACCTTTGTGCTCACGAAAGTGGAAAGTTTTCTCAAGCTTAAATGCATTACCATTCCACTTTCAAAGAAATTCTATCAGTGAAAAATGGAATAAAAAAGTTTGAACGTCATCTCATCGGCCATCACTTCCTAGTAGAATTAGACATGGCATTCTCCCCTCAGATGACCAAGTTTAAACAAAAGCAGATTCCAAATTCTCAACTGCTTCAATGGGCTGAATGGTTTTCAAAATACTCTTTTGAAACCAAACATATTCCTAGGAAGAAGAATGTGCTTGCTGACTTCTTGTCAAGACCAAAAGCACCAGCAGAAATCAACATGTACATCAAGAGGCTTGCTTTTCATATGCTTAATCATGGCGTGAAATATAAGATTAAGAAGATCAAAGATTTGCCAAGTTGAAAATACCCCTAGGAGATTATTCAACAGATTTAGAATGATAGTCTTGCTGAGAACTTGGAAAACCTCATGTGGCAATGCCACACAGATCTATTCATATTCAATGGAGGTTCGATTCTTTATCCTTTCGGGTTAAATTTGAATTATCCATTCATTCATTCCTTTATCTGGAAGGAAGATGATTTCCCTAATCAACTCAAAACGTTATTATGGTACTTAACCAATAAGTACTTAATAGCTATTGAAATTCCAACCAGAAGATTCATTGCCAACCTCACCAGGATATTCTTACTCGGAAGAAATGTTGAAAAAGAAAGTGATAAGAATCTCTTAGATTTTCTTAATTGGTTCTATCATCCTACTCACTGGAATCATCTCTTGGAAAAAGAATTGAGAACCATGACCCCAATTCCTGAAGTCCATACCATCCTATTTTTCCCACGTCCATGGCATTTTTTCAGAAACAATGGCAATATCCTCAACGCTCCACAGGAAATAGGAACCACATCCTATAGACCTTACTTAGATAGCCGAGAAGCTCGGATTCATAAATCTTATCCAAGATCTATTAGATCTTGTGCACACCAGTACCGAGAACTCCAAAGAATCTTGTGCTTGGAAAACAAAACCATTCCCGAAGATATATGGAATAATGTACCCACTAAGTGGGATCATTATGACTTAACACCAGAAGCTAAGGAAGCACTCAAACAATACAGACAAGCTGTATCATCCCAAGATCATGAAGTGACAAGTGAAGATGATGTTGTCTAGTCTACTCAAGACCCTTATGCACGCTTTGGAGGTCATCTTTCTCAAGATCCCTATAATCCAGGACCTTCATCCTTATCCCAAAACATAGACGCATTCTTCTATGCATAGCCCTCCAATTGGCCTCAACCAAGCATTCCTGTCAACACTACAAGTGACAATACAAACTGGGCTGAAGAAGAAGCATTCCATTGGGCTCATATAGAATCATCCTTATCACGACGGTTGAACCAAATCCTCTCACTAGAAGACCTTGAAGCTCTTGAACAGAAATATGAGAAACATCTTCTAGAATGCAGTTCATATGACTTAGTCTGTAGCTACAATGCTCGTGACGGACGAGACCGTTGAGTCAGTACATTTTCATTGTAGCAAGTCACTATTCACTTTTACTGTAGCACTAGGCTAGGGAAAATACTGTTCACGGTACTGTCACTGTTCATAGTGTGCGAATAATTCCCTCCCGGAAGTTTTTGGTGCCTTTGTTTGTATCCGGACCCATGAGCTTGGTCATTGAGAGTGTTTTTGTGACCTCTTATCGTTTATAAAAGGCGAGGAGGGTGTAATGTATTGGGCAGAGTCCCTTGAAGTAAAGTGAGTGTTTTGTGAAAACATCTCCATAGCTTTCTGAATCCCTCTTCTTCTCCAGCCTAGTAGGATCCGCCAAGAAATGCAACTTTGGTAGGTTAGAAACGTTTCCATCCTGGCATCTTTAAGTGTCTTTAGGCTTTGAACTAAAGGGCTGAGTGGTTTTCTGCTAAAAGGCTATCCTTCAAGGGCTTGAATGAGAGTTGTTCGTCCACTGTGGGATGCATACCTGTAGGAAATTTACTCACATTCATTGGTTCTATGTTTAGGTCCGTTCATGATATCATAGCCTGGTTTTGTTGTTAAGGTTATCCATTCCATGCGCTTGGTAGGTGAATCCAGTACTGAGAAGATCTCTTTCCATCATGTTTACAGAACCAGAAATTCTCGAAGCACCTGTTTCTCTTGCTCCATCTTCCTCATCCTCCACCCCTCTAGAATTTCGTGTCTCCAATGCTTCTAAGATAGATTATCTCTATGAAGTCTCTCTTAGTGATGAAACCAAGATTTCTGAAACCCAACTTCCTCTCATGAACCCTTACTCCACTTTTGCCAAACCCAACTCGTCATTTTCACCCATACACTCCATTCGATAACTAATTCATAAGACTCCAAAGCAAGTAAAGGAGTATGCCCAGTCCTCCAAATTCGACCAGCACCCCATACCTGCTATTGAAAAAGAGTACTTTGTTACTCTCAAGATTCCCCATGAATTTCCTAGATAATGGGTTCAGCAAGGATATTCTCATGTCCATTACGGCGCTATTCGTGTTGCTCTTACCTTTCATGGTCGTAAAGACTTGTTAGTTGTGGCAAGAATTGCTTTGTTGGATACCAGGTTTTTGCAATACCAGCATGCTTGCATTAGTATTGTCCAAACTACTTTAAATGTTGGAACAGTCTTTGTGATTTTGTATCCAAATTTCAATATCGCTCTTTCAGACCCTCAGCTACTCTATTTCTTAAAAGTTCAAGTTCAGCTCACTGGAGCACCTCAAACTGCTGACTCTGTAACTACAACACTTCATTACCATATGGTTTATCGAGTGCAAAACCATGCTCTTGATTTGAATTTCAACAATGGCAATGAAGATGCTTTGTTCATCTTCATGTAGAATTACCAGGCGTCATGCATCCATGTTCCCAGACAGATCCCAAAAGATACGTTGGCCAAACTTCTTCCAGAGACTTGGATTACCAACTAGGAAAAGCGCACCAGCATAACAAGCCTTTCCAGTCTATGGACTCTGAGTTCGTCCCGAAAAAAGATGGAACTGTTTCCATCAAATTTGGCAAGAAAAAGGAAGAAAGTCCTTTTATCTTCCAAACACTCTTCATGATTGAGCCATGCGTTTCGGAATAAATTTCCAAGCCAAATCCAAAAAAACTTGTTCGACACTTCAACAGTGATGGACCTCCTGTTCATTACTATAAAGACAATTATGGTCATTGTTTTTGGGATCCTTTTTGCCAATGTTCCTATTGTACAAACTCCCTCGATGAGGTAGATCCTCTTGCAAGACCTCCACCTCGATGGAAAAAACCAAAAGATCCCATACACCAAAGGTACTGATACGGAGATCCCTCTATTGATACTTTTGGTGAGTGTGATAAATACTAATTCATGGTTTCATATGCACCACCTCTACCACCAGAGTTTAGTACTACGTCCCAAGTTCCACCATATCCACCAAAATCATCCCCACCATAGGAAAAAACAAGCTCTCTCCTTGTTTTACAAGCCAATTTTAAAATGGGCTAAGAAGCATTCTTACCCACTTGAGATTCCAGTAGAAACACCACCCACTTCTTCCATTGCTATGTTCCATGATACAGACTTTCTCCCTCTTGTCAAAGAAAGTTCCAAACTCTCATTTCCTGCTCCAGAGGAATTCATTGATCCACAAGGCATATACCGTCATACTCCTAAGATAGTTGCCCCTACTGATGTGGATGAACATGGAAGACAGAGAAGAACTCATGCTGCTGAAGCCGTTCTGAATTGGCAATCGGATACTCTATTAGCACAAAACAATGCCTTCAAAGCAATTTATTCCAATATTGGAAATGTGCAACAAGATCTTCGAAAGTATGATGAGACCACCAAGAAAATGATTTCTGAATTCCAAAAGATGCTAAATGCCTTGGAATCAGGACAACAGCTAGGGTATCATCATCTTGAAAGCCCCAAGCCGGAGATAGAAAAGCTCAAGAGACAAATCCAACTCCTTGAAGAAGGAAGATTTAGACATTTCGATCCACTGGCACCTCCTATCAGAACCAGGTATTTGCCTCTAAAACCCCAGCCGTCCATTTTTGCTACAATCCCTGAAGATTCTTTTAGAAAAGAACCAGATATGACAGAATTGCGAAATCGTCTGAAAAACCTGCAGAAGGACAAAGGAAAAGAGAAAATGCCTACGGAATCAAGTTCAATCGTTATAAAAGAAAGGCATAGATGGATTTCTTGTTGTATTTCTCCCAAGGGAACATCTTGTACTCTCCTCTATCTTCCAAAAAATGATCTTTCAACCATCCGAGATAGTTCTTTAGGGATAGAAGTCGGAAGACATAATTTTGACTACGAAGATAGTTGGAAATTTGACATGACATTATTTTAAGGATAAATTGGTCTACATGGCTCATCGGAGTGTGCAAAACGACATCGTTTTGCCCAAAAATCGATTTTTAATGTAAATATTAATTAAATTAAAATTTAAAATTTTTAAAAAGGAAGGAGTGGCAGCAAATTAGTGAGGGTTGTAGTTTTGAATTTAATTTATATTTATATTAAAAATTAATTTTGGGGGCTTATAGCGCTAAACTTTAAAAAAAAAAAAAAAAATTGCCACGTGGATAATTTTTTCAAAAGAATTGCCATGTGGATTTTTTTAAACCATGTCAATATAAAAAAGTCGCCAGAAAATGTCACGTTAGTACTTCGATCAGAATTTCTTGTCGTTAGCACTTAAGTGTTTCATTCTTTTCTGATTTTGGTGTAGCCAGGCATCAGTATTAGTGCTTTCGTCAAGAACATGGTGCTGGAGCACGCGCTCGAAGGAAAATATAACGGGAGAACTTAGCCTAAACAAAAGGAACCTAAACCCCATCTTCTCTAATCCCTACGCTCAGCTTGCTTAGCTTTCTTTTTCCTTTTTCCTTTTTTTAACCCCCTCCAGCCGAGGGTTAGAATATTATTAAAATAAAATAAAATAAGTAATAAAAAATCAAAAGATTATTAAAAATTGTCCATGTTAGCGCCGGTAATGTCACGTGAGACAACCGAAATCTACGTTAGTAATTTCTAACCAAAATTGATTGGATAGACTCAATTGGCAAAATATAAAAAGATTTAGAATTCAATTGGTGAAAATCGCAATAGATTTAAAATATTTTGGATAATTTTCCCAGCTTTTAACTTATTTGAGTTTCACCCGCTACCTTTTTTTGGGTCTTTCGTAGACCTGGTATATAATGAGAAATGCGAATTATATGAAAGTTGATTCCCCATTTATTATTAAGATATTGAATATGGCCGACTTTTGTTCATATATTCACCTGTAGTCTGTCCATTGATTACTATACTACTTTTACTTTCCAATTTTAGTGTGTCTAGCATTACTCCGTAATTCCTTGGCAAAAAAGAGAGGAAAACCTCTTTGCTTTTTCTCTTTTCTTGTGGCTAATTCTTCAACGTGGACGGAGAGAACGTGGCATAAAGCAAGTGTCGCAAGATTCCACGCTAGCAAAAGTTGTACATGCAGACTTTTGCAGATGAAGTGTTGACTCGGACGAGCTTGACGCAGGAAATGGTACATCGCCATGTTCAGGAAGGAAATGCCCCCCTCCCCCTTTTTCTTCCCGTGAAAGGATCGTCATTTTCAAGTCAAACGCAGCATATTTTGGCACAGAGGGTGTCGCAGGATTCCGCCTAAGCGAAAGTCGTACATGCAGACTTTTGTAAGTGGAGTGTTGTTGATTTGGACAATGTTGTGCACGAAATGGGACATCCCCATTTTAAGCCAAAGAGGAACGTTTGACAATTGTAAAACAAGGAATCATGACAAAGCCCATTGAAAAGTTCAAAATTGTCCGTCATTCCAAAAAGCGCCTTCATATTGACAGCTGAGAGCCTTTGACTATGCGGCCAGACTCGTTCACATCGCCTGAGCACGATTCGGCGATGAATGCGCTGAACGATGACCACTTCGGATCTGCACTGGTCGGAGCAGATCCAAGGAAAATCTGTCCTTGGACCTCACCAAGCTCTTTAGACATACTGTAGTAATAAGCCGGATAATCTGGGAAGTAGATACATCGCATCTTTGAAATTGAGAGAACTTCCTCTGAGAAATTGAATCCAGCGTTTACGCCAATTACGCCAAACGTAATTGGCGTGATTATGTGAGATTTGACATGTTTGAGGATTACAGTAAACAGCGAAGCATTTGAATGCATGCATCAAGAGAGTACAATCACTTTAGGCTATTTCCAATGTAGTGTGATAATAACTATTTTGCCGTGTAGCGAAATATCTTTACTTGGAAAGATCGGCGAAAGCTGAATTTTCAAACTGATCCACATATATATTTTATAGTTAAATTTATGCTCATTCAAAACCTTAAACAAATAAATCCATTTAAGTTATTTAAATCGCTCCAAACCACAATATATTTCTGATGCATGAGACTTCTATTCCTGCAATCCCAACACCACCCCCCTCCCCTTCCCCCCCTGCCTCACGTGTGCATTTTGGTTAGACCACATTGTCATAGCACAACACTCACCTTCACTCATAACCTTAGATAGACCAACCATGATGGCAACTCCAATTGTC
Source organism: Eucalyptus victrix (assembly GCA_016097545.1). Taxonomy (NCBI): domain Eukaryota; kingdom Viridiplantae; phylum Streptophyta; class Magnoliopsida; order Myrtales; family Myrtaceae; genus Eucalyptus; species Eucalyptus victrix. The sequence goes on along the minus strand of CM027840.1, from coordinate 27,009,528 downwards.
GACCGCGATGTTTAATGAGATCCTTGCTAGAAATATTTCATCAAACAATAAAACAAATTTTGGGTTCAACAATCAACCATCGGCTATGACCACTTGTTGTGTTGCGTAGTAAATGTCCGATACCGTCAATTAAAAAAATTATCTAGAGGAATCTCAAGTTTGAGTGCATCGACTAGAATGTAATATTACTCTAAGTCACACTAAATTTCCCATGTCGGACTTTTGTAAACTACTCAAACATGCGCCTCAATAATAAATCTAATGGGATGTTACGAAGACGTTTGGAGGAAAAAGTAGACTCGCGTATCATGAGGAGCTAAGATTGAGCTTTCCAATAGTGAACTTGCGGCATATAGTTTAAGATTGTCATTTGTGGGGATTAGATTTTTCTTTTCTGTTTTTCGCAGTGGTGAGTAGATTGAGAAGGGCTTTTTTTCTTCGCATTCGGTTGGTCAATGTACAAAATGATTCACCGATGATGCAGTGCTTTGCCCAATACGAAATCAAGTCAGAGGGTTTGAAATTGTGTAATCAAGTCGGGAACATTTTGATTCTATACAATAAGTCATTCTAGTAATTGCTTAAGCCAATTTTTCTAACATGTCATTTCAAAAGAAAAAAAAGTATAAAAAAATTATAAACTTATTATATTTATACCAATTCAATCTTAAACCTTTTAATTTGACTAATTTAATATTAAACATTTTTGCATTGTATTAATTCAATATATTCGATCAATTTAGATTGGAAATTACTAACGTGGACATTGATGGTCTGACATGGCACAACCAATATTGACACAAACAAATTTTATAATTTCTTAATATTTTGCATAATTTCATTTTTTTCTTTTTTTTTTCCTTACCCTTTGGCTGGTGAGGTCATTGATTCACCAACCACAAATGATAGCCGACGACCCTCACTTGGTCTAGGCAAGGGGCCCTCGTGCCCTCATAGGCCACGGCTAAGGGCCGTTATGCCCTCGTTGACTACAAGTGAGGCATCGGCCCTTGCCTATTGGTTGGCGAGGGCACAAAGGCCCTTGCCTGTGGCCGATGAGAGTACAAAGCTTGTGGCTAGTGACCTCGCTGTTCAAAGGGTAAGGAAAAATAAAAAGAAAAAAAAAAGAGAAAAAATCTGAAAAATGTTTTTCAAAATTATAAAATTTGTCCATATTTGTGCCGGTCATAACACATAAAACCGTCGACGCCAACATTAGCAATTTTCGTTCTAATTAGGATTAAATTGGTCAAATTAAAAGGTTTATAATCGAAATGGTACTAATGTAATAGATTTTTGATTTTTTTAATACTTTTCATCACGTCAAAAATCCATTTTTTTTCTTTTTTTAAGTGTAGATGGCACTAACGTGGCGTCATGTCAGAATAAGCCAAAAAAAAAAAAAAAAAAAAAAAAAGGAAAAAGGGAGAGTGAGCCATTGGGTGGGGCGGTAAGAGATGGGAATCGCAACGGTGCAAAAACCAAATGAGGACATACACTTTTCGGTGAAAGCAATGATTAAATTCTACTAATTCTTGATATGTGTTTCGTATGACCAAACAGAACAAGTCTAAATAATATTTCTTCTGAAGGGAGCATAACACGGCGTCATTCATCACGAGAAACTATCTTATGCATCGGTGATACCAAAGCAAACCAATCATGCCCCTTTTTTTAAATAAAAAGGTTTGGATAAACAAATGAACATGAGATTGTAACTTGGCATATATTGCATTGCATGGTGATAACGCTCCATATTCTTCCTCCGGTACTCGCTACGGGAGATAAATAAGTTCAAATATCAAATATCGATCCGCAACAAGTGGCTTTAGCTTGGAAAATTGTTCAAAAAATCTTAACCAACTACACTTTTACTAGTTCAATTTTAAATCTTTTAAAATTTTATTATTATTTTTATTTATTAAAATTGAATTTAACCAAAGTGTCCTATTGAAATAGTGCTATAGTTCATAAATGAGTTATAGCTATTTTTTTTTTATTAATTCTGAATTTCATTACTTTGGCCAGCGGTTATCTTAGCAATTGCATTTGTTCAGATATAACTTCTCAATCTTTGGAATGTTATTTTATTTGGATAACTTTTTGCGTTTTGCTTTTAATTACTGAATGTGTTTGTTCAATGCACATCTTCTTCTTCTTCTTCTTTTTTTTTTTTTTCCAAAAGAGATATACAACAATTGTTTCAAATAACCGTAACTCATTAGTGAACAATCGCATTGTTTTAATATGATACTATGGTTAATTTTTTACTATTATAAATTAAAATTTTAATAAAATAAGAAAATAATGACCGTTGATTAGTGTCAAATTTTGTTCATTTGCACGCTTACATGCGTACTTACATCCTTTCGATGTGGAACAAGACACCTTGTAATTTGTTTTACTGGCATGAGGGGCCAAGTAGCTGAGGTGGTTAGCAGAGGCAACGGGGCTCGTTGGTGGAGAACAGAGGCATGGTTGAGGTGGAGACCAGTTCAGACAAGGGGGTGGAAGAGTCCACGGCGACTAACGGTGGTGGCGGTGGTCTTTGTGTAGTGGCCAACGATGGTTTCCGCACTTTTTGTGTGTGGCTAAAATGCACCAATTTATGTTAAAAAAATCAAATTACCCTCCTATCACATGATTCGATTCAATATCAATAGTTAACATTGCCCATCACTCTCCCCTTTACTGAAATCAATCTTATCATCTCTCTCCTTCATATACGGTATTTGCGCTGAGTTTCCAAAAAGGAATCAATCAAATTGTTTCTAGTGTTCTTTCGAATCATCTCCGGTGTTCTTTTGAATTCGTAAAATAAAACACGTTTTTTATTCCAAGTAAAACTATGTTTCAAAGTTGAAAAAACAATTGTCCTTTTTGCAATCATGAATTTATTAATTCGCTGAAGATATAACCTTGTTAAATTCGAGTTATTTGAAAACGTGCATCTTTCTTTTGTCTAAATTTTAAGTTATATTGATGGAAGTCAAAATCTAGCTAGTTACAGTTTTTTCTCATTCAGACTTCTATTTAATCAAAGAAATTTTTTTGAGGGCATGGTTCGAGAGTAATATTAATAACTTTCTTCTGATTGAATAGTAAAACAATTTAGTTTTGATCTCTTCCATTCCTTTCTTTAATCTTCTTTTTCAGCCTTCACGTTTTAAAGATTAGAATTAATAATAAACTTAATTCTTAAATTTCGATTTTGCTATTTTGGAGGAAAAGTAAACTGTTCTCTTCAAGTTGGGTGGAAGAAAGAATAGAACAAGAAAATTTGAATTAAATAAAGATATCAAAGTAGTAGCTCATAGATCATTAGTTTTCCTTAAAAAAAAGTGTTATTGAATGTCAATGCATGCTTAACAAAGTGTAAGGCTGATACGACTAAACGCATAAGCCTCAATAACATAAACAATTCGAGTATGAATTTTTTTTTAAAAACAAAACCAGAACACAATTAGGAGTGAGCATTGGGTCCGATTCAACCTGAGAATTGGATTGAACCAGCCTTGATTGTTTGTTTCAAGGTCAGTTCTAGGGAGAATCGATTCAACTATGGGTTCCGCAAACCTAGAATGTCTTAAGACTGGTTCCATTGTTTGTACAAAGTTGGAACCACCTATTCTACTAAGGTATCGGTTCAACCAATCCGGTTCTCGAAATGAATCGATTATAAATCAGTTTTGAAGCCTCTTAATTCTTTTTTGCACCAATTAAGGACAAAATCCGTCTTCAACATGAAAAACGACAACACAATCATTTGACCCAAATGTTTATGTAGTGAAAATGTGAAAGTTTCACGTTTTCGTTCAAGAATTTAGCTCCAAACATAAAATGTTCTGGATCTCAGGTGAATTGAATATTGACGATTCCAGAATTGACCGGTTCATTTTAGTTTTCAATCTTTTGAAACCATAGGTCATAGGATCGGTTTCTACCTCTAGTTTGAGAACCAATCATCCTAAATACAACATATTTACATGTTTCGGCATTGTCTACTCTAATGGAAAAAGATTGATGAGATGATTCCACTATATGTTTCTAAATCCTAGATACACCCAAACTTAAAAGAATCAATCATAAAAGATGAGTATTATCGTGCTTTCAATTCTCTTAGATAATGGCTCTCAAAACTCTCTAGAGTTCTAATTAGTTTCTCCTCTAAAAATAAGCTTTGAAAATCGGGATAAAATAAGCTCGGATTGAGGCCGCCTGGGGTTGAGAAGCCACCAAAATAGGTTTGAGTGCCCAACTATTGCACTGAAAATCACAATAGCTATCGGGCACTGTCTGAGAGACTAGCTAGCTTTGTTCAAGCACCCAAACTTGGTCAGATCCTGAGCTAGGCGCTCGCCTAGTGGCCTAGTTTGTCTAAGTTCTAGGTGACCAGTTTCCTTGCATCTTCGCGGTCCGCCCCTGTCTCTTGCCCCCGAAAACATTCCAAGTATTCCATCAAACACATTTATGTTACAATTCCAAATCAAATGGGAATACTTCGAGCCACAATCAACAAATCTCCACTTTAGCAAGAAATCCAACTTTATCCTCATCGATTGACATGTCTCCCGAGCCCCTTTAGCCTTCTCATCTATTGCAGATGTTGACAAGTCCGGATAGTAATATGCTTTGTTAACATGTATGCTAGATCATGCCTTGTGGATATTTTCAATCTATGTTGTTCCCTATGACACATGTGGCACCTCAAATCTTGCATTACAAACTTATGTGGTTCAGTAGTGTGCGTACCTGCGGGAAGAGATTGATAAATAGTTCCATTAAAATTGGTAAAGAGAAGGATCACATACATATGAGTTGATCCCAAGTCAAATGTAAAGCTTCGAGCCATAATCAACAGAGACTGACTTGATCAATTAATACAGAAAAAAGAAGTGTATGCTAATGAAAAGAGGCTGTGAAAACAGCGTCCATATGAATCTATTGAAAAAATTGAGCCGGGCATTACACGGACTTGCGGTTGCCACAGTCGGAACCACTGGGCTAGATTATTATTTTATGTGGACGGTCCTGCATTCTATTCTATCGCAGGTAGCAAAAAATTGTTGACGTGGACCATTCGAAGCTTTGTCCGAATCTTGATGAGAGCCGTTCGGGATCCTCCATCAAGGGCGGAAGGCAGGACCATCCGTGTACTTCAAACAGAGACTCGGCCCGTCGGGGACGTCACGTCTCGGTCATTCGGACCAAGTCATTTCCTCGGCGCCCTTGTGGAGGAAACTCGGCTCGGGCACGCCACCGATTCAATCTGCCCACCAAGTAGTTGGTGCCATTTGCGTGCGCTCTCAGATTGCCACAGTGGACAAACGTGCGTGATATGTTTGGAAATACGTTTGGAGTGAAGAGACTTCACGTAGTCTGTGCCCATGGACCCTCATAATGTCTAATCCATTGATCACGATCAATCGTCGATTGGCTGTATGAATATGGTTTGTGTGCCTTTCTTTGACGTTTCTGCAAATCTATGTATGTAGATGACATTTCAACATCCCCTTCGTCAAGTGACGTGGGAGAATGATTCAACATGTCTTTTACAACCAGGTCGGATTGAGAGCGGTATGTGAAATTTGACTGATGGTGGTGGATGCGTAAATATGGTAGGAATGAAATTTATTCTAATACCATGTTAAAAAAAAAGAAAATTTCAATCAATAGGAGGAGAGAGATTACAAGATTATAAATAGCATGTTGAATCAATTGTCAAGTGATGTAAGACAATATTTTAACATGCCTAATTATAAAGATGAACTATTCATCTAGGGTTCACAATCGATGCTAGATCTTCTTTTAATTAATTAATTCATACCGCTCCGATATATAATTCTAATAGCCCATATTACAATGTCACTACAGATATTGCAGATCCATATATAGAACTACATTTGATTCCTTTTTTTTCTTCCCATTGACCGTTGAGGTTGGGGGCCATAATGAAGTCATTACCCAGCATCATAACATACACAGGTGAATCCAAGGGAGGATGGTAGATGCGGTCGCCCCCAATCTCTAGATGTATCGTGCGATTTTCATTCATTATACTTAAACGAAATCTCTTTGGGGTTCATCGCCTCTCAATAAGATTTGACCAGGTATGTTTACTCTGATCCTTTTTAATAAAAAAAAAAAGTCTGCATTCCCCATTGATAAGATAGTAGAATATATTCATATGTCACTACTTTTATCAGGGTTTGTCATTACTGTCAAGATGTCCATCTCTTCAACATCCATCTTTTCGTTGTAATAAATGGTAGATAATCAAGCTATTAATACTCCAAAAATGTCCCCTTCTATCCTTTGCCAGTGGAGAACGTGGAAGGTCTCCCCTATCCTGATGTGATATCGCCCCTTTGGCCGATAAGGACGGTCATATTAGTCTGTTTCAAGTCCTCCACGTTCGTCCTAAAGTAGGCTCACCTGTCAAAATAGAATCATTCAATTATAATGATGAGTTCTTAATTCATTCAGAAATTTGAGGCTTGTCAATGTCGAGCAAATTTGAGGTTAAAATTTTAGTGGTCCAATTTATTAAAGTATCGTCCTATGCTACTTAAATATTTAGTTTGATTAAAGCTTTTATATAAATGCGATCTTCTCTTTATTGACTAATATGAATCTTTGCATTGGACTTTTTGTATGGTGTGAGAGCAAAGTTTATGCATTTCTCATGCATTGAATTTATGTTCTACATGTGTGGCTCCTCAGCCTTCAATTGCACGTGGTTTCCTTGATACCACTTCAATCTGTTTGTATGTTAGACAATGTACTAAAGTACTATGTCATATCGACACTTAGTTATCATACTGGACTAGAACCTTATTATATACGATGTCCCACCAATTGATATCTGGAAGTTTATGGATTGGAACAATCAATACATGCGTCCAATTTTCGATGGATGACATTGCTACAGAAAATCAATTGCGGGTTCACCTGGCTTCTTCCGTCGGTCAAGTTGTTTTCATAATAAGGGAAGAGAAAGGTACTAGTCATTGGTCAAAGTATGCTTTCTTGTTTCCTAAATAGATTTCCGTATGTTTATGTTTTTACCAAGACTCAGTCAGTTCTAATGTGGCACCGCCAATTCCTATATAACAAAGGGGAGACTCGGGAACGCGCTATATGCACAATAGCACATGAGAGATCACTTGAAATCCCATGAATGCCATGAAAAATGCTCTTCTCTTGCTATGTTTTTCCTTTGTCTTGCCTTTTACACTCACAACTTCAGTTCGTCTCACTTTGAACGAAGGCTCCTCCCTTTCAGTTGATAAACCTGATGATACTTTGACGTCGGAAAACGGTGCTTTTGCCGCGGGCTTTTATCCCGTGGGAGAAAATGCTTATTGCTTTGCCATTTGGTTCAGCAAACCATCTTGTAGTATCCACAATTGCACCGTCGTTTGGATGGCAAACCGCGACCAACCCGTCAATGGAAGATCCTCAAAGCTTTCTTTAAGAAAGAATGGTGACCTCGTACTGAACGATGCTGATCGTACGGTTGTTTGGGCCACAAGCACCGGCTCATCCTCCGGGTCATCAATGAAGTTGCTGCAACTCCTCGACACGGGCAATCTTGTCCTTCGTGACGAGCAGCACGTCATTTTGTGGCAAAGCTTTGACACGCCAACCGACACGCTTCTTCCTCTACAAAATTTCACTAGGAACACCCCGCTTGTTTCCCATCGAAGCAAGAACAACTTCTCTTCCGGCTATTATAGGTTTTATTTCGACAACGATAACCTTCTTCGTCTTCTTTTTAGTGGCCCTAAGATTACCAGTATCTATTGGCCAGATCCATGGCTTAATAGTTGGGAAGCGAAAAGAACATCTTGGAATGACAGTAGAGTTGCAATTCTAGATCCTTACGGGAATTTCATTTCATCTGATGATTTGAAATTCTTAACATCCGATTATGGTGCAAAAGTTCAGAGAAGATTAACGGTCGATTATGATGGTAATGTTCGAGTTTATAGTTGGTCCGAAGGAGAGGAGTGGTCAGTTTCATGGCAAGCCAAATCTGACCCATGCACAATTCATGGCACTTGTGGACCTAATAGTATGTGTACATACCACCCTAGAGAGGGAAGAAGTTGCATTTGTGCTCCCGGATATGAAAGAGAGAATCTTTCCGACTGGACTCAAGGATGCAAGCCTAAGTTCAACAGCTTCTGTGAGAGCAAAGTCGAAACCGAATTCGTCGAGGTACCACATGCCGATTTCTATGGGTATGACAAAGGCTTCTTTGAAAGGTACACACTCGAGATGTGCAAGAAATTATGCTTGGATTTGTGCAATTGCTTGGGTATCCAATATAAAAACTCAAACTGTTACCCCAAGTTGCTTCTGTTAAATGGCCGATATTCTCCCAATGTTGAAGGGGGCATCCACTTCAGGCTCCCAAAATCCAATCTCTCCTCTTACAAATTACCGAGGATGGAGTGCGCTGCTCTGCAATGTCCAGCCAATGAAGTTTTGCTACCAAGAACTTACGTAAAAAGACAAGAGAGTTTGGCAATCAAGATTTTGCTGATTTTCGTTGGGGCAATAGCTGGAACGGAGGCCATTGTTGTACTCATGGTTTGGTGCTTCTTACATGGAACCAGTCGAGAGAAAGGTAGAGCTCACATCGCTGGATACCACGCTGGACCAACCGGATTCAGACGGTTCACATACGACGAGCTGAAGAAGGCAACACGGAATTTCAGTGAGGAAATAGGAAAAGGAAGTGGAGGAACCGTACACAAGGCTGTGTTGTCAGATTCCAGGGTTGCGGCGGTCAAGCGGCTCATTGACGCTAACCAAGGTGAGAATGAGTTTCTGGCCGAGGTTAGCACCATAGGAAATCTTAACCACATGAACTTGATTGACATGTGGGGGTACTGCGCAGAAGGAAAGCACCGGCTTTTGATCTATGAATTCATGGAACATGGTTCCCTAGCGGAAAATTTGTCTTCTCCGACTCAACTTGATTGGTCCAAGAGGTTTGAAATTGCAGTAGGGTCGGCTAGGGGACTTGCTTATCTTCACGAAGAGTGCTTGGAATGGGTTCTTCATTGTGATGTGAAACCACAGAACATTCTCCTTGATTCCATGTACCAACCGAAGGTGGCGGATTTTGGACTGTCGAAGATGCTCAAGAGGGAGGGACTGAAGGATTCAGGCTTCTCAAGAATAAGAGGAACAAGAGGTTATATGGCTCCTGAATGGATTTACAATATGCCAATCACCTCCAAAGTAGACGTGTACAGTTATGGGATTGTTCTATTGGAGCTGGTGACTGGCAGGAGTCCAACAGGAGGGCTTGCAAATACTGAGGGTGGTGATGAGAATGAGAGCAAAAGGTTGACTTCTTGGGTGAGAGAGAGGAAGAGAATAGGAATTCCAATGGAAACATGGATAAAGGAAATTATGGATCCAAGGCTGATAGGGGAATATGACACTAGGATGGTTGGAGTTTTGGTTGCAGTGGCTCTTCAGTGTGTGGAGGAAGATAGAGATGCAAGACCCACCATGAGACAGGTGGTGGAGATGCTTTTGCGCTGCAGCAATGAAGATGAAGATGAAATGATCCTAGCATAGGTCCTCTATCCGTACCTCTAGAATAAATTACAATTATAAGATAAAGATCTTTGCATGTTTACAAGTATAGAGTAATGATAGTCACTGAGTGTTTCCAAGTATAGGGTACTAATCTTTGGATTTATCATGTTATGAAGTGTGTTGCTTTGCCTTTGTCTTTACATCATTTATTGGGAGGATGATATAAACAATCCCAAAGTTTTTGTTGTATTGCATTAAATATACGCTATTTTTTATGATATTCACTTTGTGACCTAGACTTCGAAACCATCATGTTACGTGTTCTAATTTTTAGAACAATAGTTGGCCATGGCTAGGCTGTGTAACAGCTAGGCATGGCAATAGCAAAGCCTTGCAACAGCAAAACCAGGCCAGGCTCTATGACTAGATATGGCCAAGCCAAGCTAGGCCTTATCCTGGCTTCCCTTCCATGCCATTTCCATGGCTGAGGCTAGGATAGACGTTGGTCCTCCCTTCACCTTCTTGTAGCTTGTTGGCCCCCATGGATGGCCTTGGCACACCCAAGAGAATTAGATGCAACATGCCTCGTCTTAGGCAAGTCAGTCAAGCAAGGAGTGCAAGTTATTTCAGCTGATTGAGGAGGAATCTTAAGAACAATATGAAAAATTAAACCAAAATTGAGTGATACCTATATTAATTTATCTCAAGAACAATAGAACAGAAAAGACCATTTCGATGGAGTTGCATTTAATCAACACAGATCAAGTGTAGCTAAGTTTCGATCAATTAACTTATTGTATAGAAACTAATTCAGTCATCAAAGGTGAAGATTTTTTTTCCTAACAAGAAACGTAATATTTAAGTCATTGGTATTTAAATTTTTTTTCTGAATTATTGTTGACACATAAATTTTGACTAAATATTTAGAATTAAAATTACATAGAAAATTAAGAATTAATTTGGCCCTACAAAAAAAGATTTTTAGCATCACCTAAGTATTAATATCATTTGCATCTACTAAGTTGTATTTTCTATTTACTTTTCCCTTATTTTAACCTATTTTTGGATCTTGTCAAAAAAAAAAACCTATTTTCGGATAAATAATCAAAAAGAGAGAGAGAGAGAGAGAAATGGCTTGGGGCTGGCCTTGACCCCAGCCCCTTTTTCTTTTCCGCGCAGGCCTAGGGCCCAGCCCCTTCATTTTCCCTCCTCCAGCCCGGCTCGGCCCCCCTCTCTCCTTCTTCCTCCTTCCTCCTTCCTTCTTCCCTTGCGTTGTGCCTTACGTGCAGAGACTGACGATGCGCGCGAGGACAAGGACATCGGCGAGAGACCTGGATGGATAGGATGTGACTTTAATGCGCTAAGGAGCTCGAGGCAGTAGGCTTGGCCTCCGCGGATAAGGCGGTCGATCGGATGCCATTTCGACCGAGGGGAGGCCGGTCGATGCACCAAGGACCGGTGGCTGAACCACCTACGTCGACCGAGCACCTCGCCTATAAACAGGACGGGTGTGAGCTTGGTCGAAAGACATAGAAGAGGCAGCAAACTTAGAGGACTTCCCGGAGAGACATCAGGGGAGACTTGAGAGTGAAAAAGTCGTCGAGAGAGGCTTGAGATCTGGAGAGAGAGAGAGAGAGAGAGAGAGAGAGAGTGAGCGGCGAGGGGTTTCTAGAGATTGTAAGCCAGGGCGCTGATTTCGCCTTGTTTCGACCATGCCGCGCTGGAGCTCGCGGCTATCCAATTCGCGGGAGCTTTGCTCCGGTGTGTTGCTTAATGCTTTGCCTTGAGTCCCGACGTAATTTCGAGCCCCAATTGGTCCGTTATTTTTGGCCTGTAGAGGCCCGCGTGGCTGGCTGATTCAGTCCGGTTCGGTTCAGTTTTTCGGTTTTTCAGTTTTTGACTTTTGGTTTTCAGTTTTTTTTTTTGGTTTTCGTTTGAGGGCAGCGGCAGCCAAAAAGCTTCCATTTTTCTTTGATAGAGTTCGTCCGTCCATCTTCATCGATAAGTAATTGTCTTATTTGCTCAGCTGTTGGATTCGTGATCAGGCCTTTCTTTTCCATGTCGTTTTTTTCGGTGGGTCTCTCTGCAATGCATCAAGAGGAGTGACCTTTGAGCGAGTGGTTCACTGACATTTCCAGCTCTGTCTTCCTTCTTTTTCCCTTATGCTTTGCTTGACCCAGAAACAGTATAGCAAAGCAAATATTCTCTCTCCAACTCTCTGTTTTTTTCAGATAATTCAATTGCCAGATCACAGAGATCTACTTGCTCTACTTTCTTTCATTAGCTCCGGTCCCTAGCATCACATTCTCCCTCTCTCGCATTGCTCTGTTTCGCGATCGAAAAACAGAGCAAACGAGTCTCTGTAGAAATGGATCAGCTCTCTGCAACTAGTCTCCTTCCTGACACATTCGAAGGAGCAATAAAAAAATAGGTGGGGATCACTCAAATAAAACCACACCATCTGAACTCCCCACCGAGCCGCACAACAACAAAGTGTTGATCAACAATTCTCTACCCAAGATCCAAATTTTAGAGACCCATCAAACAACCAAAAGAGATATCGATTCAGTTGGAACAAATGGAGCAATGAAACTCCTACACTATCTTGCGTTGATGCATACTTTCTTATCAAGCATAATGAAAACACAAGAAGAAGAAGTATAAAAAAAAAAAAAAAAGAAAAAAGAAAGAAAAGGAGATCGAACTATACAGCAAACCCAGAATGGACAAAGCGGAATTGCCCCGAGCGTTGAAATCCCCCGCTGCGAGGGAGGGCGAGCTTCAAGTTGCATGGCGATGGCACGAGGAGACGCTCGACGTGATCCCACTGCTCAGCAAACTGCCGGGCCAGGTAGGTCTCGAGGATCTCCATCACGGAGACGAAGCGCTTCATCTCCTCCAGCCGTCGGCTCAGCTCAGCTCTGCAGGTCCTCCGCCGCCGCTGCCGTGTCGGCGTTCAGGTGGGCGCGGTGCTAGCGTGCGGGGGTGAAGTGGTCGTTGGAGAAGGGCCTTCGGTGGGGGTGGTGGTGGTGGTGGTGGCCGTAGCACATGGTGGAAGCGGCGGCAAATTCAGCCGCGGTAGATGGAGATGGAGGATGCCCAATAAACGAGCCTCCGCCGAAATCAATATCTCTTTTGTTATTGTTGTGCGGTTCGGTTTAATTTAATTTGGTTAATCGACAAAAACCGAACCAATAAAAAAATATTGATTTTTCATGAGAACCGAACCGAAAATCGGACATAATCAAAAAAATCGAACTTTTTGGATTTGATTCGGTTCGATTTTGGGCTCGGTTCGGTTTCCGGTTCATTCCTAATACCCCTAGAGACAAGCTCGACCACCTCTGTCCCAAATCGTTGGGAGTAGGGGCATGAGGGAGTCGGGTCTGCGAAGGGAATACCGGGTCGTGAATCGGGTCGGGTGTGAGGCGCTTTCTGGGCTAGGGTTTATGCTTTAGTGGGCCAGACTTGATTTGGTATAAATCTTGGGCTGGGCGTTTCTTTTAATTGAGGGTGGGATTGGGTTTCTTAAAAAAAGGGAAGCTCTAGTTGGGCCCACGCTTCAGGCCCATTTGGGCCGATGGTTGACGACTCGGGTCTTTCCCAACCTGGGAATCCGACCCGGGTCATTTTTATAACAATATAATGTTATTTTAATAATAAAAAAGAAAAAAAAAAAATTTTTTTTTTTCGAAAATTAGAAAAATCCAAAAATAATTTGCATTTTTCCAAAAAATAGAAAAACACAAAAAGAAAAAAAAAAAAAAAAGCCTTTGAGTGGTTTTCCTTTAAAGCATATGTTAATCTTTAAAAGAGAGAAAAAAAAGTCCCAAAAAAAGGAAATCATGTTTAAGTTTTTGAAAGCAAATATTGACTTATTCTAATTACGCATTAATGATGCATGGATTTCTATCTGCTTAAACTGATGAGGAATTGAATTTTAGAATTCGTGATTGGTATAAAATGCTACATAAATGCTTTACCCGATGTTTAAACAATATTAGGTACCAGAAGGGCATTAATGATTAACTAATATAATCAAGTCTCGGATCCTAATTTCTCTAGTTGCGTAGAAATAAAATATTTCCCCCAATATTTCACTTGGATTTCCAATCAATCTACCCTAAATCGATTAGTGGCAACTTCTATTTAAAATCAACTTGCGAGTTAAAAATTTGAAACATAAGTTGTGAATTGATGGGCTTGGGATAGCACAGGCTAAGCCCTATGCTTAGGAAGCCATTAGCCATCACACACAAGTGCTGAGTTGTTGAGTTTATCAAACATACTCATATCAACTATTGAGTTGTTGACATCAAAATTTTAAATTGGATTATAAAAGTGATGAGAACAAAACTAAAGCAAATAATACACAATTTCATTTTTAGTTTGATAAGTTTTGTTAACTAAATTACATCATTTATTTCATTCTTAGCTAAATAGATCGGTTGATTAAATATATCGTTTAAGATACACTCTTTATTCTTTTTATTTTGTTTAGAAATTTAAACTTAAGAAGAAAAGAAGTTTGGGATGACAGATCCATAGTTTGTAAGTCAAATGTCGGTCACGTGGCTGATTGGGTCGCGTAGGCTTATTTTTCAAATTCCCTTCCTTCTTCATAGGTGACCTGTCCTCCCAATCTTTATGGAATCTTTTTTGTTTGGATGCCTCTTCGTTGGGCTTTTTGTTTAAAGACTCTTGAGGTTCAATAATATTGAGAAGTGTTTTGACCAAAAAATCCATTATGGCGCTTATGGATTTATATTATGCATATTAAATCTGAACATGCATGTTATATCATTCAGATATTTTCGACCATTTCATAATACATCTAGGTTATATTCAATTTCAAATAGACTAGATTAAATCATGTGCGTCATGTTATGTTCCTCACATTTCAATTGTTTAGTGCTGCGCAAATCTTTTTCTTCAAAGATGAAGAAAGACTTGTATTTGAGTGATGCTCGGATTTTCAAGAAGACTGACCAAAAGTCCATCACCGGTGCAGACTTCCGTTTGCAAGCTCGCCAGTTTTAGGTAATTTCTTTTATGATTACACGAAACATCATGTTACCTTTCGTTTTCGTAATGTAAGATGCTCATTGCATGCTCTTAGGCTTCTGTTAGTTTTGGATGTTCAATCGTTGCGCAAAAAGGAGCTTGGGAATGTTTTATCGCTGTGAATCTTTATCTTGAGTGTTTTCACTTTATCCTCAAGTAGGATACTTGTCTGTGCGTAGCACTCGGAAAAAAATAAAGTGGAACCCAAGTGTGAGATCCACGTCAATCTGCAAGGAAGGAGATATGCTGTCTTTTTACTTTTTAAGACAAAATAGTGCTCAAATATGAGATCCCATGTCAGTGAGAGTTTCTTAGTTTCTGGGTTATTGTAACGTAATTAGGGTTGTTTGATAAAAGAAAAAACAAAAGTTAAGGTGTTGAATAATGTTAGTTTGGTCCGATTGCACCCCAGGGAACTGAATCAAAAGGATGGAACCATGAATAGCCCAAAACCGTTTGGCCCAGTCCAGTTTTAAAATTAGACCGGTGCTCACCATTGGAGGCTAACAATACGACTTAGAGGGAAGGTGAATAGGTTGTTTTAGAAAACTTGACAATTTTTTGCAAAAATGAGTTGATGTTAAGTAAAGATTAGGTTAATGTGATGCTTCAATGCTCGTGATCATATGTGTGCTTATGAGAGTAAAAAGAGTGAAATAGTAGCACATAACTATATATAGTGGTTCGACTTTATCCTTAAGCTTATGTCTACTATTCAAACAAACAACCACAAGCCAGGTTAGATTTCACTAGTAATTTGCTCAAAAAGTTACAATAAGTAAGCACTATTCCTATTACAAAATAGATCGCATTATCAAGACTTAGTTGCTGCTCTTACTCTTGTACACGTAGTCTAGATTACTCAAACATCACAAATATATTACTTGGTGAAACAATCAAAACAGAGCTTATCGCTAAGAATAGTTAGAAGCAAATTTCCAGATCTCGAGATCTCTCTCTCTCTCTCTCTCTCTCTCTCTCTCTCTAACTCATCTTCTATTTTATAACCATCTTTAATCTATCCCTTGGAGGTAGACTAGAGAGGCAAAGAGCTGTCTAAGTTACCATTGAGCCGTTGTCCAGAGATAACACTGCCCATGCAATCCTTTGTCCAAAACATTTGCATGCTACCCAAAAATAGTATATTTGCTGTCCTTTTATTGCAATCTCTAACAGACTTATCAAATTATTTAGTTACTTGATTATTGTTTCCACTTGAATTCTACTATTGTGCGAATCCACAAGTACAACGGTTATATTAATTGAACCAACAAACATTATCAACATGTACATTGTTACCGCAGCACCAATGATTTGATATTGATATTATCGCCATAGACATTGACATCAGTTGATCTTTTGGGTCTGTTGGTACTATTCATGGGAAATCCGTATCACGAAGTAATGCAATTTTCTGTCCACTGGATCATACCATGGATCTTGTTTGGTCCTTTGTAATAAACATTTGTATATACCATAGTAAACATTATATTAAGGATAATTTGGGCATCATCAAAATCAATTGAAGATATTTCAACAACACTCACCCCTACCAATAATGGGTGTTGGGGTAAAATTTACGTAACCACATTCCTAGACTCGAAATCTTTGTTTTGCAAGAGTAAGTCAAGTTTCCATGTTTTTCTTGACTCCTTATTGACCCATAATAGATTAGTGATGGCTCCTAAACTTATTATCCAATAAGTCAATTAAATGAAGAAACTAAGTTGTGTACGGTGGGATTTGAAAAAGCCCATGCAAAGTTAAGCATTCCAAAATTAAGCATCACCTCGCAAGAGGGACTGTTCAATAACTATTTGGTAATCCATCAAACTCATATCCGTGTGATAATCTTACACTTAGATAGCCCGTTCAAGAGGATCATGACAAGAAGTGATGCAAGAAATTGAGATTAAATGAGTGTTTAGAGAGTACATGAACCAGTGACAAACAAAAAAGTCGAAAGGGTTGAATTCACTTATGAAATCAATGGATTCAAGAGCTTTAGTGCTCATGTCAATTTAAATTCAGTGGTAGGGTTCAAGGTCCTAAAACTACGATACTTATAGTTCCTAAATGCCATGAATGCGGCAAGTAATGTGAATGCAAGGTCATGCAATGTGGATTTTTTTTTTTTTTGGAGGTGAAATTTCATGATCCTTGGCAAATATGATGTCTATGTTACTAAGAGCGGTCCCCAATTCCTAACATAGGATTCGACTTCCTAAAACTACGATGCCTCTAGTTTCTAAAAGTAGAGAGAGGTAATATGAAATGTGGGTTTAAGAGGGCGCAAGTATGTGTTTTGGGTTAGGAGTTGAATTCTGCTGTCATCAGCAAATTCAATCCCTAATTTTTATTAATGCATGAATGGCTTATGAGAAGGGAAACTTAGGTATCAACAAGCTAAAATGTCTCTAGCTTGTAAATGCAGCAAGAAAAGTGAGTGCAGGATTAAGTAAAATCCATGTTTTTAGTCAAGGGTCATTGACCGTGAACTTGGTCTGTAATTTGCATGGAATGTATGAATGACTTGTGAACGAAAATTTAGGTGTTGATAATACTATTTGCATATGACTTGTGTACGAAGAAGATGTTCATTCTACATACTGAAATACACATTACTGAGTGTTGATTATTTTATCATCTTTAAAATATCATAGGGATTTTTTCACTTCCATGCTAATGAAAATATAGCGGAAGGTTAACAGCTATACGGAAATTAAAAGTCGTGTAGTATTGTGTAACATTAACGTTTCGGAAAAATGTACATTGCCTCCAATTCTCTCCAGACTGAGGAGAGTTTTGTAAAATTTCCTTCTTTTGTCCATGCATGGATTTGGTCCTCAAATGGAGACTCGCTCGTCAAGCACGTCAGATTCCCCCTTCGGGGTAAGTGAGTTCCTCTTTCGCACCTCAGAAGAGACTTGACTCGGGCCATGCTATCAAGTCAATGTCCCACCAAGTCGACGGTGGCACATGTACAATATTGGTTGTGCGTATTTAAAGGGAAAAAAGAAACCAACCAGATTTCCACACTGAGAGAGAGAGAGAGAGAGAGAGAGAGAGAGAGAGAGAGAGAGAGAGAGAGAGAGAGATAGAGTTGAAGGCAACGTTTTTCGACTTTCTTCAGTCTTCTCCGATGGGCATTTGCTTCTGGGTTGGAGGCCTGGAAAATTCAGGTAGTCAGTCATTCATCTTGCGTTTTCTTTAAGTCGTCCTTCCTCTTTTTTAAGCACCTTCCGAGAAGCTGTATACAATTTTATGTCCTTACTCGTCTTCTTTAAGTAAGGAGGAGATCAGCGTGACTTAGAAATCGGTGTAGGGGAAAAGCTTGAGGAGCGTTCGAAGGAGGTCGTGTTTGATCGGAATTCCGATCCATCCTGACGTTAGTAAGAACTAAATGGGTTTCGAAGCTGGAGAACAGGCTCGAGATCCCGTCCAAAATACTGACGACACGTCCAACTTGGAAAATCCGGTTTGTTATTTGACTTGCCTAGTCATAAAGATGAACTACTCATTTTAGTTTTTGCAACTGATGCTAGACCTTCTAATTAATCAGTTCCATATCGCGCAAAATTATAATCTAACCGATCTCTGCCTTGCTATGCGTGAGCTTTCCCATGGTAGATCATCTCACTAAATTTGGGTGTTCATTGACTAAATCACACTGAGAAATATCTTAACAATGCCTACAATGAGAATTCTTCGCCACTAATAACTTTTTGAGAAATGTTAATCAAAGACAAATTTATCAAGTTTGTATAACAAGTGATAAAATCAAAACTTGTTATTAGGTGATGAATTTAGCCTGACAATTTATCTAACAAGTGATAATATCAAAACTTGGTATCGATTGATGAATTTAGCCTGAGTTGTTTAACAGCTCGTTTTCAATCTACCACTCTTATTAAATCGGATTTAGGAGTCTATTTAGTATAGCTGGCATTTCTTTTGCATCAATCCACAATGGCATGCCAAAACAGGTTATTCCACTGCTATAAATTGGCTTTAGGAGTCAATTTAGTATGGTTCGCATTGCTTTTGCATCGGTCCACAATGACATGCCAACCTTGGAATAGGTTATTCCACCACTGTATATGAAATTTCACCGGTTTCATCTTCATGCAATAATAAACCTACTTTTGAACCAATCACTAGAAGATTCTTATATAAAGGATAAAAAAAAAAAAAATTACTCCTTGGGATAATCTCTAGACACTTTTACTTTTTTTCGTGTTCTATGAAATTGATGTCATGTATAGTCGTGGTTATTTATTAGAAGTTAAGAATCATTTTGTTTGAAGGAAAAACATCTTCAAAAAAATACTTTCCAACTTTTCGTTGCTTGAATGACAGAAAGATATGCGCTGAATAGAAAAAAGTTTTTATGTTGACTAATAAGCGCAAACCAAATCGGAAAAATGACTTCTCCTGCACGTAAAGAGGAAATCAATTTCCCTAATAGGAAAACAATTACTTATCAGATCTTATCGTGGGAATCTCTCTCTCTCTCTCTCTCTCTCTCTCTCTCTCTCTCTCTCTCTCAAATTCATTAGGTTTGATTGTTCCGAAATCTGTTTTCAAAAGATTTTCATTATATTCTCTATTATTTTGTTGCACTGCCGAATGGACAACAAGAAGATGCCGAGTCAAAAGTTTTTAGCTGTCTTTGCTTAATATAAATCCACCAAATCCAAAAATATGACTAGTGGATTCTTTTTTATTTCCCATCAACCCTTGAGGTTGGGTCATAAATAACTAATTATTGCGTATCATAACATACACAGGTGGATCTGAGGGAGGCTTCCTTGGCTTTATTTGTAGATGGATCGTGCATTTGTTATATATTTATTTCCCAAAATTTCTTTATCGTCCTATTCCTCTCCATATGATTTTAGTAAATATTTTTACACTAATTATCTTAATCATAAATTCTTTTTTTCCCACATATAAGATAGTGTAACATAGACTGATGTCACTGCTTTTTTAGGGTTTTTAGCACGATCAAGATGTCCATCTCTTCAGCATCTTTGTCATTTGCTTTCCTAATATTGCGTGTACTTTTAGCGGTAATCAATAGCAAATTGTAGATAATTAAGCTATTAATGCTCCAAAGATGCGCCTTCCTATCCCTATGGTCGTTGTGGGCCCGCCAGCCAATCCATCGTAACTAGTTTCCAAGTCCTCCACTGTCATCCTGAACTGGACTCACCTGTCAAAAGTGGCAAAAGTTAAAGTGAAATCATTTAAATACAATAAGGTGCTAATTCATTCAAAACTTTTAGGGACATGTGTAGTAGAAGTCCTAAAACTTGTGCAGAAAGTGCAATTGAGTCCTAAAACTTACAAAGAGTTCAATTAAGTCCTAAAACTTGTCCAGAAAGTGCAATTGAGTCCTAAAACTTACAAAGAGTTCAATCAAGTCCTAAAACTTGTCGAGAAAGTGTAATTGAGTCCTAAAGTTAACACCGTTAAGAAATTTAAGCGAAATTGCGACGTGGCGCGACGTAATATTTTAAATGATTTTTTTTATTTTTCAAATGGCTTTTAACAATTATTTTTTATTCAAAATCTTTAAAATTAGATTAAAAAATAAAAAGGAAAATCTAAATTTATTTAAAAAGAAAATTCTAAATTTATTTAAAAAGAAAATTCTAAATTTATTTAGAAAAAAATTGTTCAAAAAAAAAGGGCGGTGGACTTCCACCGCCGCCCATTGCCGGCGACCGTCGCCGGCCCCTGGGCGGGGTGGCCGGCCCTCACCGGGGGCCGGCGACGGTCGCTCGGGCCCAGGCGAGGGACGGCGACCGTCACCCACCTTGGGCGCGGCCTCGTCGGCCCTCGCTCGGGGCCGGCGAGGCTTGCCAGATCGGGGACATTTGAAAAATATAAATTTATTTTTTTCTAAATAAGTTTAGATTTTTCTTTTTTAAATAAATTTATATTTTCCTTTTTATTTTTTAATCTAATTTTTAAAGATTTTGAATAAAAAATAATTTTAAAAAGGCATTTGAAAAATAAAAAAATCATTTAAAATATGACGTCGCGCCACGTCAACAATTTCCGTTAACTTTCTTAACGGTGTTAACTTTAGGACTCGATTGCACTTTCGGACAAGTTTTAGGACTTGATTGAACTTTTTGTAAGTTTTAGGACTCAATTGCACTTTTCTGGACAAGTTTTAGGACTTAATTGAACTTTTTGTAAGTTTTAGGACTCAATTGCACTTTCTCGCACAAGTTTTAGGACTTCTGTTGAACATATCCCAAACTTTTAGATTTCTCGATATCAAGCAAATTGGTGATTCTGAAATAAAATTTTAATAGTCAAAGCTGTCAAAATATTATCCTATGTTACTTGACTACTGAGATTGACTCCAAGCCTTATGTGCGTATGATTTCCCACCATATGTTATTTATTTATTTTTTTGTCAAACTTTTTAACAATGTATCATAATCATACTCCTGCATTCTTCACATGTCTGATTTATTTTGTTTATGTGCGGCTTCCGGTCCTTCAATTACACTTGTCTTCTTCATTATGATTTCAATGACTCAATATGATCTTTTATATATATATATATATATTTATATATATGCTCTCTCTCCGATTAATAACTTAGAATTTTGGACCAGGCTCTTTAATTAAAACAATTAGTACATATTTTAAAAGGATGACATTGCAATAACATTTCCAATGCGTGGCCACGTAATTTCTTTCCTCGGTCCTGTTATTGTCGTAGCTTAGGAAAGAGAAAGGTACCGGTCATTGGTCATAGTATGCTTTCTTTCTTTTCTCCTGAAACACGAAACGAATCCCCGATAAATTTTCGTCCTTTTTTTTGTTTTTTTTAACGAGTGCCAGTCAGTTCCAACCTCACCAACTCTTATATAGCAAAGTGGAATTTGGTAACACGCCTTAGGGATCACCTGAAATCCCATGCATGCCATGAGAAACCCTCTTCTCTTGCTATGTTTCCCACTGGTCTTATCATTTTCACTTACATCTTCAGTTCGTCTCACTTTGCGTGAAGGCTCCTCCCTTTCAGTTGATAAACCGGACGATATTCTCACGTCAGAAGACGGTGCTTTTTCCGCGGGCTTTTATCCGGTTGGAGAAAACGCTTTTTGTTTTGCCATATGGTTCAGCAAACCCTCTTGTAGTATCCACGACTGCGCTGTAGTTTGGATGGCAAACCGTGACCGGCCCATTAACGGAAGATCCTCAAAGCTTTCTTTAAGAAAGAAGGGTAACCTTGTACTGATCGATGCTGGTCGGACAGTTGTTTGGGACACAAGGACCGAGTCACCCTCCGGGTCATCAAGGAAGTTGTTGCAACTCCTTGATACGGGCAATCTTGTCCTTCGTGACAAGCAGCATATTATTTCATGGCAAAGCTTTGACTCGCCGACCAACACGCTTCTTCCACTACAAAAGCTCACTAGGAACACCCCGCTCGTTTCCTCTCGAAGCAAGAACAACTTTTCTTCTGGCTATTACAAGCTTTATTTTGACAACGATAACCTTCTTCAACTTCTCTTTGATGGCCCCAAGATTTCCAGTGTCTATTGGCCAGATCCCTGGCTTAGTAGTTGGCAAGCTGGAAGAACAACTTATAATGACAGTAGAGTTGCAATGCTTGATCCCTATGGGAATTTCACTTCATCTGATGATTTCAAATTCTTAACATCCGATTATGGTGCAAAAATTCAGAGAAGATTGATGGTCGATCATGATGGTAATGTTCGAGTATATAGTCAATCGGAAGGAGAGGAGTGGACAGTTTCATGGCAAGCCAAATCTGAACCATGCGCAATTCATGGCACTTGTGGACCAAATAGTATGTGTACATACCACCCTAAGGACGGAAGAAGTTGCATTTGTGCTCCCGGACATGCAAGGGAAAGCCTTTCGGACTGGACTCAAGGATGCAAGCCTAAATTCAGCAGCTTCTGTGACAGCAAAGTCAAAACCGAATTCATCAAGTTACCACATGCCGATTTTTATGGGTACGATAAAGATTTGTATAGGAATTGCACTCTTGAAGAGTGCAAGAAACTATGCTTCGGTATGTGCAATTGCTTGGGTATACGGTATAACGACTCTGTATGTTTCCCCAAGTTGAAACTGTTAAATGGCCGACATT
The DNA here is from genome assembly GCA_016097545.1 of Eucalyptus victrix. Lineage (NCBI taxonomy): Eukaryota > Viridiplantae > Streptophyta > Magnoliopsida > Myrtales > Myrtaceae > Eucalyptus > Eucalyptus victrix. The sequence continues at coordinate 26,986,754 of CM027840.1, read as the reverse complement.
CACCCGGTGTTACTGGGGACATCTACTTCAGGGTCCCAAAATCCAGTCTCTCCTCTTACAAAATACCAAAGATAGAGTATGCCGCTCTGCAATGTCCAGGCAAAGAAGTTTTGCTACCAAGGCCTTATGTAAAAACAAATCAGAGTTGGGCAATCAAGATCTTGCTCGTTTTTGTTGGGGCAACAGCTGGAATGGAGGCCACACTTGTACTCATAATTTGCTGCCTGTTATATAGAAACCGCCCAGAGAAAGATGGAGCTCACATTGATGGATACCACACTGGGCCGACTGGGTTCAGACGATTCACATACGATGAGCTAAAGAAGGCAACATGGAATTTCAGTAAAGAAATTGGAAGAGGAAGTGGAGGAATTGTATTCAAGGCCGTGTTGTCAGATTGCAGGGTTGCAGCGGTCAAGCAGCTGCATGAGGCTAACCAAGGAGAGAATGAGTTTCTGGCAGAGGTGAGCACTCTAGGAAATCTTAACCACATGAACTTGATTGACATGTGGGGATACTGCGCAGAAGGAAAGCATCCGCTTTTGATCTACGAATTCATGGAACATGGTTCCCTAGCGGAAAATTTGTCTTCTCCAACTGAACTCGATTGGTCCAAGAGGTTTGAAATTGCAGTAGGGTCGGCCAGGGGACTTGCTTATCTTCATGAAGAGTGCTTGGAATGGGTTCTTCATTGTGATGTGAAGCCACATAACATTCTCCTTGATTCCGTGTACCAACCAAAGATTGCGGATTTTGGACTGTCAAAGATACTCAAGAGAGAGGGCTTGAAGGATTCAAGGTTCTCAAGAATCAGAGGAACAAGAGGTTACATGGCTCCTGAATGGGTTTACAATATGCCAATCACCTCCAAAGTAGACGTGTACAGTTATGGGATTGTTTTGTTGGAACTCGTGACTGGCAGGAGTCCAATAGGAAGGCTTGCAAATACCAAGGGTGGTGATGAGAATGAGAGCAAAAGGTTCACTCCTTGGGTGAGAGAGAGGACGAGAATAGGAGTTCCAATGGAAACATGGATAAAGGAAATTGTGGATCCAAGGCTGACAGAAGACTGTGACAATAGGAAGATTGAAGTTTTGGTTGCAGTGGCTCTTCAGTGTGTGGATGAAGACAGAGATGCAAGGCCTACCATGAGCCAAGTGGTTGAGATGCTTTTGCATTACGGAGATGAAGTTGACATGGTACTAGTATAGGTTATCTTGCCCCTCTCTCTAGAATAAATTACGACTATAAGGTAATGATCTTTGCATATTTTCAGGTATAATGTAATGACAGTCACTAAATATTTTCAAGCATTAGTTATTAGTCTTGGGATGTATGAAGTCATGAAAGTATGTTAATTTACCTCTGTGTTTCTGCTACTTTTTGGGAGAATAATATAAACAATCTCACACTTTTGTTTTTTTGTTTATATTGCATTTTCCACTATTTTTATATATTCGCTTTGTGACCTATACTCTGAAACAAACCAACCCTTGAAATGATCGAATCATTAGAACTATTGGAAATGGATGGTGTGAATAGGTTTTTCTCGTTAAAATTTCACTATGCAAAGTGCAGAAAATGCGATCAATGAATGCATCCCAACTTTTTACGTATCCTACAGGTATCAAATATCCAAAAAGCCTATAATAAAATATCCTAAAACATTGTAACACCGACATGGAGACTTCGTTAATAGAACCTATTCAGTACATATAATAAAAACAGTACCGGACGAATATCATGACAAACCCAAATTTACTTTATAATCATCGTACCTAGATTATCTTTAATATCAAGAGAGACATATAGTTTACAAGTAGAAGACCGGCAAGTTATTAAACGATCTTTTTGAATTATTAACCTGAAGATATTAAGAAAATTCCTTAGTTTGCATCACAACTATTCCCCTTTTTTGAGACTTCAATGTTTTTTTTTTTTCTTAAAAGGTTAAACCTTTTTGTCTAACTGAAACTTACTTTAACATAATCTGTGTCTTCCTTAGCATCTTTCTTTTATACTCGTAAATCAATTCTTTTTCACAACAAAAAATGTTTTGTCACAAACTTATACTGTTCATACATTCAACAATTTAATAAAGTATTGTAGTGTTTTAAGATAAGTTATAAATGGTTCTCTTTTTTACGTTATTCATGTAACAAATGGGCTTTTTGTTTAAAAAAGAAAGGACTTAGGCCCAAGAGACTCAATTCTCATCTCTTTTACGCGTGAAGCTGCACCTTTGAAGCCCAGCAAAATAACTTCATTCAGCCAACTCATAATTGTTGTAGCTAGTTTAATAGGCCGGGTTTTATTCGGCTCACACAAGTTAGCTCATTATTAGACTAATTAGGAATCTTTATATCTCACTTTATTAGACCAATTTCGTAAAACAATGAGTTGCTATATCAATTAATATAACTCACATCAAAAAAACTCTTACGTATCTATTATATAAGAGGAGTATTCTAGTGCTCTCAATTCTCTTGAATGATGGCTCTCTAGCTTCCTCGCAAGTTTTTCTTTTAAAAGTAATCTCTCAGAGAATAGGATTTCATTAAATTTGGATTGAAGTCACTTGGGTGCTCGGCTACTCCGTCGGAAAAGCAAAATAGCTTCTAAACACTATTCCAGTGTCCGATCAGCTTTGTCCGGGTGCCCGAACATGCTCAACAGCTTGGCCACTCCTTCGCTGAGCGCTTGCCTAATGGTCTAGTTCGCCCAGGTGCTTGGCGGGGCAGTTCTTCACATCTTCTGTTGTTTGCTTTCGTCTCCATGCCCTCACAAACACTTCTAGATACATGAGCCGATTTCGAGTCAAATGAGAAACTTCGAGCCAAATAAACAGCAGCTAATTAAGTCAATTAATATTAATATTATATGTTCCAACAAAAAGGGGCATGAAAGTAGGGCAACTTAATTATTGATATAGCCATGTTCTGTTTATTTCATAGAAAATGTGATATTTCTAAAAAATATTTTCCATAAAGTAATTTTCCAAGAAAATGATAATAATTTTCGATGTTTGGCTAATATTTGAAAATGAACTGAAAAAATATTATGTGCCATTTGCCATCTAATTTCATTTTCTGGAGAAAATTATACAAATTAAAATTTTAATTATATCTCATTTTCTTTCCTTTTTTTCTCTTTTTCGCTTCATCCTTAGCTTGCCGCCAACAATAGGTGAGCTCGAGCCTCGCTTGATCTGGTGATGTCCTTCGTCTTTGCTTTCTCAGTTAAAAATTATGCAGAGGCCCAAGGCCAAGCGATCTTTGAAGGAAAATAAAATTTCTGAGGGGAATGTGTGAGAAGAAGGGAGGGAAAATTTGTCGGAGTTCGCATGAAATCTGTGAGGTTGGGGGGCCTTGGCCTTGCAATGCTGAAGAGGCTTTGATTTTGATTTGCGCGTCATTTTGTTGTTTCTTCCGTGTGAAGTCTTTTGATTCTTGAAGGACACGAGTGAATTGGATCGATTTGGATGCATAGGGAGGGAGTAATGCAGACGGAGGTGGAAGTCGGAGTTGCGGTGGAAGGACGTCAGAGATGGATTAGCCTGGGACATGGAAGTGTCGCAGCGGTGGACAAAGCTGCGCAAATGCAAGTGTCAGTGGAAAGAGTGGAAATATTTAAATATTAAACCACGCTTTACTTTAACAATTTAAAATTGCAAAATGGATGGCACTGATCCTACACAAAATTCACGGATGTAGTGGTGGTCCATTCTGATTTTATAAAATTTTGGAATTCAAAGAGTTGAAAATATTTTTTGTGAAAACTATAACTCTGAAAGTAATTTTTTTTTTTATATTGAAAATATGAGAACAGGTGAGGGCACTCGACGATTTTTATTCAAGATTTTCTACTTTTAGTACAGCAAAAGTATGACCTAACTAGACATAACACGTCTTATTCCTCATTCAAAGTAATAACAATGTATTTTGATTTTCAAGTATTTATGTAAGAATGATAACGACGCATGACATTATTTAGAGAGGAATATAGAGTTACTGGATCTTTTGAGTATTTTCTGGCATGCTTGAGAAGAATTCTAAGACAACCAAGACCAGTTAGAATCTTCAAACATTCAGGATTCTAAACAGTTCTTATTTATGCTAACAGCCCTCTTTTGATCCTTTCATTCCTTTAATACCTACATCTATTTGTTTCTTGATAAAGTTTGATATAAACTTTGACTCTTATTTCTCGGGTGTTTTAGATTTGATTGATCGGATTCTTGATGGTTGAAAAGCTCGTGATTTGATTTTTTATGAAAATGATGTTAAATCATGACAGATTCATGGAGTTTGCTAATTGTCATCAAGATCGGATGACACAAATCAAAATATGCAAAATCTCCCAACCTGGAGACATCTTTTTTTTTTTTTTTTTTTGGTTGGTACCTGGAGACATTAGATTGGGGCAAACTGAGTTTCATCCGAAAGCTCTCGATCAATACCATCTAATTACATCATCTAATTGAGTTTTCAATGAGGTTCAACTTTGAGCAAAGTTGAACAATCCTAGGTCATAATTGGAATGTCCATCCTTAGATAATCTATAGCTCGCGCATTTGATGAGGGAATGTCACGATCATTGGTGATCAACCGGGCCATCGATGAGTCACGAATTGAAAATTCCTCATTGTTAGAAAAGGACTAATTAATATAATCGAAAAGAAAGGTAGAAAACAAGAATCCAACCTTCTTTCCAAACAACAACCGGTCCCATTCATGCTCTGCAGATATAGATAGGTATCTAATTTGTCTCCCTTTGATCTTCCTGTCAGGAAAATTACGCACTTTCTTCTTTTCTTCGCTCCGTTTCCAGTCCCTGAAGCTCTTGAGGTTTTTCCTCCGGAATTTTGGAACGAGGGTTTGGAATTTCTATCGAAGTCGTACTTTCTCGTTGAGTGAGCCTCCAAGGGCGTGATCTCATCTGCTGAGTTACGTGCCTGGACGGTTTTGGGTCTCAGCAACTTTTTTGTTAGGAATTTGTTTCTGTTAAGGCTTGTTATTCTGGGTGTCCGGAATTTGTTAGAGGTATTGGGTGCAGTTTTTTCCTTTGGGCTTGGTTTCGTTGAAATCCAATTCGGGATAAAGGTGTTCTTGCTTTATGTATCCCGCATTTTGGAGGCATGAGTTTGGGCTGTGGAAGAGAAATCGCCCATATTGTATCTGTCCTTCTGTTTGGTGTGTCTTGAATAGACTGGCAATCCATCTTGGACATCTTTTGAGCAGAGGCAAGGCAACAAAGAGCTAGCTTAGAGTCTTGAGTGACGTGATTTGCTGCTTGAATTTAACTCAAATTCAACTCGAAAAGCAATGGCTCAACGTTGGGCTTAAGTCACGTTGAGTTAGAGCTGCGTTTCTCAAGCTCCACCTCAAGCTTGAGCTTGTTATATGTGAATGGCACGATTGGGCTATACAGCTTTTGAGGCTTTTTTCACGTCGGTGGGGCAATTTTGAGCCATATAGCTAGCCTCTAGGAATCTATTTTGGGAATTGGTGGTGTTAAAATGTTCGTTTGGCATGAATCATCAATGCTAATCAATTGGAAAGTCCCGCCAGCTCAGGTTCTCTTGTCAGACTTCTTGCTTCTAAGAAGCTGGCTGTTGTCATGCTGTTTAGAGGGATTAAGGCACTTTTCTCAGATTCAAGCTGGCGAGAGGATGGAAGGCTGACTAGGTGAGTGGCAGGCGAGCTCCTAGAATCCCTTGTCATAGGAATTATGTCAAACACTCGCTGTGCGCTCTTGATTTAGCTGATAAAGTACACAACCGAAGGGGGGGGGGGGGATTCCGATTCTGGTTTTGGAGAGTGGCTATGGAGATGGAGAAGAGCTGGAAGTAGGGATGGTAGTGGCGGAGGTCTTGGGAGGTGGAGGATCAGAAACAGAAATTCGGTAAGGGTCGGCTTAAGCTAAGGGGCGGAGAAGGATGGTGGAAGACAAGGATGGGCGGAGGAGCAAGTGGTGGCGACAGGAGGATGGGCGGAGGAGAACACTGAGATGGCAACTCAGGCCATCCTTAGGGGCGGTAGCACCCAGCCCAGCCCAGACCAACACCTAGCTCAGGAGTTCTCACAAGAATTTTGTCGAACAATTGTAGTGCACACTCGGTTTAGCCGAAACGAGAGCACCAGCAAGCGATTCCGACACTGGTTTTGGGGAGGAAAAGAGAGTGTCCTACGGAGATGGAAGGGCGCTGATAAAAGACGGTAGAGGCGGAGGACAAGTGGGTTTCGGAATTGGAGACAAGTTTGAAATCCGGTCGAAAATACTGACCACACATCCAACTTACTCATTTTAGTTTTTGCCTATGTAGCACCGACATGGACACGTGACACGCGATACGACACGATACGATACGCCGACACGTCATTTCTTAAAAATAAAGAATTTCGACACGTTCCGACACGTTGTATATTAAATATATTTTTAGATATAAATACATAAATAAATAATAATAAAAATAACCTAGAATTAATTTACACGAAAAATATTAAATAATATCATTCATTATTTTAATTTGTTACAATAATACATAAAACTTAGAGGAAAAACATTGTTTAAAGAAAAATGCTGCAATGATATTTTTAAAGTTATTTATTTATCATACATAGCATTTTTTTATTACTTCTTTCATAGTAAAAGACTTTTAAAAAAACTAAAACAATTATAAAAAAACAAAACTGAAAAAAAAATTGACCCCGTGCGTGTATATTTATAGCAAATTTATTACTTCTTTTATTACTTCTTTTGTGTATATTTATATTTTGACCCCTCAAGTATTAGAAATTTTTAAAATTAACCCCATGCGTGTCGGAATCGCGTGTCGAAATTTTGGACTCGCGTGTCGGAGCGTGTCGGAGAGAGTTGACCACGTGTCGGATTTTTCGACACTCGTTGACCGCGTGTCGGAGCGTGTCGGGACGTGTCGGAGCGTGTCGGACACGTGTCGGAGTATTGGACACGGCACGAAGGCTTCCGGAGAGTGTCCGTGCTACATAGGTTTTTGCAACTGATGCTAGACCTTCTTTTAAATAACAAGTTTATTCCGCCCAAAAATATAATTTAACCGATCTCTGCCTTGCTACTTGCTAGTGCGAGCTTTCCCTTAATAGGCCATCTCACTAAATCTGGGTATTGATCAACCCCATCACATCGAGAAACATCTTAAGAAGGTCTGTAAGGAGAATTCTTCGCCCTTGATAACTCTTCAAGAAATGTTAATGAGTGATAACATCAAAACTTGTTATTAGGTGCTGAGTTTATCCGACTCATTTCAGAAGCTCATTTATAATCTACCACATTCTTAGTAAATTTGCTTTAAGAGTCGGTTCATTATAACTTGCATGGCTCTTACATCAGTCCACAATGACATGCTAACCTCGAAACGTGTTGTCGATCACTGGATATGAAGTTTCACCAATTTAATCTTCTTGTAACTGCAGTAATAAACTTACTGTAGAACCAATGACTGGAAGAATTTTTTTTTTTGGTGAAGGTAAGTGGTATATTGAACTTTAACCAAAAGCTTTATAGCTATACAGCAAGGATCCAGCACCAAAACTTGCCCTCAAAAAGACAATAAGTCAACTCGAGGGAAAGGGTGCCGAATAAGGAAAACACACCCAACAAGGCAGAAACAGCCAAACAAGCGACAACCAAAAAGAAGGCCAAACAATAGCCACCCCAAAAAAGAAGGGAACCACAAAAGGCCACAACATTGGCAACCAAAAAATTGACCGCAGAGGCAGCAGCTAGCCAAGGAACGGCAAAACAAGGAAAGGCTCCTAAGCAAGGAGAGCACAAAAGAAAGAAGTCGCAACCAACAACGAGCACGAACAATATGCAAAAGATGCACAGCCCCCGCCAAGGCCCACCGCCAAGCAACAGCACCATATTAGCGAAGTACAACACAGCCCCCGCCAAGTCGCAGCAGCATTAGCGACCACCAAGCGTAGTAGCCAATGTCCAAAGTGGCAGCCAAAAAGCTAGCCTACCAGCCACCACCCACACCAAATAACAGCAAGTCCGGCTTGATCACAGCACCTATAGAAACTGACCTTATGAAGTAGGCATAGGTGCAACATAGAAAATGGAGGGTCCAACCCCTAGGAGGGTCCAACCCCAGCAACGCTGAAATCTCTGATTCCTGTAAGTGTCAGTGACGTTATTATACGTCAAGACTTTATCCTTAACGAATTTGATAAGATGATCACAGCACCTATAGAAACTGACCTTACGAAGCAGGCGTACGTGCAACAGAGAAAATGGAGGGTCCAACCCCTAGGAGGGTCCAACCCCAGCAAAGCTGAAATCTCCGATTTCTATACATGTTAGCGATGTTATTATCCGTCAAGACTTTATCCTTAACAATTTTGATAAGATGATTCTTCAGGGCCAAGACTGCCAATGTCTCCTCCCTAAAGAGGATGATGTTCCTCTTTTTCCAAATCAAATGGCATAAGCCTCCAAAGGAAAATGTAGCCATGGACCGAAAGAATTCTTTGCCAAAAATGAACTTCATTGCCCACTGGAAGATTATTTTGTAAAAGTAAAAAAAAAAAAGACACAGCCCTTTGGATGATTTCTATATGCCCTTACTTTTTTTTTTTTTTTTTTTTTTCATGTTGAGTGAAATTGATCTCATGTATAGTCGTGGTAATTCATTAAAAATTAGGGTCATTTTGTTCAAAAGAAATATATTCTGAAAAAAATGTTTTCTAACTATTCAATGCTTGAATGACAGAAAAATAAGCAATCACTAGAAAAAGGTTTTTTGTTGACTAATAAGCGCAAACCAAATCGGGAAAATGACTTCTGCACGTAAAGAGGAAATCAATTTCCTAAAGAGAAAAGTTTACAGACTAGATCTTGTCGTGGGAATCTCTCTCTCTCTCTCTCTCTCTCTCTCTCTCCAAAATCCATTAGATTTGATTGTTCGGAAATCTGTTTTTAAAATTTTTTCGTTATATTATTTATTATTTTGTGGCATTGCTGAATGGACAACAAGAAGACGCTGAGTCGAAGTTTTTAGCCGAGTCTTTGCTTAATATAAATCCATCAAATCCAAAAATACGACCAGTCTATTCTTCTTTTATTTTCCCTTGAACCCTGACGTTGGGTCATAAATAAGTAATTATTGAGCATCATAAGATACATAGGTGAATATAAGGGAGGCTACATCGGCATTATCAATAGATGGATCGTGAATTTGTTAAATATTTATTTCATGAAATTCCTTTATTGTCCTATTTCTCTCCATATGATTCTAGTAAATATTTTTACACTGATTTTCTTAATCAAAAAATTCTTTTTTTTCCCACAGATAAAAATATTACAACGTAGACTGATGTCACTACTTTTGTAGGTTTCTCGTCACGGTAAAGATGTCAGTCTCTTCAACATCATTATCACTTGTTGTCCTAATATCGACGCACCTTTGGCTTGATTCAATAGTAAATTGTTGATAATTAAGCCATTAATACTCCAAAAGATGAGCCTTCCTATCCCTTTGGCCGTTGGGGCTGGCTAGCCATTCCATTGTAACCAGTTTCCAAGTCCTCCCCTTTTGTCCTAAAGTGGACTCACCAGTCAAAAGTGGCGAAACTTAAATAGAATCATTTGAATATAATAAGGTCCTAATTCATGGGAAACTTTTGGGTTTGTCGATGTCGAGCAAATTGTTTTGATTCAGATTTAAAATTCTAATGGCCAAGGTTGTCAAAATATTATTCTATGTTGCTTGACTACTGGGATTAACTACAAGCATACATGTGATTTTCCCACCATCGGATAACCGATATGTTTTTTTTTTGGTTGAACTTCCTAACATTATGTCATATCTAAATTCCTGCATTCTTTGGACATTGCATTTATTTTGCTTATGTGTGGCTCCCAATCCTTCAATACGATTTCAATTCAGTTTGTACTCCAAAAGGGGCTGTTAAACTATTATTATATTGCGGAATTACTGAATTTGACCGAACCTTATTTATATATGATCTCTCTCTGATTAATAATTTAAGTTTTAAGATCAGGCTCTTTAATGAAAACAATTAGTACATATCTTAAATGGATGACATGGCTATAGCATTTCGAATGCGGGGCCACGTAATTTCTTCCCTCGGTCCAGTAATTGTCATAGCTTAGGAAAGAGAAAGGTACCAGTCATTGGTCAAAGTATGCTTTCTTTTTTTCTCCTAAACGCCAAACGGACCCCCAATAGATTTTCGTCTTTTCCGGTTTTTTAACGAGTGCCGATCGGTTCCAACCTCACCAACTCCTATATAGCAAAGTGGAATTTGGTAACATGCCTTATGGGCGTTAGAGTAACATAAAAGATCACCTGAAATCCCATGCATGCCATGAGAAATCCTCTTCTCTTGCTATGTTTCTCACTGGTCTCATCTTTTTCACTTACATCTTCAGTTCGTCTCACTTTGCGTGAAGGCTCCTCCCTTTCAGTTGATAAACCGGATGATATTCTCACGTCAGAAGACGGTGATTTTTCCGCAGGCTTCTATCGGGTTGGAGAAAACACTTATTGCTTTGCCATAAGGTTCAGCAAACCTCTTGTAGTATCCACAACTGCGTCGTAGTTTGGATGGCAAATCAACGGAAGATCCTCAGAGCTTTCCGTCGTAGTTTTGGCCGCAAAGACCAAGTCATCCTCGGGTCATCAACGAAGTTGCTGCAACTCCTTCACACGGGCAATCTTCTCCTTCGTGACAAGTAGGACTTTAGTTCATGGCAATGCTTTGACTCGCCGACCAACACGCTTCTCCCACCACAAAAGGTCCCTAGGACACCCCGTGTTGCAAAAAGGCAAGCGATGGAACAATAATATAAATAGAAGAAGAAAATAAATCGGACACTAAATTTACGTGGTTCGGTCATAAAGGCCTACGTTCACGGGGAGAGTAGCAGCGAATTTCACTATAGATCAAGTAATATAAGAAGATTACACACTCGAATCACTCAAACACTCTCTTAGTGTTTCCCAAGCCCCAATTACACCGAGCAACGTACACAATGTTTAGCCCTGAAATTCTTCAAGAAATAATTTCTCAATCTCACAAAGGAATTACACACAAATCTTATCACAATATTTAATTGGCTTGAACACTAAATCTTCTTGGATGTAATTCACGAACAAGAATGACAAAGAAAATCCCTCCCAAGCACTCGATGACAAGACGGCGCTTTAAGACCAATTATTCATAATCAACCCTCTTATATCCACAGCCACAAGTCTATATATATACACAAGTGAAACCCTTATTCTTTTGCCAACTTCTCATAAGATTCTGTGTCCTATCTTGCCCGATTTTATCCAGAATATATTTCTATATGTTTTAAACAAAATCCAAGTTCAAGTCAAAGTTGAATTTCCTATTTTAGCGGCAAAATTCTCCAACGCAGATTCAAACTTGGGGAGTTGATTTTCAGATCTTCTTTGCTCGATTTCAAACTTCCGCAACATATCCGATTTAGAATATTTGGAATTTCGTATTGGGCTTAAATTCGAGACATATTTTAACAATCCGCTCATGTCCTCTCGAAGCAAGAACAACTTTTCTTCTACTATTACAAGCTTTATTTTGACAACTCTCTTTGATGGCATGAAGATTACCAGTGTCTATTGGCCGATCCCTACCCTAGTAGTTGGCAAGCTGGAAGAACAACTTATAATGACGGTAGAGTAGCAATGCTTGGACCCTACGGGAATTTTACTTCTTCTGATGATTTCAAATTTTTAAAGCGCATTTGGTAATGTTTCTGTTTAAAAATTGTTCCAAGGAATAGAAATAGAAAAAATTGTTTCTATTTCGGGGAACAATTTTTTACTAGAAAGACATGTTTGGTAAACTTGTTTCGAGAATAAAAAATGAATAGAAACACGTTTAGTAAATTTGTGTTCTTTTTTTGTTTCTTTTAATTTTTTTAAATATTTTTATTTATTTTTCCTTTTTTCCTTTCTTTTCTATTTTTTCTATTTTTCTTCTTTCGGCCGACAGCCTCGCCCAGCCACGGCGAGGCTTGCCGTGGTTGGGCAAGGCTCGGCCTCGCCTTGGCTGGGTGAGCTCGGGCTCTCCCAGATCCGGTGAGGCTGAGCCTCGCCGATGGCTGGGCGAGCTTGGTGTCGCTAGATCCGACGAGGCTCGGCTCTTGGTGAGGCTCGGCCTCGGGGGCGACGCTCGGCCTCGCGGGGTGGGCCGACGATGCTCCAACGAGATCGCTAACCCTCGACGGCGTTGCCGGCCAAAGAAAAAAAAAGAAGAAAAGAGAAGAGAGAGAAAAAAATGTTTCTTCAAAAGTGTTTCTGGAACAAACAAATAATTTTTTTTTTGTTTCTCATTTCTGTTCCTTTTTTGTTTCGGGAACAAAAAAACAGATTTTGAACAAAAATACAAACAAACACATTTCTGTTTTTTTTTTTTCCCGAAACAAAAATACAAAATTTTTGTTCATGAACAACAAAAAAGAACATTACCATGCAGGGCCTTAACATCCAATTATCGTCCAAAAGGTAAGAGAAGATTGATGGTCGATCATGATGGCAATGTTCGAGTTTATAGTCAGTCCGAGGGAGAGGAGCAGAGAGTTTCATGGCAAGCCAAGTCTGAACCATGCACAATTCATGGCATTTGTGGACCTAATAGTATGTGTACATACCACGCTAAGGACGGAAGAAGTTGCATTTGTGCTCCCAGATGAAAGGGAAAGCCTTTCAGTCTGGACTCAAGGATGCAAGCCTGAATTCAACATCTTCTGTGACAGCAGAGTTGAAACTGAATTAGTCAAGTTCCCACATGCCGATTTATATGGGTATGAAAAAGTCTTGTATAAAAATTGCACTCTTGAATAGTGCAAGAAATTGCGCTTGGGTATGTCCCATTGCTTGGGTATCTGGTATAACGACAATGTACGTTTCCCCAAGTTGAAACTATTAAATGGCAGACATTCACCCAGTGTTACTGGGGACATGCACTTCACGCTCCCAAAATCCAGTCTCTCCTCTTACAAGACACCGAAAGTAGAGGACGCCACTCGGCAATGTCCAGGCAAAGAAATTGTGCTACTAAGGACTTACGTAAAAACAAATGGGAGTGGGGCAATCAAGATTTTGCTCGTTTTTGTTGCAGCAACAGCAGGAATGGAGGCCACACTTGCACTCATAATTTGCTGCTTGTTATATAGAAACTGCCCAGAGAAAGATGGAGCTCACCTTAATGAATACCATGCAGAGCCGACTGGGTTCAGACGGTTCACGTGCGATGAAATAGAGAGGGCAACATGGAATTTCTGTAAAGAAATTGGAAGAGGAACTGGAGGAATTGTACTCAAGACCGTGTTGTCAGATTGCAGGGTTGCAGAGGTGGCAGAGGTGAGCAACATATGAAATCTTAACCACATGAACTTGATTGACGTGTGGGGGTACTGCACAGAAGGAAAGCACCGGCTTTTGATCTACGAATCCATTGAACTTGGTTCCCTCGCAGAAAATTTGTCTTCTCCAACTGAACTCAACTGGTCCAAGAGGTTCGAAATTGCAGTAGGGTCAGTTAGGGGACTTGTTTGTCTTCATAAAGAGTGCTTGGAATGAGTTCTTCATTGTGATGTGAAGCCACAGAACATTCTCATTGATTCTACGTACCAACTGAAGGTGGTGGATTTTGGACTTTCAAAGATACTCAAGAGAGAGGGCCTGAAGGATTCACGCTTCTCAAGAATCAGAGGAACAAGAGGTTACATGACTCCTGAATAGGTTTACAGTATGCCAATGTTAAAAAATATTTTGGATTTGTGCATTGCGAAAGTATAATTTTGGTATTAGTTATAATTTTTGGTTAGTGATGTGTGCAAGTATTTGTTTGGTATATTTTATAGAGGATGGACAATGGACGAGATATGATAATTAAAAAATATAGGACATGAGATATGAAAAAAAATAATTTCATTAATTGATGAAGGTATGGTGGAGGATTCACCCCCACACACAAGGTGGAGGGTTTTCCCCTCACACGTCTCAAATGATGAATTTACATGCCTATTTATAGGCATGAATCACCGCCTTTTCTACCGACTTTGAGTACAATAAAATAATATAAAATTTCAACTTCTTTGTCTTCTGCTTGTGCGGCTTCTTCTCTTCTAGTCAAAGTCCAAGTTGGACTTTGCTTTTCTTTTCTTCTTTCTTCCGAGCTTCTCATTCCTTCTTCCTTCCTTCACGGTTAAGAGTCAACAATTGTAGGCTTTCCTTTACGTTCAAGTTAGTTGAACTTTGCTTCCTGCTCCTTGAAGGCTCCAGTAACTACTATAATATTATTTTATTATGTGCCCCTTCTATTGATCAGCTTGTGGCTTCTTCATGTGTTTCCCATGCACGTAGATTTATCTTGTTTGTTCTAGGATTTTCTTTGATGCTTGGCTTCTGCAACTCACGTAGTCTTGCTGTCAAGCACCAGAAGCTTCTTCAACATTTGAGAGTCTTCAAGTTTATTCTCCATTAAGCTAGTAGCTTTTAGATTTTATTGAAAATGGATCACCAATTTCCAACAGCCAATCATCTCCAAAGTAGACGTCTACTGTTATGGGATTGTTCTGTTGAAGCCGGTGTCTGGCAAGAGTCCATCTGGAGGGCTTGCGAGGTTGACTTCTTAGGTGAGAGAGGGGAAGAGAACATAAGTTTCCTTAAAACATGAATGAAGGAAATGCTGGATCCAAGGTTGACAAGGGAATTTGACAATAGGAAGATTGAAGTTTTGGTTGCAGTGGCTCTTTAATGTGTGGAGGAAGATAGAGATGCAAGGTCCACCATGAGCCAGGTGGTTGAGATGCTTTTGCATTATGGAGATGAAGATGACATGATACGATTGTAGCTCCTCTTATCCAAGTATAAGGAATTTGTCTTGGGATGTATGAAGTCATGAAAATGTGTTACTTTACATCTGTGTTTATGCTACTTGTTGGGAGAATAACATAAACAATCTCCAACTTTTCTTTTTATATTGCATTTTCATCTACTATTTTTATATATTCACTTGGTACCAATACCCTAAAAAAAAATGAACATTTCACATGATCGAATCATTTATTGAAAATGGATAGTGTGAATAGATTTTTCTAGTTAAAAATTCATGTTGCAAAGTGCACCTATCACATATGTTACCTTTCTCATATTCTTCATTTCAAAATTCTTGGAAAGAAAATTTTTAATTTCATGTAACAAACCAAAATCATTAATAGCAACCAAAATGTTATCAACGTACAGAACTAGAAAAAATAAACTTGCAATGTTATCAACATACAGAACTAGAAAAAATAAATTGCTTATATTGACTTTCATCTCTGTGTGTGTGGGTGGGTGTGGGTGCGTGCGTGCGCGCGTGCGCATGCATGCGTGGGGGTCTGCGTGCGCGCGCGCGCGCACGCGCTTGTGTGCACACCAATTAACAATGTTTTGTGTGTGTGTGCGCGTGCGCGTGCGTGCGTGCGTGTATGTGTGTGTGTGCACCGATTAACAATGTTTTGTGTGTGTGCACATGCACGCACCGATTAACAATGTTTTATGTGTGTGTGTCCATATATTGACTTATTAATTTACACACCATGTATTCCTTTCATTTGATTGAAAAACCCTTAAGTTAGTCCATATAAACCTCTTTCTCTAAATTTCCATTAAGAAAGGCAATAAGTCTAAAACATTATAAGCCACTAAAACCATAATGATTCTAAGTGATTCTTTCTTGGAGACTAGTGTAAATGTCTCTTTATAGTTAATGCATTCTTTTTAAGTAAAACCTTTAGTAGTAAGTCTAGCTTTATACTTTTTCAATATCACCTTTTGATCCTGCTTGGCTTAAAGACCTATTTACACTTGACATTTTTACATCCTCTAAGCAATTCAATAGGATCCCATACTTGATTTTGATTCATAGATTTTAACTTTTCTTCCATGGCATTAAACCATTTATTAGAATTATCACATTCTATTACTTATGAAAATGAACTTTGACCACTACAGATTTCAAAGTCAATTTCTAACTTTTTTTGATAAATAATATAGTCATTAAAAATAGCCGACCTCCTTTCTTTTTTAACTCTTGTGGCTCAACTACTATAAGTTCAATATTGACATTTTCATTATGGAGTTCTTGATCATTTATTTATTGTTTTTTATTATTATTGGATTGAACTATTATATAAGGAACAATAATTTTAAAAATTTTGGGTATAGGAGCTTCTACCCTTACTTCTTGAATGAGGAAAAGTAACAAAAAAGTTTTAAAATTTTGGTATTGATGTTAATTCAGTCTTAAGCATTTCAATTAAACCAATTTAGTCTTAAACCTTTTTTATATTGGTATCATTTTAATCCATTCAACTAAATTTGGCTGGCCAGTATGGACATGGATGTCGGCCAACCATGTCGACCAACCGACAAATGTTGACGTGATAATTTTTAAATGATTTATTTATTTATTTATTATTTATTTATTTTACTTTTTTTTTCCTCTTCTTCCTCGTAGCCTTGTTCTTCTTCCACAGTAGCCAGTGAGCCTCCTCACCACCCACTTGGCGAGGGCCATGGGCGAGGCTGGGTGATGAGAGAGAGAGAGAGAGAGAAAAAAGACTAGTTTCTTCTCTAGACCTTTGACCGTTTGCACTTCCAGAAAGAACCCTTCGCCATTACCGCATATGGAAGACGATAAAAAAACTCTCTCCCTTACTCCTCTCTTGTGGCCGAGAACTCTCAATATGTGAAGCCCCCTTCCTATGAGCCCTGAAGTGCCTATTTATAAGAATAGGGCTAGGGTTTTCGCTTCCACTTATTTCCATGCAATAATTATTCCTTATTTTAAGATAGGGAAATCCTTATTTAGCACTACTTTTTGGCCATAATGTATTCCATGAGCTTAGCCAATCTAATGCTCTTGTGGGCTTGATCCAATCAATTAAGTTCAAGACCGTTCCCTTAAGTCCATTTGCGGTTAGTTCAACACAAATGCAATTATATGGGCTTATTATTATTGTTGTTGTTGTTGTTGTTGTTGTTGTTGTTGTTGTTATGATTATTATTATTATGATTATTATTATTATTATTATTATTATTATTATTATTATTATTATTATTATTATTATCAAAATGTTGATTACAATTCATATTCAATTTTAAAATTATTTTTGTCAATGACTAATTGGGCCGCCATAATTTAGGTGTCAATAGTATGATACTTTGACTATATCTTTCAATTTAAACATAAAATCAATTTCAGTTTACCTAGAAAAAAGGAAAGTATTATATATAAAATGTATTTCTATGTATTAGGACCTTTTGATATTAGTAATTATGGTGGAAGATGCGAAATGTGTAGGTAAATTACATAGCATGTGTAGCTTGAATACAAAAATAACTATAACATGAGCGAGGTGTTCATTCTTAAATTACAGAAGACATCTTAGTTGTCTAATAATGGACATTATGGGCCAGTTGCAGGTACTCTATGTGTGGACTTCTATGGATAAATGACCATGACACATCTCCAACCGTTGACATCCCTATTTTTAAAATAAGAAATACTCTGACATCACAGTTATATGTAGAAAATGTCACACGTTAAATTATTGGTAGAAAATAAGCTAATGAATAAACGATTTCATATACGTCGTACAACAATGAATAATTGTAGCTTAAGGGTGTCGTTCTTCAATAAAAATTCCTAGTTGCCATAAAAAAATCCGTTGACTTTTTGAATGGTACGATGAACTTTAAAAAAATGCCCATGATTGCGCACTATCTTGATCTAGATAGTACTGACAGGACACATTATGAAAATATGTATACTTACGATGGCACTAGTGTATATGTATTTTTGCTAAAGGCACTGGTAAAAAAATCGGGCTAATTCCATAAAAAAAAGCACGAATTTTAGGTGTTATCCCAAATTTAGCTTGAACTTTATTTTGTCTAAAAAAAAAAGCACGAACTTTAGGTATTATCCCAAATCTAGCCCGAATTTTATTTCTTCTAAAAAAAAAGCACGAACTTTAAGTATTGTCCCAAATTTAGCCCGAAATTTATTTTGTCTATAAAAAAGGCACAAATTTTCACTTATGTCCCAAATTTAGCCATCCGTTAACTCTCATTCTACAGTCATTCGACATGGCATTTCCACGTTAGCAATAATATCCAACACACCAAAACAATGTTGCATTTGAGTGTTTGGAGGAATTATTAAATTTAAGTTTGCCTTCCAATGAGGAGAACTTTACAGATAATTCTCATGGGAAAAATAATTCAGCAACTTTAGTTCCAGGGGACGAGGCACATAACTAGGGCCAGCAAATTGTTTGCAATGTCAAAAGTTGGGTTGAAAGCAGAAGTTTACATTGTCTTAAAGCGAGATATTAAAAGCGTGTGCATCTTGTAGTTAAATAGAGATGTGAAGCCTATTTGTAATAAAATTATTTTATTTTGTCTCAAATAAAGTTTGGGCCAGATTTTAGACAACACCTAAAGTTTGTGCTTTTTTTTTTTGAGACAAAATAAAATTCAGGCCAGATTTCGGACAACCCCTAAAGTTCGTGCTTTTTTTTTTTTAAGACATAATAAAGTTCGGCTCAGATTTAGGACAACACCTAAAGTTCGTGCTTTTTTATGGAATTGGCCCAAAAAAAATGATACAAAGTCATCAGTGGATTCTTAAACTATTTCTAAATATTTAATCTAATCCACCAATTCTCATTTTGTTCACTTTAATCTCTCAACTTTTATAACAAAGTCAAATCAGTTTGCTGGTACTATTAGCACGTTTATATAATTATACCATTGCCTAGAGTTTAGAATATCATTTCATTTCAATTTATTTCTTAAATTAACAAAAAAAATATGTTATCTTGTTACGACATTTTTACCATTTGGTCTTTATAAATATTACTATAATTCTATTTAAGTATTTTTTTTAACTTGTGATCTCTATAATACTAAGTATATAGCATCATTTATAGTTATATCGGAGTCGTATTTTGAAAAATAATTTTCATAATTTTTTTAATTAATATATTAATTTATCTACAGATCTTATAGTTATATTAACATAGATTTATTGCATAATGTTTTATATAGATAAAAAGTTTCATTTTTTTGAGTTTCTTGTTTCCTTAATTAAATTTGATTACATCTGTAAATTAAGAAATTATAATAGCAGGAATATCCACCCTAGATAACTTTAAATGAGGCTCCATTTATACTATTGTAGAGATCATAAGCTAAAACAATTTTAAATGGAACTATTGATAATACTTGTAAACAAAAAAAAATGGTAAACAAGTGATAAAAAGATAGCAATTCTTTCTGTTGATTTAGGAAATGGATTGAAATGAAACAATACTCTAAAATCCGTGCAATTGTGTAATTATCAAGAATTTTGTTTCTTTTTTTTTTGGAAGGTTGAGGGACTATATTGAACGAATTGAAAGATCAGGACTAAGTTAATCATTTAGATATAATAAAATGATCAAATGAATGAATTAAAATAATATTGCAGATTGTTTCAAAATGTAGAAATTTTTGTGTCATTTCCCTTATTAAAAAGAAAAAAAAGCTATGAATACTGAGTCATGTGCTCTTCTTAGGCTCTTTACTTTCAAACTAGATTGTCTGTGCAATGCCTATGACTAATGACTGGACTCGTATCTTGTCTTTTGCTTACTATCAAATATTTGATAGTAAGCTGTGGCTTCAAGGATGTCTTTGTTTAGAATTAAGCTTATGCACAAAAAAAAAAAAAAAAATTCTACATTCCCTTCAAAGTTTAAGGTCATTATTGAAATTTCAAAAGATTACAAATTATAAATGAATTTATGGACAGAATGTTTGATTCAAACTGTAACCGCTGTTCATTTTACACGAGCAAGTCATTGCCGCACCATGGAATACAAGTTAGAAGAGAACCTAAAACATCCTACACCTGGTGGTCAAGCAGTTTCTCCGCAGTAGAAGAATTAGAATTCACTGGCGCAGACTCAACTGCCAGTGATAATCTTGTCAATAAGTGACAATCTCTCTCTCTCTCTCTCTCTCTCTGTGATGACTTTCAATTTTGTTGTGCAACTTGGAAAGTCTCCTACCTTCCCGATGGCGGTCCCCTGTTACATATATTAAGATCGATCTATTAATCAAACCAAAATACCATATGATGCAATTTTTTTATTGATTGTCAAATATGAAACTTATAAGAACCATTTCATTCAATTTGAAGCACTCTGCGTCTCTCCTTGAAGTAAGAGTCATAACTAGCCATAGGCCAAGTGCTAAAAGTTAAATCAGAATGACGTACATCAATCGAAATTTTGACATGTAACTATGCGGTGAGGTTATTTGAAGCCGTCGTTTTAGGGGTTAATTTGGTTAGTATAAATCTAACTAGTGGACAATCGTCGAATTTTTAATGGCAGTCTTCGCCGTGATAGGACAAATTCAGCAACCATGGGAACTTCTTCCATCGTCCAAGAAATGATGGTGGCTTGGGAGAAAAAAATGTTCTGGTCAACGATCGACCCGTCAAAAGTATGCCTTGGTGTTCTCACAGAATTCTCTCTACTGTGATATTTTTAATCAGCGCCCATAACGCCAAATGTCCCCACCAACAGATTGTGCTATATAACTGAAGCACAATCTCTTATCATCTCGCCCATAACCCCCATAAGAGAGTTCACCAAGAGCCAATGAATGCCATCCGGAGTTCACATTTGTTCCTTGCTTTATCACTATTCTTGTCCTTCTCGTTCACATCTTCTGCTCGTCTCACTTTGCATCAAGGCTCCTCTCTCTCCATTGGGAATGCGGACGACATTTTGACTTCGAATGACGGTGCTTTCTCCGCAGGCTTTTTTCCCATCGGACCAAATGCTTATTGCTTCACAATTTGGTTTAGCAAGCCATCTTGCAGTATCCCTAACTGCACCACAGTTTGGATGGCAAACCGTGACGAGCCTGTCAACGGAAGATTCTCCAAGCTTTCTCAAAGAGAGAATGGTGACCTTGAGTTGATCGACGCTGGGGGGAAGGTAGTTTGGTCCACAGACACAGGTTCCTCCTCAAGGTCCTCCACGAACTTGCAACTCCTCAACACGGGCAATCTTGTTCTTCGTGACGACAAGCATGCCACTTTGTGGCAAAGCTTCGACTCCCCAACCGACACGCTTCTTCCAGAGCAAAAGCTCACCTCAAACACACCGCTCGTTTCATCTCGAAGCAAGAGCAACTTTTCTTCTGGATATTACAAGCTTTACTTCGATAATGATAACCTTCTTCATCTTCTCTTCAGTGGCCAGATTACAAGCGTCTACTGGCCAGATCCATGGCTTAATAGTTGGGAGGCTGGAAGAACCACTTATAATGATAGTAGAGTCGCCATGCTTGATCACTATGGGAATTTCATTTCATCTGATAATTTGACTTTCTTAACAGCTGATTACGGGGCAAAAATTCAGAGAAGATTGACGGTTGATCCCGATGGTAATCTTCGGGTTTACAGTCAATCTGATGGAGGGGAATGGATGGTTTCATGGCAAGCAAAATCTGATCCATGCACGCTTCATGGCATTTGTGGACCTAATAGCCTGTGCACGTACCATCCTAGCAAGGGACGAAGTTGTATTTGTGTTCCGGGATATGAGTGGGAAAACCTTTATGACTGGACTAAAGGTTGCAAACCCAAATTCAACAGCTTCTGCGATAGCAAAGTTGAGACCGAATTCGTCGAGTTACCACATTCTGATTTTTACGGGTATGACAAAGGCTTCTTCCCAGGTTATACTCTTGAGATGTGCAAGAAGATATGTTTGGATCTGTGTGATTGCTTAGGTTTCCAACATAAATTCTCTAACTGTTACCCCAAGTTGTTGTTGTTAAATGGCCATTATTCACCCAGGGTTGATGGGGGCATCCACTTCAAGCGCCCAAAGTTGAATCTCTCCTCTTATGACATACCGAAAATAGAACATGCTACTCTGCAATGTACTGCCAAAGAAATTATGCTACCAAGGACTTATCTAAAGAGACAAGAGAGTGCGGCAGTCAAGATTTTGCTCACTTTTGCTGGGGCAATAGCTGGAGTGGAGGCGATAGTGGTACTAATGGTTTGGTGCTTCTTATACAGAACCTGCCCAGAGAAAGGTGGAGCTCATGTTGATGGATACCATACAGGGCAGACTGGATTTCGACGGTTCACCTACGATGAACTAAAGAAGGCAACACGGAATTTTAGTGAAGAAATTGGAAGAGGAAGTGGAGGAGTTGTATACAAGGCGGTGTTGTCAGATTGCAGGGTTGCAGCTGTCAAGCGGCTCAATGAGGCTAACCAAGGAGAGAATGAGTTTCTCGCAGAGGTGAGCACCATAGGAAATCTTAATCACATGAACTTGATTGACATGTGGGGTTACTGTGCAGAAGGAAAGCACCGCCTTTTGATCTACGAATTCATGGAACATAGTTCGTTAGCAGAAAATTTGTCTTCTCCAACTGAACTCGATTGGCCCAGGAGGTTTGAAATTGCCGTAGGATCAGCCAGAGGACTCGCTTATCTTCATGAGGAATGCCTAGAGTGGGTTCTTCATTGTGATGTAAAACCACAAAACATACTTCTTGATTCCACATACCAACCGAAGGTGGCAGATTTCAGGCTCTCTAAAATACTCAAGAGAGAGGGCCTCAAGAACTCGAGCTTCTCAAAAATCCGAGGAACAAGAGGTTACATGGCTCCCGAATGGATTTACAATTTTCCAATCACCTCCAAAGTGGATGTATACAGCTATGGAATTGTCTTGTTGGAGATGGTCACTGGAAGGAGTCCCACTGGAGAGCATGAGAAGATTGAGGGCAGTGATGCGCAGGAGAACAAAAAATTTACTTCGTGGGTACGAAAGAAGAAGGGACTCAGCGTTCCAACGCACACATGGATAGAGGAATTTGTGGATCCAAGAGTAAGAGGGGAATATGACGTTAGGAAGATTGAAATTTTAGTTGCAGTGGCTCTTAAGTGTGTGGAAGAAGATCGAGATGCAAGACCCACCATGAGACAGGTGGTTGAGATGCTTCTACGTTGCGAAGACGAAGATGTGTAGTCGAAAATGATATGAGTAGTCGTGTCTATATAAGACATCAATAAGAATACGATTATAGGGTCTCAGTCTTTGCATAATTACAAGGCAGTGGTTTTTTGGATGTACGAAATCATGAAAGATAGTGTCACCTTGCCTGTGTATATTTTACATATCTCCTGTTAAAATATGTCTTAAATTTCCCGTTGGACGAAACCTTACCCGAATAAGTTATTTCTAGATGGTGGAAGTTGGAAAGAAAGAAAGATGGGCACATTCTTTCTCTTTGTTACTGGAGTCGGTCAAGCTATAAAAAAAGGAAAGCCCACGAAAATTGAAGTTTTCTATTTGTGGCTGTCTTGAATCCAGCAAATTACAATTTGAAGTGAGCGCAAGAAAGAAATAAAAAAATTAAAATGAAGAGGTGTCGACCGAATCCTACTATAATTCGGTGTCCTTGTGCAGAACGTGTAGCCATCCTTGACGATTTGCTACACTTCTTTAGGCTGTGCACATGTGAGCGCGCGCATATATATATATATATATATATATATATATATATATATATATATATTGGGTTACTTCATTATTGATCGCCAATAAATATTGAAGCGCCATTGTCAAGCGAGTGCTTGACAGGGATTATTTTGTAGGTTTCGTTCATGAATTACATACAAGAAAAATTAGTATTTAGGCCAATTAATTCTTGTGAGTTCAAGATTTGCATGAAATTCCTTGGTGAGATTAAGAGATTATTTAACGAGGAATTACAGAGCTAAATACTACGTGAGATATTGTAGGGGTGAGCGTGGTTCCGGGTAGAACCGGGAACTGGAACCGAACCGGAGGAGGGTCCGGTTCGGTTCCCAGCCTTTTTCTAGGAACTGGTGGTTCTTGGTTCTAGTTCCGGTTCTTGTTCCAAGAACCGGAACCGGAATCGGAACCAGTCAAATTCAAAAAAAAAAAAAAAAAAAAAAAAAAAAACCCTAACCCTCCCCTTATCCCCTTCCCCCACGTGATTTCCCCCTCGATTTTCCTTCCTTCCCCCTTTTTTTTTTTCTTTCTATCTTTCTTTTCTCTTCTTTTTCCTTCTCACACGTCACTTCCCGCCTTTACCCCTACTTTTTTTTTTCTTTCTCTCTCTCTCTCTCCTCTTTCCCCCTCTCTCGGCCGAAACCCCCCATTCTTCTCTTCTCTTTCTCTTCTTCTTCTTCCTTCCTCTTACTGGCTGTTGCTTCACCCACCACCACACCGCCGCCCCACGCCCTACTTACCACCACCTCTTGGCCACCGAACCACCACCACCCACCACCCACCGATCGTCCGACAAGCTGTCTCGCCATTGAGCCCGGCGAGCTGTCGCATCGTCCACACCGCCCCTCGCTGCCGTGAGCCACCGCACCGTCCCCAAGCCACCATCACCACCTCTTGCCGCCCTCGCTCGGTCGTCCGGGCCGTCATTGCTCTGAACCGCCACCGCCTCCACCAGAACCGAGGACTTCCCCCCTTGGCCGTGGGTTGAGCCATGATTGCCATTGTCTTCGCCGCGTCGTCCGTGCCACCGTTGGTGCCGTGAAACTCGTGTCTTCATTGCCGTCGCGCCGCCGTTGCCGCGTGCTCGCTATCACCAGACCTCCCTCGACACCGTTGCTGGATGCTGTCACCCCTCGCTCGCCTCGCCGCTCAGTTGCTTGCCATCGACACTGCCGTTGGACACCGCTCATCCCGTCGGTGGAGGCTGCTCGCTCACCCAACCGCCCTGACGTAGCTCGCCGCTCACCCAGCCCCCCAATCAGCCTTAACTCCACACCCCTTCGCCTTTGCCTTTACCTCCAACTATTGCATATGGTATTCAACTCCTGTCCCTTGAGACCTTAATTAGATTTGCTGGTGTTTATTCTGAAATATTCTAATAATTTGAGTCACTGTGATATAGCTAGTATGAGTACTTAGAGGGGGTGAATAGGTATATAAAAGATTTTTCTTGATAATTGCACAATACTAGACAGTTGAAGGATTTGCGACAAATAACAATCAACGTAAGACTGAGTAAAGGAAAGAGAGAATTGAACACGCAGTTTATAGTGGTTCGGCTTGATTCAAGCTTATGTCCACTCTTCTGTACTGACAGTCAATTGGCTAGATTCCACTATGAACAAAGAGATGTTACAGCATTGATCTTCCTTGATTTCTAGGTGTAGATGATCTACCACACTCGCTCAAGGTATCACCAAGTATAGACACTCTCTCGTGCATACAATTTCGCTCAAAATGTATCGACTAATAATCAAGGTGCTTCGACTGAATTTCTCTATCGATCACACACTAAAACAACTAGAACGTCTTCCTTTTATACTCCTTTATGCCATCATACCCGTTGGCACTTACCAAAGGAATTCCTCCAATCTACCCGTTGGACGGAATCAATTAAGAAGATCATTCGAGCTATTAAAGGAACCGACGATAGCCCATCAATCCTGTTCGCCCATACAATCAGGATCTTGGTTTCCAAGAATAGAACCTTCCAAGAATATTTCGTCGACCATCGGATCTTCAATTGATCTAGATACAAATAAAAGAATCCGTTATATTTATCCAGCCAAGAGATCTTCTCCAGAGGATAGGATTAAATCCTCAACCATATACCTCGGCTCTGGATTTCCTTCGTCATTGGATTAGAAAGACTGTCAATGAGAATAGTCTTGAGTCTTGAGTCTTGAGTCTCGGTGATCGAAAGTCTTCGACTCTAAACGTAAGGTCTGCGAATATCCGACTAGATCGATAGAAACGTTTTGTCGGCTTCAAAATATTCGGAAAGATTTTTCCAACAATCTCCCCTTTTTGATGGTGACAAAACTTTCCTATAGATTTGAACAACTTTGACTCGCAAAAACATTTCTCAAGTAATATGGCTATCTCATAAAGATTAATAAAACAACCAGACTCTGCATCCACAGAAAATTGTTTAGTCTTTCATGAGTAATACCATACAACAACACTTGATATAAATGCAAACAGTCAAGCATCAAAATCTACAGCCAATTCAGTCAAGTTCAAGTTCACACGCAAGTTCACTCAAGTCATACTCAAAAACAAACATATTCAACCACAAAAACAAATTTAAAGTCAAAGTTTAAAGTTGAGTTCAAATTGCAATTCTCCCCATTTTTGTCATCATTAAAAAGGTGAGAAAAGAGTCAGGTCTGCTTGGGAATGCGCACGATCTGGAAATCTCCCATCGACTGGACTATGCCTTCTAGCCCCTTCAAGTCTTCCCTTAGATGAACTACCTCCTCTCCTTTGGCATTGGCTTGAATTTGTAGAGCTAGGTCTTTCATTTTGTCCTCCAAGGTAACCGAAGATGCTTGTCCAGCATTCTTCATGGCTTGAATTTCACAGTCCAGAGCATAGATTTGACTCTGCATTTCCAAAAGAACATCAAGAATACGACGAAAATCTGCAGAATTGTCCGTCTGTGTACTTGCATGTGCTTTCTCGGATGGAGTGAATGCAGACGATGGAGCTTTTGTATAATCTTGCAGATTTGGTGTTAACGTACCATGTCCTTCTTCAGGCAGTTGAGAAGCCTGAAAATCTTCTGGATCTGCTAGCGATCGTCTTAGACCTTCACTGATGGCAGCATAAGGTGTGGACCTTCCTTGCTCGCCAACTCCCCCTATCTTTAGGACCTCAAATGGGGAAGAGTGATGATCATGCTCTTCTGCATCTTGATTCCCCTTTTATCCAGCTGTAGACTTTTCTTTTTCTTCTTCTCCTTCTTCTTCAGCTTCTTTCTCCTTCTCTCGCTGCTCTTCTTCTTCTCTATTCTTGGCTTGCTCCTTTTCTTCTCTCTGTTCTTCTGCTTCTTTCCCTTTCTTCTGATGTTCTGTCGATTCAGGTACAGAATGTCTGGTCCTTATCAAGGCAGAGATTGTGAGATCTTCCTCTTCATCTTCATCCTCCAAGATGAGAGTTATTTTCTTCGTAGATGGGGCACCAATGGCCTCTTTCCCTTTTCTCTTTGAAGCAGATGGTATTGGAGTCTTCACTCTGAATTTCTCCATTGCCTTGGAAAGCTCTTTCAGATGCATCTTCGTCAGCATCTTCAAACCTACCACCATTTTATTGAATGGTCGAACACAGAGAGTATGTGGAGGTTCAATATTTAAGTGTCTGAAAATCTTGGTCACAAGACCAGGGTAAGGCAATTGGCCTTTGTCCTTCGCTATTGCTCTGTACATGTGAAAGAGAATGATGTGAGGGAGAGAGAACTTCGTCCCTGAGTTGATCGCATACATCAATTTTGCCTCGGAATTGGACACGTCAGTCTTTGATGTAGACTTGGGCCTGATGCAATTGATCACAATTTTGTGAAGCATTATATTGATGGCACGCATCCTTGAATAGATGATTCTTCCCTCTGTATCTCTATCTTTGACAAGCTCCAATGAGGCACGAGCAATTGAGACTTTGATTGGTTGATAGCGTCCTCGTTCAACTCCAATTATGTCCGCCAACATGTTCACGTCTACCACATAGTCTTAGTCTCTAACACTGAATGATATTCTGTTCGCATCTAAAAAGCTAAGATTCGAATAGAAGTATGCTGTCAATTGCGCATAACCGTCTGTGGTATCGGTGCACAATTGTTCAAGTTGAAGCAGATTGGACTTCTCCCTTAAGTTCACATTAATGGCATCCAAGAAATCGAAATCAACACTCCTAGGGTTTATCACCCCTCGTTTCAACAATCTGAAGAACAGATTCTCCTGTTCCTTCAATTTAAACAACTCCATTTTTTTTCCCTTCACCCTTGCAGTAACACCCATTCTAGGTTGAAAATCACTGAACATTTTATCATCATCGTTCCCGTCAGTCGGATTCGGTCCCGATATACGAGGGTCACTTGGAATGTTTGCAAGTGCTTCCTCAGCCTTTCCTTTGGGAGCAATTCCCAAATCCTCCATTCGTCTCAGAAAGATATACTCATACCCATAATTCTTATCTTTAAGAAAATTATTCACGTAGTTCAACGGAGTCCCAATGCTCTTCATCGCACAATAGAGTTTGTAAATAAAAGAGGGTTTTTGGACTCTTACAAGGTCTGCGTCCTCGATTATTTCTTCCTCCGGTTGTTGACCCGCACCTTGTGGGGTAGATGGCGTTGAGTGACGTGGTGGAGAGTAAATCGGGCACTGTTGCTGACTCAATAATTCTTCCTCTTCGGTGAGATCGAAATGGGTAGGTCCCTCCTTCATTCTCTGTGGTCCCCTGTTCGTGATTCTTGAAAACTTCCTCGAAGAAGACATCCTTCCTTGTCGTTGAAAGATTCCTTTACTTGCTTTCCCAAGAAAAGATGACAACTTTCTCGAAGATGAACACGAAGTAGAAACAGGATTGGGAGGAGAATGCCTTTTAGGGTTTTGAAGATTGGGCGAAAAAGAAAACTGTATATATATAACTCAGTTTTGAAAAGGAAAGTTCAATCGGCACAAGGAAAGTGAAAAGACACTTCTTTTTAAAATCAATAACTACCAAATAGAAGTTAATCATTTTGAAAAGACAAGATTTCGTTTTTCACGGAAACTATAAATTAACTGAACTATAGATCGTACCTTTTCGAGATTAAATATAATGACAACTTACAGTCTATAGCCATGAATGTCTGAGTCTGAGGGTTGAAGAGTCTCTAGACTTTAACTTCTTCAAGCTTCAAAATGTTGAGTCTGGAACGGATAAAATCGAGATTTCTCCATTTTGAATATGATCTCTAATGAAATGATGTCGAATCTCTATATGCTTTGCTCTTGAATGAAGAATTGGATTTTTGGTGAGATTGATTGCGCTGGTGTTGTCACATCTGATCTCTGTGCATGAGTCTTCAATCCCAAAGTCTTGTAACTGTTGTTTTATCCATAGAATTTGTGAACAGCAGCTTTCAAGAGCTACATACTCTGCTTCTGTTATTGAGAGAGCCACAGTGCTTTGTTTCCTTGAAAACCAAGACATTGTCCTGCTTCCAAGCAACTGTCAAGTTCCTAAAGTACTCTTTCTATCGACTCTGCAACCGGCCAGATTTGCGTCTGAATATCCTAGATGATTAAAGTCTCCCTTCTTAGGATACCACAGACCGATGCTTGAAGATGAAGCAACGTATTTAATAATGCGTTTCGCAGCACTGAGATGGGATTCTCTAGGATCAGATTGAAACCTAGCACATATGCAAACACTCAACAAAATGTCGTGTCTAGAAGCGTAAGATAAAGAAGTGAACCAATGATGCTCCCGTACAGCCTTTTGATCAACTTTTTCCCTTCTTCATCTTTGTCTATCTTCAAAGAACTTGATATCGGTATATCAGTCTTTTTGCAATTTTCCAATCCAAACCTTTTGACAAGATCATTAGCATATTTTTCTTGATAAATAAAAGTTCCTTCCTTCAATTGCTTTACTTGAAGACCAAGAAAGAATGTTAACTCTCCCATCATACTCATTTCAAACTCATCCTGCATAGACTTAGAAAACTTCTTGCACAGACTTTCATTAGATGATCCAAAAATAATATCATCCACATATATTTGAACAAGTAAAAAGCTTTTGTTTTCCTTTTTGATAAATAAAGTAGTATCTACTTTACCTTTGACAAAACCATTATGTAATAAGAACTTACTTAGTCTGTCGTACCAAGCTCGAGGTGCTTGCTTTAAACCATATAATGCCTTTTTCAGTTTGAAGACTGAGTCTGGCTTCTTTGCGTCTTCAAACTCAGGTGGTTGTTCCACATAAACTTCCTCATGGATAAATTCATTTAGGAACGCACTTTTGACGTCCATTTGGAATAACCTGAAATTTTTATAACAAGCAAACGCAAGTAATAGTCGAATAGCTTCTAACCTTGCTATTGGAGCATAAGTCTCATCATAGTCTATTCCTTCTTCTTGCGTGTATCATTTAGCCACGAGTCTAGCTTTGTTTCGTATGACTTTTCCTTTCTCATTCATCTTGTTTCTGAACACCCATTTAGCTCCAATAACAGTTTTACCTTTTGGTTTGGATGTCAATTCCCAGACATCATTAATGTTAAACTATCTAAGCTCTTTTTGCATAGCTTCAATCCAGCTTTCATCAGATAAAGCTTCTTCTATGCTCTTTGGCTCAATTTCAGAAATAAGAGCTACAGCACTAGACTCTTCATGCCTTTTAGATATGGTGCGGATTCCTTCATTAATTTCGCCAATAATGAGATCTTTGGGATGACTGGATTTATGCTTCCAATTACTAGTTGATTTGTCTGGTTGATGATCTCTTTCTTTATTTGAATCTTCATGAACAGCTTGGTGCTGATCTTCCAGAGTCTGAGATGCTTCTTGAGTTGTAAGCTTTGGAGGGTCTGGAGTAGGTTCAGACTCTTCATGATGAGTCAGACTGGATTCATCTTGCGTAGAGTCTTGAAATTTGACATTCATTGACTCCTCCACAGACTGGCTCTTCTTGTTATAGACTTTGTAGGCTTTGCTTGATGTAGAATATCCAAGGAAGATGCCTTCATTTGATCTTTCTTCAAACTTACCAACTCGATCTTTTGCATTTTTCAAAATAAAGCATTTGCAACCGAACACATGAAAGTATGAAACAATGGGCTTCTTACCTTTGAATAACTCATAAGGGGTTTTTTCTAGAATAGGTCTTAAGAAGACTCTATTAATGATATAGCACGCTGTTGAAACAACTTCAGCCTAAAATCGTGAAGAAATCTTACTTTCAATTAAAAGAGTTCTAGCCATTTCTTAAAGAGATCTATTCTTTCTTTCTACAATTCCATTTTGCTCTGGAGTATATGGAGAAGAAAACATATGCTTAAAGCCAGATTCATCACAAAATTTTGTAAAATCTTGATTTTCAAATTCACCTCCATGATCTGTTCTTATACTTGAGATAACACAACATTTTTCATTTTAAACCTTTTTAGCAAATTTTTCAAAATACGAGAAGGTTTCGGACTTACTTGCAATGAAATATACCTAAGTAAAGCGGGAGTAATCGTCCACAATTACTAGACAATATTTCTTACCTCCAATGCTCTGGGTTCTAGTTGGTCCGAAGAGATCCATATGCAGCAACTGTAGTACATGATTAGTAGAGACATGATTTATTTACTTGAATGAATTTCTTACCTGCTTTCCCAGAATACATGGTGTGCATGGATCGGACTTTTGGTATGGTAATTTGGGTAGACCTTGAACAAGCTGCTTTGATGAGATTTTGGCTAATTGCTTCATGTTGACATGACCAAGCTTTCTGTGCCATAAGCTTGCTTCATCTTGAATTGAGATTAGGCATTGCGATTCGTTTGGTTTCATGTCTAAGAGGTAGATATTTCCATGTCTTCGACCCATGAAGGACTTAGTAGAATCTTTACTGATTCCAGAGCATATTCCTTCTTGAAAGGAGATCTTGAAACCAGTATCACACAATTGGCTAATGCTGAGAAGGTTATAGTTGAGTCATTCCACTAGAAAAACATTGCTTATTGTGAGATTTCCAATTTTCACAGTTCCAAATCCCACAATACTTTCTTTGCCGTTTCCTCCAAATGAAACTTTTCCACCATTTACTTGAATAAGCTTTATGAAGCAATTTGAGTCTCCTGTCATGTGTCTTGAACATCCGCTGTCAAGATGCCACTTTACCTTTTTCTTGACGGAGACCTGCATTTAAAAGAGAGTCTCAAGCTTTCTTTGGTACCCAAATTTTCTTGGGTCCTTTGGTGTTAGTAGGATAAGCATTATTAGGCCATACTTTCTTAACAGGTTTCCAAGTCATAGGACACCCTTTTTCAAAGTGATCCTCGATTACACTTTGAACACTGAGAGCATTTCGACCTATAGACTTTATAAAAACTTTCTTGAAATGATTTTTGTAAGCCTCTCTCGACGGTCTTTTCTTAATTCTTTCTTTTACTTTAGGAAAATCAATTAAGGAGATTGTTTCTCATTGTCATACCTAGACCGGATTTATTAAAATAAGGTCTTTGAGCAGAAAGAATATTTTCAAGTTTTTCGAATTCTATTGAAAACTTCTTTGAAATATTTGATAAGTCAGTTTTTAAAAGAGCATTTTCTTTCAAAAGATTATCTTCATTTTCTTTAAGATTGGAAACATTCAAATCTAAATTTTTAGTTCTTTCTTCTAAGACTTTTTCATTTTGTTTTAGAGCTGAGTTTTCCTTTTTAAGTTCGGAAATTCTTTTGAGAGAAGTCTTAAGACTAAAACACATTTCATCAATATATTTAGAAACTTTGACAGGAATTTTAAAATTACTTGCCTCAAATTCACTGTCTTAGTCTCGATCCGTAGTCCGAGTCTCGAGTTTGATTGTGCCATCGAGACACGGGTTGGCATATTCTTCATCACTTTCTTCACATTCTGTATCACTCCATGTTTCAGCTTTGAGAGCTTTACGAAAATTTTCAGCTTTTCCTTTCTTCTTCTTTAGAAGAGGACAGTTGGGTCTGATGTGTCCCTTTTTTCTTACATTCGAAGCAAACTACATCTTTGTTTGGTTCCTCATCATCTACGAGACTTGGTCTCGCTGTCTTTGGAAACTTTGTTTCTTTGAGTTGAACCTTCTTCCTTTTCTATTCAGCTTTCTGAATCTTCTTATTATAAGAGCAAGCTCCTCATCGTCCAGATCATCTCCAGAATCTGTATCATCAGAATCATCATTTGATTTTAATGCAATGGATTTCTTACCTTTTTGGATCTTCGTCTTCATTAACTCGTTCTACTTCATAAGATTGAAGAGTTCCAATCAGCTCGTCGACAGATAGTGGCATAATTCTTTGCGTCCCTCTTATTGAAGTCTTTATATGATTCCAATCCTTGGAGAGTCCACGCAGTAGCTTGTTTACCTTCATGGGATCAGAATTTTTTTGTCCTTGGTTCTCAAGACCATTGACAAAATCTGTAAAACGACTAAACATGTCAGTTATAGATTCTCCTGGTTTCATTTTGAAGGCTTCATATTGACCGAGAAGAATGTTAATCCAGGTCTCCTTCACTCGATCTGTTCCTTCATAGGTGATATGTAATCTGTCCCATACTTCTTTTGCTGTAACACAAGAAGATATTCTATTATATTCAGTTGGTGATAAAGCACAATATAAAGAGTAAATTGCTTTTGCATCGAGTGCTTGTCTCTTGATTATCTCTTCTTGAGTCATTCCGCTGGTCTTAATAGTTTCTTTCCCTCTTTCAGAGACTGATGCAGCTGTAGGAGTGATTCCTCTTTCCACAACGTCCCATTCTAGAGGATCCTTTGATCGTAGGAAAGCTTTCATCTTGTTCTTCTAGATGTTGTAATCCTTTCCATCAAAGTAAGGTGGTCTGGTATTACTTTGCCCTTCCACCAACCCTAGTGCTAGCATACTAGCCATGGATCTTTTACTCTAAAGTAAAACACTTCAAATAAAGTAAAAACACGAGCTCTGATACCAATTGATATAGCTAGTATGAGTACCTAGAGGGGGTGAATAGGTATATAAAAGATTTTTCTTGATAATTGCACAATACTAGACAGTTGAAGGATTTGCGACAAATAACAATCAACGTAAGACTGAGTAAAGGAAAGAGAGAATTGAACACGCAGTTTATAGTGGTTCGGCTTGATTCAAGCCTACGTCCACTCTTCTGCATTGACAGTCAATTGGCTGGATTCTACTATGAACAAAGAGATGTTACAACGTTGATCTTCCTTGATTTCTAGGTGTAGATGATCTACCATACTCGCTCAAGGTATCACCAAATATAGACACTCTCTATGTATACAATTTCGCTCAAAATGTACCGACTAATAATCAAGGTGCTTCAAACTCTTGAATTTCTCTATCGATCACACACTAAAACAACTAGAACGTCTTCCTTTTATACTCCTTTATGCCATCATACCCGTTGGCACTTACCAAAGGAATTCCTCCAATCTACCCGTTGGACGGAATCAATTAAGAAGATCATTCGAGCTATTAAAGGAACCTGACGATAGCCCATCAATCCTGTTCGCCCATACAATCAGGATCTTGGTTTCCAAGAATAGAACC
Source organism: Eucalyptus victrix (assembly GCA_016097545.1). Taxonomy (NCBI): domain Eukaryota; kingdom Viridiplantae; phylum Streptophyta; class Magnoliopsida; order Myrtales; family Myrtaceae; genus Eucalyptus; species Eucalyptus victrix. The sequence goes on along the minus strand of CM027840.1, from coordinate 26,952,543 downwards.
TTCCAAGAATATTTCGTCGACCATCGGATCTTCAATTGATCTAGATACGAATAAAAGAATCCGTTATATTTATCCAGCTAAGAGATCTTCTCCAGAGGATAAGATTAAATCCTCAACCATATACCTCGGCTCTAGATTTCCTTCGTCACTGGATTAGAAAGACTGTCAATGAAAATAGTCTTGAGTCTTGAGTCTTGAGTCTGGTGATGAGAAAGTCTTCAGACTCTAAACAAAAGGTCTGCGAATATCCAGACTAGACTGATAGAAACGTTTGGTCAGCTTCAAAATATTCTGGAAAGATTTCTCCAACACACTGCCCCCTCAGTTACTTGGTGTCTTGCTATTTTCGTGCTTGTAATAGGCATGGGGCTGAGAGAAATTAGACTGATGATTCTTAATCTACTCATTTCTCATTAAAGATGACTGCTTTAAGGACCGGTGACTTGGAGCTGACTGATTCTTTGAGTTTGGTCGAGTATGTTTACCAACGAAGTAAAACATGCTTTACGTTATGGTGGAACCTTATGAAATCCCTTTGATCTTGACTTGGTTGTGCTTCCGAATTAATTTTCAATGTGGAAAATTAGAAACAACTTAACAATTGTTAACTTGATTTCTCTAATGGAGGGGCAAGATCTTGCAATGTTCTCATGAAGTACCTTCCTTGAAGAGGTAAAGTTTAAAGGAAAAAAAGAACACTTTGATCGATTTGGCAAAATTGTAGTCTTTTAGTTGTCTCTCTGAGTTCTTTGATTATGAAATTATTTGAAAATGTTTCACTTTGTTTCTCTTTCTTGAATTGGTATTTAGTTCTGTTTTTTGTAGCCATTTGGTTTATTATAAGTGCATAACTACTTTTTTTATGTGCTCCCTTATGCAACCATCTGGTCAAGATCAATGTTATCAAGATTTTTTAGCAGAGCACTTTTTGGTGTTGCTAGAATAAAGTCTTTTGCTGGGACTATTGTTGTTGCTTTTGTAGCTACATCTGGGACATGACACAACCTTCTCAAGGCATTCTTTCAGGTAGATAGAAACCCAGAGAATGACACTCCCGATGTCTACGTGCATTGGTGGTTTTACCTATTCGGGACTTAGCATTGCGGGTTAGAGACCTCTTTTATTTTTGTTGCCATTACTTCTGTAGAGCTGAATTCTTAGGATTTCTATTGTATAGTGTGGATATGGAATACAGAAACATGAATGCCATGTCTATATTTAGTCTCTCCATAGATTGGTGTCTCTTTGTGGAAGCTTTTTAATAAGTTTTGTCACATTTCCAAAGTAGGCCGATGATGAGTTGGCTGATTTTAGAGGATGCCTTGATATTATTCCACATAAATGCTCTTAACTTGAGATTAGTGTTTTTTGAATGTTAAATTTTTGTTAGTGCTTTTTATGGACCTTGTTGTTTTGCTATTGTTGTTTTGCCGTCGACAATGCTGCTACTGTTCGGACTTCGATGACGAGCAGCTCGCCTGTCGACGATCTGCCATGGAAAAAAGTCCCACGTGTCGCTATTCAGTTTTATTTGTTTTGTATTCTCTCTCATAAATGACAAGCTTGTTTATTATTATTGCGTTCATTTTCGTTTTGCTTAATTAAAAATGAAAAAAAAAAAAAGGAACCTGTTGGACCCTGGAACCTGTGATAGGGTAGGTTCCAGGTTCCAGATTCCGACGGGTAGGTTCTAGGTTCCACAGAATGAGGAACTTGTACCCGAGGGTAGGTTCCAAGTTCCAGGTGGAATCTGTAAGGAACCTGGAACCGCTCACCCCTAAGATATTGGGTGTAATTGAGATTTGGGTAAAATTGAAAGTGTTTGAGTGACCAGTGTGTGTAATCTTTGTTGAATTGCTTGATCTATAGTGGAATTCGTTATTCCTTTCCGCAAGCGTAGATCACTACGACTGACCATGCAAATCTAATGTTCAATTTATTTTCTTTATTTTGTCTATTTTATTGTTTAATCACTCGTTTTCCAAAACAATTGGTATCGGAGCTAGATTTAGCTAAGTTGAGGTGAATTGATGGCTATAGAAGAAGGCAAAGTGAGAATTGACATATTTGAAAGGAAAGATTTTGCTTTCTAGAAGATGCAGATTAGAGATTATCTCTATTAGATGAAATTGTACTTGCCCTTATCAAGGGAGAAGCCAGAGATGGTGAAACAAGATGATTGGGAATTGCTGGATAGAAGAACTATGGTTGTTATTTGGTCGATTTTGGTTTGCAACATCGCGTTTAACATCGTGAAAGAGAAGACCATTTCCGGTTTGATAAAAGACTTGTAAGATATTGCATTATCCCGATTTTGCAATTTTTTTTTCAATTGAATGAGTCGAGCATTTTATCTATGCGCCTATAGCCCTTTCTCTGAGTTGGCCACTCACGAGATAACTAATCTATCGGATGAAGTCATCAATGAATCAAAATGCAATAGACTTAAGAATTCGACTAGGAAATGACTACTTGATCGTACTAATCTACAAGGGTCATTACGGTATAGATCGATTAGGAAGTGGAGATAGGTTGATTCGACAAAGGCATGTGATTAAGTGTGGGTGATTCCACCTAATCTCACAAATCTTGTCAATCGGTACTAAATCGATTTTTCTGTCATTTTGGTACTCCGTGTCCATATTTAAAATCTCGAGATTTATGTAAAAACCAAGAGTTGTCAATGTGTCGAAAATGCAATTGACCATAGGTTAACTGCACACAAAAATCCTAAAAGCTACCCGGTAGATGAGGACGCGCTAAAATCTTGCTAGATTGAAATTAACCGTGAAATTGAACCCAAATATATAAATTGAAAGTTCTGTCATGTCACAAATCATTTTAGGAACATCGACTAATCCTCCGAATATTTTTTTGAAAACCGAAATTTTCAATGGAAAAAAAATCAAAGTATGGGTATTTTGGATCAGAAAATTCGTAGGTTCATTTTTTGTCGCGCTTTTGGGATTCAAGTTGGACTATATGGTGAGGAAAAATGTTGATTGGGATGATGACACCTTGGTTGGATTTATGGAAATCAAGTTGAGTTCAATTGGAGCCAATTGAGGGAGAATTGAAGGGATTTAAATGGATTTGATGAACAAATGTGCAAAATTTGTATGCCATGAGGGGTGTAACATTTCAGCCATGGAGGGAAGCTTCTTAGGGAAGATTGAGGAGAGGGAAGTGGCTGGAGACAAGGGCTGAGCAAGTGGGGGCAGCTCTCCAGTGTTTTGGCCAAGTGTTGAAGGCCTAAGAGGCCAATTAGGGTCCCCCCTCTTCTTCAGTCATCTTCTTCCTCTATTCCCCTCCTTTCTCCATTACTGAGGTCACTTGGAGAGCTCAAGAGAACCAGGGAACCGAGCTAGCCCCTTTCCCCTTGCCGTCAACCTCATTTTCCCCTTTGTTTTATCCTCGTTCTAGTTTCTGCTCCAGTTGACCTTTCGTCAAAGATCTGAGTCAAAAGTTGTCTTCTCGTGCAAATTAGCTCACACTCCACCCACCATCGTCTTCAGCACATCCAAACCATTCAGGAGCACCTCACTATTTGCTGAAACGATCTGCCGGCCATCCCATCCATCGACGAGAATCCGCAAGCCCGCCGGTCTATCGGTCGGCTAACCGCCTACACTGTTTCGCAGTTTTCTCCATTTTTCTCCTATTCCGGCCCTTCCTTTTCCCATTCCAACCACTAACAAGACCCCCTTGACTCTTGGGAGCCACTGGTTGCCAACTATCAACTCGTCGGAGCTCTGATAAGCCCATTCTTCACTATTTCAGCCCCAACTAGCCACTAGTTCTTCTTTCTCGGTTAGCAAATAGAAGCCAAGAAACCAGCAAGGCCTTAGGACTTCATAGCTTGTTTTTGATCCCTTCCTAGCCTTGGTTGGTGTCACCGCTAGGAGGATTGTTGCTCGCCTCGCGTCGTTGTCGTTGTGGACTCGTCAGAATGTTAAATTAGTGAATTTACTCACTAATCTCGTTTTAGGGAGCTAATGATGTTTAAGGGGTGATTAAATTAGCCTAATGATGGTTTAGGTGGTTAGGTTAGCTTAGTTAATTTTTATTAGATTAGATGAATGATTAGTTTAGTGGATGGATTAATTAGTCTAATTATGCAATTAGACTAAGGTAAGCATGATTATACTTTTAATTAATCATTTTAATTAATTAATTAATTAAATTATTTATTATTAAATGGTATTTAAATTATATTATTTATTATTTAAATTAATTTAATTTTCTGAATTTATTTAATTATTAATTAATTAATATTTTCTAGAAATTATGTCGGGAAAGTTGCTCGATAGAATTTCGAGCTGATTGTTGTGGTATGGTTGGATTATGTGATCGAGTACTAGATTGGTCAATTGATGATGAGTTGGGAATTTGCATGGTAGTTGCGAATTTATTAGAATATGCAATTGATGGCTGGTTTGTATAATTGATTGATTGGGTTGTGAAATTGTGTATTGATTGTGAATTGTAAGCAATTGTGTATGACACTTGGCTAAGCTAGAAAACCGCTGAACTTGGAAAAGGCCAATGCCCATGTGGCCGTGATTAACCGCTGAAGTATGGCTGTGCCCATCCCCTCGTTTCCTCTCAGAGCAAAGGCAATTTCTCTTCAGGTTATAACAAGTTGTATTTCGACAATGACAACATCCTTTGTCTCCTCTTTGATGGGCCTTCATTCTCGAGTGTATACTGGCCAGACCCGAGCAAAGTGAGGTGGAAAGTAGGAAGAACCACTTACAATGACGGTAGAGTTGCCGTGCTCGATTCCTTAGGGAATTTTACTTCGTCCCACAGGCTGAAGTCTGAAGTTTCTGTTGTCGGATTTCGGCGTCAAAACCGAAAGACTTCTAAAGGTTGACAGTGATGGTAATGTCAGGGTGTAAAGCAGAGGGGAAGGAGGCGAGTGGGGTGTAACATGGCAAGCCACATCTAGGCCATGTACACAGTTCATGGGATTTGGGGACCAAATGGCATTTGCAGTTACAGCATAAGTGAGGGAAGGAGTTGCGCTTGTGCTCCTGGATAAGTGTGGAAACATAAAACTGATTGGATTAAAAAATGTGTGCCAAAATTCAAGAGCTTCTGTGACAAGAATTCTGAAACTCAGATCGATTTCCTCATTTTGCCTCATCATGATTTCTACGGATATGATATCAACTGTTTTCCGAACTTTACCTTGGTGGCATGCAAGGAAATATGTGCGAATGTTTGCAACTATAGAGGTTTTCAATACAAATTTAATGAAGACACTGGCTCTTTTTGATTGATACATCAAGATGCTTCCGTTAAATGGATATCTATCATTGCAACAAATTGGGAGCATCTATTGAAACTACCAAAAGCCAATCTCTCTTCTTATCAAATACCAATGAAAACATTCAATACGCTGCCCTGCCCACCGAAAGATCAAGAAGTTGTTCTATCGAGGACTTATCTGACCGCGCAGATCTGATAGTTGAGATCTTGCTTATTTTTGCTAAGGTATCAGCTGTGGTGGAAGCTGTTGTCATCTTCCTCGGATGGTCCTTCTTGATTGGAGCCAAAAGTTATGAAGGGGGAGCTTATGTAAAAGGATATCATCTTGCAGCGACAGGATGTAGAAGATTCACGTATGCTGAGCTAAAGAAAGCGACCAAAACTTCTGTGAAGACATTGAAAGAGGAAGCAGGGGATTGTGTTCAGTGGCCTCTTGCAAGATCACTGGGTAGCTGCGATCAAGCGGCTGCACGAGGTTTAACCAAGAAGAAGAGGCGTTCCTCGCTGAAGTGAGAACTATTGGGAATCTGAATCACATGAACCTGATCGAGATGTGGGGGTACTGCGCAAAGGGCAAGCACAGGCTCCTGGTTTATGAGCTCATGGATCCCGGTTCCTTGTCTGAAAATCTTTCTTCCATTCAACTTGACTGGACCAAAAGGTTCAAGATTGCCACAGGATCAGCAAAAGGGCTTGCTTATCTTCATGAAGAGTGTTTAGAATCGGTTCTCCATTGCGATATGAGGCCACATAATATATTTCTTGATTCCTTGTACCAAGCAAAGGTGGTGGATTTTGGGCTCTCTAAGCTTCTTAATAGAAAGGGCCCTGAAAATACCAGTTTCTCATGAGTCAGAGGAACAAGAGATGACCACTTGCCAATCATCTCAAAAGTGGATGTGTATAGCTATGGAGTTGTCCTGTTGGAGACACTCACTGGAAGGAACCCGATTGGAGGTCATGCAATCTGCGGAGAAGTAAAAGGCGGGTACAGAAGATTGACTTCTTGGGTGAGAGAGATGAAACCAGGAGTTGCGATGGAGACATGGATAATGGAATACGTTGACAGTTCATAAGAGGGAATTTCGACATTAAGAAGGTCACAGTTTTGGTTTCGGTGGCCCTTCAGTGTGTGGAGGAAGACAGAGATGCAAGACCACCATGAGCCAGATGGCTGAGCTGCTTCTGCGCAATGAAAATGGAGCTGCGTAATCCACGAAATTATGGCTCCTCTTCTGTGTATTTCTGTACTAGTTAACATGACAAGTTAAAAAAGTCATTGGATGGATAAAGCTAGGAAAGATCAATTAGTATGCAACTTCCTTTTTATATCTGTTTTTTACTTACAAATTTGGAATGATCATTTAGCATGTGTTACTTGGAAAGATCATTCAGCAACAAGCAGTATTACTTCCTCGTGCAAATACACGTTTGGTGCGAATAATAAGAATAAAGATTCGTTTGGAGACAATATTTACGGTCATGGCTAGTGATTACCCCGGCAAGGCAGTATGATTGTACAGGCAGCTTTTGCAGAGAAGCGTCTATCTAGAGCTAGATGTGCATTTGACCCACGTTATAGTCGACTTCTTTTTGAAGTATCCAGTATAGTCGTGCTCCGCGGTTTAGTATCCTATGGCAAGATGCCTGTGCGTTTGCAAGGAAAATAACATGCATACAATTTATACCCGTCAAATGGGTGGGTCAGGTCGAAAATGGATCGACCCATATTTGACCAATTTAACCCGTTTTAACTCATATTTATGTAGTGTAAATCAAGTGACCCATACCTAACCCGATCCGTATCGCTAAAACTTATTAATATTCTAGGAAAACTCACTTCTACTATATGCTAACTTCAAATTAAATTAAAAATAGTAAATCAAATAAAAAAAGTTAAAAAAACAACCTAAAATTGAAATATTTATAAAAAAATTAGACTATGCACATGCTTCTCTAATTTGAAGTGAACATACCATTCATTAACTAAAACCTGTAACATGAATTTTTTTTTTAACTAAACCTAAAAAAGCTCATTTTTATGATTTTTTTATATAAAAAAGTATTGTTAAAACATTTTTATGCAATAGAAATTTTTTAACAATTTTTATGTGTGGCACCTCTAAACACCTAAGGTCGCCACAGGTACCTATTACTCCGCCTAATGGATACCAATTACATCACTTAGCAGAAGCACCTTAGTTTATAGGTATTTTTTTTTTTGAAAATGGTCCCAGTGCAGCTTATTAGCGGAAGCATAATAAGTCTCATCATTTCTCTCTTTCATAACCATAATGCAATGCACACCAACTACACACCATAAAAAAAGATAAAGCCGAGCGACTTTTATTTATATTTTCATGATGGATTTCTCGGGTCGGTACAACCAAAAAGAAAAGCCAAGACTTTTAGCTAAACTTGGCCACAGCTCAAAAGAGAGATCTCGACCCCCTATATCAATCACGTGTAACCCTCCATCTACAAGTGTCGGCTATCTCCAAAAAAATGTCAGCTTCCACTCCTCACACGGGCCCTCACACCCATCCTGGTGCATATGTCATCATACCATACATGTATACACTATTATGCACTCATCATCAATCATTCATGCATATACCATCATGCTATAGATGCATATACAAACATACACTCATCACCAAGCATTCATGCATATCCATGCCTCATGTGCACATACTCCATGCACTCATACATATCAGATCATACAACCATGCATACATGTCACCATACCATGCATGATTCAATTTCAACTTTTTATCTTTCAATTGGATCCCACTTTTTCTTTCCTGGGACCAGTGATTGCATTCCCCATCTTATTGCTCGCACCCAACCTGGTGTCGCGAGAAACCTCTGGCACACACCACCGAGCATCCGGCACCCCCACATCCCAAGCATCCGGCACCCCCATAGTCCAGGCATCCTGACACTCCTAGGGCATTGTTGGCTCACACCTCTGACGATATCCTCATTTATCATAACTCATATTCACAATTTATGTCTCAATATCAACATGGCACATGATGTGATGGCAACAAAGTCAATTCAGCTTTTGATCTTATATGTAATGCCAAATATCATCACATGTGCAGCAAGATCCAATCACTTACAACAATATAATTCATGGGGTTCATACAAAACAGAATAGTCCATGCATTACAGCTTTTGAAATTCGCACGATCCAACTTGCATAGTTTTGGAAAACATTTTAATTAAATACCAAATGAATTTTAAAAATTATGAAATTCAAGCATGTAATAGTCAAGACATTACGCAGATATTTCATGAAGAACCCTACACCAAAAGACCTTCATACAATTTAGTATAGACCAAGCATCACAGCACTACTATTCTAACAATTCCACTTACACAGTTTTTGAAATTTTTTTGGTTAAATAGGCAAATGAACTTCAAAAATTACGAAATTTTACTATGCTGTAGGGAAGACATAAAGAGAGATATTTCATGAAGGAAATATTGCCGAAATACCACATACGAAATGATATAGTCCACGCATTGAAACTGACTAAGTCCAAACACATCAGATTGCACGGTTTTAGAAACATTTCCGATTAAATACACGAATGACCTTAAAAAATTATTAAATTCGACTATGTGATAGTCAAGACCCTAAGGTGGATTTTTGATGAAGGCATCAAAGTCAGATTCGTCCTAGGTAATTAAATATAGGAAGTTAAAACTTCTATTCCTAGTACCGAAATTTCCAGATCTAACTACCTCCGAAAAACCACGATTTCACCTACCTATTCTTGTTGGTTTTCTCTAAATTTTTGATATGTTAAACCTCAAGATGTCCTTTACATAATTTTTTAAGAAATTGAAGTGAAATTCTAACAAAAAGTTAGCCTTACAGTCCATACATTCATCAAAGGCAGTTACTGAAATATCCAGATTTAGTCTTTCCAAAGAATAAAGAATTCACCACTTTATACTTGTTAATTTTGTCCCAAATTTGAGTATGTTATACTAAAAGAAGTCCTTAACAACTTTTATTTAGAAGTCACGGCCAAAATCCAACTCGAACATCACATGTAAATCACTAGAACATCCAAGGTCGAGCTGTTTTCTCAAGAACAGTTTACTAGCCTAGAAGACCACTCTTAAAACTTCAACTTTTCACACCCTAGACATCCGAAATTTATCACCATTCAATCACACATACTAGGCACAACATGCAAGAGTAGATCAAGGATCCCACTTGCCTCTAAACCGAGCAAGCAGCGAGCACAACAACGATGGGACACGGCGGCGACGGATGATGGACGCACGGCCCTTCCTCCTTCCTTCTTCTGTTCTTCCTTTCTTCCTTTCTTTCTTCTCTTACTCTCCTCTCTCTCTTTCTCAGACGAACCCTCCCCACTTTTCCTCTCTCTCACTTAAACCGGCCATCATTTCCCCTAATTTCCTTTCCATCATCATTAGCTATCATTAGGTCATGCATGGAGGACACTTGGCAATTTTCTTGGGACAAATGGGGGAGGCATGCAACCGGATCCCCCTCCCCTCCTTTGGACATCAATAGCCCTTCATGGGCTTAGGCCAGCCATGGGCCGGCAGCAGCTCTCCTCCTTGGCTTCGTGGGCCAGCCAAGAATGGAGTGAGGCAATGGGCTGGTTTGAGCCTTTAAATGTCCAACCCATCCTCATCCTAATAATCCACCTAATTCTTAATTAGATAAACACCTAATTGAGATTTATTATTCACCAAAACTTTGTGACCTAATTTAATAAATTCCAATCCACAATCCACATGGCCAAAAATAGAATTTTCCTATTAAATAATTACCCACCAAAAGTTTGGCCAAAATCTCAATTCAAGACATGAATTAGAGCATCTCTAAAGATTGGCAAGAAATTCTAGGATGCCACATTATGCAATATAATGTTTTTTTAACAATTTTTATGCAATGCAAATTTTTTAACAATTTTTATGCAATACAAATTTCTTCAACAATTTTTATGCAATGCAAATTTAATGGAAATTTTTTATAATTATTTTAAAAATATTTTTAAAAAATCGAAATTTTATTTTTTAAATATATTTTTAATTTTTTAAAATATACTTTTTAATTTTTAATAATTATTTTTTTTTTTCTCTTCTCTCTTTTTTTTTTTTTTTCTTTCTTCGGTTAGCGACCGGTCGCAGCGAGATCGAGCTCACCGGCGTCGGGTGAGGCTCGATCTCCCCGATCCAGTGAGGCCGAGGCCCCATCTGATGCCGGCAAGCTCAAGTCTTGCCAATCATTGGTGAGGCTCGAGCCTTGCTATATTTGGCGAGGCCGAGGATCTGCCAGCATCAAGTGAGGCTCAATCTCGCCAATCTAGTGAGGCCAAGGCCCCGCCTGACGCCGGTGAGTTCGAGTCTTGCCAAGTCCGGCGAGGCTCGAGCCTTCCTAGTCATCGGCGAGGCCAAGCCTCGCTAGTCGTCAACGACCTACCGTTGAGCTCGAGCCTCACCTAGCTTGTTGTCGATTGGCGGCCGGCCGTTGCCTTGCCAGCCATCGGCTAAGGAAGGAAGAAAAAGAAAGAAAAAAGAAAAAGAAATTGAAATATGAAAAATAATTATAATTTCGATTTTTATTAAAAAACATTTTTATAAAGTTAAAAAAAGGCAATGAGTTTAAAGTGGGTTTCCTAGTAACCCCTTTAGACCCATTTCTTTATGTATTTTACTTTCTCAAACCCATTTATAACCCATGTTTAATTTTCACTTGACCCATATATGACTCATTTAACAAAAATTGGGTCATAATATGGGTTTATGACCCATTTTGCCAGCTCTAATAAAATTACAACAAAATAAACATTCACATCAATCGTATTCTTCCCTAAAGTTCATGTGAGATTTTACTTAAAGTAGATTCAATCATTCAGGTTTATTCTCCGATTAAAAGAAAATATGAGACATAAAATTGTAACATTTATTGAATTATAAAATAGGTAAATGGAATGTTTCGAGAACATAATACAATATAAAAAAGTAACATTAAAGCAAAAATCTTAGTTTTCCTCCAATTATTGAAATATCCACTTTGTGCCATTGACTTGGTTTGGGTGCCTAGAACCTAAGAATTGGAACTGAGGTCCTAACCTTGGTCTCAATGGACCTACTTGGGTACCGTGAACCCAATCCCAGGCACCAAGGTCCTAGGCCCAACCAACCTAGATGGACATAGGCGTAGGCTACTTGGGGCCCAACCTTGATGTACTCAAGCGTAGGCGCTAGGGTCTCAAGCCCAATCTCAATATACTTGGGCACATATGTCGAAGACCTAGGCTAGGCCTCAATGGACTTGGGCCCAAGCATTAGGGACCAAGGCTAGGCCTCGATGGGCTTGAGCATGGGTGGGCACAAAGGTCCCAAGCCTAGCCTCAATGGATCTAGGTCCAAGCACTAGGGACCAAGGACCGAGACTTGGGCGTGGGCACCAACACTAGAGCTTTGGGCCCAGCCTCAGTCGACCAAGTCTTAGCTTAAATAGACCCAAACCCAAATGTCATGAACCTAGGCTTGGCCTTTGTAGAGATGGGTCAGGGTTCTAGAGAGCCAAGCACAAGCATTGGTTTCTAGGGCTAAGTTTTAGTGGACCTAAGAGCTCATGCCCAGGAGTGGGGATTCAAGCTTAAGACCCCGATGCCATGTTGGATTCTTTGGCTACCCATGTACAAATCACTAGCGCATGAATAGTATATGTCTATTTAGGAAAATCATATTTTATTTAACAAACAACTGAAAATATGTTCCAGTTCATTTTTAGATCTTAGCCAAACATCGAAAAAATTCATTTTCCAAGAAATTGACTTTCAGAAAACATCCTTTAAAAATGTTATATTTTTTGTGAAATAAATGGAGCCAAAAATTTTTGACAAAAAAAAAAAAGCAATTGCTCGACCAACCTTCAATTAGCTTGGGTAAAATTCTCACAAAATGACCAAAATTCCCTTAAACGTCACACCACTCAATTTGATGAACCAGACGTGACAAATCATACGAATGGCTTTATTTATTCGATGCAAAATATGCAATGTTTTCATAAAAAAACACAATATTTTTGGTAGGGACTAGGTCCCAACTGTCTCTATTTTTCCTTTTGCTTTATTTATTTATTTATTAAAAATGCCAAAAAAAAAAAAAAAAAAAAACTCCGATGGAAGCGCCGTTGCGGTGAAACATTGGCGATAATCGAAAAACCTATTCCCCACCGAGAAAGCTCAGCCGTTCAGGAGTTTTTAAGAGTTGTGCCCTTGCTTTTCATCATAAGGACCACGAGGAAATCATGTACCGTAGGCTGATCCCATGCATCCTTTTTGAACGCACAAAATTGAAATTTGGGCAAGAAAAAGAGTCTCATAGAAAACGTCTAAGCAGTTAGCATGATGAAGGGAGATTCGTGAGTTAAGCCCAAAAGAAAGACTGCGGCCACACCTTGCCCATTTCTAGGGGAAGCCCCTTTCATTTTCCTGTACCACACCCGGGTATTTCACTGGGGAAGGCATCGCGGGAATCCAGGGTGGGATCCTTACCCCCGAATGGGGTTGTGGCGGAGAGCCTTATGGGATATACCTCTTTTCAACCCGAAGGGGAATCCATCGAAACGAGAAGCCTTTTTAAGGTCTTGTTTAGGACAAAAGCAAAGACTCTTTCTCTCACACTTTTCTCATCGTAACTTAGGGTGTGTTTTTTCTACTCAAAAAAAAAAAAACAAAAAAAACTTAGGGTGTGTTTAGTTGAATAAATGAAATAGATTGTGACCGAGAGCTGAAAAGTCTTTTTCTCTCTCTCCTCACTTTTTTCTTTCCATCATCTCCTTCAACCTTAAGTCATGCGGGGCCCTCCGTCTTCTGTTGATTTTGTTTGCATTTAATTGTTCTTTTATAGTTTTTTTTTCTCTCCCGATTTAGATCCGGTCTAGTTCTCAATTAGAGAGTTTAAACTCTCCTAATCTAATTCTAAATTTGGGTATTATCCTCTCCTAATCTAGATCTAAAAGTTCAATAGATATGCTTTTAGGGATTCAATGCGCTTTTGCTCTTTTCGTGTACAGATTATTTACCTTTAGTTTCAATGATGATCGTAGGAGTTTTAGCATTTCATTGAATTATTAAAATTTGTCTCTTCACATGCTAGATCTGTATTTGTTTAATCTATTTTGATTGTCTCAGTATAACGATGGTGTACATATAGCCGAACTTAAGCACACATCGCCAATTGGCAATGTTGTAGCTCGGAGAAGGAATTTCCGGCATATACTCATTATTGATAAAGACACAAGATCTAGTGATCGGGCACCAATTTTGCTCGACGGATCCATTCTTGGGAAACAAATGTATACTTAACTTTGCTGGTGCTACATTGATCTTTCTTATTTTCTGGATTTGGCTTTGCTTTTAAGTATTCTTATTTTGTTTTGATTTGCTTTTTCATAAAGACTATATTCTTCTCTATCCTTTGGAGTATCTAATACAATTTTCTTTCAACTAAAAAAAAAATTAGGGCGTATTTATTTAATGAAAAATTTCATGATTCCCGAAAATGATTTCCTCCGGGAAGATGTTTTCTCATTTAAAAAAAAAAACGAATTCATTTTTCCAATTTTAAACAAGCATCGTAAATGATTTTTCATAACTAATCATCAAAAAATTAATTTCCTAGAAGTTTTTTCATTTAAACAAACACACCCTTCAGACTTCCTTATGTGTGTCTTGCAGGGGTTTGTTGTCGGCTTAGAAGCTTCATCCTGACGTAAGTGAGCTCACAGATTTTGCGCATCACTACTGTAAAAAAAATGGCATAATGAAAGGTGAATAAAGCTAAATGTCAAGTGGTGCATTGGCTCTGCGAAATTGGCGATGAGGGATATCAATTGCAATTTTGGCGAGGACAAATTGTCACCTATCGAACAAGATAAGTCCAACTAGTAGCTAATGACTTCTGCTGGAAAGCAGAAACTTTAGAGCTTTGAAAGAGAGAACCACTAGATGGAGAGCACATATTATGAAATCACCTGTTTTTCTCAATGATGTGATATTTCTATGACTAATGAAACATTCCAAATTGGATTAGTCAAGTATGGACACAGCAACCAAAGGAGATTCATTTCATGAGACATTGAAGGGAAAATATGTATTGGAGTAGGAGATATGATTTTATTCTGATTATTTTAAGTACGGGTTAATTGATCCAGTCAATCCATAAGATTAGATATTTGGAATATAGAATAGGAAACTTTATTTTATATACTCGTTCCTATTGTACATCCTTCTTGTATTATAAATATTGTAATGCATGTACAAAAGTGGAGATATACACAATACAATTTTCTTCAATATTTTCATTTTCTCTTAAGAAACATGGTATCAGAGCACAGTGATCATTGAGCCCGTCTCTAACCTTCGGTCATCCGGATTTGGTCGGTCACCACCAGCCGTCCGTTCACTTTTCCTTTGGACTGATCGTCCTTTGTTAGTTTGCTTTCGATTCACTTTGATTGATTTTTTTGTACATCGTCGTTTTTTCTTTCCTTTTTATTTTTTTTTTTGGATTGGTTATGATGTTAGGACAAAGCTTCCAAACTGAGGAATCCTCCAGCCACACACTGGCTTATGAACGGATTGATAGTTCGTTCTTCCTCCATGCCTCAGATAGCCCTGGTTTGAATTTAGTCAGCATGGTTTTGATGGGTGATAATTATAATAGCTGGTCACGAGCCATGACCACTGCTCTATCCGCAAAGATCAAAATGGGTTTGTCATGGGAGATATTCTGAAACTTGAATCAACCAACGCCACATATGCCCCATGGGTTTGCGTCAACGACATGACATTATCATGGATCCTGAATTCCATCCACCAAGATGTTGTCCCAACCATGTTGTACACAGATTTTGTTGTGGACGTATGTGCTGATTTACGTGAACGTTTTTCACCGTCTAATGGTCCCCGTATATTCCACCTTGAGCAGAAATATTCACTCTTAAACAAGGTGAAGACAGCATCACTAGGTATTACAATAATTTGTGGCATTATTGGGATGAGCAGAACAATTTGGAACCCTTGCCAAACTGCTCTTGCAAGGCAAAGACATTTTTTGGGATGCAACTTGAGAATCAACGTCTTTATCAATTCTTAATGGGTTTAAACCCGAGATATTCTAATGTGTTTAGTCAAGTTCTGTTAATGAATCCGTTACCCACAGTTGCGCGGGCTTACTCACTTATTCTTCAAGACGAATCTCAACGCCATGTTCACTTGACTCGTTCCTCCACTGAGAACACCCTGTTAACATGCGGCTCCATGCGATACATACCGCCTCATATGGACTCACCACTCTCGGCTCCATCCCGGAAGCACACCGAGACCACTTTTGCTCATCTTGCAAAACGCGGCCCTCCATCACGTGCCCGTGAAAGTTGTGCCCATTGCCGCATACCAGGTCATTACTATGATTTTTGCTTCTGCCTCCATGGACTTCCCGCTAATTATAAGGGACGACCCTGTGACCAGCCCCCTACTAAGCCCTCAAACAGCAAGCCTGCCACCGTCATTCACCAGTGAGCAATGTAAACAAATCATGCGATTACTCCACGAGGTAAACATTTCGAAGGCAAATCTCATGGTACTGTTCACGACTTGAATTCTAAATTTTTGCACTTCAGTTATTGACACTAGAGCCACGAATCACATTACACATAACCCCTAATCACTTCAATATGCACAAGCATACCCTAAACCTCTTCCCACTATTGGCATATCTAACGAGGTTGGAGTTCTAATCACTTCACATGGCTCGGTATCTTTGATGCCGACCCTTACCCTTATTGATATTCTTTGTGCTTCAACCTTTGAGTTTAATCTTCCATCCATTTCAAAAATTACTCAACACTTAAATTGCTCTATTCCTTTTTTCCCTCTTATTGCATGTTTTAGGACCTCTTGACAAAGAAGATCATTGGTTGGAGCCTTGAACGTGGTGGTTTCTACTACTTGGAGCTCCCTCTGAACGTGTGGCATTGTCCGCCCACCTGCCTACCCACAGTTTATGGCATGCCTGTCTTGGCCGCCCATCTGAGTTAGTCCTTCGCACCCTACAAGATTCTCTTCCTATTGCTTCCAATAAAAAATCTAGTCCATGTGATGCTTGTCACCCGTCCAAACAAACTCATTGAAGTTTTCATTCTAGTTCTATTTCGACCATGCAACCTTTTGATATTATTCATGTTGATATTTGGGGACCTTACTCAGTTTACTCATAAGACATGTTATTTTTTTCACTATTATGAATGATTTTTCTTGTTATACATGGGTATTTTTTCTCACTTTTAAGTCTAATGCCATTGATGCACTTATTAAATTAGCAGTATTTAATTAAATACCTTTGTTAAAACCCATCATCAAACAACCATGAAAACCATTCAATCCAATAATGGTTCCGAATTTCTATCTTCCAAATTGCAATCTTTTTTTCACTCACACGACACCACCAGTGGGGTTGCTCTCATACTCCATAACAAAATGGCGTTGTTGAGCGCAAACATCGCCACTTGCTCAATGTGGCTCATGCTCTTCGATTTCATTCGAGAATTCCACTATCTTTTTAGGGTGATTGCGTTCAACTTAGTTAATTAATTGTCTACCCACACCTTTACTTCAAAATAAAAGTCCATATGAAATCCTCCTCAAAAGACTGCCCACTTGTGATGACATTCGATTTTTTTTGGTTCTCTTTGCTACGCTTCTTTTAGACACCTTCATTTCGACAAATTCAGTCCTTGCTCCCGTCATTGTGTCTTCATTGGATACCCGACTAACCAAAAAGGCTATCGCTTTTATGGCCTCCACAAACACAATTTTCACCCGTCGTGAGGTTATCTTTTATGAAAGCATTTTTCCCTTTCGTACCACACATGAAACTACCTCACCTCAACCCAGCACTGTTATCCCACTAGCCGTTCCCGATGACCCTTTGTCCGACCTTGACCCCACGACGTTGCCTTACCTCAAACCCGAACAAACTGTCCCATCCCCCGATATACGCGTGACCGAACCAGACAACCCAATTCCCAACTCTTTGAGCAACCTGACACCACCACCCCAGTGCCCAACCGGCACTCATGGAAAACCCACCTACCTCCAAGATTATCACTGCGCCATTGCCACTTCTGACCAATTGTCTTCGGCACTTAAGAGTGTTGATATCTAAATTTTGGCGATCCATTTAGTCATTTACGATATTAAAAAATTATGTGTTAATTTTATTCTTGAAAAATAGTTAATCGCATAGCATATAATTTTAGGTGCATTTATTTTTTTTATTTGCATTTACATTTGGCCGGTAACAAATGGGTTCGAATTGATGGTTAAGAAACTTTAATTTGATAAGTCGAGTTAAGCCCACGAAAAAAGCAAATCGGCCCAAGCTCGTATCCTTGGAGAGATTTTACAGATTTGTCTTTGTAAAATTTCAATTCAAAAGCAAATATTACGTTTGGAAAAAAATAAATATAGCGTTTCAAAAAGAAATCTCCGTGGATATGAATTTGAAAAATTTAAAAACCCTAATCTGTACCCTATAAATAGGTAAAAAATACGTAGGGTTGGAGAGAGGCTACATACACACTGAATATATGGCCATATTGTGGGGTCTTTTTTTCTCTTGATTCGAAGGTTAAAAATAGAGAAAAATTCCCCTTCGTTTTTAGGGTTTTGTAAGAGTCAAAAGGGTCTTGCTTTTGCTGAAAAAGTAAAAAAAGTGCAGCAAGAACAGTGACAGGAGAGAGAGAGAGAGACGTGTAGCAGAGCAGGCAAAAGGAAAAAAAAAAAAAAGAAGAGAAAACAGGGTCTTCTTCTTCCTCGCGCAGCAGCTTCGTCCTTGCAGCCGTCCGGACTTCACCTTCACCTGAACGACCAGCAGCTCGCCGTTGCCACCGCCGCCGCTTTGCCTTTGCCCCGACAACCCGACGTCACCTGCCCTGTTCGTTGCTGTTGCTCCAGTGCCTATCTCCTTCGCCGTCATCTGCTGAAGCCGTGCTGGTCCCTGCCGCCCGCGCAAGCGGCGACACCGGCAGCCCGACGAAGCCATCGCCGTGTCGATCTGCGACGCCTGGGCCGCTCCGCCCTCTGTTGCAGCGTCATCGGGCCAGGGCGCCCCTGCCATTCATCTCGCTTGCAGCTCCGCGACGCCACCGCCGCACGACCCGGCGCCCCGCTCCAAAGACCG
This sequence comes from Eucalyptus victrix, assembly GCA_016097545.1. NCBI lineage: Eukaryota > Viridiplantae > Streptophyta > Magnoliopsida > Myrtales > Myrtaceae > Eucalyptus > Eucalyptus victrix. The sequence continues at coordinate 26,934,018 of CM027840.1, read as the reverse complement.
CTCCGGACACGGAGCCGAGCCACCATACGCCGTCCGATGGCCGGCGTCCCCGTAGCCCGCACCTCGCGCCGGTCCCCGACCCGCCGCTGCGCAGACCCGGTGGTCCGCTTGACGCCGCGGCCCCGAACCCGTCGCTGCCGCCTCTGCGCTTTGCTCGACCTCCCAGCGATCCGACGCCCCTGTCCGCAAAGCCACCGCCGATTCACCTCCGCGCTCTCGCCCACCGCCGATTCACCTCTTCACCGCTTGCCGCCGCCGGTTCACCCTTGCCGGAATTCCTCTTGCCGGACCGACGACTCTCTGCCCTTGGAGACCCACGGTTAATCTTCGCTTAGTAGGTTAATGACGTTGAAGAGTTGTTTACTTTGGACTAAGCTTGGTTTAGCGGATAATTAAAACGGTTTAGTAAATTAGTTGATTATCGATACATATTTGGTGATTAGAGTAGTACGGTTAGAGCCTAGACAAGCTCTAGAATTTATCTAGAGAAGTTCAAAAATTTTCTAGACTCATCCCGGCTTCCAATTAGTTTTTTTGGGCCTAAATCGCATTTTTAGTATTTAATAATTAATTTTCGAAATTAATTAATTATTTATTTATTTTCTGGAAATTAGACCAAGATAGCCGACGATTGAAATTTTATGCTAGTTATTGTGGTGCAGTCCATTTATTTAATTGAGCTCTTATTTATGCTGATTGTACATGATTTGTATTTTTAAATTTTATTCTTACATTCATTTAATTTCAGTAATTGAGTGGAAAATAATCGAGCGTCGGTTTACAACGCCAAAAATATTTTGGTGGACTATATAAAATGGTGGGATTTATGGAAAAGAAATTATTGTATTTTGGCTAAGGCTAATCGTGTGCCTACACATGAATATTTTTATCGAGTATGATAAAAATGGAAAAATGGTCAGATGGTTAGACAAATAATTGCGGCAACTTCTGGTGAGTTATATAATATACTTCTGATGAGCTATAGTATACTATATTGAATATTGAGCTATACTATCTATATATCGGCTAGAGTGAGAAGTCATGGACTATGGCGAGACTCATAGATAATATTGATTAAGATGACCCAACGTATGATCATGTTGACATGGAATTGACCGAATCGATTGATTGATGATTTGATCTGATTGAATTATTGATGTGGTGAATTGATTCGATAAATTATAAATTGTATTGACCTGCAGGAAGGAACTAAAGCCAAGATAAGCCCCTAGACTCTGGTAATCCTGTTCTTCGTGATAGAGAATGCAATGTCCCTCTCTGGCAAAGTTTCCACTACCAAACCGACGTGCTCCTCCCTGGACAGAAACTCACGAGGAACACCACGCTTGTTTCCTCTCGGGGCAACGGCAACTTCTTTTCTGGCTATTACAAGTTATACTTCGACAACGACAACGTCCTTCGTCTCCTCTTCGATGGACCTTTGATCCCAAACGTTTACTGGCCAGACCCAGGCCGTGTGAGTTGGGAAAATGGCAGAACAACCTACAACGATAGTAGAGTTGCAGTGCTCGATTCCTTGGGGAGTTTCACTTCATCCGACGATCTGAAGTTCCTGACGTATGTTCCAGAAAACCCAACGTATGTTAAAGGCGGATCATGATGGTAATATAAGGGTCTATAGTAGAGAAAAAGATGGGAAGTGGGCTGTAACATGGCAAGGCTTATCTGAGTCATGTACTGTTCACGGGATTTGTGGACCGAATAGCGTTTGCAGCTACAGCCCAAGCGAGGGGAGGAGTTGCTCTTGCCCTCCTGGGTACGTGTGGAGTAATGACACTGACTGGACTCAGGGATGTGCGCCCAGATTCTAGAGCTTCTGCAACAAGGGTGCTCATGCTCATGTCGATTTCCTGCGTTTGCCTCACCATGATTTCTATGGATATGACCTGGCCTTTCTTCAAAACACCACCCTGGCGTGGTGCAAGAAAAAATGCAGAGATCTTTGCGATTGTAAAGGCTTTCAATACAAATTCAACGGGAACAGAGGGAGCTTCGACTGTTACCCGAAGAGACGGCTGCAAAATGGATATTTTTCATTCTCGTTTAATGGGAGCATCTATTTAAAACTACCAAAAGCCAATCTCTCTTCTTATCAAAGACCCACCAAAGGATCGAACTCACTGTCCTGTCCCCCAAAAGTTCAAGAAGTTTTCCTGAAGAGGACTTATCTGGAAAGCCACATGAATTCAACCCTCAACATCTTGTTCACTGTTGCTATGGTGCTAGGTGGAGTGGAAATTGTTGTAGTCTTCCTCACATGGTCCTTCTTGATCGGGACTGATCCTGACAAACTTGGAGGTTATGCGAAGGGATATCATCTTGCGGGAACAGGATTCACGAGGTTCACGTATGCCGAGCTAAAGAAAGCGACCGAGAACTTCAACAAAGAGATTGGAAGAGGAAGTGGGGGGATTGTGTGCAAGGGTGTCTTGCCAGATCATGAGGAAGCAGCGGTCAAGCTGCTAAACGAGGCCAATCAAGGAGAAGACGAGTTCCTGGCCGAAGTGAGAACAATTGGGAATCTCAATCACATAAACCCGATTACGATGTGGGGCTACTGCGTTGAGGGAAGGCACGGGCTCTTGGTTTATGAGTTCATGAATCACGGCTCCTTAGAAGAAAACCTTTCTTCCGATCAACTTGACTGGAAGAAAAGGTATGAGATTGCGGTAGGATCAGCCAAGGGTCTTGCTTATCTTCATGAGGAGTGCTTGGAATGGGTTCTCCATTGCGACATGAAGCCACAGAACATACTCTTCAATTCTGACTACCAACCAAAGGTGGCCGATTTTGGGCTCTCTAAGCTACTTGACAGGGACGGCTTTAAGAATACGAGTTTCTCAAGAATCAGAGGAACAAGGGGTTACATGGCTCCTGAATGGGTTTACAATATGCCCATCACGTCCAAAGTGGATGTGTATAGCTATGGAATCATTCTGCTCGAGATGCTGACAGGAGTAAACTCGGTCGCCGGTCATGCCATCCATGGAGAAGTAAAAGGCGGGAACAAAAGATTGACTACTTGGGTGAGAGAGAAGATGAAACCGGGAGTGGCCATGGAGACATGGATAAGGGAAATTATGGATCCGACCGTAAAAGGACCTTACGACATCAAGAAGATGGAAGTTTTGGTTGCAGTGGCACTTCAGTGTGTCGAGGAGGATAGAGATGCGAGACCCACCATGAGACAAGTGGTTGAAATGCTTCTATGCCATGAAAGTGAAAATTTGTAATCAGATACCAGCATAACTGCTCGTGTTCTAGCTCTATATAAGGGACAATTACAAAGGTAATAATCTTTAGATGTACAGACCTAGGAAAGATAATTTAGTAAATGTTTAGGAACAAGTCCCTGTTTATCTCTATTTTATCATCTTGGAAATCTAGGAAAGATCATTTAGTATGATAGTTCCTAGTAAGAGAGATCATCCAACAATGAGAACACAATAGATCTCTTATTACTGTTTGTCTTTGGTGCTTCAAATCCTTTGAATCGGTAAACATAACTTCTTCTTAATAACAAATTATTGACTTAATAACAAATTATTGACTAGATAAAGTAGTTACAATTTGTAATTTTCTATTGACATCCAAATTTTTGTTGACGTTTTAAATATTCATTGATTTTGCAAAAATATAAAAAAAATCATAAAAAGGTAAAAGAAAAAAAAATTGAAAAAATATGACTGATATGAAATGAAATGTCGGGTTCAGTAGGCCAGCGTGTTCAGCCCATCCTTCCAATGAATTTTCGGCCCTTTCAAAAGTTAAGCCCATGTTCCCATTCATTTCATCCTTCCGACCGACTTTTTCCACCTTCGTTGAGCCCACCTCTTTTAATGTTATCATGCCCCATTAAAGTTTAAAATAACAAAGAAAGACAAGAGCCCAGTCCAAAGTCATTTCTTTCTCTTTGCTTACATGAGCCAACGCACGTGAAGAGGAAAAGAAAAATAGACGCGCGGGTGAGGAGAGGACGGCGACGAGCAAAGCGTGAATGCGTGCCCGTGAGCGAGGGAGGAACAACAAGCTGTGATGCAAGCAAATCCATGCCTTCTAGAAGGCTGAGCTGGCGGGAGGGATGAGGAGGCCTAACCGAAAAAGATTCGGGGAGAGGCGTGGGGAGCATGCGTGAGCGGGCGAGGAGGCTTCCCCAAAAAGAAGAAGACCAGGTTGCAGAGAGCGAGGAGGGGGCAGAAGTTTTTCTTTGGCTAAAGAAGAGTGGATCGTTCGGCAGGAGAGGGCATTATTCGGCCATTAGAGAAAGAAAAAGAGTGGGGGCTTTTCTTTTTCTGGAAGGACTGCTCTCAGTGCGGCCGCCATGAAGAACGTTCTCTCGGGTCCAGTCCATGTTCGTCCTCATGAGCGACGTTTCCCAAACTCTCCTTGCACCGGCCGGCCATTTTCTCAAGCTTCGCCAATGAACAAGCAACAGTTGCAATGCCACTTCTTATCATGTAAGCATCTTGCTCCCCCCAGACATCCTGTATTTTCTTCATGCCGTTCAGGAATTAAGAACAAAAATTTGAATTATAAGATCATGGTTTAATCTTGTGAAACTGAGACAAGATGTTATTTGGAGTTTGATATGTCATTTTTAGACCGAAAATCATATCAAAATGGTATTGGAGGCTTATTCTTGTCCTGCACATCATCTATTTGCTAAAATGCCTGAATAATATGTTGGCCATCGAAACGATATCTTAGGATCAACATAACTAGAAACTTGAACATACTTGAGGAGAAGACGGAGATTTATATACCTAATTTGGAATCAATCATTCTTTATGTGTAATAGCAATGATTCGACGCACAGGTTCTTCTCTTCTATAGCTCTCGGATCCTAGCTCGATGAGACCGCCCCTCATGTTTCCTTATGTAAGGTGATAGCATGCTCATGGAAGTATGATAGTTGGGAGAGGGACTTTAACGCTATTTATAGAGTTTCCAGCTACGCTTTCTCATCACGGGCCGAGCCGAGCCGAGCCCAACTCGGTCCACATAAGCCAATCTCATATTCGACTATTAAGAAACCTTATACCCTACCTTGTTAGGCCAACCTTGTAAAACAGTAAATCACAATCTCAATTTATATAGCCTACATTAGAAAAAATCTTATATTTTCCCATTTGGACTATATTAATTGAGACTATACTATATGTGCGCACATTTATATTGGTCTAAAGACAATTTTTAATAGTCAATCATATCCCATAAAGTCTCAAACACCGAATCATAATGATAACTATATATACACATATAGAACCTTCCATTGTTACAATTGCTTTCAACTTTATTGATATTGATTCAATATGGTTATGAGTCATCGCCTTTGTCGATTACTATTCTCTTATCTTAAATGTCACAAAATAACATATGTGCCACTAGAGAATATCTTTATAGTTTTGATGAATCCAAATATGGTTTATTCTTATGATTAACCTTTCTTTATGTGTAAACAAGACATACACGATACCTTGAGATTTTCATTACATGTAATCAACTTAACATGATGACACCACATTCATGGACACTTTATTGAATGTAGAAGAGTCTATACATGTTAAAATGTTACTGAATATAATAAAACATAGATGTAAGTTTTATTAGAGCAAAATCAAAACAGCTTCCACTAAACAACACCATCCAATGATGCTTCTTAGCCCATATTTATGACATATTGCTCAAGTACACAAGGGCAAAGGTCTTTAGTTAGTGGGCCTGCAACCATATTATTTATAAAAATATGCTATACTATAACGTCATCATTTTGTATCTTTTTTTATGGTCAAAAACTTAACTGTCATATGTCTAAACCCCTCGAGATCTTTATTGTTGTTGATAAACAACACTGAAGAATCATTGTCTCGATACAATTGTATAGGTCTATTCACAAAATCAAATATGGTCAACCCCTTAATGAGATTCCGAAATCAAATATCTCAAATAACAATTGAAAAGCATGGTACAAAGTTCGTTTGCATGGTAGAGGATGATATAGATTTCTGTTTTCACTTTGTCATAATATTGCACCTTATGCTACTATAAAGATATATTCTGTTGTCGACTTCTTGTCATTCTGACAGACATTAAAGTCTACATCTAAATACCCTACTAGCTTCAGGTCATGAACATGTCTATAAATTAGCATATAGTCACTTATCATTTTAAGTTTTTCAAAACCTTATTGGCAGTAATTTAGTGATCATGTCATGAATTTGACTAATATCAACCCAGAAGTTTATTGCAAACTTGAGTATACATGATACTTCTAAGTGTGCTAGCATAAGGTACATTCATTAGGGTTTTCCCAAAATCTGAATGAGGACACTACAATAGACTCACTTTATTACCCTTAATAATAAGAGTAATTCCTAACTTGCAATGTTGCATATTGAATCTTTTCGGAATACGATCAACATATGCAATCTAATAGAAATCTAACATATAGTAAGAATGATCCAATACTGCTACTTGTGAGTAAGATGTCGTCCACATAAAGTATGAAAAAAAAAATTCCTCCCCCTAACCTTGTAGTATATGTACTGATCTACTTTGTTCTCAACAAAACCAGAAGAAGTGATGACATTGTGAGACTTTAAGTAATTCAACAAGTTTCCAAACACTATTATGTTTCATTGCATCTAACCACATATCTGATTAAGGACAAGAAACAACATTTATATATGTCACTAGATCGATCACAGAGCATATATCATGATCATGCTCTTGTAGATAGACTATATAGTCTAGTGGTATAATTGATTGTCTCTATGTAATATATCTCCTGAGTAGAGCTACAATTACTTCATCATTTACTTGAAGGGCTTGACAAATTTCATTATGAATTGTATCAATAATAATATCCTAAACCTCAACAAGTTTAGTATGTGGTGTAAGAGACTCCACAATTGTCGGTATAGGCAAAGAAAATGACACAATGGTATTTATTTTTAATAGTCTGAGAGCAGCTATCATTTACGACTATGTTGAACTCTAAAAATTTTGCTATCTGTGATTCCACAATTCTTGCACCTCATCAAAACCATCATACCTCATGTTAAAGAATCATTACATTTATCTTAATCTCGGCATTAAGCTAGATGCAATTTCAGACCATCAACGCTTCCATCATCCTTTTAGCAATGCAATTAGCTAGTAAACCATTTTCAAATGTTCATAAATGGAACACTTCATGGATCTTTTTCCCGAGCAACAAAATATGCTTTCTAGTTCCACATTCGATGGGGTCGAGTACTACATCATACTCGGTATTAACGGCAGGTCCGTTGAAACCATCCAAGGGGCCCTCCCGAACCCCGTTAGGCTCGTTACGAAACCACGCATTGAAGCGATATGGTACCAATTGAGGTAGGGCCTCATCGACCCAAATGGTGGTTACAACAAGTTCATGGGTCTAGGTGGTCCCGTGGATAGGGAGAAGGGTACACTTGATCTCCATCTCTTGTGGCCACCCAAAACGGACATGGAAAACCCCCATCTAAGGACTTGAAAAATTTTAAACCACAATGGGGTAAGATAAAGTCTTAACGAGTCAGCACCCTAAACCCCGATTAGAACAAAAATTCACCTAAAGGTAGCCTAAATATGCACCATATTTGACTTACCTTGCCTCAGCACCTTCTTGCACATTAGTACATCTCATATATCATATGCATACAGTAAATGTATTCAATAACTATAACACTTCAATACATTCTCAAACAAATATAGGAGTCCAAATTATAAGACCAAATTGTTATGACACGTCTCATTCCGTGCTACACAATTTTGTCTTATAATCTGGTGCGGCTATCTCAATCATTCAAGCATGTTCCAATTATTTATGACCTAACGGCTACGGCCAACTCATCAGTCGGCGGTCATCCGGCATAACCGGGCATCATCTCGCTCTATCAGGCATGGCAACATCCCACGTAAACGCATCAAAACAACATTTCAAAAAGGAGCATCGGTCCAGCCTCCACTGCAACCGGCATCTAGTGTCAATTGCATCTAACCTTAATCATGCACCTTCCTACGTAAACACATCAAGATGGGTTCACTATCCGGCGTAACACATCAGGGTACTTAAGTGATCACACACACATCCATGCTTAGCCAAAAACATCGTGTTTTGCACTCAAATGCCTCAATTTCAAATAATGGGCTTGGCCAATTTTCTTCATATTAAAAATACCCGGTAACATAATTGTACGTGGTCACATGATCAAATTGAACTATAAAACATGATATTCTCCAATTTCAAAATTCCACAATTTTATATAGTACATAAAATATTTTTGGTATCAAAACCCGACACCCAAGTATTTTCTAATTAAATACCCATAAATTAAAATTTTACAATAATAGTCCATATCGACAATCAAGCACTTAATTGCATAATTAAACAATCAATTTTACATATGGACACATCCACAACAATCAGTGTAAAATTTCACTAACCGGCTATGCCGATACGATTTACGCTAATTATAATTAATTAAATAAATTGTAAATTGTTTAAAATAAATCACTTAATTAATTTAAATAATCTAACCTAATTAACATAATTGAACTAATTAAACTAACTTAGCTAGGCTAATTACCTAAATCTAATAATACTAACTAAATAACCTAACTAAATAACCTAACTAACCACCTAACTAACTAATTAGCCTAACTAAATAACCTAAATAACTAGTTACACTAACTAAATTACACTAATCTTAATTAAGGCTAACTAATCCCCCTAAGCCTTAATTAAGCCTAAACTAATCTAATTAAGTACAATTAACTTCCTAATCAAAGATTAAGGCGCTAGCTCACCGGCTTAGCGAGATAATGGATTCACGGCGACGGCAACATAATAGCGGTGAGATCCCGTGCCTACGGTGACTCTAAATGAGACCCGAAAGAGGCTGAAAACCAGCCCTATAACTCACAACTGAGCTAGAAAAACCAGTTCTGTGAGTTGCGGGAAGGGCCGGATTGAGGGCCTGGTTGGGCTCGGCTTGGTGGGTTGGACTAAGCTGACTTCGGGCTAAGGTGGCGAGGTGGGCGGCTGGACAAGCAAGACCAACTGGAGGCAGCAACGGCAGAATTGGTCGAGCGCAGGGATGGCTAGAGATCGGGCAAACGGATGGCAATGATAGGTGGCTGGTGAGCTAGCTAAGCTCGGACGGGGTCGCTGGTGGTCAGGCGCAGCTAGAGCAGTTGAGCGGGCTGTGGGACGGTGGATTGGCTGGCTATGGCTGGTGTTCTAGATGAGGCGACAACAACAATACAAAGAGGAAATGGAAAAATGAAGGAGAAGAAGAAGAAGGAGAAGAAGAAGAAGAAGAAAAAGAAGAAGAAGAAGAAGAAGAAGTTGCTGCAATGGTTCTATAGGGGGGTTCACATATAAATGGAGAAAGGGAGGAGAGAGGGAAGAGAGAGGAGGACAAGGGCCATGCAAGTCCATGCATGAACCAATGGCAAGCCAATTGAACTATCTTGGCACTTGAGTGGTTTGTACCTCAAAGTCTTCTACCCTTGAAGTCTTGGTAACTTCCAATGGCTGATTTTCCTTCCTTTCTTCACTAGTTAACTTCATTTTGGTGTCTAAAATTCACACGGCAACAGCCCCTATGAATTTCCACCATTCCTTCACAAATTATCCAAATTGGCAGCCCAAATTTCCTCTAATTCAGCCCACAAGGTCGAAGCATCAACTAATGAAGAATTAAACTTCAAATTTTCCTAATTAAACCCTTTTGGCATCCCAAAAATGCCTCCCAAGCTGCCCTTCCGAATTTCACAAATTCTAATTTGCCGAAATTGATTTTCCGTAAAATTTCCCAACTCGACAATAATTTCTTGAAAGATGAGACGCTGTCCTAAAAATAAATCGTGGCACGCTCGAACATTCAATTCCCGAAACCAAGTTTAATTTCGTGGTTAAAATCAACTGAATGCGATTTTAGCGCGATCCAACCTACTTGGATAGCTTTTAGAGATTTTATTGCGTTTGACTTGTAGTTGATAATTTTCAATCCACATTTGTGCATCTCCAACTCGTCGGTGACTCTCGTTTGTTGTAAAAGTCTCAAGGTTTCAATTACGGGTATTGGGTACAGAATCGACATAAAATTGGGTTAGTGTCGTTTGACACGAATTTTGCAATCATGTGGAATGAGCCACAATTTAATTATGCCATTTCGTCGAATCGACCTATATCCAATTACTAATCGATTATAATGGTGCCATATTGATCCTTGCCAATTATCATGATCGAGTAGTCAATTTTTGATCAAATTTTCAAGTCTGTCGCGTTTATATCCTTTAACGGCTTCATCTAATAGATCAATTAACTCGTAAGTGATCAGTTTCGAGAAAAAGGACCATAGGCGCGTCAATGAAAAGCTTAGTTCATATCATCGAGACAAGGTCGAAAATTCAGGATGTCACATTGTGTAACTTGAAAACTGTATAAGTACACATCTTGAAAGCTATAGGCATCATTATATAAACACCTTCAAATAGAATACATGATATGCAATTGTATACTCTCCACATGATAGCGATCATGAGAATTTATTCTAACATTTTGCAAATTCACCACATTTGGGTGTATGAACCATTAGAACCAGTCACTCCTCAACCATATGTTGTACATGCATCCTTTCATAAATTAATATACAATCACCTCTTTTGGAAGTATGACTACACATTATAATATAAGACATCCCATCATAATACGAGATCGATATTTCTCAAATTTAATCAAGTGTGCCACTTTTGCAGTCACAACCCAATTGAATCATTGAAACTCTCTCATACGAGGAATATAAATTTTATGTCTTACATTTTCCTTATACATATGATTTTAGACTTGATAATAGGGGCAATTTGTCACTAAAATCACATGTCATGTCAATTATATTGCTCCATTCATTGATACGTGTTGAATCTTATACATATTATTAATGAATCAACGCTTTATACATTCCTTATGTGATGATACACATATAAGCTTGCAAAATATTTTTGAAACCATAGATAAATACATGAAAAATACGACAAAAAATAACCCCAAAATCCATGTATTTAGGAATCCACATGCATTTTCATATCCTTAAAAACATCAAACATGTAAAATAAACACATCATAGTAAAGAGAATTTCCATATGAGCATGTCAGTGTCAACCACACACCAAACAAAGGTCCCACACGCCCTCACGTGGCGTTGAAGTGCAGAGCGTGTGAACTTCACGTGCGAGTGTGCTTGAATCGATCCAGCTACTAGTTCAACCGAGTTCAATTGGTCTAACCAGCCAACAGTCCAATCACGTCAAGTCACCTAGTCAACCAGGGTCAGGTCAACCGCCAAACTAGGTTGGGTCAACTTAGTAAAACCTGTTTAATTAAGCTCGGCTAGGTAATGACGTCAGCTCTAGTGAGGCAATGGCCGAGTCAGTGGGGTAACATCATTGATGATGTCACCTACCACCTTAGGCGGTTATGGGCCAGTGTGTGCGAGCACCCAAAGCTATCGCGGCGCGTGGTAATGCGTTCAGCCTCTTCTAGAGGCGTGTAACCCACCAAAATGCTCGTCTCGACGAAAGTATTCAAGTATGTGATTTAAATTCACTTTAGTAATCTAAAAATCACAAAAACGAGCAAAAATGACCCAAAGCCATGTCAAATCCAAGATTCTCAAGGACGGCCCATCTTCCTTCCACCGAAGGCTTGCCACCCATCAAAATACTTGGCTCAACAAGACAAATCGGAATATGTGATCGAAATCAAGTTTCATTGGACAAAATTTTCAAAACGGGCCAAATTCCCTATGTTTGAGTTCTAGGTTATGCCAACTCTGATACCAAATATTGGCCGTTGAAACGGCATCCCAGGATCAACATAACTAGAAACTCGAACAATTGGATGAGAGGACAGAGATTTGTGTACGTAATTTGGAATCGATCATTCTTTATTCGAAATAGCCACGATTTGGACGCAAGGGTTCTTCTCCTTTATAGCTCTCGAATCCTAACTCAATGAGACCGCCCCTCATGGCTTCCTTATGTAAGGTGATAGTGTGTTTGTGAAAGTATGAGGGTTAGAGAAGGGACCTTAACGCTATTTATAGAGTCTTCAGCTAGGTCATCTCATCACAACCCTAGCCCAACTTCGGCCTACACAAGCTAGGTCCATATTCAACTATTAAGAAACCTTATGCCATACCTTATTAGATTAATCATGTAAAACGGTAAATCACAATCTCAATTGATGCAACTCATATCAAGAAAACTCTTACATGATATACTGAAATCCATGCTATCCGATCACTGTTAGAAGTATAGTTTAATGCTTCATCGTTCTTATATTATTGAAAGACGTCTGACATTTGTGTCTCTGGTTTTGTTTTTATGCAATTTCGTGGAAACTAATCGTTTGTCATCAAGTCGGTCATGGATGAACACCTCACCGGACATGATGTTGCTTCAGTTAGAGAAGCCCACGATTTAAAGTCGTTCAAGTTAGCATCTCTCTCTATTTTAATGTGCTTGTGTTTGCTTGTTTATCGAGATTGCTAGTGTTAGAGGTTTAGGTATGGTGAGATGTTTTATTTTTGGTGTTTTAGGGTGCGCATGATAAAAATTTTGTAAAAGAAATCAATTTCTAGCCATAAATTGATTTCTCAATTTCTATTCCATGGACGAGTTTCTTAGCAAAGAAACATGTTTGATAACAATTTAGAATTTCTATTTCTAGAGTAAAAATTCGTTTGATAAGAGAATAAAATTTCTATTTCTCGGAGCGGTGACGGCCAGCATTCGATGGTTGGAGTTTGACGTCTGGCGATCGGTGTCTAGTGTTTAGCGATTGATGGTGGGTGGTCAGAGTCCAGCGTTCGGCAACTGACGTTCAGAGTTCGGCGTCCGGTGACCAATGTTCGAAGGCCTTCAACCAGCAACTAGCTGTGGGTGGCCAACGACTGAAGTCTGATGGCCAGTGGTAGGTGGCCAAGCCGGAGTTCGATTGCTGGCAGTGGATGGCCAACGGTCAGAGTTCTGCGGTTGGCAACGGGTGGCCAAGGACCAAAGTCCAGCGACCAATGGTTGGCAGCGGGTGGCCAATAGCCGAAGTCCAACGATTGACATCCAACAACCAATAATGATTGACGGGCAGTTGAAAGTGGGCCTCTAGTGGTCGGTGGTTGGTGACGAGCGACCAATGACCAACGGGCATCCAACATCCAATGGCCAGTGGTCGATGACAAATGGCTGGGGTCCGGTGGTTGACCGTCGGCATTTGGTGGCCGACGGTTGGTGGCGAGCAGCTAATGGTCGAGGCTGGTGGCAAGTGCCCACGGTGAGCATTCAGCGTCCCACGGGTAGATGGTGGGCGATGGGCAATGACGAGAGTGAACAATAAAGAAAGTTTTGATTTCTCATTTCTGTTCCAGAAATAGAAAATTTAAAAATTTTAACTTCTAATTTCTATTCCGAATCTATTTATGGAATAGGAATTTGTTCTAGAAATAGAAAAATAAAATTGCATTACCAAACAAAATTCTGTTCAAAACCTGTTCCAAGGAATAGAGAAACAGAGAAATAGAGAAATATAAACATTATCATGCACACCCTTAGTGGTCGCTGAAATGGCCGACCAGAAATGATGAATGCCGGTCAATCGTGTTGGTCAGTGATGATGTAGGACGATGTCCAGCAACTAGATGGCAGTGGTGTCGAGTGTTTCTCAACGGCGGAGATGTAGCGGGAGTCCGGCCCCTTTAAAGGAGGAGCTAGAAGTTGGAGATGATGCTGGGTTAAAGGAGATGGGCAAAAAAAGACAAATTAGGAAAAAAAATAAAAGAGAAAAGGAAAATAGAAGAAAAAAAAGGGAAACCGTAGAAAAATAAAAGGGCCTAGAGGCATTCTGTTGTGGGCTGGGCTCATTTCAAAATGTAGGCCAAAAAAGAGTCAAAAAGAAAAAATAGTTCATGGGCTTTTATAATTAATTCCAAGCAAGCTTTTAGGGTTAATTTTTTAGCCCAACCCATTCCAATAGGGTTCAGGTTGATTTAGTTGGGTCAGCTCTCTTGAACCAGTCCGAATCCCTTTTATATTAATAAATAAAAAATTTTAAAAATTTTAAAAATTTTAATATTAAATATTAAATATTAAATATTAAATATTAAATATTAAATATTAAATATTAAAAAGGGAAAATATTATTAAAAATTCAGAAAATGATAAAAAAAAGTTTAAAAGCTTTATGGAAAAATAATAATTTCAGAAAATTCGAAACTTAATAAAAAATTAGAAAATTTAGAAAATCACTCAAAATTAGAAAATCCAAAAATGATAAACTAAAAAAAAATTAGAAGATCCTTTGAAACTAAAACCTAAAATTGGATAACCTTTTAGGGCTTTACAATAGGGATTCTTATTTTTCTTTGTCTAGTTTTCTTTTTTAGGGACAATTGAGGATGCTTGCATATTCTCTATAATGATTAAATTGATTGTGCTTTTCAATATTTGGATGCCATTTCCTTGTTTTAGAATGGTTATGACAAGTCTTTGAATTTTCTTGATAGCTTGTTATGGCATTAGTTAGCACATGATTAGATTAGATACTAAAAGGGCATTAGCCTTTGGGCTAACGTAATCAAATTCTTGAATCCAAAATCTCCGGTTGCGTAAATTATAAGATATCATTGTGTATCCTACTGGGTTTCTAGCCAAGCCCAAAAAAGCTAGTGGCAACTCTTTAGTTAAAATTTGCATAGACTTAATTTATTAAAAATTTGGATGCTTCATGTCACGTAACATATGGGCTTGAGAGAGCTTGAGTCAATGGAAGGCCATCAGCTCGAAGTTGACAATACACCTAAACCTAACAAACTCCCTCTCCCGTGAGGGGGGTTAGGTCAGGACAATCTCCTTTTTAGACATTGTTTTTTGAACATAACTATCGCCATACACTTCTTCATTCTTTTTCTTCCATACTTTGCTTTGAGCTAGTCTACTACCTAAACCAAAGTGATTCACTTGTGTGATATCCCAAATTTTCACTTTTGTTTTCTATTGAATAGGTCGGGCATTTCATCAACGCGCCTATAGGGCTGTTCTCCGAACTGATTACTCTGGGGATAACTAGCCTATCCAAGGAAGCCATTGAAAAAATTGAATGCGATAGACTTGAGAATTTGGCCAAGAATCGACTTCTCGACCGTGCTCATCTTTAGAGGCTATTACGGCACAGTTAAAAATTGATTTGAGATCAGATATAGGTCAACTTAACTGAGATGTGTGACTAATCGTGGGTGATACCACTAATTGGAAAATTCTCGTCGGCCAGTACCAAACTGATTTTTCTATCGTTTTGGTACCCTATGTTCGTATTTGAATCATCGAGATTTTTACAACAACCAAGAGCTGCCAATATGTCGAGTGGTTTATTGTGGCTCAAAGAAAAATTAACCACAGGCCATTTGCCCTAAAAATTTGTGAAACCTACCCAGTAGCCTAAATCACGCTAAAAATGCGTCAAATTGAAAATCACAGCAAATTTAAATATGATTTCAGAAATTGAGAGTTTTTTCATATTACAATAAATTCTAAAAACATCGACTCAGTCTTTGTAGATTTTTCTACAACCCAAGACTTTTTGGGAAAAAATCGGCATAGGGTCGTTTTTGTCCAGAAAAAGCCAGGGATCATTTTTTATCGCAAATTTGGAAGCAAGTGAGTTGTACTGGTGAGGAAAATATCAATTTGATTGAGGACTTGACAACAAGATTTGATGAGGCCGAATTGGATTAAATTAAGCATGAATGGGTGTTCAATTAAGAGAGATTTGTGTCAAATTCGTATGCCCCCTTTGCCTAACCACTTTGGACTAATTCAAGGGTTGTAGGATGGGCATGGGTGGCTAAATTGCAGCCAAGGAGGAGTTGTTGGTTGGGAATGGTAAAGGAGACCATGGAAGAGGAGAAATTGGCCAAGTGGACCTCTTGTCCCCCTCATCTCCTTCTTCATCTCTAAGGCTGCCATGTAGCACTCCATTCCCCTCCTCCCCGCCAGTTCAAATGCCAGCAGCAAACCAAGAGTAGCCTCACGCTGTCAAAGCCATCGTCCCGCACCGAAAAGCCACCGCCAGTCGTCGTTCGCTACTTCTGTTCCTATCCACGTGCTGCACATGCCACCACCTAGCTCATGTGCGTTCTAGCCTTGCTCGCTGTGCTTCGAAGCTTGTGGACCACTTCGGAGCTCCTGCCACTGCCGTGAGCCACTACCACCGCCCCTCCAAGCCACTGAAGCCCCCACTAGTCCACCGTTGCCCTTATATCACCTAACCAACTTTGTTTCCTTTGTTTTGTAGCTAAAACAAAGAGCATTTTTTGTGGGTTTCCAGCAAGCTTGAAGGCCCATTTTGAGGTGGTTCCAGGCCTTGAAAGTTTTGCCTGCTTTGGAGAAAGCTAGTCCCCGCTGCATTCCTGACATTTTGAAAAGGACGGATCACAAATCAAGTGAGTTGAACTCACTAATCCTCGCTTAATCGGTTAATTATGCTTATGGGTTGATTAGATTAATTAAGCATGGTTTAGGTGTATAGATTAGAATCGATTAGTTAATTTAATTATCTGCCGATGCATGTTAGGTGATTAGTTAGTGGACTTAGCGAATAGACACGTTCTAATATTTATTTAACGAACCTTAGAATTTTTTTGGGTCTATTTCGGCATCTAATTAGGCATTACGGGCCTAAGTTAGATTTATTTGCATTTATTTAATATATTCTATAATTATTTAATTATTTAATTATTTTTTGAAAATTAAGTTGGGATAGTCGACAACCGGAATTTTATACTGGTTACTATGGTGCGTCTGTTTATTTATTTGAGCTTTAAATTCTACTAAATTGATTTAGTTGTGATTTTTGGATTTTATTCTTAAATTAATTAGTTTTGGTAATCAATTGGAAAATTACCGGGCATCAGTCTATAGTGACAAAAATTTATTTTGGGACTGCTGAAAATAGTGGGAGGTTCAAAAGTGAAAACATTGTATTTTGGCTTCGGCTGGTGTACCCACATGTGTATTTTAATCAAATATGATAAAAATGATAAATTGATTGTGTCTTCAGAATAAAAATACTATAATGGCTCAATGATTCGTATGTCATCTTGGAGAATGGGACGTTATACTATAATAGCTCGATGACTCTCCTATTATCTTGAGAAGGAATTGCTTATATACCGACTCGGTGACTCTATATGTCATCTTGGAGAAAAGGACATATGATCCAACGGTATGTTATAACGGCTCGATGACTGTATATGTTGTCTTAGAGGTAGAACGTTATGCATACCCACTCGATGATCGATTGGGTCGATTGATCAATAATTTGGTCTGATTGAATGATTTGATGGTTGATATGATTCATTGAAATATTAAATGATATTGACTTGTAGGAATGAGACTGAGGCCAAGGTAAGTCCTCTAACTCGTGATTGTGCTTAGGCAGCCCTGAGAGCATATTTGCTTCCTAATCGGGTCTTAAGGGGTTGGACTTACTAAGACATTATCTCATTGGTTATTGTATAACCATTTTCAGGTCCCTAGTTGACATCGGTGGAGGACCCGAGGTCTAAAGTTAGAAGGTGCCTGAAGAATCGACGTCCTTGTTTGACAGTCATAGGACATTTCTATTTTGTTAAAAGTTGATCCCCTTTTTGTAGGTTTATGTGTATAAACCCGTGTGTTTATAAAAAAGTCTTTTGTGAAAAATTGGTCATGCTTTCCTATCCCATTGTTTTATTATCTGTGAATTTATATCTACTTCCGCATGCATATATTAAATCAAAAGGGTTGGCGATCGTTGTGGGACATCGCTATTTTATTGACCGAGCAGGGATGGGCACAGGTTTGGAGGATTGGGACGTGACATCCCAGTTTGGTGGTATCAAAGCGTGGTTGTTAGTAAAATTATTTGCCATATGTGAATCACTCATCTTCTAATCTAGTGTGGATTTGGAAGGCAGGTTTTAATTAAAGACTGAATCATGAGTGAGTAAGAATAGAGAACTCCGAGTAAGAGGACTGTTAGGCCTATATCTTGAGTTAGGATGCCGACCAAGGTCAGTACTCGAGGAGGCTGAGGTAGGGCGCTAGCACAAGCTAGCGCCGGTGGAGTAACACCACCTCCTATTGGTGCTGGGGTAGCAAACCCTAGAGATCCCTAAGTAGATGGGATTTTGTAGTGTTTGGAGACAATGAGGGACTTGATTGGGCAGCAGGCCCAGAATCAAGCCACTGTCATTGCAGTCGCCGCTCAAGTTGCCACTACTATTGTTATTGCCACTGTTGCTGAAGCCGCACCCATTATTGCACCTGCCGCCGCACCCATTGAAGGTCCGCCAGGAATCGTAGTCGTTGGGAGACCGATTCACAAGCTGGTGGAACAATTCTTGAGGTTGAATCCACCTCAGTTTACTAAGGCAGGAGACCCCGAAGTTGCTGCTTTGTGGATCCAAAGACTTGAGAAGGCTTTTGCACTACTAATGTGCAAAGACTAAAAAGGTAGTCCTTGCAACTTACCAACTGGAGGGAGTTGCAAATACTTGGTGGAGAACCACCCAAGGAACAATGTTTCCAAAAGGTGTCATCCCGGAGTGGAACGCCTTCCTAGAAGCTTTTAATGGTAAATACTTTTCAAATACTACTAGAGAGATGAAAATAGCAAAGTTCCAATGTCTTTGCCAGGGCTCCATGACTGTAGACCAATATGAAGCGAAGTTCGCTGAACTATCACAATATACTCCTGAACTAATTGAGAATCCAGTGAACCGAGTGAGAAGGTTCAGGGACAGATTCAGGCCGTACTTGAGGAGTACATTGATTTCACTGAATCTGAGAACTTACAAGGACTTATGGGCCCAAATGATCGAGAGAGATCAAAATGAGAGAGCCGCCACATCTGGGTCAAGATTTAATGCAAATAGAGATGCAATCCAACATGGGAAGAGGCTCATGGTCGAATGAAGATTCTAAGTCCCGCCCAACAAGAAGGGTGGAATTGGCAAGTCAGGGCCAAGCAGGAATAATATGTGTCGTGCTTGTGGAAGGCAATATGGACCGAACCAGTACCCTCGAAGGATGGGCATCTATTTTGAATATAGCCAGCATGGTCACATGGCCAGAGATTGTCCTAAGAGGCCATGAGGACAACCGCAGTTGTTGCCACCGCCACAGATTGGACAGATCAAAGGGTATGCACCTCAGAATGCATAGCAAAGAGGATAGCTTAGACCTCTAGTTCAAGGCACGGTGTATGCCATTACTCAAGGTCAGGCAGAGAATGCGCCTAACATGATCATTGTTACGGTTTCGCTAAACAACCATCTCACTTATGCTTTATTCGATCCGAGAGCAACTCATTCCTTTATTGTCAAGTAATATGTTAAGTTGTTAGGATTAAGTCCTATATTGTTGGAGTTGGTAGTTTGCAAATATACACCATTGAAAGATAAAGTTATTGCTGCTTTGGGTTGTTCTAGTTGTAAGTTAGCGATTGATGAGCGAGTGGAGAAAATAGATTTGTTAGTCCTAGCCATAGATGACTTTGATTTGATAATTAGCATAGACTGGCTTACCAAACAACGAGCTAAAATAGACTATTATCGTAAGTCGATTAAGTTCTACCCATTGAAGGGTGAGAGCTTTGAGTTTGTAGGGAATCGAGAATGATCCTCGATTTCCCTAATCTCATCGCAAGAGGCAACTCGTTTGTTAGATGGTGGTTGTCAAGATTACTTGGCAACTGTCGTAAATACAATAGTTGAAGAACTGAAAATTGAGGATATTTCAATTGTGTGAGAATTTCGATATGTATTCCCAAAGGAATTGCCAAGATTGCCGCTGGAAAGAGAAATTAAGTTTGTGATTGAGTTAGCACCCGGGACAGAGCCAATCTCTAAGGCTCCTTACCGGATGGCACTATCTGAGTTGAAAGAACTGAAGGTGAATATGCAGGAATTATTAAATAAATGATTTATACGTCCTAGTACATCACCTTGGGGAGTACCAGTTCTATTTGTTAAGAAGAAAGATGGTTTGTTACACTTATACGTTGACTATCGCCAACTCAGTCAGGCGACGATCGAGAACAAGTATCCACTCCCGATGATTGATGATTTGTTCGATCAGTTGCAAGGAGTGTCAATTTTCTCAAAGATCGACTTAAGGACAAGATACCATCAACTGAGAATCAGGAAGAAGGACGTTTCTAAGTCAGCATTTCATACATGATATGGTCGCTTTGAGTTCACAGTGATGCCATTTGGGTTGACAATGCTCCTGCTACCTTCATGGACTTGAAGAACTGAGTATTCAAGGAATATCTACATCAGTTTGTAATCGTGTTCATTGATGATATTCTTGTATATTCAAGAAGTGATGAAGAGCATGAGATTCATTTGAGATTAGTGTTGCAGACACTGAGAGTCCATCAGTTGTACACCAAGTTTAGCAAATCCGAGTTTTGGTTGACTTGTGTTGCTTTCTTAGGTCACGTGATTTTAGGAGAAGGAATCTCTGTGGACCTAAGCAAGATTGAAGCCGTGATCAACTGGTTAAGATCGATTACAGTGACATAAATCAGAAGTTTTTTGGGTTTGGCAGGTTATTACAGACGGTTTGTGGAAGGGTTCTCATATTTAGCGTTGCCATTAACAAAACTCTTGAAGAAAGAAGAGAAATTTGTACAGACAGACAAGTAGTTTTCAAGAGCTTAAGGAAAAGCTAACTACTGCACCTGTGCTAGCGATTCCATCTGGTCCTAGAGGATTCGAGATCTATAGTGATGCGTCATTCAGAGAATTGGGTTGCGTGTTGATGCAACATGGCAAAGTTGTTGCATATGCCTCCCCTCAGTTAAGGCCTTATGGGCAAAATTATCCAACACATGACTTAGAACTCACGGCGATTTTTTTTGCCTTGAAGATTTGGAGACATTATCTGTGCAGAGAAAAATTCCAAATCTTTACGGACCATCAGAGTCTCAAGTACTTGTTCTTTCAAAAGGAATTGTACATGAGACAGCACCAATGAATGGAATTGCTGAAGGACTACGACTATGATATTCTATATCACCTTGGAAAGGCGAACAAGGTCACCGATACTTTGAGTCAGAAGTCTTTGATTGCTCATATAATGATTAAGGAGTGGAACTTGATCTAGAGGGTTCGCGATTCGGTATTCAAGTTTGAGGTAGGCCACCTTTAAAGTCTTATGGCCACCCTCAAAATTGAACCGGATGTCTAGATAAGAATCAAGTTACTCCAATCGATAGACCCAGATATGCAAAAGATCCTTCAAGAGGACACTAAGAAAAGAATTGCTAACTTTGAAATTTCTGATGATGGAACGCTGAGGTTCCGAGGCAATTGGTTGTATAACAATGTGAAGCTTAGAGATGATATTCTATTAAAAGTGCATCGTATCAGTTACAACATTCATCCTGGTAGTACCAAGATGTAGCAGAATCTGCGTCAACATTATTAGTGGTTAGGTATGAAGGCGAACATTGCCAAACATGTCGCAAAGTGTTTGACATATCCGCAGGTTAAAGCTTAGCATTGTAAGCTAGGAGGACTTTTGTAACCTTTTGAGATTGCATGATGGAAATGAGAGTATATCACGATGGATTTCGTGACTAAACTACCAAGGAGTCAGAGAGGAAATGATTCGATTTAGGTTATGGTCAACAGACTGACGAAATTGGCTCACTTCATTATAGTTAGAAAGGACCTTAGTTTGAATAGACACGCAAATCTGTATGTGCGTCAAGTAGTTCGTCTGCATGAAGTGTCGGTTACGATAACTTTAGACAGAGACCCAAGGTTTACTGTCGCATTTTAGAAGAGCTTACAAAGTGCCTTAGATACCAAGTTGCAGTACAGTACAGGATATCATCCTCAAACGGATGGTTAGTCTGAGAGAACAATTCGGACTCTTGAAGATATGTTGAGAGCTTGTGTACTAGATTTTAATGGAAGTTGGGAAGAATAGCTTCGCTTGGTAGAATTTGCCTACAATAATAGTTATCAGCAGAGTATTCAGATGGCTCATTTCGAAGTGTTGTATGGTAGAACGTGTAAAACACTAGTGTGTTGGGATGAAGTTAGGGAAAGAAAGATCACGAGCCCAAAGTTGGTCCAATAGTTAGCGGAAGTCATGGCAGTGATTTAAGGCAAATTAAATACCACTTAGAGTTGACATAAAAGTTACGTAGGTAAACGTCAAAGGCTTTTGGAATTCCAAGTTGGTGATCACGTTTTTTTGAAGGTGTCACCAATGAGAGGAACTTCACGCTTTGGGAAGAAAGGAAAACTGAGTCCGAGATACGTAGGTCTGTTTGAGATTTTTGAGAGAATCGGGACCTTGGCATATTGTCTTGTATTATCGCCGAGATTAGCGCAAGTGCACGACATCTTTCACATGTCGATGTTGAGGAAGTATAAGTCTGATCCGACCCACGTGCTTAATTTTGAAGAATTAGACATGGATGACCGTGTGTTATACGTTAAAAGCCCGATTCAGATAGTGGATTGAAAAGAGCAAGTCATGCGTACAAAGACCATCCGTTTGGTTAAAGTGGTATGACAACACCACGGTATTGAATGAGTGACATGGGAGATTAAAGAGTTGATGAGACAATTGTACTCTCACATTTTTGTTGAAGTTTTGTAATGATTTAAATTTCGAGAAGGAAATTGTTATGAGAGGAAGAGTTGTGACATCCCAAATTTTCACTTCTATTTTCTATTGAATAGATCGGGCATTTCCTTGACGCGCCTAAAAGGCTATTCTCAAAGCTAATCACTCTACTATACTATCTAGGGAAGGCATTAAGGAATTTTAATGTGTTAGACCTAAGAATACGATTAGGAATTTGCTTCTTGACCGTGTTCATCTTTAGAGGCCATCATGTGTGACTAATCGTGGGTGACACCACTAATTGAAAAATTCTCGCCGGCCAACACTAAACTAATTTTTCTATTATTTTGGTACCCGAATGTATTTGAATTATCAAAATTTTCACAACAACTGAGAGTCGCCAATGTGTCGAGTAGGTTAATTGTGGCTCGAAAAAAATCGACCACAGGTCATTTACACTAAAAATTTATGACACCTGCTCGGTAGCCTAGGTCACGCTAAAAATGTGCCAAATTAAAATTAACCGCGAATTTGAATTTGATTTCAGAAATTGAAAGTTCTGTCTATCACAATAAATTTTAGGAGCGTGGACTCAGTCTCAGAAGATTTTTCTACAACCCAAGACTTTTTGGGAAAAAGTCGACATAGGACTGTTTTTGTCCAGAAAAAGTTAAGGATCATTTTTTTTATCGCAAATTTGGGAAACAAGTGAGTTGTACTAGTGAGAAAAAATATCGATTTAATCGAGGACTCGACAACAAGATTTGTTAAGGCCAAATTGGATTGAAGTAAGCACAAACGAGTGTCCAATTGAGAAAGATTTATGTCAAATTCGTATGCCCACATTTGCCTAACCATTTTGGACCAATTCAAGGGTTGTAGGATGGGCATGGGTGGCTGACTTGTAGCCAAGGAGGAGTTGTTGGCTAGGAATGGTCAAGGAGACCATGGAAAAGAAGAAATTGGCCAAGTGGACCCCTTGTCCCTCTCATCTCCTTCTTCCTCTCCAAGGTTGCCGACCAGCACTCCATTCCCCTCCTCCCAGCCAGTTTGGACACCAATAGCAAGCTAAGAGCAACCTTATGCCGTCAAAGCCGCCATCACATGCTGAAGAGCCACCGCCCGCCACCGTTCGCTACTTCCGCCCCTGTACGCGTGCTACGCACACCACTGCCTAGCCCATGTGCGCTCCAACCTTGCTCGTTGTCCTTCGAATCTCATGGACCACTGCTGAAGCTCCTGCCATTGCCGTGAGCCACTGCCACTGCCCCTTCAAGCCGCCGAAGCCCCCACCGGTCCACCGTTGCTCTTACCTCACCAAACCAGCTTTGTTTCCTCTGTTTTGCAGCTAAAACAAATAGCATTTTTGTGGGTTTCCAATAAGCATGTAAGCCTGTTTTGAGCTGGTTCCAAGTCTTGAAAGTTTGGCCCGCTTTGGAGAATCAAGTGAGTTGAACTCACTAATCCTTGCTTAGTTAGTTAATTATGCTTAGGGGTTGATTAGATTAATTAAGCATGGTTTAGGTGGATGTATTAGATTAGATTAATTAATTTAATTATATGTCGATGCGTGTTAGGTGGTTAGTTAGTATACTTAGTGGATAGACACGTTCTAATATTTATTTAACGAACCTTGGAATTTTCCCAGGTCTATTTCGGCGTCTATTTAGGCATTACGGACCTAAGTTGGATTTATTTGCATTTATTTAATATTTTTTTCGTAATTATTTAATTATTTTTTGGAAATTAAGTTGGGATAGCCGACAACCCAAATTTTACGCTGGTTATTGTGGTGTAGTCTATTTATTTATTTGAGCTTTAGATTGTGCTAAATTGATTTAGTTGTGATTTTAGAATTTTATTTATCAATTAATTAATTTTGGTAATTAATTGAAAAATTACTGTAGTGTCGGTTTACAACGCCAAAAATCTATTTTAGGATTGCTGAAAATAGTGGGAGGTTCAAAAGTGAAAACCCTGTATTTTGGTTAAGGCCAGTCGTGTACCTACACACGTGTATTTTTATCGAGTATGATAAAAATGATAAATTGATTGTGTCTTCAGAACAAAAATACTATAATAGCTCGATGATTCGTATATCATCTTGGAGAATGGATGTTATACTATAATAGCTCGATGACTCTCCTGTCATCTTGAGAATGATTTGCATGTATACCGGTTTGGTAACTCTATATGTCATCTTGGAGAAAGGACGATATGACTTAATAGCTCGATGATTCTATAAGTCATCTTGAGAAGGAATTGCTTTTATAACGGCTCAGTGACTCTATATGTCATATTGGAGAAAGGACGGTATGATCCAATGGTGTGTTATAAGAACTCGATGACTTTATATGTCGTCTTGGAGATAGAACGTTATGCATAGGAATGTTATAACGGCTCAATGACTATATATGTCGTCTTGGAGATAGAATGTTATGCATACCCGCTCGATGGCTCTATATGTCATCTGGAGATAGGATAGTACTATCTATATTTTACTTTGATTGAGGAGTCTTGGATTTTGATTAGACTCATAGATAGTATTAAATGGGTTGACTAAGAGATAGTCGTGGTG
Organism: Eucalyptus victrix; assembly: GCA_016097545.1. Taxonomy (NCBI): domain Eukaryota; kingdom Viridiplantae; phylum Streptophyta; class Magnoliopsida; order Myrtales; family Myrtaceae; genus Eucalyptus; species Eucalyptus victrix. The sequence goes on along the minus strand of CM027840.1, from coordinate 26,908,709 downwards.
ATATGTAATCGATTGGATTGATTGATCAATGATTCGATTTGATTGAGTGATTTGATGGTTGATATGATTCATTGAAATATCAAATGATATTGACTTGCAAGAAGGAGACTGAGGCCAAGATATATCCTCTGACTCACAGTTGTGTTTAGGTAGCCTATATGGCGTATTTGCTTTCTAATCGGGTTTTAGGAGGTTAGACTTGTTAAGACATTGTTTCACTGGCTATTGTTTAACCATTTTCAGGTCCCTTGTTGACATCGGTAAAGGACCCGAAGACTAAAGTTAGAAGGTGAAGCCTGAAGAATCGATGTCCTTGTCGACTAGCTAGTCATAGGACAATTCTATTTTGTTGAAAGTCGATTCCCTTTTTGTAGATTTCTGTGTATAAACATGTGTGTTTATAAAAAGGTCTTTTGTGAAAAATTGGTCCCGCTTTCCTATCCCATTGTTTTATTATCTATGGATTTATATTTGCTTCCACGTGTGTATATTAAATCAAATGGGTTGGCAATGCGCCTTGGGACATTGCTATTATATCGACCGAGCAAGGATGTGCATGGGTTTGGAGGATCGGGGCGTGACAACTTGGGTTAGGGAATTTGCCATCAAAAAATACTTCGAACCTGTTGATACCAAAAGTTGATTTGGTTATTGATACGCTTGTGCTTAGCACAAGAATGAGAAATATGTGGCATATGAGCAGGGATAAGTAGCAGTCACGTGCATAATGCATGAGCATTACCTTATACAGTCGTCAATGAAAGAGGAGCTAAGACATAGTGATCAATGACAATATTCTTCAATACCATGCGTCTAGTTATTGAAAAATGATAACGAACGGTTGGTGGTTGACTATAGAGCACTAGTAGCAAGTTTTCATGGGAAGTATTTCAAATGCTATTCAAATCACTAAGACCGTGGGCATCGAGAATGCGCATTTGGAGGGAGCAAAATTGCCATTCATAGACCCCATCATGGAACAATCATCAATAAATGCAAACCCATCAACACACAATGAGGACTATTATACAAAAGGTGGGCAAGTGAAGCTTGCGTGAAAGGAGTATGGGCAAGAGCAATGGAAGTTACTTGGAGAAACACAAGCGTTAATCCTAGTCAATGAGCAATTACTACACATTTGTTATAAATACCACTAGCTATCCAACAAGAAACCCTTTGCACGAATAATGCAAAATGTCATCTTCCAATTATCTAGTATCTTACACTGTAGTTTAAATTTCTTTAGCTATAGCTTAATATTCGCATCATCAATTAGATTCCGGTGTGTATTTTTATTTCGATACCTCGTTGGTGATTGAATTCTAGCGTTGTATCTCAATATCCTTGATTTATGTCGTCAATTGAATTCTAACATAATTCGAGATTGATCTTGTAACTTTTGGGCCTTGTCATTGATTAAACTCCAACTTTGTATGGGATTGTATAGTGTTGTTTGGATTAAAAAAGTTCGATTCCTCTTTGTATAAGATATCTTGTGTCCAGAGTTGGCTTAAAACCCTTGTCCCTTTAATAAAAAGCAAAGAATGATTTTCAATGAAAGATAGTTCATCACATTGTTCTATTTTCATGTAGGCTCATGTGTGTTAACACTTGATTTTTAGTCGACACATCATTAAAAAATAAAAAATCTAAATTTGGGTTTCGATCACGACGGAGCCTCATCTCTCGACCAAAAGTATCATTTTCATTTCATTCTTTTGCATTGTCATTTTTAAGCAATTTCTAACTTATTTTCAAGAAAAAAACTGAATAGTCAAATGGTTGACTTTCGAGTTGACTTTTTGGTCAACCCTTTGACCAAAAGTCAACCTAGGGCAAAAATTGACTTTTCATCCAGAAAGATTCCATTTAGCTTTAATTTCACTTTTGTCAAATCAATTTCTTGAAAAATCAAAGATTTGACCAAATATCGATCTTTTAGAAAGAGTCAACTAAATGGTTGACTTTTGGTCAAACCTTTGACCCATATATATGTATATATATAATTAAAAATACACAAATACATTTCTTTTAATGTTAATTTGACTTTTGTGTCAAAAATTTCACAAAATTCGATTAAGAACCTTGATTTCTGAATTTTTTAGTATTAGGTTCTAAATCAACCAAAAATAAAATTACTTTTATTCTAGTCATAATTAAATATAGTTTCTTATTTGATATTTGGTTTAGGGACTATTTGAAATCTACCTTTGCATCCAATTTTGCAATTTATTGAGTCAAAATGCAAATTGTCATTTTGAGTCCTAATTAGAAGACCAAAATCAATTCTTCATAATATACGAACGGACGATTGCATTTCACTCATTTTCTAAAGATAAGTCCAAATCTAGGGTCAATTTTGGGAGATTCACTTAGGTACATTATAGTTTGGTCGATTTGACTTATTCATATGTTAGAAAACCTAGCTAAGATGCTTCAATTGATGTAATTTGACTTGGCTCATTTTAGACTAGAATGTAATTGAAATAATTGAGCTTCAATTAGGCCAATTGAGGTTCAATTAAAAATATGAGTTTAGCTTGTGGCCTCACTTCAATAGGAATTCAATAAATTTAAACATTTTGTGCACAATTAATCAACTTGAGATAGCCCAATTGCATCTCTTTTGATCCAATTCATGTAGAAATATTTGGTTTTTTTTTTTTTTTTGGTACACAGGTAACCTCCGTGTGTTGCTTCGTGACGGAGTAAACCCTGGAGGAGCAGTAAAGTCATCACTACCATTGTTGCCCCAGGTAAGTCGTGGGTTCATTTCTCACAAAGCAAACAACGTAGTGGTTCAAACTTAGGACCTCTCCCGAAAGAAACCTGCGCTCAACCACTACGCCGCCACCACAGGTGGTAATATTTGGTTTTGTTTTTTTTGGTAAAAGGTAAGTATTATAGATAGACTAGAGAACTAGGAGGCCATACAAAGAACAACAGGGAAGAGCCGGCACCAAAAAAAACTTGCACTCAGAATGTCAGAGTACCACTCGAGTGGAAGGGTGCCAACCCGAGCTGCAGAGAAAAGATATAAGAAACAGAATAACAGGCAGCTAAAAGAAGGCTGACGAACAGCGTAGCCAGGGCAGAAAGCAGGCCAAAAATAAACGAAAATGGAGGGTAGAAATACGACCCCACAACACCAAGATACAACCAAATGAAAGCAGTAGCCGGGTGAACTCGAACCAGCAACAACAACGACTGAAAGACCCAGGGAAAGACGAGATAGAGAACCACTCAAACAAGGGGGAAGAGGGGGCTACCCATGAGCATCATCAATGCAAAGAAAAACACAAACGGAGACGGCCAAATGATCACTTCAGTAGGAGGCCGAAACGCTTACTCAAAGATAGAAGGGTGGATACCCCAACTAAGTTGAAGACATTTGTTGCGGGGGATATCCGGGACCTTGGAGAATGTAAGGGCCTTGTCTTTAACAACTTTGATTAGATGGGCTTTCATGGCTAGGAGGGAGAGCTGTTGGTTGCAGAAGATGATATTGTTTCTCTCCTTCCAGACAAGATAACATAAGGCACCAAAGGAAAATCTAGCCATTGATTAATGGAACCCTGGATCAGATAAGTGATTAATAGCCCACAAAAGGTTCACTTTCTAGGTCTGGTTTCTCCAAGGAAGATTAAACTTCGCTGCCCAAAAGGCCACAAGGCCGCGAGTAATGGAGCAGCCAAAGAAAAGGTGATTGATTGAATCCGGTCTAATTGAACAAAATGCACAAGACACATCCGGGATTCTTCCATAGGAGAGTAACCTCACCTGAGTAGGTAGACGATTGCGATTAATCAGCCACAGGTGAGTTTGATAACGAGGAGGGAGAGAGGGGCTCCAAATAAACTTGTACCAGTGACTTAATGGCTTCCTCGTCCTCAGGAGATTCCAAGCAGAAGCTGAAGAGTAGGTTCTAGACGAGTGACCCAGCCAAACCAGTCGGTCATTTTCCCCATTAAGGTTCGGAAGGGGCTCCTCCCAAGTCGCAATAACACCCGCAAATGAGGAAGGGGTGGACAGGGCTGCCAAACCAATTCTGATTGTAGCAAGACGTGGAATACCGGAGCAATAGATATCACGATTAGAGAAGATCTTATAGAAAGGGCCATGTGGATGCCAATATTTGAACCAGAAGGAGGCTGAAAAGCCATCGCCAACATTCCATCTAAACTGAAGCTAGATCAAGTCACGAAGACCAAGTAATTTCTTCGAAGCCCATGAACAGGACGTTAGCTTAGGCACAATCCAAAAATTCTTACGCTTTAAGAAGTTTGAGTGGATCCATTTACACCATAGGGACTCTTTATCAGTAAAGAGGATCCATAAGTGCTTGATCATTGCGGCCAAGTTACTTACTCGAATGGATCGAATCCCCAACCCACCTTCCTCCTTAGTTAGGCAAACATCATCCCAAGCCACCTTAGCCCCACCCGAACTCAAGGTTGGTCCTTTCCAAAGGAATTGTTGAAAGATTTGTTCAATTTGCTTAATAACCGAATAAGGCAATCTAAAGACACTCGACCAATACACCTAGATAGGGTGGAGGACCGATTTTATCAATTGCAACCTGCCTGCCATGGACAAGAATCGGTTGGTCCAAGATTGGACTCTCGAGGTGATAGCGTTCACCAACGCAGCACAATCTACTTTCCTAAGTCTAGTAGAAATAATAGGCACGCCAAGGTACTTAAAAGGAAGAGATCCTAATTGGAAGCTTGAGGCACTTACCAGGGCATCCGTAAGAGAAGTAGGCCCTCCCGAGATAAATATATTACTCTTGCGAAGATTGGGTAATAGGCCTGACCAGTTGACAAAGAGATGGATCCCATCCATTAAGCTTTGCACCGAGGTTAAGCTGGCCTTCGAGAATAATAGGACATCATCCGCAAAAAAGAGATGGGAGAGCTTAGTGGCTTTGCATCTCCAAAAGTAATCGAAACCTGGCTTATTAGATTGGCGGTTAAGGATACCAGTGAATACTTCCATAACGAGAGTGAAGATGTAAGGAGACATCGGGTCACCCTGACGAATTCCTCTTTTGCTTGAGAAAAACCATGAAGCTCACCATTTAGGGAGATGGAGAACATGGGTGACCGGATACAAGCCATGATGCGGTCAATAAACACACCAGGGAAGCCGAAAGCTTGAAGGGTTAGTTCGATGAAATTCCAATCCACCAAGTCAAAAGCTTTAGAAAAATCAACCTTAACGATGCATTTAGGCTGGTACGGTTCATGATGGAATTCACAGAATAATTCCTGAGCTAGCAGGATATTATCACTAATCCTTCTGCCTTTAACAAAGGCGTTTTGGGGAGGGCTGATGATGGAAGGAAGAATGGAAGCTAACTTGTTAGCAAGAATCTTGGTGATGCATTTATATATAGTGTTACAACAGGCTATGGGGCAAAAGTCATTAACTGTCGAGGCATTCGGGATTTTAGGAACCAAGGTGATGATAGTGGCATTAATTTGTCGAAGGAGGTGGCCTGAGTTGAAGAAATCTTGAACTGCCAAAATCACCGAAGGACCAACTATGTCCCACAACCGCTTAAAGAAATCTGCGTTGAATCCATCCGGGCCAGGGGCTTTACCATTTGCAAGGGAGAACATGGTATCCCGAATCTCCTCATCCGTAACAGGCCAAGAGAGGCTAAGAAAATGAGCATCGCTGATAGTATGATTCAAATGAGCACGAATATTATCAGACGAAGGCTTTACAGTAGGGGGAAGCTGCCAAAAGGTTACGAAAATGGGAGATAAAGAGTTGCTGAACTTCGGAGGGTCGATGTCGGAGATCTCCATCAATAATTGATAATATTCTATTCCGGAGTTGGCTCCGCTTGACCGAGTGATGGAAATATTTTGTGTTTCCGTCACCTTCTTTAAGCCAGCGCACTCTAGACTTTTGTCTGAAGAAGGACTCTTCTTGGATGTGAAGATCCGAGAAAGCTTGCAGGCGTTCCTTCTCTGTATCAGCTAAAGACTGGTTGAGCGAGTCTAATTGAATTGCATTTTGGGCAATCAACAGCAGACTTCTGGCTTCCTCTGTATGAATTGAGATATCCGAGTAGGCTGTCCTATTTAGGCCTTTAAGTCTGTACTTTAGAGCACGCAATTTGCAGCAAAGCGTGGGCGAGCCAACAAAGGAAGAATCCCATACCTATGCTACCAGCTCAAAGAAGGTCGGATGGGCCATCCAAAAGTTGAAAAACTTAAAAGGCTTACGATTGTTTGGAGTAGGGAGGATCCTAACAACCATTGGGGAATGGTCCGATACACCCGGTGCCAAGAGGGAGGCCTCCGAATAAGAGAATGTAGAGTTCCAAGCCGAATTTACAACAACCCTGTCGATCTTCCTTTGCTTGCGATTAGGTCCAGAGGAGGCTGCCCAAGTAAAGTAATTACCAACAAACCTAAGATCATCCAAGCTAGCTTGAATGAGACAATTGCCAAAATCTTCAAAGGCTGGAATCCAGTAGTTTGATCTATCCGCGCTATCAGAGGCATACCGGATAGCATTGAAGTCTCCCGCAACGATCCAAGGCTCATTCGGGTACAAAAGGCTGTAGTGATTCAACTCAGCCCACAACGGTCTTCTCAAAACAAATGAGTGCTCCGCATAAACCACCGATAAGTAGAAGGAAGTGCCATTAGTGATAGATCTCAAGCGGCCATGAATGGCCTGAGAAGAGCAGCGTACATAACAAAAAGGGCATAGGCAGGGTTCCAACCCACCCAAACTCTACCTCTTGCTAAATACACATAATTGAAGCACCAATTTCAACCAGGAAGCAAAGCAACGGAGACGGTATGAAAAACATTAGGCGAGATCTTAGTCTCCAAGATACCAATGCAACAAATGTTATTGGTTCTCACAAAATTCCTAATTTCGGCCTGTTTAAGGGGGGTGCCGAGACCCCTAATATTCCAAACACCAAAAAACATGGGACCCAAAAAGGAGAGAAAGTTACCTTTTCTTGCCGCCTCGCTTTTTCGCCGAGGGTGGCATCAGTTTAGAATTCAAAGGGAAACGCACATCAGCTGATGCAGGTCGAAGATTTCCTTTCTGCCTTACAAGGGCTGCAAGGGTCGGTTCAGGGGGAAGATGGGGAGGGTCAGGATCCGCAGGGATGGCTGAAGCAACTACATCAGGAGAATCCGATTCACTTCCATTAGAACTGATCTCATCTAGGACTTCAACATTCGAGGGGGAGGCAGGATCCACCATAGCATCGCTTAATGCTCCAATAATACCGGCTTGGGGGTTATCATCAATTCTTATCTTTAGGGGGGCAATTACCTTAGGAGCAGGCTCGACCAGAACCATATCTTGAGGTTGCTTGCCACGAGAGGGAGGGATAATATTATGAACTAGCGAGTCTTGATGAATGGCAGGATTTTGAAATCTTCTTTTACCACAAACTTCACGCCATTCATTAGCAGGCAGAGGAACAGGCCTTCTAGCGGGTGTATTGCCAGCTTTAGGGGAGACCGGGATAGCATGATCAGCACATCGATGGCCAAAACAAACACAGGATGGGCAAAGAGAAGGAACCCATTCGTAATAAACAGACACAAAGCGGGGCTCATCATTTAACGTGAATTCAATCACTTCAGGGAGAGTGCTCGAAGCATCAATCTCCACACATATACGGGCAAAAGCCACAACAGTCATTTCTTCAGTTCGACTATCCACATGGAAAGGCTTACCTAGAGCACTAGTAAGAGCACTAATACCTGAGGCTGACCAAAGAGAGACCGGAACATTTCTGAGTCGGACCCAAATTGGGACTGAATTGTGGCTAGCCTTCTTGAGTTCCATCGTTGGATATCATTGTTGGAAGACCAAGGGAATCTTGGAAACCATAATCGGTTCTCCTTCAAGAACCTTCCGCCTAAAAGCACAATCCGGTATATGGAAGAAGTAGTAACCCAGATCAGCAGGTATTACTTCAACTAGATGGTGACCCCAAGCAAAGCTGAGAGCAGCCTTGTCATATCAAGGGGGAGTCTCTTCCTAATATAATGGCCAACAAGGCATTTCTCCCATTTTGGGTGAGCAGCTTGCATAATCTCCTCAGAGATTTGCACAACAATTTTATTATCAATAACGGCAGGAGGAAAATAGGATAAACTATATCCTTTTGTACTCGACCAAGTAACGACCGCCCAAGAACGGGTGGGGGGTGGCTGAGGAGCTTCTGTAGAAGGGCCCAGTTGAGTGACAAAAGCCTTACCAAAAGTAGAAGTCAATCCTTGGTGAACAGCAGTGCGCTGAGCCTGAGGAAGACGATAGGAAGGCACGGGAGTACCACCCGCGGCTGAACCTTTAATCTTTCCATTCGGAGCCATGGAGGTGGAGGGGCTCACACCACTAGGTTGAGAGAAAGGAAGCCCACCAAGCTGAAATCGAGCTTTCCTTGCTCTGCTTTGACCTCTGCTTCGCGATCGACCTTTCTGGCCACGGGCATCCCTAAATGCAGAAAATTGACGGCCATGAGGGATGCGAGAAGAAGGGGGAGGGACGGAGGCTTCCTTCAAAGCCTCAGGAAGAGGCTTACCCAGGATTCCATCTGGGATCGAGGAGGACGACGCCATTACAGTAGGCGTAAACCAGAACCTGAAAACCTAATCACATAGCCCATGAAATCCGAAAGAGGAGGCCATACCAAGCGAAATCCTTCAGTCAAGATGTAGATCGGGTCTGGGCGGGGTTCGTCTCCGAAAACGAGCTCAAATGGATGGCTGAGCTGGCGGGAGCCAACAACAGCCAGTTCCAGTGAACAGTAGCGCGCATATCAGCTAGAGAGAAAAGAGATAAACAGTAAAGTATCGGGCGCTTGTTCTTTGTAGCTCTTTGGTTTTGTTTGAATTGGGTAAAACTAGAAAAATCAGAATAAAAATCGGACAAAAATTCAACCCAGTGTTGACAAGCGTTGACTAGATTTGACCGACATTGATCGGCAAATTTTTCCAGTCATTTTTTTGGCTGGAAACCACCCTCGCTAACCCACTTCATGGCCAATGCATTTATGCCCTCAATTTTTAAATTTCAAAATTTTCCCCAAATTTTACGAAATTTGCAAATTTGCCCCCTAAGTTTGATGAAATTACAAAAGGACCCAAACTAATCCCTTACCTCAAGATTAGATCATCATCGTCTATCGAGAATGCATCGTGATAATTCAATTTAAACATGTGATGGATTTAGGTGTCATATTAGGGTTATTAAGTTTGTTGAGAAGAAAGATTAGTGCCCTAACCCTTGGATCGATCCAAGGGCTAGGATGGCCTCTCTCATGTACATATAAATATTATTTTCCTCTGAAAAAAAGGGGCTCGTAGAATTCCAGATCTGAAAAGTGAAAGGAGTCTCTCTCTCTCTCTCTTTCTTTTTTTTTTTCTCTCTCCCCACCGACTTTCTCCCTCTCATCTTCGCGTGCATTTTTTTTTCCGTTGGCCGCACCACCTCTCGCCAGCGTTCAGCCTCTTTCTAGCGAGCTCTCCGGCACTACCAATCATCACAACGTTCCTCTACCCTTCCTTGAGTTCCAGGTGGCTAGGATTAATCAAAGAAGTCACCGGTGGTCTTTTAGTGCCCAATCTAATAGCTGTTTTGTCCAGCAGCAAATCGAAGCAAATCCGGCATCATCTTCAGCATCTCTAGCGATCTCAGTCCCTTTGGGACAGTCCTTGACGTTCCTAGGTGTCGCGGTGGCTCGGTGATAATTCACAGGAGCTTGTTTCATGCGAAAACATCAAGAGGTAAGCTCTTTCGCCTCGAGCTCAATGAAGCGAGGTCCCAATAGGAGATCGGGGCTAGAGCTCATCTTAGGAATTGATTTGTGAGATCTATGATGACTTGATGATGTTTCGGATGTATTGGGAAGGAAACATATAGGTTGTGATGATGATAATATGTTTGATTGCTTGGATAATCATTATTTTGCAATTTCGGATCCATGACGGATCTCTCTATGCATATGCCTAGAAACGAGCTAGTAGATGTGCTTTTTTGTGCTCGATGCTTTGGTAAGAGTCAAAGATGACTTGATTAGCTTTTCAATGAGCTATAGCACATCCTGATCTGATGTCATTTACTATCTAAAATTTGCTTCGAAAGTCAGGAGATGATTATGGAAAACTGACATGTTTTAGTTCACTATTATGTATTGATCGATCTTGGTTTTTTGTCGATTTTCTGTGGATTTTTGTGGATTAAATCTTAAATAAACGCTTTCATGAAAATTGTTCAAAATATGTTTCTCTACAACATACATTTTTTTTTTCTAGAATTCGTGAAAATCATTTGGATAGGTCAATCCTAAAAAACATCGTTCTTATTTCTGCACGTTTTTTTTTACAACAGTAGTAACTTTCTATTTTGACCAAAATGAGGTCCCAAATGACCTTGTTTTAGCTCGAGCCCTCTAAGGATTAGATAATAAAAATTTGGAGCTTTGAAATGGTAGGATGCACACCCCAATTGAGTGTCATTTGACTCTCAAAAAACACCTCCGAAGATTAATGATTCTGCAGTAGTTTAGGTCTTTTTCGGTTCTGATTCTATTTCGTCTTCTAGCTTTTTTATTTTTGTGCTGACTTTTGTAAGCATTTTTTGACAAAATTTTCTTCATGAGTTTTGTTAAAAATTATCTCATACATGTTATGTAATTTTTTCATGATTTTTGGATGTGTTCAACTAGGTTAGATCTACTCGAATCTAAGCCTAGGCCAATCTGTTCCATATCAATCTCTAATTTTGCTATGTTTGTGTTGAGTTTTGGAACAACTTTTTTCATAAAAGTTTCTCATACAGGTTTTATGCATGTCCTGTATCTTGTTCAAAATTTTTAGACATGTTTAGTTCGGTCAAAATCACTTAGATCTAAACATAGGTGAGCCTAACCTGTATTGGTCCAAGATTTGTTTTGATGAAATTGAGTCCATAAATGTACATATTTGGTCTCAAATCCTTCATGAGAGTTGAAATGCATGATATATATGTTCAATTGATGCATACTTTGCAAGGTTTTTACATTGGCAGTGTGAATCAATTGCATACATTAGAATAAAAGGTATTACAGCAACATGTGCTAGACATATAGTTTGTCTATTTTGCCATTTTTGCCATGAGTCTTATGATCTTAATTGAGTTGTGACTTCTTAACAAGAAATCTTCATCATCATATGTTATGCATGTGAGATTTTTGGTATGATTTATGCATGTCTTGAGGGTGGCTGAAATCATGCTTATTCTGTAAACTTAATGCTGAAATGAAAGTGTGTCATATGTGCACATTTCTGTGCTTGTTTGAGCCATCTAAGGATCAAATCTTATGACCATGCCTTCTTGATGATTGAATTGCGTGTTGTAAGGTTCGCATACGTGTTTAGGTCATATTATTTGAGTTTCATTTTGCATATTAAATTATCTCACAAAAAGTGTTCATCACACTTAGAATTCCTAAGCATATCATGGAGAATCATAAATCATCTCATAATATCATTTAAATTGTATGACATTTTGCATGCCGACTTAGAATTAAATGACTATCCAAACTTTCCGTCGCATCCAATCCTAAGTCTTGAGTGATTTTTTTTATGTCGTTTGGGTGTTCTTTGAGTGATTTCAAGGTTTTCTAATGAATGCTTATGTTCTGTTTTCTTAATTACTAATGCACACACTTTTAAGATCTCGATCTTAGGATACCAAATTGACCTAGTCTGGACTCAAGCTTTTCTAGGAAGACATAAGACACACTTAGAAGTTTCTAATGCCGCTAATTTCATGCCAATTGCTCATCGGTTGGACCACTTCTCCAATTTTTCAAAACTAGATCAGAATTTGGATAATGGATCAAATTCGGACCCCTATTCTAACCCACATTTGGACAGGTCTTTGATATTTTTGTTCCATTTTTTCTATTTGGAATCTGAACTTGGTCTCTTAATGAAACTTGCTTTTTATCATGTTGGCTATATTGTGTGTAAATTTGATGGTTTTCAAATATGATTTGATAGGACAAATCCTCATGACATTAGTTGAATGTTCTGTTGTTTTGACAAATTTCTAATGGGTTGTTGCTAGTCGTTTGATTTTTGTAAAATCATGTATAGATATTTTATGAAAAATTTATCCACGAAAGTTGTTCATCATCATGTCATGCATGTTAGAGAATTTTTTTTCATTGTCAAATTGTCATTAGTTATTGCCCAATTTTGTTGTCCTTGCATGTTCTAAAATTTTCTGATATAAACAAAATTGTGATTGTTTAGTTATATCATTTAGGTTAGTTTGTGCATGAAATTTCTTCATGAAAATTGTTCTAAATGGTTTGATCTTTGTTGTTAAATAATCGACCTTTTCGAATTGCATCTTTCAAAAAAATGCTTTGGTACATGTGATGTTTCTCAAAAAACGATTTCTAAAAAAGTTATTTCCCAAAGCCCAATTTGGCTTAAGGTAAAAATCACAATTTGGACCATATTCAAAATGTCCGCAATGCTTGTGAGTGCATTTATGCGAGTCCTGAGCTAGCCTTGGCAATTGAATGTGTTCCACAGCCTAGATATTTTGTAATCCTAAATATCTTCACGGAAAAAACCACCAAAACCCTAAACTTTGCCAACTGTGACATATTTATCCCAAACTTTTTTTTTGTGACACTAAAAACCCCAAACTTTAGACCGCGTGACACATCTACCCTATGTTAGGGTTTTGTGAAAAAATACAGTTAAAAATACGTGGCCGCTAACGTGGACGATGGAATGCAAACAGCGCTCACGGCACCCACACGGCTCTCGCCTTCTCCCTCTCCTCCGCTCGTGAACTCTCCCGGAAAATCTCGTCGTTTCTCAAGAAAATGCCCGAGCTGGAGGACAACAGCCCCGGCCGCGGCGGCCCAACGAGTCCGTTGCCTGATGACGCGGCGGCGGCGGCCCCGGGGGAGTCCATCATGGACCTCAACCTCGACATCTACAGTCCGTGGCCAATGATGGATCATCAGCTCCACTTCACCGCGTCTCCCATCTTCTTGTCCGCCTCTGACCAGCCCAGCTCGCCTCTCTGCGCCTTCTCCTGCGGGTCCGAGGACAAGCTTGTCGCCGCAGGGGTCCACCTCTCCAATTGCTCTCGGTTTGTCGCATGTCAGTCTTGAGTCCATTCGAATTCGTTCGCTTTCGGTTTCAAGTCGGGTTCTTGCGGATCGCGATTGATTGAGCTGGAGTTGGGTCGTTGAAAAGCTCTGTTTTTTTTGGCCATCTGAGACTTGAGAATTAAGGGTTGACTTTCTTCACCCGCGTTCACTTGCTTGGTTTTGGTCTTCTCTGGTTTTACGATATCTGGAAAGTTGAAAATTTTCCTTGTTTGGAACTAATCTGAATTCGTTGCATGTTATTTTGACTTTTTTTCCCTCTTTGACTAATCGAGAAATTTGGTCTGATGGTACGGTGTTTGTTTTCTATCGCTTCAAAAAGCTTGGGAATCAAAGCAAGGAATTTGAATTAATTGGTGGGATTGCTCCTTCTTCAAATATCAGTGGCTCTTTGCCACTTCCACCTCCCATTTCACCTCATTTCCTATATATATTGTGTGAGAATTATGAATTCTGAGAATCATGAACTATGAAGTTGCCTCTTGCTTGAAGTTTGATTTGTTCCAATTGTCTGCAATGGCCTGTGAAGCCACGGCTACTGAGTTTTTACTGATAAGTTGTTTTCGAATATATAGATCATCACAATTTAGAGACCGAAGCTCCCACTGAGGATAGTGATCGTGAAAAGCTGCAGTCACCATATTTGGGGCTAACGGCATTTGGAAATCCCGATGGATACTGTATCATTAAAGAAAGGATGACCCAAGCTCTTCATGACTTCAAAGAATCAACTAAACAGCTTGTTCTAGCTCAGGTTTGGGCACTGGTAAAGAATGGTGGTCGGTACATCCTTACAACTTCAGGGCAAACCTTCGTTCTTGGTCCAAATACTAATGGGCTTCACTAGTACAAATGGTGTCTATGATGTATTTGTTTTCTGCGGATGGGGGGAATGATGGAGAGAACTGGGACTTTCTGATCATGTTTTCCAGCAAAAGCTGCCTGAATGGACTCCTAATGTACAATACTACACCAGCAAGAATATCCGAGGCTTGATTATGCTCTTCATTACAATGTTCAGGGAACCTTGGCATTGCCCATCTTTGAACCATCAAGCCAATCTTGTGTTGGTGTTCTTGAACTCATTATGACTTCACAAAGGATTAACTACGCACCGGTGGTTGATAAAGTCTGCAAAGCACTTGAGGTTGGGTTTGTTTAAAAATCATGCTTTCTTTCTTTGAAAAGTCTCCTATTTGGCACTGGTGACAGTCTCGTTCTTTATTGCATTAATTTGTTGGTCGTCAGTTTCTAATATTATTTATTGATTTATCAACATGTGGAGAGAGCATTACAAGAATTTGGCAGTGATACAATCAGAGTTTTCTGTAGGCAGTGAACTTGAAAAGTTCTGAAATCCTGGATCATCCAAGCACACAGGTAACGTGCACCAAGTTTTCACCACATCCCCAACTTAATGCTGGATTAAGATAGTACAATGGTTTGCTCTTTCATTTTTCTTAAATCAGCTTTTGAACCAGATATGCAATGAAGGGCGGCATAATGCATTGACAGAAATTTTGGAGATACTGACAGTCACATGCGAAACCCACAAGCTACCTCTGGCTCAAACCTGGGCCCCATGTCAGCATCGCAGTGTTCTGGCTAATGTTGGTGTGAAAAAGAGTTGTTCTAGCTTTGATGGTAGCTGCATGGCACAAGTTTGCATATCCACAACTGATGTGGCATTAGCATCGCTGTGTTCTGGCTAATGTTGGTGTGAAAAAGAGTTGTTCTAGCTTTGATGGTAGCTGCTTGGCACAAGTCTGCATGTCCACAACTGATGTGGCATTTTATGTTGTAGATGCTCATATGTGGGGCTTTCGGGAAGCTTTGTGTTGAGCATCGCTTACAAAAGGGTCGGGGGGTCGCTGGGAGGGCTTTCTTGTCCCAGAGCCACCTCGTCATGTTGTCCATGCTTAGTTTCTTCTTGCAAGCATACATTACCAGAGAGGGACTTGTTGAGAATCTTGCGAAGCACCTCAGCAACCCATTCAAAAACAACTTGCTCACTAAGATTGCCAAAACAGCAGAAAAACTCCTACCTTGTGATTTTAGTTCTTGAGATTATCCTCTTAAATGTGGGAATGAGTTGTACATCTCAACGAGACAGCTTGAGGCATTAATCAGAATTTCTACTTGGAACTTTTTCTCGTGATCTATGTAGAGGGCTTGATCAAGTTGGCCCTGAAGATTGTAACATCTTGAATATTCTTTTGTCATTGTACGTGCAAAAATCTTCTTTAGCACACTAATGTACAATTGATTTTCACTTTTATTGTCATGACCCGGTTGAACTTTGAACTTTGAAACTCATCCTCCATATAATTAAGATTGCTCAAACTAAGTGACTCTTGCAATTGCCACATAACATTCTTGTCATATCTCAACGTTTCTCCTATTATGGCATCAGGTAGTTTCTTGGCTTTAGTCTCTTGTACAAAAAGATAATGATGCTAAAGCAGGTCCCTCGCTCTACAGATTCTCATTTCCTTCACACACTTTATCGTCAATCCTGAAGAGAAGTGAAAGTGATAGGAGAAACGAGGGAAAGTGGAAGTCTCAACTGAAAGCAAAATAAATAATCTAATCACATCAGCATATCCACAATTGTATAATGATTCATAATTAGTGTTTAACTTGGATTACAACAAAAAATGAACTCTTGCAATTCGACCAAAAAGGAACTTGGATTACAATCAAAAGGCTTGCACTCTTTATTTTTATTTACAACCAAACAAGCACAAGCAATTCTATGTTAGTGTTGAATTCGGATTACAACCAAAAAGGAACAAGCAACAACTTCTTGGCTATGAACAATTGGATGGAATTCACATCTACTTCAATGTGGAGCATTACTTGTAGATTCTTGAGTTCCACATGGTCCAAAAGTCTTAGTTGAGACAGGTTGGTCTAACTTGCAAATTCTTGTATTCTTATATCTCCTTGTCTGGTAAATGGCCTTTTCACCATGGCTGGTCTTGGATGTTTTCTTGGTCTCCCCCTTTTACCCTACATAGAAAAGCATAAGTTACAATAAGTATTGTCATGAGACCATGTTAGTATCGAAGGCTTGGGCCTATATAAGTTTTCTTGGTCTTCATTTTTCTCTTATCCGAGGTTTGATTTGTGTTGTTGCTAGAGGCTTCGAACATGTTCTCTTCTTGTGTCCCAAGTCCTGATAGTTTGAGCATGAGATGATTACCCTGACTTTCACCAATTTATTCGAATTAGTATTTGGATTAACCATGGCCTTTTCTTGTCATTTTCTCAACATTCTCACCTTGCTTATTGCGTTGTTTCTTGGGTCTCCTTGAAAGCTTTTTGGATGGCGGAGGCAATATTGGCTCTTCAGTGGATAGTGGCCACATTTTCTTCCTATTCAATGTCGGTAATGGAAATTGGTAGCATCTTTCGTCGGCATCCTTTTTGAAGCAATCATCAACATACCGATTAATCTCATACTTCATATAATTAATACATGAGATAGCATGACTACAGGGTATTCCTGAGATATCCCATTGCCTACAAGCACACGTCCTCCCCCTCAAGTCTACTTCAAATCAATCATTATTGACTTCCACTTCAAATTTTTCCCCAATGCATGGTTTGGTAACACAATACCGAGACTTCATCTTTGCTTCCTCGACCTTTGCCCTAATTTATGGACATAATTCATCTTGGGAACCCATCGTCAATTAGCTTTTCTCATACATTCTCACCATCAAAGCTGTTCTTATTGCCCCTACCATATCAATAATTGGCATCTCTCTTTGCTTGCAAATGTATGCATTGAAAGTTTCACTCAAATTGTTTTCAATGGCATCACATTTTCGCACGACCTTTATGAATGCCATGTAGAAATGCTACGGTCCTTGCCTCATGAAATCTTCATAGGCATCAATAGACTCCCTCTTCATTCCTTCAATTACTATATTGAATTCAACCTCATATGTGGCATATGCAACTCTCCATAAGTAATTTCGAAATGTTTCTCCCTTATACAATTTTTTCCAGTTTGCATAAATGTGCCTTGAACAATTCCTATGTTCTGCACAAGGAGCCAATGAAGAAACTAGATTGATAAGACCCTACAAAACATAATTGAAATGCATTAAAAAAGCCTTACAAGACATAATTCAACGACTATTATAAAGGAATTGATGAAATTTGAGATTCATTCTACATTTTGTTGATCACTTATGAATGTCCAATCATCACCTCTATCTACTTGAAGGTCTATAAATAGAAACTTCAGGAACCAAGTCCAATTGTCTTGTGTTTCTACTTCAACAATAGCCCATGCGACTAGAAACATCTGATTATTTCCATCTATTCCAACAGCACAAAGTAGCATTTGCTTTCTACGATTTTAATAAAACAACCGTCTAGTCCAATTACTTTCCTACAACCTTTTAGACAACTCTTTTTCAACTCTTCGATGCCTACATAAAATCTCTTAAACATGTTTTATGGTTGTCTAAGTAAAAGATGAAATGTGTTGTTCTTACTAGATTGCTCCAATTGAGCTTTATAAGATGCCAATAACTTATATTGCTCAACAAATGGACCCCAGATAGTTTTAAGAGCTCTATTAATTGCTCTATAACAGGTTCTTATGTTGAGCATGAGTCCCCACATTTCCATTGCATCTGCCTGTAATTGTGTTGTGGTATATTTCAAATGAGCTCTGATCTTAGGCAAAAACTCTTCTGCAAGCCATATGTAATATGCACTTCTATTTCTCATGCTTCTAGGGCAAGTATGTTTTTCTCCAATATAGAACAACATTTTAAACATATTTCTACATTCATAAAAATAATCATACAAAATGATTTAGTAGTATCTCCTACTAAAATTGCTCTTTTCTAGACTAGGATTAGATTTCTAGGTCATTATATCCATCTCAAGTACTATAACTCCCATAGAAAGATCAATCTCTTTTACTGATAAATTTCCTGACGAGATTAAAGACAAAACCCAACTACAAAGGTTTTTAGGTAGCATCAATTATATTATAGATTTCTTTCCCAATATAAATATCATTTACAAACCTTTACACCAAAGGTTACGAAAAGATCCACTACCTTGGACTTTTGTCCATATTGACATTGTCAAACAAATAAAAATTTATGTGAAAGATATACCATGCTTACATCTTGCTGATCCTTCTACTTTCAAAATAGTTGAGACGATGCTTTAGAATTAGGATATAATGGCATTCTCAAACAAGTCAATAACAACAAAGGATAAGTTATTCAGTTTATATTAAAACATTGGAATTCCAAAGTCAACAAAATTATTCTACAATCAAAAAAGAAATACTTGCTATAGTTTTATCTATATCAAAGTTCCAAGGAGATTTATTAAATAAAAAATTTCTCTTGAAAATTGATTGCAAATCAGCCAAAGACATTTTACAAAAGGATGTTTTAAACATTGCATCAAAACAGACTTTTGCCGGAGATGCCAAGCCATACTTTTAGTATTTGATTTTGACATTGAATTCATAAATGGTTCTTCAAATTCATTACTTGATTTTCTCACAAGAGAATTTTTACGGGGGATACCAATATGCCATGATCCAAAAAAGACAAAGATAAAGGTAAAGGCAAAGCCACTGCTAAACTCTCAAATACACCACCAAAGCCAAAAGGCTTAACATCCGTCAAGACATCGCTCCAAATGGTCGAAAACAACCAAACATTCTTACAACAAACACCTTTGACAATAGAATCCATATCGTCTGAACCCATGCTAGCCTTTAATCAATTAGCCAATATGCTACCAAAAGAAACAATATTGTTACTTGCCCAATCTTTACAAAAAAACATTAAAAAAAAAAAAGAGCTTTCTAATGACATTGAGGTAAGTAACAATCATTCCCCCGCTTGCTACACAAAAACAAGTGGAATACAAAAGAATTTTGAATGAGGTGGTTATTAGGCCACACGCAACCCCTCATTCTCAAAGATCAAATTTTTTTCCTAAAACATCTTTTCAAAAAATATTGACTATGGAAGATGGATTCATCGATGAAGATCCAAGCAAATTTGCAAAAAAACATATTTCCAAAAAATTGGCTTTTCAAACCTCATAATACAAGCAAAATCCTTACTTATTATGAGCAAATTCTAGTAGAAATAGAATCAGCAAAGTTCACTCACTTTGCTGAATAAAAAAACAATACAGGAAATTTTCTTATACTCCACTATATCTATCAGTAAAGTCATACACCCCTCACACTAGGGAGATTCAACCCATACACCCAGAAAATTCCAAACCAGACTGATACCATAAAGGGGTTAGGATCGGAGTAGTATATGAGAGAACAAGGAAGTATAAATGATTAACAGATCTATAAGAATAGAGAATGTACGAAGACTGTATAAAAACTTAAATAAAATTTCCAGAATTAAAAATAATGTAAAGACTAAAGGCAATATATAATATATAAAGTAAGAGTATGCATAAACAAAAACAAACCATGAAGGTGGTCTGAACTTCTATTGAATAAACTGGAAATTACATGTATTGAAAGATACATAAACTAAAGCATCAAGTCATCCACTAAGGCGGTAATCCGCACTCCATGGAGTATTGATGTTTGTATTACAAAAAATGGTTAATCAACTATCATGTAAGTTGGTAACCCTATATAAAACTATGTATGTGAAAAACTAATTTACTTTGAAACCAAGGGATACAAGGTAAGAGAGCTTGGAGATGGAAGAGAGGAGGATGGAGATCGAAGGGATGATGGCTTACAAGTGAGAGGAAGAGAGAGAGGAAGAAGAGAGAAATCTGGAAAATTTCGAGGTTCTCTTCTTCTATGTCGAGAGGGTGTATTTATAGGAGGTGTTACAATGAAAAAGCTACATTCCTGAACAGTGTAAAGTGAACAGTGAATAGTGAACAGTGTATGAACAGTGTATATCTATCATGCTACAGTGTATAACCTTTGTGCCGCTTGTAACAGTGTTAGCATGTAAAGTCTTGAGTTTAATCTTTATCTAGGTTGATCTCGTAGCAGTCGTCTTCATTTGTGTTTCCACTGTGATGTGACTGTGAGGATCCGTCTGTATTGTCTTTAGATTCAGAAGATTCACATTATGATCCTTTCACTTCAGAGAGCATTGTTCTGAGAATATTGCAGTATTCCTCCTTGCTCTGGACTACAGCCAGTGCTGCACATGCAATAGATTTTTCTTGTAGAAAAGATGTATTTGATGGGACTGTGGTTATTTGATTTTTCTGGCTATTTAGCCATGTCCTAACCGCAGCTTCGGATCCTTGGTCATGAAATTTGAATCCGTCCCACTATTTTGTTTTGTATTTTCGAATAAGTACCGGTACACCCGGTTTATTGGATGTATTGTATTCAAATTTCCATACTGTTACTCAAGAGATTCTGAATATTATAAAGAAATGCATAAGGCATAGGAACCTTATATCATGCGGTGTTGGTACGAAGTATTCATTGAAAATCTTGTATCCTTGTTTGACCGTGGGGTGTAGTATTATGTCCAAAGAACTAAAGAGATCCCACCAAGAGTCAAACCATTTTGGTAGGCTTTGTCTTGGGAAATTGTCTTTAAAGAATAATAACAAGGTGTGTTGGAAATTTGTATTTTGTCTGAAAAAAAATTCCACTAAGCTTGTTGGTAGTCCCAGTATGTATATGAGAAGGAATATGGTAGGCTTTGGGTAAGTCTAGTTTGGAATTTTCTGGATGTATGGGGTGAAGCTTCCAAATATGAGGGATGTATGACTTTACTAATGGATATAGTGGAGTATAGGATATTTTCTATATTGTTTTTATCAGCAAAATGAGTGAACCTTGCTGATTCTGTTTCCACTAGAATTTTCTTATAATAAGCAAGGGTTTTGTTTGTATTGTGAGGTTTGAAAAGCCAATTTTTTGGAAATATGTTTTTTGCAAATTTGATTAGATCTCCATCGAAGAATCCATCTTCCATAGTCCATATTTTTTGAAAAGATGTTTTGAGGAAATTTTTTGATATTTGAGAATGAGGGTTGCCTGTGGCCTAATAACCACCTCATTCGAAATTCTTTTGTATTCCGTTTCTTTTTGTGTAGCAAGCGAGGCATGATTGTTACTTACCTCGATGGCATTAGAAGGCTCTTTCTTTATGTCTTTCTGTAAAGACTGGGCAAGTAACAATATTGTTTCTTTTCGTAGCATATTGGTTAACTGATTAAAGGCTAGCATGGGTTTAGATGATATGGGTTCTATTGTCAAAGGTGTTTCTTGTAAGAATGTTTGGTTGTTTTCTGCCATTTGGAGCCATGTCTTGACAGATGTGAAGACTTTTGGCTTTTGTGGTGTATTTGAGGGTTCGGTAGTGGCTTTGCATTTGCCTTTATCTTTGTCTTTTTTGGATCTTGGCATATTGGTATCTCTTATAAAAATTCTCTTGTGAGAAAATCAGGTAATGAATTTGAAGAATCATTTATGAATTCAATGTCAAAATCAAATACTGAAAGTATGGCTTGCCATTTGGCAAAATCTATATTGATGCAATGTTTAAAATGTCCTTTTGTAAAATGTCTTTGGCTAATTTGCAATCAATTCTCAAGAGAAATTTTTGATTTAATAAATCTCCTTGGAACTTTGATATAGATAAAACTATAGCAAGTATTTCCTTTTTGATTGTAGAATAATTTTGTTGAGTGGAATTCCAATGTTTTGATATAAACTGAACAACTTGTTCTTTATTGTTATTGACTTGTTTGAGAATGCCACCATATCCTAATTCTGAAGTATCAGTCTCAATTATTTTGAAAGTAGAAGGATCAGCAAGATGTAAGCATGATATATCTTTCACATGAATTTTTATTTGTTTGACAATGTAGTATTGACAGAAGTCCAAGGTGGAGGATCTTTTCGTAACCTTTGATGTAAAGGTTTGCAAATGATATTTATATTGGGAAAGAAATCTATAATGTAATTGAGGCTACCTAAAAACCTTTGTAGTTGGATTTTGTCTTTAATCTCGTCAGGAAATTTATCAGTGAAAGAGATTGATCTTTCGATGGGAGTTATAGTACTGAGATGAATATAATGACCTAGAAATCTAGTCCTGGTCTAGAAAAGAGCAATTTTAGTAAGAGATACTACTAAACCATTTTGTATGATTATTTTTATGAATGTAGAAAGATGTTTAAAATGTTGTTCTATATTGGAGGAGAAAACAAGAACATCGTCTATGTAAACAATAATGTATTCAGAATAAGGATTAAAGATGTCATTCATGATTCTTTGGAATTCTGAAGGGGCATTTTTAATGCCGAATGGCATAACATTCCATTCATATTGGCCAAAGAGAACAGTAAAAGCTGTTTTGTATTTATCCTTTTCAATGATTTGGACTTGCCAAAAACCTAACATCATGTCAAATTTTGAGAATATTTTTGACCTACAAAGTCTGTTTAGTAAATCTTTTTTATTGGGTATAGGATACCTTATCCATCTAAGGGCTGTATTAAGAGGTTTATAATTGATAACTAACCTGGGAACTCCTCTTTCTAGTTCAATATTTTTATTGACATAAAAAGCAAAGCAACTCCATGGTGATTGACTTTTTCTTATGATTTTTTTATTCAAGAGATCTTGTATTTCTGCTTGACAGAATTTCAAAACTTCTTGATTCATTTGTGTCGGGCGAGCTTTGGTAGGTACTTTGTTTTTAGAAAAATCTTGTTCATAAGGTAATTAACAATATGCTTCTTCCTTTCCCAAAAAGCATTGTGTAGAGTAGAGCATATAATTTTCTCTATGTTTTTTTTTGTAGGGAAGCTATTTTTTCTACGATATTAGGTTTTATAAGATTTTTTTCTATTCTTTTGAATTCTAAATCTTCTTTTAAGAATTCAAGTTGGTTTTCTTTGTCTTTTATGAGGCAATTTATTTCAGAAATAGAATGTTCTTGTAAAATATTTAGGCTTCTTTTTTGTGGTTTTGTTATGAAGTTGAAAGTGATTTTCTGTTTAAAGCATGAGTTTAAATACCTTCATTAGTAACTGTAAAAGGTTGGATTAATTGTATGAAAGGTGTTCCAAGAATTACCTGTTGTCTCATATTTTTTTACTAAAAGAAGAGATGTTTTGTAAGACATTTGATCTTTTATTATTAATGCTTTTGGTAATTTGGATTGGATATTAAGTTTATCACCTAATGCTGATTTTAGAGATTCATAAGTTTTATCAAAGTATATTGTCGGAACAATGCCTTCTTTGATACAATTGAGATCAACTCCGTATCAAATAATGCTGTTGTTTCAATAATAAACTCATTGTTGATTTTTATCATAATATTTATTATCCATTTCCTAGATGTTATTTCTGTTAATAACATAAGAAAGGCTGGTCCGAAGTATCATATATATTGGTGATTTCGTTTTCATCTTCTAATTTTGTCTTTCCTTTTATGACAAGAGATTTGATGTAAAAAATCTCTTATTTCATTTATATCTATGTTTCTTTTAAGGCTTGGATTTCTAATTTTTGTTGTTTTATTTCATTTTGGAGGTCATTCATATTAACTGGTCTGGACTGAGGTTTTTTGTTTCTATTCAAAATGGCTTTTAAATTATAGGAAGTATTGGGTTTGGAGGTAATATTCAATGAAGAATGTAGTCTATCTAGGTATTCTTTCTTGGCTTCAAAGTTAGTGATTTTATCAACAGTGCTAAGGAGAAATTCTTCTTCTTTTGTTAACATGTTTATTTCAGAAACGGGTTTTTTACGGGAGAGGCGTCTTCATAATTAGAGTCGAGGAGGAATCTATTTCATTAATCGAAGACCTTCTTCCTCAAGGAGTTCATCAGAAGTATCACCATTTTCTGTGAAGATGTTGTTTAACTAATTAAGAGTATTGTCATCAAGAGAGATTTCATTCAATTTTTTATTAATCCTACAATATTTTGAAATATGACATTTTCTACTACAAGAATAACATTTAATGTCTTTAAAATAATTTCTATCAGTATGAGGTCTATTTTGGTTATTCCAGTATCTTTGTTTATTCCTACGAGGTTGAGTTTTGTTGTGATGTTTCTTTGTTTCTTTCTCAAAAGGACAAGGTCCCTTACATTTTGGTTTAGTTTTTTCATTATAAGAGGGGTTGTATTGAGTACAAAAATCTCCGAGACTTCTATTGGTGAGAGATTGTTCTTCCTTGAGCTGTTTGATAGTATTACGTATTTGCGTTCATTGTCTGTAAACATAAGAGACTATTTTTCCATAAGAAAGAAGATCATAAGGAATTTGGCTACCGTATTCTTCTCTAATTTTATCTCTAACTTGGTCACCTATAATTTGGGGTAAACCTGTTAAGAATTTTTCTTTCCAAAAAGGTTGATTGCAGTCAGGTCTAATAAGAACCTTTTGAAAGAAGAGTTCTTTGTATTCTCTAAATCTCCCTAAGGATTTACAATGTATATTGGATAAGAGATCTTGGTTCCTATCTCTAATATGTGAAAGGTCTCCTATGAAGTGTTGTGAAATGGATAAGAGTATTGACCGCATCTTGGATGAGATGTCCTTGATCATCATCCATGCGTTGGCCAAAGTTATCTATTTTATAAGCAGTTAAAATTTGTATTCTTTGTTCATCGGTCAAATAATTTTCCCACCAACCTTTTAGTTGTCCAGTAAATCCAGCTACTAAAAGATTAGCAACAACATGATTAGAAACATCTTGCTATGTTTTTTAGGTATTGGCAAGTATTACCATGTTATTCAAAATATTCATGATATTCCTTTCGGCAACACCATCTATATTACATTCATAAATGGCATCAGGAGAGTATTTGTTTAGCATTTTTTGCGACGATTCTTCTTGGGTGATGTTAAGTGGGGTAGCTTTACTATAATAAAGTTTTTGGGGTTGTCTCCAATTGAGTCTGTTTACCTTAGTGACCGATTCATTATCAAAGTCACCGGAGGGTTTGGTCAGGGTGCTAATGGTAGGTTCGTCAGGGGTGTCTTTAATAATTAGTCCTTGGAATTTAGGAGTATCTAATATAGAAGCAGGCTCTAGCTTTGATTTTCCTAGGAGTTTTTTCTTTTGTTCTATGGCTTTGGCAAACTCCTGGCTAAGATTTTTTGGGAATTCAAAGGCTTTTAAAATGGGCATTTTGAGTGTGTCGACTTGTGATGTAATGAGCTGAGTAGGATTCTAGATAGTGGATTCTATCATATTCAACTGTTTTCCTATGGTTACCAAATGTTGATTAGTAAAATTGTTTTGTTCAATAACTTTGTGAGTATAAAGAGAGTCTGATTTATCAAGAAGCCTAAAAGGAGTAGCTGTAACCTCGCTATCTTCATGTTGTATTTTTATTCTCCTAAGGGGCGGATGATTGGATTCTATGGTTTCACCATTATCAAGTTTCCATTTATAATGATGATCTAAGACAACTATTTCTTTAGGTTCAAGAAATTATTCTTCTAACCAATCAAAGAAGAATATATGGACTTCATATTCATATATATAGTCGTAATATTTTTATTTGATATCTTTTGCTTTATCCACAAAGGTTTTGAAGAACCATTCTCTGATTTGTCTGTTATTTTCAAAATTAAATTCTTTATTAAGAAAAGCCTTGTTTGGTTCAAAACGTTTTTTTAAAACATTAAGCTCAACATCCATCATTTGCGAATAAGTAGGAGAATGATGAGGAGAATCTGTGTTTTCTAGGACTGGTTCAATCTGGTTTTGTTGATAAACAGGCATAGAAATCCATGATCTATTATCAAGACCACTAGTTTCCGATTCAAGTGGTGTCTCATGATTACTTCTACTGGTGGAAGGAGGTACAGGTGTTGTATCGCGTGTGGGATTGTCTCTATGCATACTAAGAGGAGGAGTGTCTCTACGCGTACTTGGAGGAATGGTGATTATAGGTGGAAGATTGAGATTAAGATCTATTGACCTTGTATAAGATGTATGAAAAGAAGGACTAGATCTTGAATCGAAGATCTTCTAGGAAATCTAATGGTCACCCTTCCTTCTGGATGTTGGATGACATTGGTTGGACTAGTATTTGAACAACTTGTTGGGAAATTTGGTTTTCTAATTCCCATTATTTTGGTAAAGTGACTTGGTTCCAATTAATGGATCTAGGAATAGTTGTATTTGCTCTAGAAATGCCAATCTGGATGAGAAGTGTTTCTCCTCTTGGCCTATGTTTGAAAGCATTTTCTCCAAAGGCGGAAGACATGGCTTTATAATGGATTATATAGACAAGAGCTAGAGGAATGGATCCATCAGCTACTTTGTAATTATGGATTTTGATTTGGAGTGTGAGAGCTTTAAGAATATTTTTATCCTTAAGAGAAACTGAGAAATTAGGGTAACAGTCAAAATGTATTAGTCCTTCGCATAGACTTGTCCATACAGTTCCAATGATGGATTCATCATAGTTCAAGAGACGTGAATCTCGTAAAACTAAGAGAATGGATATATTAAGACCTTCTTTTGTAAGAGGTTTAATTCCTACTTGGACTAGTCCTATATGAATGTAATTGTATTTTTGTTTATGCTTTTGGATGGACTTTTTATTTAAAAGATGTATTTTTTCATAGGAATTAGAAAGAGAAACATATCTTTCTTCGGTGGATATGACATAGTCTAATTTTTTGAAAAATTTCAATTTTGATTGTTTGTATATTTCCTTAAGCTATATTTTAGGAATTTCCCAATTTTCTATAGATTTGTTGAAAGCTTCTATCCTTACTTTTTCTCTATGTATAGGATTTGGATCTCGAGTCCATTTGTGATAGAGAACTAGAGGAAGATGTAGATCTTCTATGTAAACTCATATTTAAGATCGGAATTGTTCCTTCTTCAAAATCGTTATAGAGCTAAACCAAAGGTCTAACAGTCACTCAGGAATTCACGGCCTAGACCACTCTGTAGAAACAAGAAGGATGCCAATGAATGGCTCTCGATCTATGAGTATGTCTTTACAGAGAGTATATATACCTTCCCGCTGGCTCTGATACCATAGATATATATTTCATAAAACATTTCTCACATCATTTCGACATCCATTTCATAAATTGATAACATTTTGAAATGTCTTTCATTAAATGTTTCCCAAATCATTTTAGAACCCATTCTATAAATCAATTAGTAACAGTATACAAATAAATAAACTTTCACAACACCCTCCATAACTTTTTCAAACTATTTTCAAATAATTGAAGAGCAGTAAATGCCCAATCCAAATTTTAATACAGAAAAAAATGTTATTTTTTAACTCATAAAATATCATTTTTGAACATGAGGTCAAATACTTAAAGAAAGGATAACACCACTCACCTTAAACTGCCTATGATCAAACAACGAAGATTACTTGAACCGTTAAACTCGCAATCTTATCAAATAAGCAAGAAATAACATTAAAATCAAATAAAATGCTATCTTAACTATAACTTGAATAAACTAACGACTCAAATGTACTCACAAATCACTCATGCAAAACAAATAAGCCATAGGTCGTGCATTGTTCACACGAGGCCAACTTCAGAATTTTGTGTCGAGTGAACTGTAAATCTAAATCGAGTTTTGTAAATCTTACGACTTTACAACATCTTAAACTATTAGTTATATATATATATATATATATATATATATATATATATGTAGCTCAACGACTCCTTAGTCGAAACTCGAAACTCAAAATTGACTTAACCTCAAATATGTGCCATAATTTTGAATATTACTTTGATTAGATAAACAAGGGCATGATCACTTACCAAGCATTATGATACGTAATAAAATCGACTTGGCGAGACACATGGTAAGCACACGGAAAACCCTCTCTCTTTTCCTATCTCTTTCTTCTTTGTTTCTTTCCATTTTCCTTTCTTTTCTCGGTCTTCTCCGTGTCTTACCCGAGATCTGCCTTCTCTATGTTTTTTTTTTTTGGTCAATGCCTTCTCTATTTATTGACCAAGTCAATTTTCTATTTTTTTTTAATGGGGTCCACACGAGTTGGCAAGTTTTCCTTTCTTTTGTCAGTCTTCTCCGTGTCTTACCCGAGCTCCCCCTTCCCTCTTTATAGACCAAGTCAACTTCCTTTTTCTTTTTCTTTTTTTCTAATGAGGTCTTCATGAGTTTTTTTTTTTTTTTTCGTCCGTCCTACTCTATTCGTATTCTAACTCTCACTCTCAGACTTTTATCATGCCTCCTTGTAAATCGTGGAAGTCAAAACCTATACTTAAAACTAAATCGCCTCCACCTCAATCCTCCGAAAAGATGGAGATTCGAATCCCCCGCCTCCCTCTTCCATGTTAAAAATGTGGCCATTGAGTCCTCATGAATTGACCAAGTGCAAAAAAGCAACTCGTATAAACATACATGAAGTGACGGTTGGAATGCGGACCAATCCAAAAGGCTAAAATGATTAAAAGGCTATAGAAAGAGGTGAGCACGGTCATTTTTAGCTTAAACCTCAACCCTCGGAATACAGGATCGGTAGGGATCGTGAGCAGAAGCTGTTAGCAGTCGGGGAGAAGTTATTGGCCATGTCAGTCCAGCTTAATTACCAGAACATGCTAAATGTTGGAAACAATCATTGGAACATGAGAGACACTTTCAGAACATGGGAAACAACAAGAACGTGAAAAAGTGGGATCCTAGAGGTTATGGACCACAGAAGAACCTGTCGGAAGAGAAGAAAGGCACCCACACGCAGGAAAAATGCAGATACACATGATCGATGTCTCCTAGCCACTCATGTACTGATTTGCAGCATTTCTAGGTTTGATCTTTTGCTTGAAGTTTTCTTCTTGTCAAACTAACTTTAGTCTCGCTTTGTGTTTAACCCTAAACCGAGTTTTTGTTCTTTTCTCAATTGTAACCATCTCATTATCAACATAAGGACTGTCATGCAATTCAGAAATTACCTATCAGAACGGTTATTCAAATAACACGATATTGTTGAGTGTTTGGCATTGAAAACCTTTCTTGTGAAGAAACAAACATGGGTATTCATATGTAGATTCACTTATAAGTGTTATTCATTATTTTCCTAGACTTTCAAACCGTTCGTTTAAAAAAAAAATTGGAGAAAAAATAAAAGGTATTTTCTTTTTCTTTTATTGATGGGACTGGCGTACATTACTATAATTTCACTAGAAATGAAATGGTTTATGTTAGAGCGGGAAGAACTCCATACATGTTTTAATGAATATAAACTAACCATTGGGTGTTAGGATGGCCAAATTAAAACATCAAATTAACTCGAACACGACTTTTAATGTTTGGAATCTTGATTTTGAAATCCTTTCTGAGTTGAAGGGTTTCAACTTGCAATTGTCCGAAAGTCGAACAATCTTTGAAGCTTCCCCCTTTGCTTTCCAACTCAAGCTCAAACAGATAATTTAACCCCAAACGTCAAAGTCATTTGCTTACCTCGCGGGGCCTGCTTTCCCCTATTTAATGTTTAACTTGTTATTATAAAAGAAAGACCGTTGATGCCAAGTTGGTCCTATATAACGAGCCAAGCGGCCTCCTCAACACATGAGAGAGGAGAAGCAAGAATCTCTCCCTTTTGCGACACTCCGTCGCAAGGTACCAAGCCAGCAACAATGCTTTTCTTCTTCTTGCTCTTCCTAGCCGCCACCACCACTAATTTCCCATCGGTCCTCCTCAACCACTCCCTCCGAGCCCATGTCCAAGTCCGCGTCCCAAAAGCATATTCCTCCTCGCTGGGCAGAGCAACATGGCGGGCCGGGGCGGTGTTGACCCATCCACAGGGTGGGATGGTGTCGTCCCTCCCGAGTGCAGCCCCAACCCATTGATCCTCCGGCTCACGGCAAACCTCACGTGGGTCGAGGCCCGGGAGCCACTCCATGCGGACATTGACACAAACAAGACGAATGGGATCGGCCCGGGCATGGCATTCGCCAACACCGTCCTGGGCCAGGATCGGGGTCTGGGCTTGGTCGGTTTGGTGCCGTGCGCAATCGGCGGGACGAGGATAAGCGAGTGGGAAAGAGGGACGTTTTTGTACGACCAATTGATGAGGCGGGCGCGAGCCCGGACGAATGACGGGGGGACAATCAAAGCGCTCTTGTGGTACCAAGGAGAAGAGCGACACGGTGGAGGAAAGCGACGCGGTGCAGTACAAAGTGAGGCTGGAGAAGTTCTTTACGGATGTGAGGACTGATCTGCAGTCGCCTGAGCTACCAATTTTCCAGGTGATTGAATTTCTCTTTTATGCTTCATTTCGGAATCAATTGCATCTTTCACTTTAGATTGTTAAAAAAAAAATTATGATAAAATTATAAATAAAAGTTGCTATTTAAATTAAGCAAATGGCGATCATCTTGATGTGGTACATTCTTGATCTATTTTTATTCGAGACCAGACAAATAATAGTTAGATATGCATTTTGATAGTAATGGCTTGCAAAAGGGTCCGTGGGAGTCAATTTGATGTGTTTCTTTTCTGCAGCTTTTTAAATAAAGATGAATAATAACAAGAAATGGCCCATCAACGGTACAAACCTAGGATTTTCTACGGGGTTCGGACATTCACCTTAGGTCCCCGAGCGGCTTTTCCTCTAAAATAAGTTCAAAATAATCGGAATTCGGCCACCCATCTCGTTAGATTAATGAACCGGACTTCAAGAAATAGTGATATTCACACTAACCTCTTGAAAAAATGTACATTTTAGTGCGATTTTTTAAATTCGCTTCAACGGATTGCAATTTATTACTTAATTGCATGTTTGCTCTGCGTTTGGGAGCAGGTGGCTATCGCATCAGGACAGGGAAATTTCACCGACGCGGTGAGAAAGGTCCTGCTCGGGCTTGACCTTCCGAACGTGAGAACCGTCGACGCCAGGGGGCTGCCTCTCGAACCCGACCAGCTCCATCTAACCACCCCAGCCGAGGTCCGGCTTGGCCAGATGCTGGCCGACGCTTTCCTTCAGGCTGTGTAATCGACAAAAGACAGCTCCTCTTCTGTGTAAATTCTGTACTAGTTAACATGACAAGGTAATAGTCTTTGGATGGATAAAGCCAGGAAAGATCAATTAGTATGCACCTTTTTTATATCTGCTTTTTACTTGCAAATTTGGAATGGTCATTTAGTATGTGTTGCTTGGGAAAATATTCAGCAACGAGCAGTATTACTCTCTTGTTCAAATACACCTTTACCAGTTGTCATAATATGTCGTGAGTTTGAGCCCACAAACGAAGTCCAATCCAAGATAAGTTACTATTTGAGGACGTTGAAATATGTGCCTTAGAAATCCGTATTATTCGTCCAGTGTTAGAGTCCGAGTTGGATTATTTATTTGGATATCGGAAATATCGAGGAAAGGAAGACCTATTAGGATTTGGACGCAATCAAAAGAACAATAAAAGAAAATAAAAGAAAGAAAAGAGTGGCTGGACTTTGCTTCTTAATCTTAGCCGGCAAAGTCAAAGAAAGATACGGATTTATTCCGTGCAGAATTAGATTGGGTTCTTAGGGCAAAGATATATATAACTAAAGATGTGCTCGTGGCTGTGGGTTTTCTAAGGTGGTCACAAAGAAATACCGAAGCGCCGTTTCCAAGTAAATGCCTGACGTTAGGGATGATTGGTTCGTAACACCGGTCCTTGTGCATTCACTAGCTAAAGACAGTACTAAGAACAGAGATTTGTGTGGAGTCAATACTCATGGTCATGGCTGGTGAATTACACCGGCAGACAGTATTATTACACAAGCAACTTGTGCAGAGAAGTGTCAAGCTAGAACTAGAAGTGCATATGACGCACGTTATAGTCGACTTCTCTTAGAAGTATCCAATATAGTCGCGCTCCCCGGTTTATTATCCAATGGCAAGATGCTCGTGCGTTCGCAAGAAAAATGATATGCATAAAATTATAACAAAATACACGTTCACATCAATCAAATTCTTCATCGGAGTTTATGCGGAATGTCATTTAAAGTAGATCTGAATTCCATCATTTAGATTTATACTCCAATTAAAAGAAAACATGAGACATAAAATTGCAACACTTATCGAATTATAAAATAAGTAAATGGAATGTTTGGAGCACATAATACAATATAAACAACTAAGAAACATATAAAGCAGAAAACATGGTTTTCCTCCGATTATTGGATTATGTGCTTTGTGACTTTGACTTGGTTTGGGCAAACGAGAACTGGAGCTCCGACACCGAGGTGTTGGGCTAGGTCTCAATGGACTTGCCCTGGCACTGCAGACCCGATCCTTGGTGGTGAGGTCCTGGACCTAGGTGCGGGCTTCAAGGATCGGGGCCCAACCTCGACGGACTCGAGCACAAACGTCAGGTCAGGCTCCCAATCTCAACCTCAATGGACTCAGGTACAAGCATCAAACACTTGGCCTAAGCCTTGATGGACCGAGGGCCGAGCATCGAGGACCAAAGTTAGGCCTCGATGGACTTGGGCATGGGCGGGCATGAAGATCCCTAGCCCAACCTAGATGGACCTAGATCCAAACACAAGGGACTAGGGTACCAAAGACTGTTGATGAACTTGGATGTGGGCACCGGTATTGGAGTTTGAGGCCCGGCCTCAATTGAACCAAGCTCAAGAGTCAGGGTCAAGGCTCAACCTCAATAAGCCCAAGCCCGAGCATCAAGGACTTAGGACAAGCCTCTGTAGACCTGGGCCGAGGCCCTAGAGAACTAAGCACGGGGATTGGGTTCTTGGGCTGAGTTTCGGCAAACCTAAAGACCAATGCTTGTGCTCATGCCTAGGAGTTAGGGATTCGAGTTTGAGACCCCCGTGCCCATGTTGGGTTCCTTGACTACCCATGCACAAATCACTAGCATTCGAAATAGTTTATATCTATTTAGGAAAATCATATTTTTCTTACCAAATAATAGAAAATATTTTCTAGTTCATTTTTTGATCTCAATTAAATATTGGAAAATAATGCTATATTCTTGAAAATGATTTCTAGAAAAAATTTCCAAAAATTTCACGTTTCAACGGAACAAATAAAGCCAAAGTGAGGGACAAAAAAAACCACGAATAGACCAACCTTTAATTTACTTGGTAAAATTCTCACAAAATGACCAGGCTACACTTAACATGTAATTTACAGAAGTGTCCCACGACTCAATTCGATGAACCAGACGCGACCAATCATATGAATGACTTTAATTATCCAATGCAAAAAAAAAAAAAAATGCAATGGTTTCATGAAAACAATATTTTTGGTAGAGACTATAAATCCCACTTGTCTGTGCTTTTCCTTTCTCCTTTTTCTATTTAAAAAAGAAAAAAAAACTTTGTATAAAATTTGAGATAAGTGCATTGAAAGTTCTAAAACTCGTCGCGAAATTATAATCAAATACTAAAACTTTCAAAAAGTATAGTTAAATTCTAAAATTTATCAAGAAAATGCAATCAAATTATAAAACTTGTCACGAAAATACAATCAAATTCTAACTTTTTTTTTTTTTTAAGATGCTATCAATTGAAGGATTTAATTAGACCAACTTGATAAGTTTGAAAATTTAATTGCACTTTTAAAAAGTTTTAAGACTCAGTTGCATACCCGTGACAAATTTTTGGACTTAAATGCATTTTTGTAACAAGTTTTAGAATTTTCAATATACTTATCCCATAAAATTTAGGTGTCAACGGTCCTAAAATTTGAAATGGTAACACTTGGCCTCACCAATACATTCTTGATATGAAATAAATCTCCGACATAGGCGATACTCCAAGTACCTATTGTCTGGCCGTTACGGACTTTTTAAGAGTTTTTTTTTTTTTTTTTTTTTTGGTAAGAACTTTTTAAGAGTTGTGCTCTTGCTTTTTAACAGAACGACCATGAGGAAGACACTGCACTGTAGGCCGATCCTATGCATCCTTTTGAAGCACAATATTGAAATTTGGGCAAGAAACAAGCTCCGATCCTCGCTTTTAGCTTGGGCCTCGGTCTTTCTTTTGAGCCCCAGTGGCCACCCTTCCAATCTGGAAGGGGGAGGTGAGGGGTTCAAATCCCCACCTTTTCAGGGGGAAATGGGGGTGAGGACGCGTAAGTTTCAAGAGTGGGTTTCAACTCCCATGCCCTGCAAGAGGCAAGACAAAAGTCTGAGAGTGAGTGTAGACTAGTAATAGAGTAGGACTGAACAGATTTCCTTATTTGTGGTGTGCAGGTCTTCACGGCTTAGAAGCTTTAGCCTAATGAAAGTGGGCTTGCAAATTTTGCGCATTATGTCTGAAAAAAAAATGGTAGAATGAAACATGAATCAAGATAAACATCAAGTGGTGCCTTTATCAAATATGGCTCTGGTGCCGGGGGATGTCAATTGCAATTTCAGGGAGGACAAATTGTCCGCCATCGAATAGAGACATCCAACTAGTAGCCAATGACCATTGTCGGAAAGCAGAAATTTTAGTGCTTCGAAAAAGACAACCATCGGATAGATAGTATATATCATGAGACCACCTGTTTCCTCAATGGTGTGATAGCTCTATGGCTAATCAAACGATCCAAATTGGATTAGTCAAATATGAATAAAGTAACAAAAGGAGATTCATTTCAGAGGTCAGTGATGTGAAATTAATGGAATCACAAACTTTCATGTAAAATGCATGAAATGATTTACTAAATTTCTGAATTAGATAAGACGTGAAACAAAATGATTATACTTAGCTCAAATATGGAAGACTGGTTGCACACTTTGTGATGGCACAAAGAAATCAAAATTAATTTGTGCGCCTTATTCACCCACTAGCACACATGCATATATCAAACCTAGTTACTAATCTACTCCCATGGGTTAAGTGAGAGCACCTTTTCTCCAATTCCACAACATTTCTGAAGTTGGCTATGACAACACTGCTCCAATTTTCATTGGATAATGACAATGAAAATTCTTACAATCGTGTCAGTTCGTCACATTTAGTTTTAAAATTCCTTTTCTCGATTATTTAAATATTAAAATCTGTTGTCATCCTTCAAGTTAGTCATTTCATTAACTTCCCTACTTTTAGTTGATGGAAAAGTCTAGGCTGGCATTTTTTATTATTTATTTCCTCCACAAGGGCGACATTTTGTGTTCATCCTTTTATGTTTTATAAAATTATTTATTAAAGAAAAATGAACTTTTTTTCTTTTTCTTTTTGAGCTTGTAAGATTAAAAGGAAAGGGGGATGGCAATGTGTTGTGCCCTCTATAGCCAACCTCCCTTGTCGGGGCCAAGGTAAGGATGGTTGGCCCTCACTTGGCCATAAGCGCAGGCTATGATTCTTGCCACCACCAGGCAAGGGCTGCTGCGACTACAAAGCAAGGGCTCTTGCTGGCAACAAAGAGGCAGTGGTATCGCCCCACCCCTGCCCCCACCCCCCCCTCCTTCCCGCCCCTTCACACCAATCTTTTTCCATTTTTTTTTCTTCCCCTTTTCAAAACTTTAGCCTTTTTTTCTAATGCGTCACATTAGCCCCGCTTGCAGAAAAAGAAAAAAATTAATAAAAAAATTCTCACGGATTTTTTGTCCAGGAAAAAACAACAGTGTTAACGAAAAGCCTAATTTGAAGGACAATGACGAGTTTTAAGCCTTAGACGACTCTGAAAAAAATTTGAGAACTTAAGTGATGTATTGACACAAATTCTAAAACTTCCGCCGCCACCATCCCACTAATTTTATAGGATTCATGGGAAAGATATGCAGAGAAACATATAAGGTGAGAAAATTTTATGCAAAAGAATTAGTTTATGAAAAAGTGATGGACAGAACTAGCCAATTATAATATAACAGTTACATTGAAACTTGTGTTTTTTTAAAAGAGAACCTGTAAATCTAGACTATGTTTCCAAATGGGACCGACGTGATCTAACAAAATTAGTACTTTGTTCCATCAGGTAGATCGCTTATTAAACCTGAATGGTGGGTGATGCATTTAATGGCCTCTAAAATAAAGATTGGTTGGCGAACCTAAAAGCAGGTCAATGCAGATGAGCGTCCACGTCTTTGAGGGGACTCTTGTGTCGGATCCATGGTATCCTCCGCTTGAGGTAACGATGGTCCAACAGTGGCTTGCCCGCCGCTGTCACCTTACGATTGCTTGGCTCGAATCTCCCTCGTCACCACAAAGGGCTTTATCCTCCGCTCATCCACATAAAATTTTTATACAGAAATTATTAATTTTAAACATTTTCATGAGATTCCATTACATTCCTTCTCATTAAGTTTAGCTAGAAATCACAAGCATGAAACTGTTCTTCATGATTCATCACTGCGTCAGAGATTTTTGGCGAAAATTTATTGAAATGACTATCATAGAACTTCTGCAAAAAGTTTAGGACTAAATTTACAAAATCGAAAAGTTTAGAATTGAATCGATACATCTACAATACGTTAAGTATTAATTGGACAATTTCGCCCATGTTTTCATTCTAGTACAGATTTCTACTGAAATTATTCATCCTTTCAAGAGGCGAAATTACAAGAAAGGTACGTTCTTCTTTTTTGTCTCGTATCGAAGGACTTCCCCTAGAGACAAGTGCATGTCCCCTCGAAATCGCCGTCAAAACAGCTGGACTTTCCCTTCCTCCCACGCCATCTCTCCACCGGCAACCAGAAAGAAGAATTTCTTAAGATGTGGTTTTGCTAACCCCCAAACGGAAAAATACGAGGTTGGCAAATTTTTTGGATCCATAAACTCGTCTTTGAATTTCGTGATGCTTGTAAACCAGCAATCGGAAGTTTAATTCCTTCGATCATGAATAGAGAAAGATATTATGATTTTATATCTACCTTTAGTGTAAATGGGATATTCCCAAAATTATACCTTGTACCTATTGATAATTCCATATTAAAGATGTGCAACCGGACCAATTCTATTCAAAAATTGAATCGGACCGCCCTGAAAACTAGCTCGATACCAACCCAGTTCCCAATTCCAAACTTTTGGAATTAGTAAAATCAGTTTGATTCCCAATTTTGAGTGAAGAATCGAATTGAACCGAATTTGGAACCGGTTTCATAGAGCCTAAAAATTGAATTTTTCTCTTATCGTATTTTTTTATGTTTCTCTCTTTTTTCTATTTCCTCCAACCTCAACCAAACACTTCACAACTCGCTCTCTCTCTCGCCTACAACTCACAGTCCTCCTCACAACCCTCACTTGTTCCTAACTAGCATTTGCTCACTCGCCCTCATTCATGTTATATTTTGAATCATTTTGTTATTCATATTATTTTGCTATAAAAAATGAAACTCAATGAACCCAAAAAAAAAAAGTTCTTGGTAGACCTTGGAATCAAAATAAAAAATAGGACACATTCCAGGGTCACTTCTAGGACAAATAGGGTAGGTTACAAGTTTCAAAAACTGAAAATTAGTTCTACCATAGCACATTCTAAATTTCAAGTTGTAGGTTTAGAATACGATCACCCCTAAAATTTGTTATTGATTGTACATCAGAATATAATATAGAAATGAGAGTTCGTTAATAAAGTAAGTGCTAAAATTACAACATCAGATGCCTACAAGATTTATTTACGATTGAGATCAGATAGATGCTCCTGAGGGTGTCCTCCAGAGAAATGCATGAGGACGGTCATTTGAACCTAGGAGCATGTACTGATCGCTTGGTGATTTGTTTTATATGCCAGTTCACTGTATAAGTAAAGTCAACGACTTCGGGAAAAAATATCTCAGTACAGGCCAAGCCTCAACCTGTTCCTTGAACACCATGAGAAACTCGTCATTTCTCCTTGCGCTTGTTCTCTCAATCCTTCACTTGTCTTCTCAACCTTCCTCTGCCACTCGCACTTCTTTGAGCAGAGGCGACTCTCTCTCCGTTGATAACCCGGATGACATCCTCATCTCAAAGTCTGGTGTCTTCTCCACCGGTTTTTACCCCGTCGGCAAGAATGCTTACTGCTTTGCCATCTGGTTCAGCCATCCACCATGCAGCGGCCAGAATTGCACCGTAGTTTGGATGGCAAACCGCAATGAACCTGTCAACGGGAGGTACTCTAAGCTTTCTATTAAAAAGAACGGTGATCTCGTGCTAACCGATGCCAGCCACACTCTTGTTTGGGCCATAGATACAGCCTCACTCTCGTGGTCAAAAACACCGGTTCATCAGTTACGACTCCTAGACTCTGGTAATCTTGTTCTTCGTGACAGAGAAGGTAATGTCCCACTCTGGCAAAGCTTCAACTACCCGACCGACGTGCTCCTCCCTGGACAGAACCTCACCAGGAACACACCACTTGTTTCCTCTCAGAGCAACGGCAACTTCTCTTCTGGCTATAATAAGTTATACTTTGACAACGACAACATCCTTCGTCTCCTCTTCGATGGACCTTTGTACTCAAGCGTCTACTGGCCAGACCCCGCCCATGTGAGTTGGGAAGTTGGAAGAACAACCTACAACGATAGTAGAGTTGCAGTGCTCGAATCCCTGGGGAATTTCACTTCATCTGACAATCTGAAGTTCCTGACGTTGGATTTTGGCAAGAAAACACACCGTATGTTAAAGGTGGATCATGATGGTAATGTAAGGGTCTATAGTAGAGAAAAAGATGGGAAGTGGGTTGTAACATGGCAAGGCTTAAATGAGTCATGTACTGTTCATGGGATTTGTGGACCGAATAGCGTTTGCAGGTACAACCCGAGGGAGGGAAGGAGTTGCTCTTGCCTTCCTGGATATGTGTGGAATAATGACACTGATTGGACTCAGGGATGTGCGCCCAAATTCGAGAGCTTCTGCAACAAGGGTTCTGATGCTCATGTCGATTTCCTGCGTTTGCCTCACCATGATTTCTTTGGATATAATAAGGACTATACTCCAAACACTACCCTGGCGTCGTGCAAGAAAATGTGTGCAGATCTTTGCAATTGTAAAGGCTTTCAATACAAATTCAACGGGGAAAAAGGGAGCTTCGACTGTTTCCCCAAGATACTGCTGTTAAATGGATATAATTCGTTCTCATTTATTGGGAGCATCTATTTGAAACTACCAAAAGCTAATCTCTCTTCTTATCAAATACCCACCAAAGGATTCGACCCACTGCCCTGTCCCCCAAAAGCTCAAGAAGTTGTCCTGCAGAGGACTTATCTGAAGAGCCACCAGAATTCGACACTTGAGATCTTGCTCATTTTTGCTACGGCTCTGATACCAAATTAATGTGAATCGTTGCGGAAGGATCGTTCTACAAAGGCCCAGATGGTGCGAATTGCAAACCTTGACCTCCAATCAAACCTATGATTGGCAACCTCGGTATGAACGTGACCTGTTGACGAACACGTGTCAACCAACCAACGTTATAGACGCCACGAGCGAAAGAATTTGCTATCTCGCTCGATAAGTCGAAGAGAATCTTGATTAGGTCAAGTCCTCAAAAGAACAGTAAAAAGAGAACCTCTCAATTCTTTTCCTCAAAAATAAAATATCTCTCCTCAAAGAAATTTGGCAAATCCTTTATATAGGCTGCCACACAAACCCTAAAAACCAACCCTAAAAATCTAATGTGTTATATTCTAAAATATTCCTATTTTAGAATATTCTTAAACAAGAATATATATATATATATATATAAATTGATTTGGTCAATTATTTGGTGACAAGATAATTAAATTGCACCAAGATTTCCAAGATTCTTCAAGATTTGATCCAAGGTCATCTTCACGCCAAAGATCACGAACCATGACGCCAACAGCTTGCTTGAATTGTTTGGCCCGCGCTCGAGTAATCGAACCAATAGGAATAGACAATGGGTCCCTAGCACCTCCTCCTCGATATGACTCAATGTCCACATCATTCCCTCACCCATGCAAAGGATTTGTCCTCAAATCATCACTGGCATCAAAAAGAGTCAAGTCAGAAACATTAAATGTGACACTAACGTCATACTTACCTGGAAGATCAAGCTTGTAAGCATTAATGTTAACTCTTTCCAAAACCATGAATGGTCCATCCCCTCGCGGTAATAACTTAGAATGTCCCTGCTCAGGAAATCTCTCTTTGCGCATATGAACCCAAACCCAATCGCCAAGTTCAAACACCACTTCCTTGCGCCCTTTGTTAGCTTGCCTTGCATATTGCTCAGTCTTGCGCTCAATATTTGTGCGCGTCTTCTCATGCAATGACTTGACAAATTCAGCTTTCTTTGCTCCATCTAAATCCACACGCTTATCAACAAGTAAAGGGGTTAAATCTAACGGAGTTAATGGATTAAAACCATAGACAACCTCAAATGGTGTAAATTTAGTAGCAGAATGCATGCTCCTATTATATGCAAATTCAACATGTGGTAGACAATCTTCCCAAGATTTTATGTTCTTTTTAATAATAGCACGCAACAATGCCCCTAAAGTTCTATTAACTACCTTGGTTTGACCATCGGTCTGTGGATGACAAGTAGTAGAAAATAACAACCGTGTTCCTAGTTTTTTTCCATAATGTTTTCTAAAAGTAGCTAAGAAATTTAGAATCTCGATCTGAAACAATCGATCTAGGCATGCCATGCAAACGTACAACCTCCTTAAAGAACAAATTAGCAATATGGGATGCATCATCAGTTTTATGACAAGGTATAAAATGAGCCATCTTTGAAAACCGATCAACAACCACATAAATAGAATCTCTACCATACTTAGACCTAGGCAATCCTAACACAAAATCCATGGAAATATCAATCCAAGGATGCGTTGGAATAGGTAATGGTGTATACAAGCCATGCGGTTTAGTTGTAGACTTCGATTGCTTACAAGCAATGCATCTCTCACAAACACGTGTGACATCTCTCTTCATATGTGGCCAATAAAAATGTTCATACAGCACTTCATAAGTCTTATTAATGCCAAAATGCCCCATTAAACCACCACTATGAGCTTCTCGCACCAACAATTCACGCAGAGAACACTTAGGCAAACATAATTTGTTTTCACGAAAAAGATAACCTTCATGCCTATAAAATTTATCAAATGCAGCGTGTTCACATGATTCATAGACTCTCCCAAAGTCATCATCATCAATATATAAGCCCTTGATATGCTCAAAACCTAGACACTTTGCTTCTAAAATAGTTAGAATCGCATACCTTCGAGAAAGTGCATCGGCTACCACATTTTCCTTACCTTTCTTGTACGTGATCACATATGGAAAAGTCTCAATGAACTCCATCCATTTGGCACGTCTTTTATTCAACTTTTGCTGTCCTTTCAAGTACTTCAAGGTCTCATGGTCGGTGTGGATCACAAACTCCTTTGGCCATAAATAATGTTGCTAAGTTTCCAAAGCTCGCACTAAAGCATACATCTCCTTATCATAGGTAGGATAATTCAATGTTGCTCCACTCAATTTTTTGCTGAAATAAGCTATGGGACGCCCTCCTTGCATCAAGACGGCTCCAATTCCTGTACCAGAAGCATCGCACTCTATCTCAAAAGTAGCACTGAAATTCGGCAAAGATAATAAAGGAGCATTAGTTAACTTATCTTTTAGCAGATTAAAGGCTTTCTCTTGCTCTTCTCCCCACGTGAAACCCACGTGCTTCTTGATAACCTCAGTTAAAGGTGCGGCAATGGTGCTGAAATTTCTCACAAATCGTCGATAAAAGCTCGCCAATCCATGAAAGCTACGCACCTCTCCTATGGTCTTAGGCGTTGGCCATTCACGGATT
Source organism: Eucalyptus victrix (assembly GCA_016097545.1). Taxonomy (NCBI): domain Eukaryota; kingdom Viridiplantae; phylum Streptophyta; class Magnoliopsida; order Myrtales; family Myrtaceae; genus Eucalyptus; species Eucalyptus victrix. Next base: position 26,866,865 of record CM027840.1, on the reverse strand, counting down.
GCTTTAACCTTTTCTTCATCAACCTGTATACCATTAGCACTAACAACAAATCCTAGAAATACTAATTTGCTGGTAACAAAAGAGCACTTCTTTAGATTAGCGTATAATTGCTTGGCCCTTAAAACCTGCAAGACAACTCGCACATGCTCAATATGGTCATCAGGACTTTGGCTATAAATCAAGATGTCATCGAAATAGACAACCACAAATCGACCAATAAAAGCACACAAAACATGATTCATAAGTCGCATAAACGTGCTCGGTGCATTAGTTAATCAAAATGGCATTACTAACCACTCATATAATCCATACTTGGTCTTAAATGCAGTTTTCCATTCATCACCTTCTTTCATCCTAATTTGATGATAACCACTTTTCAAATCGATCTTAGTGAAAATACAAGAACCATGCAACTCATCCAACATGTCATCTAATCTAGGAATAGGATGTCGATACTTTACCGTAATATTATTGATTGCTTGGCAATCGACACACATTCGCCAAGTTCCATCCTTCTTTGGCACTAGCAAAACAGGGACGACGCATGGACTAAGACTCTCTCTCACATGCCCTCGTTCCAATAATTCACTTACTTGCCGCTGAAGTTCCTTTGTCTCCTCGGGATTGCTTCGATATGCGGGTCGATTAGGTAATGGCGCACCAGGAATCAAGTCAATTTGATGTTCTATGCCTCGAATAGGTGGTATACCTCCAGGAAGTTCATCAGGAAAGACATCTTCAAATTCCTGCAATAAAGACACAATAGGACTAGGCAAACTTGGGTCAAGATCGTTAGTAGAAAACAAAACCTCCTTGTACACAAGTACAAGTATTGGTCGATCTAGAACTAAGGCTCTCCTCACTTCACTTGATTTTGTATAAAAATTATTTTGCCTCTTTTCTTTCCTCTCTTCTTTTCCCTCAGTTTTTACCACAATCTTTCTCTCGGCCTCTCCTTTTCCTTGCGTCTCGAGACACACCACGCAAGCCCTCGGATTTCTCACCTTTTCTCTCTCTCTCGGCTTCTCGTTGTAACTTTAATTGATCTTGATACACCTCACTAGGTGTCATTGGTACCAAGGTATAAGTCTTTTGATTCATCACCAATGAATAACGATTAATATATCCTTCATGATGTACCTTTCAATCATATTGCCATGGTCTTCCAAGCAAGATATGACCCGCTTGCATAGGTACAACATCACACTCTACCTCATCCTTATATCTCCCTATCTCAAATGGAATTCGAACTTGCTTCGATACTTTCACCTCACCACTATCATTTAACCATTGAAGTCTATAAGGCCTAGGGTGCTTTGTTGTCTTCAAGCCCAACTTATCCACCATAATACAACTTGCCACATTCGCACAACTACCTATCAATTATCATACTACAGATCTTACCATTCACCACACACCTTGTATGAAACAAATTATCTCTTTGTTGGTGATGCTCCTCCTCCTTTACTTGCACACTCAAAGAACGCCTAACCACCAATAAGTCTCCTTTTATAGCCACTTCTCCATCACTACAATCCTCCAATGGTGGCATCTCATCATCATCTTCTTCCCTTTCACTTTCGAACTCAATAACACCATGTCCAGTCATGATCATCACCCTCCTATTAAGGCATTGATTCGCCATATGACCCCTGCCTAAACACTTAAAACATTTAATTTCACGAGTTCTAGTGTTAGGATTTTCGGTTTTACCTGAAACCGAATTCGTTCCAACTTTACCGTCCCTCTCCTTCTCCTTTGAGGTTTCGGTTTTGGTGTTGTTTCCTCTCCAATTTGGCTTATCATCTCTCTTCCAGTTGGATCTCCAATTCTGATTTGAACCTCCTCCACTCTTGTGATTTCGGTCCAACTTCAATTGTCGCTCAACTTTGATGGCTTTGTCCACCAATTCTTCCAATTCAACATAGTATTGCAGCTTTACCACCCTTGCTATCTCTCGACTCAAACCACTCAAAAATCTTGACATTGTGGCCTCACGATCCTCCATCACATTAGAACGGATCATGGCAATCTCCATCTCCTTGTGATACTCTTCCACGCTCTTATTGCCTTGTGTGAGATTTTGTAGCTTTTGAAACAAATCTCGGTGGTAATGACTAGGTACAAAACGCCTTCTCATCACCGCTTTCATCTCATCCCACGTCTCTATCGGTCTTTCACCATTGCGCCTCCTACTAGTCACAAGTTGATCCCACCAAATTATAGCATAATTAGTAAAACAGCTGCAATTTTTACCTTTTTGAGCTCAGAGTATCGTTGGCAATCAAATATCATCTCCATGCGTTTCTCCCACTCTAGATACGCATCAGGATCATTCTTCCCTTGGAAGGAAGGAATCTTCATCTTGATGTTGCCAAGTTCATCATCTCCTCGATGTCTAAACCTTCGGCCTCCATTCCACCTTTCAAATCGAGCATCTCGATCATCCTCCATGTCGGCCTCATCATCATCATATTGCCGTTGCCTTCTATGTTGTGTTCTAGAGGCATCTCACTGATGTTGCGGCCTTCCTCGGGGTATCTCTCGGTCACCATCAACCCTCATGCCATTCCCCATCATTCGGCCACTAAGCTCCTCTACTACGACCCTCAATTGTTGGATGCTTTCCACGAGCGCTTCATCCTTTCGTATGGAGTCAACCTCCCGTTGATTCACGCTTTCTTCGTGCGACATATTTTAGACCTGCAAGTAAATGTTAGTCTAAAAAAAATCCTCACTAATCGCTCCCTCACGTGTTTCTCTCGAGATGTTTGTCACTTCTCTCGTGTTTAACTCAAGTCTAGGCTTTTTCCACCCTCAATTAAGCTTACACACTCTTGCCTTTTTCCTCTCATATTCTCTTTTCACAAGCTCTTTATTGGACTCAAAACCTGCCTCTCAACCCCCTCACGACAATCAATCAAACTAATCAAACAAGATTAGATCACTATTGATTTTGTTTCAGCAAGTAACAATTTCAAACCAACAAGTACAACTTTCGAAATTTCAATTGAAACACAAATCACTACTGATTTTGTTTCAATTTGGTCTACTAACAAACGAGTTGCCTTCTTGATTTTTTTTTGTTCGGCTAATTTTTTTTTTGCCGGATATGTTTTTTTTTCTCTTGCACACTTTTTTTTGTGCGTTTTCTTTCTCTTTTTTTTTTTACTTTTTTTTTTTTTTTTTTGACGAACTCAGATACAATTTAAGATGCTAGAAAAGAAAAATTTAAAATTAACAGCAAACAACTACGTATGGAAGCACAAAAGTAATTTGATCCCTAAATTAGCTAGAACCGAAACCCTAACTCAATAAATCTCAAATTGCTGAATATCAACAAAAAATTAAAGATAAATAGACCTTGTAGAAGCAAACTCTGATACCAAACTGATGTGAATCGTTGCGGAAGGATCGTTCTACGAAGGCCCAGATGGTGCGAATTGCAAACCTCGACCTCCAATCAAACCTGTGATTGGCAACCTCGGTATGAACGTGACCTGTTGACGAACACGTGTCAACCAACCAACGTTATAGACGCCACGAGCGAAAGAATTCGCTATCTCGCTCGATAAGTCGAAGAGAATCTTGATTATGTCAAGTCCTCAAAAGAACAAAAAGAGAACCTCTCAATTCTTTTCCTCAAAAATAAAATATCTCTCCTCAAAGAAATTTGGCAAATCCTTTATATAGGCTGCCACACAAACCCTAAAAACCAACCCTAAAAATCTAATGCGTTATATTCTAAAATATTCCTATTTTAGAATATTCTTAAACAAGAATATATATATATATATATATATATATATATATATATATTGACTTGGTCAATTATTTGGTGACAAGATAATTAAATTGCACCAAGATTTCCAAGATTCTTCAAGATTTGATTCAAGGTCATCTTCACGCCAAAGATCACGAACCATGACACCAACAGCTTGCTTGAATTGTTTGGCCCGCGCTCGAGTAATCGAACCAATAGGAATAGACAATGGGTCCCTAGCACCTCCTCCTCGATATGACTTGATGTCCACATCAGGAAGGCACAGGCTCTTGGTTTATGAGTTCATGAATCACGGTTCATTGGCAGAAAACCTTTCATATCAACTCGACTGGAAGAAGAGGTATGAGATCGCGGTGGGATCAGCCAAGGGGGCTTGCTTATCTTCATGAGGAGTGCTTGGAATGGGTTCTCCATTGCGATGTGAAGCCACAAAACATACTCCTCGATTCTGATTACCAACCAAAGGTGGCCGATTTTGGGCTCTCTAAGCGACTTAACAGAGAGGGCCTTAAGAATACGAGTTTCTCAAGAATCAGAGGAACGAGGGGTTACATGGCTCCCAAATGGGTTTACAATATGCCAATCACCTCCAAAGTGGATGTGTACAGCTATGGAATCGTTCTGCTGGAGATGTTGACCGGAGGGAACCCGGTCGCAGGCCATGCCATCCGCGGAGAAATTGAAGGCGAGAACAAAACGTTGACTTCCTGGGTGAGAGAGAAGATGAAACCAGGAGCGCCCATGGAGACATTGATAAGGGAAATTGTGGATCCAACTGTAAAGGGACCTTACGACATCAAGAAGATGGAAGTTTTGGTTGCAGCGGCGCTTCAGTGTGTGGAGGAGGACAGAAATGCGAGACCCACCATGAGCCAGGTGGTTGAGATGCTTCTGCGCCATGAAAGTGAGGATCTGTAATCGGATACAAGCATAACTGCTCGGGTTCCAACTCTAAATAACTGGACAGTTGGCAAAGGTAATAGTCTTTGGATGTACAAACCTAGGAAATGTAAGTAAGTGTTTAGGAACAAGTCCCTATTTATCTCTATTTTATCTTCATGGAAATCTAGGAAAGATCATTTAACATGATAGTTCCCTGTAAGAGACATCATTCAGCAACAAGGACGCTATTTCTCTTTTGTGGAATGTTCACCTTTGGTGCTTATGATCCAGTCTTACGAATCCTCGGTTGATTTGACATGGTTTAAATTAGTATACATAGAGGTGCCATAGGCTCACGAAATGGTACACCTCTTCTTAATAACAAATCATTGACTAGATAAAGTAGTTACAATTTATAATCTCCTTTTCAGACATCAACTTTTGAACATAACTATCACCATACATTTCTCATTCTTTTCGGCCGTGCTTTGCTATGAGCTAGTCTAATACCTAAACCGAAGCAATTCACTTGGGTTAGGGAACTTGACGTTAATCTTGAGAGGTCAAGCCATCAAAAAATAGTTTGAAATTGTTGACACCAAAGCTGATTTGATCATTGATACTTACGTGCTTGGCAGTTGGCAGGAGAATGAGAAATATGTGGCATATGAGCAGGGATAAGCAGCAATCACGCGTAAGAAATGGGATAACTTTTGTGCCTCGAGTACTTTGAGTTATGCTCTTTAAAAGCTGCGTTATTATGTGGAAATAAAGTGATAACTCTAACGATATAAAAAAAAAAATGAATAATCCGTCAACTCGGTTTAAATAAATTATTTGAGTTTCTATTGCTGTTTACTTGAATTAAGAATTTTCCACTTCTTCCGTGCATAGCACGGGCCAGATTACTGTACATACAGGGTAATCATAACATATCATTTTGAGAATGTACACACTACATATTGTACTTGCAAGCCACTGAGGAAAAATCAAACAGAGAGAAAGTTCACAAGCCTCATGCGAAGGAGAAAGAACAACATACTCCGATGCTACAGACAAAGCGTATAAGAGTGGTTTATTTTGAAAAATGACTTTGTATTCTATCATTCTTCATATATATATATAAGCATCTCAGTACAAGCCAGTCCTCAACTGGAACGCCATGAGAAACTCGTCATTCCTCCTTGCGCTTGTGCTCTCAATCATTCACTTGTCTTCTCAACATTCCTCTGCAACTCGCGCCACTTTGCGCATTGGCAACTCTCTCTCCGTTGCCAGTCCAGGTAACATCCTCATCTCAAAGTCCAGCGTCTTCTCCGTAGGCTTTTATCCCATCGGCAAGAACGCTTACTGCTTTGCCATATGGTACAGCAATCCACCGTGCAGTGGCCAGAATTGCACCGTAGTTTGGATGGCAAATTCCGATGAACCTATCATTGGGAGATACTCTTAAGCTTTTGGTTTAAAAGAATGGCGATCTTGTGCTAACCGACGCCAAGGACGCTATTGTTTGGGCAACAGATACGGCCTCACTCTTATGGTCTAAGACACCAGTTCGTCAGTTACAGCTCCTAGACTTTGGTAATCTTGTTCTTAGTGACAGAGAAGGCAAGGTCCCGTTGTGGCAAAGCTTTGACTACCTGATCGATGTGCTCCTCCCCAAACAAAACCTCACTAGAGGAGGAGTATTAGGGGAATAATAAGCTACACTGTTTGTTGTTATCTAAAAATAATAAATTCGAGAAAGTGATAACAAAAGGAAATAGTAATTGGAGGAGAGGTATAGTTAGCCGGATCACCTTAACACCATTAGTTTTCTCACTATTTGTTGGGTTTACTAGAAAATCAAGATGGATAGTAACAATGATGTCCAGAACGTTCCTGAAGATGTTCCTTTGGTCGTTTTGACCAGTGAAGTTCAAACCTCGTGGCATGGTGTTATGGCAGCAAATATTGCGAGCCTTCGAGCTAAAACAATCTATGGCTGTCCTCCATCGACTAGGGAAGTCTAACCAGTAGCCACTGACCATTGTCGGAAAGCAGAAATTTTAGCACTTTGAAAAAGACAACTACTGGATAGATAGTATGTACCACGGGACCACCAGTTTTCTCAATGATGTGATATCTCTATGGCTAATCAAACAATCCAAATTAGATTAGTCAAATATGAATAAAGTAACAAAAGGAGATTCATTTCCTGCGTTACTGATGTGAAATTAATGGAATCACAAACTTTACCTAAACCGCATAAAATGATTTACTAAATTTGTAAATTAAATCAGACGTGAAACAAAATGATTATAATTCGCTCAAATATGGAAGAATGGTTGCACAGCTTGTGATGGCACAAAGAAATCAAAATTAATTTGTGCACTTTATTCACTCGCTAGCACACATGCATATATCAAACATAGTTACTAATCTACTCCCATGGATTAAGTGAGAGCACCTCATCTCCAATTCCACAACATTTCCGAAGTTGGCTACGGCAACACTACTCCAATTTTCATTGAATAATGACAATGAAAATTCTTATACTCGTGTCAGTTCGTCACATTTAGTTTTCAAATTCTTTTTCACAATTATTTAAATATTAAAATATGTCGTCATCCGTCAAGTTAGTCATTTCATTAACTTCCCAACTTTTAGTTGATGGAAAAGTCTAGGCTGGCATTTTTTATTATTTATTTCCTCCACAAGGGCAACATTTTGTGTTCATCCTTTTATGTTTTATAAAATCTTTTATTAAAGAAAAATGAACTAGTTTTTTTTTTTTTTTTAAATCTTGTAAGATTAAAAGGAATGGGGGACGGCACAACACAACCTCCCTTGTCCGGGTCGAGGTAACGGCGGTTGGACCTCACTTGGCCATAACCGTACGCTACTATTCTCGCCACCACCAGGCAAGGGCTGCCGCGACCATGAAGCAAGGGCCCTTGCCTGTGAATATACACATCAAGTGGTGCCTCTATCAAATATCGCTCCGGTGCCGAGGGAGGTAAATTGCAATTTCGGGGAGGACAAATCATACGCCATCGAATAGAGACTTCCAACTAGTAGCCAATGACCATTGTCGGAAAGCAGAAATTTTAGCACTTTGAAAAAGACAACCACTGGATAGATAGTTTGTATCACGAGACCACCTATTTTCTCAATGATGTGATATCTCTATGGCTAATCAAACAATCCAAATTGGCTTAGTCAAATATGAATAAAGTAACAAAAGGAGATTCAATTCATGGGTCAGTGAAGTGAAATTAATGGAATCACAAACTTTCAAGTAAACCGCATGAAATGATTTACTAAATTTGTAACTTAGATAAGACGTGAAACAAAATGATTATATGTAGATACAATCGGAATAAAATAAAGAAATTCAATTGCGCGATGCAATCAAAATAGCAAACTAGCAATAAAATTCCAATTGTAATTAGTTCAAATATGAAAGACTGGTTGCACAGTTTGTGATGGCACAAAGAAAGAAAATTAATTTGTGCACTTTATTCACCTGCTAGCACACATGCAACCTAGTTACTAATCTACTCCCATGGGTTAAGTGAGGGCACCTCATTTCCAATTCCACAACATTTCCGAAGTTGGCTACGACAATGCTACTCCAATTTTCATTGGATAATGACAATGAAAACTCTTACATTCGTGTCAGTCCATCACATTTACCTTTCAAATTCTTTTTCTCGATTATTTAAATATCAAGATATGTCGTCATCCTTCAAGTTAGTCATTTCCTTAACTTCTCAACTTTTAGTTGATGGAAACTTCTAGACTGGCATTTTTTATTATTTATTTCCTCCACAAGGGCAACATGTTGTTTTCATCCTTTTATGTTTTATAAAATCATTTGTTAAAAAAAAATCTTTTTTTTTTTTTTTTGAGCTTGTAAGATTAAAAGGAATGGGGGACGAATGTGTGGTGCCCTCTATAGCCAACCTCCCTTGTCAGGTTTGAGATAAGGGTGGTTGGCCCTCACTTGGCCATAAGCACAGGCTACTATTCTCGCCACCACCATGCAAGGGCAACTGCGACCATCAAGAGAGGGCCATTGCCTGTGAATCAAGATAAACATCAAGTGGTGCCTTTATCAAATAGCGCTCTGGTGCTGGGGGATGTGAATTGCAATTTCGGGGAGGACAAATTGTCCGCCATCGAATAGAGAAGTCCAACTAGTAGCCACTGACCATTGTCGGAAAGCAGAAATTTTAGCACTTTGAAAAAGACAACTACTGGATAGATAGTATGTACCACGGGACCACCAGTTTTCTCAATGATGTGATATCTCTATGGCTAATCAAACAATCCAAATTAGATTAGTCAAATATGAATAAAGGAACAAAAGGAGATTCATTTCCTGCGTTACTGATGTGAAATTAATGGAATCACAAACTTTACCTAAACCGCATAAAATGATTTACTAAATTTGTAAATTAAATCAGACGTGAAACAAAATGATTATAATTCGCTCAAATATGGAAGAATGGTTGCACAGCTTGTGATGGCACAAAGAAATCAAAATTAATTTGTGCACTTTATTCACTCGCTAGCACACATGCATATATCAAACATAGTTACTAATCTACTCCCGTGGATTAAGTGAGAGCACCTCATCTCCAATTCCACAACATTTCCGAAGTTGGCTACGGCAACACTACTCCAATTTTCATTGAATAGTGACAATGAAAATTCTTATACTCGTGTCAGTTCGTCACATTTAGTTTTCAAATTCTTTTTCACAATTATTTAAATATTAAAATATGTCGTCATCCGTCAAGTTAGTCATTTCATTAACTTCCCAACTTTTAGTTGATGGAAAAGTCTAGGCTGGCATTTTTTATTATTTATTTCCTCCACAAGGGCAACATGTTGTTTTCATCCTTTTATGTTTTATAAAATCATTTGGTAAAAAAAAAAATCTTTTTTTTTTTTTGAGCTTGTAAGATTAAAAGGAATGGGGGACGAATGTGTGGTGCCCTCTATAGCCAACCTCCCTTGTCAGGTTTGAGATAAGGGTGGTTGGCCCTCACTTGGCCATAAGCACAGGCTACTATTCTCGCCACCACCATGCAAGGGCAACTGCGACCATCAAGAGAGGGCCCTTGCCTGTGAATCAAGATAAACATCAAGTGGTGCCTTTATCAAATAGCGCTCTGGTGCTGGGGGATGTGAATTGCAATTTCGGGGAGGACAAATTGTCCGCCATCGAATAGAGAAGTCCAACTAGTAGCCACTGACCATTGTCGGAAAGCAGAAATTTTAGCACTTTGAAAAAGACAACTACTGGATAGATAGTATGTACCACGGGACCACCAGTTTTCTCAATGATGTGATATCTCTATGGCTAATCAAACAATCCAAATTAGATTAGTCAAATATGAATAAAGGAACAAAAGGAGATTCATTTCCTGCGTTACTGATGTGAAATTAATGGAATCACAAACTTTACCTAAACCGCATAAAATGATTTACTAAATTTGTAAATTAAATCAGACGTGAAACAAAATGATTATAATTCGCTCAAATATGGAAGAATGGTTGCACAGCTTGTGATGGCACAAAGAAATCAAAATTAATTTGTGCACTTTATTCACTCGCTAGCACACATGCATATATCAAACATAGTTACTAATCTACTCCCGTGGATTAAGTGAGAGCACCTCATCTCCAATTCCACAACATTTCCGAAGTTGGTTACGGCAACACTACTCCAATTTTCATTGAATAATGACAATGAAAATTCTTATACTCGTGTCAGTTCGTCACATTTAGTTTTCAAATTCTTTTTCAAAATTATTTAAATATTAAAATATGTCGTCATCCGTCAAGTTAGTCATTTCATTAACTTCCCAACTTTTAGTTGATGGAAAAGTCTAGGCTGGCATTTTTTATTATTTATTTCCTCCACAAGGGCAACATGTTGTTTTCATCCTTTTATGTTTTATAAAATCATTTAGTAAAAAAAAAATCTTTTTTTTTTTTTGAGCTTGTAAGATTAAAAGGAATGGGGGACGAATGTGTGGTGCCCTCTATAGCCAACCTCCCTTGTCAGGTTTGAGATAAGGGTGGTTGGCCCTCACTTGGCCATAAGCACAGGCTACTATTCTCGCCACCACCATGCAAGGGCAACTGCGACCATCAAGAGAGGGCCCTTGCCTGTGAATCAAGATAAACATCAAGTGGTGCCTTTATCAAATAGCGCTCTGGTGCTGGGGGATGTGAATTGCAATTTCGGGGAGGACAAATTGTCCGCCATCGAATAGAGAAGTCCAACTAGTAGCCACTGACCATTGTCGGAAAGCAGAAATTTTAGCACTTTGAAAAAGACAACTACTGGATAGATAGTATGTACCACGGGACCACCAGTTTTCTCAATGATGTGATATCTCTATGGCTAATCAAACAATCCAAATTAGATTAGTCAAATATGAATAAAGTAACAAAAGGAGATTCATTTCCTGCGTTACTGATGTGAAATTAATGGAATCACAAACTTTACCTAAACCGCATAAAATGATTTACTAAATTTGTAAATTAAATCAGACGTGAAACAAAATGATTATAATTCGCTCAAATATGGAAGAATGGTTGCACAGCTTGTGATGGCACAAAGAAATCAAAATTAATTTGTGCACTTTATTCACTCGCTAGCACACATGCATATATCAAACATAGTTACTAATCTACTCCCGTGGATTAAGTGAGAGCACCTCATCTCCAATTCCACAACATTTCCGAAGTTGGCTACGGCAACACTACTCCAATTTTCATTGAATAGTGACAATGAAAATTCTTATACTCGTGTCAGTTCGTCACATTTAGTTTTCAAATTCTTTTTCACAATTATTTAAATATTAAAATATGTCGTCATCCGTCAAGTTAGTCATTTCATTAACTTCCCAACTTTTAGTTGATGGAAAAGTCTAGGCTGGCATTTTTTATTATTTATTTCCTCCACAAGGGCAACATGTTGTTTTCATCCTTTTATGTTTTATAAAATCATTTGGTAAAAAAAAAAATCTTTTTTTTTTTTTGAGCTTGTAAGATTAAAAGGAATGGGGGACGAATGTGTGGTGCCCTCTATAGCCAACCTCCCTTGTCAGGTTTGAGATAAGGGTGGTTGGCCCTCACTTGGCCATAAGCACAGGCTACTATTCTCGCCACCACCATGCAAGGGCAACTGCGACCATCAAGAGAGGGCCCTTGCCTGTGAATCAAGATAAACATCAAGTGGTGCCTTTATCAAATAGCGCTCTGGTGCTGGGGGATGTGAATTGCAATTTCGGGGAGGACAAATTGTCCGCCATCGAATAGAGAAGTCCAACTAGTAGCCACTGACCATTGTCGGAAAGCAGAAATTTTAGCACTTTGAAAAAGACAACTACTGGATAGATAGTATGTACCACGGGACCACCAGTTTTCTCAATGATGTGATATCTCTATGGCTAATCAAACAATCCAAATTAGATTAGTCAAATATGAATAAAGGAACAAAAGGAGATTCATTTCCTGCGTTACTGATGTGAAATTAATGGAATCACAAACTTTACCTAAACCGCATAAAATGATTTACTAAATTTGTAAATTAAATCAGACGTGAAACAAAATGATTATAATTCGCTCAAATATGGAAGAATGGTTGCACAGCTTGTGATGGCACAAAGAAATCAAAATTAATTTGTGCACTTTATTCACTCGCTAGCACACATGCATATATCAAACATAGTTACTAATCTACTCCCGTGGATTAAGTGAGAGCACCTCATCTCCAATTCCACAACATTTCCGAAGTTGGTTACGGCAACACTACTCCAATTTTCATTGAATAATGACAATGAAAATTCTTATACTCGTGTCAGTTCGTCACATTTAGTTTTCAAATTCTTTTTCAAAATTATTTAAATATTAAAATATGTCGTCATCCGTCAAGTTAGTCATTTCATTAACTTCCCAACTTTTAGTTGATGGAAAAGTCTAGGCTGGCATTTTTTATTATTTATTTCCTCCACAAGGGCAACATGTTGTTTTCATCCTTTTATGTTTTATAAAATCATTTAGTAAAAAAAAAAAATCTTTTTTTTTTTGAGCTTGTAAGATTAAAAGGAATGGGGGACGAATGTGTGGTGCCCTCTATAGCCAACCTCCCTTGTCAGGTTTGAGATAAGGGTGGTTGGCCCTCACTTGGCCATAAGCACAGGCTACTATTCTCGCCACCACCATGCAAGGGCAACTGCGACCATCAAGAGAGGGCCCTTGCCTGTGAATCAAGATAAACATCAAGTGGTGCCTTTATCAAATAGCGCTCTGGTGCTGGGGGATGTGAATTGCAATTTCGGGGAGGACAAATTGTCCGCCATCGAATAGAGAAGTCCAACTAGTAGCCACTGACCATTGTCGGAAAGCAGAAATTTTAGCACTTTGAAAAAGACAACTACTGGATAGATAGTATGTACCACGGGACCACCAGTTTTCTCAATGATGTGATATCTCTATGGCTAATCAAACAATCCAAATTAGATTAGTCAAATATGAATAAAGTAACAAAAGGAGATTCATTTCCTGCGTTACTGATGTGAAATTAATGGAATCACAAACTTTACCTAAACCGCATAAAATGATTTACTAAATTTGTAAATTAAATCAGACGTGAAACAAAATGATTATAATTCGCTCAAATATGGAAGAATGGTTGCACAGCTTGTGATGGCACAAAGAAATCAAAATTAATTTGTGCACTTTATTCACTCGCTAGCACACATGCATATATCAAACATAGTTACTAATCTACTCCCGTGGATTAAGTGAGAGCACCTCATCTCCAATTCCACAACATTTCCGAAGTTGGCTACGGCAACACTACTCCAATTTTCATTGAATAGTGACAATGAAAATTCTTATACTCGTGTCAGTTCGTCACATTTAGTTTTCAAATTCTTTTTCACAATTATTTAAATATTAAAATATGTCGTCATCCGTCAAGTTAGTCATTTCATTAACTTCCCAACTTTTAGTTGATGGAAAAGTCTAGGCTGGCATTTTTTATTATTTATTTCCTCCACAAGGGCAACATGTTGTTTTCATCCTTTTATGTTTTATAAAATCATTTGGTAAAAAAAAAAATCTTTTTTTTTTTGAGCTTGTAAGATTAAAAGGAATGGGGGACGAATGTGTGGTGCCCTCTATAGCCAACCTCCCTTGTCAGGTTTGAGATAAGGGTGGTTGGCCCTCACTTGGCCATAAGCACAGGCTACTATTCTCGCCACCACCATGCAAGGGCAACTGCGACCATCAAGAGAGGGCCCTTGCCTGTGAATCAAGATAAACATCAAGTGGTGCCTTTATCAAATAGCGCTCTGGTGCTGGGGGATGTGAATTGCAATTTCGGGGAGGACAAATTGTCCGCCATCGAATAGAGAAGTCCAACTAGTAGCCACTGACCATTGTCGGAAAGCAGAAATTTTAGCACTTTGAAAAAGACAACTACTGGATAGATAGTATGTACCACGGGACCACCAGTTTTCTCAATGATGTGATATCTCTATGGCTAATCAAACAATCCAAATTAGATTAGTCAAATATGAATAAAGGAACAAAAGGAGATTCATTTCCTGCGTTACTGATGTGAAATTAATGGAATCACAAACTTTACCTAAACCGCATAAAATGATTTACTAAATTTGTAAATTAAATCAGACGTGAAACAAAATGATTATAATTCGCTCAAATATGGAAGAATGGTTGCACAGCTTGTGATGGCACAAAGAAATCAAAATTAATTTGTGCACTTTATTCACTCGCTAGCACACATGCATATATCAAACATAGTTACTAATCTACTCCCGTGGATTAAGTGAGAGCACCTCATCTCCAATTCCACAACATTTCCGAAGTTGGTTACGGCAACACTACTCCAATTTTCATTGAATAATGACAATGAAAATTCTTATACTCGTGTCAGTTCGTCACATTTAGTTTTCAAATTCTTTTTCAAAATTATTTAAATATTAAAATATGTCGTCATCCGTCAAGTTAGTCATTTCATTAACTTCCCAACTTTTAGTTGATGGAAAAGTCTAGGCTGGCATTTTTTATTATTTATTTCCTCCACAAGGGCAACATGTTGTTTTCATCCTTTTATGTTTTATAAAATCATTTAGTAAAAAAAAAAATCTTTTTTTTTTGAGCTTGTAAGATTAAAAGGAATGGGGGACGAATGTGTGGTGCCCTCTATAGCCAACCTCCCTTGTCAGGTTTGAGATAAGGGTGGTTGGCCCTCACTTGGCCATAAGCACAGGCTACTATTCTCGCCACCACCATGCAAGGGCAACTGCGACCATCAAGAGAGGGCCCTTGCCTGTGAATCAAGATAAACATCAAGTGGTGCCTTTATCAAATAGCGCTCTGGTGCTGGGGGATGTGAATTGCAATTTCGGGGAGGACAAATTGTCCGCCATCGAATAGAGAAGTCCAACTAGTAGCCACTGACCATTGTCGGAAAGCAGAAATTTTAGCACTTTGAAAAAGACAACTACTGGATAGATAGTATGTACCACGGGACCACCAGTTTTCTCAATGATGTGATATCTCTATGGCTAATCAAACAATCCAAATTAGATTAGTCAAATATGAATAAAGTAACAAAAGGAGATTCATTTCCTGCGTTACTGATGTGAAATTAATGGAATCACAAACTTTACCTAAACCGCATAAAATGATTTACTAAATTTGTAAATTAAATCAGACGTGAAACAAAATGATTATAATTCGCTCAAATATGGAAGAATGGTTGCACAGCTTGTGATGGCACAAGGAAATCAAAATTAATTTGTGCACTTTATTCACTCGCTAGCACACATGCATATATCAAACATAGTTACTAATCTACTCCCGTGGATTAAGTGAGAGCACCTCATCTCCAATTCCACAACATTTCCGAAGTTGGCTACGGCAACACTACTCCAATTTTCATTGAATAGTGACAATGAAAATTCTTATACTCGTGTCAGTTCGTCACATTTAGTTTTCAAATTCTTTTTCACAATTATTTAAATATTAAAATATGTCGTCATCCGTCAAGTTAGTCATTTCATTAACTTCCCAACTTTTAGTTGATGGAAAAGTCTAGGCTGGCATTTTTTATTATTTATTTCCTCCACAAGGGCAACATGTTGTTTTCATCCTTTTATGTTTTATAAAATCATTTGGTAAAAAAAAAAAATCTTTTTTTTTTTTGAGCTTGTAAGATTAAAAGGAATGGGGGACGAATGTGTGGTGCCCTCTATAGCCAACCTCCCTTGTCAGGTTTGAGATAAGGGTGGTTGGCCCTCACTTGGCCATAAGCACAGGCTACTATTCTCGCCACCACCATGCAAGGGCAACTGCGACCATCAAGAGAGGGCCCTTGCCTGTGAATCAAGATAAACATCAAGTGGTGCCTTTATCAAATAGCGCTCTGGTGCTGGGGGATGTGAATTGCAATTTCGGGGAGGACAAATTGTCCGCCATCGAATAGAGAAGTCCAACTAGTAGCCATTGACCATTGTCGGAAAGCAGAAATTTTAGCACTTTGAAAAAGACAACTACTGGATAGATAGTATGTACCACGGGACCACCAGTTTTCTCAATGATGTGATATCTCTATGGCTAATCAAACAATCCAAATTAGATTAGTCAAATATGAATAAAGTAACAAAAGGAGATTCATTTCCTGCGTTACTGATGTGAAATTAATGGAATCACAAACTTTACCTAAACCGCATAAAATGATTTACTAAATTTGTAAATTAAATCAGACGTGAAACAAAATGATTATAATTCGCTCAAATATGGAAGAATGGTTGCACAGCTTGTGATGGCACAAAGAAATCAAAATTAATTTGTGCACTTTATTCACTCGCTAGCACACATGCATATATCAAACATAGTTACTAATCTACTCCCGTGGATTAAGTGAGAGCACCTCATCTCCAATTCCACAACATTTCCGAAGTTCGCTACGGCAACACTACTCCAATTTTCATTGAATAATGACAATGAAAATTCTTATACTCGTGTCAGTTCGTCACATTTAGTTTTCAAATTCTTTTTCACAATTATTTAAATATTAAAATATGTCGTCATCCGTCAAGTTAGTCATTTCATTAACTTCCCAACTTTTAGTTGATGGAAAAGTCTAGGCTGGCATTTTTTATTATTTATTTCCTCCACAAGGGCAACATGTTGTTTTCATCCTTTTATGTTTTATAAAATCATTTGGTAAAAAAAAAAAATCTTTTTTTTTTGAGCTTGTAAGATTAAAAGGAATGGGGGACGAATGTGTGGTGCCCTCTATAGCCAACCTCCCTTGTCAGGTTTGAGATAAGGGTGGTTGGCCCTCACTTGGCCATAAGCACAGCTACTATTCTCGCCACCACCATGCAAGGGCAACTGCGACCATCAATAGAGGGCCCTTGCCTGTGAATCAAGATAAACATCAAGTGGTGCCTTTATCAAATAGCGCTCTGGTGCTGGGGGTTGTGAATTGCAATTTCAGGGAGGACAAATTGTCCGCCATCGAATAGAGAAGTCCAACTAGTAGCCACTGACCATTGTCGGAAAGCAGAAATTTTAGCACTTTGAAAAAGACAACTACTGGATAGATAGTATGTACCACGGGACCACCAGTTTTCTCAATGATGTGATATCTCTATGGCTAATCAAACAATCCAAATTAGATTAGTCAAATATGAATAAAGTAACAAAAGGAGATTCATTTCCTGCGTTACTGATGTGAAATTAATGGAATCACAAACTTTACCTAAACCGCATAAAATGATTTACTAAATTTGTAAATTAAATCAGACGTGAAACAAAATGATTATAATTCGCTCAAATATGGAAGAATGGCTGCACAGCTTGTGATGGCACAAAGAAATCAAAATTAATTTGTGCACTTTATTCACTCGCTAGCACACATGCATATATCAAACATAGTTACTAATCTACTCCCGTGGATTAAGTGAGAGCACCTCATCTCCAATTCCACAACATTTCCGAAGTTGGCTACGGCAACACTACTCCAATTTTCATTGAATAGTGACAATGAAAATTCTTATACTCGTGTCAGTTCGTCACATTTAGTTTTCAAATTCTTTTTCACAATTATTTAAATATTAAAATATGTCGTCATCCGTCAAGTTAGTCATTTCATTAACTTCCCAACTTTTAGTTGATGGAAAAGTCTAGGCTGGCATTTTTTATTATTTATTTCCTCCACAAGGGCAACATGTTGTTTTCATCCTTTTATGTTTTATAAAATCATTTGGTAAAAAAAAAAATCTTTTTTTTTTTGAGCTTGTAAGATTAAAAGGAATGGGGGACGAATGTGTGGTGCCCTCTATAGCCAACCTCCCTTGTTAGGTTTGAGATAAGGGTGGTTGGCCCTCACTTGGCCATAAGCACAGGCTACTATTCTCGCCACCACCATGCAAGGGCAACTGCGACCATCAAGAGAGGGCCCTTGCCTGTGAATCAAGATAAACATCAAGTGGTGCCTTTATCAAATAGCGCTCTGGTGCTGGGGGATGTGAATTGCAATTTCGGGGAGGACAAATTGTCCGCCATCGAATAGAGAAGTCCAACTAGTAGCCACTGACCATTGTCGGAAAGCAGAAATTTTAGCACTTTGAAAAAGACAACTACTGGATAGATAGTATGTACCACGGGACCACCAGTTTTCTCAATGATGTGATATCTCTATGGCTAATCAAACAATCCAAATTAGATTAGTCAAATATGAATAATGTAACAAAAGGAGATTCATTTCCTGCGTTACTGATGTGAAATCAATGGAATCACAAACTTTACCTAAACCGCATAAAATGATTTACTAAATTTGTAAATTAAATCAGACGTGAAACAAAATGATTATAATTCGCTCAAATATGGAAGAATGGTTGCACAGCTTGTGATGGCACAAAGAAATCAAAATTAATTTGTGCACTTTATTCACTCGCTAGCACACATGCATATATCAAACATAGTTACTAATCTACTCCCGTGGATTAAGTGAGAGCACCTCATCTCCAATTCCACAACATTTCCGAAGTTCGCTACGGCAACACTACTCCAATTTTCATTGAATAATGACAATGAAAATTCTTATACTCGTGTCAGTTCGTCACATTTAGTTTTCAAATTCTTTTTTCACAATTATTTAAATATTAAAATATGTCGTCATCCGTCAAGTTAGTCATTTCATTAACTTCCCAACTTTTAGTTGATGGAAAAGTCTAGGCTGGCATTTTTTATTATTTATTTCCTCCACAAGGGCAACATGTTGTTTTCATCCTTTTATGTTTTATAAAATCATTTGGTAAAAAAAAAAAAAATCTTTTTTTTTTGAGCTTGTAAGATTAAAAGGAATGGGGGACGAATGTGTGGTGCCCTCTATAGCCAACCTCCCTTGTCAGGTTTGAGATAAGGGTGGTTGGCCCTCACTTGGCCATAAGCACAGGCTACTATTCTCGCCACCACCATGCAAGGGCAACTGCGACCATCAAGAGAGGGCCCTTGCCTGTGAATCAAGATAAACATCAAGTGGTGCCTTTATCAAATAGCGCTCTGGTGCTGGGGGATGTGAATTGCAATTTCGGGGAGGACAAATTGTCCGCCATCGAATAGAGAAGTCCAACTAGTAGCCACTGACCATTGTCGGAAAGCAGAAATTTTAGCACTTTGAAAAAGACAACTACTGGATAGATAGTATGTACCACGGGACCACCAGTTTTCTCAATGATGTGATATCTCTATGGCTAATCAAACAATCCAAATTAGATTAGTCAAATATGAATAAAGGAACAAAAGGAGATTCATTTCCTGCGTTACTGATGTGAAATTAATGGAATCACAAACTTTACCTAAACCGCATAAAATGATTTACTAAATTTGTAAATTAAATCAGACGTGAAACAAAATGATTATAATTCGCTCAAATATGGAAGAATGGTTGCACAGCTTGTGATGGCACAAACAAATCAAAATTAATTTGTGCACTTTATTCACTCGCTAGAACACATGCATATATCAAACATAGTTACTAATCTACTCCCGTGGATTAAGTGAGAGCACCTCATCTCCAATTCCACAACATTTCCGAAGTTCGCTACGGCAACACTACTCCAATTTTCATTGAATAATGACAATGAAAATTCTTATACTCGTGTCAGTTCGTCACATTTAGTTTTCAAATTCTTTTTCACAATTATTTAAATATTAAAATATGTCGTCATCCGTCAAGTTAGTCATTTCATTAACTTCCCAACTTTTAGTTGATGGAAAAGTCTAGGCTAGCATTTTTTATTATTTATTTCCTCCACAAGGGCAACATTTTGTGTTCATCCTTTTATGTTTTATAAAATCTTTTATTAAAGAAAAATGAACTAGTTTTTTTTTTCTTTTAAATCTTGTAAGATTAAAAGGAATGGGGGACGGCACAACACAACCTCCCTTGTCCGGGTCGAGGTAACGGCGGTTGGACCTCACTTGGCCATAACCGTACGCTACTATTCTCGCCACCACCAGGCAAGGGCTGCCGCGACCATGAAGCAAGGGCCCTTGCCTGTGAATATACACGTCAAGTGGTGCCTCTATCAAATATCGCTCCGGTGTCGAGGGAGGTAAATTGCAATTTCGGGGAGGTCAAATCATACGCCATCGAATAGAGACTTCCAACTAGTAGCCAATGACCATTGTCGGAAAGCAGAAATTTTAGCACTTTGAAAAAGACAACCACTGGATAGATAGTTTGTATCACGAGACCACCTATTTTCTCAATGATGTGATATCTCTATGGCTAATCAAACAATCCAAATTGGCTTAGTCAAATATGAATAAAGTAACAAAAGGAGATTCAATTCATGGGTCAGTGAAGTGAAATTAATGGAATCACAAACTTTCAAGTAAACCGCATGAAATGATTTACTAAATTTGTAACTTAGATAAGACGTGAAACAAAATGATTATATGTAGATACAATCGGAATAAAATAAGGAAATTCAATTGCGCGATGCAATCAAAATAGCAAACTAGCAATAAAATTCCAATTGTAATTAGTTCAAATATGAAAGACTGGTTTTGCGCAGTTTGTGATGGCACAAAGAAATCAAAATTAATTTGTGCACTTTATTCACCTGCTAGCACACATGCAACCTAGTTACTAATCTACTCCCATGGGTTAAGTGAGGGCACCTCATTTCCAATTCCACAACATTTCCGAAGTTGGCTACGACAATGCTGCTCCAATTTTCATTGGATAATGACAATGAAAACTCTTACATTCGTGTCAGTCCATCACATTTACCTTTCAAATTCTTTTTCTCGATTATTTAAATATCAAGATATGTCGTCATCCTTCAAGTTAGTCATTTCCTTAACTTCTCAACTTTTAGTTGATGGAAACTTCTAGACTGGCATTTTTTATTATTTATTTCCTCAACAAGGGCAACATGTTGTTTTCATCCTTTTATGTTTTATAAAATCATTTGTTAAAAAAAAATCTTTTTTTTTTTTTTTGAGCTTGTAAGATTAAAAGGAATGGGGGACGAATGTGTGGTGCCCTCTATAGCCAACCTCCCTTGTCAGGTTTGAGATAAGGGTGGTTGGCCCTCACTTGGCCATAAGCACAGGCTACTATTCTCGCCACCATCATGCAAGGGCAACTGCGACCATCAAGAGAGGGCCCTTGCCTGTGAATCAAGATAAACATCAAGTGGTGCCTTTATCAAATAGCGCTCTGGTGCTGGGGGATGCGAATTGCAATTTCGGGGAGGACAAATTGTCCGCCATCGAATAGAGAAGTCCAACTAGTAGCCACTGACCATTGTCGGAAAGCAGAAATTTTAGCACATTGAAAAAGACAACCACTAGATAGATTGTATGTATCATGGGACCACCAGTTTTCTCAATGATGTGATATCGCTATGGCTAATCAAACAATCCAAATTGGATTAGTCAAATATGAATAAACTAACAAAAGGAGATTCATTTCGTGGGTCAGTGATGTGAAATTAATGGAATCACAAACTTTGATGTAAACCGCATGAAATGATTTACTAAATTTCTAAATTAGATACGACGTGAAACAAAATGATTATAATTACCTCAAATATGGAAGGCTGGTTGCATAGTTTGTGATGGCACAAAGAAATAAAAATTAATTTGTGCACTTTATTCACCCGCTAGCACACATGCATATATCAAACCTAGTTACTAGTCTACTCCCATGAGTTAAGTGAGAGCACCTCATCTCCAATTCCACAACATTTCCGAAGTTGGCTACGATAACTTTTCTCCAATTTTCATTACATAATGACAATGAAAATTCTTACAATCGTGTCAGTCCGTCACATTTAGTTTTAAAATTCTTTTTCACAATTATTTAAATATTAAAATATTCGTCATCCTTCAAGTTAGTCATTTCATTAACTTCCCAACTTTTAGTTGATGGAAAAGTCTAGATTGGCATTTTTTATTATTTATCTCCTCTACAAGGGCGACATGTTGTGTTCATCCATTTCTGTTTTATAAAATCATTTATTAAAGAAAAATGAAGTTTTTTTTTTTTTTTTTGAGCTTGCAGGATTAAAATGGGGGACGGCAATATGTTGTGGGCTCTATAGCCAACCTCCCTTGTTGAGGTGAAGGTAAGGGTGGTTGGCCCACACTAGGCCATAAGCACAGGCTATGATTTTCGCCACCACCAGGCAAGGGCTGCTGCGACCATGAAGCAAGGGCCCTTGCCTTTGAATCAAGATAAACATTAAGTGGTGCCTTTATCAAATATCGCTCTGGTGTCAGGGGATGTCAATTGCAATTTTCGGGGAGGACAAATTGTCCGCCATCGAATAGAGATGTCAAACTAGTAGCCAATGACCATTGTCGGAAAGCGGAAATTTTAGCACTTTGAAAAAGACAACCACTGGATAGATTTTATGTATCACGAGACCACCGGTTTTCTCAATGATGTGATATCTCTATGGCTAATCAAACAATCCAGATTGGATTAGTCAAACACGAATAAAGTAACAAAAGGAGATTCATTTCATGGGTTAGTGATGTGAAATTAATGGAATCACAAACTTTGATGTAAACCGCATGAAATGATTTACTAAATTTGTAAATTAGATAAGACGTGAAACAAAATGATTATAATTGGCTCAAATATGGAAGACTGGTTACACAGTTTCTGATGGCGCAAAGAAATCAAAAATAATTTGTGCACTTTATTCACCCACTAGCACACATGCATATATCAAACCTAGTTACTAATATTCTCCCATGGGTTAAGTGAGAGCACCTCATCTCCAATTCCACAACATTTCCGTAGTTGGCTACGACAACACTTTCATTGGATAATTACAATGAAAATTCTTACACTCATGTCAATCTGTCACATTTAGTTTTAAAATTCTTTTTCTCGATTATTTAAATTTTAAAATATGTCGACATCCTGCAAGTTAGTCATTTCATCAACTTCCCAACTTTTAGTTGATGGAAAAGTCTATGCTGGCATTTTTTATTATTTATTTCCTCTACAAGGACGACATTTTGTGTTCATCCATTTATTTTTTATAAAATTATTTATCAAAGAAAAATGAACTTTTTTTTTTTTTGAGCTTGTAAGATTAAAATGGGGGACGGCAATGTGTTGTGGCCTCTATAACCAACCTCCCTTGTCGGGGTCGAGGTGAGGGTTGGTTGGCCCTCACTTGGCCATAAGCGTAGGCTACGATTTTCACGACCACTAGGCAAGGGCTATTGCGAGCATGAAGCAAGGGCCCTTGCCTGTGAATCATGATAAACATCAAGTGGTGTCTTTATCAAATATCGCTCTAGTGTCGGAGGATGTTAATTGCACTTTTCGGGAGGACAAATTATCCGCCATCGAATAGAGACGTCCAACTAGTAGCCAATGACCATTGTCGGAAAGCAGAAATTTTAGCACTTTGAAAAAGACAACCACTGGATAGATAATATGTATCACAATACCACCAGTGTTCTCAATGATGTGATATCTCTATGGCTAATCAAACAATCCAAATTGGATTAGTCAAACACAAATAAAATAACAAAAGGAGATTCATTTCATGGGTCAGTGATGTGAAATTAATGGAATCACAAACTTTGATGTAAACCGTATGAAATGATTTACTAAATTTGTAAATTAGATAAGACGTGAAACAAAATGATTATAATTAGCTCAACTATGGAAAACTGGTTCCACAGTTTGTGATGGCACAAAGAAATCAAAATTAATTTGTGCACTTTATTCACCCGCTAGCACACATGGATATATCAAACCTAGTTACTAATCTACTCCCATGGGTTAAGAGAGAGCACCTCATCTCCAATTCCACAACATTTTTGAAGTTAGCTACAACAACGCTGCTCCAATTTTCATTGGATAATGACAATGAAAATTCTTACGCTCGTGTCAATTCGTCATATTTAGTTTGCAAAAAAAATTTCTCGACTATTTAAATATTACAATATGCCGTCATCCTTCAAGTTAGTCATTTCATAAACTTCCTAACTTTTAGTTGTTAGAAAAGTCTAGGCTAGCATTTTTTTCATTTATTTCCTCTCTAGGGGCGACATTCTGTGTTCATCCATTTATGTTTTATAAAATTATTTATTAAAGAAAAATGAAGTTTTTTTTTTTTTTTGAGCTTGTAAGATTAGAAGGAATGGGGGACGGCAATGTTGTTGTGCCCTCTATAGCCAACCTCCCTTGTCGGGGTCGAGGTAAGGTTGGTTGGCCCTCACTTAGCCATAAGCGCAGGCTACGATTCTCACCACCACCAGGCAAGGGCTGCTGCAACCATGAAGCAAATGTCCTTGCCTGTGAATCATGATAAACATCAAGTGGTGCCTTTATCAAATATTGCTTTGATGCCAGGGGATGTCAATTGCAATTTCGGGGAGGACAAATTGTCCACCATCAAATAGAGACATCCAACTAGTAGCCAATGACCATTGTTGGAAAGCAAAAATTTTAGCAATTTGAAAAAGACAACCACTAGATAGATTGTATGGATCACGAGACCACCTGTGTTCTCAATGATGCGATATCTCTATGGCTAATCAAACAATCCAAATTGGATTAGTCAAATACGAATAAAGTAACAAAAGGAGTTTCATTTCCTGGGTCAGTGTTGTGAAATTAATGGAATCACAAACTTTGATGTAAACCACATGAAATGATTTACTAAATTTGTAAATTAGATAAGATGTGAAACAAAATGATTATAATAAGCTCAAATATGGAAGACTGGTTGCACAGTTTGTGATGGCACAAAGAAATTAAAATTAATTTGTGCACTTTATTCACCCGCTAGCACACATGCATAAATCAAACCTAGTTACTAATCTACTCCCATGGGTTAAGTGAGAGCACCTCATCTCCAATTCCACAACATTTCTGAAGTTGGCTACGACAATGCTGCTCCAATTTTCATTGGATAATGACAATGGAAATTCTTACACTCGTGTCAGTCCGTCACATTTAGTTTTAAAATTCTTTTTCTCAATTATTTAGATATTAAAATCTATTCTCATCCTTCAAGTTAGTCATTTCATTAACTTCCCAACTTTTAGTTGATGGAAAAGTCTAGGCTGTTATTATTTCCTCTACAAGGGCGACATTTTGTGTTCATCAATTTATATTTTATAAAATTATTTATTAAAGAAAAATTAACTTGTTTTTTTTTTTTTTTTTTTTGAGCTTGTAAGATTAAAAGGAAAGGGGGACGGCAATGTGTTGTTCCCTCTATAGCCAACCTCCCTTTTGGCGGTCGAGGTAAGGGTGGTTGGCCCTCACTTGGCCATAAGCACAGGCTACGATTCTCACCACCACCAAGCAAGGGCTGCGACGACCATGAAGCAAGGGCCCTTGCCTGTGAATCAAGATAAACGTCAAGTGGTGCCTTTATCAAATATGGTTTATATTATTGTAACTCAATGAACCACAAAAATGAAACTCAATGAAACCAAAAAAAAAAAAAAAAAGGTTCTTGGTAGACCTTGGAATCAAACTAAAAAATAGGACACATTCTAGGGTCAGTTTTTGGACAAATAGGGTAGGTTAATAACTGATAATTAGTTCTACCAGAGCACGTTCTAAATTCCAAGTTCTAGGTTTAGAATACGTTCACCCCTAAAATTCCTTATTGATTGTACATCAGATTATAATATAGTGTAATACAATAATTATGGGCAAGAAATGAGATTTCGTTAATAAAGTAAGTGCTAAAATTACAACATCAGATGCCTAAAAGATTTATTTACGATTGAGATTAAAGAGATGCTCTTGAGAGTGTCCTCCAGAGAAATGCATAAGGACGGTGATTTGAACCTAGGAGCATGTACGGATCGCTTGGTGATTTGTTTTATATGCCAGTTCACTTTATAAGTAAAGCCAACGACTTCTGGAAAAAATATCTCAGTACAGGCCACGCCCCCAACCTGTTCCTTGAACACCATGAGAAACTCGTCATTTCTCCTTGCGCTTGTTCTCTCAATCCTTCACTTGTCTTCCCAACCTTCCTCTGCAACTCGCACTACTTTGAGCAGAGGCGACTCTCTCTCCATTGATAACCCGTATGACATCCTCATCTCAAAGTCTGGCGTCTTCTCCACCGGTTTTTACCCCGTCGGCAAGAATGCTTACTGCTTTGCCATCTGGTTCAGCCATCCACCATGCAGCGGCCAGAATTGCACCGTAGTTTGGATGGCAAACCGCAATGAACCTGTCAACGGGTGGCACTCTAAGCTTTCTATTAAAAAGAACGGTGATCTCGTGCTAACCGATGCCAGCCACACTGTTGTTTGGGCCATAGATACAGCCTCACTCTCGTGGTCGAAAACACCGGTTCATCAGTTACGACTCCTAGACTCTGGTAATCTTGTTCTTCTTGACAGAGAAGGTAACGTCCCCCTCTGGCAAAGCTTCAACAACCCAACCGACGTGCTCCTCCCTGGACAGAACCTCACCTGGAACACACCACTCGTTTCCTCTCGGAGCAACGGCAACTTCTCTTCTGGCTATTACAAGTTATACTTCGACAACGACAACGTCCTTCGTCTCCTCTTCAATGGACCTTTGATCTCAAGCGTATACTGGCCAGACCCGGCCCATGTGAGTTGGGAAGTTGGAAGAACAACCAACAACTATAGTAGAGTTGCAGTGCTCGATTCCCTGGGGAATTTCATTTCATCTGACAATCTGCAGTTCCTGACGTCGGATTTTGGCAAGAAAACACAACGTATGTTAAAGGTGGATCATGATGGTAATGTAAGGGTCTACAGTAGAGAAAAAGATGGGAAGTGGGTTGTAACATGGCAAGGCTTAAATGAGTCATGTACTGTTCATGGGATTTGTGGACCGAATAGCGTTTGCAGGTACAACCCGAGGGAGGGAAGGAGTTGCTCTTGCCTTCCTGGATATGTGTGGAATAATGACACTGATTGGACTCAGGGATGTGCGCCCAAATTCGAGATCTTCTGCAACAAGGGTTCTGATGCTCATGTCGATTTCCTGCGTTTGCCTCACCATGATTTCTTTGGATATGATAAGGACTATACTCCAAACACTACCCTGGCGTCGTGCAAGAAAATGTGCGCAGATCTTTGCAATTGTAAAGGCTTTCAATACAAATTCAACGGGGAAAAAGGGAGCTTCGACTGTTTCCCCAAGATACTGCTGTTAAATGGATATAATTCGATCTCATTTAGTGGGAGCATCTATTTGAAACTACCAAAAGCTAATCTCTCTTCTTATCAAATACCCGCCAAAGGATTCGACCCACTGCCCTGTCCCCCAAAACCTCAAGAAGTTGTAACTTATCTGAAAGGCCACCAGAATTCGACACTTGAGATCTTGCTCATTTTTGCTAAAGCGCTGGCTGGAGTGGAAATT
This sequence comes from Eucalyptus victrix, assembly GCA_016097545.1. Classification (NCBI taxonomy): domain Eukaryota; kingdom Viridiplantae; phylum Streptophyta; class Magnoliopsida; order Myrtales; family Myrtaceae; genus Eucalyptus; species Eucalyptus victrix. The sequence continues at coordinate 26,839,236 of CM027840.1, read as the reverse complement.
GTTGTAGTCTTCCTCACATGGTCCTTTTTGATCAGGACTGATCCTGACAAACGTGGAGGTTATGCAAAGGGATATCGTCTTGCGGGGACAGGATTTACAAGGTTCACATATGCCGAGCTAAAGAAAGCGACCAGGAACTTTAACAAAGAGATTGGAAGAGGAAGTGGGGGGATTGTGTACAAGGGTGTCCTGCCAGATCATGGGGAAGCAGCGGTCAAGCTGCTAAACGAGGCGAATCAAGGAGAAGATGAGTTCCTGGCTGAAGTGAGAACAATTGGGAATCTCAATCACATGAACCTGATTGCGATGTGGGGTTACTGCGTCGAGGGAAGGCACAGGCTCTTGGTTTATGAGTTCATGAATCACGGTTCCTTGGCAGAAAACCTTTCTTCCGATCAACTCGACTGGAAGAAGAGGTATGAGATCGCAGTGGGATCAGCCAAGGGGCTTGCTTATCTTCACGAGGAGTGCTTGGAATGGGTTCTCCATTGCGACGTGAAGCCACAGAACATACTCCTCGATTCTGATTACCAACCAAAGGTTGCCGATTTTGGGCTCTCTAAGCTACTTAATAGAGAGGGCCTTAAGAATACGAGTTTCTCAAGAATTAGAGGAACGAGGGGTTACATGGCTCCCGAATGGGTTTACAATATGCCAATCACCTCCAAAGTGGATGTGTACAGCTATGGAATCGTTCTATTGGAGATGCTGACAGGAGGGAACGTGGTCGCAGGCCATGCCATCCGTGGAGAAGTAAAAGGTGAGAACAAAACGTTGACTTCTTGGGTGAGAGAGAAGATGAAACCAGGAGTGCCCATGGAGACATGGATAAAGGAAATTGTTGATCCAACCGTAAAGGGACCTTACGACATCAAGAAGATGGAAGTTTTGGTTGCAGTGGCACTTCAGTGTGTGGAGGAGGATAGAGATGCGAGACCCACCATTAGCAAGGTGGTTGAGATGCTTCTGCACCATGAAAGGGAGGATCTATAATCGGATACGAGCATAACTGCTCGGGTTCCAACTCTAAATAACCGAACAGTTGCAAAGGTAATAGTCTTTGGATGTACAAACCTAGGAAATGTAAGTAAGTGTTTAGGAACAAGTCTCTGTTTATCTCTATTTTATCTTCTTGGAAATCTAGGAAAGATCATTTAGCATGATAGTTTCCCGTAAGAGACATCATTCAGCAACAAGGACGCTATTGCTCTTTTGTGGAATGTTCACCTTTGGTGCTTATGATCCAGTCTTATGAATCCTCGGTTGATCTGACATGGTTAAAATCGCTATACATAGAGGTGCCTTAGGCTCACGAGATGGTACACTTCTTAATAACAAATCATTGACTAGATAAAATAGTTACAATTTTAATCTCCTTTTCAGACATCAACCTTTAAACATAACCATCGCCATACACTTCTCATTCTTTTCGGCTGTGCTTTGCTATGAGCTAGTCTAATACCTAAACCGAAGCAGTTCACTTGGGCTAGGGAACTTGACATTAATCTTGAGAGGTCAAGCCATCAAAAGATAGTTTGAAATTGTTGACACCAAAGTTGATTTGGTCATTGATACGCACGTGCTTGGCAGTTGGCATGAGAATGAGAAATATGTGGCATATGAGCAGGGATAAGCAGCAATCACGTGTAACAAATGGGATAACTTTCGTCCCTCGAGTACTTGAGTTATGCTCTTTAAACGCTGCGTTATTATGTGGAAATAAAGTGATAACTCGAACGATATAAAAAATAAATAAGCCGTCAACTCAGTTTAAATAAATTATTTGAGTTTCCATTGCTGTTTACTTGAATTAAGAATTTTCCACTTCTTCCGTGCATAGCACGGGCCAGATTACTGTACATACAGGGTAATTTTAACATATCGTTTTGAGAATATACACACTACATATTGTACTTGCAAGCCACTGAGGAAAAATCAAACAGAGAGAAAGTTCACGAGCCTCATGGGTAGGAGAAAGAACAAGACACTCCGCTGCTACAGACAAAGCGTATAAGAGTGGTTTATTTTGAAAAATGACTTTGTATTCTATCATTCCTTATATATAAACATCTCAGTACAAGCCAGTCCTCAACTGGAACGCCATGAGAAACTCGTCATTCCTCCTTGCGCTTGTTCTCTCAATCATTCACTTGTCTTCTCAACATTCCTCTGCAACTCGCGCCACTTTGCGCATTGGCAACTCTCTCTCCGTTGCCAATCCAGACAACATCCTTATCTCAAAGTCTAGCGTCTTCTCCGTAGGCTTTTATCCCATCGGCAAGAACGCTTACTGCTTTGCCATATGGTACAGCAATCCACCGTGCAGTGGCCAGAATTGCACCGTAGTTTGGATGGCAAATTGCGATGAACCTATCAATGGGAGATACTCTTAAGCTTTTGGTTTAAAAGAATGGCGACCTTGTGCTAACCGACGCCAAGGATGCTATTGTTTGGGCAACAGATACGGCCTCACTCTTATGGTCTAAGGCACCAGTTCGTCAGTTACAGCTCCTAGACTTTGGTAATCTTGTTCTTAGTGACAGAGAAGGCAAGGTCCCGTGTGGCAAAGCTTTGACTACCTGATCGATGTGCTCCTCCCCAAACAAAACCTCGCTGGAGGAGCACATCGATCAGGTATTAGGGGAAGAATACGTAACACTGTTTGTTGTGATCTAAAAATAATAAATTGGAGAAAGTGATAACAGAAAGAAATAGTAATTGGAGGAGAGGTATAGCTAGCCGGATCACCTTAAGATGTTTAGTTTTTTCACTATTTGTTGGGTTTACTAGAAAATCAAGATGGCTAATAACAATGATGTCCAGAATGTTCCTGAAAATGTTCCTTTGGTTGTTTTGACCAGTGAGGTTCAAACCTTGTGGCATGGTGTTATGGCAGCAAATGCTGCGAGCCTTCAAGCTAAAACAATCTATGGTGGTATGACATGCCCAGGACTGTTTTTCAAAACAATACAAGCCAAATGGTGTGTAGTCCAATTTTTTGAGAGATGGTACAACAGGCTTTGCCAGGTTTGATGGTTTAATAGACTTCACAGATTCTTGGCGATCAACAACCTCCCATCGGTATGCTGTGATATTCATTTATCCCCCATGTCCTCCAATTTTCCAGATTTTGCGAGAATGACCACGAAAATGCCTCTAATTAGGCCTTAATTGCAAATTCAATCCTAATCAATGGTGAAGATATGATTTCAGCATATCTTCCCCATCCAAATAATCACATGTCTGATTTTCAAGATTGCTTAACCCTTAAGCAAATTAGTTAGGCTTTTGAGATCAAATCTTAACTGTCCAATCGAGCCGACAGCTAGGATTGGATCTTGGGGATGGTATATATATCATCAACCCTCCAAAACTTAGAGGGCTCATTTTTTTCTGAAAATTATGGGTGACAAATGGGTGGGTCGGGTCGGGTCGGGTATGGGTTGGGTCGAAAATGGGTCGGGAGGAGAGGAGTTGCTCTTGCCCTCCTGGATATGTGAGGAATAATGATACTGATTGGACTCAGGGATGTGCGCCCAAATTCGAGAGCTTCTGCAACGAGGGTTCTGATGCTCATGTCGATTTCCTGCGTTTGCCTCACCATGATTTCTATGGATACAATAAGGAATATATTCCAAACACTACCCTGGCATCGTGCAAGAAAATGTGCGCAGATCTTTGCAATTGCAAAGGCTTTCAATGCAAATTCAACGAGAACACAGGGCACTTCAACTGTTATCCCAAGATACTGTTGTTAAATGGATATATTTCGTTCTCATTTAATGGGAGCATCTATTTGAAACTACCAAAAGCTAATCTCTCTTCTTATCAAATACCCACCAAAGGGTTCAACCCATTGTCCTGTCCTCCAAAAGCTCAAGAAGTTGTCCTGCAGAGGACATATCTGAAGAGCCACCTGAATTCGACACCTAAGATCTTGCTCATTTTTGCTCCAGCGCTAGCGGGAGTGGAAATTGTTGTAGTCTTCCTCACATGGTCCTTTTGACAAACGTGGAGATTATGTGAAGGGATATCGTCTTGCGGGGACAGGATTTACGAGGTTCACGTATGCCAAGCTAAAGAAAGCGACCAGGAACTTTAGCGAAGAGATTGGAAGAGGAAGTGGGGGGATTGTGTACAAGGGTTTCTTAACAGACCATGGGGAAGCAGCGGTCAAGCTGCTAAACAAGGCGAATCAAGGTGATGATGAGTTCCTGGCTGAAGTGAAAACAATTGGGAATCTCAATCACATGAACCTGATTGCCATGTGGGGTTACTGTGTGGAGGGAAGGCACAGGCTCTTGGTTTATGAGTTCATGAATCACGGTTCCTTGGCAGAAAACCTTTCTTCCGATCAACAAGAATAGGTATGAGATCGCAGTGGGATTAGCCAAGGGGCTCGCTTATCTTCACGAAGAGTGCTTGGAATGGGTTCTCCATTGTGACGTGAAGCCACAAAACATACTCCTCAATTCTGATTACCAACCAAAGGTGGCGGATTTTGGGCTCTCTAAGCTACTTAACAGAGAAGGCCTTAAGAATACAAGTTTCTCAAGAATCAGAGGAACAAGGGGTTACATGGCTCCTGAATGGGTTTACAATATGCCAATCACATCCAAATAGCTACGGAATCGTTCTGCTAAAGATGCTAACCGGAAGGAACCTGATCACAAGTCATGCCATTGATGGAGAAGGAAAAGGCGAGAACAAAATATTGACTACCTAGGTGAGAGAGCAGATGAAACCAGGAGTGGCCATGGAGACATGGATAAGGGAAATTATGGATCCGACCGTAAAGGGACCTTACAACATCAAGAAGATGAAAGTTTTGGTTGCAGTGGCGCTTCAGTGTGTTGAGGAGGATAGAGATGCGAGACCCACCATGAGCCAGGTGGTTGAGATGCTTATACACCATGAAAATGAAAATCTGTAATCAAATACCAGCATAACTGCTCGTTGTTAGGGAAATCCCTTATGATGTTTTGAAGATGACAAAATAAATCAAAGGCTACTAACATGTTTAATGGTTAAGTAATAGACCATGCATATAATAGAACATGTAAATGATATTATCAAAGTCAGAAGACGGCCAGAAGACTGAACGCAACACATGTCCAAAGTATATTCTAAAGATTTCCAGACTTCTGTGTCAAAGTCTGAAGACTACCAGACTTTAGTGTCAAAGTCTGTTCTACATCAGAAGTCTGCTCACTCTGATAAATTCCAGACTAAACGTGAAGGAAGAAGCGTATGCGGATTATATGCCGAACCGAACCGAAGACGTATTCTATGCTGAAGCCGAACCGGTGGTACACCTTAAAGCTAAATCTGTTCAGAAGTAGAATATGTTCAAACTCAGATTGTAAAGTCTATCGCACTCAGACTCAGATTGTAAAGTCTATTGCTCTCAGACTTTACATCCAGATTCGATAAATCGTAACTCAAGCCCAATCATACAACGGCTAGTGATCTGGTTTGGATTCCATATCAAGATTAATTTGATTGATTCAATCTAATTAATTGACGATTGGATCTTGAAGACAAGAACTTTCTATACGAAGAAGCTTTACTTATGGAAATCAAGATTCTGTTTGTATGGGCGATTGGAATCAATTTTGGATTTTACCTTTGTTACTCAACGGTTATCAAATCTTTTAGATACAGAGCTGTCTAATGGGTATATTGGAAGACGATTCTCCGGGATACTGTCCAACGGCTAGTTTGGAAGTGGAGAAGTATTTAAGGAGATGAAAGACCAATGAGCAAGTAAGAGATAGAGCATAGAATTTATAATTCCAAAGTTTGAGCGACCTTCGATCATACACTTGTCTTTGGAGAGCTTAAATATTTGTGATCGTGAGAGAAATACCAAAAGAGTGACTTAGTGAGATAATGTGATCTACTAAGTGTTTGCACTCGAAGTTGTAATCTCTTGTTGATTGCATAGTGGAATCCAGCCAAGAAGGCTATTAGCGTGGGAGAGTGGACGTAGGCTTGGATTAAGCCGAACCACTATAAACCTTGTGTTCTTATTCTCTTCCCTAACTCCTTTGTTTTATTTGAAGTTTATTTTATTCCGCATATATTTGCCAAGATTTATTTTAAACACCTATTCACCCCCCTCTAGGTGTTCGTACTAGCTTTCACAATTGGTATCAGAGCCAAGTGCTCGGTTTATAAAAGTGTTTTTACTTTTAAGCTGAAGATTCTTTATGGCTAGTATGTTGGCACCAGAACTTATGGAAGGGCAAAGTAACACAAGGCCACCATATTTTGATGGAAAGGAATATGACGTGTGGAAGAACAAAATGAAAGCATTCCTAAGATCCAGAGCTCTCTTACAATGGGATGTTGTGGAAAGAGGAATCAACCCCATTGCCGTGTCTACATCAAATAAGAATGGTAAAGACAAAGAAACCAAACCCCCCGCTCTTATGTCTCGGACGGAGTTGTCCAAAAGAGAAGCGCTTGATGCAAAAGCTATTTATTCTTTATATTGTGCCTTGTCTCCTGCTGAATATAATAGAATCTCTTTATGTGAAACAGCAAAAGAAGTTTTGGATAGATTTCATGTTACATATGAAGGGACCGATCGTGTAAAAGAAACAAAAGTAAACTTTTTGCTTTGCCAATTTGAATCATTCAAGATGAAGCAAGGAGAGTCAACTGGAGATATGTTCAGCTGTTTTACAGAAATTGTGAATGGTTTAGCATATCAAGGTCAGCAAATTTCTACCCCGATGAAGGTCAACAAACTCTTGCGAGGTCTCTCAAAAGATTGGAATCATGTCAAGACCTCAATTTGAGAGACTCAGAGGATTATGCCACTCTCCGTTGATGAATTGATTGGCACTCTTCAATCCTATGAAGTAGAACAACTTAATGACAAAGATCCTGAAGGTAAGAAGTCCATTGCTTTAATATCTAATGCTGTTTTTGATGAAAAAGACTCAGAAAATGACATGGACGATGAAGAACTTGCCTTTATGGTCAAGAAATTTAAAAAGCTAAGTAGAAAAGGAAGGAAATTCGATGGAAGAAATCAATACATACAGAATGGCCATAAAAGAATCATGAAAGAAGATGATGAGCAAGAAAATATATGCTTAATGGCACATTCAGAAGAATCTGAGTCCGACTCGAATCATAGTCTAACTCGCATACGACTTAGAATCCGATGAGGAAATCGAGGTAAGTCATTCAAAAATTCTTCTCAAAGTTTCAAAGTATATAAATGAGCTTTGTTCAAATCTCAAATCTTCTCTTAAAAGGATCTCCGAACTTAAAAAGGAAAATTTTCAACTTAGGCAACATGATCTTTCTCAAAAAGAAAATTTTGAAATTTTGCAAAAAGATTTTCTACAAACAAAAGAAAGTCGAGATTTACTTGTCAAAAAAAAATGATTCTTTGAAGAAAGAATTTTCAAATATTTCGACAAGATTTTCAAATGGATCAAAAACATTAGAGCATATCCTTTCTATACAAGTTCCTTACTATAATAAGTCGGGACTTGGTTTCAATAATGAAAATGATTCTCTAATAGATTTTCCTAAAGTCAAGGAGAGACTTCAACAAAGACCTCCAAAGACATTTTACAAAAATCATTTTCAAAAAGTGTTTGTAAAACCTATTGGTGGAAATGACGTCAAGTATTCAAATTATGAAGATTCGAAACACTTTGAAAAAGATTGTCCTTAAGTCTGGAGACCTATTAAGAAAGATTGGATAAAAGCAGCATATTCTACTAACTCTCATGGACCCAAGAAAAAATGGGTACCAAAGAAAAGATGAGTTATTTTTGCAGGAAATAAAGGAAGAGAAGAATGAGAATTTGGTAAGGAATGTATATGTTTTTATTCTCAATTTGGTTTGAGTACACAATTTAAAATTTCTCATTATACTTGATATTCGATATGTCCTTGGTTGATTGAGATTTTATAATGATCATATTTTGTTTCATTGAAGAAAGAATAGTATAATTTGTCTGTGATTCATAAGTTGATATTTGATTTAATACGTGTGATCATTTTTGTTATCATGCTTAAGAGACAAATGAATTTATTTGATTTGATTTTATACTCTTAGATTTGATTTAATACATGTGATTATTTGAGATAATTCAAATTATTTTGTCTAATTTTATGCTCTCAAATTGTCATATTTTGCAAAGTAAAAATCTGATTCTACGTGATACTAATTTTGCAAGATATTTTATTCTGAGATACTCAAGCATTTTATTCTCTCTGATTTTATCATACTATGACCAAGTGAGAATTTATTTTTCAAAATATCATTGTGCATAATATTCTTTCTTTGAATACTATGTTATGATGAATTAAGAAAGAATATTTGATTATGGAGATTTTTTATTTTGCTCTAACGTCAAGAAAGGATCCAAATTAATGGATACCAAAAAGGGAAATGAGTTGATTGCAGGAAATTCAATAAGGCAAGAATGATTACAAATCTACACAGATTTTGGAGCAATAAGAAAAGAATCTCAGGCGAAGATTGGTAATATTTTTTTTAATCAATAGTATATTTGAAACATATACCTAGGTAAGAGAATTTTTTTTTTATCTTGCCTTGCAAATTTTTACGTGCATTTATCATGATTTTGGATGATTGTTTATTGCGAATATCTTTTGTTATAATTATAAGGTATTGCAATTTTGGCACGTGACAGAAATATCTTTTTTTTTTTTGCAAAATGCATATCTGAAATTTATGCTCAAGAAAATCTCTTTGATCTCGAAAGATATTATTGCATATTCATGGATATTCTTGCTATATTCTTAGAAGATATATTCTATATAGCAAGTTTGATCTGCAAATCAAAGGAAAATATTACGTGACATTTTTGCAAAGATGATTATTTATTATACAAGATTTTGCAGGTAACAATAGAATCTTCCATATGGATTTTGGAAAACTCAATCAGAAAATCATGGAAATTCTATACTATCTTTTGAAGGTTTAAAAATTTCATTCCTCGTGCAAAATTTTTGCTTATTGAGGAAATCCCTTATGTGTTGTACGTAAGGTTGAATAGTTCTAAATTTTAATATTTGATAATTTTATATATGCTATTCAATTTATTTATTTGAAGAAAGAGCATTATATATTACGTGGATATTATTTGTGGAAAAAGTTTGTTAAGTTGATGCAGGTTGTATTCGAAAAGAGCTTGATTGAAGAAAATAAATTTTTGCCTCAAATTTCAAAATGCAAGTAATCGTTGCGGATGTTGTCGCTACGAAGGAACTAATGAAAAAATATTCTGCTCAACGTGCACAAATAACAATTGTTTCTATCCGCAAATATTGTCATGATCACGGGGGAAGAAAGCAAATCCAAAAGAAAAGGAAAAGAATCGTGATCATCTCAAAAAGGTAATAAATTGAAGGGGAGCTTTGATTAATTATGGAAAAATCTTTTTGTATTGATCGTGATCTTATTATGGATGGAAGGAAAGGTAAATGTGTCAGAATTTATTCAAAAAAAATCCGGTTAGTACATCTTTTATTATATTTTGTCATTAACAAATCTCTTATTGATATTATCATTTTCTTATGACAAAAAGGGTACATGAATTTTATGATGCATCCGTGATTTTTATTAGATATTTGCTGATATATATGATCGAAGTAAGTTACATTGCATATCTTTAATATGCGATTTATAAAAGCTGATTTTTGGAAATTATGCAAGACACATTTGTTATCATTTTATATTCTCTACGTGAATCTATTGTTATCGCTTTTTGATTATGACAAAAATGGGGAGAAGATATGAATATGCATATGTGTTGATTGGTTAATAATATTTATTGCATAATATTGAGCTGCGAATATTTTTCTATATATTGTTATGCTCAATCTATTTGTTATCTTCTGATATTTTTTTATTTAAATTAATATTTTTAAAAGCGTGTTTACAAATCTGCATATTCAGAGATTGTTTTGTCATCATCAAAAAGGGGGAGATTGTTAGGGAAATCCCTTATGATGTTTTGAAGATGACAAAATAAATCAAAGGCTACTAACATGTTTAATGGTTAAGTAATAGACCATACAGATAATAGAATATGTAAAGGATATTATCAAAGTCAGAATATGGCCAGAAGACTGAACGTAACACATGTCCAAAGTATATTTTGAAAATTTCCAGACTTCTGTGTCAAAGTCTGAAAACTGCCAGACTTTAGTGTCAAAGTCTGTTCTACATCATAAGTCTGCTCACTCTGATAAATTCTAGACTGAATGTAAAGGAAGAACTAGAAGGCAGATTATATGCTAAAACTGAACCAGAAGACAGATTCTATGCTGAAGCTGAATTGGGTACAGATCTTAAAGCTAAATCTGTTCAGAAGCAGAATATATTCAGACTCAGATTGTAAAGTCTATTGCACTCAGACTCAGATTGTAAAGTCTATCACACTCAGACTCAGATTGTAAAGTCTATTGACTCGGATTGTAAAGTCTATTGCTCTCAGACTCTACATCCAGATTCGATGAATCATAACTCAAGCCCAATCATACAACGGCTAGTGATCTGGTTTGGATTCCACATGAAGATTAGTTTGATTGATTCAATCTAATTGATTGATGATTGGATCTTGAAGATAAGAACTTTCTATACGAAGAAGCTTTACTTATGGAAACCAAGATTCCGTTTGTATGGGCGATCGGAATCAATTTGGAATTCTACCTTTGTCACTCAACGGCTATCAAATCTTTTAGATACAGAGCTGTCCAATGGGTATATTGGAAGACAATTCTCCGGAATACTGTCCAACGGCTAGTTTGGAAGTGGAGAAGTATTTAAGGAGATGAAGGACCGATGAGCAAGTAAGAGATAGAGCGTAGAATTTATAATTCCAAAGTCTGAACGACCTTCGATCATACACTTGTCTTTGGAGAGCTTAAACGTTTGTGATCGTGAGAGAAATACCAAAAGAGTGACTTAGTGAGATAGTGTGATCTACTAAGTGTTTGCACTCGAAGTTGTAATCTCTTGTTGATTGCATAGTGGAATCCAGCCAAGAAGGCTGTTAGCGTGGGAGAGTGGACGTAGGCTTGGATTAAGCCGAATCACTATAAACCTTGTGTTCTTATTCTCTTCCCTAACTCCTTTGTTTTATTTGAAGTTTATTTTATTCCGCGTAAATTTGCCAAGATTTATTTTAAATACCTATTCACGCTCCTCTAGGTGTTCGTACTAGCTTTCACACTCGTGTTCTAGCTCTAAATAAGTGGATACTTACAAAGGTTTTTCTTTGCCTGAGGAAGAGAGGATAGTTTGGCAGGAGAGGCCATCAGTCAGCCATTAAAGAAAGAAAGAGAGGGGGAGGGTTTTTTTTTTTTTTTTTCTGGAAGCGCCGCTCTCAGTGCGGCCACCACGAAGAACGTTCCCTCAGGTTCAGTCCCTGTTCATCCTCACGAGCGACGTTTCCTGGACTCTCCTCGCACCAGTCGGCCATTTTCTCGAGCTTCGCTAACGAACAAACAGCAGCTGCAACGCCGCTTCTGATCAGGTAAGCATCTCGCTCCTCCCAGACATCCTTTTTTTCTTCTTGCCGTTTGGGAATTAAGAACAGAAATTTCAATCTATAAGATTATGGTCTAATCTTGTGAAACGAGATATATCTGTGAGGGACGATATTATTTGGACTCTTATATATCATTTTTAGACCGAAAATCATATCAAACTCGGATCGGAGGCTTGTTCTTGTACAGCACGTCACCTATTTGATAAAATGCTTGAATGATATACTGAAATCCATGCTATCCGATCGGCGTTAGAAGTTTAGTTTAATGTTTCATTGTTCTTTTATTGTTGAAGGACATCTGACTTTCGTGTTTTTTATTTTTATTTTTATGTGAAGTGGAAACTAATCTTTCGTCATCGAGTCGGCCATGGATGACTACCTCGCTGGAGATGCTGCTCCTTCAGCCGGAGAAGCCCACGGTTTAAAGCCGTTCGAGTCAGCATATCTCTCTATTTTAATGTGCTTGTGTTTGTTTGTTTGCCGAGAATGCTGGTGTAAGAGGTTTATGTATGGTGAGATGTTTATTTTTGATGTTTTAATGGTCGCCGGAATGGCCGATCAGAAGTGATAAACACCGGTTGATCGTGTTGGCCGGCGATGATTAGGACGGTGACCGGCGGCCGGATGGTGGTGGTGTCGAGTGTTTCCCGATGGCAGAGACGTAGCGGGAGTTCAGCCCCATTAAAGGAGGAGCCAGTAAGTTGAAGACGATGCCGGGTCGAAGAAGATAGGCAGAAAAAGACAAAATAGGAAAAAAAAAAAAAAGGAGAAAAGGAAAAAAGGAACCGTAGAAAAATAAAAAGGGCCAGGGGGTATTCTCTTGTGGGCTGGGCCCATTTCAAAATGTGGGCGGAAAAAGAGTTAAAAGGAAAAAAAGTTCATGGCTTTTATAATTAATTATGAGCGGGCTTTTAGCGTTAATGTTTTTAGCCCAACCCAATCCAATAGGGTTCGGGTTGGTTTACATGGGTCGGGTCTCTTGACCTGGTCCGAATCCCTTTTATATTAATAATAAATAATTAATTATTAAAAATCTAAATAAAAAATTAAAATTAAAATTAAAATTAAAAAAATCGAAAATGAAAAATATTATCATTAAATATTCAGAAAATTATTAAAAATTTTACAAGCTTTAGGAAATAATAAAATTTTAGAAAATTCGAAAATCAATAAAAAATTAGAAATTTTAGAAAATATTAAAACTTTGAACATTCAAAATGATAATTTAAAAAAATAAAAAATTAAGAGGATCCTTTGGAATTAAAACCTAGAATTGGATAAGCCTTTAGGGTTTTATAATAGGGATTCTTGTTTTGCTTTATCTTGTTTTCATTTTTAGGGACAATTTAGGATGCTTGCATATTCTCGTTATGATTAGGGGTGAGCGGTTCCAGGTTCGGTTCCGTCTCGGAACCCGGAACCTACCCTCGGGTACAGGTTCCTCATTTTTTGGAACCCGGAACCTACCGTCAAAACCAAGAACCGGAACCTACCCGTCACAGGTTCCGTGGTCGGTTCCAGTTCCAACATGTTCTTTTTTTTTTTTTTTTTTTTTTTTCATTTTCAAATTTGAACTATAAAATGGTAATTTACATAGAGTTAAATGATTAATTATCATGGGAAAACAATGAACGATTCTGAAGACAATCAAATGGGAAGATACACGCCTTTCCAGCTTTGCAAAGTGCAGCAAATTGTGCCTCTGCTTCTGAAGGAGCCTAACATACCAAAACTGAACCTGGTATCTAAACTTTTTGTTAGAAATTATAGCGAATAAACTTTTCAGACAGAATTGTAACCTCAACAACTGGGACATCCATAAGTCTTAATAGTTTTTTGCAGTCTACCTACAAGTGTATAAAGGCCATCATCCCCAAGGACACACATATCCATTTAGCTATGTAGATAGGTTTTTCTGCAAAGCAGAGACCAAAATCAAATTTCATATTGAATAAGACAAAAATATCGCACCATAAGGAAACCAAAACGAGACCAACCTTCACAATTCTTTTACTGAATTTCTCCATGTCTTCCTTGTTCTGAGACTGCAGACACAATAAATACAGAGCTCACTAAGCATTTTTGTACTCTGTGTTTCTGGGTGCTCATGTGTGCGAGAGAGAGAGAGAGAGAGAGAGAGAGAGAGAGAGAGATGCATATACCGCAATGGCTACTGCCAACTCCTCAGAGGCAGCTGCCCTCTTCAAAAAACTGCTCAGAGACTTGTCTAAGGTAACTAAACGTATCCATAGGTAATCCCATAAACGAGAAAAGAGAAGGCTCATAATAATAAAGCACCGTTTTGCAAGCTCTTGCTTCTTCAAATCAGGAGGTTTACCATCAAATACATAGCTATCGTAACAACAGTAAAGCATAGTTCAAAGAAGGATGAGCATCATTCTTCCAGTATTCCATCCCAACGAAAACAAAGAAGGTAAAGAAAAAAGTTTACGCTGGCTTTATCCCCGCCTCCAACAGCCTAATCGTCCGGTAAAACATGCCTTGCAGATGACTGCACGGGAAAGCAGCTCAAAATCAAAAACTTTCCAAGCACAAAGATCACATCAAAAGTGGATTTTCATTTTTATGGAGTATCACAATGCCAGTGTACCTGGTGACTTCACCAGCCTCGTTGGTGAGCATCTGAGTCCCCTTCCTCTCGACCACAACCTAATCCCCCAATCAAAAGAACCAAAAAAACCCCAGCACTCAAAATCCAAATCCCAACTGACAACCGAAACGCACAATTGCAGGCATCAATCCATAAAAAGCAACTTAACGAGGAACTGATAGATGCTCATGCTGGCATCAATGGCAATCCTCCAGCCGAAGTAGCTCTCGAGCTTCTGCTCTTTCATGGCGTTCGGGGCATTGTCCGCCAGTAACTTAGTCCCTATCGAAATGAAGAGACTCGATGAACAACATATGAAAAATGATGGGATTGAAGGAGACGGAGGTCGAATTGAACAATGAAGACGCTTGGGATGAATTGAATTCTAGGGTTTCAAGCTCTTCCGCTTCCCACCTAATTTGGAGACATTTGCACGGTGAACGTGAAGAATGGATCTCGTCTTCTTTTTGGAGCCCTAAACCGGTTCTGGAACCGGTTCCGGTTCCGGTTCCATGACCAGTTTCGGTTCTGGTTCCGGTTCCCAGAAAAAAGGAACCGGGAACCGGAACTAGTCCCCTTGGAACCGGGAACCGAACCGGACCCTCCTCCGGTTCAGTTCCGGTTTTCGGGTAACCCGGGAACCGCGCTCACCCCTAGTTATGATAATTGACTGCACTTTTCAATATTGGGATGCTATCCCCTTGTTTTAGAATGGTTAAAATAAACCTTAGAATTTTCTTGATAGGTTGCCATGGCATTAATAAGCACATGATTAGGTTAGGAATCGAAAGGGTGTTAACCTTAGGGCTAACATAATCAAGTACCCGAATCCAAAATCTCTAGTTGCGTAAATAGTAAGATATCCTCTTGTATCTTACTAGGTTTCTAGTCAAGCCAAAAAAGGCTAGTGGCAACTCCTTAGTCAAAATTTGCATAAGCTTAATTGATTAAAAAATTGAATGCTCGACATTGCGTGAGGTATAGGTTTGAGAAAGCTTGAGTCAATGGAAGGCCATCGGCCCAAAGTTGACAATACCCCTAAATATAACAAACTCCCTCCCCCGAGAGAGGGGTTACACTGCGACGATTTCCTTTTTAGACATTGTTTTTTGAACATAAATATCTCCATACACTTCTTCATTCTTTTTCAACCGTGCTTT
Organism: Eucalyptus victrix; assembly: GCA_016097545.1. Classification (NCBI taxonomy): domain Eukaryota; kingdom Viridiplantae; phylum Streptophyta; class Magnoliopsida; order Myrtales; family Myrtaceae; genus Eucalyptus; species Eucalyptus victrix. The sequence continues at coordinate 26,823,913 of CM027840.1, read as the reverse complement.
GCTATGAGCTAGTCTACTACCTAAACCAAAGTGGTTCACTTGGGTTACGGAATTTGCCATCTAAAAATAGTTCAAACCTGTTGATACCAAAAGTTGATTTGGTTATCGATATGCTTGTGCTTAGCACGAGAATGAGAAATATGTGGCATATGAGCAAGGATAAGTAGCAGCCACATGCATAATGCATGAGCATCACCTTATACAGCCATCAACAAATACAGGAACTAACACACGGTGATTAATGATGATATTCTTTAATATTATGTATCTAGTTGTCGAAATATGATAACGAACGGTTGGTGGCTACCTATATGAGCACTAGTAGCAAGTTTTCATTGGAAGTATTTCAAATACTATTCAAATTACCGAGACGGTGGGCATCGAAAATGCACGTTGTGGAGGGAGCTGTTGCCATTAACACACCCCATCATGGAACGATCGTTGATGGCTACAAAACCATCAACGCACAATGAGGACTGTTATCCAAAACATGGGCAAGTGAAGCTTATAGGAATGAAGGAGTATGGGCGAGGCCAATGGAAGTTACTTAGAAAAACAATATCTAAGCATAGTCGAGGAGCAATTACTACACCTTTGCTATAAGTGCCACCAGCTATCCAACAAGAAACCCTTGGCATGAATCAAACAAAATATTATCTTTCAATTATCTTTACTTTCCTACATTGTACTTTAAATCTCCTTAGCTATAGTTTCATATTCACATCGCTCGATTAGATTCTAACATGCATTTTTATCCCGATACCTCGTTGTTGATTGAATTTTAGCGTTGTACCTAAATATCCTCAATTTATGTTATCAATTGAATTCTAGCATAATTCAAGATTGATCTTGTAACTTTTGGGCCTTGTCATTGATTCAATTCTGACTCTGTATGGGATTGTGTAGTGTTGTTTGGATTAAAGAAGTTTGATTCCTCTTTGTATGAGACGTCTTGTTTCCAGAGTTGGCTCAAAACCCTTGTTCCCTTTAATAAAATCAAAGAATGATTTTCAATGAAAGATATTTCATTATGAGAGTGGGCAAAACAGAACCATATATAAGAAATTTGGAAAGTGTCGTCTGATTTTATTTACCCTAAGGATCATACCAGCTTAATTTGAACAAAACCCATTTATGAAGTAAGGAAGACATTTTGGCCCGATTTAGTCAAGTTTGCCAGACTCTACTAAATTATTGACTTTTTGAATATGTGTCGAAATTTGAGATGTCTATTATTAGAAATTGGACTATATTTTCTTCCATTTTCTCTAGTCATGCCTTTCCTTTTAGGTTATAAATATGAACGTTGCCCATTTTAATTGTTAGTTAATTTTCAGGTTAGTGATGTCCATATTTATACCCAATGATAATAGAAAAATTATATAGTCTTTAGATATTTATACTTTAATCAATTTAATGCAAGGATTTTGGGAGATCCATGGAGAAAATTGCTGATTCTGGCACAAACATTGTGAATTAATTGTTTAGTGTGCTGAAGTGGATGCTTAGTGGGAAAAAAAAAATTAGAAATGTCGAAACTTTTGTATGCAATTCAATTTAGTGTTATAAATTTTAGGTCACTCATTTAAATTCCTCAACTTTCAAAGTGTCATCGCATAATTTACACTAACGTCTTTTTTTTTTTTTTATGGTAAAGGTAAGAAATATATTGACTTGAAACCAGAAAGCTATATAGAGCTATATAGTGAGAACTCGGACTCAAAAACTTGCACTCACAAAGACAAAAGTCAGAGCGAGTGGAAGGGGGCCAAGGTAAAAGGAAACAAGCCAATCGGTGAAACGAGAGGGCCAAACAAGAGCCAAAGAGAACCAGCTAGCCTAAACTTACACTAATGTCTTTGATCGCTGAAAAAGGTGATGTGGCATTATTTTTTATGATAAGCCTACTCCTCCAGGGCTCTTCTACATAATTAACAATATAATGTAGCAAATGGGTGTGGAAATTGTAATATTTTATTGAGAAGGGTAGGGCCTGGGAAAAAAATAAAAAAGATAGATAAAAAGTTGAAAAGCCAAAAAAAAAAAAAAAGGAAAAGGATGTTCAACTCCTTTGAAGACTAAGAGCCTACCTAGAAAAAAGGAGAGAGAAAAGATAAAAATAAAAATAAAAAGAAAAGAGAGGAAGGGAAAGAAGAAAGAAAAAAGGGCAAAAAGGTAAAGAAGGAATTTACAAATACATGCCACGGTGGGCTCATCAAACCGAATTTATTTTGATTTGGAACGGCCAATAAGGATTTAAGCCATTTGTTCATCTAATCATAATAGTTTTCAAAATTATGGCACAATCTCAAAGTTATGTATTTGAATTGCAAGGCCTAATTTTTGAATTGTTCAACTAAGAAATTTCATAGGAATCATGGAATATGTGAATATGAGATGCAAAGTAATGGGGAGTGGTAAGAAAATGAGAGTCATCTTTGTTCATGCACCGTATGTTTGCCATAATAGGCTTCAACTTTGGGAGGAATTACTTTAGATAAGTTTTATGAACATGTTACCTTGGGTGCGTTTGAGGGATTTTAACGAAGTATTATTCCATTAGGAGAAAGCAGGGAAGTTCATGGCCGAGAATTATAAAATAATAGTTTTTCGGAATTTTCTAGATTCTTGTTTTTTTTTTTTTTATGGACATATACGGCAAGGGATGTGCCTTTACTTAATGGAATAATAAGGAAGGGGAAAATCACATTAAAGAACGTCTTGATAGGGTGGTGTGCACCATTGAATGGAAATTACTATTCCCTAAAGCAGAAGCATTTGCACTTCTAGCCACCGAGTCAAACCATAGTCCTATCCTTTTATCTTTCAAGCTCGAACCTGTTAAACGGAGAAAAGGGTTCAAGTTCAAAGCCTTTTAGCTTGAGAATGATGAATGTAGAACAATTATGAAAGAGACTTGGAACTCTACTTACTAAGTAGGGATAAAGGTAGTTGCGAAGTTACGTGCAGTGGTATTGCCTTATCCAAATGGAGTAAAAAAACTTTTGGGAATGGACATAAAAGAATAGACTCATTGAAGCAGGAACTTCAACAATGGATAAACAATAATGGAGGATATTTTGAAATGGAAAGGGTCAAGCACTTACAAAGGGAAATTGAGGCATTACGGAGGTAGGAAGATATGTATTGGGGCTGAGAACAAGAATTAATTGGTTGAAATGCGTGACAAAACCACTAAATTCTTTCATGCCACCATTGTTTAACAACATCAAAGAATTTCCATGTTGCAAATATCATAAGGAATATGGGTTGAAGAACCGAGCCTTCTTAAGGAAACTACTAAAGAATTTTTCTTAGAATTATATCAATCTATTGGACCCAAATGTTCTTTCCTGTTTTAGATCAATGCTCTCGAGCGGTGACAAAAGAATTGAATCAATTGCTATAGATGCTTTGGAAGAAGTAAAATGTGTAGTTTTTCAACTTTGTGCATCTAAAGCACCAAGGTCGGATGGCCTTAGTGAATAGTTTTACTAAGTTGGGCAAAAATCTAGAGTGAGGTCTTCCAAGCAATGAAGGTAATGGAATCCATATTTCACTTATCCCAAAAGTCCCTAATCTCGAGAGGTCAAACCAATGATGGTGAATAGGCTTAATTCGTTGTTGTTGGATTTGATGCTACAAAGTAGAGTGCATTTGTTGGGGAACACAAATTTAAGATAACATATTCATTGTATAAGAGATGCTACATCAAATTAGAATTTGCAAAAGAAAAAGAAATTCCAAGCAATTCTAAAACTTGGAGGTGTAGACTCTTAGAGTGCCAAAACTTAACATGGGGAGACACTTTAGTGCCAAAAATTTCAAAATGTACACTTAAGTATCAAAATTGGAAGAAAAATAGAACACTCAAGTGCCAACAATGAGAATTTTGGTCAAACTACTAACATGGCATTTCTTTGGCAAGAAAAGTACAAAACGACATCATTTTTTGCATTGACCTAGCTAGATAGGTGCAAAATGACATTGTTTTTTACGCTGACATGGCCCCAAAATTGAATTTTAATATAAATATTAATTAAAATAATTTTTTTTAAGGGAGAGCAGGTTCGACGAGGGCTATGCAAGCCCTAGCCGAAGCTTGCTATAGATCCCCTTTTTTTAATAGAAATATTTTTTATTTTAATTAATATTTATATTAATATTCAATTTTGGGGCAAAATGACATCGTTTTTTGTCAAATCATTCTTGAGTTGGCTTCCAGCAAGTCACGTAGACCACGTATATTATTAAACAAATGCCATGTCAAATTTCTAGCTACTCTCGCCGGACTTAGCACCGATGTGTCCCACTTTTCAAAAACAGTGACACTTAAGTGTATTTTTTAAAACATTCTATGCTAAGGTGTCCACATGTGCCAAGTTCTCACACTCCTAGTGTACTTTATCTTGGAAACTTGATATGAAAAAGGCATGCAAGCAAGTGGAGTGTGACTTCCTTAAGGCACATTTAATTAGAATAGGTTTTGATGAAAAATGGGTGGATAATGCAATGCCTCACAACTATCTCATTCGGTGTCAAGTTTAATGGAGAGCCACTTCAATATTTTAAGCCAACACGAGGGATTAGTTAAGGGAACCCATTATCCCCCTACTTATTTATTCCGATGGCTAATGTATTATCCTCACTATTGAAGATTGCGGTTGATAATGGCAGCATTAAAGGGACTATACTTAACAATGGAATCCTACCCTTTCTCATATACTCTTCACAGATGGCTTCATCATCTTGTTAGAAAGGAAAATTCTGGAACGTCAGAATTTGGCAACAATTTTAAATCAATACTATGTACTAACTGGACAAGAGGTAAATTTGAACAAGTGTGGGATTTATTTCAATAGGGACTACCCCACAACTTAAAAGAGAATATGGCAAGGGTGCTAAGACTACCTATAATGGATAAAACAAGGAAATATCTCGGGACTTCTTCGGATTGGATAGTATCAAAGAAATAGATGTTTACTTGGATTTTGGGACGGGTAAGCACAAAGTTAAAAGGATGGAATGAGAAATTGATGTCAAAAGCAAGAATTGGAGTCGAAAGCTATAAATGGGGAGCTTATGTAAAAGGATGTCATCTTGCAGCGATAGGATGTAGAAGATTCACTTATGTCGAGCTAAAGAAAGCAACCAAAACTTCCATGAAGAGATTAAAAGAGGAAGTAGGGGATTGTTCAGGGGCCTCATGCAAGATCACTAGGTATCTACGATCAGGGGGTAAGGAGAAGAGGCCTTCCAGGCTAAAGTGAGAACTATTGGGAATCTAAATCACATGAACCTTGATCAAGATGCGGGGTACTGTGCAGAGGGTGAGCACATGCTCTTGGTTTATGAGTTCATGGATCACGGTTTTTTGTCTAAAAATCTTTCTTCCCCTCAACTCGACTAGACCAAAAGGTTTGAGATCACCGTAGGAGTAGCCAAAGGGCTTGCTTATCTTCATGAAGAGTGTTTAGAATGGGTTTTCCATTGCGATGTGAAGTTGCAAAATGTACTTATTGATTAAAGGTGGTGGATTTTGCGCTCTCTAAAGCCATGTTTGATAACCAACCAAACAGTAACTATTTATGTTCTTTTGTTCCTCAAAACAAAAAAAGAACAAAAAGCCATTGTCCCTAGGAATAGATTTGGAACAAAATTAAAAAGTGTAAAAAAAAAAAAAAAAAGCTACTTCTTTGTTTAGAATCAAGCCCAAACCATTATTTTCCTTTTCTGTTTTCTCATTCTTCTTCTTCTTCTTCCTTCAGTTGGTCACCGGCCTCAGCCATGGTTAATGACTAGCTAGAAGAGGGCCAATGACCTTGCCGAAGCGTTACCGGTCCTCAATGAGGCTAAGCCTAGTCGAGCCAAGCCTCCCCATGTTTGGGCGAGGCTTAACCTGGACAAGCTCCACCTCACTAGATCTGGACAAGCTTGACCTCATTAGAGGCCCACGACGCTCCAGTAAGGTCATCGGCCAAGGTTGAGTTGGCAATTGAGAAGAAAGTAGAAAAAAGAAGAAAAGGAAAAAAGAAAAAAGAAAATTTGTAATAAAATTATAAAAAATTATAAGAAATTATAAGTTGCAAAAGAATTTGTGGGTCATACGGAACGGAATGCATTTCTATACAAAGAATATAAATTTTGGACAGTTATTAAGTGCCTTCAAATATTCATAAGTTTATCCAAGAAACAAAATCAGAAAAAATCATTTCTAAGCAGAAATTATTTTCGAGAACAAAATGATTACTAAATACACCCTAAGCTTCTTGATAAAAATGGCCCTAAGAATATTAGTTTCTCTCTTACTTTTCCGATCATTTAGGGCATATTTAATTGAATAAATGAAATAGATTATGATCAAAGCCAAAAAGCCTTTTCTCTTTCTCTCTCCTCTCTCTTTTCTTTCTATTGTCTTCTTCATTTTTAAGCCATGGGGGAGGGTTTGAGCTAGTCTCATCCTCCCCTTCCTTTTTTGTTGATTTTTTTTTTTTTTTGCATTTTATTGTTATAATCTTTCTTTTTATTCTCTCCCAATTTTAGATCTAGTCTAGTTCTCAATTTTAAAGTTTAAACTCCCCTGATCTAATTTTAGATTTGGGTGCTACCTTCTCCCAATCTAGATTTGAGAGTTTAATAAACATGCTTTTAGGGATTCGATACCCTTCTACTTTGGTCGTGTACAAATTCCATACCTCTAGCTTCAACGATGATCATTTTAGTATCTTGTTAAATTATGAAAATTTGCTCATCTATATGTTAGATCTATATTTATTCAATCTACTTTGGTTGTCTCCGTACAACGATGGTGTAGATGTAGCCGAACTTAGGCATGCACCGCCAATTGGCAGCTTCATAGTTATTGGAGAAGGAATTTCTGGCATGTGCTTATCATTGATAAAGACACAAGATCTAGTAATCAAACGTTGATTTTGCTTGACAAATATGTTCTTATGGAACAAGTGTATGCTTAACTCTACTGGTGCTCGTATGATGCTTTTCAATATTCTTGCTTTGTTTCAATTTGCTTTATCATGAATACTATATACTTCCATATCCTTTTGAATAATGAATACAATTTTCTTTCAACCAATAACAAAAAAAAAAAAAATTAGGATGTATTTGTTTAGTAAAAAATTTCATGATTCCTGAAAATTATATCATTTTCCACAAAATATTTTTTTCATTTTCAGATTTGGAAGTTTTTTTTTCCTAACTTTAAACATGTATGTTTTCTTTGATCATAAATGGTTCTTTGTTAACTAATCATTTTCAACAAACCAAATGAGTAAAAGTCCAAAAAACTAATTCATTTAAAGTTTTTTTTATTTAAACAAACACACCCTTAAAAAATATGGACTTCCTTATTTGGGGCATGCAAGTGTTTGTGGTTGGCTTACAAACTTCATCCTCATAAAGTGAGCTTGCAGATTTCGCACATCATTACTATAAAAAAAAAATGGCATAATGAAACATGAATAAAGCTAAGGGTTAATATCCTAAAAAACCCAAAACTAATACACATTTAACAAATTTACCCATAAACTAATTTTTTGACCATAAAAAACCTCAAATTGATACATATATGATAAATTTACCCCAAATGATCATAAAAAATTCCAAACTTGTATAGTTGTAACAAATTTATTCAACCTCTAAAAATCTTAAATTGGTACATTTGCGAAAAATATACCATCCATTAAATTAGATTAATACCACAAAAAATCACAAAAATTGTACAACTGTAACAAACATAAAGTAAAATCTCAAATTGATACACTAATCAACTGTCACATGTCATCCAATTTAGTAATTTGACAATAAAATTGTCATGCCTCGAATTTCGAGTGTGAGCACATCCCTCAGTAGTAGACTAAAATTGCAACGTTCCCAGAACACGTTGCCGACCCATTTGTTTTATGCACATATGGAAGCAAATTTAACAAACTCCAAACATCAATCAACACAAGGATATTAAAACACATGCCAACACCTTTCATCTTATAAGGTCAAATCATTATGACACGTCACATTCCGTGCCATACAATTTTTTCTTATAATCAAGCACGGCTATCTTAATCACTCAAGCGTGTTCCAATTATTTACAACCCAACAGTCACGGCTAACTCATCAGTCATCGATCATTTGGCATAACCGGGTGTCTTCTCGCTCCATCAAGCACGGCATCATCCCGCGTGAACGCATCAAGACAGCATTCCATTAAGGAGCATCGGCTTGGCCTCCACCGCGATCGGCATCCGTTGTCAAGGGCATCTGAACTTAATTAGGCATTGTCCCATGTAAACGCATCAGGACGGGTTCACTACCCCGCATAAACGCATCAAGGTACTTAAGTGATCACACATCAACACATACTCGGCCAAAAACATCATGATTTGCATTCAATTACCTCCATTTCAAATAATGGACTTGGCCAATTTTCTTCGTGTTAAAAATACCCGGTAAAATAATTGTACGTGATCACACATTTAAATTGGTCTAGAAAATGTAATACTCTCCCATTTAAAAATTCCACGATTTTATATAGTACATAAAATATTTTTGTGTCAAAAATCGACACCCAATATTTTTCTAATTAAATACCATAAAATAATATTTTTGCGATAATAATCAAAAATCATTACTAAGCACTCAATTGCATGATTTAGCAATCAATTTCACAAATTAACGCATCCACGACGATCGCATAAAATTCCAATAACCGACTATCCAGGTACAATTTACGCTAATTATAATTAATTAAATAAATTGCAAATTATTTAAACTAATCCACATAAGCTAACCAGGCTAATCTACTTGAGCTAATTAAATTAATTTAACTAGGCTAACTATATTAATCTAATTAATCTAACCAAATAACCTAACTAACCACCTAACTAATCTAGCTTAGGCAACTAACTATCCTAACCACTAATTACACTAACTAGGATTATACTAATCCTTAATTAACACTAATTCACCTACTAAGTGTAATTAACTCCTAATCCAAGATTAGGGCGTTAACTCACCGGATTAGTGAGACGACGGGTCCATGGCGATGGCGGCACAAAGGTGGTGAGGAATCACAACTATGACATCACCAACAAAAGCCAATTGGTGGCTGAAAAATAGCCTTACAATCCACGGCCAAGGGGCTGTTTTGGCTTTGTGGAAGGCTGGATTGAGCTCGGCTTGGGGGTGGAGCTAGCTGGGACGAGCGGAGGTGGACGATGGCTGGCGGACACGAGGGTGGCAACTGGACGAGCGGCTAGAGGTAGCAACGGTGAAGCTGGTCAATGGTTGGTGCGGGTGCTAGTCGCGGCCTGCTGGCTATCAGATGGTCCTGCTGGTGGCGTTGGGACAAGAGGGTAGTAGATGGTGAGACGGCTTGGTGTTCTAGTGGCTGGTTGTTGGAGATGGAAAGTGTGAGGGAAAAATGGAGGTTACGATAGCTACAATGAGAGAGGAAAATGGAGGAATAGAAGATGAAATGAAGAAGAATAAGCTGTAGCAGATGGGGGACTCGACTAGGGGCTGCACACGCACAAGGAGGGAGAGAGGGAAGAGAGAGGGAAGAAAGTCAAGGTTTAAGCCAATCCTATGGCTTGCAAACTATCAAAGTGATGATGAACAAGCTCCCAAAGTCCAAGCACCAACCAATGGCCAATTTTCCCTCAATTCTTCACCAAATAATCCAATTTGAAGGCCAAAATAGACCCCTTCAATAGCCATACGAAATTCCATCAATTTCTTCACAAATCAATCCATTTTGGTGGTCAATTTACAAGGAGGGAGAGAGTCCTAAAACTTGGAAAATGTAGTCTTAAAAGAAAGTGGGTCAAAAGAAAGTCAAGGCTTAAGCCAATCCTATAGCTTGCAAACTATCAAAGTGATGATGAACAAGCCCTCAAAGTCCAAGCACCAACCAATGGCCAATTTTCCCTCAATTCTTCACCAAATAATCCAATTTGAAGGCCAAAATAGACCCCTTCAACAGCCATACGAAATTCCATCCATTTCTTCTCAATTTCTTCACAAACCAATCCATTTTGATGGTCAATTTATCCCCTTGAAGCTGCCATACGAATTCCCCTTTAATTTTCCACAAATTAAATCAATTTGGTTCCTATAATACGATAAGTTTGATAGTCAAAGTTGCTGCAATTTCATCATGTGGGTGGATCCAAAGATATCAGATCATATGAGGGACATGATAGTTGATCTCCTTGAAAGAAATCAAGCATTGTCTGAATCAAGCCAATCGAGGGGTGACGGAGTCGATGTGACCTCATTGCTAGCTGAAAAGAAGACTCAAAAGGCAAAAAATAAATGTTTAAAGGAGGAGCTCGCATGAGTAAAGAAAGGAAATATGCTATATCGATCAGCATTCATTCTATGCATGTGTTATATTGCTGTATTGGTTATATGTAATGTAAAAGTTGGTGGGAAATTTCTAAATCTTCCATAGTACCTTCTTTCTAAGTTTGTAAATTTGAACACTAATTGTGGATAATTGAGATGTGAATGAAATCTGATGTGAGTTTGTAGTTTGCAAGACTGGTTGCTAGCCATGTGAGAAATTACTTTCGCATTGCAAAATGTTGCTTGATTTGTGTGCTTGTCAATAGCACTACATGAGCTATTGCCACTAGAATAAATTTGAAACTTTGAAAAATGGTGACAACTCCCTTATTATGCAATCGAGATTGTTAATTGGTGATTTCTTTATGATTTTAATAACAAGCTTGCCTCAAATGGAATGTGTTAAAAATCAAGTGAAATTAAAGCAGTCGGCTACAATACCTAAATTACCTAATCAAATCTTCCATGAATCATCCAATGCGGGCCACAGAGACCACGTAGAGCAAAACCCCATCATCTAAAATGAAACATTAGCAATAAGAGGTGGTGGTATCAGTTACCATTAATGCCCCCGAGGAACTCGAGAAAAAATTATGGGAAAGAAGAAGACAAAAGTATTGGAAGAATGAAAATTCTGTATGGCCAATTTCAGTAATTACCTATTAACAATCCCGAAGAGCAACCACTTTTGTGCATTATCCAAACCAAAACCAAGCATCCCACATAACTCCTTGAAACACGATTCATTGACAAAGCAACATGCTTACATTTTCAGTGCACAAAATGTTTTGTTCAACAAAATGCCTGCACTTTCAATGCACAAAAGGTTTTGTTCAACAAAATATGCACTTTCAGTGCAGAAAATGTCCTATGCACAAACGCTACACGTCTCATATAGAAAACCAGCTAATAATTGATATAAATTCACCTAACAATACCAATTTTAGCAAACATATCAATCCAATATGATGGTCTCTAGTGGTCTAGTAGGTTGAGCCTTCACTTGATTCAGAATTCTAGCACTTTTCCTTATATATGGTCTCGTAGTGATAGGCTTTGGAGGATTTGTTGTAGCCTGAGATGACTGAGCCTGAGGTTATGATAGTGGCTTTGGCTTCATCACAACATGCTTTCGAGGAGGTAATGTTGCACGAGATGATTGAGATTGGAAACTTGCCTGGGGTTGTGATGATGCCTTTCGCTTTAAACTAAGATGCTTCTGAGTTATTGTAGCCTGAGATGACTAAGCTTGGGAATTAGCCTGAGGTTGCGATAGTGGCTTTGACTTCAGCGCAACATGCTTTCGAGGAGGTAATGTTGCACGAGATGATTGAGGTTGGGAAGTTACCTGGGGTTGTGATGGTATCTTTCGCTTTAAACCAAGATGCTTATGAGCTATTGTAGCTTGAGATGATTGAGCTTGGGAACTGGCCTAAGGTTACGATAGTGCCGTTGGCTTCATTGCAACGTACTTTGGAGGAGCTACTGTTGCATGATATGACTGACGTTAGGAAGTGGCCTTGGGTTGTAATAGTGACTTCGGCGTCACCGCAATTTGTTTTCGAGGAGCTACTGATACATGATATGACTGAGATTGTGTATTGACTTGGGAATGCACCTTTGATGTTGACGTAGCTCTTGAAACTACCATTTTCTCCGGTAGGTTAACGATTCTTGCACCAATTGTATTATGCTACATAAGAATGAGCATCTTTTTAGCTTAAGGAGATAAGCAATTGCTATTATAAAATTTTAAAAATATTACTCACCTTGTGAACATGAAGGTTTGTCATAAGATTTGCGTCAATACCTAACCCTACCATTTTCATCCTCTTGGCTTGTGATTCTCTTGGTATCATGTAATTTTCAATGGTAGGTTTTTTAAACTAAAATAATAAAAAATTCATTCAACATGAGAACATAGTCACAATACATGTATACTTGGGGATTAAGGTATTACTCACTGGAATTTTTTCACGTCTATGCTTAGCCATTATATTGGCCGGTGCACTGCCTTCCCCTTGATCTGAACAAACTTCACCAAAAGCATTGGCCTCACCACTACATCCTCTAACATCAACACTAGCATGAGCAGAAGCAGTGGCACTACATTCTCTTACATTTGCACGAGCACTACATTCTTTTACATCTGCACTAACCTGAGCAAAAGCATTAACATGTCCACTATTGTCTCCTATTGAATTGGCATTTGCAGAAGTATTGGCATGGCTTTTGGATCCTCCTTCAGTTACGCTTGTCATTGCTTTAGCTTTAGCCTAAATATATATTCATAATTACTAAATCGGAACTTTAATATATAAAACTTACAATAATGGTTAGATGGCAACTTACTTGTCTTTTTCCAAGCCTTGGACTAGTGGAATTAGCCTAAGATTGAGCATGAGCTTCAGCTATATTTACATTGGCATGAGCATTGGATGTACATAAATTGACCTGAGCATTGGAAGTATGTACATTGGCCCAAGCATTGGATGTACATACATTGCCCCTAGCATTGGCCTGAGAATCACATATTAAGCATTGATTAACAACATGTTAAAGTGACATACCCAACATTAAGATGATCAGTTAGTTGAGGAAATACCTTCTTTAAAGGACATCCCTTGCAATTATGTCCAATTTATTTGCAAGCAGAACAAGTCATTTGCTTACTCTCTTTAATCATTCTATCACTTCTTACAAGCTCAATCGGTTGCTTTCTTCTACTCCTTTTTGGCCTACCAGGCATGTTCTTCACTGGTAGGGGTTGAGGAGCTTCTTTATTGGTTTTATTCCAAAATTTCTGTCCTCTCACTATAGGCATCATGAATTGATAAAAACTTAGATACTTTGCCTTGTTGAAGTACTCAGCTAGATAGTCAGTTGGATCATTTATCTTATGGTGTATTGCACAAATGGCATGGCAACATAGAATTCCACTAAGTTCCCAAGCTCTACAAGAACAAGTTTTCAAACTTAAATCAACAACATATTTGTCACCACCTTCTGTAATCTCATATCTTTCATTTCCATTCCATATCAAATGGCAATACCTACTAGTAGTTGTATTCTCATGTAACTTATGCATAATCCTTGGATCGTAATTTTTAGTCCACCTAGCACATCCATCCCTCTGAGTATGCATTCTGTTCATAACCATGATTTTAATATCCTCCAATATACTCACACTGGCTTTGTACCTAGCTTCTACACACTTGCCATTGAAAGCTTCACTCGGATTATTATCAACAACATCACATTTAATGTCGGTGTCAAAGAAGGCTTTGCACTAATGTTTTGGCTCAATACGGAATAAATCATCATGACTTTCCCGAGTCAGTTCCTTCAACTTCTATCTATGTATCTCAAAATCTAACATATTATTGCTCTTGACATATCTCCAAAATTGCCTCAGCAACTGTTTTCCTTTGTATTTTGACCCCAAATGGAATAAATGTGCCTTGCACACATTCTATGCTCTGCATTTGGCAATAGTTCAGCTACAAATTGGACAAGACCTTGACAATTACCTAAAAAAAGAAAATATATATGAAAACAGAAAGACAAATATTGTAATGTCACAATCAATTTACAAATGAAAATAGAAAGAAAAGCATACATTTTGTTGATCACTTATCAAAGCCCATCTATCACCATTACACATATCGAAGTCTGATTTCAACAATTCGATAAACCAAGTCCATGTGTCCTTATTCTCGATTCTTACCACTGCTCATGCTACTGGATACATTTGATTGTTGCCATCCCTTTCGACGGCACATAACAACTCACCCTTGATCAAACCTCTCAAAAAACATCCATCTAATCCAATGATCTTCCTACATCCAGCCAAAAAACCTTTCTTATAAACATCAAAGCAAATGTAAGCCCTATCAAATAATGGTAGAGAATTTAGCAATGGCCTTTCAACTTTCAATTTAAAATTGCTTGAAGGGTTTGCAGTGTAAAGCTCTCCCAAGTAGTCGTACATCTGTGCATATTCTTTATTGTAATTGTCTTACAGTTCCTTCAATACTTTCAGCTTTGTTCTCCTATACTGACTGAAAGTGACATTTACTCCAAATTGTTCTCTAACTAATTTCTTTAACTCATGTGCTTTGATTTTAGGCATTACAGAAATGAGAATCATGAAGTGCTTATCTAAATAAGTGCTAAACACTCTTGTATTCTCGAAAGCAATACTGCATATATGCTGATTTATATACCTTCTCAAATGAAATGACCTAGTTTTGCTATCAAGAGCACCATAGATCATCTAGTTACAATTTTTCTGGGCACACCTAGCTCTTATAAAGCTTTTTGTGTTCTTAGTATATTTAATTGCTCTTTGCTTAGCCACAAAATACTTCAAAATTACATTTTTGAACTCAATTGCATTTTCAAATGTCATGCCAACAATAAATTGTGGATTTGTACAACTTTGATCATATGATGGGAACCTACTTCTCCTCCTTGAATTAACATCAACCTCTTTGTCACCCTCATTATTTAAAATTGATTGAAGACTGTCTTCCTCATTTGAATCAGCATACTCTGTTTCGTACCTAGAATCATCTAACAATTGAGCCTCATCCACAATCGGTGGTTGGGAAGTACTAGTTGCCTCACTATAATTTAAAATTTGGAGCCTATGTATTGCTGAAAATTCCATTAATTTTTTCCTTGCATCAACCAATTCAAAGTTATCATCATCACTCGATTGTTTCATATCCACCAATTTATGTGCATCATCATCCTCTTTCTCATCTAGATCCCTATTGGCAACTTCAGCCCGATTCCCGTCATCATCAATATTCCCAATCACATTAGACATACCTCCAATTTCCATTTTAACACCTCCCATCTCAGCTCCCGCCTTTTCATCATCAACATGCTCAACATATAGCTTAATATTTTCATAGCACAAATGATGATAAAATAGATCTATCACATCAGAGTTATCCCATAAATACCTAAGAGTTATTCCGTCTACAAGAGTCTTACTTCCAGAAACTCTGTAAAAGAGTTTCTCTATTTTACACACACCCAAAGCCTCAATAGCTTCAATTATACTAGACAGTAAACTCTTACGTAAACTTATTTTAGCAACATCAGCCCTTCCACCTATGTATTCCAATGGTGGGCCAACTTTAAATTTACCTCAATAGCGAACAGTGACATAAACTTTGTTCCTGGCCATTGGACCTACAAGGGAACAGAAAGAAAAGGAAAACACTTTCAATCATTAAATTATTGAAGTAATGTTCAAGTTCTAAATTGAAGATATTTTTATAAAAAACTAACAATCAATACAAAAACAACAAATTAGCATAATCCGTTTTACAACTACAATGCAACTACATGATCAATACGTGCATGGCTTTTTTATTTATTTTAAAAAAAAAATAGATTTCTCCATTAATTTCCAATTTGCCAAAATTGATTTTCCATAAAAATTCCGGGTTTGACAGAAATTTCTTGAAAGATGAGATGAGATCCTAAAAATAAATCATGACACGCTCGAACGTTCGATTCTCAAAATCGAATTAATTTCGTGGTTAAAATCAACCAAACGCGATTTTAGTGTAACCTAACCTATCGAGTAGCTTTTAGGGATTTTAGCGCGTTTGACCTGTGGTCAATAATTTTCGATCCACGTTTTTGCATCTCTAACTCATTGGTGACTCTTGATTTTCGTAAAAATCTCTAGATTTCAATTATGGGTACCGAGAACAAAATCGACAAAAAATCAGGTTAGTGCCATTCGACGCGAATTTCACAATTATGTGGAATCACCAGCAATTTAATTACACGTCTCCATCGAATCGACTTATAATCGATCACCAATCACTTATATAGGTGCCGTATTGACCATTGCCGATTATCAGGTTGAGTAGTCAATTTCTGATCGAATTCTCAAGTCTGTCACGTTTATATCTCTTAATGGCTTCATTTGATAGATCAATTAACCCGTAAGTGATCAGCTCTAAGAAAAAAGGACCATAGGTGCGTGTCAACGAAAAGCCCATTTCATATAATCGAGATGGGGTCAAAATTCAGGATGTCACAAAAATTTAACGGAAACTAACAAAGGGTAAATTTGTCATAATTATATCAGTTTTTGGTAAATTTATCAAAGTGTACCAGTTTGGGGCTTTTGGTGGTCCAAAAATTAGTTTTAGGTAAATTTATCATAGGTATATTAATTTGGAGTTTTTCAATGTATTAACCCTAAAGCTAAATATCAAGCATTGGCTCTACAAAATTGGCAATGAGGGATGTCAATTGCAATTTTGTTGTAACCTTCGAATAGACACCTCTAACTAGTAGCTAATGACTTCTTCTATCGGAAAGCAGAAACTTTAGAACTTTGAAAAATACTACCACCGGATGGATGGTACATACTACAAAGCCACCTTTTTCTCAATGGTGAGATATTTCTATGACTAATCAAACATTCTAAGTTGGATTAGTCAAACACAAATACAGTGACAAATGGAGATTCATTTCTTGGGACAGTAATGTGGAATTAATGGAATCACGAGTTGTGACGTCAAATGCATGAAATGATTGACTAAATTTTTTAATTACGAGTCAAAATGGTAATAATTAGCTCAAATTTACGAGATTGGTCACACTTGGTAATGGCACAAGAAATCAAATTAATTTGTGCACTTTATCCACCCGCTGGCACACATGCAAATTTCAAACCTAGTTAATAATCTAGTCCCGTGGGTTAAGTGAGAGGACCTCATCTCTAATTCCACAACATCTAAGGTTGGCTATGACAACATGCTCCAATTTTCATTGGGATAATGACAATGAAAATCCTAAAACTCTTTTTTTTTTTTTTTGTAAAAGTAATATTTCATTAATTTCTACAAAAGTACAAAAGAGGAACAATGCAGTTCAATCGCAAACCAAAATAAACCTTATGCAACTTCAAATTAAAAATAAATTGCAAATAACAAGATAGTAATATATCATTAATTTCTAAAAAATACAAGAGAGAAACAATGCAATCCAACTACAAACCAAGATAAACCTTATACAACTTCATAATAAAAGTAAATTCCAGATAACAAGATAAATTATTAAAACAAGGTTAAGAGTCATGTGCTCAAAGAGTAGACTTGTAACTTTTTCAAATCAAATCGGTGACCGATCACCAAATTCGTCTTTGATAATACGTACACACCAAAATCTCCAAGTATTGCTATAACTTTGCCTTTCGGCGGTGCTTACCTAAATTTCGTGTCCTCAATACCATCCTTGTTCAAAGCCACAAGTTTGAACGGGTGCAAATTTGAAACTTGTGAAAGCAAAACCTTTGCGAAGCTCCTTCAAACTCTTTCGAAATTGGATTGTACACCAACGAAACTCAAGGAAAGGAAAACCCCAAAATCATACACCAAAAATCCTAAATCTAGATTAGACTAGGGTAGAAATCTCCCAAAATGGGAGAGAGAAGTTTCAAGATCTAAACTAGTAGAACAAGTTTAAGAGTCACGTGCTCAAAGAGCATATCTGTAACTTCTTCAAATCAAATCGGTGGCGATCACCGAATTCATCTTTAGTAATGCGTACACACCAAGATCTCCAATTGTTACTATAGCTTTGCCTTTCGGCGATGCATACCTAAATTTGGTGTCCTCAATACCATCATTATTCAAAGCCACAAGGTTGAACGGGCGCAAATTGGATACCTGTGAAAATGAAACCTTTGTGAAGCTCCTTCAAACTCTTTTGAAATTGGATTTGTACACCAACAAAACCTAAAGAAGTGAAACCCCAAAATCATACCCCAAAAATCCCTAAATCTAAATTAGATTGGGGTAGAAATCTCCTTGAAATGGGAGAGAGAAGTTTCAAGATCTAAATTAGATGAGAAGAGAAAAACTCCACAAAACGGGAGGAAAGCAAAAGAAGAAAACATAGATCTAAATTTGCCAAAGAAAAAAAGGGAAGGGAGGGAGAGATTTAGCTCAAACCCTCCTCTTCACGGTGGTTAAAAAACGGCTATGTAATGATGAGAGGAGAGAAAAAAAACCCTAAGCATGTTGTAAGTCACATTTAATCCTAAAACTCTTTTTCTTCAATTATTTAAATTCTAAAACCTGTCATCATCCTTCAAATTAGTCATTCCATTAATTCCCTCTCCTTCCTCTTTAATGGATGAAAAAGTCCAAGTTGGCATTTTTTTTTATTATTTATTTCATCCTTGTGGCTGCGAAGCTTGCTAAAATCTAAAACAATGTTGTTTAACGCAACACAATTTATGTTAATCCAATTACTCTTTTATAAAATTATCTAATAATAAAAAATGAATTAATTTTTTGTAGCTCGTACAATTAATAGGAAAGGGAGTAGAAGTGCGTTAACCCCCTATGTAGCCGGCGAACCCTTGTTGGGGTCATAGCAAGGGTGGTTGGCACTCTCGCCATCACAGCAAGGGTGGTTTGCCAGCGGCAAAGAGGCACGCCACCCCTGCCCTTCCTGCCCACTTCTCACCAATCTTTTTCTCTATACTTCTTGCCCCTTGTTGTAACTTCAGTCTTTTTTATCATTAAGGTTTTTTTTTAAATGAGTCACATTCGTGCCACTAGCAAAAAAAGATTACAAAAAAAAAAAGTCCACATGAATTTTATGCCCAAGAAAATACGACATTGTTCGACGAAAAGACTAATTTGAAGTACAATGACGAATTTTAAGCCTTAAACAACTCCAAAAAAAACGTTTTAAAATTAAAGCGATGTATCCACACAAGTTTTAAAACTTCTACCGTCATTATCCCACTAATTTTATCTGATTCATGGGAAAGATACGCAGAAAACCTGAGGTGAGAAAATTTTATGTAAAAGTCTTCGTTTATGGAGAGGTGATGGACAGAACAAGCTAATTATATTATACAAGTTACATCGAAACTTGTGTGTTTTTTTTTAGAGAGAACCTATGAATCTAGACCATCTTTCTAAACTTGACCGATGTGACCTTATAAATTAATCTAAGCAATGCTTTCTTCTAGCAGGAAGATGGCTCATTAAAGCTGAATGGTAGGTTAATGCATATATAATGGCCTCTAAAATAAAGATTGGTTGGCGAACTAAAGGTAGGTCAACGCCGTTCGGTGTCCATGTTCTTAAGGAGATTCTTGGGTCGAATTCATGGTATCCCACGCTTGAGGTGACGATGGTCCAAGAGTGGTTTGTTGGTTCCTGTCACCGCATTGCTGGCTCGAATCTCCGTCGTCACCGTGAAGGGCTTTATCCTTCACTCATCCACATAAAATATACATTAGAAGTGCAGGGTCTAGTCAATTCTAAATTTATAATAGAAATGTCAATTCAATCCTAAATTTATCAGTTTTATCAAATTAGTTTTAGACTTTTTCGCGAAATTCCATTGCATTCTTTCTAATCAAATTTTGCCAAAAACTGCTAGTGTGGAACCGTCCTTCGTGTCACATCACCATATTAGCAATTTTCAATGAAAATTAATCAGAATGATTATAATGGAATTTTTGTATAAAAGTTAGATTAAATTTAAAAAATTAAAAAATTTAAGATTGAATCAACATCTGTACCATACGTTTAGTATTAATTGGACAATTTCCCCAATGTTTCCATTCTGGTCCGGATTTCTACTCCTTTCAAGAGGCGAAATTACAAGAAAGGTACGTTCTTTTTACTCATGTATCAAAGGACTTTCACCAGAGACAAGCGCATGCCACCTCGAAATCGCCGTCAAAACAACTGGACCATGCCCCCGCCCTTTCCCTTACTCCCACGCCGTCTCTCCACCGGCAACGAGAAAGAAGAAATTCTTGAGATGTGGTTTTGCTTCCCCCAGACGGAAAAATAATAGGTTGGCAATTTTTTTTGGATCCATAAATTAATCTTACAATTTCGTGATGCTTGTAAACCAGCAATCGGAAGTTTGATTCCTTCTATCATGAATTGAGAAAGATATTATGATTTTATGTCTACCTGTGAGATATTCGCAAAGTTATATTTTGTACCTATTGATAAATCCATACTAAAGATGTGCAAGTGGACCGATTCTATTCATAAATTGAATCGAACCTCCCTAAAAACTAGTTCAGTACCAATCCGGTTCCTAGTTCCAAACTTTTGGAATTGGTAAAATTGGTTTGATTCCCAATTTTGAGTGAGAAACCAATCGTGAACCGATCAAACGAAATTTGGAACCGGTTTGATAGAGCTAAAATTCCTAAATTTTCTCTTGTTATCTTTTTCTCTATTTCTCTTTTTTTTTTAATTCTCTCTAACCTCCCCAAGACACTACAAGACTCCCTTTCTCACTCGCTACTCACCCTCCACCTCGCAACTCTTGCTTGTTCCTAACTCGCATTTGCTCGCTTGCCCTTGTTCATATTTTATTTTGAATAGCTTTGTTACTTTTTTTTTCTATACAAAATGAAACACAAGGAACAAAAAAAAAAAGAGCATATTCTTGATAGACCTTGGAATAATACTAAGAAAAAAAAAATGATAGGTTCCAGAATCATCAGTTGTAGAGCAAATAGAGTAGTTTATAGGTTTCAAAAACAAAAAATCAGTTATAATATAGTAGGTTTCCAAATTCTAAATTCCAGATCTGGAATAGGATCATCCTTAACCTTTAGTATAACGATTATGGACAAGAAATGAGAGTTTATTAATAAATTAAGTGCTAATATTAAATCATCAGATGCCCGAAAGATTTCTTTACGATTGAGGTTAGATGGATGCTCTTGAGGGTATCCTCCGTATAAGGACGGTGATTTGAACCTTGGAGCTTGTATTGATCGCTTGGTGATTTGTTTTGTATGCCAGCTCAATCTATGAGTAAAGCCAACGACTTCTGGAAAAATATCTCAGTACCGGCCAAGCCACAACCGGTTCCCTTGAACACCATGAGAAACTCGTCATTTCTCCTTGTGCTTATTCTCTCAATCCTTCACTTGTCTTCTCAACCTTCCTCTGCGACTCACGCTACCTTGAGCAGAGGCGACTCTCTCTCCGTTGACAACCCGGATGACGTCCTCATCTCAGAGTCCGGTGTCTTCTCCGCCGGTTTTTACCCTGTCGGCAAGAATGCTTACTGCTTTGCCATCTGGTTCAGCCATCCACCGTGCAGCGGCCAGAATTGCACCGTTGTTTGGGTGGCGAACCGCAATGAACCCGTCAACGGGAGGTACTCTAAGCTTTCCTTAAAAAGAATGGCAATCTCGTGCTAACCGACGCCAGCCAGGCCGTTGTTTGGGCCACAGAAACAGACCCGCTGTTGTGTTCGAAAACACTGTTTCATCAGTTACAGCTCCTAGACTCTGGTAATCTTGTTCTTCGTGACAGAGAATGCAATATCCCGCTCTGGCAAAGCTTCCACTACCCAACCGACGTGCTCCTCCCTGGACAGAAACTCACGAGGAACACCACGCTTGTTTCCTCTCGGAGCAACGGCAACTTCTTTTCTGGCTATTACAAGTTATACTTCGACAACGACAACGTCCTTCGTCTCCTCTTCGATGGACCTTTGTACTCAAGCGTATACTGGCCAGACCCGGTCCATGTGAGTTGGGAAGTTGGAAGAACAACCTACAACGATAGTAGAGTTGCAGTGCTCGATTCCTTGGGGAGTTTCACTTCATCCGACGATCTGAAGTTCCTGACGTCAGATTTTGGCCAGAAAACCCAACGTATGTTAAAGGCGGATCATGATGGTAATATAAGGGTCTATAGTAGAGAAAAAGATGGGAAGTGGGCTGTAACATGGCAAGGCTTATCTGAGTCATGTACTGTTCATGGGATTTGTGGACCGAATAGCGTTTGCAGCTACAGCCCAAGTGAGGGGAGGAGTTGCTCTTGCCCTCCTGGATACGTGTGGATTAACGACACTGATTGGACTCAGGGATGTGCGCCCAGATTCGAGAGCTTCTGCAACAAGGGTGCTCATGCTCATGTTGATTTCCTGCGTTTGCCACACCATGATTTCTATGGATATGACCGGGCCTATATTCAAAACACCACCCTGGCGTGGTGCAAGAAAAAATGCGCAGATCTTTGCGATTGTAAAGGCTTTCAATACAAATTCAACGGGAACAGAGGACCTTCGACTGTTACCCCAAGATACGGCTGCTAAATGGATATTTTTCGTTCTCGTTTAATGGAAGCATCTATTTAAAACTACCAAAAGCCAATCTCTCTTCTTATCAAAGACCCACCAAAGGATCCAACTCACTGCCCTGTCCCCCAAAAGTTCAAGAAGTTTTCCTGAAGAGGACTTATCTGGAAAGCCACATGAATTCAACACTCTTGTTCACCGTTGCTATGGTGCTAGCTGGAGTGGAAATTGTTGTAGTCTTCCTCTCATGGTCCTTCTTGAACGGGACTGATCCTGACAAACTTGGAGGTTATGCGAAGGGATATCATCTTGCGGGAACAGGATTCACAAGGTTCACGTATGCCGAGCTAAAGAAAGCGACCGAGAACTTTAGCAAAGAGATTGGAAGAGGAAGTGGGGGGATTGTGTACAAGGGTGTCTTGCCAGATCATGGGGAAGCAGCGGTGAAGCTGCTAAACGAGGCCAATCAAGGAGAAGACGAGTTCCTGGCCGAAGTGAGAACAATTGGGAATCTCAATCACATAAACCTGATTACGATGTGGGGCTACTGCGTGGAGGGAAGGCACAGGCTCTTGGTTTATGAGTTCATGAATCACGGCTCCTTAGCAGAAAACCTTTCTTCCGATCAACTCGACTGGAAGAAAAGGTATGAGATTGCGGTGGGATCAGCCAAGGGGCTTGCTTATCTTCACGAGGAGTGCTTGGAATGGGTTCTCCATTGCGACGTGAAGCCACAAAACATACTCCTCAATTCTGACTACAAACCAAAGGTGGCCGATTTTGGGCTCTCTAAGCTACTTAATAGGGATGGCTTTAAGAATACGAGTTTCTCAAGAATTAGAGGAACAAGGGGTTACATGGCTCCTGAATGGGTTTACAATATGCCCATCACGTCCAAAGTGGATGTGTATAGCTATGGAATTGTTCTACTCAAGATGCTAACCCAGGAGGGAACCCGTCGCGGTCATGCCATTGATGGAGAAGTAAAGGCGGGAACAAAAGATTGACTACTTGGGTGAGAGAGAAGATGAAACCAGGAGTGGCCATGGAGACATGGATAAGGGAAATTATGGATCCGACCGTAAAAGGACCTTACGACATCAAGAAGATGGAAGTTTTGGTTGCAATAGCACTTCAGTGTGTCGAGGAGGACAGAGATGCGAGACCCACCATGAGCCAAGTGGTTGAGATGCTTCTACGCCATGAAAGTGAAAATCTATAATCAGATACTTGGACAGTTACAAAGGTAATAATCTTTGGATGTACAAACCTAGGAAAGATAATTTAGTAAATGTTTTAGGAACAAGTCCATGTTTATCTCTATTTTATCATCTTGGAAATCTAGGAAAGATGATTTAGTATGACAAGTTCCCGGTAAGAGAGATCACCCAACAATGAGGACACAATAGATCTCTTATTACTATTTGTCTTTGGTGCTTCAAATCCTTTAAATCAGTAAACATAGAGGTGCCTTAAGCCCACCAGATGGTACACTTTTTCTTAATAACAAATTATTGACTAGATAAAATAGTTACAATTTGTAATTTCTGTTGACATCCAAATTTTTGTCAACATTTTAAATATTCATTTATTTTGCAAAAAAAAAAAATCATAAAAAGGTAAAAGACAAAAAAAAAAATTGAAAAAATATGACTGAAATGAAATGAAAAGTCGGGTACAGTAGGCCAGCGTGTTCAGCCCATCCTTCCAATGAATTTTCGGCCCTTTCAAAAGTTAAGCCCAGCTTTCCATTCATTTCATCCTTCCGACCGACTTTTTCCACCTTCGTTGAGCCCATCTCTTTTAATGTTTTCATGGCCCATTAAAGTTTAAAATAACAAAGAAAGACAAGAGCCCAGTCCAAAGTCATTTCTTTCTCTTTACTTACATGAGCCAACGCACGTGAGGAAAAGAAAAATAGACGCGCGGGTGAGGAGAGGACGGTGACGAGCAAAGCGTGAATGCGTGCCCGTGAGCGAGGGAGGAACAACAAGCTGTGACGCAAGCAAATCCAAGCCTTCTAGAAGGCTGAGCTGGTGGGAGGGATGAGGAGGCCTAACCGAAAAATATTCGGGGAGAGGCGGGGGGAGCGTGCGTGAGCGGGCGAGGAGGCTTCCCCAAAAAGAAGACGACCAGGTTGCAGAGAGGGAGGAGGGGGCAGAAGTTTTTCTTTGGCTAAAGAAGAGAGGATCGTTCGGCAGGAGAGGGCATTATTCGGCCATTAGAGAAAGAAAAAGAGCGGGGGCTTTTCTTTTTCTGGAAGGGCCGCTCTCAGTGTGGCCACCACGAAGAACGTTCTCTCGAGTCCGGTCCATATTCGTCCTCATGAGCAACGTTTCCCAAACTCTCCTCACACGGGCCGGCCATTTTCTCGAGCTTCGCCAATGAACAAGCAGCAGTTGCAACGCCACTTCTGATCAGGTAAGCATCTCGCTCCCCCAGACATCCTGTTTTTTCTTCATGCTGTTCAGAAATTAAGAACAAAAATTTCAATCTGTGAGGTCATGGTCTAATCTTGTGAAACCGAGATATATTTGTGAGGGACGATGTTATTTGGAGTCTAATATGTCATTTTTAGACCGAAAATCATATCAAAATGGGATCAGAGGCTTGTTCTTGTATTGCACGTCATCTATTTAATAAAATGCCTAAATGATATGTTGGATGTTGAAATGATATCCTAAGATCAACATAGCTAGAAACTTGAACATATTTGAGAAGAAGACAAAGATTTGCATACCTGATTTGGAACCCATTGTTTTTTATGTGGAATAATGATGATTCGACGCTTAGGTTCTTCTCCTCTATAGCTCTTGGATCCTAGCTTGATTAGATCGCCTCTCACATTTTCTTATGTAAGGTGATAGTGTGTTCGTGGAAGTATGAGAGTTAGAGGAGGGATTTTAGCACTATTTATAGAGTTTTCAGCTGGGCTTTCTCATCACGAGCCGAGCACATAAAATAGGCACATATTCTACTATTAAGAAACCTTATACCTTATCTTATTAGGCCAACCCCATAAAACGGAAAATTACAATCTCAATTAATGTAGCCCACATCAGGAAAACTCTTACATTCTCCCACTTGAGCTATATTAATTGAGACTATACTATATGTGTGCACTTTTATATTAGTCTAGAGACAATTCTTATAAGTCAATCATATCCCATAAAGTCTTAAATACTGTCATGACCTACCCTCGAAGGGAGGGAGTAGGTTTAGGGGTATTGCCTAAAAGATAAACCTAAGGCCCATGATTAGGCGCGGGCTCTCCTAAGCCCATACCTCGCATGATATTAGGGAATTTTTTAAGAATTCGCAAAAATGAGTCACCACTAGCCTATTGGGATCGGCTAGAAACCAAGTGAGGTATGAGAGTGTACTTTACTTCCTACGCAACTAGAGAATCTAGAGTCGGAACTTGATTATACTAATTAATCAATTAATGACTATTTTGGTACCTAATCTTGTTCATTTTAAAAGAAAAGATTTTTGTCAGGTAGTTTGGATTGATTTTATATTTATCCACTAACATGTGAGGTGATCATACATGTGTGCAATCATTAAAATAATAATCATAACTACTAAGATCTTAATTGCTGTAAAATTGAACACATGCAATTAAATATAATTAAATATGCAAAATTAAACACATGATATAATTAATATACGAGTAAATAAAGGCCTAATTACACTAAGAAGGGAAGATATAGCAATTCCTAACAAAACCCTACATTTTTTAACTTTTGATTTTTTTTTAATTAATTTTATTTTTTATTATTTTTATTAAAAAATTATAATACCCCAAGGTTGGAATTAACTTGGTTCGTTGGAAAGATGACCTGAGCCCAGATTAGGTTGGGCCAAATGGCCCAAGTCTGAACCGGGCTAGTCCATGCAACCTAGGCCATCGGAAACCTAGCTAGGTTGGGCCTGAAGTGCAGGCCTGGTCTAGTTTAATCTTTAATCTTTTTTTTTTCTTTTTGAAAGAAGCCCATAAGCCCACGTGCTAAACCAACCAAAACCCAACCTTGAAATACCTAGCTCGAATTTGCTCGAAACCCTACCTGGTTTGCAACTCGGCTCGACTCTTTTGACCTAGTTCATGCCTCCTCTCTCTCCTGCTCTTTCGCAGTGCCTAATGAGGATGGTCAAGACACCATCAGGCAGTGACTTAGCGACAGTGGGGACGCGGTGGGTGATGGTAAGGGCAGCGAGGGGCGACGACAACATCGAGGTCTACAAGGATGAGTGGCAGCAATGCGATGTTGGTGTGATTGGTGGCGGCACAACTCGAGGGAGTGACATGGGTGACATAGTGATAACGTCAGGCCCAGGCGTTGCAACAATTGGGGTTGAACAAGTGACTGGAACGACGTTGGGCCTAGGCGTTACAGCAGTCGGGGTTGGAGGGTGGCGGCTTGGATGGCGTCGAGGTCAGAGGGCGACGGCTCGGATGGCGTCAGTTAACGTCGAAACGCCTCCTTCCTCCTCAAATCTTACCCCTTTCGTTTTGGCCTCCCATTTGCTCTCTTGGCTTCTCTCCTTTACTTTGCGCCTACTCTGCTCTTGTGGATCAACAGTGTGGTGTCACCACTTTGAGTTGCAAGGGATGGGTAGGTTGTTGGAGCAACAGTGGCCCGATGAGGAGGCTTGGATTGCTGGCGTCACAGCAGTGATGAGGGGGCTTGGACTGCTAGCATCGCAATGACGGTGGTGGTGCGGCAAGAAGGCTTAGGTTGTAGGTTGCAGGAGCGGTGGCATAGCAACAAGCGTGGCAGAACTGAGCAAAGCTTCGATTGTTGGCACGGCGGTGCTCGCGACCGCAGGTGCCACAATGGCATCGGGTTGAGGTGGGGCGAAGCTTCAATTGTTGGCATCAGCGACCGCGGCAAAGTGTTGGTGGTCGGCATTTGGAACTCCCCCGCGCGCCCCGGAAGGTCGAGGGCGGCAAGCCTTGTTGCCCCTCAAAAGAAGGCCCCCCTCTTCTCCTCTTTTTTTCTTTTTCTTTTTCTTCTCTTCTTTTTTCCCCTCTCTCCTATCCACTCTCATGTCTGTTCTTCCTGTTATCCTCTTGTTGTTGCTTTTTGCTGCAGGTCCTTGTGCGTGAAGATGGAAACTAGAGGAGGCAAGTTGGGATGGGCTGGGCTAAAGGGGAGAAGGGCTGGGCCCATGCGGGGAAGGAAAGAAAAAGGCGGGCTTGGCCAAGGTGGGTCCGGCCTTGACTTGACCCCTTCCATGTTTTCTCTTTTTTTTTTTTTGTAATTAATTTCTTTTGATAAATTTTTAATTTTTTTCTTTTTGATGACAAATTTTTGGAAAAAATTAAGAAAAAACCATTCAATGTGTAGTGCAATAATGAAAACACAATACCTTTTTAATGATTTTTTTTTACTTTTTTCTTTCTTCTTTTTTTTTTTTTTTTTTTTAGCAACTAATTCTCAATTTTGTATATGATTAAGTCCTAATTAAGATGGTTAAATACCGAATCATAACAATAACTACATGTACACACATAGAACCTTCCATGGTCATAATTGCTTTCAACTTTACTTATATGGATTCAATATAGTTGTGTGGCGAATGGATAATACCTCATAATAAGTAAGACCTTATGAGTCATCCCCTTTGTCGATCACTATTTTCTTATCTTAAATGTCACAAGAAACTGGATATGCTACTAGAGAATATCTTTATGATTCTAATGAACTCACATATGTCTTATCTTTATGATTAACCTTTCATTATGTGTAAACAAGACATATGCTCAAGGTTGATAATCGGATACCCTCGGCCTTCACTCAAGGCTTACACAATACCTTAAGATATCATTACAAGTAATCAACTTAACATGATGACAACACATTCTGGACACTTTATTGAATATGAAAGAGTCTATACATGTTAAAATGTTACTGAATATAACAAAACATAGACGTAAGCTTTATTAGAGCAAAATCAAAACAGCTCCAACTAAATAGCACCATCCAATGATGCTTCTTAGCCCATGTTTATGACATATTACTCAAGTACCCAAGGGTGAAAATTGTTAGTTAATAGATCTACAACCATATCATTTGTAGAAATATGCTCTACTGTAACATCACCATTCTGTATCTTTTTTTATGGTCAAAAACTTAACTGCCATATGTCTAGACCCCTCGAGACCTTTATTGTTGTTGATAAACAACACTGAAGAGTCATTGTCTCAATACAACCTATGAGTCTATTCACAAAATCAAATATGGTCAACTCCTTAATGAGGTTCGAAATCAAATATCCCAAGTAACAACTGAAACATATTTACAAACTCCGTTTATATGGTAGAGGATGATATAGATTTATGTTTTTCACTTTGTCATAATATTGCACCTTCTGCTAATATAATGATAAAATCTGTTGTTGACTTTTTATCATCCTAACAATCAGCAAAGTATACATCCGAATACCCTATAAACTCCAGGTCATGAACATGTATATAAATTAGCATATAGTCACTTATCCTTTTAAGTACCTCAAAACTTTCTTGGCAGCAATCTAGTGATCGTGTCCTGAATTTGACCGATATTAACCCGGAAGTTTGTTGCAAAACCAATATCTAGCCTAATACAAACTTGAGCATACGTGATACTTCCAAGTGCACTAGCACAAGGTACATCATTCATTTGGGTTTTCCTAAAATTTGAATGAGGACACTGCAATAAACTCATTTATTACCCTTAATAACATGAGTAATTCTAAACTTGCAATGTTGCATACTGAATCTTTTCATAATACGATCAACATATGCAATTTGAGATAAATCTAACGTATAGTGAGAACAATCCCTATAGATCTCAATGCTAAGGACAAAAGATGCCTCATCAAGATCTTTCAAGTCAAAATTCTTTGACAGCATTTGCTTTGTTTCATATAGTAATCCAATATTGTTACTTGCAAGTAAGATGTCGTCCACAAAAAGTATGAGAAAAATAAATTTTCCCCCACTAATCTTGCAATATATGCACCGATCTTACTTTGTTCTCAACAAAACCAAAAGAAGTGATGACATTGTGAGACTTCAAGTAATTCAAC
Source organism: Eucalyptus victrix (assembly GCA_016097545.1). Classification (NCBI taxonomy): domain Eukaryota; kingdom Viridiplantae; phylum Streptophyta; class Magnoliopsida; order Myrtales; family Myrtaceae; genus Eucalyptus; species Eucalyptus victrix. The sequence continues at coordinate 26,794,354 of CM027840.1, read as the reverse complement.
AAGTTCCCAAACACTATTATGTTTCATCACATCTAACCACATATTGATTAAGAACAAGAAACAACATTTATATATGTCACTAGATCGATCACGCAAGTAGATATCGTGATCATGCTCTCACATATAGACTATATAATCTAGTGGTATAACTAATTGTCTCTCCCTAATTCTCTTGAGTGGAGCTACAATCATTTCATCTTGTACCTGAAGAGCTTAACAAACTTCATCATGAATTGTATCAATAACAATATCCTAAACCTCAACAGGTTTAGCATGTGGTGTAAGAGACTCCACAATCGTCTACATAGGTAAAGACAAAGACATAATGGTAGCAGTTATCCTCTATGGTTACGTTGAACTCTAAAAACTTGATGTCTGTGATTCCACAATTCTTGCACCTCATCAGAACCATCATACCTCATGTTGAAGAATCCTAATATTTATCTTAATCTCGACATTAAATAAGACATAATTTCATACCATCAATGCTTCCATCATCCTTTTAGCAGTGCAATTAAGTTGGTAAACCATTTTCAAATGTTCCTAAATAGAACACTTCATGGATAACGGACATATTTAATTGCTCTTTTTTCCAAGCAACAAAATGTGCTTTATAGTTCCACATCGCCGATAGTAAAATTGCCAACTTATTCTCAATAAGAGCAATATGAACATCTACTAACTTCATCATAAATAGAAAATCATCTTTCACTATTTAAAGTTTGACTTAGCAAGAACCTCAATCACAATGGAGTTGTCATTTACAAAGAAGATGACTTAATAACAAACAATATGTACAATTGACATCATGTGAGTATTGTGTAACTTTAGAATTGTATAAGTACACATCCTGAGAACTATATACATTATCATATAAACACATTTAGATATAATACATGATATGCAATTTTATACTCTCCACATAACATCGATCATGAGATTGTGAATTCACCACCTTTGGATGTATGAACCATTAGAGTCAGTCACTCATTGACCATATGTTGTACATGGATCCCTCCATGAACTAATATACAATCATCTCATTTGGGAGTATGACTACACATTAGAACATGAGACATTCCATCACAATATAAGACCGATATTTCTCATATCCAATCAAGCGTGCCACTTTGGTAGTCACAACCCAATTGAATCATTGAAACTTTCTCATACTAGGGATATAAACTTTAAGTCTCATATTTACTTTATACGTGTGATTTTAGATTTGATGACAGGGACAATTTGTCACTAAAATTACATATCATGTCAATTACATTACTCCATTCATTGATGCATGATGAACCTTATACATGTTATTAAAGAATCAACGCTCTATACATTCCTTATGTAATGATACACATATAAGCCCAAAACGAATTTCCGAAACCATAGAGAAAAGCATGAAAAATACCCCAAAAATCCATTATGTAGGGTTCCACATGCATTTTCATATCCTTAAAAATATCATCATGTAAAAAAAAAAAAATAAATACATCATAGTATAGAGAATTTCCACACACATCCTAGTATAAAGAATTTCCATATGAGCATGCCAGTGTCAATCACGCGTCAAATGAAGGTCCCACACGCCTTGTGCATCGCCGAAGTACGTGACGCATGAACTGCACGCGCTAGCGTGCTTGAATTGATCCGGCTGCTGGTTTGATCCGGTTTGATCGGTCCAACCGGTCAATGGTCCAATTGGGTTAGGTCACCCAATCAACCTGTGTCAGGTCAACTGTCAAACTGGGTCAAGTCATCCCAATAAAACTTGGTTGAGTCAGCTCGATCGAGAGAATGATGTCATCCACGACGTCAGCTTCAGTGAGGCAATGGCCAAGTTGGCAGACATCCCTTATTGCCTTAGGCAGTTATGAGCCCGTGCATGCGAGCGTGTGAGCACGCTCAATGGCGTGGTGAGCACGCCACGACTCGTGCAAGTGCATGGTGGCGCGTCCAACTTCTTCTAGAGGCATGCGACCCATCAAAATGCTAGTCTCAACAAAAGGAGTTCAAATATGTGATTCAAATTCACTTTTACCAATCTAAAAATCACAAAAACAAGCAAAAACAACTTGAAGCCATGTCAAATCCAAGATTCTCAAGGGTGGCCCATTTGGCCTCTGTCAAAGGTGTGCCTCCCATTGAAATGCTCAACTCAATAAGATGAATCGGAATATGTGATTGAAATCCATCGGACAAAATTTTCAAAACGAGCCAAATTCCCTATGTTTGAGTTCTAGGTTATGCCATCATTGATACCAAATATTGGCTGTTGAAATGGCATCTTAGGATCAACATAGCTAGAAACTTGAACATATTGGAGGAGAAGACGGAGATTTGTACCTGATTTGGAATCTATCGTTCTTTATGTAGTACAACGATGATTTTGACACTCAAGTTCTTCTCCTTTATAGCTCTTGAATCTTGGCTAAATGAGATCGCCCCTCATGGCTTTCTTATGTGACGTGATAGTATGAGGGTTAGAGGATGGACCTTAATGCTATTTATAGATTTTTCAATCAGGCTCTCTCATCACGGGTTAGGCCCAACTCTATCTACATAAATCAGGCCCATATTCAACTATTAAGAAACCTTATGCCTTACCTTGTTAGACTAATCCCATAAAATGGTAAATCACAATCTCAATTGATACAATCAACATCATGAAAACTCTTACATGATATACTGAAATCCATGCTATTCGATCACCATTAGAAGTTTAGTTTAATGCTTCATCGTTCTTATATTGTTGAAGGGCATCTAACATTTGTGTCTCTAGTTTTGTTTTTATGCGATTTTGTGGAAACTAATCCTTTGTCATTGAGTTGGCCATGGATGAACACCTCGCCGGAGATGCTGTTCCTTCAGCCAAAGAAGCCCACGGTTTAAAGCCATTCGAGTCAGCATCTCTCTCTATTGTAATGTGCTTATGTTTGTTTGTTGCCGATATTGCTAGTGTTAGAGGTTTATACGGTGAGATGTTTAATGTGCTTATATTTGAAGGAGATGGGCAGAAAAAGACAAAATTAAAGGAGGAGCCAAAAAAAAATAGAAAAAGACAAAAAGAGAAAAAAAGGAAAACAGAAAAGAAAAAACAGTAGAAAAATAAAAGGGCCAGGGGGTATTCTGTTGTGGGTTGGGCTTCAAAATGTGGGCTGAAAAAGAGTTAAAAAGAAAAACAGTTCATGGACTTTTTTAATTAATTCCAAGCAAGCTTTTAGGGTTGATGTTTTTAGCCCAACCCATTCCAATAGGGTTTAGGTTATTTAGTTGGGTCGGACTTCTTGACTCGGTCCGAATCCCTTTTATATTAAATAAATAAATAAATAATTTTAAAATTTTAAAAAATAAAAATTTAAATAAAAATAAATAATATAAAAAATTAAAAATGGAAAAATATTATTAAAAATTCAGAAAATGATAAAAAAAAGTTTAAAATCTTTAGGGAATAATAAAAATTTCAGAAAAATTCGAAAATCAATAAAAATTAGAAATTTTAGAAAATGATTAAAATTTAGAAAATCCAAAAAATGATAAATTTAAAAAAAAATAGAGATCCTTTGAAAGTAAAACCTAGAATTGGATAACCTTTTAGGGCTTTACAATAAGGATTCTTGTTTTGCTTTGTCTTGTTTTCTTTTTAATGGACAATTTAGGATGCTTGCATATTCTCTATAATGATTATAATTGATTGTGCTTTTCAATATTTGGATGTTTTTTCCTTGTTTTAGAATGGTTAGGAAAAATCTTTGAATTTTCTTGATAGGGTGCTATGGCATTGGTTAGCATATGATTAGATTAGATACTGAAAGGACATTAGCCTTGAGGCTAACGTAATCAAATTCCCGAGTCCAAAATCTCTAGTTGCATAAATAATAAGATATCATTCCGTATCCCACTAGATTTTTAGCCAAGCCCAAAAAGGCTAGTGGCAACTCTTTAGTCAAAATTGCATAAACTTAATTGATAAAAAATTTGAACACTCAATGTTGCATAAAATATGGACTTAGGAGAGCTCAAATCAATGGAAGGCCATGGGCTTGAAGTTGACAATACTCCTAAACCTAACAAACTCCCTCTCCCGTGAGAGGAGTTAGGTCGCAACAATTTCCTTTTTAGACATTGTTTTTTTAACATAACTATTGCCATACACTTCTTCATTCTTTTTTTGCCATGCTTTGCTATGAGCTAGTCTACTACCTAAACCAAAGTGGTTCATTTGGGTCAGGGAATTTGCCATCAAAAAATAGTTCAACTTGTTGATACCAAAAGTTGATTTGGTTATGATACACTTGTGCTTAGCATGAGAATGAGAAATTATTGGCATATAAGCAGGATAAGTAGCAGTCACGTGCATAACGCATAAGTGTCACCTTATACAGCCATCAATGAATATAGAAGCTAAGACATGGCGATCAATGACAATATTCTTTAATACCATGTGTCTAGTTGTTGAAATATGATAACGAACGGTTGGTGGCCGACTATATGAGGATTAACAACAAGTTTTCATTGGAAGTGTTTCAAATACTATTCAAATCACCAAGACCGTGGGCATCAAGAATGCACATTATGGAGGGAGCAATTACCATTCATAGACCCCATCATGGAATGATCATTAATAACTACAAACCCATCAACACACAATGAGGACTATTATACAAAAGGTGGGCAAGGGAATGGAGTATGGGCGAGAACAATGGAAGTTACTTGGAGAAACACAATTGCTAATCATAGTTGAGGAGCAATTACTACACCTTCGCTATAAATACCACTAGCTATCCAACAAGAAACCCTCCACATAAATCAAACAAAATGTTATCTTCCAATTATCTATACTTTCCTACACCAAACTTTAAATTTCCTTAGCTATAGCTTAATATTCACATTGTCGATTAGATTCTGGCATGTATTTTTATTTTGATACCTCGTTGTTGATTGAATTCTAGCGTTGTATCTCAATATCCTTGATTTATGTCATTAATTGAATTCTGGCATAATTCGAGATTGATCTTGTAACTTTTGGGCCTTGTCATTGATTAAATTCCGACTCTGTATGGGATTGTATAGTGTTGTTTGGATTAACAAAGTTTGATTCCTCTTTGTATAAGATATCTTGTGTCTAGAGTTGGCTCAAAACCCTTGTCCCCTTTAATAAAACCAAAGAATGATTTTTAGTGAAAGATAGTTCATCACATTGTTCTATTTTATCATTTTCGTGTAGGCTCATGTGAAACAAGTTAAATTCAGCTGTCACCATGAAAAATGCTTGTCATGTCACATTCTACACATATGTTTTTTCTTGAAATTTTTACACATCATTAGATCATAAAAAATTAATCATGTTCTGTGATAATCATGTTGAATTAGGGACTTATCACAAGCCCATTAAAACTCATTTGTTTGGGCACCTTAAGGGCCAAATCATGCCTTGTTGTCTTCTCGATATTTGAAGCACGTGTTACAAGTTTCACAACGACTTGTGGCATGTCATGTTTGAATCTCATTTGATATGTGAAAACCATGTATCAATTTAGCAAATTGTAATAGAAATTTGCCATGCATGTCATTCTTAGTTCAAAGTCACTTTGCAATGTTAATGACTTGTGTGACTTATTTGCACTCCGACTTAAGGTTAAATGTTCTACCCAAACCTTTGTCTCATTCAACCTTATGTAGTGTGTGAGTTTCACGCTTTTTATGCATTGTCTAGGTGATCTTGTAGACTACTAAGCATGCATCATGTTCTGATTTGTGCGTGGCTAGTTTGCATGTCTTCATGATTTTCTTATTTCGACTATCAATTTGACCTCAATTGGACTCGAATCCTCTTAGGAATTCTTAGGACTCGCCTTGATCTTTTCAATGCCACTGATTTTGTGTGATTTGCCTATAATTTGGCCCATTTTTCATTTTTGTCAAGTTAGGCTAGAAATCTGACTTAGGTGAAATTCGGAACCTCTGTTTTACCCTTGTTGAGTCTGACTCTTTGTTATTTTTGTTTGATTTTTTCATTTAAGATTTTTAGTCGGACCCTTGACGAACTTTGTTCATCACTCTTTTGACTACGTTGTAGTTAAGTTTCATGTTTGTTAGACCTCGTTTAATAGGTTGAATATCTATTGATATGTCGTGATGCTCTGTTGTCTTAATGATTTTCTAATGTGATGTTGCGTGTTTTGAATTTTTACAAATTCTTATGTAACCATTTTAGAAAACTTTCTTCACGGAGTTTGTTCCCCGTGATGTTGTGGATATCGTGTAATTTTCTTAGAACAAATTATAAACGGGTTCCTTTTCAATTGTGTTGATTTTATTTACCCTGTTATGTGGTGTTTTGTTACAATTATTTGCCGTGTTTTCCTTCTAGAATTTTTTAGGTTAACTTGCATGTTGAGTCTGCTTCACATTTATTCACGGACTTTGTTCTTCATTTTTTGCACTTTATACACAAAAACTCTTGAAAAATAAAAAGCACTTTAGTATGTTTTTTCGACCTTTTTGAATGTCATGAACTTGTCTAAATTTTCCTGTTTTTGTCAATTTGAACTCATGCACACACTTTTTATGTCATCTTTGAATTTCAACTTTCAAACCATGCTCTTGGTTTGGTATTGATGTTACCTAAAATTTGGGACATATTTAAGGCATCTGCAAAGTCGATTAGAGTAGACAGGATGCACCCGATTTAACCTTGACAATTAAATGTGTTCCATAACTGTGATACATCTTTGTTACCATTAGCATATTTTTTCACAATTCACTATCAATAGTTCTTCAAATAATTTTTTAGCATCATTTGAACTCTTATAACCTTGAACTTGTTTACCTTTCTTAAATGCATATGATCGTGATTAGCGTGTGTCGACTAAATAAGTGATCCAATGTTGGCTCATTGAAATTGTCTGCTTGATTGAGGACCAAGGCTTGAGGGTCTACTAGCATGTTTATTTCCCGTTATGCATGTGTTCTTTTAAATGTATGCATAGGTACAATGGGGGTGTTTGGTTGGGCATTCCTAAGGGGCTTTGGGAGCCCAAAGCCCTTTGGGAAAAATTTTAGGTGTTTGGCAAGGGCTTTTGAATGCCCATTTGCGAAATGTGGGCATTTTAAATGCTGAAAGCCGAATGCTGGGGGAGACCAGCTTTGAGCATTCGGCATTCCGGAGATGCAATTTTACTGTTCATCGCATCACTGTTCATCGTCTCCTCCGCCGTTCGCCTTCTTCTTCGCCGTTCGTCTTCTTCTTTGCCAAAGGCGGCGCGCCCGCGATCCGGCCGCGAGAAGCCTCGCCCGAGGTCGCACAACCTCAAAGCGAGGTGGCTCGAGGCCGGGCGACCTCGGCCGGCGTCGCCCGGGTCTCGCGAGTTGTGCGAGGCCGATCGGCCTCCGCGACCTCCGGCGGCTAGATCTGGTGGTCCGCGACGGGGGGATCTAGCCGTCCGGCGGTGGTCGGCGGTTGGCCCGCAAAGTGGCCGGCCGCCGGAATTTAATTTCAGACTTTAAAGAAAATAAAAAATACCAAAAGCTACTTACAAATGCAAAGTTTGCCAAACGGTGTTTATGCTAAGTTGCATTTCAATGCTAAAATTTACCAAACGGTCTAACATTTTCGAAAGCCCCTTTCTCTAAAAGATATTTGCATTCTCCAAATGGCATTTCCCCAAAACCGAACCAAACGGGCCCAATGTATGATTCCATTGGATGACCTTGGGATTCACTTAGAACATGTTTTAAGGGTTTATAAGCATTGGTTGCCATGCAAGAACACAAATAGTGGCCAATAGCTGCAAGCTATTAAAATGAATTGGGATAGGTGTCCAGAGTTATCGACACATGAATTGCAAAAGTTGAGCCCGAGGCCCAATTTGTTCATTTTGCACTTGGTTTCAATTGTTTGATTCTTCTTGATTGTCTTGTGAATTTTTTTTTTTTCATGAATGATTGTTTCTTTCCTATTGTATGTACCTAGTGATAGTTTTAGGTTAGGATTAGAATAGGTCCATAGAGATGGAGATACTTCAAGACTTGAAGATAAGGGTAGGTCGATACCCTATCCGACCATATTTTTTGTATCACTTGTCCTCAATATATGTTTCTAGTTATCTCATATTGTATAAATACCTGACGAGTTGCAAGTTTATTTCTTCCATTTATTTTTGTTCATTGCTTAGGTTTTATGTTAGATTCACTGCATTCCCTAAATTTCCTACTTGATTGTTTATTTATTGCATTATCTTAATTTCAAGTGTTTGCCTTCTTTTCTCTTTCATAGAAATAGAATAGCATAAAAGCAATCATCCACACATGATCATTTAGCTAGTATAATCGACCCGAAAAAGTAAAAAGAAATGCATGGACACCTTAGGAAACATGACATAATATTAAGTACCAAAATGGCGCTAATAGAAATATTAGTGTAACCTAAGTCTCTGAATCTATAATCTCTAGCTGCATAGAAATCGAGGGACCACTCCCAACCCTCGATTAAGTTTTCTAGCCGACCTTAAAAAAAACAAAAAAGGCTAGTGGTGACTCCTATCTTTTTAGGTTGTTTTAAATAACTAGATAATAAATGAACCTGTCGTAAGAGGTATGGGTCTTGCCAAGACTCACCAGAGTTTAGGATACCCACTGTGGAAACCTCCTAATGGATAAAGTGATGCCATCCTTAAAGAAGAGAGTACTATTGGGAGGGCTACTATGGTAAAAGTACCTCTAAATTCAGTATCCACATCCAATCTCCTCTTTCAAGATGTGTCGCCCATGTAGGTACAAATCATGACACATTCTGCTATCACGCAAGGCACAAGCTTGGGAGAGCTCACAACGATGAACGAGGGAACCCACAAGGGTTTATCTCGAAAGATAAGGTGACGAAGTCTTTTGGATTGTGAACCGTGAGAGAACTCTCATGATCGAGCACTCCTAAATCTGACATTTTTCCCTCCCCACCATGGGAGGGCCGAGAAAGGTCAAGTTGCAACACATGACCGTCCTTCTCGTCATCTAAAGGATGTAACCTCAAACTATATCCAAAGAAATCCAACTCCCAAAAGTCCCCATCAACGGAGCTCCCTTACTAAGGGTTACTAACCGAGGAACCTGAAAGGATTAGGAAGAAAAGAGGCAAGCTACCATGGCTTAGTGAATAGTATATATATTTTTTAAGCAAATCGAGTAACTACTGTGCATGTATACAAAGTGATATCGGAAACACGTAATCCAAAATCAAGGTATAAAATATGTATTGAATCACATGTGTAATTTCATTTTGACAAATCTTTATATAAATCGAAAATACTCATTTAAATCTACCATCACAATACAAATATCAATTATCAAGTCCATAGATCAATCTCAAATCACATGTTGATGGTTCATTCTATTGACCAAACTCGTATCACATCAAATCTCAAGGCCTTAGAGGTGGCTTCCACAAGACAACGTTATCATGTAACATTTAGCCCTTGAGTACTTGAGGCCTTAGAGGTGGCTCTCGCGAGATTCACATCACTATATAGCACTTAGCCATTGACCAACACTCATCGACAGTACAAGGCTCTATAGGTGGCTTCACAAAATTACATTATCATGTAGCACTTAGTTCTTAACCAAGATATATCAATAGTACAAGGCCTTAAAGGTTATTCCCACGTAACTCAAGTTGCCATGTAGTACTTAACTCTTGACTACAAGACCCTAGAGGTGGCTCATATGAAATTACATTATTGTGTAGCACTTAAAACCTTGACCAATGTATATTAATATTACAAGACCCTAGAGGCTACTCTCACATGACTCGAGTCGCTGTGTAACACTTAGCTCTTGACTATAATGCCCTAGAGGTGGCTCCCATGAACCAACTATATTGTGTAGCACTTAATCCTTTGCCAGTTCATATCACAATTGGTTTCACAAACCAAAACATAGTCTTTCACAAACCAATTATTCCATTAACCAATCCAAAATCCATATCATAAACTAGTTTCACATATCGAATGAAGTCACCTTTCATAAACCATACTCAAAGTCGACGTAATTATTTCACAAACCCAGAATATATCATCTTTCCTAACTCCGTTTATCAAACAATAAAGTCATAACATTTTGAAATTTCTTTCATTAAATGTTTCCCAAATCATTTTAGAATACATTCTATAAATCAGTTAGAAACATAATACAAAAAAATAAACTTTCACAACACCTTCCATCACAACTTTTTCAAACCATTTTCAAATAATTGAAGAGCAATATGTCCAATCTAGATTTTAATGTAGTAACAATGTTATCTCTTAACTCATAAAATATCATTTTTAACCATAAGGTCAAAAACTTAAAGAAAGGATAACACCACTCACCTTGAACTGCCTATAATCAAACAATAAAGATTACTTGAACCGTGAAACTCACAATCTTATCAAATAAGCGAAGAACAACATTAAAATTAAAAAAAAAAAAGCGTGTTAAGTCAATTTTGAGTTTCGAGTTTCGACTAATGAGTCATTGAGCTGCATGGCCATTAGGTGAGATACTATTCACGTAGGTTCAGAGAGTACAAGCATCGCCACCACAAATAGGATGCCGCTAGGATAGTGAAAGAGATAGGAATGAACTGAACCATGCACTGATCAGAGGAAGAATGCATTTAGGGTGATTTTATCAAGGTAGCGCAGCGGAATTTTGGTTAAGTTTGTAGAATTTCAGTTTGTTGTAATAAAGCTATAGAAAGAAGAATCACTGGCTAGAGTTGTACTTGACTAGTTTGCTTATGTATAACTTTGACATCATATATAAAAAGGTTTGGCTCGAGGAGCTTTTTGTTGTAATGAATTGTTGTCATAATGTAATATAGTTTGACCCGTCAATGGATGAAAGTTTCGAATTTATCGGAAGTCGAGGAGGACCCTCGATTACCCTAATCTCATCGCTTGAGGCAACCTGTTTGTTAGACAGGGGTTGTCAAGGTTTCCTAGTAACTGTCATGGATACGATAGTTGAAGAGCTGAAGATTGAAAACATCGCAGTAGTTCTAGAATTTCTAAATATGTTTCCAAAAGAATTGCCAGGTTTGCCACCAAAAAGGATATAGAGTTTGTGATTGAGTTAGCACTTGGGACAGAGCCAATCTCTAAGGCTCCTTACCAGATGGCGTTGTCTAAATTGAAGGAACTGAAGGTGCAGAGGATAGGATATCATCAGCTGAGGATTAGAAGGGAGAACATGCCAAAATCAGCGTTTCGTACTCGATACGGCCATTATGAGTTCACTATAATGCCGTTTGGTTAAACAAACTCCTAGCTTCTTTCATAGATCTAATGAACCGAGTGTTCAAAGGATATGTGGATTGATTTGTGATAGTGTTCATCGACGATATCCTGGTGTACTCGAGAAGCCTAGAGGAGCACGAAAGGCATTTGAGGATGGTACTTCAAACATTGAGGATTCATGAGCTGTATGCCGAGTTCAGCAAGTGCAAGTTTTGGTTGACTCGTGTTGCTTTCCTAGGTCACATGATTTCAGGCGAATGAATCTCCGTAGACCCGACCAAGAAGCAGTTATCAACTGGCCAAGACTGACAACAGTAATAGAGATCAGAAGTTTCTTGGATTTAGCAGGGTACTACAGAAGGTTTGTGGAATGATTTTCAGCTTCAACTTTGCCGTTGACTTGACTGCTAAAGAAGGAATAGAAGTTTGAGTAGAACAATAAGTGTGAGTGTAATTTCCAAGAGCTTAAGTAGAAGTTGACTACCACACCAGTATTAACCATACCATATGGTCTTGGAAGCTATGAGATCTATAGTGATGCATAGTTTATAGGACTTGGTTGCATGCTGATGCAACATGGTAGGGTTGTTGCATATGTGTCCCATCAAATAAGACCTCATGAGCTAAATTATCCGACACATGATTTAGAACTCGCAACAATCATTTTCGCTTTGAAGATTTGGAGACATTATATGTATGGAGAAAGATTCTAGATCTTCACTGACCATCAAAGTTTCAAGTATATATTCTCTCAGAGCGAGTTGAATATGAGACAGTGTTGCTGGATGAAACTCTTAAAGGATTATGATTGTGATATTTTGTATCACCTAGGAAAGGCTAATAAAGTCGCAAATACGCTTAGTCGGAAGTCTTCAATTGTGCATATGATGGTTAAGGAATGGATTTTACTCGAGAGAGCTCAAGATTTGGTTTTCAAGTTTGAGGTAGTCCACCTTTCAAATCTTATGGCCATCCTCAGAATTGAACCAAAAATACATATCATAATTAAAATGCTTCAGTTGATAGACCCGGATGTTCAAAAGGTCCTGTAAGAGGATACTAAAAATAGAAAAGCTGATTTTCAGATTTCTAAAATTGGAACACTAAGGTTCCGAGAATGATTGTGTGTACTTGATGATGTGGAGCTTAAAGAAAAGATCTTGTCAAAAGCTCATCGTAACAGTTACAACATTCATCATAGCAGTACAAAGATGTATCAGAATTTGCATCAACACTATTGGTGGACTGGTATGAAGGTGTACATCGCTAAACATGTTGCTAAGTATATGACATGTCAGCAAGTGAAGGTACAACATTGTAAGTCGGGAGAACTTCTACAACCTCTCAAAATTCTCTAATGAAAATGGGAACACATCACAATGAATTTTGTGATAGGCTTACCAAGGAGTCAGAGAGGTAATAATTCCGTTTGGGTAATAGTCTACAGACTAATGAAGTCGGCTCACTTCATTGCCGTACGAAAGGATCTTGATTTGGATAGGTATGCGAAGTTGTATGTGTGTCAAATTGTTCGTCTGTATGGAGTGCCAGTGACAATTACATCAAACTGATACCCAAAATTCATAGCTGCCTTTTGGAAGAGTTTGCAGGCTACTTTAGGAACGAAGCCGCAATACAGTGCGGCCTATCATCCTCAAATGGATGGCCAGTCGAAGAAGACAATTCAAACCCTCAAAGACATGCTGCGAGCTTGCGTGTTGGATTTCAAGGGAAGCTGGAAGGAATAGCTTTATCTTGTCAAGTTCGCCTACAACAATTTCTACCGGTAGAGCATTCATATGGCTCCTTTTGAAGCATCGTATGGTATAGTGTGTATAACTCTAGTATGTTGGAATGAGGTTGGAGAAAGGAAGATCACAAGCCCAGAGTTGGTTCAGCAGTCAATGGATGCAATTGCCATTATCAGAGACAGATTAAAGACTGCTCAAAGCCACCAGAAAAGCAATGTAGATAAGTGTCGAAGACTATTGGAATTCCAAGTTGGTGAGCACATCTTTCTGAAGGCGTCACCAATAAAGGGTACTTCACGCTTCGGCAAGAAGGGAAAGCTGAGTCCGAGGTACGTGAGTCCCTTTAAAATTCGGGAAAGAATCAAAATCCTAGCGTATTGTCTTGCACTGCCGCTGAGGTTGGCGCAAGTGCATGACGTCTTTCATGTGTCAATGTGGAGGACGTATGAGCTTGACCTGACCCATGTGCTAAATTTTGTAGAATTAGACATGGACGACTAGGAGTCGTACGTGGAAAGTTCGGTTTAGATTGTATATCGCAAAGGACAGATTCTACGCACTAAGACAATCTTGTTGGTTAAAGTGGTCTGGCAACATTACGGCACAGAGGGAACGACCTGGAAAAGTGAAGATTCGATGAAACAACTATACCCCCACCTTTTTGTTTAAAGATTTTTAAGGGTTTAAATTTCGGGGACGAATTTTTTATAAGAGGGGAAGAGTTGTGACATCCTGATTTTCAGGTTCTGTTTTCAATTGAATACGTTGGGCTTTTCATCGACGCACCTATAGTTCTTTTCCCTAAACTGATTACTCATTGGATAACTAGTCTACCAAGTGAAGCCATTAAGGACTCTAAACGCAATAGACTTGAGAATTCGACTAGAAATCGACTGCTCAACCGTGCTAATCTACAATTAGAGATCGGAGATAAGTCAATTTGATAGAGGTATGTGGTTAGTATGTGGGTGATTCCACCTAATTACAAATTTTTTGTCGAACGGCATTAGATCGATTTTTCTGTCATTTCTATACTCTGTGTCCGTATTTGAAATATTGAGATTCTCACGACAATCAAGAGTCACCAATGTGTCGAAGATGTACAATGTGACTCGAAAATAATCGACCACGGGTCAAATGTGTTAAAATTTTTTAAAAGCTACTTGGTAGGATAAATCACGCTAAAATCGCATCAGATTGAAATTAATCACGGAATTAAACCAAATTTCGGAAATTGAAAGTTCTGTCATGTCACGATTTATTTTAAGAATGTCAACTCATTTTTCAAAGAATTTTCGGTGAGCTCGGGATTTTTACGAAAAATCAATTCGGACGATTTGGAAAAGAAAGGAAATTCGGATGGGCCAAATTGACGTATCCTTAGTGAAGGAAAATTGTGGAAATTGTGTAGGCTTCTTCCTTAGCAAAATTGGACGTCAAATTGGGGAATTTTGTGAAGAAATTAAAGTCCAAAGTGAGGAAATTCGGAGGCTTGGTGTGGGGGCTATAACATTTGAATTCAACTTGGTTATTTGTGGAAATTATATGCAAGAAAGTAATTGGGGACCATGAGGATAAGCATGAAGACTTCTTGGACCTTGTATTAATGAATTTTAGATATTTTCATTTGACTTTCTCTCTCTCTCTCTCTCTCTCTCTCTTTCCTCTCCCCTTCTTTTCTTCGTGCACCCGCTACCTCCCGATCCCTTCTGTTCTGCCCTTCTTTCATTTTTCCTTCGAAGCAACCTACCTCCATGTTGTTTCTCTCTCCCCCCAGCAGCAACCAAATCCCCTTTGCATGCCCTTGCTCATGAACTCCTGCCTCCTCCAATTTTTCTCCCTTGCGTCACCACGTCCGAGTCAACTAGCGAAACAATTCCCCCAGCGTCAACCCCTCTCTTTGCCTGTTCCCTCCATTGAAGTAGCCCACGATCACCTCTCTCCTTCATCCGCCCATCTCCAGCGTTTCACCCCCATCATCACCTCCTGTCCTATCGCGTGCTAGCTCCATTTCCATGCCCCAACCCCAACTTCATCTAGACAACCCCATCAGTCAACTCCAGCGATCAATTGACTGCATGCCCTCATGCCAGCGAAGCCCATCGTCTGCCCATCTTCTCCACTAAATCTCTCTCTCTCTCACTGCCCCTTCACCCAACAATTTAGGCCCCATAAAACTTCACATTGACACTAGCAACTCCTTCCCATTTTTCTTTGTTCAACCAGCATTTCCTTCGCAACTCAGCCGAGCCCAACCGCGAGCCACCAAAGCCAGCTTAGCCCAAAGCCAGCAACCAATCGAGCAACAAGCAATGGGCTTGCTAGGCTTTTTCAGCCCAACCTGAGCTCTCATTGGCATCATTATAAGCCCAAGTTTTGGCCGTCGTCGCGCAACCGTCGCCATGAACTAGTTTTTCGTGCTAAACCGATGAGTTTATGCACTAAACTCTAATTATGGTGTTAATTATGCTTAAGGAGTGTTTAGATTAAATTAATATTACATTAGTGTAGTTATTAGCTTGTTTAGTTAATTTAGGTTAGTAAAATAGTGAGTTAGGTGGTTAGAAATTTTAGTTAGATAGTTTATTATGTGGCCTTGTAGTTAGAATGGTTAGTATAATTTTATAAGTCCAATAGGTGGTTAGATTAGCAATTGTTAGCCTAAGTTGGTATTTATTGAATTAATATGTATGTATTTAATTAATTTTGAAAATTATTTAATTATTTAATGTTTTCCGGAAATTAGACCAGGATAGTTAGTGACTGGAATTTTGTGCTAATTGTAACAAGTGTGTTCAGTTTTTATGCAATTGGGTGTTATTTTGTGCAAATTGAGTATTGATTGGAATTTTGGTTATTTATTCCAAAATTTGTGAATTTCAATATTTATTCAGAAAATCACAGTGCTAGGTTTTGACACGAAAAATGATTTTATATATTATATAAAATACTGAGATTTTAAAAGGAAGGGTATCACTTTTTAAAGTCCAATCTAACCATGTACCCATACATGATTATTTTTACTAGGTGTTTTTAATGCGAAGAAAAAGAGCCAAGTGCATTATCTTAATTGAGACATTTGAGTACAATGCATGGTATACTTGGTCGTATTTGAGTGATATTGTGTTGGTTAAGAGAAATCGTCCCAAGCTGTTAAGTTTGACATTACCCCAATATGGGACGCCCCTAGACAATGGAAGCTGATCATAGTATATTCTGAACCTATGCGCTCCTTCGAGAAAGCTGTTTAGGAAAGATGTAGCCGTGCTCAATGGGGTGAGACGACGCATGGCTATGCCAGAAGATCGTCAAACAACGAGTAGGCAATGCTATAAGCCGAGATCAAAACTAGGGACACATGACTAATTAAGTTGAACATGATGGATTATGGGACAAAATTGTGTAGTACGGTATATGACGTATCATAATGATTTGATGCTAGAATCAGGACCCATGTTCTTGGTTGAAATTGAGTGTGGCGTTCCAGTTGATGAGCTTATTTAATGCTCATGCTTTTGTGGCTGTCTGCGATATGAATTGTGCTGACATGCAGGGAGAATCTAAGACAATGTAAGTCTCTATGGTTGTGTGATTGTGTGGTTAGAACGTCTCTAGGCGTATTACCCTCCTAATCGGGATTTAGAGCGTGAACTCACTAAGATTTATATCTTATCCCGCCATGGGCTTCTACTTTTCAGGACTGTAGGATGGAGGACCTGGAGCCGAGCTGAGGGGATCTAAGGTATAGGTCAGATAGGACAGCTTCTTTTGAGAGCCGGCTTTTTTGTAGGCTTTTAGGTGTTGACTTTTGTATATGACTCAGTTCGTATATAAAAGCGTGTTTTGTTTGTGAATCTATTTCCAACTTTTCTATCCCAAGCTAATGATGTCAGGAAATTTATTATTCACTTTCGCATGCGCAATAAAATGAATGGGTCAGTGACACGTCCTAGAACGTCGCAAATTTTATCGTCCACCGAGGGATGGGCATGCACTCGAGAATTGGGGCGTGACATAAAAGGTTTCAAATTGCAATTGTCCACAAAGTCAAATAATCTTTGAAGCTTCCTCCTTTGCTTTCCAACTCAAGCTCTACTAGATAATTCAACCCCAAACGTCAAAATCATTTGCTTACCCTGTGGGGCCTGCTTTCCCCTATTTAATGTTTAACGTTTATTATAAAAGAAAGACCGTTGATGCCAAGTTGGTCCTCTATAACAAGCCAAGCGGCCTCCCGTTGATGCCAAGTTTGTCCTATATAACAAGCCAAGCGGCCTCCTCAAAGAGAGAGGAGAGGCAAGAAACTCTCCCTTCTGCGACACTCCGTCGCAAGGTACCAAGCCAGAAACAATGCTTTTCTTCTTCTCGCTCTTCCTCGCCGCGACCACCACTAATTCCCCATCGGTCCATCCTCAACCACTTCCTCCAAGCCTATGTCCAAGTCCACGTCTCAAAAGCATATTCCTCCTCGCTGGGCAGAGCAACATGGCGGGCCGGGGCGGCTTTGTCCCATCCACAGGGTGGGATGGCATCGTCCCTCCCGAGTGCAGCCCCAACCCATTGATCCTCCGGCTCACAAGGAACCTCACATGGGTTGAGGCACAGGAGCCGCTCCACACAGACATTGACACAAATGCGATAAATGGGATCGGCCCGGTATGGCATTCGCCAACGCCGTCATGAGCCAGGATCGGAGTCTGGGCTTGGTGGGTTTGGTGCCGTGTGCAATCGGCGGGACGAAAATAAGCCAGTGGGAGAGAGGGACGTTTTTGTACGACCAGTTGATGACGCGGCGCGAGCTGGGACGAATGACAGGGGGACAATCAAAGCGCTCTTGTGGTACCATGGAGAGAGCGACACGGTGGAGGAAAGCGACGTGGTGCAGTACAAAGTGAGGCTGGAGAAGTTCTTTACGGATGTGAGGACTGATCTGCAGTCGCCTGAGCTACCAATTTTCCAGGTGATTGAATTTCTCTTTTATGCTTCATTTCGGAATCAATTGCATCTTTCACTTTAGATTGTTCAAACAAATTATGATAAAATTATAAATGAAAGTTGCTATTTAAATTAAGCAAATGGCGATCATCTTGATGTGGTACATTCTTTGTCTATTTTTATTCGAGACCAGACAAATAATAGTTAGATATGCATTTTGATAGTAATGGCTTGCAAAAGGGTCCGTGGGAGTCAATGTGATGTGTTTCTTTTCTGCAGCTTTTTAAATAAAGATGAATAATAATAAGAAATGGCCCATCAACGGTAGAAACCTAGGATTTTCTACGGGGTTGGGGCATTCACCTTAGGTCCCCAAGCGGCTTTTCCTCTAAAATAAGTTCATAACAATCGGAATTCGGCCACCCATCTATTGATGAACCGGACATCAAGAAATAGTGATATTCACACTAACCTCTTGAAAAAAAAATGTACATTTTAATGCGATTTTTTTAATTCGCTTCAATGGATTACATTTTATTACTTAATTGCATGTTTGCTCTGCGTTTCGGAGCAGGTGGCTATCGCATCAGGACAGAAAAATTTCACCGACGCGGTGAGAAAGGTCCAGCTCGGGCTTGACCTTCCGAACGTGAGAACCGTCGACGCCATGGGGCGGCCTCTCGAACCCGACCAGCTCCATCTAACCACCCCAGCCGAGGTCCGGCTTGGCCAGATTCCGGCCGACGCTTTCCTTCAGGCTGTGTTATCGACAAGGTAATAATCTTTGGATGGACAAAGCGAGGAAAGATAAATTAGTATGCCCCTTTTTAATATCTGCTTTTTACTTGCAAATTTGGAATGGTCATTTAGTATGTGTTGCTTGGAAAAATCATTCAGCAATGAGCAGTATTAGTCTCTTGTTCAAATACATGTTCGGTGTGAATAATCACTATACCAGTTGTTATAATATGTCGCGAGTTTGAGTCCACAAACGAAATCCAATCCGAGATAAGTTACTATTTGAGGACGTTGAAATACGTGCCTTAGAAATCCGTATTATTCGTCCGGTGTTAGATTCCGAGTTGGATTATTTATGTGGATATCGAAAATATCGAGGAAAGGAAGATACTGCATCTTCCTATTAGGATTTGGACGCAAACAAAAGAAAAATAAAAGAAAATAAAAGAAAGAAAAGAATGGGTGGACTTTGCTTCTTAATCTTAGCCGGGAAAGTCAAAGAAAGATACAGATTTATTCCGTGCAAAATTAGATTGGGTTCTTAGGGCAAAGATATATATATAACTAAAGATGTGCTCGTGGCTGTGGGTTTTCTAAGGTGGTCACAAAGAAATACCGAAGCACTATTTCTAAGTAAATGCCTGACATTAGGGATGATCAGTTCCCGACCCGATCCAATTCCATTTAGGAACCAGGAACCAAACCAGGAGGACTGGTTCCTATTTTTTGGGATCGAGAACTGGACCAAATGGTCCTAGGACTAGGAACCGAATTGAGCCAACTAGTCTAGTCCGATTCAGTCCAATGGAAGCAATCACTAAGCAAATATATATATATATATATATATATATATATATATATATATATATATATATATTAATAACTTTGAAAAATACTAAAGTTATTCAAATTTTATGGTTTATTGTTATTTTCAAAAATTAAAAAATATATTTTTAAAAAAAGAGTTAGTTTGATCTATTGATTAGGTCCGGTCCGATTCTCCCTTGGAATCGAAAATCGGACCGAAAATCAACGATTTCAATTTTATGGAACTAGGAACCAAACCAAACCAGCTAGTCTGGTCTAGTCCTAATGGTTTCTGGTCTAAGTAGTTCGATATGCTCACCCCTACTTGACATGCATTATTTCGTAGGTATTGCTTGTGAATTACATTCAAGAAGATTTAGTATTCAAGCAGATTAAATTTTGTGAGTTCAAGATTTGTTAATTCCTTCGTAATATTGAAAGATTATTTCGCAAGGAATTGTGGAGTAAAGCACTACATGGTGTCGCAACCAAAATTTCGGGTGCACCACTTAGGGTTTGGTTAATGGATTACTAAGCCTAAACTTAGCTCGAGCTCTTCCAAGCCCATACCAATTCGTAACTTAGGTTCAATTTTTTAATATGCAAATGGATTTTATCTATGAGTTGCCACTAATCAGTTTATGGTAGGTCAATTAGACACTAAAATAATGGGAGAATTACTTTACTCCTACGAATAAGAGACTTTGGATATGGGGACTTGGTTACACTAGACTTCTCTAATGCCCTTTCGATATCATTTATTTTTATTTTCAAAAATATTTTTGCAGGCAACTTGGATTGATTTAAAATCTATTTCCATAACATGTGAAGTGATCATACGGATACGTAAACCACCAATTTAACACTCAATAAAGCAATGAATAAATTACAGGACTTACTTTGTAGTAACGAAAGCATCTACGTTGTTAGATCAAAATTCACATCATCAACCTTAGATATGATTTCTAATTAACACACAATTTCTTTTTGTTTTCATTTAATTAATGAGAATCATGTTTTATGCAATGCAATATCACTAAATGACCTAATTCTAATGACAAACAAACAATTTCTAGCAACGATCGCTAAATGACATGCACTTCCATAAAATGATTCTAAATGACATGCACATAATATTTTTTGTGTTTTCTTAATAAATGTGCAATCTATCCTAGAGAATGGAATTAATTTATCCTAAGACATTTTTTGTATTTTTTTATGAAATTCGAAATTAGAATAATGTGAGAATTATCTAGCTAAATTAAGATTCTGTCCAACTTATATTAAGGATTAAGTCAGGCTAAACCCTAATTTAAACCAAGACATTATCTTAACTTAACAATCTGTAACCTAAGATGCAGTCTATCTAAAAAAGACTACTTAAAATGAAATATGCAATTTTATCCTAATATGCAATGACGTACAAAGAATGCCCTAATTCTACATGACATATGCATGATGATTTTTTTTTGTTTTTTTATTAATTTTGAAATTAAAAATATTTCAAATAATTAAACATGCAATTTAAGCTAACAAAAATCTAACATCCTAAATTTATTTTTTTATTTCGAAAATTCATGATAAACAAAATGTTTAGTCTAAATATGCAAATAAAGCATGCAATATTCTAACTCAAATATATTTCAAGATAAATAAAGCAATCAAGACAAAATAGACCATTCAAAATTATCAAAAATATCACACATCATTCAGATCAATGGATAATATTCTTGCTAATAAAATCGATAAATTAATCTTAAGCCTTAAAGATCAAAATATCAATTTATTCCCTTGATTAATTATTTCACCTAAAGTCTTATAGATGAAATAAAAAAAATCGATGTGGTTGCGAATTAGGCAATAAACCCAAATTTAGGGGATATGCTTATCGCTGAAATATGCAAGTTAGATATTGACAAACATATATTAGGCAATAAAATATCCAAATCAAATTTAGATAAGATAATTACCTAATTTTGTAAATAATATTGCCAAATTTGAACTCAACGGAATCGGCTCGACATATGACCAGGAAAGGGTTGCGGCACTCGATGGTGGAGAGGGCTCTTGGCTCGGTGAAGGCTACGTCGGTGTTGTCGAACACAACTGACAGTCTTCAAGTGAACTTTCCTGTTTGCTTTTCTTGTTTGCTGAACGTCCCCTCCTTGGATTGCCTCCAATTATTATATTTTAATACAATCTTCACTAAAGCTCCTTCGACCGCCGTTTGGAGTTATCCACTTAACCTGCAGCGGCACAAAACAATTCACTGCGAAGAGTGCTGAGGGGCGTTTGGTGTGACGCAACACCAGCAGTGTCGTCGAGCCATTGGTACAGGCGGTATCGTTGTGGCTCGAACGACGCAGCAGTGACGACGCGTGCGAAACAGCAGGAATTCGCTCGTCTTCGCAACAGGTGATAGCAGGGACTGGGGGTGACGTTGGGATTATAAGCTTCGTGTCTGAAAACTGCAAGAGCTAGTCCGAGCGTTCGCTGGAACTTCAACGCTGGGGCAAGCCGAGGCAGCAAATGGCATGGACGAGACGTCTACTGCCACCGGGAGGATACGGGTTTGGCATTGAGCTAAGGTGTGCAGCGGCTTCACGTCTGGATGGAGACGGCGTCGAGATCTAATGTAAAAACTCGCTTTCCGAATTTGAATCCAATGCAATCAGACTGGCAGAGACTCCTGAAAGCGTGAGGGCAGGCAGCGACAGAAGGTAGGGGGTTCGTGGATCTGGACGAAATTCAAAAGAAGACAGATCCTCCTTTCTTGCATGAGAGCTCTTCCTTTTAAATGCAAGACTACATGGGACCCCCAGGAAGAGAAGGTGATCTGCTTTCGTTCGTTGAAATATATTCCTTTGATTTTTTTTCTTTCGGTACTTGTACCTTTAGCTATGCAAATATATTTATTTTCCTTTTAAGCCCAAGTCACGTCCTTTATTTCCTGCAAACAAGAGAATCGGCCGCCGCGAATACTCGAAGGGTTACGCTCATATTGAAATATTCTGCCGATTTCCTGTTTCTTCCATTCCTTATTACTTTGCCCATATTGCGTGAATCTGACCAGAGAATTATGCATAAATTCTTTTCCTCTTAAAATAATGTCGGTCAATTTCTTGCCCCCCACGTTGACCGAACTATGGCCAAGTGCATAATTTTCCTTCACGTGGATGGGCTTCCCCATGTATGAATCGGTGGCCACTTACACGCTGTCCTTCCTTTGCATTCGTTCCCTTAAATGCACAAATATGTCAGTGCCAACGTGCTGGACATTTCTTAATCGACTTTTAACAATTTAGGACACCCATGTAAATGTAATATCAATCACCATGGAGAAATTATCGACTTATCCAAAGTTTAATACTCTTGTGGGCTTCAATATTCAAAGCCATTCACCTAAATCCATTCACTGCCGGCCCAATAAATATGCAATTAAATGAAATATGCTCCTAATGACCATATGTTATGCAATTAAATTATATTTTTTTTAGGGGTTAAAATTAATGCCTATTTTTTAATGCAATAAATGACTAAGCGGGTTGCCAAAATTTAGGTGTTAACACATGGGTTATTGGGTCTAATTGGAGCTTGGGAAATACTGAGAATATTTGAGTAATTCAAGTGTGCTTGTAATCATCGTTATGTCGCTTGATCTAAAGTGAAATTCATCACTACTCTCCCCATGGATGTAGATCACTATGGCCGAACCACATAAATTTAGTGTACGATTTATTTTCTTTTTCCGTTTATTTTATTATTTAATCATTCGCTTTTCGCAACACCGGTCCTTGTGCATTTACTAGCTAAAGACAGTACTAAGAACAGAGATTTGTGTGGAGTCAATACTTATGGTCATGGCTGGTGAATTACTCGGCAGACAGTATGATTACACAAGCAACTTGTGCAGAGAAGTGTCAAGCTGGAACTAGAAGTGCATATGACGCACGTTATAGTCGACTTCTCATAGAAGTATCCAATATAGTCGTGCTCCACGGTTTATTATCCAATGGCAAGATGCTCGTGCGTTCGCAAGAAAAATAATATGCATAAAATTATAACAAAATACACGTTCACATCAATCAAATTCTTCATCTGAGTTTATGAGGAATGTCATTTAAAGTAGATCTGAATTCCATCATTTAGATTTATACTTCAATTAAAAGAAAACATGAGACATAAAATTGCAACACTTATCGAATTGTAAAATAAGTAAATGGAATGTTTGGAGCACAGAATACAATATAAACAACTAAGAAACATATAAAGCAGAAAACATGGTTTTCCTTTGATTATTGGATTATGTGCTTTGTGTCATTGACTTGGTTTGGGCAACGAGAACTTGAGCTCCGACACCGAGGTGTTGGGCTAGGTCTCAATGGACTTGCCCTGGCACTGCAAACCCGATCCTAGGCGGCGAGGTCTTGGGCCTAACCTTGATGGACCTAGTTGCGGGCTTCAAGGATCAGGGCCCAACCTCGATGGACCCGAGCACAAAAGTTAGGTTAGGCTCCTAATCTCAACCTCAATGGACTCAAGCACAACCATCAAACACTTGGCCTAAGCCTCGATTGACCAAGGACCGAGCGTCGAGGACCAAAGTTAGGCCTTGATGGATTTGGGCATGGGCAGGTACAAAGATCCCCAGCCCAACCTAGATGGACCTAGATCCAAACACAAGGGACCAGGGTACCGGAGACCGTTGATGAACCTGGATGTGGGCACCGCTATTGGAGTTTGAGGCCCGGCCTCAATTGAACCAAGCTCGAGAGTCAGGGTCAAGGCTCAACCATGATAAGCCCAAGCCCTGGCATCAAGGACTTAGGACGAGCCTCTGTAGTCCTGGGCCAAGGCCTTAGAGAACCAAGCACGGGGATTGGGTTCTCGAGCTAAGTTTTGGCAAACCTAAAGACCAATGCCCGTGCTCATGCCCAAGAGTTAGGGATTCGAGCTTGAGACCTCTGTGCCCATGTTGGGTTCCTTAACTAGCCATGCACAAATCACTAGAATTCAAAATAGTTTATATCTATTTAGGAAAATCATATTTTTCTTAACAAATAACAGAAAATATTTTCTAGTTCATTTTTTTATCTCAGTCAAAAATCCGATAATAATGTTATTTTCTTGAAAAATGATTTCTAGAAAAAAATTTCCAAAAATTTCACGTTTCAACGGAACAAATAAAGCCAAAGTGAGGGAAAAAAAAACACGAATAGACCAACCTTTAATTTACTTGGTAAAATTCTCGCAAAATGACCAGTTACCCTTAAATTGTAATTTACAGAAGTGTCCCACGACTCAATTCGATGGACCAGACGCGACCAATCATATGAATGACTTTAATTATCCAATGCAAAAAAAAAAAAATGCAATGGTTTCATGAAAACAATATTTTTGGTAGGGACTATGAATCCCAATTGTCTGCTTTTCCTTTCTCCTTTTTCTATTTAAAAAAGAAAAAAATTGAATAAAATTTGAGATAAGTGCATTGAAAAATTCTAAAACTCGTCACGAAATTACAGTTAAATACTAAAACTTTCAAAAAGTATAGTTGAGTTCTAAAATTTATCAAGAAAACGCAATCAAATCGGAAAACTTGTCACGAAAATACAATCGAATTCTATTTTTTTTTTAAATGCAATCAATTGAAGGATTTAATTAGACCAACTTGACAAGTTTGAAGACTCAATTGCACTTTTAGAAAGTTTTAAGACTCGGTTGTATATTTGTGACGAATTTTTGGACTTAAATGCATTTTTGTAACAAGTTTTAGAATTTTCAATATACTTATCCGATAAAATTTAGGTGTCAACGGTCCTAATATTTGAAATGGTAACACTTGGCCTCACCAATACATTCTTGATATGAAATAAATCTCCGACATAGGCGATACTCCAAGTACCTATTGTCCGGCCGTTACGGACTTTTTAAGAGTTGTGCTCTTGCTTTTCAGCGATCACGAGGAAGACATTGCACTTTAGGCCGATCCTATGCGTCCTTTTGAAGCACAATATTGAAATTTGGGCAAGAAAAAAGCTACGATCCTCGCTTTTAGCTTGGACCTCGGTCTTTCTTTTGAGCTTAATCCACAAATTTCCCTTCATCATGCTAACTTGTTAAAGTAAAAATTCAAAAAACTAGTTCGCAGAAAGTTTTCTCACTAACACATAACAGATTTCCTTATTTGTGGTGTGCAGGTGTTCACGGCTTAGAAGCTTCAACCAAATGAAAGTGGGCTCGCAGATTTTGCGCATAATTTCTGAAAAAAAAAAATGGTAGAATGAAACATGAATCAAGATAAACGTCAAGTGGCGCCATTATCAAATATCGCTCTGGTGCCAGGGGATCTCAATACCAATTTCCGGGAGGACAAATTGTCCGCCATCGAATAGAGACGTCCAACTAGTAGCCAATGAACCTTGTCGGAAAGCAGAAATTTTAGCACTTTGTAAAAGACAACCCTTGGATAGATAGCATGTATCACGAGACCACCAGTTTTCTCATTGATGTGATATCTCTATGGCTAATCAAACAATCCAAATTGGATTAGTCAAATACGAATAAAGTAACAAAAGGAGATTCATTTCATGGGTTAGTGATGTGAAATTAATGGAATTACAAACTTTGATGTAAACCACATGAAATGATTTACTAAATTTGTAAATTAGATAAGACGTGAAACAAAATGATTATAATTAGCTCAAATATGGAAGACTGGTTGCACGGTTTGTGATGGCACAAAGAAATCAAAATTAATCTGTGCACTTTATTCACACGCTAGCACCCATGCATATATCAAACCCGGTTACTAATCTACTCCCATGGATTAAGTGAGAGCACCTCATCTCCAATTCCACAACATTTCTGAAGTTGACTACGACAACGCTGCTCCAATTTTCATTAGATAATGACAATGAAAATTCTTACACTCGTGTCAATTCGTCACATTTAGCTTTCAAATTCTTTTTCTCGATTATTTAAATATTAAAATCTGTCGTCATCCTTCAAGTTAGTCATTTCATTAACTTCCCAACTTTTAGTTGACGGAACAGTCTAGGCTAGCATTTTTTTTATTATTATTTATTAGAGAGCGACATTTTGTATTCATCCATTTATGTTTTATAAAATTATTTATCAAAGAAAAATGAACATTTTTTTTAGCATGTAAGATTAAAAGGAAAGGGGGACGGCAATGTGTTGTGCCCTTTATAGCCAACCTCCCTTATCGAGGTCGAGGCAAGGGTGGTTGGCCCTCACTTGGCCATAAGCGAAGGCTACGATTCTCCCCACCACCAGGCAAGGGCTGCCACGACCATGAAGCAAGGGCCTATGCCTGTGAATCAAGATAAACATCAAGTGGTGCCTTTATCAAATATCGCTCTGGTTTTGGGGGATGTCAATTGCAATTTTGGGGAGGACAAATTGTCTGCCATCGAATAGAGACGTCCAACTAGAAGCCAATCACCATTGTCAAAAAGCAGAAATCTTAGCACTTTGAAAAAGACAACCCCTGGATAGATAGTATGTATCACGAGACCACAAGTTTTCTCAATGATGTGATATCTCTTAGGCCAATCAAACAATCCAAATTGGATTAGTCAAATAGGAATAGAGTAACAAAAGGAGATTCATTTTATGGGTCAATTATGTGAAATTAATGGAGTCACAAACTTTGATGTAAACTGCATGAAATGATTTACTAAATTTGTAAATTAGAAAAGACGTGAAACAAAATGATTATGACTAGCTCAAATATGGAAGACTAGTTGCACAGTTTGTGATGGCACAAAGAAAGCAAAATTAATTTGTGCACTTTATTCACCCACTAGCACACATGCATATATCAAACCTAGTTACTAATCTACTCCCATGGGTTAAGTGAGAGCGCCTCATCTCCAATTCCACGACATTTCTGAAGTTGGCTACGACAACGCTGCTCCATTTTTCATTGGATAATGACAATGAAAATTCCTACACTCATGTCAGTCCATCACATTTAGGTTTAAAATACTTTTTCTCGATTATTTAAATATTAAAATCTGTTCAAGTTAGTCATTTCATTAACTTCCCAACTTTTAGTTGACAGAAAAGTCTAGGATGGTATTTTTTATTATTTCTTTCCTCTGCAAGGCCGACATTTTGTGTTTATCCATTTATGTTTTATAAAATTATTTATTAAAGAAAAATGAACTTGTCTTTTTTTTTTTTAGCTTGTAAGATTAAAAGGAAAGGGGGACGGCAATGTGTTGGGCCCTCTATAGCCAACCTCCCTTGTCGGGGTCAAGGTAAGGGTGGTTGGCCCTCACTTGGCCATAAGTGTAGGCTACAATTCTTGCCACCACAAGGCAAGGCCTGCTGCGACCATGAAGCAAGGGCCCTTGCCTATGAATCAAGATAAACGTCAAGTGGTGCCTTTATCAAATATCACTCTGGTGCCAGGGGATGTCCATTGCAATTTCAGGGAGGACAAATTGTCCACCATCAAATAGAGATGTCCAACTAGTAGCCAATCACCATTGTCGGAAAGCAGAAATTTTAGCACTTTGAAAAAGACAACCCTTGGATAGATAGTATGTATCACGAGACCACCAATTTTCTCAATGGTGTGATATCTCTATGGCTAATTAAACAATCCAAATTGGATTAGTCAAATATGAATAAAGTAAAAAAGGAGATTCATTTCATGGGTCAATGATGTGAAATTAATGGAATCACAAACTTTGATGTAAACCGCATGAATGATTTACTAAATTTGTAAATTAGATAAGATGTGGAACAAAATGATTATGATTAGCTCTAATATGGAAGACCGGTTGCACAGTTTGTGATGGCACAAAGAAATCAAAATTAATTTGTGCACTTTATTCACCCGCTAGCACACATGCATATATCAAACCAAGTTACTAATCTACTCCCATGGGTTAACTGAGAGCACCTCATCTCCAATTCCACGACATTTCCAAAGTTGGCTACCACAACATTGAACCAATTTTCATTGGATAATGACAATGAAACTTCTTACACTCGTGTCAGTCCGTCACATTTAGCTTTCAAATTCTTTTTCTCGATTATTTAAATATTAAAATCTATCGTCATCCTTCAAGTTAGTCATTTCATTAACTTCCCAACTTCTAGTTCATGGAAAAGTCCATGCTGGCATTTTTTATTATTTATTTTCTCTACAAGAGTGACGTTTTGTGTTCATCCATTTATGTTTTATAAAATTATTTATCAAAGAGAAATGAACTTGTCTTTTTTTTTCTTTTTTTCTTTTTTATAGCTTGTAAGATTAAAAGCAAAGGGGGACGGCAATGTGTTGCACCCTCTATAGCCAACCTCCCTCGTCGGGGTTGAGGTAAGGGTGGTTGGCTCTCACTTGGCCATAAGCGTAGGCTACAATTCTCGCCACCACCATGCAAGGTCTGCTGCTACCATGAAGCAAGGGCCCCTGCCTGTGAATCAGGATAAACGTCAACTGGTGCCTTTATCAAATATCGCTCTGGTGCCAGGGGATGTCAATTGCAATTTTGGGGAGGACAAATTTTCCTCCATCGAATAGAGACGTCTAACTAGTAGCCAATGACCATTGTTAGAAAGTAGAAATTTTAGCACTTTGAAAAGACAACCCTTGGATAGATAGTACGTATCACCAGACAACCATTTTTCTCAATGGTGTGATATCTCTATGGCTAATCGAACAATCCAAATTGGATTAGTCAAATATGAATAAAGTAAAAAAAGGAGATTCATTTCATGGGTCAGTGATGTGAAATTAATGGAATCACAAACTTTGATGTAAACCGCATGAATGATTTACTAAATTTGTAAATTAGATAAGACGTGAAACAAAATGATTATGATTAGCTCAAATATGGAAGACTGGTTGCACAGTTTGTGATGGCACAAAGAAATCAAAATTAATTTGTGCACTTTATTCACCGCAAGCAGACATGCATATATCAAACCTAGTTACTAATCTACTCCCATGCGTTAAGTGAGAGCACCTCATATCCAATTCCACAACATTACCGAAGTTGGCTACGACAACGCTACTGCAATTTTATTGGATAATGACAATGAAAATTCCTACACTCGTGTCATTCCACCACATTTAGCTTTCAAATTCTTTTTTCTCGATTTTTTTAATATTAAAATATGTCGTCATCCTTCAAGTTAGTCATTTCATTAACTTCCCAACTTTTAGTTGATGGAAAAGTCTAGGCTAGCATTTTTTATTTTTTATTTCCTCTACAAGAGCGACATTTTGTGTTCATCCATTTATGTTTTATAAAATTATTTATTAAAGAAAAATGAAGTTGTCTTTTTTTTAGGTTGTAAGATTAAAAGGAAAGGCGGACGGCAATGTGTTGTGCCCTCTATAGCCAACCTCCCTTGTCGGGGTCCAGGGAAGGGTGGTTGGCCCTCACTTGGCCATAAGCACCGGTTACGATTCTTGCCACCACCAGGCAAGGGCTTCTGTGACCATGAAGCAAGGGCCCTTGCCTGTGAATCAAGATTAACGTCAAGTGGTGCCTTTATCAAATATCGCTCCGGTGCTGGGGGATGTCAATTGCAATTTTAGGAAGGACAAATTGTCTACCATCGAATAGAGACGTCCAACAAGTAGCCAATGACCATTGTCAGAAAGCAGAAATTTTAGCACTTTGAAAAAGACGACCCCCGATAGATAGCATGTATCACGAGACCACTAGTTTTCTCAATGATGAGATATCTCTATGGCAGATCAAACAATGCAAATTGGATTAGTCAAATACGAATAAAGTAACAAAAGGAGATTCATTTCATGGGTTAGTGATGTGAAATTAATGGAATCACAAACTTTGATGTAAACTGCATGAAATGATTTACTAAATTTGTAAATTAGATAAGACGTGACACAATATTATTTTGATTAGCTCTAATATGGAAGACTGGTTGCACAATTTGTGATGGCACAAAGAAATCAAAATTAATTTGTGCACTTTATTCACCTGCTAGCACACGTGCATATATCAAACCTAGTTACTAATCTACTCCCATGGGTTAAGTGAGAGCATCTCATCTCCAATTCCACGACATTTCCGAAGTTGGCTGCGACAATGCTGCTCCAATTTTCATTTGGATAATGACAATGAAAATTCCTACACTCATGTCAGTCCGTCACATTTAGCTTCCAAATTCTTTTTTCTCGATTATTTAAATATTAAAATCTATCGTCATCCTTCAAGTTAGTCATTTCATTAACTTCCCAACTTTTAGTTGACAGAAAAGTCTAGGATGTCATTTTTTTATTATTTCTTTCCTCTACAAGGCCGACATTTTGTGTTTATCCATTTTTTTATAAAATTATTTATTAAAGAAAAATGAACTTGTCTTTTTTTTTTTTTCTTTTTTAGCTTGTAAGATTAAAAGGAAAGGGGAACGTCAATGTGTTGTGCCCTCTATAGCCAACCTCCCTTGTCGGGGTCAAGGTAAGGGTAGTTGGCCCTCACTTGGCCATAAGCGTAGGCTACGATTCTCGCCACCACCAAGCAAGGGCTGCTGCAACCATGATGCAAGGGCCCTTGCCCATGAATCAAGATAAACGTCAAGTGGTGCCTTGATCAAATATCGCTTCGGTGCCGAGGGATGTCAATTGCAATTTCAAGGAGGACAAATTGTCCGCCATCGAATAGAGACGTGAAACTAGTAGCCAATGACCATTGTCGGAAAGTAGAAATTTTAGCACTTTGAAAAAGACAACCGCCGGATAGATAGTATGTATCATGAGACCACCAGTTTTCTCAATGGTGTGATATCTCTATGGCTAATCAAACAATCCAAATTGGATCAGTCAAAGATGAATAAAGTAACAAAAGGAGATTCATTTCATGGGTCAGTGATGTGAAATGAATGGAATCACAAACTTTGATGTAAACCGCATGAAATGATTTACTAAATTTGTAAATTAGATAAGACGTGAAACAAAATGATTATGATTAGCTCAAATATGGAAGACTGGTTGCACAGTTTGTGATGGCACAAAGAAATAAAAATTAATTTGTGCACTTTATTCACCGCTAGCAAACATGCATATATCAAACCTAGTTACTAATCTACTCCCATGGGTTAAGTGAGACCACCTCATCTCCAATTCCACGACATTACCGAAGTTGGCTACGACAACACTGCTGCAATTTTATTGGATAATCACAATGAAAATTCTTACACTCGTGTCATTCCGTCACATTTAGCTTTCAAATTCTTTTTCTCATTTGTTTAAATATTAAAATATGTCATCATCCTTCAAGTTAGTCATTTCATTAACTTCCCAACTTTTAGTTGATGGAAAAGTCTAGGCTGGCATTTTTTATTTTTTATTTCCTCCACAAGAGCGACATTTTGTGTTCATCCATTTATGTTTTATAAAATTATTTATCAAAGAAAAATGTACTTGTCTTTTTCTTTTTTCTTTTTAGCTTGTAAGATTAAAAGGAAAGGGGGACGGCAATGTGTTGCGCCGTCTATAGCCAACGTCCCTTATCGAGGTCAAGGAAAGGGTGGTTGGCCCTCATTTGGCCATAAGCATAGGCTACGATTCCCGCTACCACCAGGCAAGGGCAATTGTGACCATAAGCAAGGGCCCTTGCCTGTGAATCAAGATAAACGTCAAGTGGTGCCTTTATCAAATATCACTCTGGTGTCGGGGGATGTCAATTGCAATTTCAGGGAGGACAAATTGTCCACCATCGAATAGAGACGTCAACTAGTAGCCAATGACCATTGTCCGAAAGCGGAAATTTAGCACTTTGAAAAAGACAACCCTTGGATAGATAGTATGTATCACGAGACCACCGGTTTTCTCAATGATGTGATATCTCTATGGCCAATCAAACAATCCAAATTGGATTAGTCAAATACGAATAAAGTAACAAAAGGAGATTGATTTCTTGGGTCGGTGATGTGAAATTAATTGAATCACAAACTTTGATGTAAACCGCATGAAATGATTTACTAAATTTGTAAATTAGATAAGACGTGAAACAAAATGATTATGATTAGCTCAAATATGGAAGATTGGTTGCACAGTTGGTGATGGCACAAAGAAATCAAAATTAATTTGTGCACTTTATTCACCCGCTAGCACACATGCATATATCAAACCTAGTTACTAATCTACTCCCATGGGCTAAGTGAGATGACCTCAATTCCAATTCCACGACATTTCCGAAGTTGGCTACAATAACGTTGCTCTAATTTTCATTGGATAATGACTATCAAAATTCTTACACTCATGTTAGTTCATCACATTTAATCAAAATTTTCAAATCCGTTTTCTCGATTATTTAAATATTAAAATATGTTGTCATCCTTCACGTTAGTCATTTCATTAACTTCCCAACTTTTAGTTGATGGAAAAGTCTAGGCTGGCATTTTTTATTAGTTATTTCCTCTACAAGAGCAACATTTTGTGGTCATCCATTTAAGTTTTATAAAATTATTTATTAAAGAAAAATGAACTTGTCTTTTTTTTTTAGCTTGTAAGATTAAAAGGAAAGGCGGACGGCAATGTGTTGCGCCCTCTATAGCCAACCTCCCTTGTCGGGTTCATGGTAAGGGCGGTTGGCCCTCACTTGGCCATAGGCGTAGGCTATTATTCTCACCACGATTAGGCAAGGGCTGCTGTGACGATGAAGCAAGGGCCCTTGCTTGTGAATCAAGATAAACGTCAAGTGGTGCCTTTATCAAATATCACTCTGGTGCCGGGGGATGTCAATTGCAATTTTGGGGCGGACAAATTTTCCTCCATCAAATAGACGTCCAACTAGTAGCCAATGACCATTGTCGGAAAGCAGAAATTTTAGCACTTCGAAAAGACAACCCCTGGACAAATAGTATGTATCATGAGACCACCAGTTTTCTCAATGATGTGATATATTTATGGCTAATCAAACAATACAAATTTGATTAGTCAAATAGGAATAAAGTAGTAATTTCTTTTAGCTTTCAAATTCTTTTTCTCAATTATTTAAATATTAAAATCTGTTGTCATCCTTCAAGTTAGTCATTTCATTAACTTCCCAACTTTTAGTTGACGAAAAAGTTTAGGATGGCATTTTTTATTACTTCTTTCCTCTACAAGGACAACATTTTGTGTTTATCCATTTATGTTTTATAAAATTATTTATTAAAGAAAAATGAACTTGTCTTTTTTTTTTTTTTTTTTAGCTTGTAAGAGTAAAAGGAAAGGGGGACGGTGATGAGTTGCACCCTCTAGAGCCAACCTCCCTTGTCAGGGTCAAGGTAAGGGTGGTTGGCCCTCACTTGGCCATAAGTGCACGCTACGATTCTCGCCACCACCAGGCAAGGGCTGCTGCGACCATGAAGCAAGGGCCCGTGCTTGTATAAACATCAAGTGGTGCCTTTATCAAATGTCGCTCTGGTGCTGGGGGATGTCAATTGCAATTTCGGGGAGGACAAATTGTCCACCATCGAATAGAGATGTCCAACTAGTGGCCAATGACCATTGTCGGAAAGCAAAAATTTTAGCACTTTGAAGAAGACAACCCCTGGATAGATAGTATGTATCACGAGACCACCAGTTTTCTCAAAGATGTGATATCTCTATGGCTAATCAAACAATCCAAATTGGATTAGTGAAATACGTATAAAGTAAGAAAATGAGATTCATTTCATGGGTCAGTGATGTGAAATTAATGGAATCACAAACTTTGACGTAGACCGCATGAAATGATTTACTAAATTTGTAAATTAGATAAGACGTGAAACAAAATGATTATGATTAGCTCAGATATAGAAGACCGGTTACACAGTTTGTGATGGCACAAAGAAATCAAAATTAATTTGTGCACCTTTATTCACCCGCTAGTAGACATGCATATATCAAACCTAGTTACTAATCTACTCCCATGGGTTAGGTAAGAGAACCTCATCTCCAATTCCACGACATTTCCGAAGTTGGCTACGACAACGCTGCTCCAATCTTCATTGGATAATGACAATGAAAATTCTTACACTCGTGTCAATCGGCCACATTTAGTTTTCAAATTCTTTTTCTTGATTATTTAAATATTAAAATATGTGGTCATCCTTCAAGTTAGTCATTTCATTAACTTCCCAACTTTTAGTTGATGGAAAAGTCTAGGCTGGCATTTTTTATTATTTATTTCCTCTACAAGGGCGACATTTTGTTTTCATCCATTAATGTTTTATAAAATTATTTATTATAGGAAAATGAGCTTTTTTTTTTTCTTTTGAGCGTGTAAGATTAAAAGGAAAGGGGGACATTAATGTGTTGTGCCCTCTATAGCCAACCTCCCTTGTTGGGGTGGAGGTAAGGGTGGTTGGCCCTCACTTGGCCTAAGCGTAGGCTACGATTCTCGCCACCATCAGGCAAGGGCTACTACAACCATGAAACAAGGGCCCTTGCCTGTGAATCAAGATAAACGTCAAGTGGTGCCTTTATCAAATATCGCTCTGGTGCCAAGGGATGTCAGTTGCAATTTGGGGGAGGATAAATTGTCCGCCATCAAATAGAGACATCCAACTAGTAGCCTATGACCATTCTCGGAAAGCAGAAATTTTAGCACTTTGAAAAAGACAACCACCGGATAGATAGTATGTATCACAAGACCACCGGTTTTCTCAATGATGTGATATCTCTATGGCTAATCAAACAATCCAAATTGGATCAGTCAAATACGAATAAAGTAACAAAAGGAGATTCATTCCATGGGTCAGTGATGTGAAATTAATGGAATCACAAACTTTGATGTAAACCGCATGAAATGATTTACTAAATTTGTAAATTAGATAAGACGTGAAACAAAATGATTATATTTAGCTCAAATATGTCAGACTAGTTGCACATTTTGTGATGGCACAAAGAAATCAAAATTAATTTGTGCACTTTATTCACTCGCTAGCAGACATGCATATATCAAACCTAGTTACTAATCTACTTCCATGGGTTAAGCAAGAGCACCTTATCTCCAATTCCACAACATTTCCGAAGTTGGCTACGACAACACTGCTCCAATTTTCATTGGATAATGACAATGAAAATTCTTACACTCATGTAAGTCCATCACATTAAGTTTTTAAAATTCTTTTTTTCAATTATTTAATATTAAAATCTGTTGTCATCCTTCAACTTAGTCATTTCATTAACTTCCCAACTTTTAATTGATGAAAAAGTCTAGGCTGGCATTTTTTATTATTTATTTCCTCCACAAGGGCGACATTTTGTATTAATCCTTTTATGTTTTATAAAATTATTTATTAAAGAAAAAATGAACTTGTTATTATTTTTTTTTTGAGCTTGTAAGATTAAAAGCAAAGGGGGCAGCAATGTGTTGTGCCCTCTATAACCGACCTCCCTTGTCGGGGTGGAGGTAAGGGTGGTTGGCCCTCACTTGGCCATAAACACAAGCTACGGAATTCTCACCATCACCAGGCAAGGGCTCCTGCAACCATGAAGGGCCCTTGCCTGAGGGCCCTTGCCAAGTTGCCAGATCACAGGCAAGAGCGACCGGAAGGAAGAAGAAAGAAAAAAATGGAAGGAAAATATAAAAAATAAAATAAAATAAAATAATTATAATTATAATTTCGATTTTTATAAAAAAAATTGTAAAGTTAAAGAGGAGAGAGAGATGGTGAGGTTTTGAGTAAAAATAAATGGGTTCATTTTTAATGGGTTGATAAATGGGTCATAAATTGGTCAACTCTCTAACCCACTTAAAACCTATATATCTTAGTCTTGATCCATTAAAACCCATTATGGGTGCTTTATGAAAGAAAGCTTGACCCATTAATGACCCATTTAACATCTCTACCGACAACAAATAGGCAGTCGCATCGCCCTCCCTCCTTCTAGCCCCTTCACCACTGATCTTTTTCCATTTTTTTCCCTTTTCATAACTTTAGCGCTTTTTTTCTTTTACCTTTTTTCTAATGCGTCACATTAGCCCAGCTTGCACAAAAAAAGAAAAATTAATAAAAAATCCGCATGGATTTTCCTCCAAGAAAAAACAACAGTGTTAACGAAAAGCCTAATTTGAAGGACAATGACGAGTTTTAAGCCTTAAACGACTCTGAAAAAAATTTGAGAACTTAAGTGAT
This sequence comes from Eucalyptus victrix, assembly GCA_016097545.1. Classification (NCBI taxonomy): domain Eukaryota; kingdom Viridiplantae; phylum Streptophyta; class Magnoliopsida; order Myrtales; family Myrtaceae; genus Eucalyptus; species Eucalyptus victrix. The sequence continues at coordinate 26,757,726 of CM027840.1, read as the reverse complement.
GTATTGACATAAGTTCCAAAACTTCTTCCGTCACCATCCCACTAATTTTATAGGATTCATGGGAAATATATGTAGAGAAACATATGAGGTGAGAAAATTTTATGCAAAAGACTTAGTTTATGGAAAAGTGATGGACAGAACTAGCCAATTATAATATAAAAGTTACATCGAAACTTGTGTTTTTGTAAAGAGAACCTGTAAATTTAGACTATGTTTCCAAATGGGACCGACGTGATCTAACAAAATTAGTACTTTGTTCCACCGGGTAGATCGCTTATTAAACCTGAATGGTGGGTAATGCATTTAATGGCCTCTAAAATAAAGATTAGTTGGCGAACTTAAAGCAGGTCAATGCGGATGGGCGTCCACGTCTTTGAGGAGACTCTTGTGTCGGATCCATGGTATCCTCCGCTTGAGGTAACGATGGTCCAACAGTGGCTTGCCCGTCGCTGTCGCCTTACAATTGCTTGACTCGAATCTCCCTTGTAACCACAAAGGGCTTTATCCTCCGCTCATCCACATAAAATTTACGTTAGAAGTGCGGGACAGTTTTAATTTTAAACATTTTCGCGAAATTCCATTTCATTCCTTCTCATTAAGTTTCACTAGAAATCACAAGCATGAAATTGTCCTTCGTGATTCATCACTGCATCAGAGATTTTCAATGAAAATTTATTGAAATGACTATCATGAAACTTCTACAAAAACTTTAGGACTAAATTCACAAAATCAAAAAATTTATAATTGAATCGATACCTTTACAATACGTTTAGTATTAATTGGACAATTTCGCCCATGTTTTCATTTAGTACAGATTTCTACTGAAATTATTCATCCTTTCAAGAGGCGAAATTACAAGAAAGGTACGTTCTTTTTTGTCTCGTATCGAAGGACTTTCCCTAGAGACAAGTGCATGTCCCCTCGAAATCGCCGTCCAAACAGCTGGACTTTCCCTTCCTCCCACGCCATCTCTCCACCGGCAACCAGAAAGAAGAATTTCTTAAGATGTGGTTTTGCTACCCCCCAAACGGAAAAATACGAGGTTGGCAAATTTTTTGGATCCATAAACTCATCTTAGAATTTCGTGATGCTTGTAAACCAGCAATCGGAAGTTTGTTTCCTTCGATCATGAATAGAGAAAGATATTATGATTTTATATCTACCTTTAGTGTAAATTGGATATTCCCAAAATTATACTTTGTATCTATTGATAATTCCATATTAAAGATGTGCAACCAGACCAATCCTATTCAAAAATTAAATCGGACCGCCATGAAAACTAGCTCGATACCAATCTAGTTCCCAATTCCAAACTTTTGGAATTAGTGAAATCAGTTTGATTCCTAATTTTGAGTGAAGAATTGATCGGGAATCGGATTGAACCAAATTTGGAACTGGTTTCATAGAGCCTAAAAATTGAATTTTTCTCTTATTGTATTTTTTTTATATTTCTCTCTTTTTTCTATTTCCTCCAACCTCACCCAAACACTTCACGACTCTCTCTCTCTCTCTCTCTCTCTCTCTCTCTCTCTCTCTCTCTCTCTCTCTCTCTCTCTCTCTCTCTCTCTCTCTCTCTCGCATACGACTCACACTCCTCCTCGCAACCCTCACTTGTTCCTAACTAGCATTTGCTCACTCGCCCTCATTCATGTTATATTTTGAATCATTTTGTTATTCATATTATTTTGCTATAAAAATGAAACTCAATGAAAAAAAAAAAAGTTCTTGGTAGACCTTGGAATCAAACTAAAAAATAGGACACATTCCAGGGTCACTTCTAGAACAAATAGGGTAGGTTACAGGTTTCAAAAACTGATAATTAGTTCTACCAGAGCACGTTCTAAATTTTAAGTTCTAGGTTTAGAATACGATCACCCCTAAAATTCGTTATTGATTGTACATCAGAATATAATATAGTGTAATACAATAATTATGGGCAAGAAATGAGAGTTCGTTAATAAAGTAAGTGCTAAAATTACAACATCAGATGCCTAAAAGATTTATTTACGATTGAGATTAGATAGATGCTCTTGAGGGTGTCCTCCAGAGAAATGCATAAGGACGGTGATTTGAACCTAGGAGCATGTACTGATCGCTTGGTGATTTGTTTTATATGCCACTTCCCTTTATAAGTAAAGCCAACGACGTCTGGAAAAAATATCTCAGTACAGGCCAAGCCTCAACCTGTTCCTTGAGCACCATGAGAAACTCGTCATTTCTCCTTGCGCTTGTTCTCTCAATCCTTCACTTGTCTTCTCAACCTTCCTCTGCAACTCGCACTACTTTGAGCAGAGGCGACTCTCTCTCCGTTGATAACCCGGATGACATCCTCATCTCAAAGTCTGGTGTCTTCTCCGCCGGTTTTTACCCTGTCGGCAAGAATGCTTACTGCTTTGCCATCTGGTTCAGCCATCCACCATGCAGCGGCCAGAATTGCACCGTAGTTTGGATGGCAAACCGCAATGAACCTGTCAACGGGAGGTACTCTAAGCTTTCTATTAAAAAGAACGGTGATCTCGTGCTAACCGATGCCAGCCACACTGTTGTTTGGCCCATAGATACAGCCTCACTCTCGTGGTCAAAAACACCGGTTCATCAGTTACGACTCCTAGACTCTGGTAATCTTGTTCTTCGTGACAGAGAAGGTAATGTCCCACTCTGGCAAAGCTTCAACTACCCGACCGACGTGCTCCTCCCTGGACAGAACCTCACCAGGAACACACCACTTGTTTCCTCTCAGAGCAACGGCAACTTCTCTTCTGGCTATTACAAGTTATACTTTGACAACGACAACATCCTTCGTCTCCTCTTCGATGGACCTTTGTACTCAAGCGTATACTGGCCAGACCCGGCCCATGTGAGTTGGGAAGTTGGAAGAACAACCTACAACAATAGTAGAGTTGCAGTGCCCGATTCCCTGGGGAATTTCACTTCATCTGACGATCTGAATTTCCTGACGTTGGATTTTGGCAAGAAAACACAACGTATGTTAAAGTTGGATCATGATGGTATTGTAAGGGTCTATAGTAGAGAAAAAGATGGGAAGTGGGTTGTAACATGGCAAGGCTTAAATGAGTCATGTACTGTTCATGGGATTTGTGGACCGAATAGCGTTTGCAGGTACAGCCCGAGGGAGGGAAGGAGTTGCTCTTGCCTTCCTGGATATGTGCGGAATAATGACACTGATTGGACTCAGGGATGTGCGCCCAAATTCGAGAGCTTCTGCAACAAGGGTTCTGATGCTCATGTCGATTTCCTGCATTTGCCTCACCATGATTTCTATGGATATGATAAGGACTATACTCCAAACACTACCCTGGCGTGGTGCAAGAAAAAGTGCGCAGATCTTTGCAATTGTAAAGGCTTTCAATACAAATTCAACGGGGAAAAAGGGAGCTTCGACTGTTTCCCCAAGATACTGCTGTTAAATGGATTTAATTCGTTCTCATTTATTGGGAGCATCTATTTGAAACTACCAAAAGCTAATATTTCTTCTTATCAAATACCCACCAAAGGATTCGACCCACTGCCCTGTCCCCCAAAAGCTCAAGAAGTTGTCCTGCAGAGGACTTATCTGAAGAGCCACCAGAATTCGACACTTGAGATCTTGCTCATTTTTGCTACGGCGCTGGCTGGAGTGGAAATTGTTGTAGTCTTCCTCACATGGTCCTTTTTGATCGGGACTGATCCTGACAAACGTGGAGGTTATGCAAAGGGATATCGTCTTGCGGGGACAGGATTTACAAGGTTCACATATGCCGAGCTAAAGAAAGCGACCAGGAACTTTAACAAAGAGATTGGAAGAGGAAGTGGGGGGATTGTGTACAAGGGTGTCTTGCCAGATCATGGCGAAGCAGCGGTCAAGCTGCTAAACGAGGCGAATCAAGGAGAAGATGAGTTTCTGGCTGAAGTGAGAACAATTGGGAATCTCAATCACATGAACCTGATTGCGATGTGGGGTTACTGCGTGGAGGGAAGGCACAGGCTCTTGGTTTATGAGTTCATGAATCACGGTTCCTTGGCAGAAAACCTTTCTTCCGATCAACTCGACTGGAAGAAGAGGTATGAGATCGCGGTGGGATCAGCCAAGGGGCTTGCTTATCTTCACGAGGAGTGCTTGGAATGGGTTCTCCATTGCGATGTGAAGCCACAGAACATACTCCTCGATTCCGATTACCAACCAAAGGTGGCCGATTTTGGGCTCTCTAAGCTACTTAACAGAGAGGGCCTTAAGAATACGAGTTTCTCAAGAATCAGAGGAACGAGGGGTTACATGGCTCCCGAATGGGTTTACAATATGCCAATCACCTCCAAAGTGGATGTGTACAGCTATGGAATCGTTCTGTTGGAGATGCTGATCGGAGGGAACCCGGTCACAAGCCATGCCATCTGCGGAGAAATAAGAGGTGAGAACAAAACGTTGACTTCCTGGGTGAGAGAGAAGATGAAACCAGGAGTGCCCATGGAGACATGGATAAGGGAAATTGTGGATCCGACCGTAAAGGGACCTTACGACATCAAGAAGATGGAAGTTTTGGTTGCAGTGGCGCTTCAGTGTGTGGAGGAGGACGGAGATGCGAGACCCACCATGAGCCAGGTGGTTGAGATGCTTCTGCGCCATGAAAGTGAGGATCTGTAATCGGATACAAGCATAACTGCTCGGGTTCCAACTCTAAATAACCGAACAGTTGGCAAAGGTAATAGTCTTTGGATGTACAAACCTAGGAAATGTAAGTGTTTAGGAACAAGTCCCTGTTTATCTCTGTTTTATCTTCTTGGAAATCTAGGAAAGATCATTTAGCATGATAGTTCCCTATAAGAGACATCATTCAGCAACAAGGATGCTATTGCTCTTTTGTGGAATGTTCACCTTTGGTGCTTATGATCCAGTCTTATGAATACACAGTTGATTTGACATGGTTTAAATCGGTATACATAGAGGTGCCTTAGGCTCACGAAATGGTACACCTCTTCTTAATAACAAATCATTGACTAGATAAAGTAGTTACAATTTATAATCTCCTTTTCAGACATCAACTTATGAACATAATTATCGCCATACATTTCTCATTCTTTTCGGCCGCGCTTTGCTATGAGCTAGTCTAATACCTAAACCGAAGCAATTCACTTGGGTTAGGGAACTTGACATTAATCTTGAGAGGTCAAGCCATCAAAAAATAGTTCGAAATTGTTGACACCAAAGCTGATTTGATCATTGATACGTACGTGCTTGGCAGTTGGCATGAGAATGAGAAATATGTGGCATATGAGCAGGGATAAGCAGCAATCGCGTGTAAGAAATGGGATAACTTTTGTGCCTCGAGTACTTTGAGTTATGCTCTTTAAAAGCTGCGTTATTATGTGGAAATAAAGTGATAACTTTAACGATATAAAAAAAAATGAATAATCCGTCAACTCAGTTTAAATAAATTATTTGAGTTTCTATTGCTGTTTACTTGAATTAAGAATTTTCCACTTCTTCCGTGCATAGCACGGGCCAGATTACTGTACATACAGGGTAATCTTAACATCGCATTCTGAGAATATACACACTACAAATTGCTCATGCAAGATACTGAGGAAAAATCAAACAGAGAGAAAAGTTCACGAGCCTCATGGGTAGGAGAAAGAACAACACACTCCGATGCTACAGACAAAGCGTATAAGAGTGGTTTATTTTGAAAAATGACTTTGTATTCTATCATTCCTCATATATATAAACATCTCAGTACAAGCCAGTCCTCAACTGGAACGCCATGAGAAACTCGTCATTCCTCCTTGCGCTTGTTCTCTCAATCATTCACTTGTCTTCTCAACATTCCTCTGCAACTCACGCCACTTTGCGCATTGGCAACTCTCTCTCCGTTGCCAATCCAGACAACATCCTCAAGTCCAGCGTCTTCTCCGTAGGCTTTTATCCCATCGGCAAGAACGCTTACTGCTTTGCCATATGGTACAGCAATCTGTTAAGATATATTTACAAAAGAAATCAGTTATCCATAATACCGATGCTGGAAATAGAACAGATGCTGCTGCTGAGGCTGCTGAAGCTGACAAAAGAACAAAAGCAAGTGATTGCTGATACAAGCAAAAAGGGAAGAAGTGGCTGATACCAGTCGAAAGAAGAGGCTGCAAATGAATGAGTGAGATGAAGGGCAATGAAGACTGTCATCGACGATGGTGAATTTGTGAAAAAGATTGACACGGATTGCGGATTGCTAGCCTATGAAGACATGTAAATGCCAGATTGTCACATAGATAATTGACTATAGTATAGAAATGTGGGAGATCATTTCTTCTTCCGTGTGTTCATTGGACGTCCTTTTTTGAAAGTTAATCAAAGAGAATCATGATGAACACATTGACTAAGATAAATTACGGCTAAAGCTATTTTTGTGATTTTTTACCTGCTTTTTGCGAGACCGTCACGGATGGGAGGAAAATTGGAGAAAGATATCTGAGTTTTTCTTTTGGATCAAAAGATGGATATCTAAGATTGCCTGCTGAATTTGTATGTTTAGGTTGTTTCAAAAAATCCTAATACAAGTGACGGGAGTACTAAAGTGAAGGAACTCCATTGTAAAGTGAGTGAGTTTGTTTCGTAAAAGAATCATTAATTGAAATCTATTTCTTTAAAAAATGATGTTTGTATCGCTTGCAAATATAAATTAATAAAGATATATTCATCATCGATGATAATTTTTGGATATAGACCGTTGTTGATAATTTAAATATTTTCTTGTGACTAATTTTTCTAAATGATATAAAAGGTTATTCAGTTGGAAAGTTAAAAACAGAAATTAGTTTTGTCAGTTAGTCTTCATCTTCTTAAATAGGAAAGTGTGTAGTTTTGGTGGGTGGTTTTTTGATATGTTTGATCGAGAGAGAGAAAGAGAGAAAACCTCCATTGTTTGAGTTCTCTGTAAAAGAGTACAGCAATCTGTAGATAAAAGATAGAAAGTATGGAGTCGAGATGAAAGTTTCTCTCTGCTCATTGATGTACTTTTTCTTGATCAATCTTCGAACTTTTCAATACATCTTCTTGCTTCTGCATCTCTGATTCTTCAGTACAGAGTTTCTGCATTTCTAGTTCTTCAGTACAGATTTCTCATCTTCTCACAATCCAGCGTCCAGTGGCCAGAACTGCACCGTAGTTTGGATGGCAAATTGCGATGAACCTATCAATGGGAGATACTCTTAAGCTTTTGGTTTAAAAGAATGGCGATCTTGTGCTAACCGACGCCAAGGACGCTATTGTTTGGGCAACAGATACGGCCTCACTCTTATGGTCAAAGACACCAGTTCGTCAGTTACAGCTCCTAGACTTTGGTAATCTTGTTCTTAGTGACAGAGAAGGCAGGGTCCCAATGTGGAGGTGGAGGAGGAGGAGGAGAGGTATAGCTAGCCGAATCACCTTAAGATAATTAGTTTTCTCACTATTTGTTGGGTTTACTAGAAAATCAAGATGGCTAATAACAATGATGTCCAAAACGTTCATGAAGATGTTCCTTTGGTCGTTTTGACCAGTGAGGTTCAAACCTCGTGGCATGGTGTTATGGCAGCAAATGCTGCGAGCCTTCGAGCTAAAACAATCTATGGTGGTATGACATGCCCAGGATTGTTTTTCAAAACGATACAAGCCAAATGGTGTGTAGTCCAATTTTTGGAGAGATGGTTCAATAGGCTTTGCCAGGTTTGATGGTTCAATAGACTTCACCGATTCTTGGCGATCAACAACCACCCATTGGTATGTTGTCATATGTATTTATCCCCCATGTCCTCCAATTTTCCAGATTTTGCAAAAATGACCCCAAATTACGTGAAATTACGAAAATGCCTCTAATTAGGACTTAATTGCAAATTCAATCCGAATCGATGGTGAAGATATGATTTTGGCATATCTTCATCATCTGAGTAATCACATGTCTGATTTTCAAGATTGCTTAACCCTTAAGCAAATTAGTTAGGCTTTGAGATCAAATCTTAACCGTTGAATCGAACCGATGGCTAGGATTCGATCTTGGGGGTGGTATATATATCATTATCCCTCCAAAACTTAGAGGACTCATTTTTTTCTGAAAATTAGGGGTGGCAAATGGGTGAGTCGGATCGAAAATGGGTCAGGAGGGGAGGAGTTGCTCTTGCCCTCTTGGATATGTGAGGAATAATGATACTAATTGGACTCAGGGATGTGCGCCCAAATTCGAGAGCTTCTGCAACGAGGGTTCTGATGCTCATGTTGATTTCCTGCATTTTCCTCACCATGATTTCTATGGATACGATAAGGAATATATTCCAAACACTACCCTAGCGTCGTGCGAGAAAATGTGCGCAGATCTTTGCAATTGTAAAGGCTTTCAATACAAATTCAACGACAACACAGGGCGCTTCGACTGTTATCCCAAGATACTGCTGTTAAATGGATATATTTCGTTCTCATTTAATGGGAGCATCTATTTGAAACTACCAAAAGCTAATCTCTCTTCTTTTCAAATACCCACCAAAGGATTCAACCCATTGTCCTGTCCTCCAAAAGCTCAAAAAGTTGTCCTGCATAGGACATATCTGAAGAGCCACCTGAATTCGACACCTAAGATCTTGCTCATTTTTGCTCCAGCGCTAGCGGGAGTGGAAATTGTTGTAGTCTTCCTCACATGGTCCTTCTTGATCAGGACTGATTTTGACAAACGTGGAGGTTATGTGAAGGGATATCGTCTTGTGGGGACAGGATTTACGAGGTTCACGTATGTCAAGCTAAAGAAAGTGACCAGGAATTTTAGCGAAGAGATTGGAAGAGGAAGTGGGGGGATTGTGTACAAGGGTTTCTTAACAGACCATGGGGAAGCAGCGATCAAGCTGCTAAACGAGGCGAATCAAGGAGAAGATGAGTTCCTGGCCGAAGTGAGAACAATTGGGAATCTCAATCACATGAACCTAATTGCAATGTGGGGTTACTACGTGGAGGAAAGGCACAGGCTCTTGGTTTATGAGTTCATGAATCACGATTCCTTGGCAAAAAACCTTTCTTCCGATCAACTCGACTGGAAGAAGAGGTATGAGATCGCAATGGGATCGGCCAAGGGCTCACTTATCTTCATGAAGAGTGCTTGGAATGGGTTCTCCATTGTGACGTGAAGCCACAAAACATACTCCTCAATTCTGATTACCAACCAAAGGTGGCGGATTTTGGGCTCTCTAAGCTACTTAATAGAGAAGGCCTTAAGAGTACAAGTTTCTCAAGAATAAGAGGAACAAGGGGTTACATGACTCTTGAATGAGTTTACAATATGCCAATCACATCCAAAGTGAATGTGTATAGCTATGGAATCGTTCTGCTAGAGATGCTAACCAGAAGGAACCCGATCACAGGTCATGCCATCGATGGAGAAGGAAAAGAAGAGAACAAAATATTGACTCCCTGGGTGAGAGAGAAGATGAAACCATGAGTGGCCATGGAGACATGGATAAGGGAAATTATGAAACTGACTGTAAATGGACCTTACGACATCAAGAAGATGGAAGTTTTGGTTGCGGTGGTGCTTTAGTGTGTCAAGGAGGACAGAGATGCGAGACTCACCATGAGCCAGGTGGTTGAGATGCTTCTACGCCATGAAAGTGAAAATTTATAATCAGATACTAGCATAACCGCTTGTGTTCTAGCTCTAAATAAGTGGATAGTTACAAAGGTAATAGTCTTTAGGTGTACAAACCTAGGAAAGATAATTTAGTAAGTGTTTAGGAACAAGTCATTGTTTATCTTTGTTTTATCATATTGGAAATCTAGGAAAGATCATTTAACATGACAATTCCTTACAAAAGAGATCATTTAGCAATGAGGATGCAATAGCTCTCTTGTTACTATTTATCTTTGGTGCGTCTGATCCAATCTTGTGAATACACAATTGATCTGGCATGGTTTAGATCGGTAAACATAAAGGTGCCATAAGCGCACAAAATAGTACACTTCTTCTTAATAACAAATTATTGACTAGATAAAATAGATACAGTTTGTAATTTCTATCGACCCTTGAATTTTTGTCGACGTTTGCAATATCAATTTGTTTTGCAAAAATATAAAGTATATATATATATATATATATATATATATATATATAAAGGTAAAAAGAAAAATATATATAAAAAAATTGAAAAAAATGAATGTAATAAAATGAAAAGTCGGGTCCAGTAAGTCCGCATGTTCAGCCCATCCTTCCAATGAATTTTCGGTCCTTTCAAAAGTTAAGCCCATCTTCCCATTCATTTCTTCCTTTCGGCCCACTTTTTCCCTCTATCCGTTGAGCCCCATCTCTTTTAATGTTTTCATGGTCCATTACAGTTTAAAATAACAAAGAGAGACAAGAGCCCAGCCCAAAGTGATTTCTTCCTGTTTGCTTACATGAGCCAACGCCGCGAAGAGGAAAAGAAAGAGGCGCGGATGAGGAGAGGACGGCAACGAGCAAAGTGTGAACGCGTGCCCGTGAGCGAGGGAGGAACAACGAGCTGTGATGCAAGCAAAGCCAAGCCTTTTAGAAGGCTGAGCTGGCGTGAGGGATGAGGAGAGGCCTAACAGAAAAAGATTCGGAGAGAGAGGTGTGGGGAGCATGCGTGAGGGGGCGAGGAGGCTTCGCAAAAAAGAAGAAGACCAGGTTGCAGCGACGTTTCCCGGACTCTCCTCGCACAAGCCGGCCATTTTCTCGAGCTTCGCTGACGAACAAACAGCAGCTGCAACGCCGCTTCTGATCAGGTAAGTATCTCGCTCCCCCCAGACATCCTGTTTTTTTTTCATGCCGTTTGGGAATTAAGAACAGAAATTTCAATCTATAAGATTTTGGTCTAATCTTGTGAAAAGAGATATATTTGTGAGGGACGATATTATTTGGACTCTTATATATCATTTTTAGACCGAAAATCATATCAAAGTCGGATCGGAGGGTTGTTCTTGTACAGCACGTCACCTATTTGATAAAATGCCTGAATGATATACTGAAATCCATCCTATCCGATCCGCGTTAGTTTAATGTTTCATTGTTCTTATATTGTTGAAGGACGTCTGACTTTCGTTTTTTTTTATGTGACGTGGAAACTAATCTTTCGTGTCATCGAGTCGGCCATGGATGAATACCTCGCTGTAGATGCTGTTCCTTCAGCATATCTCTCTATTTTAATGTGCTTTGTGTTTGTTTGTTTGCCGAGAATGCTGGTGTAAGAGGTTTATGTATGGTGAGATGTTTATTTTTTATGTTTTAATGGTCGCCGGAATGGCCGATCGGAAGTGATGAACGCCGGTCGGTCGTGTTGGCCGGCGATGATTAGGACGGTGACCGGCGGCCAGATGGCGGTGGTGTCGAGTGTTTCCCAACGGCGGAGACGTAGCGGGAGTTCGGCCCCATTAAAGAAGGAGCCAGTAAGTTGAAGACGATGCCGGGTCGAAGAAGATGGGCAGAAAAAGACAAAATAGGAAAAAAAAAAAAAGGAGAAAAGGAAAACAGGAAAAAAGGAACCGTAGAAAAATAAAAGGGCCAGGGGGTATTCTGTCGTGGGCTGGGCTCATTTCAAAATGTGGGCGGAAAAAGAGTTAAAAGGAAAAAGTTCATGGCTTTTATAATTAATTCTGAGCTGGCTTTTAGCGTTAATGTTTTTAGCCCAACCCAATCCAATAGGGTTCGTGTTGGTTTACATGGGTCGCGTCTCGTGACCCGGTCCGAATCCATTTTTATATTAATAATAAATAATTAATTATTAAAATTTTAAAAAAATAAACAAAATTAAAATTAAAATTAAAAAATTCGAAAATGAAAAATATAATCATTAAAGATTCAGAAAATGATAAAAAAGTTTAAAAGCTTTAGGAAATAATAAAAATTTTAGAAAATTTGAAAATCAATAAAAAATTAGAAATTTTAGAAAATATTAAAAATTTGAACATTCAAAATGATAATTTTTTTTAAAAAAAAAATTAAGAGGATCCTTTGGAATTAAAACCTAGTATTGGATAAGCCTTTAGGTTTTATAATAGGGATTCTTGTTTTGCTTTATCTTGTTTTCTTTTTTAGGGACAATTTAGGATGCTTGCATATTCTCTATTATGATTATAATTGACTGCACTTTTCAATATTGGGATGCTATTCCCTTGTTTTAGAATGGTTAAAATAAACCTTAGAATTTTCTTGATAGGTTGCCATGGTATTAATAAGCACATGATTTGGTTAGGAATCAAAAGGGTGTTAACCTTAGGGCTAACATAATCAAGTACCCAAATCCAAAATCTCTAGTTACGTAAATAGTAAGATATCCTCCCGTATCTTACTAGGTTTTTGGTCAAGCCAAAAAAGGCTAGTGGCGACTCCTTAGTCAAAATTTGCATAAGCTTAATTGATTAAAAAATTGAATGCTCAATATTGCGCGAGGTATAGGTTTAAGAAAGCTTGAGTCAATGGAAGGCCATTAGCTCGAAGTTGACAATACCTCTAAATATAACAAACTCCCTCCCCTGCGAGAGGGGTTACATTGCGACAATTTCCTTTTTAGACTTTTTTTTTAACATAAATATCTCCATACACTTCTTCATTCTTTTTCAACCGTGCTTTGCTATGAGCTAGTCTACTACTTAAACCAAAGTGGTTCACTTAGGTTACGGAATTTGCCATCTAAAAATAGTTCAAACCTGTTGATACCAAAAGTTGATTTGGTTATCGATATGTTTGTGCTTAGCACGAGAATGAGAAATATGTGGCATATGAGCAGGGATAAGTAGCAGCCACATGCATAATGCATGAGCGTCACCTTATACAACCATCAACAAATATAGGAGCTAACACACGGTGATTAATGACGATATTCTTTAATATTATGTGTCTCGCTGTTAAAATATGATAACAAATGGTTGGTGGCTACCTATATGGCCATCCCGATTAATTGATCAGTGGCATTGAGAGGTCTTACGGAAATGGTAAGGATTTATGCTATGACATGATCTTCGAAAGACTGTTGGATAAGAGGAATGTTCCAATAGTGGTGGATAGGGTCAATAAGATCAGCCACCATCACTAGTTCTTCTCTTGCAACAGGTCCACCTAGAATCCCTATAGGTAACCACCTATCTTCACGTATATTGATCATTTTCCCATCACCAACTTACCATCTTACATTGGATAGAATTGCCTCTCTACCAATTAGAAGGCTCTGTCAGCCCCAGGATGGTCGAGTTCCTCTATTCACCGATTGGAAGTCCTTTGAATGAAAATGCAGACCTTTAAAGATTTTACTCCATAAAGATAGAGGTTGTTGGATTTAATGCTAGGCTTGCTTTCCAAGCATAGCCTTGTTAAATTCTATAAGATCATGAAAGCCTAGGCCTCCATTATTCTTGCTGTTCTTAAGTACTTCCCATTTCTGCCAATGAATTCTTGCCTTGCTATGATCATTCCGCCACAAAAATCTAGCAATTCTCTGTTCAATTGATTTGCAAAGAGATAGGGGAAGCTTAAAGATGGACATGGCATACTATGGAAGAGCTTGTACAACAGACTTAAGAAGAATTTCCTTGCCACCCTTTGAGATTAATTTTTCTTTCCATCCCTCCAATTTGGCATTTACTCTCCCTAAAATCCAAGAAAGCATCTCCCTTTTTGAACGCCCCTAGTCTGATGGTATACCCAAATATTTTCCATACTGTTGTAGCACCGGTATTCTTAATTCCCTCGCCAAATTTTCCTATAGTGTCACAGGACAATGTTTACAGAAAACATTCCAAATTTGTTTCAATTTATGACCTGTTTTGTGGCCACACAATATTGATTCAATACGTTAGCAAGGTTCTAGCATTCTTGAGTGTTACCATCTAGGAAGAAAATTGCATCATCAGCGAAAAATAGATGGGAGAGAGTCGGACACCACCTATTTAACTTGATAACCTTGATGTGCCCCATGTTGACGGCTTGATTAATAAGAATTGATAAGACATTCGCCAGTAAGATAAAAATACATGGAGAGAGCGGATCACCCTGCTAGAGGCCCCTTGTCGACTGGAAATAAACTAGTTGCTCACCGTTAAATCTTACACTAAAAGATGTTGTTGTGATGCATTGCATCACCCATTATACCCATCTTGGATGGAATCCCAATTTAAGTAGATAGTCTTGAAGGAATCACATTCAACTCTATCGTACGCCTTTTGCATATCCGTCTTGAGAATTGCGTTGAACTTTTGTTTCCTCTTCCGGATCTTAATTTGATGAAGAAATTCCTGAACGATCAAAACATTATCTTGAATTTGGCGTCCACTCACAAATGCAGACTGTTCCATAGAAATCAGATCAGGTAACCAAGGTTTCAGACGGTTTGCAATGACCTTTGAATAATTTTGTATGCATAGTTGCATAAGCTGATTGGGCGGTACTAATCAAGTCTTTCTAGGTGAGGTGTCTTGGGAATCAAAGCAATAATGGTCTGGTTTAGAGTACTAGGCATCACCCCTGACCTAAAAAAATTTTGCACTGAAATAAGAAGATAAACTTTAATGACATCCCAATGAGTCTGATAAAAAAAGGCCATTCAAGCCATCAGGGCCTAGAGCCTTCATTGTCCCCAACTGGAAAGTTGCCCTGTGAACCTCCTCAACAGTGACCAAAGTTAATAACTGGTCATTCATCTCTGTAGTAACAACTTGTGGGCATTGATCCAAGATAGGTCCGTTGTCACGATAACCCCCTGTTGTATATAAATTTGAAAAGAAAGCAGACGTCATTTCTTGTAGGGCCTAAGGGTCACAAACCCAGTTCTGGTTGTCGTCCTGCAACATGCTAATTCTATTCCTTTGCCTCCTTTGAATGGTAGTAGCATGGAAAAATTTTGTATTCTTATCCCCCAATCTCAACCAGTTAATCCTGGAACGCATAGCCCAATACTGTTCTTCTTGTTGCCATATTCGTCTGATTTCCTCTCGCAGGTTAGATGCTACCATTTTATCATATTTGTTGTGTGGTTGGTTTATGAGATGTTGTAGTTGTTGTTGTAAGGCGTTTACCTTAAGATGGCCCTTATAAAATTTTGATCGACTCCATTTTGCTAAAGCTTCAGAGATAGCCTTTAATTTTTGCATTAGACTAGAATCTTGTACCTGAACTGAATTCCATGATTTAGAAATGATCTCTCGACATTCTTGATCTTGGTTCCAAAAAGCTTCGAAAATAAAAGGCTTCCGTCGTTTTCTATAAGTTGTTGATGTGTTTAAAAGTAGGGGCTATGGTCAGATCGCACAGCGGGCAGTGCAAAGACTTCAGCTTTAGGATACAATAGGTGCCAATCTAATGTACACATCACCCGATCCAATCGTTCTTTCACTAACTCATCCCCTTTGCGATTGTTCATCCAAGTAAATGCATAGCCTTTGCTTTCTATTTCCATGAGGGAACAGTCATTTAGGATGGCTCGAAACGAAAGTAGACGATAAGGGTCTGCTGGCCGCTTTTCTACCTTTTCCCACGGATAAATAATTTCATTAAAATCGTCGGCACATACCCAAGGTAAAGTATTAGAGTTGCTTATCTCCCTTAGCTCTTCCCGTAGGAGTTGGTGAGTTTGATAGGTTGAAGGAGCATGAATATAGGTGACTCGCATAGTTCTATCCTCCATCATGTCCCTACAAATCATATCAAAATAGTCCTGCGATGACTGAACCATACTTAAGGTTATGTGGTCATTCCAAAAAACTGCCATTCCCCCAGCCATACCAATTGGGTTACTAACATAAGAACTGTGGAAATGTAAACAACGTTGCATACGTTGAAGCACTAGCTGATTGTTCTTTGTTTCTATTAAGAATACAATATTGAGCTTTTCCTTGGCCGTTATGGCCTTGAGAGCTTGAACTGTCAAGGGATTACCCAAACCCTGACAGTTCCAGCTAATCAACTTCATTTATGGGTGGGTGGCTTTTTAGGGCCAGCCACCATAGCCCATTGTCCTGCTTCCTCTACTGCATATACTGGTGTATCCATAAGATGTGTGTCATTGAGGTCCTCTAGAGCCAAGCTCCTCGTCTCATAGGGATTATACTTTTTCAGCTTTTTGGCAGCACCCACTTTAGGTGTAAATCTGGTACTTTTTAGCTTTTTTGGTTGATGTATGTCCATAGTTTGAGTCTAAATCCCTTTTATTTTGGCTGTTGTAGGTATCAGCGCTGTGGTAAGAGAAGTCCCCTACAATAATTCATCCTGATGGCGTTGCTGATGAGGAGCTGCATCTATTGGACTGATTGGAATAGCTAATTTTGACAAGGGCACTACTTCGACGTTAGCTGTTGGGGGCAGTAAAGGGACATTCGGAATTAAAGCGGGAGGGGTTTCGGGTACTGTTTCTTCGATCTACTCTGGTTTGTCCTGTGGGTTATAAAAAAGTCTGCCAAAAAGGGCTGTATTATCTTACCTCCGTGCATAACCATTGGCCATAGGCCATCTTGTCTTTACCCTCTATTTTTGCTTCTTCAAAAGGAAAGTCCTTACAATACATTGCATAATGTCCTAGTTTGCCACAAGAATAGCAGAAATGAGAGAGCCGTTCATATCGAAAATCTAGCCACAGAGTTTTGCAATCAATAGGGATCAATTTTCCTGTCTTTAATGGCTCCTGCAAGTTTATTTCTACTCTCGCTCTCCTAGCTCTTAATGATGAACCCTCTTTAGTGTCTGCTTTCACTTCTAAAACTTGACCAACATGTTTAACTGCCTTGCTGATCATTTGCTCTGTACACCATTCCAAAGGCAATCCGAAAACTTGTACCCAGAACACGCAACTAGAAAAATCATAACAGTGTAATGGCATATTGGGAATCCATGGCCTGAATATGACTAAATGGCTTGAGAACAGACAAGGTCCACCTTCTAGGACTCTGTTTTTCTGCATCTGATTGGAATTTCGCTACATACAGGTCCGCTTCTCTTTGGGATATCTCAACTTGGTCAGTATGCCAAGCTCGCTTCAAGGTACTTTGGAAAGCTTGGAAATTAATAGAGGGGTTCGATAGTATTTTACCTACTAGTGTTAAGCGGCATTCCTCCAATTTTTCAGGTGGGGGCTCATCATTCCAGACTTCAATTTCTTGCTTAGAGCAGAGGCGGCCCAATTTGTTACAGAGGGCAGCCAGTCGCGAAGCACCCTCCTAGTCATCCGATGCCATTCGATAGACTAAAACAGGGCAACTTTACATGAAGTGGGCTGAAGATAGTCAGTACCAAGCCGTGAACTCTAGACTTTCCACAAGAGGATACGAAATGCAGGAGGGAACACAGAATTGGGTAAATTAATCCATGCCCAATCACAACACGAGAGAGACTGAATTGCGGCACTTTCAAACCAGGTAGAAACGGAAAATAAAACATGCAATCACCAAACGGGCGAAGATGGGTGAAGGCGTAGGTGCTGGAGCTTCGATTGAGTCGCGATTACCTTCAGGGGAGAACATAGAAGTTGAGAATCCCACGGAGGATCACATCGAGGAAGAAGACGGTAGTGTAGAGCCAGATGGATTACAATGGACAGTAAAGAGGGATGAGTGTAATTGGGTATTGGGGTTTGTGTCGAAAGGAACTACCATGAGAGGTAGATGATGCTCTACATTTCGAGAGGATTAATTGGCATAAGTTTCCGCTAAATCAGTGAATTACATCGCCAGAAAGTCGAACGCATTCCATCAATGAGCGACGTGTTCTTGAGATTTAATCCACACACTTTTACCTTTCTAAAGGCATATGAATTGCATCAATCGGAGTTCATTCTTGGTCAATTGATTTCAAAGCTGAATGTTGATACGTTAGAAGTTAGAGACATTCCGACAACATTGGAGACGGGACTTCGATTTCGAGGGATCATACAAGCGTCAATTGAACAAAACCCATTTATGAAGTTAGGAAGACATTTAGGCCCGATTTAGTCAAGTTTGGCCAGACTCTACTAAATTATTGACTTTTTGAATATGTGTCAAAATTTGAGATGTCTATTATTAGAAATTGGACTATATTTTCTTCCATTTTCTCTAGTCATGCCTTTCCTTTTAGGTTATAAATATGAACGTTGCCCATTTTAATTATTAGTTAATTTTCACGTTAGTGATGTCCATATTTATACCCAATGAAGAATAGAAAAATTATATAGTCTTTATATATTTATACTTTAATCAATTTAATGCAAGGATTTTGGGAGATCCACGGAGAAAATTGCTGATTCTGGCACAAACATTGTGAATTAATTGTTTAGTGTGTTGAAGTGGATGCTTAGTGGAAAAAAAAAATTAGAAATGTCAAAACTTTTGTATGCAATTCAATTTAGTGTTATAACTTTTAGGTCACTCATTTAAATTCCTCAACTTTCAAAGTGCCATCACATAATTTACACTAACATCTTTGATCGCTGAAAAAGGTGATGTGGCATTATTTTTTATGATAAGCCTGCTCCTCCATGGTTCTACTACATAATTAACAATATAATGTGGCAAATGGGTGCGGAAATTGTAATATTTGATTGAAAAGGGTAGGGCCTGGATAAAAAAAAAAAGATAGATAAAAAGTTGAAAAGTCAAAAAAAAAAAAAGGAAAAGGATGTTCAACTCCTTTGAAGACTAAGAGCCTACCTAGAAAAAAGGAGAGAGAAAAGATAAAAATAAAAATAAAAATAAAAATCAAAGAGAGGAAGGAAAAGAAGAAGGAAAAAAGGGGGAAAAGGTAAAGAAGGAATTTACGAATACATGCCACGGTGGGCTCATCAAACCGAATTTATTTTGATTTGGAACAGCCAATAAGGATTTAAGCCATTTGTTCGTCTAATCATAATCGTTTTCAAAATTATGGCACAATCTCAAAGTTATGTATTTGAATTGCAAGGCCTAATTTTTGAATTGTTCAACTAAGAAATTTCATAGGAATCATGGATTAATGCGAAATAATGGGGAGTGATAAGAAAATGAGAGTCATCTTTGTTCATGCACCGTATGTTTGCCATAATAGGCTTCAACTTTGGGAGGAATTACGTTAGATAAGTTCTATGAACATGTTACCTTGGGTGCGTTTGAGGGATTTTAACGAAGTATTATTCCATTAGGAGAAAGCAAGGAAGTGCATGGCTGAGAATTATAAAACAATAGCTTTTCAGAATTTTCTAGATTCTTTTTTTTTTTTTTTATGGATATACGGCAAGGGATGTGACTTTACTTAATGGAATAATAAGGAAGGGGACAATCACATTAAAGAACGTCTCGATAGGGTGGTGTGCACCATTGAATGGAAATTATTATTCCCTGAAGTAGAAGCATGTGCACTTCCAGCCACTGGGTCAAACCATAGTCCTGTCCTTTTATCTTTCAAGCTCGAACCTGTTAAATGGAGAAAAAGGGTTCAAGTTCAAAGCCTTTTGGCTTGAGAATGATGAAAGTAGAACAATTGTTAAAGAGACTTGGAACTCTACTTACTAAATAGGGATAAAGGTAGTCGCGAAGTTACGTGCAGTGGTATTGCCTTATCCAAATGGAGTAGAAAAACTTTTGGGAATGGATATAAAAGAATAGACTCATTGAAGCAGGAACTTCAACAATGCATAAACAATAATGGAGGATATTCCGAAATGGAAATGCACTTACAAAGGGAAATTGAGGCATTATGGAGGTAGGAAGATATGTACTGGGGCTGAGAACAAGAATTAATTGGCTGAAATGCGTGACAAAACCACTAAATTCTCTCATGCCACCACTGTTTAACAACATCAAAGAATTTCCATGTCGCATATATCATAAGGAATATGGGTTGAAGAACCAAGCCTTCTTAAGGAAATTACAGTACAATTTTTCTTAGAACTATATCAATCTATTGGACCCCAAATGTTATTTCCGGTTTTAGATCAATGCTCTCGAGCGGTGACAGAAGAATTGAATCAATTACTGTAGATTCTTTGGAAGAAGTAAAATGTGTAGTTTTTCAACTTCGTGCATCTAAAGCACCAAGGTCGGATGGCCTTAGTGAATAGTTTTACTAAGCTGGGCATAAATCTAGAGTGAGGTCTTCCAAGCAGCGAAGGTAATAGGACCCATTTTTCACTTATCCCAAAAGTCCCTAATCTTGAGAGGTCAAACCAATGACGGTGAATAGGCTTAATTCGATGTTGCTGGATCTGATGCTACAAAGCAAAGTGCATTCATTGGGGAACGCAAATTTAAGATAACATATTCATTGTATAAAAAATGCTACGTCAAATTAGAATTTGCAAAAGAAAAAGAAATTCCAAGCAATTCTAAAACTTGGAGGTGTAGACTCTTGAAGTGCCAAAACTTAACATGGGGAGACACTTTAGTGCCAAAAATTTGAAAAGACACTTAAATACCAAAATCGGAGAAAAATAGAACACTCAAGTGCCAACAACCAGAAATTTTGGTCAAACTACTAACATGGCATTTCTTTGGCAAGATAAGTACAAAACAACATCGTTTTTTGCATTTACTTGGCTAGATAGGTGCATAATGACATTGTTTTTTATGTTGACATGGCCCCAAAATTGATTTTTAATATAAATATGAATATATATATATATATATATATATATATATTTAAAAGGAGAACAGGTTCGACAAGGACTGTACAAGCCCTTGTCGAAGCTTGCTGTAGATCCCTTTTTTTAATAACAATATTTTTTATTTTAATTAATATTTATATTAATATTCAATTTGGGGCAAAATGACGTCATTTTTGTCAAATCATTGCTGAGTTGGCTTCCGGTGAGTCACGTAGACCACATATATATTATTAAACAAATGCCATGTCAAATTTCTAGCTACTCTCGTTGAACTTGGCACCGATGTGTCCCACTTTCCAAAAACAGTGACACTTAAGTGTATCTTTTAAAACATTCTACGCTAAGGTGTCCACGTGTGCCAAGTTCTCACACTCCTGGTGTACTTTATCCAGGAAACTTGATATGAAAAAGGCGTGCAAGCAAGTGGAGTGGGACTTCCTTAAGGCACATTTAATTAGAATAGGTTTTGATGAAAAATGAGTGGATAACGCAGTGCCTCACAACTATCTTATTCAGTGTCAAGTTTAATGGAGAGCCACTTCAATATTTTAAGCCAACACGAGGGATTAGTTAAGGGAACCCATTATCCCCCTACTTATTTATTCCGATGGCTAATGTATTATCCTCACCATCGAAGATCGCGGTTGATAATGGTAGCATTAAAGGGATTAAACTTAACAATGGAGTCCTACCCTTTCTCATATACTCTTCGCAAATGGCTTCATCATCTTGTTAGAAAGGAAAATTCTGGAACGTCAGAATTTGGCAACAATTTTAAATCAATACTATGTACCATCTGGACAAGAGGTAAATTTGAACAAGTGTGGGATTTATTTCAATAGGGACTACCCCCACAGCTTAAAAGAGAATATGGCAAGGGTGCTAAGACTACCTATAATGGATAAAACAAGGAAATATCTCGGGACTCCTTTGAATTGGGTAGTATCAAAGAAATAGATGTTTGCTTGGATTTTGGGATGGGTACGCACAAAGTTAAAAAGGATGGAATGAGAAATTGATGTCAAAAGCAAGGATTGGAGTCGAAAGCTATAAATGGGGAGCTTATGTAAAAGGATGTCATCTTGCAGCGACAGGATGTAGAAGATTCACGTATGTCGAGCTAAAGAAAGCGAGCACAACTTCCATTAAGAGATTAAAAGAGGAAGCAGGGGATTGTTCAGGGACCTCATGCAAGATCACCGGGTAGCCATGATTAGGTCGATGTATGACGTTAACCAAGGAGAAGAGGCCTTCCAAGCTGAAGTGAGAACTATTGGGAATCTAAATCACATGAGCCTTGATCAAGATGCAGGGGTATTGTGCAGAGGGCGAGCACAGGCTCTTGGTTTATGAGTTCATGGATCACTATTTTTTGTCTAAAAATCTTTCTTCCTCTCAACTCGACTGGACCAAAAGGTTTGAGATCATCGTAAGAGTAGCGAAAGGGCTTGCTTATCTTCATGAAGAGTGTTTAGAATGGGTTCCCATTGCGATGTGAAGCCGCAAAATGTACTTATTGATTAAAGGTGGCGGATTTTGCGCTCTCTAAGGCCATGTTTGGTAACCGACTAAACAATAACTATTTCGATCTTTTGTTCCTCAAAACAAAAAAAGAACAAAAAGCCATTGTCCCTAGGAATAGATTTGGAACATAATTAAAAAGTAAAAAAAAAAAAAAAAAAAGCTACTTCTTTGTTTAGAATCAAGCCCAAACCATTATTTTCCTAGATTTGGAACATAATTAAAAAGTAAAAAAAAAAAAAAAAAGCTACTTCTTTGTTTAGAATCAAGCCCAAACCATTATTTTCCTTTTATGTTCTCTTCTTCTTCTTCCTCTTCCTTAAGTTGGTCACCGGCCTTGGCCATGGTTAATGACCAGCTAGAGGCGGGTCGACAACCTTGCCAAAGCGTTACCAGTCCTCAACGAGGCTAAGCCTAGTCAAGCCAAGCCTCCCCATGTCCGGGCGAGGCTTAACCTGGGCGAGCTCGGCTTCACTAGATCTGGACAAGGTCAACCTCGTCAGAGGCCCACGACGCTCTAGTAAGGTCATCGGCCAAGGTTGAGGTTGGCAATTGAGAAGAAAGTGGAAAAAGAAGAAAATGAAAAAAGAAAAGAGAAAATATGTAATAAAATTATTAAAAAATTAAAAGAAATTATAAGTTGCAAAAGAATTTGCGGGTCATACGGAACGCATTTCTATACCAAGAATAGAAATTTTGAATAGTTATTAAGCGCTTTCAAATGCTCATAAATTCATCCAAGAAATAGAATCAGAAAAAACCATTTCTAAGCAGAAATTATTTTCGAGAACAAACTGATTACTTTTGAATACATCCTAAGCTTCTTAATAAAAATGGCCCTAAGAATATTAGTT
Organism: Eucalyptus victrix; assembly: GCA_016097545.1. Taxonomy (NCBI): domain Eukaryota; kingdom Viridiplantae; phylum Streptophyta; class Magnoliopsida; order Myrtales; family Myrtaceae; genus Eucalyptus; species Eucalyptus victrix. The sequence goes on along the minus strand of CM027840.1, from coordinate 26,734,798 downwards.
TCTCTCTTACTTTTCTGATCGTTTAGGGCATATTTAGTTGAATAAATGAAATAGATTGTGATCAAAGCCGAAAAGCCTTTCTCTCTCTCCTCTCTCCTTTCTTTCTATTGTTTTCTTCATCCTTAAGCAATGGGGGAGGGTTTGATCTAGTTTCATCCTCCCCTTCCTTATTTGTTGATTTTTTTTTTTGGCATTTTATTGTTATAATCTTTCTTTTTATTCTCTCCCGATTTAGATCTAGTCTAGTTCATGATTTTAAACTCCCCTAATCTAATTTTAGATTTGGGTGCTACCTTCTCCCGATCTAGATTTGAGAGTTTAATAAACATGCTTTCAGGGATTCGATGCCCTTCTACTCTAGTCGCGTACAAATTCCATACCTCCAGCTTCAACGATGATCGTTTTAGTATCTGGTTAAATTACGAAAATTTGCCCATCTATATGTTAGATATATATTTATTCAATCTACTTTGGTTGTCTTCGTGTAACGATGGTGTAGATGTAGCCGAACTTAGGCGTGCACCGCCAATTGGCAGCTTCGTAGTTATTGAAGAAGGAATTTCCAGCATGTGCTTATCATTGATAAAGACACAAGATCTAATAATCAAATGTCAACTTTGCTCGACAAATATGTTCTTATGGAATGAGTGTATGCTTAACTCTACTGGTGCTCTGTTGATGCTTTTCAATATTCTTGCTTTGTTTCAATTTGCTTTATCATGAATACTATATACTTCCATATCCTTTTGAATAATGAATACAGTTTTCTTTCAACCAAAAAAAAAAAGAAAAAGAAAAATTAGGGCATAATTGTTTAGTAAAACATTTCATGATTCCTAAAAATTATATCATTTTCCACAAAAATCATTTTTCATTTTCAGATTTGGAAGTTTATTTTCCTAACTTTAAATATGTATGTTTTCTTTGATCATAAATGGTTCTTCTTTGACTGATCATTGTCAACAAACCAAATCAGTAAAAGTTTAAAAAACTAATTCGTTTAAAGTTTTTTTCATTTAAACAAACACACCCTTAAAAAATATGGACTTCCTTGTTTGGGGCGTGCAGGTGTTTGTGGTCGGCATACAAGCTTCGTCCTCATAAAGTGAGCTCACAAATTTTGCACATCATTACTGAAAAAAAAAATGGCATAATGAAACATGAATAAAGCTAAGGGTTAATATCCTGAAAAATCCCAAACTAATACACATGTAACAAATTTACCCACAAACTAATTTTTTGACCATGAAAAACTCCAAACTAAATAAATCTGTGATAAATTTACCCCAAATGATCATAAAAAAATTCCGAACTTGTATATTTGTAACAAATTTATTTAACCTCTAAAAATCTTAAACCGGTACATTTGCAAAAAAATATACCACATATTAAATTGGATTAATACCACAAAAAATCACAAAAATTGTACAATTATAACAAACTGAAAGTAAAATCCCAAACCGATACACTAATCAACTGTCACGTGCCATCCAATTTAGTAATTTGACAGTAAAATTTAACGGAAACTAACAAAGGGTAAATTTGTCATAAGTATATCAGTTTTTGGTAAATTTATCAAAGATGTACCAGTTTGAGATTTTTAGTGGTAAAAAAATTAGTTCTAGGTAAATTGATCATAGGTATATTAATTTGGAGTTTTTCAATGTATTAACTCTAAAGCTAAATATCAAGCATTGGCTCTGCGAAATTGGCAATGAGGGATGTCAATTGCAATTTTGTTGAGGACAAATTGTAACCCTTCGAATAGACACCTCTAACTAGTAGCTAATGACTTCTTCTGTCGGAAAGCAGAAACTTTAAAGCTTTGAAAAATACTACCACTGGATGGATGGTACATACTACGAAGCCACCTTTTTCTCAATGATGCAATATTTCTATGACTAATCAAACATTCTAAGTTGGGTTAGTCAAACACGAATACAATGACAAATGGAGATTCATTTCTTGGGACAGTAATGTGGAATTAATGGAATCACGAGTTGTGACGTCAAATGCATGAAATGATTGACTAAATTTTGTAATTATGAGTCAAAATGGTAATAATTAGCTCAAATTTACGAGATTAGTCGCACTTGGTAATGGGCACAAGAAATCAAATTAATTCGTGCACCTTATCCACCCGCCGGCACACATGCACATTTCAAACCTAGTTAATAATCCAGTCCCGTGGGTTAAGTGAGAGGACCTCATCTCTAATTCCGCAGCATCTAAAGTTGGCCATGACAAAATGCTCCAATTTTCATTGGGATAATGACAATGAAAATACTAAAAATCTATTCTTTTTTTTTTTTTTTTTGTAAAAGTAATATTTCATTAATTTCTACAAAAGTACAAAAGAGTAACAACGCAGTTCAACTACAAACCAAAATAAACCTTATGCAACTTCAAAATAAAAATAAACTGCAAATAAGAAGATAGTAATATATCATTAATTTCTAAAAAATACAAGAGAGAAACAATGCAATCCAACTACAAACCAAGATAAACCTTATACAACTTCATAATAAAAATAAATTCCAGATAACAAGATAAATTATTAAAACAAGGTTAAGAGTCACGTGCTCAAATAGTAGATTTGTAACTTCTTCAAATTAAATCAGTGACTGATCACCAAATTCGTCTTTAATAATACGTACACACCAAAATCTCCAACTGTTGCTATAACTTTGCCTTTCAGCAATGCTTACCTAAATTTGGCATCCTCAATACCATCGTTGTTCAAAGCCACAAGTTTGAACGGGCGCAAATTTGAAACGTGTGAAAGTGGAACCTTTGCAAAGCTCCTTCAAACTCTTTCGAAATTGGATTGTACACCAAGGAAACCCAAGGGAAGGAAAACCCCAAAATCATACACCAAAAATCCCTAAATCTAGATTAGACTAGGGTAGAAATCTCCCGAAATGGGAGAGAGAAGTTTCAAGATCTAAATTAGTAGAACAAGTTTAAGAGTCACATGCTCAAAGAGCATATCTGTAACTTCTTCAAATCAAATTGGTGGCCGATCATCGAATTCATCTTTAGTAATGTGTACACACCAAGATCTCCAATTGTTACGTCACACCTCGATCCTCGAGCACGTGCCCATCCCTTGGTGGTTGATTTAAATTGCAACGTCCCAGAATGCATTGCCGATCCATTCATTTTTATATGCATGCGGAAGTGTATAAATAAATCCCCAGACAGCACAAATATGGGATAGAAAAGTAGGACCACAATTTCACAACCACAACACACATTTATACACAGATGACTAGTTTATTTATAATACTAGTTTAAAGATAAAGTCTACAAAAGCATAAAGGTCTACAAGTCCTCTAGGCGTTCAAATTCCCAACTGAAAACCCCAAGCTCTCCTGAGAACTTGGGTCCACCATTGCACCACCAGGAGGGTCAGTTGTACCCTCTCCAAAAGCGATCTCTAACACCGACATAGGGATCTCAGAATCCTGTAGGAGACCTTCTCTAGGTCCATTTCGCTCGCGACGATACCATGCTCTGAATTGATGGGGTACCCTCCGAGGTAGACCCGCATCAACCCAAGCAATGGTCTTCACAAGCTCATAGACCCAGGCCCCTTGGCCCTCGGGAAGAGGAATCTCAAAGACCTATTTGGTGACCCTCTTGAGTTCGCCAAAACGCTCTAGAGGTCTAAGGACTTGAAAATGTTGAACCTACGATGAGGTGAGACAATGTCTCAGCAAGTTCACCCCCAAAACTCCGACTAGAAAAGAAATACGCCTAAAAGAAGTCTATACACACACAAGACAAAGGACTTACCTTGCATCGGTTCCTTCTTGCAAGTCAGTACGATTCATATACTCAACCAATCAATTCAATTCAATTCAAACCATCAATCCATCGATCCATTCAATTCGATACCATCAATACCATCTATCCATCAGTACCATCTATAAACTCAACACCATCTATCAATTCAATTGATACAATTGCTACTCACACAATCTGAAATAGATGGTCATAGCTCTCACAAGCTTATATAGATTGTCATAACTCTCATAAGTTGATATAGATAGATAGTAGCTCGCACAAGCTAATATATATAGATCGTTGCTCTCACAAGCTGATAAACGATCGTTACTCAAACAAGCTAATATATTGTACACTGCTCTCACAAGCTGATATATTGTATACTATTCTCACAAGCTGATATATTGTATATTGTTCTCACAAGCTGACATATCAAGCTCATAGGCCGATAGAGTATACTGCTCTCACAAGCTGATGGGCAAAAGGGGTCTCACAAGCTGACGATAAATGCTCTCACAGGTTGATGAATCACCGTGTTAAAAATACACGATAAAAATAATTGTGTATAGGTATACGGTCGGCCTGAGCCAAAAACGCAATATCTTTCTTTTCAAAAATCTCAATATTTAATACAATCCAAAAGACATTTTTACGTTGTAAACCAACATCTGCTATTTTCTGATTAAATATCGAAATTACATAATTTTGGGATAAATTCCCAAAATTACAATTACCACTCAATTTACACAAATTAGCACTCCATTAAATAAACCAAGCACACCATTGCAATAAGCACAAAATTCCGATCACCGGCTATCCCAAGTATAATTCTGAAAAATAATAAATAATTAAATAAATAAAAAAATAATTAAATAAATGTAATTAAATGCCAAAAATAGAAATTTAGGTTGGAAATGCCTAATTAAACACCGAAACGGGCCCGAAAAATTTCTGAACTTATCTAGTCTCTAATTAGGCTATTTTAACCACCTAACATGCACAAACGAATAATTAAATCACTAATACATTCTAACTAACCACCTAAATCATACTTAGCATAAACTAATCACCACTTAAACGTCATTAACTCCATAAGCAGAGTTTAGTAAGTAAACTCATCAGTTTAGCGATCCAGTGAGTCCATGGTGACGACGACGTGGAGATGCGCGACAAACCTCTGGGCAGTGAAGCTAAGCTAGGCCCAGAAGAGGTTCGAAATGGGCCTAATAGCTCATGGCTGGGCAAAGGGCTTTCGACTCTGTCCTTAGGATGAGAGAGATAGAACGGAGGTCGGTTGGCGTAGAAATGGCGAGGGACGAGTGGACAGGCTGCAACGAGTGACGGCGATTGCTAGACAGCATCAACGGGGCTCCGGCTGAGCCCTACGACAACCAGGGAGGCTCAGGGGATGAGCTGGGCTCGCGGGATAGCGAGCTGGAGGCAAATAGGCAGACGACACGCGACAGGCTCGCGTGGGGGCGCGATGGTGACATGGCGGTCCTGGTGGCTTCGGGCGACTTGCGACGACTGGCAGTTTCTCTACAATTTTTTGAGCTTCAAATGTCTAACAATTTAAAAAGCAAGGCTTGGGAGGAAGAAGGGGGACAGTTGAAGATAGGAGGGTCCTACCTTGGCTTCTAAAGCCTTCATCGTGTCCATTTAATCCCTTGACAAGGCCCCACTAGCCTTGGTTGTCTTCCTCAACCACTTTGCAGACCAAGACTTCCCTAAGAAGCTTCACCAAGTGGTCCAAAGGTTGAGGGGACCATGGCCTACCAATTTTTGTCACATTTCCCCCAAATTGAGCCAAATTCCTCTCCAATTAGATTCAATTCGGTCCCTTAAATCCAACCAAGGTGTCCTCGACTAAATTAACATTTTTCCTCACCAATAGAATCAACTTGAATCCCAAAAACACGATAAAAAAGGCCCTACTTTGAATTTTTGCCAAAAATCTTGGTTTGCAGAAAAAATTTTTGAGAAAGAGTCGACGGTCCTAAAATAAATCTTGACATAATAGAACTTTCAATTTCTAAAATCGGGTTTAAATTCGTGGTTAATTTCAATCTAGCGCGATTTTAGCGTGACCTAACTTACTGGGTATCTTTCAGGAATTTTTAGTACAATTGACCTATGGTCGATTATTTTTTAGCCACATTGTATATCTTTGACACGTTGGCGACTCTTGGTTATCATGAAAATCTCGAGATTTCAAATGCGGACATAGGGTACCAAAATGACAGAAAAATCGATCTAATGCCGATCGACGAGAATTTTGCAATCAGGTGGAATCACCCACACTTTCATCACATATCTCGATCAAACTGACCTATCTCTGATCTCATTGATTTTTAACTGTGCCGTAATGATCTTTGCAGATTAGCACTTTTGAGCAATAGATTCTTGGTCGAATTTTTGAATCTATTGCATTAAAATCCCTTAACGGCTCCACCTGATAGACTAGCTATCTCATGAGTGATCAGTTCAGAGAATAGAACTATAGGCGTGTCGTTGAAAAGCCCAATTCATTCAAATGAAAATAGAACCTGAAATTCAAGATGTCACAACTTTTCCCCTCTTATACAAATTTCATCCTCGAAATTTAAACCATTACAAATATTTAAACAAAAAGGTGGGGGTATAGTCGTCTCATCGATTCTTCACTTTCCCAGGTTGCTCATTCTGTGCCGTGGTGTTGCTAGACCACTTTAACCAATGGAATTGTCTTGGTGTGCAAAATTTGTTCTTTTCAATCCATAATCTGAACCAGTCTTTCCACGTACGACACTCTATCGTCCACGTCTAATTCCTCAAAATTTAGCACGTGGGTTGGGTCAGGTTCATACATCCTCAACATCGACACGTGAAAGACGTTATGCACTTGCGTCAATCTCGGCGGCAATGCAAGACGATATGCTAGAATCCCCATTTTGCTCAAAGGGACCTACGTACCTCGGACTTAGCTTCCCTTTCTTACCAAAGTGCGAAGTACCTCTCATTGGTGACAACTTCAGAAAGATGTGCTCACCAACTTGGAATTCCAATGGTCTCCCGCGCTTATCTGCATAGCTTTTCTAGCGGCTCTGAGCAGTCTTTAATCTGTCCTTGAAAACTGCAACTGCATCCACTGACTGCCGGACTAACTCTAGGCCTGTGATCTTTTGTTCTCCGACCTCATTCCAACACACTGGCGTTCTGCACGCTCTGCCATACAACACTTCAAAATGAGTCATTTGAATGCTCTATTGGTAGCTATTGTTGTAGGCAAACTCGACAAGATTAAGTTGTTCCTCCCAGCTTCCCTTGAAATCCAACACACAAGCTCGTAACATGTCTTCGAGGGTTTGAATCGTCCTCTTAGACTAGCCATCCGTCTGAGGATGATAGGCCTTACTATACTGCAACTTCGTTCCTAAGGCGATCTACAAACTCTTCCAAAATTCAGCTATGAACCTCGGGTCTCGATCTGAAGTAATCGTCATCGGCATTCCATGTAGACAAACAATCTGACACACGTACAACTCTGTGTACTTGTCCAAATTAAGGTCCTTTTGTACTGCGATGAAGTGAGCTGACTTCGTCAGTCTATCGACCACTACCCAAATTGAATAATTTCCTCTTTGACTCCTTGGTAAATTTGTCACAAAATCCATCATGATGTGTTCTCATTTCCACTTAGGAATCTCGAGAGGTTGCAAAAGTCCTCCCAGCTTGCAATGCTATGCCTTCACTTGCTGACACGTCAAACACTTGGCGACATGCTTGGTGATGTCTGCCTTCATACCGAACCACCAATAATGTTGATGCAGATTCTGATACATCTTCGTACTGCTAGGATGAATGTTGTAACTGCTATGATGAGCTTCTGATAAGATCTTTTCCTTAAGCTCTGCATTGTCAGGTACACACACTCATCCTTGGAACCTTAGTGTTCCGTCATCAGAAATCTGAGAATCAGTCATTCTCTTATCGGTATCCTCTTGCGGTATCTTCTGAATCTCTAGGTCTGTCCACTAAAGCGTCTTAATCCTAACTTGCACTTCCGGCTCAATTCTGAGGGTGGCCATAAGATTTGAAAGGAGGCATACCACAAATTTGAAAACCAAATCTCGAGCTCTCTCTGGTAACACCCATTCCTTAACCATCATATATGTAACTGAAGAATTCCGACTCAACGTATCTATGACCTTGTTCGCCATTCCAAGGTGATACAGAATATCATAATCATAGTCCTTTAGAAGTTCCATCCAGTGACGCTGGCTCATACTCAACTCCTTCTGAGAGAATAGATACTTAAGACTTTAATGGTCAGTGAAGATCTTGCATCTTTCTCTACACAAATAATATCTCCAAGTCCTCATAGCTAAAATGATTGCTGCGAGTTCCAAGTCAAGCATCGAGTAATTCAGTTCATGAGGTCTCAACTGACGGGATGCGTATGCAACAACTTTGCTATGTTGCATCAGCACACAACCCAGTCTTCTAAACAACTCATCACTATAGATCTCGTATCCTCCAGGGTCAGATGGTATGGTTAGCACAGGTGCGGTAGTCAGCTTCTGCTTAAGCTCTTGGAAACTACACTTGCACTTGTTTATACACACAAACTTCTCTTCCTTCTTCAATAGTCGGGTCAACGGTGATGCTAAAGCTGAAAGCCCTTCCACGAACCTTCTGTAGTAACCTGCTAAACCCAGAAAGCTTCTGATCTCTGTCATGGTTGTCTGTCTTGGCTAATTGATCACTGCCTCGATCTTAGATGGGTCCACGGAGATTCCTTCGCCTGAAATCACGTGACCTAGAAATGCTACACGAGTCAACCAAAACTCACACTTGCTAAACTCAGCGTACAGCTCATGAATCCTCAGGGTCTGAAGTACCATCCTCAAATGCCTCTCATGCTCCTTAGAATTCCTCAAATGCACTAGAATATCGTCGATGAACACAATTACAAACTGATCTAGATACTCTTTAAACACTCAATTCATCAGATCCATAAAAGCAGCTGGGGCATTCGTTAAACCAAATGGCATTATAATGAACTCATAATGGTTGTATCGAGTACAAAACACTAACTACGGGACGTCCTCCTTTCTGATCCTCAGCTGATGATACCCTGTCCTCAAGTCGATCTTAGAAAATATCAACGCTTCTTGTAACTGGTCAAACAAGTCGTCGATCCTCGAGAGTGGATACTTATTCTTAATCGTCACCTGATTGAGTTGACAATAATCGATGCACAGATGCAACGAACCATCCTTTTTCTTCATGAATAGAATTGGTGCTCCCCAAGATGATGCACTAGGACGTATGAATCCCATATCCAGCAATTCCTACATCTGCACCTTCAATTCTTTCAACTCAGACAACGACATCTGGTAAGGAACATTAGAGATTGACTCTGTCTTGGGTGCTAACTCGATCACAAATTCTATTTCTCTCTCTAGCGGCGGGTCTGGCAATTCTTTCGGAAACATGTCTGGAAATTCTTGTACTACTAAGATATCTTCTATATTTAGCTCGTCAACTATCGTATCAACGACAATCGCCAGGTAACATTGGCAACCCTTGTCTAATAAATAGGTTGCCTCAAACGACAAGTTAAGGAAATCGAGGGTCCTCCTCGACTCTCAATAAACTCGAAACTTTCACCCGATAATGGGTTAAACTGAATCGCTTTACAATAGCAGTCCATCTTAACTCATTACTTGGTGAGCCAATTCATGCCAATTATCACATCGAAATCATACATGGTTAGAACTAACAAATCTATCTTCCCCTCTTGCTTACCAATCACTAACTTGCAACCAAGACAACCCAATGCAGCTAACACCTTATCCTTTAACGGTGTAGATATGCTAACCACTGTCTCTAACAACCTAAGACTCAATCCTATCAGACAAATTGTTCAGCTATAAATGAATGAGTCACACCAAGATCAAATAAAGCATATGCATCATGGTCATTCAGCGAAACCATACCTGTAACCACATTAGGCGAGTCCTTTGCATGTCCTCTTGTGATGGCGTACACTTGTCCTTGCGCTAGAGGTCTATTTTGTCCTCTCTGTTGTGCAATCTGCAGCACAAACCTTCTTTTCTGACCCATTGGCAACGGCGGCGGTAACTGCGGTAGTCCTCTTGGCCTTCTAGGATAGTCTCTAGCCATGTGACCCTATTGGCCACATTCGAAACACGCACTCATCCTAAGTTGGCACGGGGCCGAACCATGTCACCTTCCACAGGAGTGACATGCGCCATTCTGATTCGGCGTTGACTTGCCTATCCCACCCTTCCTATTGGGCGGTTTATAGCTAAACAATTTGTCTTGTTATCTTTTTCTCTATTTCTCTTTCTTTTTTCTTTCTCTCTTACCTCACCCAGACACTACAAGACTCTCTTTCTCACTCGCTACTCACCCTCCACCTCGTAACTCTCATTCGTTCCTAACTCGCATTTGCTCGCTTGCCCTTGTTCATATTTTATTTTGAATAGCTTTGTTATTTTTTTTTCAATAAAAAATGAAACACAAGGAACAAAGAAAAAAATCATATTCTTGATAGACCTTGGAATCATACTAGAAAAAACAAAATGATAAATTCCAGAATCAGTTGTAGGGAAAATAGAGTAGTTTATAGGTTTCAAAAACAAAAAATCAGTTATAATGTAGTAGGTTCCAAATTCTAAGTTCCAGATGTGGAATACAATCATCCTTACCCTTTATTATTGATTGTAGTCAGAATACAAGATAGTATAATATAACGATTATGGGCAAGAAATGAGAGTTTATTAATAAATTAAGTGCTAATATTAAATCACCACATGCCGGAAAGATTTATTTACGATTGAGATCAGATGGATGCTCTTGAGGGTATCCTCCGTATAAGTGTATAAGGACGGTGATTTGAACCTTGGAGCATGTATTGATCGCTTGGTGATTTGTTTTTTTATGCCAGCTCAATCTATGAGTAAAGCCAACGACTTCTGGAAAAATATCTTAGTACCGGCCAAGCCACAACCGGTTCCCTTGAACACCATGAGAAACTCGTCATTTCTCCTTGTGCTTATTCTCTCAATCCTTCACTTGTCTTCTCAACCTTCCTCTGCGACTCACGCTACCTTGAGCAGAGGCGACTCTCTCTCCGTTGACAACCCAGATGACATCCTCATCTCAAAGTCCGGTGTCTTCTCCGCCGGTTTTTACCCTGTCGGCAAGAATGCTTACTGCTTTGCCATCTGGTTCAGCCATCCACCGTGCAGCGGCCAGAATTGCACTGTTGTTTGGGTGGCGAACCGTGATGAACCCATCGATGGGAGGTACTCTAAGCTTTCCCTTAAAAAGAATGGCAATCTCGTGCTAACTGACACCAGCCAGGCCGTTGTTTGGGCCACAGAAGCAGACCCGCGGTCGTGTTCGAAGACACCGTTTCATCAGTTACAGCTCCTAGACTCTGGTAATCTTGTTCTTCGTGACAGAGAATGCAATGTCCCGCTCTGGCAAAGCTTCGCCTACCCAACCGACGTGCTCCTCCCTGGACAGAAACTCACGAGGAACACACCGCTTGTTTCCTCTCGGAGCAATGGCAACTTCTCTTCTGGCTATTACAAGTTATACTTCGACAACGACAACGTCCTCCGTCTCCTCTTCAATGGACCTTTGATCCCAAACGTTTACTGGCCAGAACCAGGCCGTGTGAGTTGGGAAAATGGCAGAACAACCTACAACGATAGTAGAGTTGCAGTGCTCGATTCCTTGGGGAGTTTCACTTCATCCGACGATCTGAAGTTCCTGACGTCAGATTTTGGCCAGAAAACCCAACGCATGTTAAAGGAGGATCATGATGGTAACATAAGGGTCTATAGTAGAGAAAAAGATGGGAAGTGGGCTGCAACATGGCAAGGCTTATCTGAGTCATGTACTGTTCATGGGATTTGTGGACCGAATAGCGTTTGCAGCTACAGCGCAAGTGAGGCGAGGAGTTGCTCTTGCCCTCCTGGATACGTGTGGAGTAATGACCCTGATTGGACTCAGGGATGTGCGCCCAGATTCGAGAGCTTCTGCAACAAGGGTGCTCATGCTCATGTCGATTTCCTGCGTTTGCCTCACCATGATTTCTATGGATATGACCGGGCCTATTTTCAAAACACCACCCTGGCGTGGTGCAAGAAAAAATGCGCAGATCTTTGCGATTGTAAAGGCTTTCAATACAAATTCAACGGGAACAGAGGGAGCTTCGACTGTTACCCCAAGATACGGCTGCTAAATGGATATTTTTCATTCTCGTTTAATGGGAGCATCTAGTTAAAACTACCAAAAGCCAATCTCTTTTCTTATCAAAGACCCACCAAAGGATCCAACTCACTGTCCTGTCCCCCAAAAGTTCAAGAAGTTTTCCTTAAGAGGATTTATCCGGAAAGCCACATGAATTCAACACTCAACATCTTGTTCACTGTTGCTATGGTGCTAGCTGGAGTGGAAATTGTTGTAGTCTTCCTCACATGGTCTTTCTTGATCGGGACTGATCCTGACAAATTTGGAGGTTATGCGAAGGGATATCATCTTGCGGGAACAGGATTCACAAGGTTCACGTATGCCGAGTTAAAGAAAGCGACCCAGAACTTTAGCAAAGAGATTGGAAGAGGAAGTGGGGGGATTGTGTACAAGGGTGTCTTGCCAAATCATGGGGAAGCAGCGGTGAAGCTGCTAAACGAGGCTAATCAAGGAGAAGACGAGTTCCTGGCCGAAGTGAGAACAATTGGGAATCTCAATCACATAAACCTGATTACGATGTGGGGCTACTGCGTGGAGGGAAGGCATAGGCTCTTGGTTTATGAGTTCATGAATCACGGCTCCTTAGCAGAAAACCTTTCTTCCAATCAACTCGACTAGAAGAAAAGGTATGAGATTGCGGTGGGATCAGCCAAGGAGCTTGCTTATCTTCACGAGGAGTGCTTGGAATGGGTTCTCCATCGCGACGTGAAGCCACATAACATGCTCCTCAATTCTAACTACCAACCAAAGGTGGCCGATTTTGGGCTCTCTAAGCTACTTAACAGGGACGGCTTTAAGAATACGAGTTTCTCAAGAGTCAGAGGAACGAGGGGTTACATGGCTCCTGAATGGGTTTACAATATGCCCATCACGTCCAAAGTGGATGTGTATAGCTATGGAATCGTTCTGCTCGAGATGTGATAGGAGGGAATCTGATCACCGGTCATGCCATCGATGGAGAAGTAAAAGGCGGGAACAAAAGACTGACTACCTAGGTGAGCGAGAAGATGAAACCAAGAGTGGCCATGGAGACATGGATAAGGGAAATTATGGATCCGACCATAAAAGGACCTTACGACATCAAGAAGATGGAAGTTTTGGTTGCAATGGCACTTTAGTGTGTCGAGGAAGACAGAGATGCGAGACCCACCATGAGCCAGGTGGTTGAGATGCTTCTACGCCAAGAAAGTGAAAATTTGTAATCAGATACCAGCATAACTGCTCGTGTTCTAGCTCTAAATAAGTGGACAGTTACAAAGGTAATAATCTTTGGATGTACAAACCTAGGAAAGATAATTTAGTAAATGTTTAGGAACAAGTCCTTGTTTATCTCTATTTATGATCTTGGAAATCTAGGAAAGATCATTTAGTATGATAGTTCCCAGTAAGAGAGATCATCCAACAATGAGGACACAATAGCTCTCTTATTACTTTGTCTCTGGTGCTTCTGATCCTTTAAATCGGTAAACATGGAGGTGCCTTAAGCCCACCAGATGGTACACTTCTTCTACTAGATAAAATAGTTACAATTTGTAATTTCTGTTGACATCCAAATTCTTTTCGACATTTTAAATATTTGTTTATTGTGCAAAAATATAAAAAAAATCATAAAAAGGTAAAAGCCAAAAAAAAAAAATTGAAAAAATATGACTGAAATGAAATGAAAGGTCGGGTACAGTAGGCCAGCGTGTTCAGCCCATCCTTCCAATGAATTTTCGGCCCTTTCAAAAGTTAAGCCCAACTTTCCATTCATTTCATCCTTCCGACCGACTTTTTCCCCCTTCGTCGAGCCCATCTCATTTAATGTTTTCATGGCCCATTAAAGTTTAAAATAACGAAGAAAGACAAGAGCCCAGTCCAAAGTCATTTCTTTCTCTTTGCTTACATGAGCCAACGCACGTGAAGAGGAAAAGAAAAATAGGCGCGCGGGTGACGAGAGGACGGTGACCAGCAAAGCATGAATGCGTGCCCGTGAGCAAGGGAGGAATGGACCTGAGGCCCATGATTAGGTGAGGGATGAGGAGGCCTAACCGAGAAAGATTCGGGAAGAGGCATGGGGAGCGTGCATGAGCGGGCGAGGAGGCTTCCCCAAAAAGAAGAAGACCAGGTTGCAGAGAGGGAGGAGAGGGCAGAAGCTTTTCTTCGGCTAAAGAAGAGAGGATCGTTCGGCAGGAGAGGGCATTATTCGGCCATTAGGGAAAGAAAAGAGCGGGGGCTTTTCTTTTTCTGGAAGGGCCGCTCTCAGGGCGGCCTCCACAGAGAACGTTCTCTCGGGTCCAGTCCATATTCGTCCTCATGAGCGACGTTTCCCAAACTCTCCTTGCACTAGCCGGCTATTTTCTCGAGCTTCGCCAATGAACAAGCAGCAGTTGCAATGCCACTTCTGATCAGGTAAGCATCTCGCTCCCCCTAGACATCCTGTTTTTTCTTCATGTTGTTCAGAAATTAAGAACAAAATTTTCAATCTATAAGGTCATGGTCTAATCTTGTGAAACCGAGATATATTTGTGAGAGACGATGTTATTTGGAGTCTAATATGTCATTTTTAGACTGAAAATCATATCAAAATGGGATCGGAGGCTTGTTCTTGTACTGCACGTCATCTATTTGATAAAATGCTTGAATGATATGTTGGCCATCGAAACGATATCCTAGGATCAACATAGCTAGAAACTTGAACATATTTGAGGAGAAGATGAAGATTTGCGTACCTGATTTGGAATCCATTGTTCTTTATGTGGAATAATGACAATTCGACGCTCAGGTTTTTCTCCTCTATAGCCCTTGTATCCTAGCTCGATCAGACCACCCCTCACATTTTCTTATGTAAAGTGATAGTGTGTTTGTGGAATTATGAGGGTTAGAGGAGGGACCTTAGCATTATTTATAAAGTTTTCAGCCAGGCTTTCTCATCATGGGTCGAGCACATAAAATAGGCACATATTCAACTATTAAGAAGCCTTATACCCTACCTTATTAGGCCAACCCCATAAACATCAAATCACAATCTCAGTTAATATAGCCCACATTAGGAAAACTCTTACATTCTCCTACTTGAGCTATATTAATTGAGACTGTATTGTATGTGTGCACATTTATATTAGTCTATAGACAATTATTAATAGTCAATCATATCCCATAAAGTCTCAAATACTGTCGCAACCTACCCTCGAGAGGAGGGAGTAGGTTTAGGGATATTGTCTAAAGAACGGACCTAAGGCCCATGATTAGGTGCGGGCTTTCCCAAGCTCATACATCGCGTGACATTGGGGCATTTTTTAAGAATCGCAAAAAGGAGTCGCTATTAGCCTACTGGGGTCAGCTAGAAATCAAGTGAGGTATGGGAGTGTACCTCACTTCCTACACAACAAGAGAATCTAGGGTTGGGAACTTGATTACACTAATTAATTAATTAGTGCCACTTTGGTACCTAATCTTGTTCATTTTAAAAGAAAAGATTTTCGTCAGGCAATTTGGATTGATTTTATACCTATCTACTAAAATGTGAGGTGATCATGTGGGTGTGTGATCATTAAAATAATAATCATAGCTACCAAGATTCTAATTACAGTAAAATTAAACACATGCAATTAAACATAATTAAATATATAAATTAAACGCTTGATATAATCAATATACGAGTAAATAAATGCCTGATTATACTTAGAAAGCAAGACATAGCAATTCCTAACCAAACCCCGCATTTTTTAATTTTCGATTTTTTAAAAAAATATTTTTTATTATTTATTTATTTTTTAAATATTATTTTAAAATTTTAAAATTATAATATATTAAAAATGACCGGTCGATCCGGGTTAGGTCCGACCTGGTTCGTTGAAAAGACGGCTCAAGCCCGGACCGGATCGGGCCAGACGACCTGAGTCCAAACCGGGCTAGGCCACACAACCCAGGCCACCAGAAACCTAGCCGGGCTAGGCCTAATGTGCAAACCCAATCTAGTCTAACTTTAATCTTTAAAAAAAGAAGAAGAAGAAGAAGAAGAAGAAGCCCATAAGCCCATATGCTAAACCAGCCCAAACCCAGCCTTGAAATACCCGGCTTGAATTGCTTAAAACCCTACCTGGTTCGCGACCCGGCCTGGCTCTTTTGACCCGGTTTCGTGCCTCCTCTCTCTCTTGCTCTTTCGCAGCGCCAAAGGAGGAAGGTCAGGACACCATCAGGCGGTGACTCCTCGACGATGGGGACGCGACGGGTGACGGCAAAGGCAACGACGATGTCGAGGTCTACAAGGACGGGCAACAACAGTGCGGTGTTGGTGTGATCGGTGGCGACACGGCTCAAGGGAGTGGCACGGGCAACACAGCAACAGTGTCGGGCCCAGGCATTGTAGCAATCGGGGTCGGACAATGGCGGCTTGAACAACGTCGGGCCCAAGCATTACAGCAATTGGGGTTGAAGGGCGACGGCTCGAACGGTGTGGGGGTTGGAGGGCAGCAACTCCGATGACGTTGGGCAATGTCAACGACGCCTCCTTCCTCCTTGGATCCTGCCCCCCCTTTCCCTTTGGCTGCCCCTATGCTTTGTGCCTGCTCCGTTCTCATGGATCAACAGTGTGGTGTCGCTACTTCGAGTTGCAGGGGACAGGTAGATTGCAAGAGCAACGGTGGCATGGCAAGGGGGCTCGGACTACTGGCATAGCAGCAGCGATAGGGGGGCTTGGACTGTTGGCATCGCAGCAACAGCAGTAGCATAGCGAGAGGGCTCGGGCTGCAGGTTGCAGGAACGGTGGCGCAGCAACAGGTGCGGCAGAACTGGGTGAAGCTTTGCTTGTTGGCACAGTGATGCTCGCGACTGCAGGTGCTGCATCAGCATCAAGTTGAGGCGGGGCGGAACTTTGGCCGCTGGCATCGGCAGCCACGGCGGCAAGTGCAAGAGGTCAGCATTGGGAACTCCCCATCCTGAAAGGTCGAGGGCGGCAATGTCACATCCCAATCCTTGAGCACGCACTCATCCCTCACCTTGGTCCATTAAATAGCGACGTCTCAGGATGTATCGCCGACCCTTTGCATTTTAATACGCATGCGGAAGCATATAGAATCCCTAGACAATAAAGCAATAGGCTAGGAAAGTAGGATTTCAATTTTCAACTCTGAAAACAACCACACTTATATACATTGCAAATCATAGTGCAAATATATACAAGTCGATTTGTTAAATCAGGTTATAAACCACAAGTTCCTATGAAGTCTACAGAAATTAATCAACTTCCATCAAAATAGAATTGTCCTATGACTAACTAGTCCAATAGGATTGTCAATTCTTCAGGCTTCACCTTCTACACTTCGGGCCTCGGGTCCTTCACCAATGCCATATAAGGACTTGAAAATGGTTATTCAATAACTAGTGAGACAACGTCTCAACGAGTTCTACCCTCTAAGACTTGATTAGGAAACCAATACACCTTAGGACTGCTTAAGCACAACACGAGTCAGAGGACTTACCTTTGCCTTAATTCCATCCTGCAAATCAACATTATTTACAAATGTCGTATATCACATCAATCAATCAATTCCTAACATCAGATCAAATCATTGATCAATCAACCTAGTCGATTACATGTGATTACGACCCCTTTCTAGGTCGGCTCATCTTATGATATCTATAAGTCTAATTATATCAAGACTGCTCACTGCTAAGCTGGTAAATAGATAATATAGCTCGCTTCTGAGATGATTAGGTATACTGCTCTCTATCTAAGCTGCCATATTGCCCGTAGGTTGATATAATATATCAAAATTTCTCAATCTAAGTTGATAAATAGTGTACTGCTCTCAATCTAAGTTGACATATCAAACTCTTGGGTTGATATAGTACACTAGTAATGCTCTTTCTAAACTGATAAAATATACTACTCGCAATCTAAGTTGACATATTAGAACCTGTAGGATGATATAGTATACTGTTAATGCTCTCTCTAAGCTAACAAAGTATACTATTCGCAATTTAAGCTGACATATCAGAGCCCGTAGGATGATATAGTATACTACTCCCAACCATTCAATCAATTTCATCTTTTTATCATTCTCGATAAAATAGTCGTGTGTGGGGACACGGTCGAGCTTAGCCAAAATATCGTAATTTCACTTTTTGAACATCCCACCAATTTCAACAGCCCATTACATACTTTTGGCATTGTAAACCAACGCCTGGTAATTTTTCCATTAATTACCAAAATTAAATTTAGGAAAAAAATCCTAAAATCATAATTAATTCAATTCAGCACAAATCAACGTTCAAATAAATAAATGAACTACACCACAACAATCAATGTAAAATTCTGGTTGTTGGCTATCCAAACCTATTTTTCGAAAAATAGTTAAATAATTAAATAATTACGAAAAATATTAAATAAATGCAATAAATCCAATTTAGGCCCGTAATGCCTGATTGGAAGTCGAGACGAGCCCGGAAAATTACCGAGACTCTTTCAATAAATACTACGACCTATTTCTTTGCTAACTACACTAACCATTTGCCTAACATACATCAATAAGCCTCTAATTTAATTACTTTTATCTAATCTATCCACCTAATTGCACTTAATTAAATCTAATCAACTCCTAAGCATCATTAGCATACTAAGAAGGGATTAGTGAGCAAAACTCACTTGTGCAAAGCGAAGACTAGTTCACTGCGATGATGGTGAAATGGCGGCTGAACTTGGGCTCACGATGACTCCAATGAGCTTGGACCGGGCCTAAACTTGCCCTAACAAATCTTAGCCCAATATGATATTTGTTTTTGCGTTGGACTAGACTCACTTTAAACGCTGGGCTTGGGCCTCAAAAATTCGCTAGACTTCGCTGAACTTAACGGGCTGAAAACAGGGCCAGCTATTGGGCTAAAATTGCTAGAATCCACGGGTTGGCTTCGCTCAATTTCACACGGGCTACTGCTGGGCTTCAAGAGGGGATGTTGATGGGCTTGTAGCTGAAGACCACAATTTCAAATGGGCTGGGCTGCTTCGCTGCCTGCGTGCGATTCAGTGGAAACAGTGGAGAAGCGAACGAGGGAAGCATGGCTAGGAGTCAGCTGGTGGTTGACGGTGGAGACTTGTGGACGTGGCAACATGAAAATCGGTGGAGATGGGCCTCAATTCGGTGGGTTGAAGTTAGTGTTGGAGGGGGAAATTTGCTTGGTTGACTTGGCCAAATGAAGCCATGCGAGGAGAAGACTTCGTTGGGGATGCCTGGCAGCAGCAGAGTAGAAGACACGAGCTGGTGGGGGCTTCCGTTGATGACCAGGCGTGGGAACGTGAAGCAGCTTCGGCAGAAAATGAAGACTCGTGGAGCTTCGCTGGTTGACAAAGCTAGATGAAGCAAGTCGATGAGGCAAAAGCTTCGGTGGTGGCGTGAGCGTGAGGTAGTGGGATGGATCCGCATGGGCTATGGGTTGGGCTTCGGTTGAGACAAAAATGGAAGAAGCTGGCTAGTGGCAGAAGATGAAGCGAGAACGTGGAGATGGTGAGCAGGTGTTATCGACGAGAGGTGAGCTTCGGACGTGGGAAAATGAAAACAGAAACAAGCGGGCAGAGATTGAAGGAGATGAAGTTGGCGAAGGCGTGCAGGGCAAGTTAGAGGGCTTAAAGTCAAGAATGGTTATCCCTCCAATTAAATACTTGTCCCCCATTTCTTTCTTGCTTATAGAATTTCCATAATAATTGCAATGTGAAGCCAAAAATCCAACCCCCTCCCAAGCTCCGAATTTAACCACATTGAATTTCAATTTCCTCTCCGATTTCTCCAATTTGAGATCCGATTTTAATGAAGAAAAATCCCAAACAATTTTCTGTAAATCCCTGACACTCAAAGACTTAGTTTGGAAGTCTAAATTTCCTTTAATTTGGCCCATTCGAATTTCCGCCAAATTTTCCACAACGTCCGAACGATTTTCCGCAAAAATCTTGGTATCTTCGAAAAATCTTCTAAGTATGATTCGACATTCTTAAAATTTATTGTAATATGATAGAATCTTCAATTTCTGAAATCAGACTCAAATTCACGGTCAATTCCCATTTGACGCATTTTTAGCGTGACCTAGACTACCGGGTAATTTTTAAAAATTTTTGGTACAAAAGACCCGTGGTTGATTTTTTCAAGCCATAATGAACTCACTCGACACGTTGGTGATTCTCGATTGTCGTGAAAATCTCGAGGATTTAAATATGGATACAGGGTACTAAAACGATAGAAAAATTAGTCTAATGCCGGCCGACAAGAATTTTCCAATTTAGTGGTGTCACCCACAATTAGCCACTCATCTCAGTCGAATTGACCTATCTCTGATCTTTAACCAATTTATATCTGTGCCGAAATGATCTCAGCAGATGAGCACGATCGAGTAACCGATCCCTGGTCGAATTCTCAAGTCTATTGCATTAAAATTCCTTAATGGCTTTCCTAGATAGTCTAGTTATCTCGAGAGTGATCAGCTCTGAGAACAGCCCTATAAGTGCGTCAATAAAATGCCTGCCCCCCGGAAAAAGATCCCCTTCTCCTCTTTTTTCTTTTTCTTCTCTTCTTTTTTCCCCTCCCCTGCCCACTCTCATGTCCCTTCTTCCCGTTCTCCTTGCTGTGTTGCTTTTTGCTATAGGTCCTTGGACGCAAAGATGCGTACAGGAGGAGGCAAGTTGGGATGGGCCGAGCCGAAGGGGAGAAGGGCCGGACCCATGCGAGGAAGGAAAAAAAAAGGCGGGCTGGGCCAAGGTGGGATCCGACCTAACCCGATCCCTTCCACATTTTTTTTAATTAATTTCTTTTGATAATTTTTAAATTTTTTTCTTTTTGATGACGAATTTTATGGAAGAAATTAAGAAAAGACCATTCAATGTGTAGTGCAATAATGAAAACACAATACCTTTTAATGATTTTTTTGTTACTTTTCTTTTTTTCCCCTTTTTTTAGCGACTAATCCCCAATTTTGTATGTGATTAAGTCATAAATAAGATAGTAAAATTTAGGTGTTAACAAATACTGAATCATAGCGATAACTACATATACGCACATAGAACCTTCCATAGTCGTAAATGCTTTCAATTTTATTGATATGGATTTAATATGGTTGTGTGGCGAATGGATAATACCTCATAATAAGTAAGACCTTATGAGTCATCATTTTTGTCAATCACTATTCTCTTACCTTAAGTGTCACAAGAAACCTGTCACGCCCCGATCCTCCGAGCATGTGCCTATCCCTCCTTGGTCGATTAAATTACGACGTCCGAGGTTGTGTCGCCGACCCATTCATTTTAATACGCATACGGAAGAAAATAAATAAATCCCCAAACAACAACACGATAGAATATAAAAGTAGGGTCACAATTTTCAAATCAAATCATTATTAAAAATCACAAATAGAGGCAACCCTAGGGTCTAAGTATAGGAAATCTATCTTTGAAAGAACTTCTAAGCATTCCATGCTCCTAATCCTTCCGCCTCAAGCTCCGGGATTATACCCTAGGGACCTAAAAATGTTATCCCGCAACGGGGTGAGATGACGTCTCAGCAAGTTCAACTTCCTAAGCCCCAACTAGGAAGAAAATACACCCAAAGGGTTGCCTAAGCGCAAACATGAGATAGAGGGCTTACCTTTGCCTCAGTTTCTTCCTGCAAGTCAGTTTAATTCATAAACTCAACCAATCATTTCAATTTATCAAATCGGATCGAATCATCGATTAATCGACACAGTTGATTACATGTCATCACGACATTCTCTTGGTCGGCCCAATCAATACTATCTCATAAGTCCAATCATATTAGGACTACTCCATCTAAGCTGATAAATGATAGTATAGCTCGCACTAAGCTAATAAATAATATATTGCTCTCAATCTAAGCTGACATATCGCCCGCGGGCTAATATAGTATCCTAATAATGCTCACCCTAAGTTGATAGATAACACTGTTCACTCTAAGCTGATAATCACTCTAAGTTAATAAGATATACTGCTTGCAATCTAAGCTGACATATCAGAACTCGTAGGTTGATATAGTATACTGGTATACTGCTCTCAATCTAAGCTGACATATCAGAGCCCGTAGGTTGATATAGTATACTCTCCCGATCATCTATTCAATTTACCATTTTTATCATACCTGATAAAAATACTCGTGTGTAGGTACATGGTAGGTCTTAACCAAAACACAATATTTTCACTTTTGAACATCCCACTAGTTCCAGCAGTCCAAAAATATATTTTTGGCGCTGTAGACCGACGCCCGGTAATTTCCCAATTAATTACTGAAATTAAATAAATCTATGAATAAAACCTAAAATCACAAATCATACACAATCAGCACAAATAAGAACTCAATTAAATAAGCATATCACACCATTGCAATCGGCACAAAATTCCGGTCACCGACTATCCTAGTCTAATTTTCGGAAAATAAATAAATAATTAAATAATTACGGAAATTAATTATTAAATGCAAATAAATAGAACTTAGGCTCGTAAAGCCTAATTTGGAAGCCGAGATAGGCCTGGAAAATTTCCAAACCACTCTAGATAAATACTAAAGTTTGTCTAAGCTCTAATTACACTACTTTAATCACCTAACATGCAATAACAATTAATTAAATTACTAATCTAATCTAACTATCCACCTAAACTATGCTTAGTCTAAACTAAACAACCCTTAAATGTCATTAATTTACTAAGCAATGATTAGTGGGTTAAACTCACTTGATTTGCGATCCGCTCAGATCAAAACGATGGGGATGCGACCGTGGCCGATAAACTCCGAAGCGGGACCGCCAAGGGGTCGGGATCGACTCGAAATCAGCCACGCAAGCCTCTGCCACGAACTAGAAAAATTGGTTCTGATCCGGCTCGTTCTGGTGCTGCTGGGTAGCTCGATTTGGGGTTCTGATGGAGTTAACAGGCTAGATTACAAGCTAAGCGAGGCTAGAACGAAAGACCATTGGACTCCGGTGGTTTCGCTGGTGATCGTTGGGCTTGCGACTTGAAGATGAAGCTGGATTGCAGGCTGAAAATGGAGCTGTACGTTAGCTTCTGCCCGAGCAAAAAGGCCAGGAAGAAGCTACAATGTTGACGTCGGTTTGCTGGAGGAAAAAGGTTGAAGTAGTGGGCTCAATGGAGAAGCGATTAGCGAGTTGCACGTGAAGAAACGGATGAAGGTGGGGCGTCGGTGGGGCAGAGAGCATGCGAAGGAAATTGACAGCGGAGGAGAAGCATAAGTAGACAGGGCATCGACAATGTGGGCAGGGCCAGAGAAAAAGGGAGAGAGAGAAAAGGTGAGTGAGCCGTGAATGTCAGCCAAAGAAAGAAACGTGCAAAATATAAAGAGGGGAGAGAGAGAAGAACATACGAGAAAGGGGGGATAAGAACGGGCCCACATGGTCAAAGAAGTAGAAAATTCAAAGAAGAGACTTGCAAGGGCTGTTGGTTTGGGGGCGGGGGGAACATGTGACCGAAGGGGGAGGGGAGAAAGAAAATAAACAGGAAATTCCTATAACCAAAATTCTTGATCCCACTTGCTCTTATTTAATCCAATTTGGTCCCAAAAATCCTCATGCTAAAATACTTGATCCTCACTTGTTTTCTTGTACCAAATTTCCCCAAACAACAAGTCTTGGGTAACAAAAAATGGCCAATTCCCTCAATTCCAAATTTTAGTTCATTTTTCTCGGAATCTTATTTGTGAACAAACTTCTTCGATTGATGTCCAATTTTGTTTAAGAAAAAGCCCACACAACTTCCTTTCACCAAATAACTCATATCGGAGGCCAAAAATCCTTTTGATTTGGCCAATCCAAATTTCAGTTTGTTTTACGAATCGTCCGAATCGATTTTCCGTAAAAATCCCAAACTCATTGAAAATTCCTCGAAAGGTGAGTCGACGATCCTAAAATAAATCGTGACATGATAGGAACTTTCAATTTGTGAATTCAGTTCAATTTCGCGGTTAATTTCAATTTGACACAATTTTAACGTGACCTAACCTACCGGATAGCTTTTAGGAATTTTTGGTGCAATTGATATGTGGTCGATTTTCTTCGAGCCACACGTACCTCTTCGACACATTGGCGACTCTTGGTTGTTGTGAAAATCTCAAAATTTCAAATACGAACACAGGGTGCCAAAATGACAGAAAAATTAGTCTAGTGTCGATCGACGAAAATTTTGCAAATTAGTAGAATCACCCACGTTTAGCCACACATCTCAGTTGAACCGACCTATCTCTGATCGATTTTTAACTGTGTCGTAATGACCCTTACAGACTAGCATGGTCGAGCAGTCGATTCCTAGTCGAATTCCCAAGTCTATTGCGTTTATATTCCTTAACGGCTGCACCTGATAGGCTAGTTATCTTGTGAGTGGCCATCTTAGAGAAAAGCACCATAGTCGCGTCGATGAAAAGCCCAAATTATATAATCGAAATCAGAACCTGAAATTTAGAATGTCACAAAATCAGATGTGCCACTAGAGAATATCTTTATGATTATAATGAACTCACATATGTCTTATCTTTATGATTAACCTTTCATTATGTGTAAACAAGACATATGCTCAAGGCTGATAATTGGATACCCCCGCCCTTCACTCAAGGCTTACACAATACCTTAATATTTTCATTACAATTAATCAACTTAACATGACAACAATATATTCATAGACACTTTATTGAATATGAAAAATTCTATACATGTTAAAATGTTACTAAATATAACAAAACACAGACGTAAGCTTTATTAGAGCAAAATCAAAACATCTCCCACTAAACAACACCATCCAATGATGCTTCTTAGCCCATGTTTATAACATATTACTCAAGTACCCAAGGGCGAAGGTCTTTAGTTAATAGATCTGCAACCATATCATTTGTAGAAATATGCTCTACTGTAACGTCGCCATTCTGTATCCTTTTCTATGGTCAAAAACTTAATTGCCATATGTCTAAACCCCTCAAGACCTTTATTGTTGTTGATAAACAACACTAAAGAGTCATTGTTTCGATACAACTGTATGAGTCCATTCATAAAATCAAATATGGTCAACTCCTTAATGAGGTTCCGAAATCAAATATCCTGAGTAACAACTGAAAAATATAATATGCTATAAACTATGTTTGTATGGTAGAGGACGATATAGATTTCTATTTTTCACTTTATCATAATATCGCACCTTATGTTAATATAAACATATAGTATGTTGTCGACTTCTTATCATCCTAATAGCTAGCAAAGTCTACATCCGAATACCCTACAAACTCCATGTCATGAACATGTCTATAAATTAGCATATAGTCACTTATCCTTTTAAGTACCTCAAAACTTTCTTGGCAGCAATCTAATGATCATGTCTTGAAATTGACTAATATTAACCTAGAAGTTTGTTGCAAAACCAATATCTAGCCTAATACAAACTTGAGCATACATGATACTTCCAAGTGCATTAGCACAAGGTACATCCTTCATTTAGGTTTTCCCAAAATCTGAATGAGGACACTGCAATAAACTCATTTATTACCATTAATAACAGGAGTAATTCCGAACTTGCAATGTTGCATACTGAATCTTTTCATAATACGATCAACATATGCAATCTGAGATAAATCTAACATATAGCAAAAACAATCCCTATAGATCTCAATGCCAAGGAAGAAAAGATGCCTCATCAAGATCTTTCAAGTCAAAAGTCTTTGATAGCATTTGCTTTGTCTCATACAGTAATCCAATGCTGCTATTTGCAAGTAAGATGTCGTCCACAAAAAGTATGAGAAAAATAAAATTTTCCCCACTGATCTTGCAGTATATGCATTGATCTACTTCGTTCTCAACAAAACCAATAGAAGTGATGACATTGTGAGACTTCATGTAATTCAACAAGTTCCCAAACATTATTATGTTTCATCGCATCTAACCACAAATCTAATTAAGGACAAGGAACAACATTTATATATGACACTAAATCGATCACGCAGTAGACATTGTGATCATGCTCTCACATGTAGACTATATAGTCTAGTGGTATAACTAATTGTCACTCCCTAATTCTTCTGAGTGGAGCTACAATCATTTCATCCTGTACCTAAAGAGCTTGACAAACTTCATCATGAATTATATCAATAACACTATCTTGAACCTCAACGGGTTTAGCATGTGGTGCAAGAGACTCCACAATCGTATGTATAGGCAAAAACAAAGACATAATGGTCTCTATCTTTAATAGTTTGAGAGCAATTATCCTCTACAGCTATGTCAAACTCTAAAAACTTGCTGTTTGTGATTCCACAATTCTTGTACCTCATCAGAACCATCATACCTTATGTTGAAGAATCCTTATATTTATCTTAATCTCAACATTAAATAGGACATAATTTCATACCATCAACGCTTCCATCATCCTTTTAGTAGTGCAATTAGCTGGTAAACCATTTTCAAATGTTCCTAAATAGAACACTTCATGGATAACGGACATATTTAATTGCTCTTTGTTCCAAGCAGCAAAATGTGCTTTCTAGTTCCACGTCGCCGACAGTGAAATTGCCAACTTATTCTCAATAAGAGCAATATGAACATCTACCAACTTCATCGTAAATAGAAAATCATCTTTCACTACATAAAGTTTGACCCAGCGAGAACCTCAATGACAATGGAATTGTCATTTACAAAGAATATGACTTAATAACAAACAATATGTACAATTGGCATCATGTGAGTACTATGTAACTTTAGAACTATGTAAGTACACATCTTGAGAGCTATATACATCATCATATAAACACATTTAGATAGAATACAAGATATGTAATTGCACACTCTCCACATAACAGCAATCATGAGATTGCGAATTCACCACCTTTGGATGTGTAAACCATTAGAGTCAGTCACTCATCGACCTATGTTGTACATGCATTGCTTCATGAACTAATATACAATCACCTCCTTTGAGAGGATGACTACACGTTAAAACATGAGACATCCCATCACAATATAAGACCGATATTTCTCATATCCAATCAAGTGTGCCACTTTAGCAGTCACAACCCAATTGAATCACTGAAACTCTCTCATACCAGGGATATAAACTTTAAGTCTCACATTTACTTTATACGTGTGATTTTAGACTTGATGACATGGCCAATTTGTCACTAAAATTACATGTCATGTCAATTACATTACTCAATTCATTGATACACGTTGAACCTTATACATGTTATTAATAAATCAATGCTCTATACATTCCTTATGTAATGATACACATATAAGCTCGCAACGAATTTCCGAAACCATAGAGAAAAGTATGAAAAATACCCTAAAAATCTATTATTTATGGTTCCACATGCATTTTTATATCCTTAAAAATATCAACATGCAAAAAAAAAAATACATCATAATATAAAGAATTTCCATATGAGCACGCCAGTGTCAACCACGCGTCAAACGAAGGTCCCATGTGCCCTTGTGCGCCGCCAAAGTACACAGCACGTGAACTGCACGTGCTGGCGTGCTTGAACCGATCCGGCTGCTGGTTCGACCAGGTTTGATCGGTCCAACCGATCAATAGTCCAATTGGGTCAAGTTGCCCAATCAACCCGTGTTAGGTCAACGGTCAAGTTGGGTTGAGTCGACCCAATAAAACCCGGTTAAGTCAGCTCGGTTGAGAGAATGACGTCAACTCCGGTGAGGCAGTGGCCAAGTCAGTGGACATCACCTACTGCCTTAGGCGGTCATGAGCCCATGCATGCGAGCATGTGAGCACACTCAATGGCGCATGGCACCTCTCGCTAGAACTGCCGCGATGCGTGCAAGCGCATGGCGGCACGTCCAACTTCTTCTAGAGGCGTGCGACCCATCAAAATGCTTGTCTCAACAAAAAGAGTTCAAATATGTGATTCAAATTCACTTTTACCAGTCTTAAAATCATAAAAATGAGCAAAAACAACTTGAAGCCATGTCAAATCCAAGATTCTCAAGGGCAGCCTTCGTTAGAGGCGTGCCTCCCATTGAAATGCTCAGCTCAACAAGATGAATCAGAATATGTGATCGAAATCAAGTTTCATCAGACAAAATTTTCAAAACAGGTCAAATTCCTTATGTTCGAGTTCTAGGTTATACCAGCTCTGATACCAAATATTAGCCGTCGAAATAGCATCTCAGGGTCAACATGGCTAGAAACTTGAGCATATTGGAGGAGAAGACGGAGATTTGCGTACCTGATTTGGAATCCATCGTTCTTTATGCAGAACAACGACAATTTGGACGCTCAGGTTCTTCTCCTTTATAGCTCTTGAATCTTAGCTAAATGAGACTGCCCCTCACAGCTTTCTTATGTGACGTTATAGTGTTTTCGTGAAAGTATGAGGGTTAGAGGATGGATCTTAACGCTATTTATAGAATTTTTAGCCAGGCCCTCTCATCACGGGCTAAGCCCAACTTGGTCTACACAAACCAGGCTCATGTTTAACTATTAAGAAACCTTATGCCTTACCTTGTTAGACTAATCTCATAAAACAGTAAATCACAATCTCAATTGATACAATCGACATCAAGAAAACTCTTGCATGATATACTGAAATCCATGCTATTCGATCACCGTTAGAAGTTTAGTTTAATGCTTCATCGTTCTTATATTGTTGAAGGGTGTCTGACATTTGTGTCTCTGGTTTTGTTTTTATGTGATTTCGTGGAAACTAATCCTTTGTCATCGAGTCGGCCATGGATGAACACCTCGCTGGAGATGCCGTTCCTTCAGCCAAAGAAGCCCACGGTTTAAAGCCATTCAAGTCAGCATCTCTCTCTATTTTAATGTGCTTATGTTTGTTTGTTGCCGATATTGCTAGTGTTAGAGGTTTAGGTACGGTGAGATGTTTATTTTTGGTGTTTTAATGGTCGCTGGAATTGGCCGACCGGAAGTGATGAATGCCGGTCAGTCGTGTTGGCCAGTGATGATGTAGGATGGTGACCAGCAACTAGATGGCAGTGGTGTCGAGTGTTTCTCGATGGCGAAGACGTAGCAGGAGTTCGGCCCCATTAAAGGAGGAGCCAAAAGTTGAAGACAATGCTGGGTTGAAGGAGATGGGCAGAAAAAGACAAAATTGGAAAAAATAATAAAAGAGAAAAGGAAAAAAAACAATAGAAAAATAAAAGGGTCAGGGGGTATTCTGTTGTGGGTTGGGCTCATTTCAAAATGTGGGCCGAAAAAGAGTTAAAAACAAAAAACAGTTCATGGGCTTTTATAATTAATTCTGAGCGAGCTTTTAGGGTTAATATTTTTAGCCCAACCCATTCCAATAGCGTTTGGGTTATTTAGTTGGGTCGGCTTTCTTGACCCGGTCTGAATCCCTTTTATATTAATAAATAAATAAATAATATTAAAAATTAAAAAGGAAAAAATATTATTAAAAATTCAGAAAATGATAAAATAAAAAAAGGTTTAGAAGCTTTGGGGAATAATAAAAATTTCAGAAAATTCGAAAATCAATAATTTTTAGAAAATCATTAAAAATTGGAAAATCCAAAAAATGATATTTTTTTTTAAAAAATAGAGGATCCTTTGAAAGTAAAACCTAGAATTGGATAACCTTTTAGGGCTTTATAATAAGGATTCTTGTTTTGCTTTGTCTTTTTTTTTTTTCTTTTTAATGGACAATTTAGGATGCTTGCATATTCTCTATAATGATTATAATTGATTGTGCTTTTCATTATTTTGATGTTTTTTTCCTTGTTTTAGAATGGTTAGGACAAATCTTTGAATTTTCTTGATAGGGTGCAATGGCATTGGTTAGCATATGATTAGATTATATACTGAAAGGACATTGGCCTTGGGGCTAATGTAATCAAATTCCCGATTCCAAAATCTCTGGTTGCGTAAATAATAAAATATCCTTCCGTATCCTACTAGATTTCTAGCAAAGCCCAAAAAGGCTAGTGGCGACTCTTTAGTCAAAATTGCATAGACTTAATTGATTAAAAATTTGAACGCTTGATGTCGCGTAAGATATGGGCTTGGGAGAGCTCAAATCAATGGAAGGCCATTGGCTCGAAGTTGACAATACTCCTCAACCTAACAAACTCCCTCTCCCATGAGAGGAGTTAGGTCGCAACAATTTCCTTTTTGGACATTGTTTTTGAACATAACTATCACCATACACTTCTTCATTCTTTTTCTGCCGTGCTTTGCTATGAGCTAGTCTACTACCTAAACCAAAGTGGTTCACTTGGGTCATGGAATTTGCCATCAAAAATAGTTCGAACCTGTTGATACCAAAAGTTAATTTGGTTATCGATACGCTTGCGCTTAGCATAAGAATGAGAAATTATTGGGATATGAGCAGGGATAAGTAGCGGTCACGTGCATAACGCATAAGTGTCACCTTAAAGAGCCATCAACGAATATAGAAGGTAAGACATGGCGATCAATGACAATATTCTTTAATACCATGTGTCTAGTTGTTGAAATATGATAACGAACGGTTGGTGGCCGACTATATGAGTACTAGCAACAAGTTTTCATTGGAAGTGTTTCAAATACTATTCAAATCACCAAGACCGTGGGCATCGAGAATGCACATTGTGGAGGGAGCAATTGCCATTCATAGACCCCACCATGGAACGATCATTGATAACTACAAACCCATCAACACACAATGAGGACTATTATACAAAAGGTGGGCAAGGGAATGAAGGAGTATGGGCAAGAACAATGGAAGTTACTTGGAGAAACCCAATCGCTAATCATAGTCGAGGAGCAATTACTACACCTTCACTGTAAATACCACTAGCTATCCAACAAGAAACCCTCCGCACGAATCAAACAAAATGTTATCTTCCAATTATCTATACTTTCCTACGCCGCACTTTAAATTTCCTTAGCTATAGCTTAATATTCACGTCATCGATTAGATTCCGGCGTGTATTTTCATTTTGATACCTCATTATTGATTGAATTCTAGCATTGTATCTTAATATCCTCGATTTATGTCGTCAATTGAATTCTGGCATAATTCAAGATTGATCTTGTAACTTTTGGGCCTTGTCATTGATTAAATTCCGACTCTGTATGGGATTGTATAGTGTTGTTTGGAGTAAAAAAGTTCGATTCCTCTTTGCATAAGATATCTTGTGTCCAGAGTTGGCTCAAAACCCTTGTCCCCTTTAATAAAACCAAAGAATGATTTTCAGTAAAAGATAGTTCATCACATTGTTCTATTTTATCATTTTCATGTAGGCTTATGAGAAACAAGCTAGATTCAAATGTCACCATAAAAAATGCTCGTCATGTCACATTCTACGCATATGATTTTTCTTAAGATTTTTACACATCATTAGATCATAAAAAATTAATCATGTTGAATTAGGGACTTATCACAAGCCCATTAAAACTCATTTGTTTGGGCACCTTAAGGGCCAAATCATGCCTCGTTGTCTTCTCGATATTTGAAGCACGTGATACAAGTTTCGCATTGACTTGTGGCATGTCATGTTTGAATCTCATTTGATATGTGAAAACCATGTATCAATTTAGCAAATTGTAATAGAAATTTTCCATGTCTTTTTTAGTTCAAAGTCACTTTGCAATGTTAATGACTTGTGTGACTTATTTGCACTCTAACTTAAGGTTAAATGTTCTACCCAAACCTTTGTCTCATTCAACCTTATGTAGTGTGCGAGTTTCATGCTTTTTATGCATTGTCTAGGTGATCTTATAGACTACTAAGCATGCATCATGTTCTGATTTGTGCGTGGCTAGTTTGCATGTCTTCATGATTTTCTTATTTCGACTATCAATTTGACCTCAATTGGACTCGAATCCTCTTAGGAATTCTTAGGACTCGGCTTGATCTTTCCAATGCCGCTAATTTTGTGTGATTTTCCTATCATTTGGCCCATTTTTGGCTTTTGTCAATTTAGGTTAGAAATCTGACTTAGGTGAAATTCGGAACCTCTGTTTTACCCTTGTTGAGTCTGACTCTTTGTTATTTTTGTTTTATTTTCTCATTTAAGATTTTTAGGTCGGAGCCTTAACGAACTTTGTTCATCACTCTTTTGACTACGTTGTAGTTAAGTTTCATGTTTGTTAGACCTCGTTTAATAGGTTGAAGATCTATTGATATGTCGTGATGCTCTGTTGTCTTAATGATTTTCTAAGGTGATGTTGCGTTGTTGAATTTTTACAAATTCTTATGTAACCATTTTAGAAAACTTTCACGGAGTTTGTTCCCCGTGATGTTGTGGATATCGTGTAACTTTCTTAGAACAAATTATAAACGGGTTCCTTTTCAATTGTGTTGATTTTATTTACCCTGTTATGCGATGTTTTGTTACAATCCTTTGCTGTGTTTTCCTTCTAGAATTTTTTAGGTTAACTTGCATGTTGAGTCTGCTTCACATTTATTAACGGACTTTGTTCTTCACTTTTGCACTTTATACACAAAAACTCTTGAAAAATAAAAAGCACTTTAGTATGTTTTTTCGACCTTTATGAATGTCATGAACTTGTCTAAATTTTCCTGTTTTTGTCAATTTGAACCTAATTTTAGTTGAAGTGATACTCATGCACACACTTTTTATGTCGTCTTTGAATTTCAAACTTTCAAACCATGCTCTTGGTTTGGTATTGATGTTACCTAAAGTTTGGGACATATTTAAGGCATCTGCAAAGTCGATTAGAGTAGACAGGATGCACCCAATTTAACCTTGACAATTAAATGTGTTCCATAACTGTGATACATCTTTGTTATACCATGAGCATATTTTCTCACAATTCACTATCAATTGTTCTTCAAATAATTTTTTAGCATCGTTTGAACTCTTATAACCTTGAACTTGTTTACCTTTCTTAAATGCATATGATTGTGATTAGCGTGTGTCGACTAAATAAGTGATCCAGTGTTGGCTCATTGAAATTGTTTGCTTGATTGAGGACCATGGCTTGAGGGTCTGCTGGCATGTTTATTTCCCGTTATGCATGTGTTCTTTTAGATGTATGCATAGGTACAATGTATGATTTCATTGGTTGACCTTGGGATTCACTTAGAACATGTTTTAAGGGTTTATAAGCATCGGTTGCCATGCAAGAACACAAAGAGTGGCCAATAGCTGTAAGCTATTAAAATGAATTGGGATAGATTATCAAAGTTATTGACACATGAATTGCAAAAGCCGACCCCGAGGCCTAATTTGTTCATTTTGCACGTGGTTTCAATTGTTTGATTCTTCTTGATTGTCTTGTGAATGTTTTTTTCATTAATGATTGTTTCTTTCCTGTTGTATGTACCTAGTCATAGTTTTAGGTTAGGATTAGAATAGGTCCATGGAGATGGAGATACTTCAAGACTTGAAGACGAGGGAAGGTCGATGTCCTATCCAACCGTATTTTTTGTATCACTTGTCCCCAATATATGTTTCCGGTTATCTCGTATTGTATAAACACCTGACGAGTTGCAAGTTTATTTCTTCCATTATTTTTGTTCATTGCTTAGGTAGTATGTTAGATTTACTGCATTCCCTAAATTGCTTACTTGATTGTTTACTTACTGCATTATCTTTAAATTTCAATAGTTTGCCTTCTTTTCTCTTTCATAGAAGTAGAATAGCATAAAAGCAATCATCCACACATGATCATTTAGCTAGTATAATCGACCTGAAAAAGTAAAAAGAAATGCATGGACACCTTAGGAAACACGACATAATATTAAGTACCAAAACAGCGCTAATAAAAATATTAGTGTAACCTAAGTCTCTGAATCTATAATCTCTAGTTGCATAGAAATTGAGGGACCACTCCCAACCCTCGATTAAGTTTTCTAGCCGACCTTAAAAAAGAAGGCTAGTGGTGACTCCTATCTTTTTAGGTTGTTTTAAATAACTAGATAATAAATGAACATATCGTAAGAGGTATGGGTCTCACCAAGACTCACCAGAGTTTAGCATACCCGATGTGGAAACCTCCTAATGGATAAAGTGATGCCATCCTTAAAGAAGAGAGTACTATTGGGAGGGCTACTATGGTAAAAGTACCTTTAAATTCAGTATCCACATCCGATCTCCTCTTTCAAGATGTGTCACCCTTGTAGGTACGAATCATGACACATTTTGCTATCACATGAGGTACAAGCTTGGGAGAGCTCACAACGGTGAACGAGGGAACTCACAAGGGTTTTTCTCGAAAGATAAGGTGACGACGTCTTTTAGATTGTGAACCATGAGAGAACTCTCATGATCAAGTACTCCTAAACCCGACATTTTCCCTTCCCCACCAAGGGAGGGCCAAGAGAGGTCAGGTCGCAACACACGACCGTTACTCTCTGATCTAAAGGACGTAACCTCAAACTATATCCAAAGAAATCCAACTCCCAAAAGTCCCCATCGACAGTGCTTCCTTACTAAGGGTTACTAACCGAGGAACCTGAAAGGATTAGGAAGAAAAGAGGCAAGATACCACGGCTTAGTGAAATAATATATTTTTTCTAAGCAGATCGAGCAACTATTGTGCATGTATACAAAGTGATATTGGAAACTCGTAATCCAAAATCAAGGTATAAAATATGTATTGAATCACATATGTGTAATTTCATTTTGACAAATCTTTATATAAATTGAAAATACTCATTTAAATCCACCATCACAATACACATATCAATTATTAAGTCCATAGATCAATCTCAAATCACATGTCGATGGTTCATTCCATTGACCAAACTCGTATCACATCAAATCTCAAGGCCTTAGAGGTGGCTTCCACAAGACGACGTTATCATGTAACATTTAGCCCTTGAGTACTTGAGGCCTTAGAGGTGGCTCTCATGAGATTCACATCACTATATAGCACTTAGCCATTGAACAACACTCATCGATAGTACAAGGCTCTATAGGTGGCTTCACAAAATTACGTTATCATGTAGCACTTAGTTCTTAACCAAGGTATATCAATAGTACAAGGCCTTAGAGGTTGTTACCACGTAACTCAAGTTGTCATGTAGTACTTAACTCTTGACTACAAGACCCTAGAGGTGGCTCATACGAAATTAAATTATTGTGTAGCACTTAAAACCTTGACCAATGTATATTAATAATACAAGACCCTAGAGGCTACTCCCACATGACTCGAGTCGCTGTGTAACACTTAGCTCTTGACTATAAGGTGCTAGAGGTGGCTCCCACAAACTAATGTTATCATATAGCACTTAATCCTTTGCCAGTTCATATCACAATTGATTTCACAAACCAAAACATAGTCTTTCACAAATCAATTATTCCATTAACCAATCTAGAATCCATATCATAAACTAGTTTCACATATCGAATGAAGTCACCTTTCATAAACCATAGTCAAAGTTGACATAATTATTTCACAAACCCAAAATATATCATCTTTCCTAACTTCGTTTATCAAACAATAAAGTGACAACATTTTGAAATGTCTTTCATTAAACGTTTCCCAAATCATTTTAGAACACATTCTATAAATCAGTTAGAAACATAATACAAATAAATAAACTTTCACAACACCTTCCATAACAACTTTTTCAAACCATTTTCAAATAATTGAAGAGTAGCAAATGCCCGATCTAGATTTTAATGCAGTAACAATGTTATTTCTTAGCTCATAAAATATCATTTTTAAACATGAGGTCAAAAACTTAAAGAAAGGATAACACCACTCACCTTGAACTGCCTACAATCAAACAATGAAGATTACTTGAACCATTAAACTCACAATCTTATCAAATAAGTGAGGAACAACATTAAAATTTAAAAAAAAAATGCATGTTAAGTCAATTTTTGAGTTTCGAGTTTCGACTAAGGAGTCGTTGAGCTGCGCAGCCATCAGGTGAGGGACTGTTCGTGTAGGTCCAGGAGAGCACAAGCACTGCTACCGTAGATAGGACGCCGGTAGGATGAAAAAAGGGATAGGAATGAACCAAACCATGCACCGATCAGAGGAAGAATGTTTTTGGGGTGATTTTATCAGGGTAGCGTAGCAAAATTTTGGATAAGTTTGTAGAATTTCAATTTGTTATAATAAAGCTGGAGAAAGAAGAATCACTGGCTAGAGTTGTATTTGACTAGTTTGCTTATGTATAACTTTAACGTCATATATAAAAAGGTTTGGCTCGAGAGCTTTTTGTTGTAATGAATTGTTGTCATAATGTAATACAGTTTGACCCTTCGACGGATGAAAGTTTCAAATTTATCAGAAGTTGAGGATGACCCTTGATTACCCTAATCTCGTCGCTTGAGGCAACCCGTTTGTTAGACGGGGGTTGTCAAGGTTACCTAGTAACTATCGTGGATACGACAGTTGAAGAGTTGAAGATCAAAAACATCGCAATAGGTCAAGAATTTCCGAATGTGTTTCTGAAAGAATTGCAAGGTCTGCCACTGAAAAGGGAGATAGAGTTTGTGATTGAGTTAGTATCCGGGCTCCTTACCGGATGGTGTTGTCTGAATTGAAGGAACTGAAGGTGCAGAGGACAGGGCATCATCAACTGAGGATCAAAAAGGAGGACATACCAAAATCAGCGTTTCGTACTTGATACGGCCATTATGAGTTCATTGTAATGCCGTTTGGTTTAACAAACACCCCAGTTGCTTTCATGGATCTGATGAACCGAGTGTTCAAAGAGTATCTGGATCAGTTTATGATCGTGTTCATCGATGATATACTGGTGTACTCAAGAAGCCAAGAGGAGCATAAAAGGCATTTGAGGATGGTACTCCAGACATTAAGGATTCATGAGTTGTATGCCAAGTTCAGCAAGTGTGAGTTTTGATTGACTCGTGTTACTTTCCTAGGTCACGTAATTTCAGGCGAAAGAATCTCCGTGGACCCAACTAAGATTGAAGTAGTTATCAACTAACCAAGATTGACAACAGTGATAGAGATCAGAAGTTTCTTGGGTTTAGCAGGGTACTACAAAAGGTTTGTGGAAGAATTTTCAGCTTTAGCTTCGCCGTTGACTCAACTGCTGAAGAAGGAATAGAAGTTTGTGTGGAATGATAAGTGCAAGTATAGTTTCCAAGAGCTTAAGTAGAAACTGACTACCGCACCAGTATTAACCATACCATCTGGTCCTGGAGGATACAACATCTATAGTGATGCATCATTTAGAGGACTAGGTTGGGTGCTGATGCAACATAGTAGGGTTGTTGCATACATGTCCCATCAGTTAAGACCTCATGAGCTGAATTATCTGACGTATGACTTAGAACTCATAGCAATAATTTTCGCTCTGAAAATTTGGAGACATTATTTATGTAGAGAAAGATTCCAGAAGAGATCTAAAAATGGAACACTAAGGTTTCGAGAATGATTGTGTGTACCTGACGATGTGAAGCTTAAAGAAGAGATCTTGTCATAAGCTTATTGTAGCAGTTACAGCATTCATCCTGGTAATACAAAGATGTATCGGAATCTGCATCAACACTATTGGTGGACTGGTATGAAGGCGAACATCGCCAAGCATGTCGCCAAGTGTTTGACGTGTCAGCAAGTGAAGGCATAGCATTGTAAGCCAGGAGGACTTTTGCAACCTCTCGAGATTTCCGAATGGAAATGGGAACACATCACAATGGATTTTGTGACAAACTTACCAAGGAGTCAGAAAGGTAATGATTTCATTTGGGTAATGGTCTACAGACTAACAAAATCGGCTCACTTCATCACCGTACTAAAGGACCTTGATTTGGACAGGTATGCGGAGTTGTATGTGCGTCATATTATTCATCTGCACGAAGTGCCAGTGACGATACATCATATCGAGACCCAAGATTCACAGCTGCCTTTTAGAAGAGTTTGTAGGCTGCTTTAGGAATGAAGCTACAATATAGTATCGCCTATCATCCTTAGACGAATGGCCAATTCGAGAGGACAATTCAAACCCTCGAAGACATGTTGTGAGCTTGCATGTTGGATTTCAAGGGAAGCTGGGAGGAACAGCTTCATCTTGTCAAGTTTGCCTACAACAACAACTACCGACAGAGCATTCAGATGGCTCCTTTTGAAGCGTTGTATGGTAGAGCATGCAGAACGTTAGTGTGTTGGGATGAGGTCGGAGAATGGAAGATCATAGGCCCAGAGTTGGTTCAACAGTCAGTGAATGCAGTTGCCGTTATCAAAGATAGATTAAAGACCGCTCAAAACTGCTAGAAAAGTTATGCGGATAAGTGTCAAAAACCATTGGAATTCCAAGTTGGTGAGCACATCTTTCTAAAGGTATCACCAATGAGGAGTACTTCACGCTTCGGCAAGAACGGAAAGCTGAGTTCAAGGTACGTGGGTCCCTTTGAGATTCTAGAAAGAATCAGGATCCTAGCGTATCATCTTACACTGCCACCGAGGTTGGCGTAAGTGCATGACGTCTTTCATGTGTCGATGTGGAAGACATATGAACCTGACCCGACCCACGTGCTAAATTTTGTAGAATTAGACATGGACAAGTCGTACGTGGAAAGCCCGATTTAGATTGTGGATCAAAAATGAGATATTATGCACACCAAGACAATCTCGTTGGTTAAAGTGGTCTGGCAACACCACGGCACAGAGGGAACAACTTGGGAAAGTGAAGATACGATAAAACGACTATACCCCCACCTTTTTGTTTAAAGATTTGTAAGGGTTTAAATTTCGAAAATGAAATTTTTATAAGAGGGGAAGAATTGTGACATCTTGATTTTCAGGTTTCGTTTACAATTGAATAAGTTGGGCTTTTCATTGACACACCTATAATTCTTTTCGCTAAGCTAATCACTCACGGGATAATTAGTCTATCAAATGAAGCCGTTAAGGAATCTAAACGCAATAGACTTGAGAATTCGACCAGGAATCGATTGCTCGACCATGCTAATCTATAAGGGTCATTACAGCACTATCAAAATCGATCAAAGATTGGAGATAGGTCGATTTGACAGAGGTATGTGATTAATGTGTAGGTAATTCCACCTAATTGTAAAATTTCTGTCGAATAGCACTAGACCAATTTTTCTGTCATTTCTGTATCCTGTGTTCGTATTTGAAACCTCGAGATTCTCACGACAATTGAAAGTCGCCAATGTGTCGAAGATGTACAATGTCGCTAAAAAATAATCGACCACGGGTCAAATGCATTAAAAATTCCTAAAAACTACCTGGTATGATATGTCACGTTAAAATTGCATCAGATTGAAATTAACCATGGAATTAAACCCGATTTTAGAAATTGAAAGTTTTGTCATGTCACGATTTATTTTAGGAATGTCGACTCATCCTCCGAAAAGTTTTCGGCAAGCTCGGGATTTTTACGGGAAATCAATTCGGACGATTCGGAAAAGAAAGGAAATTCGGAGAGGCCAAAAAGAGTGGATGTTTGGCCTCTTTAGTGAGCTATTTGGTGAAGGAAAATTGTGGAAATTGTGTGGGCTTCCTCCTTAGCAAAATTGGACATCAAATTAGGGAATTTAGTGAAGAAATTGAAGTCCAAAGTGAGGAAATTCGAAGGCTTGGTGTGGGGGTTGCAATATTTGGCTTCAACTTGGTTATTTGTGGAAATTATATGCAAGTTATTTGTGCAAATTATATGCAAGAAAGTAATGGGGGACCATGAGGATAAGCATGAAGACTTCTTGGACCTTGTATTAATGAATTTTGGATATTTTCATTTGACTTTCTTCTCTCTCTCTTTCTCTGTCTCTCTCTCTCTCTCTCCTCCCCCCTTCTCTTCTTCGTGCGCCCGCTTCCTCCCGATCCCTTCTGTTCTGCCTTCTTTCATTTTTCATTCGAAGCAGCCCACCTCCACGTCATTTCTCTCTCCCCCTAGCAACGACCAAATCCCCTCTGCACGCCCATGCTCGTGAACTCTCGCCTCCTCCATTTTTCTCCCTTTCGCTGCCACGTCCGAGTCAACCAACGAAACAATTCCCCCAGCGTCAACCCCTCTCTTCGCCTGTTCCCTCCACCAAAGCAACCCACGATCGCCTCTCTCCTTCGTCTACCCATCTCCAACGTTCACCCCATCATCACCCCCTGTCCTGCCACGTGCCAGCTCCATTTCCATGCCCCAACTTCGTTAAGACAGCCCCACCAGTCAACTTCAACGGTCAATTGACCGCACGCCTTCACGCCAATGAAGCCCATTGTCTGCCCATCTTCTCCACCAAATCTCTCTCTCTCTCTCTCTCTCTCTCTCTCTCTCTCTCACTGCCCCTTCACCCAACGATTCAGCCCCTAGAAAACTTCACGTTGACGCCAGCAGCTCCTTCCCGTTTTTCTTTGTTCGGCCAGCGTTTCCTCCGCAGCTCAGACAAGCCCAACCACAAGCCACCAAAGCCAGCTTAGCCCAAAGCCAGCAACCGATCGGGCAACAAGCAGTGGGCTTGCTGGGCTTTTTCAGCCTGGTCCGAGCTCCTGTTAGCATTGCCATAAGATCAAGTTTCGGCCGCCGTCGCGCCACCATCGCCATGAACCGGTTTTTGCGCTAAACCGGTGAGTTTATGCACTAAACTCTAATTATGGTGTTAATGACACTTAAGGGGTGTTTAGATTAAATTAAGATTAGATTAGTGTAGTTATTAGCTTGTTTAGTTAATTTAGGTTAGTTAAATTAGTGAATTAGGTGGTT
Source organism: Eucalyptus victrix (assembly GCA_016097545.1). Classification (NCBI taxonomy): domain Eukaryota; kingdom Viridiplantae; phylum Streptophyta; class Magnoliopsida; order Myrtales; family Myrtaceae; genus Eucalyptus; species Eucalyptus victrix. The sequence continues at coordinate 26,694,152 of CM027840.1, read as the reverse complement.
AGAAATTTTAGTTAGATAGTTTATTACGTGGCCTTGTAGTTAGAATGGTTAGTATAATTTTATAAGTCCAATAGGTGGTTAGATTAGCAATTTTTAGCCTAAGTTGGTATTTATTGAATTAATATGTATTTATTTAATTAATTTTGGAAAATATTTAATTATTTAATGTTTTTCAAAAATTAGACCGAGATAATCGGTATTCGTGCTGATTGCAATTGTGTGTTCAGTTTATGCAATTGGGTATTATTTTGTGCAAATTGAGTGCCGATTGGAATTTTGATTATTAATCCCAAAATTTGTGAATTTTGATATTTATTCAGAAAATCCTGAGTGTTGGGTTTTGACACCGAAAATAGTTTTATATATTATATAAAATAGTGAGATTTTAAAAGGAAGGGTATCACTTTGTAAAGTCAGATCTGACCGTGTACCCACACATGATTATTTTCACCGGGTGTTTTTAATACAAAGAAAATAGGTCAAGTGCATTATCTTAATTGAGACATTTGAGTGCAATGCATGGTGTCCTTGGCGGTATTTCAATGATCGTGTGTTGGTTAAGAAAAACCGTCCCAAGCTGTTAAGCTGGACGTTACCCCTATATGGAACACCCCTAGACAACGGAAGCCGGTCGCAGTAGATTCTGGACCTATACTCCTTCAAGAAAGCCATCTAGGAAAGACGTAGCCGTGCTCAATGGGGTGAGACGACGTCTGGCTATGCCAGAAGATCGCCGAATAGTGAGTAAGCCGTGCTATAAGCTAAGATCAAAACTAGGGATGCATGACTAATTGAGTTGAATGGGCTGGATTATGGGACAAAATTGTGTGGCACGGTATGGGACATGTCATAACGATTTGATCCTATAATCAGGACCCCTGTGCTTGGTTGAAATTGAGTGTGGCGTTCCAGTTGATGAGCTTATTTGATGCTCATGCTTTTGTGGCTGTCTGTGATATGAACTGTGCTGACATACATGGAGGATCTGGGACAAGGTAAGTCCCTATGATTGTGTGATTGTGTGGTTAGGACGTCTCTAGACATATCACCCTCCTAATCAAGGTTTAGAGCATGAACTCACTGAGATTTATATCTCATCCCGTCGTAGCTTCAACTTTTCAAGACCGTAGGATAGAGGACCTGGAGCCGAGCTGAGGGATCTAAGGTGTAGGTCAGATAGGACAGCTTCTTTTGAGATCCGGCTTTTTTGTAGGCTTTTGGGTGTTGACTTTTGTATATGACTCAGTTCATATATAAAAGCATGTTTTGTTTGTGAATTTATTTCCTGTTTTTCTATCCCAAGCTGATGATGTCAGGGGATTTGTTATTCGCTTCAGCATGTGCAATAAAATGAATGGGTCGGCGACACGTCCTGAGACATCGCAAATTTTATCAACCACCGAGAGATAGGCACGCGCTCGAGGATCGGGGCATGACATGAAGGGTTTCAATTTGCAATTGTCCGCAAAGTCGAACAATCTTTGAAGCTTCCTCCTTCGCTTTCCAACTCAAGCTCTACTAGATAATTCAACCCCAAACGTCAAAATCATTTGCTTACCCCGCGGGGCTTGCTTTCCCCTATTTAATGTTTAACTTTTATTATAAAAGAAAGACCGTTGATGCCAAGTTTGTCCTATATAACAAGCCGAGCGGCCTCCTCAACACGAGGGAGGAGAAGCGCGAAACTCTCCCTTTTGCGACACTCCGTCGCAAGGTACCAAGCCAGAAACAATGCTTTTCTTCTTCTTGCTCTTTCTCGACGCCACCACCACTAATTCCCCATCGATCCATCCTCAACCACTCTCTCCGAGCCCATGTCCAAGTCCGCGTACCAATAGCATATTCCTCCTCGCTGGGCAGAGCAACATGGCGGGCCGGGGCGGCGTTGACCCATCCACAGGGTGGGATGGCGTCATCCCTCCCGAGTGCAGTCCCAACCCATCGATCCTCCAGCTCACGGTGAACCTCACATGGGTCGAGGCACAGGAGCCGCTCCACGCAGACATTGACACGAATGCAACAAATGGGATCAGCCCCGGTATGGGCGTTGCCAACGCCATCATGAGCCAGGATTGGAGTCTGGGCTTGGTGTGTTTGGTGCCGTGTGCAATCGGCGGGACGAAAATAAGCGAGTGGTACCAAGGAGAGAGCGACACGGTGGAGGAAAGCGACGCGGTGCAGTACAAAGTGAGGCTGGAGAAGTTCTTTACGGATGTGAGGACTGATCTGCAGTCGCCTGAGCTACCAATTTTCCAGGTGATTGAATTTCTCTTTTATGCTTCATTTCGGAATCAATTGCATCTTTCACTTTAGATTGTTCAAACAAATTATGATAAAATTATAAATGAAAGTTGCTATTTAAATTAAGCAAATGGCGATCATGTTGATGTGGTACGTTCTTAGTCTATTTTTATTCGAGACCAGACAAATAATAGTTAGATATGCATTTTGATAGTAATGGCTTGCAAAAGGGTCCGTTGGAGTCAATGTGATGTGTTTCTTTTCTGCAGCTTTTTAAATAAAGATGAATAATAACAAGAAATGGCCCATTAACGGTAGAAACCTAGGGTTTTCTACGGGGTAGGGGCATTCACCTTAGGTCCCCGAGCGGCTTTTCCTCTAAAATAAGTTCATAATAATCGGAATTCGGCCACTCATCTCATTAGATTGATGAACCGGACATCAAGAAATAGTGATATTCACACTAACCTCTTGAAAACAAAAAATTACATTTTAATGCGATTTTTTTAATTCGCTTCAATGGATTACATTTTATTACTTAATTGCATGTTTGCTCTGCGTTTCGGAGCAGGTGGCTATCGCATCAGGACAGGGAAATTTCACCGACGCGGTGAGAAAGGTCCAGCATGGGCTTGACCTTCCGAACGTGAGAACCGTCGACGCCAGGGGGCTGCCTCTCGAACCTGACCAGCTCCATCTAACCACCCCAGCCGAGGCCCGGCTTGGCCAGATTCTGGCCGACGCTTTCCTTCAGGCTGTGTTATCGGCAAAAGACAGCTCCTCTTCTGTGTAATTTCTGTACTAGTTAACATGACAAGGTAATAGTCTTTGGATGGACAAAGCCAGGAAAGATCAATTAGTATGCACCTTTTTTATATCTGCTTTTTACTTGCAAATTTGGAATGGTCATTTAGTATGTGTTGTAGAATATTATTCTCATAAATAATTAATCAATTAACAACAAACGGATCCATACATGATTGTAAAACACCGAGATCAATAAATACAGCAGAATTAAAGCGTACCTGTTTGAGCCATTGCTTCACTTGCAGAAAAATAGATCACTCTGATAATCAGGGATCTATCGGAATGCCAGATCTTCCTCTCTATGACCTATTCGATATAGCAGCTTTCAATGGGATTAAAGCAACTGATAGGTATAACCTACCCTTTTATAGGCTAGAGAGGGGACCTAGCAAACCCTAATCAATAGCGTGTCAACTGGGCCCTTCCCATTACGGGCTTCAGTCAAACACAATTGCCTACACTTTGCTGCTCAACTAGGCCCGTTAACAATAGATGCCTATACCCAATTCAATCAGATCACTTTAGGGTTCAACAAATATTGGAATATCCATTAACCCGATTATTTAAAATAGAAAATCAATTAATTAATATAAGCCCATATTATAGGAAATTTCCAACATTCTCCCACTTAGGCTACATTAATTAATTTATTTTATTTTGAAAAAGATTTTATATTGAAAATGACACTATTGGGTTAATAACTGAAAACTTTGTTTTATGTGGCCACAACTTTAAAAAATAATATTCCAATAATGGCATCTCAATACCAATCCAATCTTATATAACCTCAATATAGGACTATGGAGATCAATGTGTTAAGAAAATACCACAACACAAGACCTTCCATAATCACATATAATAAGCATTATATTTTCATGGATCATGGGCCTAGTAGTGTAGTAAAAAATAGTGCCAATATGTGATCAAAATATACACTATTTTTTATCGGTCCTCAATGCAATTTTTCAACGACATGAAACTGCATTAGCGCAATTTCTAAACAACATGAAATTGCCTCAGTGCGATTTCTAAACAACATGAAATTGCACAATTATGTCACAATCCAACATGAGATCTCATAATCAGTGACATCCAGTCATCTTTAAACTAAAATTTGTTTAAAGATACTGTTTTATACTTCCATTTCTCAGTCAACAGGAGAAAAAATAACGATAGAGTCAATAACAGCAATCATGAAAATAAATGCTTTAATAGATATCATAAAAGCATTATCAGTCTGCACATAACTATAATATCCAAAAGTACAAACTATATAACTCCCACTAACAAAAGAAATCAAAAGATTCTAAAACACCCATATTCTTTACATGTTCTTTAAAATAAATGGGTCGTAAGCCTTTTGTTAGAGGATCAGCCAACATGGACTCAGTTCTGATATTTTCAATTACAACGTCTCCATTTTTGACCAAGTCCTTAACAGTATAATATTTGATCTCCATGTGTTTGGATGCATTACTAATTTTGTCATGCTTGGAATAAAACACAGCTGCAGTGTTGTCACAGTAGATCACCATAGGTCTAGCAATAGAGTCCACAACACGTAATTCTAAGATCAAATTTCTGAGCCAAACTACTTGAACTGACGCGCCGTAGCACGCTACAAACTCAGCATACATTGTAGAGTTCGTAATCAAGGTTTGCTTTGTGCTCTTCCAAGAAATAGCACCTCCAGCCATCATAAAAATATATCCATAAGTTGATTTTCTATCATCTGAACAACTAGCAAAATCAGCATCTGAATATCCAATCACTTTTAGGTCCTCAGCTTTGCTATACACGAGCATAAAGTCTTTTGTTCGTTGTAGATATCTCATCACCTTCTTAGCCGCAACCCAATGTTCTTGACATGGATTCGATAGATATCTTCCAAGAGTATTTACAGCAAAAGCAATATCAGGTCTGGTACATACTTGTGCATACATAAGACTGCCAATTGCACTAGCATATGGAACATTTTTCATGACTTCCTTTTCAACATCATTCTTGGGGCATTGATCTATGCTCAACTTATCTCCTTTCACAACAGGAGCTTCACCTGACTTACAGGTCTGCATATTGAATCTTTTCAAAACACGATCTGTATAACTTTTTTCCGAGATAACCCCAAAACCTTCTTAGATCGTCACGATGAATTTCAATGCCTAGAACAAAAGAGGCTTCCCAAAATCTTTCATATCAAACTTTTAGATAGAAAATTTTTGGTGTCATTCAATAGATCAACATCACGTTAGCAAGTAAAATGTCATCTACATAAAGTACTAAGAAAATATATTTACTCCCACTTACTTTCATGTAGATGCATTGATCAAACTTATTTTCTTCAAAGCCAAATGATCTCACAACTTTGTGAAATTTTAAGTACCATTGACGTGATGCTTGTTTGAGACCATATATAGACCTTTGAAGTTTGCACACCATATGCTCCTTTCCGGCTTCTTTAAACCCTTCAAAGTTGCTGCATATATACTTCTTCATCCAGATCTCCATTTAGAAAAGCTGTCTTGACATCCATTTGGTGAAGCTCTAAATCAAAATGAGCCACCAAAGCCATGATTATCCGAAAAGAGTCTTTAGTAGATACTGGGGAAAAGACTTCATTATAATCAATATGTTCTCTTTGTGTGTACCCTTTTGCGACTAACCTTGCCTTGAATCTCTCGATGTTGCCTTTATTGTCTTTCTTAGTTTTGAATACCCATTTGCAGCCGATTGGTTTATGCCCATCAGGCAAATCAACTAGTTTCCACACTTGATTAGTTGACATGGACATCATCTTGTCATTCATCGCTCCTAACCATTTATCTGCCTGATCACTATTAAGAGCTTCTTTGAAGGTCGTCGGATCAACTACTCTTCCAATGTCAAAATCAGCTTTTCCAAGATAGACATGATAATCATTTAAAAGTGTTGGTCTTCTTTGTCGTTTGTGATCTTCGCAAGGCATTTCGAAGCCGCATCATTCATCTGGGGAATTTCATTTGTAATGGGAGGATCTACCGTCATATTTTCGGTATTTGCTTTTTGCTGAATTTCCACTCTGCTGGGATCTCGCATAGAATCATCATGCAAGATGGGCAATGGAATAGAAACCATTTTGTTTGGTTCTTCCCTTTCAAAAGATTGAGAAGAACTCTTTTCAGCAACATCTAATTCCAGGAATTTGGCAGTTTGAGATTCAACGATTCTAGTGCCTCGAGTAGGACAATAGGATCTATACCCTTTAGAATGATCAGGATATCCAATAAAGTAACATCTAGTAGTCCTGGAATTCCGTCTTCTTCGAGAAGGATCATAAATTTTCACCTTGCAGGACAACCCCAAACTCAAAAATGATTCAAGCTAGGTTTCTTCCCCATCCACAATTCAAAAGGTGTTTTCGGCACCGATTTACTAGGTACACGATTCAAAATATAAGTTGCCGTTTTAATCGCATCACCCCATAAGTATTCAGGCAAATTAGAACTGCCCATCATACTTCGTTTCATCTTCATGAGTGTGCGATTTCGCCGTTCAGCTACACCATTTTGCTCAGGACTCCCAGGCATTGTATATTGAGCAACAATACCACAGTCCTGCAAATATTTTGCAAACGGTCCCTTTTGTTGTCCAACCTCAGTATATCGCCCATAATACTCACCACCACGATCAGACCTGACAATCTTGATAATTTTTCCCAATTGTTTCTCAACTTCAGTACGAAACACTTTAAACATTTCAAGTGCATCAGTCTTCTCCTTAATTAGATAAAGATAACAATAACGGGAAAAATCATCAATGAACATGATGAAGTATTTATTTCCACACAAGGTGGTTGAGTATGGCCCACTAATATCAGTATGAATTATCTCCAATAGACTTTGACTCGAGAGTAGCACCTTTCTTCTTTGTTTTAGTTAATTTTCCCCTCACACAATCAATACAAGTCTCAACATCATCTCGAGTCAAGAGGAGGGAGAATATCAGCCATAACAAGTCGTTTTACCCGTTCTTTGGAGATATGCCCCAATCGCTTATGCCATAGCATTGAAGATCTATCTTTGATTAAAGATCTCTTAGCAACAACATTCTCGACATTGAAAGAGCAATATGGTCTATCGGGAAATAAGGATAATCGATATAATCCATCAAACAAAACACAATTCCCAATAATTCTGGAATCATAACTCAAATCCACTCTTTTATTCGCAAAATGAAGACAATATCCAGCTTTGTCAAGCGAAGAAAGAGATACTAAGTTTCTCCTAAAATTAGGAACATAAAAGACATTGTTCAAGACAAGCTGAAAACCAGAATCTAAATTCAAAACAACTGTCCCTATGCGCTCCACATCAACTCCAGTATTGTTTCCAACTTTAAGCTTTGACTCCCTCAGACTTGGACTCCTTAGATTTGTGAGACCCTTGGTGACTTTCTTTTCTTGTTTTTAGCCAAGCTTGGAATTTGTAGCAATTGGCTCTCTTGTGACCCTGCTTCTTACAGTGAAAACATTTAAAATCCTTATCTCCATTTCTTCCATAGTTCCCATTTTTCTTAAAGTCTTGCCATTTCTTTGGGCCATGAGCATTTGACCCCTTAGGCTTCCATTTGCCTCTAGATGAACTCAACTTGGCATTGGTAGTTAAGTGGGCATACTCATACTTTTCCTTCTTTAATTTCTCTTCCTCAGTCACACACTTAGCAATCAAGGCATTAACACTCCATGTCTCATTCTGAGCATTATAAGCAGTTTTAATCTGGCTAAATTCAGCTGGCAAAACATTTTAGGCTTGATGCACAATATAATTTTCAGAAAGAACAATTTCATGGGCCTTAAGTTTGGATTGAATGTGAACCATCTTCAGTATAAATTCTCTAACACCCATAGCAGCATCATACCTCATGTTCGTTAACTCACTCAGCAAGTTCCCAACTTCAGCTTTATCTGAGACTCTATATCTTTCTCCCACTGCTTCAAGGAACTGTCTGGCATTCGTATCTTCCGGCAAACCACTAATCAGATGCTCAGCAATAGACCTCTTCATAGCAATGAGGCTCAGTCGATTAGATTTTTCCCATCGAGCATAATGGGCCTTTTGATCTGCAGTACTTTGATCATTGGGCCTGGCAGGTTCATCCTCACGTAGAGCCAAGTCCATATCAACAATGCCCAAAGCAAACTCTATATCTTGCTTCCATCTTTTAAAGTTTAATCCAGTTAACATTTCCACCGTGGCATTGTTGTTATTTACAGCAAAGGTAACTGTTTAACACACACATGGGCAATAAGCTACTCAACAAAAATAATCAGTACATCATAAACTCCCCTTTGAGTAGAGTGTATAATGCACCATTATTTTTCCCAGCATGAAATTTATAAAGCAACAAGGAGAATTACATATAATTGTCAAGGATCCATCCCCTTTGGGCAGACAAATCCTTTAAATCATACATCTCCATAATATCAACATAGAGGGGAATTACATATAATTTTCAAAACATTTATCCCCTTTGGGCAGATAAATATTTTTCAATTATACATCCCCATCTTTTAAATATGGCAATTAAACTTCATGCTATTTTTCCAAATTAATATGCACAATAACCCCCTTTGGGCGAGTAATTGTATATATTAATCTTTTATCAATAGGGAACTCCAAAATTTATGCCCAAAATTCATCAAACAATATGAAACACTTCACAACATGTGTTTCTAAAGATCATATTGCATTCTTTCAAACAACAATTTTTGCCACAAAATTTTTTTTTTTTTAAAATTCTATTATTATATATATTTTTATTTTATTTTATTTTAATATTATTATATTAATATTATTTTAATAATACAGACCCAACCCGTGGGCCCTTACCTACGCCCGGCCCGCACGCAAGCCACTTATAACGGGCGGGCCGCGAATAAAATTGGCCCACAAATTCAAAACATACAAATTAATAAAAAAAAATAGCTAAGCCCATTAATTTTGGCCTCTGGGTTCTGGGCGTGAGCCCAGAACCTTTATGTTTCTTTAATAAAGGTCCTGGGCTACGCCTAGAACCTTAAACATAAAAAAAACCAAAGAAGGGATGGGCTACGCCCATCCGTTCGTCTGGCCCGGCTGGAGGGTCTTCTTCAACCTCCAGCCGGCTCCCGAAGTGGCAGAAAACCGGGTCGTACGACCCGGTTTCGACTCGAAGCTCCAAAATACCATAGAAACACTTATTTTTTATGAAATTTGTCCATGGATATTGCATATAACATCAATAGTATTGATTATAATGAATTAAACAGAGAAAAAACTAACTAAATCTACCACATGCAAGCTTCAAAGTTTCGGATTAAAGCTCCCATGGCCGAATTTCGAATTTCCTAAATTTAAACCCTAATAACTCAATTTAATACAACAAAAGATACTAAAATAAATATATAACAATACCCATGCAACGTTTTACATCAAACATCAATCGATTGCAAGTAATTTGCAAATTCTAGAACTTTTTCACATATAAACCCTAGAATTTCAAATCTAAAATTCTCTATCAAATCTCAACGAAATTATGCAAAATATATATGGTTGGAAAGATCTCGACATGTAGAACAAAAGCCCTATGGTTATGGGATTAATCACGCAAAAATCAAAACAAAAAAATAATGCCCATATTCGGCTCAAAGAGGAGGATTTCGAATTTGTCCATAAAAAAAATTTTGGGTTCTACAATCATATACGATCGGCTCTGATACCACATGTAGAATATTATTCTCATAAATAATTAATCAATTAACAACAAACGGATCCATACATGATTGTAAAACACCGAGATCAATAAATATGGCGGAATTAAAGCATGTTTGAGCCATTGCTTCACTTGCGTAAAAATAGATCACTCGATAATCGAGGATCTATCGAATGCCAGATCTTCCTCTCTATGACCTATTCGATATAGCAGCTTTCAATGGGATTAAAGCAACGATAGGTATAACCTACCCTTTTATAGGCTAGAGAGGGACCAAGCAAACCCTAATCAATAAGCAATGTCAATGCCTTCCTTCCCATTACTGGGCTTTAGTCAAACACAATTGCCTAAACTTTGCTTTGTTCAACTAGGCCCGTTAACAATAGATGCCTATACCAATTCAATCAGATCACTTTAGGGTTCAACAAATATTGGAATATCCATTAACCCGATTATTTAAAATAGAAAATCAATTAATTAATGTAAGCCCATATTATAGGAAATTTCCAACATGTGTTGCTTGGAAAAATCATTCAGCAACGAGCAGTATTACTCTCTTGTTCAAATACGTGTTTGGTGCGAATAATCAGTATACCGGTTGTTATAATATGTCGCGAGTTTGAGCCCACAAACGAAGTCCAATCCGAGATAAGTTACTATTTGAGGACGTTGAAATATGTCCCTTGGAAATCCATATTATTTGTCCAGTGTTAGAGTCCGAGTTGGATTATTTATGTGGATATCCGAAATATCGAGGAAAGGATGATACTGCATCTTCCTATTAGGATTTGGACGCAACCAAAAGAAAAATAAAAGAAAGAAAAGAATGGCTGGACTTTGCTTCTTAATCTTAGCCGGCAAAGTCAAAGAAAGATACGGATTTATTCCGTCCAGAATTAGATTGGGTTCGTAGGGCAAAGATATATATAACTAAAGATGAGCTCGTGGCTGTGGGTTTTCTAAGGTGGTCACAGAGAAATACCGAAGCACCGTTTCCAAGTAAATGCCTGACATTAGGGATGATCAGTTCCCGACCTGATCCAATTCCATTTAAGAACCGGGAACCAAACCAAGAGAACTGGTTCCTATTTTTTGGGATCGAGAACTGGACCAAACAGTCCTAAGACTGGGAACCAAACCAAGCCGACCAGTCTGGGCCGGTTCAATCCAATGGAACCAACCACTAAGCAAAAAATATAAATAAATAAATAAATAATAACTTTTAAAAAAACTAAAGTTATTCAAATTTTATGGTTTATTGTTATTTTACGAAATTAAAAAATATATTAAAAAAGGAGTTAGTACGGTCTATCGATCAGTCCAATCCGATTCTCCTTGGAATCGGAAACCAAACCGAAAATCAGCGGTTTCAATTTTATGGAACCAGGAACCAAACCGACGCCCCCAGGAACCAAACCAAACCGGCTAGTATGGTCCAATCCTAATGGTTTCTGGTCCAAGTAGTCCAATATGCCCACCCCTACTTGACATGCATTATTTCATAGGCGTTGCTTGTGAATTACATTCAAGAAGATTTAGTATTCAAGCAGATTAAATTTTGGTGAGTTCAAGATTTGTTAACTCCTTCGTAATATTGAAAGATTATTTCACAAGGAATTGTGGAGTAAAGCGCTACATGGGTTATTGGGTCTAATTGGGGCTTGAGAAATACTGAGAATATTTAAGTGATTCAAGTGTAATTGTAATCATCGTTATGTCGTTTGATCTAAAGTGAAATTCATTGCCACTCTCCCATGGACGTAGGTCATTATGGCCGAACCACGTAAATTTAGTATACGATTTATTTTTTTGTTCGGTTTATTTTATTATTTAATGATTCACTTTTCGCAACACCGGTCCTTGTGCATTCACTAGCTAAAGACAGTACTAAGAACAGAGATTTGTGTGGAGTCAATACTTATGGTCATGGCTGGTGAATTACACCGGCAGACAGTATGATTACACAAGCAACTTGTGCAGAGAAGCGTCAAGCTAGAACTAGAAGTGCATATGACGCACGTTATAGTCGACTTCTCTTAGAAGTATCCAATATAGTCGTTCTCCACGGTTTATTATCCAATGGCAAGATGCTCGTGCGTTCGCAAGAAAAATAATATGCATAAAATTATAACAAAATACACCTTCACATCAATCAAATTCTTCATCAGAGTTTATGCGGAATGTCATTTAAAGTAGATCTGAATTCCATCATTCAGATTTATACTCCAATTAAAAGAAAACATGAGACATAAAATTGCAACACTTATCGAATTATAAAATAAGTAAATGGATGTTTGGAGCACATAATACAATATAAACAACTAAGAAACATATAAAGCAGAAAACATGGTTTTCCTCCGATTATTGGATTATGTGCTTTGTGTCACTGACTTGGTTTGGGCAACGAGAACTTGAGCTCCGACACCGAGGTGTTGGGCTAGGTCTCAATGGACTTGCCCTGGCACTGCAGACCCAATCCTAGGCCGCGAGGTCCTGGGCCTGAACTTGATGGACCTAGGTGCGGGTTTCAAGGATCGGGGCCCAACCTCGATGGACTCGAGTGCAAACGTCAAGTCAGGCTCCCAATCTCAACCTCAATGGACTCAGGCACAAGCATCAAACACTTGACCTAAGCCTCAATGGACCAAGGACCAAGCGTCAAGGACCAAAGTTGGGCCTCGATGGACTTGGGCATGGGCGGGCACAAAGATCCCCGGCCCAACCTAGATGGACCTAGATCCAAACACAAGGGACCGGGGTACTGGAGACTAGAGACCGTTGATGAACCTGGATGTGGGCACCAATATTGGAGTTTGAGGCCCGACCTCAATCGAACCAAGCTCGAGAGTCAGGGTCAAGGCTCAACCTTGATAAGCCCAAGCCTGGGCATCAAGGACTTAGGACGAGCCTCTGTAGACCTAGGCCAAGGCCCTAGAGAACCAAGCACAGGGATTGGGTTCTCGGGCTGAGTTTCGGCAAACCTAAAGACCAATGCCTATGCTCATGCCCAAGAGTTAGGGATTCGAACTTGAGACCCCATGCCTACGTTGGGTTCCTTGACTACCCATGCACAAATCACTAGCATTCAAAATAGTTTATATCTATTTAGGAAAATCATATTTTTCTTACCAAATAACAGAAAATATTTTCTAGTTCATTTTTTTATCTCAGTCAAATATCAGAAAATAATGTTATTTTCTTAAAAAGTGATTTCTAGAAAAAAAATTTCCAAAAATTTCACGTTTCAACGGAACAAAGAAAGCCAAAGTGAGGGAAAAAAAACCACTAATAGACTAACCTTTAATTTACTTGGTAACTGACCAAAAAAAATTTTACTTGGTAAAATTCTCACAAAATGACCAGGTTACCCTTAAATTGTAATTTACAGAGTGTCCCACGACTCAATTCGATGAACCAGACGCGACCAATCACATGAATGACTTTAATCATCTAATGCAAAAAAAAAAAAAAATGCAATGGTTTCATGAAAACAATATTTTTGGTAGGGACTATAAATCCCAATTGTCTGTGCTTTTCCTTTCTCCTTTTTCTATTTAAGAAAAACTTTAAATAAAATTTGAGATAAATGCATTGAAAGTTCTAAAACTTGTCACAAAATTACAATTGAATACTAAAACTTTCAACAAGTATAGTTAACTTCTAAAATTTATCAAGAAAATACATTCAAATCATAAAACTTGTTACTTAAAATATAATCGAATTCTAACTTTTTTTTTTAAATGCAATTGATTGAAGGATTCAATTAGACCAACTTGATAATTTTGAAGACTCAATTGCACTTTTAGAAAGTTTTAAGACTCGGTTGCATATTCGTGACAAATTTTTGGACTTAAATGCATTTTTGTAGCAAATTTTAGAATTTTCAATATACTTATCCCATAAAATTTAGGTGTCAATGGTCCTAAAATTTGAAGTGGTAACACTTGGCCTCACCAATACATTCTTGATATGAAATAAATCTCCTACATAGGCGATACTCCAAGTACCTATTGTTCGGCCATTACGGACTTTTTAAGAGTTGTGCTCGTGCTTTTCAACAGAACGACCACGAGGAAGACACTGCACTGTAGGCCGATCCTATGCATCCTTTTGAAGCACAATATTGAAATTTGGGCAAGAAACAAGCTCCGATCCTCGCTTTTAGCTTGGGCCTCGGCCTTTCTTTTGAGCTTAATCCACAAATTTCCCTTCATCATGCCAATTGGTTAAAGTGAAAATTCAAAAAAACTAGTTCGCAGAGAGTTTTCTCACTTAAACATAACGGATTTCCTTATTTGTGCTGTGCAGGTGTTCACGGCTTAGAAGCTTCAGCCTAATGAAAGTGGGATCGCAGATTTTGCGCATTATTTCTCAAAAAAAAAAAAATGGTAGAATCAAATATGAATCAAGATAAACGTCAAGTAGTGCCTTTCTCAAATATGGCTCTGGTGCCGGGGGATGTCAATTGCAATTTCGGGGAGCACAAAGTGTCCGCGATTGAATAGAGATGTCCAACTAGTAGCCAATGACCATTGTCGGAAAGCAGAAATTTTAGCACTTTGAAAAAGACAACCACTGGATAGATAGTATGCATCACGAGACCACCAGTTTTCTCAATGATGTGATATCTCTATGGCTAATCAAACAATCCAAATTGGATTAGTCAAATACGAACAAAGTAACAAAAGGAGATTCATTTCATGAGTTAGTGATGTGAAATTAATGGAATCACAAACTTTGATGTAAACCGCATGAAATGATTTACTAAATTTTGTAAATTAGATAAGACGTGAAACAAAATGATTGTAATTAGCTCAAATATCGAAGACTGGTCGCACAGTTTGTGATGGCGCAAAGAAATCAAAATTAATTTGTGCACTTTATTCACCCGATAGCACACATGCATAAATCAAACCTAGTTACTAATCTACTCCCATGGGTTAAGTGAGAGCACCTCATCTCCAATTCCACAACATTTCCGAAGTTGGCTACGACAATGCTGCTCCAACTTTCATTGGATAATGACAATGAAAATTCTTACACTCGTTTCAGTCTGTCACATTTACTTTTCAAGTTCTTTTTCTTGATTATTTAAATATTAAAGTCTGTCGTCATCCTTCAAGTTTGTCATTTCATTAACTTCCCAACTTTTAGTTGATGGAAAAGTCTACGCTGGCATTTTTTATTATTTATTTCCTCTACAAGGGTGACATTTTGTGTTCATCCATTTACATTTTACAAAATTCTTTATTAAAGAAAAATGAACTTGTTTTTTTTTTTTCTGAGCTTGTAAGATTAAAAGGAAAGGGGGACGGCAATGTGTTGTGCCCTCTATAGCCAACCTCCCTTGTCGGGGTTGAGGTAAGGCTGGTTGGCCCTCACTTGGCCGTAAGCGCAAGCTGCGATTCTTGCCACCACCAAGCAAGGGCTGCTGCGACCATGAAACAAGGGCCCTTGCCTATGAATAAAGATAAGCGTCAAGTGGTGCCTTTATCAAATATCGCTCTGGTGTCGGGGGATGTCAATTGCAATTTTGGGGAGCACAAATTATTCGCCATCAAATAGAGACGTCCAACTAGTAGCCAATGACCATTGTCGAAAAGAAGAAATTTTAGCATTTTGAAAAAGGCAACCACGGGATAGATAGTATGTATCACGAGACCACCAGTTTTCTCAATGATGTGATATCTCTATGGCTAATCAAACAATCCAAATTGGATTAGTCAAATACGGATAAAGTAACAAAAGGAGATTCATTTCAAGGGTTGGTGATGCGAAATTAATGGAATCAAAAACTTTGATGTAAACCGCATGAAATGATTTACCAAATTTGTAAATTAGATAAGATGCGAAACAAAATGATTATAATTCGCTCAAATATGGACGACGGGTTGCACAGTTTGTGATGGCACAAAGAAATAAAAATTAATTTGTGCACTTTATTCACCCGCTAGCACACATGCATAAATCAAACCTAGTTATTAATCTACTCCCATGGGTTAAGTGAGAGCACCCCATCTCCAATTCCACAACATTCCGAAGTTGGCTGCGACAATGCGCTCCAGTTTTCATTGGATAATGACAGTGAAAATTCTTACACTAGTGTCACCCGTCCGTCCCATTTACTTTTCAAATTCTTTTTCTCGATTATTTAAATATTAAAATCTGTCGTCATCGTTCAAGTTAGTCATTTCATTAACTTCCCAACTTTAATTTGATGGAAAAGTCTAGGCTAGCAATTTTTTATTATTTATTTCCTCTACAAGGGTGACAATTTGTGTTCATCCATTTATGTTTTATAAAATTATTTATTAAAGAAAAATGAACTTATTTTTTATTTTTTATTTTTTTGAGCTTGTAAGATTAAAAGGAAAGGGGGACGGCAATGTGTTGTGCCCTCTATAGCCAACCTCCCTTGACGGGGTTGAGGTAAGGGTGGTTGGCCCTCACTTGGCCATAAGCACAGGCTACGATTCTCACCACCACCAGGCAAGGGCTGCTGCGACCATGAAGCAAGGGCCCTTGCCTATGAATCAAGATAAATGTCAAGCAGTGCCTTTATCAAAAATCGCTCTGGTGCCAGGGGGTGTCAATTGCAATTTCGGGGAGGACAAATTGTCTGCCATTGACTAGAGATGTCCAACTAGTAGCCAGTGGCTATTGTCCAAAAGCAGAAATTTTAGCACTTTGAAAAAGACAACCACTGGATAGATAGTATGTATCAAGAGACCACCAGTTTTCTCAATGATGCGATATCTCTATGACTAATCAAACAATCCAAATTGGATTAGTCAAATACGAGTAAAGTAACAAAAGGAGATTCATTTCTTGGTTCAGTGATGTGAAATTAATGGAATCACAAACTTTGATGTGACCGCACGAAATGATTTATAAATTTTTAAATTAGATAAGACGTGAAACAAAATGATTATAATTAGCTCAAATATGGAAGACGGGTTGCACAGTTTGTGATGGCACAATGAAATCAAAATTAATTTGTGCACTTTATTCACCCTCTAGCACACATGCATAAATCAAACCTTGTTACTACTCTACTCCCATGAGTTAAGTGAGAGCACCTCATCTCCATTTCCAACACATTTCCGAAGTTGGCTACGACAACGCTACTCCAATTTTCATGGGATAATGACAACGAAAATTCTTACACTCATGTCAGTATGTCACATTTACATTTCAAATTCTTTTTCTCGATTATTTAAATATTAAAATCCGCTGTCGTCCTTCAAGTTAGTCATTTCATTAACTTCCCAACTTTAGTTGATGGAAAAGTCGAGGCTGGCATTTTTTATTATTTATTTCCTCGACAAGGGCGACATCTTGTGTTCATCCATTTATGTTTTATAAAATTATTTATAAAAGAAAAATGAACTTGTTTTTTTTTTTTTTTGAGCTTGTAAGATTAAAAGGAAAGGGAGATGGCAATGTATTGTGCCGTCTATAGCCAACCTCCCTTGTCGGAGTCGAGGAAAGGGTGGTTGTCCCTCACTTGGCCATAAGCGCAGGCTATGATTCTTGCCACCACCAGGCAAGGGCTGCTGCGACTATGAAGCAAGGGCCCTTGCCAAGTAGCCCTTGCCTGTGAATCAAGATCAACATCAAGTGGTGCCTTTATCAAATATTGCTCGGGTGCCAAGGGATGTCAATTGCAATTTCCAGGAGGACAAATTGTCTGCCATCGAATAGAGACGCCCAACTAGTAGCCATTGACCATTGTCGAAATGGAGAAATTTTAGCACTTTGAAAAAGACAACCACTGGATAGATAATATGTATCAAGAGACCACCAGTTTTCTCAATGATGTGATATCTCTATGGCTAATCAAACAATCCAAATTGGACTAGTCAAATACAAATAAAATCACAAAAGGAGATTCATTTCATGGGTCAGTGATGTGAAATTAATGGAATCACGAACTTTAATGTGACCGCATGAAATGATTTACTAAATTTGTAAATTAGATAAGACATGAAAAA
This sequence comes from Eucalyptus victrix, assembly GCA_016097545.1. Lineage (NCBI taxonomy): Eukaryota > Viridiplantae > Streptophyta > Magnoliopsida > Myrtales > Myrtaceae > Eucalyptus > Eucalyptus victrix. The sequence continues at coordinate 26,676,381 of CM027840.1, read as the reverse complement.
ACAATGTTTATAATTAGCTCAAATATGGAAGACGGGTTGCACAGTTTGTGATGGCCCAAAGAAATCAAAATTAATTTGTGCACTTTATTCACCCCCTAGGACAAATGCATAAATCAAACCTTGTTACTAATCTACTCCCATGGGTTAAGTGAGAGCACCTCATCTCCAATTCCACAACATTTCCGAAGTTGGCTACGACAACACTTTGCTCCAATTTTCATTGGATAATGACAACGAAAATTCTTACACTCATGTCAGTACGTCACATTTACTTTTCAAATTCTTTTTCTCGATTATTTAAATATTAAAATCCGTCGTCATCATTCAAGTTAGTCATTTCATTAACTTCCCAACTTTTAGTTGATGGAAAAGTCTAGGCTGGCATTTTTTATTATATATTTCCTCTACAAGGGCGACATTTTGTGTTCATCCATTTATGTTTTATAAAATTATTTATTAAAGAAAAATGAACTTTTTTTTTTTTTTTATTTCAGCTTGTAAGATTAAAAGGAAAGGAGACGGCAATGTGTTGTGCCCTCTATAGCCAACCTCCCGTCTCGGGGTCGAGGTTAGGGTGGTTGGCCCTCACTTGGCCATAAGTGCAGGCTACGATTCTCGCCACCACCAGGCAAGGGCTGTTGCGACCATGAAGCAAGGGCCCTTGCCTATGAATCAAGATAAGCGTCTAGTGGTGCCTTTATCAAATATCGCTCTGGTGTCAAGGGATGTCAATTGCAATTTCCAGGAGGACAAATTGTCCGCCATCGAATGGAGGCGCCCAACTAGTAGCCAATGACCACTGTCAAAAAGCAGAACTTTTACCACTTTGAAAAAAACAACCACTGGATAGATAGTATGTATCATGACACCACCGGTTTTGTTGATGATGTGATATCTCTATGGCTAATCAAACAATCCAAACTGGATTAGTCAAATACGAAAAAAGTAACAAAAGGAGATTTATTTCATGGGCCAGTGATGTGAAATTAATGGAATCACAAACTTTGATGTAAACCGCATCAAAGGATTTACTAAATTTGTAAATTAGATAAGCCGTGAAACAAAATGATTATAATTAGCTCAAATATCTAAGATGGGTTGCACAGTTTGTGATGGCACCAAGAAATCAAAATTAATTTGTGCACTTTATTCACCCGCTAGCACACATGCATAAATCAAACCTAGTAACTAATCTACTCTCATGGGTTAAGTGAGAGCACCTCATCTCCAATTCCACAACATTTCCGAAGTTGGACATGACAACGCTGCTCCAATTTTCATTGGATATTGACAATGAAAGTTCTTACACTCGTGTCAGTCGATCACTTTTACATTTCAAATTCTTTTTCTCGATTATTTAAATACTAAAATCCGTCGTCATCGTTCAAGTTAGTCATTTCATTAACTACCAAACTTTTAGTTGATGGAAAAGTCTAGGCTCACACTTTTTATTATTTATTTCCCCTACAAGGGCGACATTTTGTGTTCATCCATTTATGTTTTATAAAATTTTTATTAAATAAAAATGAACTTGTTCTTTATTTTTATTTTTTTTGAGCTTGTAAGATTAAAAGGAAAGGGGATAGTGATATAGCTAGTACGAGTACCTAGAGGGAGGTGAATAGGTATATAAAAGATTTTTCTTGAAAATTACTTTATAATTGCGCAATACTTAGACAGTTGAAGAATTCGCAACAAGTAATAATCAACGCAAGACTAAGTAAAGGAAAGAGAGAATTGAACACGCGGTTTATAGTGGTTCGGCTTGATTCAAGCCTACGTCTACTCTTCTGCACTGACAGCCAATTTGGCCGGATTCCACTATGAACAAAGAGATGTTACAGTATTGATCTTCCTTGATTTCTAGGTGTAGATGATCTACCACACTCACTCAAGGTATCATAAGTATGACCACTCTTTATGTATACAATTTTGCTCAAAATGAATCGACTAATAATCAAGATGCTTCAGACTCTAGAATTTCTCTATCGATCACGCACTTTCACAACTAGAACGTCTTCCTTTTTATACTCCTTTATGCCATCATACCGTTGGCACTTACCAAAGGAATTCCTCCAATCTACCCGTTGGACGGAATCAATCAAGAAGATCATTCGAGCTATAAAAGGAACTGACGATAGCCCATCAATCCCGTTTTCGCCCATACAATCGGGATCTTGGTTTCCAAGAATAGAACATTCCAAGAATACTTCGTCGACCATCGGATCTTCAATTAATCTAGATACGAACAAAAGAATCCGTTATGTTTATCCAGCCAAAAAGATCTTCTCCAGAGAATAGGATTAAATCATCAACCATATACTTCGGATCTGGATTTCCTTCGTCACTGGATCAGAAAGACTGTCAATGAGAATAGTTTTGAGTCTTAAGTCTTGAGTCTTGAATATTGAGTCTTGAACCTTGAGTCTAGCGATCAGAAAGTCTTCAAACTTTAAACTAGACGATCGAGATATCCGACTAGATCGATAGAAACGTTTTGTCGCTTCAAAATATTCGGAAAGATTTCTCCAACAATCTCCACCTTTTTTATGGTGACAAAACTTTCTTGTAGATTTGAACCACTTTGACCTGCAAAACCATTTCTCAAGCAATATGGCTAACTCATAAAGATTTAACAAAACAACCAGACTCTACATCCACAGGAAATTGGTTAGTCTTTCATGAGTAATACCATATAACAACACTTGATATAAATGCAAACGGTCAAGCATTAAAATCCACAGAATCCACAGCCAATTCAGTCAAATTCAAGTTCACACCCAAGTTCACTCAAATCATACTCAAAAACAAACATATTCAACCACAAAAACAAATTTAAAGTCAAAGAAAGTTAGTTGGTTGATTCAAATTGCTTTCTCCCCCTTTTTGTCAACATTAAAAAGGTGAGAAAGGAGTCATGTCTGCTTGGGAATGCGCACGATCTGGAAATCTCCCATGGACTGGACTACGCCTTCTAGCCTCTTCAAGTCCTCCCTTAGTTGAGCTACCTCCTCTCCTTTGGCATTGGCTTGAAGTTGTAGAGCGAGGTCTTTCATTTTATCCTCCAGGGTGACTGAAGATGCTTGTCCAGCATTCTTCATAGCTTGAATTTTACAGTCCAAAGCATAGATTTGGCCACGTATTTCCAGACGAATATCCATGATGCGACGAAAATCTACAGAATTGTCCGTCTGTGTACTTGCATTTGCTTTCTCAGATGGAGTGAATGCAGACAATGGCACTTCTGTATAGTCTTGCAGATTTGGTGTCGACGTATCGTGTCCTTCTTCAGGCAATTGAGAAGCCTGAAATTCTTCTGGGTCTGCTGGAGATTGTTTTAGACCTTCACTATCGGTAGCATGAGGTGTGGACCTTTGCTCGCCAACTCCCCCTGTCTCTAGGGCATTAAAAGGGGAAGAGTGATGATCATGCTCTTCTGAGTCTTGATTCTCCTTCTCTCCAGATTCACCTGCAGACTTTTCTTGCTCTTCCTCTCCTTCTTCTTCAGCTTCTTTCTCCTTCTCTCGCTGCTCTTCTTCTTCTCTGTTCTTGGCTTGCTCTTCTTCTTCTTCTTCTCTCTGTTTCTTCTGATGTTCTGTCGATTGGAGAACAGAACGTCTGGTCCTTATCAAGGCTGTGATTGTAGGATCTTCCTCCTTATCTTCATCCTCCAAGATGAGAGTTCTCTTCTTTTTGGATGGGGCACCAATGGCCTCCTTCCCCTTCCTCTTTGAAGCAGACGGAACTAGAGTTTTCACTCTGAATTTCTCCATTGCCTTGGAAAGTTCTTGCAGACGCATCTTCGTTAACATCTTTAAACCTACCACCATCTTGTCGCACGGTCGAACACAAAGTGTGTGTGGCGGTTCAATATTCATGTGTCTGAAGATTTTGGTCACCAGACCTGGATAAGGCAATTGTCCCTTGTCCTTCGACATTGCTCTGTACATGTGAAAGAGAATAGTGTGAGGAAGAGAGAACTTCATCCCTGAGTTGATTGCGTACATCAATTTTGCCTCTGAATTTGACACGTCAGTCTTTGATGTAGACTTGGGCCTGATGCAATTGATCACAATTTTGTGCAGCACAATATTGATGGCACGCATCCTTAAGTAGATGATTTTTCCTTCTACATTTCTATCCTTGACAAGTTCCAATGAGGCACAAGCAACTGAGACTTTGATTGGTTGATAACATCCTCGTTCAACTCCAATGATGTCCGCCAACATGTCCACGTCTAACACATAATCCTGATCTCGAACACTGAATGATATTCTATTCGCATCTATAAAACTGAGATTTGAAGAGAAATATGTAGTCAGTTGGGCATAACCATCTGTGGTATCAGTACAAAAACGTTCCAGTTGTAGCAGACTGAACTTCTCCCTTAAGGTCACATAAAAGCATCCAAGAAATCGAAATCGACACTCCTAGGGTTTATCGCCCCTTGTTTCAGCAGTCTGAAAAACAAATTCTCCTGTTCCTTCGATTTAAATAACTCTATCCTCTTTCCCTTCACCTTCGTAGCAACACCCATTCTAGGTTGAAAATCACTGAACATTTTATCATCGTCGTTACCATCAGTCGGATTTGGTCCCGACATACGAGGGTCACTGGGAATATTCGCAAGTGCTTCCTCTGCTTTACCTTTGGGAGCAATTCCCAATTCCTCCATTTTCTTCAGAAAGATGTACTCATTCCCATAATTTTTATCTTTGAGAAACTCATCCACGTATTTCAACGGAGTTCCAGTACTTTTCAACGCACGATAAAGTTTGTAAATATAATAGGGTTTTTGGACTCTTACAGGGTCTGCGTCCTCGATTATCTTTTCCTCCGGATGTTGACCCACACCTTGTGGGGTAGATGGCGTTGAATGACGTGGTGGAGAGTGAGTTGGGCTCTGTTGTTGACTCGATAAATCTTCCTCTTCGGTGAGATCGAAGTGGGTAGGTCCCTCCTTCATCCTCTGTGGTCCCTTGTTCGCGATTCTTGATGACTTCCTCAAAGACGACATCCTTCCTAGTCGCTGAGAGATTCCTTTACTTGCTTTCCCAAGAAAAGATGACAACTTTCTCGAGGATGAACACGAAGTAGAAACCGGATTGGGAGGAGAATGCTTTTAGAGTTTTGAAGATTGAAAATGAAAACTGTATATGTATAACTCAGTTTTGAAAAGGGAAGTTTAATCGGCACAAGAAAAGTGTACGAATACCTCTTTTTGAAATCAATAACTGCCAAAATTAATTCTTTTGAAAAGAGAAGTTTTCGTTTTTCACGGAGACTCCAAAATAACTGAACGAAAGATCATACCTTTTCGAGTAACAACTTACAGTCTATAGTCGTCAATGTCTGAGTCTGAGAGATTTAGAGTCTGAGAGATTAAGTCTGACGATCATCAACTTTCTGAGTCTGAAGGTTGGAGAGTCTCTAGAGTTTAACTTCTTCGAGCTTCAAAATGTTGAGTCTGGAGCGAATAAAATCGAATTGATTTTTCTCTAAAGGCTTTGTGAATATATCTGCTAGTTGACTTTTTGAATCAACAAATTGAATCGAGATTTCTCCACTTTGAATATGATCTCTAATGAAGTGATGTCAAATCTCTATATGCTTTGCTCTTGAATGAAGAATTGGATTTTTTTGTTAGATTGATTGCGCTGGTGTTGTCACATTTGATTTATGTGCATGAGTCTTCAATCCTAAAGTCTTGTAGCTGTTGTTTTATCCATAGAATTTGTGAACAGCAGCTTCCAAGAGCTACATACTCTGCTTCTGTTGTTGAGAGAGCTACCGTGCTTTGCTTCCTTGAAAACCAAGACACTATCATGCTTTCAAGTAATTGACAAGTTCCTGAAGTGCTCTTTCTATCGACTCTGCAGCCGGCCAAATCTGCGTCTGAGTATCCCAGAAGATTAAAGTCTCCCTTCTTAGGATACCAAAGACCGACGCTTGAAGATGAAGCAACGTATTTAATAATACGTTTTGCAGCACTGAGATGGGATTCTCTAGGGTTTGATTGAAACCTAGCACAGATGCAAACACTCAACAAAATGTCAGGTCTAGAGGCAGTAAGATAAAGAAGTGAACCGATGATGCTTCTGTACAGCTTTTGATCAACTTTCTTCCCTTCTTCATCTGTCTATCTTCAAGGAGCTTGACATTGGTATGTCAGTTTTCTTGCAATTTTCCAATCCAAATCTTTTGACAAGATCATTAGAATATTTTTCTTGGTAAATGAAAGTTCCATCCTTCAATTGTTTTATTTGAAGACCAAGAAAGAATGTTAATTCTCCCATCATACTCATTTCAAACTCATTCTGCATAGACTTAGAAAATTTCTTGCATAGACTTTCATTAGGGGATCCAAAAATAATAGCATCCACATATATTTGAACAAGTAAAAAGATTTTGTTTTCCTTTTTGATAAATAAAGTAGTATCTACTTTACCTTTGACAAAACCATTCTGTAATAAAAACTTACTTAGTCTGTCGTACCAAGCTCGAGGTGCTTGCTTTAAACCATACAGGGCCTTTTTCACCCAAGGCGAGTGCGGTTTCTTTGGGTCTTCAAACCCAGGCGGTTGTTCCACATAAACTTCCTCTTGGATAAATCCATTTAGGAAAGACTTTGACGTCCATTTGGAATAACCTGAAATTTGAGTGCGGGACACCCTGGAGTGCCATAACTTTTAAGACGTGACACTTAACCGCCATAACTTTAAAATGGTACACTTAAGTGCCATCATCGGAGTAAAATGGGACACTTAAGTGCCACTCCGGCGAAAATCGGCCAAATCGCCGACGTGGCGACTTTCCGGGCGAGCTCGGTCCAAAACGGCGTCGTTTTGCATGCCGACGTGGCGGAGAAAATGCAAAAACGACGCCGTTTACGTCTACGTGTAAATAATAGTATATAAATTAATTAAATTAGATTTAAAAAATTCAAAAAATTTTAAACAATTAAGAAAATTTTAAAAATTAAGAAAAATTTAAAAATTTTAAAAATTTTAAAAAATTTTAAAAATAAGAAAATTTAAAAAATTTAAAAAATTTTAAAAATTTTAAAAATTATAAAAAATTTTAAAAATTAAGAAAATTTTAAAAAATTTTAAAAGTTAAGAAAATTTTAAAAAATTTTAAAAATTAAGAAAATTTTAAAAAATTTTAAAAAAATTAAGAAAATTTTAAAATTTTTTAAAAATTTTAAAAAAATTTAAAAAAATTAAGAAAATTTTAATTTTTTTTTAAATTAAGAAAATTTTAAAATTTTTTAAAAATTAAGAAAAATTAAAAAAAAATTAAAATTAGAAAAAAATTGTAAAAAAGGGGGGTGGGAGGCCGAACGGGCGGCTCCTTGCCGCCGCCACCGGGCTCCTCACCGCCACCACCTCCGCCGCCGCCGCCTCCCCCCCCCCTTTTTTTAAATTTTTAAATTTTTTTAAATTTTCTTATTTTTTTTAATTTTTAAAATTTTTTAAAATTAAAATTTTTAAATTTTCTTATTTTATATATTTTTAAAATTTTTTAAAATTAAAATTTTTAAATTTTCTTATTTTATAATTTTTTTTTAAATTTTTTAAAATTAAAATTTTTAAAATTTTCTTATTTTTTAAAATTTTTTAAAATTTTTTATATTTTTTATATTTTTTATATTTTTTATATTTTTTATATTTTTTATATTTTTGTAAATTTATTAAATTTTTTTAAATTTTTTAAATTTTTAAATTTTTAAATTTTTTAAATTTTTTTATATTTTTTATATTTTTATATTTTTTATAATTTTCTAAATTTTTTAATTTTTTAAAATTTTATTTTTTATAAAATTAAAATTTTTAAAATTTTCTTATTTTTTTAAATTTTTTAAAATTAAAATTTTTAAATTTTACTTTTTTTTAAAATTTTTTAAATTTTTTTTTTTTTAATTTTTATGCCGATTTGAGCTCCGGCGAGCCACGTAGGCAAAAAATAATAATAAAATATTGCCACGTAGGATTTCCGGCAAGGGTCGCCGGAGGTGGCACTTAAGTGTCCCACTCGAAAAAAAAAGTGGCACTTAAGTGTACCGTTTTGAAGTTATGGCACCTAAGTGTCCCGGCGTGCCAAGTTATGGCACTTGTGGTGTTCTTCTACCCCTGAAATTTTTGTAACAAGCAAATGTAAGTAATAGACGAATAGCTTCTAACCTTGCCACAGGAGCGTAAGTCTCATCATAGTCTATTCTTTCTTCTTGCGTGTATCCTTTGGCCACGAGTCTTGCTTTATTTCGTACGACTTTACCTTTTTCATTCATCTTGTTTCTGAACACCCATTTGGCTCCAATAATAGTTTTACCTTTTGGTTTAGATGTCAATTCCCAGACATCATTAATGTTGAACTGTCTGAGCTCCTCTTGCATAGCTTCGATCCAGCTTTCATCAGATAAAGCTTCTTCAATGCTTTTTGGTTCAATTTCAGAGATGAGAGCCACAGCACTAGACTCTTCACGACTTTTGGATCTGGTCGAATTCCTTCATTAATTTCACCGATAATGAGATCCTTAGGATGATTGGACTTATCTTTCCAGTTACTGGTTGATTTATCTGGGTGATAATCTCTTTCTTTATTTGAATCTTTATGAACATCTTGATGCTGGTCTTCCAGAGTCTGAGACATTTCTTGAGATGTCAGCTTTGGAAAGTCTGGAGCAGATTCAGACTGTTCATGTTGAGTCTGACTGGATTCATCTTGCGTAGAGTCTTGAAATTTGACATTCATTGACTCCTCCACCGACTGGCTCTTCTTGTTGAAGACTCTGTAGGCTTTGCTTGATGTAGACTATCCAAGGAAGATGCCTTCATCTGATCTTTCTTCAAACTTACCAACTCGATCTTTTGCATTTTTCAATATAAAACATTTGCAGCCGAACACATGAAAGTATGAAACAATGGGTTTCTTACCTTTGAATATCTCATAGGGGGTTTTCTCCAGAATAGGTCTTAAGAAGACTCTATTGATGATATAGCATGCTGTTGAAACAGCTTCAGCCCAAAATTGTGAAGAAATTTTACTTTCAATTAAAAGAGTTCTAGCCATTTCTTGAAGAGATCTATTCTTTCTTTCCACAACTCCATTTTGCTGAGGAGTGTATGGAGAGGAAAACACATGCTTAAATCCAGATTCATCACATAATTTTGTAAAATCTTGATTTTCAAATTCTCTTCCATGATCTGTTCTTATACTTGAGATAACACATCCTTTTTCATTTTGAACCTTTTTAGCAAATTTTTCAAAATACGAAAAGGTTTCTGACTTACTTGCAAGGAAATATACCCAAGTAAAGCGGGAGTAATCATTCATAATTACTAGGCAATATTTCTTACCTCCAATACTACGGGTTGGTTGGTCCGAAGAGATCCATATGCAGCAACTGTAATACATGATTAGTAGAGACATGATTTATTGGCTTAAAAGAATTTCTTACCTGTTTTCCCGAGAATACATGGTGTGCATGGATTGGTCATTTGAAATGGTAATTTGGGTAGACCTCGAACAAGCTGCTTTGATGAGATTTTGGCTAATTACTTCATATTGACATGACCAAGCTTTCTGTGCCATAAGCTTGCTTCATCTTGAATTGATAATAGGCATTGTGATTCATTCGGTTTCATGTCTAAAAGATATATATTTCCATGTCTTCGACCCATGAAAGACTGAGTAGGGTCTTTACTGATTCCAAAACATATTCCTTCTTGAAAGGAGATCTTGAAACCTGTATCACACAATTGACTAATGCTGAAAAGGTTGTAGTTGAGTCCTTCCACTAGAGAAACGTTGCTTATTGTGAGATTTCCAATTTTCACAGTTCCAAATCCCACAATGCTTCCTTTGCCGTTTCCTCCAAATGAAACATTTCCACCGTTTACTTGAACAAGCTTTATGAAGCACTTTGAGTCTCCTGTCATGTGTCTTGAACATCGCTGTCAAGATACCATTTTACCCTTTTCTTGACGGAGACCTACATTCAAAAGAGAGTCTCAAGCTTTCTTTGGTACCCAAATTTTCTTGGGTCCTTTGGTGTTAGTAGGATAATCATTATTAGGCCATACTTTCTTAACAGCTTCCAAACCATAGGACACTCTTTTTCAAAGTGATCCTTACTGTTACACTTTGAACACCTTAGAGCATTTTGTCCTACAAACTTTACAAAAACTTTCTCAAAATGATTTTTGTAAGCTTCTCTTGACGGTTTTTTCTTAATTCTTTCTTTTACTTTAGGAAAATCAATCAAGGGAATTGTTTTCGCTGTCATGCCTAGACCAGACTTATTGAAGTAATGTCTTTGAACCGAAAGAACTTTTTCAAGCTTTTCGGATCCTATCGAAAATTTCTTTGAAATATTTGATAAGTCCGTTTTTAAGAGAACATTTTCTTTCAAAAGATTATCTTCTTTTTCTTTAAGAGTAGAAACATTCAAGTCTAAACTTTTAACTTTTTCCTCTAAAATGATTTCCTTTTGTTTTAGGGCTGAGTTTTCTTTTTTAAGTTCGGAAATCCTTTTGAGAGAAGTCTTAAGACTAAAACACAGTTCATCAATGTATTTAGAAACTTTGACAGGAATTTTAAAATCACTTACCTCAAATTCACAAGTCCGAGTCCGAGAATCCGAGTCCGAGTCCGAATGTGCCATCGACATATGTTGGCATATTCATTGTCACTTTCTTCACATTCTCGTATCACCAGGTGTTTCGCTTTAAGAGCTTTTCGAGACTTCTCAAACTTTCCTCTTTTCTTCTTCGAAGAGGACAACGGTTAGGTCCGATGTGTCCCTTTTTCTTACACTCGAAGCAGACTACATCTTTGTTTGGTTCTTCATCATCAACAAACTTGGTCTGCTGTCTCTGGAAACTTTGTTTCTTTGAGTTGAACCTTCTTCCTTTTCTATTTAGTATTCTGAATTTTCTTATCATGAGAGCAAGCTCCTCGTCGTCCATATCATCTTCTGAATCTGTATCATCGAATCATCATTTGATTTTAATGCAATGGATTTCTTACCTCTTGGATCTTCGTCCTCATTAATTCGTTCCACTTCATAAGACTGATGAGTTCCAATCAGCTCGTCGACAGATAGAGGCATAATTCTTTGCGTCTCTCTTATTGAAGTCTTTATATGATTCCAATCCTTGGAGAGTCCACGCAGCAACTTGTTCACCTTCATGGGATCAGAAATTTTTTGTCCTTGGTTCTCAAGACCATTGACAATATCTGTAAAATGACTAAACATGTCAGTTATAGATTCTCCTGGTTTCATTTTGAAGGCTTCATATTGACCGAGGAGAACGTTGATTCTGGTCTCCTTCACTCGATCTGTTCCTTCATAGGTGATATGTAATCTGTCCCACACTTCTTTTGCTGTAACACAAGAAGATATTCTGTTATATTCAGTTGGAGACAAGGCACAATATAAAGAATAAATTGCTTTTGCATCGAGTGCTTATCTCTTGTTTATCTCTTCCTGAGTCATTCCGCTGGTATCAATAGTTTCTTTCCCTCTTTCGGAGATTGATGCAGCAGCAGAAGTGATTCCTCTTTCCACAACGTCCCATTCCAGAGGATCCTTTGATCGTAGGAAAGCTTTCATCTTGTTCTTCCAGATGTTGTAATCCTTTCCATCAAAGTAGGGTGGTCTGGCATTGCTTTGCCCTTCCACCAGCCCTAGTGCTAGCATACTAGCCATGGATCTTTTACTCTGAAGTAAAACACTTCAAATAATTTAAGAACACGAGCTCTGATACCAATTGATATAACTAGTACGAGTACCTAGAGGGGGTGAATAGGTATATAAAAGATTTTTCTTGAAAATTACTTTATAATTGCGCAATACTTAGACAGTTGAAGAATTCGCAACAAGTAATAATCAATGCAAGACTAAGTAAAGGAAAGAGAGAATTGAACACGTGGTTTATAGTGGTTCGGCTTGATTCAAGCCTACGTCCACTCTTCTGCACTGACAGCCAATTTGGCTGGATTCCACTATGAACAAAGAGATGTTACAGTGTTGATCTTCCTTGATTTCTAGGTGTAGATGATCTACCACACTCACTCAAGGTATCACCAAGTATAAACACTCTTTGTGTATACAATTTTGCTCAGAATGAATCGACTAATAATCAAGGTGCTTTAGACTCTGGAATTTATCTATCGATCACGCACTTTCACAACTAGAACGTCTTCCTTTTTATACTCCTTTATGCCATCATACCATTGGCACTTATCAAAGGAATTCCTCCAATCTACCCGTTGGACGGAATCAATTAAGAAGATCATTCGAGCTATAAAAGGAACCTGACGATAGCCCATCAATCCTGTTCGCCCATACAATCAGGATCTTGGTTTCCAAGAATAGAACATTCCAAGAATACTTCGTCGACCATCGGATCTTCAATTGATCTAGATACGAACAAAAGAATCCGTTATGTTTATCCAGCCAAAAAGATCTTCTCCCCGAGAATAGGATTAAATCCTCAACCATATACTTCGGATCTGGATTTCCTTCGTCACTGGATCAAAAAGACTGTCAATGAGAATAGTTTTGAGTCTTAAGTCTTGAGTCTTGAATATTCAGTCTTGAACCTTGAGTCTGGCAATCAGAAAGTCTTCAGACTTTAAACTAGACGATCTGCAAATATCCAGACTAGACTGATAGAAACGTTTTGTCAGCTTCAAAATATTCTGGAAAGATTTCTCCAACAGATAGCAATGTGTTGTGCCCTCTATAGCAACCATCCCTTGTCGTGGTTGAGGTAAGGGTGGTTCGCCCTCATTTGGCCGTCAGCGCAGGCTACGATTCTTGCCACCACAACGCAAGCGCTATTGTGACCATGAAGCAAGGGCCCTTGCCTGTGAATGAAGATAAACGTCAAGTGGTGCCTTTATCAAATATCGCTCTTGTGCTGAGGAATGTCAATTGCAATTTCGAGGAGGACAAATTGTCCGCCATCGAATAGAGACGTCCAACCAGTAGTCAATGACCATTGTCGAAAAGCAGAAATTTTAGCACTTTGGAAAGGGCAACCACTGGGTAGATAGTATGTATCACGAGACTACCACTTTTGTCAATGATGTGATATCTCTATGGCTAATCAAACAATCCAAATTGGATTAGTCAAATATGTATAAAGTAACAAAAGGAGATTCATTTCATGGGTCAGTGATGTGAAATTAATGGAATCAAGAACTTTGATGTAAACTGCATGAAATGATTTACTAAATTCATAAATTAGATAAGACGCGAAACAAAATGATTATAATTAGCTAAAATATGGAAGACGGGTTGCACAGTTTGTGATGGCACAATGAAATCAAAATTAATTTGTGCACTTTATTCACCCGCTAGCACACATGCATAAATCAAACCTAGTTACTAATCTACTCCCCTGGGTTAAGTGAGAGCACCTCATCTCCAATTCCACAACATTTCCGAAGCTGGCTACGACAACACTACTCCAATTTTCATTGGATAATGACAATGAAAATTCTTACACTCATGTCAGTCCGTCACATTTACTTTTCAAATTCTTTTTCAAGGTTATTTAAATATTAAAATCCGTCTACATCCTTCAAGTTATTTATTTCATTAACTTCCCAACTTTTAGTTGATGGAAAAGTCTAGGCTGGCATTTTTTATTATTTATTTCCTCTACAAGGGTGACATTTTGTATTCATCCATTTATGTTTTATAAAATTATTTAATAAAGTGAAATGAACTTGTTCTTTATTTTTTTACTTTTGTGAGCTTGTAAGATTAAAAGGAAAGGGGGATGGCAATGTGTTGTGCCCTCTATAGCAACCCTCCCTAGTCGGGGTTGAGGTTAGGATGGTTGGCCCACACTTGGCCGTAAGTGCAGGCTACGATTCTTGCCACCATCAGGCAAGGGCTGCTACGACCATGAAGCAAGGGCCCTTGCCTATGAATCAAGATAAACGTAAAGTGGTGCCTTTATCAAATATCGCTTTGGTGCCGAGGGATGTCAATTGCAACTTCGGGGAGGACAAATTGTTCACCATCGAATAGAGACATCCAACTAGTAGCCAATGACCATTGTCGAAAGCAGAAATTTTAGCACTTTGAAAAAAACAACCACTGGATAGATAGTATGTATCACGAGACCACCAGTTTTGTCAATGATGTGATATCTCTATGGCTAATCAAACAATCTAAATTGGATTAGTCAAATACGAATAAAGTAACGAAACGACATTTATTTCATGGGTCAGTGATGTGAATTAATGGAATCAAAAACTTTGATGTAAACCGCATGAAAGGATTTACTAAATTTGTAAATTAGATAAGACGTGAAACAGAATTATTATAATTAGCTCAAATATGGAAGACGGGTTGCACAGTTTGTGATGGCACAAAGAAATCAAAATTAATTTGTGCACTTTATTCACTTGCTAGCACACATGCATAAATCAAACCTAGTTACTAATCTATTCCCCTGGGTTAAGTGAGAGCACCTAATCTCCAATTCCACAACATTTCCGAAGTTGGATACGACAACGTTGCTCCAATTTTCATTGGATATTGACAATGAAAATTCTTACACTCGTGTCAATCCATCACTTTTACTTTTCAATTTCTTTTTCTCGATTATTTAAATATTAAAATCCGTAGTCATCATTCAAGTTAGTCATTTCATTAACTACCCAACTTTTAGTTGATGGAAAAGTCTAGGCTGCCATTTTTTATTATTTATTTCCTCTACAAGGGCGACATTTTGTGTTCATCCATTTATGTTTTATAAAATTTTTTATTATATAAAAATGAACTTGTTCTTTATTTTTTATTTTTTCGAGCCTGTAAGATTAAAAGGAAAGGGGGACGGCAATGTGTTGTGCCCTCTATAGCAACCCTCCCTTGTCGGGGTTCAAGGAAGGGTGGTTGGCCCTCATTTGGCTGTCAGCGCAGGCTACAATTCTTGCCACCACAAGCCAAGCGCTGTTGCGACCATGAAGCAAGGTCCCTTGCCTGTGAATCATGATAAACGTCAAGTGGTGCCTTTATCAAATATCGCTCTGGTGCCGGGGGATGTCAATTGCAATTTCCTAGAGGACAAATTGTCCGCCATTGAATATAGACGTCCAACTAGTAGCCATTGACCATTGTCGAAAAATAGAAATTTTAGCGCTTTGAAAAAGACAACCCCTGGATAGATAGTATGTATCATGAGACCACCAGTTTTCTCAATGATGTGATATCTCTATGGCTAATCAAACAATCCAAATTGGATTAGTCAAATACAAATAAAGTAACATAAGGAGATTCATTTCATGGGTCAGTGATGTGAAATTAATGGAATCACAAACTTTGATGTAAACCGCATGAAATGATTTACCAAATTTGTAAATTAGATAAGACGGGAAATAAAATGGTTATAATTAGCTCAAATATGGATGACGGGTTGCACAGTTTGTGATGGCACAATGAAATCAAAATGAATTTGTGCACTTTATTCCTCCCCTAGCACACACGCATAAATCAAACCTAGCTACTAATCTACTCCCATGGGTTAAGCGAGAGCACCTCATCTCCAATTCCACAACATTTCCAAAGTTGACTACAACAACACTGCTCCAATTTTGATTGGATAATGACAATGAAAGTTCTTACACTCGTGTAAGTCAGTCACATTTACTTTTCAAATGCTTTTCCTTGATTATTTAAATATTAAAATCCGTCGTCATCATTCAAGTTAGTCATTACATTAACTTCCCAACTTTTAGTTGTTGGAAAAGTCTAGGCTAGCATTTTTTATTATTTATTTCCTCTACAAGCGTGACATTTTGTTTTCATCCATTTATGTTTTATAAAATTATTTATTAAAGAAAAATGAACTTTTTTTTTTTTATATAGCTTGTAAGATTAAAAGGAAAGGGGGATGGCAATGTGTTGTGCACTCTCTAGCCAACCTCCCTTGTTGGGGTCGAGGTAAGGGTGGTTGGCCCTCACTTGGCCATAAACACGGGCTACGATTCTTGCCACCACCAAGCAAGGGCTGCTGCGACCATGAAGCAAGGGACCTTCCCTGTGAATCAAGATAAACGTCAAGTGGTGCCTTTATCAAATATTGCTCTGGTGCCAGGGGATGTCAATTGCAATTTCGAGGAGGACAAATTGTCCACCATCGAATAGAGACGTCCAACTAGTAGCCAGTGACCATTGTCGAAAAGCAGAAATTTTAGCACTTTGAAAAAGACAACCACTGGATAGAGAGTATGTATCACGAGACCACTAGTTTTCTCAATGATGTGATATCTCTATGGCTAATCAAACTATCCAAATTGGATTAGTCAAATACGAACAAAGTAACAAAAGGAGATTCATTTCATGAGTCGGTGACGTGAAATTAATGGAATCACACACTTTGATGTAAACCGCATGAAATGATTTACTAAATTTGTAAATTAGATAAGACCCGAAACAAAATGATTATAATTAGCTCAAATATGGATGACTGGTTTCACAGTTTGTGATGGCACAAAGAAATCAAAATTAATTTGTGCACTTTATTCAGCCGCTAGCACACATGCATAAATCAAACCTAGTAACTAATCTACTCCCATGGGTTAAGTGAGAGCACCTCATCTCCAATTCCACGACATTTCTGAAGTTGGCTACGACAACGCTGCTCCAATTTTCATTGGATAATGACAATGAAAGTTCTTACACTCGTGTAAGTCAGTCACATTTACTTTTCAAATGCTTTTTCTTGATTATTTAAATATTAAAATCTGTCGTGATCGTTCAAGTTAGTCATTTCATTAACTTCCCAACTTTTAGTTGATGGAAAAGTCTAGGCTGGCATTTTTTATTATTTATTTCCTCTACAAGGGTGACATTTTGTGTTCATCCATTTATGTTTTATTATATTATTTATAAAAGAAAAATGAACTTGTTTGTTTTTTTTTTTTTAGCTTCTAAGATTAAAAGGAAAGGGGGACGGCAATGTGTTGTGCACTCTATGGCCAACCTCCCTTGTTGGGGTCGAGGTAAGGGTGGTTGGCCTCACTTGGCCATAAACGCAGGCTACAATTCTTGCCACCACCAAGCAAGGGCTGCTGCAACCATGAAGCAAGGGTCCTTGCCTATGAATCAAAATAAACGTCAAGTGGTGCCTTTATCAAATATCGCTCTAGTGCCGGGGGATGTTAACTGCAATTTCGGGGAGGACAAATTGTCCGCCATCGAATAGAGACGTCCAACTAGTAGCCAGTGACCATTGTCGAAAAGCAGAAATTTTAGCACTTTGAAAAAGACAACCACTGGATAGATAGTATGTATCACGAGACCACCAGTTTTCTCAATGATGTGATATCTCTATGGCTAATCAAACAATCCAAATTGGATTAGTCAAATACGAACAAAGTAACAAAAGGAGATTCATTTGATGAGTCAGTGATGTGAAATTAATGGAATGACAAACTTTGATGTAAACCACATGAAATGATTTACTAAATTTGTAAATTAGATAAGACACGAAACAAAATGATTATAATTAGCTCAAATATGGATGACTGGTTTCACAGTTTGTGATGGCACAAAGAAATCAAAATTAATTTGTGCACTTTATTCAGCCGCTAGCACACATGCATAAATCAAACCTAGTAACTAATCTACTCCCATGGGTTAAGTGAGAGCACCTCATCTCCAATTCCACGACATTTCGAAGTTGGCTACGACAACGCTGCTCCAATTTTCATTGGATAATGACAATGAAACTTCTTACACTCGTGTCAGTCCGTCACATTTACTTTTCAAATTATTTTTCTCCATTATTTAATATTAAAATCTGTCGTCATCCTTCAAGTTAGTCATTTCATTAACTTCTCATCTTTTAGTTGGTGGAAATTTCTAGGCTGGCATTTTTTATTATTTATTTCCTCTACAAGGGCGACATGTTGTGTTCATCCATTTATGTTTTATAAAATTATTTATTAAAGAAAATTGAACTTGTTTTTTTTTTTTTTTTTTTGAGCATGTAAGATTAAAAGGAAAGGGGGACGGCAATGTGTTGTGCCCTCTATAGCCAACCTCCCTTGTCGGGTCGAGGTAAGGGTGGTTGGCCCTCACTTGGCCATAAGTGCAAGCTACGATTCTCACCACCTCTAGGCAAGGGTTGCTGCGACCTTGAAGCAAGGGCCCTTGCCTGTGAATTAAGATAAACGTCAGGTGGTGCCTTTATGAAATATGGTTCATATTATTGTAACTCAATGAACCAAAAAAATGAAACTCAATGAAACCAATAAATAAATAAATAAAAAGGTTATTGGTAGACCTTGGAGTCAAACTAAAAAATAGGACACGTTCTAAGGTCAATTCTAGAACAAATAGGGTAGGTTACAAGTTTCAAAAACTGATAATTAGTTTTACCAGAGCACGTTTTAAATTTCATGCTGTAGGTTTAGAATGGGATCACCCCTAAAATTCGTTATCGATTGTACATCACAATATAATATAGTGTAATACAATAATTATGGGCAAGAAATGAGAGTTCGTTCATAAAGTGAGTGCTAAAATTGCAACATCAGATGCCTAAAAGATTTATTTACGATTGAGATTAGATAGATGCTCTTGAGGGTGTCCTTCAGAGAAATGCATGTACGGATCGCTTGGTGATTTGTTTTATATGCCAGTTCACTTTATAAGTAAAGCCAACGACTTCTGGAAAAAAAATATCCCGGTACAGGCCAAGCCTCAACCTGTTCCTTGAACACCATGAGAAACTCGTCATTTCTCCTTGCGCTTGTTCTCTCAATCCTTCACTTGTCTCCTCAACCTTCCTCTGCGACTCGCACTACTTTGAGAAGAGGCGACTCTCTCTCCGTTGATAACCCAGATGACATCCTCATCTCAAAATCTGGTGTCTTCTCCGCCGGTTTTTACCCCGTCGGCAAGAACGCTTACTGCTTTGCCATCTGGTTCAGCCATCCACCATGCAGCGGCCAGAATTGCACCGTAGTTTGGATGGCAAACCGCAATGAACCCGTCAACGGGAGGAACTCTAAGCTTTCCGTTAAAAAGAACGGTGATCTCGTGCTAACCGACGCCAGCCACGCTGTTGTTTTGGCCCTTTATACAGCCTTACGCTCGAGGTCAAAAACACCGGTTCATCAGTTACAACTCCTAGAATCTGGTAATCTTGTTCTTCGTGACAGAGAAAGCAAGGTCCCGCTCTGGCAAAGCTTCAACTACCCAACCGACATGCTCCTCCCTGGACAAAACCTGACCAGGAACTCACCACTTGTTTCCTCTCGGAGCAACGGCAACTTCTTTTCTGGCTATTACAAGTTATACTTCGACAACGACAACATCCTTCGTCTCCTCTTCAATGGACCTTTGATCTCAAGCGTATACTGGCCAGACCCAACCCATGTGAGTTGGGAAGTTGGAAGAACAACCTACAACGATAGTAGAGTTGCAGTGCTCGATCCCCTGGGGAATTTCACTTCATCTGACAATCTGACGTTCCTGACGTCGGATTTTGGCAAGAAAACACAACGTATGTTAAAGGTGGATCACGATGGTAATGTAAGGGTCTATAATAGAGACAAAGATGAGAAGTGGGTTGTAACATGGCAAGGCTTATCTGAGTCATGTGCTGTTCATGGTATTTGTGGACGGAATAGCGTTTGCAGGTACAGCCCGAGGGAGGGAAGGAGTTGCTCTTGCCTTCCTGGATATGTGTGGAATAATGACACTGATTGGACTCAGGGATGTGCGCCCAAATTCGAGAGCTTCTGCAACGAGGGTTCTGATGCTCATGTCGATTTCCTGCGTTTGCCTCACCATGATTTCTATGGATACGATAAGGAATATATTCCAAACACTACCCTGGCGTCGTGCAAGAAAATGTGCGCAGATCTTTGCAATTGTAAAGGCTTTCAATACAAATTCAACGGGGAAAAAGGGAGCTTCGACTGTTTCCCCAAGATACTGCTGTTAAATGGATATAATTCGTTCTCATTTAGTGGGAGCATCTATTTGAAACTACCAAAAGCTAATCTCTCTTCTTATCAAATACCCACCAAAGGATTCGACCCACTGCCCTGTCCCCCAAAAGCTCAAGAAGTTGCCCTGCAGAGGACTTATCTGAAGAGCCACCAGAATTCGACACTTGAGATCTTGCTCATTTTTGCTACGGGGCTGGCTGGAGTGGAAATTGTTGTAGTCTTCCTCACATGGTCCTTTTTGATCAGGACTGATCCTGACAAACGTGGAGGTCATGCAAGGGGATATCGTCTTGCGGGGACAGGATTTACAAGGTTCACATATGCCGAGCTAAAGAAAGCGACCAGGAACTTTAACAAAGAGATTGGAAGAGGAAGTGGGGGGATTGTGTGCAAGGGTGTCTTGCCAGATCATGGCGAAGCAGCGGTCAAGCTGCTAAACGAGGCGAATCAAGGAGAAGATGAGTTCCTGGCTGAAGTGAGAACAATTGGGAATCTCAATCACATGAACCTGATTGCGATGTGGGGTTACTGCATGGAGGGAAGGCACAGGCTCTTGGTTTATGAGTTCATGAATCACGGTTCCTTGGCAGAAAACCTTTCTTCCGATCAACTAGACTGGAAGAAGAGGTATGAGATCGCGGTGGGATCAGCCAAGGGGCTTGCTTATCTTCACGAGGAGTGCTTGGAATGGGTTCTCCATTGCGACGTGAAGCCACAGAACATACTCCTCAATTCCGATTACCAACCAAAGGTGGCCGATTTTGGGCTCTCTAAGCTACTTAACAGAGAGGGCCTTAAGAATACGAGTTTCTCAAGAATCAGAGGAACGAGGGGTTACATGGCTCCCAAATGGGTTTACAATATGCCAATCACCTCCAAAGTGGATGTGTACAGCTATGGAATCGTTCTGTTGGAGATGCTGACAGGAGGGAACCCGGTTGCATCCATGCCATCCCCGGAGAAATAAAAGGCGAGAACAAAATGTTGACTTCCTGGGTGAGAGAGAAGATGAAATCAGGAGTGCCCATGGAGACATGGATAAGGGAAATTGTGGATCCGACCGTAAAGGGACCTTACGACATCAAGAAGATGGAAGTTTTGGTTGCGGTGGCGCTTCAATGTGTGGAGGAGGACGGAGATGTGAGACCCACCGTGAGCCAGGTGGTTGAGATGCTTCTGCGCCATGAAAGTGAGGATCTGTAATCGGATACAAGCATAACTGCTCGGGTTCCAACTCTAAATAACTGGACAGTGGCAAAGGTAATAGTCTTTGGATATACAAACCTAGGAAATGTAAGTGTTTAGGAATAAGTCCCTGTTTATCTTTGTTTTATCTTCTTGGAATTCTATGAAAGATCATTTAGCATGATAGTTCCCTTTGACATCATTCAGCAACAAGGACGCTATTGCTCCATTGTGGAATGTTCACCTTTGGTGCCTATGATCCAATCTTATGAATCCACGGTTGATATGACATGGTTTAAATCGGTATACATAGAGGTGCTTTAGGCTCACAAGATGGTACACTTCTTCTTAATAACAAATCATTGACTAGATAAGATAGTTACAATTTATAATCTCCTTTCCAGACATTAACTTTTGAACATAACTATCGCCATACACTTCTCATTCTTTTCGGCCGTGCTTTGCAATGAGCTAGTCTAATACCTAAACCGAAGCAATTCACTTGGGTTAGGGAACTTGACATTAATCTTGAGAGGTCAAGCCATCAAAAAATAGTTTGAAATTGTTGACACCAAAGTTGATTCGGTCTTTGATACGCACGTGCTTGGCAGTTGGCATGAGAATGAGAAATATATGGCATATGAGCAGGGATAAGCAGCAATCACGCGTAAGAAATGGGATAACTTTTGTGCCTCGACTACTTTGAGTTATGCTCTTTAAAAGCTGCGTTATTATGTGGAAATAAAGTGATAACTCTAACGATATAAAAAAAAAAAAAAGAATAATCCGTCAACTCAGTTTAAATAAATTATTTGAGTTTCTATTGCTGTTTACTTGAATTAAGAATTTTCCACTTCTTCCGTGCGTAGCACGGGCCAGATTACTGTACATGCAGGGTAATCTTAACATATCATTTTGTGAATATACACACTACATATTGTACTTGCAAGGCACTGAGGAAAAATCAAACAGAGAGAAAGTTCACGAGCCTCATGGGTAGGAGAAAGAACAACACACTCCGATGCTACAGACAAAGCGTATAAGAGTGGTTTATTTTGAAAAATGACTTTGTATTCTATCATTCCTCATATATATATATATGAACATCTCAGTACAAGCCAGTCCTCAACTGGAACGCCATGAGAAACTCGTCATTCCTCCTTGCGCTTGTTCTCTCAATCATTCACTTGTCTTCTCAACATTCCTCTGCAACTCGCGCCACTTTGCGCATCGGCAACTCTCTCTCCGTTGCCAATCCAGACAACATCCTCATCTCAAAGTCCAGCGTCTTCTCCGTAGGTTTTTATCCCATCGGCAAGAACGCTTACTGCTTTGCCATATGGTACAGCAATCCACCGAGCAGTGGCCAGAATTGCACCGTAGTTTGGATGGCAAATTGCGATGAACCTATCAATGGGAGAGGAGGAGGAGGAGAATACGCAACACTGTTTGTTCTGATCTAAAAATAATAAATTCGAGAAAGTGATAATAAAAAGAAATAGTAATTGGAGGTGAGGTACAGCTAGCCGGATCACCTTAAGACGATTAGTTTTCTCACTATTTGTTGGGTTTACTAGAAAATCAAGATGGCTAATAACAATGATGTCCAGAACGTTCTTAAAGATGTTCCTTTGGTCGTTTTGACCAGTGAGGTTCAAACCTCGTGGCATGGTGTTATGGCAGCAAATGCTGCGAGCCTTCGAGCTAAAACAATCTATGGTGGTATGATATGCCTAGGACTGTTTTTCAAAACAATACAAGCCAAATGGTGTTAGTCCAATTTTTGGAGAGATGGTTCAATAGGCTTTGCCAAGTTTGATGGTTCAATAAACTTCGACAATTCTTGGCGATCAACAACCACCCATCTGTATGCTGTCATATGTATTTATCCCCCATGTCCTCCAATTTTCCAGATTTTGTGAAAATGACCCCAAATTATGTGAAATTACGAAAATGCCTCTAATTAGGTCTTAATCACAAATTCGATCCGAATCGATGATTTCGGCATATCTTCACCATCCGAATCATCACGTGTCTGATTTTCAAGATTGCTTAACCCTTAAGCAAATTAGTTAGGCTTTGAGATCAAATCTTAGCCGTCGAATCAAACCGGCAGCTAGGATTTGATCTTGGGGATGGTATATATATCATTACCCCTCCAAAACTTAAAGGGCTCATTTTTTTTTTTCTGAAAATATAAATCTGAAGGCAGAAAAACCTCTCAAAACCCCTCTCTCCCTCTCATTCCCGCTCACTCTCCCCCGGCTCCCCCTCATCACCAATTGCCACCCACCAGCGGTTTTCTAATGTCGTGCCTAGTCCCCAGCGTCCCCTAGCTCTTTGTCGACCTGTTGGTGGTCGATGCCCCCTCCGGCAGCCACTCAATCCCCCCATCCGACGCCTCCTTTTTCGTGGCGTCAAAGACCAGGATGAACGCCAGTGATTGCAACCGCGCGAACCGCGACTAATTCTGGTTACCAGCGACGGTTCCTTAGCATTCCAATCACCTCAATAAAATCCCCTGGTGTGTGCACGACGTCTTGGTGGTCGGAAGTTGATCAAACAACCACTGATCCACCAGCAAATGGCCGATCCTCCTCCACAATTCAAACCCGACCTGATCCGTGCCCAGTGCCCAAACCAGAGTCCACCGGCACCAATCCAACCCCCTATGGTGACCACAACCTCTCTCGGACCTTCCTCAAAGTCTCTAGTTGCTGTTACAACTTGGTGATAGTTCGCGGAAGTTTAAATTGTGAAATAAATTGCACAAAAGTAACTCTTAAGTCTTGAGATCAAGCGAGGTCTCGCTAAGAGACCGGGGTAGAGCTTGCCCTAGGGTTTCTATTTCTGCAAATCACAGCATGTTTAGAATGTTAGAAAGGCTTTATGATAGTCTTGAATGACTTTGAATGGCTTGATTGTGCTTGATTGATTGAATGAGTTCAGTCCGGTTCTAAGGTCAACCCAGGACCAACTGATAATTTTTTATTTCATTTTTTGTACTCCTTGAAAAAGCGATTAAGGACTGAACTAACCCAATAGGTTTGGTCCTGTTTCAAGGTCAACCCAGGACCAACCAATAATTTTCTATTCCACTTTTTGTACTCCTTGAAAAAGCAACCGAAGATCAGATCGACCCAATGAGTTCGATGACGAGCGAGGTTAGCTAAGAAAGGCAAGCGGTGAGGGTCTAATGGGGTGAGCGTCGAATAGAGTGAGCATTGAGTGTTGAACGGGGAGCAACAAGCCAAGCGAGCAACAAGTGGTGAGCAGCACGAGTGACCCAAAGTGAGCGAGGCGAGTGTTAAGTGGCAAGAGAAAATTGATAACCAACTTGATGGACAAATCAAAGTGCTTAGGTTTGACAGAAGATGAGAATATAGTTCTTCCAACTTAGAGGAGTTATATGCTAGTTTGGGAATAATTCTCCAAATAACTACACCTTACATTCTGTGGTAACATGGAGTTATTGAACAGAAGAACATAACTCTAAAGGAGATGACCAATGCCATGCTCTTGAGTTCGAGTTTACCTCAAAACTTGTGGGGGGGAGGCAGTTTTAACTGCGAACTTTATTTTTAATAAAGTGCCCCCTAAGAAAAAAAAGGTAAGACTCCATGTGAGTTATGGAATTGAAGGTTATCCATCCTACAAATTTTTGAAAGTGTGGGGGTGCCTAGCCAAAGTGGCAATTCCTCCTCCGAAACAAACTCGATTGACACCCAAAATGGTGGATTGCATATTCATTGGTTATGCTTAAAATAGTAGTGCATACAAATTTTTGGTTCATAAATCTGAAATTGTGGAAATCCATGCCAAGACTATCCTAGAATCAAGGGATGCTGAATTCTTTGAGGATATCTATCCCACAAAAAGAATTTAAGGTGAACCTTCTTAGAAGAGATCTAGAGAATCTGAATATGAGAATGATGAGTTTAGGCTAAAGAAACCGAACTTTGAAGGAGCAAGAAATCACGAATTGAAAAGTTTTTGAACCTGATTTTCTAATGTATATGTTAGAAGGTGAGCCTCAAACGTTTCAAGAGGCAATATCAACTCCAGATGCTCCATATTGGAAAGAAGTTGTTGACAATGAGATGGATTATATCCTAAGTAATCATACTTGGGAATTGGTTGATCTTCTATCAGGAAATAAATCAATTGGATGTAAATGGATCTTCAAAAGGAAGTGTAAAACTGATGGATAGATAGATAAGTGTGACATCCTGAAATTCGACCCCGTTTCGATAAAGTGAAATGGCCATTTCGTCGACGTGCCTATGGCCCTTTTTCTCTAAGCTGATCACTCACGATTTAACTAACCTATTGGGTAAAGCCCTTAAGGGATGTATCAGCTATAAAATCCCTAAAAGCTACCTAATTGGTTGGATTGAGCTAAAATCACGTCTAATCGGTTTTTAACCACGAAATTGAACTCGATTTCGGGAATCGTATTTTAAGCGCGTCATAATTCTTATTTTTAGGATTCTGTCTCATTGTCCGTCAAATTGTTGACGAGTCCGAAATTTCAATAAAGAAATTGTCGGAAGGAAAATTGAAGACCGAAAGGAAATAAAAAGAGAAAGAGAAAAGAAAAGAAAATAAGAATAATGGTGTTATTTTTATTTTACTTTTTCTCTCTCCCCCTCTCTTTCTTTTCTTTCTTTTTCTTTCTTTTCTCTCTCTTCTCTCTCTCTCTTTCCTTTTTCTCTCGTGCGAATCCCCCCAGCCGAATGCCTGTTGTCTTCCTCTTTCTTTTTTCCTTATCTCTTTGACTAGTCAATCCTCATCTCTTTCTCTCTCTTCTCTCTCCTCCTCTCTCGACCTTTCTCCCTCCTTCCCCTGTTTGCTCGACTCTGAACCGAACCAGGAGCAGAAGAAGAGCCGCACGATCGCAGCTCGCCGTCGCCGCCCGTCCCGCCGCCCGCACCCGCAACGCTCGCCCGCGCATGCCACGTGCTCCGCCCCGCGTCCGTCGCCGATGCCGCTCCTCCCCCGCACGAATCGGCCCCTGCTCAGCTCGGTTCCACCCCGACCAGCCCCCGTCCGGCCACCTCCGGCCGCCGTTCGACCCCGCCGGACCTCCCCGGCGTCCCCCTCACCCTCCGCCAACCTTCCCTCGCTGTTTTGGCCGCTGGAGCAACCTCGGCCAGCCCCATCCAACAAACCCATAAGTGGGTTTCCAGCGACTTCGGGCTCGTTTTGGGCTGTTTCCGGGCCCCAGATCCGTGAGTCGCTTTGGGAAGATATATTCCTCGCGTCGCCGCCGTCGGATTGATCTGATTTGCGCGCGATTTGGTGAGTAATCTCACTAATCCATGATTAGTTGGCTAATTATGCTTAAGGTTGGTTTAGATTTAATTAATTATGTTTAGGTTGTTAGATTAGAATAATTTAACAATTATTAGTCAATTGTGATGCGATTTAGATAAATTGATTGTGCAATTAGCAAGTAGACGTGGTCTACTAATTATTGGAAGTGCCTTGGGATTTTTCCCGACCCTTAGTGGGCTCCAATTAGGCTTTTCGGGCCTAAGTGGAATTTTTAGTATTTAAATATTAATTTTCGGAATTAAATTAAATAATTATTTATTTTCCGAAAATTCGACTGAGATGGTTCGGGACCGAAAAATTATGCTGATGACCGTAGTGAAGTCTGTTTATTTAATCGGGCTTTATTTTGAGCTAAATTGAATTTTTAATATTAATTACTTAATTTTCGAAATTAATTATTTATTTATTTATTTTTCGGAAATTAAGATTTTGATGGCCGACGACCGAAATCTCCTGCTGATCGTCGTGGTGCAGTCCGTTTATTTATTTGAGCTCCACGTTGTATGGAATTGAATAAATTGTGATATTTTAGGGATTTACCCTAAATTGATTGGAATTGATTGAGATTGAATTGTTGATTGGTAAATGGCCAAGTATGTTATTCAGCATTTATAATGCTTTGTTGAGTTGATTTAATTATTTGATTGACAAAATCGTTGGGCATTGGTTGTCGGTATTGAAAGTAGATTGGTAATCACTTGAAAGAGGACACGTGGGCTCGGTGAATTGGCATGTCACCTGGAGAATGCACGTGAGTTCAGTGGTTGAATATGTCACCTTGGCGAAATGGTCACCTAAGAGAATGCACGTGGCTCGGAGACTCGGTATGTCATCCTGGAGAATGCACATGGCTCGGTGACAGAGTTTGGCATCTAAAAGGGCACGTGGGCTCGGTGAATTGATGCATCACTTTGGTGAGATAGCACCTAAGAGAAGGCACGTGGGCCCTGGCATCGTAAAAAGGATACGTGGCTCGGTGATTTGATGTGTCACTTTGGCAAATGAGTGCCTTAGAGAATGCACGTGGATCCGGTAATTGAGAATGACATCTAAAAGGGCACGTGGCTCGGTGACTTGATGTACCACCTTAGCGAAGAGGTCGCCTTAGAGAATACACGTGGGCCCAAGGTTCGAGGCACGTGGACTCGAAGACTTGGAAGGTCGTCCTGGAGAATGCACGTGGCGTAGCTTTTAGATACTCCTCCGTGGAGAATGAATTATATGACATGTAATCAACTGGTTCAATTTGTTTGAAGTGAATGGGTGTTTATTGTGAATTGTACTAACTTACAAGTGGGATCTGAGGCCAAGGTAAGTCATCTGCCCTGTGCGTGTTTAGGCAGCCTTTAGTATAATGGTTTACTAATCGGGCTTAGTGGGGTAGAACTCGCTGAGACATAGTCTCATCCCAGTTTGGGGAAACCATTTCAGGACCCCACTGAGAAGCTAAGGAGGAGAAGTCTATGAAGGAGAACTCA
Source organism: Eucalyptus victrix (assembly GCA_016097545.1). Lineage (NCBI taxonomy): Eukaryota > Viridiplantae > Streptophyta > Magnoliopsida > Myrtales > Myrtaceae > Eucalyptus > Eucalyptus victrix. Next base: position 26,648,392 of record CM027840.1, on the reverse strand, counting down.
GAGGTGAGATCTGAGGAGAAGGATTTTTGGAAGAAGAAGATAGTCCCGAGAGGGGCCTTGAGTACGGCCCAGATGGCTGAGAATTTATCTTCTTTTGAGATCTCCTTTTTGATGTGATTAAAGTTTAGAGTAAAAAGTTGCAGAGTGCTCTGGTTTGTGTTTTGTATAAAAGTTTGGTTATAAATTTCAATATGAAAAATATAGCCCTGCTTTTCTATCCCATCGTTTTATTGTCTAGGGATTTTAACTACTTCCGCATGTGCTTAATAAATGAAAGGGCCGGCGATAGATTGTCCTGGGATGTCGCATTATAAAATCAACCAAGTGTGAAGGATGTGCGCGTGCCCGAGGATCGGGGCGTGACAATAAGTATAAAGCAGGACATGTTGCGAAAGGGTCTAGACGAAAAGAGGGTCTAGACTACTTTGATACTTATTCACTTGTAACAAAAATAACATCAATTAGGACGTTAATTGCTATAGCTTCACTATACAATTTGTAGGTATATCAATTGAATGTGAAAACTGCATTCTTGAATGCTGATTTCGACAAGGAGATTTATATAGAACAACCAGAAGGATTCAAAGTCGAAGGACAATAACACAAAGTGTGTAAATTTGTCAAATCATTGTATGAACTTAAAAAAGCTCCTAAACAATGACATGAAAAGTTTGATTGTGTGATGATCCAAAATTAGAATAAATGAATGTGATAAATGTGTGTACACTAAATGCATGTCAGTTAGATATGTACTTATTTATCTATATGTCAATGATTTATTGATTTTTGTAGATAACACTCGGGGTATCAAAATTGACGAAAGTGTTCTCATGAAAAACCTCGAGATGAAAGACTTAGGTGTTGCAAATGTTGTACTCGGTATCACAAATCTAAGGAATTCTGATGGTCTAGGTTTAACACAATCTCATTACATTAAAAAGGTAATGGAGAGATTTAAAGGGTTTGGCATTAAAGATGTGAGTAATCATTTTCTTCAACACCTAACTTCAAGAAAGATTGTTGGAAACAGTATCAGGTAGTTGGAGTACTCTCAAGTGATTGGTAGAATCATGTACATCATGAACTGTACTAGATTGGATATTGCGCACTCAGTAGAGAAACTAAGCCACTATACAAGTAATCTTGGTCATGAGCATTGAAATGCGATTTTGAGAGTGTTTGGCTATTTGCAAAAAACTTAAGACTATGTTTTACAATATGGCAAATATTCAACTATTTTGGAAGGCTATTGTGATGCAAACTGGATTTCGGATTCCGATGAATTGAAATCAACTAATGGATATGTCTTCATGCTAAGAGGTGCTACAATATTGTGGAAATCCTTAAAGCAAATTCTGATAGTGCGCTCCACAATGAAATCAAAGTTTGTTGCTTTAGATAAAATTGTTGAAGAAGCAAAGTGGCTTCGGCAAATTTTAAAAGATGTTTCATTGTGATTGAGATTCCCAATTGTTCTCACTTTAGCCAGGAACTCTTCTTCTTCTTGATTCACCTCATTTAACCGCTTGATCGCAACTTTCCCATGATCAGGCAAGACACCGTTGTACACAATCCTCAACTTCCTCTTCCGATCTCTTTGCTAAAAATTCCCCGTAGCTTTCTTTAGCTCAGCATATGCGAACCTTGGTGTCACATTAGCCTTTGATACGACATGAACACTAGATACAACTTGATGAAGGAACGAGCTGCTGGTAATAGGTAGCAACTGCGGCTAATCCAAGTCGAATATTCCACGGGCTTCTCTGTTGCATTAACAAGTTTTCCTTCTTTATTCTTGCATCATGTTTATTCTTACTCCATGTATCAACCCTTGAATTCATTGGTATTCCCTAAAACAATTGAAACCGTATCCATTTATGACAGCTTAAGACAATTTTTTTTTAAAAAAAACTTTTTGAACTTAAACACATCCTTAACCTTCTCACTATCTTTGCAGAAAAACATGGTTATAAATCGAAGACGCCTCTTTGATCATTTTGCTAAGCAAAAGCAAAATCTTAAATTCAGCTCAATGAACCCATCTGAAAGAAGCTACATTATGTATCTCAATGATCACGTTAATCTGATTTTCTTGCACATTGTCTCTTAATAATAAATTATTGGCAAACTAAAATTGTTATACAATTTTAATTTGCTTTTCCACATTGACTTTTGAACATCACTATAATACACTTCTTAATTGGCGCATTGTTCGTTAATAATTAATTATTCACTCGATAAGATAGTTGAAAATTTTGTAATTTCCTTTTTGACATTGACTTTTGGACATACTACCCGAATAAACTTCTTAATTCTTTATGGAGACGAGTTTTTTAACGTCAGGCCATCAAAAAAATAAGTTTGAATTATGATTCAGGGTAGAAATCGATCGGGTTTCCAATTTATATTTCTAGAAACTTGTGCCATGTGGTTCGATTCCCAATTCCCAAGAGAACTGAACGGGAAACTTAAATGGCCAAAACACATATTTAAGTCAAGCTTCACTAGCTTTCTCGGTTATGGAGTTTAGGGGGAGACATGTAAAAAATTATCAAAAGTACTTGGTGTCCCTAATATGATCAGAGAATCAAAACCGTGAGTTGTCTGGACTAGAACTCGCACCTCAAGAAACGGTGGACCAAGGAGAGGGGATTGATTCCTCATGAACTATGCATCTACATGGGACGACTTGGCCACGATGCAGACTAGCGAAGGGTCTGAAATCCGACTCGCACTCAATCAAAATCGCCACAGATTTTGAAAATCCCTTTAAGCTTTCATATCCAAGGCCATTTGGAAGTGTAATCTCTGGAAATTTTTAATGCGAAAACAGATGAGAGAAGACGCTTTAGATTTCGTGTGCATATTTTTTTTTCGTTTTGTCTACATGAAAGTAATGGTTGAAGATTCAACAGGCCGATAAGGTGCAATTCACTCCCTGCTCCTTATTTCCACTTTCTCGTACACAATTCTCTCCTGGACACTTGACCCAAACTCACACGTTCTCTTCTGTCCCCCTAAACTTTTTGTTGGTTATTTTATTTTACGTATTCACCTTTCATGAATTGTTACTATTGATAAACGAGGAACGTTCATTTCTGTTATTATGTTCATTTTCATTTGCTTAACTAAAAATGAAACCAAAAAAAAAAATGGCCGGTTCCCTAGAACCGACCTTGAAACCTAAGATGGGGTAGGTTCCCGATTCTAAGATATGCATGGTAGGTTTCAGGTTCTAAAAAATGAGGAACTCATCATATAGGATAGATTTTAGATTCCAGGTGAAATCTAGATAGAATTTGGAACGCTCATGTTGTGCCCACCCTCTGGCAAGGCTCGTCGAGGAGGGGCGGCATTTAAGGGTATTTGCTGATGAGTTTGCACTCAGGGTCATGTTCACCAAAGACGTCATCACCTCATCATTAGTTTTGGCCCATTGAATTCTACACGAACGCGAGTCCTCCCAAACCATACCCTACGCGACAGCACAAAGGTGTCATGATTTGCCTCCATACGTAGGATTCACCTTGAAAAAGGAGATCAAGTGTGAAAGGCAAATTTAGGGATATTCTTACCATAGTAGTCCTCTCAAGGGCATATCCACCATAGATGTCATCACTTCGTCATTTGGCTTAGACCCATCAAGTATGCTAAACCACGATGCGTCTCTAGAAGACCCATACCCCGCATGACGTTGTCATTTTATTATTAGTTTTATTTAACAACATGAAACATGATTCTAGGAGTCTCCACTAACCTCATTTTTTGGGGTCGGCTAGAAAACCCAATTGAGGGTCGGGGGCAGTCCCTCGATAGCTGCGCAACCAGATATTCTAAAGTTCAAGGACTTGGGTTACGTTAATATTTCTACTAAAGCTCCTTCCATACCTAATAGTTTGTCATATTTCCTATAGTGTCCATCATGTCTTTTTACTTTTTCGTTCAAATGAGGAATTAACTAGGTGATCATGCATAAATGGTCAATTTCATGCCGTTCTATTTCTATTGAAGAAGAAAAGGAAACTAAACAATCAGTTGAAATTTAAAGACAGTACGATAAATAAACACCCAAAACAGTTTAAGAAAGGCAGTAAATCTAATATGCACTCATGAAACAGAAAGTAAAGCGAAGCAAAGAAACCAGTAACTCGTTGGGCATTTATACAACACAAGACAACCCGAAACATATATCGAGGAATGAACGGTACAAAATAGAATCGAATTGGACATCAACCATTTGTTGTCTTTACGTCTTCAGGATCGCCACCTCCATGGGCTTATTCTAATTCTAATTCTAATCTAATACTAAGACTAAAATGTTTACAATAAGAAAAAAAATGTACATTTAGTAAGACAGACAAAAACAATCAAAATCATAAACAAACAAAAACAATCGCAATCACAAATAGACAAAAACAATCACAATTAGGAAATCAAGTCAATGTGTTTAATGGAAGATAAGAGCCATCACCACTTGAGGTGGCAACAATGCACCTATGCTAACAAGATGCCCCCACGCCAATTGAATGCTTGGGTTTAAGCCCAGAAGCATTGGGAAGCTAGTCCTAAGAAGCCTCAATCGAGCTGAGATACCCTAATCGAGCTAGGAAACCCAACATCAAGTTGGAAGCCTTGGTCGAGTCGAGAGAGCTAGGTTGAGCCAATATAAAGTTAAATGAATCTTTTATGCATGTCAATGTATCTATAGGTATGATTGTGTATGATGTGTTCAATGAAAAGCTAAAGTTTGAAAGTACGTCAGAATGGGCACATGTATGTAGTTGAGGTATAGCAATGAATTTACTATTAATCTGCCATTGACATTGTATTGCAAGTGCCATGCCTGTTAAATTTTAATGATGAGATGTCCTCCTAGTAGAGAATTAGGGAGTTTTACTTACTGAGTTTCCAACTCACTCCCTTATCTTTCAGACTTGTAGGCATGAAAATCTCATGGCAGTTTTGGGAACTAGTCACGCTAGAGAAGATAGGAATTCCCCTGGCCTATGAGGATACTTGTAGTGTGATGTAAAGAGGAAAAATGGCCCATAGTGTAAAGGCTTATAAACGTATTGTTTTAATTTAAAGTAGCGTGCTTCATATGTGGTGTTATCCCTAATTTCCAATTGTTGTTTGTCTGGGAGAATACTTGTAGATATTTGCACATGTGCATATTAACAAGATAAAAGAAGTAAGACGCCAATGAGCATGGGACGTTGCAACGATAACCCTCGTGACCTCAGAGCGGGGTTGGGTCATTACATCAAGGCTCTAGAGGTGGCTTCCACGAGACTCATGTTATCATGTAACACTTAACCCTTGAGTACTTAAGGACTTAAAGATCACTCCCACAAGATTCGCACCACCATGTAGTACTTAGCCCTTGACCAATGCATATCAATAATAAAGTCTTTGGAGGTGGCTCCCACAAAATTATATTATCGTGTAACATTTAGTTCTTGACCAACGTATATCAATAGTACAAGACCTTAGAGGTTTCATCGACACGACTCAAGTCATCGTGTAACACTTAGCCCTTGGCTACAAGGCCCTAAAAGTAACTCCTATGAAGTTACGTTATCGTGTAGCATTTAGTCTCCAACGTATATCAATAGTACAAAGCCCTAGAGGTTGCTCCCATGTAACTCGAGTCGCCGTGTTGCACTTAGCTCTTGATTACAAAACCTAAGAAGTAGCTCCCACAAAGTCATATTATCATGTAACACTTAGTCCTTTACCAGTTCCTATCACAATTGATCTCACAAACCAAAACATGGCCTTTCACAAATCAACTTTTTCCACAAAATCAATCTAGAATCCTTATCATAAATCGGGTTTACATACAGAATCAAATCACACTTCATAAATCATACTCAAGGTCAACGTAATTATTTTACAAAAAGATTTCACGGTCCAAAATATATCATTTTTCCCAACTCTGTTTATCAAACAAAATACATATATTTCATCAAATATTTCTTGCACCATTTCGAAATTCATTTCATAAACCGATAACATTTCGAAACGTCTTTCATTTAACATATCCTAGATCATTTTAGAACTCATTCCATAGATCAAGTCACAATGTAAATAAATTTTCACAACACCTTCCATAACACGTTTCTCAAATAATCAAAGAGCAATAAATGCCCGATCCAGATTTTGATGCAATAAAAATGTTATTTTATAACTCATAATATATCATTTTCAAACATGAGGTCACACACTTGAAGAAATGATAGCACCACTTACCTTAGAATGCCTACGATCAAGTAACAAAGATTACTCGAACCATCGAACTCGCAATCCTATCAAATAAGCGAGAAACGTTATTAAAATAAAATAAAATGCTACCTTAACTACAACTTGACTAAACTAAGCTTAAGCACTAACTAAACAACTCAAACATTCCCATAAATCACTTGTCCAAAATGATTAAGCCACCGGTTGTGTGTTGTTTACATGAGGTCAGTTTTAAAATTTTGTTTCGAGCAAACAGTAAGTCCGAATTGATTTCTAAACTATCATTTATGTGTGTGTATGTGTGTGTGTTTTATATATACTTTGAATTTGTGCCATAATTTTGAATATTAATTTGATTAGACGAATGAAGGGCACGATCACTTACCAAGTATTATAATACGTAATTAAATCGACTTGGCAAGGCATCCATGGCGAGTACTTGCAAAACCCTCTCTTTTCCCTTTTCTTTCTTCCCGTTTCTTTGCCCCCTTTCCTTTCTTTTCTCTGTCTTATCTGTCTTACCCGAGGTCCCCCTTCTCTCTTTGTTGACCAAGTTAATTTTCATTTTTCTTAAATGGGGCTCGCGAGAGTTGACCAAGTCAAAAAAACGCAACTCTTACAGACAAACATGGAGTGACGGTTGGAATGCAGACCAATTCAAAGGGCTAAAATGATTAAAAAGCCATAGAAAGAGGTGAGCACCGTCGTTTTTGGCTTAAACCTCAACCCTCGGAATACAGGATAGGCAGTAATAGTGAGCAGAAGCTGTTAGCAGGCGTGAAGTTATTGGCGATGTCAGTCCAGCTTAGTTACCGGACATGCTAAATGTTGGCGTCGCGACCTTACCTCGGATGCACCACCTAGGATTTGGCTAATAGATTACTAATCCTAAACTTAGCTCGGACTCTCCCAAGTACATACAAATTCGCGATTTAGGTTCAAGTTCTTAACATGCCAATAATTTTTCAATTATGAGTCGCCACTAATCAATTTTTGGTGGATCGATTAGAAACCCAAGTAAAGTAACGGGAAATTTACTTTACTTTTGCAAATCAGGGATTGTGAGTTCGGGGACTTGATTACGCTAAATTTCTCTAACGCAATTTCAATACCTTTCTCTTTTATTTCGAAAAACATGTTTTGCAGACAGTTTGAATTGATTTTAATTTACTTTTCCTAACATGTAAAGTGATCATGCAAGTGCGCAAACCAACAATTTAACACCCAAATAAAGTAATAAATCAATTATGAGACTTACCTCATAGCAACGAAAGCCTCTGTAATATTATATCAGAATTCACATCAACGGCCCTTGATATGATTTCTAATAAACACGCAATCATTCAATTTATTTTAAGATTTTCTTTTATTTAAATGAAGCCTAGAAATTACGTGCAATGCAATGCAATGATATACAAAATCTTTTAACTAAAATGACATGCAACATGCAACCTAAAATGTAAACTATATGTCACGCAACATTTATTAAATGACCTAATCTAGTGATAGAAAATATTAATGCAACTATTCTAACATTTACACATCTAGATGACATGCATGACATGTGCATGATAATTTTTATGTTTTCTTTTATATTTAATTAAATTTCGAAATTAAAATTACTCAATAATTACACATGCAATGGAAAAACTAACATCCTAAATTAATATTTTTTGGGATTTTTATTCAAAAATTCGAAATAAATAAATTTCCTATTCTAAACATGCAAAATGACCTAAAAAACAAGTAATATTCTAATATGAATCTAATCTAATTTAAATATTTTTTTTTGGGTTTTCTTTTACGGAAATAAAATCGATTCAAACAACACGACAACAAATCGGGCAAGATATTATTAATATCTGTCTAATAAATTAACGAATCGTATCTCACGCATGAGATCGGATTGACCAATTTTTAACAAAATCGCAAATCGTATCTCGAGCGTGAGATCGGATTAGCAATTTTTTCCGTCCGATTGTGAGTCGTATTTTGGGCATAAAATCAAACTGTCAATAGTATGCACGTTATGAAATTAGGAAAATTTCCTAATTTATAAGGCTATTTGAGATTATAGATATGATAACATATTGGGAATTTCAATTATGCGCATCAACGAATATTTCAAACAAGGAAATGAAATTTTCAAAAATCAAAATAGATAAGATTTTCACATAATTTCAAATATTGGCTTCCAAATTCCAATCCTTGAACAGCTACTCGCAACACAATGTGGTGGTGCTGGGTGAGGCTCGCGGTGGTGCTTACGATCAACGAATCTACAAAGCAGAAACTTCACAGGATGACTTGGTTCAGGGACGAGCTTGACTCAGCGTGGGGCCAAAGAATGACTTGGAGCAGCTCATGTCGAGGCTTTGCGGCTCAGCACAGCAGGGCAACATGAGTCACGGACGGAACGACGAGGGACTCGAGAGTGGCGTGAGAGATCGCCTAGATCTACAAGACTATCTCTAGAAGCTCGATTACGAGTGCGTTTGGTTGGACTTTTGGGGAAAACCTTTGGGAAAATGCAAAGGACTTTAAGTTAAAAGAGTTTTCCAAAATACAAATTGTGTTTGGTAAATTGTAGTTTGAAAGTCCATTGTAAAGTACCTTTGAGTAAAATAGTATTTGGAATTATTACATTTACAAATGACTTTGGTGATTAATAAAAAAAAGAAAAAAATTATCAAAATAAAAAATAAAAGAGTTCGCCGGCGAGGCAGGCGGCCACCGGCAGCTTCAAGCAGCCCCCGGAGACAACCGGCGAGGGCCACCTAGGGTTGAGCGACCTCCAACGAGGGTCGCCGAGGGTTGGGCAACCCCTGACAGCCTTTCACAAAGGTCACCCGACCTAGATCTAGGTCTACCAAAGGTCGTAGGACCTTGCAGCGATCAACGCAACCCAGATCTGGTCGTCGTGAGATCACGTGACCTCACGACGACCAGATCTGGGTCATGCTGGTCACCGCGAGGTTGTGCAACCTCTAGTGACCCAAATTTGGGTCGTGCCTAAGGTCGCGTGACCCAAAGCTGGGTCGCGGCGACACGACTCACGAGCGGTCACCGCAACTTGCCTGGGTCACGCTACTGGCCAGTGATGGTCGCCGCAACCTTGCCAACCTCAGCCGTGACGTCGCCGGCCTCTCAAGCTCGTCTCTGATCAGCCACGCCAGTAGAGAAGAAGATGAACAGTAGACATGAACGGTGACATGAGGCATTCCGAGAATGATGAAAGCCCAAGGTAGCCTAAGACCTGCCTTGGGCTTTCAGCCTTGCAAATGCTAGCTTTGCCTTCCAAAGCAGTTCCCAAACACCTTCATTTTGGCCTAAAGGCCTTTAGCCTCCTAAAGCCCATTGGAAAACAGTTCCCAAATGCAGCCTACATCAATTGATTGGGATTTGACTTGGCAATCCTGGAACACGATGGACTGAGGTAATGGGAGGTGCGACGTGGAGCAAGACAGGACAAAATCAGCCGCTGTTGGTGGCGCTCTGGCTGTCTTGGAACCAAGACTGATGATGGAATGTCAAACAAAGACTAAAGCAATGTGGAAGCAAGGTCCAGCAGCTACAATTTGGGAGATATGGGCGTGCTTCTTCACATTCCCCTTGGCACCATCTCTCTTGCCACGCCGCAGGTTTGTCTCGATTGAAGCCCTTTACGATTCCTCTCTATTCTCTATCGTGTGTCTCTATCAATGGCCATGTATTCTATTAGCGTGGCCTTTTTTCTTGACCAAGCAGTATTTTATAGGTGAATAGTATGATCTCATCAAGGAAACAAAATTTCCGCACGAAATCTCTGATGACATGCAATCTCTCTCATTTTGAGGCGCAAAAAAAAAAAAAAATGTTGTTTAGTATATCCTCCAAGTGCAATATTTTTTTTTATTATTTTGATATTTCCTCCGAAATCTTCCAATCTAATGCAAAATATATCACTCAATGTCTATATCGCATAAATATATGAAATATTTTACGAATTTTTTCCAGAAATATCAAATCGTCATTCCTCATAAGTCATTTGTCAATCATTAGAGAACAATGGGCTTGGGCCAATTCCCTCTCGCCGCGGGCTTAATCCAACTCGTTAAATTTAAACTCAGAACCATCAAGTCGAACTCATCCTCGCCAATCCAATGTAAATCAAAAAAAAAATGCTCCTAAACTATATGTTATGCAATTTCATTTAATATTTTTGTATAGGGGTTAAAAATTAATCCCTAATTTTTTAATGCAGTAAACAATTAATTGAGTTGTAAAAATTTAGGTGTCAATAGTTGGAAACAATCATTGGAACATGAGAGACACTTTCAGAACATGGGAAACAACTAGAACGTGAAAAGGTGGGATCCTAGAGGTTATGGACTACAAAAGAACCTGTCGGAAGAGAAGAAAGGCACCCACACGCCGGAAAAATGCAGATATAAAGATTCAACATGTAATCTGCGTCTCCTAGCCACTCATATACTGAATTCCAGCATTTCTAAGTTTGATCTTGTGCCTCTTGTTGTCAAACTTGTCAAACCAACTTTAGTCTCGCTTTGCATTTAACCCCAATCGAGTTTTTGTTCTTTTCTCGATTGTAACCATCTCATTATCAACACAAGGACTATCGTGTAATTCAGAAATCGTCGATCAAAACTGTTATTCAAATGACACGATATTGTTGAGTCTTTGGCAGTTGAAACCTTTTTTGAGAAGAAACAAACATGAATAGATTTGCTTATAATGTTATTCTTTGTTTTTTCTAGACTTTCAAGATATTCCGTTTAATGGGATGGACGTACCCAAACCATAGTTTCACTAAAAATAAAATTGGTATATGTCAGTGTGGAAAGAATTCCATTCATGTTTTATAAATCAAAACAAACCGTTGGGTGATAGGACGGCCGATTAAAACATCAAATTAACTCAAATCCAACCTTTTATAGTTTGGACCTTTTGGAACCTTTTATAGTTTGGACCTTTTGGAGTTGAAGGGTCTCAATTTGCTATTGTCCACAAGGTTGAACAATCTTCAAAGTTTCTCCCCTACCCTTTACAGCTCAAGCTCTAATAGATAATTCGACACCAAACGTGAAAATCATTTGCTTTTTTTCAAAGGTCATGATTTTGTTAGACGTTTATTATTAAAGAAAGACCAGTGATGTCAAGTTGGTCATATATAACCAGCCAAGCACCCACTTTAACGAGAGAGAGAGAGAGAGAGGCGCAATAATCTCTCCCTTTTGCGACGCTTCGTCGCAATGTATCAACCCAGCAACAATGCTTCTCTTCTCCTTGCTCTTCCTCGCCGCCGCCGCCGCCACCAACTCCTTTTTGTCCATCCAGAACCACTCACTCCGAGCCCAAGTCCAAGTCCACGCCCCAAAAGCATCTTCCTCCTCGCCGGACAGAGCAACATGGCAGGCCGGGGCGGCGTGGTCAACGACACATCCACCGGCTGGATTGCCAAGTGGGACGGCGTCGTCCCTCCCGAGTGCAGCCCCAACCCGTCGATGCTCCGGCTCGCGGCAAACCTCACGTGGGTCGAGGCCCGGGAGCCGCTCCACGCGGACATCGACGTGAACAAGACGAATGGGATTGGCCCGGGTATGGCATTCGCCAACACCGTCCTGGGCCGGGATCGGAGTCTGGGCTTGGTGGGTTTGGTGCCGTGCGCAATCGGCGGGACGAGGATAAGCGAGTGGGAAAGAGGGACGTTTTTGTACGACCAATTGATGAGGCGGGCGCGAGCCGGGACGAATGACGGGGGGACAATCAAAGCGCTCTTGTGGTACCAAGGAGAGAGCGACACGGTGGAGGAAAGCGACGCCGTGCGGTACAAAGGGAGGCTGGAGAAGTTCTTTACGGATGTGAGGACTGACCTGCAATCGCCCGGGCTCCCAATTTTCCAGGTGATTGAATTTCTCCTTTACGCTTCATTTCGGAATCAATTGCATCTTTCACTTTAGATTGTTCGAACAAATTATGATAAATTTCAAAATGAAAGTCGTTATTTAAAATTAAGCAAACGGCGATCATCTCGATGTGGTACTTTTTTAGTCTATTTTTATTCCAGACCAGACAAATAATAGTTACATATAGTAATGTTTCGCGAAAGGTTCCGTGGGAATCCATGTGATGTGTCTCTTTTCTGCAGCTTTTTAAATAAAAAATAGAAAATAACAGGAAACGACGCATCAACGGTAGAAACCTAGTTCACCTCTGGTCCACGAGCGGCTTTCCTTTAAAAAAGTTCAAAATAATCAAAACTCGGCCACCCACCTCATTAGATTAATGAACCGGCCATCAAGAAATAATGATATTCACACTAACCTCTCGAAAAAATGTACATTTTGGTTCCATTTTTTTTAATTCGCTTAAATGGATTACAATTTATTGCTTAATTGCATGTTTGCTCTGTGAATGGGGCAGGTGGCTATCGCATCAGGACAGGGACCTTTCACCGACACGGTGAGAAAGGTCCAGCTCGGGCTTGACCTTCCGAACGTGAGAACCGTCGACGCCAAGGGCTGCCTCTCGGACCCGACCGGCTCCATCTAACCACCCCGGCCCAGGTCCGGCTTGGCCAGATGCTGGCCCACGCTTTCCTTCAGTCCATGGCTCGCTCCGCGTCGCTCGTGAGTGAAGCTTCCACGAGTGGTCCAAATTTGGTAATTCACGTTTTGGCGTTCTTCATGTGGAAACTTATTAGAGCAGTTTTGATGAGCAGAGGTGATTAACGATTTTCTGGATTGGAAGGTAATTAACGATTGATTGTTTTGGACTTGACCAAAAATTGCGAAAGAGCGTAGAGAAACTTGAGATGCAACTGTTGTAGATTAAAAATTTGATGGGGATATACAGGAAAAAGGAGAGATTTGCTATTTTAGTCCTAAATTTATCATACAAATTTCAATTTAATTCTAAGTCCTTCTATTGTTCTTATGTTGTCTTGAGACTTTGCATGAAATTATAATTTAGTGTTTCCAGCCAATCTTCTCTGAAAATACTAACATGGCGGTCTAATCATCTCTGGCCATCCTTGCATGTCGACAAATAATATCAAGTCAGCTTTTTTGATGAGTCAATAAACAGAGATTTCTTAAATTATTTGATGATTGAGAGTAATGCTAGCTATATGTATGGTGTCACTAAATGTCCGTAGAACGAGACATCGTCATTTTTTTTATAAGCAACAGATTAGGAAATCGCCATTGAGATTGTCATATTCGTTTGGGGACTAGTATGTTGCACCTAGCGCAGACACTCGAATTACCAAAGAAGGATGAGGTATATGCATTATACAAAAGAATAGTGACTGGGAATTACCAAGAACGGCATTAGTTTGTGGTTACTTGTCCGGGATGATAGCCGTGGTGGTAGTTGTTCTGGAGGTGATGGCCATCTTTCTTGAAAGCGCCAATTACTGCGGGATGGCGAACCAAAAAAGAGAGAGAAAGCAGGCTTAGGGTGTTATGTTATTTTTCTTAAGAAAAATGATATAAATGGTCCATGAATTTTGACACGGTGTGCAATATGGTCTCTGGATTTTTAAATGTTTAATACAGTCCCTAAACTTTGGCTCCATGTGTAATGTTGTCCTTGAACTTTTATATTATTCAATGTGGTCCCTAAACTTTTAGCACATATTCAAATTAATCCTTGGACTACATCAAAATGATAAATGTTGTTCTTGAACTTAAATTAATTAAAGGATAACATTGGATATTTTCATATAGCCTAAGGACTAGTTTAAACATTCACGATTCTAGCCCAATAAAAAAAGTTCAAACATTTACCAAAAATATAAGAACCGCATTGAAGATCAACATTGTAATGTTAGGTTAAAATTCATGGATCATATTGAAGAAATCAAAAGTTCAAATATCACATAGCATATTTTAAAAACATATATAAAATAAATTCGATTAAAAAAAGAAAGAGAAAAAATTCTAAAAAAAAAAAGAAAACCACAAAACTTGAGACCTTACCAGTGGCAATCACCGCCGTCCATCATCAAAAAGAGTCGGCAGAGCTCGCCTAGGCCTCACAGTGGCCAGCAACCCTCAATGGTCTCCGGCAAGGCCTTAGCGACCGATAACTGGGGGAGGGCACAACCCTCGCCCTATATTTGAACGGGTGTGACAGCCCAAGCAGCGGTGCGCGGGAAGGAGGGATGGTGGTGCGTCCACGCCTCAATCCCCGGACGTGCACAGGAAGGGGGCATGCCTCCTGTCCCACATCGATTAGGAGGGGAGTCTTGGGCCAGCTTATAAAGCTTAAGTCACTTTAACTGTACATACATCTTTTCTTGGATAGTATGGATTGCCTCGAGAAAAACAAAACCGTGAGAACTTAGTGTCCAAAGCAGACAATATATGTACAGTGGAGACCCGGGTCCTTACAAGTGGTATTAGAGCCAACTCCCGACCGCGTGTGGGGCCACATTGAGGACACTGTGCTCCTAGGGGTGGAGAGTGTGACAGCCCAAACGACGGTGCGCGGGGAGGAGGGATGGCGGTGCGTCCGCGCCTTGGTCCCCGAACGTGCGCAAGAAGGGAGCATGTCTCCTATCCCATGTCGCTTAGAGGGGAGTCATGGGCTAGCTTAAACTCTACAACCAATTGAGTCTCTCTAATTGTACATACGCATTTTCTTGGGATAGCATGGGCTGCATCGAGAAGAACAAAATTGTGAGGACTTAGTGTCCAAAGTGAACAATATATGTACAGTAAAGACCCAGGCAATTACAATAGGGGTTTGGCCCTCCACTAGATCTAAGCAGCCAAGCCCTCATTGGGGGCCACTAAGGCCTCATCCAAGGCCAGCGAGGGCTTGTTCTCCTTTTTGTGTGCTTGGTTTTTAAATAAATTATCCTCTTTTGACTAACTAAAGTAATTTGAAAAATGAAATAATAAAAAAAAAATACCATGTAGGAGAGAGTGTAATATATAAAAAGTCACATCAACATTTTTTGTCGTCTAGTTGAACAAAGTTAACGAAATAATTTAATTGAACCGACTTAACAAATTTTAAAATTTGATTGTACTTTTTAAAAATTTTAGATCTCAATTATACTTTTATGACAAGTTTTATGACTTCTAGTGCACTTATCCCCATAAATAAAAATTTCATAACTATCCTTTCAATATCAAAAAAAAAAAAAAAAAAATCCACTTGCATTGCCCATACAATTGAATGTCATGGGCAAGTGTTGACCCTTATATTAGATAAGATATTACCTTTATAATGATAATAATTTACTAAATATGTCAATCAAGTTGAGAATGGTATGAATTCGACTCATAATGAGAACTGGCATGTGCTACTTGACTCTTGGGATATGGTGATTATGACCAGAAACTTGGGAAAAGCATTTGACAAATATGGAGCAACGGTGGGAATGCATGCCAATACGAAAGGCTATAATGATTAAAGCCACATTAAAAGGTGAGCACGGTTTCTTTTAGTTTAAATATCAACCCTCAAAATAAAGGATTGGCAAAGATCATGGCCGAAAGCGCGGCAGAAGCTGTTACAAGACGTGGAGAAGTTACCGGCAATGCCTGTAATACTTGGATTTTTGACTGGGTGAAAAAGGTGGTGGGACCCACCTAAAAAAAAGAAAAGACAAAAAAAAGTTGAAAAGGCAACA
This sequence comes from Eucalyptus victrix, assembly GCA_016097545.1. Lineage (NCBI taxonomy): Eukaryota > Viridiplantae > Streptophyta > Magnoliopsida > Myrtales > Myrtaceae > Eucalyptus > Eucalyptus victrix. The sequence continues at coordinate 26,632,503 of CM027840.1, read as the reverse complement.
AAAATAGTTGAAGTGGACGGTTAGCTTAAGAGAGAGAGAGACCAAGAGCCCGTGGGGGAGAGGAAAAGAAGAGGGAAGAAAAAAGGGAAGAAAAAGAAATATAAGGAAAAGAGAAAGTGTTTTGCACAGACACAGCTCGAGGACCTCGTGAAGCCTATTCAACTCCGATTTACAACATCCGATAAGTGATCGCGTCATCCGTTCATCTATTCAGAGTAGAGTTCTGAAATAGGGCAAAATTGAGGTGTAAAGTCTAATTTTTGAGTTGAAGAGTTTCAAGATTTCATGGAAATGGTGATTTATGGTGTCATGGAGGTAGGGTTTGTTGAGAAATGTTTTTGAGCAACGGTTGTGTAGGAATGAGATTTTAGGGTTTCACATTAGAGTTTAATGTTGCATTTAGGTTTGATAATCAGTTCAAGTGAGCAATTTATTATCGCGTAGAAGTCATTTTATTAGCATTTAAGTGTAAGTTAGTCAATTTGTAAATGCCGTAGTATTTTATTTGGTTTTAATATCGATTCTTGTTTAATTGTTAGGATTACAAGATCCTTGGCTCGTTCAGTTATACATTGTTTGGTTTAGGCATTCTCAAGTGAGTGTTACTATCTCTTCTTTGAATTTGTGAATTTATGTCTTGAAATTATAGAGATTTGATATATTATAAGTTATTAAAAGCATGTTTTTGTTGCATAAAATCAAGATTGGACATTTACTACGATTTGATATTTGTGAATGGGTTTGTCAAATATTTTTGGAAAGATGTGCGAACGGTTATATGTATATATATGTTGATTTGTGAACCTTGTTCATAAATTGGTTTAGGCAATGCATAGTGATATATGAAATGGTTTCTGAATTTGGCTTTGTAAATTATGAATTAGTGTTGATGCTCAATATCACTATGAGCCTAATGAGGGACTTATAGGGCCAGCCGTTGACAACATAGTGGAGACCTTACCAAGAAGAGGTGCTTGGTCGCTTAGCACGAAGCGTTATGCATAAGCATGGTTAGATATTTAAGTAAGAGTTTGGTCAATGGATGGACCATGGATATGTGAATGAGATTAGTTAATGGAATGGATCATTGGCGTGTATTTTGATGAGATTGATCAATAAAGTAGACCATTGATATTTGTTATGATATTATTGATCTAACGAATATTTTCTAATACATATATGATTATGTTAAAGCAATATAACTCACTCTTATCTTGTACATATATTATTTACTAGATTTGAAACAAATGAGTTTTGATATTGTTTTGTAAAAGGTGCATAGTGAATATTTGATTCACTTAGAAAAGATTCATTACTAACTAGGTTAGGGTTGTTCATTCCATTCATCTTTCATGTTATTTAGATCATTAGAGCGAGAGCACTATCGATAGGAATTTCGGAGTTGGATTTGGATTTTGATGGTTAAAGGCTTAGTCTTTAGAGTGGAAAGGTGGCCATATCATTGCCCCCATCCCTGTAGGATTAAAGGTGTGATATTTTGTGTTATCAGAGCGTAGATTGTAATCTTTAGGCATAGATTTATTGGGACGTTAAGAGGTTTTTTTTATAGTTTATAGCGCTTTAGTCTTTTGTTAGGTACAAGGATGTATGTCTCTTTTGGGGTCGAGGCGCATGACATGATGCTTAAGAGTATGGAAAACCTTGTGAATGCTATGAAGCCACCTAGTATGTCGAAAGGCAATTCAAATGGTGAACAATAGTTTAAGATGAGATTGCCACTAAAAAATCTAGAGGCCGAAAAGGTTAAGGCTAAGGAGAAGGAGAAGCCCCTGAGCTGATTAAGTGAGAGGTCAAAGAGTGTAGAGACCAAGAGACACAAGGAGATGTCAGCTGAGAGTGGAAGCAGAAGTGAAATGAAGAAAGGAGAGTTAGAATGGGAAGTGGCCGATGAACTTGGATTGACTCCCAAAGTTGTGAATGGAGGGACCCAAAAAAAAAAAGGTTGTTAAGATGGGAGCTTGAGAAAGGGGCAAAATGTCAATACCCTCATTTGTTTAAAGGTTGAGGTAAATGCAAATTTCAACAAACAAAATTTCTTTTAAGGATGGCATAATGTAATACTTGGGATCTTTGACCAGGTCAAACAAGTGGTGGTACCCACCTTAAAAAAAGAAAAGAAAAGAAAAGATTGAAGAAGGCAAGAAAAATGTGGGAAGTGGACACGGAATTTGAGAGAAAGAAAGAGAGACTAAGGGCAAGTATGACAAAATTTATGGAACATAAATCAATTTCTATTCCATGGACGAGTTTTTGAGTAAAGAAGCACGTTTGATAATAATTCGAAATTTCTAAATCTAAAATAAAAATTCGTTTGATAACAAAATAAAATTTCTATTTCTAGAAGCGGCAACAATTGACGTCCGGTGGCTAGAGTCCGACATTCAGCGGCCCGGCGTTCAACGTCTAGTGACTAGCGGCAGGCGGCCGAAGTCCGAAGTTCAACGTTCGATATCCAGCGCTAAGTTCAGTGACCGGTGTCGAGTGGCCAAAGTCCAGAGTCCAACACCAGAGTCCGGTGACCGGCAACCGGTGTCCAACGTCCGGAGTTCGACGTCTGACGTCCAACATCCGGAGTCTGGCAACAAGAGGCCGACGGCAGGTGGCCAGTGGCCGAAGTCTTGCGGCAGGTGGCGGGCGACGAGCGTCAGGCGACGGACGGTCACCGACGAACATCCGATGGTTGGTGGTGAGCCTCCGACATCCAATGATTGGCGATGAGCGGCCAATAACCGGTGGGCATTCGGCATCTGACGACAAGTGGCCGGAGTGCAATGGTCGATAGTTGACATTCGGTTGCCAATGGTCGGCGGCTGGTGGCTGGGGGTGGTGGTGGTGGCAAAGCAACTGGGGAGGCCGGTGTCCGGCATCCCATGAGCGGCAAGTCGGTGACGAGTGTTAACAAAAGTGAACGATGAGAAAAATTTTGATTTCTCATTTCTGTTTCAGAAAAAATTTTAACTTATGATTTTTGCTCCAAATCTATTTCTGGAATAGAAATCTATTCCAGAAATAGAAAAATGAAATTGCATTACCAAATAGATTTCTGTTCCAAACTTGTTCCGAGAAACAGAAAAACAAAGAAATAGAGAAACAGAAATTTTGTCATACACCCCTAAGAGATGGTGGGGAAAGGAAAAGAACAAAAAGGGAAAGAAAGAAAGGAAGAACAAGATTTAAAAAAAAAAAAAAAAAAGGAAAAGGAAAAGAGGGAGGGCTTTTAGCATACATGCCATGGGATCCTTGTCAAGGCAATTCAACTCTAATTCACAACATCCGATAAGTGATCATGTCCTCCATTCACCTATCATAGTAATTTTCAAAATTATGGCTTAAATTTGAAGTTTTACAAAAATTGAGTTGCAAAGTCCGATTTCTGAGTTGTGGTGTTTCGGAATTTCATGAAAATTGTGGTTTATGGCGTCATGGAGCCATAGGGTTTGTTGAGAATCATTTTCAAGCAACAGATTTGTCAGAGTGAGATTTTAGGTTTTCATGTTGAGTTTGTGTCTAAATTTGATAATTGATTCAGACAAGCACTTTGTTATCGCGTAGGACTCACTTTGTTAGCGTTTAAATGTAGATTAACCAATTCATAGTCGTTGTAGTATTTTATTTGGTTTTAACATCGATTCTCGTTTAATTGTTAGGATTACAAGATTCTTGGCTTGTTTGGCCATCGTTGTTTGGTTTGGGTATTCTTGAGTGAGTGGTATTACTTTCTTTGAATTTGTAAAAACATGTATTGAAAGTTATAGAGATTTGATATACTATATTTTATTAATGTTTATGTTGCACGAAATCTAGATCGGGCATTTACTACGATTCGATATTTATAAACGGTTTATCAAATATATATGTTGATTTGTGAATGTAGTTTATGAAATGGTTTGTGAAATACATTGTGACATATAAAATGATTTTTGAATTTGGTTTTATGGATTGCAGAGAATATTATTGTGGATCGATATTGATGCTTAATATAGTTAAATTATAAATTCATATACATGATACGAAATCACAAGAATCTTATCAATTACTAGAGCTGTCAAAATGGGTCATAAACCTATTTTTCATCCTTATTTGATGGGTGGGTTGTTATAGGTGTTAGTTATATTCATTAAATGTGTAATGTACATTAAGAATGTGATGAGATAGGCTTGAACTTACTAATGTATTTGTGAAAGTATGCACTTTTGAGACTTTTCCACAACTTGATATGTTGATAGATTGTCCAATTGGAATTGATATTTTGAGAAGAAAAAAATCGCTTCTATTGGTTTTTTTTTTTGAAAAATAAATTATTTGGAAAATATTTCCTAAAAATAATGGCTTGTATCTTTTGAAATATATAATCAATGAAAAATATTTTCATTATCGACAACAATTTATATTTAAATATTTTTATGAACTATATAATATTTTTCATTTATTCATTTTTGTTAGTAACATAAGCAATCATTTTTTGGAAAAATACATTTTAAATTATTCATTTTTCCCAAAACAATTAAGACCTTAATTCTCATTGCCCTTCATATCATTTCTTTCACTTATTATTCATGAACACTAATCTCCATCTTCATCAGAATGGCGATTTAACTCCTACAAATTTTCGTCAGAAACGTTCTACAGTCATCTCCATCTTAATTAGTATGCACTTCTGAGAACCGAAAATTGAAAAATCAAAGCCGAGAACTGACTGGGGTAGGTCTACAACCGGCCTGGGAAGTTCCCGACCTGACCCAAGAACCTGCCGTCCTTATCTCTTTATTCCATTAAAAAGCACGAAAATACATGGGACTTGATTTCCTTTGGCAATTGAGGTCAAGAAGTACTGTTGACCAAATTGAATGTACTTTTGTCAGATGTAACAAGTAATGGCTAGGAAGTTCACAAAGAAACAGGAGCAGAGACAGCAAGCTACTCCATCTATCTATCCTTCACCCCAACCCCCCCCCCCGGGGTTTCCCTCTTTCCCCGAAACTTCGGACCTTTAGTACTAAAATTCACGAATCACGATGAAGATTCCTTCGGACCTTTAGTACTAAAATTCACGAATCACGAAAGGAAATTGTCCAATTAATCTTAAACCTATTTCACGAATACTAATTCCATCATAAACTTTTTAATTTTACCAATTTACTCCTCAACATTTACACAAAATTTCAATATAGTCATTTCGATTAATTTTTTCTTAAAATCATTGATGTGATGGTGTGTCACATAGAATAACCATCAAATTAAACTATCACTTTAGTAATTTCCGGCAAAAATTGATAGGAATAATTACATTGGAATTCCATATAAAGATTATATGATTATATTGACAAAATTGAAAAGTTTAAAATCATATTATCATCCAAACAATAAATTTAAGACAAATTGGATAATTTTATCCGACATAGGGCATTGGGACAACCCTTTTACAAATGAATTGAATACTCAGGCAACGGGGAAGGAATATCCCCAATATTATTGACATGGTTATTTACTCCATGGTCTCAAATTTTTTTTCTCTATAGGTACGTCTCGTTTGTTCTTGGTCCATTCAAACATGTAAGAACCTAAAAGCAAAGAAAAGCCGACCCTGAATAACCTAAACAAGTTGTCATGGCCTCTTTTCCAAAACAATCCTCAAATCGAATTTTTGTTTCTTTCCTGAGAGTTTAATCTACCTAAACCTAAACTAAACCTGAACTACATGCATGCTATCTAAAAGAAACTAAACTGAATCAAGTACTAAGATCTAACACCTAAGTAAGACCTATTTTTCTAACTATTTCCTAATTTTTGTTTTTATTTTTATTATATATTATGAAAAAAAAAAAAAAAAAAAAAGAGGGCACGGGCCAGGGCCCTTGGGCCCGGTCCAAATATTGACCGTACTTGGACATCGTGGCTTCTAGGCCGTGGAAACAGTTGGGCTCTTATATCTGGCCCTCTCAATTTAACTAAATCCAACCCACTCAAAAACAGACTGAGCCCAAACATTTATAAACTAAGTCAAACCCAAACTGTTTCTGAACTAAATCAAGCCTAAAGCAAACCCAAATTTACTAAAATTCAACTTAAGCCCATTTATTATTTTCTTTTTCTCTATTTTTGTGTTATTTTTTACTCTCTTTTCTCTCTGTTTTCCCCTTTTTTCCCTTCACAGATCTATATTATGTCAAGCTTAAGAAACAAAACACTAAAATTACTGACAAATCTCCACCCAAATCAAAACCATTACTCGGGTGGGTTTAACATTAGGGCCCACATAATCAATAGTCTAAATGATGCTTAGCAAACCATGTAGTGTAAGCCCGATGACATCAAGAAGGGAATCAAGTCGAGTTATTGTGTACTACGCTAATAGAAAGTCTGATCAATTAACAGTTTAGGCTTTTCTTGTGTGCATAGGAATATCCTCGACTTCTACATTCAATAGTGGGCAAAGAACACCGCAATTGTCACAACTTGGCATGGGGGACATATAAGTGCCAAAACTTCCAAAAGGTATATTTATATATCACCTTTTTTGAAAATTGGCAACTCATGTGCCAACTCCGACGAGGCTTGCCAAAAATCCAATGTGCTGTCTACGTGGCTCGCCATTGGCACTTAAGTGTACATTTTGAAAGTTTTGGCACTTATATGTCTCCCTATGCCAAATTGTGGCACTTAGGGTGTTCTCCTACCCCAAATTAGTAGAGTGCACAGGTCCCTTAAGAAATCTCTATCTTGTGTGTAGTTATATTTGTACAAATTTATCCCGCAATTTGGAATTTGTATATTCCAATAATCTTAGCCGTGTGTTTGATTAAATTTAGATTACCATGAAAACAAGGAATCTAGAGACTCAAAACAAATGTTGATGCCAAACCACCCAAAAGTCCAAAAGAAAGTTTAAAAAACTGATCAAAACAAGCTCGACCCATTGCCGTTTGCATACATAAGATTAATGATCATTGTCAGGTCCGTGAGCCTTTAATTTTCATCCATGCGTGTTATCAAGTGGAATCTTATATATTCATTATTGGTCCGCTTCCAAAAATATTAACTGACCCGACATCTCACAGTATAGAATTTGACACTCCTTATTTCATCTCTTACTCTTTCTATTTTGCTCGTTCCTCTTACAGGTTATTAGACGTTGGGCACGGTCATGTCTATGCATCTCACATTTCACATGCAACGTCTTGCTTAGATGTGAGATGAAGTATAATCCAGCTCCGGAGTCAAGCCCCAAATGATATATCTAAAGTAACCAGACTAAACGATGACTATTTATAGTCGTGGGTATCAATTCTTCTACACCATGTTTTGCGGAGTGGAGGAGTCTTCTCCAAAAACGCCATCAATTCAAGTGGATGTGAACTCTTGGGTCGCTCTCTCTTTCATCACATTGGATCTCGTATGAACTTTGAGGGATAATTTCCATAACCAATGTTAATTTTTCAACGTTGTTGACTTGCATCCCAGTCCTTACTCTAAAGAAGACTGACAAGTCTTTGCAAATAGAGGGCAACGCATAACAGATGTTCGGTGTTTCAACTTGTGATGTGAGATGTGTGAACAAAATTCACAAGAAGTATCTTTCTTTGTTGATAATTGTTGGTATTTACTAGTCAAGTCCCATCTACATCTCGCATTGCACATGTCACGCCTTACTTAGACAAGAGATGACTTATGATCTAGCTCAATCCACGTGGCTCAAGCCCCAAATGAAATATCTACAGTAGCCGGACAAAAGGACAACTATTTATAGTCATGGGTATTAATTCTTCTACACAGTTTTTTGCGGAGTGGAGGAATCTTCTCCAAAACCACCATTGATTCAAGCGGATGTGAACTCTTGGGTCGCTCTCTCTTCCAGCACATCGGATGTCCTACGAATTTTGAGGGGAACTTTCCATAACCAATGTTAAGTTGTCAGCATTGTTGACTAGCATCCTAGTCCTTACTCTAAAGAAGACTAATGAGCCTTCGAAAAAGAGGGCCATGCATATCAGACATTCGGTGTTACAACTTGTGATGTGAGATGTGTGGATCACAATTCACAAGAAGTATCTTTCATTGTTGATGATCATTGGTTTACTAGTCAAGTCCCATCTACATCTTGCAAATCACATGTAACACCTTACTTAGATGAGAGATGGATTTTGATCTAGCTCAATCCACATGGCTCAAGCCTCAAATGAAATATCTAAAGTCACCGGACAAAATGACGACTATTTATAGTCATGGGTATTAATTCTTCTACACCGTGTTTTGTGGAGTAGAGGAACCTTCCCCAAAACCGCCATCCATTCAAGTGGGATGTGAACTCTTGGGTCGCTTTGGCGGGAAGTACTATGGGAGGAAGGAGAAGCTTACCTAAGTTGCCTTCATAGTATTTTAAAGTGTGAATTATTTTTGTTATTAAATGTTGATCTACATGTGGTAGTCTAATTATTGCCGGTGGCTGCATGTCATGACAAGTAGCTAGTTCATGACATGTCATGTCAAACTGCCCTTACTAGCCAATAAGCTCTCGACCTTAGTGGTTCCAGTATCGTCTCTTTCAATGGAATAGCTTTTACATGGCGTGCATCCTTTTGTTGGATTTACCCAACTCTACTTATCATCTCCATATCGTCTCGCCTTAGCCATATTTGTCAGGAAGCACACATGATCAATAGTCCAAACGAGCTTGGTATACCATGCAATGCATCTAGAAGAGAATGAAGTCAAGTCATTATGGAATGCTCTATACGATGGAGGAATCAATTAAAGCAATAAGGACTTTTCTTGTGCCTGCAGGTGCAAGGAAAGTCCTTTAGTAATGAACACTCTCGACTTCCAACTCACGACTCAATTTGCAGAATAACTTTCTATCCAGTGTGAACTTAATTCATACAAATCTATCGAGCAAGTCATTATGGAATGGTCCACAAGAAGATGGGATCAATTAAAGCAACTGGGACCTTTCTTGTGTGCAGGCGTAAGAAAAGTCCTTCAGCAATGGATGCTCTTGACTTCCACATCCAACAGCTCGATTTGTCGAATATGCGGGTCCCAATGCTAAACTCTCCATCGAGTGCGAACTTATATTCATACTAATCTATCGAGCAATTTCGAATTCATAGATTTACAATAATGTCATCCTTGTATGTAATAAAGCTATGTTAGTGTGAATCGATAAATGAAAACAAGGGATAATAGACACAAGACATATGTGGATCCTAAAAAGCCCAAAAGTCGTAAAAAGAAAGAAAAAAGAAAAAGTTAAACTAATTAAAACAAAGCTCTCAATGCTTACTTGAGACTATATAAGTGATAGAAGCCATTGCAGTTCGCATAAATGTTCGATCATTATCGTGTCCGGCTTTAATGTTTCTCCATGCTACATATTCATATCGGTCCGATTCCAAGCAGTTTTGTGTCTTTGAGAAAAGATAATTTGTCTAACCCGATATCCCAACAAAGGTCACCATTATAGATTTGAAACTCCTTACTTTAGCTCTTTCTATTTCGCTTGTTTTCTTTCCGTCGATATTTATTTGACTCGGTTACGTAACACGCTACTCACGTGAGAGACCAAGGAAAATGGAGTAGATGGTTAATTCCTCCATTGACGTCGTCGGTCCATGCTTGGGAATTAGTCCAGTCTTCTTCAATACCGCGTTTCTTTTCTTTTGGTCCGAAATGCGCTCTCAGTGCGTGGAGGATTCTCCTCCAAAATCGCCATTACTTCTGGTGGGATGTGAACTTTTTTGTCACTTTCTATTACGTCACATCTTTCATTGCCGACAGAAATTTTCTTGACCATGTTAATTACATTTTTCAAACAAAAACATGTAACGGTGATCATCTTATGATCAGTTAAGATTTACCCAGTTGAGCCTATAACACACCACGCCAAAATATATTTTTCTTGATGATGTCTGATAACGATCTCTACACGAAAACAAAGAGAAAATATAGCTCAAAACACTCATTAGTATTTCTGGAAAAGAAAAAGAAAACCGAAAATAAGACTTCATTGTGCATTTGTTGAATTTCATGCGTTTTTGGCAACGGATTCATTATTTATTAAAGCAGGTTGGGATTTTATTTCTGCAGTATTAAGTTCCCGCTTTGTGGACTTACATCCCAATCCTTACTCTACCAAAGACTTATAAGTCTTTACAAATAAAGGGCCATACATATTAAATATACGATGTGCATTGTGTATATTACCAAAAAATATAAAGGGAATAGCGACCGTAACAAATGAGAATTCAAAAATTAATTGCATAATATTGATAATTTAGGGAAAAATGTGTATTACGTCTCAAATTTCAAGAGAGTTTTGTGTAATATCTCCCAAAAAAGAAATTTGATATTTTCTCTCATTCACTGAGAAGTAGAGTCGAGGTGTAGTAATGAATTTGTTATTAATTGGCCATCGACATTATATTGCAAGTGCTATATCTGCTAAATTTTGATGATGAGATATCCTCTTAATATAGAATTATGAGTTTTACTTACTGAGTTTCCGACTCACTCTCTTATCTTTTAGACTTATAGACATGGAAATCTTATAGCAGTTTTGGGAACTGGAATCATGCTAGATGAGATAAGAATTTCCTTGGCCTATGCAGATACTTGTAGCATAATGTAAAGAGGAAAAAAGGCCCGTAGAGTAAGGGCCTGTAAATGTATTATTATAATACAAAGGAGCGTGCTTCATATGTGGTGTTATCCCTAATTTCCAGCTCTTGTTTTTGTGGGAGAATAATTCTAAAGATAAAAGACATAGGATAGCAACTAGCTTAGGACGTCGCAACAATAACCCCTGCAACCTTGGAACGGGGTTGGGTTGTTACATCAAGGCCCCACAGATGGCTTCCACGAGACTCACATTATCATGTAACACTTAGCCCTCAAGTACTCAAGGACTTAGAAGTCGCTTCCACAAGATTCGCATCACTGTGTAAAACTTAGCCCTTGACCAACGCATATCAATAATAAAGGCTCTTGCGATAGTTGCCACGAAATTACGTTATCGTATAGCACTTAGTTCTTGACCAACATATATCAATAGCACAAGACTATAGAGGTTGCACCCACATAATTTAAGTTGCCATATAGCACTTAGCCCTTGGCTAGGTGACTCTCATGAAGTTATGTTATCATGTAGCATTTACTCTTTAACCAACATATATCAATAGTACAAAGTTCTAGAGGTTGCTCCCACGTAACTCAAGTCACCATGTAGCACTTAACTCTTGATTCCAAAGCCCTAGAAGTGCCTCACACGAAGTTACGTTATCATGTAGCACTTAGTCCTTTACCAGTTCATATGACGATTTCACAAACCAAAACATAGCCTTTCACAAATAAATTTTTTCCACAAAATCGATCTAGAATCCGTATCATAAATCGGTCTTACATACCAAATCAAATTACATTTCATAAATCATACTTAAGGTCAATGTAATTATTTCACAAAAAGGTTTCACAACCCAAAATATTTCATCTTTCCCAACTCTGTTTATCAATGTAATATATAAAGTGAGGTAACAACTACTCCTTTTGAGATACTAACCAAAACAGATTTGCTTTATACTCATAAGTAATTGAACAAAACAACTATACAAATCAACATTTAATAACCATAGGAAAACAGTTAAGTAGGATAGAATTAACCATTCAGAATCCTACCCAACAAATTAAACCACAAGTAGAAACATTCAATACACACACACACACACACACATATATTTCACCGAATATTTCTTACACCATTTTGAAATTCATTTCATAAATCGATAACATTTTGAAACATCTTTCATTTAATATTTCCTAAATCATTTTAGAACTTGTTCCATAGATCAAGTCACAACATGATACATATAGATAAATTTTGACAATACTTTCTATAGCACGTTTCTCAAATCATTCTCAAATAATCAAAAAGCAATAAATGCATGATCATGATTTTTATGCAATAAAAATGTTGTTTTATAACTCATAATATATCATTTTCAAACATGAGGTCACAAACTTGAAGAAATGATAGCACCACTCACCTCAGAATGCCTACGATCAAATAACGAGTATTACTCGAACCATCGAACTCATAATCCTATCAAGTAGGTGAAAAATAACATTAAAATTAAGTAAAACACTACCTTAACTACAACTTGACTAAACTAAACTTAAGCACTAACTAAACGATTCAAACGTGCCCACAAATCATTTGTCCAAAATGATTAAGCCACCAGTCGTGTACTGTTCATACAATGCCAACTTTAAAATTTTGTTTAAGGTAAATCATAGATCCAAATCGATTTCTAAACTATCATTTTATATATATATATATATATATATATATATATATATATATATATATGTATGTATGTATGTATGTATGTATGTATGTATGTATGCGTGCATTTTATATATACCTCAAATTTGCACCATAATTTTGAACATTAATTTGATTAGACAAACGAAGGGCACGATCGCTTACAAAGTATTGTGATCCATATTTAAATCGACTTAACAAGGCATCCATGGCGAGTACTCGCAAAACCCTCTCTTTTCCCTTTTCTTTCTTTCTGTTTCTTTACCCTTTTCCTTTCTTGTCTCAGTCCTCTCTGTCTTACCCGAGGTCCCCCTTCTCTCTCTATAGACCAAGTTAATTTTTTTTTTTTTTTTTTTAAATGGGGCTCACACGAGTTGACCAGGTCAAAAAAAGCAACTCTTACAGACAAACATGGAGTGACGGTTGGAATGCAGACCAATTCAAAAGGCCAAAATGGTTAAAAAGCCATAGAAAGGGTTGAGCACGGTCATTTTAGCTTAAACCTCAACTCTCGGAATACAGGATTGGTAGTAATCATGAGCAGAAGCTGCTAGCAGGCGTGGAGAAGTTATTGGCCATGTCAGTCCAGCTTAGTTACAGGAACATGCTAAATGTTGGAAACAATCATTGGAACATGAGAGACACTTTCAGAACATGGGAAACAACTAGAACGTGAAAATGTGGGATTCTAGAGGTTATGGACTACAAAAGAACCTGCCGGAAGAGAAGAAAGGCACCCACACGCAGGACAAATGCAGATAAATCTGTGTCTCCTAGCCACTCATACACTGATTTCCAGCATTTCTAAGTTTGATCTTTTGATTCTTGTTGTCAAACCAACTTTAGTCTCGCTTTGTATTTAGCCCTAATGGAGTTTTTGTTCTTTTCTTGATTGTCACCATCTCATTATTAACACAAGGACTGTCGTGTAATTCAGAAATTGTCGATCAAAACTGTTATTCAAATGACAGAATATTGTTGAGTCTTTGGCAGTCGAAACCTTTTTCGAGAAGAAACAAACATAAAAGTATTCATATGTAGATTCGTTTATAATGTTATTTACTATTTTTTCTAGACTTTCAAAACATTCGTTTAATGGGACGGATGTACCCAAATCATAGTTTCACTAAAAATAAAATAGGTATATGCCAGAGTGGAAAGAACTCCATTCATGTTTTATAAATCAAACCTAACCGTTGGATGCTAGGATGGCTGAACTAAAACATCAAATTAACTTGAATACAACCTTTTAATGTTTGGATCTTTCCGAGGTTTTTTTTTTTTTGTTGGTTCTATTATATTCCTACTCTAACACTCACTCTCAAACTTTTGTCATATCTCTTTGCAGAGCGTAGGAGTCGAAACTCACTCCTGACACTAAATCATCCCCATCCAACCCCCCTAAGAAGGTGGGGATTCGAACCCCCCACTTCCCCCTTTCAAGTTGGAATGATGGCCACTAGGGCAAACCCCAGTAATTTATCTTTCCGAGTTAAAGGGTCTCAATTTGCTACCGTCCACAAAGTTGAACAATCTTCAAAGTTTCTCCCCTTCCCTTTACAACTCAAGCTCTAATAGATAATTCAACACCAAACGTGAAAATCATTTGCTTTTTTCCAAAGGTCATGATTTTGTTTGACGTTTATTATTAAAGAAAGACCAGTGATGCCAAGTTGCTCATGTTGGGAAAATATGGTTTTAAATTTGGTAGACAATGAAGTCGGATCTTTAGAGTAATCAAGTCGGACTTTGAGGCGTGATATCACTTTCTTTAAGAATTTATTTTCCCCCCACAAAGTTGCTAATGGTCACCGGCAAATTTCCTCCAAAATACAACAAAGTCTAAAATGAGAATATTAAATAGTAATTATAGTATTTCTCCAGAGTCTCTCATTGGAAATAATTAGAAACAATGGCTATAGTTTCTTTTGAATGAAAATGAAAAAAAAAAATGGCAGAAGATGTGTGTTTGATCTCAAAACAAATGTACTTATCTTTTTCTTTCAAATAGAGGCAACCCTTCAAAAGGTTGCAAAACGAATTAAGGCAACCTTTTGAGAAATGTTGCAAAATGAACAAGTATGTCTCAAAGGTTACGTTGAAAAAAATAAAAAAATTCAAAATTAAATAATAATAAATAATAATAAATAATCGTAACTTTCGTCAATAGCCGTACTGTTTTAACAAGATTTATAATTAATTTTTTTATAGAAATATATCTGAATTTTCAATAAATAAAAATAAAGATCATTGGTTAGTGTCAAATCTCGTCCACGTGCGCACTCTCATCTTTTCGATATGGGCAAGGCACCTCTTCATTTGTTTTATAAATAAACTACCAACAATCCCCCACTTTTGTTTGTAAAACAAAATAGGAAATAAAATGTTAGAAATATATAGCCAAAATTTCCCGTGAGATTAATACACATACATAAAGGTCTTTTTCGAGTTAAACATTTACTTAGTGCAAATATCTCAAAGCTCTATTAAAGTAACAAGTAGCTCGACTTTAAACTTGTACTTTTATATAATAGAACCGAACATACCGCACATATATTAACCTATTGTTTTAGCAAGAAATTCTATATTACTTTGCACTATTATGGCATTGTGCTTAATCCTATTTCATGAGCTCTCTAGAAAGCAACCCTAACTTTCATAAGAAACGGCACCACTTCTAAGCTCATATAGGTAAAGTATCGATCATGTGTTTCTATTACTATCAACACATTACAAGTTTGTACTATACTTCATTAAGAATTCAATCCAACCTACAAAACGTAACAGACGATACTAACTTCTCATATCAAGGTTACGTCAGTATCAAACAATCACATTCAGTAACTTGTTTTTACCCATTAAACCTTGTAACTAGTGATGTTCTATAAAAATGTTGGGTTACCATTACTAGTGATTTTAATTAAAGGGTTTCAGCCCTGTTTCTTATGAGATCATTATCACCATGTCTCTTGGTAAAGCCTTTGTCAAGGAATTGACTAGATTATTACTTGACCTCTCATAAACAATTATTATGGTACCATCTTTAATCAATTGTCTCACATAGTCATGTCTTAGACTAATATGTGTAGACTTACCATTATAGATGCTACTATAGGCTCTTGCCAAAGTAGCTTAACTATCACAATGAATAGAAATAGGAGGCATAGGATTAGGTCATAATTTGATATTCAACAACAAATTCATAATCCATTTGGCCTCATTCCGGTTGCCGCTAAAGCAATGAATTTAGATTCTATCATCAAGTAAGTTATGTACATTTGTTTCTTGCTCATCCAAGAAAAAACGCATTCACATAATGTGAAAATCCATCCAGAAGTTTCATCTCCCACACTTGTAATCCAACTAACATCGATGTATAATTCCAATACAACTGAATAATTATTATAGAACAATCACAAATTTATAGTCTTCTTAAGATAACCCAACGTTCTATACTCAGATTACTAATATACTTACTCAACTTGCACAATATCAGATCTAATATAATGCATCGCATACATTAAAGACCTTATAGCACTAACATATTTAAATTATGTTATTTTTCTACCAGTATTATAATTTAATTTAATACTACATCAAATGGAATACACATCTCTTTGAAGCCAAGATGTTTAAATTTATTTAACATCTTTTCCATGTCATCACTTTGGCTTAAAGAATAACCCCCACTATTTTTTTAAAAATTTTAACACCTAATAAGGTATCTACTTAAACTCAATCTTTCATTTTAAAATGAAAGTTAGATACTTTTTTGTCTTAATGACTCCGGTCACATTGGCTCCATAGTCCCCTTCAAATACCCCCACTTCAGGAATATTTCAAGAGGCAATTAATCAAAATTATGCATCATCAAATTTTCATCCTCGATGAAATACATACATCAAAATAGAAAACCAATGCAATTCTACTCTCTTGGCCCATTTATGCTATTCCTTAGAATCAAATCTATGAGGGCACGAACAGCAAAGAGAACACATTAGAACCAAACAAGGGACACCCAATAAACCCATTCGGTATCTACAAATTGCTCCATAAATAAAGCAATACATCTCAGCTCATGCATGTAACAACATTCTCTACCAATTTAGTAAACGCGAGCAAATCGAGTATCGAGGTATCAAAAGTGCATAAACCGGAATTAAGAGAGGCAAAAAGAAGATACCGGCAATTCTAGGAATGGAATCAACAACATCATATAATGCGAAACCTTCTAAAAGGTATGATCAGAGCCATACCTCATTTCTTCATGATATTAAATTTCTGGAAGCTCTCATATCATCCTTCTCAGGACCCCACTGATGGTACCGTTGTGTTACAAATGCAACCGGAACAACTCTGAGTTGAGCACCGTCAAGTGGCTAACTTTGGCTAATACCCCTGGGACTGACCGATAACATTATCTTTCTCTTCTAGATTTTGAAATATTCCCAAAGCATCGTCCAGGAATCCCAGTTTTGAGTAAGAATCAACCACAGCTCCACCTGTATCATGGATCAGCCTTTCGATGGCTTCTTATACGAGAATCCCAGCAAGAAGCCATATCATTTGAATAGACACAAGAGCACCAAGAATCTCAATCCTGTAGAAACCATAGGATTGACAAAGTTTTGCCTCCCATCCTGAAGCCCACAGAGAGAATAAGGATATAGCAAATGCAGCAACGTCTGACAATAGATGAGCTGCATCTGTTAGAACTGCTAGACTGTTCGCTTTAATGCCTCCATCAACCTCTACGGCCATGAATACTATGCAGAGGACAACTGCCACCAAAAGTTTCCTCATAGATGCTGACCGCTCCTTTTCATCTTGAGAATTGGCACTAGAATCTTTAAATCCACAGGGTGCCTCACCACAAATTTTCATCCTGCCTGCGCCTGTTTCTGCTGGCACTTCCCCACAAACTTCAATTATATGTCCACTTTCACCACTCCGAGCTTCCATCTTGGCGATATCAGGCGACTCCGCAACAGAAGCCAGCGAGCAACTGCCGTCTCCTCTTTTGCTCATGTAGGTCTCACATTCGGTTCACGAAAATCATGGACTCCTCTTGAGAGAAGCGTTTCTGTGGCGTGTATTAACGGACAGTCTCGATGAACGATCTCACCCGTTGAAATATTTAGTCGCGAGAATTCGAAAACAAAACCATCATGATGGTTGGTGAGCGACTAGAGCGGCACCGGCGAAACTGGACTAAAACGGACAAGGCACCGAAGGGCTTTGTCGGAAGTCACCGAGTCCGTGAACTGACCTTGTTAATAGATTGACAATTGGATTGATGACAAACGCTTCAATTATCATTGACGATCGGAGTCATGGCCAACAGAAAGGTCTAGATCGAGATCCAGTAAGCTTTTACGTGTTGGTGTCGTATAGTACTGTTCCAAATTGCTTCTCGCGACCTGCAGCGGCCTTTCTTGCACCTTCTGCTCCCTCAAAAGCCTCCAACAGATCTCATTTTTTGCCTGCATTTGTCTATTTATGGTGTTCCCACAATAGTAATGATATCTAAATCGCCGCTGATACGAAGGAAGAGCCTTCAGAGCAGGATTAGAAGCATCATCCAGAGGATGGTGGTCATCTGAGGAAGACAGCATTGCAGGGTCTGTGATTTCGACAATGTCCACTTGCTCCGGTGGAGGACGTAAAGAATTATTATGCAGCCTTGCTTCGTTGAATATGAACACCTCTAACTCGTTCTGTGCGCTTCATCCACTTGACTCCATTGTTGCAAAATAAATCTTTAAAATTATTGGGAAAATATGACTTCAAATTGAGTAGAACAATGAAGTTGGATCTTTAGAGTAATCAAGTTGGATTTTGAGGTATGATATCACTTTTTTTAAGGATTTATTTGCCCCACAAAGTTACTAACGGTCACCGGCAAATTTCATTCAGGATACAACAAAGTCTCAAATGAAAATACTAGTATTTCTCTAGAATTTGGGAAACAATTAGACACAATGGCTGTAGTTTCTTTTGAAAGAAAACGAAAAAAAATGGAAAAAGATGTGTTTGATCTCAAAACAAATGTACTTATCTTTTTTTTTTCGAATAAAGGCAACCTTTGCAAAAAGAACAAAGGCAACATTTGGGGAAAAGTTGCAAAATGAACAAGTACATCTCAAAAGTTACGTTGAAAAAGACATAAAAAAAATTTCATAATTAAATAATAATAGATAATAAATAATCGTAACTTTTCGTTAATAGTCGTATTGTTTTAACAAGATTTATAATTAAATTTTTATAGAAATAAATCTGAATTTTCAATAAATAAAAATAATGATTGGTGGTTAGTGGCAAATCTCATCCATGCGTACTCACATTTTTTCGATGTGGAACAAGGCACTTTTCATTTGTTTTATAAACAAACTACCAACCGCTCATATATAACAAGCCAAGCACCCTCTTTAACACGAGAGAGAGAGAGAGAGAGAGAGAGAGAGAGGCGCAATAATCTCTCCCTTTCGTGACGCTACGTCGCAAGGTACCAAGCCAGCAACAATGCTTCTCTTCTTCTTGCTCTTCCTCGCTGCCGCCACCGCCACCAACTCCCTCTTTGTCCATAGAGAGGCACAATAATCTCTCCCTTTCGCGACACTCCGTCAGGAAGGTACCAAGCCAGCAACAATGCTTATCTTCTTCTTGCTCTTCCTCGCCGCCGCTGCCACCACCAACTCCCTCTTTGTCCATCCAGAACCACTCACTCCGAGCCCAAGTCCAAGTCAACGCCCCAAAAGCATCTTCCTCCTCGCCGGGCAGAGTAACATGGTGGGCCAAGGCGGCGTGGTCAACGACATATCCACCGGCTGGATCAACAAGTGGGACGGCGTCATCCCTCCCGAGTGCAGCCCCAACCCGTTGATAATCCGGCTCGCGGTGAACCTCACGTGGGTCGAGGCCCGGGAGCCGCTCCATGCGGACATCGGCGTGAACCAGACGAACGGGATCGGCCCGGGTATGGCATTCGCCAACACCGTCGTGGGCCAGGATCGGGGTCTGGGCTTGGTGGGGTTGGTGCCGTGCGCAATCGGCGGGACGAGGATAAGCGAGTGGGAAAGAGGGACGCCTTTGTACGACCAATTGATGAAGCGGGCGCGAGCCGGGACGAAAGACGGGGGGATTATCAAAGCGCTCTTGTGGTACCAAGGAGAGAGCGAAACGGTGGAGGAAAGCGACGCCGTGCAGTACAAAGGGAGGCTGGAGAAGTTCTTTACGGATGTGAGGACTGACCTGCAGTCGCCCGAGCTCCCAATTTTCCAGGTGATTGAATTTTCCTTCACGCTTCATTTCGGAATCAATTGCATCTTTCACTTTAGATTGTTCGAACAAATTATGATAAATTTCTAAATGAAAGTCGTTATTATAATTAAGCAAACGGCGATCATCTCGATGTGGTACTTTCTTAGTCTTTTTTTATTCAAAACCAGACAAATAATAGTTACATGTAGTAATGGCTCGCAAAAGGGTCCGTAGGAATCCATGTGGTGTGTTTCTTTTCTGCAGCTTTTTAGATAAAAATTAGATAATAACAAGAAACGACTCATCAACGGTAGAAACCTAGGATTATCTACGGGGTTGGGGCATTCACCTCAGGTCCACGAGCGGCTTTTCCTCTAAAATATGTTCAAGATAATCAAAATTCTACCACCTATCTCATTAGATTAATGAACCGGACATCAAGAAATAGTGATATTCACACTAACCTCTCTGAAAAAATGTATATTTTGGTTCCATTATTTTTAATTCGCTTAAATGGATAACAATTTATTGCTTAATTGCATGTTTGCTCTGTGAATGGGGGCAGGTGGCTATCGCATCAGGACTGGGACCTTTCACCGACACGGTCAGAAAGGTCCAGCTCGGGCTTGACCTTCCGAACGTGAGAACCGTCGACGCCAAGGGGCTGCCTCTCGGACCCGACCGGCTCCATCTAGCCACCCCGGCCCAGGTCCGGCTTGGCCAGATGCTGGCCGACGCTTTCCTTCAGTCCATGGCTCGCTCCCCGTCGCCCGTGAGTGAAGCTCTCTCCCCGTCGCTCGTGAGTGAAGCTTCCACGAGTGGTCCAAATTTGGTAATTCACGTTTTGGCGTTCTTCATGTGGAAACTTATTAGAGCAGTTTTGACGAGCAGAGGTGATTAACGATTTTCTGGATTGGAAGGTGATTAACGATTGATTGTTTTGGACTCGACTGAAAATTGCGAAAGAGCGTAGAGAAACGTGAGATGCAACTGTTGTTTAGATTAAAAATTTGACGGGGATATACATGAAAAATGAGAAATTTGCTATTTCAGTCCTAAATTGATCATACAAATTTCAATTTAATTATAAGTCCTATTGTTCTTATGTTGTCTTGAGACCTTTGCATGAAATTATAATTTAGTGTTTCCAGCCAATCTTCTCTGAAAATACTAACACGACGGTCTAATCGTCCTGGCCATCCTTGCATGTCGACAAATAATATCAAGTCAGCTTTTTTGATGAGTTGATAAACAGAGATTTCTTAAATTATATGATGATTGAGAATAATGTTAGCTATATCTATGGTGTCACTAAATGAACGTAGAACGAGACATCGTCATTTTTTTATAAGCAATAAATTAGGAAATCGCCATTGAGATTTTCATATTCGTTTGGGGACTAGTATGTTGCCCCTAGCGTAGACACTCGAATTACCAAAGAAGGATGAGGTATATGCATTATACAAAAGAATAGTGACTGGGAATTACCAAGAACGGCATTAGTTTGTGGTTACTTGTCCGGGATGATAGCCGCGGTGGCAGTTGTTCTGGAGGTGATGGCCATCTTTCTTGAAGCGCCAATTGCTATGGGATGGCAAACCAAAAAAGAGAGAGAAAGCACGCTTAGGCTATGTTTGGTCATCCGAATTTCTAATTGAGATAGGACTGGATATGATAGGATATGAAATACTAGGATTTTTTTATATTCTATCCATTGTTTGGTGGATCGCACTATTAAAGTCAAAGATGTATTCACATCATATTCATATACATTTTTTTGATATAAACGGTATATTATTATAAATGAACCTAAATTCATAAACGGGAGATGATGAAAATCTCTCGTAACACTATTCCTTAATTTATTTTTATTTTATTTTTCCTCTTTTTTTATCATTTTATTTATTATTTCTTTTTTCCCCTTTCATCATTATTTAATAAAATTTTATCGAATAGTAAACCGTACTAACATACCTAAAATACAAAAATACCTAAAATATATAATAAATATAAATATTTAACTTATAGATTGAATGTTTGTTATAAGATAGAATTAAAGTTGAATATAGAAATTAAAATAGGATTAATTAAAAATAATTTATATTTTTATTTTTATTTTTAATTTCTTGAATTAGAATTCAAATATTATTTATATTGAAATATAATTTCAATTTTGTTAATTTAATAAGTTTGTTATTCGAGAAAAATAACTTTCCTATTATGAACATTAGACATCCTATTCACCTTTATCCCACCTCTCCCATAGGATAATTTTATCCTGTCTATATCCCCTTATATCCGACTTTATCTTGTCCTAAGTGAGCATCAAATGTAGGATAGGATAAATCATATCATATCCTGAATTTTATCCCGACTGTCAAACGCAGCCTTAGGGTTTTATGTTATTTTTCTTAAGGAAAATGATATAAATGGTCCATGAATTTTGACACAATGTGCAATGTGATCTTTGAATTTTTAATTATTTGATGCGGTCCCTAAACTTTGGCTCCATGTGTAATGTTATCTTTGAACTTTTATATTATTCAATGTGGTCTCTAAACTTTTGATATATATTCAAATTAATCATTGGACTACGTCAAAATGATCAATGTTGTTCTTGAACTTAAATTAATTAAAGGATAACATTGGATATTTTCATATAGCCTAACGATTAGTTTAAACATTCATGATTCTAGCCAAAAAAAAAAAGTTTAAACATTTACCAAAAATATAAGAACCACATTGAAGATCAACACTATACGTTAGGTTAAAATTCATGGATCATATTAAAGAAATCAAAAGTTCAGATATCACATTGCATATTAAGCCAAAGTTGAAGAACCATTTGTATTATTATCTCTTTTTCTTACAGTCACATGATTAAATGAAGAAACAAGTCAAAAGAGATGTGCTACGAAGAAGAAATAAGTGATTTAGTACTCTCAATGCCGGCTCAAAAGATCGATCATGTAGTGAAGTCAAAGAAAATGAAAGAAGAATAAGATGCAAATGCAAAAAAAAACAAAAAAACAAACAAACAAAAAAAGATCATTTTGATTCAATTGATGTTGGTGGCAAGTTTCGATTAAGGCAAATGCCTCCTTATAACTGTGTTGACTAACCATGGTACACTTCATAAGTAAGGAATAAGTGCACTAGAATTCCTAAAATTTCTCACAAATGGGTAATTGAGTTACAAAATTTTAAAAATTGCAATCAAGTCCTAAAATTTATTGAATTAATTCAATCAAATATTTATGTTAACTCTATCCAACTAGGTTAACGAAAACTACCAATGGGTCTTATTTTATAACTTTCTTAAGACAGGAGGTGACAATGTGTCATCCACCAAGTGCCATGTTAGAAAAATATTAGAAATTTTTAAAAAATATAAAATAAATTCGATTAAAAAATGAAAAGAAAAAATTCTGGAAAAAAAAAAAAAACCACAAAACTTGAGACCTTACCAGTGGTGATCACCGTCATCCACCAGCAACCCTCGATGGTCTCCAGCAAGGTCTTAGCGGCCCATAACTAGGGGAGGGCACAACCCTCACCCTATATCTGAACAAGGGTTTGGCCCTCCACTAGATCTAGGCAGCCAAGCCCTCATTGGGGGCCACTAAGGCCTCGTCCAAGGCCGGCGATGGCTTGTTCTCCTTTTTGTGTGCTTGGTTTTTAAATAAATTATCCTTTTCCGATTTATTTAATCTAACTTAAGTACTTTGAAAAATAAAATAATGAAAAAAAAACCATGTAGGAGAGAATATAATAAATAAAAAGCCACATCAACATTTTTTTGTCAATCTAGTTGAACAAAGTTAATGAAATAATTTAATTGAACCGATTTAACAAATTTTAGGATTTGATTGCACTTTTTGAAATTTTTAAGAGTCAATTGTACTTTTATAATAAGTTTTATGACTTCTAGTGCACTTATCCCCATAAATAAAAAATTTCATAGCTATCTTTTCAGTATCAAAAAAAAAAAAAAATCCACTTGCATTGCCCATACAATTGAATGTCATGGGCAAGTGTTGACCCTTCTTTTAGATAAGAAATTACCTTTATAATGATAATAATTTACTGAATATGTCAATCAAGTTGAGAATGGTATGAATTCGACTCATAATGAGAATTGGCATGTGCTACTTTGACTCCTGGGATATGGTGATCATGACAAGAAACTTGGGATAAGCATTTGACAAATATGTAGCAACGGTGGGAATGCATGCCAATAGAAAAGGCTATAATGATTAAAGCCATATTAAAAGGTGAGCACGGTTACTTTTAGTTTAAATCTCAACCCTCAAAATATAGGATTGGCAAAGATTGTTGCAAAAGCGAGCGATCGAACAATAATATAGATAGAAGAAGAAAATAAATTGGACACCGAATTTACGTGATTCAGTCATAAAGACCTACGTCTACAGGAAGAGCAGCGATGAATTTCACTATAAATAAAGCGATACAAGGAGATTACATACTCGAGTCACTCAAACACTCTCTCGGTGTTTCCCAAGCCCCAATTACACCCAATAACACATGTAATGTTTAGCTCCGAAATTGCTCAAGAAATAATCTCTTCAATCTCACGAAAGAATTACACGCAAATCTTACCACAAGATTTGATCGGCTTCAACACTAAACTTTTTGAATGTAATCCACGAGTAAGCTTCACAGCACGAACAACACGAAGACCCAATGCCAAGCACCCAGCACCTATGGATCTCTCACAAACAAAACACCCACAACACTCAGAGTAAAATGACACTTCAATATGTGTGCTTCGCTAAAGAGAGTCCCATGAGCATAAAATTATTTATACTGCACCAAGAGAAGACAGACCGATTTCTATTTGGAAAGAAATTCACATGATTCGGTCAAACCCTAAAAATTTGACTCTTTCCTCTGTTTTTATCTCGCTAACTTCAGCCTGAAATATATTTATGTATATTTTAAGTAAATCCAAGTCCAAGTCAATGTTTGGACTTTCCTATTTCAGCCAAACTCCCTAATACAGATTCTGAATTTTGGGGAGATGATCTTCGGATCTTCTTTGCTCAATTCAAGCGTCTGTAAAATATCCAATTTAAAATATTCAGAATTTCGTATTTAGCTCAAACTTGAGACATATTTTAACAAAGATCATGGCCAAAAGCGTGGCAGAAGCTATTAGCAGACGTGGAGAAGTTACCAGTAATGCCTGCAATACTTGGAATTTTGACCAGGTGAAAAAGGTGGTGGGACCCACCTAAATAATGAAAAGACAAAAAAGGTTAAGAAGGCAACAAAAATAGGTGAAGTGTACGGTTAGCTTAAGAGAGAGAGACCAAGAGCCCGTGGGGAGAGGAAAAGAAGAGAGGGGAAGAAAGAAGGGAAGAATAAGAAATATAAGGAAAAGAGAAAGTGCTTTGCGCAGACACATCTCGAGGACCTCGCGAAGCCTATTCAACTCCGATTCGCAACATTTAGTAAGTGATCACGTCCTCCGTTCATCTATTCAGAGTAGAGTTCGGAATTAGGGCAAAATTGAGTTGCAAAGTTTAATTTTTGAGTTGTAGAGTTTCGAGATTTCATGAAAATGGTGATTTATGGTGTCATTGAGCAAGGGTTTGTCGAGAGATGTTTTTGAGCAACGGTTGTGTAGGAATGAGATTTTAGGGTTTCACATTAGAGTTTAATGTTGCATTTAGGTTTGATAATAGCTTCAGGTGAGCAATTTATTATCGCGTAGGAGTCGTTTTATTAGCGTTTAAGCGTAAGTTGGCTGATTCGTAATTGCCATAGTATGTTATTTGGTTTTAATATCGATTCTTGTTTAATTGTTAGGATTACAATATCATTGGCTTGTTCAGTTATACATTGTTTGGTTTAGGAATTCCCAAGTGAGTGTTACTATCTCTTCTTTGAATATGTAAATTTATGTCTTGAAAATTATAGAGATTTGATATATTATAAATTATTAAAATCATGTTTTTGTTGCATAAAATCAAGATCGGACATTTACTATGATTTGATATTTGTGAATGGTTTGTCAAATATTTTTGGAAAGATGTCGCGAACGGGTTATGTGACGCCTAGACCCTCAAGCGCGTTCCTTAAGCGCATGTCCATCCCTCTCTGGTCAATAAAATTTTGTGACTTCCCAGGACAAGTCACCAACCCTTTCTTTTTATTGCACATGCGGAAGCGAATAATAAATCCCTTACGGTAACCATCTTAGGATAGAAAAGTAGGACAACAAATTCACAAACAAACATGTCATTATAAATATACTAAGTCATGTACAAAGTCTATGGCCAAAAGACTACAAAAGACTGGTTCTCCAAAAACGAAGATATTGTCCTATGACATACTAGTTGGACACAAACGCCAATCCTTCTAACTCCACCTCCACAAACTCCGAGGCTTTGGTCCTCCACGACCACCTTCTAAGGACCTGAAAATGGTTATACAATAACCAATGAGACAATGTCTCAGCAAGTCCATGCTCTAAACCCCGATTATGAGGAAATACGCCCAAAGATGTCCTAAGCACTCAATCACACAATCATAGAAACTTACCTCGCCTCAAGTCCACCCTACAGGTCAATAAAATCAAATACTTGACCAAACAATTCAATTCTCAATCAAATCAAAATGAGTCATCGATCAATCGATCTAATCGACTCCATACCACCAAGACCATCTATTGGTCAATTTATTCAACCATCAATCAGTCGAATTATTCGACTCCACACAATCGATACCATTCATGAACTTTATCAATTTGAACATTGCTCACCTAAGATGAAATAGATATAATCATATATCATTGCTCCCCAAAGTTAATGTCTAAAATTTTGCTCACCAAAGCTGCTAATAACATTTGCTCACCGAAGTTGCTAGATAACTATAATGCTCGCCGAAGCTAATATCTATAGTGCTCACCAAAGCTGCTAAAATATTATTGCTCACTGAAACTGGTAGAGATCTATATGGCTTTAATGCTCCCAGAAGCTGAACTATGATACATTACTCCTGACCAAGGATCTTGTGCTTTACACATCGATTCCTCAATCACATATCCAATTTGGCCTAATTCCATCATATTAAAGTATTCCATCATATTAAAGTGTACCCGATAAAAATAATCATATATGAGTACACGATTGGCCTAAGCCAAAAATATAATATCTTTACTTTAGAAAATCCCACTATTTATACAGAGTCTGAAAACATTTTTGGAGTTGTAAACCGATGCCCCGGTAATTTATAAGTAATTATTGAAATTATACAATTTTGGGATAATTACCCAAAATCACAACTTAAATTCAAATTGCACAATATAGCACTCAATTAAATAAATCAATCACACCATTGTAATCAGCACAAAATTCCGATCACCGGCTATCCCGGTCTAATTTCCGGAAAAATAATTAATAATTAATTAATTTATAAAATTAATTAAATAATTCAATTTAAATTCTAAAAATACAACCTAGGCCAAAATCACTAAATTAAGTATTGATACGAGCCCGGAAAATTCCCAAACCCTTCTAGATAAATAATACAATTTCTCTAGACCTCACTTAATCTAATCCAACCACCTAACATGCATAATTGCATAATGAAAGTACTAATTTAATCTAACTAACCACCCAATTTCTAATTAAATTATACTAAACACCCCTTAGACGTCATTAGCCTACTAAGAAGAGTTTAGTGCATAAATTAACCGATTTATTCGGGCTTGGGAAACCGGTTCAAGATGTGCTAAACGGCTGAAGACACGGGCTTCAAGATGCGGCGGCCAAAATCTAAATTTTAGCGGAAACGTTCATCGATGACACACGATGGCGAACCGATGGACCAGGCCAAGAAACCTTGCAAGCCCACAGCAAAAGCTGGACTTGACTTCGGGCTTGGGCTTGGCCGCAGGCTGGGCCTGCTTCGCGAACCCAAGATGGGCTGAATGGCTGAAGACACGGGCTTCAAGATGCGAGCTGCTAGGCTTTGCTCGGGCTGAGGAAATTCACGACCAAAGCTGAGCTGGGCTTGGGCCGAATTTCATGGAATTGCTGGGCTGCTGCAGGTTTGGGCCGAAAGATGCGTTGCTGGAGAAGACCACGCGTGGAGACGGTTTCGCTGAAGACGTGAAGAAGTTGCTGCAAGGGGGTCTTCGATCGTTGCTGGACATGGCCGCGTGGAGAGGAGAAGGTGCGGGCACGGCAGCAAGCTGACGATACGAAGAAGATGGAAATTGGCTCGGTTTATTGCTGGCAGGTGGAGTCAACTATGGGGAAAAGGATTCCTTCGGTTGACCAAGTGAAGACGTGGCCTGCAGAGGAGAGTTCAGAGGGGGTGTGGGCGTGTGGCAAGGAGATTTCGGTGGAGATGGCCTACTCAATGAAGATGGAGAGAAAGCAGTCGTCGGTGGGGGAAAGAGACAGCACCAAGAAGACACGTTGATGGAGGAAGAGGCAGCGAAGGAAGGAAATGAAATAAACGAAAACAGAAGGGGTCTTCGGCTGAAGCAGGAGTCGTCCGCGCGAGAAGATGGAGCCAGCTTGGACGGTCAAGAAGATTAAAAGAAACAAAGGCCAAAAGTCAAGACTTATCCAACAAATTAAAGGCTTGGTCCCCTTAGGCTTGCATAAATATCTCAATGTTCCCCCTAATACTTTCTTGTTTAATTTCCACCAAATAATCCAATTTTGGTGCCAAAATGTAGCCCTTCTCTTTTGATCCGAATTTCTCTTAGTTTAGACTTCAATTTCATCCTCAATTTCTCAAGTTCAAAGTCCAATTTTGTCGAAGAAAAATCCCACATATTTCCACAAAATTCCCATCACCCAGTAGCTCAACTTAGAAGTCGAAATTCCCTTCAAATGAGCTAAACCGAATTTCCGCTCGTTTTCCAAATCGTCCAAATCAATTTTCCGTAAAAATCTTGGAATCTCCAAAAAAATTTCGGAAAGTGAGTCGACGTTCCTAAAATGAATCGTGACATGACAGAACTTCCAATTTCTAAAATCGAGTTCAATTTCGTGGTTAATTTCAATCTAACGTGATTTTAGCATGTCTCAATCTACTAGGTAGCTTTTAGGAATTTTTAATGCAATTGACCCATGGTCGATTATTTTCGAGCCACAACATACATCTTCAACACATTGGCGACTCTCGGTTGTCATGAAAATCTCGAGGTTTCAAATACGGACACAGGGTAAGAAAATGACAAAAAAATCGGTCTAATGTCGTTCGACAGAAATTTTCCAATTAGGTGGAATCACCCACGTACTAATCACATACCTCTATCAAATCGATCTATCTCTGGTCTCAAATCGATTTTGATGGTGCCATAATAACCCTTGCAAATTAGCACGGTCGAGTAGTCGATTCCGAGTATAATTCTCAAGGTTATTGCATTTAGATTCCTTAATGATTTCACCCGATAAGCTAGTTAACTTGTGAGTGGCCAACTCAAAGAAAAAGGCTATAGGCACATCGATGAAAAGCCCATTTCATCTCATCAAAATCAGACTCAAAAATCAGGATGTCACAGGTCATATGTATATATATGTTGATTTGTGAACTTGGTTTATAAAATGGTTTGGGCAACATATAGTGATATATGAAATGGTTTATGAATTTGGCTTTGTAGATTGTGAATCAGTGTTGATGCTCAATATCATTATGAGCCTAATGAAGGACTTATAGGGCCAGCTACTATCAACATAGGTGGAGACCTTACCAAGAAAAGGAGCTTGGTCGCTTAGCACGAAGCATTATGCATAACCATGGTTAGATATTTAAGTAAGAGTTTGGTCAATGGATGGACCATTGATATGTGAATGAGATTAGTTAATGGAATTGATCATTGATGTGTGTTTTGATGAGATTGATCAATAGAGTGGATTGTTGATATTTGTTATGATATTATTGATTAATGAATGTTTTCAATACATATATGATTATGTTAAAGAGATATAACTCACTCTTATCTTGTACATATATTATATACTAGATTTGAAACAAGTGAGTTTTGATATTGTTTTGTAAAGGTGCATAGTGAATATTCCATTCGCTTAGAAAAGATGTATTGCTCACTAGGTTAGGGTTGTTCATTCCATTCATCTTTCATGTTATTCAAATCATCAAAGTGTGAGCACTATCGATGGGAATTTTGGAGTTGGATTTGGATTCTGATGGTTAAAGCTAAGGGCGCGTTTGGTAACGATTTTGTTCTTAGGAGTAGATTCCAATCAGAAATGATTCTTTTTTATTTTGTTCCAGGGAACAAATTCTAAACATTTTAAACCGTTTGGTAACTATTCAAAATTTCTAATTTGGAATAAAATTGCATTTTGTATCGTGCTCATTGATTATGTTCAAATCAATTTTTTTAATTTTTAAATAATTTTTATACTTTTTTTTTTCTTTTTTTCCTTTTTTCTTTTTTTTTTTTCTTTTTCTTTTTTTTCCTCCTATTCTTCTTCTTCTTCAAGCTGGTCGCCAGACCGGCAACCGGCCAGACGAGGGCCGGCGACCTCACCGAAGCCTTACCGGCCTTAAGCGAGGCGAACCCTTCATCGGCCAGCTCAGGTGAGGCCCAACCCTCGCCCGGCCACGGGGTAGGCGGGCGAGGCCCGCCTAGCCATCGGCGAGGCTCGCCCAAGGCTTGGCCGAGCTAGGGCCTCCCGAGGCCTCTGGGCGAGGCCGAGCCACCGGCGGGTTGGGCGAGCCTCGCCGATGGCTGGGCTTGCCTCTAGCGAGCTTGCCAGACTGGTTGCCGGCGGACGGCGGTGGCGAATGGCAGTGGACAGCAGCAAACGGCAACGACAAGCGGTGGCGGATAATGGCGAACGGCAACAAAGGAGGGAAGAGAAGGGTTCCACTTTTTTTATTCTTTTTTTTGTTCCCGGAATAAGAATCAACTTTTTTTTATTATTCTTGATTCTATTCCAAATCTATTCCTAAGAATAAAAATTTTACCAAAAACGATTATGTTCCCAAACTGATCTCAGGAACAAAAAATAAGAATCAAACACTGTTTGGATGGTTACCAAACAGTGCATAAGTCTTTCAAGTGGAAAGGTGGCCATATCATTGCCCCCATCCCTGTAGGATTCAAGGTGTGATATCTTGTTTTTTTCCTTTTTTTCCTTTTTTTTTTTTTTTTCTTTTTTTTTCTCCTATTCTTCTTCTTCTTCAAGCTAGTCGCCGAACCAGCGACCGGCCAGACGAGGGCCAACAACCTCATCGAAGCGTCGCCGACCCTCGACAAGGACCAACAACCTCTAGCCACCGGCCGAGGCCGATGGCCGGGCGAGCCTCGCCGAGGCCGGGCAAGGCCCACACGGCCGTCGGCGGGTATAGGCGAGCCTCGCTAGTGGCTGGGCTTGTCTCCAGCGAGCTCGCCGAACCTCGCCCTAGCCTAGCAATACTCCGACGAGCTCGCCGAACTAGTTGCCGGCAACCGGCAAACAGCGACGGCGGACGGCGGTGGACAGCAGCAGACAACGACGGATGGTGGCGACGAGCAGTGGCGGATAGTGGCAAACGGCAACAAAGGAGGGGAGAGAAGGGTTCCACTTTTTTTATTCTTTTTTTTGTTCCCAAAACAAGAATCAATTTTTTTTTTATTCTTGATTCTACTCCAAATCTATTCTCAGGAATAAAAATTTTACCAAACGCGATTATGTTCCCAAACTGATCCCGGAACAAAAAATCAGAATCAGGCACTGTTTGGATGGTTACCAAACAATGCCTAAGTCTTTCGAGTGGAAAGGTGGCCATATCATTGCCCCCATCCCTATAGGATTCAAGGTGTGATATCTTGTTTTTTTTTCTTTTTTTCCTTTTTTCCTTTTTTTCTTTTATTTTTTTCTTTTTTCTCCTATTCTTCTTCTTCTTCAAGCCGGTCGCCGGCCATACGAGGGCCAGCGACCTCACCAAAGCATCGCCGGCCCTCGGCGAGGCCAACCCTCGTCGGCCGACCCTCACAGCAACTGGGCGAGCTTTACCGGGGCTAGGCAAGGCCCACTTAGCCACCGGCGGGGTTGGGCAAGCCTCGCCGGTGGCTGGGCTTGCCTCCGGCAAGCTCGCCGAACCTCGCCCTAGCCTAGCAAGCCTCCGACAAGCTCACCGGATTAGTTGTCGACAACCGGCAGATGGCAGCAATGGACGACGGCAAACGACAACAAGGAGGGGAGAGAAGGGTTCCACTTTTTTTATTCTTTTTTTTGTTCCCGAAACAAGAATCAAATTTTTTTTTTTAATTCTTGATTCTATTCCAAATTTGTTCCTAGGAACAAAAATTTTACCAAACGCAATACTATTAACACCTATTTTTAGCAAATCTAGGAAAATAAGGAAAATAAAAATTAAATGCAGAAACAATTAAAAATCAGGTGAACAAAGGGCAAGAATTTTTATAAAACGGAATAAATCGGAGCAAAAATCAAGTTGATTGCGAAATCTCGCTTTGATTTGCAGCCTTGATTTAATGGGACGGAAGATAAAAAAACTCGAAAAATACCATACAAAGTGGCCGTCTGGAATCACTATAAAAGAGAGCTACATTTTTCGTGACTAGGGGAATGAATTTAGAAAAATTCTCGGGTGGAAAAAAAAAATTTGAGAGAGAATCCGCTAAAAAATTCGTGCAAGAGGGAGAGATTTTTCGAAATTTTGGAAAAAAAGAAGGCAGGAATTGTGAGATTTTCGAGGAAAATTGAAGAGCGAAGTTCAAAAATGAGACAAGCTCCCTCCGTTGATCTTTAGCCGAAAAGAAAGTGATCTTTCTTTTCTCTTCTGACAAGCTGCAAAAGAAAAAGCAAAAGTCAGCCGCTACAGTGAGGGAGACGTGAGGGACGTGCGATAGGCGAGTAAAAAAAAAAAAAGAAAGAACAAAAAAATCAAAAGAAGGTCACCGTTTATCTTCCTCGTGCAGCCCCCCTTCGACGCCGCCGCACCTCCAGACGCTGGCATCCCCTTTTGTCGGCCATTGCTGCTCTACTTGTGACCACCGCGCCCCCGCCAACGCCTGAAACTCCGGATCCGCTGCTCGACGCCACAGCGAGACCACTGCGACGCCGCAGCCTCGACCCGCGACGCCGCCCGTCGATCTCCGACGCTTGCCAATCCGCCTCAGCTCACACCGGACCACGACCACCCTCGCCCGCCGCTGCGGATCGCGACTCCAGCACCACCGGAGCCTATGCACCACCTCGCCATCAACCCCCACCCCGGGTCTTTGTTACTCACCTTAGGTAGCTTTTCATTTTTATTTTTTTACTTTTTTTATAAGTTAGTTTATTTTATTCTGTTAATTTGTTCTATCATTTTTTTTTACTTCGTTTGATAACATTATTAGTTTAGCTATTCAATTTGTAATGGTGGATGTTAATATTTGTAAATTTAGTATGCATTATCCGTAGGAATTTTGTCCGGAATTAATATAATTATTAATTTGATCCGAGAGACATCGGATCATTTTTCTAATTATTTTTAATTTTTGGGCTTTTGGGTGGAATCTTAATTGTTAAATCATAATAATTATTTAATTTGGTCCGTAAGACTTCGGACCAGATTTTTTAATTATTTTAAGTTGTTGTGATGATCAGGGTTAGAATAATTGTTAATTTAACCTGTGAGACATCAAGTTATTTTTTCAATTATTTTGATCATTTATTTAGTGATTATATTAATTGTTTAGATTTAACCCTAATTTAACAATTGTTCAGCTTAAAAAAAACTTTAAAAAATCAAAAAATCGAAATATTCAAAAAAAATTGCATGAGCACATAAGACATTAGGGTTTAAATGGACACGTAGGTTTAATTAATCAAATTTTTAGGATTATATTTCTAGGATTGCATTTTCAGATAGATATATATATATATATATATTATTTTTTAAGTTAGGATTAGACTTAAATAGCCTTTTTTAGAGTCTTAGATATAATTGGCACATTTTCATATTATCATCCTCTTTTTAAAATAAAAAAAAATAGTTTTTTAAGATAGGATAGGGTTTAAGTCAAATTTAATCCCTAGAATAAATTAGAAAATTATCCCTTCTTAGATAGATTAATTAGGATCTTTATAAATTCTGAATTTCAATAAAAAAATACAAAAATCTAGGTGCATGTTAACTAGTTCACATAATAAGATCATTCAATTAGAATTTGTTCATTAGTTAAGTTAGGTCATGAGGTGCATAATAACTAGTTTGCATAATAGACCCATTTAATTAGAATTTTCATATTAATAGGATTAAATCATTTAGTTAAAAATGCATTTTCATAAAAGAACTCCAATTTTTAAGAAAATCCAAAAAATGATTGCTTGCTTTGTGTGATGCAATTTATTTATTTGAATGTTTTAAATAATGGATGAGCACCCGTGTGGTCACCACATTTGCATGATAGCAATTTAGGTTAAAATAAATCAGCTGCTTGCAAAAACATTTTGAAAAATTTAAAAAAAAAAATGGTACCGAAAGGGCATTAGAAAATTCTAATGTAACCAAGTCCCCGTACCCTTAGTCTCTGGTTCGTAGGAGTAAAATAAATCTCCATTTATTTTACTTAGGTGTCTAATCGACCTACCGTAAACTGATTAGTGGCAACTCCTAATTAATAATCTTGCATATTAAAAATTTGGATTTAAGTCGCGAATTGGTATGGGCTTGGGAGAGCCCGAGCTAAGTTTAAAAGCTTAGCAGTCCATTAACCTAGTTTTAGGTAGTGCACCCGAAAATTAGCGGTCGCGACATTTACGAAACGATTATTTGGATGATTACCAAACAGTACCTAAGTCTTTCGAGTGGAAAGGTGTCCATATCATTGCCCCCATCCATGTAGGATTCAAGGTGTGATATCTTGTGTTATCAAAGCTTAGATTGTAATCTTTTAGGCGTAGATTTATTGGGACATTAAGAGGTTTTGTTATAGTTTATAGCACTTTAGTCTTTTGTTAGGTACTAGGATGTATGTCTCTTTTGGGGTCGAGGCACATGCCATGATGCTTAAGAGTATGGAAAACCTTGTGAATGCTATGAAGTCACCTAGTATGTCGAAAGGCAATTCAAATAGTGAACAACAGTTTAAGGTAAGGTTGCCACTGAAAAATCTAGAGGCCAAATAGGTTAAGGCTAAGGAGAAGGAGAAGCCCCCAAGCTAATTAAGTGAGAGGTCAAGGAGTGTAGAGACCAAGAGACACAAGGAGTTGTCAATTGAGAGTGGAAGCAGAAGTGAAATGAAGAAAGGAGAGTTAGAACGGGAAGTGGCCGGTGAACTTGGAATGACTCCTAAAGTTGTGAATGGAGGGACCCAAAAAAAAAAGTTGTTGAGATGGGAGCTTGAGAAAGAGGCAAAATGTGAATACCCTCATTTGTTTAAAGGTTAAGGTAAGTGTAAATTTCACCTAACAAAATTTCTTTTAATGAAGGCATAATGTAATACCTGGGATCTTTCACCAGGTCAAAAAGGTGGTGGGACCCACCTTAAAAAAAGAAAAGAAAAAGAAAAGGTTGAAAAGGCAACAAAAATGTGGGAAGTGGACGCTAATTTGAGAGAGAGAGAGAGAGAGAGAGAGAGAGAGAGAGAGACCAAGAGATGGTGGGGAGAGGAAAAGAAGAGAAAGGGAAAGAAAGAAAGGAAGAACAAAATTGAAAAAAAAAAAAAAAAAAAAAGGAAAAGAGAGAGGGCTTCGAGCATACATGCCATGGGATCCTTGTCAAGGCGATTCAACTCCGATTCATAACATCCAATAAGTGATCGTGTCCTCCGTTCACCTATCATAGTAATTTTTGAATTATGGCTTAAATTCAAAGTTTTATGAAAATTGAGTTACAAAGTCCGATTTTTGAGTTGCGAAGGTTTGGAATTTCATGAAAATTGTGGTTTATGGCATCATGGAGCCGTAGGGTTTGTTAAGAGTTGTTTTCAAGCAACAGATTTGTTAGAGCGAGATTTTAGGTTTTCACGTCGAGTTTCACATTGTGTTTAAATTTGATAATCACTTCAGACAAGCAATTTGTTGTCGTGTAGGACTCGTTTTGTTAGCGTTTAAGCGTAGATTAACCAATTCATAGTTGTTGTAGTATTTTATTTGGTTTTAACATCGATTCTCGTTTAATTGTTAGGATTACAAGATTCTTGGCTTGTTTGGCCAAGCGTTGTTTGGTTTGGGTATTCCTCGGTGAGTGGTATTACCTTCTTTGAATTTGTAAAAACATGTCTTGAAAGTTATAGAGATTTGATATACTATATTTTATTAATGTTTTTGTTGCACAAAATCTAGATTAGGCATTTACTACGATTTGATATTTACAAATGGTTAGTCAAATGTTTTTGGAAAATTATCGCTAAAAGTTATATGTATATATATATATATATATATATACACACGTTGATTCGTGAACCAAGTTTATGAAATGATTTGGGAAATACATTGTGACATATAAAATGATTTTTGAATTTGGCTTTGTGGATTGTAGAGAATATTATTGTGGATCGGTATTGATGTTTAATATAGTTAAATTATAAATTCATATACATTATATGAAATCACAAGAATCTTATCAATTATTAGACCTGTCAAAATGGGTCATAAACCTATTTTTCATCCTTATTTGATGGGTGGGTTGTTATAGGTGTTAGTTATATTCATTAAATGTGTAATGTACATTAATAATGTGATTAGATTGGCTTGAACTTACTAATGTATTTGTGAAAGTATGCACTTTTGAGACTTTTCCACAACTTGATATGTTGATAGATTGTCCCATTGGAATTGAAATTTTGAGAAGAAAAAATGCTCTCTATTGGTAGTTTTATTTATTTCTTTTAAAAATAAATTATTTGGAAAATATTTCCTAAAAACAATGGCTTGTATCTTTTGAAATATTTAATCAATGAAAAAAAATTCATTATCAACAACAATTTATATCTAAATATTTTTATGAACGATATAATATTTTTCATTTATTCATTTTTGTTAGTAACATAAGCAATCATTTTTAGGAAAAATACATTTTAAATTATTCATTTTTCCCAAAACAATTTAAACCTTAATTCTCATTGCCCTTCCTATCATTTCTTTGGCTTATTATTCATGAACACTAATCTCCATCTTCATTAGAATGGCGATTTAACTCCTACAAAATTTCGTCAGAAACGTTCTACAATCATCTCCATCTTAATTAGTATGCACTTCTGAGAACTGAAAATTGAAAAATCAAAGCCGAGAACTGACTCGGGTAGGTCTACAACCGGCCTGGGAAGTTCCCGACTTGACTCAAGAACCTGCCGTCCTTATCTCTTTATTCCATTAAAAAGCAGGAAAATACATGGGACTTGATTTCCTTTGGCAATTGAGGTCAAGAAGTACTGGTGACCAAATTGAATATACTTTTGTCAGATGTAACAAGTAATGGCTAGGAAGTTCACACGAAATTTCGATTCTTACCAACTTCGGACCTTTAGTACTAAAATTCACGAATCACAATGAAGATTCCTTCGAGTTTAGTACTGGCCATGTCGGTAAATGCTATGTTTTCTTGGCGCATGAGAAGTTTCGTGCATCCAGCAGCGCAACCACCACAATTTTTAAAGCTATGTTGACCTTGACCGCTGACCAACCTTTTGTTAGCTCTTTTCATTTCAATATGAGAGAACCAATTTACAATTTTCCCAAATAATCGTCCATCGTAAATCAATTACATGCATCAATTTTAAAGATTATATATAATGTAGTATACACGATAGTTAAAAATAGGAAAGGTATAAACTTTGAGTTTTTTTTGGTCGATAAAACTTTGATCTTTGAACTCGAGCAATATCATCATTTTGCCTCCAAAAAACAAACTTTAGATGTCATGTGACACCATTAGAACAAAAAGATGTATACGATCTTAAACGGACAATAAATCTTCTAATTCTGATACAAAATAACTTCCTCTTGATGTCCTACATCTGTGATATCCCTGCATGAGGTTTTCGCTTATATTTCTCCTTTCAGATGCAGAATTTACATTTTGAGTGAGAAAATCGGTATCATTTTTCCTAATTTGCCCGTGCCATCCTCATGCAAGGGCAAATCATATGTGAAGAATCACAATTGCCCAGTTTAGGTTTTTTTTTTTTTTCACCTTATAAATCTTCATAAACTACTCATATACAAGGAAAATTAATTCCCATTTTGGTCAAAATTATTTTCCTTACGTGAAAAGGAAAGGCGTAGAAAGATTGTGGAATGCATCTTTTTATAGATTTCAAAATAATTATTAGGTTCACCATCAAGACACACACATTTACTATCGAGAATATTTATATTTTTTATAACGAGAATAGACTTATCAAAAAACCTAGAAATAAAATCGCATAATTTCTATGGATGGTTTAAATTTATTTGTTTATTTATTTTGATCAAATATACATAATTTACATCAAAAAAAAAAGAAAAATGACATTAAAAGTGTCAAAAGTTATGTACAACATTCACGTTAATGTCAAAAATTTTCGTCGGCTCACTTAAGTACCAAATGCTTTCCGACAAGAAATTCCGATTAGAAAAATTATGTAACTTTTATAATTAAAAATTTATTTAAGATGGCATTTTTTAGTAGTGATCACTTTTTCATTGATATTGGCACTGAAATAATCAATTGTTAACAATGTCGGTACAAAAATGATCATGTTTTAATTACGATCGGCACTACATGATATCGTTTAGGGTTATATATTGATTGGACATTCTCAACAAGGTACATATGATTGAGAAATTAATAAAACATGATCACATTAAATTTCTAACGACTCAAACTGTAGTTAGCACTCAAGTGATTATTTTTTTAAATGGCACTTCGACTAATCCGAAAAACACTTTTAGTATTAGTTGAGCGCCATACATTAAATTTGACTTTCTCTAGTGTTCTTCTGCCGAAAGAAAGAAAGATGGGGATATACTGGAATCAAATGGTCAACGCAACACCATCGTCAACACCTACCCCTGAGTTGCAAAAGAGTCAAAAAAAAAAAAAAAAAAGTTACAGACAAAATCCCCCCATTGCTTCGCCAATCCCAGACAACTGGAAGAGAGAGCAGAAGTACACTTCGCAAAATGGCGGCTGTATCTTCATGGAATCTCGTGTTCACCCGACCCTCCAAGCAGCGCTCTCTCTCCTCCTCATCCTCCTCATCCTGCTCCTCCCTCTCGTGGGCTCGCTCTCTCCCGTCCTTCCCATCCAAATCCCATCTCCGCTTCGCCCCCGGGGCCAGCCGTGCCGCGTCCCCGACGGTCCTCTCGCTCCTGGACGCGAAGCCCACCGTCCTCGTCACCGAGAAGCTCGGCGAGGCGGGCCTCGACCTCCTCAGGGCCTTCGCCAACGTCGACTGCTCCTACAACCTGAGCCCCGAGGAGCTGTGCACCAAGATCTCGCTCTGCGACGCCCTCATCGTCAGGAGCGGCACCAGGGTCACCCGCGAGGTCTTCGAGTCGTCCGGCGGCCGCCTCAAGGTCGTGGGCCGCGCCGGCGTGGGGATCGACAACGTCGACGTCTCGGCCGCCACGGAGCATGGCTGCCTCGTGGTCAATGCGCCCGCGGCGAACACCATCGCCGCCGCCGAGCACGGGATTGCCTTGCTCGCTTCCATGGCGCGGAACA
Organism: Eucalyptus victrix; assembly: GCA_016097545.1. Classification (NCBI taxonomy): domain Eukaryota; kingdom Viridiplantae; phylum Streptophyta; class Magnoliopsida; order Myrtales; family Myrtaceae; genus Eucalyptus; species Eucalyptus victrix. Next base: position 26,593,253 of record CM027840.1, on the reverse strand, counting down.
TCGCCCAGGCGGACGCTTCGGTGAAAGCGGGTGCGTGTTCTTTTGGTGCTTTCTGGGTAGTGTTAATTTTTCACGGGGTCTCGTTGTGGCATTTCTTCGAGCAGCCTGGGTGCGATGTTGGCGATTTTGAAGCGTTTGAAATTGTTGGCTGCGCAGGCCGTTTGTTTCTGTTTGTTAAATCGTCGATGGTATGGTTGGTCGTGTCTCTTAGCGATTTGGTGATAGGCAGTGTTGAATTGGGTTGAGGCTTGCTGAAACTTTTCGCTCAGTTACAGAGATTGCGTAGCGTATATTGGAGGTTCACGAACGGAAGACAAATCTTTCAAATGCTTGAACGGAGCCTATTTTGTTTTGCAAGCTGTAAGCTTTCGGTATCATATCAAATGTTTATTATGGACATGTGAGCCTATAACATGGTAATTGGATTCTGATGCCGTGAATGCCGTATGCTGTTTCTTATGAAAATGTCTGGCCTCTCACTGTCTGGGTCACTTTCTTTTTTAAGGAAAGTGGCAGAGGAACAAGTATGTCGGTGTTTCGCTGGTGGCGAAGACCCTTGCAATTATGGGGTTTGGGAAGGTTGGATCAGAGGTTGCTAGGCGGGCCAAGGGTCTCGGCATGCACGTGATTGTACACGATCCGTACGCTCCTGCTGATCGCGCGCGTGCAATCGGAGTGGAAATGGTGAGCTTCGATGAAGCAATCTCGACTGCAGATTTCATCTCCTTGCACATGCCTCTTACCCCAGCTACATCCAAGGTGTTAAATGACGACGTTTTTGCTAAGATGAAGAAGGGTGTCCGAATTGTCAATGTTGCTCGAGGTGGTGTGATCGATGAAGACGCTCTTCTAAGGGCTCTAGATTCTGGAATTGTTGCTCAGGTTCTGATCTTCTTTGTTCTGTTTGCATAATTTTTATGACCAATTCATAAAATTGGTGAAGGAACGATAGTTCTCGTTTTTGTGCAGGCTGCACTTGATGTTTTCACGGAAGAACCTCCTCCCCAAGACAGTAAGCTAGTGCGGCATGAGAATGTGACTGTCACACCTCATCTCGGTGCTAGTACAACTGAGGCCCAGGTAAGCTTGGCTGACATACTGTTGGTAAGTTCTGTTCTTTCCAGGCTGGGTTAGTTTTCCAACCGTGAGTTTCTTTGTGGATGTAATCAGGAAGGTGTGGCCATTGAAATTGCAGATGCAGTTATTAGGGCCTTGAAGGGTGAGCTTGCGGCTACTGCTGTTAATGCACCCATGGTGCCTGCCGAGGTTGGATATCAAATTCTATTTTCACACTTTTGTTGTGCTGCATTTTGCAATGACCTTTAATTATTTTGCTCCAGTGACTCCTTCCTCATATAGTACAGGATAACTTCATCATCCTCAACTGCTTGGTTTCACAATTGTTTTAATCAACTGACATGGATTGACCAGTTTCAGAGCATGATGTTCACCTTTGTGCTGTCTCTGAATTCATGAACAATTTACAAGCATAACCATGTGTTTGGTGCATGCTGCAGGAATTGCTCTTTCATTAAATTGTTGTCATATTATTCATCTCATAGTTACTTATATTCAATGAGAATTGTCAAACTTGACATGTTATAGAGAAGTGCCTCTTAGTGAGAACAATACAAAAACTGCACTCAAAACTAAAGAGTCGTTTTCATTTCCCAGGGTCTCACTATGTCTATTAGCTAGACTCATTATTAGGTCTTCGTTGTTCATTCCATTTGTTCCAGACACAGGCATCAGTGGTTCTAGCGCAGCGTTATGTAACCCACTCACATGCTTTCATCAGAGCGAAGCTCAAGCTCACTCATGTTGCTCACAGGTTATATCGGAGCTCACTCCTTATGTTGATCTAGCGGAAAAGCTTGGAAGACTAGCCACACAGCTCGTTGCAGGTGGAAGTGGCATAAAATCGGTAAAGGTGGGATTTGCTTCAGCCAGAGGTCCAGATGATCTTGACACCAGGCTGCTCCGTGCTATGGTCACCAAGGGTCTAATTGAGCCTATATCCAGCGTCTTTGTAAATTTGGTCAATGCTGACTTCACCGCCAAACAAAGAGGACTCCGGATCACAGAGGAGAGAACTGTGTTGGACGGATCACCTGAGAACCCCCTTGAATACATTCAGGTCCAGATTGCCAATGTCGAGTCAAAATTCGCCAGCGCTATGTCAGAGTCTGGAGAGATCAGCGTGGAAGGGAAGGTGAAGGATGGGAAACCGCATCTCACCAAGGTTGGGTCATTTGGCGTAGACGTGAGCTTGGAAGGGAGTTTGATTCTGTGCAGGCAGATCGATCAGCCTGGCATGATTGGGAAGGTGGGTGGTATATTGGGTGAGGAGAATGTCAACGTGAATTATATGAGTGTTGGGAGGACCGCTCCAGGGAAGCAGGCCATTATGACAATCGGTGTGGATGAGGAGCCAAGCAGGGAAACCCTAATGGCTATTGGAGAGATTCCCGCCATCGAAGAGTTTGTTTTCTTGAAATTGTAGGAGATAGAAAATCGAGATGTTTGTCTCTGCTGCTGAATTCTTGAAGATATGGTTTTTGTGTGATAAGTGTTATAAACATCAATGTAGTTCATTATTGGCTGTTGCAATTGACATAGATTTATATGGCGTCAATGATAGTTTTGATTAAACTGTCATCTGTTATGTGTTTAGGTACTATACAGTATGCCGGTATATATACATCTTCAGGTGAAAATATGTTTCACGACGCATCCAACGAAGGTTATTTTTTCAGTTTCATAGTTGTGCTTCCTGTTTATAAAAATGTCCATGCTGCAACTGTGGAAAACGCGGTTGCTGCATACAGAATTTTCATGCCAGTTCCTTCTTTTTCGTGATAATATGTCTTCACTCGTGTAGTTTACCTGGGTGTGTAAAAAGGATCACTTCAGGAATCTGCAAGAGTCTGCTTTTTGCAGAATTTCGCTAAATGCAAACCCCAATTTGCCTCCACTTTGTATGAACTGGTCGGTCACTGAGAAGAAGTTCGATGAGAATCGGTTTGCCACATCGTGGAAACGACATTACACAAGAAGAGCCTCGGCATGGTCATGCCCTGCAATTTTCTTAACACGCTTTACATTTTTCTGTAGCTACTAGGCGTTCGATCCTATGCTACAGTCTCATATGCCATGTCTTCACGGAAAGTGCGCAAGTAACACAGGAGAGAGCTTGAAAGCTGAGACCGCACATGCCGAGAGACTCTTAATTTTTGGGAGCTTCTTCGAGTCAAGGATAGAAGCCTTCAAACATCCATTACTGTCGACCAACACTGAAATAACGACACTTAAAAAAAGGAAACAGACTAAACAGTTACATCACCAACACATCGGTCCCTAACAACAGAGCCGGAGAGATGACAACAAAAGAGCTCCACCACCCAGAGCTCACTACCAAATCCCGACCTCGACAAATCCGTCCTCGGTCGCAAATCCCCTGAACATCCCGTTCGTGTTGAAGCCGCAGGCCACTTCCCCATTCCGGGACACGGCTATCATCCCTGCCTTCCCTTCATCAAGCCTCTCCTTCACCACGAAGTCGACTGCTGCTTGGAGGCCCAGTCCCTTGTACTCCATCACGGCCGCCACATCGCGGGCCAGGGTCCCGCGTATGATGGCCTCCCCCTCACCGGTGCACGAGACCCCACAGAGGCCGCACGCGTAGGTCCCGGCCCCTATCAGGGGCGAGTCCCCGATGCGACCGCACATCTTGTTCATGAGGCCGCCAGTGGAGGTGGCCGCCGCGCACCTCCCCTGCGCGTCCACCACGACGCATCCGACCGTCTCCGGTGCGTAGACGCTGATAGGAAGGCCATTCATCTGCAGGGGATTCTCCACGCTGGCGCCGCACGTGTCCGGGAGGACAGTTGGGATTCTGTAGTCAAACTGTTCGATCCAGCCAAAAACGAAAAAAAAAAAAAATAGGCACCCGTGATTAGTCTATCCAGAGTGAGACGCAGCACAACTGGGGCTTAAAAATCATCAAATTCAAAGGAGATTGAGAATGAAACTTCACCATGATTGTGTTTGCTTCTTTGGCTAATTTCAACATTCCCTTGTTGTCTTCAGTGATGAAATAGTCATTGTCCACCACCTCAGCACCCTGTACGAATCAAGAATCAAAGAATCTCAAAAAAGGGTAGGCGAGACAGCAGTAATCATCTCACGATTCTCGTGCAAATTAGCAACCGTGGCGCACTCTGTACACAACAATCGAGACTCTTCGACAAAAACCCAGCACCGCACCAATCTTGACAAGGACCGCAACAACCGACAAAATCAAAACGTAATCAACTTGAAAAGTAGGACTGAGAAACCATCTAAGGTAAAGCATTGTAAAAAAACCCTAATAACAAGAGGGCGAGAACCCGTTTCAACCGAGGCAGGCACGCTGGGGAAAAAGACACGACCCGCCGGGTCAGAGGTTCATGCACCAGTTAAAGCACGTGGATGGCTAAACGTAGAAAGAGCCACGCCATTGACGTCCTTTCGTCTCTCGTGGCTGCCGTTGGGTCCCAACCGCCGACCATGCCAACACGTTTCATTTACCATCCGTTCGAGAAAAGATGGTTTTGTTTTCGAATTCTCGCAACTAAATATTTCAACGGGTGAGATCGTTCATCGAGACCGTCCGTTAATACATGCCGCAGAAACGCTTCTCTCGAGAGGAGTTCATGATTTTCGTGACCCGAATGCGAGACCCACATGAGCAAAAAAGGAGAAGCAGAAAGTCTATGGGAGTAGGCAGAAAGTACAGACGTGGAGGCGGGCGAACTCCTCGGCTCCTGCGAAGGCGAGATAGGAGTGGGGGGACTTGTCCATGACGAGCCTGGCCAGGGAGATCGGGTTCTTCACCGTCGTCACCCCAGAAACCGCGCCGCACCTCCTCCCCACCCCGTCCATTATGCTCGCCTCCATCTCCGCCGTGCCCTTGTCCGTCAGGGCCGACCCCCGCCCCGAGTTGAACACCGGATCGGACTCCAGTTCCCTCACCTACTCACATCCAAAGAGAAAAAGGAAAACGGATGAGTCTCTGTATCAAGTAATCCATGACGACAAGGTCTCGAGTAAACACATCAGAAACGCTCGTCCGTCGTTCGGTTTCGCCCGAACCGGCGTTGCATGTCGAAAAGAAACAGAGACGAGGAGAGAGGGAGAGTGCGTGTGTAGGTGTGGGCGTGCATGTTAGTACGTACGACGAGTTCGACGACGTCGACGGCGGGGAGAGAGGAGCGGAGGGCGGAGATGCCCATGTTGAGACAGCGGGCGAGGACCTGCTTGGCCTCCTCCTGGCGGTGGTGGGGGAGATTCGGGTCCACACCCGCGCCGCCGTGCACGGCGATTGCCCACCCAACCATCCCTCGCTCGCCCTCGCTCTCTCTCTCTCTCTCTCTGTGACTACGGTTTCTGTTGCGCGCAACTAGCGGACGTCTAGGAAGTGAAGAGGAAAGGACTGCGGCTGTAGGAATTTATAGGGGGTGGAGTCTCAAGGAAAAAATAAGTAACTTCCTTTTTAACATGTCCGAATCGGATTTGTTTAAAATCCTTTATATTTGGAAATTTATTAAATTTCTTTTGTCTCTTTCTTATTAATTATTATTTCCTTTTTAAGGTTCCGAGACGGATTTGGATCTGGATTCGTGTTTAATGTGGAGTTTGTTCACTGAATTGGGGTGTTAATGAGGAAATTGCCGAGAAGGAGAGCGGTTTGGTACCGTGACACCACGGGGCGCCTCCATCCGATGCTTGATATACCGAGAGATTCCTAACCTAGGGTTTTGCTTGTCACTAAAATTCAGCACGTGTTCAATGTAGTATATTTATTGATATAATCCCTAAATTTTTAATAAAGTTCAAATATCATTTATGTCATTTTTTCTAAATCTTTTATGTAGAACCACATTCCCACGTCTTATTTTCTCTTTCTTTTTTTAATCAAGGGCTTAATTAATAGAACCAAAGAGATCTTCCCTTTCTTAGAGTAATTATATACACTAACTTGAGAATAAAGAGGAATTGGTTTTCACCAATTCTCTCGTATATTTGATTGTTTTTGAGCATTGAGAAAAATTACCAAATAAGTTAAGAGCAATTCCGACATATTTTATGGAGTTCTCAGTGAGATCATCCTAGAGTTTCTATGGAAATATTTCTCAAAGTAATTTGCAATATTATTCGATGTAATCGGGAATTGAAAATACACGATGCATGATGAAATTGTACATATGTAATTTACGTCGTCTCGCATATTTTATAATGAAATCTTCTGTCGCTTTATCAACAAAAAGTAGCTCACATCATCCAATCATAAAATCTCATCCTTGATTGTTCATAAGTTGTTATTTATCGATTGTTATATATCGTCTAATTTTTCATGTGCTGGGAAAGAAACTCCAAGGGCGAATAGTCTTTTATTGCTAATTTCTAGGAGGACTGGACTTATAGAATCTAGGGTTATGTAGATGTCGGTGTAGATCAAAGGAAAGACCTCGAAGCCTTCGAAGCAAGGGAGGAGTAAAATATTTTTTTCAAAGTCGTCATCATCATACCTATCTTCTTCTCTGATGCTGCATAGCAATCTTCATGCGTATTCAAAGATTGAGTCGTCGCTAATTTTCAATTCAAGATCTTGTTAGACACCAAAGTCATTCCCAAATTAGCTATTACTAAGATACGCATATTTCGAATTTTTTAATAACAATTCACATATTTGGAGTCTGTACAATGGGGAAGAGTTTTACAAGAACTATAATTATATTAAAGAAGTAAACACGTGAGAGAATTATAATTTGCATGTAACTCCTACAATCGTAAGATATTTCATGATAAGGGCTCCGTTTGCAGCGCTGGCCTTATCTTTTTCAGTTGCTATAGTATTTAGCAATTAATATTTAAATTTGATTAAACGTCAGGCACCATAAGTGATAATTATAAAGCTTTGTATAAATCAGAACCTGAACATTAAGATTACTTAAAAATCATTGAAAAACTTTCGATTACACTGTAAAGCTGAACGGAATTCTATATATTATGATAGAAAAGTTAACATATATCAATTAATAAATATATATAATAAGTAAATCGGTCCCCAAGAACGAGAACTGTATTGCCGCCGACAAATTTCCAAGAAAATAGTGCGATGGGACATTGTAGTACAGCTGTGATTGAAAGTAGGGGCTAATTAAAATACGATAAGTGTATGTCTTTTTACAGTGCAAATGCCGAGAAGATGAGCAGTCATCGAAGTCAGTCAAACAAGATTTTCTGTCTTCCTAATCTTTCTCGGAATTCCAAGCACAACGTCAGTACATACGCATATAAAAAGTAACATATCTTTAATTGAGTTACTACCACAAAAAATTTTAAATTTATTTATTTATTTTAAATAAAATTTTTAATTATCAAAAACTCCAAATTGTATGATTATAATAAATTTACCTTCCGTTAATTTTTATTTAATTTTACCGTCAAATTACGGAAATTAGATAATATATAACAATTAGCATGTGTAAGTTTTAACCTCAAATTATCACATATGTACTAGGTTGCAAAATGATACTAATATAATTTAATGAAATTAATGGAGGGTAAATTTGTCACAAATGTATTAATTTTTTTTTTTTGTGGATAAAAAATATTTTTTAGTAAATTAGCCACAAATATATTGGTTAAATTTTTTTGTGGCATTAATCCTTTTTAATTTGGAGTAAATTTGCAATCATCCAATTATACCTAGTCCAATTCATTAACAAAACTCTCAATCTTAAGTTCGATCTCAATTTTGTTCTCATTTTTTTTTAATCTCTAAAAAATCATCAATTTCACTTTAGTCCAAAATTTGCCCTCATTAACCTTTTGGCCAAAAATCGCAATTGGTTTTCTTCAAAATTATCAACTTCAAGACATTGTTGATGTTCCATACAAAGGTGATAGTCAATCTTTGAGTACCTCTATAAGATAGACTTCAATGGAAAATTGAAAAGTAACGGCAGCAAGTTATTGAGTTCAATAATTCTTCATATAAAATTATTCACTTTAGAGATATAGTAATATGGAGAAGACAAAATTATTTCAAGCATCGATAAAACCAAAAGGGCCCATGTTTCAAAGAAATGAGGAAGGGTTATTCTCATTTAATATGATGGTCAGAGGCAAATTGAAGGCTAAGCAATGATAGTTTGAAAGATTCCCCACAAGAAAAATAGGATGTCTCCTACATCATCCATAATATGTGGAAGTATTGATGTAATTTCATAGAGTCATTCAATCTAAATGCTACATGAAAAACATAAGCTGGGTTAGGATATTGAACTTTTAAGTAGCTTTGACATTGATAATTTTGAAGAAATTAATGGCGATTTTTCGATACGTGAATGGTTGGGATTAGAATGAAAGTCGGTGAGTTTTTTGGGAAAAAAATTTTAGGGCGGGATTATGATAAGATCTAAAATTTGGGGCTTTTTTTTTTTTAAAAAGGAATTTAGGCCAACTATACAAATAGATCTAGTAAATGTGAGCCATCTTATTATATGAATCTCATCAAATTTAACGATTCACGTGTGCTAAATTCACGAGAAAAGCGTAAATGAATGTTAAAAGTTGAATTAGATTCCATCACTTGTGTAAGAAATTTTCAGGGTATTACATTCCGAGCATAGAACAAGCCAATCTCTGGACTATCTTCTTTACATTTCAATGCCTGATTATCATCATGACTTTTTGACAATAGGTTACAATTTGTATCTCTCATCCTCACGTTATTTTTCAAATTGCAATTTTATTTCCTAAAGTACCCACACACACAAAAAAAAAAATTGATTGTATAAAAGTTTTTAATCTATTGTGAAAATAACATTCTATTATAGACCTTACCAAAAAATACACAGTGCCTACTCGATAAAATCATACATATGTAATTTATGTCGTGTCGCATATTTTATAATGAAATCTTCTGTCGCTTTATCAACAAAAAGTAGCTCACATCGTCCAATCATAAAATCTCGTCCTTGATTGTTCGTAAGTTGTTATATATCGTCTAATTTTTCATGTGCTGGGAAAGAAACTCCAAGGGCGAGTTGTCTTTTATTGCTAATTTCTAGGAGGACTGGACTTATAGAATCTACGGTTATGTAGTTGTCGGTGGAGATCAAAGGAAAGACCTCAAAGCCTTCGAAGCAAGGGAGGAGTAAAATATCGTTTTCAAAGTCATCATCATACCTATCTTCTCTGATGCTGCATAGCAATCTTCATGCGTATTCAAAGATTGAGCCATCGCTAATTTTAAATTCAAGATGTCGTTAGATACCAAACTCATTCTCAAAGATCGAGTCGTTGCCAATTTTCAATTCGAGATGTCGTTAGACACCAAACTCATTCCCAATTTAGCTACTACTAAGATATGCATATTTCGAATATTTTAATAACAATTCACATATGTCGAGTTTGTATGATGGGGAAGAGTTTTACAAGAACTATAATTATATTAAAAAAGTAAACACGTGAGAGAACTTATAATTAACTTTTAAATTCGCATGTCACTCCTACAATCTTAAGGATATAAGGGCTCCGTTTGTAGCGCTGGACTTTTCTCTTTTAGTTGCTATAGTATTTAGCAATTAATATTTAAATTCAACTAAACGTTAGGCGCCGTGAATGATAATTATAAAGCTTTGTGTATATCGGAACCTGAACATTAAGATTACTTAAAAATCATTGAAAAACTTTCGATTACATTGTAAAGCTGAACTGAATTCTATATATTATGATGGAAAAGTTAAAATATATTAATTAACATATATAATAAGTAAATCGGTCCCTAAGAACGAGAACCGTATTGCCGCGGCAAACTTCCAAGAAAACAGTGCGATGGGACATTGTACTACAGCTGTGATGGAAAGTAGGGGCTAATTAAAATACGATAAGTATATCTTATTATTGTTTGTCGGTTCCCGATATTCGAAAATTGGAACCGGGATCCCGTGGATGCAAATGTTGAAAATTTTTTGGAAGGTGACATGAAAGAAAAATCAAATTTAAGTACGTGGAACAAATATTTATTTGTTGTAATTATAAATGTATCTCATAGATAAAAAAAAAAAAAAAAAAAAAACGTGAACAAATGGAATGCAACATTCTGTCATTTCCTACTTGCAAATAACTATAGATGGTTCAATTTTCTTTGACCAAAGGTAAAGGTTCCAAGATAAGATGTTTTTCTGTCTATCTAATCTTTCTCGGAATTTCCAGCGCAACGTCGGTATTTTACATACTTATTACCATGCAAATGTTGGGAAGATAAAGACTCCAAGCAATATCTAATCTTTAATTTGAGCTACTACGTATATAAAGACTAATATATCTTTAATAAAAAAATCTTAAATTAGTTACATATAACGAATTTATTTTAAACAAATTTTTTAATCATCAAAAACTCCAAACGGTACATTTATGACAAATTTACCTTCCATTAATTTTCATTAAATTTTACTATCAATCTACTGAGTTATATGATATATGACAATTAGCAAGTATAAATTTGAACCTTCAGTTGTCACATGTGTACTTGTTTGCAATTTTCCATGATATTACTAACGAAGAGTAAGTTTGTCACAAATATAATAGTTTGTGATTTTTTGTGGACACAAATTAATTTTTAGTAGATTTGTTAAAGGTATATCGATTAAATTTTTTTGTGACATTAAGGCTCCGTTCGTTTCATGAAAAATATGGTGTTTCTAGAAAATATTTTCCAAAAAATACAATTATTTTCCGATGTTTTGATGAAACCTAAAAATGAAGTGAAAAATATTTCTCATTGTTTAGTAAGGAAAATGTTTTCATTCACATACTCTTTTTCATTTATTTTATTTTTTAAAATGGATTTTTCATATTTTTTAAAATTTATTTTTAATTATTTTTTATTTTTAAAATCTATTATTAATTTCTTTCATTTTTATTTCTCTTTTCTTTTTCTTTTTTTTTTTTTCATCTTCTTCTTTCTTGGCCGATCGCTAGCCACAGTGATGGCTCGCGATCGGCCACCAATGAGCCTTGAGCTCGTTGACGAGCACAAGGCTCGCCACTCCCGATTGGCAAGCATGAGTGTCAAGCTCAAGGCTTGCTAGATCGATAAGTGCAAGCTTGAGATCGACGAGCTCGAGGTTCATTTGGCAAAGGCCGACAACTAGCCAAAAAAGAAGGAGATAGGAAACAAAGAAAAGAAATAAAAAAGAAAAAGGAAATTAAAAATAATGTGAATTAAAAAAGAAAAGAAGAATAATAAAGGAGAAAAGAAAGTGAGGATTTATAGATGTGTGAGATAAGAGAGATCAAATGAGGAAAATGTTTTCTTCTTTTCAAAAATGGAAAATATTTTCTCCTAATTTAAAAGATTTTTTTCCTTTCATAGAAAACATTTTCTCCGAGAAATTCATTTTCCGTGAAACGAATGTCGGAAAATCCGAAAAATGTTTTCCCATAAATTATTTTCCACAAAACAAACGAAACCAAACCCTTTTTAATTTTGAGTAAATTTACAATCGTCCAATTATACCTTATCCAATTCATTAACAAAACTCTCAATTTTAGGTCCGATCTCAATTATACCCGAAATTTGCCCCTGTTAACCTTTTGGCCAAAAATCACAATTGGTTTTCTTCAAAATTATCAACTTCAAGACATTGTTGCTATTCCATACAAAGGTGATAGTGTTGATGAATACAAATAAATCATTAATCCAATTTGAGTACCTCTGCAGGATAGACCTCAACGAAAAACTGAAAAGTAACAATAACAAGTGATTGAGTTCAATAGTTTCTCATATAAAATTATTGACTTTAGAAATATAGTAATATGGAGAAGACAAATTGTTCCAAGTGTCAATAAAACCAAAAGACCTATGTTTCAAAGAGAGGAGGACGGGTTATTCACATTTTATTTGATAGTCAAAGGCGAATTGAAAGCTAAGTATGATAATTCAAAAGATTTACCACAAGAAAAATAGAGATGTCTCATACATTACCCGTAATATGCGGAAGTATCGATATAATTTTATAGAGTCATTCGGTCTAAATGCTATATGAAAAACATAAGCTGGGTTAGGATATTGAACTTCTAAGTAGCTCAAACATTGATAATTTTGAAGAAATTAATGGCGATTTTTCGACACGTGAATAGTTGGGATTAGAGTGAAAGTTGGTGAGTTTTTCTGGGAAGAAAAATTTCAGGGCAGAATTATGATTGGATTTAAAATTTGGATTTTTTTTTTTTTTAGGGATTTAGGCCAACTATACACATAGATCTAATAAATGTGAGCCATCTTATTATATGAATCTCATCAAAATTAATGATTCACATGTACTGAATTCACGAGAATAGAGTAAATGTAATGTTAAGAGTTTAATTAGATTCCATCACTTGTGTAAGAAATTTTCAGGGTGTTACATTCCGAGCATAGAACAAGCCAATCTGTCGACTATCCTCTTTACATTTCAACGCCTGATTATCATCATGACTTTTTTACAATAGGTTACAATTTGTATCTCTCATCCTGACGTAATTTTTCAAATTGCAATTTTATTTCCTAAATCAACCACAAAAAAAATAAATAAATAAATGCATGAAAGTTGTTAATATACCGTGAAAATAACAATTTATTCTTAATCACAAAAAATTAAATAATAAATAATTACAATTTTTTGTGGAACCCATTTATTCAAGAATTTGTGACTTATAATAAACTGTTATTTTCACAGTACCCGAAAAACGAAAAACTACTATGCTAGCAAAGTAAAAAAAAAAAAAAAAACCCAATGCCCACCCACATTTCTCTCCCCGCCTAAGATATTTGTGTAGTCCAACGTATCCACCGCCTATGAAGCACCGACACTTTTCAAAAGCCTTCTTATCTTGTCAGACACTTCGACACATGTCCGACACTCTCAAATACTCTCCGACACTCGGTCAACACGTGTCAGAAAATCCAACACCTGGTCAATTTTATTGACACTCTCTGACACTCGAGTCGGAATTCTGACATATGAGTTTTCGACACATGATTTCAATATTGAGGTCAATTTTAAAAATTCAACAAATGAAATGTCAAAAAATGTATAATATATATATATAGATGAAAAAATAAAACACAATGATAAAAATAATAAATGTAGAAAGAAGAAAAACATAGTTTTCTCTTCTCTTCAGACTCCCATTTCTCATGATATACAATTCACCCATTAAGTTTTTTTTTATCTTCTTCCAACATATTTAACATGCGAATCTAGAATATAGATTGCTTGTTTTTTCTCCAAGTTTTATGAATTATTGAAATAGAGTTGAATTTGTCATATTGAAACAATGAATGATATTAATAAATGGCGGATTAATGTTTTTAGTGTATATTCATTCTAGGCTTTTTTAATTATTTATTTATTTATGAATTTGATTCAAATTAATTTGGTTGAAATAATCATAAAAGTAAGTGATAATTTATTATTTACATATAAAAAAATATATTTAATATATAACATGTCCCAACGTGTCGAAATTTTCTTTTTTTTTATAAACGACGTGTTGGCGTGTCATGTCGTGTCGTGTCGTGTGTCATGTGTCAGTGTCGTTACTATGTAATCCACCGCCGCATCTCCCTCTCTCTACTACCCACACCGGTGTCGTTCCTTCAAAGGACAATGTCAAGACCTCATAACTAAGTCCAACAACAATCGCAACACGAGTTAAAGCCTAGATCGACCTCAACCTAGCATCCATGGCCAAGCTCTACTACAAAGCTTGTGCTCGCCAGCTCATCAAAATGCTCACAGCCGACCATAGCCCTTGCAAGCTTAAGGCCGACCTCACAAGGCTCACATAGCCTCGGGGCTCGGGCGAGATCACATGTCCTTGCCCTCATGAGCCACAAACAATCTTGCCACAAATAGAGATAGGGATGCAAGCAGCACCAAGGGTGGGGGTATGGTCATCAACTTTGAGTCAAGTAATGGCGTTGAGCCGCCACTAACATTACGGGGTGAACCATTGGGATTTGCCCCAGTGGCCACTCTTCTAACATGGAAGGGGGTGGGGAGTTCGAATCCTCATATTTTTCAGGGGGGATTGGGGTGGGAACGATTTAGTTTGAAAAATGGATTTCGACTCTCACACCCTGCAAGAAGGCAGGATAAAAGTTTGAAAGTGAAAGTTAGCATAGGAATAGAGTAGGACCGATAAAAAAAACAAAACAAAACAAAACATTACGAGGGTGACTCCAAATTGTTTTTGGTGTTGTAGTGTTGTGAGTAACGAAAATAGATGAAGAAAGTGAGAGAGGGGCTTGGGTGTAGATTTTGGGTTTGCATGAGAACAAATGTGTCTTTAGTTTGGGGAATTGCAAAATGTAGGCTTTGATATGTGAGAATGGTGTTTATTATGGAAGCAAAATTGAGGACGGTTTTTACAATTATGCCTTAGATATTTGAAGGCTTTCAACGGAGGGTTATATTTTACTCAAATCCCTAATTGAATGAAACTTCTTCCCACCATGTTTCCGACTAGTGAATTACAAGTTATAACCTACCAATTGGAAAATTGATTCCTCTAACTAAAAATGAAGGAAAACATACCCCGGCCAAAAGCCTTTTTTGTTTAGTGTAAACTACTTGCATGTCGGATTTGTGTGCTTGCTCCACTGTTTTGCCTTCATATCCGTGAGATTTCGTAACATGTCCACGATATCTATCCAAAATTGAGGTCTCTAAACATAGGGACTTTGTTCCACGTAGTCGAAGTGTGCAAATAGAAGCAACATATATCTTGAAGATACTTTCCTAAGAGGTAACTCATCCAACTAATGCTCTAACTTGAGCACACTTAATTTTGGAGTATCAAAATAAAACTTCTTGTTACATAAAAAAGAGCCTTTGTGAATTAATTTCAATTTATATATATATATTGGTAGGCAATTTGTTTCATTCTAACCTCATTTACCATCTTAAGAGCCCGCTACAAACCGCTCCATGTTCAAACCTTCTAGTCCTCACAATCACTCCCCATCCTTGTTGGACCGAGTCATTATAGGCCACTAGTTTCAGCATGGTTTGTTTCCAAACCACATACCTACTAGATGGGGTCCTGCTCTAATATTATATTATGACGTCATTAGATTAACCCACTCGAGGCACTCTTTGCTTTAACCAATCTCATACCAAACCTTACAACTTTTTCCTTTAGTGTACAGGCAAGCACCCTAGGAAATCACACATTTTGGTAGTGTTCTAACGTGAGCATACTTAACTTTGGAGTTCCAAAATAAAACTTGCCGTTACATCAAAAAGCACATCCATAAGTTAATTCTAGTTTTCACACACACACACACACACACACACACACAAGAGACATACTATTCCCTTGTTCGGGGTATAACGTGGTTCATTCTAACCCCATTCGCCTTCTTAAAAGCCTACTAGGAGTCACTAATTGTCCGAGCCATTTGGCCTTAACGACCACTCTCACGCCCTCATCAAAACAGGTTGTTACAGCACATGATCAACAAGTAGAAAAATTGAATTAATTCCTCTTTTTTTTTTCTTTTTTTGTATATAGATACGAAGGGTGAGAGGGGCGACCAGCATCGACAGCCCCCTCCTTGAACGTTAACAGGAGTTCCACACATGCGATGGAACGTTCAATTTGAATAATAAATATTATCTATTTTGAGCGAGCGTGTCATTGCAACCTCACTACCAAACTAATTGGGGGAGGAACTATTTGGAATTAATCCCTACGCTATTGGGCTAGCCACCGCAGTGATCGAATTAAATTTCCACTAGATTCGCATCTCATGAACAAGATAACATCGCACGTATCTGAACAGACATCAGCCACTCGCCCAAGCAACCCGGCAAGGTGCAGAGTGCAAAGCGCGAACACTACAAATGTCCACATGACAACATACATGCGGATCTGATGTGCCACCTCTTTTCCGTCTCGTGATTGGCTTCGATCTCGCCATGGTTATTTTAATCTCTTCCTCTTCTTGGCCCCTGTCCCTTTCGATAAATTTAATGGGGAAAAGCAAGCTTGTCACTGAGTCATCAACCTCGCCTAATCCAGCCAATCAGCGTTCTTATCGCTTCCTTAATTGCGATTTTTATATCGTTTCCACTCGCTGGGAACCCAATTCCAAGATTCCAGCAACTGTGGGGCCGCGTCGCTTTCACCTTTTCCGCTTTTGTTGCGAAATTCGACAAAAATTCTCTCTTTTTCTTTTTCTTTTTTCAAAGTTCAAATCAGTAGGTCCTGGTCGGACAAGATTTCCGAGACATTTAAATACAATGAATAGGACAAGACAAAAGGCTTAAAAATAAATGACTGATACTTTGAAAAACATCAAATTGGTACACACATGATTAATTTATTATAAATTAATTTTTTGACCACAATTTCAAATTAGTACATCTAAGAAAAATTTATCACAAACTAATTTCTTATATTAGTCCATACAAAATCCCAATCAATAAACCTTTTCAAATTAATTTGGAAACCTTTGACCAATTTGCCTTCTATTAACTTCTATCAAATTTTACTGTTAAACTTGCTGACATGGATAACACATGGTGATATGTCATGGTGACATGGCAAGCCCACATGAAAATTTATAGATTAATGTCACGAAAATTCCTAAATTTATCATAAGGTGTACCTTAAAATTAGCACAGAAGAACTGTTAAATTTTTCATAGGCATACCAATTTAAAAATTTTCGTTATTTTTACCCTATGGATTTCCATGTGGACTTGCCATGTCACCATACTACATTACTATGTGTCATCTAGGTCAGTAAATCTAACCTTTAAATTAGACAAAAGCTAAAGGAGAGCAAATTTGTCATAAAAATATCAGTTTTTGGTCTTTTGTTTTCAAAAAAATTAGTTTAAAATAAATTTATCGCAAGTGTATCAGTTTGGAGTTTTTTATGGTCAAAAAATTAGTTTTTGATAAATTTAACACAAGTGTTCCAATTTATGATTTTTTTTGTCAAAAAAGTATAAAAGGAGATCAAGGGACGGAATAGCAAGGAGAGATCCCAAATAAAAATTTCAAAGTCCAAGAGAACTTCAATCTTACATTCTTATCTTTCATGAGCTACAAATTGTAATCATTGAGAGGCATCGACAAAGTGATTGTATGATATAATGAGACTTATCACAAACTTGAGTAATATCACTTACTTTTGTAACCCCTAATTGATTGAATGGCGAAATCTAGCTAATAAGTTGTCAACGTGGGAGAATGGATATAGACTTACTTTAAACCGAACCACTATAATTATGTGTGCAATTTCTCATATCTCTCAACTATTGTTCATTATTTTTAATAAAATTTTGCACAATGATGAACATGATCTTAGCACTATTAATATTCAAACTCTACCTTCACCGGAGTTTGAGAATACTCAACTATTTTGCTTCCGCATTAAATTGTCAATTGTTGTTAAAATTACCTATATACCCCCCTCTTCCCCTCTAAGTGATATTACTAACTACAACAATGTTTATTTGCACAAATAAAAAAGGGATTGAGTTAAATGGGCGGAAGAACACCTCAAGCACCACAAGTTGGCATAGGGGGTATATAAGTGCCAAAACTTTAAAAAAAGGTATACTTAATTACTAAAATCAGAGAAGAAATAAATACTTAAGTGCAATGGTGAGAATTTTCTACCAACCAACTGACGTGACTTTTTCCTATGAGAATTTTAAAAGATGAGGCATTTCTTTAAAGAAATTTATCTAGGTAGACAAGGCGAATAATGTTGCGTCATCCCTATAGACTACACAAGATGACATTAAATGACGTCGTTTTGGCACTTAAGTAATAACTTTCTACAAAACTTAACACTTAAGTGTTCACTTTTAATCACAAATGATATTTAAGTGATCACTTGCACCATAACTTAACACTAAGTGATCCTTTTCAACTATGACTAGCACTAAGCAAAATGGAGGATAATGTTGTTTTAGACAAGGATTGCCGAGTGGATATTTCGGCAAGACATGTGGACCGGTTTTATAATAAATAATGCCACGTCAAATTCCCAACCAGCTCATCAGAGTTGGAATTAGGTGTCCAATTTTTTTTAAAAATGTTATTAATGTGTACCTTTTGGTATTTTTGACACTTATGTGTTCCTCGGTGCCAAATTGCGGCACTTGATGTGTTCTTTGCCCATTTTAATTGGCTTATTTATGGTTTTGCAGGTGTTTTATGAGTTTCGAGATAGTTGAATATCCATGCTCATACCTATGGATTATAAGAAAACACAACAGAATCCGAAAAAAGAACCCAAGAAAAGAAGTCTTAATCGAACCTAAGACTGCTCTCCAAGCAAAAGCGTCACTCCAACAAAGGCGATACGAAGGCATAATTATATAAACTTTTTATTTGCCTCTAAAAGACTTTTAAGCAAATAAAATAATTGCCAAATTAGCTTTAACACTGAAGCATTCAAGAAAAAAATTACCACAAGTTTCGTAAATTTCGTACAAAGCTCACTTAAATGCCATAACTTTTTTTCAATCAGTTGAGTGCTATAATTATGTATGTCGCTTGCTTGAGTGTTATAATTTTTTGTTTACAATCACTTGAGTATCATGTAATTTTTCAAGCACTCACTTGTTATAATTTTTTAAAAATGTCCCCCATAAGTGTCATCTCACATTGGAGTTTCAACACTTGGGCAAACACTTTTAATAGTTATGGCACTTAGATAATCAATTAAAAATTATTACACTCAAGTGAATAATTATTAGAAGTTATGGTACTCAAGTGGTCGAAAAAAGAGTTATAGTGCTCAAGAATTGTCATTTGAAAGTTATAACACTTGTGGTATCCTTATCCACAGTGTTCATTATAATCATATCAACTCCACAAGAGTTACGCATTGTCATTAGTTTTATCTATGAAATTCCAGCAAAATATGCATGAACTACTCATAGAAGATTGATTATCTATTAATTTGTCTCTGATTTGATTTCCCCGAAATTGCAAGGTGAGTGTGGCAAATTTTCTAACACACAATTCACTCACCAAAAATATTAGAGTATGGAATGGCAAATAAATATTTATTTATTTTTGTCGATGGCAAATAAATAGTTTTTTTTTTTTTTTTGGTAAAGGGTGGCAAATAAATAGTTCATCCCTTGTAATTTGGTTAAATTTTAGGGGGAAAAAACGTCCGAACCTGAGCATAATCACAAAGTTGAAAACCATTACTAGGATCTCCATCTATAGAGATCAACAACGAACTCAACGTGGAAAATCAGCTACGATTAGCGGAGTAAGGAAATTGATATCTACGCAATTTTCATTTATTTAGAGAATGTTGGTATATTCCTTTGATTTCAAATAAGCAAATGTAGTTATCCTTGACAATGGACGGAATATAGCAAACAAATTTAAAAAAAAAAAAATACAATCCTTTTGAGCTAATAATTTGCACAATTGATTCATTGAATAATATTCCAATCATGTTACTATATCTCCAATTCTACTAAACTGAAGCTAAGATGTTTGTCGATGCAGGCCTGAAGTACGACTTCCGAAAATTCAATGTCACGGAGGAAAATCAATTCTAGCCGACTAATCAATAGAGCAACTCTAATTTATTAGAATTGGCGATAAAGGAAATTAATTTTAAAAAATACAAATAAAAATAAAAAAGATTTACAATTTCACAGACTTGATCGGACCATGTGTTGAAGAAGCAATGATAAGTGCAGACCATTTCAAAACATGGCGAGGAAATGTAAATAAAAGTTCAATAATACGAGAGATCCTAAAGGGAATATCCTAACTTTGCTTGCACATCACTATCACGTGCTAAACTTTAAAGGAGCGTGGAAACGCTTGATGAAAAGATATGTCCACACCACTCTTTTCCCACCCCACTCAACAAGCAACTGTTTATAAAACTTTTTGAATAACTTTAGCATTATTAGTGAATTTAAAAGTATAATTTTGAAAACGGGAATATTATCCAATCAGTTGTAAACCTTATTGTATGTGCACCAATTCAATCCCACCACGTTGGTAACTTTAGGTAAAAATTGATCAAAATGATTATATTGAAATCTCACACAAATCTATAAAACAAAATTGAAAATTTTGAAAAGTTGATCTTGAATTAGTATCGGTATAAAAGGTTTTAAATTGATTGGACGATTTTTCTATCTCGAAAAGATTTTGATTGATATGGCAAGGTAAGTTGCGTGAATGGAGGATTATAGGGATCGCATTCGAGCCGCCCCCCTTTCTTTTTATCTTTTATAGGAATTTAAATGTGCAACATTCACGCGAGTCCAAAAGGGAGCGCAAAATGCCAATGGGAATTGGTACGCGTCACATCCACGATGCACCAAAGGAATCTTCACGATTCCACTATGATTCTCCTACTTTTCCCCCATTACAAGGACAGCCCCTTGTGCGCTCCAAAAGGATTCCCATCACATGTCTGTACGTTGTTGTCCAGCAGGAGCTATTCATTTCGGACAAACCATCTTTACCATATTTGTCCAGTCTTTTAAAAGACTTCCATTTCATGGAAATCCATCTCACCTCGCTTTAATTTTAAAAAAAAAAAAATCTTTTATGACCAGATTTTTCCCAAAAGACAAAAGAGTTATATCCTAAGATATCTCAAGAAAAATTGTCCGAAAAGTCCTAAACTAATGACATTTTGGCTAATTCGATTCTAAACTTTTCTAATTTTGCCAATTAAGTACTATACATTTTCATGTTTTACCAATTGAATTCATCCGATCAATTTTAATGAGAAATCGCTAATATGGACGCCGACTATCATACATGACATAGCCCGTGTTAACATAAACAATTTTTAGAATTTTTATGAATTTTTTATTAGTAATTTCTTCTTTTTTGTTTTTTCAAAGCCCGACAAAGGTCACTGCCTGTGACGGCCTGAGCGATGGTCCTTGAACGTGCGCAAGAAAGTCCTCGAATGTGCGCAAGGAAATGGTCCATCTCTTCTCTTGTCCCACATCGCCTAGGAATGGAGGTCTTGGTTAGCTTATAAGACTTGATCCCTCTAATATATGTAACGCGTTTTAAAGCCATGAGGAAAAAGACCATGGCTGGGATGGCGGTTCATCCGCGCCAGAGCGGGTGACTAAAGCGGACAATATTACATAGTGGGGCCAGGATGTTACATTGCCAACCCTCAACCAAACCTAGCTAGGGTAATGAAGCCCTTGCCTATAATCAATGAGGGCTTTGTGGCCCTCGCCTAATGGCCATCATGGGTCGCCAACCCTCACCGAACTTGGTAAAAAAGAATTATAAAAAAAAAGGGTCCATGTCAGTGCCAACTATCCTACGTAACATTTACCAGCGTCCATGTCAACGATTTTAGTTGCAAAGGCTCAATGAGCAAAACATAAAAAAATTTATGACTCAATTGATAAAATTGAATTTTTTTTTTGTGTAAATAATAAATATATTGAGCTTAAACCAACTTATACAGAGAGATCACGGCACCAAAACTTACACTCAAAATAAAATGAAAAGCATGATGAGTGGAAGGGTGCCGAGATAAAGGAAAAGCCAAACAACGGCACAACAAGCCATACAGCTAAAACCAACACCCACAAAGAACTAGTCCAGAAGGACCATCCAACCAAAAGAAGGCAATTAGCCAGCCAAACAAAGGCAACCCACCCAAAAGATCCCTAAACAAAAAACACGGGAGCCATCCAACGAACCGAGCAGCCTTCGGCCATCCAGCAGCAGCCACAGCTATGGCTCCAAAGGAGTAGCAGAGAAGATGCACGGATCAATCCCTCAAGTTTGTTGAAGTCTCCTGTTTCTCGGATTATCCTCAACATTTCTAAAAAGTTTATAACTGAATTAATCAAAATGCCATAACTTTAGGACTTTTTGGACAATTTTCCCTAAGATATTACTTAAATATAACTCTTTCATTTTTATTTTAATTTTTGGAAAAATTATGGTCATAAGAGAAAGTTTTTGGCTAAGACCTTCTGCACAAATTCCCCAAATATCCTGACGCTACGCATAACAGTCTCAGCCATGAAATGCGCATTTCGCAAGCAGTATAGTAATGGATGTCCTTGTCTGTGTAAATCTTCCTCATAAAGATAGGATGAGAAAATTCCATTAGGCATCGCCGGACGCCTTGCATTATGCCACGTGAATCACGGAACAATTCGAGTGGCTCATCAACTTCTTCGATACTTCGCACTTTGGGCCCGTCTCTGTCGTCCCTTCACAGATGCTTTAGAGCTAAAAAGAGGAGAGGACAAGCAAACGCTAACAGGGTGATTTGGGCCGGAGGACAAATGCTTGTGCCAAGAATTTTCTCTCTTTTGTCGGTGAGAAAAGTAGATTGGGGCGACCTGCTCAGCTGTCTCCTCTGGACTTTGTCAAAAGGACACCTGTCACGAAATGTTCAGTTTGAGAACATGGTTCTTTGTGAAGCTGTATGGAAGCCCATCACCACATGACCACCGGCATGCTAGGAAATCTCTCCACATATGTCAATGCCCAAGGAGTGAGCTGGCCTGAAATTTGGTCACGACGCGATTCAAACTTGTGACCTCATATGAAAATTCATTAGAATCTTAATAGCAATCAACTGATATATCTATAGGTTCTAATTTTGTATTGAAAAGCAAACTCGAACATACTCCTAAGCTTCATCTTAAAATGTTCCTAGAAACTTCAAGAAAGCCCATGATCTACTGTAAATTGCAAAAGGCATATTGCAAAAATAATGGACAAATGAACATTTGAAACTAAAAGGATCGAAAATGACTATGGTCGTGTCCCATACATATCTAGTCGAAAATACACTCTTTTCTTTTTCTCATTTCTTTCTAAATTTCTCTATCTTCCACACACGCTATGCAAGCACCTTTTTTGTGAATGCATTTGAAGTCTCCCTGGAGCAAACAACACCTGATTAAGCTTGGAAGATCCGTGAATCAATTTCTGGTATTGTCATGTCATCTCTGTTTGATATTTTTCGTTTATCTCTTGCACGGCGGATATTCCGAACTCTTGACAATCAATGCATGTTTTTGTCTTTTCTTGACAGAACGCATGGTTTTTCAATTTCCAAAAAGTCTTTGAGTTTGGGTTCTTCAACATATTCAGTAACGGCAGGTCAAGTTTCAATTTCTCGTGTGTCATTTAAGATTTCATTTCTACGTGGGTTGGTTCTTCGTCTTGTTCTCTATTCTACACTCGATATTGCCTTCCTAAAAATGTCTAAGTTTTTCAGGCTTCAATTGCTTCAATAATTTAACAAAAAGAAAGGGTGAAATTTTGAGGGCCAATCTGAGGGCCCATCCAGGTCCAAAAAACCCAAATAAGGAAGCAATATGTTTAGGCTTCTTTTGTCACCGTCCATCTCAAGATGATTGGGCCTAATCGATCAGAAATTCAAGACCACCGCACATTAGTGAGACTGACAGATGAAGACCTCCTTCCATTTCTTATTTCATCGTAGAGAAAAGATGGTTAATGCCAAGAATGAAAATCTAAACGAAGACCATATTGGTATCCTCGTATTGAAATTTTTCTACACTAAATTATAGATATTTTTTTAAAATTATTACATGCATGATGTATAACCTTCACTAGCAATGCAATCTATTAAATGGTCCAGTCATTTATCGATGTATAACCTTCACTAGCAATTTATCGAAGTCGTCATCCCATCAAATTTGGCTAGTTTCTTTTATAGAAATGGTCCAGTCATTTATATGGATTAAAAGTCAATTTGTTTCGCATTGGAAATGCCCCCAAAAAAAATTTAAAATTTTGCCCAATGTCCTTTTTTTCCCCAGGGGGGTCGAGAAAAATTTTTGCCCAATCTTAGTAAAATATAATAAATAAAGGACCATAAATTCTCTCAGCCAAACTTTCTAGAAGAACGATGCTTAGTGTAGACTAGACTCTGGACTCTACTGATGTTCCAAGTATGTCCATTGCAACTTGCAATCCTTGGAAACAACCTGCGCTGGTTATTAGACAGTCTATGCTGGCAGATCAAGCTCTTTAAAAAGAAATAATTCAGGAAATCAGTAAATTAGAAACAAAATCAGGAAGAATGGGCTTTGCCAGCCCTGGATGTCCCCCAAAATAGGGTGACGTCCCCTTCTTTCTGCCCTCAATTAGGGACCCTTGAGACCTGAAACTGAGTTGCATACCTATCAGCTATAACTCCCACTTACCGAAACTCATATAATATACATATAGAATAAAATAAATAAAAGAAGGAGAGGGAGAGGGAGAGCGAGAGCGAGAGCTATAACTCCATGCGGTGCGAACTGAAGGACCACACAGAATACTCTATAACACAATCAACAGATCCTACCAATTCTAAATGCCCCTAAGTTCTCTCTCTCTCTCTCTCTCTCTCTCTCTCTCTCTCTCTCTCTCGGTGATGTTCCTGAGAATATTGGTGCCAATGGACTCTGACCATATTAAATGACAAGAAATTAATTTTCCCTGCATTTCATCAATGCTTGATAGAGTACTATGGCGACAAGACTCCAGCAGTATCTCCTCACTGATCCATGTTTTATGGGTGCTTTTCCCTAATGTCTCCTGATATAATTTTTGCTTAGAGGGGCTACAAAATATAATTGCATGCCTCTTACCAAATTATTAACATAGGCTTCCTAGCCCTAGTCAAAAAGTAAAAACCATGAGGTTGGCTATGACCAACATCTTCTCCCCTCGAATGGGCTGGCCCATCACTGCCCATTTTGAAAGCTGGAGAGAATTTTTACTGGGTTGTGACAAAACATGGGTTTTTCTTTCTGTCATTTTTAATTTCGGTGCTGCATTTCATTTAAGAAGCCCAACCATTCTTGAAGATTGGGACCACAGTTGCACAATCCTATCACTGAATTTCTCAGGCTCATGGAACCACAGAGAGAGACAGAGAGAGAGAGAGATGGATGGGTTGGTTGGGCATCAAAATATGTTATTTTGGCCAATAGGTGCAGATGGGAAACTAAATGCAAGGCTTGTCTTTTACATGTCAGGGGGGAGGCCTGCACGGCGAACACTTCCTTTGGCATTTACCTGAGAAAGTGACAATAATTGAATGCATACGCAGAGTAGGTCAAAAAAGCCCAGCCATCCCCGGCCCATTGGATGCTCATCCTGTGGACCCTTCTCACCACATTGGTCTACAACAAGCATCTCAACAAATTAAGTGACAAGGCATGGCTGTTTTACTTTTCTTCTTTTGCCCGGTTCTCATCGGATCTCATCTCACGGTTAATACCATCGAAAATCCCCATTTTCTGCTCCATGACACATTTACGCAAAATTAGTTTCCGTCTATCTTCCCTCCCGTTAGCAGCTCGGGATCTGAATAGTAGATTCGGGTCAGAGTATCGATTTAAAATTTTTTATCAGTCGAAAATTAGTTCGAAATAAATGAATTATGAAAATATCAGCTAGAGACAAAAGCCAATGACAAATATATGTATCGTGGGGTCCCAACTAAGGACTCTTACTAGTATTTACTCTTGAATTTACGAGAGCTATCATGGATGAATGCCAGTGATGCAAACGAATCTCGTGTATTTTCCGAGAATAGTCTATGTCCAATTGAATTTTGTACGGACTGCGTATGAAATGAATGTCATGGAGAGATAGTGATGAGAACTGCGATAACAAGAACAGATGATAGACACAAATATTTGAAGGATCTTTTGCAATAAATAATGCTCACGCACGAAGCGTGCAAATCCCCTGGCAAGTAGCGAGTGGTGGACTGAATGGATTATTCATATTTTTCGTTCGTATAATAATTGGATCCAAAGTGGCCCCATGGCTTCATTAAATTCGAGACCAAGCTTCCTCTCTTTTATTTTCGATTGGAATAAGTTATAAATTTTCCTCTTTTTTTTTTTTTGGTAGTATAGTTATTTCAAAAGAACAGTCAAACACTCAAATAAATTAAGGCACATTTCATTTCGTGAATAATGAATAATTTGGAAAGTATTCTTCTAAAAATGATCATTTTTATTGCTTACAAAAATGAGTTGATAAAAAAGATTTTCATCATTTACGAAAATATTTAAATATTAATTGTTGTCGATAATGAAAATATTTATTATTGATCAATTATTTCAAGTGTTAATTTTTAGAAAAATACCTTTCGAAACGTTCATTTTCCAACATGCATTTGAGTGAAAGAATTCTCTGCAGATTAGTTTCCCAAATTGCTATTATTGGTCAATTGAAAATCATATATAGATAAAAAGAATATGCACACTTAAGTTAGGAAAATTAAAAAAAAAATTATCTAAAAAGCAGGAAAACTTTTTCCCTCACAATGAAGTTTTCCTTGAAATAAACACATCCAAATAGTTGTTATCATTCAGCCTCTATTCATTTCTCTCTCTCTCTCTCTCTCTCTCTCTCTCTGTGAACCAAATCTAAGTCATTATTCAAAACAATCACTCGAGAGATTTGATGAGAAATTATTCGCAAAATAAATCAAGTATTTATATTATCAATTAGTTATTTATCATATCTCCTTTTTAGGATGAATCAAAAGGATCCAGTGAATTAAGTGGATATGATAAATACAAAGGGCAAATTCAATGATATGGGCAAAAATTCCCAAGCAAAATTATTGATTGGGGGGATGAATGTTTTGGTAAAATTATGGAGCCGACATCTAATGGAGGACGCTCAACAACTTCTGAAGCATGAGCCGTAAATCTACAGATTTGGTAGTCTCTTTGTCTATTATTTTGAAGGCTTTTATTTATTTTCCATCTTTTTTCGTGATATGATTTTGGCCATTTGTGGTTATTTTTTCTTTCCACAGTTGGGTTGAAAGTATAATCATGCAGAGTTAGGGGGGTCCAGTGCGATCGTGATCCCCTAGGGTTTTGTTATTTTATTGACTCTTATAGGTCAATTACACATTCCTATTTTTATTTACTTATTGTGTTATCTTATTCCTTTTATTTTGGATTAAGAACTGAAATCGGCAATGACTTAACCGAAAGTACTGGTTTAGCATTGACTTGACTCCACCCGAGGACATTAAGAAAAGGACTCCTTTTCTTTTTTTTTGGTAATATACCGTGATAGTTCGTGGCCTACTTGTTCATGATAAAATCAGTAGTTGCCAAATTAATAGACATAAGGATGGTCATTGGTCAAAAGTTCTAATAAGGGTATTGAAGTACTTTAACCTGGAACCGATGCGCTTAATTGGAGCATCAATGAATTTTCAGTTCAGAAATTGAATGTCACATGTCTAAAACTTGTTGATTGCATGCAAACTACTTCGGATTAACCTCATTGCCAAGTCTCTAGATTTTTTTCTATAAGAAAAAGCCTTCCTCTTCAGACAAAAACCACTAAAAGCGTACATCTTTCGACAATTGACTCAAACTATGCATGAGAGATTGAAAGATCTAAAACTTGAAACCAAATGCCATTCTTATGACAATGGAGTCTTAATCCAAACAGAATCATGATATAAAGGTGTGAAAAGGTGCACAAATGCGATGAGTTTTACTTAGAGAAGAGACAAAAATTACACTAATCATTTGGGAAACCATCTATAATACACGAAAATGAGCATGCCAGTGATTAATTAAAAAGGAAAAAACAACCGGAATAAATAACGTGAACCATGATGACCTTTGCCCTGTAAATATGGCTACCAAGAATTATTATTTATTTTCCCAAAAAAAGCTTCAATTCAACTAATTTCAATAACATTTAAACTTCAATGCTCCCAAGGTCAAAAGGGAGACCTCAGAGGAGCCTAAAAGAGATAACTGTCCAGAGATGTTCACTCGGACCAATTCTCTCCTCTCCCTAAATTCTTTTCTTCATTTTTTTTTTTAAATTTTCAATCCTTTTTCTTTTTCTTTTCTCTTTTTCCACACTGTGCCAAGCTAATATCAAAAGTGCTAACTAATCAAAGAAGCCCCGAAAAAAAAAAAAAAAAAAAAAAAAAAAAAAAAAAAGCGACATGAAAAAGCTAGTGTCCCCCAATTTCAATATCCTCATCCTTATTTTAATAATATATTTCACTTTTTCCCTTGATTGTTGTTTTTGGTGTACCCACTTGTCTCTTTTGGATCTTCTCTTGAGAGCTCACTTTATGAGGCTAACCGCTGCTTAGTCTTCTCGTGTCTACTTTCTTTTTGAGTCGCCTTTCTTATATTCTTCTTTTTCTTTTTTCTTTCTTTATTTTTTTGGGTTTAGGTGAACACCTTTCCTATATTCTTCAATCCATCTTTTATTGTCCAAGACAAAAAGTGGGCATATTATCTTGTATTTCCAATGATAAAAGGGGGAAAATGAAAGAGGTTTCGGTCTTCTTTGTCCCATTTGAGTTGAGGAGTTGGATGAGTCCTCTCACCCAGCTTGAGGGTCAACCGGAAAAAGTTTTGGAATACATATAATTCTATATGGATACATAGTTGTTAATTTTAATATGAAGCAAATATTAAAGTAAAAGTAAGAATCGGTCAACAAGATTGACAATTCGTCTCAAATGTCTTGTCATGTCATGTCATACTTAGATTTTCTATCTGTAATGCATCTTTTGTCTGATATTGTGCTTGTGCCGTGGTACTCTTATTCAAATTGTCAGCTTGATTAGATACATAATTCGTCTGGATAGTAAATAGAAAAAAAAAGAAGCCTGCTTAGCATATCATTCAAATTTTAACATTCAAATAAAAAAGGCATAGCATATCTCAAATTTGGTTCTTATTCAGTTTAAGTTCTCAGGGTTTTGGCCCCAAAACAAATTATCAATTCTTCATTGATTTCTCTATCCTGACGTGAATGGCCTACTTTCAATCGGACTAAGAAGAAAGACTTTGTCCCGTCGCAAAAATTAATTCGAGAAATTATTCTTCTGAAAACCCCAAATAAATAAATTCTTCAAAGCGCAAATGCATTTTTCTATGTTTCACTTCCATTACAAGATCTGTTCATAAATCACAAACTTGTTTTTGGGAAAAAAAAAAAAGAGTGAGAGAGAAAGCAAGAAAGAAACTGGCCATTTTTTATTTTATTTTTTTGGTAAAAAAGAAACTGGCCATATTCCCACTTGATTGAGCAGGAGCGACCAGCCCAATGAATGTGGATTTGACATCGATTGGAATTGTCAATTCATATGGCTCCGACATTCACGGCGCTATGTATGAAAGACCAAAAAAAATGAATTTGGATTAGAGATTATTTTGTGCGTGAGGCAAGTGAAATCTTATTTTTTTAATATTTTTTTTCATCTACTTGGGATTATAATATAAAGTCCAGATTGAGAGAATAAAGCCAAGTCATGATTCCAAAAACTTTAATTCAAAGAGGTGGGGGGGTGGAAAGCACATGGAAACCCCCTTGTGCATGTCTTTTTCTGTACTCCCAACAACTCCCCCTCAGTAAAAAAAAAAAAAAAAATCAAATTATATTCTCATTTTTTATTCATTTTTTTTCTCTTTTTTAAATTGTCATTCAGAGAAATTTTAATTCCTGCTTCTTGTCATAAGGCACTTGTAGTGTAGTACTGCTCTGTTATGAGAATCTCTCACCGCGTGCACGGGGTTTTATTGCACGTTTGATTGTAGTTCTATTGCTAATCTTCATGGATCACTCGATCTGTTCATTAAATAGCTAGTGCATAGCCCTCCATGTGACATTTAAGTTCTGGTGGGAATTTTTTTTGAAAAATACACCCAGTTAGGTCAATTTTTGATAACCTATAGTCCGTTTCCTCTACCAAAGCCGAGGTCGAATTTCAACTTTTGAGCAACGTCTCTTCTTTTTCCTCTCTCACATCCTTATATGCTTATAAAGTATTAAATTATCATGCATAACTCATATACGGATTTTATATGCTCTTTATATACACAAATCTACTGAAATTTAAAAGTTTATAGTAATTTCACACGTAAATTCCCAGTCCTTCACGTGCAGTTTCCCTCTTTTAGATTGGACGGTGGCATAAACCGAATTGGGTTATGGGCTAGACAAATAAAGTATTTGAGGGTGGGATACTATGTGCTGAATTCTTAAATTTTTACATCTGAAAACCTAAGAAAACTACCCCAAGTGTTGTTACCAACATAAGTTAAAACAGATCAGACAAACAAGTTGATGAGGCTTGGGAGGATCTCACGGCTGATTTCGCCTACGCAAAGAATCAACCCAAATACAAAACATCAATTTATTGCACAGTTGGAAATGTGCATAACGAGCTTTGTTCTTCGAACTCCCACCAGTTTGCGTTCAAACATGCAAATCGGCTTCCATCTAAAGGAATATTCATTAATACCGCCCATTAATGCAACTTCCCTTTCGCATGTGCTTCTCTCCTTGGACTTCTCCTCCCTCGGATTGAATTCAAAACCGGTATATTTATCAGACTCCCATTTTTTTTTTTTTGGTCATGTCAATTTATGATAAAGATGGGTGTGGATTCGACTTAAATAAATGGTGCATGATTAGCAGCATTGGCTTTAAGGGCCGTTCTCGAGCTCTGTTCTGCTTGGAACGATGAGAAGCACGTAAATGGCATAAATGATGGGATACACACATACACACACACACGTATATATATATATATATTTTATATATATATATATATAAACATATGGATTTTATGTTATGTGTTTTCTTAATTCTTAATAGTCTCTTATGGGCTCCAGCTGGGCACACCTAGCTGATGAAGCCTGATTATGAATTTTTAGATTTTTTTATATTGGAAATTTTTAAAATTCTCTCCCTTGCGAGGGCAAAGTAAGTAAAGATAATTCGAAATTTCACCGGCATAGTAATTATTATCACATCGAGCAACTAGCATCAGAAGGTCTACAGCTTTGACCATCATGTGCTATGCCTCTCCCATCTACGATATAGAAAAAGCGTGTAAATAAGAGTGTACGAGATAGGATGAGTATATATAGTCATCGTTGCGAATACTATGATTGACAAGGTAGGCATGATAAGTGCCTTTTTGTCGAGAAGTGGTCGAGTACTCAATTTCATACATGAATAAATTTGTGAAACGATTGAATGTTATTATTTCTTGCTATCTAATAAGAAAATTGAAGGTAAAATTTTTATGTGAATGTAATACGATACCATTTCATAATTTGTGTAGGTGAACATTTGGCATGCTACATAACATGACTAAAATGCTCTTAATCAAACGCAAGCCTCTGTAGTTTATCAGTTAATAAAGAATTTAATTGCAAAAAGAAGGAAATTCCTCACGTAATTCTAAGAATAAAAATAAAAGTATCATCAAATATCACATGCGTATTATACAATATGTAAAACCACCGACTATTTTATCATAAAACTATTTTATCACAAGTGGCTTCCACTAGATCTACTCCAGTCTTTGGTCAATTAGGTGTATTTTGAGCTCTTCTAACGAGGTCAAACCGAGATAATAGTTCGAAAATAATTTCATAAAGATACGTGAGTGGCCGACCACATGTTCCTCTTTTCACATGCCAAAAACAACAGGAAAGAAATACCCGGTTGTATTTATTTGGTGGAAAACCGATAATTTGAAAATTACATTTTTAAAAAGATAATCTTTTGCATAGCTATTGAAAACGAATAAACAAAATTCATAAAATTCGGACATAAATTGTTATTTATAATAAAATAATTTTCATGAATAATTTTTTAATATATAGAAGCAATTATTTTTAGATGAATAATTTTTAAATCATTGATATATTTTCTAGATGACAAACAGGAAACATGAGCTTCGGTCATTTGTCTTACCAATTTAATGAGAAAATAATTCTTCCGAAATCATGGCCTTTTCCATTACATATTGCCAAAAAGTGGTACCGGATGATCTTTCACAATGTTCGAAGGATTTGACTTTTCTTTCCAAAAGATAAAGGTCTTCCCGGAAACGAAAAACTAAGAACACTGGCCATGTTTTGGAGCTTGTACTTTTTAAAGGTAGCAGCCCACAGGAGAGAAAGTCAAAAAAATAGGGTGAGATCGAAAAGTAAAAAATGACCACTTTCCAAACTAAAATCTATTGAACTACTAAAATCCGTTGCATTTTGATCTACCGGTGAAATATTATAAAATCACTCGGCTTCATGCGCACTGTAAAAATTCACCCCGAAAGATATCCTACCAAAGAAATAAAAAGAAAATATTCCAAAGAGTATGATGAATTTGTCCAAAGGCTCTAACTTTATTTTCTTTCACTTCCAGGCTTTTTTATATTATTAGTCAAGGACCCAATAAGCCAAAACCCAAAAGAAAAAGAAAAACATCAGAAACAAAAATGCTTACCCTTCATGATGAACTCTTTTATTTCAAAGTACTACCTATAGCTGAACTGCTGCAGAAGTGCTTTGATACAGAAAATAGGGAAAGAAGAAGGGGGGGACCGTACAGGGAAAAAAGAGGAACAACAGGAACAGCAGAATCCTTCCCAACGATTTCTTCTCTTCATTTTGTTCATAATCCCTAAAGTTATAATCCGGATAAAATGCCAACCATCTCCATTCCAAATCTCAAAAGCCTAGGAACCCAGCAATCCCAGTCGAGAATGGTTCTTGCAACCTTCCGATCTGGTGTGTTTTCAATCGTTCTGGGGAATTAGGCTGGAACCGAGAGATGGTTGGCAATTTAACTTGCGCATTACATGAAACATATGAACTGTTATTCCCCAACATATATAAGAGTATGATAACCAGGACCCGGATGAAGTGGCCGCTAGTGAGGGAAGCTGAAGATATCCGCGCTCGCGGGGTCGTCTTCCTCGCCCTCGAGCCCCCGCAGAAGCCGGTCTTCGGCTTCCTCGCCGGCTCTGCTCTTCTTGGACTGAGGCTCCGGGGAGGACGATACCGAGGCCGCCACGGCCCAGGAGTCGTTGGAGCCATCGGAGCTGAAGCACAATTCCATTACTCCTCTGGGGCTCCCGGGGACCGATCCAAACTTGCGCTTGTTGTGGGAATATCTCTGGCTCCTCAATGCGTGGTCGTCGATGAGCTTGTAGCAAGCATCGATCTTGTCCTGTTCAGAGAGTGATGTTGAAGCTCAGTTTTAGGATTTATCTTGGTAATGTCCTGTTTTGAACAAATCAATGAGAGTAGAGAGAGACCAACCGTGCCCATTGCTAGGATTCCCAAGAGCTGGGTTTGGTCTTCGACATCGAGACGAGGCTTTAGGCCATTGATTACGTGCAGCATTGTTGAAGCAGCTATCACTGAAGGAAGAAAACACATGAATCTGCAATCTGTCAAATGAAGAAATGCACGGTGAGTCAGAAACAAAAACCCGCGACTCTCCCAAAAGACTTAATACACCATTTGTATCAGCTAAGCAATGGAGCTGGGCATTTTGGAATGACCTTACCTGAGATTACAGAGAGGAGGACGTGCTCGCACCTTCTAAGAAACTCCCAGCACAGATGGCCCGTCAGCCCGAGTCTCCTTGTCATGTAATCAAGAAACGATAGCGGGGTCACTGGATTCATCTTCCATTCGAGCGACGAGAGCACCAGGAGCTCCATTCTCTGTATGTTCTTCGCCTCGAAGACGGGGCTACTGTCCTCGACCTGAAGAAAAAAAAAATATTTACATAAAACGACCGAACCCACATAGTCAATTAACAAGCAGATCAAGCAGACGCTTTTTCTCAGAGGCGTTTTATCAAATAGGGGGGAGGACGGACGCTTTCCGGCAACGTACTTGGAAATCAATGAGAAGAGGCACTTGGGTCTCCTCCACTTTGGCGGCGAGGGAGAGGCAAGCGACGGCGGAGAGCTGAGTCATCCACGGCTTGTCTTCCTGCAAGGCGAAGCTGCACGTGAACCTATCCCAGTAGTTCACCGCGAGCAGAGCCGTGAGAGCGGAGAACGCGTAGTGCGCGTGGACTCTCATTATCCACTCCACGGCCTCGCGGCGAGCATCGGCCAAAGACGGGTCGTTCTCCAGATTCAAGCGCATGCCGCCCGGCTCCTCTTTGGAGAAGAGGGAGGCCAGCTCCTCGTCTTCCCAGAGCAGGTCCTGATCGAGCAAGGCTCGCGGGCTCAGCAATCTGTGATCTCTCTCTTCCGACAAGAGCCCATCGCTCGCCAATCCCTCGTCTTCATCTTCTTCTCCCCAGTGCTCCTCCGAGCAGTAAAGCGCGTCGAAAAGGACTTGCTCTTCTTGCTGAGAGCTCAATGGGTCGTGTTGACGAAGATGACCATGGTGGTGGGGTTGATAACTCGCCTCCATCTCCTCCTTCTCCTCCTCCTCCTCCTCCTGCTTCTGCTTCTGCTTCTAAGGGTCGACGAACGACAAGATCATTACTCCATGAGAGGGGCAATGGAGATGGTGTAGATAAAGAAGAAAGAGAGGTCCAAGAATGGCCCTGCTCTCGGAGCCATCTCTCTCTCTCTCTCTCTCTCCCTCTGAGCAGCACTGGGTTTGATGGAGTAGACGGGAGGGGGTAGGGGGGAACTGATGAGTTCCTCAAAAGGGATCTGTTTTATTTGTGGTCTTCGAGCTGCGTTTCTCTTTATTGCAGTGTGTCTTTTTCTGCGCAGAGAGAGAGAGAGAGAGAGAGAGAGAGAATTTTCATATGATGCTGAAGACTTATTTAAATCATTTGAGGAAAGCGCTTATTATTTGGAAAAAAGTTACCTAAAACTCATCCCTCTTATAATTTAAATAAAGAGTAGTTATAATTTAGAAAATTGATCAAATTTTCAAAGGAATGTTATTGGATGTGAGTACTGCAGAAGGAAGGATTATTATTATAAAAAATCCTGCAACTGATGTACACATGACAAATTTGCTTTGATTAATTTTTTTTATCATCAAAAATCCAAGATTAGCACCTTTGCAACAAATTTAACTCCATTAGTTTATGTTAGGTTGGATTAATCTCACGAAAATCACAAACTACTAAACCCTAAATTAGTACATCTATTAATTGTAACGTGTCATCAAATTTAGCAATTTGATTGTAAATTTAACAAAAACTAATAAAAGATAAATTTGTTACTGGTATACTAATAATTTGAGGTAAATTTTTTAATGGTGTAACAATTTGAGTTTTTTTTTTATGGTATTAACTCTAGAAGAAAAAATTATACGAACTACATAGTGTATTCACATAAACAAACACAGGTAACTTTCGACAAGATAAAATGACGAGTTATGTGTATGATAACATCACATGTTTTACTCAGGAGTGGAAAATTTTCCCATGAAATAAACCATGATTCTATATTTATTGAGTTGGAGTATCTTATATAATATTAAGCGGTATTCTTCTTGCCCATTAGTGAATACCCAACTCTCGAAAGTCATCATTCGAGCATTCCTCTCCGGGAATTTGCACCATACTATCAACTCGAATCGTTACAAACTAGTGACGCTCCTTCTAGAATGGTTACCGGCTTAGAGGGATTACACGACGTGCATTTCTTGATAGGCTTTCAGGTTTTAAAAAGTGCATCACAAGGTTAGATTCATCTCCTTCTAATGTATAACTTAGATTATTTTCTCTATTTCCACCATCCTAGAATTTACCAGTAAAAGCGATACAAAATAGAGCTAAGCCAATTTACCAAAAAAAAAAAAAAAAATAGAGCTAAGCCACACGTATTGAGAAATTTCACCAGCAAATTTCATAATTAATGTTTAAATAAGCCAACCATCCATGGGTCCCACTAGAATGAGTACTGAATCAGAATTTGCAAAAAAAATTAAGAAATATTTATGTATCCATTCTTATATATCGTAAAAATAATAGTTTACTTTAAAAATATAAATAATTAAAAATTATGAGTTCTATTTTTTCAAAAATTTCCAATTTGGTTACTGCCTTGGCAAAGCCCAAAAAAATTAAAGTAAAATTTCTTAACAAACGCAGCATTCTCAACAAAATAAACACCGTCTGAGAAGTACGTGGGTCCCTTAGTAAACCAATCTAATATAAGAGCGATTGCGAAGACCAAGGAGGCCATTTAGCCAATAGCATAAGAGCATCAGTGAGGAGTGTAGATGTTAAAAAGAAAAAAAAAAAAGAAAAGCTAAGTTAGAACCATGGCCATGTGCCATTTTAGGAAGATAGCATAAATGGCTCCTAAGTTTTGGTCAAATATGTAACTTGGTCCGTGAATTTTTAGGTCATTTGATTTGTTCTTGAATTTTAGCTTATTGTGCAATATAGTTCTCAAATTTTTAAATTGTTCAATATGGTCTCAATTTAATCACTAAACTATATGAACTCGTTCAACTTTGCTCCTGAATTTGAATAAATAAAATGATAGCATTGAATATTCTCATATACTTTTTTGGACCAAATTAAACTATTATAAAAAGTTCACAAACTACATTAAACATATTAAAATTAATGGATCACATTGAAAATTGGGCAAAAGTTTATCAACGATATTGAATAAATTAAAGTTTTTATCAATGACCGTTTGTGTCATTATTCCTACAAATCATTTTGCTGCACGAAGCCAATCTTGAAAATTTGGATTTTTTGAGCCGTGGAGAATTTGAGAATTAAAATTTTCCCTTTTTTTTTTCTCCCTCTTTTTCTCCTCTTTTTTATTAGCAAAGGGAGCAAACGTGCAATTGGTGCCTGCGGACCTCTTCTGAACATCATCACAGGGTCCCGGACTCGTTTGTCACATGAACTAAACTTTTGATCTCATCAAAGACAAATTATACTTTTACCATGGGCCAATCACCTTGGCGGTAAATCATGTATTAAGTAAACTAATTAAATTCGTGAAAAAAGAGAGAGTAGGGAATGTCCCTGAATCCATCCTGCGATTATCACCATTAAATGGTTGGATTTTTCTTTTTGGCTTGAAAAGTTTTCTAGACGCTGACACAGTCAAGCATAGATTAAGTTTGATTAAGGACAAGACCAACGTGAAATTGTTTTTCGCATGAAAATTATGGAATGTGATGTGCCAACATTATAATGGCCATTATTACATGGTATCATAAAGATATATTATGTGGCATGATATAAATGTTACATGATTGATTTTCTGCGAAGTCGAAACCGTGATTACATGCAATGTTCCGGGGCACATTAGTAAGTTGCGGCCGGTCATAAGGACACTGAATAATTTTAAAATTAGGAATTTAGAATAAAAAAAAAAAAGGTCCGAAATTTAGTGGGCTGAAATAAAGTTCAAACCCGAATATGGCGTTGATGGGCCGAGAGTCTCCCTGAGACTTGATGGGATTGTGAAATATCGATATTGCCCCTAAGTTCTAAGAAAAATGAAATTTACTATTAGAAAAATCTTTGTTGGGTCTACATAGTGCTCAATTATCTTAATTATCTAGTAATTTTCACGATTAAGTAATTGTTTAAGTTTTTCATGCAAAATCGAAGTATAGGAAAATACTAAGTAGTTATAAATTAAATTAAGTAATGCAAAATTGGCATAACTTTAATTAAGAAAATTCCCGATTTCCCTTCTTTTTCCCCCTAGTTATGTATATAAAAAGTCGATGGGATTAATCGGACTTACAAGTCACTCATCAATGGCTGTTAACGTATTTATTAGATTACTATGATAAAACAAATAAATACGGATGAAATTCATCTTAGCTGTTTTGTTTGGACGTAAATATAGGCAAAATGCACTCTTCTCACCAAAGTTTTTAAAATATTATTCCGATTTCATAAAATCATATGTAAATCTAGTTGTCAACATTTATTGCAAAAATTTCAAGTAGTTTCTGATAAAGTCAAAGCGTGTCAGTTGTGACACTTAGAGTGCATTTGTTTGGGAGAGAAGGTCATAATAAATGATCTAGGAAATTATTTTTCTAAAAATGGATAATTTTCCTGTTTGATGATTTGTGATTGAAAATGTTTTTTAATGTTTAGATCTCATTTGGAATATGAATTCAGTTTCCTAACTTTATTTCAAGCTAAAAAAACTTTGAATTTTTATTTTTTTCTTTCATATATATTTAATTTTATTTTATGTATTTTTCTTTCTTTTTCCTTTTTCTTTTTCCTTCCACCTTCATGATTGCTAGGTGTCCATGATAGTCGGCAACGAGCCACAAGTGGGGGTTGACCTCGCTGACCCACGCTTGTGGTTGGTCATCAGTTGTTGTTGTGGCCTAGCAATCAATTGAGGGAGAAGGAAAAAAAAAAATTAAAAAATTTAAAAAATCGATAGGAGCAATTATGAAAAATGTTTTCATCTCTTTATATTAGGAATTTGCTTTCCTAATTTGAATGCATTGACATTTTTAAAAAAAAAATAATTGAATATGTTTTCAAAATCATAACTTTTTTGCAAAACAAACAAGGTATATAAAATTATATTGCCAAAATAAAGTAATTGGCTATACTCCCATTATCTTTTCACATGTCTAGCTTTACTCGTGAATTGTTTGAAAGGGTAGAATTGGGAATTTGAGAACTAGATCAGTAGGAATTGGTTTGGTTCTAGGTTCCACAATATGCATGGTAGGTTGTTGGTTCAAAAAATTGGAAAACCCGTTTCAATGGACAACTTGTAACTTAGAAAGAGTCTTTGTGTTTTTCCTTTTTCTTCTTTTTTTTTT
The DNA here is from genome assembly GCA_016097545.1 of Eucalyptus victrix. Taxonomy (NCBI): domain Eukaryota; kingdom Viridiplantae; phylum Streptophyta; class Magnoliopsida; order Myrtales; family Myrtaceae; genus Eucalyptus; species Eucalyptus victrix. The sequence goes on along the minus strand of CM027840.1, from coordinate 26,554,603 downwards.
TTTAATGTATTTATGTGATGTCCAATGATAAGTGTGTAATATAAAATCACTACTCTAAGCTTCAATTTCTAGTGATAGCACTGATCGGGATTTTTACTTTGTCAATATTTAATAATTTTCACATGTTTAAATACTAGTTGTGATCAATTGATTGTAACGAATAGTAATCATTAGAGATAATCAATCACTACAATCGTTTAATTAATAGTACAGATAGAACCCAGGTAAACTCTAAAACTGACCTTGAAACCCGTGATAGGATGGATTCTAGATTATTGAATATCCTGGGTAAGTTATAACTTTCAAAAATTAAGGAATATGTTCTAATATGTAGGTTTTTAGGTTTCAAAGTAGAACTTAAATCCACTCATCCCTAGTTCGAACTTAATCGTAGGTCTCCCAAATTTGACTCAATTTGTTTTTAGCATGAATTATGCTCGAGCCATGAAATTGACTTGAGTCCATGTAATCTTTTTTCACCTGGCCCCAAAAGAAAAAAATTTCCTCTAACGTTGAAACGAAAACTCCACAAGTTCAACGAGTCATGTTCTCTTATATAGGCGTCTGGATCCATTATATGCATGTATATGAAATGTGTATTTAAAGTAATAGTTTAAGATGGCCATAGAACTCCCCGGGGGGGGGGGGGATCCACGTTCCTCTGCACAATCTAATTAGGTTTTATATGGTCTGATGGCAAATTTACCATCCTCTACAAAAAGCAACTAAGATGCTAGAAATTTTAAGTGTGTTTGTTTTAATAAAAATTTTATAATAAAAAAAACAGAGAGAGAGAGAGAGAGAGAGAGAGAGAGGGGTGTGGGAGTGGGGTTGCTGAATCAGCTTTTTGAAGGCAGGTCGCACGAACCTTCCTTTTTATTGGTAAGAAAGTGTCATTGCCATTTGCCAACAAGTAGCCCAACTGATGCAGATCCAAAGTACGTACTTCTCCCCTCCATCTCCTCCATTCTTTCGCCTATTCCCACCCACAGAGAGAGAGGCAGAGGGAGAGAGTACGTAACGCACTGTGAATACTGCTCAGACTCTCTTCAGGCCCTTCGCTTTGCTTGAGGGGGCAGAACTGAAACGTTGCTTTCCCTCCCTCTCCCTCTCCCCCTCCTCTCAACCTTTCCTTTCCTTTTCTCACCACTTCTTTATGGGCTCGCTCTCCAAGAAATGCATGCACCAACTCTGTGTGTGTGTGTGTGTGTGTGTCTGAGAGAGAGAGAGAGAAAGGGCGTTATGAAATGACAGAGAAAAAGTGCAATCGGTGGTGAAAGAAGCGCAGGATCCATTGGATTTAGAGGGAGAGAGACAGAGAGACAGGGAGTGGTGATGGAAGGTGGGGGGGATAATGGAGAGAGATCGTGTTTGCGGGTGATTGATGGTTTCAAGTTTCGACACCCCCGCCTCCTCGCCTCCTCGCCCCCGCCAAGGACCGGAAAAGCAGGGATAAAGAAGCTTACCGAGTTCTCGCCATAACTCTGTTTCACAGTTCCGGCATTACTTGTACAGTAATCCTAGGTCTAGTAAATATCTCTTGCTACATTTTATGCTCGGATCTTGCAGGAATGTGCCGTAGACCCGCTGACATTTTGTAATGACGTTTTCAAATTTTGTAACATTTAGAACGAGGGTTTATTCTCTCTTATCAAGAAGAAGATTGTAATTTTTTCTCATGGAACATACTTTATAAGTGCTTTGAGATCCATTTTGTATTTCTAGTGATGTGATAAAATCAAGTTACATATTCCACCGTGTGAGATCTGATCTATATACAAACTTGTCAACATTCATCCAATATGTCAAATTGCACAATCCAAAAGTTCGACTAAAGTAAATTTTAATATGTTTAGCATCTCTTGATTGTGGTAATATTTAGGATACTATTACAAAGTAAATATAACGAATGATAAAATTGATTCTTTTTTTTGTTCTAAAGGAAAGTGTGTCCACTTAAAAGACCAAAGTTTATCTACTGTTATGTAAGGAGGGAAACAAATTCCTTAAAGAATCATACGATAAAACAACACCAAGAAGGTCAAGAACAACAGTGACAAAAATAATGTCATTGGTCCGAGACGTAGTGCCAAAGCATTAGCACATTTGGGTTACTCGTGAAATGGGTGCATAAGCTTCGTCTCTCCGAAAGTTTCCAGTAATAACCTGTTATCATTAAGATGTTTGAATAACAAAATAGCAAGTGGGGCAAATTATATCTCCACTCTCAATTTATTCACCGTTTGGTTAATTTCAACCGATCTCAGAGTGCCCTTCTAGTCCAACAGTAGATGCAATTCCTCATTTCCGAATAAAATGATAATCTTGAATTCGTGAAGAGTTTGATAATCTCCATTAGCAAGATAGGTTGCAAGGAAGAAATTTTTTTTTGTCTCCATCCTTTTATCGACGATCGTACAATCGAAATCCGCAACATAATTTATCATATACAAGTACCCAGTATGGACCTATAAAAAATTGCCGCATGGTGGGCAAGAGTTTTTTCTGGCCAGAATAGTTGGCAGGAGTTTGGCTCGAAGGCAAATATTTGTTTGATAAAGCTGAATAATAAATGAGAATTCTAAATGCTGAAAATAAAATTATAGAACCGTTCTGTAATAACCGTTGCTCGTGAGTTATAATTAATTTCTTATCGAACGTTGGATTCGTAATGATAGGTTTAGCAATGTAATTGATAAGATTAATATCATTAAATACTAAATTCTTAATTTTTAGTTCTTACTTAGGTTTATCAAACAGGCTTGTTCACTCTTACTTAATCTATGTATCGCAAACATTAATCGCAACGCCATCATGTACAAGAAAATATTTAATGCATCGACTGCATGGCTGGTGTTGCATGACTATTCAAGCTTTACATTATGATATGAATCCCGATTTATTTAGTACTTGAATTTAAAAAAATAATAATAATTATATACTTACTGGATTGCTTCCCCACTTCTTATCTCATGCCCTATACAAATCCCTGAGATAATTGTTTTGGTAAGAGGTCTTATTTTTCATTTGCACGGCATATATTACATGTGGGTGTCCCTAAGACAAATTCTTAAATTGGAGAACACGAGCCCTTTATATCTCCCTTTTTGCACACGCAGTTTCTGGGATTATCTTCCTCTTTGCTTTTTACCAAATCTCAGACAGAGAAAGGCCTAAAAAAAGAATGAGCAGTTTTATTATCATCAATAGGGTTAAAGATCAGAGGAGACCATTCTCTGCCAGAAGTAAAGAGAGTCATGTTTTGATGTAAATCCATGACCAATGGCAGCCATCAGAGAAAAAGGCGCAATCTCTTTTTCTCATTGGGACTCATCGAACCCCCTCTCCCCGCCGTTCACGTTCCCCACGCTCCTACTCTCTCAGACCGTACCTACTTCACATTCACCTCATCTTGACCCGATCTGTCAATATGACAATATCTTTCTACACACACAAATTTCTTTGGCTAATTCCCAAAAAAATTCTTAAACTGTAAGTTAAATTTCGAATCTGACCTAAATTTTCTTTTATCTTAGAAAAAATATTAAAATTTAGGTTTAGTGTCAAATTTATCCTGAATTTTATTTTATTCTAAAAAAATCATTAATTTTTAATTTATTCTCAAGTTTACCGAGTGATGTAGTCCCAACTTAACATAAAATTTATACATCGATAATAAATACACATCAACAAGGTGATATGAAAAATTATCTTCAAAATAAAACCACTATAGGATATAAAAATTAGGAAAGACTAACCACGAATTTTGGATAGAGGGCTAATGGGGGGCAAATTAATGATTAGAGTAAAACTTGATAATTTTCTTTTTAACAAAAAAAATTGATTTTGAGGTTTTTTTCTAAGAATAAAAAGAAAAGTTCGGGACAAATTTGAGACTAATTTAATGTTTGGCATTTTTTCTAAGATAAAAAAAAATTAGATTATATTTGGAACTAGACCTAAAGTTTGAATTTTTTTCTAAATAAAAAAGTTCAAAGCGAAACTAGAGCTAAACTTTGTGGCTTTTTTTAGGGAATTAGCCCCAATTTTCGTTGAAGGAAAATGAATAATACCAAAACTAATTTACAAACTTAATTTATTAAATGATGCGGTAAATTGTAAATGGTGGATCCAACAAATCTACTTTCTAATTTTGTAAACAATTCTTACTAAACACGATATTTCTCTTTTTCTTTGTTCAAATATGTCGAAGATTTTATGGTGGGGGCTTAATATTTTTATTTTTTTTATTTTTTTGGGGGTGGGGACTAGGGGTTAAGATTCAGTGGGACATTTTTTGGAAAGGGGAGACTACGATGTTTTATTTAACAACTATTACCAAATTGTCGAGACCCCACTAATGAGAAACTCATGATGCCTGCAGCGCGAAGGTGCGATGACCCCAACTGGATATCTTGCAGCTTCCAGCTGTCCTGGAGAGATGGTGTCTTGGTGTATCTAATGATGGTGCTTCTCCCCGTAATTGTAGGAGAGAGCTTGCTTGCATGGGAGTCTCTTTCTTTCCTTTTTAATTTGATGGACTTTCATATTCTATGGTACAATCATCGCCCTTGAAATCCTACATTGATACCATGTTTGTCACTTCTTCATGCATACTCTAAAAAATCTTACTTTGATATTGTGAAATTATATAAGAAATTTGTTAATTACTTTAAAAGTCTAGACTAAATGGACATCATATATATATATAAATATATATAGATTTATAGATTTGATACATCATATTTTAATAGGTATTCTTACTTGCAATCCGGATTAGGATGATACATGAAATAATAGGGCCAATGCCCATGCAATAGGACCACTGCTAATTGTTTTAGAAGTTTAAGTTGATGGATGAAGTCGTGATTTAATATTCAAATACTCTACCACTTCCTTCAATGCATAAACTGGATTTTATTCTAAGATTGCAAGGTGGAAATATATAATAGAAGAGGCAAATCAAGGGCTTGGAAAGTTCAACCTCGATACCTTGTACTCTAATATAATTTGAGATTTTGTAGAACTATTTTAATTTTTCAAAAGTTAAAGTTTTTTTTTTGTCAATAAGTGGAAGAGCATCACATGTATATAAAAATGGATCAGCCCCATAGTCAAACGATGTGAGATATTTTAACACCCTCTCTTACATGCAAATCAAATTAGGAGGGACACATAGAATAACGAGATGGATGCACATGTCAAATAAATTAGGGTTAATACCTTCAAAAAACCCCAAACCGATACACTTGTGACAAATTTATCCAAAAACTATTTTTTTGATTATGAAAAACCCAAAACTGGTACATCTATGACAAATTTACCCCAACTAACTATAAAAAAATCTTAAAATGGTACATTTATGACAAATTTACACTAAACTAATTTATTCGACTACAAAAAAATCCCAAATTAGTAAATTTATGACTAATATACCTTCCGCTAAATTAGATTAATATCACAAAAATTGTAAACCGTGATAAACAAAGCGTAAAATCCCAAATTGAAATTGTCACATGTCATTTAACTTAATAATTTGACAATAAAATTAAACGAAAATTAACAGAGGGTAAATTTGTTACAAGTTTAACGGTTTGGGATAAATTTGTCAAAAAATACAAATTAGGATTTTTTGTGGTTAAAAAAATAGTTTGTGGTAAATTTATCATAAATGTACCAGTTTGGGGTTTTTTACGGTATTAACCCAATAAATTAAGGCAGAACCTAACTCGATACCATACTGTTCTACAAGTTTAAGGTGATTGATGAATACATGATTTGATACTCAAAATTATAACACAGAAGAATTAACCAAAGGAGAATTTTTCTACGGTTAACGAAAATTCACTCTTAAAAATTTTAGTCAATTCATTAAGCGGCACAAATAATAATCCCAAAACAAGAACGTTTTCCAAATCGATTCATTTGCAAAAGAAACCACCTTTATATATATATATAAAGATATGGTTATGAGCTAGGGTAGGACTTGGTTTGCATCCTTTAACATAATGATTAAAAGGGTTGACCTATTGCGACGTATCATCAACATCACGTTCACTCCTCGGAGATTTTATGATTATCATCCATGGAAATTTGCCCAATTCGATATTTTAATAAAAGCTGTGCGCGTGACTTAGCTCATCAGAGATCAGAAAACTAGAAGAGGGAAACACTAAGCTTGCCAAGTGCCGACAGACACAAAAAAAAAAAAAAAAAAAAAAAAAAGAAGAGAGAGAGCACGGAGAGGCATGTTAGCTCAACTAATTAGAATCGCTTTTGACGAAATCTACAGTGCAAATATCAAATGATATGTAGTCCAGGAGCGGCCAGACAAATTTTGGACCAGAAGAGGGGCAAAAATGGAATGATATAGAAGGAAATGTGACATAAAGTTGCGGCATAAGGATTTCTAAGCATCGCACTGTGTACCTTCTAACGACGTTATTTTTTCTTTTTTATAATCAAACCTTCAGTGATAAGAACCATTCTTTTGTACAAGGACCGTTCTTTTGACAAGAACTACTACGACGGCATTATATATTTAGCTACTTGCAATATGAGATTCCATGTTTGTAATTAGTGATGATCCTGTAAACTATACTATGATAATTACAATCCCGTGAGCAGTGCATGCATGTTAAAGATAAAAATGCAATAGAACTTGCGAGGAGTACATCACCCACAAAGAATGCACCATTCTTTTGTTCAAGGATAGAGAATGTTGATTAGCCTTCAAACCATTAAAAAGATTTATAATTTCACGAAAACAAACTTTGGACCATGAAACTATCAATTCTCTCTCCCTAACAAAATTTTTTGCCGAACACAAAATGCAACAATTAAAAGAAATTAATTTAGAAAGTTTAACCTCAATACTTCATGCTCTAATATTATTTGAGATTTTGTAGGACAATTACTAATTATTCTAAAAGCTATTTAATAGGCAGGGGTCCCCACATTTGTATAAAGAGCATATTAACCCCATAATCAAAAGATATAAGATATTTCAACACCATCTCTTACATTGCAAGTCAAATTAAGAATTAGGAATAATGGAGTGGATGCACACCATTTATATTTAGACAAAACTTGATTCCGATACTCTGTGAAATTTTATGGGATCATTGACATATGTTCTATAGATTTAAGTTGATCGATGAATGCGTTATTTAATATTCAAATACTATATGAGAGAAGAAGTAGCCAAAGGAGAATTTTGCTGCTATCAACGAAGATCTACACTCAAAACAATTTCGCCAATTCATTTTTTCCAAGCTGAACAAATAATCATTCCAAAACAAGTACATTTTCCAAATCGACCGGTTCTTTAGCAAAAGGCATCCACCTTTGAATGAATAATGATGTGGTCATGAGCTAGGGTGGGAATTGGGGTTGGATCTTGCAACATAATGATTAAAAGGGTTGACCTATTGCTACATATCATCAACATCACGTTCACTCCTTGGAGATTTTATGATTATCATCATCCATGGAAATTTGCCCATTTGATATCTTAATTGAGCTGTAAGAGTGACTTGGCTAATCAGAGATCAGAAAACTAGAAGAGAGAAACACTAGCTTGCCAAGAACGGAGAGGTTTAGCATTCAAAAAAAAGTACGGAGAGGTATGTTAATTTGACTAATTAGAATCGCCTTTTACAAAATCTACAGTGCAAAAACCATATAATTTGTAGTCCAAAAGCGAGAAAACGAATTTGGAAAAAAGAGGGGGCAAAAATGGAATGATCTGGAAGTAAATGTAATATAAAATATGGTTGTGGCATAAGGATTTCTAAGCATCACACTATATACCATCTAACGATGTTATTGTTTCTTTTTTTTTTTAATCAGAACTTTACTGACGACAAATACTACAACAGTGTTGTACATCAGGCATTTGCAATATGAGTTTCCATCTGTAATTAGAGACAACCCTGTAGACTTTACTGTGATGATAACTACAATCTCGCGACGCACATGTTACAAAACAAGAATGCATTTACATCACCCACAAAGAATGCCCTATTCTTTTATTCGAGGATAGAGAATGTCAGTAAGCCTATGAACCATTAAGAAAAATTGATAATTTCGAGAAATCAATCTTTAGCCCATGATATCGTCTGTTCTCTCCCTTGAATAAATTTCTTTTACTGGACACAAAACACAAAACCCTATAGTTAAAAGAAATTAAGTTGGTAAATTATTCAAGCATCATCATATCATGGACTTTCTAGCGTGCACACGAAACTCAAGAGTAACACTAGACATATAAAAATCACCATTAAATGATCAGATTAAGAACATGATAGATGCAAACTACAAATAGGCCACAATCGACTATCCATACGAGTCTGTCGCATTATTCAGTGAATCAATTTAATCTACTGGTAATAATATACTTAACATTAGATAAATCAAAATTTTTGGGGTTCTTTCACCCAATCGAAATGATTCATCACATTGACCGCACCATGGTTGAACTGGCAGTCCTCAATCCTTATTAGAAGATATGGTAGTTCACCCCTCACTTTCAGCAAAGCAGATTTTCTTTGTCTAGGCGGAGATTAGTGCGACCAATCATCATTTTGAAGATCAAATCATGAAAGTGGCGTTTACTAACCTCTGCGAAAAGAAAATTCCCAGTGCCCAAGAACTAAAATCACCATCCCCAAAGAGATTTTTTCGTTTTCATGAACAGTGTACAAAACCACTGTCCAAGAAAAGTTCATCAATTGTACACTAGAAGATGGAGATTTCAATTCCTAGATCACCATGACATGTATGGAATGGGGTCATTCAAAAGGATGAGCATCAAGTGCCAATTTTGACCCTGCTAACATGTATAAGAAAAGCATTTAATGCACTTAATTTATAAAAAAGACGTGATCCTTATGTTCAAGAGATGAAATGGAACTTCCTTCCCATGAGAAAATAGGCAATGCCAAACCAAACTTTAGAGTAAGAAAATGGGAGCCGTGCCCTTAAAGCAGCAGTTCATGATGCTCTGATGTCTTGGAGTAAAAATTGCACAATCACTTGGCCATGGAGGACAGAGAAAGGACAAAAAATTCAAGCAGGGTTTGTCCAAACATGTATCGAATCGCCTATGTGCCGAAAACACAGAAGAAAAAGAGATATGGGTGTCCTCCAACACCAGAACATTATTTGCAGTCTTTTCAGAGCCGGACAATAATGGATTCCCTCCATTGACTTCTTCAAAATGAAGCGTAGCAAGACCAAAACTGAACAGCGACTCCTTTTTGAGTTTGACCCGGTTCCTGATTCATTCACTCCAATTTCTCTTCCTGGACCACCACAGGAACTTCTGAAGTCGGGCTAGGACCCTCCATAATAGCTCATTCATAAAGAACAAGTCACCTAATCAAGCATCAACCTTGAACCATCATTGATTAAGGTAGTTCTACATCATCTGTTCATATAAGTCAACAGCATTTGACCCTGTGCTCACTCATGATTGTCCCTTTACAGACAAAAGAATCCATATAGCTGAGAGAGAGAGAGAGAGAGAGAGACAGAGAGAGACTAACTACCAATTTCCTACCGAACACAAGTCCTAAAGACAACCAAAAAGAAAAAGTGGAGTTCACCTTCAATCATGTTCTTGTCCCCACATGTGAACCAACAGTTGAACTTGAAGTGCCGGTCAAAGCAGCATCTGCTCCATTGACTAATGACATAATCTAAAGTGCATGAGCATTTCTTTAGCCTCACAGCCAATTCGGAATATTTTATACGACCCAACAACCTCTAGTGATTCCAAAACTGTTGTCGAACTCACAGTATGAAGCACGAGTCTTCGACATGCATTAACCACTGCCGCGTTTAAAATGTTCCCGGATGAATCTTTCGGCATAAGATGGGTACTTCGACCGGATGTACGCTCGGAGACATTTCTGGTACGAGAAATCTATCCATACACCATCGGTTCTTACAACAAACAAACACCTTGAAATTCTAAACTGGGGATGTCGCTCCACCTTCATTGAGAGGAAAAGGCACGTTAGATCATTCCTTAAATGTTTCGATCATGTCATGACATGTTCTGGCAAGAAAGTATTTCCCATGTTTACCTCAATGACAAGCAATAAACTTTGCCATAAAAGCATAAATTACTATGAGCAATTGGAACTACTGTGTCGACATATTTCTGCTCAAATAAGAACTAGTAATGTTGGCTCTATCTTGAGTGCTAACTACAAATTAATAGACCTATTACCACACCGGAAAGAAGTTCTGCGGTACAAAAAGCAATGGGGTGGAAAACAAGGGTCATAATCTCTCACCTCAAATTCAAAAGCCACCTTTAGGGGTCATACACTTAATGGATTGCCAGGTAAAAGGGGCATGTGACGGTAAACCCGAGAAAGGAATATATCAAATAATGACTCCTACAGGCACTCAAGTTGACAGAGAAAGAAGAAAGAGAACTTTACCGAGATAAATAAAGGACAGCTCTATCTGAAAAATTGCTAAAGAAAAAAAATAGAAGAAAAAAACGAAGAAGCAAGCCATAAGTCAACTTAACGATAATTCGATATGTCCAGTCTGTTGCTTACAGCGTGGGATGTTGGGGGCAATTGCAGCATCATTGCAACTGAATTATTTTACCATGACATGGAACCTCGATCTCCACTACTCTGTGGAATAGTTACTGTCAATATGATGAGTTCTCTCACCTAGTTTCCCCAGTGCTTTAGTCTGTGATCTAAGTATCACCGGTACATGTATGATACCCATCTATGCATGCCACTTTGTCACTGTTAGTTTTCTTAGGATTAATAATTTCTTTCTCCTTATGCATGTATTTCGTATTAAACTAGATTCATTAAACTCAAACAGCAAGGCACTAGATCCTCGAGAAGCACAAGGAGTTCCTTATATTAACCAGGCATAATATGCTAGTAGCATAAACTCATTCTCTCATTACTGAGTAAACTCATTATTTTTTTTTAAAGGACATGATAGGCCTATTAAGACTGGTTTATAAAATTTATCTACTTATGCATCAGATTTTAATCAAGTGTTGAACATGTGAGTTATGTTTACAAGCCCACTTGCTGTCTACACGTGAAAATTATTACAAGAACAAGCATCGTTGGATATAGCAAGTGTACTGCACTTCAAAATTCTACTAAGACAACCCACAAAGTTGAACTATAGAAACATTAGCATTTGCAATTGGGACCACTTTTGGCCATTAAAAGAAAAGGGTAACCGTGTGTGATATCATAAGAAAGGAATATGAGATGCCAGCATAGGCTAGATATGCAGAACCAGGAACAGTTGATGGTCATTAACTCAGTGATGTAAGTGGATCCAACGAATATACAATCATAGTTCATGGCTTGCAGCTGAAAAATGCAATAAGAGCAGAAAAATGAATCAAAATTTTGCAATAGATGCCAAATGCATGCCATACGACTTGGTCGCTTGATTTTGTGGTGTGGAGAAAAACTAAATATCCATCAATAACATCACCATCCTAACAACTTGTTTGAGATCAATCTTCAACTTGGCTGCTAAGTTATCTTTTCTTTTTTGGTCTCTCAGAGGATGGGAGGTAAAGGGAATAGGCGGTTATAACTTTAAATTTTAATTAGCAGTGTAAGTGCTTTAAAAATAATTGTCTGTAACATGAATGTCTCTTTTAGCTTTTTTTCCTTTGGGAAAAAGCCACAAAAAACTTCAAACTATGCCCAATGTGACACATTTATTTTACATTGTTTTATTTTGCACCAAAAACCCCAAATTTGTACTCGTGTGACATATTTACCCTCTATTATGTTTCCATTAGAAAGCCTCATTAGAAGTCCTAAATGCGGCTAGCGTGGGCGACAGAATGCAAATGGCGTCGATGCCACACCCATCTGGATTAAGTGGACGTTAACAAAACGGTGCCATGCTCTTCATCTCTCTCGTTGCTCTTTGTCTCTCTCGTTTTGGACATTAGGATTCTTCCTGGAGCTCAGTTTTGGGAGATCGGGTTCTTCCTGGGGTTAGTGATTATAAAAAGGGAGGGTTTGTGCAAAAAAATAAAATAAAATAAAAGAAGAAAAAAAGAAAAGAAAAGACCATGTAGACCTAGAAGAGGTGTGAAACAGCATGGAGGAGAAAATTGCCTTGCGAGTTGCAAAGAGAACCAGGATAAGGAATGCAAAAGATCTGAGACAAAATCAGAGCTAATACAATGCTAATAATTAATATGTCAGCATGTTTCAAGGCATTCATTGAGATGCTACATGGAATGGAGGGGAAGACCAGATGATAATGCCTCCTAAGGTGAAAGTGGCGGAGGAGTTGGATTCGAGTGTTTTGTTTATCAGTGATTAAAATGAAGATTAATGGGCGGAACCAAACCAGACCAGACCAGGCTATCGAAGCAATTCAAAAACCAGAAAAGGGGGCAAAACCCAGAATCAGAAAAACACCAGACGGTATAGACAACCATATTTTTGGAACAATTTGAACTCATAATCACTTGCCTAAGTTGAAACGAAGCTGGATTTGGATAAATCTTGGTCAAACAATCACAGATTTGACGAGAAACTGAGAGAGAGATAAACACAGAAAATCCTAAAATTTGCACAAATCGCCTTCAACAACTGAGAGAAGAGAGCAAATGGCACTGTTGTGATCCACATAAGCCATTAAAAGGACGTCATTTTAATCACTTAATTGACGTAAACGCCAAATCAGCTTCATTTACATTCTGTCGTCCACGTCAGTGGCCATGTAGGACTTCAAATGGTACTTTCTGACGGAATCATAACAGAGGGTAAATGAGTTACATGAGTACAAGTTTGGGTTTTCTGCTATCACCAAAAAAGGTATAGCGTAAATGTGTCACAAAGGCTATAGTTTGGGGGTTCTTTTGTGGCTTTTTTCCATTTTCTTCTCAAAGCAAATATAATTGCAGAAGAGCTTACCATTATGTAATCAAGTCCACAACCAATTTTGTCTTCAGCATGTGGATGATATATGAGAAGCTTCTCTACAACAGTTTTCTCATCTTCAGCTGTCAGCCGTTCCCCATCCAAGTACCTGGTAACCAAAAGAAAAAAAATAAAAAATAAAAATAGCAAAATAAGGAACTGAGAGCACTCTCAATTCACCAACTGCTGCACATGACTTTGATGGGTAGGTGCAGTTCACAGATGAAGCAACTATCAACACTTTTAGTGTGATGCAAATGTTTTCATCAGTTAACTTCTAAGATTTATCTGAAATCAAATAATTCTGAGCTAAATCATGACTGTGTAACTTGTAAGCCTCGTATGAAGATCCCACTCATAGTCCACCAAAAGGACAATTCGATAACTATCAAACAAGACAAATAATCCTCTTCACCTATAATCACCATTAGCTTGTTACAAGTATCACAAGTTGTATAGGAGAAACAGCTTTTGTGAATGTAACTAACTGAACTATGATCATCATGGTATGCAGCTAACCACCAAATAACTGATGCTGGCCAATTTTAAATCAAAAGCCTTTTGCAGCATCTTGTATGAACAACACCATTCTAGATTTCTCATTAATCCTATGAAAGAATATTTTTTGATACAACTTTTGACACATTATTTCCTGAACTCTAGGATTAGAAATGTAGAAGTGAGAAATATGATGAAAAAAGTACAACCAAAACTGAAACAAGTGGTCATGAAGTGCAGGCGAGATTCAAACATACAATGGCGAATGGCATCATAATACCAGAAAACGGAATAGAGTGTACTGGGAGAGCTTGACATGAATTACAAACTCCACCAAGTTCCTGGCCATTAAGAACAGAATATGGACAAATATTGCCAGTGATTGAAATGAATTTAAGAGTGCAATGGAAGAGGAGGAAAATCTTAGTGAGCAGGGATATCAAGCAGCAGATTAAGCACATTTATTAAGCTTAAAATTGCTGGAGGAATGTCAAGTGGTGATGGCCACTGTTAAATGGTAAATGCTGTTTGTCATAAGGACAGGTGCCATCCTTTGAGCAATGAGAAAATGTCAGGTAGATAGTTCTTCCTAATAATCTTAAGTCTAAAACATACATGAAGAAAACAAATGACCTGCAATCGTGCGTAACAAACTAAGAATATCTGTAGGCTATATTTGAAAGACTCTAGGAGAGGAAACTACATGAAGAAAATTCTCATAATTCTAAATTTTCCATCCTTTTTCTTCTCACAGAAATTTTAAATTTTTCATTGTTTTCCACTCCAATTTTCATTTTCTCCATTTTCCCCCATTTCGTAAACATAGCATTAGTGTCACAACAAGAAGTACATAAAAAGTGACTCCATTTGCACCAATGAAAATGTAAGTACCATATACATCTATGTAAATATGTTATTACAGAGCTTGTAGGTTGCCAGATTGGGCCTCTCCTCAGTGCATTAATTCTATGTCATATAGTTATTTTATGAATTTAATGCTATCACATGGATGTCTGAGATGGACATTTAGAGTCGCCAACATCAATTCTGGGATATAAAAAATTGTTCATTCTCTCCTCTTGCACTTGATAGATGAGCAGATAGTTCCTAGTGTTTTGCTTCTCTTCCAATGTTCAAGCTTTCCATTCCATTAAGTTTTGTTATTACACCATTATTTGTCTTACCATTTTTATTTCTACCCCACCTTTGAATGATCCAAAACTTAATTTTTTATCCACTACTTTTGTTTCGAACTGATAATTACTTTGAATGTTTTCCCCTATGATCTCCAAGAAAATATTTCTTTTTCAGCAATCTGATTAGCATCTTTCCATGATTTTGTTAATATTATCTAAGCATTGTTGGGAAGAGTAGGATGAATGAAATCTCAACTTGTTTTCTTTTTTTTTTTCAAGTCAATTTAGCCATTTAGTTATTTACTGATCTGATTAGGTTTACTGACAAAACCAAAACAAACATGTCAATACTATATTATAGAGACATGAAAATTAGTTTTCTCTCACAGTTGAAAATATTGTCAATTTTATCTTACAATGTGTAAAGAGGATGAATATGTACACTAACATAGTTCCAATGGGCATCACAGCTCATCTAATTCCAGCAATTATCAGTTCAAAGTTTTGCCATGTATTGGTTTCATCCTCTTTTATACTAGAGTTTGAATATCGATCCCATCTTCCTTTTACATATTTACATTTCCAGAAATACCACCTATGAGTAAATAACTTAATTTTTTTCACTGACTTTGATTCTATGGATCCTTCATTTATCTGTTTTTTCTTCTTAATTTTCCGAGTAAACTTATAATCCCGCACAATGCGCAGGTAAACATGTACTATAAGGATAGAATAGAAACACAACCATAACAATTATACTGTATAATATAATCTACACTCAAAAGAGGGGATATCAAATTTTTCGTCAAACGATATAGCCACGCATAGTTATCTTCAAACAGCATCGAGCTTGAGGACAAGTATCTGTCTTTTATACCTTTAAAACGAATAACATAGTAGTTGGATGAAGTGATGAAATATTACCTAAGAGGATATAGCATACTACAAACATCACAGGCATGTAAAATATTCTTCAGTCACTGTTTTGGTTAAGAATATTATTAGGCACCACATATGAATGAAAAGGTCCAATATAATTAATAAAATCAACTTTAGGCATCTGCACCCTTCTACAATGAAACTTATTAGCTAGCTACGAGACCATTTTCTTAAAGTTATTGCATTTCAAATGAGTTGGTACCCATGTCATATAACAACTATGAAAGCTGGGAAAGGAATACTCTTAAGTTTCTTTCTAGTTCTAAAGCTAACAATTTCTGCTCTGCAATCATGGTTACATGGCACATCTTCTGCTATCCAAGGTTGGCTTGATCACCTGCAATGCCCATAAACCTTCCCTTTTCATTTCTTCTTATTCCTATTTGTATCCTCAGTCACTGTTCAACTTGAAGTTAATGGTATAGAGGAAGGTTCCCGCTAATAAACAAACGTGATTATTGACTCTCCCAAATTCTGGCAAACAGCATCATCAAAGGCACATCAGTGGACTTCTTGAATTTCATGATATATTAGATCAATTTGACAGAAAAAGTTCACAAGACAGGAGATGTCACTCCTTGCCTACTTGTTGATTAGGCAACATGAGAAGGCATCACCAAAGACTACTATGACAATCCACGGCCAATTAATTCTTTTATTTCCAGTTTGACTTATATGCTTCTATGTGTAGACATTGGTAGCAGTTAAAGAATTCTATGTAGCCTAGAAGTCAAAGGCAATGCTTCACATTCATTGCTCTGTGCAACTGGCACAAAAGCAGAAACCAGGAGTTAGATATATTTTTCCCCAAGCAGAACCAAGAGTTAGAGTTGTCCAGTCAGACTACAGACTAAGACATGGTGTTCATGCAATAATCATCAATGTCAAAAACCATTCTTTGAAAGATGTGGCTAGGAAGACATAATATGTGACCCCTCCCCCCTTTTTCTAGTGTATGGAGAGGGAGCAACCGAAGAGCCTTTGAAGGAATTAAGTCTGCATCAGTAAATTTCAAGCCATCCAATCGGAGAATGAAATTGGATGAGGAAATGGACACAATTCCAGGTAATCGGATCCCCCTGCATAGAATTCTTATTCATTGTTTGGTTACTTTGTTACAGTGTCGAGAGAGAGAGAGAGAGAGAGAGAGAGAGAGAGAGGAATTTTCCATCTTTTGTGAGGACATGTGCATAACGGAGACTGGAAAGAGCTCATTGAGGGAGGCAGAACAAGTACAATAGATGAATCTATGGGAAGAGATTTTGATTACCTCCATCAGCTAGGGAATTGGATTCTGTTGGGATTTGTAGTGCTTTAGTGCTCTTTTTCCTAGTAATGTTTCCATACAATGGAAACAGTTTCTCAGAAATGGGATTCCATTTCCATAGAAAACCAAACAAGGCCACAAGAACAAATGCAAATTTCTCATTTTTGGCATTAAAAGAAGTCACAAGTTGATGCTTGCTGTCATCAAATGTGCTTGTATCCTTGAGCTACTTTTTGAGCTTTTCATAAATGCCTTCCCCTCAAGCCTTTGAAAACTAATTGGCATGACTCTGGTGCCTTCCCATTGAGATCATCTTATCTCTACTTTTCAGAATAAGAGAGGAAGAACAATGGGGAAGAAAATTAGAACAACAGAAGTACTCACCACTTGTTTGATAATATTGAAAATGAGTATTGAAAATTTAATTATTGAACTTTAAGTGTTGACCTAAGTGCTTAAAATGAAAAGAAAAAGTTGTTTGATGATAGCAAAATTTCAAGTCTGAGTATAATCATTTCTTACCTAAAATGAAATTGTGGATAGTATATGTAGGTTTTAGCAAACTGATTTGCAATCTATTGAGTTAGTAAACCATTAAGTAATTTTGCGAACTTTTTACTTAATTGGAAAGTCAACTAATAAACATTATCAAACATGCTTCATCTTATTAAATGCTGAATCTTTTCACTTCAACCTCTTAGTTTGCACGTCCATTTCTCCCTCTCTAGTGAACTTACATGCAGAAGAATTCTCACAGATCTCTAGTCATCCTCAAAATTTTATAATCAATACCCTAAAGCCAAATATAATTAGATGATGATTACCCGCACCAATAGAAGATAACTTCAAATTTTTTAATAGCTGTCTTAGGGCCTGATTCCTACAAAGACTGAAAACTTTAGCTGATTTTCAATTATGCTGACTCAGCCCCAGTAGTTGACCTAAGGAGTGGCCAAACAGGGGACTCATTTCCATGTATCTTTACTGGATCACTGTCAATGTCCAGCAAAATTGCTAAATGAAAACAAGAGACTGACAGGTCCTGATATGGTCAAATACATGCTTTGTAAAAAAACACGAAAGAACATTAAGAATGATCACTTTATATGTGAAAATAAAATCTAATTTCTACCGCCCATGACAGCTTCAGATAACTATAAGAATATGTGCAGATTAGGAGATGCAGGGCAAATCATTCTGATTATTGACCATCTTTTCACTTTCACTTTTTTGAAGGCCATTTTTTAACTTAATAACTAATCTTATCACCACACTAACCCTATGCTGAGCCATATCAGCAGTTCATCATGTCACTAGTGGAATACTACTGGCTGGCTGACATGTACCTTCACGGTAGAGTTGGAAAATCAGAAATTCAAGGTAGAACTGAAGGTTCTGCATTATTATTATTATTATTACTATTAATAATGTAATTAGACCTTTTTCTATACATAGTGAAAAGCTAACATCCATTGCTAGCATCAGAGTGAGTAAAAGAGTAATGGAGGAGAAGAAGAAAAGAGAAGATAAGGAAAGCAGAGAGAAATGGCAGATTGGAAATTATCCATCTTCATTTTTTACCAAGACAAATCAATTGCCTCTATGGAAAGCATTTAAATGTTCAGGCTTGGAATGATAAGAACATCATATGAAGATAGTACAAGGCGTCTGCAGATTTCTAAGCAGTCAGTCATGGTTTATCTAAAGAGAAAAGGCATACAATACAAAAGCTAATAGGTACTCAAGAGTACCAAGATCCCAAGATAGACATTATAAACTGAAGGAAAGAGGATGGTAAATAATTCACCACAAGAACCGTCCATAGAACCACTTTTATCAATTAGTAGAACACAGAAATAGTTGGATGAGAGAAGTGCTGATAAAACTAATAGGAAAGCACAAAACATATGCACGCACGCGCGTGCACAGAGAGGGAGTGGGGGAGAGGGAGAGAGAGAGAGAGAGAGCTGCTGTCTACCAAGGGTAAGCAACTCATTCGTCTGAGTGAGATGTATAAAAATGCTGTGACTTTATTTTCTGGCTCTTCATTCAATGAGAGATCCCAACAGGTTTTCAAGCCAAAAAAAAAAAAAAAAACAAAAAGAGAAATCCCAAGAGTTGTGTGTTTTCATGTTCGCTTACAATTCTTCACCTAAGATGCTTGGTGCCAAAGAAGGATGCTTTCATAAATTCATAGCCATTATCAAGTTCCCATGTAATTAATCACAACTGACTTTCACCTTCCAAGCTATGTAGGTTCTTTATCGAGGAGTTCACCATCCTGAAGCAAGCTATCGAATTGATATAACTCTCTTCTACATAAAGAAAAAAAATTTCAACATCGTTTGCTGCAAGGCAAAACTAACGTAAGCTGGGTGCACGCAAGCTATGTTCCCGATGTAAACGCATAACAAACTGTAAATCGAAACACGCCTAACATGCACTCTTCAGGCATCAAGTGAATTAGCATCCTAATTGAATCAATTCCTTTCCTGTGGCACAATCTTCCACCAATAAGTTCATGCTCTTGCACGAAAGACCGACGACACGAAATATGCAAAGTTCAGTCAATAAAACTAAAGAAGGGCTGGATATTATATTCACAAATTCTACTTGAACTCTAATTGCTCTAACCAAATCCCGAACGCAGTTCATTAGTGCGCAACACCGAATGATCAGAACTCAGTGCGAAATGAACTTCGCGCCACACAAGAATGATCGAATCATCGTCGGCACAGAACATCCAGTCCAAGTAATCATTGCGAGAGAGAGAGAGAGAGAGAGAGAGAGAGAGAGAGAGACCTATCGGAGTGGAGAATCTCCTTGGCGAGCGAGACGGTGGGCTCGATGTCCCTCAAAATCTCGTCCTCCTTATCCTTCCACTTCCGGAAGTCAGGATCGTCCCACCTGTGGTACCTCGGCGGCTCTTTGGTGCTCAACAACACCGCCGCGCCCCACTTCTTGTCCTCGGGGGACGCCTTCTCCCCCGGCGAAGCCGGCTCGGTCGAGGCGTCCGCCGCCGCCGCCCCCGCCGCCGCGCACAGCGGACGCAAGCCTCCGGCGAAGAGGCGGTGGTGGAGCCGGAGGTGGAGGTGGAGCCGGAGGCGGAGGACCGGCGCGCTCCTCAGGAGCAGAGGAGGAGCTGCCATGACCGACGCTTCTACTCTGCTCCGGCAGCGCTTCTACGAAGCGAGGATGACGACGGCGGTGCGGGTCGTGCTCGTGGCGTCGATCCTTCGCGAGGGAGAGATCACGTCCGGCGCCGGGCCCACTGCATTTGGGCTCCGCTTGTTCGTTTGAGAAACAAAGCTTTCATCGATTTTTGCTTTTTAACGAAAAGATCTCTCCTTCGAAAGTGATTTATATTTATTTCGCAGATAATAAATAATATAAAATCTATATTTAAAAATAATCGTTTATATGCTTTGTAATGGATAATATTTCTATTATCAATAATAATTCGTGTCTAATTATCTTGGTAGAAAATAAATATGTTTTTTACATATTTATTTTTATAATTATATAAACGATTATTCTTAGGAAAATATTTTTCATCAAATTATTCATTTTTTGTGAAACATACATTGTCTTAATTGGCATTTAAATCACATTTTGATATTTCAATAAAATGGTTTATCACATGGTCATCCCTAATTTTATCACATTGTTTTTGCAACCTAATTCTTGGAAAAATAACACCAAAAACTTCCTCGCCTTCTTGGCCACCTAGCACACCTCTACTTTGGAAAATACCAAGCACAAATGCAAATTTAATTTATGGAGACCGTTTAGCGTCTTCATATAAATTATTGCCATTGCATATTTACAAAAGAATAAAAAAAGTGTCGATTTACTTTTGTCTCCATAAATGCTCATTCCCTTATCTTGAATTCTCGCACCCACTCCAAATGCTCGAATCCAACTAAAAGCCAAGCTTACCCAAAACCTAAGCAAAGAAGGCATTGAAATGAGTTCGCAAAGAGGGGTAGTTTGATCTTTAAGATAAGAAAATATTATGTGCATCTTGTGGCTTCCTCATTAAAAGCAACCCAAATTTTAAATTGAGCGAGCGGATTTTCTTTTTAAGAAAACGATCTTTTCCTTTGTGCTCATCTTTCTCTAGGTTCCTCTCCCGATTAATGAATCACTGTGTCACCTCTCCAGCTCCGACTCATTCAACGCCTCCGTTGTCGCTAAATTGTTGGCCCCTATCGATTATGCCTTCTCTCTCTCCCCCTTCCAAGTCATGACCGAGCCCTTGTCCAACGAACCATTACATGGCCTTCGCCTCGACCATCGCCAGATCATGATAAATCTAGAGGGTTTACACCGACGACGACGCTGTCCTATTGCCTCAACCTTAGGGAAGAGTGTTCTCCCAAGAAGAAGGCCAGCTCGCTGAGTTCAGAATTTAGTGGGGTATTTGGGTCCCAAACACGACACGTGTCGTGTTCCCAAGGATCTTCCTTTTTTATTGTGCCGGTCATGCAACGTGCGCGCAGTTTTTTCTCTCCACACGAGTGTCGAGACTCGCGCCATGTGCGTGCGTTCGATGGGCCGAATCCTGAACGTCGACGTCCGGCCCAATATCCCCTCGATGGGCCGAATCTCGAGGGTCGACGCTCGGCCCAATATCCCCCCGCCATGGGCCCGATCCGTGCGCGCTTTTTGACGCTTCAAACGCAACAGTCCCTTTCCTCCCCCAGACATTTGTCGCCCTCGATCTTCCAACACCCAAAAAAACACAGCGAGTCTTCCGTGCGCACCCGAAGAACCAAAGGATAAGATAAGCCGCCTGAATCTTCGCTTCTCCTCCTTCTCCTTCGACCGCCCACCTCCCTCGCCTCCGCCGGCGATGGGCCAGTCGCCGTCCTCGACGGCCCCCGCGCTCGGCGGCCGCGGCGCCGACCCCGACCCCGACCCCGACGACGGCCGCTCGGCGGCCAAGTCGAAGGCCGTGATCTGGCCGGTGCTCGGGGAGGCCGCCGCCGACGAGTGCGCCGCCCCCGATCTCTCCACCTCCATCTCCGATCTCCCCGACGACTGCCTGGCCTGCGTCTTCCAGTACCTAGGCTCCGGCGACCGGGCCCGGTGCTCCCTCGTGTGCCACCGCTGGCTCGCGATCGAAGGCCAGAGCCGCCAGAGGCTCGCCCTCCACGCCCAGTCGGAGCTGCTGGAAGCGGTCCCGGCGCTGTTCGCGCGGTTCGACTCGGTGACGAAGCTCGCGCTCAAGTGCGACCGCAAGTCCTTGAGCATCGGCGACGACGCGCTCGTGCTGATCTCGCTCAAGTGCAGGAACCTCACGCGCCTCAAGCTGCGGGGCTGCCGCGCGCTCACGGACACGGGGATCGTGGTCTTCACGAGCAATTGCCGGGGGCTGAGGAAGCTCTCCTGCGGATCTTGCGCGTTCGGAGCCAAAGGCTTGAACGCCGTGATTGATCACTGCGCCTCCCTCGAAGAATTATCTGTGAAGCGGCTCCGGAGTCCCACTGAAGGTGCTACGGCGGAGCCGATTGGGCCTGGTGCGGCTGCCGCCTCCCTCAAAACGATTTGCTTGAAGGAGCTTTATAACGGACAGTGCTTCGGTCCGCTGATCATCGGCTCGAAGAATTTGAGGACGTTGAAGCTGGTGAAATGTTACGGAGATTGGGACGCGGTGCTCCAAGTTATGGTGGAGAGGGTCGCAAAATTAGTGGAGATCCATCTGGAGAGGATCCAGGTAAGCGATTTTGGCATTGCCTCGCTATCTAATTGCTCGGATCTCGAGATACTGCATCTGTTAAAGACACCGCACTGCACGAACTTAGGGCTCATATCGGTTGCCGAACGTTGTACGTTGTTGAGGAAGCTCCATATTGATGGATTGAAGCTGAACCGCATTGGCGACGATGGTTTGATTGCTGTCGCAAAGCGTTGCCCTAATTTGCGAGAACTTGTTCTTATCGGCGTCAATCCTACGGAGTTGAGCTTGGATTTGCTAGGATCTAACTGCGGCACGTTGGAGAGACTGGCGTTTTGCGGTAGCGATACGGTTGGAGACGCTGAGATTATGTGCATCGCGACTAGATGTATGGCACTCAAGAAGCTTTGCATCAAGAATTGCCCAGTTTCAGACGAAGGAATGAAGGCATTAGCCTCTGGTTGCCCTAACTTGGTGAAACTGAAGGTTAAGAAGTGCGGTGGAGTGACTTCTGAGGGTGCAGCTTGGTTAAGAATGAGAAGGGTATCGCTTGCGTTGAATTTGGACTCCAGTGACCAAGAACAGATAGACGCATTCGCCAGTGATGGTGGAGGAGAAGAAAATCATGTGGAGTTTCCTCCCGTACCTAGCCAAACAGCCGGCACTAATATTGCATCATCGAGCGGCACCAGTCGGTCATCTTCCTTTAAATCGAGGTTGGGCAGTTTGAGCGGAAAGAGTTTGATGGCATGCACATTCAGAAGATGGTCAAGTGGCAGTAAAGATTCCTAAAAGCACAAGATCTTAGGGGAATCTCTGAACAGCCAGGGTAAACCAATGACTGTCCCTCGGCGTATCAAATTTGAATTGTTGACTTTATGGGTCTGAAGGTTTCGAATTTTGATCTTCAGATGATCAGCTTCGTGCCATCACCAATTGTTGTCCTAACATGCACAAACCTGTTCTAATTGGTGTCAGTCCTAAAAAAATTGTGCTTGAGTTTGCTGGAATTAAATTGCCTGAGTTTAGAGTGGTTTTTAGCAATCAATGGTTAGTGATACTATTCGCTTTGCTAAATGTACAGCTCTAGAGAAACTTTGTACGGAGAATTTCCCATTTCGATTAGGTGTAGAAGCACTAGTCAGCTGTTGCCGGAACTTGCTGATGGCGATGCTCAAAAGGTATGTACTGTTTGTGGAGTGGCTAGTGAGATGCAGTTTGTGAGGAATGCTCGTGTTTGAAATTGATGCTCTAAATTGAAGAGAATTGTTTTGATTTATTGCCAGTTTTGCTGGCCCACTGGTATACATTCTTGAGTGGCTCGCATTATCCTCTCGCTACTCGAGATTCATTCAGTCCAGTGGCTTGCGAGTTGGGAGATCAAGAGATATTATCTTTTGCCCCCTTTCTCCAGTGGTCGATGATTCTCATCGACTCATCCTGTTTGATTCAGGTGTGGTGCTTGGTCAGGATCTATTCCTTGAATGGCAATTGACAAAGGAAAGAGGTATTAGCTGTTTTCTCTTGATAAAATCTCTTGTTACTTCATGGTTCGAGTAAAAGCTTAGATAGTATGCCATTTGCGAAGACACTTTTGCATCCCGGAGCTGCACATGGAGCTATAAAGGTGTAGTCAGAATGTATGAATCTTGTGTCAAGGTTCTGAACCAGTCAGCCTGAAAAAGCTGTGCAGCAATGTTTACTATTGAACGGGCTTCTGTATATGTTTCGATTCCTTGTATAAGTGAGGCTCCAGCGGTGTCACCGATGAGAGCATCACCTTTGATTGTGGGTTGGATTTTGGAAGGAGTCGATTGCCTGTTCGGTCACCGGTAAGTTCGCTTGGTGATATTACTCCAGTCGAAATTCGGATATGCAATCAGACCACGCGTTATTGCTAATTATCGCCGAGAGGAATAGGGGCAAAATTTTTATGCAATCAAACCACGCGGCCTTCTGCCTAACTAATCACGGGGCACTGAGAATTACGACCCTTTTTCAGTTTCCTTAAAATAAAAGGCGCTTAGACAAGTTATTGTGGGCTCCGTGATCCGTTGAGTAGACGGTCCCGGGGTCTCTCGGGAAGCACCTTTTGACTTCCACAGGCAAATTGCTGACGAGTCTCAAGGCGTGCATGTTGCTTGCCAGCGGAGGCTGATGCAGGCCTCGTGGGACGACCATCATCGAGAGATCCAATAGATTTTCATCGCGTCGCGGCATGACGACTATTGTGACATGGACTTCGCGTGCCAATTGGTTAGGCGATTGCTGTTTTGAGCATGCTAAATCGGACGAGTCAGCTGTCAGGTTCTGTGAGGAAAGTGATCTGGACCTCACACCACTGACCTTTGCTTCGAAGAAAATCGAATCTCGTTTTTCACGTAAAGATGCGAGCCGGCAGTCAAAATTGGGAGTCGCTTCTAAATCCCACCTATGCAAGTGCGAGGCAATTCACATGCCGAAAGTGAACTTGGAAAGCTTGATGTGCGCCTTTGATCCGAATAATTCTTCGTAATACTCACGCATCTTCACCTGGGTCATCCTCCTTTTTCTGGCTCTCGTTCGTTCTTTGCTTTACTTCATTTTTGTGGTCTAAAGTCGGGTTGGAAAAGGGACAAATAGAAAATAGGATAAAAAAAAGGTGCGATGAAGCGAGCATATTCTTAATCAAACAAGAACTCATTCTCTCGAAAAAAAATTATACATATCCAATCAGTCATGAATCTATTGCACGGATGTCAATTTAATTTGAAATTTTTTCAATTTTATCAGTTTGATCATAAACCTTTGTGGAAAAATTCAATGTAGCCCTTTTAATGCGTTCTTGAATGGTGGTCAATTTCCCCATTTTCTCTTCCAACTTGTGATTAGCGTCGCTCAAGTTGGTGATGTGATGACAATGTATTGGTCGCAAGACACGTCTTGGAAAGGGATTTACCTAATTTTCGGTTCATGCTTCCGTGTACATCTCAAAGCCATCCGAACGACTAGTGTCTTTGTCCAAACTTCCAAGGATCAAAAGGCTTTTAAAACCATCCCCGTCCTTATTCTCAACCTAAATCGACGCACGCATGGATTCTTCTTACATCTACGTAAGCGATGACGCAATAAGCTAGAAGCTAAAGCGCGAGCAAGCTAGATAATCTGACTCAACCTGAGGTCTAGAACTTCTATGGTTGTGGTAAAATAAAACAAAAAAAGTATAAGCTAAGTATCTATTCAGTTATATACTATAGTTTCGGTTTTGAGGATACATCACATCCTATCTCCACAAATTATACAAAAAGCGTTTTCATTCCGTTCTCCTCATTTTACTCACTGGAGTATAAGATAAGTTTCAACTTGTTAGCTTTCTTTAGTATGCAAACTAAGAAAAGATCCAAGTTCGGGTGTTGTCTCTACAGATAAGACTTTCAAATTAGCCAACCGCATGTTAAACGACGAATCCGTTCGAGACAGTATTGTTCTTAAAATTGTATCATTGATATGTCTTACCCTATTTTTCCTTTCTTAACTTTTTCTGTTTTTCGTTACTTCTCTTCGAGTTCCCCCGATACCTACCAACCTTAAATTTAGTGACGACTTTGGTTGATTTGAAGAGGCTTCCCTAGGAAGTAGAGTGGTTGAGCCTTTTCCATCATGTTTTCAGGCCTTTGTTCTTGATAATATCTCGTTGAAATGTAATAGCGAGAGACCCCAAGTTTAGTCCAAAGACTTCTAACGTCGTGGACACGTTCCATCCCAACCACCTAAAATAAAAGAACTTGAAAAGAAAAAGAATAGAAAATGACTTTAATAATATCTATATTCTGGCTGAGTATGCAATGTTATCATTGACCTTTTAATATCTCCAATCCAATCCTTAAACTATTTTCAAACGTTCAATGCAGTGATTTTATTTGATCAAACAAAAGAGAGAATCACGAGCCCCTACATTATTGCAAAATATGTAATCTAATCCTAAAGATTCCGATTTGTTCAATCTAATTCATTAGCTTTCCATAATTTCATAATTACATTATTATCTAGATTCTAGAATATCTTTTTCATTTCAATCCATATCCTAAATCAATTAAAATATTTTGTCTTTCTATTGCTTTTTTTTTAATAACTTTTCTGCTCTTTATAAATATTACAATGATTTTCATTTTTAGCTTACTAATAAAATGATGAAATATCTTTATGCGTACAAAGAGATAACCCATAACGGAAGATGGAGCGCAAAAATAGAGACTTGAGCTTCTTCTAATAACAAGGCAGAATCATTTTTTTTTTTTTTTTTTTTAGGGGGGTTGTTATCATCAAAGCTCTCTCTCTTCCTTTTTTTTTTTTAACTTGAAATTTTTGATATTTACTTTTGATAGACAACCTAGAGGTGATTGGTCTCCAAGTGGGTCGATTCCCACCTTAGAATTAGGAGCTAAGTTGAGCAACGTCAATTTTCAATTTGTGGAATTGGAAATAAGCCCACCCAATCTTAGAATCGGACAAAGATGGTCAGAGGTTAGTCTTGAAACCGGTGATTCCTTTTTCCCCACTATTCTCTACAAGTGGGAGTTTCTTAACATTAAAAAAAAAATTAATTATTTTTAGTTTATTCATTAAATGAATATTTATATGATCCAAGTTAGGCGCTAATTGACAATCTCTAGTTTTCTAGATTTTATAATCAATACTGCATTACATGGCATCGTATTAGCTAGGAATTGATTAGTTCCCATTTCCTAGATTCCAAGACCAAGAAAGTAACCGGACCGACCGACCGATTGGTCCCATTTGATTTGGTGGAATCGGTAAATTTGTTGTTTTAGGCTAAAAATAAAAATGAAAAACGAGAGAAACTAGGAGGAATTAGGGTTTGTTTCTTAAAAAAAATTTTAAAAAAATTATATATATAAAATTAATATAATTAACTGATCCGTCCGGTTCCCACCTTGGAACTGGGAATCGGACCAACTGGCCACCAGTTCCAAAAGTGGGAACCAATGACCAGACCGCCCTCTTTGGAAGCCACCCAAAAATCAGCCGGTTTGGTCTTATTCGGGCATTCCACAGTTTGAGTGGTTCCCATTGCACATCGCTAATATTAGCAAGTGTTAAATAATATATATAAGCAAGACTACACATTCTTTCATAATTTTGTCTATTCATACATATATATGGATGTCATTACTCTATTTTGGTACATATTGAAAAACATAATTTACTAATTTGGGGTTTGTTTCACAATGAGAAATTAAAAAAAAAAAAATTAAGTAATATGGGCTAGTTTGTCTGGTCTGGTTTCTTACGTGGAAACAAGAATTCCATATTTTTAGAATGAGGAATTGCACCAATTCCTCCCAAAATCACCCTGAATCGATTGGTTTGGTCCGATCCAATTCCTGGTTCGTCCAGACTGATACATACCCCTAGTACAACCTGCGAACTAAAGCATCCCACACCAAAGGACCTATTTGGCACCCCCGTCAAGGTTCACTCAACCGATGTTCAACTACTTGGGCAGAATGGTTTCCCAGTGGACATACAATTACTTTAGTGGTTTGGCCACAATTACGATATAATAAGATCTACGTGCTACTCTCAATCAGCATTACTTCGTTGAAAGCTATAAAAAGCTAAATTCTACAGACTAAAGAGTGGAATGGCATACCACTTTCGGTGCACGTAGAATACTTCTCCATGCCCATCAAGACCACCGACCACGCCTATTCGCCCTTCGGTCCAAGAAAAAAGGCTTAATATCTAAGATACACTTCCAGGGATGACGATTCATCTCTCCGCACTATTGATCAAACTGGAACAAACACAAGAAGTCCATGCTTGAACTGCAGGTTGCTGAAGCACCGTAGCTACTTGACTTTCTTCTCTCTCTCTTCACTTGGCTTGCGGTATATGATTATCTGGCTCAGGATGGTCCCGTTCGTCACCACAGTTCGCATTGTGCCCAAAACAACTACAGTAGAAATGAGGACAGACATGCTGACAGGATCCATGCGAAACAAGAAAATAGCTGAACAGGCTGTGGCAGATGCAAATATAGAAAAAAGGGGTGCTTTGTGAAACGGTGTGCTGATTTTAACATTGACCACATCAAATCAGTAAGAAGACTATTTTAGAATGTCCGTCACTTTGGCTCCATTGACAATGGTGGTTCGTGTTTGTCTGCACTGAGCACATTGTCAAGCCCCTCAGGTGGACAGATAGAGAAAAGAAAGGATCGAAATTCTGATCTCCTGAAGGGAAAACAAAGTAATTCGACTGTATAGAAGCAAACTAATGTTAAGTCAACTTCAAGGCCTTTGCTTCTGCAGTGATTTTGGTACAGAAGCAAAAGCAAATCATGAATATTTTAAGAAAATATTGGACACAGATTAGCAGAACCTCTTGAGTCCCAGGGTAGCCTGACTTATGATTAAATCTTTGTATTTTTGGTGGATCTTGAGAAGCAAAAGTTCTTGAAATGAGAAAGCATAAGGAATAAAAGAAAGGTTACTGCTCATTGGGGCTTTTTCTTGTATGCCGGTGAACACTCTCACTGCCATAAAAGAGGAAATCGAAGATGTCCCTTTAGATTCAAAAACTAAAATTATGTCATATGGTGTAGAGCTATTCAACAAGCAGTTCGAGCTCACCAACGGAACCTCCAAAATTCATGGAAGCTGTCAAGAAGCTAAGTTGCCCCGTACTCTTGGTCTGCTCAGCAAGAAGTTGCTATTAGTATCACAACAAACACTGCGAAATATTCTAATGGAAAGAGGATGGCAAGATTAAAAGTGCAAAGATATCATAATGGGGCAGCTTAATGAATCACAGAAAATCCATTAACCCCTTCAAAATATTATGACTGAAAAAAGATACACCCAGTTTATCACATGCTCATTACTGAAAGGACCAAAATTCTAAGTAGAAGATGGACCTACCAGGAAAATCCTTGAGAGGTCACGTGTCTAGTTAATTAACTTCCAATCAAATGCAACCAAAAAGAGAAAGGCGAGGAAAATAGCAGCTAAGCTAATTCTCAGGGATCTACTTATCAATATAAAATATCGGTTAACTAAGGAAAAGAGAGCTGAACTAATGCAAGTTTCCAACCATTATGGTAATCCAAAATCTCCATTATCTCAAGACAAAGAGATGCCCTTTAAAACACACTATAGTAATCCAAACAGAAGAAGCACCACAGTTTCCTTGAACCAGGATAAACTAGTATTTTTCAACTTGTAGTGAAGTTTCAGCCAAAAGAGAACTTACAGTGAAATTTTTCCATATTTGTGGAACTCTGGCACAGAAGAATATTGCATGCTGGCATGCCTGTGTTTGAGGATTCCAGTCTCATGTTATGTTAAAATCATATAGGTGTAAACTCAGAAGGAGAATATCTTGAAAAGTACATATACATGACGAAAGTATAATGAGAACAATGGGAAAAGGAAATGAACACAATCAGACAGTAGAAGAAGACTGCAGAATGATAAAAGAATTTGATACTCACATATAAAGCTTCAAAAAGAACAGGATCAACTTTACCAGATAAAATCGTTGGTGCCACCGCAAAGTACCTGGATGACTACACGTTAAGGAAAAAAGTTTGAAAAATCTAATAATCAGGAAACATCAAAGTCATGGCTATTCAGGAAAAGACCCTTCTGCTGGCAAAGGAAAGAGGATACAGGAGCATCTTGGTCCATGTCTTGGCTCCCTAGAGGTTGTGAGTAATAATATATTACAGCAACCAAAATTATAGCTGTGAATTGTGGACATCAAATTAACTTGTAGCGTCATCATGCAACAGGGTATTTAGTTCTAGGAAAGAAAATTAAACAACAATCATTCCATTAAAATAACTAGAGCTGTCGATGGAAACACATCCATTTGGAGAGCAGAATACACCACTCATTAAAACCAGGTCCAACTCCTACAGTCGATGCACAGCATTATGAATACAGGAAGCAATTTTTAGTAAATATGAGCAATAAAATAGTTTGTGCTGCCAGAAAATTTGATTCTATAAGAGTTTTCGTTGGACATAGTTGCCACTCTGATTAAGTGCACAGTCAAAAACCAATAGAGGAAGATACTAAGTGACCAACAGAGCTACCTAACTCTTCATTTACTTAAGTTGCTGTTTAATCTGCTTGAACTTATGATCTCAAGACAGAAAAACTGACGAGAAAAAGACAACCCTTCAAGTACTGCTTTCCCTGGAAAGAGGTGCTGAAGATAGCAAGGAAGCCACACTTCCAATAATTATCACATAATCTGTCGTTTACATTCACAGAGGCTAACTGGGAGAAAAACCGATTGTTTGTTTGGCTTAAGAAAACTGTCTAATGCCTGTAGCAAAAAGTGTTAGGCAGCATTTTTCCCAGCTTTATGGAAATGAAGTTAATTAGAAACCTAAAGACAAAAAAGAACTGTTTTCTCAATCGCCAAACCTAAATAAGAAGAAAATTAATGTTCTATGATTATGAATGACAGTCTCATGCAAGGCAGATTCTCCATGAAAATGAGAGCAAACATAATTCGATCCGGTGGAAAGCGAACTCAATGCACTAACTGGAACTCCCAGAAAAATTTGGAAAGGTTGTCCAGAACCAAACAATATCTAAGCTTCCTCCAATGGCTCGAGATAGCAACATACATTGGGTCAGAAGAAACACCAGCTCGCCATAAGCAGAGAAGTGAAGCCCTTTGTGGAGGCAATACGCCAAAGCGATTGTGTAGCCGACCACGTCGAGCTCGAAGGATAATAAACTGGGCCCTCTGGCACTCCTATTCTTCAAAATCTTCAATATCTGCGGTTACCAAAGCAAAGATTCCACGACCAAAATCACTGAAGAGTCGCACCATCACTCCCCTAACAAAGCGAGCAACACAGACATCATTCGATCATCACCCTTCAAGCAAACCAAATTCTAAAATCAAAACGATCTGGAGCTCGAACGCCATTGGGCCAGAGTGCCCATTACGTTGGCAAGTGTCGAAGTCAAGTCATTCTCAAAAGGGTCCGTCCTTTGACCCTTTACCGATCCACGAGGAACGAGACGCGACGTGGGTTCGTCTCCATTGCAACAAGAAAGACAGCGATTGGCGAGACGTACCTGAGGGAGCTTGACGGTGGTCGAAGCGGCGATGAGGCAGTACCCGACGAGCTTCGACAGCAGCGACAGGACGCAGTCCCGGTCCGGGACTCCGCCATCGCGCAGGGACTCGAGGGCGCAGGCGAAATCGATCCCGAGAAGCGCCATTGCTTGTGCTCGCAAAAGAGGGTATTCGCCTGTAGCTGAAAAGTGGTGATTTTCGGGATATTTTTGAACTCGTTTTCCTTTTCCTCTTTCAAGAACGTGCTTTTGAGTGGACAAGGACAACACGTGTGAAATTTTTCGCGAATGCCGAGGAACACGACTAACTAGCGCCGGTAATTTCCGGCCCGACTTGCTTGTATGGAGCATCTTTTGAACTACTGTACCACGTAAAGTCCGCCGTTTCAAATTTACATTTTTGCGTGCATTTCTCGCTCGAATCGTTTTGATCTTTTTTTTTTGGTCAAAAATACTTCATTATTTACTACAAAGATGGTGGATTATAATTAGTACGAAAATCTAAAGATAAGATAAGATAAAGATCGTGCTGGGACTTTGAGACCCAATTACTAGAAAGAGACCTGGCTTGATGGGTTTTCGCAATCCAATCTGCAGCTCGATTTGTTTACTGCAGTTCAAATAGCAAGTAGACATTTTCCATTTGGGCCATCAGCTGTTTGCAATCTAGTACGTGAGGGAGAGAAGCCCAGGGAATTTCTGTTTGGCCCAAGATAGAGTCCACAACCAGAATATAGTCGCTTAAGATGTACACGGGCAAATAAGTTCGTGCAGCTGGAGTTGTACTTGTTAGATTAGTTCGAAACTCCTTCAATCACACCAACCCTTGTAAGATAGCTAGGGTTTCGACTGAGCAAGCCAATTGGGCTCAAATCTTTGCGCAAAACTAGTGATGCACACCCCATCAGCTCCTCTGCAGATTCCGGCTATCGACCCTCCGATCTCCCTCCTTGCCAAGAGCAATCAACGTTTAGCTTCAAAGAGCCTAGATTTGGAGGCACCCATGTATTCTATTCAGAGGTAGTCGTTTCCTTTTGTGAACTCCATTTGTCATATAGCTAATGGGAGAGAAAAGCTTCGCTGATTATCTGAAGTTGTTGTGGTTTTCGACCTTGAAATAGCATAGCATTGCGGGCCTTCCATATTAGTTAGAGGATATGTGCAAAGATCGCCTTTCGGCATGTCAAAATCCCAGATACGTGGTAGTCACTTACCCATTTGTCTGTTTGTG
Organism: Eucalyptus victrix; assembly: GCA_016097545.1. Taxonomy (NCBI): domain Eukaryota; kingdom Viridiplantae; phylum Streptophyta; class Magnoliopsida; order Myrtales; family Myrtaceae; genus Eucalyptus; species Eucalyptus victrix. Next base: position 26,521,795 of record CM027840.1, on the reverse strand, counting down.
TTATAGATGTTGGGGATACATCTATGTCGACACTGTAATTTAACCATATTACTTTTGTCCACTTACACAACATGAAGAGGCGCTCTATTGATTTTGGAAATTGATGACAAAATGGACATGTAGGCTTAGGTATGATTTTTCTCCGATATAAATTAGTCTTTGTAGGAAAACCTTCATTGCATAGACTCCACATAAAATGCCTGATTCTGGGGTGAGTTTGTAGATTCCATATTTTTGTCCATAGGCATTTCGAAGCTTGGTATGAAGAGGATGCTTGGTATTCTGTGGATGTTGTGCTCACTTCTCGTAATCTATGATATCCACTTTTGATTTTGTAATTCCTCGAGTTATGCCCTGTCCAAATTAGACGGTTGGGTCTGGGAAGTATGCTAAGGGGGGTTGCCTAAATTTCCTCTAAAATATTGCTATTGAATTGATTGTTGATAAGTTGAGTATTCCATGCATGCACATTTGGGTTGATGATATCTGCCACTAGTTTAGGGTTGTTTTGGTTTGCCGGTCCTTCAATCTTGCCTGACATTAGCCAACGATCTTCTTTCAAATTAATAGATTTGCCATCCCCTACCTCCCATTTCATATCAGATTTTAGGGCATCTCGGCCTATTAGGATACTTTGCCAACCCCAAGATGGTCTGGCCCCCCTTGTTGCAGTCCATAGATTACCATGAGGGAAGTAGAGGGCCTTGAAAATTATGCTCCATAAGGCCTCTAGAGCTTGACTTAATCTCCAGGCTTGTTTCCCCAACATAGCCTTATTAAATTCCACTAGGTCTTTAAACCCCATTCCTCCTTGTTCCTTTCTTATCTTTAAGAAATTATGACTCTTCCAATGGATACCTTTTTGTTTTGCATTATGTTTCCACTAGAAAGCTAAGATTTTTTTCTCAATTGCTTGGCATATAGATATAGGTATTTTAAAGATATTCATGGCATATTGGATAATGCCTAGACAACCATTTTAATTAGCACCTTTTTATCTGCCTTCGATATTAATTGCACTTTTCATCCCTCCAGTTTTCTGTCGATTCTTGCTATGATCTAATCAAACATTTGTTTTTTTTTTAGTTTGGCCTCAATAAGATGGTATCCCTAAGTATTTCCCATTTTTTTTTTCCAAAATAGGAGCCATCCTTGATGCAATATTCCTTCTCAATTCCTGTGGACAGTTTGCCCCGAAAAACACACCAGATTTATTTTTGTACAATTAGAGAATTGATTTTCTCGGTCCATCTCACACATTTAAGGATCCATTTATTTCGCGGAAAATAGGCCATTTATGGGAAATATTTTATCATAAGTCATTTTCTAGGAAAATAATAATATTTTCTAGTGTTCGGCTAGAACTTGAAAATGTTTAGAAAAATGTTTTTCGATGTTTGGTAAGGAAAATATTTTCTAAGACTTCACTAATTAGGCATGCATCACTTATCGACCTATAAATCCATCAAATATGAATTTGCCTTTAAATTTGGGCAAACTTGCTTTATATCTTTGTTCTCTCATTGTCATTAAATGTTCATTTACTCTAAAAAATGTTCATATGGATTTTAAAAAGAAGCAAAGCATGTACAGCCCTAATGAGAATCTTTCAGTTGAATGGCTTGTTCTCCCCCTCTTTTGTGTTTCAATAAACAAAAGAAAATGAAGTAAAACATGTAGAGTCCTTTGCTTGAGTAATGTATAATTACAGGTAGAGTAAATAAAGAAAATGATAAGTAAGAATGCAGAGCATGAGCTTAAGATCGATGAGCTTGATGTTTGCTTGGCAACTGCCGATGACTAGCCAAGAAAGAAGAAGATGGAAAACAAAGAAAAGAAAAAGAAAAAGAAAAAGAAAAAAAGGAAATAGAAAAGAAAAAAAGAAATTAAAAATAATTCGAATTAAAAAAAAATTAAAAAATAAAAAAAAAAAAGAAAAGAAGAAGAAGAAATGGGAGAAGGAAGTAAGGATTTGTAGATGTATGAAATAAGAGAGATCAAGAGAGGAAAATGTTTTCCAATTTTCAAAAGTGGAAAACATAAATTTTTTTTTTCATGAAAAAATTTTTAGAAATTTTTGAAAATCCGAAAAATGTTTTTCCGAAAATTATTTTTTTTGAAACAAACGGAATCTAAGTATCTAACCATTTTGAAGTTCGTTCCACTGCGGGGAATAAACATTGAGATTTTGAGACCAACAAAAGATGCAGAAAAGAACATACTACTGCTTGGCCCAAGGATTGAATTGTCATGTAACAAAAGTTCAAATTAATTGACAAAACAGAAGGGAAAGAAAGTAGAAGAAATGCAGATCGTTCATATTCTTCCAAGCATCTGATACAGTTTGTTGTTGCGCGATAGCAAGGCCATAGTTGAGCTGAGTTGACCAGTTGCTGATCAGTACGACGGAGGCGGGTAAATTCCAGCTGTTGGAACCTGCACCGTCACGGTGAAGTCTGTTAAGCTTCAATTCGATATATGCATGAGTGAGAAACCATTAGGTTTCCTTTCGTAGATGGATGTAATTCTCGAGATCCTCCAATTGTGAGAGCAAAACAATCTGTAGGCGTGACAATTTGCAGGTACACAGCACTCATCCTAGGCAAAAAGACAATAAAAAAATAGGGAAGATATAGATTTACCTGGAGGGTAATAGGTCGAAGCTGGAGGAGGATACTGTGAAGGATAACCTGCCGGAGCACAAGGGGGATAACCAGCCGGCGGAGGAGGGTAGGCAGGAGGTGGTGGGTACGCGCTCAAAGTAGGAGGATATGCCGAGTAAGTAGGTGGGGGAGGATATGCACCTGGTGGGCATGTGCTTGATGCAGGAGGATATGCTGGAGCTGCGGTGTATGGTGATGGGGTTGGATAAGGAGATGTGGTTGTTTGGGTGTAAGGCAGGATGCCGGGCATGGTCAGGTTCGGGTTTCCACATTGCAGGGCCAATGGTTTGGATATCAGGTTCGATTGCTGGTTAACAATCACAAGAAAGCCAGTTATATGTAATCCTGTTAGTTTCAGTGTTGAACTTGCCCGTTACATGCTAACGAATGTGAAAATGAGTTTCTTGACTCCTTTCGTTTCGTCTACCAAACAGATCCTTACTGTCAAGTTCTGTTGCTCAACTCCATTATATGCGGATTTACTCTAGACTTACTCCAGATTGATTAGTGTAAAAAAAACACAAACGGTGGAATGAACACTTCTGATAGAAGCGCAAAGCTTCATTCTTTGGATCAGAATGGTTTCTCGGTTATAAGAGTGCATTTGTGCATTAAGAAAAGTTCATCGTTTTCAGGTTTCTGCAACATGCATCACGTGAGCGAGCATGAGAGAGAGAGAGAGAGAGAGAGAGAGAGAGAGAGAGAGAGAGAGAGAGGTTACATGGTACAGTATGAGCCTCACTTCGCCGGAATACCTGGAATTAAGGAAGCAATGCATACATGTAAACTATGAAGGGTAACAGGGCATTGAAGGGGTTTAGAAAAAGCTCATTACCTGCCACTTCGATCCTGAATTGGCCATGCAGTGTCATCGTAGCCTTGAGACAGAACCTTGTACAGTTGAATCCGGGCAAAAGGACCCAAAAGAAAACCACTCACTTGAGGACTAGGTGCAAGGATAAAGTTATGCTCGTATCTTCACTAGGAATTCAATCTGTCGTTTCTTTTTCTCAGTCTGGTCAATATAATAGTAAGTGCATGCCCATCACCAACTACTTTCCACTGCCAATGAAGTCATCAGCAGAGAGAGTGTTACTATTCCAAACCATGACATTCAATTCCTGCAGGCCTTCAATGAGGGTGAACACAAATTTCTCCTGGAAGATGGGTTCTTGCCTCCGTCTACACATATCAGAAGCAAGTTCAATCTTCGTGGATGAGAACAAACTACAGACACTTCGAAACCGGCCTTGAAGCACGAAGTAAAACCGTGAAAACACATAAGAAAAGGTACACTTGTTGCGTTACCTGTACATGTTTTGGTTCGGAACTTGGAGCTAGCGTATTCGAGGCAGACGTAAGGGTCTTGCCTGGAGATCCATTCCGTATCTTTCAAATTGACGCATCCGACCACTAGTGCATGAAACAGAAAAGAAGAACAAGTCGAGTCAAAGGCATTCGATAAGCCACAATGCTGAAAGCAGAGGGATGGCGGTAACAGAGAATCGGACTCTACCAGTGACCTCCAGAGGCAGCCCTTGGATTCCTGAGAGCGACATGATATCTCTTTGCGTAAACGAAGCAGACCAATCGGATTTTTGACAATTATTAACTCAATTGAAATATTATTAAAATACCTACGTCAGCGTTGGTTGTACTATGTAGGACAATCAACACCTGCATTAATAATTTATTGTTAAAATTGATTAGATGGACTGAATTGGCAAAAAGTAAAAGCAGTTTATAACTTAATTGGCATAATTAAAATGTTTAAAACTAAATTGACACAAGTACAATAGATATAGATTTTTTTTTTTGGTAATTTTCACAATGAAAAAGCGTAAGGTCCAAAGGAATGATAATGCACTTTTTTCGTAGGTATGGTTGTTCTAGCAAAGATTGGAAATTAAACAGTCGCATGCTCGAAAGTTTCTTGAAGTCCCTGTAAAGTTGCACTGGCCCAAGAGGAAAAACGAAACCTGGGACTCGAATGTTGGAAGATTTCTGACATAGCACCGAAGTCCAAGGACAGATTACTGGGCTGTGTACTTGACTCGATCCCAATTAACCAATCAACCCAAGGCCGTTTCCGGCTCAGCCCATTCATTAGACGTTGTCAGCACAGCGCACCTGAAAAAACAGAAAGAGGTCCATGGCTCTTTGGCATCGAATCGTTGACTCAGGGCGCATATAGTGCATGGATTCATGTAACCTACTTCTGAATCATCAAGACATAAATATAACAGAGCAAGAAAGGACATCAAAAGCTTTATTAGCATTCGATATTTATTTCCAGTATGTCAGTAATGCAGGTATGGCCTGTGGTTGGCATAATCTCCAACACAACTCCCAGGGATAAAATGCACACTTTCTTGTTAATTGCACGGTCTGTCAATCCATGAAGTGGACAACACCAGATCATCTAAGCGGATCACGAAAAGACTACCGTTAGATAGCCTTTTCTTTCAAATGAAAAGGAGGCTTTAATTAGCTTGCACAATCCACCCGTTTTCGAGATAGATGCGGACGCTCCAGATTGCATTTGAGGCAAAGCGTAGAACCACCTTAATCATTTAAATACTTGTTGAGACTGGCTCCATGAACTTTTTAGCTACTCCTCCAAAGAGAGAGGATTATCATTTTCGCTTGATGTCACAGGGGTGTCCAAATTAAAGTTCTGGGTAACTCCACCGAATCTTAGGCATGAACTTTGAAACGATACGTAATTTATGCCCTTGACGCAACCAAATATGTTATATTAACTTGCCATCTAAGGTTCAAGATTTGCCATCTTTAGTGATATCCATCGTCGGCAAGGACTTCATTAGAATAATGTGACTATGAGGGACACTTTCCACGATGCGATAAAGAGGCTCTGTTTTCTTTCATAGGTAGGGCTCTCTCCCAAGTAGGCCAAGCTAAAGAATAGACAATGAATATGGGTAGGATGCGTTAATGATGATATGTGTGAATGAATGTGGTTCTTGCATGAACCCACCAATAGGAGTCTGAGGAGGTCCGAATCTTCTATCTGAAGGGATAAGGGAGAAAGGCAAAACAGAGAGGGCCATGCCAATGGCAATTGGAGGTGATGCTGTTTCAGAAAGGAAGAGTAAGGAGGGGTGCATGATGGGCTTTGCTCTTTATCTTGTAGCTGTCAATCAGTTTTCATTTGTGGTGGCTTCATAAAAAAGGTCTGAACCCGGACAATAAAGTCCTCCGCACAATGCAAGGTTCATCTTCTGTGTCCTCTTATGCATTATGTATCTATGATCAGTTGCTGCTGAACATTCAATCTGGCTTTGGGTTAGCTCCTTGCTAAGATTAGGAGAACTAGGACAGTTAAGTATGAGGTGAGAGACTTTAATGGTTTTTAAAAAAAATTTCAATTCGAAAACATATATTTGAAAAATTGGATTATTTAATTGCGAAACATAAGTTTGGCCCACTTTTCTTCTCCTTTTTGGTTCTTACTAGTTTGCAAAAATCCCTGAGTCTTGAGTCATAATTATTTCTCGGCCAGAAGTCATAATGAAATAATAAGATCTAACCAAGCAAAGCTTCACAGCCAAAGAGCCTCAAGAGTTCATTATTCCAGGAAATGAGATAAACTCTCGCTTTCATTAGGGTTTGAGAGAAGTTGAGGAATGGAGGAGGGTATTCCCCTCCTGTCTGTCCGAGCATCCAAACAAAAAGAGGTATGGTTAAGACTTACACATGGTCTGGGAGTAGGTGCGAAGTTGGGATAAATATTGTATAGACTTGTTTTATAAATGACCCAGCTAGAATAAACATGATCAATTATTGTATAAGTATATATCTTAATATTTCATGGGTGGTAATTTTTATTAGGTAATGTTCTTCTCAATTCCACTATATTTGGAAGAGGCATTTATAATGGAAAAAAGAAATTTGAATAATTATGAAAGAAAAATAATAAAGAAACGAAATGGATAAATTAGGTGGTAGTGTTATTTGGACGTAGACTAGACAAAGGAAATAGAAAATGGATAAGTGTATTGGAAGTTTTAAAATATGTCATAATAGTGCAATTGAATTCTAAAATTTGAAAAAAATATAATCAAATCATTCTATTAATTCCGTCTAATTTGGTTAACAAAAGATGCTCATGTGACCATTTTATATTTCTTTCTCCTATATGGCGATTATGTGGCTAAAACATGAAAATAAGGCTAAAACAATGTCGATTTAGATTTAGTCCAAATCTACACGCATGGTTTCTAATTCTCCTTTAAAAAAAAATATTTTGCCTCTTTTTTTATTTAATTTAAATAAAACTATTATAAAAAAAAAACAAATTTGGACCAAAATGGTATTATTTTAGTCACGTCATCGCCACAGAGAGAGAAGATAATTAAAAAAGTCACTTCAGCATTTTCCATTAATCAAGTTGGATAGAGTTAATAAAATAACTTGATTACACAAATTTCACAAATTTTATGACTTAATTATACTTTGTGAAATGTTTTACAAGTTATAGTGAACGGAGTTAACAGAAGGATTTGAGTGTACAAATTTTTGACAAGTTTATGACTTTATTGTCCTTCCATGTACTTATAAATTAAATGGGTTGATACCATCAAAAGTTCCTAATACACCAATATTGCAATTTTCTTTTTTAATCACATAAAACTTCAAAATATGTTTGTTGCGACACAATTATCCCCTTTTTTTTTTGTGTGTGTGTTAACAAAGCCTCATAAACTATATCAACCGAGACACCAATGTCCTTAATTATTTTTTTTTGTCACCAAATTCTTCATACTTGTGCTACTGTGATAAAAACACCCTAAGTTGCTAGCACAAGTTTGGGGTATTGGTCATGCGAAAAAAATATTGGGATATCGGTATTGTAGTGGGCAAAGTTTAGAGTTTTTAATAGTAGAAGGAGGACATTTTTTGTCAAATTGATACAAGTTTAGATATTGGTGACAAGAAAAAATGTTTTTGGTGTTGGTATGACCATGAACAAAATTTAGGATTTTTAGTGATGGATGGAGGGTATTTTGTCACAAATTTTGAGTTTTGTTAATATAGAAAAAAAGTTTGTGTTACTGGAGTCACAATAAGTATAATTTAGAACATCATATGATATTTTTCCCAATAAAAATACCATAAAAGTTTAGTGATGCTATTTTCACCCCCTCTTTTACTTGATAAACCATTTTCTCAATCGACATAAATAACTTTCTATGTTGTGAAACAAGATTAATCGCTCATTCACCCTACCTTTATCTCTCCCTTTACTATTTTTCACCTTCTATTTTTAAAGCTAATCAACTCTACTATTGTTCTATTTTGAAAAATTATTAATTATTAATTGAGTATACTTTTTTTGTGTGTAAAATGTAAGTATTAGTTATCACATGAAGTGCAAAAGTATGGAGGCATCCCCAACATTACAAATAGAACTAATGATGCAAGAAGATGGAGAAAGGAAGTTTCCACATAGTAGTAGTTTGGGAAGGTCTAATCTTTTTATAGAGTGAACAGCTTTACTTCTAATGACTTTATGCACCATAGAAAAAAAAATTTGGATATCATTAAACTTGTTTTAAAAGTATCTATAGTTGTGCTACATCCAAATGCAATATATTATTTTTAAGAATGACACCTTGAGGAGCCTTGTTGCCAAGTATTTGCCCCTCATAGCACTAATCATCTATTGAAATTCATCATTCCATCCTCTTACAAAATGCCGAATCCCATGTTGTGCTAAGAAACTATGCCATTTACTTCTAGTCCAATTGCACTTCAAAAATAAATGTATTCAGTCTTCTAAACAGGTCATACAAAAATTGCATTCTTGATGTTGACTAAAGGCATCCATCACGATACAACTTTTGCTATCAGAAGTTTGTCTTTTTGCAAAGGAGGCATCCGGTAAAATTATGTTTGTTGATACCATTAGTCCAAATTAGGTTATGCCACTCCATGATCAATCCCACTCATTTGAGCTTGTCATACAACTCTTTACAACTGTACCTAGACATAGATATGACCAAAGTTAGATAAGGTCTCAAATTAAGGAGCCCTTGCCAACTCTAGGTCATACTACCCTTGATGTCGAGTTGCACAATTGGAGTATCTCTACATTTAGTATCATGAACCCAATTGCTCTATAGGGAAGAAAATTAAAAATTGATGAGGTTCTTAAGCACACGGCCTAGCAATTCTTTGGTCCATAGTTTCAAATTGAGCAAACCCAAGTCCTCCTTATTTTTTGGGTAAGCAAACTACTTGCAAAACAACTTTGTGGGATCTATGTACTTCTGTACGACCCGCCCATAAGAATTGTTTGATCTTCTATTCAACCTAGTTTGCTTTGGAAATAGAAACATTTGGATCCAATAAGTGCAGATGGAGATTAGGACCGATTTGGCCAACTAAAGACATCATGCATAGCTTTTTATACCCCATCCTTTTATCCTCTTAAAGATTTTGCCAATCAGACTCTTGCAATGAGAGTGCGCAATCTTTCTAGTGACAAGGGGAATGCCAAGGTTCTATTAAAAGGGTAGCTACGGAGAAAGGTGTATGATTCAAATATGATGAGCTTTTCATCCTCGAAAAACCTTAAAAAAAAATGACATTTGTTTGGGTTAAAGTGCAATCCTGTGAGAAATGCAAAATCATCCCATACATCAACAAGGCAAAGGACGGAGTCTATATCCCCATTAGCAAAGAGGAACAAATCATTTGCGAAGCATAAATGAGTAATTATTATGCGTTTTATAGTGCCAATGGAACTTGAAGGAAGAAGCATCAATTTTTGCGTTGATAATTCTATTAGGAATTTACATAAACTGGACAAAGAGATAAGGAGAGAGTAGACAATTTTGTCATAGCCCATTAGTGCTAATAAAATAGCCAACTTGTTTGCCGTTGAAGTCAACTAAGAACCTTGATGTAGTGATGACTGATTTATTAGATCAACCAGGAAATCAAGTGTATTTAAAGTTTTAAGAACCCCGACTACCTCAAGTTTTGCTTTCTACTTTACCATGTCAAAAGCTTTCATGAGAACAAGTTTTATTGCAAGCTTGGTGTAGTAATGCATTGATCGCCCTTGCAGTAGTTGTGTAAGAGTTTTGGCACAGTAGTATATCCTCTGAAATCTGTCGTCTTGAGATGAAAGTGATTTGGTTGAGGCTGGCAATTGAGGGAGAACACAACGAATTAGTTCTACTAGTAACTTGGGTATGATCTTATATAGAACATTGCAGTACAAAATGGGTCTAAAATCCTTGAAGTGGCATGGATTAGGAGCCTCCGATACAAGAGAGTCAACGTAGAATGTATGGATTTCGACATTCTCTTTGATGCGAAGAATTCCATGACGGCATCCTCGCTGTCTTGTCCTATGATGGGCCAAGCCCCTTTGTAGAAGAAATCGTTATATCTATTAGGACATGTAGCTTTGAAGTCATTGAAACCCTTGATAACTCTAAGTATATGTGTTCTTTGAAAGGCTGGTAAGTTCATTAGAGCATTAACATCTTTACGGAATAAAGATGCTTACCTCTCGTATGGGACACAAATGTGACTGGAGTTGCCTAGAATATGCTGATAGTAAGATATTATTGTACCATTGAGGACTCTCTCGTTAGTAATAACAGTGCCATTGTCAAGTAAGAGATGATTTATCCTGTTATGTGCACTTCTATGCATCGTGAAGGTGAAGAAAATCTTACTATTGTTATCACCTACCTTGAGTTATATATTTCTAGATTTTTGCGTGAGCAAGTCTTATTGGTGCTTACTAAGAGCAAAAAATTCTTCTAGTTGTGCCTTTTCTTCAGCCTGAGTGATGGGGTTATAAAGGTCTTGCACAAGCTCATGTTGAATTTGTTGTAGGTTGTCCCTAGTCGTCTTGACCTTCAAGTGTAGGTCACCAACTTGAGATTTATTCAAGTGCTTAAGTTATTTAAGCATTTTGAGCTTTTTCATCACCGTAAACATTTCGGATCCTCTAGATTTCTATTGCCAACAAGTAGAGACCGTAAACAATAAATCCAGGCTATCAGTTCAAAAATAGAAGAATATAGAAATAGTCTTTCCTATTAATTGTTGTCATAAATTGTGATGTGGAAATCACCAAATTTCCCACCTTAGCATGCCACTTAAGATTTGCAGTGATGACTAGATGTCACGTCATTGATTTTTGATGTCAATTGACGAGAAAGACTATATTGAAATATCATCCAAAAGTTTGTGACTAAATTGAAAAAACCAAAAAGTATGGCTGATTAAGTGGAATAATTAGTTGTTGACAAGAAAATTATGACAATTTTAATTGCATTTTAAGACAATCCAATCAAACCATTGGTAAATGCATATTTTTTGTCAATTCTAAATGCATCAGAATTTCAAAAAAAAAAAAAAAAAAAAAAGAGAAGAACAAATGTAAGATATAATCTTAAATCTAGGACTTGCAAGAGATAATAAGGTCAATTTAAGGTGATAGGAGACGTTGGAAGTCAAAAAATAGATGAAAAAAGCACAGTCTTTATGCGTTATTCCTTTTCACATAATTGCTCATTTAAAAGTTATTCCTAACTTACTTATTTATATTTGAATTGATACGAGTAAAATAAGGAGAGAGTATGATGGGTCTTTAGAGTCAAGGGCCGTTTGGTGGTTGGAAAAAAGGAGGGGCAAATCATGTAACTTATAATTAATAACTTATGTATTAATACATAATAATTGTTTTGATGATATTTTAATTTCGATCTTTATTGAAAATTAAATTTAAAATATTTTGGATTTTATATGCAATGGACCTCTTAATGAGAAGTACCTAGTTTTATATATATATGGTACTCACTTCTATTAATTTGTCATATAAAGAATTAATTACTGCAATGCACTTGTTTACATGAGACCTTCATGATAAAGTCTAGAGGAATAACTGCATTAATTGGCCCTCACCAACCTTTTCACTTATAAATAAAAATCATAATACTAACTTCCTCTAAATTTTGCCAAGTTATTCAACACAAATCATAATACTAACTTAACGCTCCTTCCCATACGTGAGTCGGGCGAGAATAAGATTGCAAAGTCAATCTTTATATAGGCGAGCTTTGTGGAAGCTTATGAAAGAACAAAACCACTGTAAACAAGTGACAGTTAATTATGAAATTGCATTGGAGATTTTAGCATTGATATTGTCTAGAAAATTAACAGCTGATCTTTGGTCAATAAAGCTCATTGCACTATACACTTTCACTATAATCTACAATGTCTAACATCAACATAATAATAGACCGACCAAAAAAAAAAAAAAAACATCAACATAATATGTTGGGTCCAGCCTCAAGATATGCAATACATGGTACAGAAACGCACTACCGGGTGGACATGTTGACCGGTGCTATGGACCAAAGTCTTTTATGGCGTTCTCTCGATTGCCGAAAGGATCATCGATAAGGACCACGTCTTCTTCTTTGTCAGAATGGGGGAAGAAGCCCCCACGCCTGGTACACATTTCAATGATCTTTTGGTGTTTGTTTACTGGTTTCGATACAGGATCGTTGTACTTTCTCACTTCTCTGTTCAAGAACAACTTATTCATTGAAATTAAAACATGTTGGGTGAATATCGTTGCCATGTTTGTTTGGTGCACCCAATAATGCCGCAACACGAAATGTACGCAACCAGCTTTGTAGGTGAGGTCGTAATTGTTTTTTGGGAGGGGGGAGGTTGGGGAGTGGGAGGATTAAACAATTAGTACTAAATTTATTGTGCAGATGTCATTTCAATTATAATTTTTTTCATTTTACTAATTTAATCATAAACTATTGCTCAAAATTCCAAGGTAGTTATTTTGACCAATTTTCGTCACTAATTGACCGAAAGAGTTATATTTGAATTTCACATAGAGATTTATAATTAAATTGGCAAAATTAAAAATATTGTTGACTTAATTAGACAATTTCCTGAGAGAGAGAGAGAGAGAGAGAGGCTCTTGGGGATCAAGTAACCAATCTTAAACTTATTGTATAGATGCTAGTTTAGTTTAAACTTTTTTGATTTTTTAATTTAGTCTTAAACTTTTATGTGAAATTCCAATATAAATCATTCCAATCAATTTTTATTGCGTTAGCGATTTTTTTGCCAAAATTAACTAGAAGAATTATGTTAGAATTTTGCGTAGGGGTTTGTGATTGAATTAGTTGCATTAGAAAAAAAATTTAAGACTAACTTGACAATTTCCCCCAGAGAGAGGTTCTCAGGGAATAACCAATTGGTCCTGTATGTATGTCAATTTAGTCCAAAACTTTTCCATTTTGCTAATTTAGTTCTAAATTTTGCGAGAAATTCCAATGTATTCATTTTAGTCAATTTTCATCTCCTTGGCAATTTCCCATCAAAATCAACCGGAAGAATTATATTGAAATTTCACGCAAAGCTCCAAGACCGAATTGGCAAAACTAAAAAGTTTTGGACTTAATTGACATTAAAATAAGTTTAAGACTAACTGGACAATTTCAAAGAGAAGGGAGTGGGGGGACTCATTCACTCTAGTAATTAGTTTATAGACAAGGCAAAAATAATGAGATCATTGAAGTAATTTAGTCAATTAATCATGCGATAAAAATTTGGTCCAACCACAGAGAGCAATTAACTAGCTAGTTACTAAGCACCAAACTCTATTTGCTTTGTCATACCCCAAAAACAAAAGAGAGTCCTTCCTTAGTGACACTTCATTGGATACATGAAGCGCAATCATATGTCGACTTTGTTTAAATTTCAAGGCAGATATTAATGTCCGGAACCATTGCAGGACGTGCGAGGGACCACGATCAAAAGACAAGATTTTAAGTGCTGTTGTAAAGCATCCGGCAAAAACCAAATAGCAATTCCACTTCGAGGACCACTGAGTAATAAGAATTAAGTATGGGTTCCTTTCCTATCGTATGGAGCGTCATCATCTGCGATGATATCATTGTTCATGCCCTACATCTTCCAAGGGCGTCTAAGTAGAATGAATGTGTCAATCAAGAATTCAACTGCACATTAACAGACCAAAAGGATAAAAAAAAAAAAAAGAGAGGGGGAATTTTCCTTTTTATCCACGTACTTTTACTATTTTTTGATTGAATTCCTATAATTTTAATTTTTCTTCAATCAAACCATTCTACTTATGTAAAATATCTAATTGAGTCTGTTTGGCACCAGATCTAGCCAAATCCAGTCGATGTGGCCGTCAGAGTATGAATGGGTTGATTTTCTTTATATAGTTTTCATTCTACCGCTCATTCACTATACACATCGGGTGGCCACATAGGCAATATCTAATCCACTTTAACACTTTGATGTCCTGCAATGGTGGTGTTCGCTGGATTTGACCGAATATTGTGTTTGAAGGATTTGATTAGGCATTTTATTTAAGTAGAATGACTTGATTAGAAAAATCAAAAGTACACAACCTTGAAAAAAAAGTAATGGAAGTACCAGGATAAGCGAAACAAAAATTAGGCATAAATTATTATTAATAATAAAAATAATTATCATCGACTAATTATTTCAAATAATATAAATGATTATTTTTAGGAATATAAATTTTAAATTATTTATTTTTCGAAAAGCAAACATACCTGGTACAATTGAACTTCGGGATTCGGAGATAGAGAGAGGAAGATAATCACTTGGGCAAGCAAAGCACTCCTCTTGTAGGATGGTTTAGAGTTTATAATATTCTAGAATGGTGCCCGCAAGTTGCCGTTGTCGATAAAAATATATCGACTGATAATAATGTTGTCGTAACTATCAATGAATGAGAAATATATGCTTGAAGTTCAAATATTTGAATTAACCCCACGTAGTTGATTAGTGATTGGGGGACAAACTTTGAGTGTGCTTTACACAGGACCCATTTTTCGGATCGCAATACTATCGAGTGCCGTAGGTCACCAACGGCAACGAATTTACACCATGCGCCCCCATCCAATTCTTTGTAGTTGTGAAGAGAAATATTTTGTCTTTAAGGTCTTCTGAGTGATTTCACACTGTTTTGACCTTTAAATTGAGTTTAGCCTCCATTTAATTTAAAATAAATAAATGAACGTGGATATTTTATAACGAGGGCAAACTGCACTCACAAATCGATAACAGTTAATAAACAATCTTAGCATGCAACAATCATAGATATACATAACATTAATTTTTATCGTTTTTTTTTTGGGTGCAAGAACATTCCTTTTACGTCTAAAGCAAATGTATCTGATTTTCTTTTTTTAGCAATTATGGATCTTATTAGCACCCCATAAGAAAAAAAAAATATTGATTAGTGTTTGACAATCGATTTGAGGTCCAGATGATTCCTTACTAGTCCATGAAATTAGTAGGGAATTTCATAGGTTGAGGTTTATCTTTTGAGGATAGGTTTCTTGTCATGAAAAGAAAAATCTATTGATTTATGTCAACAGGGGACCCAATAGCTAGTAAGGGGGCTACCTCTAGAGCTGGACATATTTCATTAGTCTACCCCTCCGAGATTATGTTATTGCAAATTTTAATCTCATTCACATCATTATCATCTACCAATTTTCAACAAATGTCTGCTTTTTGACATCGCGAGTTCATGAACTTAATGATGTTGCATATCATGTAGTCGTCTTTGAATTTTCAAACATCTGCAGCATTCTTTGCAAATGTCAATTAAATCGGTTAAGTATTTCTTTAACAAAATACATATGCTTATTAAGATAGCTTTCTAAAGACTCACTTGCTAAGATATTTGATCTTGAATTAGTAACATGCGCAAATTAATTCTTCACATATCAGAACTTTAAGGGTGAATGTTCTTATAAAATAAGAATATTTCGAACCATTTAAGATGGTTGGTTCCAATCATATAGAGGAAACATCATATGACGGTTGCACATTACTTGATCACGATGTATGGGATCCTTTCTTGAGATATCATAAAAGCGTAATTCGGTATCACTAATATATGCCTAATAGACAGATAGAGTTTTTTTTGGGTAAAGGCTAATAGACAAATAGAGTTTTTTTTTTTTTTTTGGTAAAAATAGACAGATAGAGTTGAGACATAGGCAACTAATTAAAAAATTCACCCCAAAATGGTTGGCGTTGTCCATCAAGGTTTCAGGGGATTCTCAACTCACAAATTATAAGGCACTTGTTTCAATCTTACAAATTGCTCGACTACTCCAAGTTCGGCCATGTTTGGTAACCATCCCAATAGTAATTGATTTTGATTTTTTGTTCTCGGGAATAGTTTGGGAACAGAATTGTGTTTGGTAAAATTTTTGTTCTCGGGAACAAATTTTGAGTAAAATCAAGAATAAAAAAAAAAACTTGATTCTTGTTCCTGGAACAAAGAAAAGAATAAAAAAAAAAAGTGAAACTCCTCCTCTCTCATACGTTCTCTCCCTTCTTCTTTTTCTTCTTCCCTTTTCTTCTTTTCCATCTACCATTGCCGCCGCTGCGACGGTTGTCGTCTGCTGCCCATCGCCGCTGGTCGCCGGTAACCGGTCTGGCGAGCTCACTGGATTCTTGCCAGGCCAGGGCGAGGTCGGGCGAGGTCCGACGAGCTTGCTAGAGATAAGCCCAACCACTGGCGAGGCCGAGCCAGTGGCCAAGTGAGCCTCACCCAACCCTAGCGAGACTCACCCAGCCTCGCCGATGGCCAAGCGAGCCTCGCCCAACCTTAACGAGGTTGGCCTAGCCACCGGCAAGGCTTGGCTGACAAGGGCCGGCCTCGCCGAGGGCTGGCGACGCTCCGGTGGGGTCACCGGCCCTACTTGAATAAGAAGAAGAATAGGAGAGAAGGGAAAAAAAGAAAAGAAAAGGAAAGGAAAAAAGTAAAAAAAAATTATTAAAAAATTAAAAGAAATTGATTTGGAACATAATCGATGAGCACGATACTAAACGTAATTCTATTTCAAAATCAGAAATTTTGGATAGTTACCAAACGGTTTAAAATGTTTGGAATATGTTCATCGAACGAGAATAAAAAGAATTATTTTTGATTAGAATCGTTACCGAAATAAAATGCTCAAGTCATATTCTTGGACTTCACCGGTTTATGCGAGGCTTGCTCGTATTCCTTAAATTTTTAAGTAGTCATGTATCTGGGCTCGTTCCTCCCGATTAAAGAAAAAGTAGAAAATAGGGTTAGCTCACATTAGATCGGCTCCACTATATGCGGCAATGCCATGTTGTTATTGGTTGTGGCAGTGCTTGATATAGCCATGTACTGCTTGCTACAGCTACATCACTATATAGGCATACAGGACGAGAGAGTAAATGAGCCAAACGTGGTGGATGAGACACATTGCCAGAGCTGGGGCGATTAATAAGTGTGCGAATTGACCTTTCTCAAACAAGACATTTCTCCCTTTGCCGTGGCTCCAGCTTTGGATTGGCCGGAAACAGAAGCCCCCATCATCAACATGTCAATGCTCCTCTCTTCTTGGCTCAATTGATTATTCTTCCGATCCCTGAATTTCACCGCGCATTACGCTCTAGCCCCCGGTCCTGAGGGCAATCGTTTCGCTTTAGTCTGGCTTCATGCGGAATGAATTGGTCCACATCTCATACTCCCCGAGATAACGACGTGGAAAATTGAATGTGACATCCCAATCATTTTGCAGTACTCTGTCAAGTATGATATACTTAAGTCAAGTGAACTGTTTGAATACTGATTTTGTGATGGAAAACACAGCGGACTGAAGGGTTTGTGACGTATCGTAGTTTCATGTGTTCATAGCAGTATGCAGTAACATGCACAGATTAGAAAAACGTAAGTTTGACAAACATGTGAGATGATCTTATGAACCACCTGCTATCAATCGGCGCCGGGAAAAGTGGGTGTGCAAATCTCCATGGCGACATCACAATTCACACCACATCCCGATTCCTGGTTTCAACAAAATCAGGGCGACACAAACCGACACGTACGAAGAAATGCCGAAGCTTCTTCCGATGTCGTTCTCAGGAAATGGTCTTTGATCTAGATCAGACAGATAGGAAACAGAGGGTTTGGGTTGTCAATTAAGCGATGTACTTTTTTGAACACTAAACACCCCTTTGATTGAAAAAGGAGGTACTGGGGTCACTAATGACCGAGGTTTGTTGAAGTTCAGAGTGTGATTCCAAACACCCACTTTCAAGTGCATGAGAGCACAAGATTTTGACAAAGAATATCAAATCAGCTAATTCATTTTGATTCGCCAGATAAAATCAATTGTACTAGGAATTTTATATCCTAAAATAAGATCAATATAGTCTCGCTGGTATTTTCCGAGAAAGGAAAACACTTCACGTAACAAAATATAGGTTTCATTTTGAATTATTGTGTGACATGTCTTGAATTAAAAATTTCACAGCAAGATAACAGGATTTTATGTCTTTTTGGTAAAGCAATACAGTGTATTTTTTAACATATTCACAAGCCTGTGTAATTTTCATTTTAAGGGGGCAATAAGCCAGAGTGAGCTCTCCAATTCTACCTCCTCTCTCTCTCTCTCTCTCTCTCTCTCTTCTCTCTCTCTCTCTCTCTCTCTCTCTCTCACACACACACACACACACACAGACAAACCCACACAGGCAGAGTGAGAATGGACGGTGGACTTCCAATGCTGAATTGTCTGCTGCAGCATACATTGAGGAGCTTATGTTCGTATTCATCAGATCATTCTAATTCCTCGAAGTGGGTTTATGCTGTTTTTTGGAGAATCTTGCCTCGGAACTACCCTCCACCAAAGTAGAGATGCACTCATGAATCATCAGTTTCTGTCGCGTAAAGTTTCGTACATTTCGGTGTTTCTTGATCGATGTTGCTCTGCTGCAGGTGGGAATTTGGAGGGGGTGCCATTGACAGAGCCAAAGGGAACAAAAGAAACTGGTAACCGTTATGTGATCTTGAGTGACTTAAAAAAGAACTGAGAGACCCTCTTCTTATCTCCCGTCAATCTTTGAGCTTTTCATCTGGTTTCTGAATCAGGATTCTTGTTTGGGAAGATGGGTTCTGTGATTTCTGCGAGTGTGAGAAGGTGGGAGGTGGGTACACGAAGGGAAGGTTTGGACCAGAGGTCTTCTTCAAAATGTCTCATGAGGTCTACAGTTACGGTGAAGGGTCGGACTTTAATCGAACTCCCCTCGCATTGTCATCTTTCCGTGTCTCTTTCCGGGGCAAGAAAGAGTGATTTCTTCCAATTCCTTGTTGCAGATTGGTCGGGAAAGTGGCAGCAGACAACAGTCACAAGTGGGTGTCGAGAGATACCGGGAGCGAAAGCGATCCGAACTTCGTCTCCTCGTGGAACATGTCGATTGAGCCGGTAAGACAAGTAACGCAATTTCACTGTTTGAGTAACCACAGCAGATGCAAGTCTCAGTTTCTATAGTTCTCCTTCAATCTTCATTTGCATGAAAGTTTACTTCCTACATTGCAGCAACCGAGGGCATGGGAGGTTCAATTCGATACCGGCATTCAGGTCGGTGTTTCCCGGACTTGAAAAGCAAGACAAACCCAGTTTTTTCTTTTTCCCTTTACAAATGCACCTGCAGCTAAATTGTTTGAATTGCAGACAATTGCCATTATTTCGGTACGAGAAGGCATAGTTCAGCTTGGATCATTGGATAAGGTCTTCTTCTCTCTTCCTTCTCTTTTCTTCTTTGCCTTCCCTCCTGAACATTGTCCATTATGGTCATTGGTTTCTCCAGATAGCGGAAGACCTTAATTTGGTGATCGGCATACAGAGAAAATTCAGCTATCTCCAAAGCATTCCCGGTGTTTTCTCGATACAGAGGCCATATCTACCTCTCCAAAATCCCTACCTCCGGAAATCCCATATCTCCATCACTGAACACCACGAGACATTTTACTTGGAGGATGAGAAACGCCGATACATTCGCGCCAAAAGGTTGTTCGAGGAAGCACCGGACAGCTAGCCCGGTCAAGTCCATCAATCTTGGTTGGAACACCCCGCAATACGGTGTCCAGGGCCCATCCATGTGGCCGATCCCACCTCTTCTGTCGAAGCTACCTCCTGTGATCCCGCCTTATAATCCCATCGAACCTCCCAATCCAGCTGTCCAAGACAGGAACAGCATCGGCAATGGGTGCCAGAGAGCAAAAGCGAATGAAAACCAAGTTCAGATTGGTGATGTGAAAGTGGAGCCTTCATGTCACCTGGATGCTATTAGCGAAGAAAAGCCAACGCCCCCGAACTGTGAATTTGACGTGAAAGATCAGGTACTTGTTGGACTAGGATTAGAGCATGTTAGAGATGGAGAATAGTCGCCAAATCTTAATTAATTAGGATAGCCGAAACGCCACATAATTATGAAGTAGACATATAGACAGAGCACTTTCAGGCTCCGAGCAGTCAGTCGGTAGTACATTAGTAGTTCTGCAACCGTTGTCCATCTGTTTATAAAAAATGAAAGTACAGTTTTATATGATAAGCTCAGGCGTTATGTACATATGCGGAGTCTGTTTCTGTGAAGCCAAATTATGCTCCTCGTACCGTACTGAATGCTCTGCATATGGTATGACAAACTTTGGAGCCTTAGCTCGATTTAGCACCGCCTTGTTCTGGATCACGGTCAGCTAATCTCGTGGCTGATCGTACGACATCCACCGGCCAGGGTTGAGCCGAACAACTGGGTTGGCCCAATTCCCTTTTGTTCCATCCCTATCGTTGTGGGATACATGACCTCCACCATTATGTGATGGTCCCCCTGAACATGCCAATAGGAAAAGGACATGGCAAATTGTCAGGATGAAGTTGTGCGCAACGATTGAGAACTTGCCTGGGACACGCTGATTGGTCCCCATTCTCAAACCACTTGATTTTTTTCCCTGCTGAATGAATTCGAGAGAGAGAGAACTGCGATTCATGTTTTGAGACAGATGCAGAATGACAGGTTGGAAAACAACGTTGTCTGAACTGGTGTCGAGTTCCGTAATCAGGCTGATTTTCTTAAAGGCTAGAAGTACCTTTCTCATACGTGCTACATAATCAGACCAAGTTACTTCTCCACTCCCCTTCGCGACATGATCTTCACAGGACCCCATCACATTGATCTTATGTATGCGTGGGGCCAAAAGTCTGCACGGCGGATAGGCTTTCTAAGTAGAATGTCTCAGAACCATCAATACATACAGGGGATAATAATACCGTAGCAGCAAATTTTGCTTGAATCTCTGTAAGGACGTGGAAAGCAGTAATCAACTTAAAAGAACGTGCATATTTTGCTCGAGAATGTAGGTGGATCCCGAGACTGGCACCCCGACTGTTAGTAATATATGCTTGCTCTCTCTTCAAACGCTTAATTTTGAATCATCAGCAACTCACAATGATGTCCGTTCTCAGAGAAAGAACGCTTGATCTCTCTAAGAGTTGTTTCAATAAAGGGTTGCGATCCGTTCAAGACAGACCAGAGAGATTAAACAGAGTAAAGCTGCTTTCCCATCATAAAAAGAAATTAACCCACCAGAGAACAGAATAATCAGAGGCGTGGACTGAAACAAAGCATTCAAATTCCATTAAAATAAGGGAACTATTCGAGAACCCCTTGATGAATGAAGCCTAGATTTACAGAGGATGCTTCAGAAACTTGCAGCAGCAAAGTCTGTGTATCTCATGCCGCATAAAATAATTAAGTCTATTTACAGAACCAGTTCCTAGACATACTTTACGAACAATTTAAGAAAGGGGCTCTGTGGATCTGCAGTTTAATGAGAATGAGGAGAAGATGAGTCGCTGAGATTTTCTTGACTCTCCTTAAGAATCTCCATCCACAGCATACAATCCCCAAGTTTTTTTTTACGCACTGCTCTTCTGTCCACTTCCAAAAGCCCAGTGAAATTTAGCTGGAGTGCGCTTCAATGCCTTGACTCCTAGTGGATTGTCTTTGCTCTGTCGCACAAAAACAAATTAGAAAGAACACAAAGGATTGTTAATGAAGGAGGCACTTTGAATTGACTTTTATATGTTCAGGTCAAGTCAGATGCATCCCCAAATTCAGGAAGCAATTCATGATGAAATTGAATTGACTTGGTTGTGCTTACCATCTGGCAGGTCCCAGCGTTTACATTGCAGACCGGGAAGTCTTGAGGGCAGCAACTATAGTGGTCTTCACAACAGGTGGCTGCCTCGAGAGGGCAGCATCCCCAGGCAAAGCAGTAGTTTGCATACTCATAGACACAGCAGCAGGTGTTGCTCTCGGGACAAGAGTAGTAATTGTCGCAGACAGTTGGGGGCTTCACTGGAGATGGAGGAGATGGGCCGGGATTAGGAGGATTTTCGCCTTTCTTGATGGGGTAGGAGGCCTCCATTGCTATACCACATTTTCCAGTGGGGTTATTGGCCACATTTCGTGCCATTTTGATGTACCCTTGTTCTCCCCAGCTACCGCCCCATGAGTTCTTCACTATCCAGTAATCAACTCCGTTTTCTGTGCCATATCCGACTGCAGTAACCCCATGATCCAGAGCTGTCCCACATTTGCCAGTAAATACACCCTGTAAAAGCCAGAGGGCACGGTTAGGGCCATAAGCCATTTTGAAAATCATCTGCGCTTGCTCCAAGAAATTTGTG
This sequence comes from Eucalyptus victrix, assembly GCA_016097545.1. Classification (NCBI taxonomy): domain Eukaryota; kingdom Viridiplantae; phylum Streptophyta; class Magnoliopsida; order Myrtales; family Myrtaceae; genus Eucalyptus; species Eucalyptus victrix. The sequence continues at coordinate 26,499,531 of CM027840.1, read as the reverse complement.
TTCGACAGTAACTTTCCAAATTAGCTCTCACAATTTGAAAAGTAAACATTATTATGACTATCATGCCTTAGCAGTCACAAAAAAAGGGCCTAGTAGACCTACTTTTTCGAAAAATCTAGTTCATCTGACCATCGTAAAAAATGCTTTGTTAGCTAGCATGGTTGGTCTCATGCGAGGGCATTCACAAAAAAGGGCCCAGTAGACCTGTCTTTTTTAAAATCTAGTTCATATGACCATCAAATAATACTATATCAGCCAGAATTTCATTAATCCACAGAAGCTCATCAATTCCTCTACGTGATAATTTTTCAGGTAACTAGCGTAGTCAACACTCAAGCTGCAGATGAATAGTTGAATTTTAGAGAGAAATTGCAAGCAACACTACTCCATGATGATTACACCAAAGCTAAAGCTTCTTATGATTGAGCATGCAATATTTTTAGGTTGATGGACCAACTAAGGAAATAAGACCGTAAAGTAAGGATATTACCGAATCATAAAACTGGAATTCCCGGCCTCCTGCTTCAATGGCCACGCTGACTGGTTGATTAGCAACTGCCTTTTGCAATGCTTTCTCATCATTTTCTGGAACATCTTCATAATCATCGATCGTCACAACCTTTGCGTTCTTCTGCAAAAAGATGGCATAGAGGGAATGACATGTTATTACCTTCATGATCATTATTATGCCCATTAGACTATTAGATGATTAATTGTTACACAAACCCTGTATTGGTCACAAGTGCTATCTACAGCTCTATAGGGATAATCTTCCTCGGTATCAATGCCTCCGTTGTTGATAATGAATTCGAAGGCATAATCCATGAGCCCGCCATTACATCCTTCATTGTAGGATGTATCGCAGTCCACAAGTTCCTGCTCGGACAGAGAGATCAAATCACCAGTCACAATCTTGTTTATCCCCTCCACAGCAGCAATTGTAGAGAACGCCCAGCAACTCCCTTCAGTCAAAAATAAAAACCCAATCAAGCAGGTATAGATAGAAGAATCTCAAGCCCATATTTTCTCTGAGTTCCCTGTTATATTCATCAATAAGACAGCACATCATCAATGCCTCCATGGACATGTCTCATACTCATTATATTCATCTCTTTAGCAAATTACTTTGATATATAAAGGCATACCAATTTTATAACTAATGGAGATCAATAAGAAATAAAAATAGAGTGAGCTTACAGTGTTTCCTCTGGTTCTATTGGGAAAAAAAAATTCAAGTTTTCACATAATTATAAGATGTTTTTCCCTTTCCAGACTGCTAGTAACATGAATTTCTTCACGAAATATTTAAGGAATTTAGCTTTGCCTCCACATGTTTACTAAATAAGCTAACTTCTGGACACCCTTAATTTTTTGCATTTGGATGTCAAGGGTGAGTAGTTGTTTCTCAGCCCCACCATTAGCCTTTCCATCGTCGGATTTTGCACTCACGTTTGCTGGATAAGCTGCAAACTTGAAGCTACACCTTCCCTCCACACTTCATTTTCATTGTCCAAAGAAACAGATATGAAGAAGAATTAACAGGACATCAACTTGCTGCCAATTGATCTTCTTAAAGATAATCATGTCTCAATAAATAGATAAAACACAATCACCCCTTGCAAACTGGCGCTTCAAAGTTTGTCGTCAATCGTTCGCTCATAAGCTTTTCATCCATGGGATTTCTAACAATCCTAATGACCTCATGCACATGTATGTGTATCCACCACCGCCTAAATCGATTTTGACTATTTTTTCTTCCCAAAATCCTTTTGCACTAGCAGCTACTATTGCGTCAAAACAAAAAAAAAAAAAAATTTACACCAATTGGCTTTCTCTTTTTCCAAGTAAAGTACCATTTCACTTCAAATCCATCAACAGCGACTTCAGAGAAGCTTGTGCACGAATGGCATTTTATTTTGGGCCAAATTGGGGTATCTCAATTGCTTGATCCTCCTTATTTAACTTAAAATTCAGCGCATGTAGCAGCTGCCCATGAAAGCTCCCTCAAGCTGTGAACTTTGTAGGCACAAAAATGACTTAGCAAAAATAGGAAAATTCAAATAAGAGCAAAAAGATTTGCAGCCATATGCAGCCATTACTATACCTTCATACGCTTTCTAAATTTCTAGGAAAAAGGAGGACAAAAAGATTTTTTACTTCCCGTCTATAAGCAAGTTCAAATATATGAATAACAGCAGATAGATCTTCATGAATGAACCCTATCGAAGCCCACAAAAGGATGTAAATCACGCGATCAACACAACGAAAACGGAACGCAACCATGGAAATCGGTCCAAAACGATGGAAGCTACCATCAGACAACCAAACGCACGAAACTTCCTAACTAGCAAAAAGGGCTAAATATTTAACGCAAAAATCAAAATTTTTATTTTCCTCCCACAGAGTAAAATAGCAAATTACCAGTAACCGCATCCTTGACCACAACATCAAAATTTCCGCCTCTTTTTTTTTTTTTTTTTTTTTTTTTGTTTAATATCATCACGGATGCGTTACACAAACGTATCGCATCGAAAATATCAAAAAGAAAATCATTAAAAGTATCCGAAGCGTTACGAAAATCAAATCAAGTGAATACATATGCGATATTAAACGAAGAACTCACCGCAGCTTCCCTGGTCCTTGACGTCGACGACGGCGCCTTTCTCCCTCCAATCGACGGACGCCGGCAGCTCCTCCCCGGCGGCCACGGCGTACCGATCGCTGCGGGCCCTCCCGAGCCGCCGCCCCGACCGATCCATCCTGGCGCCCAGGTACATGGACCGGTACTCCTCGTTGGTGAGGTCGGCGAACCGGTTGAGGCCGACCGTGTAGGTCCGGTCCCCGCCGGCGTTGTGGTCGTCGATGAACCGGAGGTTGTCCTTGAAGACCTGGAAGCGCTTCTCCTTCTCGCCCAGGGCGTTGTAGGCCTTGCCGTGCTTGGCGAGCCAGCTCTCGTAGACGGCCATCACCTCGTCGTCTGACCTCCAGGAGGAGGACCGGTCGCCGTGGGCCCGATCGTAGCTGACGATGGACATGTCGAGGGCGGAGGCGATCGTCGTCAGGGCCAGCGCGAGGGCGAGGACGGCCACGGCGGCCGGCCGGCGGCGACTTGAGATCCATCTTCTTGCCTTCGGTGTATCCGATCGGAGAATCAGAAGAGAGAGAGAGAGAGAGAGAGAGAATATAGAGAGAGAAAATGGGAATGGAGGAGCGAGAAGGCGAGGAATCGCGGTCTTATAGAAGGCGATGTAGAGAGAGAATCGGAGAGATGGAGAGAGAATATAGGGGAAATTGTGAAATTGTGGGAATGGGAGTGGACGAAGGAGACCATTACAGGGCCCCCAGCAAGGAATCGCAGGGGCGAGACGTGATTGGCTGGAGGCGGGGGAGAGAGAGTGGGCCCCACGGGAAACGGGAGGGGGATGGTTGCACATGCACTGGATATTTTCTTCTCTTTCCATTTGCGGTGACTTATAAATGATTTTCCCCTTTTTATTAAATAATAAGAGCTGTTCGAATTCGATTTGAATACTGCTCGATTATTTTCCAACTCGAGGTGACCTCGTGCTCGGCAGATGTGACAATCCAGTACCTTTGCTAGTTACGCAATTGCATGGTGACGTGTACCAATCACATAATTTACAGTTATTCATATTAATAAATTTACAAATATGGATCTTTCTATCACGCTTTATTTCTTGAATAAGATCTTTATGCTTAAGTTTGAATTCGATTGAGATACAGCGCGGGTTCTCTCCAAGGCGGGAGCCTTTTAAGGGACATGCTGAGATCTGTATCTCCGATAAATTTAAATTTATAGATACGATCTTTCAATCACACTTTATTTCTTGAATAAAATCTTTATGCTTAAGTTTGAATTCGATTGAGATACAAAAAAGCACGTTTGTTTAACTGAAAATTGCGTAATTTTAATGGAAGATAATCAAGTTTTCATTTATTTTGTGGTTTAATAAGAGTAATTTCCTTCTTATTTTGAGGGGAAGTTGTGTTCCCTCCAATCTAAATTTGTTGATTTTCAGTTTATGAAAAGCATTTTCTGAACAATGATTAGTTTTATGTTGTTCAAACACCAAAAACTTGGAAAATTATTTTTTGAAAATAGTTTTTCTTCTAACAAATGAACCCCAAGCTTAAGTTATGATATCTGAATTCATCAATTCACGTAATATGTTCTCCCAATTTTTTTTAATGGAAATCGATTTTTTTGGGGGGATATTGAAAGGGGCGAAGTCCAAATGTTACACTAGGAGTTGCATAACAAAACTAGATCTGATATACCCATCACTTATTAATAAAGAAATCAAACCCTCCAATAAGATGACAAAATCTGCTAACTAGTCATGAGTTTTTTTCATCGAAGTTTTTTTTTTTTTTTTTTGAGCAATTTTTTTCATCAAATTTATGCAGAAGTCCGACATGTTGAAATTACAAAAAGTTTCAGGAAGTTGTTGCGCCGTACGCGGTCGTGATAAACGTTGTATTGAGAAGAGAAAAAAAAAAAAAGCAAGTAACATGGGAAACTCCGATGTAAGTATGGGCGACTCCAGCACGCACGATGAGTTGCTTTCGTGCGTGCTGGACTCAATTATTTCGTGGCCGATTGCTGTCCGAAAGTGGGGGCCGAAGGAACCGGGGGCCCTCCCCCTCTTTCGTCCGTTTCTCAGTAATTCCTAATTTGGTCGGCTTCTCTCCTCCTACCTCCTACCATGATGCGAATCCTCCCAAATTAATCAAATGAGCTGCACCATCTCGATCCTCTGTCCCTAAAAATGGCGATCGGGTAAAATTAATCGACTAACCACCATCTTTTGTTCCCCACTCCCTAAAAAATGCCATCTAGGTCGTTGGACCCACAAAAAATTGAAAAAAAAAAAGAAAGAGAGTATGTGGAGCGGAGCAGGTGATGTACATATCTTTTATATTCTACGAAAAATAAGACATTTCAAGCGAAGAGGAGTAATGATAACCACTGTTTAAAATAAATCTCAGCAACCAAATGTCCTCGGTAAACTAATCAAGCCCTCCAACCCCTAGTCCCAAAGTTTCTTTTTATCGTGGGCAAAAATTGACTTACAATTTATCGAGCATGACTTTTTATCTCGCCTAATGTGATTGAAAATTCTCAACTTGGCAAAGTGTTGGAGCCCTCCATTTAACCCTTAAGTTGAATTTTGGCTTATGGTGAAAGTGTGAAAATACATGATATATAATGGGGAGGCTAATAGAGGAGAAAAATTCGAAATTTTGGATCCATTGCTTTGATACAATGTAAGATATATGAGAGTATTGCAAACCAATATGAAGATTTAAAATGATAGATAGATGCATGGTTTAATATAGATACTCTTAACGTATTGGAGTGTAATCATCACTTGAATAATAGTTCTTAGGCATCTCTAAACCACAATCACATTTGTGAACATTGCAAAGGTTAGCCATATAATCCATAAAGGGTAAAAAATATAGTGCAAAAGCAATCAAAAACTCTAAACTATATCTTTTGCGGTACATTTATCCTCAATTTTTTTAGAAGACATCAAAAGTCTCGAATTTATACTTACATGGGATATTAAGAAGCAAATATTATTGATATGGATGCCAAAAAGCAAATGTTGTTAGCATAACGTTTGCGTAGCTCAAATAAAATAAAAACAATGACTGTTTTGATTGAAAAAGTATTCAAAAGAATCAGTAAATGTGTTATGATGGCTATAACTCGAAAAAATTCTGGTTTTTCCCTAAAAATATAAGAAAGGAAAAGTATGGTAAAAAATAACACAGACACCCACTGGCAGAAAGCTACGCTGGTTGAGAACATCTCCTTTATCGTTGAGAGTTCGAAATCCGTAATTGTTAGCGTCTAAAGTGGGGATCATGGTGATGAGGTTCTGTGTTAGTCTTCCCCTGGAGGACCGTGAGACTCCAAAACTCCGAATAGCGTAAGCGAAAGGGTGTGTTCTAGCATACCCTCGATTACCAAAAATAATAATAATAAAATAACGCAAAGACGAATTAATACGAGCAAGGCACCGATTGGGGCAATGGACGCTCCACAGGAATTATAGCCTTTGGTGGTGAGTGGGGCCCACACCACGGATTCCCGATGAATCTTTTGGGCATTTACGAAGAAAGTCTCTTTAGTAATTATCATTGATGGAGAAGGGGACAATTCCAGGATGGCCACTTGACCCATGACCCAGTCTTAATTATTATTATTACTTTTTAATTTTTAATCACGGGTTCCTCTCAATTGCAACATCACATCGACGTTACCCCCACGCTAATTACACATTACTTTGTCCCGATTACCCATAACCAAAAAGATAAAATAAAAATAAAATGCTTTTACTCTTTTGGCAATAAGCTGGAAAAAAAAAATACATGGCCAGGAGAAAAATAATCTGGAAAAATGTCAATCGTCCAAGACTGCAAGTGGGTTCGAGAAAAAAAATAATAATAAAGATTTTGGTTTCCCAAACTACCCCCGATAACGTGGGCGCCTCTTTGTAATGTACCTTTTTCAGGGCAATATTAACTTTTCATTTTCAACAAAAATTTAAAACAGTATTCGAATAATAGAAATGATATGAAAAACCGTATTAGGGTTTGCATGTTGAGTGATTAAAGTCTTTGACAAAGTCAAAATGCATCCACTGCGAGATTTAAAGTAAGCGAATAGTTATAAGGAAAAGTTCATTTAGAAAAATCTGTATTTTCATTTTTTTTTTCTTTTTATATAAGAAAGGTGAAAGACAATGCAAAATTAGATAGGAGGCTGTGCATTGCTATTATAGAAATAAGTCTTTATCCAATTTTTTTTACTTGTGGAGAAGTGTCTCAATATCAAATGATATTATATTTGGTACTTTTATTCCCCTCGTTTGTTAAGGCAACAAATTACATAAAATGCTTCTCTTTTTCATTTGGAAAATGCTCCAAATGAAATTATGGAAATGATTACACACCTCTGTAAATTCATGGGTGTGATTACACATTAGTATATCCTCTCTCACTCTATGCCCTCAAACTGTGTTTTGTAGCAATGATAAAAATCGGGATATAATGTCAAAAAATAAAGAGGAAACAAGAAGGATATCGAGAATGAGAGAGAGAATGTATTCTGTGCACTTCATTGATTGTTTCAATGTACAAAGAGAATTAAATAATACAAAGGATGTTCAATGAATAAGGAAGTATATCGTATCTAATCCTAGTATATCATATTTAATCCTAGATTGATACAAAATAATCAATTACAATCTCAAAAATATATCCAACATAATTTGGTGGATCTTCGGCATATCTTCCAACACTTCCCCTCAAGCTGGTGGCTTGTATATGTCTAAAGACGCCTAACTTGCTTAGAAGATATATATGTTGCCGTTGACATAAGGGCTTGGTGAATATATCTACAGGTTGTTCCTAGTCCCGATTTATGCTGTTTTGATTATCCCTTCTTGAATCTTCTCTCGAGTAAAGTGGCAATCGACCTCTATGTGTTTTGTTCTTTCATGTACTATTGGATTTGCTACAAGTTTAAGTACGGAATCATTATCACAGAACAGTAAGGTTGGTCCCTTGACTTGTACTCCGAGATCCTTAAGTAAGCCTCGTAACCAAACTACTTCACACACGGTTTTGGCCATAGATCGATACTTAGCTTTAGTTGATGAAAAAGAGACAATGGATTGTTTCTTTGTCTTCCATGAAAGTAAAGATTCCCTAAGTTTGATGTAGAAACCAGTAATAGATCTTCGACTCATGGGACAAGTCACATAATCAGCATCACAGTAGGCTGTCATTTCCATGTTGCAATCACAAGAAAGGAGAATCCCAAGTCCTAGGCATTTATTCAAATATCTCACAACTTTCAATGTAGCATTCATATGAGACTATTTTGGATTATGCATGAACTGACTCAGTGTATGGACCGCATAACATATATCTGGTCTGGTCATAGTAAGATAGATAAGTTTCCTGACTAGTTTTTAATAGCCTGATGGATTTTTGAGTAACGAGTCATTATCTGTAGATTCTAGACTCACATCATAATCAGCAGTGGTCAACTTGATATTGTGCTCAATAGGAATAATTGATGATTTGCATCCTGATAGACCTGCCTTCAATATAATTTCTAAGACAAATTTCCGTTGGCTAAGAGAAATCCCTTACTTTGAACAAGCTATCTCAATTCCAAGAAAATATTTGGGTGGTCCCAAATCTTTAATATGGAAAGTGGAATGTAAATACTTCTTGAGACTTATCATAGCAAATTCATCATTTCTCATAATAAGTATGTCATCAACATATATCATCAAGTAGATAAACGACATACTTTTTGTCCATGTAAATAAGTCATAATCATGTATGGACTATTTGAATCCTGCTCCTATAAGTGCATCCGTAAACTTTGCATACCACTGTCGAGAAGCCTGCTTGAGACCATATAAGGATTTGTGGAGACAACATACTCTAGACTCCCCCTGTCTCCGTAATCCCGGTGGAATGCCATATAAATTTCCTCATCCAAATTACCATGAAGGAAAGCATTGTGGACATCCATTTGGTGCAATGACCAATCACAAAATGCAGCAATTGCCAAGAAGGTGCGAACTGTAACATCTTTCGCTACTGGAGAGAAAGTTTCATGGTAATCGAAACCTTCTCGTTGAGTGAACCCTTTGGCTACCAATCGAGCCTTATATCGTTCTACGGACCCGTTGCCTTTATATTTAATCTTGTGAACCCATTTGCAGCCAATCGGTTTTTGATGAGGCGGTAAAGGGACAATGTCCCATGTATGATTCTCCATTAATGCATGCAATTATGTTTCCATGGCTTTTTGCCATCGTGGATCATTCACTACCTCATTATATTGGGATGACTCTATTTCTTTAGACACACGACTGATGCAGCACATATGATTTGATGATAACTGATGAAAAGAGACATATGAGGAGATAGGGTAACGAGTACCTGAGGATTTGTAGCCGCACAAACATAGTCCTTTGTCCATGTGGGTGGATGCTTAGCATGCTCAGATCGCCGTGGTTGGTTATTATGTGGAGGTACTAAAGAAACTTGTGATTCTTCAGTTGATGCTAGAGATGCTGTTATTGGTGAAGAAGTATCCCCTTCCTCATTCAGTGTATCGAAAGTATCCACGGTTACTGTTGGAGAGGAAACTGTACCTTGTGGCAAATATGCTAGAGGTGCAATGATATAGGATTGTCCGAGGAGATAGATCTTCTTTAGATAAAAAACGATGAGTATCTATGCCCCTATCAGTCCCATCGTGTAAAGATAAATCTTCAGCAAAAGGAAATATATTCTCATGGAAAATTACATCCCTATTGACAAAGAAATCCCATTTGATGGATTGAAAACCCGATATCCTTTTGTGAGAATTGGATATCCCATAAAGATGCATTGTCTAGCTCGTGGACTTAATTTATCCCATGGCCCCACTGTAGTCACATAGCATAAACAACCAAGTGTTGAAGTTCTGGTTTCTTTCCATACAACATTTCAAAAGGTGTCTTCTTGTTAAGAACACAACTTGGCATTCGATTGATTAGGTAAGTTGCGGTGACCACACAATCTCCCCAAAAAGTCTCGGGAATGGAAGCTTTGAATTTAAGAGCACGGGCTACTTGTAATAGGTGACGGTGTTTACGCTCGACAATTCCATTTTGCTATGGGGTATAGATGCAAGAATTCTCATGCAAAATTCTGTTTGAAGATAGAAATAATGCACATTCATTATTGAAGAATTCCCTTCCATTGTTAGTACGAATACGTTGAATTGATTTCCCAAATTGATTTTTGGAGAGGGAGAGAAAATTTTTGAGATGAGAAAGAACTTGACTCTTTGATTGCATCAGAAATACCCATGTGGCATGAGAAAAGTCATCCACAATTGTTAGGAAGAAATGAGAACCATCAAGATTGGGTGTGTGATAGGGCCCCCAAACATCAGCATGGATTAGGGAAAAAAGACTTTATGCACGAGATTTGCTATTTTCAAAAGGTACACAAGTTTGCTTTGCCAAAGGACAAATTGAACATTGGGGGTAAGGAAAACAGCAAAACGACCAAAATGACCCAATCTTCGATGACTAAGAAAAAGCTTATCATTGGTAGTAATGTTACACAATGATTGTTTATTCAATTAAGTACAAGATGAATTGAAATTATTGGAAAAACTAGTCCAAAAATACAGCCCTTGCCAATTTCTACCCAAGCCCATCTGTTTGCCAGTCGAAAGGGCCTAAAATAAACAATAATCAGGATTGAATAGGACATGACATGAATTTTCTTCACAAGCCCGAGAAATTGATATGAGATTGAAATGGAATTTTGGGACATAAAACATGTTCAGGAGTGTGATAAGAGAATTAAGAATTATTGTGCCAATCATTGGTAGCATTCCCATTTGGAAGTTGGACTAAAATAGGAAAGTCTAATTTTTTTGATTTCAAAAAAAGACTTTCATTACAGATAATGTGGTCATTAGCATCCGAATCAATTATCCAATCAGCCTTCGAAATTGAATTCATCAAATAATAAGAAGTACCTGTAAAACTTCCGATGCTATCAAAGACATCCAACTTCCTAAGAGCCTTCATAATCTCTTGATATTGATCATGGGTGATTGGCTGATTTGATCTATTAGTATGTTGCCTTGTCACCTGTAAAGCTGTCGGAAAATCTCTCTTCCCTTTCTCTCCATGTTTACCATGAAGTTTCTAGCAAGTATCAATTGTATGATGTGAACGCTTGCAATAATCACAGTATAACTTACATTTTCTTTTAAAATTTTGCCCATTATGCTTTGATGACATGGCAAAATGTGGTATGTTGGATGGTTTAAAAAAAGAAGCATTGCGGCCTCATTTGAGCCATTGGATCCATGCGCGGAAAAGAGCGATGTGGGTCATCCGATCTTGCTAGAGAGATAAAATGTGGGCCGTCGGATCTAGTGGATGGGTTAAGCCCTCTCGGACCCTCAGATCGGATCATTTGATCCTGGCCGTCCGTTCCTTTCTTGAAGGTTTTAGGGTTTGCTCTTGCAAACCAGACTTGCGTGCACCCATTTTCGTTTGTGCTCTCTAGTCGCGGCTCCTCCATGACACGCATGAGCTACGAGCGCCATCCCTTCCCCGAATCTGTGCAAATCGAAGCCAACAAGACGCTAGCTTTCTTCCTGGACAACGAGCTGATAAATCCGGCCAAGTGATGGCATGGTTCCATTGCCAAAATCTGAGATCGAAAATTTTGGTAAGATTTGTTCAATATAGCAGAAATCTTGCAACCCTTTCCCTCTCTCTTATGGCGTGGTACTGCTGCAAGGTAAGATTTTGGCCTTTTAATTTCTCCTCGATTGCCTCCAATTCGTTCCATAAAGCTGGTAATTTGTTGTAGATAGCAGCGATGCTCATGTTTCCCTGTTTTAGATCGAGAGTTGTTGGGTCAAATAAAATTTTTTAACCTTGTCTAATTTTCCATGCATTTCTTTGATATTCTCCCACATTTTTCTCAAATCTTCCGTCAGAGGAAGTCCGGCTGCGACTTCGGTGGTAATGCAATTGTCGATCCATGTTCGGACTAATTGATTGCATTTCCTCCATAATCGCGCCATTCGTTCATCCGACGAAATCAGTAATGTGCCATCGATAAAAACCTCTTTATCTTTTGTGACCAATGCTCGTCGGAACTCCACTGACGAGCTGGAATAATTGTCAGGCCCTAATAGTTGTTGAGTGATGAGCCGCAACTCCGGCCTGTCGCCCATCACCGTGTAGAGTGAATCATTGGGCTCTAGTCGATTGTTGGCGGCGAGAAACGGATACGGCAAGAAACCGGGTTGGCAAACCGGGTAGGGATTGGCCCCGGACCTAGAATACCCAGTTCGGATGAATAACCCGCATTCGTTGGATTCGGCCCAATGGTTGGGCTTGCCCCGAGAACGGTTGGTGGGCCTCCACTGGGCTGAGCTATTTCTCCGAGGCCTTGGCCCATCGACTATGGGTTTGTTTGTGTGGGCCCATAAATCCATGGGCCGGGTGCCATCTGGAATAGGCAACCACTGGATGGATTGCCCTAAAACATGTTGGGCCGCGATCGGTTGTCTCGAAATGGCTTGGCCCGCGATGGGCTGTCCTTGGTTTGGCTGGGCCTGGGTTCTTGGCTCCTGCTCCATGATGTGTTCTTGCTGCACACTTGATTCCTCTGGGGTGGTTTTTCCTCCAGAAATCGATGAATCTTCCTTAACCATGGTGTTGGTAAGAAAGAGAACAATAAGAAGAATTTTTTTTTCTTGATCTTTGAAGTACTTAGATATTGATTCCTACACCGGAGTGCTAACCTTGTTTTGTAGGTTTAGTGTACCCACAACAACAAAGGGAAGAAACATCCAGGTGGCAATCAAAGGATGCGGAAGTCAAAAGAAAAGAAACGCTCACTCTAGTATCATGTCAGAAAATAAAGAGGAAACGAGAAGGATATCGAGAATGAGAGAGAGAATGTATTCTGTGCACTTCATTGATTGTTTCAATGTACAATGAGAATTAAATAATATAGAGGATGTTCAATGAATAAGGAAGTATATCTTATCTAATCCTAGTATATTAGATCTAATTCTTGATTAATACAAAATAATCAATTACAATATCAAAGATATATCTAGTGTAATTTGGTGGATCTTTGGCATATCTTCCAACAATAATAAAATTGATCATATATTGTGTTTGATTCTTGCCCAAAATATGATAAAGTCAAACAATAGGCGGATATAATCTAGATAAAAGTATCTCATAAGGAGGTGGATGAAGGTGGACATGATTTTTTATGTTCATAGTATAATACTTTTCTTGAATAATAACTTCTTAAATTAATAAAAATTAAATGTGGATAACAATTCTATTCTAATATAAAAAATTTAAAAATAACAATAAATTTTTTTTTTAATTTATTCATTTTTTTTTTTTATATTTTTTTTGTATTTCTTTCTACTCCATATATATATATATATATAGATATAATAGCATCAATATTTATTATATATTTTAGGTATATTAGTATATTATTTATATAATTTATTATTTAATAATTTTTTTTTCCAAGGAATGATGGAAGGGAATTAAAAGAAATAAAAATAGATGGAAAAATAGTAAAAGTATAAGTTAATAAAGATGAAGTAGGATGGCCAAGATTTTAAATGAACAAATTCAAATTCGAAAGGGATCTTTCTAATTCTCCAAGGATGAGAGGCAATGAGATTTCTAAAAAAAAAAAAAATCATTCTTATTCTCCTTGGTATTTCTAATTCATGTTGAAGTTTCACGATTCCTTTGTAATTCTCTAGTTTATGTTAAAACTCAAAATGATGAGAAAATCGAAACTCCTTTTCCTCAATAACTCTCTAATTCACGTCACAACTCCACAAAAGAAGTAAGAAAGTCAGAATTTCTCCTCCCTAGCTTTGCAGTTTATGAGTTTCATGAAAGTGACAAGAGAGTCAAAGCGCTATACTTTTCCCCAAAAAAAGAAGGTGAGTGATCATGTTTTCTCTCTTTTTCTAGATTTAGCATTTGTTGGCTAATCTACCTCATTAGTGTTGTTGTAGCTTGTTTACATCTCTTATTATAGTCGAACCCGTGGCACTAGAATGCTTCAATTAGCTCCTTTGCTATTTAAAATGTAAATCATACGATAATCATGGATAGGTTTTTTCGGATTACTTTTGTTTGTATGGATTTATAATTTTTGTAGCAGTGAATTGTGGAAGATTCTTACAAATACCATTTGTGCATTTTTAGATTTATTTGCATTGATATATCATTCACACCAAATAATTGATATGATAGAATATGAAATAGTTCGATTTTAATATTGCGATTCCCAAATGGTGGATATGATATTAAAAAATTAATGAATTTTATATCATATTCTATCTAGTCATATTTTGACTAAAAATCAAAGTAATTAAACACAGCATTAATGCTTGCATTGATTTACATATCAAAGGATTCTTGATGAACGACATTCGAAAGACTTCTTTTCTTCACAATATACAGATTGGACAAGTCTAGGCTTATTGTAGCCTAACAATGTGCGTTGACAAATTCATTTAGCCTAGCAAGTCAATAAATCAACTCAAATCCGATGTGATTGTTGAACCTAACCTTGCTTAACAAAGAAAGAATATGGAATTTATCATGTGAAAAACCAGATGCAGAGAGTTTGCTCCTAGACAAACGTATTGATTATAGAAAGTCAAATAGTCTAGTAGCTTGTAGCAAAAGAGTTGGAATGTCGCACGTCTTGTACAGTCAATAATAATATCTTATGGAAGCATCAAGCCGTTCTTATCATATGTCGCTTGGCTTACTCAAGGACGAAAGGAACGACTGGCCACGTTCGATGTCTCCAGAGTTTTTGTCCTATTTCGATTAGGAAAATTATTTTGTCTTGTCCCTTAAAAGTTACAAGTGTGATTTTTGGATATTTCACACGATATTTCTATTCATCATGCGTCTAATGGGTTCTCGTTTTACTAAGAAATTAAACAATTTCACAATACTTTGCGCTTGGAGATTTATTTGAATAAATGGAAAATCCGTGTTTGGGAACGCATAGAAAGGTTGCATCACGAGGAGGAATCAATGGATGGACTTGCATTTCAAGTAATCTTGCTCCTTAGATGACATTCCTTTTCAATTATTAGGAATTGTAAAAGGCCTCGGTCTTCTAAGAAAGAACAAATTTCACTGCTGATTAAAGACGGCCGTCAACCGGCGATGGTCTCGGCGATTGTGATAGAGTTAGGATTTTTTTTTAATTGTTTAGTGATGTTAATTGAAATCTCAACATTAAGTATTGCCGGTACACCCAATTCCGCTTTTTGGGGAACCCTATACCATGTGGAATCCAATTTCACATTCTGATTTCTCTGGGGACATGAAAAATGTAGATAGTTAAATCTCAATGCTAAAGAACTCCAATTCTGTATCGAACTAAACAACGACAAGATTATTTTATTATCGGGCTGTCAAAATAGGGCAAAATTCAGGGCTAAATTAAGCCGATGACACTAACTTATTAATGGTTTTATCATATATTTGTGTACTCAATCACACAGCAGTAATTCTGCATCAAGCCCACTCTCTTATTTTAGATTTGATGAGCCTCTATTTCATTAAATTTTGGGGCCGAGCAGCTAATTCAAGCCCATCAAGACGAGTCGAAAATGTAAATTTAACATGCGTTTACTGAAGGGAAAACGTGTACGGATCTGCTAACTACTTGGGCTTTTTCACGAGGCCGATGTCCATGGCAGTAGTTTTCTCGTGCATCCTCCTGCGGAACTTTCGTCATCGTTGTTGTCTTGTCAGGTAGTCAGGATCGACTGGCCTCGCTGTACCAAGAAGAGTCGTCCTGTAACTCGCTGGCGATAACGTGCGGGCCTAAACGAGCCTTAGAAATTTGATGACTGGGAGTGATTGGTTAGCAGAAGCGGCGGTGATCACGGACGACGTCCTCCCTCTCCGCCTGTCGCCATCTCCATCTCCACCTGAACCTTCAACCTCTTCCTCCAGGGCCAGGGCCAGGGCCAATTTCAAATCCTCCATTACTTTCTTTAGTTAGTTCTCTTCTGTGCCGGCAGTGCTGGACTGTATAGAACGTGCAATTTCTTCTCGTCCTTCGTGTGTGCATTTACATGTATTTAAAAAGCATAATGATATCGAGGTTAATCTAATATGACTTGCATCTCCGAGCGGAGAGAGAGGGGCTGCGTTTTATGTATTTTGGCTCTTCGAGGGGGTGTTTTTGTCAATCACATTCACATCAATAGGATGCCGGAGAAAAGTTAGGGATCCATCCCGTCTTTTGTCCCGTATCGAAAAGTCACAACAGCTATCTTCTCTATAAATCCCAGTGTCAAGTGCTGACTTCTTGCGATCGGAGATGTCCAATAAAATTGGAATGAAACAGATGATTATCTAGACCTTTACGTAAGGATAACACGCACCAATCAAGAAATGATCCAATTAAGGATATTATTCAAGAAATGATCCAATTATTATTTATTATTATTACTTTACTTTTTAATTTTGTTTCGCTACAAGTTTCATAGCAAGTGCTAACATGAAAATTTTAGTTATTCAGATTCATTATGCTGGAAATTTAGTATGAGTTAAGAACTTTTTTTTTTTTTTTTGGTTCTTTTGTTAAATATTAAAGAAAGATTGTACAGGAAATGAAATTTCCTCGATAAATTATTCTGGAAATTTAGTACGAGTTAAGAACATTTGTTTTTTTTTTTTGGTTAAATATTAAAGAAAGATTACACAGGAAAATAAAGTTTCCTCTAACATGGGCTGTGAACAATAACGGAATTTACTTCATCACTTTCATGCATTTATTGGTGCAGTAATGTTCAAAATCTGGGATAATTACTAAGAAAGTCCTAAATTTATTATATAATTACTAATTTAGTCTTAAATTTTCAATTTAGCTAAAATTTTGATGATTTGTTAATATAATCCTTCTATTTAAAATTGGCTAAAAATCACTAACATAGATGCCAAGTATGCTACGTAATATGGTTGATATCGACATAGACATTTTTAATTTTTTTTTAATTTCTCCTTCCTTTCTTTTTTTCCTTTGTTTCCCCTCATTTCCCTTCATTGATCACTGGGCCTCGCGATGGCTGGCGGAGGTCTCTAGCCATAGGCAAAGGCTCCAATGCCCTCATCGGATTTGGTGAGGGGAGCCCTTGTTGGTTGAGGGGGCGAGCCGATCCCCACATCAACCTCTAATAAGGCTCACCTTCATTGACAGGGTTGGGCGGCAACTCTTGCTAGCCCTATATCCAAAAACCCAAAAAAGTTTTTAAAAAAAAAAAAAAAAGAAAGTCATAAAAATTTAAAATATTATTAAGATATTATTTAAAAAGTGCCACATTAATGCCGACAATTCATATCAGTAATTTATGGCTAAAATTGGTCGAATGGACTCAATTGGGAAGAAGTGGAAATGTTTATGACTTAATTAGCAAAATTAAAAGATTTAGGACTCAATTGATGGATTTAGGACTTTTTAGATAATTTTTCCTAATGAACTAATGTGGCTTTAGACTTATATCACGTGGAATTAACCATAATCTTTCTCTATCAGGAAAATTGTCCAAAAAGTCATAAACCTATTGTACCTTTATCAATTTAATCATAAACATTTTAACTTTACCATTTTAGTCCTAAACCTTTTTACTTTTTGCCAAATGAGTCTATCTGGCTAAAAAATGCTAATGTGGACGCTGGTAGTGCCACATAGGATTGTTGGCGCTAATAAAGATAATTTTGAATAATATTTTATTTTTAAATTTAAATTTAAATTTTTATTTTTGGCTTTCTTCTTTTCCTTTTTGGTGGTAATCAGCTAGCCTAGCCTAGTTGGGCCTTGCCCACCATAGGTGAGGCTCGACTCGATGAGGGCAAACCTTGGCAAGGGTTAGCCTCGCTTGGGTGAGCCCCATCGAGGGCTCCCCTTGCCTAGCGTTGCCATTACTTGGCCGACGACTTGTGCAAAGCTGCCCTCACTTGGCTTGCGAAAGGCCAGCCTTGTCGAGCCTTGGTTGTGTGAGGGCTCACTTGTCCAGGGCTCACCCTCACTCAGTCGAGCCTCGCTTGTGGTAGGCTGGCCACTAGAAAAGTAAAAGAAGAAGGCCAAAAAGAAAAAAAGAATAGACAAAAAAGAAAAAAAAAATTCAAAATTCAAAAAAATTAAAATATTATTAAAAATTATATACGTCGCACCTTGGTAGTCCTATGTGGCACCACTAGTGTCCATGTGAGTATTTTCCAACCAAAATTGATCATATGAATTTAATTTGCAAGAAGTGAAAACGTTTGAAAATTGAATTGATAAATTTAAAAGGTTTAAGACTAAATTGACAAAAGTGTAATAGATTTATGACTTTTTGGATAATTTTCCTTTCTCTATCTCTTTATCTTTTGATGGTTCATAGATATAATTTTTGGTAAATTAACCATGACATTCCCTCCATTTAGTCCCAATTTAGCACATTAATCGCATATACCATCTATAGATTTTGTCCGATTTGGCACGGTGCCATTATTTGGCCCAATTTTTAATTAGTTTTCATTTTACTCACTCTCTCCAAGCTATGACATTGAAATAGAGACTTAGTGCATTGCAAAGAGGACGCTCGATCAGATGTCGAATTGCAAGAAAGACTCAATGGAAACAGACGGATGGAACCTACTTTCCATGTTAATGTGACAAGATCAGAGATGGAGAGAGATGGAGAAATAGAAGGTGTGAGCTCACCAAGCATGGGAGATGGAGAGAGTGGGGTTTATTCGGTAACATTTCTGTTTTGTAAAATAATTTCTTTTCAGAAATAGTATTTTTCTATTTTTATTCTTTGGAATAATTTTTGAATAAAAGAACATGTTTGATAATTATGCAAAATTTCTATTCTTGGAATAAAAAAAAAGTGTTTGGTATGATTCACAATTTTTTTTTGTAATGTACAATTTCTTTTAATTTTTTAATAATTTTTTTAAGATTTTTCTTTTTCCCCTCTCTTTTTTCTTCTTGCTCCTCCTCTAGCTGGCGGTGGCAGCGAATAGCAAGTAGTGGCGGCGTTCGGCAAACGGTGCAAATGGTGGCAACAGATGGTAGGTTGCAAGTGGCGAGGAAGAAGAAGAAAAGAAAAAAGAAAAGAAAGAAAATGACATATTTCTAGAAATTATTTCCGGGAATAAGAAATCATTTTGTTCTACCTTTTATTTTTGTTCCAAATCTATTCATCGACTACTTTTTTATTCCAAGGAATAGAAAAATTAGTTGACATTACCAAATGAATTTCTTATTTATTTATTTATTTCGAGAAACAAAATAACAAAAATGATGAGAAATAAGAAAATTACCAAATGGAGCTTGAGTGCTTTGGAAACGATTAAGGAAAACTGGAAAGTCTACTCGCTTTCCCTTCTAGTGGTGGAAGATCACCACCGACAGGAATGCTACGGAGTGATTTTGTGTATCTTTAATCATTGGCTTTTGTCTAGATAGCAATTTTTAGACTTGATGTTTAGGCTCTTTCAATCCACAAATTAATCAAAGCTACCTTGGATGAATTAATCTAATTAGTCATTTTCGATCAATGCGGGTATGTGGCACGCACATACATTGAGGTCAAGTTACATTCGTGTCTCCTCCAACAAAGTTTTTCATAATTGCTCGACATGATTTTCACTTGAGATAATTACTAAAAAAATTTTAACCTATTGTATGGATATAGATTCAATCTTAAACTTAGTCTTTCTAAATAATATAAGCCGAAAATCGCTAAAATGGATGGCACAGCCGGTATTGCAAGGATAATTTTTGTCATTTAATATATATATATATTTTTTTTCTTTTTTGCATTTTTTCTTTTTCTTTATAAAAATGAAAAAGTTATTTATGTTAATATCGGCCATGCCACGGAGGATAATTGGTGGTCTCGTCAACAATTTCCGGACAAAATTGGATGGAAAGACTACATTGAAAAATCATCAAAAGATTTATAATTAAATTGGCCAAATTAAAATTTTAGAACTGAATTAGTTTTCACATGATAGGTTTAATATTTTTTTTTTCATAATTTCTCTATATTAGGTCCTATTAGATGGAAAAATGAGTTAATTTTTTCCTTTTAAATTAGTTGTCAAGAGCAGCATGACATAACATAAAAAGCCCAAAAAAAAATAAAATGAAAGGGCCCTACATGTACATGCATCGAATGATTTGTGTCCCACTCCTAGTCACGTTTAATTATAATTGACAATGATGAGTTGATGACCAATTGGTCGAGCACAATGCTGTGGTTGTGGCAATGCAATCGATGCCGAAAGATAAGCAGTTCCACTCTCCCACTTATAAAGTCGAATCTAGTGCTAGTGCTAGATTATCTGGTACGTGCAATTTTCTTCTTTGCCATCTTCTAATTTTATTATAAAAAAAAAAATGTGTTTCACGTCATTTGACTTTTCAAATGGGTGATTATGTCAATCGCATTTGTGGAATGGAAAGTAATCCCTGCAGGAAAAAAATAGAGCAAGTAATGCCATACTTATCCCATATTACAAACTCATGACAGCTTCCTTCTATATAAAAACAAACGTGTTAGGTGATAAGGCTGTCTCTACAAAAACGTGGGAGAATTGTCCAAAAATTCCTAAACCTATTACAATTTTGTCAATTCAGTCCTAAACCTTTTAATTTTGTCGATTGAGTCCTAAACCTTTTGTCAGTTTGCCAATTGAGTTCATCCGGCCAATTTTGACCGGAAAATGCTGACGTGGATGCCGGTGGTGTCACGTAGGACTACCGGCATTGACGTGAACAATTTTTAATAATATTTTAATATTTTAATATTTTTAAATATTTTCTGTTTTTTTCCTTTTTTATTTTTTTTTCTTTTTGGCTTTTCCCTCGCGGGGGCCGGGGTTGGCCTCACCCGACGTCACCGTTGCTCGGCCGGGCCTTGCTAGATCTGGCGAGGGGAGCCCTCGCCGGGCTCACCCTCGCCCAGGCTAGCGTCGACCTTGCCCAGACCAGATTTGGCGAGGCCGGCCCTCGCCCCTGGCCGGTCGGGCGTCGGCCTATGGCCAATGGCCAGCTGTCGCCCGCCTGACCAAGGGCGAGGCCGACGCTCGCTTGGGCGAGGGCTCCCCTCACTAGATCTGGTGAGGCTAGCCCTCGCCGGGGCCAAGGCTAGCCTCGCTCGGCCGGTGGCCAGCTGGCTGTGGCCGGTGGCCGGTGGCCGGCCATCGGAAAAGGGCAAGGGAAAGCCAAAAAAAAAAAAAAAAAAAAAAAAAAACAGAAAATATTAAAAAATCAAAAAATCAAAAAAATTTAAAATATTAAAAAATCAAAAAATTTAAAAAATTTAAAAAATTTAAAAATTTATTAAAAATTGTCCACGTTAGCGCCGACAGTCCTACGTGGCACGGTTGGCGTCCACGTCAGCATTTTCCGGCCAAAATTGGCCGGATGGACTCAATTAGCAAACTAACAAAAGGTTTAGGACTCAATCGGCAATATTGAAATGTTTAAAACTAAATTGGCAAAACTGCAATAGGTTTAGGACTTTTTAGACAATTCTCCCCAAAAACGTTAAATAAAATTGGAACAATATATAGAAAAGATTAATAGTGCCCCTGCACAATAATGATGTGCACAAATCGAGAAATGCTCCAACCTAAGATAACTTAATGATATATTTGCCTTCACCTTAATTTTCATACATCAACACTAGATGAGTAAAATCAAAACTTAGCATCCAATCGCCAAAGCAAATTGCTATAACAGGAAAAAAAAAAAAAACAATGCCGAATACCCTCTCAGTCTATACATACATTATCATATGAGGATTTATTGAAAAGATCCATAATTGGACATAAGTTTTGAATCTTTCACCTATGAAAATCAAAGTAACGGCAAAATCATTTAAGTTCAATGACCGCAGACTGCATCCCATAGCAATCATAGATCCACCATGTCACTTACTATACTGATGAACGTGCGGTACAAGAGAGACAATGGTAAACCTGTTGAGGCAGCCTGAAATCTTCCCTTTCTGTCATTAGGTTCCTAGTTTTTGAATTCGTCGATCTTCATAAACAAGAAAATGCAATGGTGTTTGCTCATGCCTGCTTATTTGATTACTATCATTGAGGGTGGCCCATGCACATCTAGAAGGCATTGCGCTAGGCACATGGACCTCACGTGCCACGGTGAACATTAGTATCTCTTCTCTTCTCTCACTCTATGCTCTCAATACTTGCACTGATTTACATATGAAAGGATTCTCGATGGATGAAAGCCGAGAAAGACTTATTTTCTTCACAATATTTAGATTGGCTGAGTCCGGGTCAATTACAGTCGAGACAATGTGTATCTATAAATTTATTTCAGCCTATCAAGTCAAGAAATTAACTCGAACCAACAGTGATTGTTGAGCCTAACCTTGCTTAACAAAGAAATAATACCTTATCTTCTCATGTAAAAACCAAATGCAAGAATTTGCTCTTAGACAAATATGTTGACACATTAGAAAATCAAAAGTCTTGTAGCGTGTACTACAGCAAAAGAGTTGGAATCTCACACGTCTTGTGTAGTAAATAATATCTCATGGAAGCATCAAGCCGTCCTGGTCAAACGTAAATTGGGTCACGGAAGGACGAATCGTCGGGTAAGTGGCCAATTGCCAGCATTTCTATGTGTCCGAAATTTTTGTCAGATTTCGTTAGGAAAACTATTTTGTCTTGTCCCGTAAAATGACGTGTAATTTTCGGTGCCTCCCACAAACTTTTATTTATTTTTCTTTGGTTACATGATATTTTTAGATACAACATACGGGATAATATCACAAATAGTTTTTAAACTTTGGTCTAAGGGATAATATGACCTTAAACTTTTAATTCATTTAATGTGATCTTTGAACTTTAATTCAACGTGGATGTTGTTCTTGGATTTTCTATATGTACAATGCAATTTTTGAATTAAATGATAATATTCAATGTTATCATTCCATTAATTAAAGATGGGGACAACAATGAAATTTTTTTATATAGTTTGAGAGTTAAAATGAACATGTACAAAAATTCAGGAATCACATTAAACAAATTAAAAATTCAGTAGATCATATTGCACATTGGTTTGAAATTTAGAGACCTTTTATGTCATTTTCTAATGTTATTGGAAATCTATTTCATGTGTCTAAAGGGTACTCGTTTGGTAAGGAATTAAAAAATCACAGCATATTGGGCGTGGTAATTTATTTAAAATAAATGGGAAATTCGTGTTTGGGAACGTCTAGAAAGGTTGCTTCATGAACTTTCCCCTCTCTCTCTCTCTCTCTCTCTCTCTCTCTCTCTCTCTCTCTCTCTAAAGCCGGAGTTACTTATGTCGCATTTGCAGTCTCACATTAAATGGTTGTTGAAGCCTCGTTTTTCCATGACGAGAAATCGACGGATGGACTCGCAATTCAAGTAATCTTGTTACTTGGATGACATTCCTTTTCAATTATTTGAATTGTAAAAAGTCCCGGCCTTCGAAGAAGGAAGACTTTTCACCGGTGATAGTAGACGGCTAGCGGCCGGTGACTCGCAGTGGTCTCGATAGATTTTTGATAGTTTGGTGATGTTAGGCAGGCAAAATTACCAAAAAAGTAATACATTTTAAAAAGTCAATTCAGCACTAAATTTTCAAGTTTTCCAATTTAGTCCATTCCAATCAATTTTGATCGAAAATCACTAATACTCAATCAACACTAAAGTGAACAGTTTTATAATTTATTTATTTATTTTTCATTGTAACTGGCAAGGGACATGACCACATTGCCCATATCTAGTGAGGGCTCACGAGCCCTGTTCATCTTAGTTGGCCAAAATGAAAAAAAAAAGAAAAGAAAAGAAAATCATTTTTTTGAAAAAAAATAATTATTATTTACATCAATGCCTATTGTTCTATATGGTCTAGCACTAGCATGTACATTAGCTATTTCCGGGCAAAATTAGCTAGAATAACAAAATTAATAAAGTGTCAAACGATGTAGGACTAAATGGCCAAATTAAAAGGTTTATAATTAAATTTGCATATGTACAATTGATTTATGATTTTTTTGGTGATTTTCCCATGTTAGCAATGTGGCATTGGAATCTCACTAATAAGTGTTTGCTAGAACACCCAATTTCGCTTTTTGTGGAATCCTTGTACAATATGAAATTCAATTTCACAATTTGATTCCTCTACGGACATGAAAAATGTAGAAATTATAATTTAACTACTTAAGAAATCCAATTACGTATCGTACTAAAACAAGGTTGAGATTTTTTTTTTTCCGGGTTGTCAAAATAGCGCTCAGTTTAGGGCTAAATTAAACTGTTGCTCGCTAGAGGACTCACTTATTTTTGATTTTATAATATATTTGTGCACCGACTTAGACAACATGATTTTGCTAAACCCCAACTCCATTCTTCGTTGTACGAGCTGGTACCTCTCCCGTCCCTCTCTCTCTTTCCACGTGAGGATGCTCCCTTCCTTCTTCTTTTTTTTGGGCCAGCCGCTAATCTGAACCCATCAAAATAAGTCCAAAAAGAAAGTCATAGCACACCTAACACACTTGAGAATTCGTCGTTGATGAAAACGAAATCCTACGTAATCCAATTACTTGCACCGCAATCCCGGAACATCGGATGCCCCATTTCATAATGGAAAAATAGAAATCGACCAAAAGTCTTGTCATGGAGATGGCACCATTCAGAAGATTCAGCATATGATCAAAGGTCTTTCCCGTTGTAGGACGGTAATATACGTTTAGTGAAGGAAATATTTTGTACGGATTGGCTAGCGTCATTGAGCTTTTCACAAGGCCAATGCTCACGGTGACGATTTTGTTATGCATCGTCTGGTTGGAACTTTTGTCATTGTTGTATCCAACGACAGTAATTTTGTAATCTCATAAAGTGTACCCCTCCAGTTCTTCCCTCTCTTTATTCATTTTTCATCGCTAGAGCTGGCAAAATGGGTAATAAACTCATACTATGACCAATTTTTAGTTAAATGGGTTATATATGGGTTAAGTGAAAGTTTAATATGGATCATAAATGAGTCAAGTGAAAGTTAAATATGAGTCAGAAATGGGTCTAAAAAAGTAAAA
Source organism: Eucalyptus victrix (assembly GCA_016097545.1). NCBI lineage: Eukaryota > Viridiplantae > Streptophyta > Magnoliopsida > Myrtales > Myrtaceae > Eucalyptus > Eucalyptus victrix. The sequence continues at coordinate 26,474,768 of CM027840.1, read as the reverse complement.
CACAAAAAAAAAGGAATTACTGCCGCCCTCCCCTACTCCACTACTCTTCTCGCACCGTTTCCCTCACCGTCATTACCTCCTCGTCCCTTCCTTGCCCCTCATCTCCAATTTCTCCTCCTCCTCCTCCGCCTCTTCCACCCTCCCATCCCTCTCTTTTCGCGGCACAAGTCACCGTCTTTCCCAACTGCGACCTTCATCTCTGGCTCGCCTGTCACCATCTCGTCACCTTCTTCGTCTTCTTGTCTATACGAAAGACGAAATTGAGGCTACTCTAATATGACCGACATCTTCCAGTGGACTGATAGAGAGGCTGCGTTTTAAATGTCTAATGGTTTTCCGAGTGGGTGTTTATGTACATCACATCAGCTGGATGGAAAGTAATACTTGGAGGAGGAAAGCAGGGCAAGTCATCCCATCTTTGTCCCTCGTCGGATCCTCACGACAACTTTCTTCTCTATAAAAGCCAACAAGCCAACGTGGTCGTTCATCGCATTGTCTGTTTGGAAGCATCCAATAAAATTGGGACGATAGGAAGAAAATTAGCATGGCCCCGCACAAGGATGACTTGCACAAATCGAGAAATGATCCAATTTTTTTTTTTTTTTTTTTTTATTTACTTAGCAACATTACTTTCTTTCGTTAGTTCTCTTCTAAGCGAATTAATTAGACCAGTTACTTTTTTTTTTTTTTCACTTCACGGTTATTAGCAAATGCTAACATGAAAATTTAAGTCATTAGGATAAAATATTTTCAATGATTTTCCAGTCAAAATCTTAATATGAATTCAAAAAATTATCTGCATGTTCTCATGAAAAAACGAGTTTACTTCCTTATACCGTAGCGAAAGAGCTACCTCGACAAAACTCCTATAATACCCATCTTTTGCCGTGCATTACATCGTATGGTCATACGGATTCCTACAAAAACAATGAACTAATGGTCCATAGATACAATTTTTTGATGAATTACCTCTTGAGCTCAGTAGACACGAGATTGAAACTCAAACTGAGTCCATTGCAAAGAGCAACCATGATCCGATGTCGAACTGCGAGAAAGGCTCAACCCACCGATGACATTGTTTTCACGTCAATGCGATACGATGGGAGATGGAGAGAGACAGAGAAATAGAAGGCATGGCGAGCTCACTGAGTTTGATGGAGAGAACCCATGGCGACAGTGATCGAAAAGGAAGCGCGAGATTGCGATGCTCAAGCGTCGATGGAAATGGAAAGAGCGGGTGCTCCGGAAACAGAGACTAGGAAATCTGGCAAGCGTACTCGCTTTCGCTTCTGCTGGTGGAAGATCACCTACAGCAGCACTACTTAGCGAAAAATAATTTCCGAAAAAATGTTTTTCGAATTTTTTGGCGTTCGTTTTACGGAAAAGTGGAAAACATTTTCCTCACTTGATTTCTTTTATCTCACACTTCTATAAATCCTCACTTCCTTCTCCCGTTTCTTTTTCTTCTTTTCTTTTTTTATTTGAATTATTTTTTAATTTTCTTTTTCTTTTCTTTGTTTCCTATCTTCTTCTTTCTTGGTTAGTCGTCAACCATTGCCGGACAAACCTTGAGCTCGTCGATCTTAAGCTTGCGCTCGTCAATTTGTCGAGCCTCGAGCTCGACACTGCGCTTGCCAATTTGGTGAGTTGGTCGTGGGCCATCGCTGTGGCTAGCGGCCGACCAAGAAAGAAGGAGATGGAAACCAAAAAACAAAAAAAAATGAAAAATGAAAAAAAAATTAATAATAGATTTTAAAAACTAAAAATAATTAAGATTCAATTTTTTAAAATAGGAAAAATCCATTTTAAAAATAAAATAATGAAAAAGAGTATATGAATGAAAAGATTTTCCTTACCTAATAGCAAAAAATATTTTCCATTTCATTTTTAGGTTTCATTTGAACACCGGAAAATAATTACATTTTCTTGGAAAATAACTTTGTGGAAAATATTTTCTAGAAATGTCTCACTATCCGTGAACTGAACGGAGCCTAAAAGTGATTTTGCATTTCTTCAATCATAGGCTTATGTAAGCTCTTCAGAACAAGCAATCCATGTGTAAGGAGCCTTGCTCTCTCGTTCTCTCTTTTCTCTCTCCATCGTCTTTTACAACATTTTAAAGTACGCATGACATGACAAAATTTCTAGTTTTCTATTCTTGGAACGAGTTTGAGACAGAAATCTATTTGGTAACGCAATTTCATTTTTCTATTTTTGGAATAGTTTTTTTTTGAAATAGATTTGAAATAAAGTTAAGAAGTTAAAATTTTTAAATTTTCTATTTTTGAAACAAAAGTGAAAAATGAAAATTATTTTCATCATTTAGTTTTGTCATTGCCGTGGCTCCGTTGGCCATGGATGGCCATTGGACTTTGGCCATTGGATGCCGATGCTTGCCATTGGTTGTTGGTCAATGGATGCCGAATGCCCACCACCGATTGTCGTGATGTCGGACGTTGGCCACTTGCCACTAAATGGATGCTGTCGCCTTTCCCTAGAAATAGAAATTTTATTTTATTATAAACGAATTTCTATTTCAGAAATAAAAATCTTAAGTCATTATCAAACATGCTTCTATATTGAGAAACTCATTTTAAGGAATAGAAATTAAAAAAATTAATTTTTGATAAAAAAAATTGACTTATATTTCAAAAATTTTATTAGGCACGCCCTTAATTATTGTTCTCTCCATGTTGCCAATGATGAGTTGATGACCATTGGTCGAACACAATGTTGTGGTCGTGGCAATGCCTTTGATGCTTAAAGATAAGTAGTTTCACTCTCCCCCTTGTAGGTTGATTCTCAGTGCCAGCTAAATGTCAGATCGTCCGGTAAATGCACTTTTCTTCTTTGCTTTCTTATAGTTTTATTTCAAAAACACAAGAGAATGTGTTTTACGTCTTTTTTATTTTGATTTTTCAAGTGGGTGTTTTTGTCAATCACATCAATTGGGTTGAAAATAATCCAACTTAAAGAAAAGCTGAATAAGTTATCTCATCATCTCATATTGGAAACTCATAACAGCTTTCTTTTCTATAAAAACCAACGTGTTTGGTGATAAAATTGTCTCTTCAGGACGTCCAATAGAATTGGAACGATACTGAGAAGGATGACAAGCATAAATCCAGAAATGGTCTAAATTTAATATTCCCATTTATCCATCATTAAGGGAGCGCTTTTTTTGCATCCGTTCTCTGCTTTTTTGCCAACCCAAGATAACTTAATGATATATTTACCTTCATCTTAATTTTCATACATCAACACAAGATAATTAAAATAAAAAATTAGCATCCAGACGTCAAAACAAAAGGCTACAAAATAGTAAAAAAGAAAAATGCCCGACACCCTCTTAGCCTATACAGTCATTATCATATGATGGATTTACTGAAAAGATCCAAAACTGGACATAAATTTTGAATCTTTTACCTATAAAATCAAGGTTGCTGCAAAATCATTTAAGTTTTTTTTTTTTTGGTCAGACAAAATTTAATGATCTGTATAAAAAGTTATAAACCTATTACAATATTATTAATTCAGTCATAATCTTTTTGCTTATTGTTGATTGAATCTATCTGACAAATTTTGGCTGAAAAATGTTAACATGGACGGCCGGCGTTGACGTGCTAATTTTAATAATATTTTCAATTTTGAATTTTTTTCTCTTTTTTTAAAAACTTTTTTTTTTTGGGCCAAGGTTTTTAGCCAACCCTTGCTGGCCACAAATGAGGGCTAGCTAACCCTCACTGACCCTGGGCGAGGGCCGCAACACCCTCGCAAGATTTGGCTAGGCGAGGGCCCCAAGCGAGGTTGCCCCCCTCACTTAGGGCTAGCCAAGGTCGCTGAGCCCTTGCCTGGCTAGATCTAGCAAGGGTATCGTGGCCCTCGTCTATTATAGGCGAGGGCTTGCATGCCCTCGCTTTGGCCGGCAAGGGCGTTGCAACCCTCGCCTAGGGCCAACAAGGGTCGGTTGCCCCTCGCTTGTGGCTGGCGAGGGTTGCCGGCCCTCGCTTGTGGCCAATGAGAGTGGCTCCGATGAGGGTGGCCGGCAAAACTCCAAACCCCTTGAAATAAACAAAGAAAAGTAAAAAGAAGAAGAAGAAGAAAAACCATAAAAATTTCAAAAAATTATTAGGGTTAATACCCTGAAAAACCCCAAAGACACCCGTGATAAATTTACCCCAAACCGGTATACTTTTGATAAATTTAGAAGAACTTGTGACAAAACCATCAAAATTTCATTAAATTTCATTGTTAAATTATTATTGACTAGTATACCAAAATATCATTAAAATATTATTAAAAACAAATTTATTATTTTAGGGTTTTTTGCGGTCGAATAAATTAATTTGGGGTAAAATTGTCATAAATGTACCACTTGGTGTACTAGTTTGGAGTTTTTCATGGTAAAAAAAAATGGTTTGAGGTAAACCGGCCATCCATAAACAGTTTGGGGTTTTTCAAGATAATTAAATTCATTTAAAATTGGCAAGATGGACTAAATTGGTAAAAAGTGAAAATGATGATTGATTGGCAAAATTAAAAGATTATGATTGAATTGGAAAAAGTGCAATAGAATAAGGACTTTTTGGATAATTTTCTTCCATTGATTGCATCCAATAGTAATCATACATCCACCACGTCACTTATTATACTGATAACCAGTGCAGATGCAGTATAACTCCATGAACGTGTGAAACAAGCGAGACAATGGTAAACCTGTTGAAGCATCTTGAAATCCTTTCTTCCATTAGGTGCCTAGTTTTTTGAGTTCATCGTCTTCGAAACGAGAACATGCAATGGTGTTCATGTCCGGAAGGCGCTACTGCAGAAGGGGTGTGGACCTCATGCACCACCTGTCAAATCACGCGTGGAGCTAATAATTTTCATCGCACATCTCATGAAAAATCCTTTTTGCTCCAATTAATCCTATCCTTTTCTAAAGGGTATTTTAGTGATAAATTATATAAGAACCGGATGATCCTATTTAGTCAAACACCTAGTGACAAACTCTCATGTTACTTTCATTAAAGTATTTTTTTTTTTATTGATGATATCGATATTAAGGATAGTGACCATCCAACTTTAAGGTGATCTTTACACGGATAAAAAGATTATTTAGCGCACTATATAACTTTAAAGTAGATTCGTTTTGAAAGAATTATTACCGTAGACCAATCCGAGCTTCAAGTCGGCAGGTTGCTTCTCCGAGTTCCTACCACGCAGCTCTGGCTTCAATGCTTGTTTTCTCGATAGCCGTTGAAACAAAAATGCGCGTAGCCAGCGGTGTTGGAACCAGACATTGTGGCATATCAAACCTAATTAACAGCAGCGGTTCGCCATAAAAGTGGCAGCTCTCCAGCGAAGTAGTACTCCATCAAGTAAATGCTTACCATAGACGAAACCGAATTCATGCTGTCGAATGGCTACTTACCTCTTCAACATGTTTCTGGAGTCGACTAGCGCCTATTAAAGAACGGGAGAATTACCATAAAAATTCTGAACTTATTGTAATTATGCCAATTCAATCTTAATCTTTTTTTGTCCAATTCAATCTTAAACATTTTGCATTTATACTAGTTTAGTCCATTCAAATAATTTTGGCAGATCGATCCCGATGTAGCGTTACCGCCGTTGACGTGGCATTTTTAAAAAAAATACATTTTAATATTTTTTTTTTTAATTTTTAATAATTATTTTCTTTTTATTTTTCCCCTTCCCCTACCCTTAGTGCCTATAAGGGCTGCAATGTCCTTGCTTGCCCAAATTTGACGAGGCCATCGCGGTCCTCGCCCAGACTAGGTGAGGGCCACGACATCCTCACTTGGCCAGATCTGGCGAGGGCATTGGGGCCCTCACCATATTTGGGCGAGTAAGGGCGTTGCGGGCCTTGCCCACTCACTTGGGCGAGGGTTGGCTGGCGAACCATGCTGGCACTAGGGGTAGGGGAAGGGGAAGGGAAAAAAATAAAAAAAAAAATAAAAGAAAAAAGAGAAAGATAAAAAAATTATAAAAAATAAAAAACTTCCAAAAATATCAAAATATCATTTAAAAAAATGCAAATCAGAGTTGGGAATATCACGTTAGCGCCGACCGTCCAAAATTAGCCGGATGGACTGAACTGGCACATATGCAAAATGTTTATGATTGAATTAGCAAAAAAAAAAAAAAAAAAAAAAAAAACAGTTTAAAATTGAATTGACAATTGAATTGGCAAAAAATAAAAAAGTTTAAGATTGAATTGGTACATTTGCAATAGGTTTAATACTTTTCTTTTGGAATTTCCCAATTAAAGAACTAGTAGCTCCATTTCTCCTTCTCCTCTCGTCTGATTTTCTCTGTTTTTCTCGCGCTTTCTGTTTTCTCAGTCTTTTCTTGGTTGTTCCCGGCAAGCATGTTTGCTGCCATGCTTAAAGGAAGGGTATTAAACCCGACCCCAATGACAACTTTCCATATCTCTTATGAAGAAACGAACAACAATCCAAACTCAAGAAGCAATAACACTCAATAGCGTACATAACGGTTGGGGTGGGATTTCATTGACTTTGATCATAGAAAGTGCAAAACAACATATGCCAAAACATTCCCTAACGTAAGAAAGTTATATGTGATCAAGCTTGTCTTTTTTTTGGTTGAAAATTTTGACTATTGACATTATTGAATTAGTATTTGTGGCTTTTGTTCTATTCTTCTGCCACTATTATTTTCACACATTCTAGCCATTCCATTTATGATTTACACAGATGCTTAAAGAAAGTGGCCATCATTGAACCAAATATGGACCAAACCAAATTGTTCAAGTAAGTTTGACTTGATTCATTGGAATAACTATATTAAAAGTTCTAAAACTTGTAACAAAAATATAATTGAGTTTTGTAAAATTTAGAGAATACAATTAAATCATAAAATTTGTTAAGCTAATGAAGATGATAGCCTGCAAACCCTTACCTACTCGCCGACCCTCGCTAACAGCCCAGCGAGGATTGCCGATCCTTGCCAACAAAGCATAACAGCCCCAAGGTCTTGGCTTTTTCTATTTCTTCTGTTATTTATTTATTGAGCTTTACTTCTTTTTTTTTTTTTCCTTTTTTCCTTTATCTTTTTCTAAACTTTTATCCTTTTTTCTTTTTAAATTCTCAATTATTATCTGATGCAACATTTGGTGGCACAACATGGGCCTCGCACGACTTAAGAAAGTAATAAAAAAATGACGCCAATATTTTTTCTTTATATCAAATTGGATGTATTTCGATAAGAGACTTGATTGTCTCGATTAGACAAATTTTAGAACTTGATTGCAATTTTAAAACTCATTTACCCACCGTGACAAGTTTTAGGGAAAGAAAAGACTTCAATGGAAGAACAAAAGAATTAAATGAATAAGAAAGTTCAAAACTTCATCAATGGCGGAAAAGTCTAACGAACATGACGACCAAGAGAACATATGAGGATTTGACCTTGGGAAGCAATTCGAACCTTATGTGTGCGACAATTGAGGTGCCTAACTATCCATGGTCAAGGTAATTAAGGGTTTGTTTGGTAATTGATATGTTTTTCTATTCTTTTGTTTTTTGAAATAAAAAAAGAACATAAATTTATTTGTATATGTCAGTTAATTTTTCTATCACTTGAAATAGATCAGTGGCTAGAGAATGGATTTGGAACATAAACAAAAAGTCAAAAAAAAATCTACTTTTTTGTTCCTGAAAACAAAAAGATAAATAATGTCATTTCAAAGAAACAAGCTTAACGTAACCCGGTGATTTTCTTTACACATCGATACAAACTGAGAGAAGATGTCTTCTCCACAAACAGAGCATGGGCTGACTAAGATCAACAACTCTTCTCCACCACCATCATTGAATCAAGCTTCAATCGCATGGGCATGACTTTGGGGTGAGTGAAATTGCACATAAAATCTAGGAGGGTCGCCCTTGCCAATTTGGATGAGGGGTGCTCTCGCTGGCATCAAGTGAAGGTTAACCCCGCCGATCTGCATAATAAGGGGATGATTTGATTGAACTCACTTCCTTGCTTTGGCAAATCTTTGATCCGGATTTTCATCTTCATCTTCTTATAGAAAAATTTGAGTAAATGTCCACTGACGTTAGATCTATTGATCCGGTAAAGTCGTGCTTGATACTTTGTTACATTCTACTGTGATGAAGAATAAACATGTTTGCTGCTGGCCAGATAAAATGAAAAAATTGGGAATAGAAATTTTTAGGATTGTAGTTAATGTGTTTATGTTTTTTTTCCTATTTTGGAAATAGTTTTTAAAACTCATCCATTGAATAAATAAAAAAATTATATCTGGATAGAAATTATTCTCAATAGCTAAAACATTACCAAATGCACCATAAATCCAACGTACCAAAAATATAAATAGCACCCCTTCATTTTTGCAGAGTGGAAAATTCCATTCTTATAATCACAATCTAAGTCGAGCGTTGGGTTCCTCGAAAACACCGTGCCCCGGGGACTTTCGTACCAATATTTTGCCGGAATTGAGAGGAAACATCTACCGCAGCCTCTCTCTCTCTCTCTTTTTTTTTTTTGCAAAATTAACTATTCTAAATTCTTCAGGCGAAAATGTTTTTGTGCTTGTGTTTTTTTTTTTTTTAAATCATAGGCAAAGATCATGTCTAAACTTTCATTTTTAGTTGGCAATATGTGTACTGCCTACTTATGTACAAATTGCAGGATTTAACTAATCTCAACTCTTAATTTTATTTTCTTGGTGGTTTTCTTTAATTTGCACAAAGATTGGGCCTAAAGTCCCACCTTTTGTTGACCACCGTGTATAAACTTTCTAGAACATAATGGGTTGTTCAACCACGTCAATTTTCTTCTCAATTTTCGTTTGAAGGGTCTATATTCTAAAACAGCGTGATCTATACATTGAATTTGGAACGGCCTCGTGCTTTGAAGAATTGTCTCATGCAATACTTTTTATATGCGCCATTTAAAAAAAAAATGGTTTTTTACCTAAAATTTATCAGCGTAATTTTTCTTATGCATATTGACTTGGGCTTAAGACGATCAATTTTTTCCAAAATTAAACGTACACGACCGATAAATGCAATCGTCCGATCGTCACATTTGAAATTGCGGAGCAAAGCGTCCCGGAAGACGTATCGGCCCTTCCTGCTGGAAACGGAAGGGTCAAAAGAAATGATGATTTTTTACATTCAACCAACAAAATCAACATCCGTTCGGCCAGATTCAGCCACAGGCACCGTTCATTTGCGTCCAAGTTGATCCATTTTGGGGATTGGTTTCAAAGATGTTGACTAACTTCTTTGATTTATCGCTTACTGCTGACGAACGGCGAAGATTTAGAGTCGGTAAGACCAAGAAATAGTGAACAGAAGCCAAGTTTCCGTTGCTTATCCTATGACCTGTCCTGTTGAACATGGAGCTCTAATGCCTGACCAAGAGCTTGGGCGTGCAGTCACTATTCATCAAACGTTACGGAATGCACTCCGTATTGCGTTAACGTTCAAGTTCACATTATCCAGGCCATGATAGTTTGTATCATGCGCAAGAAACTTTACGCGCTTCGAATAGTTACTGCTTAAGCTGACTTTCAAGGGGACAAATGACTCTCGCGTGAGGAGAAAAATGGCCCGCACCGTCCCATACGAAGCACGAGCGCTTGTGCTTGGTACTGTGATAATTTTTGTTTACCACTACGTTCATGCTTCCAGAGAGCTGGACTAGAAGATAACGAGATGGAAATTGTCATTTTGCTGAATCTTTTCCATCTCCAGTGTCCCACTCATGACAGGCCTGCAAATCGACAGGGACCAGTGGTGGAGGAAAGTGGAAAGTGGAAAGTGATGATTGGTCGGACAGAAAGTTGGAGCTTCTATTGAAGAATCGCCTTGGCTGTTCACATTCTGCACGCTTGGGAGTCAAGGAAACAATTCCGTAGACAATGATATTAAAGATGACAAAATTCATGTTAACGGAGTTTCTCTTGACAGAACAAGCAGCCACTAATTTTGCTTTATTTAAGTAGACTAAGTGGGTTTGATCAAGCATTCACTATTGGGGTTGGGTTGGTGAGGAGTTATCAGTTTCCCTCTCAGTGGGAGTCTCAGGCTAAAAGCAAGTAGTGGACATTGCAGGTACAAGAACACATTCTAGCAGTTTCTAAGGTCGTTTCTTCCTTAAAGGACCCAACTCAGTTGCCTGCCTCCACATCTTCTCTACTGTCAAAACCTCCATTCGCATCTGAAATTAGAAGAGAGAACATATAATGATCGCCAAGATCTCTTTTGTTGCAATCCTCTCACTCCTCCATATCCTCCCAACTTCTCTCGTTTTGTATGCCGAGGCAACTTCCCGCGGTAGAGACACACTAGAGCTCTCCATCGGCAGTGGCAGTGGCGGCTCAAGCAAAGATTGTGGCGATGAACTTCTCGGGAACGCAGACCAATCTCAATGTTCTCAGGAGAAAACTCCATTGTTAGGACCAATAATACAAGCACCCCTGTTAGCACCAGTAGTACAAGCACCCATTGTGCAAGGTCTTCTCAACTTTATTGACCAAAGGCTTGCACTGGTATACCCAGTGATCCAGTTGTTCAAGTCCACAATCACATCAGATCCTCTTGGCATCACCAATTCCTGGGTTGGCGGTGACATTTGCAAGTACAAAGGCTTTTACTGTGATAGCCCACCTGACAATAAATCAGCCACTGCTTTAGCTTCTATAGACTTCAATGGCTTCGGATTAAGTGCTCCGAGTCTAGATGGCTTCCTCGATCAGCTCCCAGACATTGCGCTCTTCCACGCCAATTCCAACAACTTCGCGGGGACCATTTCCCCGAACATTGCAAAGCTTCGGTACCTCTATGAGCTCGACCTTAGTAACAACAAGCTCTCAGGGCCGTTTCCCATGGCAGTCCTTGGCATGACCAACCTTGTATTCTTAGATCTAAGGTTTAATTCCTTCTCTGGGGCTGTACCTGCTCAGATATTTACTCAGGATCTCTACGTGCTATTCCTCAACAACAACGCCTTTGATCAGACGCTGCCAGACAATCTAGGGAACACCCACGTGCTCTACCTCACCTTAGCCAACAACAAATTCACTGGTTCGATCCCCAGAAGCATCGCAGGAGCCCCGTCCACTTTGACTGAGGTCTTGTTCTTGAACAACCGGTTTAGTGGTTGTTTGCCCTATGAGATTGGTCTGTTGGACGAGACTGTGGTCTTGGATGCGGGTAACAATCAGCTGACAGGCCCGCTTCCGCTTTCGTTGTTCTGCTTGGAGAAGGTAGAGCAACTGAACCTCGGGGGGAATTTGTTCTACGGGATGGTGCCAGAGCCAATCTGCTGGCTAGGATTGAATCGGAACTTGGTGAACTTATCTCTGTCAGACAATTATTTTCAGCATGTCGGGCCTTGGTGCAGAGTGTTGATTGAGAAGGGCATACTCAATGTGAAAAATAATTGCATTCCGGATCTTCCATTCCAAAGGCCAGTGGCCGACTGTGCACATTTCTTTGCACAGCCAAGGCCATGTCCGCGGATGTGGTCGTACTCCTATGTACCGTGTAGGAATGCTCATCTGGAATCATTGGTTCCCGGCATTGCTCCTTCACCTTGAGAATCTTGCTGGCTCTTCTCTTTTCTCTTCAAGTGCTGAGATTTGTAATTTAGAAACTGGAACAAAGTACTGTAAGTCTGATTTAACTAAGAATGAATCCTTTACTGTTTTTTTTTTCTAAAGTTAGGTGCTGATGTTTCTGCTTTTTGATCAGCCTTTTTTTGTGTGACCCTTCCTTTTCATTTTGCTCAACAAGGACTTGCCCTAATGTTAAAGGCAATGGACTCGACAATCCAATGAAACAAATATCTCGTCATTGAACCTCGCTATATCGCATCTCGATATCTGTCAGGCATACCGACCAAAAAAAATCTCTGTCAGGCAAAGAGTTTTATGTCGTCATTAACGACTCATTGTGACTCCGGCTACTCCTGCTATAGCAAAGGGTGACGTACATCAGTGGCCTTGCCTCTTGAAATTCGAGTGACTTTATTCTGATGTATGTGTACAGATTGAACACGTTTTCTACATATATCGTATAGCAGGAATGCAAATACTTTTAGATGTCAGGTTTCGTTTGATTACTAAAACCAGAACTCCAAACTCCAAATCGGTACCATGTAAGCCCAAGACTGTTAATCAATAACAGAAATTATAACTCATGCTTCGTATCATCTTTTTCGTTTTTCTCCCACTTGATTGATGTCCAAGGTTTCAGCTGCATCCCTCCTTAAAAGTCCATAAAGCCAAAAGAAGACAAAGAACTTGCAAATGATTCTGCTGTGCCAGAGCATAAAGGTTGGATCCAAAAGTCTCAAGTAGTGCCGGGGAAAGTGCGAATTCCCATTAACTAAAGGTCCAGAATTTTGTCCCCACATAGACATGAGAAAGAGGAGATAAATTGCAGAGGGGAAAAAAGATGCTTGATGCTGAAGTCAAGAACTTGGTGGGGTTGTGCTCTTTACTTTTAAGGACAGTACTGCTTCCTCATCCTCACAACTCTGGTGTAATAGTTTTCTTTTTCCTGTTCTAATTGTTACCCAGAATGCATTAGAGTGAAAGAAGATGCGGACCATCACCAAACGCTTCCCACTAGAATTTCTGGCAGCAACATTGCGGTCCACCTAAGTAAAAGTGGTTCATCCATCATCCCCTTGGATTCTAAATTCGGTGTATGTCCTACTCACATCCTTGTCACCGGCTACCTTTCTAGTTTTTATTGAATTTTTTAATTGTCTCCGTCCAAGTGCGAAATATCTGCTTTTCGGTCATCATGCCATTCAACACAGGCGTCTGATTTGCACAGTGTGCAACCGATGCATATAAGCCAAAGAATCGCAAGAGCCGTCTATTATAATCACAGCCGACAAGCTTGAACTTAATCATTCGATCTCGATCTCCAGTCTTCGACTGCTCTTTTTATATCTCTGTTTGCTTATCTCCTTGCTCACGCCTGTCCCCATTTTCTAGTTATACCCATTATTTTCTTGTTCATCACGATCAAAAGGGCGGGAAGTTTAGTATTTTCCTATGGATGAATTCTCTGACTTGTTTGTCCCTCACTTTTGAGTCATCACACCACACATTTCTTCATTAATCTACATTTGTGCACTGCTTGTTTGTCTGCAACAGTAAATTCGCGGGTAAATGGTTAATGAAGCCCGTCAAAAAATGAGTAAACCTGAATTGCAAGGCGATAAAAGCGTAGCTACTGCAACTGTACTGTGCACCATGAATAGAAGGGATCAAAGAGAGTAAAGTGAAGAACGAATCCATTCACATACTGTTATGTGCGCTCTTTAAATCTCAAGATCCGTAGGAGATATCATAAACTTGCGTCTTCTGATAAATCAGATCATTAAGTAGAGAACTGAGGTTTATGCTAGATGTAAACACCCTCGAATGAAACCTAGAGATTCTACGGACCGGTGCCCTTTGCCCCCAAGTAGAGATTTTTTTGGAGCCAAATCCAGCAGGAACTGACTGCATATTGTGAATCTCTGTGCTTAACATACGAAAATTGACTAGGAAAGGTGCCAACCGGCAAGCACTATCATATAGACTCAATCATATCTCTTTTTATGCTAAACTAAGTGGTCTTTACACAACACTTAAGTGAAAATATGGTAGATCATTAACTCACTCGAGATACTGTCAATTTTAATCTCATGGTTTTGTCTTGTGGCGTACATGCAAGTACTTTCCTTGGCATACATACAAGTACTTTCCTAAAAGGTCACCCATCCTAATAGTGATATAACATGGTCTCGCTTAACTTTGGAATAATAAAGCAAATCTTGCCATTACCTCCCATGAGTTAATTCATGAGTTAATTTTATTTTTTCATGTATAAATATGAGAAACACTTTCCCCCTATTTGGTGCATAGTTTAATTCATTTCTGCCTCCTTTGCCATCTTAGAGGCAGGATAGGAGTTGCTCCTTGTTCAGTCCCTTTGGCCCCGGCGACAACTTCTTGCTCTTGTCAGACTAGGTTGTTACAAAATATGTCCGTGCAGTGGGTATGAAACTAGCTCGTGTTAAAGAGATGAGCTCTAAAGTGTAAGTTCATGATGCACAAAGGGGAGAATTAATTCTCGTCTTGGAAGAATTAGAAGATAGGTTCAAATCCCCAGGGCGACGTGTCCACGGGGTCAGCAGATTCTAACTCAAAAAAAAAAATTCTCGTCTTGGAAGAATTAGAAGATAGGAGGGCAACGTGTCCACGAGGTCAGCAGATTCTAACTCAAACTTCTATATACTACGAAGAAAATTGAGCTCGTACCACATCAAACCCGTTTAGGCGATCCAAGGAGGTAGTAACGTTTTTGATTTATTTATAAAAACAAAGGATCGTAACGGATCAAAGTGCCAATGTCGAGGTAAATTGAGCTCATACCACATCGAACTCGTTTAGGCGATCCAAGGAGGTAGTAATGTTTTTGTTCATCCAAAACAAAACCCGACTTGCTCAATTTTCATTTATATTTCTCACGCAATGATTGATTTGGATGGATGGAAAGAGTATTCTTATTAAAGTTTATCTGAATGGGCCAGAACTAAAGCCCGTTCGCTTCCATGAAAGCCCAAAACCTCCATCATTCTTCACCCATTATGAGCATGAAGAGAAAGGGAAGTCCAGACCCAGACGAGGGGAACAAGCCGGAGAGCGAAACGAAAGTGCTCTTTGGGGACGACATGAAGGGTCTTGCCAGACCCAGAATCGTCTAAAACAGAGCTGCTTTCTACACTTCCCCAGAATCTTCATCAGAAGTTGACAGCCAAAAGGGAAGGAAATTTTTTTTTTTTTTTTTTTTTTAAAGGGAGGAAAACCCACCTTTCGTGGCACTGGTGTGATTCACGTTTCGTGCTGCATCGCATCGACGTAGCTGAAGCTGAAGAAATTGAGCGGAAACAAAGGGAGAGACAGAGAGAGGAGTGAGGAGGGTGAGGTGGAATGGCAGGAGATCCAATGGAGGGAGACAGGGAGATGAGGGAGAGCGAGGGCGAGACGCAAGGGAGAGATGTTGGGTGGGAGCTGCTGTCCATGGCCCGCCATCTCATTGATCAGGGCAAGCCCTCTCAGGCCCTCCAAGCGGTGACTTTTTCTTCTCTTTTCAGCTTTTTAGTTCATGGGTTTCTCTTCTTTTTTGGGGAAGTGCGGATTTGAATTAGTTTGTTGGGTTTTTCAAATTGTTGAATCCACTGTTCGAGCTGTCCTTGTGAGTATGCTTAGGGGGTTGTTGTTTCGTGATTGTTGGCTCGTACGGTAGCTGACATTGTGGTTAACTGTTGGGTATGAAGTGCATTGATGGGGTTAGAGTGGATCTTGATTGTGATTGGTGGCCGGTGCACCTCGTTACGTGGGCTGCCAACTCCCCAATTTTCGCCTTCTTGGCCGGTGCACCTCATTGACTGTCGCATAAGCTCGAATTGGACAGTTGAGTCGTGCATTTTGACGCTGTGAACCTTTCGTGGTCACGCTGGTCCATGGGATCATCTATGGTGAGTCCAATAGTGTCGAGTTCAATGACTGTCGGTCAACTGCTGCTCCTTGAGGCATTTCTGAGGAGAACCAGCTAGCTTTGGGTTCGAATGATGTCACCCCAATGTACAGTAGTCTTAGGATATGAGGGAAAAAAAAGACATAAGAAACCTGAACAACCTGAGTAATGTGTCTGTTCGTTTATGAAGGTGTGTAGAGAATTTTGGTCGCCACTTTGTTTAGTATTCAGCAGCCTCTCTTCAATGAAAGGGCGAATCTTGTTATTTGACACTGCATAAGAGCTTTGATGTTGCCTGATGAATTTTTTTCCATTTTAATGGTGACACTGTTTATGAAGCTAAATGGGACGCTTCCTTTGAACACGGGGCACCACCTCTTCTGTTTCCTTGGAACGATTAGGGAACAACATAACATGTCACTTCCATATTGAGATGTCAGATTGTCCTTTACAAGCTTAGCGATGAAGGATGGGGATGGGTTTTGGATATTAGAATACCGTGTTCCAGAGGAAGTTCAGTGGAATACATTCGTAGAAAAGTGAGACCAAGTAGTAAGTTTAGCAGGCAAATAGGTGCCTTTTCTTCGCCGTAATCGATTCAACTCTCAGTTATGCCTTAAATGACCTCCATGTGGACAAGGAAAATATAACTTGAAGAGCAGATCTTGGAAAATACTTCTTAATAGAGTGTAGTGGGTTTTGACTTGGCTGAGCTGTTGCCCTCGAATTGCAGAAGATGGAGCTAAAGGAACTGACTCAATACACTTTATCATGAATTGAAACGGTTCATGTGAGCTGGTAGATATGATTCAGCTTGAGAAGGATATTGACTGTATTACTCTCGTCATTGAAGCATCATCTATCATCCAAATTTATGACAACAGATGCACCAACACAATAATAAATGCAGTGCTGATTGCTTCTCTTCCATCTGTACTCTGGTCCTTTATGTAGTTTGTGCAGAATGCTTTATGATGGCACAAGATTATTTTCATGGTGATGTCCCTTGTCATGCTTAACAGGGAGAAGTTTCACATCCTTAGTTATGCTTGATCGTCATTATCATTTTATGATTTTACTGTCTGTCTTCTCTATAGCAACATCTATGTCTCTTCTCTGCCATCAATCGATACTTGTGTTCAGTGCAAGTAATATATATTACAATTTGAGCTATAAAGAGATACTTAGTTTTTCAAAACCAAGGCTTTAAAAGATTAAGAGACAGAAATTACACTTCATTGGTTGGAGCTAATTTGGTGCTTCAAACAGGTAGTGATGGCAACAAGGGCTAATGGAGGGGACCAGGCTGTGTTGGAATTCTTGCAGAGTGCCCGTGAGCTATACAGAAGCAAACTCCAATCAACTTCTGCAGTTGAACAGTTGGCTTCATTGTTCGCCGAGTGTGCGATTGCTGAAGCACAACCTTTAGGGGCCAACCCCCGATCAGATACTGCAAGTGGTCCATCAATCGAGCCAGATGCTCATGGAAATTCCATACTGGCAGAAACTGGAAGGAATCAGATTGTACTGGATGCATTTGCCGACGGGAGCAGTTTCATCTGCTTGCAATGCGGTGGTCTTGTTAGTAACCAGCGTAGAGATGAGCACTATGCCTATTGGTGTGGTTGATCGGTTGCTTGAGCACATGCACTGTCTTGGTTGAAGTTGCCTGAGCCTTTAATGGATTTGCTCGTTTGGCTACATACTTCTACCCGATGCCAGAAATTTTGACTAAATGGCAACTTGTGAAAAAACCATTTGGTGCCTTGTGTGCGATAGGGTGCGCTCGAAATCTGGATCAGCTCAAAGCTCATACAACTTGTTCCAATGAACTACTAGGCAAAATTATGCTCCTGCATTACAATAGCAGCAGTTTGTGATAGAATTAAGAGGGGACAGTTTCTTCTTCAATGCAGAGTTTGTATTTGTCGGATCTGTTATACAGCGAGATCGTCTCTTGCTTGCATGGCTTTCAGATGGGCGCAGTGTAATTTGGTTAGGCTGTACTCCATAGTTTGCAGCACATTGAAAGATGTTGATTACTTACCATCTTGGGAGTACTGTTACCATCTGGTTTTGCATGAGTTCTAACCCTATGGTGACCGGAAGTAGTCATTTTCAGCTTTTGCCAAAGGATTTTGTAACAGGCTCTGCCGTGTCCACATCTTGGCAACCCAATTATGATGATTCCATGCGGCCACGAAAGAAAGATTGTGATGATCCAGTGAGGAAAAAAGTAAAATGTATACGTTCGCATGGCCAATTCAGGAAATTCTGGGATGGCCCGAGCCTTTAGCCAACGTAACAACAAGACCCTCTGGGTTATACTCAAAAAATGCATAAAGCAACCAAACTAAGTAACGACTATTTTAGGGTGTATTTTACGTATGAAGTGCTTAAAAAGTGAAATATGAGACTTAAGGGTGTTACATCTACATAATATTATATTTCATTTCCAGGTGCAATGCAGCAAGCATGGTGCGAGCTTGGCGGCACAATATGTGAGCGTAGACTGTATTGAATACAGAGCACAAACGAACTGAGAATCTCGCATATTGAAGACAAACTGGTTAACAGAGTATTCATCACTTTCTGGACAAAAGGTTTACAAGATGGTTCACTCACCCCACACACAGATATCAAAAGAGAACAGCAAGAAAAACGTATGAAAGAATATCGGTATTGTGGCAATGGCTGAAGTAGGCTACAATCTACAATCAATACAACAACAGACACAAACAAACGACAAACCATATGAACAGGCTTGGCCAAAACACTACAAAACGATGCCTAATTTAGACCTCCAATATACATCTTTCTTACTCCAAAGCTATTCCCTCAACTTCTGTTATTGACTGGGAAAGGAGCGCCAAAATTAGGTGTCACCCTCCCATTGGCGATGTTATGTTCATCTATTTTGTACTTGCATCTTTACCTCGTAAACATAGAAACTGTTCAGCAGCATCACACCGTCTGTACAAGATGCTCCTGATGAAGATATAGCAAAACTTTCAAGCTTCCAAAACCAGCTTGTACAACTTCCACTTGTTTGAGATAGTCATAAGCAAGAGATCCTCAAAAACCAGCATCAACTGCAAAAGTAGAGGAACGCATTAGGTGGTTTGTGGCAATTGGCATGTGGCTAAACTGCGACCATGCTAACTGCAATTGATAAACCAAGTAACTAAGTTCGTAATTTCTCTGAATTTTGACAAGAAACAATCTTCACATTATCAACCGAAGCAGAACACTCCACAGGAATGTAGTTGGTACTTGCATATCCCTAGCACTAGAGTTGTATGAACGATCTAGCAATTCGAAAGGAAATTGCTGTCAAAGAACACACTTCTCATGTAATTCCATTTAGAAGCTCCCTCCAGGTGTAGCTTTGGCCGAAACAAAAGCTGGGTGTCAAACTAGCATGTCTCATGGGTTCAGGATGTCTATGCCTTCAGCCAAACTAACTATTTTGCCGAGGTACTCCACTTAAGCTTATCAAACTCATGCAAAATTACCTCCCGCTACGTGTCGCTATGCAACATTTTGCATGCTGCAAGTTCCAAGGAAAAAAGATCAGGCAATAGCTGGTGACTGCAAGTGGATCACATCATATCTTGTAGAGCTTGTGGGCGAGGTCTTGTTCTCATGATAGTTTCATCACTGTGCCTAATCCATTCAGAAAGTTTCCATGGCTTCTGCCACTTCCACTTGAATTGCAAGAGCCACTGGTGATGACTCCTCTTCCATCTCCATAACTTCCCAGCTTGTCCAACAACCGCCAATTTTCTCATTGACATTTGCCCCATTGGAACCATCTGCAGCAGTAGGAACATTAAACTGTTAAGTTGGGATAGGAATATCAAACTGTTTAAGTTGCTATAAGAACATCAAATTGTTAAGTAAGTAACGAGGCAGGTGACAGAAAAACCAGAAGATATTGACCTTTCGTGTCTGATCTATAAATGCCACTGATTCCCGTATTGAGCCATTCACAATCCCTGGGGTATATTTGAGCTGCTTCTGTGCAGGTAGAGAGATTGGAGATAGAGGACCACTCGCCTCATCGGAGAAGTCTTTCAGTGAATTAGGAGAGTTTGCCTGTCAATGCCAAGTTGCAAAGAGTTTTAAACCAATTGGCACCAGAAAAAAAGATATCAAGCCACAGCTCCACACTGGAACTTGAACAAGGCTAACTAGAAACTATATAGCACATGTAAAAGTAAAATCATTGTTCCAATTCGATGTATGCCCGGACCAAATTGAACAAATTTCTCATTAATAGTTGTACACTGAAAGTGTGAAACTGATTATGCAATTTTTCATGAATTAAGGCAAAGATTGTTTCCAATATCATCATCTCAATTACATAAAGACAAGAAAGTTTGACATTGGATGAAAACTTACCGAAGCTGATGTAGCCAATGCAACTGCAACAGCTTGCTCTCTCGATTTTAATTCCTTTTCAACTTCTTTTCTTCGTAACTCACTCTGCCGCAGTATACCTACAAGTTCTTTTAGTTGGTCTTTCATTTCGTTGATCTCCATCTCCCTATCCCACAATTGGCACCTGAAGACAAAAAGAAAAGGCAGAGGTGCCATTTTGAGAATGTTAATTTCAATGGTTGGAATTAATTATGGAAACTGACTAATTTAATTTACCGGTATCACAACGCATTATTGAACATTTATAATAATAGGACCAGCAGTCAATTTCACTGTTCTTTAGGGACTATTGGAATTGAGAGTGGTACGGTGTTGCCATCTTAGTCTGCTAACAATCACACTCACTACTCTTTGGGCCACATGCACATGAAAAGATATGTATGACAGTAATATAGGTCCACTGATATAAGATTGGATAACAGAAGTAGGGTCATTTTTCCACTAAAGCAAGGACATGAGAGTATTTCTGCAGATACTAGCAAACTGGGCCAAGAGAAGCACCTTGTATCGGCAAGAGAGCTGAACATATATTGAAGCAAGTTCTTTGCATCTCCCATTGAACGCAACTGGTTCCAACGGCCACGATTAGTGAAGCCACGTTCCCGCTCTTCTGCCTCTGAAAGCTGTGAAGCCATGGCTACGAGCGAGTTGGATGATATGCTTAGCATACTCTCAAGGGAAGATATTCTGGCCATTCTTGCATTTGGTGACATGGAGGAAGCTCTGGAAAACAAAAGCAAAGAGCGATGTAAAAACATTGAATTTGTAAACACAGGCATGACTACTGGCATTCCTGAAAGTTCTCAAGAATCACTTCCAGTTACCTTGCAAAGCCATTCTTTCCTCTTGGAGGACTAAGCCCCTTTGAAGCAAATTCATCCACTTGCTTCAGGAGAGATAACTCTTCTGCCAGTGCAGCTCGCCTACATGAACCAATATATCAATAATGCTATCAAAACACTGCAGCTAGCATCAAAGTTCTTTTCTGAATTAGTGACTTACACTTGACTTTGCTTCTCATATTCAAATCGTACTTCATGGACATTCACCATTACTTCAAGCTCATGGTCAAGCCAGCGTTGTAAGGACTTCTCATTGGTCTGAAATTCAATACTTGTCTGATTAACTTCAATAACGGAAAATCATAGGTTTAGGTTGAGGGAAAAAATAACATGGAACAAGACCACTACCTGCCCATTTATTCCGTTGACATTGCCCATAACTGGATTACAGCATCAAAATTGAATTAGAAGGCAGAAAGAAATATCCCTGATTCTAAATGAAGCCTTCAGATACAGTGAATCATGTACTAGAATTTTTTTATACGCATTTAAATGGTGGAGAGTATTCATGATTTATGAAATGGACCCTGTGTAAAAACAATCAGTAATTTCTGATAAAATTCTCACAAGGATACAACGAACATCATACCTGAGCTGTCACGAGCAGAAGATTTGCGAGCTTCTAGTAACTCTTTTAGCCTCTTGGTGGCCATTGCAGCCTCTTCTGTCTTTCTTTGAAGAACCTGCGACAAAATTTCCTTCAAGTGAAAAGGCGAACGAAGATTCCAAGTTTCATCCTCTCAATCTTTCTCACATGTCAGCATAAGCAAATCAAAGGAGTTTTCATATAATTGCCAGCTATTATGCATCATTGACTTGCAAGTCATTTGCACAACTCAAAAAGGGAGGAAAAAGACCATAAGTTTGCACATTATATTTAGCCTACTAAACATAATGGTCAGCAAGATACTGACAGGTTTTGCAATGCTGCTTACTTTTTTTCTCTTTTGTCGGGAAAGGCTTGCTACTATGGTAGCCATAAAGTTAAATCAAGATATCAGTGGATGCAGCAACACTTAAAGTATCAACTTCTCGTATATAGTAAACTGCACATTGATTTCCTCAAATAGACTGCCCACTGAATTAACAATATATTGAAATGTATATAGCTTCATGTCATGTTAAATGTTAAATATGATCTGCATCTCGGGCATATTCATTTTTGTAACTATAACTGAAACTATTGGACTTCACCAAAAAATGATGAGCGTGGGATGAGAATACCATTTTCTGACGTTGGTTTAGAGCTTGCAATTTATGCCTTTCATATTCATTCCTCCTCCCCTCCTTCCGCAACTGCTCATGCAAATGAAGAATTGACAACAAAAAAAAAGTTC
The DNA here is from genome assembly GCA_016097545.1 of Eucalyptus victrix. Lineage (NCBI taxonomy): Eukaryota > Viridiplantae > Streptophyta > Magnoliopsida > Myrtales > Myrtaceae > Eucalyptus > Eucalyptus victrix. Next base: position 26,452,586 of record CM027840.1, on the reverse strand, counting down.
CAAAAAATAAAACATATTAGAGCATGCTAAAGTAGGTGGCAAAGAAAATGCAAACAGATCATTTGTCCTTTCAGGAACAAAATAATAAAAATAGACTGAGGAATAATTATGACACAAATGCATCGAACTCTAAATGCAAAACTATTTCAACTGCAGTGCAAAATGAAATAACTTTTTGGACATCTTCTCCAAGTGCTTTACTGCAACTCTACACTTCAATGGAAGTACACCTACATGTCGGCATTTGTCTTCCCATCCTAATAGTGTTTAAGATCTATGGAGTATTATTTCCCTATATTTATAAATCCCACATAATTCAAATGGAAAGCCGATTGATTGATGGCCTTTTAAGCGAAAGACATTAATTAGCAATTGGTGATGCATAAATGTTGTCAATTATTTCTACAAGCTTGCTCAATCATGGTCGGGTAAAAAGCAAATATGGCGTCGTTTGTGGCATGAAAAGTGAATGATTAATTAAAAGTATTCATCCATTCTCTTAAGGCTGGGAGACTGAACTAAGAGAACCCCTCAGAATTGCGAATTTTTTTTTGTTTTACTTTGCCTCATTAAAGTTAGATATTCACTATGATATGAGGCCTAAGTTTATTTCAGTTTCTTTCTGTTATGTCAGAGAAAAGGAAGGATTAATCAATGGCAGTAAAAGCAAGGTCTTCAGAAGGACTACATGGACAGGACATGCATACCTGCAGCAGTTCCTTCTCCCGAGAGGCCTTCCACTGTCGAAATTGTTCAGCTTCTTGTTTCATCCTATGTTGGAGTTGAACCTAACAGATAGAAGCAAAATTAGAAAATGATGAGGTCATGGACTTCAGAGTGGTCGTAGAAGACCAAGTGATGTTCCAACCTTTTGTGCCTTTATAGATTGAATTTCGTCCTGCAATCTCTTTGCTGCTTCATCACTTTTTTGTTTTTGCTTTAAAAGCTGAACCTGATTCTCTTGTTTCTTCTTGAGATCAGAAATCTGTTGCACATGGGCAGTCAATAAAAATTTATCATCCTGAGAAGAAACCCTTTTTTCACATCCACCACACAAGAAATGTTGATCAATTTTACATCATCACCTGAGCTTCAAGCGTCTTTAGTTTCTGAGCATGGATATCTTGCATCTTTTGGGTTTGTCCATCAGAATTAGCAGCAAGGTTCTCAACTTCAGCCAACAAGCGATCTCTCTCTTGCTACACTCAACATACATGAAAATAAACATAAATTACACTTAATTTTTCTATAATGAGCGATGTGTATAAACTGAAGACTGCATTCTACCTGCACCGTTCTTTTTTCATCCTCCAACTCCATGACTTTCTTGCCAAAGTGTTGCTTGAGTGCTACAGTATCCAAGCCTCCAAAAAGTTTCATCTCCGACTGTTGATACGCAGTTTCAAAATAACAGAAGATAAGCCAAAAGCTATAATGCTTGCATACTGAGGAACAGAAGAAAAATATATAACGTGGGAAAAAAGACCAAAAAAAGTGGACGGTGGATTCTTACTTTCTTCCCTTTTTTCTATAAGTAAAACACAATTATATATTGACCAACAACCTGTCTTACAAGATTATAACAACATCACTAGGGTTGTACCGACTACAAAGTCATTAAGCAAAAGGCCAGTTAAGCTAGTAGGGTTGTGTCAAATAATAAAATCCTGAGATAATTCTTTTTTGTATGCCAGCAAAAGCACACAGCAGAGTTAATAAGAAGCAACTCTAAACTATTTGTATTGCTAGTAAGAAGAAACTCAGAGATTCATCTACATTTTTCTTCTTAAACAACCCCCGCCATTCCTTCTGAAGAATCATAAGCATTCAGAATATTAAATATAAGATTTGTTAATATTACTGCAATCTCCTCATTAGGCCAATAAAAAGGTCTTGCTACTTTGGAAGGGCAATGGAAGAATGTTTATCAATCATGAAATTTCGAGCAAATGTGTGGACTGTCCAAAAATAGCGAATATCAATAAGCCATTAATCTGCAGCCAACAGAAATGTCAGAAGTATGGAAAGTCCATCATACCTCCTTCTCCTCTAAGCGTTTATTCAATTCATGCAGCTCTTGGTCCAAGGAGTTTTGCAGAAGAGTGTGTTCCCACTCTTTCGCAACTTCATCTATATCTCTGGAATCACCTGCTATAGTTGGAAATGGGGAAGGGAATTGAAGATTAACAAAAAGGAGAGCAAGGTAACATGAGATAGGAGAAAATTTGATAAATAGCAAATGAAAGTACTAGAGAGAATCATAATCAAGAGAGTGGTGGGGAAGGGTCATACTGCTCATGGTTTCACCCATTTGGAAATCACATGACTCCATGCTTTGCAATCCTCTTTTAAGCCCATCACTTTTCACAGAGCAGGTATCATCCTACAAGAAATGTCTCCGGTTCACAAATGCAGAAGCATAATTGTGCATGTGATATCTTAACAAATTCTGTTACAGGATAAACCAAGTCCAGAGAGCACATGTAGTTTGACAGCGGGGTGGATATTAAATGGACAAAAGTGCACCCATATGAAAGCCCCCGAGATTTAAGGACTTGGAAAGGTGGCAGAAAGGTATGCAGCTTTGATGCTGTGTAGTAAGGAAGCTTTTGGTGGTTGAGCCATGATCTCCATGTCACAATGGATAGATTTATCATTGAATAAATATCATCTCCTTTAAAAGGGCTAAAGCAGTAATTAATCAGGCACTAAAATAGTTCTGACACATGTTGATATCATACCTGGGAATCCGTTTCACAGCGCTCCACAACTGAGCATCTGCTTCGGAATTCATGTAGTTCTCGACAAAGATCCTCATTAGTTGCTTCAAGCCAAGCAATTCTTTCCTTGAGAGCCTACGAGGAAAAATAATTATGACTGGTTAGGTTAAAGAAAGGATTGCAATATCCCTGAGCAAGACACCAAAAAGAACTATTTTAAATTGAGTTCAAGAGCTCTAATTAATTGATGCAAGTGTATAAGGATAAAACATGAAATTGGCCACTTAAGCCGTTGCTGTACATGGAGAAAATGACTAGCATAAAATTGGAATACCTGCACTTCATTTGATGAAGGCCCACCACGGGCAAAGTTCTGCTTGCAAATACTCTAGTTGTTGGCGCATCTTTAGCATCTCACTTGACATGGGATCTCTATTAACCTATTCAGAAAAACAAAACGTACTTATGGTACTTTGACCATGTATAGAATGTTCAGCCACATATGACAAAGCAAAAAAGCACGGAAGCAAACTACTAGCAGAAACTTACAACTGGCTTGTTTTGAATATTCCGAGCACGATTTGCATACTTCAAAGTGTTGAGCGTTTCTTCAGCATTAATATCAGCAGGACTAATGCAGGCTGAAAAATGAAAATAAATTTAGAAGGCATGAAAGAAAAAGGTTAAGGAAATTCTTTTAGGATAAAATTATGAGGAGAAGCTAAAAAAGGTAACTACAGTACCTTAAACACATTTATACAAGTATGAAAAATGCGTGATATGCATTCTCTTCTAACACATGAAGACAAAAGTTATGCCAAAGTATTGTACTCACGCACCAACAAGCACTGGCATCAACTAAAGCCATATCTAGCAGCATCACAGGTTCCATGAGTAAGTATTGAGGTACACAAAAGCACCAGGAAGAAGGTTATTCAGCCTTACCTATCATCACTGTTCTACTATTGCCACCAAGTGAATCCTGATATGGAAACAAAGTTAGTGTAGGTACAAAGTAGACTTCATATTTGGTATTCAATAAGAAATAAGGTAATAATTATGAAGCTAAAATGGTGCAAAAAGAACTTCCACAGCCATTAATTTCTAGGACCATGCAGATATCATCTTGTCATCATTGTTACTAAAGATGAAAAGAAAATTGCAATAATAATTGCTTAATCTTCCAAATACTGTACAATCTTCTGCTAGATAATACTGCTAATTAAGACAACACTGTTCTGTTAGATGAACATATGAAAAGGATAATTCTTCTTAAGTCTCAACCTGTAAAAGCCTAGTTAGTTTACTGTCCCTGTAAGGCACATGAACACCTTCTTTCCGCTTCTTCTCATCACCAAGAGCACTGATCACGTTACCAAGTGCAAGAAGGCCCCTGTTGATGTGCACTCCTATCAAAAAATGAAAATTGAATCTGATTACCATTTGAGCATGCAGATTATTTATTACTTGGCAATGAAAGATTCACTCTATTTTACCTTCTTTGAATCGCAAACCATCAGAACCTGTTCTCTTAGCTCGCTCTGATCCAGCAAGGTCAACTAGATGCAATTTCGCACACAGGTATTCTTCATTTAAACTCTCAGGACTGCTTTCGCCAGGAAAAAGAGGATTGAGCCTACGCATCTGCTCTAATGTGATGGTGAAGATGGCATGCGAACGGCTACATAGACAGAGTCAATAGTAAGACTCAACAAGAACATGGTATAGAAATTTCACTATAGATTCACATGATTCTTCAAAAAAAAAAAATTATTACAGTGGTTTCTAGTCTCAAGATGAGTAGCTACAGCAGAAAAATTGTTCTACTCAGCATTTAATTTCTCATATTGAGTGATACATATGAAAGGAGTTCACTGACTTATATTGGTCGGTAGAAAGCACAATTTTAAAGGTGAACTTCCATCAGAAGGGGAATTCAGTATACGTGTATTCATCTTTATGAGTCATACAAGTTGTGCAATCTCAGTGCAGTCCATAGAGCTGCTTCATTTGCTCCTTTATTGCCCGCTGGTTAAGTTTTGCATCTCGTCTCAAAATTGGTGTCTTTCAAACCGTATATTTAAGAAAGGCTCGAGGAACAGAGAGGAAAACTAAGTACGTCTGCCATCGCAAAGAGGCCTCCTCACCAGAAGAGAAGATAAAAAGAAACAATGGTAGACTCGAAGCATCCATTAGCTCTGTCGGTTGACTTCATTCTAACAGTTGTAAGTTTCCAAGAAACAATCTCATAATAGTAACACAACGTGTAACGCTCTCTTTTAGTCTCTCTTCCATATGAGGAAATGACAACAATGGATACCAGGACTCAAGTTTGTGACCTTGTCAAGCTACCATTTATCCTCAAATTCTTATACATTCAGGAAGTTGACTGACAGTGCAAAACAAGCATATACCGTAACAGGCCATATACACGTCATTACAGAGTAAAAAGAAATTTGAGAAAATAACTCAGCCCCATCTCATAAAACTCAGCTTTTTCATTTATTTAGATCGGGATCAAATTGCAAATGAGATGCACCAAAAAGAATTATCAACAGATAGGTCACACAAAAACAGAAGAATGCAGCAACTACGTCCAAGCAAGAACCATGAACATGTGAATCGTCTGCTTGTGCATTTGGACGAAATTTAAGAGGCTTAGTTTACCAGCTAATGGCGCATGATGCCAGTGGATGAGATTGCTTCAGATAAATGCCATGTTTCCTACCTTTGCAACTAAATTAAGTTTCACCACATTGAAAAAGAAAAACTAAAAGCTTCACCAACCTGGACTGATTATTCATGTTTGTACTTCCAGTAGCCCGGCTCAGTGAACCTTGTTCAAGGCAGGCAACCATCTCTTTTAGAGAACTAACACTAGCTTCTGTAGATCCTGCCAATGTTATGACACCATTTGATGATTCACGAATCTGAATGGGAGGTTTTCCTGGAACAGATGCTTTCCCAGTGTGGCCATTTCCATTCTCTGATTTGCTCAAAGAAGTAAGATCCAGCAAATCTCGAACTTCTTCTTTCAAAATCTTCCACAAAAGAAGACATCTCATTGTAAAGCAAATCTTTGAAAAAGTTACACAACAGACAGATACTTGAAAATAAAATAAATGTGCAAAGGACGGGTCATGTATCATAAAACGACTCATACATCATTCAATGAGAATCATTTTATCGAATGCTCATGGAAGAGTTATTGAGCCCATTATGCTAGAACCTAAAAATATCTTATATCTGTAGAAGGAATGGACCAAAAAGAGCCTTCTAGGGCAGGCCTATGTTTTAAATAAGAAAACGTGAAACATGATGAAGTTTGAGGAATAGAATGGCAATACTTGGAGGTTGTCGTACCTTTTCCCGTTAAAGTAGCACACTTTGTAATATTCAACGAAGAATGAAAAGAAAAAGATAGTTAAAATGCAATGGTATCATTGCTCCAGAGAAATCTAGACTTCTCATCAGGTGAGCCTTCTGTTATGGCATTTAAGCAACAGAGAAATTGTCAATCCTGGAACTAGACATTGGTACATGTCCATTGACCTCTGTCCTCTTTGTAAATAATTATCAATTACAAAAGGAAAAGGTACATGGTTCCATTTCCACCAAATATGGAGTTTATATAAGAAGATCAGCTATTAAAGTTACATAAAGCACTGTGACGTAGAATATTTTCGATGTCGCAAAAGGGAAAAATAGCTAACCTCGATGAAGGAAACGTGCAGTTGGAACTCTCTTTGTTGTTTCAGAGCTTCCATCTTGCTGAATAAAGAGTTCATAACCTGGGGAATCAGACCTGTCTGGCCACCATCTTTGAAACCAGTACCCATTGTGTAAGTTTTCCCAGACCCAGTCTGCCATGTGCAGAACACACAAATATGAGCAAAAAAGGGAGACCATAAGCGAAACATTAGCTCCATCTAACAAAAAATGGGATACAAGACCCACCTGGCCATAAGCCAGAACAGTTGCATTATATCCTTGGAATAGGCCCTCGACAAGAGGCGCAACACATTCTTCAAACATTGAAGATGAAGGAGTGCTAGTGCTCCCATACACATGATCAAACGTGAAGGAATGTGTACCAATTTGTACCTGCACCCACCAATAACAAAATGTTCACAGTTCTTTAACTGCCATTTTCATTTTCCCCACGTTGCTTCTTCTTCCAGAATTTCCCATGTCTATCAAATAGACCAATTAGGAACAAAATCCAGAGGGGGATTGTAGTTGTGCAGAGGTAATAGCTATCCGCCAAAACCAACTTTATACAATGAGAAAAGTTCTTAATACTTATGAACAATAGCGAAATTACTAGGGAAAATGTTACTGTAAGTACACTTTACTACAATGATTTGAGTATAAGTAGCAAAATGAGAACATGATTGCTACAACATTCCCGACTTTTATGTTCAGAATGAATTCATGGGTCTTTGTAACTCTTGTCCAGCATCTGAGTCGTTTGAATTATCAATTGTTTTTCAAAAGGCATGACTCCCAAACATTTGTCTGAAACTTTGGAAATTGAGGTCAGCGACTTTGGAATGCCCTTCCACCTCTCAAAGCAACCAAAGAAACAGAAAAAGGTACCCCAGAAAGATGCGTAGTTGAGCAAGTCCACAAACAATTTTAAGATGCGAGAAAAATTCAATCATCAAATGCCGTTTGGCTAGTCGTTCCAATAAGTGGATGTTAACAGCAAATTCTGATGCCACTGGGAAGGAACCCAGATGACAACATCATCAATGGAAAGATTTCTTCCGTTCCCTAACTTTGTTTTCTTTCTTTCTTTCCTTTTTTTTTTTTTTTTTTTTTTGGCTGGGCATCTCCCTCCCTCATATAATCAATTCGACCCAGAAAACATTTAGCCGACCAAGAAGTGGGATTCATGGTCATCAAACCAAAGGGAGAAAAGAAAAAAAAAAGTCGGAAGCAGCGCTTTGCTTGGACCGATGCGACTCTCCAAAGTCCAAACCCTTTTCGGCGAAGAAAACACAGAAGCATGAGGGGGACCTTCAACTAGCAACCCATCAGCTCCTAAGATGAATCGGGAAGATTCACAGAACCACCCACCAGAGTGCAATGACGATTCAGGGAAAATGACCGGAGAAAAAGGAAAGGAAAATTCCCCAGTCTAATTTAGCATTTCCCAACCCACTTTTGAAAAGAAGGAGAAGAACCCAGTCAAGGAAAAAAACAAGAAAAAGTTTCCATTAATATGTCAGTTCCATCCTAAACGGGACTATTACGTCACAGTCCTCTCGAACACCAGAAGAGTCCAATCCAAGAAGACCCAAGAACCTCCCGTACGCAACATCAGCAGCAAGAGAACACTCGCAATCGCGCAGCATTTTTGAGATCCAGATCTCAGACACGCAATCGCCGACGGCCCAGCAAACAGTCAACTCGATTACGCACTCAACTACGGGACCCTCTTCTTCATTATTTTTTTTTTTTTTATATTTAGTTTTGGGTTCTTTCCGCTCCGACATTTCCAACCCCGGAGTTCACTGGAGCGAGAGCTGGCCGCATTCGAAGCGAGCGTACCTGAGGCTTCCCGGGGACGACCGTGACGCAATCCTTGCAACCCTGGAGCTTCTCGTCGCCGATGAGAGGCCTGATGTGGACCGCCACTTTCACGCAGCAATCCTCCCCACCACCTCCTCCCCCGCCGCCGCCGCCGCCAGCTTCCATCGCCACAACAACAACAACAAGGAGCGCCTCGCGCGATTATCGGCCGGGAGAGACGCGGGCGGATCGGGGACGCGTTCCGGCGAGGCGAAGGGGGATCAGCCCCCCGGCGTCACCAAGAGGGAGGGAGGGAGGGAGCTGCAAAGGGTCAGAGCGAGAGGGAGAGGGAGAGTCAGCACGAGGATGGACGAAGATGATGAGCAATGATGGTGGTGGAATGGAGGAGGAGGAGAAGGAATAGGAGGAGGAGGAGGGAGGAGAGAGGGAGAGGATTTTAGAGGAGAAAGTGGGGAGTGTCTTGTGCATGTGTCTGTCTGTCTGTCCTGGTAAGGAGAGAAAGGAAAGAGAGAGAGGGAGAGAGAGAAAGGAAAGAGGGGTAGTTGGAGGAAGTAGGAGAGAGAAAGTAGAAGGAGACGTAGAGAGAGAAAGATAGTAACAGCAATGGACAACAACCAGTAGAGAAGCAAAGCAAAGTAGCAGGAGGAAGAAGTAGAGAAGCTGCTGCTGCTCCTCCTAATCTTTATGATGATTTTTCCTTAGCCTTCACTGCATTGCCACTGGGCACCTCCACCGGACGTGACGGTTAGGGCTCCCTGCACCCCCTCCTCCTCCTTTGCCTTGCTTTGCCTTGCTTTGCTTGGCTTGCTTGCGCCAACTCCTAAAGGAAAAAAAGAGGGACACATGCTTTTCCCACCATCTTTCCCATTTTGCCCCTCCCCTCCCCTCCCCCCCCTAGCTAGCTTCTCTCTCCTCGCTACGGAGTATTTGTCCGGTTTTCTTTTCTTTTTTTTTTTGGGAAAAGCGTACGTGACCGTCCTTAATTCATTGCGACATCAAAAGTCCGGTGGCCTCCCAAATCTGTTGTTCTAGCAAAATCTTTATTTTTATAATGACCAAGGGACCATATGAGATTAGGCTTCGAGAATTACACGACTCTCCGGCACTAGTGGAGTCTCGCCGCAAGCCGCTATTTAAGTAAACCAGCCTAGGACCCTCATTTAAGTCGCGAGCATTCGGAAATTCAAACTCATTCCCTCCAACACCAGTGGAGTCTCACCGCAAGCCGCTATTTAGACGTAAACCCTTGAGAACTAGCCCAGCACCTTGGGATCCTCACTTAAGTTGCGAGCATTCAGAGATTCGAACTTGTTCCCTCAACAATGAGGTAATGAAGCCCAACCATTATGACTACCTAACAAAACCTTTTTTCTCCTCTTATTTCTTTTGGATAGTGTGGTTTGCGTGAAGAGGCTTTTTCTCAATTACCGGCATCTTTGGGATACAGGACGTGATAGCCAAACTCAGGCCTTTTTGGGTCGATGGCAATTGAGTAATAATCATGTCTCAAATGAATAATTCCGTAACAAACTTAGATTTATCGTGGATATGCTCCAAGGAGTTGTTGACACTAGTTGTCTAGACCTTGTTCTTCTAATAGAAGGAAATATATACTAATTGAGTAACACTCGCATGTGACATATTGTCACAATGTAATGTCTAGTATTATTAGCTTCAGATGTTCTTTTTTTCATTCAAAATATCATTATCTTAGAAATTAATTTTACCCTAATTTGCCTGATAAAGTTAATTAGAGGGCAGTATTCCAAGGAGAATCTAATCAAGTGCAGTATTTCATAACACTTATCACGAGGCCATGACCATGTGATCGTAAGCATTAGCTTATAAAGAAATTTTAAGCCTAATTTACAAATCAGCATTTTTGACTGACTTAACAAGCTGTTATTCGAAGAATATGACCCACTTGCAATTTGTCGTATTATCTAGTGTGCCCAATTTTCATAATCATCTATGACTCTAGGGGCTATAGTTCACGCCGGATTGGCAACCTCTCCTTCTCAAGTTTTATTTTTTTCTGGGTGCTACTCTTTTTATCTCCTTTTTCTAACATTAGGAAGCTTCCAATGGAAAAATATGAGAATACCCCTATAAGCAAGAGGTGTAAATTGCAACGAAGAAGCCCCCAAGAATACAATAGGAGAGAGACAGAGACAGAGACAGAGACAGAGGTTGGTGGGGCCCACAAAGCCACGTGATGAGGGAATCGGAGGGGGAGTCCCTGGAGTTTTTCCCGGCACGAGGCGGCCACTTTTTCATCATTTTACCACATTTTAATGATTTAATTTCGCCCCCCGCAATGCATGCTCTTTTTTATGGCTTCTCTCCTCCCTACATATATATTATAATACAATATTTGTTTGTTTTTTCTCTGCTATATTTATATATTTTGACCTACACCAAAGTACCTCTTCTCATCTCATTTCTAGATTTCTTAAATTACCTTTCATCCCATTGTTTCGTACTCGCCCGTCCATTAACTCTATTTGTAGTTGGATTTTCTAAATTTACCTCTCTATCCTATGTGCAACTAGCGCACCTAACTCTTCATTTCCTTTTTGTCCCTAATTACCCGATCATGCACGTGGGCCGGCACCCGTGCCTTAACCCTAGTTTCCTTGCCATTCCATTTCCACATAGGCTTGCTGAATATAGCTAGTTACTCAAAGTTTCTTGCAATGATCATTTTTCCGACGTTTGTAATTGGCAATTGAACAGTGCATTGGCTCGTGATGGGATGTGCGTTGAACCATTTAATACTTATGGATTGAATACTTTCTCATTTTATGTATCGTATAAATGACCGAATCTTCCACAAAATCATATAACAAGCACCTTGGTGTTCACTTTACAATCGAAAGTGCAAGGTTCTATCCGTTGTTTATCGGTTTAAGTTGTGTGGGCTTCTTAATTTCTGTGTATAGATGATTTAATATCAATCTTTCATTAATTAAGTTGAGGGCAAGCTATCTAAGTTAAAATTATAACATTCCCAAAAGATTCACTATTATCTTAATGTTTAGGTAACTCCATAATATCATAACTATAAGAAGAGGAGCTCAGAAAAAAAAAATTATAGAAGTAGAGTTACACAGAGAACCATTGAAGAGCTCGTATCGTGTAAGGAAGGATTAGTTTTCTCCCTTCTCCTATTCATGATGGAGAACTTACCCTAACTCTCACGTTACCCCAATAATCAAGCTCTTTCCCAACTCACTTTCCCACCCTTTGAAATGGCACTATCGAGTCACTAGTGTAGAATTCAGGTCACGTTTCCATATCACAACAAGCAAGAACCAAGAAAAGAAAAGTCCAAAACGCTCTACGAAAAAGGGCATGATGATCCGGTCTCTCTCTCTCTCTGCTTTTGAGCCTTTTGGCTCGTGGTGGAGGGCCATAGCGATGGCACTTCGGTAAAGAAAAAGAAAAGAAAAAAGGCTCGAAAAGAAGCGAAATGTAATATATCTTACACTTATATCAAGCAGTACGTCGACGCGATTGTAATCTATCCGGACGTTCTTGATTTTCTTGATTCATAAATGCTGTACCGAATACGGCTGTATGACCATATAAGCATCGTACCATGAGATCATGTCAAGGTATCCCCCAGATGTGAAGATTACGTGTCATAATGAACTTTATTTACTTAAGAGGGGAGGGAGAGTTGGAAAGTGATGTGAGGGGAGGGGGAGACCCACCCACAATTGGACACATTACAGCTGGTGGTCTCCCAGCTCACATGGCCTTTTAAGTGTCAAAATAACCCATGTGGACCCAAATTCTCTCTCTCTCTCTCTCTCTCTCTCTCTCTCTCTCTCTGTATCTCACATTCTCTCTCTTTCTCTCTCTTCACTTGGTCAGAGTCTCAGCTGGTCCAATGTTTCCCTGCAGAATTTGTGGGAGTTAATAAATACCATCTTTGTATTTTGCAACCTTTCAAGGAGCAAATGAGTGTATGGCGCGTCACCCTCAAAGCTGAGAGGAAATAACATAAAGAGGAAAAGGTAAATGCCCAGCTAACTCTTGGTGATGAAGTAGCCACACCCTCTAACATTATAGCTATGGATTCACATATTGATTGACTATTCCCATGAACTCATATGATGATGGGTCTTGGCAATACAATATACTTTGTTGCCTTCCTTTTACATTTTTGTGGTAGGTACAATAGAGATAACTCTCATGTACACGTTGAAGTCCATGCTGGTCTAGAGATGTTGATGTGCTTGTTCAACCTCGACCTTAAATGATTTAGGAGGCATGAGTCATGTTGAATCTTGACATAAATAACTCATAGTAGAGCTTGATGAAATGATTTTAACATTTTCTAAGTTAGTTAAACGGATCATTTCACATAAGTTTGAGGATGATGAAGCTTGACCTAAACAAGCTCCACCCATCCAAGAGAATAAATGTAGTAATCCAATGCCTTCACATCATCCGTTGTCTCCCTTGAATATTCTTTTCCTTTTAAAAGGAACTGGCCTAGACACTCGCACAACTGTGTGCCTTTAACAATTAATTTTTACCAGCTTTGAAAGCCATGGCTGCATTATCTCAATTTCATAATATTTTGGCCAGTTGGGTGGATTGGATGGGTAAGAGGGCACTGAAAAGATTGTTCAAAGTAGATGCAATAAAGGGCCACAAGCTCTCTGACATAACCAACAAGAACCATTGGGAGCCTCTTTTTCCCACCTAATGGGACCTCGCGCTGCAGTCTTTGAGCCTTGGTGGTTCCTTGTTGCAGAATCAAAATCACATTGATATGGACTTCAACTGACTCTCAATCTACCTGAGACCTTGTGGTTCCTTGTTGGAGAATCAAAATCACATTGATATGGACTTCGATTGAATCTCAATCTACCTGAGACCTACACACATGCATGCTCAGAAAAGTGTAGTTCTAGGGGGAGCGTTTGATGATGATACATTATTCCAATACATGCCCATGACTAGGCCTTATCAGAGAGCATCATTCTGGTTCTTTATAGCTTTTCTTGATGGGTCACAGGTGAAAGATCATTGCCATGTGATTTCTAATCTTTTGCATTGCTGTCGTAGATTGATCTTGGCAGAGTTTTGGAAGAAAGAAGAAAAGGGCATCAATCTTTATCAGTTCTTGTTGATCCAGGAGTTCGAAAATCAAATTATTGATGCACTGGTAGTTATGCACACTTTCTATGGTCTTGCAGAACTTGTGTGCACACTGGGAAGCTGTCGGAGTCTTTCTTTCCAAGACACCAAACTGTAGCTTTCACCTTTCTATTTCATAACATTTTCTAGTCAGTTTTTGATGAAAGATCAAGCTAAATCATTACTGTTCTAGTTAGGTGAATGGCGACAAGTAACTTCAGCAGATTTGAGTGAAAGATGAACCAAAAAAAAAAAAAAAAAAGAAGAGAGAATGAGAAAAGAGCATGCATCTTTGTCAGCTCCTGTAATCCACAAGTTAAAAAATCATTTTCAAGACCCATTATAAACCGACAAAAGAGAGAAGTCAGCACAGTTTGATTATCTATCGAACGACTTATATTGGAAAGTTTATAGTCTTATGTATTCCAAATTTTTCTTGTGATCACTCTAAAGCCGAACCGTGTTTTCTCTGCTCTCATCCTTTTCCAAGAAGCGGTAAACTGCAAGTTAAGCAACCCAGTCCGAACATGGGACTCTTCCTCTTTCTGGACACTGGACTATCCACCAAAGGCTTCACATACAAGGAAAGAACAGATGCACACTAAAACAAACTCTGACACAAGGACCTCAACCTTCAACCCTTCACTTTCTCAACCTAACCCATTTCCCCTCAATTCATTGGATTTTTGCTCCAATCCGACCGTTACATTGGACGCAGACTTGGCAACCGCAGTGGGCCCCTCCACACACAAAAAAAATGTCGGGATTGGTCTTGTTGCTGACTATTTGGCTTCTTTGAGTAAAACATGTCCATTCTTTTACCTCATTTGTGCCTGTCTTACCAAACTACCCTGCAGGATCTTGGAATGAAAAGCTTCTTGCGTTTTTTTTTTCACCGCAAGGGATATGGATTGGCACTTTGACTACAAAAACAGCAATTTTGAAATTCCAACTGCAATGTGAATAGATAAAGGGGGTCTTAGAATTGGGTGTATTGTGCTTTTCGTGTCCATTTTGATGAAAATGTTTCTCTTTGATGAATGAATGTCTTTCAAGAAGTTGTTCTCTTGGAATGTGCTACTTTTGTATCTGTCTCATCGCTATCGTGGCCAACCTCCAAATGTCTTAAGGAAGTACACGAGTCCTCACGTGCTTTTGTCTCTTGGTTAAAACTATAGTTGAGTCTGAATTATATTCTTGAGGAATTAAGATTCTCATAACACAATGAAAGCAAATGCAAAGAGGGACAAGACACAAAGGGAGTAAAAGGCACCGATCTTGCCGTTACAGATGATGTTGACAATGACATTGAAATGATCTCAAGGCTCAAAAGCTGGACATGGGCAACATGTACTAAATCTAGGGGCATCAATCTTCCTTCTGTGGGAATAAAACATATATCATGAATTGATCATTTCCAGATCACTTGAAAACGCATTTTCTTTGCCTCCAAATCTTGTTAACCTAACAACAGTCTCATTAAATTTACTGAAACCCCAGTCAACATTCTTCACCGAACTCTTGATTGTACAATGTGGCCGCCCAACCCCATGATTGCACAAGAAAATAAAGTTCAGACCTTTTGATCCAATGACAGAAGCTCTGTTTCGGAGTGGCTGTCACTGCGTCGCAGTTGTGCCTTATCTTTATTCTGTTCTCTTTCCCTCTTACTGCTTGCTTTTCACCCATGTGGAGCTACTTGCAATCACATGCACTGCTCCTCCTTTTTCACATCACCAACACACTATTATTCCAAACTCTCCCTCCTTTTCATCTAGGCTACTTAAGACCCAAAAATCTTTTCTGTTCCCTTTAATTCTGGCATTTCTCACAAGCAAGCTTATCTACTTTCTCTGCTCTTTTTTCTTTTTGGGTTTTGGTGTTTTCCTAGGAATAATTAGCGCCAATTATTAAACAAAGTTGGACCCAAATTAGGACTCAAGTCCAATCGTCCCCCATATTTATGTCAATCAGTGCACCCATGTCAAAGTACATTGAAACCTAGATTAGAGTTTCATAGAGGAGATATGATTCCACTTGATGAATATCATCATGATCCCTTTTTTCTTTGTGGGGTGGCCCATTTGTCAACACTTTGAAGCCAATACACAATTTTTAGT
This sequence comes from Eucalyptus victrix, assembly GCA_016097545.1. NCBI lineage: Eukaryota > Viridiplantae > Streptophyta > Magnoliopsida > Myrtales > Myrtaceae > Eucalyptus > Eucalyptus victrix. The sequence goes on along the minus strand of CM027840.1, from coordinate 26,437,054 downwards.
TGTTTGTGCTATGATCCTTTCTCATCTCAGTTTTTCGGATTCCATCATGTCATGTATTGGATGGGGAAAATGCGATTCTTTTTATTAAAGAAAATTGAAGGAAGAAAGTAGAGGAAGACACTCAATTGGTCATTTTTATCTTTTTGAAATTGAAAGGGGACACGGCATGTGCAGCTCTGGAGCCACTCATCATTGACAAGCATTTAGATGCGGTCTTTGTCCTGGTGGTGTACCATTGAGAGATATTGGATTAATAATTGAGTATGCTAGGGTTGGCTCTACCTTCAATATATCTACACTTTGGAGATTTCACTTTTTAATTATAAAGTCTGCCTTCGATTTGGTTATGTAGGGTTATTTTTTATTTACTTTTTCTGGACTATTCTGGGGAACAATTGAAGTTTTGAGTTTGTCACGACCCAAAACATAAGAGGAAGAAAACACTGAAGAGCAAAACTACAGAACTGGTGCTTGGATCTTTCTTGTTTTGATCAATGGAGTCTGGGAGGGATGGAAGAAAGAATATGGCTGTCAGATCAAGTTTCTTTAGGCCCAAGTACAGGGACTTACAGAATGAACGTACCTAAGGTTTTGAGTTGTATTTTCTACTTATGTGGTCACAGCAATAGGAATGACAGGGGAAATTTCAAGAATAGGTTTGTACCGCTAGACGAGCTAGCTACAGGACAAGTACATGTAGCCTCACATGGAGTTTCTTGGATCACCCCCCGATGGCCAATCGGAATGGAAGAGTCTCATTCCTGACAAGTCTCTGTCATTCCATTTCATGCCGTTGCAGAATTTCACGTTAAAGGCCGAAAGCTGAAAGGAAAATTGGGTTGACATTTCGAGACAAAACTTGCATGAGGGGAAAAGTAACTTTGGACAATCCAAGTTGACCCGGCCCGGCCCATGTTGTTCTGAATTTCAGCGTCAAGCAAAGATTGTGTCGATTGTTGCCCCATTTATTTTGAGCTCGCCAAAGGTCGAGCCTCCTTGATCTGGCGAGGCCTTGAGCTTGTTGGCCTCGACCGAGCTCCTCCCTCCCTCACTTGTGATCAATTGCTAACCGTTGCCGTGGCCGACAGTTGACTGAGGAAGAAGGAAAAAGAAAATAAATAAAATAAATAAATAATTAAAATAAAAATAGAACATAATGAGTAAATAAATAATTCAAATTTTTTTGGTAATTTTCCCAAGAAGATCAAATTAGAATTTCCATATCAAATAACAAATAATATTTTTTTAATTCATTTTCAAGTTTTAGCAAAAAGCGAAAAATATTGTCATTTTCGTGAAAAATGACTTGAGCTTATTTGGCCTCCTTCCTCACTTGTGATCAATTGTTGACCGTTGCCGTGATCGGCGATCGACTGAGGAAGAAGGAAAAAAGAAAGAAAGAAAGAAAATAAATAAAAAAATAAATAAAAATAAAAATAGAACATGACGAATAAATAAATAATTTGAACTTTTTTTTTTTGGAATTTTCCCAAGAAGATCAAATTAGAACTTCCATATCAAATTATAAATAATATTTTTTAATTTATTTTCAGGTTTCAGCAAAAATAGAAAAATATTGTCATTTTCATGAAAAATGACTTTTTAGAAAATATTTTCTAATAATATCACATTTTCAATTAAATAAATGGAGCCTAAATATATTGATTCTTTGCAATTTCGTAGGGCTTAGAGTTTAGATGCACACATTGTTGCTTGAAAAATCTCGATTTTTCACTTTGTTGATCAATCTTACGCATTTGTAGGTTTGTAGTTTTCATTAGACCATTAGAACAAAGCCAACGGTTGCTTGCTAAACCAACACAATAGAAGCTTCCAATATAAAGATTAGACAAAAACTAGCATCAAACGAGGCCTCATCAACTCTTCTAATAGCCTAACAACAACCTAACCCACGACAATGTGCATGGTATTAAGGCCACGTGTTCTATTGACATTCGTGGATGATTAAGGCCACAATATACCCATCTAAGCAAGCATTCCACACATATGCAAGACTATTTTCAATTCAGTTACCCCAATAAGGAATTGGTCAATCCAGTGTCGACCTGATTCAATTAATCAACCCCTGTGTACCATTTGTGAGGAAAAAAATCGACGGAGAGGTGACATAAGGAAATCGATCTTACAAACTTATCAAACCGGCATCTTGACCATCTCAATTTGCAGTTACCTCGCGTCCAACGTGTAAAAGCCGATGTACCTGTTGTATTTCACTAGGAAACTGAGCAATTAATCGACCCACATATCGCTCCTGACTGGCCCGATGATTCAATCGATTGGGCCCGTTGACTCGCCCGGTCCGGGTTAAAAAAAGGGTCACGGACTCACGGGTTGCGAGCATATTCCCTAATCCGATGGCCAGGATACCGTTTTTCCGGATGCTCCACGTGGAATCGGGCCTTGTCCGAAGGAAGATGATTGGCGATGCCGACTGGCAAGTCCAAGCAAGCAAGCAGACTCGCTCTCCCGATAAAGTTCGCACCTTTATCGATGCACGATTTATCGCCGTGTGCATCGTATCTTCTCCCTCGATGATAAGCTCTCATCGGCATTTCCTCAAACACCTTGCGGGCGACGGCCCTCCGCTCCCTCGGAAGCCATGAACTCTCGCCCGCCGGAGACGTCCCGACCCATCTGATTCTCCCGGCTCTCGTGCAAGGAGTACAGCATGAATCTTCTCTGCAAATCTCTGGACTCTCTCCCCGTCAAACCTCCTCCTCTGCCACTCAGTCCCCCGCTTCACCTCCAGTCCGCAGGGTCCCTCCGTTTCTCTCGCTCCTCCTTCCTCAGCAGCCCTGGAAACCGCAAATTCGGACCGACCCTCGTCTCGAAAGCCCCGCCGGGATCTCTCGGCGCGCTCCGAAGCGCCCCGGTGAGAGCCTCTGCCGGCGCGGACATCGACATGGTGAAGAACAAGCAAGGCGTCTACGCCCCGAAGCAGAAGAAGGTGGTGGTGCTGTGGGACCTGGACAACAAGCCGCCGCGGGGGCCGCCGTTCCAGGCCGCGACCGCCCTCAGGCGGGTGGCGGAGAACTTCGGCGACGTCGTCGAGATGTCGGCGTACGCCAACCGGCACGCGTTCATCCACCTCCCGCAGTGGGTCGTCGAGGAACGCCACGAGCGCAAGCGGCTGGACATTCTCGAGCGCAAAGGTATTGTGACTCCGGCCGAGCCTTACGTTTGCAGGGTGTGCGGCCGCAAGTGTAAGACGAATTTGGACTTGAAGAGGCATTTTAAGCAGTTGCACGAGCGAGAGAGGCAAAAGAAGCTGAATAGGATGAGGTCTTTAAAGGGGAAGAAGAGGCAAAAGTACAGGGAGAAGTATATAGCTGGGAATCATAAGTATAATGAGGCGGCGAGGGTGTTGATCAAGCCAAAAGTTGGATACGGTTTGGCATCGGAGTTGAGGAGAGCTGGCGTTTTTGTTAAGACTGTGGAGGATAAGCCACAGGCAGCGGATTGGGCCCTGAAGAGGCAAATGCAGCATTCAATGAGTAGAAGGATTGATTGGTTGTTTTTGGTGTCTGATGATTCGGACTTTTCAGAGATGTTGAGGAAGGCGAGGGAGGTGAATTTGGGGACAGTTGTGGTTGGGGATTGGGATCGGGCATTGGGAAGGCATGCTGATTTGTGGGTTCCTTGGAATGGGGTAGAGAATGGGGAGGTCACTGAGAAGGATTTGGTGCCCAATAGGAGGAGAGAGAGGGAGGACGCTGAAGGGGAGGACGGTTTCTTTTCGCTTTCAGTCTTTGATGAGGACATTGATGGAGACAGCGACTTGGACAATGTAGTGAATGAGCTTGTTGCAGGAAGGTCTGAGATTGGTAGTGTGAGGAATTCTGTTTTTTCAGAAGGGGAGGATGATGAGGAAGAAGATGAATGGGACACAGTGGAAGTACCAAATGGCTTCGTGTTGGGGTATAGTGAGGATGAGGAAGATGTCTTCTTCTGATACAAAAATTACATCTCTTGTTGTCAAAGTTTGTTTTATAGCCATTTGATAATTCAATTGCAATGACATTGTGTTCAAGAGCTGTTCATAGGTTACCTGGGAAGAGATGGCCATATGGACGAATTGGCGACTAATTAGCTGGTTTGTTTCTGACAAGTTTGCGTACAAAAGTTACCAATCTCTGTATATTATAGACCATATTTCTCAAAGGCTTAACTCTCTTACTGGATCTATCGCTTGGATTAACAGCAATACAAGGCTCATTTTGTGTCTTCTTCATCAACAACTATTTCTTTTCGAGACAGGATAATAAATCTGCTCTTGGTATACATTCACCCTTATTATTTGTATGGCATCTTTTACTTACATGTCTTATTAGGATTTAAACCCAATAGAAGAAAAAGATTTTGAGTCAGTATCCGTTTTGATTGAATCTCGAGCTGAAGAATTTTTTCCAAATGTTTTTTGTGCATTCAGCATAAGCATTTGGAGGTGCTCATAAAATTTCTACTATGATATTCCTAGATCATAGAGTTTAAGCTCCTCTTTGGTTCTCAGATGGGATATCTCCATCCCACCGATGCTGGGAGCTTTTCCATAAACAGGGACAATATAGACAGAGATATATTCAGCACCGGGTGGAATCTGTAAGATGGATTTGATGTTTTATGAGATTAGAATGCCCCCCTGTATCTTAAGAACTTCGCATTCTGATTTCACTTTTGATTGGAGAAAGGAGAACATGTTACTCCAAAGGATTGTCTTCTGAGTGTGGTGCAGTGTTTTGTAGTGGGACCATATGAGGCTGCTTTAGTTTCAAGTGGTGCTTTTGGTATTTGCTACATAGAATATAAGCCAAGCTATACAGGAGAGAGTGGAAGTAAGTTTTGGTCTGTCCACTGTTTCTGATCATGCTTGGCTGCTCAAAGGAGAGTCATGACTGGATGTTTTTCGCCTTCAAATTTTCCACAAGTTCCATTTTTCTATCTGATTGCACGTGGTGAGTTCCATGTATAATGTCAGTACAAAAGGTGGCTTGGTGTATAGTAGATTACCTTTCCCGACCTTACTGGAGTAATATTCTTAAGATTGTGAAATATATGAACTCATACCTTCTCGAGTGTCTTTAGCTATTTGGAAGTTTGTTTGTTGAGTGTTGTCACTGATAACTATTGGTCAACTCCTGAAGTTGCCATTACCTTGTAGTTGTTCTATAATTGTAGAATAGATTTCACCTTTGGGATTTGCTATTGCTCTATAAGTCGCTGCATGAGGAAACCCAACTATTTTCTGTAGATCTTTTCTATCGTATTTGTACCTCAATAGTGTTGACTTGACCAATTGCAAACTTTTGAGTGGATATATAACAAAAAATGCAAATAATTGCTGGTGAAGCAACAAAAATGCTCCCATATTTATCATTGCTAGGAGACTTTTGTGACATTTGCTCTGTTAATGAGTGGGAAAACGACTCTCCAGTGGGATGAAGGATTATGTAGTGGTCAAAGCTTCTTTGAATAGTTTGATGTATCTTGAGAAAAATGAAGGTGTTCTCTCATCATTTTTGGTTTTGAGTTACCTGACATCAAGGAGGAAGCAACGGGTGTTGGTGGAAAGGAGGTTGCTTGTTTGGCCTTTTAGTTTGAGATTCAGATTAGCGTCTGCATGGCATGTGACGATGAGTTTGATGAATATGAATCTTGTAAAATGAATGGATCTCATGCTAATCAATCTTGTGATGAGATTGAGAAACTTTTGTGTTAGTGTGTCCTTTGTCGAGGAGTGATCTCAAGGTACGGATGGAGACCCAAGTAATTTTATTCACCAAGCTAATGGTGCTCGTTGAGAACGCATCACGATCAAAGTTTATGTATTGCATCAGGTTGCATAAGGTCAAACCTTACCCAACAGAAGACCCACTACCAATCCTCGCAGGATCCCGAAAGTGGGATTTTTGTTCCCTTGAAGAAAGATGGGGCTTGGAACTGCTAAAAAAAAGCCCTGGCTGCATCCAAAGTGGTTGATGAAATTCCCTGGAGAGCTCTTTCATCTTTTTCTTCCCCAATTCCCCAAACTGAAGCCGCCATTCACATTGAGCCTAACTCCTTTCCATCTGTGTCCTCTTTGTCTCTAGTCTTTTTGTCCCCATAGCATGAAAGAATTCGAGGAACTAACTAGTCACCACAACGGAAGCTCGATCGAGCTTTCATGTTAGCCACACCCAGTTGTCATGGGTCGGTAGTTCTTTAGTTGTGGAATTGTCCATGCGGTGCCTAGTGAGCCAATGACACTAGGCCAATCTTCCTTCTATAGGTGCTCCCAAGAGTGGTTTGGCGAATAGCAACCTCATATCGGATCGTACCACAAGTATTTTAGCTTGAACAACTTGTTTATCAAGCGAGACATTAGAACACTTTAGGTATAACAACTGGTTTTGACCTATCATGATCTTATCAGGAGAGTAGCATAAGCTATTGACTGGTTTGTGCACAAGAGGCCAACCTCACTTTCAAAGCTCCATAAAGATATAACTATTTTGTCCAAAAATCTTAGCACCAACCGTTCAAATGCCACTTTTACAAACCAATTGTATTCATCCCTTTGTGTTATTCACTCTTCATTCAATAACCCTAAACTCCACATACAAAGTTATGCGAATGCGGAAGAATCACGATCTGTGACATTCTCCCCCACTCAACGCCACAACGCCCTCATTGCAAGTTGTTCTATTGCTTCCCCATGTTCCTCAACTATTAATTTGCCACTCTGGGTCATACATTGAATAGTCCCTCAACCATTGATGCACCACTTTGGATTATACATCAAATGACAACACTCACCCAACTGAACATGCCACTCCATTGGTAACTTTTTCTGATCACAATTGTTCAAGCATCTTTGGTCACTTGTTCTTTCCTTGACAAGAGTGGCATTTGGAGCTTTTTCTTGAACTCAACAAACCAATGGAAGTTTCTCCTCTTGTTGAAAATGTGGCAATAAATCCATCTTAAGATTTATCTATTGATTAGGAGCATTATCTCTATTCAGTGAGGAATCGGTTCTTTCTTGTGCCACCATTGTTACTCTAGAAGTTGGTCAATGGCCGCATTGTATTTGAGCACATTTTGCATTGGTGATTCACTCTGTCCTCTTAGGACCAAATAGACCCTAGGTTATCATTGATTCTAACTCATTTACTTGAAGGCCATTTCTCATAGGTTGGTAGTATTTTGGCAACAGAATAACATGTGCAACGCCTAGCATCCTTCTATCTATAGTCATTCCTAAGAATAATATCAGTGAATAGCATCCTTGTATTGCATTGTCCCATGCCCAATTTAGGTTGGACGTCTAGTTTGTGAGCAAGACAACAAAATACTTTAGGCACAATTGGTTTATGAGAGCAGCATTAACTTCCGATCAATTTGTACATGAGAAGTCAACATTGCATTCATATCTTTGTAGAGATATAACCATTCTAGTGCTAAGTATAGTGCAAGTGCCAATATTTTTGTACAATGCTTACTTGTGTATGATGTTCACTTGAGGATCAAAACTTTTTTTTTTTTCGCTCACTTGAGTGTCACAAATTTGATAAATCGATCACTTGAGTATCACTTTTGATTTGCCAAGCCGAAAAAGTTGACGTGGCTGTTGGTCATTCGATGTGGCCACCAAAAATATTATTTAAATATTTTTATTATTATCTATTGAAATTTTATTATTTTTTTTGCTTTTTTCTTTTTTTCTTTAGCTTTGGTGAGAGTTATTGATGACCCTTATTGGTTGCGGTCACCTTACTTGGATTGGGTGAGGGCCGCCTCGCCTTTAGCCACGAAGGCTCAGGGTGAGCTCGTTGGGATCGCTTTAGGCAATGTCCAACTTTAGGCGGCTGCGAGTGATGCCGCCTAGAGCGGAAGAGGGTTGTTTTGGCCTTGCCAATAGTTGGTGCCTAGGGCCTTTGTGATGAGGGCTTGGCCCTAGCCTAGATCTCTAGCCACCCTCATTGGGAAGGCCTTAGGCTAGGCCGTTGGGTTTTGCCGATCACTAGCAAGGCCATTAAGGCCTCACCAACCGCTAAAGAGGTCTCAACAACCCTCACTTGCTTTGGACAGCGTTGCCCGCGGTCACCTAGCGGCCGATGAGGGCCCTTGTGGCCTCACTTAGGGCCTTGGCAGCTATGGGCGAGAAGGCCCTCGCCCAAATTTGGCCAATTTCACCACAAAGGCTTTGGTTGAGGGTGTTGGCGAGGCTGCAACGACTTTTGCCTGCTCTGGGCGGCATCACCCGTGACTACCCAGCAGCCAATGAGGGCCCTCGTGGCCTCGCATGGGGCCTTTATGGCCAAGGGCAAGGCAGCCCTTGCTCAATTTGGCCGAGGCGGCTACGGTCGACGAGAGTTGTTGGTGACCTTTGTCCCACTAAAGAAAAAATAAAGAAGCAAAATATAGATGGAAATAAAAAAGTTCAAAAAAATTTTAAAAATAAAGACCAATAAAAATCACTTAGGACATTTGGCTGGAATTACATTCAAATAATCATTTTTTTTTTGATATGATACTCAAGTGAGTGATTTTTTTTTTTTAACATTAAAATGAGTGTTTACAAAATTTTTGGCATTCTTATTATTCTTACGCCATTGTTTTATCATAAAAAAAGTTTTGACATTCTTACTATCCTTATGCCATTGTTTTATCATAAAACTATTAGCATCAATCGTGTTGATGCCACATTTCTATAAAAATTGTTAAGCACGAAGGCTCATGGATGCAAACCAAGAGCTCTGAATGATGTTGAGCCCTTCTAGCGGGCGTTCGACATGAACATCGAAAATGAGGTCTTAATCGAATCGAAGGACTGTGAGGTGAATCGACCAAATAAGTTGGGCTACGTTGTTCCGCCCCGTGTTCAGTGACGGAGTCAACGGCAGGCAATAGCCCCGCGCCTTCCGGTTCGACCCAACCCTTCACATGGTCGGCCACCTTCGTGTACAGCTTCCTTCCTTATATAATCATCTTATTTAGTCGACTAACAGCACATTCATTCGCGTATACGTCAATTTTTGACGCATCGGTTGTCAAATACAGAAAGGTGGGTGCGCTTTTGGTCCGTGAACGAATCATCACCGCTCGAGTCAGTGCGGTAGAGAAGTCGATCGACCTACCCGCCCGCCGCGTGCTAGTCCGCTTTTTCTGCTGCCGCTTTCTAGATGTCCATTCGCTTGTTTTCCCCAAAGGTTATCCATAACAATTTTCAATTTAGATTTTTTTTTAAAAGGGAGCATACATCAATTAAAAAACCCAATTTTGCCAGCACATACACTTCTGAATTTGGAATACCCCATTTTCCGCCTACACTTTTTTCTGCCTTCTCTTTTGTATTTTGCAAATTGTGTTTTGCTTCGTTCGTCGTCACGGGACGGGCTTGCGATTGCGTGGACGGGAAGTCTACTTCCTTCATTTTCTATCTTTGGGTCCTTTTCTTGGCACCGACCTCTCTCTCTCTCTCTCTCCCTCATACGATGAATTTCTCGGAAACGTTACTGCTTTTGTCCATTTCTATGGGACGTGTATCCAGAAAAGCGTGTTTTAATAAATGCATTTTCAAATATCCAACATCCGGGACTTTCACGATGTATAAACACTGACCCTACATTCATGTATAATTTCTCGGCAATTGCTGAAAATGTGAATAATGTGTTGAATTTGTTGGGAGAGTAAAGAAAAACAATTGCTTCTTAGTTTTACTTAATCTTAAATAGACATGCCAAACCCCAAATATATAGGTAGGCGACCCGGTGGTTATATATATATGATACACCAAAATGATATGATACGATTTATGTGTTATGATGTTAAGCGCTTGTTGACATTTCATGAGATAATTTTTTAGCCATGACCCGCTAAATATCTCAAGGAATTTTGTTCTAAGTTTTGGGTTCATATTGGCCACGATTTTGTCATGATAGTTGGATGTCCGCGCTGGATTGATACGGGAAATGGATGAGGAAGGGGGATTCTATGCTTACGTGACAGAATCATTTTCCTTACTTGCAAGGAAATTTTTCAATTTCAACATACCATTTACACATGGTATAAGAGAGACAGTGCATTAAAATAAAGACCTTTTTTTAGTTAATTTAGAAAAAAAAAACTTTTCCTATTCACAAAACCCATATGAAAAATCGATGTAACCATGCGAGACTCATTATTTTCATGAGCGGTTTTTAATGCATGGCGACGACGATTAATAAAGCAAGAACTATAGCACTTTTTTTTTTTATCCTTTTGTGTATATTACCTCTTCAATATACTGCAAATGCCACATTACTCTTCAAAGCCGCATATGTGATTTAACGTACGCATTTAATGTAATGGCGACATGATCGACATGGACTAATCCCTAATTGCACGGTGCAAGAGAAATTATCCTTGAATATCAAAGACTTTTACCTGCCATCAACTCAATATGCAAGTGTCAAGTGGGCCAATCTAAAGCGGCTCACCGGATAGAATTTGTTTAAGAAGAGAGTAATATTAGGGCTATGCAACCAAACCGGTTTTACTTGGAAACTATATTGAACTGCTTGAAAAATAGGTCTGGGAATAGGTTTCAAGTGAATATCCAAGATATCCAATTGGGAATCGGATTGCATTGCCTTATTTTGGAACCAATTTTATAAGTTAAAAAACCAAAATCCTAATTTCTTTTTCCCATAAATTCTAATCTCAGCACTACTTCATCCTTTGTGTTTCATCAAAATTCCTCACCAGTCTTTTCTCTTTCCCTAAATTTTTATGGATAAATGGGGGATAAAGTTTTATAATTTATGTTTTATATTACGTGTTTGAACTTTTTATCATTTATTATTGTACATGGTGTTTGAACTTTTTTATCATTTATTATTGTACGTGGCTACGTATTTATATTATGAATTGTTATTTTTGGCGGATTGAATTTTATGTTGTTCATCTTTTTCTTTGAATCGTTTCGTTACTCATAACTTCATATGTTTTGCTGTAAAAAATGAACCAAAAAAAGGAAAAAAATAAAATAAAATAGGTTTTTGAGTAGATCTTGGAATTTGACTAGAAGAACGGGATAGATTTCACAATTAGTTCCAAGCGAATATAATAAGTTTTAGGGTACAAAAATTAGGAATTAATTATAAAATGGACCTATCACTCCTTAATATACTTTTAATGGAACAGGATCACTAGGACTTAATAATATAATAATATACTTTAAATTTTAACTAGAAGTTTCTGGTTTCGCTCTAATGCCGTGCACGACATTTCTCTCCTTTTAAAAAACGCGGCTTGTTCGTTTTTTTAAATCTTTTTGTCGTAAGTGGCTGTTCCATTTGATTTGCACGAATTTCGCCCCGTCTTCCTTCCCAGTCCTTTGCCGGCACGTGCCTAAAATCCACCCGAAAACACCACGTGACATTATAAACCGTCAACTTTGTAAAAAAAAAAAAAACAGATATAAACCGTCCCCCGACAGTCCCGATTAACTGAACAGAAAAGTCCCCTTTCATCACCGACCTGAGAAATTTCCTCTTTCCTACGCGTGGGGTAGAGAGAGAGAGAGAGCGAAGGCTGATAAATTTGGCAAGATCGGCACGCCAAGTTGCCGTCTTTTGCAGCGCAAGCACGAAGCCGCCTTTTCTTAATTTCAAAACTCGGCCGACCGAAGTCTCTATTTATAACCCCCAGCACTTGATCTTTCTCCTTAAATCTGTCCATAAAAAACCAATGTTGAGTTCCCCCTATCCCCTCTCTCCCTCTCAAGAATCAAGAGATTACTATGGAAAGCGAACGCTACGATGAGACGACAGAGGAGCAGCGAATCAAAGAAGGCCGCACCAGCAGCAGCAGCAGCAGCGGCAGCAGCGGCGGCAGAAGCCTTACAGGGGTATCCGGATGAGGAAGTGGGGCAAGTGGGTGGCCGAGATCAGGGAGCCCAACAAGCGCTCCCGCATCTGGCTCGGCTCCTATGCCACCCCCGTGGCCGCCGCCCGTGCCTACGACACCGCCGTCTTCTACCTCCGCGGCCCCTCCGCCCGCCTCAACTTCCCCGACCTCATCTGGCGCGAGGAAGAGGACTCGCTGGGCGAGGTCTCGGCCACCTCCATCCGCAGGCGCGCCGCCGAGGTCGGCGCCCAGGTCGATGCTGTCCAGGCGGCGGTGGCCAAGTCGAGGCCATGCTGTGCCCCTGACTTGAACGAGTACCCGAAACTGGAGGACTTGGAGGAGATTCATCACGAATCTGTGTTTTGAAATACTTTCTCCATGGGAAAAGCCAGGTTCTGGAAGAAAAACTGACTGCCCCAGATCGAAGAGGCATTAACTTAGGCCAGGGCTCGGGAGATTGAAGGAGCAAAAGAAAGTGATCTCTTTGCGCGTGCAGACCACGCAACGTCCGTCTCCAGTTCTGATTAAGAAAAGAGATTTTAGAGCCTCTAGTTCTTCGAGTTCGGGAGGAAATTTCTTGTACAATATTCCTAGATCATAGAGATTAAGCTCTTCTCTTTGGTTCTCAGATGGGATATCTCCGTCTCACCGATGCTGGGAGCTTTACCATAAACAGGGACAATATAGACACAGACATATTCTGCACCGGGTGGAAACTGTAATATGGATTTGATGTTTTATGAGATTAGAATGCCCTCCCGAATCTTCAAAACTTTGCGTTCTGATTTGACTTTTGACTGATGAAAGGAGAACATGGTACTCCTAAGGATCGTCCCACTGATTATGGCGCGGTCTCAAGTAGTGGGGCCATACGAGTCTGCTTTAGTTTTAAGTGATCCTTTAAGGATCCGCCAACGTGGATTTTTTTTTTATTGATTTTTTTAGTAATTATCCACACTAGTACCGGCGATATCATATAAGACAACCGTCGTCCACGTTGGATTTTTTGATAATTAAGTGATCATTTTTTCAAATTTGTGGCGCTTAAGTGAGCGTTGAAAGTCATGACACTATCAAAATACTTGTCCCAAAAATACTTAAACATGTGTCCGTTGAAGAAGTGATTATTTAAATATTTGGACAAATGATCAATTCAATCTTAAACCTATTATACGAATATAATTCAATTTTAACTTTCCAATTTTTTCAATATAATCCATTTGCACTACATTTAAATGTAGTCTTTTCTCAATTGCAGTTAAGAAGAATGCCGAAAAGAGAAACAAAGAATTTTCTATATATTTCGATATATTCATAATGAAGATTGTCAGCCTATATATAGGCTTTGTGAATGACTAAATAAGATAATATATCAATCAAGATATGCAAATCATAGAGGATATTCATATAATCTTCAGAGATAAAAAAAAAAAAACCATAATACTTTTCCTAAATAACTCTAACATCCCCTCAAACTCAAACTCAAGGTGTACTGAAGATGTTGTGTTGAGTTTGAATGCAAGTCTGAATAATGTCCAACTGCTGAGACGTAGCGGATGAGGTGGCATCCGATAGCTATTGATGGCAAAACTTCCAGATCTAGTTGGTTCGAGAGAGTTTGGTGATGGTGTGGCTTCTTGAAATGACATGTGAAATGTCGAGAATCGAAGGTATTGAAGCTGAGTAGCATGCGTCCTTTGTGGTCGACTTTGCTGTCGAGACAGTCACTTAAACGCAGCCAATGTGGCTGACATGGTTACAACAAACGGATAAGTCGGGCGCCGCCGAGGGAAAAGTTACAATGTGAAAACGTGTCTTTGCGGCGTCAAAAAATACCTCCATGGAAAAGAAAAGGTTGACTCTCGACACGTTAGGGACATCCTAAAACAACCACCGTAGTGCTTACTCAGATGTGAATGATGCACTTAGGTGAACATTGTTGAGCAGCAAGGATGGATTTATTTGCTTGGGATGCATGGGTGCACCATTGAGAATGATAAAGTAGAAAAAAATTGGGAAATTTCTAAGGTGCATTGGGTGCATAATGCACTCGGTGCACTAGGCTTGCCTCATGAAAGAAAGCTTTGATAACAAGTTTAGAAGAATGCGGAAAAGAGAAATAGATAATTTTCTATATTTTGATATATTCATAACGAAGATTATTAGCTTATTTATAGGCTTTATGAATGCTTGAATGAGATAATATATCAATTAAGATACGCAGAATCATAGAGGATATTCACATAATCTTGAGAGATACAAAAGCTATCATAATATTCCTAAATAACTCCTCTAACAATTGCCGTCACAAATTGTGACTTGGAATTCAACAATTTGCCCTTGTTAGAATGCCACTTAGGATGGCCAGTAATGACAATATGCCACGCCAACAATATTTGGTAGTAATTGGCGGAAAAGACTATATTGTAATAACGCCCAAAAGTTTAGGACTATATTGACAAAACTAGAAAGTAGGGCTAATTAAGTGGAATAAATAGTTGTTGATGAGAAAATTATGACACAATTGTAATTGCACTCTATGACAATCCAATCAAACCATTGGCAAATATATATTTTTTGTTAATTCTAAATGCATCAGAATTTTCAAAGAAAGAAAAAAGAAAAAGGTAAGGATTAATATTAAATCTGGGACCTACAAGAGATATTATGATCAATTTAAAGTATTATGAGACATCGGAAGTCAAAAAATGGATGAAAAAAGTGCGAGCATTTATGTGATTTTTTTTTTTTATATAACATAATTGATCATTCAATGTCAAACCTAGCTTGTTTATATGTATTTGAGTTGATACGAGTAAAATAACGAGAGAGTATAATGGGTTTCTAGAGTCAAGCGTCATATGATGGTTGGGAAAAAGGAGATGCAAAAAAGATAATTTGTAATTAATACTACTCATGTATTAATACATAATAATGGTTTTGGTGATTTTTTTTTGTCGTTAAAATTAAATTTAAAATATTTTGGATTTTATATGCAATAGGCCTCATTCATGGTTTGCAGGCCTCATTCATGGTAAGTACCTAGTTCTATATATATGGTACTCACTTCCATTAATATGCCTTATAAAGAATTAATTAATACAAGGCATAGTTAGTCACTTCAATCCTTAATCATCCATGAAAAATTATTTAAAATTTTAATCACCTGAAATCAAAAGAAACAACAACCATAGTTAGTCACTTAATAATAGTTTTTTTTTTTTTTAAATTTAGTTTAAATTTACCATTAACTAATCTAAAATAATTATTAGAAAGCCTCACCACATATATTCATTACTTCAATTGGTAAACTCTATTTCGATGATGATAATCTATTAAAACAATCCATATCTGAAAGAAAGGGATTAACTAAAACATTCACTCATTAGATATTACAAAAAAAAATTACAATATATAGATATATAAACATCACTTTAGTTTCTAGTATGGAAGAAAAATTAGGGAATTTTGCTTTAGGTTTCCAGTCTCGATTCTGGTTTCGATTCTTGGTTCCCTTTTCCTAATCCTAATTCTATAAAAGTGAAACCAGAAATCGAACCATCTCTTTCTAGAACCTTGACTGGATCAGTCCGGTTCTTTAACTCTACCCCTAAAATCACGCTTACCCCTATCACTTAATACCGTCAGTCAACTCCTAGAGTTGCCATTACCTTGTAGTTGTTCTCTACGTGTCTAAATTCTAGAATAAGACTTCACCTACATGTTTTGATATTCATGAAAGGAAACCCAACTATTTTCTGTAGATCTTTTCTATCGTATTTTCACCTCCACAGTAGTACTCTTGACTTGACTAACGGCAAATTTTTCGGTGGATAGATAACAAAAATGCAAATAATAACTGGTGAAGCAACAAAATCGCTTCCGCAACTCCCGCAATTTGTCGTTGCGAGGAAACATTTGTGGCGTTTGCTCTGTTAATGAACAGAAAACGCCTCTCTAAATGAGATGGTGGATCAGGTTTGCTCGTTTGACCTTTTGGTTTGAGATGCAGATTAGCATCTGCATGGCATGCGACGATGAGGTCGATGAATATGAATCTTGACTTTTGTTGTAGTGGGTTCTTTGTAGAGGAGTGATCTCAAGGTACGGATGGAGACCAGGTAATATTATTGCATCAGGTTACATAAGCTCAAACCTTGCCTAACAGAAGGCCCATCACCAATCCTCGCGAGATCCTGAAAGCGGGATTTTTGCTCTCTTTTTAGAAAGATGTGGACTTGGAACCGCTCAAGAAAAGCCCTGGCTGCATCCAAAGTGTTTGATGAAAGTCCCTTTGGAGAGCTCTTTCACCTTTTCTTCCCCAATTCCCCCAAACTGAATCCCCATTCACATTGAGCCTAACTCATTCCCATCTGGGTCCTCTTTGTTTCTACTCTTTTTGTCCCCAAAGCACGATAGAATTCAAGGTACTAACCGGACACCAAGGCGAAAGCTCAACGACGTTGAGCTTCGAGGTCAGCCAGATGCAGTTCTATTAAAACTGCCAAGCATGTTAGGCCTAGTTGCTCCATCCCATGTTCAATGACGAAGTTAGCGGCAGGCAATGGCCCCGTGTCCTCCTGTTCGACCCATCCTGTCATGTGATCATCCATCCTTTACTTGCTACTTTCCTCTTAATTTAAACATCTTTATTAAGTTAACCACTGGGGTTTACTTTAGTAGTTAATGAGAGGTGGGGGTTTGAATTCCCACCTTCTCGGGATTGGAATAAAGACGCATTAATTTTAGGAGTGGATTTCGATTTTCACGCCTTGCAAAAAAGAATGGTAAAAATTTGAGAATAAGTTTTAGAATAATAATAAAATAATACCAACAAAAACAAAAAAAAACTAGCGGCCCATTAATTCGCTAATGCTATCGAGATCAAATTGTCAAATACAGAAAGGTGGGTGCTTTTAATCCATGAACGAATCATCACCTGTCGAGTCATTGTGGTAGATAAGTTGATCGACCTACCCGCCCAAAGCGTCCTAGTCAGCTTTTTCGGCTGCTGCTTTATAAAGTCCATTGCTTGTTTTTCTGAAAGGTTATCCACAAGAAGTTTCAATTCAGATTTTTTTTTTTTTAAAGAGAGAGGATATATTAAATAAAAATAACCGAATCTTGCCAGGAGATACACTTGAATTTCGACCGCCCGATTTTCCGCCGACTCTCTTATTATTATTATTTTTTGGCTTTTTCTTTTATATTTGCAAATTGCGTGCTGTTTCGTTCATGGCCATGGGACAGGCTTGCGATTGCGTGGACGGAAAGTCTAGTTCTCTCTTTTTCTACTCTTTTTGGGTCTTCATCATGGCAGCGACCTCTCTCTCTCTCTCTCTCTCTCTCTCTCTCTCTCTCTCCATATGATAAATTTCTCGGAAACGTTCATGCTTTATCGATGTTTCTGGGACATGCAACTAGAAAAGCGTGCTCGGATAAATGCATTTTGAAATATCTAATTTTTAGCCTGAAATATTCAAGACTTTCATGACATATAAATATTGACCAGTAGATTCAAATATAATTTCTTTGTCATTGTTGAAAATTTGAGTAATGTTTTGAATTTGTTGGGAGAGTGCAAAAAAAGCGCTTCTAGCTTTTATTTAATCCTATATAGACATGCTGAACCCGAATGCATAGGGAGACAACGCAATGGTAGTACATATTTTATCTGCCAAAGTTTTGTAACACAATTTGTATGCTACAACGTTAAGGACCCATTGACATCTCATGACATTTCTTTTTATTTGTCACCCGCTAAATATTTTAAGGGATTTTGTTCTAAGTTTTGAGTTCATATTGGCCACGATTTTGACATGGTAGTCGGATGTCCACAACGGATTGAAACGGAAAATGGATGAGGAAGGGGGGATTCCATGCTAATGGGACGGAATTCATTTACTGTACCTCATGAGGAAATCTTTCACTTTCAATATATCGACTACGCATGATATAAGAGAGTGTATTGGAAAAAAAAAACTTGTGACTCATCAATTAAAAATCAATGTAACCATGCTTGAATCATTATTCTCAGGACCGTTTTTTTTTCCTCGCGTCTCGAAGATGAAAACAGCACAAGAACTATAGTATATTTTTCGGTACACCGCATCTTGTAAACATTGCAAATGCCACGTTACTCTTCAGGACCGCATATGGGATTGAATGTACATATAAATGTAACAGTTACACAATCGACATGGAGCAATCCTTAAATTGCATGGTGGGAGTGAAATTATCCTTGGACATCCAAAGCTTTTATCTGCCATCAACTTATTTCCCAATATGTCAATGTCGAGTGGAAAAATTAAGAGCAGCTCCCTAAAAATAATATTGTGCAATTTGCTATGAATTCTTAAAGCTCTTTCCTATATTCCTTTTTGCTTGGTATGATTCTTTAAAACTATAGATGTTTTGATTGATCTTGATAGTATGCTTTACACTTGCCATAACATGGAACCTATGCATCAAGATTCTACTATCATAAAATTTTCTATGATATGAGTCAAAAAATGAAAAAGGAACTTAGTAGCCAATAGGCAATCCCTATTCTAAGAGCCATGCGTGTGCAATACCATACCTACTACAAATTCTATTTTCATTTTCTTTGGTTCATCTCATGACCCATTTTCTAGTATTAGAGCCATGGCATTATTCAGCATGTTGTTAGCTTTGAGTTGAATATCCAATGCAAAAGGGACGGATTTCATTACCATGACATTGCCCTCTCACAATTCTGCTCTTACAACTGTAATTGCCCTAGTTTCTCTGAGCCCTCCTTTAGAACTTCGCACTTCTAATGTCTCCAAAATTGACTATTTTTATGAGATTTTATTATCCTAATGAAGATAGTAAAATTTCAGATACTTACCTTTGACAAGTATGTCCATATTATGTTTTTGTTAAACCCCTATATTTCTCTCATATCTATGTTATATATAATCCACATTTTGGGACCCATGTTTTTGCTTTAAGTAGCGGTTATTCCACATATAATTTTTCCACGCTTCGTACCTCTTCATGACAACCACCTATTTGGTAATCGCCTTGATGGGAGACGATATATAAAAAGAACAATCATTCATTTCGCAAGGGTAATCATAATGTCTAATGCAAACCCTCTCATTTAGGATACATCATCAATATGCAAGGGGATTGGGTTAGTAGAGTGTGCCCGTAATTTTGCTGAATCTCCATGAGTTTCCGACGAAAGCAAATATGAACAATGACTGGAGGTTTGTTTATGTTTGATTATGTTTTTTCCCATATGATTTTTATGTCTAACATTTGGTATCAGAGTATTTTTAGTGTCTCTACCTTATTTTTGTCAAATTGTTGGTGTATTTTTGGGACTTTTGAGATGAACAATAATTTGGCCATTTTGGGGTCAAGAGGAAAATCGTCGATTTTAGCCAAATTTCAATGACCCACTGCTCGGTTTTGGATTGGTATAGTCGCACTGCCATGAGGAAAAATAGTTGTAAGTTATTTCAGCATATTGGCATTCACCAAAGGCTAATCGGGTGGTGGAACTTGCGGTGGTTAAGGGTTTTGTCTTTGAGGAATTTTTGTTAGATTTAGGGCCAATTTCTTGGCCATTTTCACCTAAACTTGAACCTATGTGGTTGTGTCAACATGGTCTCTAAAACACATAATCAATTTCGGTTTGAGATGGGCTCCATGTGTAGTCAAAGCATGACAAAAACGATGAAAGAAACAAGTTTGCACGTGTGGAGGAAAAAGGCGTGTGGCCCCACGGCACAAAATGGCTAGCCCATGGGCGCCATGCACCCGCAACTCCCAACTACACCCACAATTGCAAGCGCATGTACCCACGCCCTAGGGTAGTTGTGAGCGTAAGCGGGCCACACGCCGGTTCGGGAAGAGGGCGTGTGTAGGCAATCGTTGAGGCGCGTGTTGTATAGGCGCCATAAGCCCTTTTTTTTCCATTTATTACCATTTTGCCCTCCTTCTTGGCTGTTATTGTAGTTTTGCCCTTTGCCTAATTTATTTATTGCTTTGCCCCTCTTTTTCGTTGTTATTGCAAATTTACCCTTGACATAGAATTTATGGTTCTATCCTTGGCTGAATTTATTTTATTGGTTTGCCCTTTGGTGCATTTATTTACTATTCTGCCCTTCATGTATTTTGTGAATATTTTATGCATGCAATTAAAATGTCCAATGATCCATATATTTTAATTAATTAGAAAGTAGCAACATCATCTTGAATTAATTCAATTATTTGTTGAAAGCCTCCATATCATATTTAGAAATGGACATTGATTGTAATTAATCATATTAATATTGTGAATTTTATCCCATAGGAATTTTCATTATATTAATATGATTATTAATGATGAAATATCATATTTATTTTCTTAATTTACCCACAGGGATTAAGGAAAGGAACATAATATGGTAATTTCTTCATGATGTAGTTATGAATCTATTTAAATTAAAAACTTAGCCTATAAACAATTTTTATGTTATGTGATTCATATTGGTGACATGTTTATATTGTAAAAAATGATTTATGTATATTTTCCCTCAAATTTTGTAACATAAGCATGATCGTTTGATATGTAGTTTTGTAACTTATAAATTTCTCTGAATTTAAGTGTGATGTTCGCTTACTAAATGGTAAAAATTATAAAGTTTGAAATGAGTTAGTTCTTCTTCAATTTGGGTGGATGGACATTGACCATACTATAAGGAAAGATGAACCACATGCTCCTACTGATTTAAGCATTGCAACTGAGATAGTCCTTTATGATCAATGGGAGTAGTTAGTGCGATGTTTATAAGGGCTAAAATATCTCTTAGTATCCATGGTTTAGTTGCTCAACATAACAATGCTAAGGCTTTATTGGAGGCCATTGATGCATGATCTAAGACTTTAGAGAAGACGCATGCCATGAGCTTGATTATGAAGTTTTCATCATTGAAGTTTACTAGTGTTAGAGGTGTGCGTGAGCACATCATGAAGATGAGGGATATTTTAGCTTAGCTTAGGAATTTTGAGGTTGAGATATTCGAATCCTTCATTGTATACTATATTCTGAACACTCTCATGTAACAGTATGTATTTTTCAAGATCTCTTACAACACACATAAGAATAAATGATATGGACCTAATCAGATCATTAAAAGGCTCACGGAGGAAACAGGCTGGAAAATCGCCTTAGGGTGAGAGACCCCGTACTGTCCTCCTATTGCCTTTCTGTCGGGAAGACAAAAATAGACAGGGGATTAGGGGGCCTCATTGTAGTGAATGTAGGACACCACATCAAAACTTTGGTTCTAGCTACTATTGGGTAGCCAAGTATAGTAGCCTCCCGCGCCTAGAGTGAGTGAGGATGGGTTAAATGCCCACAACTAGGTTAACATGCCTTACGGCATTGTATTCAACCACAGATTAACCTAGTTCCCCCAATTGAGACTTTAGAGAAGGCACATGCTATGAGCCTGATTATGAAGTTTTCATTGTTGAAGTTTACTAGTGTTAGAGGTGTGTGTGAGCACATCATGAAGATGAGGGATATTTTAGCTTAGTTTAGGAATCTTGAAGTTGAGATATCTGAATCCTTCATTGTATACTATATTATGAACACTCTCCCGTAACAGTATATAGCATTTCAAAATCTCTTACAACACGCATAAGAATAAATAGTCAATTAGTGAACTTATGACCTTATGTGTTCAAGAGGAAGAAAGACTGATTGTGGAATTGCAAGAAAGTGCTCATTTGACAACAAGAGGAAATAATAAAAGTCATGGTAAGATACCTCTCCAAGCTCACATTAAAAAATAATCCAAATGTTTTTTTTTTTAAGAATACCATGTCTATTAACTTGTGTTTACTTGAATCAAATTCACAAACTTGATGGATTGATTCTAGATTTATCATTGAAATCTAAAATTGTTAAGAGTGGTACTTTGTTTGATTATCTTTTTTGAATTAATTTACAAGACCATGTCTATTATAATACGTTTATGCATGTTCTTTGTTTGATTACTTTTTTGAATAATATGTCCGATGCATGTTATAAAACGATATAAAACAATGTGTTGTGAATGAAGATTCCTCTATATTATGACATCGGAGATTGTGGCATATCCCCATAGATAGAATATTTAGTATTTTAGATTTTACTGATTGTGATGCTTGTGTGGATAGCATAAAATGAAAGCAAACCAACAAGACAAAGAAATGTGCTAAGAGGAGTATAGAAATATTAGAAATCATATATACAAATATTTGTAGTCCAAATATCGACTTGTATGGTCAGAAATAATTTATCTCATTCATGGATAACTACTCACATTATGTTTCTCTGCTTTTGCTTCATAATAAGCATGGAGCATTAGATACCTTTGAGGTATTTAAGGTGGGAGTAAAAAAATAATGCAGTAAGCAAACTGAGATTAGATAGAGGTAACGTATTCTATGGTAGATACATTGAAGATAGATAAGCACTTGATTCATTTGCGAAGTTTGTTCAAGAGCATGTGATGGTTGCCTAATATACTATGCCTAGTTCTTCAAACCAAAATGGTGTAGTGGAATGGAGAAACCAATTTTTATTAGATATGGTAAAGAGTATGCTTAACGGCTCCAAACTTCTTATGTCCTTGTGGATTGAAGTACTTAAGATGGCAATGTATATATTAAATCTGGTTTCGACCAAGGCTATCCCAATATCACTTTTTTGAGTTGTTTAAAGGTTGTAAAATGAGCTTGCAACATTTACGTATTTGGGGATGCTCATCTAAAGTGAGGGTCTACAATCCACAAGAAAAGAAGTTGGACTCAAGGATCATTAGTAGGTGTTTCATTGGATATGCCGAAAGGCACAAGGGATACATGTTTTATTGTCCATTTCACAATCAATAAATGTTAAGTTTCTTGAAAATGACTTGATTAGTGGGAGCGATTGATCAAAGGATCTTATTCCTAAGAAAGATTATTTAGACACTCAATCTTTTATTTCAAGTATAAGGTTGGTTGTTGTTTATAACGCCCCTTTAGTTCAATCGGTTATCAAACATACAATCATTGAAGTTCTACAACTTGCTGATATTAATTTAGTAAATCTAGTTGTTTAGTAATTACCAAACTGTTGAACAATCAGTTGATCAACACACACCTCAAGAGAATGTTGATGCAACATTAAGAAGTTCTACTAGAATGAGGAAATCAACAATTCCTAGTGATTATATTGTGTATTTATAAGAATCTGACTCTAATATTGGAGTTGAGAATGATCCTAAAACATTTTTACAAGTCATGAATAGTGTTAACTCTAATTTGTGGTACAATGTCATGAAAGAATAGATGAGTTTTATGGCATCTAACAAAATCTAGGATTTGGTTGAGTTGCTTGATGGTGCCAAAGCTATTAGTTGTAAATGAGTCTCCAAAACTAAGAAGGATCCATTGGGTAACATTGAAAAATATAAGGCTAGATTCATAGCCAAAGGATTCACTTAAAAGGAAATAATCGATTACACTGAGACATTTTCTCATGTATCTAAAAAAGATTCTCTTCATATTGTTTTGACATTGGCTACCCATTTTGATATGGAATTACACCAAATGGATATAAAAACAGCGTTTCTCAATGGGGAACTAGAGGAAGAGGTTTACATGAAACAACCTGAAGAATTCTTTTCTGGTAAAGGTGAGCAATTGGTGTACATGCTTAAAAGATCTATATATGGCTTGAAATAAGCATCTTGTCAATGGTACTTAAGATTTTGTGAGGTTATCATTTCATTCGATCTTGTAGAGAATGTTATGGATTAATGTATATACTAGAAGGTTAATAGGAGCAAACTTTGTTTCCTTGTGTTATATGTAGATGATATTCTACTTGCAACCAATGATAAGAGATTAATATATGAGATGGAACAATTCCTTTATAAGAGTTTTGACATGAAGGACTTGGGTAAGGCATCTTATGTCACTAGTATTAATATCTATAGAAATAGACCTTGAGAAATTTTGAGACTATCTCAAGAAATCTATATCAATAAGGTCCTAGAGAGATTTTAGATGAAAAATTGTTCACTAAGTATAGCACCTAAAATGAAGGGTGACAGGTTCAATTTGAACCAGTGCCCTAAGAATGATCTAAAAAGGAAACAAATGAACCATTTCATATGCTTTAGCTATTGAAAGCTTGATATATGCTTAAGTTTGCACTTGACCTAACATCGCTTTTGCTATGGGAATGTCGGGAAGATTAGAAAAGAAACCAGATCTTGAACCTTTCCAAGAGTCTCCCCTTACTTATATGGTCTTAAATGTACTTGATGCTTTATTGTGAGACTAGAGTCAACAAAAGATACCGGCCATTGTCACATTCAACTCCACCAAACAAAATAACTCTTTCATTCTAAATCAACTTCACAATTAGATTCATTTTCCCTTGAAAATACTTTAATCTCTAAGCCAGAAACACAAGTTTCTCATGAGCCTACTATCTTTATGGCCAACCCCCCTGAGGCGGAAATGAAATCAAATTCATTTAAGCTAGAAGTTGTAAATCTTCATGACTCAAACCTAGATCATAGATCTTTGACCTTACAATAATGCTTCACACTCAATGATATTTCATACTCTAAACAACCAGAAAGATTATGAAAATTTCATGCTTGGTTTAATGCCAAAGCACTTATTGTCAAAAGTTAGTATGATATACTGACCGAGTTTGTGAGCAAATTTACTAGAGGCCTAAAAGATTGGTCGAGAACTATCTTTGATTAGGATCAAATGACATACCTACTTTAAATAGATTTTCTTCATGGGATTCGGATTACTCACCAATTCTTTATTGGTAAACTAGAAGATCTCATTGAGCTTAAATTATTTTAGGGATAATTCACTAGGGGTTCTAAAATTTGATATGAAAGTACAATTAATGTAATCAAATCTTAAAACTTGTAAAATAGGTGCAATGAAGTCTTAAAGTTAATACCGTCAATTTATTTAATGGAAAATGTTGACATGGCAATTTTAAATAAATTTTTCTCTCCTAGTTGGCATTTTTTTTATTGTTTTCTTTTTAAAATCTTATTTAAATCACATTAAAAAATTGAAATAGTGAAAATTTTATTGAAAAAAAAAATGGAAAGAAAAAGAGAGAAGAGAAGGGTAGGGCAGGACCATGCTGATAGGTGTCATTGCTGCCATTGCCACCCATCATCGGAGGGGCTAGTAACCTCTGTTGGCCCGGGCGAAGGTGATTGGCCCTCGCTAGTCTTAGGCAAGGCGTTGTTGGCCCCAAGCGAGGGTTGGCAACCATAGTTAGCTCAGGTTTGTGCTTGGCCACCTCGATTTGGATGACGCGGCGCTCGCCTGGGCCTAATGAGTGTCATTGGCCTTTGCTTGGGGCCAACGAGGCCTCATTGGCTCCAAGTGACAGTAGGCATCGCCCAAATCTAGGTGGGTACCTAAATCTGAGTGCCCTTGCCTAGGGTGGTGCAGGTCACCTGCCCTCGCCTAGGGCTAGTGGGGCCTTGCTTGGAGCTGGCGAGGGTTGGCCACCCTTGTCTAAGGCTAGTGATGAGTGGTAGTGGTAGCAGCACTTATCAATGTGGCCCTACACTACCTTTCTCTTTTCTCTCTCTAGTGTTTTTTTTTTTCAATTTTTTTAAATAAAATGTTAGCTTTTTTTTGTTTTTTAATCTGATTTAAATAAGATTTACAAAAGAAAACAATAAAAAATGACAATTAGAGAGAGAAATTAATTTAAAAATGTCATATAAGCATTTTTCGTTAATAAACCGATGGTGTTAATTTTAAGACTTGATTGTATCTATTTGATAAGTTTTAGAACTTGATTGCATTTTTTGCAAGTTTTAGGACTCAATTATACTTTTGTGACTAGTTTTAGGACTTTTAGTGAACTTATCACATTATTCAGTGCTCTTGGAGCTTATCTAAATTTGGAGTAGATATTCTTGTCCTCTATTCCAAAAGAATTGGACAAGTTGTGAAACAATCTCTTAGAGTAAATAGCCGATAATTACTGATGTTCCTCTTAGAAACTCTAGTAGGAGATATATCTTGCTTTTGATGATCTTTGCATTTATAAAAAAGCTTTTAGGAGTTATGTTAAAAGTAATGGAGAACTTAATTGGGCTTACCAAAAACCTGAGTTAACAGTTAGATGTTCAAAGAAAAATTTCTGTGATGATCCTTCTTGCAGTGATCAATGCAAGCAGTGAAGACACTTCAAAAGATTTTTCTTAGGACATACAAGGAGTAGGCATAAATAGCAAATTCTCATTTGATTCAAAAAATAGAAGAGAAAACTAGAGTATCACTCTAGGATGATGATGTTGAATCAATATTCGCCTTAAAGATGAACCCACCAAACATGCTATGTGTGTCATCCAAAGTTGATCACAAACTAATGACATTGAAAGTTGTCTAAAGAATTTGAAGAAGGAATCTTCTTCTCTTAGGGAAATTTTGAACCTCCAAAAATTTAAGATCTTTGTGCATATTCTCCTTCTATTCTCTTATATTTCCATGTTAAAATATATCCATCCAAATATAACAAGCTTATTTTGTCATTGCCCTCATTGACACTAGGGCCGGTGCTTTTGTTCTTGATATGAAGATATATATCTGGTACCTTAACTCCGCTTTTGGAGATACCTTTGTTACAAGAGTTCGGAGCAAGCCCATCACCATACAGTTCTTTCTCCATTGCTTTGCCACTACCAAAATCTCTGGTATTAGTTCACTAGATAAAGATATCATCTTTGACTAGATATCTTTACACAAATTACTAAACTTAGAATTCTGTTCAATAGAGTACTGTCCAAAGGACAAATTAAGGAATTTGGTATTTAACGGGCATTCCCTATTTTGAAATCGGAAGAGCGGTGTATGTGAGATAACATACTTGTCACAAATTTTTTTTATTTTTATATTTTTTTTCGCTAGTTCATATTATAGGGTCAATTTTCAGAGCGCAATATACTTCAAATTTTAACTAGAAACCCCCGGGTAATGTCGTGCAAAACACTTTCCTCCTCTTCAAAAACGTCGACTTGTTCCATTTGACAAGCACGAATTTCGCCCCGTCTTCTCCCCACCTTCCCCCCTCTCTCCTTTGCGGGCACGTGCATAAAGCCCACCCAAATAACACCACGTGACAGTACAAACTGTCGACTTTGTCAAAAAAACCGACATGACTGTCCCCGATCAACTGAATATAACAGTCCCCTCTCATCACCGACGTGAGAAATTTCCCCTTTCCTATACGAGAGAGAGAGAGAGAGAGAGAGAGTCTTACGTCGACCGAGTTTTGAAGATTAAGAAAAGGCGGCTTCGCGCTTGTGCTGCACAAGACGGCAACTAGGCGTGCCTTTCTTGCCAAATTCATCAGCCTCTCTCTCACTCTCTATTTATACCCTCCAGCACTTGATCTTCCTCCTTAATCTCTCCGTAGAAAACCAATCTTCACTCCCCCTATCCCCTCTCTCTCTCTCAAGAACTAAGAGCTTACTATGGAAAGCGAACGCTACGATGAGACGACAGAGAAGCAGCGAATCAGGAGAAGGCCGCACCAGCAACGGCAGCAGCAGAAGCCGTACAGGGGTATCCGGATGAGGAAGTGGGGTAAGTGGGTGGCTGAGATCAGGGAGCCCAACAAGCGCTCCCGTATCTGGCTCGGCTCCTACGCCACCGCTGTGGCTGCCGCCCGCGCCTACGACACTGCTGTGTTCTACCTCCGTGGCCCCTCTGCCCGCCTCAACTTCCCCGACCTCATCTTGCACGAGGGCCGGGACTCGCTGGGTGAGGTCTCAGCCGCCTCCATCCGCAGGCGTGCAGCTGAGGTCGGGGCCCAGGTCGATGCTGTCCAGGCGGCGGCGCCAGCCAAGTCGAGGCCGTGCCGCACCCCGGACTTGAACGAGTACCCACAACTGGAGGACTTGGGGGAGATTGATCACGAGTCTCTGTTTTGAATTAGTTTCTTTATGGGAAAAGCCGGGTTCAGGAAGAAATACTGGTTGCCCCAGATCAAAGAGGCATTCATCTAGGCCAGGGCTGAAGAGATAGAAGGAGCAAATGAAGAACAGTGATCTCTTTGCTGGTGCAGACCAGCGCCACGTCCGTCTCCAGTTTTGATTAAGAAAAGAAACTATAGAGCCTCTAGTTCTTCGAGCGTGGAAGGAATTTCTATTTGTTGATTGTAATTTTTCTCTCTCTTCTTCTTTTTTACAAAGAAAAAGAGACGAAGCCAGCCCGACCGAGAAAGCGATGCTAGATGAATGCTTGTGGTCTAATTTAATTCACGGAATTCAAGATCATCATGTCACAGCACAAGATCTCGTGAACCTGAGAGCATGAATGTTAATTGTCATGTCATGCTGCATAAAGATAAGATTTTTTCATAGATCGTTTACGGGTTCTTTTGAAAGTTTGAGGGGAGCGTGTGGTCCCGGCTTTAGACGATGTGGTGGTTGACAGGGTGTGCGATGGAGATGTGATTTGGCGTCTTGTTTCCGATTGCCAAACGTGCCTGGGGACACCACCGAAGCAGGTGACCCCCACGTGGAAGTGCAGCAGAAAGAGATCATGAAAAAAGCTGTGGTGATCCATCAGCCTGAAGTGCATTAATCAGTTTCACTCGAATCATGTGCTGGTCAGCAATCTGTACTCAGATTCTAGCAACAAAATATCAAGTTGGGGGAAAAGGTTTGAAATTCTTGTGAAAGAAAGATTGAGGGAAAATTTTAGAGTTTTAAGCACAAAAGAACAAATATTCCACTAAATGACATGTTTGACTTTAATCATCTAAGACAGTTAGTTAATACTATATGACAAGTAAAAGTAAATTCTTCTCCTGCATATTTTCGGAGTAAAAGTTTCATCCATCCATAAGTTTCTTTTAACAAAATCAACTTTAGCTCAATAATAAGGAGATAATTACACAGTTAATTCTAAACCTATTATATGGGTGTTAATTCAATCATAAACTTTTCAATTTTGTTAATGTATTCCTAAACCTTTGTCCAAAATTCCAATATAGTCTTTTCAGCTAATTATCGCATGATATTACTGATATGGTGTCTATTTATCACCGGCTATTTCATGCAAATTGTGGATTGTTACGTTAGAGTTTTCGATAGACATAAAGGTTTGGGATACATTGGCCAAAATTTGAAAATCTATGATTGAATTGATAATTGTACAATAAGTTTAGGACTAATTGGGCAATTTCGCCCATTAATAAGTTAATACCATTTCATCGACAGTCCAATCATATAATATTCGTTTCTCAATCTGAGTCTCTCATTGGTTTTCAAAAGTCTCATTTGAATCAAAACAAGACCTTTTCCATACCATTAGGGCTTTTACAATGATAAAACGTTAAGTCCATGAAGAAATTCTACATGTTTCTGATCTTATGCTCTTTGGGCCCAATTCCAAATCCGAAACCAACGTTCGGATCATGCGAGTTCTAATTTTCCATGTGAGCCTCTTCCTTTAATTCTTGCTTCCTAAGGTTTCGACGCATTTATTTATCACTGAGATTGTTTTGCCATGCGAATGCAGCGATTTATCACAGTTGTAATGATGGGCCATACACGTAGCTGGGCCTACATAAGCCCGAAGGGCTAACGATATGCTTTTGACACAATATTCCCTTCTTAACCCCCTTAATCACAAAACATGTAACTTTTTTTTTTGGTAAAAACATGTAACTTTTTTTTTTTGTTTTTAATAATTTCCAAAAATTCATTTTTTAAGGAAAATTACAATATTTATTAGTGTTTGGTTAAAGCCTAAATATGAACTGGAAAATAATATTCTCCATTTGGTTAAGAAAATTTGATTTGATTTACTTAATTAAATATACCTTACTTGAGCACTAGTGACTTGTGCATGAGTAGCCGAGAAATTGAGTATAGGCTTTATGACTTTGACTTTGACTTTGACTTTGACTTTGACTTTGACCTTGATGGACCTTGACTCGGGCATGGGTACCTAGGTCCTAGGCAAGAGCACAAGCATCAAAGTCCTGGGCTTGACCTCAATGGACCTGGGCTCAACCTCAATGGATAAGGATGTGGACATTGGGGTCTAAGCCCAGCCTTGAATGACTTGGGCCCAAGTGCTAGGGTCCCCAACCCAACCTCAGTGGATTCGAGCTCGGGTGCTGAGGACCTAGGCGTGGGTGCCGAGGTCTTGAGTACTCACACTAAGGTCTAGGGCATGGTGTTAATGTACTTAGTCCCGACACAAGGACATGAGCAAGGACGACGGGGGCTTGTGTAACACCTATGAATTCCAAGCTGTGAGAATAAGGTATAAGAATCGATCATGGGAATTAATGACATAAACCTTGGATAGACCAAGACATGGCATGTTCAGCCATGGACTCGGTCCACCCGATTGAGACCTGGTTAGGGCAAATAACCAAGACCAACCATGAGGTTTATTTTAAGACATCCAATGGACCAATTCTAATTGAAAATGGTCATGGACAAGTTTAAGAAGGCTACCAACTTACTCACAAGTTAAAGTTTAGTAAATTTTGGCATGAACCTTAATTCTCATAGAACCGTCAATTGTGTACAAATATGAATGACTTCCCCAATTAGGCAACACACTATTTTAGTCTCATGATTGCCTTGGATGAGATTTTAATTCAAATAATTAATTCGGGGATAAATCATTGAACAAGTGTCAAGAGGTAATTGTGGGTTCTAGAATCTTCCATAACCTTTGACC
Organism: Eucalyptus victrix; assembly: GCA_016097545.1. Taxonomy (NCBI): domain Eukaryota; kingdom Viridiplantae; phylum Streptophyta; class Magnoliopsida; order Myrtales; family Myrtaceae; genus Eucalyptus; species Eucalyptus victrix. The sequence goes on along the minus strand of CM027840.1, from coordinate 26,406,406 downwards.
ATAGTCTATCATTATCCATTATATGCCACATGTCAATTGGGGGGAGAGAAAACTTGCTTTTCAAGTAGCTTGGCAAAAATATCTAGGCTTCACTTAATGACTTTGGATCTTAGTTCATAAATGACATGGATGAATCACCCCTTAGGTGTCCCCTAGAAGGTTAGACCATGATGACCCTAAAATATAGCCTCGGTGAACAAGGTAAGGGCAAAGTAATTAGAAGAAAACATTAGGCATTAAAGAGGCTTATGTGTCACTTAGGCGCCATAGGCAATAATGAGCCTAGAGTGAGCCTTGGAGGATAAACAAATAGGGGGGCCAATCAAAATTAAACACAAATAAGCATAGGCGCCAACTAAGGAGGCTATATAGGCCAATTCATATCTTAGGTTTAATCATGAGTTTGCATAAAAATCTAAGAGGAAGAGGCCTATAAATAGGAGAAGGCATCCTCACATTTTGGAGGCCTAGCCATTCTCTCCTATCCTCTCCCTCCCTCTCCTCTCTCTCATGCCATTCCCCTTCAAGCCACCCTAGAAGCCAACCGACCACCAAAGAAGCGCCTTGGAGCTAGGTTCAAAAGCTGTTAGTAGACTATCCTAACTCTTCGATAGGGCAATGTGCTATGCGTATCGATTTAGGATTTTGTCATCGCTTTCTTGTGTTTACTTGTATGTTGTGCTTGTTGCGTGTTTTCAATTACTTGTCTTTATATCAAGTAAATCATGGTCTCGTGTGGGTGTCGAACACACTTGGATGCGAGGAAAGGTCTCGGCAAATTGGACATGTGTCAAGGTGGGTGCACGGCCCACATTTGATCTCGGGACAACATTGAAGCATGTTGTTACTTGGGACAAGCATCTTGTCGATACTGAAGCCAAAGTGAATGATTCCAAGTCAAGAACACAAGCTTGAATTGCATCCGGCATGAGTCTAGTTTAATAGGGTACGAAAGTCATTGATTCACTTTGTATGGCACGCCTTTGGGCCTTTCATTCGAGTAATGATTCAAGATAACAAAATGGATTGATTGAAGCTTGACCGCATAGACACACAATGGGCTTTTACCGCCGACGCCGAGGTATGTTGGGTCGTTCCCTGGGGTAAAGTCTCAGATGTTGTCCTGATAATGAGATCGTGGATGATGCCGGCCTAGGTGAGGCCGATGCCTAGGGTTTGCCCTAGATGTCATCTTGATAATGAGATCGGGACGATGCCTGTTGCTAAGGGAGGGACTGATGCTTGGTTGATATTGAAAGAGTCAATGGATTTCAACTAACAGAATTGACTGAAAGAAATAAGAAGTCCACGTGTGGTCCATGACTAATGCATGTGTGATGCTTGAATTGATGCTTGCACTGATGTTGGCATTGAGTCACTTAGTGCTTGAATGAGTTTTATGTGATGCATACATCCCTCTTAGTGACTAGAATGATCGTAAGTCACGGATCTTTGGAGGGCTTGTCTTTATGCATTAACTCCTTGGCTTTGATGTTTGAAAGCACATAGCTGATTGAGAGCCTTTCATATGCATAAACAAGGCAAGGCATGAACCTTGCTATTGATTTGCCATCGACAAGTGGGTGGTGATCTTGTATCCGAGGATTGATGGCGAGATGTCCTCCTATAGGAGAATTAGAGATTTCTACTTACCGAGTCACTGACTCACTTTTGTTGTTTTCACCATTTCAGTTTTGGGATGGGTGAACCAACATTACCACCCGTTCGTCTTAGTCCTCTAATTGATATGGTTACTACCTTGATGTATATAGTAGACTTAGAAGAGGGTGTCACTTACTAGAAGATATTCATTGTATGGGTCCAAGAAGGGGTAGACACCTTGGTTCCTCATGTGTAGGAGGCTTGGTGCCTCATTTTTTATGGGGACGTTTTAGGTCCCATCCGAGGCCTCATCCTTCTAGTGGATCCTATGGAGCATCGTAGAAGAATGGCTTAGGATGGGGACTATTTTTGGAGGAGCTTGATAGAGGAGCTAGGCTATCTCAGCCTTTGATCGTTGATGTGTGGTAATGAATATAAGTAGCCTAGGACTAGGGTGAGCGTGTAATCAAAATAACTTTTAATATGTATGTATGTATGTATGACTATATGTTGCTTTTGTTTGCTTGGCTTGTATACATGTTGCCTGACTTCCATGTTTGTTTGTATATGGGGATTGTCTTTGATTCGCTTCCGCATGTGCTTAATAAAGGATAAAAGATTTTTGGGGCTATTGATGTGCCTAGGACGTCAATTCTAACTTGCCAAGTCACGCTCTCGTACCAGGGGCGGGGCGGGCGGGGGCATGATAGCTTGAGCCCAGCCTCTATGGACATGGGCTTGCACATTGAGGACTCGGGCACTAACGCGGTGGTCACAAGCTCGGCCTTGATGGACCCAATCATGGGCGCATGATCTTAGGTTAGGGTGTTGTGGACTTGAGCTTGACCTCAATAGACCCATGCCTTAGCACAAGAACTCGAGCACGAGTATCAAGTCTCAAGCCAAGGCATCAAGGAGTTGAGTAAGGACATCTGAACATTAGGCCCAACCAATAGCACTAATGTTTAGAGCCCAACCTTTATGGACCTAGGCTTGAGCATTGCAGTTCCAAACCCACACTCTTTGGACTTAGGGTTGGCCTCAATGAACCTAGGTGGACCTAGCTTGGCTTCTAGACCCAAGTCCATTGCCATGGGCCTAGGAACAAGCATTGGGATTCTTGTGCCAAAACACAAAGTTTCTATTTTAAGCATCGATATCTAATAAGATTTTAGAAAATGATTTCCGATTTTTTAGAGAAATTTTTTCTAGATTTTTGGTATAGATTTTTCATTAACTTGGAAAATATTTTCTATTGACTCATTTTTCTAAGCAATTCAAAATTATAAATATCGAAAAATGAACATGTTTTCTTGAAAAATGGACATTCAGATCCCTAGAGTGCCATAACTTGACACAAAGGGATAATTAAGTGCAATAACTTACGAAAGTGACATTTAAGTAACAAAATTGAAGCAAAATGGATCACTTAAGTGTCAATCGGCCAAAATGTTAACGTTGAAATTTTTCGACAAAGCAAGTGCAAAACGGCGTCGTTTTGGTGCTAACGTGGTAAAAAATATATAAAAATTAATTAAATTAAATTTATTTAAAATATTTTAAAATAATTTTTTAATATTAAAAAATTAAATAAAAATTAAAAAAACATAAAAAAATTATTTTTTTTTTTTTAAGGAAAGAAAAGTGGGGAGGCGGTTGGGGGTCACCTCGGCGAGCGGCGGCCCTTGGCCCGGCCGGGTGAGGGCTGCCGACCCTTGCCAGATCTGGGTGAGGGTTGCGACCCTCGTCACCAGTCAGCTGGGGTTGCCGACCCCTGGCTAGGGCCTGGTGACCCCGGCCGACCCTCCCCCCTCCATTGCTGGCCTTTCTCGACGGTGGCGGGGAGGCCAAGTTATGGCACTTGAAGCAATCTTTTGCCCTAAAATATGTTAAGATTTAGCTCTCTCTATTCGGACCATTTTGTTAGTGTATTTGGAAATTTTGAGGAGGTCAGACAATTGTCCCGTCACGGGGGCATTTTCAAGTATGCATTGACGAACACTTGGAGACAGTGAATCTGGCTTCGCCAATGGTCGAAAAACGTTCCCAAAATCTCGAGGATTCCATCGCTGGAGAAATGTCTTTGTTTATGCTGTTTCTTGCGAATCTTGTGTCAGTAGCTTGCATTCAAACGAATCCGAGAGGCAATTTTAATTTGATTTGGTGCGCGATAATTAACACAACTACCCCCAAATTGCAACAAAAAGAAAAGAAAAAATCATTTGACATCTTGAATTAAGCTCTTTTCGTGCACAACTAATTATATATGTATCTATGCTACGATCAGAGATAAGCGGTACACACGAGGATCGGGGAGTTCATTATGAATTTATTCATTGTGAGGTGAACTTGACAAGTAACATCTAGTATGTACGATGATCAAGATTCCGCCCTTCCTAAGTGATCCTCTTCCGGGTTAAACTAAGTAAATCAAGGTCTTGATGTCACGGTGTTTGGGTCCATAGTTGACTTACATGTTCTTAGCTTTGGGTTAAACTAAGTGACCTTTAGAGAACAAAATCTCCAACCTGAGATGGAAAATGAGAAGGAGGTTCGAGTTTGGTGATATAGCTTTTGTCTCCTGTTTACGTACCTTTCGAACTTTTTGCTATTGCATTTTGTGCTGTCACATATGTTGTAAAAGCTAGCATAATGGGTTGACAACAACTAGTAAAAGAAGAAAAGATCGTTCAGGAAAGTGAAAGGAGAAAAGCTCCATTCAAAATGGATCAGTGTTATCATAATCTCATTCCCATTTGTCACTTATTTGCAAGGTCAAAGGAGCAGTATCCTTTGGTTTTTTGCCTTCTTGGACTATAAAAAAAAGTATTAGTTCTTAATTACACAAAAGTGAGAAAATCAAGGTAGGGAAGAAAGGAAAACATAAAATATACTTGCCACCGGTGGAAATTGTCCAATCCACCCTAAACCTATTGTATGGATGTTGATTAAGTGTTAAACTTTCGGATTTTGCCAATTTAGTCTTAAATCTTTGCGTAAAATTTTAATGTAGTCTTTTGATCAATTTTCGCATGGAATCACTTACGCATCGATGTGTCATGTAGGACAGTTGACAATGATTGAATTGTTATGTCAGCGATTTTAATAAAAATTGATTGGAGGACTATACTAAAATTGCGCACAAAGATTTATGACTGAACTGGCAAGATTAAAAAATTTATGACTAAAGTGGCATTTGTACAATAATTTTATAACCGATTGGATGATTTTCCCCATGCAATAGCGTTTAGTGATTCAACTATGGAAACTAGTATTAGTTCTCAAACAAGAAAATTATCCAAAAAGTCTTAAACCTATTGCATTTTTAACAATTCAATTCTAAACTTTATAATTTTGCTAATGGAGTTATAAATCTTTTTGCGTTTTGCCAATTAAATCCATTTGATCAATTTTGGATGAAAATTGCTGACATGGACATTGGTTATCTTATGTCACATGACCAACGTTGACAATAATAATTTTTTTATAATATTTTAAATTTTTTTTCGAATTTTATTTTATAAATTTTAATTTTAATTTTTCCTTTTCTTTTTTTATTTATTTATTAACAACTCGGGCCAATGAGGGTCACTAGGCCCTCACCTAGTGGCCGTTTGGGTGAGGGTCATGACCCTCACTTGCAATTGGTTAGGGCCCCGCAACCCTAAGCGACTAGACTTGTAAAAAAAAAAACAAAGAAAATAAAATAAAAATAAAAATCGAAAAAAATAAAAATTTATTAAAAATTCTTTATGTTAGCACCTGTTATGCCATGTAAGACAATCAACGCTACGTTAGTGATTTTCGACTAAAATTAACTAAATGGACTCAATTGGCAAAATGTAATATGGTTTATGACTCAATTCACAAAATTAAAAGATTCATGATTGAATTGATAAGAGTGTAATAGGTTTAAGACTTCTTTGAACAAATTTTCCATTCTCAAATTGTTTGCTTGGTGCTTCACTTGCTTTAGCTGAAATATGGGATGATAGAATTCTACTAATAGTGCATTTACGAAGATAGCGTTGATGTATACTGAGCTGGCCCATAACTTATTTACTTAAATGTTTTAGTGGAGGTGGGCCTTATGGTTATATTAATGTGTTTGAACTTGGATTATCTCTTTGGAATGAAAATATAGGGTTTCGCCGCCACAATTTGCTCAAAGTTATATGATCATGGCTCAGAGCGTTAACCGTAAGCTAACTCAACAAAAATAAATGGTTGAGTAACCGGCCTAAGCTTATGTTAAGGCTTGATCCTTGTGCTGGAATGATGGCTTTGATTTCGGAAGCGGCAGATCATATGTTTGATAGGTATAATCTAACATGAAAAGCTAACGTGTTCTGTGTAGAAGTCGTGACGATGACGTGTCACCTTCACTTTCTCATTGATGACAAGGCAACTGGTGCTTGCATGAGGCACATCATACCATGGGCAAGAAAGCTTGGGTTGGCGATGGCGAGCAAGCGCCCAAAGGGTATTATCTTACAGAAATCCACAAGCAGACGTGTAAGACGCAAGTCGAGCTAAAAAAGACAGGACAGTGTAAATGGATGATGCCCCTACTACCTTGGCGAGGTTGCTGTGGTCGTTGATGACCTCACAGAGAGAGAGAGAGAGAGAGAGAGAGAGAGAGAGAGAGAGAGATGTGAAGTGAAATTGGACTGAAAATCAGCGTCGTTTTTGGTGATTTCTCAAGCTTTCTTTGCTTGATACAGAAATGTTCTCGTCTTCTTTTGGCGGGAATTGTAGGGTCTATTTTGACAACTGCGACGAGTGGGGGCACAACGACACTAACGTCTGCTTCCATTGGACAGTACATTGACATGCATCGCTAAAAGCAACTTCCTTTTCTAAGTTGCGTTTTCACTTCTTCCAAAACTGTGAGATCCAAGGGTTGGACGAATAAAAGAAGATATCTTAAAGACTTTTGAGAGAGTCAAAATATCAAGAAAACACTTCCGAGTTCGTGCAAAGCGCACCACGGAGGGGTTAAAAGAAATTGGAATAGCAAAAAGAAGGGAGGAAAACAAAAGAGGTTTTGAATAGTCATAAGAGGATCTTTCAGTGCCATCGATTTGTTACTTAATTGTGTTTGGACTGTCATCCATTCACTGCCCCAAAAGAGAATCCCTTTCCCTCCATATTTGCACCCACTTTCCCTTACACGACATGACGCGGAGTTTTTTTCCCCGCTCACCATGCGATCACCTTCTTTTTCTCCCCTTTTCTCGAGGAAAAAGAAGGGAGGAACAAAAGGGAGGGACGGGTTCCACTGTAGGACATAAAGTCGTGTGAGATGAGTTCGTGTAAAAGGTGTCCATCCAAATCTAGTCGGGAATATATTTCCATCATAGCAATGATGGCTACTCGCATTCACTTTATTTGGCATACTCTAAGGAGAGAGAGAGAGAGAGAAAGAGAATGTGGCATCAGTATCATCAACGACAATCACTTTCCATCAAATTCCATGTTAAAAAAGGCTTCCAAGCAAAACGAAAACTAAAGAGAATAGAAATATAAAGTCATCAAGGGAAAAGGTAGGGGAATTTGGGCCTTTCTTTACTGTTAATTTGGTGGAAAGTATAAGTTATTTCCGGGATGGCATTTCATTTCACGCTTCCAACTATTTCACTACCGACATGTTTTGGCCAAGGGAAGGCTATTAACCAAACCACAAGGCACAGGTAAATCTACTGATTTTTGTTTTTTACTACCATGCACTGCTCATTTGCCGGAAAAGTTCCCGTTTGAGAGTATTAGGACAAAAAAGTTCATTTCGAGATGTGGTGTAACGTGGAGCAGGTAAATATCATAGCTGATTTATAGCTCATTAAATTAAGTTCTTGAAAATGTGACTTTAACTAAAATTATTGACGGGCTTGAACTTGAACTGCCTTTTGGTGATATCTCTAACTAAAAATGTCTGAATCCATCAATGCGAAAGATTGATTAGTGATCTGCTGGATGTTGTGTATTGACATTTGCTGAAGTGTCTCATAGAAGAAATCTCCGTGCGACTTCCCTAACTGATATTGCTATTGGTAACCCAAGACTTTCCGTTGAGCTTTAAAGCACGACCAAAGTGGATATTCCAATTGAGATGATGCTGGAGCAAAAGGATACTTACATTAAGAGGGAGGAGACCAATTGCAAAATTGCATATATTAGCGAAAGATTTGTTGAGGTGCACTGTGAGGATAATAGATGAAAAAAATACTCACACCAAGAATGTGGTGTAATGCCAAACATATTGGTTCAAACTTTTCAATAAAGGTCCAATTAGGTACATTGTTAGGTTTTGAAATACGTTCTCCTTTTCAAGTGAATTTATTCATAAATTTAGAGGATCTAATTCATTACTTTGACTCACCTATGTCGAAATGCAATTCAACAATTGGCCACAGAAATGTTCAAAATCCAGCATGTGTTGGCTACAAATTTAGAATTTGAGCTTGACTTATCTCAAAATATTCAAAATCATCTTAAGGTAGATCTAAACGTTTAAGAAATTAAAATTGCGCTCTCTAACTAGCTATAAGATCCAGTGTGTTAATGCCAATGTAACTATATTCACGGCTCATCACATCAGGATCATGCTACAACACGGAATCATGTATCCACCATACGAATGAGAGTTCTGGCCCCTAAAGAGATACTTGAGGGTTATTTGAGAGGTTGAATTTGCACTACATTAATATTTAAACCGATAAAAGTTAATAAATATTTTTTCGAAATAGCTCGCTCCTTTTCTCTTTTATCCAAAAAAAGGACAGAGATTCTCACCTGAGTATTTTGTGCCCTCTACACCGTGCAGGGCATCGAGTGTATGCTGTCATTTTTCAGAGAATGAAAGTGATTCTTGGTTTTACTCGTGTACTGCACACGAACACGCACAAGCACATGAAGCTTTTTTTAGATGGATGAGGGCGTGCGAGGGGTCCATCGACACGTGCGAATGATGACAATGTCTTTGGGGATACAATAATGATGGAGTTCCACCGTTTCTTCCACTGGTCGTGGGATCCCCACCCCCACCTTATCATGCGATCCAACTTCCTCTCTCTCTCTCCCTCTCTCTTTCTCTCTCTATCTTTGACCGACAATTATCATATCATCAACTACATCTGATTGACGTTCTTCCTGGAGGTGGAAAGAAAATGCTCATGTCATCTTGTAATGAATTTCCTGTGGAAACTCGAAGAATTTTACTAGGACCATGTTTCCGATTGTTGGGTAACTCGTCATGGACATCGAAGCACTAAATTTGAGTAAATATAGATACGGGCGATGTTTGTAATCTGCAACTTATGAATTAGAGGTACAAATAATGGACGAAGGAAAACAGGACTCGTAGAAAAGAGGGTCTCGATTCATTAGGTTTAAGAAAATTATACGCGCAGGTACGTTAATAAAGACTGATTGAGAGATGGAGTGGCGGAATTCTATGGTCCAATCACATTACTCTTGCTCATGTTGACCTTGGAGGTTATGCCGGTTGTGGGAGTAAAGTCTTACCTAATTCATGTAAACATGACAGTTTATATGTATTTGTAAGGATTAGCCAAGATGAGAGATTCGACCTCACATTATAAAAAGAATTGACACTGTGGGACCACTCAAAACATTGTATAGGAGAAAAGAATTTCAAGAATCATGTTAAAGCATTCTTCATCGTAAAGAGAAAACAGTGCGGATTGATTTATTTTGGAGGTTAAATCGAACCAAATGGTAACCAAACCATATAAAAACGATTTTTCGCGATTGGATTTGGTTTCAAAACTTTCACAATCAAACCAAACCAAACCAAATCAAACCGCACTGTTATGGTTAGTTTGAACCATTTTTTGCTCACCTTGCTTATCATTTGTATGGGGTCTTCTATACATATGGTTTCCCTACACCCAATTATCTGGTCTTTTGGATTTTAATATTCTAAATTATCATCCTAATAGATTCAAAATTTGCCATTCTTAATGAAGGATCTTTCTACCATGCATTCTCTATTAGAAGGTTTAATTAATGATCTCATGTCATTAAATGATGAAAGCAGAATGTGTAAGATCATCATTAGACAGCAATGCAATGATATTGACAGCATTTAACACCTCTTCACGTGCTTAACGAGATGAAAGAGGAACAGTTGTAAGGAGGGACATATCATTGCACTGATGAACAAGCATTGATTGGGGGAATGGAAGGTGAACAAGAAATCAATGTGGACGACAGATGAATTTAAATGTTGTAGGGGGAGCTCTATATGTTTTTGACTTTTGGTGCAATCAAGGGCCTGATTTCCCGGTCGGCAACATTTGGTTGTCGGAAAACCTCAGCCTTTCATTCTTGCATGAAAGTTAAGCACAATTCTGATCATAATAGAGGACCGCAAAACATTAATTTTTGACAAACGAGTTGAGAAATGGAATACGATAATCAATTGAAAAATGTTTGGTTGCAGCCGTTTCATAAGAAGTTTTGGGGATTAATCAACCTAAGTAAAATGTTTAGTACTCAAAAATCAGGAAAATTACCCATTTTGTCCTAAACCGATCGTGTGTGTACCAATTTGGTCTTGAAATCTTTCGCGGAATTTCAATAAAGTCATTTTGGTTAATTTTCACCGAAAATCAGTAACATGATGGTCTAGTCATCAACAACGCTATGTGAGCCATCACCACGTTAGTAATCTCCAAAAAAAAAAAAAAATTAGTCAGAAAGACTACATTAGAATTTCGAGCAAAAATTTAAGACTAAATTAGTAGAATTGGAAAGTTTAGGAGCGAACTGACATTTGTACAATAGATTTATGACTGATTAGACAACTTTTCCTAAAATAATTATTGCCCAAATGTTTAGGATTTGTACCCCAACCGAAGAGACCATGTCGTACTAAATTGACAACTCAAACCTGCTCGAATTGTGCGGTGGTCCAATTATGAAATTATATACACCTGGAGACATTTAACATAATTGGAGATCAAAATCCAAACATAAAAAGACAGATCAATCAACCTTTACAACGAGGTCATGGGTTTGAGGCACATTCCTTTTATAGTAATAAGAAATATCTAGACTTTTTCACCTCATTTGGTAATTCTCACGAATAAATACAAATCGCCCCATTCACACGCATCGGATAAAACTTTACTCACATGTGGCAGGCATAACACACGAAGTTAATATGAGTGTGAATTACTGTAGTTTGAATACAGAATCTACTGCACTAAAATCAAGTGCGCAATTGCTCATCCAAACCGGTCGCTGTAGCCACATCCGAGATCTTTTTGACTGCATCTACCAAAGTTTTGATACAACAATCAATCCGATTGTTCCTTCTTTAAAGCTGTCAGGTCGATAAAGGAGTTCCACTAGACTCGGAGACAATTAGGTGACCACCGAGAATGGGGTCATGATAGCATGTTTGACATTGCTGAGAAGTGGTTTTTGAGTGTGTCTTTAGTTCAAGCAGGAAATAGAACTTGTTGACTGGGGTTGCATGCATGGCGATCAAGAGAAGGAAGGTGCATGCAGTGATGAGCAGCGATGCTGCAGAATCTCTGATGGACCAATGGTGAGGGTAGATCGCTGGATTCACCAAATTAGGTGCACAATGATTGAGTCTATATGAATAGGGTGGGGGAGAGAGAATTTCGAATCGACAACAAAAGCAAAGTCGTGATTGATGGTGGAAATTAAAATCCATTCTAGGGTTTGTATGCTCACGTGAGACCGAAAGCGGTGGATCGAGGCGGGGGCAAAACACTGATTACACGCCAGGTTGCTTCATTTTACATTCGTCGTCTAATTCGTTCGCATGATGAATTCGAACGGATCCGTACTTCTCTCTTGAGAGAAAATTTCACGGTTCGAATTCGTGCCATGTGTCGTAAACTCGTGATACGATGCAAAAATTCAAGCAATTAGGAAATTGATATGCACGACACGTTTCTCTGCAATGAGTCATTGTTTCTATTAGTCAATAGTTATGTCTTTACTTTATTTAATCAGGACAAATTTAGTGCGGTGTCGTGGGAGATCTCACTCAACTTTTCTTTCCTTTTTTTTAGCTTTCTTTTTTGTGATTAGTGAGATAGTCAAGATCTCACTCAGCTTATGCAATCAGGAAATTGGACCTTCCGAAAAAGAAAGAGATCTTTGGATTTGTCAAACACTCATTATTGTCTCGACAATTTTCACATCAGTGATGGAATGACATCTGGCAATTTATGTTCCATGAAGCATAAGTCACTCCTGGGGAACTGGCCCTGTGTTTTTTTCGGTGCGATTTGAAATTTTGGAATTTAGCCTCTTCTTTTGTTTGACTCTAAAAAGAAAAACAGGGCGTGTAATTCCACAAGAAAGTGGTTTCGAAAAGTAAGAACTTCATTTTCGAATTAAAGAGTAAGAAATTCATTATCGAACTAAAGAGTTTGTAAATGCTTTTGTAACTTGTGCATCTTCATTTTCATTTTCATTTTCACTTTTTATTTCTTACAATTCAACTACACTTTACCCTAGCATATCTTTATTTTTATATATATTTTTTAAAAAGTTAAGTTCCTTGCAATCCTTTATATGGTAATCATCGAAATATTAAATGACACATTTATTTGTTAGCTTAAATTTTAAAAACGATTAATGGTGGTTTCACAGAATTCTCATGACCCTATTTTTTTTAATCATAAAGTGTTATCATGAAGTGAATTTTATAATAAATTTGTCGGCCGTGGTTCGGCCGTTAAAAAAGATGCATGAACCCGAGTTCCTTTTGGACCTTTTCTGTATTTCGACTCAGATATTTGGCTAGTGATTATGGTGCAAAGAATTTGGCCCGAGATAATTAAAAAAAAAAACGATAAAAGAGAGAGGGTGAATAGAAAGATATATGAAAAATAGCTTCTAGAACATCAGTTTGGCAAAAGATAAAGCCAAATCTACAGCAGCCCCAAAAAGAGGCAGATTAAATGCATCAAATCATTCCGTGGACAAGCTTTATATGCCACTTTTAACTCCAAAAGCTACTTATGATCAGTACGTGAGATAAAGGGGCCGCATTAAAATGCCAAAAAATAAATTAATAGATAAAAAGGAAAAGAAGTGTCCGATTGAGCAAAGAGGCTCAACTTAAAGCTGCTAGTGAATCACTATGCAGATATACTTCAGCTAGAATGCATACTCTCCAATCTATATATGGAAAAAGGGCAAAATTAAGATGATATGCTCCAAAGTTTGAAAATAAAAATGCTCCCTTGATGACGAACATGCAGTTTACACCGAGTGTATTGAACATATAAAATGCACATGAAAAATCTATTGAAATTTGATTATACCAATTAAAAATTAGCATATAATTTCATTCCATACAAAACATGAATGACTTTCGGCGTGAGTTTTTTTTTTTTCGCAAATTAAGTTATGATAGTTAGTATGAGAAAATGTGATTTTAGGTGCTTTAAGTTAGGTATGCAATTATTGATTTTATGCATGTCCATTATTTATGTTTAAATCCAATTGAAAACGTGTCTTGTATTGATACTAGTTGTTACTGATGTAACACAAGTCTGATCTTTTTGGGATGAATTCAATAGTTCCCGATTGACTCTCGAAAGGTGTGGTTGGGTAATTCTTGAAGCTCTATTTTAATTTGGGTTCTTGTTTTATTTATGTATATAAGTAGCAAATCGCAATCGGATGCAAACTGGATCTTCAAATATATAAAATTTGTGTTGTATAAACTCATTCGGCCAAAAAAAAAAAAAAAACTCATGTTCGGTTTGTCCTTTTCTTGTAAGGAGGAAACGACAAACGGGTAATTTAAAAATGAAAAGGATAAATACCCAATAATAAGAAAAACAAGAGGTTGGCTAAATTCAAACCAGCGCGACCGAAGTGTAGGTTTTGTCCCAGACCAATTTCTCGCGGTAAGGACTCGGTACTTACGTACGTCCATCACCGAAATCTGTGGCGTGTCTTTGATATATTTTCCAAAGGGAGTGGTTTCCTTGTCCCCTCTTTTCCGACTTTTCAAACTATTATATATTGATTGTCGTCAAGGAGGAACATGGTAATCTAAGGAAGCTGATGTAGGGCTTGATTTAAGCTGGCACTAGCCACTAATCATTGCGTGACGGTCACAAAAATTGACTCTTATGCATTTTTTTCAACTGGAATTTTGTGTCATATATTGATGGATAGATAAGTGAATAGAATCGACATTATCGCCTATTGCCTAATTGGGATCAAGCTTTCATGCTGTGATTAAGTTTGGATTGATTGGAACAACATTTCTCTTGAACATTTTGATTGAATTGGGAAAAAATCAAACCTCTAGAATCAAAAACACGTTTTCCATTTCATTATGCGATCAGTTTTACCTGAATTGAGATTAGCCTAAAAGACCATTTGAAGAATGTTAGGGAGAAAGGAATTACATTCAATTTATGTAGTTCTTCCATTCCGATTATATTGCATCTTTAGTAGTTGTATGAGAAGGTTTTCATGCCTGTGGAAATCCAGATTATACAAGAAGAATGAGGGACAAATAAAGGGCGTGGAATTACAATTAGCGTATATTTAAGACCTTTCTAAGCAACTAAGTTTTGATTTTGAAAATTCACATGGTACTTAATTTTGAAAAGTGCTCACGCCACTTTCCTTGACTTGGTCATGCATGGACAACTCTCTGAGCTGGAATGGGATATGATTCGATTTTATTAGCATGATACAGTATTGGTAAAAAGGTTTAACCCGATCGCCACGACCAAACACACACGTCGAGACAGATTTCGCCTAATATTGACAATCATTTTACATGGATTCGAATCTTTCACAAGTAGTCTAATTTCGCTTGAGGAACTGTAAATTTTAATGGCAAATGTGCTGGAGGGACCAAAATATATTTTTTACCAATTAGAGGGTAAATTTATCAAAACATTTTTGAGAACTACATTGATAAACTCTTCTAATATGCATACCTGGGGAAAAAATCACATTGTACAAATGTTTACCAAACTTTTCAATTTAGTCCTATAACTTCGCATGAAATACTAATGTAGTCATACTAGTTGATTTTTTCTAGAGATCGCCATCATTGTATGGTGACATGTAGAATGGAAAGACTACAATAAATTGTGCTCAAATATTTAATTATTGCCTTGTACCTGAAGGGTTGGTCGATGTAATTAATTGTATCCCTAAACAAAATTTTAGCACTTATTGTGCTGTTTCCAAGGAAGGAAAAACAACAACAACAACAACAACAATAGTTGCATACTAGGCAAATTGTTTACCTAGCTCAACCTACTCAAAATGTTAAAGTCCGCCTTATTTCCTCGTGCCTGGAGGGTTGGTCGATGTAATTAATTGTATCCCTAAACAAAATTTTAACACTTATTGTGCTGTTTCCAAGGAAGGAAAAACAACAACAACAACAACAACAACAACAACAATAGTTGCATACTAGGCAAATTGTTTACCTAGCTCAACCTACTCAAAATGTTAAAGTCCGCCTTAATTTCAAACTTCTCAACATTAGAATTGACATCTTTTTGATAAGATGAGATATTTGAAACCTTTGACTCAACTAATTTTCCATGAATATATTTAAATCTCCTAGTCAAGATGCATTTACTAGACCCTAGAGGCCTTTGGGGAAACTGAGTGAGAGAAGGTGTGACTTGAATATGAGATCTTGTTGTATCTAAACCAAGCGATCAAATATCCATAGTTTCTTGCACATGAAAGAAATTGAAATAATGTCATGATTGGATGTTCATACCCTATAAAATAGATTTAGGTTTCTCGAATTAGATATTTTCCTTCTTAAATAAGTTTGATTTAGGATACTTACGGAGATTAACAGACATCCGAGAACATAAATAGTGAAGTTTGTAAAGCTTCAATTGAAAAACAAGGTCAATGAATGAAAAAAAAAATCATATGTAAAAATTAAGATTTCATTTGTTTCGTAGAAAATAAATAATTAAAAGATTATTTTTCTAAGAATGATTGGTTATATCATTTGAAATTATTAGTGAATAAAAAACATTTTCATTATTGATAATTTTTATTTTCTAAAAATGCTATTCAAATCATTTATTTTTGTGAAATAAAGATAATTTTCATTGAACATGGGAACTTTGTTGAAGTCGGGGTTCGTAGGTCATGAGAGATTTTGGTTTGGTGAAGTCAGCAAAACGTAGTAACATGGACGATGTCATTAAGGATCGAGATCCATGGATTGATTGAGACTAGGAATCAATGATTAAATTGGTGATATGATGGTAAATGTGTCTTGCAAGTTCTAGATACTAAAAGAAAAATATATCTTCTTTTGTAAAAATTCTCTTTAGAAAACCTAAAGATTTTTGAAGTAGAATATGGATTTGAAATGATGTTTTTCACGATTAATTGGTTGATCTATTTTAGATTTTTGAATAAAAGACTATCTGAATTTATTGTTATTTTTTATTAATTTAAGTTTTAAATTTTGTAAGGATACCTAATTATGTGACTTGTATTTACTTGTTTAAAAACATTGGGTGTGTGCTCATTTTGTGGAAAATAAGTGATTTGAAAAATATTTTCTAAAAAATGAGCATCTTATTATTTAGAAAAATTAATAAATAATTTTTTTTTTTCATTTGCCACAAAAATAATTAGGGCTAAATTATTATTGATGATGAATATTTTTTTCATAAACTAATTTTTCTAAATTATATAAATAATTATTTTTTGAAAAATACTTTTCAAATCACTCATTTTCGTAGAACCAACATTAGATTTTTTTTACTAGGATCCTCTACTATGTTTAATGTTTCTATGGGTATTTCAATAAATCTTTACTGTTGATAAAATAATGCTAATTGTCCAAGTTACTACCATCTTTAATTATTTCTATAGGTTAATAGGATGGGTGAGGTATCTGATGGAGACAACATCGATGAGCCTAGAGGATCGGATTCCGTCACATACATTTATTATTTTCTTAATTTGTCAGACATTTTACCTTTTTGAGTATCGACGTGATTATTCATAAATTCATCAATATTGTGCTTTGAGGCGCGTACAACTTTGACTGTGGGAGCATAGTATGATTTGTTTATCATTGAATTCATTGCTTGAGTTGCCATGGGAGAGAATTGAGGCGGGAAGTAGAGACAATAAAAGGATTAATACACAAATTAAGAAAATATATATATATATATATATATATATATTAATATATATATATATATATTGTCGATCATATTCTATTTCTACTCTAATTTTCACTCTCAAATTTGTGCTCAATTTCTTTATAGGGTGTGGGAGTCGAAATTCACACTTGATACTAAATCATTTCCACTCATGAGAAGGTGAGGATTTGAACAATTCACCTTTCATTTTTATGTTAAAAAGGTAGCCACTAAAACAGACCTTAGTGATTAAATAATTATTTATATAGAATACATCATTTGCATAATTTTCTCTTTATCCAGGCATTATTGAGTTAGGTATGATCTCAATAATACATTATGCGAAGAAAGATTTTTGTCATCAACCTACGACACAAAAGTCCAAAAAGATAAATGGCGAAAAAAGAAGAAGTATAAAATAGAGGTTCTCTCAAAGTCGGTGAGCTGTTAGCAAAATCATCGTCCAAGAATCGCGCAACGACGTCAATTTCAAGATCGATCCTTAATTGGTACGAATATATGCTACAAGTCAGACCATGAGATTGAGAGACAGGACCAGATCTGTAAGCCACATCATGCACGACAATTTAATCCGCCCCAACAAATACACGCATTGGCCCGCCTCGAGTAGAGCGGATAAATCCTGCGGCATGTGGGATTTGGGGTGCGAAGGAGTCAATTGTTAAAATGTAACTGTTAGATGGCTAGCATTTTTTACTTCATTCTTTAGGGGTATTCACAGTAAATATATGTCTTAATTCATTTTTTTTTTTTTTTAAAATAATTTAGGAGCATGAGCGCACACTTTTTAATAAACGAGTGGCTTCGTTGAAAAAACCACCTATTATGTTGAACATCAAGTTCGCTGTACAATGAGTGACGGAAAGATGGTCGCATTATGGATATACCTGTGTGCCAGCGCTGAACGAGTGGCTTTAGACATACAATCCAACTCGTCAACATGAACAAATGAGCTGAACTTCCATCTCATCTCATTATTTCCATTGGAAGCTAAAAGTTAAAACTATATGTTGTAACGGCTCACTTTAAGGATTTACATGAACTGCGTTCTCAAAAGAAATACTTTAGTGGTAATTTTTGGCGCCAAATGAAAATAGCAATTATTATTGGAGCATACATAGGTCTCTATGTAATATCATCTCGCATTCTCAACTAATTATGTATACTTGGGATAGGCTAGCAAACGGGAAGATCGGGTTAGGTTTAAGTTAGTCAAAAATGGTTCAACCTATATTAACCCATTTTTATGCAATATAATTTTAGTGACTCATACCCAACCTGATCCAGACTAAACACAGGCTCCGATTGTTAGTAATGTTCTTCCTTAATTTGTTGCCTTTAAAGAACAAGCGACTCCATGAACCAACTTACTGAATTAGTGAGGGAGCTTAGGTACTAGGGTGAGGTCATGGGCTAAGAGTTAGCATGGCACATGAGTAACATAGAGACATGGGTAAATGCCACGCTGATGGACAAAAATAAAGAAGCTTCAAAATGGGAACTTGTTGGTTCTAGTTTGATTCCTTGTTCTCTTGGAACCAACCCATTTTATATTTTGGGTAGAAAATCAATACTTACAATCAAATATAAAAGTTACACAATTTTATTATAGAAACAAATATTGGTCAAGATGTGATATTGTTGTTTGTTCATGGTGAAGATCACAGTTTGATTCCTGATGCATTCAAAAGTATGTGTATACATATAGAACTAGCCTTGACTCATGCCAAACCTCTGTAGACCCAAGCACAATACTTGAGTCTCGAGCTTGACCTCAACGGACCTAAGATCAATGTCTGTGGACCTGGGGCATGGGCATTAGGTCTCAAGTCGGTCTTGAGTGACTTGGGCCAACCTTTGTGGACCCAAGCTCGACTGCCAAAGAATTATGCTCGACCTTGATGCACCTAAGTTGAGTGCTTGCAACCTAAGCATGAGAGACGGGTACTTGTGGCCACCGAGGACTTGTGCATGGGGCACTAGGGTCCCATGCCGGTCCTTAAAGGTCCTAAGGTCAACTTCCTAGACTTGAGTACAAGAGCTAGGTTCTTCACCACCCTACCTCTACGAACTCGAACTCGGTGATTAGGAACTAGGCCCAGCCATGATGGATTTGGCTAGGCACTAGTGACTTTCGTGTGAAGTCAAGTTTCTAGGCATGGTTGCTAGGACCCGAGCATGAGTACTAAGACTTTAGTAGCCTTAAAGAACCTAGTTGTTGAGGAATCAGACCCAACCTTG
Source organism: Eucalyptus victrix (assembly GCA_016097545.1). Classification (NCBI taxonomy): domain Eukaryota; kingdom Viridiplantae; phylum Streptophyta; class Magnoliopsida; order Myrtales; family Myrtaceae; genus Eucalyptus; species Eucalyptus victrix. Next base: position 26,387,360 of record CM027840.1, on the reverse strand, counting down.
ATGGACCCGAGTTGAGCTCTAATGACTTAGGTGCAGGAGCCAAGAATTTGGGTAGAGCCACTGGGGACTCGAGGATGGGGGTCCTAGACATGAGGTTGGACAATGTTTGGGGCCTTGCCTCAAAGGACCCTTGCCTGGCTTTTATAGATTGCATGGCAGTTGAGGAAATGGTCAACCCTATTAGACCTAGGCTGAGCCCTAGTTTTTGGGTGAGAGAGTCAAGTACTTGGGCATGACCATTAAGGACCTAAGCATGGGCACCAAGGTTCGAGATTCGACTTTAAGAGACCTAGGTCAGGCCCCGAACCTAGCCTCTATGGATCAAGGCATAGGCACCAAGTTTTCAACCATGAATTAAGGACATAGGCCTCGCCTCTATGGATGTAGGCTCGGGCTTGACGTACCTAGGCCATCTTTGATGGACTTTGGCCAAGTACAAGTGATATGGGTGTAGAAGTAAGGTATCCAGATATGGCCGCAAAGGACTTAGGGCATGGGCATTGGCATCTTGGGCCTAATCTCGAGGGATTTGGGCCTAACCTCTATGGACCTAAATCTAGCCACTAGGAATTGAGCTCGATCTTGATAGACTAGATCTAGGTGCCAATGACTTGGACACAGGAGTTGGGTACCTATGCATAGCCATTGGCAGCTTGTGCACAAACATGAGAGGATAATGCTTTTTGATTAATTGGGTTAAATTGGCTCCTTGTAAGCCCATTAAAACCTATCATTAATTACACTTTGCTTTATTAAACCCATTTAAACCCATATTTATAAATTTAACGTAGCTTATATCTCACCCAACTTTAAAAATGAGTCAAAATATGATCTATGACCCATTTTGGGGAAAGTTACCAATACAGTCCTAAACCTATTGCAACTGTATTAATTAAGTTCTTAATTTTTTTATTTGTTAATTGAATCATAAACCTTTTTACATTTATACCAATCAATTTTAGTTGACTAGCACTAACATATACGCTAGCCCTCTTACATGGCGTAGTTAGCGTTGACATGGCAATTTTTAATAATGTTTTAATTTTTTTGAATTTTTTATTTTCTTTTTCCCCTTTTTTTTTCTTTTTTTTCTTCCTTTAGCAGGTTGTCAAAACTCTGTGACCAGCCAAAGGTGAGGGCTGGTGAGGGCAAGTCTCACCCGCCCTTGGTGAGGAGCCTTACCTAGCCATGGCGAGGGCGAACCTCACCCCTAGGGTGGCTGACCTCGTCGGCCCTTACCTTTGGTTGGACATTGAGTTCCAACGATTTGCTAGAGGAAGAAGGGAAGGAAAAAAGAAAGAAAGAAAAAGAGTAAGAGGGAAAAAGAGAAGAAAAATAAATAAATAAATTTTAAAAAATATTATACATTATTAAAATTGTCTTGGTCAGCACCAATCGTACCACGTACGATGATTAGCGTCCATATCGGTACTGACCGGCTAAAATTGACCGGATGGATTGAATTAACATAAGTGCAAAAGATTTAGAACTCAATTAGGAAAAAATGTTGAGGATTAAATTAACACAATTGTAATAGATTTATGACTATTTTAGGAATTCACTTCTCATGCTGCTACAATTTTCAACCCACCTATCACAATGCTGCAAGTAGGACACGAGAAAGTATTTTGAGTATCAATTGTATGTTTGATGCGGTTTAAGGAATCAACATCAATAAACCTAAAGTAATGTCAAACCAATTTTACTTCTAATTTTTGAAAGTTATCGCTTTTGATTGGCTTGCTTCTATATATTACACACAACTTATTATTACTGATGCGCAAATTATATTTTGTTGGACACAATGGGACCTTGCGCCGGGCCGCCACGGTTGTTGTGCTCGCGCGCGCAGTGAATGCTACCGCAGAGGTCGCGACCACAGCGGATGGCCATTCCAGCTGTTGGCAGCCCTAAATCAGGGGTAGCTCAAGGCAGGGAACCCCTCATTCGTGGTCAAATTTGGAGGCAGGGAGGGAGGGAGGAGAGAGAGAGAGAGAGAGAGAGAGAGAGAGAGAGAGAGTCTGGACCGTTGATTGCATTGAAATGAGTGGACCTGTCAACGGATACTTTTGGAATGTAAATTGAACATTTGAGTCCTAATTCATATATCATATAAATAATCACAGAACTTCCACAAAATCTATAACGGTGGCTTCTTTGAGGAGGGGCAGCTCCCTTAGCAATTCCAGGTACGGTCTCCATAGATCAGCCATTTGGAAAATTGAAACTAAAGTTTTCATTGTTTAGCAATTCATCTACCAGAATTTTGGTATCCATTGTGAAGCATACGTGAAAATTGGGGTTAAGAAAATTTAGGTTACCATCACTTTGTCTTCATTTTTATTTCATCAAAGAAAAAGGGCCATAATACTTGAAGTTTCTTCCTACCATGTCTCCAACTTATACCATACAAATTAGGACACTGCCAACAACCATTTTTACCTAAATTTGCATACGCATGATATTTGTAATTTGTAATCCATCAATTAGAAGCATGGTTAAAGGTAATTTCGAAGAAACTTACAGAAAACTTAGTATTTCTGCATAGCTTGGTGATATGATCAAAGGAAAAGGTGAATGTGAAGATTTGTTGTTGTTTATTAACAATTACAGAAATTGTTCAATCATCACCAACTAATTTAAAAACATAAATCATTGTATAGAACCGATTTAAAACGTTATCAAAAGGCCATATTCAAAAGTGAAGCATCCTCGAACTCTAGCCTCGTGGTAATGCAAGGAAACTAGCCCAAATATATGTTGATAGCCAATTTGGAGTAACTCTAATTTTGTTTGCCTTTGTATAAGATGCAACAAGGTACATAAAATCCAATTTCATTCACCCTGAATTGTGCGAGGTCTTCTCATGCTGGAAAGCACTGAAAATTACAAATTCACCCCCACCCAGAGTCAATACGTAGACATACATATGATTTTACGCAATCATTGAAGATCAAAGAGGAATAAAATAATCTTTACCAAAAAAAAAAAGAGGAATAAAATAATATTTGGAGGGTGATAGTGCCACTGCCATGGTGGTGCGGTGCTTTAAGCCTGGAGCTCTCTACACAATCTCTCTCTCTCTCTCTCTCTCTCTCTCTTTGGGATTATGAAAATGAAAGTGGGGTTACGTGTTGCTGGTTTTGAACTGTTTGGGAAATTGAAGCAAGCTGTTCCCAAAGAAAAAAGCATGCCGTTTATTGGCAAAATAATATTAAACATATATCTGGGGCATTCAGATAGAGTTTTCTCAACACTTTGCCTATTTTAAATATTTATTATTTTCCAATTGTATATTCCACTTCCATTGCCTAAAGACGACGGCATTCAGTTTTCCCCCCTTCTTTATTCATTTATTTCCCCCCCTTTTCCCGTCATTGGATTGTGTAGAAAAGAGGCAATTTCGAGTATAGGGATTGGAGGGATCTTTCTTTCGTCTTTTTGTTTTTTTTGCTTGAATTATTTTTACTATTTTTTTAATTATTTGCTTCATTCCCTCGCACCTCTTCAACTTTATGGAAGAAAAAGGTTGATAGAGGCCACCGAAAAGCATGGACACCTTATCATGAAAGCGAGAAAAACACGACCCGATTTGACGGGCCAACACACACCCACAACACAAAATACCAAAAACCACTCGAGCGCCTCGCAAAAAATTCACACGCTTGTTCCATCATCACATTCACATCTCCATCTCCACCTTCTATTCCCTCTTGGCTATTCTCTCCACCCCCTTTTTCCTCGGTCTCTGTTGACGAGCATGATGGAGAAATACAGAGATTTTTGTCATGTTTTTGAAGAAGAGATTGGCTCCTTCTGCTGGCTTGCAATGAAGAAGTGGAGAGCTGCTGAATGGCTCCATATCCTTCCAATCTTCCAAAATTCCACTTGATTAGGATGGACAATAGTCTTTCAAGAAGGGAAAATAAACTTATCCAGGGAAAATCATCGTTTCAATCTTGGCCCTTTAAAGTTGAATATCAAGATTACTCGCGTTATTTTCAATTTGGAGAAGTAAACTGAGTCAATTTGCTCCAACCTGACATGATTGTAGTCCATAGACCTTTAAAGGAGAGAAATGACATATTGCAATTGTTTTGCTGGTGAGAAATCATGATATAAAGAGGATAAAATTGAGTTAGGCAATTGAGAGCATACCAATCCATGCAATCAAAAGCATGTTATTGAAAAATAATCAAATAAAGATATGATAAGAATTCATTTTTCTCAATAATGGAAAAATACCTCATCAATCTCATGAATGAGATAAACATGAGTTAAAGATCCAAGTGGATGCCTCTATATTAAACTCTTTATGGTAGGTGGTGTAGAAAACTATGATCCCTTTTATGAGCCTAATCCACAAATATGTTTTTTAATCACTAGCCAAACTCTACAAATTAAATACCATAAGAAAAATTAAACAATAAGAAAGGCATAATTTAAAGTATTATAAATTTCCATGATAGTGCATTTAATGCAACTGAAAGAGCACCTCAAAGCAAAATGGCAATCATAAACAGTTTCTCCTTTTTCCTTTTTGCTCCAGTGCAACTTTAGCTTTTTCATCGTGTGGGTAATCAATCTCCAAGTCAACCTCGCCTCATCATTTGGTCTTGGGTTCTTCTGAACAACCCACCATGCACCTCATTTCCCACTTTCCCACTTTCGCTCTCTCTCTCTCTCTCTCTCTCTCTCTCCCCCTCCCTCCTTCCCTCTTTTTCGTTTTGTTTTTGTTTTTACCTTTTCAACAGGAGTGTGTCATTCCCTATATAATTGCCTCTCTCTTTTAGCCGGATCTTCCCCTCATGGGAAGCAGTAGCATCTCGTTTCAGGCAAAGCATGAAGGTTCATCAGTTCGCACGTGGATTCTTTGAGCTCGAACCCACCACCCTCACGCTCGGCTGCAAACGCCTCCGCCCCCTCGTTCCAAAGCTCCCCCACCAGACCGACGTGGTCTCGACTGCCGCATTTGTCGACATCAAGAGCTTCATCCGCCCGGAGAGCGGCCCGCGGAGGCTCGGCTCCTCCTCTGACGACAAGAGAGACCCTCCTCAGGTCTCGTCTATTTCCCTCTTCCACGGCAATTTCCACAGTTCACGTCATGAGTTGTGAATTTTGACTACATACTATGAGACATTTTGCAAAGTGGCTCGGAATTCAAACTTTGCCGTGTTTACAAGTCCAATGTACCTCACAAAGAACCTTCGGAGTTTGTCTTTTTTCCATTGAACAATTTTCTTTTCGATGATTAAACCGTGTTAATCTACTTGTTCTCTTCCTGGAGCATACGGCCACCGGTAAAACCTAATCAAAGGAGCCGGTCGAAGAAAGAAAGATTCGTATCACGCCTCCTCTAAACAAAGCAAAATCGAGAGTGGTTTTAATTTACCGTGTTGTTTGACCGAATAACAAAATAAAATAGATAGTCTGTTCTCTTCATCATTGCGATTGCCACGGCAGCCATTAAGTGTTTGTTAGAAGAAATATATGTCTTGGCAGTGAAGAAATTCCTATATGATTTTGAAGTCTCATATTTTATGTGTGCATGGGAACTTCTTACGTTCATGCAGGTGGAAACACATCCAGGAGGGACACGTTGGAACCCGACCCAGGAGCAAATCGGAATACTCGAGATGCTGTACAGAGGGGGAATGAGAACTCCCAACGCGCAGCAGATCGAGCAGATCACGGCACAGCTCAGCAAGTACGGGAAGATTGAAGGCAAGAACGTGTTCTATTGGTTCCAGAACCACAAAGCCCGCGAGAGGCAGAAGCAGAAGCGCAACAGCCTCGGCCTCTCTCACTGCTCGAGAACCCCCACCACAGCCGCCACCATCGCCACCGTAACTTTGAACACTACTAAGGTACACAAAACCATAATACCATATTTTTTTCCTCATTCCAGCATTGGTGTCAGAGCGCTGCATGATGCATGCTGACCTCGACAGTTGGTTCGTCGAACTCATGCTTCATGTGTTATTTCAGCTTTGCCTGACAACTGAATTTCCATTTGATCCATCTATCAAGCATCTTCTCAGACTAGAACCATCTGGTCTAGGCTTCATGTTTTATGACATAGAAAACTCACCAGTCCTAGCACAATATGCACGTGTGGATGTAAATGAACGTTTAAATTTTGTTGCAGGGATCAGAAGGAGAGATTAGAGGGGAGGAGGACAGTCCATACAAGAGGAAGTGTAGAAGCTGGGCATTTGACTTCTCGGAAGTAGAAGAGGATGTGAGCAGGTCATCATCATCTTCATTCAGAGATGAGGATGAAGCAGTTCACTGTAGAACTCTGGAGCTCTTCCCGTTACACCCGGAAGGCAGATGAAGGTGTTCGGTTCGGAAGAAAAATATAACCTGGCAAAATCTTCCTCTCGTTTCTCTCTCTCTCTCTCTCTCTCTCTCTCTCTCTCTCTCGCTCTCTCACCCTTTCTCTTTATTTCAAATACTTTGTGAGGCCAAATTGTGATGTGATCATCGTCTAAGCATGATCTTCCTTCTTCTTTCTTTTTCTTTCCCTTATTTTGAATTAGATGATGTACTGCTTTTTCTTTCTCTTTTCTTTCCTTTTGTTCCGGGAAAGAAGAAAGAAAGACAAGATGTGTCGTCTCTTGTCTGACCTCTGTACTCTAATTTAACCTTTGTTCTCTCTCTCTTTCTCTGACTTCTAAGCCTGCGTTCTCCGTAGGACTCTTTATTCCCATCTCTGCCATGTGTTTGTGTGTGTATGCGCTTGTTCATTCTTTTGACTATGGAGGAACAAGCATGTTAATAAATCCAAGGCTTTTAGGTTAAAAGTAGCGACCTATGGACACTGAAGTCCAAGCACCTACTCATCTTTTTTCATTTTCCTCCTTTTCTTTTTTCTTCCTCTTCTCCTTAACCCTACTTTCAAATTATGAACATCGCAATCTAAAAGGAAAACGTTTCCACTTGCATCAATTCCCAAAAGAAAAGAAAAGAAAAGAATTGATTTATAGTAGTTATATGCGTTTAGTCTCTTGTGGAGACTTTTTAGCAAAAGCAACATGGAAGATCAAGATGATCAAATATCGAAGGGACGTGGATTTTCTTGATGCGAAGAATCTTTTGTGATTGACATGCTTTTTCAAACATTATCTGGGCGGCCATCCATCCTCGTAATGGAAAAAGTTTTGGGAGGGAAAACATATGCCACGAAATTTGAAAATTACATGCGTGGAATCATCTCAATGATTGTTTTAATTTTGGACACATATATGACAACTTAACAACGTTTTAACTTTTATTTCTACTTTCAATAACATATCATTAAACAACTTTAGGATCCATTTACTTTTTCCAAAGCAAAAAGGTTTCTTTAGAATTTCTCTTCAAAATTTAAAATACTATTTGAGTTTTAAGAATAAATAAACAAGTCGTACGAGAATCTATATTTTAATATTATATCTTGAAAGGTTCAAGTTCAAAGAATTCCACGTTGAATAAAATTTAAATTACATGACTCAAAACATTCGAAAACATAAAGAATTTGAGGGGAAAATGATTAGTTCATTTCTAAAACCTATTATCTGGATGTCAATTCAGTCTGAACGTTTCAATTTTGATAATGTAGTCCTAAATATTCATGCAAAGGTCAAATGTAGTCTTTGTTGGTCAATTGCTTTCGGAAATTATTGCTTGGGTGGTGTTCAGTCATCGTCGGCGGTTTTATGTGATATGCTGACATGAATAATTTGTGAATCACACCCATCCATGGGTAACTACGTTGGTTGAGAGTCCCTCTCTTATCGCAGAAGTCGAGAGTTCGAAACCTACAGTTACTAGCGATTTAAGTGGGGGGCCCTAGCGGTGGGTTGTTGGGCTAGTCTCCTCCGAGGTATAGGGACCTGGTCCTCAGGAGTCGTTTGGGCACGAAGGTTCGTAGTGGAGTCCTTGGTTACCAAAAAATAATAATAAATAAATAAAATAATTTGTGAATCACTACATCAGCATTTCTAGTGGCAATTGGGGGAAGGACTATATTTGAATTTTCAACAAAGGTTTAAGATTATATTGGCAAAATTGGAAGATGTATGACTAATTGGTAATTATACCGAATTTAAGGATTGATTATTGGCATCAAGACATGTGAATGTAAAATAACATATGACATTGAGGAATAAGTGGCAAAGTGTACACTGTATAAATGACAATTAAGGTTAGATATGGAGTTCAAAATTTTTTCCCAGGTCCATACAAAGAAAACAAAAAAAAAAGTTCCACATTGAGTGGGCCTAGCCGGTTTCCTTTAACAATGTGTTTAGCATCAGGAAGTGCAGGAAATTTAGAAAAATTATTTAGGGAATAATTTTCTTTATTTGGGTGTTTCAATCTGGAGGGAAGCGGGTGAAAATGAATGGAAGCATTTCCCTCTAAGCTTACATTTTATTTCTTTTATTCAAAAATTCACGCTAGAGGTGATCATTGGACAACTTTATAAATCCGAACTTCAGGACAACTCTAAGCGACCATCTGTAGATGGGCTTTATGATCAGAGTAACTACAAAAATGCACAAAATTATGTGGTCCAACTTTCTCATGATTCCGTCTTTTAACGGTGGCTTCACTACCTACGACTCCAAGTACTCTATCTTAGAGCTACTATAGCGCTGGATGCATGAAAAACTTCCATAGACGATCCGTTAATTCCAAATTTGAGATAGCCGTATTGATTCAGGGTATGTAAAACAGTTGATTTAGAATTCAAAGGCGTTCACTCCCATTTGAAAGAGATAAAGACGCGTTTTGAATATTATTGATGACCATTGAAATAATTGAAGGTGAATAGGGTGACGGACCCTCTGGGGAAATGTACACTGTATAAATCATACCATGGTATGATGTGATGCTTACAAGTCAATTGCACTATTGGGTTCTTTCCCTAACAAGGATTTGACCAACTTCAAGTAGATATGGAAATGTCGCTAAACCCATCCCGATCCAAGATTATACTCGTAGGCACAACCTTTCCTCTCGAGATAGAAAATGCAAGGGGATGTACACAATCCAATAACTTAGGGCACATGGTTGGCTTGCAACTAGATGACGAGGATCAATGTCTAGAGATATTAGATAATCGTGTCTTCCTTTCCCACCCTTCTCTCCCTCTCTCTCTTTCCCTCTCTGAGCCTTTATTCATTTCTTCCATTTTTGGTGGGGGAGGAATTTGAACTAGATCTCTCCCTCCCCCTCCTAGTTCCTTTTATTTTATTTTGTTTCTTTCCTTACTCTTCCGATCTAATCTTAAATCTGGGAGCTTTGCTCTCCCGATCTTACATCTTGGAACGTTTCTCTTCGATCTACTTCTAAATTTTGGAGTTTTAAGAAATAAGTACTTTGCCTCTGGTTTTAATGGTGTTCACAGCAATTCAATGTCAAATCTGTATTCGTATAGTGTGTTTTCATTCAAAACTTTGCCACTTTGCATTAGTTACAGGGCTTGCTCTCACATGTGTCAAATTTGAGCTTTCTCAATATGTTTATATTGTTTGCGTACGGTTATGGTGTTGGGGATGGCGAATTAGGCACGCATCATTGAAAGGCAAAGCCGTAATTATCAAATTGAGATTACAGCGTGTGCTTATCACTAATGGTATTGTATGATTCAGTGATTGGTTGCCAATCTTTTTGCTTGAATGTAGTTACAAATATATTCTTGAAGGACAAGCTTGTGATAATTTCTATCAACCTAGCTCTAATGAAACATCTTGATTTTTAGTTTTTTGTTTGTTATAGACTTTTATGGGCTTGCTTTGTTATTGTGACTTTTGAGATTTTTTTTTATATCAATTTGATGATAGATGACAATTTCTTTTTGACCCAAAAAAAAAAAAAAGTATGACATTGCATCTTAACATAAGTAAAAAATTATTTGTGATTGATACAATTACCTAATAGAACACATTTCATATATATTTGGGTAGCAATTTGTGGATTTGGCTATATTCCATAAGGCATAGGAGTGCTGTTAAAGGAAGGAAGGAAGGAAGGGAGAGAGGGAGAGGGAGAGGGAGAGGGAGAGGGAGATTCTAAACTTTATATCAATGTTCTAGACTATTTTTTAAAGACACCTTTTAAATGCATATGTTTCTTAGAATTATTACTCTTTTCATTGCAAGGAGAGAGTGAGTCTTTCGAGCTGCGTTCTGTGGATATGATATAATATCAAATAGGATAATTTTTGTCCTATCTAGTGTTTGGGCCAATGAAAATCCAAATCCAAATAAAAAGTTCCACCTTAAGGGTGAGATATATTTGGATAGGCTATCTGCTATCCGGTAAAAATTAAAAGAAATGACAAAAATAAATAATTCGAGCCAATTTCCTGAAGCTTCTTCGTCTCACGCAACTGCATCACACAAGCAGCCGCACCTTCGTAAGATCTAGGACTCGAAACCTCATATTCGAGGTATCCGGCCTCAGGGAACCCTAGATAAGTGGTTGCCTAAGGCTGGGCCTCGACCCCGACGTTGACTACGGCCTCTATGGTGCGAACAATGTCGGACGTTGCGCCAAGTAGGAGGGGGAGGGCGGCACCATCAGAACAAGAGAACAAGCACGGAAGGTGACGATGCCAACGAGCTCAACAAGCGAGGAAGGGAAGCACAACAGAACACTTGGAGCTTGAGAGCGAGACCCAACTGGGCAAAGAAGAAATAGCGGAGCCCATGCAGCGTAGAAGTAGGCGATGAAGTGGGAACGGGAAGCCGAGGGGAAGGGGTTGGGGATGAGGAAGGCATAGGTGGGAAGGTCGAGAAGAAAGCCATGGGAAAGAAGTGAAGAAAGAAGGGAAATGTGAGTTCGAGAAGGTGCTTGAGCCGGTTCATTGTAGTAGCGACAAAAGCAGGAGAGTCAAATTGGCGAACGTCGAAAGAGTCGGAGTCGAGGAGGAGGTAGGCAGAGGCAGAGAGGAAATTATTCATGTATACCAATCTCTTTGTGGATATCATATGTTAATATTCAGATATTTACCAAATTACGCATATGTTTTGATAAATCATATTCTCTCCTAACTTTTCTGAACTTATTTTATTCGGGCAAAATGTTTAGACGACCAAAGGTGACCATAAAGTCTTGTTGACTTTTAAGTACCATTTACTCCATGAACCTACCAACCCATTTGCGGTGTCAATCCAAGCAATCCTAGCACGCAAGCATTTTTTTTTTTTTTTTTTGGTCAATCTATGCACCCACAATTGATGCATGCAGCATTCAGTTGAGGCCATCCAGCTCAAATTTAGTTTCTCATTTCTGATTTATAGGTCGTTAGAAAACAAAAGGATCTCTGCATCATCTTCTCTAGCAATGCACAGAAAACACAAAACAAAAGCAAAAAATAAAAACTGCCACAGGATATCCTACTCAAATGGCACATAAGAACTTTGCAAATTTCCAAATACAAACAGAAACTTTCCCCATGCTAGGTTGTCTCTCTTGCGATTTGTTGGGCAAGATCAAAGTTTTCCACTAAGTACTGTTTTCAAGAGTAAACTTCAACTTTCCATCTATTGTTGGTACTACTAAAGCTGTGGAGAACGAAAGTCCTTGCCAGATATTAATAAAATCAAACAACTTAATAGGTTTGGGAAGAAAAACAAATTGGTGTTAATGGATATCTACTAACGGGATGAGATTAAAATAGACTAGCCCCCCAAACACAATAAACAATAAGAAGAAGTCTTGTCCAGGGCAAGTTTACCAGATGCGACTAGAAAAATTACATAATTAGTCCTAAACTTACTACATCGACACCAATCTAGTCATAAACTTTTCACTTTTATTAGTAGTCCTAAACCTGCACGAAATTTTGTTGCACTTGTTCTGGTTAATTTTCGTCAGAAATCACTAGTTTGACAGTCCAATCATCACCGATCAATCTGCATAGCATGCCGCTAGCTACTTCTAGTGAAAATTAGCCATCATGATTATATTGAAATTTTATGCAAAGATTTAGAACTTATTTGAAAAATTAAGAATTTTATGACTATATATTTTATGTATAATAGGTTTAACACTAATTGGATGATTTTCCCGACACGATCACCTTACGCTTGTTTTATTTTCACCTTCCACCATACGATAGCAGCAACCCTCCCAAAAAATTTTACACGAAATTGTGTGATGATAGAAAAATCTTATCCATTTAAGTGGACGGAAATAAATATAAGATTTTGTCGGTCACTTTAATTGAGAACAAAATGCGACCTAACACAAAAGTTATAAACATGTAGAGAAGTAATTTCACAAAAATAGTAGTCAAAACCCTTAAATCTGTGAATTAAATAACGGGTTTGCATTTTTTTTGGGAAGAAGAGGGAGGTTTAAAGCTGGAATCAGTTAGGCAAAATCACAAACACTTAGTGGACGTCACAGAGTGGGGTTTCTTCAGGCGAAAGAGAGAAGGAAAAGCACTGGCTCTAGGAGATAATATTATTTATGCAGTTGTCAAGGGCTTTGGAGGCTCTAAACTCTCACTCTACGGCTAAGCCATACATTTACACAAAAGAATACTATTCTTTTGAATCAACAAGCAGTGAGATTTAATTGATTAATTGAGTTTGGTTGATATTGTCATGGTTATCGATAATTACATGATGTGATTATCAATGATTATGATTACAAAATTAGTTGATTGATGATCACAATTTGTGGTTCTTGACAACCTTTCAATATAGCTATTGTTGAGCAATAAAGTACATTCGATTGTGGAAGACCGCTTGACAAAAGTGCTTCAAGCTATGAAAAAATCAACAACTTGTATGACATGAGTATTGAAATCTATGAAGAAGAGTCATCGACAAGTAACTAAGAGGTGTTCAACAAAGTGTAGAAAATTATTCACATAAACAACTAATTAATCGAGAACAATCATATCCATATATGATTGTAAAACACAAAAAACGATATGCAGAGTGGAATTAAAATGTGCTTGTTTAAGCCATTGCTCCACTTGAAGAAAAATAAATCATTCTATTTAATCAGAGATTTATTAGAATGCCAAATCTTTCTCTCTATAATCTATTTCAGTATAACAACTTTTAATGGGATTAAGCAACTGATAGGCATAACCTTAGAGAGGGGATCTAGCAAACCCTAATCAATAGTATGTCAACTGGGTCTCTCTCATAACGGGTTTCAATTAAACACTATTATCTACACTTTGCTGCTCAATTAGGCCCATTATTAATATATGACAATACTCAATTCAATAAGATCATTCAATTGTTTAACAAATATTGGAATATCCATTAACCCAATTATTTAAAATAGAAAATCAATCAATTAATGTAAGCTTATATTATAGGAAATTTCTAACACTCTCTCATTTCGGCTACATTAATTAACTTATTTTTATTTTGAAAAAGATTTTATATTAAAAACGACACTATCATATTAATAACTAAAAATTTTGTTTTATGTGACCACAACTTTAAAAAATAATATTCTAATAACGGTATCTCAAAACCAATCCAATCCTATATAACCTCAAAATAGGACTATGGAGATCAATGTGTTAAGAAAATACCGCAATACATGACCTTCCATAATCACATATAATAAGTATTATATTTTCATGGATCATGGGCTTAGTAGTGTAGTAAGAAATAATGTCAACATGTAATCAAAATATACACTATTTCTTATCTGTCCTTAATGCAATTTTTCAACGACATGAAAATGCATTAGTGTAATTTCTAAACAACATGGAATTGCATGACTATGTCACAATCCAACATGAGATCTTATAATTAGTGACATCTGGTCATTTTTAAATTAAAATTTGTTTAAAGATACTATTTTATATTTCATTTCTCAGTCAACAGGAAAAATGATAACAATAGAATCAACAATAACAATCATTGAAAATAAATGTTTTAATAGACATCATGCAATCATTATCAGTTTGTATATAACTATAATATCCAAAAATACATATTATATAAATTCCATTAACAAAAGAAATCAAAAGAATCTAAAATACCCATATTCTTTATATTTTTTTTAAAAACAAAATGGGTCGTAAGCCTTTGTTAGAGGACCGGCCAACATGGACTTAATTTTGATATTCTCGATCATAGTGTCTCACTGTTTGACCAAGTCCTTAACAATATAATATTTGATCTCCATGTATTTGGGCGCATTATTGATCTTGTCATTCTTGGAATAAAATATAGTTGTAGTGTTGTTATAGTAGATCACCATAGGTTTACCAATAGAGTCCACAACTCACAATTCTAAGATCAAATTTCTGAGCTAAACAGCTTGAATTGATGCTATGTAACACGTTATAAACTCAGTATACATTGTAGATTTTCATAATTAAGGTTTGTTTTATACTCTTTTAAGAAATAACACCTTCAGCCATCATAAAAATATATCCAAAAGTTGATTTTCTATCACCCGAACAATTAGCAAAATTAGTATCTGAATATCTAATCACCTTTAAGTCATCTACTCTGCTATACACAAGCATGAAATCTTTTGTTTGTTGTAGATATCTCATCACCTCTTTAGCTGCAACCCAATGTTCATGACCTAGATTCGACATATATATTCCAAGAGTATTCACAACAAAAGCAATATCGGGTTTGGTACATACTTGTGCATACATAAGACTGTCAATTGCACTAGCATATAGAATATTCTTCATTACTTCTTTTTCAACATTATTCTTGGGGCATTGTTCTATACTCAATTTATCTCTCTTCACAACAAGAGCTTCACCTAACTTGCAGGTTTGTATATTGAATCTTTTCAAAACACGATCTATATAATTTTTTCTTAGATCTATCATAATGAATCTCAATACCTTGAACAAAAGAGGCTTCCCCAAGGTCTTTTATATCAAACTTTCTAGATAGAAAATTTTTTGTGTCATTCAATAGATTAACATCTCTACGAGCAAGCAAGATATCTACATAAAGTACTAAGAAAATACATTTACTCCCATTTTCTTTCATGTAGATGCATTGATCAAACTTGTTTTCTTCAAAACCAAACGATCTCATAACCTTGTGAAATTTCAAGTACTACTGACGTGATGCTTGTCTGAGACCATAGATAGATCTCTGAAGTTTGCACACCATATGCTTATTTCCAGCTTCTTTAAACCTTTCAAATTGTTGCATATACACTTCTTCATCTAAATCTCCATTTAAAAAGGCTGTTGTTGACACCTAAATTTTGGTGACATGTTTAGTCATTTATCATATTAAAAAATCGGGGGTTAATTTTATCCCTAAAAAAATAGTTAATCGCATAGCATATAATTTTAGGTGCATTTATTTTTAATTTGTATTTACGGCGGGCCGATGACAAATTGATTCGAATTGATAGTTTAGAGCTTTAATTTAATGAGTTGGGTTGAGCTCACGAAGGGAGTAGATCGGCTCAAACCCGTATTCTTGATGAAATTTTATAAATTTATTTTTGTAAGATTTCAATTTAAAAATAAATATTGTGTTCGAAAAAGTAAATATTACATTTGGAAAAAAATTTTCGTGGATATCGATTTAAAAAAATTAAAATCTTAATCCGTGACCTATAAATAGATCAAAACGCATAGGATTTTAGGGGGTCATATATATTGATACACACGGCCGCACATAATGGGGCCTTTGTTTCGTTGGGGGGTTCGAAAAACAACAAAAAGAAGAAGAAAAGAAAACCTCTTGAGAAGAAAAGTCAAAAGGAAAAGAAAGCAGAGAATCAGAGCAGCACAGCAGAGAGATTGACGTGAGGGACGTCGATCAACAGGAAAAAGCAGGAAAAAAAAAAAAAGAAGGAAAAAAGTGCTCCTGTTCATCTTCCTCAGCCACGCCTTCCCTACTGTCCGATCTTCTCACCGGCGCACCAGCAGCCAGGTCACCGCCTCCGCCAGTTTTCCCCCACTCGCGCCACCGTCGCCGTTCCGCCAGTCGTCCGGAGTTCGCCCCGCTGGTCGCCGTCCATGAAGCCCGCGAAGCCGTCTCTGCTCCCGCATCGCCGCGCCTCAGTTGATCTCCCCTCTAGCCGACGGCCTAGCTCCGCCGCTGTCCCTGTCCTCACAGTGCTGATGATCGCCGTGCTCGCCTTCCTCTCGCGACGCCAGCAGCCGCGCCTGAGCCCTCCGTGATGCTAGAAGTCGTTGTTGCCGCGCTTGCACTGCAGATCTCAAGCCCCGGTGTGGACGCCGACCGTCCCCCTGACGCCGCAGCAACCCGCAAGCCCGCACCTCCACCTGCAGAGCCCGTGAGCCTCGCCTGTGCTGCCATTGCCCGATCTGCAATAGCCGCGACTCGACGCCCCTGCGGTTTCGCTTTCAGCCGCGACCCGACGCCACCGGAGCCCACACTGCCGGTCTGCTTGCCTCCGCCCGACGCTCAGCCACTGCCGCGCTGCTGTCCCTGCCGTGACCCAACGCCACCGGAGTCCACACCGCCGCTGCGCGCCTCCACCCGATGCTGCGCGCCTCCACCTGACGCCCTACAGTAGGCCTCGCTCCACCACCACCAGCAGCTCGCGCCTCCGCCCGCCGGCTGGTCCCCCTCGCCGGAGCTCCTCGCCGGCGTCTCCCCCCTGCCGGAGCTCTGACCGACCTTGACCCCTTAGTTGATTGGGCTGCCAGGCCCTATTTGAAAAAAAAAAAAAAAAGAAAAGCAAATTAGGTAGTTTTTCTTCCTATTTACTTTATTTTGTTTTTTTAATTATTTTATTTTATTTTACTTTTTTAGTAGACTTGTTTCTTGATGTATGATTGAGATTCTTGACATGAATTAGCCTCTTTTAAAGAATTGATAGTCCGATTTTCGCGCCGAAATCCGAATCACAATCGTTTTTTATTCACGATTTATTTAAAAATTAATTAACCCGATCTTATACGCGAGATATGGTTCGTCAATTTATGGATATCAATCCGGTTAGCCATCGTGTTGGTTGAATCAATTTTATTTTTATAAAAGAAAAAATCCAAAAAATATTTGAGTTAGGACTAGGTCGGTTTTAGAATATTTCTTATCATCTTGCATATTTAGAATAGGAATTTTATTTTGAATTTTCTAAATAAAAATTAACCAATGCATTCATTTAGGATGTTAGTTTTTTTTTTATAATTTAAATGGCATGTTTAATTATTTGATAATTTTAAATTTCGAATTTTATAAAAAAAATCATCATGCATGCCTAGGACATTCTTTGTACATCATTGCATATTATGATAAAATTGCATGTTTCATTTTAAGTTTACATTGCTTATATTTATATATATATTGCATCTCAGGTTAGAAATTGCTAATTAAGATAATATCTTAGTTTAAATTAGGATTTGGCTTAACCTAATTCCTAATACAAATTAAATGGAATCTTAATCTAGCTAGATAATTTTCACATTTTTCCTAATTTCGAATTTCATGAAAAATACAAAAAATGCCTTAGAATAAATTAGTTTCATTTTCTAGGATATATTGCATGCTTATTTTTTAGGAAAAAAAATTTCATGTGCATGTCATATAGAATTAGATTCATGAAATGCATGTCATTTAGTAATTGTTACTAGGTCCATTTAATTAGAAATTGCCTGTTATTAGAATTAGGTCATTTAGTTATATTGCATTACATAAAACATAATTATCATTAATTAAGTGAAAACAAAAAAAAAATTGCATGTTAATTAGAAATCATATCTAGGGTTGATGTGAATTCTAATCTAAAACGCAAATGTTTTTGTTGCCCTGAGGTTAGTTTTGCAATTTATTCATTTCTTTTCTTAGATGTTAAATTGGTTGTTTGTACACCCGCATGATCACCTTACATGTTAGGGAGATAAATTTAAATTAATTCAAGCTGCCTGCCACACTTTTTTTAAAAATAAAAGAGAAAGGTATCGAAAGGACGTTAGAGAAATCTAGCGTAATTAAGTCCCCAAACTCACAACTCTAGTTCGTAGAAGTAAATTAAATCTTCAATTACTTTACTTAAGTTTCTCATCGACCTACCAAAAATAGATTAGTGTTGATTTCCGATTAAAAAATCAATTGCATATTAAGAACTTGAACCTAAGTCATAAATTGTTATGGACATGGGGGAACTCAAACTAAGTTTAGACTTAGTAATCTATTAGTCAAACCCTAGGTGGTTCACCTGAGAATTTGGTCTCGATAGCTGTCTTGACATCCATTTGGTGAAGCTCTACGTTAAAATGAGCCACCAATGCGATGATTATTCGAAAAGAGTTTTTAGTAGATACTAGAGAGAGTATTTCAGTATAATCAATACATTCTCTCTATGTGTACCCCTTTGCGACTAACATTGCCTTGAATCTCTCTATGTTGCCTTTATTGTCTTTCTTGGTTTTGAATACCCATTTGCAGCCGATCGGTTTGTACTCATTAGGTAAATCAACAAATTCCCATACTTGATTAGTTGACATAGAAATCATCTTATCCTTCATCACTTCTAACCATTCATCTGCTTGATCATTATTAAGAGTTTCTTTGAAGGTTGTTGGATCAATTATATGTCCAATGTCAAAATTAGCTTCTCTAAGATAGACATGATAATCATTTAAAGGTGTTGGTCTTCTTTGTTGTTGTGATCTTCGCATAGGCATTTTTGGACCCTTATCATTCGTCTAGGGAATTTCATTTGAAATGGGAGGATCTACCAACATATTTCTTGTATCTGTTTCGTGCTTAATTTCTACTCCACAAAGCTCTTGCATAGATTCATCATTCAAGATAGACAATGTAATAAAGACCATTTTGTTTGGTTCTTCCCTTTCGAAAAATTAAGAAGAACTCTCTTTAGCAATATCCAATTCTAGAAATTTGGCAATTTGAGATTCAATAATTCTAGGGTCACAAGTAGGACAATAGAACCTATACCCTTTGGAATATTTAAGGTATCCATCTAGTAGTCCCGGGTTTTGTCTTCTTCTAAGAAGGATCATAAATTTTTACTTCTATAGGACACTCCTAAACTCAAAAGTGATTTAAGCTTGGTTTTCTCCCCGTTCATAATTCAAAAGGTGTTTTTTGCACTGATTTACTAGGTACACGGTTCAATATAAAAAAGTTGTTTTAATTGCGTCACCCCATAAGTATTCGAGCAAATTAGAATTGCCCACCGTACTTCGTTTAATCTTTATGAGTGTGCGATTGCACCATTCAACTATACCATTCTGTTTAGGACTCTCGGGCATTGTATACTAAGCAACAATACCACAATCCTACAAATAATTAGCAAACTATCCCATTTGTTGCCTAATATTGGTATATTGCCCATAATATTCACCACCACGATCAGATTTGACAATCTTGATAATTTTTCCCAATTGTTTCTCAATTTTAGTGCGAAAAACACTTTGAACATTTTAAGAGCATCGGTGTTCTCATTAATTAAATAAACATAACAATAATAAGAGAAATCATCAATGAATGCGATGAAATATTATTTCCACACAAGGTGGTTGAGTATGGCCCATTAATATCTGTATGAATTATTTCTAATAGATTTTGATTGCAAGTAACGCATTTCTTCTTGGTTTTAGTCAATTTTCCCCTTACACAATCAATACAAGTCTCAATATCGTCTAAGTCAATAGGAGGAAGAATATTAGTCTTGATGAATTGCTTTACCCTTTCTTTGGAAATATGCCATAATCATTTATGTCATAGTAATGAAGATCTTTCTTTGATTAAAGATCTTTTAGTAACATTATTCTTGACATTAAAAGAACAATATGGTCTATCAAAAGATAAGGATAATCGATGTAATCCATCGACAAAGCACAATTCTCAATAATTTTGGAATTATAACTCAAATACAATCTTTTATTAGTAAAATAAATACAATATTTAGCTTTCTCAAAAAAAAAAGAGATATCAAGTTTCTCTTAAAACGAGGAACATAAAAGACATTATTCAAAATAAGCTGAAAATCAAAGTCTAAATTCAAAATAACTATCCCTATGTGCTTCACATTAACTCTAATATCGTTTCCAACTTTAAGCTTTGACTCTCAGATTTGGATTTCTTAAATTTGTGAGACCCTGTAAGGTAGTAGTTACATGAATAGTAGCACTAGAATCAAGCCATCAAGAATCCAAAGGAATATCAACTAGATTTAATTCAAAACAAACCAATAACTCACCTTGGTAACTTTTTTTTCTTGCTTTTAGCTAAGCTTGGAAATTATAGCAATTGGCTCTCTTGTGACACTGCTTCTTGCAGTAAAAATACTTGAAATCATTATCTCCATTTCTCCAATGATTTGCATTTTTCTAAAGTCTTGGCCTTTCTTTGGACCATGAGCATTTGACTATTTAGGCTTTCATTTTCCTCCAGATGAACTCAACTTGGCATTGGCAATTAAGTGGGCGGACTCATGCTTCTCCGTCCTCAACTTTTCCTCCTTAGTCATACGTTTGGTAATCAAGGCATTAACCCTCCATGTCTCATTTTGAACACTATAAACAATCTTAATCTGGCTAAATTAAGCTGGTAAAACATTTAAGGCGTGATGCACAATGAGAAAGGACAATTTCATGAGTCTTAAGTTTGGACTGAATGTAGACTATCTTCAATATAAATTCTCTAACACCTATAGAGGCATCATACCTCATGTTTATTAATTCACTTAGCAAGTTCCTAACTTCAATCTTATCTGAGACTTTATATATTTCTCCCACTGGAACTGTCTCGCATTTGTATCTTTTGACAAACCACTAATGCAATGCTTGGCAATAAACCTCTTCATAGCAATAAGGCTTAGTCGATTAGATTTTTCCCATCTAACATAATTGGCCTTTTGATCTACAATACTTTGATTATTGGGCTTGGAAGATTCATCCTCACATAAAGCCAAGTTCATATCCACAATGCCTAGAGTATACTCTATATTTTGCTTCCATCTCTTGAAATTTGATCCATTTAACATTTCAACTGCGGCATTATTATTGTTTACAGCACAAGTAACTATTTGTCACACATAATGCAATAAGATCAATTATGGGTAATAAGTAATTCAACAAAAATAATTAGTACATTATAAACTCCCATTTGGGCAGAGTGTATAATGCACAATTATTTTTAGCAACATGAAGTCCGTAAAGTAATAATAAGGAGAATTACATATAATTGTCAATAATCCATTCCTTTTGGACAAACAAATCTTTTAAATTATATATATCTATGATATCAGTATAAAGAGACGATAATGAGAATTACATATAATTATCAAGGGCTTATTTGCTTTATGCAAACAAGACTTTTAAATTATACATCTCCATTATTACAACATAGAGGGGAATTATATACAATTTTCAAAAAATTTATCCCCTTTGGATAAATAAATATTTCTCAATTATATATCCCTATCTATTAAATTGGAAATTAATCTTCATGCATTTTTTGAAATTAATATACACAATAACCCCTTGAGCGAGTAATTGTATATATTAATTTTTATCAATAGAGAACTCAAAATATTTATACCCAAAATTCATCTAGCAATATGAAGCACTTTACAACATGTGCTTCTCAAGATCATATTGTATTTATCAATCAATAATTTTTGCCCAAATTTTAATTTTTTTAAAAAATAATAAATGTTTCGAACCCTCCCGCGGAGCCCATGCTAGCAGCCCGAATTGGACCCTCACGCGAGCCCAAACCAAATTTTAAACCAGACCCGCGAGGCCCTATAAAAGGATTCTGGGCTCACGCCCATAATCAGCAACAAAAGAAAAATGAGAGCGATGGGCTTACGCCCAAAATTCTTGGTTCTGGGCTTCACCCAGAACCTTTCTTTTCCTTGGTTCAGGGCATGAGCCCAGAACCTTTCTTTTTTTTTTTATTTTAACGGGCGTGAGACCAATTTATTGGCCCGGCCCGGCTGGAGTTCTTCTTCAACCTCCAGTCGGGTCACGAAACCTGCAAACTGGGTCACACGACCCGGTTTCGACCCGAAAAAAAAAAAAAAAAAACACACACACACACACACATATAATAGTTGATTTTTGATGGAATTTTTCCATGGATCTTACATCTAATATCAATATAATTGACTAGAATTAATTAAACGAAGAACAAACTAAATAATCAACCATATTCAAGCATCAAAAGTTGGGATCTAACACCCATGGCCGAAATTCGTTTTTCTCTTGTTTAAGCCTAAAAAACTTATCTTAATGCAACCAAAATATACTAAAACATATATAAAACAATACCCATGCAACAATTTATAACAAACATCAATCAATTGCATGTAATTTAAAATTCTAAAGCTTTTTCAATGTATAAACCCTAGAATTTCAAATTCAAAATTCTCACTCAATTCTTAATGAAACTATACAAATTATATATGGTTGAAAAGATCTCGACATATAGAACAAAAAACCTAAGGTTTCAGGATCAATTGATAAAAAAATCCACATGAAAAAAATGCCAATATTTAGTTCAAGAGGAAAAATTTCGAATTTGTTCATAAAAGAAAATAATTTGTGGTTATACAATCATATTTGACTTACTTTGATACCACATTTAGAAAATTACTCACGTAAACAACTAATTAATCAAGAATAATCAAATTCATATATAATTGTAAAACACTTAAAACAATACGCACAACATAATAAAAACATATATGTTTGAGCCATTACTTCACTTGAAGAAAAATAGATCACTTTATTTAATCAGAAATTTATTGGAATGCCAGATCTTCTTCTCTATGACATATTTCATTATAGTAGCTTTTAATGGGATTAAGCAACTGATAGGCATAACCTACCATTTTATATGCTAGAGAGGGGATCTAACAAACTTTGATCAATAGAGTGTCAATTGAGTCAATCTCATAACGAACTTCAATTAAACACAATTGTCTACACTTTATTATTCAATTAGGTCCGTTATTAATCGATGACAATACTCAATTCAATAATATCACTCAAGGGTTTAACAAATATTGGAATATCCATTAAATCAATTATTTAAAATATAAAATCAATTAATTAATGTAAGCCAATATTATAAGAAATTTCCAACACAAAGTTCATCTATGGAACAACAAAGACTTGGGTATTCTAAAATTTGGCTTACAATTGGAAGTAAGGAGGACATGAGGACAAGAATATTGATTGAAGGCAAAAATACCAAGCCACAGTTGAGTTGCCTAATGAGTCCAAAAGTTGTAACTAGTTGTGGATGAGGTTGGTGTGCGACTAGGAGACCTAAAAACTCGGGAGTGTAGTTATAACCATACTTAAAGTAATAATTGCTGGTATACAGTTGTTATTAATAGGTTAAATATATGGCAGTGTACTTATGTAGGATCATTAAAAAAACATATTTTCGATGTACTTTTCTCAGTTTATTGATATTATTATCTTTTCATTTTCCATCATTTACTATCTTTTGTCTTATGATTGTTCGTTTATCTTTGTTGTAATGCCAAATGAATTCATATATAAAATCACCACTAAACCTATTCATAAAAGATGAAAAATCAACTTTTGGTAAAGATTTTTCAATATCTAGGTCGATACTCATTATCGGTGCAACATCATCATTGAAATTCATGGATGATTTTGTTCATTTTTATCTCGTGGAATTTTGGACTGAACAAAGCATCCAAGGGCTTGTTATCTTATCACCCTTGCTCCCTGCCTCATGAGTCACCATTTTTACCCGGGCACTTTATATAAATTATTCAACGACACCTAAGCCGAGAACAAATTGTAGGAGCGGAGAACAAGAAAGAAAAGAAGTAGGCCCAAGGCCTCTAAGGGTCATTCAGAATCCTTTGTGATCGGCTTTGAGACTGGGCCTGGCCTAGAACAGATAAATAATGAGTTCGAGTGCTGACTGGTGAGCCCATACCTTCAGGACTATATATCTGCTTTGTATTAAAATGTTTGATAAACCGAACTCAGTCTAAAATATCTCCCGACGAATTTCAGTCTCACCCACCTCTAATAGAAATCCTAGCTTAGTACAACAGTTTAGTCCCATAATGATTTTTTTTTTCGGTCAAAAAGTAATTTCAATTTATCACTAAATTGATACATGAAAGAGAATATAAAAAATCACGGTAACAAAACAAACCGATAGATTTCCAAAATAAACAAAAAACAAGAAATTAAGACATTTCATCATAGCATGGTTGATAGAGATCATCACAAGCTCATCTTTTAAGAACAAATCTACTGGATGCAAGTGAAAGGATCGATGACCAATCACTAAATCACAAAGTACTATAAGTGATAAGCACATGTCAAGATCTTCATATGTAATTAAGACTTTGCCTTTCGGCGGTGTATGCTTAGGTTTGGCGTCTCCAACACTATCACTGTATGGAGACAACATAAACATGTTGAAAAATCTCAAATCTGACACTTGTAAGAGTAAGCCTTGTAGTCAATGCGAAATGCCAAAACTTTGAGTGAAAAATGTTGAACAAGTACAAATTTGACATTGAAGTTGATGTGAACATCATTGAAATTGGAAAGGGAGTACTTATTCATTAAAACTCCAAAATTAAGAATTAGATTAGACAAAAAAAGCTTCAATATATAAGATTGGGAAAGCAAAGCTCCCAAATCCAAAACTAGATTGTGAATTAGAAAAGAAACAAAAGAAAATTAAAGGAAAAGAAGTCCCAAAATAATTTTTTTTTTCATAGTTTCTCATCTTTTCTTCGCTTCTGCTAAAGATGACAAAATACCTTTTGCTTTCACTCATATTTATTGGGCTGGATTTAATCTGGACCACTTCAATATTATGACTCTCTCTAGATCGTGAATTAGAAAAGAAACAAAAGAAAATTAAAGGAAAAGAAGTCCCATAATAATTTTTTTTTTTCATAGTTTCTCATCTTTCCTTCGCTTCTGCTAAAGATGACAAAATACCTTTTGCTTTCCCTCATATTTATTGGGCTGGATTTAATCTGGACCACTTCAATATTATGACTCTCTCTCTCTCTCTCTCTCTGTGGGGTTTCATCATCTTTCCCGTTCAAGTTCAATTTGGATTACGATTTTCAATTCAACTCAACTTAAATGGGATCTCCCGGTTTTATTAGACTCCAAAATTGCAACTTGACCAGCCGGTGAGGTCAAACCAATTTATACTATTAACACGATCACTTCAGACCCTTCTTTGAAAGAAGGTTTATTTCATTTTTTATTTGAGAAAATTAGATTACTTTATATTTTTATTTGAGAAAT
The DNA here is from genome assembly GCA_016097545.1 of Eucalyptus victrix. Taxonomy (NCBI): domain Eukaryota; kingdom Viridiplantae; phylum Streptophyta; class Magnoliopsida; order Myrtales; family Myrtaceae; genus Eucalyptus; species Eucalyptus victrix. The sequence continues at coordinate 26,362,129 of CM027840.1, read as the reverse complement.
AAGAGTATTTTCTTTTTATACCCAGAAAACCCCGTATAGCTGGTAGCCGGCGGGTAAACCTTGGGGCGACGCTAACGGAGGACCTATTATCCCGATGTCACGCTTAAAATCCCGTGCGTCTTGCGGGATTTGAACCCCTCCATTTTGGGTAGACGTTATGAGAGCTCTTATTCAGTTAGGCCACCGCAAGCGGTGGTGAATAAGAGTATTTTAGGCCATTTTTTTGTGAAATAAGGGCACTTCAAGCCTTTACTTGGAATTTCCCCAAAATTTCCAATGAGAATTCAAAATGCTCTAATTTTCTCAAAAAATGGTTCAAAATGATTTTGTTTCAAATAGGAGCATGAAGTAATATTTAATCTCAAATAAGAACTTTAAGAAACTTACTTAGTCTCAAGTAAGTGCCTAGCTCATTGATTGATCAAATCATCGCTGGCCTGTGAGCACATGCATCTCATCTGCTAATTTCGTGACATGGTAAGAGGGATTTTCTTCCAAATTATTTTATTGTTCATCGTCATATTTGTTCTTCCTTCTTCCTGAACTTGTCACTGTTCATTGTCTTCTTCGCACGGACTCACTCAGCCACGGGTTCATTGGTGCTCATCTAATGCCGTCCAAGCCTCCCATGCCGAGACACGACCGTCGACAACACGCCCATGACAGTTGGCAGTTGTCATAATCATCTTCGGCCATTCGACCAAGACCCCATTTTTCGATTCCGGTTTTTCAAGCTTCAAGAAGCCATTTCTATCGGCCACCACCTACACTCAACCATCCCTGCGGCATTGTAGACGCATTCTGTGTCGGAGCAATTATGACAAAACGAGCCCAAGTTTTCCCTATAACCACCGTCGCTGTAAGGGCGCAAATCGTTTCCTCCACTCTGTACCCTGTGGGTCACCTCCATTAATGCAGGTTGACACCTGCAATTGAGGCACACGCCCTCACATTTGAGGTCACGCGACTCAGATCTAAGGTTGCATGACTCAAGTACGAGGTCAAGTGACCTCTATTTGAGCTCAAGCACCTCCATTAACGGAGGTTGCAAGGAATTGAGAAGAAGTACAAAATATAAAGGTGATGAATAATCCACGTAAGTAGATTACCGCCACTGCAAGATTCGTCGGCGATGTTCCAACGCCAGATCATGGCTTCAGATCTAGAGACACAAATTTGATCTTGCCGGCTTGTGGTTCGTCAAGGTTTATAGCCAATTACAAGGCCATCGTCGAATCTAGAGGTGAGCTTAAGATTTAGGACTGCCCGGTCGGTCAGCTTGAAGGCTTGTGACCGTATATGCACTTATGGCTCGAGCATGCTTGGCATGGTGCATTAGAAGAAGGAAGAACAAGAAGATGATGAACAGTATAATGAAAAGAAAAGGAAAGGAAAGGAAAGATTGTGTCGCTGGAATCAGCAAGTGAGATGTATGATAGGGAATGTCCCCTCATACTTGCGGCTGACCTCCTTACTAAAAAAGAAGGAAAGATTTTTTGGAAGAGTCGTGTGCTCACTAACGGGTGAAGATTTAGCCGGTCAATAAGTTAGGGCCTCATTTGAGATGAAGTTATTTCAGACACTTATTTAAAATAATTTCTACTTTAAATTCTCTTTTGGAAAAAAACGTGAACAAATGCAGTTTGGTTGCACCATTTTAAATAAGTTCTATTTGTAAATTCTCTTTGAGTTTTTATTTGAAATTTTTCCATGCATTTATATTTCCCGCTTTTCTAGACGAGGGCGCACCAAATGCAGTTTGGGGCGTGCATGTTTTTGTTTCTCAAAACTGTTTATAAACACTTTTTCCGTTTTTTTGTTCCAGGGAACAAAAAAAGAACAGAAACGCGTTTGTTTGCGTTTCTATTCTTTTTTTTTTTTTTCGTTTCTGGAACAAAATTGAAACAGAAATCAGAAACAACTTTTTGTTGTTTCTCTTCTCCAGAAACACTTCTGGCAAACCGAAAAAGAACAGAAATAAAAAACAAAATTGAAACAAAACGGGAACACTTCTGGTCCCTCGTTTGTGCCCGTGCGAAGCTTCGTTCGTGCTCTCCCTTGATGTCTCCCCTCTCCGGCGCCTCCCACTCGGGCGGACTCTCCGGCGACTCCCCCCTCCGGCGACTCTCCGGCGCCTCCCCACTCCGCTCACTCTCCGGCGCCGACAGGTGGTGTTTCGTCAACCGGCTGAAGCTTCCGAGTCCAGGTAATTGCCGCTGCTCCTCCATCTCCGTTCGAAGAGGGCTTCGGCGACAGCAACCTTCGCCGACCATCGCCGGACGCTCGCTCGAGCCTCAAGCGAGCGTCGCTCGCTGCAGCTGCTCTGCCGAGCTCGAGCTGCTGTGGTCGCTCGGCAGAGCAGCTCGAGCGAGCGACGCCGACCCCCAAGGGAGCCGTCGCCCTTAGGGGTCGGCGTCAACGAGCCCCGTAAAAGGTTCCCCTTCTCCTTCGGGTCAAGGCCGAGCTTGTCCTTCGCATCTGTGGGCCCCCGCCGCCGTTATTTGGGCCCTCTCTTTCCCTACCCTCGTGCTTCCCCGTCGCCGGCGAGGGACACCCTTCTGGGAGATGGGTTCGCTTCCACAGCCGAAGAGGAGGGCGATTTGACGATTCCCGAGGAGAGGCCGGTCAAGTTCATGCTCTGGGTCGTGTTCGGGCTTCGTCTCGCCTTGGTTCGCGGCTTCCGAGGACGCGAATGCCACCGTTGATTCCATCAAAGCCTCGGGCTTTGGCGTGAAGGTCGCCGGCAAAGAACTGCGGAGCTCGGGATGGCCGGACGAAGCCGTGGTCTTCGCGCTCGCGACGCTTCCGGTGATTGAGCTCGAGGGGCTATTCTGTCGGTTCTTGGATGCAACTCAAGCCTTCGCTCCTCACTGTCTTATCTGTTATCGGGTCAGTCTAATTTCATCCATTTTACTTGGTGTACATTACCTCATCCACATGAATGGAATGTCTGATCTTGTTATTGGTGTTTGCACTGGGCGCCGTATTGAATTCCAAATGCAGCCCCTCTCACTTCATGTAGTCTCGCGCCAACTGCTTGATGAAATGCTGTGGTTAAGATGGATTTTTAAGTAATGAGAAAATTTTTTGGATAAATGGGGCTACTTTAATCATTGGTATGTCAAGTTCCTTTATGTTTGTTCTGGATGATATTTGCGCCTCATTGTTGGCTGCTGATGCTTATTATTTTTGCCTTCTAATCAGTTTGTAACATTTTGTAGGAGAGAGATGCATTTCAGCTTTGGAAATGAAACACCAGCTACAATCTGACATTTTTTTTTCTCTTTGGTCTTACTTATTGTAGGAATATGTTGCCCGTACCATTCATCATACTCTACTTGAAGAAGTTAGCTACATTTCTTGCTAGGAGGAGCCGATCAGCATCCCGGTTACTTGAGATGCTATTTGAGAGGGCGAAAGAGAAGGCTGGCCCTGTGGAAGAGTTTAAGTGGCTTGGCCTCATGTTGTTTGTGGCTGTGCCTTTTCTGGAACAGGGGGCTTGGACCGGAGCTATCATAGCTTCGTTCCGGATATGCCCTTTTGGTCTGCGGTGACTGCCAATTTTTGCGGTGTTGTCCTCGCGGCAGGCTTCGGTGAATTTGCTTGTGAACCTTGGACTCAAATATGCCATCGTGACTTGTATAATCCTCTTTTTTATTTCCACATTCATGTGGAGCATCCTCCGAAGTCTTAGGAAATCTTTGAGCTCAACAAACTGATGAACACAAACTACTCATTTGATGTTAACGGCATTGAATTTTGTACTCAGTTTTTTGAAGTGGCTGTCTCCCGTTCTTGGTTTTGGTGCAATGTCTTGTCACTTTCCTTCAGAAATGCTCATCGGGAATGATTAGATGATTTGAAACGATTGGAGTAAATGAATACGTTCTCTACTGGTTTAAAATGGAGATGTCTTTCAAGTAAATGCCGTTTGATTAAACTCGAGCAGCAACCCCCGGTTTTTGTTGACCTTAGCTAATGTAACTATATTTATTCATCGGTGTCCTTTCGTTGGATTACATTTAAAAGGGATTTTGCATATGCCCTAGCATCGTGCCCAAGCCAGCACACTTGTTTTCCATGTCTAGGGTGCAAGCGAAGCAAACCTCGGTGTCGTAATGGGAATTCGTTACGTATTGGAAAAATTGCACCAGAAGTCCTAAGTTCTTATCATAGGATGCAGTTATATCTAAATGTTTTAATGGGTGCAATTAACTGTGAACTTTTGAAAATTGTAATCATGTCTTGCTATGCCTGTTAGTTGATGTAGTCAATTCCTAAATTTTTATTGAAAGGTGTAGTCAAATCCTAAAATTATTTCAAGAAAACCAATTCGGGGTTGCCACATCAGTAATTTTTGAATAGCACGTTGACCCTTCCTTGTATCCTTATTTAGAGGACTTAAATTGCACCAATCAATAGTTCTGGAACTCGATCGGATTCCTAAAATTGTATTCCTCATTTTACATTATTCCACTTCTGGCAAACAAGCAGGTACTCCTCTAGTTTACTTTTGGATTGGCGGAATTAGGTTCATACCCTCAAGTTGCTTCTACTTTCTTGTAATAAAAATATAGGCCAGAAGTTTGTTGTGACGAGACGACCAATGAGCAATAACTGCGCAGTCTATGCAGAAAAAATTTGGCAAGGGATCACAATATGCAGGAGATTTGTTGACTTTTGTAATGTTGTTTTTAAGTATTTACTGTGATGAAGTTGAACAATGAACTATAATGCTTCATTATTGTGATGTCATGTATGGAAGGATTCATGTTGAGATGTACTTTTTTTTTTTTTATTTCTTATTGTACGAACTTTACTTATATTTCATGAGAATGAGAATTCAATCAAGTTTAAATGTTATAAAAATCAAAAATAAAAAAAGCACTTGAAAAAAAATTTGATTCTAACTTTACATTTTAAATTTTCTACCAAGTATGAAAAAATTTGCCTTCACTCACCATGAACAAAATAAAATTAATGAGCATTTCATGAGAATGATAATTCTCATCTCATTTAAACTTTATTTAGAAAAAAGCATTTTTTTAAAAAAAATTAAAAATAGAAATTTTGTACGGTTTACCAAACGTGTTTTGTTCTTTTTCTATTCTAGGAACAAAAATTAACTGTAGTTACCAAACGTGTTTCTGTTCTTTTTTTATTTCAAGAACAGTTTTTTTTTTTACACTTACCAAACGCATTCTTTTGTTCAAAAACTGTTTTCGGAACAAACACTTTTTTTTTTGTTTTCGTTCCCTGGAACAAAAAAAGAACATAAACGTTACCAAACGCAGCCTTGGTTGCACCATTTTAATTTCCTGCTTCCTTTACTTTTTTTTGGGGGGGGGGGGTAGGGGGGTTTTTCTTTTTTCCTATTTCCACATATTGAATTTTGTGAAACAATCACAATTAGAAAGTTGGACTGCGAAGATATAAAATCAATTGGGTGGGACTATTTCCACTCACTAGATGATTAAAATATTTTAACTAAAGAGAGAAAATCATCTTTCTTGATGGATTCCACATTTGTATAATTTTCTTCAATTTAATTATTTTCTATTACTAGTTTTAGTCAAATTTATATTAATTGGTATTTAGTAAAATTAAATTTAGTATATTGTTGAATGCTCTTATCACAAGTTATGCATTCTTGGCTCACTTTTATGAGGAATTTATTATTTGATTAATTTCAAAAAAAAAAATCAAGTCAGGTTATTGTTATATTGAAAATTTGCTGATTTTTTTTTTCTATCATTGATGACAAAATCTGCATATAGAGCATGTAAGAAGTAACAAAAGCCTGCTAAAATAATTGAAAACAATGATGTAAAAAAGTGTTGTACATTGAAGCACCTTGATATTTTTGTAGATCCAAATAACTTTAAGTTTAATCTTTTTTTTTCTTGTTTTATGCCCCTCTTTGGTTTAACAAACTTTATCTCTTAAATTTTTGCATTGGGGAATGTAATTTTGGTATATTTTGAGTAGGGCTTTTTTTTTTTTTTTTTTTTTTGATTTGGTCATCCCCTTATGTGTCTATAGAAGACAATGGATAAGAAAGAATTTGAGAGTAACATGTACAATAAATGTTTATAATATTGGATTGTGTTAAAAAGTTGCTTATGTTCAGATTTTTATGGATTTGACTTGATAATTAATCCATTAATTTGCTTAACGACATGGAACGAACTGGGCTTCATTGAGGTTTTTCTCTTCGACAATATCCATGGTAATATCCACTCAAAGTCAGAAAGAAATAAAGAATAATATCCTTAATTACGGCAAGTAAATTCAACATATATAGAAATTGCAATAGCAAAGAAGGGTTGTAAATAAAATTTTGGGTCCATCATACTAAAATTCAATTGAACGATTAGGGCAATTTATCTCTTTAGGAAAAATGGGTGGATTTAATTATGTGGAAAGTAGATGTAGCCCCCTCCAAATAACACACACGATTTGAATCAAATTATTGATACTTTTTTGTTTCTTTTCCTGACTGGCGTGAGGGATGTGGAAGTGATATGGTAAGACAAATTGAGTTTGCCCCCTGGGCATCGGATGTTGCTAGTCGGCATGTTTTGTCTTTACATTTTGATTAGGGAAGTTATCCAATCAATCCTAAACCTATTTAAAAAGTGTCCATTCAATGTTAAACTTTCCATTTTCGTAAATTTAGTCCTAAACTTTGCACAAAATTTCAATTTTCACTAAAAATTACAGACACGGTGACGCGCCATGTAGAATAATTGGCAATGATTGGATCTCTACATTGTTGAGAAAAGTTTTTAATATGTTCTGAACATTAACAAAACCTTCCATAAGTATCTATTGAATCTGAAAAAAGGTATTTTCGGGTGATAATAATAAAGAAACAATGTTCAGACTCTAGTTATTATCATCTAGACGTTACATATGGAGTTTTGAATAACTAGTTCTTGGACTTCATATCTATGTGGATAGTAGCAAAGCTTGCTTGTGAATATAGACAAGACATTGGACATCTTCAAACTCTATGAGAAGAACATTCAGACTTAATGAGTATTCAAACTTAGATAGTATTATCTGATCGAAAAGTCTATTCAACCTTATATGTATGTTATTTATGTATGTATATTGCAACATCTAGTGATCTGGCTCATATTGCACATATAGAAAATAATAATTGATCCTCAATCTTGAAGATAATTTTGCAACATATCTTTTGTGCAAAACATCTTTGATTGATTGACAATCATTACAAAGACAAACTTCATTATCCTTTACTTGAAAAACTCTACTTATGGAAATTGAAGATTTGTTTATATGGGTGACCAAATCAATGAGAATTTAGATTTTTCTCCCTTAACGGTTACTCAATCTTCTTCCTACAGTTCTATTCAACGGATAGATTGGAAGATGATCCTTCAGAGATTGTCCAACAGTTAGTTTGGAAATGGAGGAGTATAAAAGGAGACCAAGGTGCCGATGAGAAAGAGACAAGGTCCAAAATAAAAAATTTCAAAGTTTGAGAGAACTTCAATCCTAGATTCTTATCTTCATGAGTTTACAATTGTAATTATTTGAGAAGTGTGAATAATGTCATGAGCGTGTGCTTAGGTATGAGATGGTGAGATTTATTGGCCTGGGTATTAGCGGCATTGGTTTTGGGTAAGAGCGCTTGGATATAAGCGGCACAACTTGAGTATGGTCTCTAACCAATTATCAAGTGTAATCTAGCCAAAAGGCTATCAATGTGGGAGGGTGGACATGGATTTGAAATAAGCCGAACCACTACAATTTGTGTGTGTAATCTTCTTCTATCCTTAAACTCCTGTTGATTATTTTTGACAAACTTTTGCAAACCAGTTAGCTACATCTGATATGTGTTTAGACTTTGACATTTTTACTCTAGTAAATATCATCATTCTACTGTTATTGTTCAAACTCTTTTGACACCTAAAATTTTTACTAATCATTTAGTAATTAATTGCATAAAAAACTAAGGATTAATTCTTTAACCATAAGCAAAAGTATTAGAATTAAATTGCATAGTATATAGTTTTAAGAGTATTCATTATATAGTTTACTAATTGCATTAGCATTGGATAAACGGTGAATGCGTTTGAGCTTAATTAATAAACTATGGTAAATAGGTGAGTATGTGGAATTTAAAAATAATTGAATTCAATGTTGCAAAAGTACAATGTCTAAAGAAAAACTGTGCAATGATTAGATTTTACTATGTACAATAAATTGTCAAAAAATAAATAAGAGTTTAATGGATAGAAAAAAAAAACACAACAATTATAGTGATTCGGCTTGCGATAAGCTTACCTCCACTTTCTTGCGCTAATAGCTTATTGGCTGAATTTCACTAATGAATCAATAAGTGTAGAAAAGAAATTCATGCCAATTTCCTAGTTGTTGCATGAAGATTTGAGATCTTCTTATGCGTCTAAAAATAATCCTTGTACAACTCATACGTCATTCTTGATTATCAAGATCAAGATCATTGAGAAACAAATCTCCATTAAGACTTTGAATTTGATGAATATGAGCTTATCAATTTGTTCTAATCATGTCACCTGGAAACCTCATCATCATAAGCAATGGTCAAGTAAGCAAAATTTTGTCAATCTTCCAAATCAATTAGGGAATTTTCCTTAACAAACTGGCCCATGAAGTGGGGCAAAATTTGGCTAAGGGTTAAGCAGGTGTAAGTAACCGAAATTCATTAGCGTGGGGGGACCATATTCAACTATGATTAAGTAAAGAATGTCCCATTAAAGCTTAAATATAATTTAGCCTTAGTTCTTTAGAGCCCATTACATTGAAAAGGTCTAAATTAAGCCTCGCATAATCAAGTCGGACCTAGGTTTTTGTTATATAAACATATTTAGGTCTCATAATTTGAGGTGAACAAATCATATTTTTAGAACACACAGAGAGACATCGTGAGCGAGAAAAGAGAGAGGAGTTGTAGCTAGTCTCGTCCATGGCTATGCCTGGTTATTGACCAGGCTTTGTTCTAGCCTACGTCGTCTTGAAAATATATTAATTGAGCTATTGTTTTTGGAGCCATCCTACCTTTGCAAGCATTGGTGTCACTCGCTACCTGAATTGGCGACATCCTAATTTTCTAAGCCTGTTTTCGATTGAATGAGTTGAGCTTCTTATCGACGCACCTATAGTTCTTTTCTCTAAGCTGATCACTCATGAGATAACTAGTCTATCAGGTGAAGCCGTTAAGGGATTTAAACGCAATAAACTTGAGAATTCAAACAGAAATCGACTGCTTAACCGTGCTAATCTGTAAGGGTCAATATGGCACTGTCAAAATTGATCAGAGGCTGAAGATAGGTTGATTCGATAGAGGCATGTGATTAAAGAGTGGGTGACCACCTAATTGCAAAATTCTCCTCGGACGACATCAGATCGATTTTTCTGTCATTTCTATATCCTGTGTCAGTATTTGAAACCTCAAGATTTTCATGACAACCGAGAGTCGCCAATGAGTCGAAAATGTACAATATGGCTCGAAAATAATCGATCACAGGTCAATTGCACTAACATTTCTTAAAAGCTACCCATTAGGCTAGGTTACGCTAAAATCGCACTCGGTTGAAATTAACCGTGAATTTCAATCCGATTTCAGAAATTGAAAGTTCTGTCATGTTACAATTTATTTTAGAACGTTGACTCGTTCTCCGAAATTTTTCGGCAAATTAGAATTTTCGGTGAAAAAACAAATTTAAGCGTTTTTGGACTGAGAAAATTAGAGGACCATTTTTGGTTGCATTTTTGGCAACTAAGTTGGACTACTTGGCAAGGAAAAATATTGAATTTGATGTGGACACCTTAGCTGAATTTATGGGCACCAATTTGAGTCCAATTTGAGGAGAATTGAAGTGAAATTGAAGAGGGAAATGTCCAAATTCGTAGACCAAAGAGGTGGGCAACATTTGTACCATTTGGGAGACTTCTTGAGGAAGCCTTGGTGTAGCAAAAGGCTTAGGATGACAACCATGGATGGTGGGGCATGAACTCAAATGCTTTGGATATTTTGTGGTCCTCTCCTCATCTTCAGTAGTCTCATTCTTCTTCCTTGGCTTCACTTTCTCCATTTATGTGTGTTTTAAGCTAAAAAATCTAGAGAGAAACAGCTAGCCAAGCCAGTTAGCTCATCGACCGTCCCTATTCGCCATTTAACCACCGTTCGTTCGCCTGTCATGCACCCAAGCCCTCGTCGTCCTCCGCTTGTGTGCCCATCGTCCATGAGCCCAGGCCACTATCTCGAGTAGCTCAAGCTTCTATCCAGCTGTCGAAGCGGTGCCACTGCCGGAGCCACCACCATCACTTGCTACAGCTGCCTAGTCCACCTCCTCGCCGTTTTTGCACCAAGCAGCCGCTCGGACCACCCCCTTCCAGCAGCAAGTAGAAGCTGAACTCTCACCTTAGAGTTGAGAGCTTGTGGCCCGTTTTAAGGCCCGTCCGAACCTCCGTTGGTGTCGCTTTAGACTTGTTTATCGCTTGCCTTCGTGTCGCCGTTGCTGTGGACTTATTGGCCCGCTATACCGGTGAGTTTACTTACTAAACCTTGCTCAGAAGGTTAATTATACTTAAGGGCTTATTAGCTTAGCCTAAGATGAGATTAGGTGGTTAATTATTTTGGATTAGTGATTTAATTGTTTAATTATGTATGTTAAGTGGTTAGAATAGATTGATTATGGGTTAAATAGATGGTACTATTTTTCTAGATAGGTGCATAAATTTTCTAGGCCCGTTTAGCCTAGGTTAGCATTTAGTGGATTTAATTTGCATTTAATTATTTTTGTAATTTAACGACGCCAGGGTCGCTGACCTCTTCAACCAGCTTTGCAAGGAGGTGGTATTGTTTGGCAGCTACAGTTATCTCTCTGATTGTCTAAGGATGTGAACACTTACTTCAGCAACAAGTGGAATGGTTGGATAGCCATTCTCGAGCTTAAGTACTTCAGTAATCCTTGGTCAATCATCTCCTTAATTGCTGCTTTTATTTTGCTTGGGCTCACTTTGGCATAGACCTTGTATGGAATCTTTGGCTACTACAGGCCAGGTTCTTGATTTCTCGTAGAGTGGAGATTATTTGATGAGCGTTTTACGAGTGATGAATCTCCGGTGAAAATCTAGACATAGGATTATGGCTAATAGACTATTAGGGTGCGTTTGGTAATGTTTCTATTCATATGAGAATACATTTGGTGTATGAATCATAATAGACTACAACTGTCGTCACCGCAGCCCTTGACTGCTAGTGACTATCATCGCCGTCGCCCACAGCCCACTAATCACCCCTGTCGGTTGATGATTGCCATCGATTGCTACCTGACCGCTGCATGACAGCCACCTTATCGCCGCACGACAACTGCACAATAGCCGCACCATAGCCGCACGATCGTCGCATGACAATCGCTCGACAGCCGACCGCTGACTGTCGTCGCCGACCGCCGCCCATAACCCACTGACCGTTATCCTCTCCCGTGGCCGGTGCTTGGCGGTTAGTGGGCTGTGGGTGGTGGTCGTGCAGTGGCAGTTGGCAACTAGCAGTAGCAGGTGGTAGTTGTGCGACGGCTGGCGATTTGTGAGCAAAAAGAATAAATAAATAAATATAAAAATTTATAAATCATAGCAAATGTATTTTTATTCTTTTTCTATTTAAGAATAGAAAATTTTTATCGTTACCAAATACATTATTTTACTCAAAAATTATTCCCCAGAGTAGAAATAAAAAAGAATTATTTCTAAAAAGAAACTACTCCTTGGAGTAGAAGTGTTGCCATGCACACCCTAATAGTCTATTAGCCACAATCCTATTTCTAGATTTTTACCGGAGATTCATCACTTGTAAAATGCTCATCAGATAATTTCCACTCTACGAGAAATTAAGAACCTGGCCTGTAGTAGCCAAAGATTCCATACATGGTCTATGCCAAAGTGAGCCCAAGCAAAATGAAAGCAGCAATTAAGGAAATGATTGACCAGGGATTACTGAAGTACTTAAACTTGAGAATGGCTATCCAACCATTCCACTTGTTGCCGGAGTAAGTGTTCACATTCTTAAATAGTCTAGAGAGATAACTGTGGCTACCGACCAATACCACCTCATTGCAAAGTTGGTTAAAGAGGTCAGCGACCTTAGCGTCGCTCCTGAGCCAATACTCCATGATCCCACAATCGTGGAGCCCCACGTCCTCGGCGAAGTTAATCAAGTTGTCCATGAAGAACATGTATGAGGTGGCGTCGTTGCCGCAATTGAAGTGACACTGCTAAAAGGCTACCAAGTTGAGGAAATGCGACCTCGTCACATCTTGGATCACAAGCTAGGGAATCTCGAGAGTCCCGTCCTTGAACTAGATGTTCTAGAAACCCTCCACCTCCCCATTGCTGAACTTGATCCCTTTTTTTCCAAAGCTCTATCACGCAGTGGATGAATTGTAGCGTAGTTTGTGATGACTGTTAGGTTGTTGTCAGCTTCAGGCCTAGGTACAGGAGGCTTTGCTGAAACAATTCAAGATAATGGAGCTCGCCCTCAAGGGTAACGGGTCAAACTCCGGCCTTCTCCCGCCGTAGCAATTAAGGGGGCGATCTGTTGGCCTCAAAGAGTAGAAGAACTAGAGCGCCAGCTTGGCCAAGACCTTGTCCTAGTCAGGTCGGCCAAGTCGAAGGCAGATTAGTAGGTCAAGAATGAAGAGCGGGATCTGATTCTTGAGCAAGATCATGTCTTGTAGGATAATGTGCATCTAACTCCGCGACGAGGAGAAGACAGGGTCATCGAGAGTGTAAACAAGTTTATCGAACCCCCTGGAGTATCCTAGAACAACTCGATGACAAAGCACCCATCGAGAACCATCATCATTACGAACTCCTCGCTACGCATCTTTATCGTCCCCTCATAGTAGGCGTGGGCTCTCTCCTCGACCTGCTTCACCGTGTCTAGATAGTCCTCTATCTTTTGATTTTTGTGCCTAAGCATGCACATGAGGCCGTGCCACTTATTGTTGTCCTTCTTGCAGAGGCTCTCGTCATCGTGATGGTATCAACCGAGGGAGACTTTGGGGGATGCAGGCCTTCTCCTTCCCATCCTTGAGACGGTGTGGGATCCGATAAATGGAGCGCTTTGCCAATGAGCGTGCCCACCATTGGTCTCAACCTTGATTCGGCGATCATCGGATGTTTCTTGCTGTGGTGCTGTGGCTCATGAGCCACGGTTTGGCTGAACTCTATGTTGGGATTTAAAGCTATTTCTCATGTAGAATGGGTTTATGTTTCTCTGCCTCTACTTTTCTAGAGTCTTAGGGTGCGCATGGTAACGTTTCTACTCCGAGTAACAGTTTCTTTTCAGAAATAGTTCTTTTTTTTTTCATGAAAGAAATAGTTCTTTTTTATATCTACTCCGAGGAATAATTTCTGAGTAAAATAATGTGTTTGGTAACGATACAACTTTCTATTCTTGAAATAGAAAAAGAATATAAATGCGTTTGGTGCGATTTATACATTTTTGTATTTGTTTGTGTTGACACCCGATTTTTAGTCGATACATCATTAAAAATAAAAAATAAAAAATAAAATAAAAAATAAAAAAAGAGAGAAAACCCAAATTAGTTCACAATTAATTGTCGCCATTTATCAATAATGCATCATGGCCATTGAAATAGGCATGTGCTCAATTAGGGGAACTCTTAACTAGGAAGATCAAATCCTAGCCCTTAGTTCAATCCAAGGGCTAAGATTTGATCTTGCCTGAAAATATATAAAGAGAAAAAAAGAAAAGAAAAAGGGGGCATTCGACTGATCTTTTTCTCTCTCTGGAGATTGACTCTCTCTCTCTCTCTCTCTCTCTCTCTCTCTCTCTCTCTCTCTCTCTCTCTACAACAGTTCTTCTCCTCTGGGATCCAATCGTTTAAAAAAAACCGATCATCTCCAAAACCCTAGGCGAAAAAAACCCCCGATTTCCAACGAGCTTTCGCCGTGCCGCCATTCGTCGGAATCGAGACCTGTGCCTTGATTTGTTCGCGGCTCTATGCTGTTCCTGAGCCGGGATTGGAGCTTGGGAGCAAGAGAGGAATTGACTCAACTTCGAGAAGAACTGGCAATAGTGATGACGACTACGGCGATGGTGGGTTCCGATCATCTCTTTGTTCTGCTTTTCCGGTGATTCCTCGCAGCAGCAACGTTCGGTTTGGTCTCCTCCATTCATCATATACCACCTGGTATCTTCCCGATCGAGCGCTCTCTCTCTGGATTGGGATCTCGAGTGAACTCTCTCGACTACTCATTTTCTCTCTAGATCTGGGGTTTCGGCTCAGTTCTAAGGATTGAGCTCCGAGGCCAATCGGCGACATCGGCGGTGACGGCCACAACGGTGGCGACAGGACGCTTAACCAATTCTCTCTTGGCTCTGTCGCTCGCTCGACGGTGAGCCCTCTTTCTCTCTCAGTCCATTAAAAATTTTGGCCTCTGGTTTCTCTCTCCCGTTCGCTCCCTCTGACTCAAACATTTTCTCTTAGCTCTGTCTTGTGTGCCGGATTTGACTTGCTGGAACGGCCGGTTGAGGAGCTTGGAATTTAGAGTTCAGATAGCGTTGACGGCGCAGTGATAGTTTTCGATCCTTCGCCGATTCATTCAAGGTAACTCTTGTATCAGTTGCTTCTAGTTCTCAAATATGTGCATTCAACAAATGTTCTGCGTCGTGATTTGAAGTTGAGCAACTTGTTTTTTTTAATGCGAATTGTGATCTTAAAATTGGGGACTATGGGCTTGCTAGGGCCACATCTGAAACGGATTTTATGACTGAGTATGCTGTTATTCGCTGGTATCGTGTGCTAGAATTGCTCCTCAATTGTTCAGAATACACTACCGTGATTGATATTTGGTCTGTGGATTTTCTACTAATTATTTGAGTGTTATTAGACTTAGATTCTTTCACGAAAAATGATCCAAATCTCTATTATGCATGCATGAAATTTTCCAGAATGTTTTGATGACATTAGATAGTGAAAAGCACTTGCATTCCATGAAATTACTTCTGTGATCTGGTCGACATGAGTTGTTGTGTAATTGTCTTCAATTGAGCTTCTTAAGTGCAAAATTAGTGCACGAATCCTTCTAGACATGCCTAGGAGATTTCATAAGCCTCAAAATGACATATAATTCATGCCAATTGTTCATCATTTGTCCTATGAATTTGCCTTGTGAAGTTGTTGCTATGTTTAGTCAAATTCTACTAGGTTTGTTTTTAGGAAGTGTTAGCTTACCTATTGTATGATTTTCCTTGTATTGATCTAGGGTTAAATGTTTCCATCAAACTTATTCAGTGCATTTTGTATGAGGGAACTCTCGTGATCAAGTACCCCTAAACCCGACTTTTCCTCGTTTTTGACTCAAAGGCGGCGAGATTGGGTTGCGACAATTTGTTTTTTCTTCTTGCTCATAGATCACTAGTTGCCATTGGCTACCGCACAACCGCCACCTATTGTTGTCGGTTGCTGATTGCTACCGCACGACCGTCGCCCACAGCCCACTGATCGCTGGCCACTGGTCGCAGGAGAGGACGGTGGTCGGTGGGTTGTGGGCGGCGGTTGGTGACGACGGTTGGCACTCGGCTGTCAGGCAGCTGTCGAGTAGCTGTCGTGCAGCGATCGGGTGGTTGTCGTGCAATTATGGTGCTGTTGTCATGCGGTCGTCGTGTAGCAGTCGGGCGGCTGTCGTGCGGCAGTTGTTAGTCGGCGGGGGTGGTCAGTGGGCTATGGGTGGTGGCAATGACAGTCGTTGGTAGTCAAGGGCTGCAGTGACAATGGTGGGCGGTGGTGATAATGATGATAGTCGACAGTTAAACAACGGCAGTCAACGGTTGGCCGACGAAGATCGAGCGACGGCAACGACGACGGTGGCCAGTGGTTAGGTGGCGGCGGCCGGCGGTCGGCTGATGATGGCCGCGGGCAGCCAGAGGTGGTCAGCGATTAGCATGGGAGCCAGCGATGGCTGCAGCAAGGAAGAAGAACAAAAGAAAAATGGAAAAGAAAAAATGGATTTATTTCTAGAAAACTGTTCTTGGGAACAATAAGTTACTTTTTTTTTTCTTGTTTTTGTTCCAAATTTATTCCCTAGCTACTTTTCTATTATGGGGAATAGAAAAATAAATTGGTGTTGCTAAATAGATTTCTATTTTTTCTTTTTTTGTTTCGAGGAACAAAGGAACATAAATTGGGAGAAGCATAAATGTTGTCATGCAAGCTCTTAAGATGCGTTTGGTAATGTTTCTATTCTTATTAGAATATGTTTGGTGTACGAATCATAATTTTTTTTTGTGCCATAGAATTTTTTTTTAATATTCTAATACTTTGTTATATTTGTTTTTTCTTTTCTTTTTCTCCTCCTCTAGCCGGCGGCGTCCGGTGATCGAAATTTCACCATGTAGGCCCTTAGCAGCCAATTTGCAGATGAATCTGTGAGATGTGTTGGTCTCACATCTATAGAAAAGATGTGATTAGGTGGCTTAACAAGTTAGTTACCATGCATCATTTTCTGATTTGCCATAATGTCTTGCTGACTTTGCTGGTTCTTTGTTTACTGATTTTTCTGGTTCTTTGTTTTGAGTGGGCAAATTGTCATTTGCTATGTCTAACCATTGTTGCAAAATCAAAGTTAGATTAGTAAATGATATATGTCTGGTTTTAGTACCTGTTCTAACTGATTGATCATCATCTTTTTAAGTTGGTGCCTTCATGAAGAATGCTTGGAACACATGAATCTATGATATATAACAATATCATGATTTTCACATGTCATTCATATAGGTCAAGCATCAATAAATTGTCCATGCTTTACTCTATAAAATTCATGTTGTTGATTTGAGTGTCTCGATTCTTTGATCTTGACCAAATCATGCATTTGGATTCAAGAGTAAGTTTCTTTACCAAAGTTGTAGGTGTTTGCGTACTTTGTATGACGTTTTGTTTTTGGTTGTTTTGATATGTTTGCTTGTCTCTTTCCATTGTATGCATTTAGCTATAAGTTTCTTAAGCTAGGATTAGATTAGAGTCTCGAAGATGGAGAAAGCAAGAAGATGTTGGGGATCGATGTCCATTTTGACCATTATTATGTAATATTCGTTTTTTCCTGACATATGTCTCAGGTTTATTTTGTTGTATAAAACCCGACGAGTTGCATGTTTTTCTCTCTTTCTCTCATGTATTTCTCTTTTATATTTTTTAGGATTGCATGATAGATTTATTGCTTTTCTTGATTGTTTACTTCATGTCTTGCAATTTCAATTTCATTGAGTGGTTCCTTTTCTTATTTTTTTTTCTTAGGAATAGAATAGAATGAAAGTAATCCACCACGCATGATCACTTAGTATAAAAATGATGATCTCGAAAAATGTAAAAAGAAAAGCATGGACATGTTAGGAAAAACACAACATACTGTTTAGGTACCGAAAAGGGCGTTAATAGAAATATTAGCGTAACCTAAGTCTCCGAACCTAGATATTTGGTTGCGTAGGAATCGAGGGAACACTCCTAACCCTCGATTAGGTTTTCTAGTCGACCCCCAAAATGAGGCTAATGGTGACTTCTGTATATTCTTAGGTTGTTAAACACCAAGATCGCATAAATAAACCTGCTGTCGTGCGGGGTACGAGCTTGGGAGAGCTCGCGATCTCGTGAGGGAACTCTCATGATCAAGTACCTCTAAACCTGACTTTTCCTTGTTTTTGACTCAGAGGTAATGAGATCATGTCGCGACAATTTGTTTTTTCTTTTTGCTCACAGATCGCCAGCTGCCATTGGCCATCGCACAACTGCCACCTATTGCTGCCGGTTGCTGATTGTTGCCGCATGACCATCGCCCATAGCCCACTGACTGCTGGCCGCTGGTTGCAACAAAGGACGGTGGTCGGTGGGTTGTGGGCGGCGGTTGGTGACGCCGGTTAGCACTCAGCTGTTAGGCAACTGTCAAGCAGCTGTAGTGTGGTTATGGTGCAGTTGTTGTGCAACAGTCGGGTGGCTGTCATGTGGCTATGGTGCGGTTGTCATGCTGTCGTCATGTAGCAGTCGGGCGGCTGTCATGCGGCGGTTGTTGGTTAGCGGGGGTGGTTAATGGGCTGTGGGCGGCGGTAATGACAGTCGTTGGCAGTCAAGGGCTACAGTGACAACGGTGAGCGGTGGTGACAATGATGATAGTCGACGGTTAAGCAACGGTGGTTAGCGGTCGGCCGATGAAGATCGAGCGATGGCAACGACGACAGTCGCCGATGGTTAGGTGGTGGCGGTCGGCGGTCGGCTGACGATGGCCGCAGGCAACTAGAGGTGGTCAGCGATTGGCATGGGAGCCAGCGATGGCTGCAGCAAGGAAGAAGAACAAAAGAAAAATGGAAAAGAAAAAATGGATTTATTTCTAGAAAATTGTTCTTGGGAACAATAAGTTACTTTTTTTTTTTGTTTCTTGTTTTTGTTCCAAATTTATTCCTCAGCTACTTTTCTATTATGGGGAATAGAAAAATAAATTGGTGTTGCTAAATAGATTTCTATTTTTTCTTTTTTTGTTTCGAGGAACAAAGGAACATAAATTGGGAGAAACATAAATGTTGTCATGTAGGCTCTTAGGATGCGTTTGGTAATATTTCTATTCTTATTAGAATAAGTTTGGTGTACGAATCATAATTTTTTTTTTGTGCCATAGAATTTTTTTTAATATTATAATACTTTGTTATATTTTTGTTTTTTCTTTTCTTTTCTCCTCCTCTAGTCGGCGATGGCGGCTGGTGATCGAAATTTCACCATGTAGGCCCTTAGCAGCCAATTTGCAGATGAATCTGTGAGATGTGTTGGTCTCACATCTATAGAAAAGATGTGATTGGTTAATCTCAAACTACGTGATGTGTATTTGTTATGTAATTTTGAGTTCAATGTGGTAATATACTTTCTAAAACCCATCTTAGTCTTTTTATGTCAAATTATAACTTTCTACTGATAAATCTTTCAATTCTTTTTGTAATTCTATTAAGTGTTTAACTTATGTGACGGATGTAACGTTTTCGGATAAAATTGAGCTAAATTTTTAAAGCATTCTTTAAAGAGGTGATAAAAAAGGGGCTTTGAAAAAAATTAAGAAGAACAACTCATCCAAAAAAGGAAAAGTAAAGTTTGCCTTTCTACTACGCCAAAAGAACATCTAAGGGCCTGTATTATAACGTTTTTGTTTCTCCCAATTTTTGTTCTTTTGTTCCTCGAAGCCAAAAAAGAACAGAAATCCGTTTGACAACGCTAATTTATTTTTCTATTCCCTAGAATAGAAAAGTAGCCGGGGAATAGATTTAGAATATAAACAAGAAAAAAAAAGCAACTTAGTGTTCCTGAGAACAATTTCTAGAAATAAATCTATTTTTTCTTTTCCATTTTTCTTTTGTTTTTCTTCCTTGCTCCAGCAACCACTGGCTCCCCTGCCAATCGCCGACCACCTCCGGCTACTCGCGGCCATCATCAGCCGATTGCTAGCCGCCGCCGCCTGACCATTGGTGATCGTTGTCGACCGACCACCAACCGTTGTCGCTTGACCATCGATGATCATCATGTTGCCGCCCAACCGTCATCACCGCAGCCCTTGATTGCCAACGACCATCATCGCCGCCGCCTACAGCCCACCAACCACCCTTGCCAAGCAATGACTGCCACCAATCGCTGCTCGACTGTCACACAACTACTCGACCACAGCATGACGGCCACACCATAGCCGCACGACAGTCGCTCGATCGCCACCCGACAGCTGTCCGCCGATCGTCGTCGTCGACCGCCAACCGTCATCGTCGACCACCGTCCTTTCTCGTGGTCGATGGCCGGCGGTTAGTAGGCTATGGGCAGCGGTCGTGCGACAATGATCGATAGCCAGCAACGGCAGCGGCGATTGTGCGGTGGCTGGCGATCTCGTGAGCAAGAAGAAAAAATGAATAAATACAAAAATTTATAAATTGCACTTAGCGCATTTCTATTTTAAGAATAGAAATTTTGTATCATTACCAAACACATTATTTTACTAAAAAATTATTCCCTGGAGTAGAAATAAAAAAAGAATTATTTTTGAAAAGAAATATTTCCTTGGAGTAGAAGCATTGCATCAATCCGAAATAGTAGTACTTGCTCTCCAATCGCAATGGTTAATGATGCATGTAAGTATGATGAGTTCAAGCAATCATTTTCAAAAATAAAATAAAATTAAATCATTCATTTTTCACGAAATATAGTCAAAATATGTTGTGAAATCAAATACTATGATCATTTACTTGCCAGATAAAAGGATCCATCTAAGCTCAATTTCTCAAGTTTGATCTTTTTGTTTAAGTGAAATTAACACAAGAGGGATCATATGTGTGTGATCAATATATGATCGCAATCTACAGTGTCGCTGAATATGATATGTTCATTCAAACTAAGAAAACCAATTCCGCCATATAAAATAATTATCTTTGTTCAGCCAATTGCAAAATGCATATTTAAAACCTTTCAAATATTTAAATGGAAATTTCTCACCACAACATAGAACTGAATATGTTTACATGGACAATGCTTAAATAGTAATAAATTGCGTTTTTTCTTAATTTCTGCCT
Source organism: Eucalyptus victrix (assembly GCA_016097545.1). Taxonomy (NCBI): domain Eukaryota; kingdom Viridiplantae; phylum Streptophyta; class Magnoliopsida; order Myrtales; family Myrtaceae; genus Eucalyptus; species Eucalyptus victrix. Next base: position 26,341,506 of record CM027840.1, on the reverse strand, counting down.
TTCTGTAATTTGTTCTTTAATAAACAAAATAATGAAAGTAATAGGAAATGCTAACAATTTTGCCCTTACCTCAATCCATTGCGTTAGGGCAAAAAATAAAAAATTAAAATAAATGACGAACAGTCAAATCATCCAATGTGGCATCACAGAAAGGTAATTCCATGCATAATCCTAATTAATGTTGACTTGAGCAAGTCGAGCCTTTCGATCTCATATTTCTCGCATCCCTAATTCAAATCATTTATCCATAATAATACCAGTATAGATATGGGGAAAAATGTTTTCTTCAGAAAACGATGACCAAACAAACATGTCATTTTATTGGAGAAAAAAGAAATAGGGCAGGTTATTTTAAGGCAAGTGTAAATTTTTTCTCTCTCCTTCTCATTTTCTTTATAAAAAAAAAAATGCACACACCCATTACAATTTCTAAAGCAGTTGATAATAGTTTTACAAATTTTTCATGATATCAAAGTATATATCCTTTAAATATATTTTGCACTTCATATTAAACCAAAATTTAGACTGCATGTAAAGAATAGTGTTAGAATATTTAAATATTACACTACACTTGCATCTAGTATTTTAAACTTTAAAGAAACAATTTCCAATATATCCCTGAAATACGCCTTCTCTTGTTGCCCTATATATATCTTCACCCCTCAGACCTCTCTGCCACTGCCTCTTTTTCATTGTCGGGTGAGTTATGACGATATCCAAGTTCTTGCCACTACCTTAGATTATCCAATGGTTGTATTTCTGTGTCTCTCTCATCCTACGATGGCAGACCAAAGCATTCTCATCAATAATTACTTGGAGCCAATGCGAATTAAACTCCCACCAGGGTACCGATTCCATCATACATAAACAGATAAGCATCTCTGCTTGTACTTGACAGCTTCTGTAAATATAACAATCATAACCACATTGACGTCTACATTGTGATCGGAGAGTTTGACCTCAGCAAGATCGTGCGCTTGATAGCTAAAGAGCAACATTGACGTCTACAGAGTGACTGGAGAGTTCGACCTCAGCAAGATCGTTTTAGAGGGAGGATGAGACCCTTCAAATTATTAATAAGCAAAGATGTTAAAAGTTCAAAGTAACTTGATGTCTTAAAAAAGATGTTAAATAGCGCAATGTCATCAAATTTTCTTAATAATTAATTCATAATTACTGTGGTAACCTTCATCTTCGTTTTGGCTACTGCATGGCTTGTATGATCGTTGTTGGTTTGTGACGCAAATTAGCTACTGCAATTACTCTATTTTTCCTTGTGCTCAGGTGCGGCAGCAACATCATTTGCCAAAACAATTCATTTCTCTTTGTTCTTTTTTTTTTCCCCTTGGAAAGAAAAGCTAACCCGTTTAACATTTTGACTACTTGTGCAGGTAAACAATTATAACGAGGGCTCTGAGGTACTGCGAATTATGATGGTGGGTTTTGCTAGTCAGCTGGCTCCATGTACGTTGGGGAAAAGACTATATAGTCTCGAGCGTGCCATCAAGCACCGGCTGATCTCTTGTGAAGACATTAAAAGCGGCTGATGTGGGAGATGCCTTGCCGTGGGATTTCTGATACTGATGAGATGGATTCAGGTTTTGTAAACTACCATCCAGTGCAGCCGTGAAATGGAGAACCATGCACATAGAGTGTTTCTTCATTTAATTCCTCGCTTGAAGCTGCTTCCCCACTTCAAATAGTTAGGAATCAAGTTTTAACTTGAGACATCTCCTGCATGGTAAATGCTTTAGCCTTGTTATCCTTACTTATGGATTTTATGGGTTATTGGGCCATCCATGTTGGGCTAACCCGGCCCATAACTCAATAGGCCCACAGGCAGTTATTTTCTACGTTGCTTTTTTAAAAGAGAATAGAATGTGTGTGTGTGTTCTTTTTATATGGGTAAGGAGAGAAGAATGTGTTTTTCCTCTAAGGGTGAAAGAATAGGTGTGTTTGTTCAAAAGGAAAAAGAAGAATGAAAAGGCTCTCTTCCCTATGAAGAAAACTGTTCCCACTCGATCTCTCTCATGACGCTACAACAGGTGCATTTAATCTGTGAAAAAATGGGTGTTCCATCACATGATAAACTTTTTTGATCAGTGATTCAAGTTTTCTTGGGCACGTTTCTCATATATAGTTTCCATGATACCTGTATTGTTCAAGGCATGTGTTTTAGGAATTTGTTTTCGTCATTAGTACCGGAGTATGTGTTCACGTTTCCTAATTGTTTAAGATGTTTAATAAACGAATCTTTAGTTGAAAATTGAGAAATGGCCCTAACAAACGCTCAGGTACGAAAAGCTGATACCCGACTGTACTATTCGGGGACATTTCTTGCTGTTTTATGTGATTAAATTTATTTTTGGAAGTGTGGGATCGTAGTTCTCGTCGAGATGAGAAAAATAGGTGGCGGCACGCCACCAGAAGAGGTTGAACGCACCTCCACATGCAGCCGGAAGGGACCGAGGTCATCAATGCATGCACAGCACACACGAGGGACACCCCAGGCAAGTGCAGCAACTGTAGGCACGTGCACGTCACGCACTCAACAATCGTTGGCACATGCACGACACGTGCCCTACATGGGTAATTACCTTTTTGCTCCCCACTTTCCAAAAATTACGGTTTTTCCCCTTGGCCAACTCAACCCGGTTGACTCATTGACTTGACCCAATTGACCATTGTTGACTAGTGTTGATCGCCACTAATTGGCGTCGACTTTCGTTGACCAATGTTTACCATTAACTAATATTGACTGTAAAAAAAAAAAAAGAAATGAAAAAAAAAAGCCTTAATGTTGTTGCATTATGGATTATATGTAATCCTATTTTTGTTCTGCGTTTATTGCAAGAACAATGTTGCATTTTGTACACATGCCTATTCTTATAAGAACGAATGAATAAATGGAGAGACTTATGAGGCTGCAAGCTGAGTTAGCTACCTATCAATAGGATGGATGTAACATGGTCAATCAAATCATGAAGGTCAATGGGATGATATAAGAAATCATCTGAAAAGGTTATAAAATGCCAAATGGAGACATGATTGATGCCTTGACAAGAACTCTCCCATATGAATTGCAAGAAATGATGGATGGTTATGAAAAGCTCCTAAAATCAATATGATGGATGGTCAATGAGAAATGGGTGAAAACCCTATTGTTCCAGATTATAAGGAACTTGTAATGGATTTCCTAAGGAAGTTCATAAGGGTTGGGGAGGTGAAGACGTCAACCCTTGGCATGAACACATCCTGGCACAAAATGAATGCGTCATGGAGGAGTCATGAGAGATCTCCAAGGGTCTTTCCGTGGCTATTCAATGTGACCTTAGAATTTTCTGAGAAATTTTGTAAGAAATTTGATAAGCCTTTCCCCGTTTATAAGTTAAAAATATGGTGTTGAACATAAAGTAGTAGTTCTATTATCCTTTGTAAATATTCCTTTCTATGTTGATGTTGATATGTCTTGTTGGATTGGTAACTTTGTGTAAATAGGAAATTTAGTTAATGGACATTCAATAATATTTGATGTCATTATTATTATCTTATTTGCATTATTTGTGGGAAGTTCAAAAAAGTTTTAGTGACTTTGAAGAACTTATTTTTGCATAGATGATTATATTAATGATAGTTTCAAATTATGAATTTTGGATGATGATTAGAAATAAAATAACCTTTCGACTTTGAAACTTTATTTGAAATTATTTATTAATATGATTAGTTTATGCAAAATTGATGCATAAATGTTAGGCATTAATAATTTGTGCAAATATGTTTGAAATGTTCAGATACAATGGCTTTGGCTTCTAAGAACATGGTGGCTAAATTGAACAAAGGAGAGAAATTGAGTGGCGGTAATTATAAGATATGGAATATGAAAATTCAATATATGATAGAAGAGTAAGAAACACTAGAATATCTTAACCAAGTTATGGAAGAATCTGAAGATGGGAATACTACACAAGAGAAGAAAGATAAGGATACATTTGCTGCTTGAAAAAATAAGAACTCAGTTGCTCACATCACATTACTAAGTAGCATGGATAATGATATAATGTGAGAGTTTAGGCATTTTGAGAATGCCAATGATATGTGGGCACGTTGGCAGCTAGATATGGTCAAAAATCTATGACCAAATTAAGATAGCTCACCATTAAGTTTGACTCATACAAGAGACCTCATAGATAGACCATAAAATAACACTTGAAGCGGATGTCAAACATGATCGATGAGTTGAAAAATATTGGCCACGTTCCAATTGATGAGTAGCAAGTGTAAGTAGTAATCTGTTACTTGCCTTAAAGTTGGGAGTACATGAAGGTACACTTAACCCACAATGAGAACATCAAGACATTTGAGAATGTCGTGCGCTACCTTGAGCTAAAAGAAGACTGCTTCCAAGCAACTAAGCTAGAAACAAATATTTATTTTGTTGGTTCTAACTCATAAGGAGCTTGAGCTCTAAACGCAAACATCTAGATTCGTTCAAAAAGCGGAAAGGTAAGAGAGTGAGCTCTTCAAACAAGAAACCAAAATTTGACGAATGTGAGAGAGGAAAACGTCCTTTTGTGAAAAAAAAAATGTCAAAGGTGAAATGTTACAATTGTAGTAAAAAGAATCACTTGGCTCACAACCGTAGTGAGCCAAAGAAGATGGACACCCTTTGTGTTCTTATAAGTACTATTTTTGTATCGAGTTCAATTTTTCCAATAGAATCTAATCTTTTGTGGACTATAGATTTGGGAACAACAAACTATTTAGCGAAGGATAGAGATGCATTCGTGGAGTTCCGACAAATACCAACTAGAACAAAATAGATTTATGTAGGGAACAACTCCAAAGTTGAAATTAAAGGAATTGGCACTTGTCAGTTAGTTTGCGTGGTCAATGCATTTTGTTTCTAAATGATATACTATATGCTCTGGAAATTCATTGGAATTTAGCATCTATTTTAGTGTTGGTTTAACTTGGTTTTAATTTGAATTTCCATAACAATGGTGTGGACATATATTTAGGTACGAGTTACTATGGTTGTAAATACTTCCTAGATGGTTTTATTATGTTAGATATTGACTATAGTAATACCAATGCTTGTTATTCCCTCTTCACATATGCTAATTCATATGATAAGATGTGAAAGTATGGTATGCTAGACTTGATCATATTGGCCAATAACAAATGAATAGATTAGCTAAAGATGGCTTACTTAGCAATTCTGAAAAAGTTGATTTGCCTATTTGCAAGCATTACCTAGCAGGAAAAACAACAAGGAAACCATTTGGAAAATGAATAAGAGTTGAATTTCATTTACGATTAATCCATTATAACATTATAGTCCAATGAATGTAAAAGGAAGACATAATATTGTGTATTTCGTCATATTTATAGATGACTATACTTGATTTAAATATGTTTATTTGATTTCTCATAAATTTAAGGTACTAAGGGGGTACATGATAAACTACAATTTCTGTTCCAAAAACATTTTTTTTGGAATAGAAATCTATATGATAAAATTTTTTCATTTTTCTATTTCTGAAATAGATTTTTGTTTTAGAAATAGGTTTGGAATAGAAATCAAAAGTAAAAATTTTCTACTTTTCTATTTCTGGAATAGAAATGAGAAATAAAAATTCTTTTCATCGTTCATCCTTGTTATGAACCCACAACATCTTGAAATTTCAGTCTTGTTTTCAATTAAATAAATGGGCCATTTCATCGCCACGCCTATAGTGCTATTCTTTAAGCCGATCACTTATGAGATAACTAGATTATCAAGTGAAGTCATAAAGGGATTTTAAGGCAATAGACTTGAGAATTCAACTAGAAATTGACTGCTCGATCGTACTCATCTGCGGAAATCAGTATGGTACAGTTAAAAATCGATCAGAGATTAGAGATAGATTGTTCGACTGAGATAGGTGATCAAAGTGTGGGTGATGCCACCAGATCGCAAAATTTTCCTTGATTGGCATTAGACCGATTTGAAATCTCGAAATTTTCACAACAATTAAGGGTCGCCAATGTGTCAAAGATGTATAATGTGACTCGAAATAAGTGCCTGACATATCTGTAAGTGAAGGCACAACACTATATGCTGGGAGGACTTCTGCAACCTCTCGAGATTCCCGAGTGGAAATGGGAGCACATCACAATGGATTTTATGACAGGCTTACCAAAGAGTTAGAGAGGTAATGATTCTATTTGGGTAGTGGTCAATAGACTAACGAAGTTGGCTCACTTCATCGCAGTATGAAAGGACATTGATTTAGACAAGCACGCCGAGTTGTATGTGTGTCAGATTGTTCGTCTAGCATGTTGCCGCCAGAAGCAGAACCCCCCGGTGACGATTACTTTAGATTGAGACTCAAGGTTTACATTGCATTTTGGAAAAGCTTGGAGAGTACTTTAGGAACGAAGTTGTAGTACAATACGATATATCATTCTCAGACGGATGGCTAGTCTAAGAAGATGATTCAAACCATCGAAGACATGCTGTGAGCTTGTGTGCTGGATTTCAAGGGAAGCTAGGAGGAACAACTTCATCTTGTTGAGTTTGCCTACAACAACAGCTACCAGCAGAGCATTCGGATGACTCTTTTTGAAGCATTGTATGGCAGAGCGTGTAGAATGCTAGTGTGTTGGGATGAAGTCGAGGAAAGAAAGATCACAAGCCTAGAGTTGGTTCAGCAGTCAATGGATGCAGTTGCAATCATCAGGGACAGGTTAAAAACCACTTAGAGCCGTCAGAAAAGTTATGTAGATTAGCGTTGAAGACCTTTGGAATTTCAAGTTGGTGATCACGTTTTTCTAAAAGCGTCACTAATGAGGGGTATTTCATGCTTTGACAAAAAATGAAAACCTAGTCTGAGGTACGTAGGTCCCTTTGAGATTCTAGAGAAAATTGGGATCCTAGTGTATCATCTTGCATTGTCGCCAAGGTTGGCGCAAGTGCATGACGTCTTTCACGTGTCGATGTTGAGGAAGTATGAGACTGACTCGACCCACATGCTTAATTTTGAAGAATTGGACGTGGACAATAAAGAGTCATACATGAAAAGCCCGGTTTAAACTGTGGATCGGAAAGAACATATTTTGCGTACCATGACAATCTTGTTGATGAAAGTGGTTTGGCAACACCATGGCACTGAATGAGCAACCTGGGAAAGTGTAGAGTTGATGAGACGATTGTACCCCCACCTTTTTGTTTAAAATTTGTAATGGCTTAAATTTTGAGGACGAAATTTTTATAAGAGGAGAAGAGTTGTGACATCGTGAATTTCAGTCATATTTTCAATTAAATAAATCGGGCCTTTCATCACCGCATCTATAGTGCTATTTTCTAAGCCGATCACTTATGAGATAACTAGATTATTAGGTGAAGCCGTTAATGGATTTTAAGGCAATAGACTTGAGAATTTAACCAGAAACCGACTGCTCGACCATGCTCATCTGCAGAGTCATTTCTAGGGAAGACATTGAGCGAGATCATTACAACACAGTTAAAAATCGATCAAAGATTAGAGATAGTTCGTTCGACTGAGATAGGTGATCAAAGTGTTTTTTTGTCGTTTTGGTACCTTGTGTTCGTATTTGAAATCTCAAGATTTTCACGACAACCAAGGGTCGCCAATGTGTCGAAGATGTACAATGTAATTCGAAACAAATCGATCACGGGTCAATTGCACAAAAAAATTCTAAAAGCTACCTAGTAGGCTAGGTTACGCTAAAATCGCACTAGATTGAAATTAACCGCGAATTTGAATCCGATTTTAGAAATTGAAAGTTTGGTCATGTCATGAGTCATTTTAGAAACATCGACTCATCCTCCGAAAATTTTTCTGCAAACTGAGATTTTTGGCGGAATTTCAAAGTGAGGCCATTTTTGTTCGGAAAATTCAGGGGACCGTTTTTTATCGCGTTTTTGGGATGCAAGTTGGATCTATTAACGAGGAAAAATGTCAATTTGATCGTGGACACAATGGTGGAATTTATAGGACCAAAATTGATTTCAATTGGAGAGGATTTAGTCTAATTTGGAGGAGAAGTGTTACAAATTCGTATGCCCTTTGGTCCTCAACCTTTGGACCCCTTCAATGGCTTCTAAGGCAAGCTTTGGCAGCTGGAAATAGGCTGAGGAAGCCAGCCAACCAAGGTGGGACCTTTTCAAGGGACAAAGAGATAGAATTGAAGAGAAGTGGCCCCCTCTCTTTAGCTGATGTCCCCCCCCCCTTCTTACTTAGTCTTTCCTCTCTCCTTCTTGCTGTGTGTGAGCTAAGGAAATTGTAAAAGCCTAGGGAAGCCAGCCAGCCAGCTGTTGACGCCCTTGCCTCCTGTCCAATCATTGTTCGCTTGCTGGAGTCACGCTTGCATGACTGCGAGCCACTGGTCGCCCGTCACGCCCAACTGCTCGTCCGTGCATCGCTAGCCATCGTCCGCCCTTGCTCGCTCGTCCAAAAGGTCGCCAGGCCGTTGTCCATCGCCGTTTAGGTCATCGAAGCCGCCGTCTGTTGCTACCGTCACCCATCCAAGCCATAGTAACTCAGCCGGCGCTTTTCCTCGCCGTTTCCAGCCTTGAGTCCCCTTCGGTTCTAGCTTGTTCGGCCTTGAACAAAAGTTGAAACCAGCAAGGTTTTAGGACTTTAAGGCCCATTTTCAAGCTCTTCTTAGCCTCTGTTGGTGTCGCTGCTAGGAGGTTTATTGCCCGCCTAGGTGTCACCGTCATCGTGGACTCATCAGAATGTTAATCCAGTGATTTTACCCACTAAACTCTACTTAGGGAGTTAATTATGCTTAGAGGATTATTAATTTGAGTTAATTAAGGATTAAGTGATTAGTTAGATTAGTGATTTAATTATCCAATTTTGCATGTTAGATTATTAGATTAGATTAATTAGAGACTAGACATGTTGTTTTAATTATCTAAATTGGTTCAAAAATTTTTCGGGCCCGTTTCGGTATTTAATTAGTCTTTTCCAGCCTAAGTTTACAATTATAGCATTTATTGGTAATTAATTAAGGTAATTATTTAATTATTTATTATTTTTCGAAAATTAGACGGGGATAACTAGTGACCGGAATTTCGTGCTGATTGTAATGGTGTAATTGGTTTATTTAATTGAATGCTAGATTGTGCAAATTGAGTGTTGTTCAAAATTTAGGTATTTATCCCAAAATTTAATAATTTTAATATTTAATTAAAAAGTACCGGGGTGTCGGTTTTTAATGCCGAAAATGTTTTTAGACACTATATAAATAGTGGGATTTTTAAAAAGAAAGATATTGTATTTTTGGCCGAGACCGACCGTATACCCACACACGATTATTTCTATCAGGTATATTTTAATATGATGAAATTAGGCCAAGTTTGTGGTTTAATTGAGGAATTGAAGTGCAAAGCACCAAGTCCTTGGCCGGGATTAATTTATCGTAGTTTAGCTTGTGTGAGCAAAAGTAAAAGTCAGCTTGTGAGAGCAATAATCAGTTAGCTTGTGTGAGCATTGATAAAAGTCAGCTTGCGTGAGGAATGATCTCAATGATCTATTTCAACTCGTGTGAGCATTGATATAAGTAAGCTTGTGTGAGCAATAGTGCATCTCAGCTTGTGTGAGCAATGATTTATTAAATTGAGGGACCGATGTGTGTCGGTAGTTCATGCTTGTGTGAGCTGTGAATGATTGGATTAATTAAATTGATGGACCGATGTGTATTGGTGGATCACGCTGGTGTGAGCAATCGAATTGATTTGAACTAATCGATTAGATCTATTGTTTGGGTTTATGAATTGTACTAACGTGCAGGAATGAATTGAGGCAAGGTAAGTCTTCTGACTTGTGTGGTTAGGCCTCTAAGCATATTTCCTTCCTAGTCGAAATTTAGGGGGTGAACTTGTTGATACAATGTCTCACACCGTCGTGGGCTTAATATTTTCAGGTCCTTAGATGGCGATCGTGGAGGACTCGAAGCCCTGGAGTCTGGGGAGGTGGAGACCGAAGAATTGGCGAAAGTGTCTGACTAGCTAGTCATAGGACAGTCCCCTTTTGTTGAGTCGGTCTTTTGTAGATAGACCAATGTAGTACATAAACATGTGTGTTTATAAAAGAAGTGTTTTGGCGGTAATTTGGTTTCTTGCTTCTTTCTATCCCAAGCATTTGTTGTCAAGGGTATTTATTTGCTTTCACATGCGTATTAAAACGAATAGGTCGGTGATGCATATTGGGATGTTGCATATTTATCGACCACCGAGGGATGGGCGCATGACGAGAATCGGGGTGTGACAAAACCGGTCATCCATCTGTCGCTACCGACCATTGTCCACCAGTCGCCAGCCGTCGCCACCACCATTCGCCGGTTGCTAGCCGCCTGTCGCCTGCCCACCACTTGCCACCGCCGTCCGCCGGATGTCATCCTCGTCTGCCAGCTGCCTCCCTCATCCACCAACTAGCCGCCGTTTGCCGTTTGCCGCCATTTGAAAGAAATGAATTTTGTGTCGTTATCAAACGAATTTCTATATTTAGAGTAGAAATTTTGTGTCATTATCAAACGGGTATTTTTGCTTAGAAATTCATCTATAAATATAAATAGAAAAATCTTTTTTTTTCTAGAAATCAATTTTAGGCGAATGGTTATCATTTGCGTCCTAAGTTACTTTAAGAAATTTATGAGCTTGGTAGAAAATCAATTAAATAAGAAAATAAAAGTGTCGAGATCCAATTGAGGTTGAAAATATTTATGTAATAAGTTCAGAAATTTATGTAATGAAAAAGAAATAGAAAGATAGTTGTCTATTCCATACACTCCTCAAATAAAATAGTGTTGCGGAAATGAGAAATAAAATCCTATAGGAAATTGTTAAGTCCATGATGGCACAAGCTAACATAAATTGATTCGATCTAATGGAATATTTCTAATAAATGTATGGCAATGAGCTTTCAAAGTATGTTGGTTATATAGATTATTTGCTAGTATGAATAATACAGAGGAGAGAGAGTTATATTTAGCCCATCAAGGGCAAGTGAGAGATGATCAATTTTATGGGTTATTGGGCCACCCATGTTGGACTAACCCGGCCCATAACTTAAAGGGCTCACAGCCCACAAATTAAAAGGAAGATAACTGCCGTGGCAATTATTTTGTGGATTGCTTCTTTAAAAGAGGAAAGAACGTGTTTTTTCTATAAGGGTGAAATAATAGGTGTGTTTGTTCAAAAGGGAAAATAAGAACAACAAAAAACACTCTCTTCCCCATGAAGAAAATTGTTCCTACTCGATCTCTCTCACGACGCTGCAATAGGTGCATTTAATTTGTAAAAAACAAGGTACATTCCATTGCGTAATGTATTTTTTCAATTAGCAATTCAAGTTTTCTTGGGCCCGTTTCTCATATACCATTTCCACAATACTCGTATTGTTCGAGGCATGTGTGTTAGGAATTCATTTCCGTCACTTACAAAGATAAGATATCAGTATGCATCTGTCCTATCACCATCTCAAACAGGTGAGCAAGCTAGATAAGCACATTGACTCTTGTAATTCATTTGCACTTAATTTTATTGCGTTTCTTGTCCACAGTCTAGAAAAGATGAGAACATAACCGTTGTTTGTTGCTTGCTGGGAGTCCATGATGTGCTTTAGGACTTTGCATGAATTTCTATAGCATTCCATAGTTTGAGGAACTTCATATTCAGAATAAAGATGCATGGATGAGATCCCATCTTGCACGCCGTGCTAAGAAAGCCTCATTAGAACTGAATTATCGAATGCTGGAGCACTTTTACAGAGTTTTAAATCAATAATGGTGGAACAACTTCAGGTAAATCTTCTTACCAATTTGTGACTAATGGGGGATCTAAAGTTTTAGTCTCAAATAAGATCCAACATCTGAATCGGGTTATACAGAATTCTAGCTATATATCAGAAGTGAAGTAACTTTTCATGGTTCCACAGGCTTCTATACGGAGTGATTGTCAGATTGCAGAGAAGTATCACGGGTATTTAGATAAGGTGGAACTAGCTGCATTTAGAGGCTCCTGAGGTATCCAAAGAGGAGACTAACATGCAGGTTCAGTCCAACGGTGTCCGTGACAAGGTGGAGTTCAACGAGGCATCTCATGTTCGGTGCACCAGTTGCGATAGAAAACATATGCTTTACTGTTTTTGCTGCGTGAAACGACAAATTGCAACTAACCGGCCTAAACTGGGTACTATTTTGGTGATATCTCATGGCGAGGCATTGCATTCGCTTTGCTTCCCTATGATTTCGACTGATCTCAAGTGTATTTCCACTAGAAATTGATTGGTCAAAAACCTAAAATCAAATGTAATCCCCCTTACATATTTCAACTCGTCAATGTTTCTGTTTGGCCATTGCATATTTGTAAGCCTTCTGAATAATCTTCTTTTACGCAGAAAAAGCCGTGAGATTGTATCATGATTGGTGATGTATATGGACATTTTGTTCAAAGACCTAGGCGAGGACAGTAGTTAAGCATCGAGCTGGTAGTACTATTGATGGAAAATTGAGGCAGCCTAGCCCAGCTCCTTTAAACAAGCTTTATCTTCCGCTGAGCAACGAAAAGTTCATTACCTTCGTCTGACACATAAGGCTTTTAAGACACCAATTGGCAATTTGTTACGTTCTTTCCTAAGCCCTATTATCTAACGAATACTTACTTGAAATGGGTGCACAGTTGACATGAGTCATTAGATCACATTGGTCTCACATGAGCCTTTCATGATTCAACTGTTCTGATTGACAAAGTTTATAAACACTACCCGAGAATTTTTTCTATCATCCTTTATGCATTTTGAAGGTTTTTTTAACACACATGTAAATACATATTCCAGAATCTATGGCATATAACTTGCAATTCCATGAGCATTACTCATGATCAACATGATACCTGTTAAAACATGTCTCGAGTTTGAACCCAATGTGAAATTCTGAATATTCCAAATTGGATATGTTGCGAACGATCAAAATTGAGCAAAGAAGATCCAAAGATAACTTCCCAAAATTCCGAATTTGTGTTGAAGAGTTTGGTCGCTGAAATAGAAAAGTCCAACTTTGACTAGGACTTGGATTTTGTTTAAAATATGCAGAGATATGTTTTGATTCAAGATAGGAAATAGAATCCTATGAGAAGTCATCAAAAGAACAAGGGTCTCACTCTTATATATATATACTTGTGGCCGTGGGTGGCAAGAGGTTGATCATGAATAATTGGTCTTGAAGCACCGTTTCGTCGTCGAGTGCTTGGAGGGATTTTTCTATGTCGTTCTTGTCCGTGAATTACATCCAAGAAGATGTAGTGTTCAAGCTAATTAAATCTTGTGGTAAGATTTGCGTGTAATTCCTTTGTGAGAGTGAGAGATTATTTCTTGAGAAATTTCGGGGATAAACATTGCGTGTGTTATTGGGTATAATTGGAGTTAAGTGATTCGAGTGTATAATCTCCTTGTATCGCTTGATCTATAGTGAAATTCATCGCTGCTCTCCCCATGGACGTAAGTCTTTACGACCGAACCACATAAATCCGGTGTCCAATTTATTTTCTTCTTTTGTCTATATTATTGTTCAATTGCTCGCATTTTCACAACAATTGGTATTAGAGCCAGGCTTGGCTAAGTTGAAGCGAATTGATGGCGACAGAAGAAGTAAAAGTGAGAATCAACAAATTTGATGGGAAGGATTTTAGTATCTGGAATATGCAGATTGAAGATTATCTTTACCAAATGAAATTTCACTTACCCTTATCTAGGGAGAAACTAGAGTCGATGAAGTAAGCTGATTGGGATTTGCTAGATAGACGAGCTATGAGTGTTATTCGGCTGACGTTGGCTCGTAACATTGCATTTAACATCTTGAAGGAGAAGACCACTACTGATTTGATTCAAGCCTTATCAGATATGTACGAGAAGCCCTCTATGATCAACAAAGTTTATTTGATGCGATGTCTGTTTAATTTGAAGATAAGCGAAAGTGCGTCAGTTGTAGATCATATCAATGAATTCAATGTGATTATTAATCAATTGAGTTCAGTTGATATTGACTTTGAAGATGAGGTACGTGTTTTGATTATGTTATCCTCATTGCCTGATAGTTGGAATACTACTGTTACTAATGTTAGTAATTCCTCTGGGTCAACAAGTTTGACATTTGATGGGGTTCGAGATTTGATTCTGGTTGAGGACATCCGTAGAAGAGAATTTGGCGAACTTGTATATGCTTCTTTAGTAGGTGAAAATAGATGAAGATCTAAAACACGTGTAAGTAAAAGTAGTACTAATATGAACAGCCATAGTCAATCTAGGACTACTGATATTGTCTATTAGAGCTGTTGCAAGAGGGTACATCTTAGAAGGAATTGCCTTAAGCTGGAGAATGATAAAGGTAAGGGAATTATAGTTGATTCTGCAGATAATGTTGCAGCTGTAGCAGATAATGTTGATTATGTCTTGTCTGTCATTGATTATTCATCGTTTGATGGATGGATTATGGATTATGGTTGTTCTTTTCATGTCACACCAAATAGAAACTGGTTTACTACTTATCAATGCACAAATGGTAGTAAAGTACAGTTGGGGAACAACATTGAATATGATGTCATTGGTGTTGGTAATGGTAGAATCATAATGCATGATGGTATCGTGAGAACATTAACTAGAGTAAGGCATGTTCCAGAGTTGAAGAAGAACTTAATTTTCCTGAGTGCCATGGATTCAGCTGGGTATCAATATATTTCAAAATGCGGATTTCTGAAAATTGTTTGAGGTGCTTCGATAATAATGAAAGGAATCAAGTACAATAGATTGTATGAGTTTCAAGGTGAGACTGTGATAAATTTCGCTATGGAGACGTCGGATGCATCTATTCGAGAGTCTGAATTGTGGCATATGCATTTGGGACACATTGACAAGAGAAGCTTGAAAGTTTTAAGTGAAAGAAATCTGCTATGTGGTTATGTTTCTAACGAACTGAATGTATGTAGGTGTTGTGATTTAGATCAATGGCGAAAAGTGCAGTTCAGTACAACTGTCAAAGAAACCGCGGAAATTGTAGAGTTAATTCACTTAAATGTTTGCAGATTGTCACGGTTTCCTTTGAGGAAGAGTGCTAAATATATGTTAACAATTGTTGATTACTACTCGATGAAGACGTGGGTATTTGTGCTTAGGCACAAGTTTGATGTTGTTGTCAGGATTAAGTAGTTCATAACTTTGATGGAAAATGAGACTGGTAAGATGATCAAGCATGTGCAGACTGACAGTAGCATGGAGTTTTGCTTGAAGCTGTCAAATGAATTATGCATGAAGGAAGGTATAGTGAAATACCGAACTTATGCCAATGAACCACAATATGTTTTGGAATTGATGAGCAAAACATTACTAGAGACAGCCCACAAAATGCTCTCTAGTGCTGGTATGGCTAGGAGATTTCTAGCGGATGTGCTAAGTATGGCGTGTTACCTAATGAATAGATCCCCATCGACTACGATTGGATATCGAACTCCCAAAAAAGTGTGGTAAGGTAATGTTGCTAATTATTCTGTTCTTAGAATATTTGGTTGCCCATGTGATATTCGAGCGAGTGATGGTAAGCTCGATGGAAGAGTAAGAAAGTGCATATTCCTAGGCTATGCACGAGGTGAGAGGAGTTATCGATTGTGGTGCCCAAAGTTAAATTCACCTATTATTAGTAGAGAATTTTTTGTTTGACAAGTCTTCAGTACTTCTGGCTATGAGTAATTATAGCAATGTTCAAATGGATCTGAACGGTGTTCGGCTTGAGGTGGAGTTGCGACCAGAAACTTATGAGGTAGCGAGTATGAGTACTAGCAAAGTAATTGACACAGATGGCGTTTGTAGCGAGGTGGAGCCTATAGAGCCAATGGTTGTTGTAACTGTTGAAATTAACAAGGTACATATTCAATCTTCTGATAGATATGGATGCAACAATGGTTTTGCTTTATCTGCGGTTAAGGAGGTTGCGTCAAAAAATCCTTACAGATTAGTTAAAGGTGTATATGGAGTTGGTATCCTGATGAGGTCCTCGGTTATGGCGAAGTCCAAGCGAAGCTTAGTCTTGGATAATATCTGTAGCAGTTGGGCCCATCGGGGGCTATGGGAAAGTAGTGGCAGAGTTTGAATTTTTTGCGAAGCGATTACAACTTGGCTCAAATGTCAAGCCAATGTAGAAATTGTTAAAATATGTCTCAAGTTTGAGCCTAATGTGAAATTCCGAATATTCCGAATTGGATATGTTGCAGATGTTCGAAATCGAGCAAAGAAGATCCAAATATCAACTTCCTAAAATTCTGAATCTGCATTGAAGAGTTTGATCACTAAAATAGGAAAGTCCAACTTTGACTAGGACTTGGATTTTGTTTAAAATATACAGAGATATGTTTTGGTTCAAGATAGGAAACAATATCTTGAACCAAAACCCTATGAGAAGTCAGCAAAAAAACAAGGGTCTCACTTATATATATATAAGACTTGTGGCCATGGGTGTCAGGAGTTTAATCATGAAGAATTGGTCTTGAAGCGCCGTCTCGTCGTCAAGCGCTTGGGAGAGATTTTTCTTTGTTGTTAATGTCCGTGAATTACATCCAAGAAGATTTAGTGTTCAAGCCAATTAAATCTTGTGGTAAGATTTGCGTGTAATTCCTTCATGATAGTGAGTGATTATTTCTTGAGGAATTTTAAGACTAAACATTGTGTGCGTTATCAGGTGTAATTGGGGTTTGGGAAACATCGAGAGAGTATTTGAATGACTTGAGTGTGTAATATCTTTATATCGCTTGATCTATAGTGAAATTCGTCGCTGCTCTCTCCGTGAACATCGGTCTTTACGACCAAACCATGTAAATCTGATGTCCGATTTATTTTCTTCTTTTGTCTATATTATTGTTTGATCACTTGCCTTTTCGCAACAATACAAGTGCATCATATTGAGTTTTAGCACACATCACCAGTTTTATAATGAAGTCTATTATATTGTTTACAATAAGTTCCATTTATTAACTATGATGTATTCATTTAATCAAAATAAAAAAAAAAAGTGTATAAGCAAATATATTGGTAGTAAGATATGATCGTAGTTTTTTGTATTTTTTCCACTGTTCTTTAGTAAGAGTAATTTTTCATTATATATTCAAAATATATACATTTTATTTAACTTTAGTGGAATTTATTCTTTTTTAGCGAAAAAAAATTTTGAGATGAAATTCCACTATATAAAATATCTAAAAATGTTAACAAATGAGATATAGTATTAGCCTTTTTTAATTTCTTTTTATGCTAATCTAAGATTATATTACTTTCAAAATTTGAATATCATAAGATGTTTTCAAAATAAGCAACATTAGTTAAGAATATATTTGATAGTACAATTTCTTTATTTGCTTTTCAACTATATACTCCCGCCCATGGTTTTAACTACGCATAAATCTACCAAAAGGTTTAAAATTTATCATTGAGTACAATTCGGTTCTAAAGCTTTTAAAAGATATAATTAAGTAATAAGACTTATTAAATTGATGTTATCAAGTCCCTTTATTAGCCCATTTTGGATAATGGAATATTTTGATATTGCTTTCTTGATACTTTTTCTCTCATACATAAATCTAAATATTACTTCTTCTTCTTCTTTTTTAACCGAAAGTAACATATCATTCATTTTCATGGAGAGAGAGAGAGAGAGAGAGAGAGAGAGAGAGAGAGAGAGAGAGAGAGAGAGAGAGAGAGAAACAACGCAGTTCAATTGCAACCCAAAACAAATCCCAAACAAAGCTCCAAATAACCAAATGAATTATTAGAACAAAATTATGGGTCACATGCTCAAAGAATAGATTCGTGACTTCTTGAAACCAAAATCAATGACCGATTACCAAATTCGTCTTCAGTAATAAGCACACACCAAGGACTCCATTTGTTGTTATGTCATTCCCTTTTAGAGATGTGTGCCTAGGTTTGGTGTCCCCACCAGCATCGGTGTTCAAAGTAAAATGTTGACTAAGCATAAATTTAACTACGAGAGCAAAATATTCATGAAACTTCTTCGATCTTCCACAAAACTTGTACACTAACGAAATCCAAGGGAAGTGAAACCCCTTAAACATACAAAAAAAAAAAAAAAAATTCCCCAAATCTAGACTAGGTCGAGATAGACCTCCCCAAAACGAGAGAGAAAGAAGAGAGAGAGAGAGAGAGAGAGAGAGAGAGAGAGAGAGAGAGAGAGAGAGAGAGAGAGAGAGAGAGAGAGAGAGAGAGGAGCTTTTGGATCTAGATTAGCCCCTAAGGCTGCGTTTGGTCGTCCGGATTTCTAAATGGGATAGGACTGGATAGGATAGGATAAAAAATCCGTGAATTTCTTCATATCCCATCAATTGTTTGGTGAACTACGGATTTAAAGTCGGATATCTTCATATCCTATCCAATTTACTGTTTGGTGAACTACGGATTTAAAGTTGGATATCCTCATATCTTATCAAATCTATGGTTTGGTGAACTAATCTTTTGGATACCCCTTCAAATCTAACGTTTTTAGAATAACCTCAATTTCAATATATTCACTTTGAAACATGAATTTTTTTCTCTCTTACAAGTTTTTCATTTGTTTCCATTTTGTTACAGGTCCAATACCAAATCAAACAAATGCCCAATTAGAACAAAGCATAAAGTCCAAAGTCATTCGTTTTTTTTTTTTCCAAATGTCACGAGAATGCAATGACAATTAATCACGTTAATGAACGATTTTTGGAAAATTCGCATTTATAAAGTACGTTACATTTCCTTTCATTGTGGTTCCTGGGTCTCCAGAGAGTGGGGAAAAAAGACCCTTGAGCTTCGATAAGAACTCATTCAAGTAACGGATCAATTAACCGAGATCGCCTCTTCCTCTCCCAAAAAACACAGCTGCTATCATCTATATCTACATAACCTTTGAAATAAATTTCATAAATCCAATAAAAAGAAGAAAAAATCACAAATTGATTGATCAATTAACTCATAACACATGTTACCCACAAACAATGGGTCTGTACAGAAAAAGTAGCGTAAGATAGAACAAACCCAGATAAGAAATTGCAGTGATGAAGCTGCAGAAGAGAAAACCCAACAAAGAATTTTTAGCTTCATCCTCCTGTTCTGGGAAATGGGTGTGGATGAATACATACTCTCTCTCAAGAGCCATAAATTAAAACCACTCTCTCTAAATTTGTGGCACACGAGACTCGCTAATTGATTAGAACCAATGAAATGAGCCTTGGTCGAACTAGTACACAAAGAGCGAAACAAGCTAACAACTAACATCGCCATCCTCGCGAAGCAGGTAAATGGAGACAGAGCAGAGAGAGAACGTGGCAAACCCAGACCCTAGGCGATCCAACCCCACATTCGTCGATCCACACGAGCAAACCCAGACCCTAGGCGAACCTCAGCCACCCTCGGCCACCCTCAATGACCATTGGTGGGGGATCAGCCCGGCAACCGGATTTGCATCTGGAATTCAGACCTGGGCTCATGGGCAGACCGGCAAGCCTAGGTGACCCGGCGAGTGGGGGAATCGATTGGGAGGGCGACCGGCGGGTGATCTCCGCGGACGGGGTCTTACCTTGGCGGAGGAAGAAGGCTTTCGTAAAATTTCGATGAGAATCAGAGAGCTATTGAGGAGAAGGCTTCAACGTCGATACTTTGGAAACAGAGAGTCGTTTGTGGGTGAACGACGGAGAAAGAAAAAAAATGTAGGGTTTTATGTTTCGGATAAAAGAAATCCTATCCGACCTCATCCCACCCCCCCTCGGATTTTTTTATCTAGTCTATATCCCTTCTATATCCGACCTTATCCTATCCTAGACAGCTGCCAAACACGGGATAGGATAAAACATATCCTATCCTGGTTTTTATCCGATCGACCAAACACAGCCTAAGAGAATAACTCCTCCAACAAGAAGGAAAACAAAGAAAAGAAAATACAGAACCAAATCAATCAAAGAAACAAGAGGGGAGGGGGAGATCTAGCTTAACCCTCCCCTTCATAGAGGTTGAAAAAAAAAATGTGTAGAGATGAGAGGGAGAGGAGAAGAGGAGACTAATGACTAGGGTTTCCCTACATTTTTCTTATTTTCAATTGGAGAAAATCAATTTAAATATTAATTAAAGTGTACAATAGACTCGGGGAAAGAGAGAGAGAGAGAGAGAGAGAGAGAGAGTGTGTGTGTGTGTCCATTGAGGGGGTATTTAGG
Source organism: Eucalyptus victrix (assembly GCA_016097545.1). Lineage (NCBI taxonomy): Eukaryota > Viridiplantae > Streptophyta > Magnoliopsida > Myrtales > Myrtaceae > Eucalyptus > Eucalyptus victrix. Next base: position 26,321,258 of record CM027840.1, on the reverse strand, counting down.
GTAAGGGCCGACAATCCTCGTTAGAGGCGAGGTTTGGCCCCACCAGCAAGTGGAGGCAGGAGTGCTAGAGGCACAATCATAGTATCAAGCAAGGTCTCGTAGCCTTTACCTATGGCCTAGCAGGGTTGTCAGCTCTCACATGCATCTTAATATGAGCCGTAGGCCTCTTTGGCAAAGTCATGGGTAATTAACAAATGCTCCTCCCCTGTGACATCCAAAATTTCGCTTGACAAGGCAATGAGCCCCGGATGCTTAACAGTCCATGCCATGTTGATGAACTCATCATCAAACTACATTATTCATATTACCATCGCGTCGTCACCGAGTTGCCGCCACTATTCATCCTCAACAACTCTAACGTCCTATTCCAATTGCACATCGTCTAATCACCCTTCAGTCGACATTACCTTCGACAACCGCGGGGATTGTTCGACGGCCTACACGGACAGCTAGCAAATTCGCCGAATTTCCTCGGTGGCACGAAGACCACGAGCGAATAAGAGAAGACCACCCCTTCGTTCTCCTCCCCCTTGCCGAACGTTCTCACCATGTGCTCGTTCCCCTCAAACCGTTGCCACGTTCCCCCCTTCTCGCTGAGTCAGCCAAACGGCAACAGCGCGCGCCCTCCCATCTGCTTCTCGAAGCTGGCGACAACGCATCAAGTGATGCTGAGTCAACAAAGAAGACCGCCCAAGATGAGGAATGCTGGACGGTAGAGAGAGAGAGAGAGAGAGAGAGAGAGGGACGCCGTTTGTCTTTTGCTCACCGCCCCAGAACTCACCATTCCTCACCTCACTCGGCTACACCCCCCAGAGAAACCAGCGAAGCATGCCCGTCTTCGGTTCCTCTCCTCATCTCCATTGCATTCAACGAGCCAGAAGCTAGTGAAGGACAACCCATCTCCTCAGCTCACGACCACAGCAACTCCTCCCTTTCCGGCACAGCTACTCACGCTGCCGTCATTGACTTCACCTTCGTCCTGCCAAGTCGCGACCGCCGTTCATGAGGACTGGAGGCAAGTAATAATCTTCCATTCTATCCTATATTGGTAGATTGTCATTCGACAAGGATGATTTCCTAGAAATCCCATAGGCGTTGTTTGAATCCTTGTTCGATCGAAAGTTTCAATCGCATTACCCAACTAAATTGCCGAGTGGAAAGTGGTTGAGTTTGTGGTTGGACGGTATCAGCATGGCCGCTCGATATCTAGCGCATATGAGGTCTGGGATTGTAGAAAATCTGAACCAAACTAGTGCTGGACTTAGGTCAAGTTCAGTTTAGCCCAACCCTGAACTCTTTCTAATTTTGTACCGACTGGTGTGATGCAAATTTCATGGGGCATTCTCATGAAAGTTGTCCCTTAGTGGCTATTCTACAACATATATTTAAAAAACTATGGGGTTTGAAATCTATTTTCAAGGTCACTAAATTAACCCCTTCCTGCTTTCCATTTTCCACAGATTTTTCAGTCAAGAATTCTATCACATGTCCTCAATAAAATTTGTAATGTACATTCTATACTACCATATATAAAATTTTCATGATTTTTCAATCTTATTTGGTTTGTGAAATATTTCTTTTCCTACTCTATCACATTTTGGAAATTCTTAGTGTTTTGAGCTCGGTTTACAAAAATTATTTAGACTTTAAGACCTTCATGAAAAATGTCCATCTAGATCTTTCTACCTTATATCAAAGTTTCATAACTTCTTAAACCCGTTTACCTAGATGATAGCTACTATTTCTAAAGGCGTGCAAGACGCCTTATAAGGCCAGTTTAAGGTCTAGGGTCAGAAATTCCTCTTATAGTTCATTTAATATAGGCATGGGAGAAAATATGTTAGTCTAGGAAATAGAATGACGTTGGGTTAACTGGGTTCATATTTGAGTTCTTGAGTAATAGTAATGTCAACATATTTTTAAGTTGAATTATGGAATTGTTGTATCATGATGTGAATGTGTAACTGAGAATGCCATTAGGTCTTAGAACGACAATGCCCTAGGTTGTAGTAGGGATGCTTGGAGGAATAATTAGGTTCCTCCAGATGCCTAAGGGGTGTAAAACAATTTCCCTAGATTTCCTCATGATGTCTGATGGGTGCGACATGTCCGGGGGTTAACGGAGTTCCCTAAATGATGATGACGGCAGGAAATTCCTATTAAATATAACCTTTGTACTTTATACTAAGGCTTTCTTTATTAGTATGATGATCGATTTATGTAGTATAGACCGGTGGACCTTCTGCTTACTAGGTATAGGCTCACGAGTTGTTGATTTTACTTTTCATATCAATAGAAATCATGTCGATCCTCCCTGCTTCTACTTCCATTTATAATGGAGTACTTGTGGATCTTACTTGGCACTTTTCCAACTTTATGGATCCAGATTTTTTGGATATTTCCTTCATCCGATGTATTGCCATTCAATCCATACACAAAGGGGTCCCTGTCATGACCCCAACTCCATCCCTAAGGTCACGAGCGACGGAGGTTATTTTCGTGACGTCCCAAGCGCATCGTCATCCCGTTCTTTTTATGTTTTCATTAAGCACATGTGGAAGCGTACATACAATACCTGGACAACAACAAGCAGTTAGGAAAACAACCATTTAAAAACATAAAATTACATCAATTACATTTACAAGCCCTTTTTGTCATGGGCCGTTATATTTACAACTATCACATGCTCTACGCTAAAAAAGGCAAGGGTAAATCTTAGCTCCCTTATCGAGACTGCAACTCTGCCATACCTACAATTCTAAAAAACAATGGGGTGAGTCATGAACTCAATAAGTAAAACCCACTAATTCCCGAATAGGAGGATGCCTCGCCTATCAACAAGTATATAACTCATCCAAAACATTAGTTGATGACAGATCAATAGCAAACAAAAGTTTTGTCTTAGGTGAAACATGAGGAATCCTCAATCAATAGTATGCAAGCATAAACCAATACTCACCCACAACATGAGGAACTCACGCCTCACTCATATGCAATAATAACCAAAAATCCATTTCATAATGTGAGGAACTGATGCACACGAGATTCATTTATTAATAGTCAAAATCCGTCGACTCTTCCAAAATCCATCGGGCATCTGAACTTAATCGGGCAACATCCCTAATCCAAGGGTGATGGTGATCCTCCGACTATGCATCCGTCTAGCATCCGAACTTTATCGGGCAACGTCCCCTGATCCAAGGGTGACGGCAGTCCTCCGATGATGAGTTCGTCTGGCAACATAGCCGAAATCCATCTGTTGATGGCTAGAAATTAGTCCATCGTGTGACCATGCATCAAGCATCATAGTCCGGTTCTTATCTTCACTTTTAGTTCAAGGGCTCGCAGGTGTGCTATGCATAAGTGTGTGAAATAACTTACCAAAACCGAGACATTAAGCATGCCAAGCATGAATCAAGGATCATGATTTGATCCAACACGTTTGAGCACCAATCTAGTACCCAACTTGGCTCGGGAATGACATATCTCGATATCGCACCGAGACCATGATAGGATTGGCCCGTCGTGACATGTTCATCAACCTAGTGTTAGACTTGGCTCGGGAACGATACGCCTCAATATCACACCGAGACCATAAAAGGGCTGGCTTGTCATGACATGTTCACCGACCTAATACCAAAGTCAGCCTGGAGATGATATGCCATCGCACCACGACTAAGAGAGGACTGATCCATCGCGATCTCACGTACGTCAAGGCTGCCAAAGCCCTTTTTTCGGAGCTCGGGCATGAACTAAAACATACACTTGTGAAAATGGTTTGAAATAGTTTTGTGAGGAAATAACGAGCTTTCACAAAACGCTTTTAAAGTAGGTTTGTATCAAAGCAAAACCAAAACATATCAAATAAACAGACAAACCAAGCTTCTTCCAAGCAACTCAAGCTAAAGCACGAGCCAAAGCTCATCAAACAAGGATCAAATTTAATCAAGGAATAAGGTCTAAACTAATCCAAGCAAATACAACCGAACTTCAAACAACAACAAGTCAATCAACTTCAGGCATGGATTCGTTACACGCTCGGAATAGCGTAACACAATGTCCTAGCCAAATATTAGTAAGTTCTACTTACTACACTTCAAGGAATGGCCTACGTGACGAAGCAACGTGCAGGCAAGCAAACGGGCAGGAGGGGTGCGATCATGAGAAAGAAAGAGAAGGCAACGGTGAGGGTGAGGTTGAGGTTGAGAGAGTGAAGAAGAAAGAGGGGGTGGTGTGGAAATGAGAGGAGGGAATTTATAGGCAAACCCCTCATGATGATCTTTCCAAATAGACCAATCATCTTCATGTAGGTGGACAATCTAGGTTGAGGAGGTGGCAAGCTAAAGAGATCGGTGGCAAGTCTAGTTCCTAGGGGCAACACTTGCTCATCTTTCCATTAGTCCATCTAAGGGGTTGAGTTATCATGGAATAATTACATGTAATTATTATGGGGACACCTAAGCAAATGACTAAGCCTATCTCATTTAATGTTTGGATTTTGAGTAATCATTAGGTTAGATATGTTCATACTACAAACTTGCTCTCCTAGTTTTTAGGTTAGGAGGCATTTTGGTCTATTTCTTTAAGGGACACCTCATCTTGGCATTAAAGAACTAGAGTCCAAAGATATTTAATGTGTCCTTATCCTAAATCAAGAAGACTCTAGATTGGCTTGCTTCTCAATTTGGGTGTGCAGCCCCGTGCCCGTCAAGTTGGGTGTGTGGTTCTCCCATTCTAAGGCAAAAATAGTTTTGAGCAACTTTTGAAATTAGTACCATTACCTTATCGAATGGGCTCGAAAAATTATAAGTTTTAATATGTTGTGGAGAAGACCTTAAAAATTTTTTTATTAAGAAGTACAAGCTGAATTCGTTCCGTGGAAAGAGAAAAAAATCATTGAACACAATCCAAAAATTCGTCTATCGAGCAATTAGAGAGAGACTCATTTCAAAATCTAAATATTTACAATTTTTTTGAAATTTCTATATGTTATAGAAATGGATGTCCTTTAAAAATTTCATGAATGAAGCATGATTAAATTTGAAAGGGAAAATCTTATAAAAATTCAAGAAGGCACCACTTTGCTCTCAGCGGCGTAGCTGGCTCGGGCTTTCTCCTCCTCACGAAGGGGAGAAGTTTGAATCTCAGAGGCGTCGTTAGGGATTCTTACTGAAGTATCATGGTGGTGGGTCTTGCGATTGCTCCCCCAGGGTTTGCTCACCGGCTGTCGGCTTACAGGGTTCCCTAGATTACCAAAAATAAAAAAAAAATCGAGAAGGCAACCTGGTCACCGTTTTCACTACATGGGATAGGTTCTAGAATGTGGATGATTGGGCCTTTGTCCCTACCATTTCATCTCAGAAAAATATAAGATTTAATTATGGTTTAGATCAAGATATTTAGAACAATCTTTATTAAGGAAGTTTCACCAAATTCGAAGTACAAAAAGCTCTATGAAATTGGAAAACAACGAAGGTCTAGGGATTTCATAAAACTGGAGAGTCAAAACCTATGAAACCTTAAGTGGCAAGCCTAAGGAGAATGGGTGGCTTCCTACTCGACCTTCAAGATCCCTTGTCATCATTCTTCTAGGCCATGAGTCACTCCCTACTATTAATGAGCTTATGACTCACCCTCTCCTAATATGTAACTATCCAAAATTTTGTGATTACATTTCAAGAGTAAGACTAATGGTGCCAAGTGTCTTACTTAGTCATCATGCATTAATAGGCTATCTTCCAAGAACATTAAATACACCATAGGAATTATCAAGTTAGAAGGCCATCTCTTTGGGCGAGAGTCAATCGAGTTCAATCACGATCGATTGCCTTATTTGGCTCGAGGTTCGTGCTTAAGCCATGCCCAAACAAAGCCAGATGCAATCCGGGTTGATTGGCTAAATTGAGTTCAAAATTCGCTTTATCAAGAAAAGGGGTCGTAGCTAGGTTGGCTAGCTAGGTCCTGGCCCAATCAGTTGGTCCTCTAACCGGTTTGTGGGCTAGCCCATGGGTCAATTCTACTTAGCTAGTCCTGTGGTCAATCCTTGGGCCAATCGACTAGTCTTGTAGCCAGTCTTGTGACTAGTCCAAGGTTTTGCACCACAACTCCTGGTCAGTCCGAAATTGAACCACGTTGAGTTTATTCAATCCATGATCGATTATTGATTGTGATGTAATCATGTGGGATCAAACGATCCATCTCAATTCATAGTCACATTGGATCGATTTATGGTCGGCCACAACCAATACAATGGCCGACTGGAATTACTCGCAACTAGTGCATTGACTAGGTGGAATTAAGCCATGACTGTTTGTCGATCCATGATGGTACGTGATCGTCCCATGACTGATCCTTATGATCGAATAACCTTTTTATGGTAGAATACTCTATAATTGGACCTTGGTTACCGATCCCTGAATGGCCAATTGACATATGACTGGCCTTTGGGTCAGCTTATGGCCAAGTATTGCCTTTGACATATCGGGCTTTGGCCTACTAGTCGGGGCCAAAATAGTGGTCGAAATCAAGGATGTTACAGTCCCGGTAAGCCCTGTACTCCTGGGCTTCCTCGCATTCTTTACAGGAGTGGGCGGATAGCTCCTGGGGCCAATCTCACACCCAAGTGATGATGGGAACAACAATGTTAGCAATACGGTCAACTGAAGCATGGTTAGGGAGGTTAAGCGGCATTTTTGGATCTAAGAGATAGCTTTTGGGTGTAGTAGCATCAGAGGATAGGTGACTAGACATGTACAAGATGTCTCAAGATTAGGATGGTACCATGGGTGATGTTTGATGTAGTTCTTGACGAGTGTTTTTGGAATCCTCAGTATACCAACCATGTTACTTAAAGTAAATAAATAAAGAAATGAAATACGTCGGCTGGGTTTATATTTGCGCACGTCTTCCTTTGAGTGTTGATTGTCCTAGTATGTTCTTTGTCCACTTATGCTTCCGCATGCATAAAAAGAGACAGAATCTGTTAACTGCACTAGAGGTGATGTGTTGGGGTGTCATACCCCCCCCCCCCCCCCCCCCCCCAAAAAAAAATCCAACTCGCTATCTCTCTCTCACATCTTTTTTTTTTTTTTTTTTTTTTTACTCTTGTTTCTTTTCCCGTAAATTTAGGAAGCTTTTTTCTAATGGGTCTCATGCAGGGTCACATTAGCACCACGTCTTTATAAAACATTAAAAAAGGTTACATCAGTTATTTCCATCATTCAAATTGGCCAAAGTTTAATTATAGGGATGCGATTGTACCGGTTTGACAAATTTTTAAGATTTTATTTAAATTTTTTAAAGTTTTAGGGCTCAATTACATATTAGTGACAAGTTTTTATAACTTTTTGTACACTTATTCCTTTTACTATTAATTGCTTTACTTAAACTAAGCTATGCATGAAATGGCTAACACAATAACCAAGAGGGGGGGTCGATTATTTTAGGAAAATTAAAGCTTATACGTGAAGGATGTATATATGTGCTTTTGTATGAACAAGAAAATAATAATACAGAAGCAAGGCAGTAACTTTCATCAAACTAGATAATAAATTTTTTTAAGAGATTAAAAATGTGCAAGACAGATTTATAAGGGTTTGGCTTTCTGCTTGACCTATTCCACTTTCTCAATTTTAATAGCCATAATTAGGTTGGTGTCCCTCGTAATCCTCAAAATTCTGCAGTTTGTAAAAAGTGTTGCTTCTACTAGATAATTCTCCAGACATAAAAAACCCTCACAACACCATATTTCCTACCTTCCCAAATTATTAAAATTCAGCCCTCCAAAGAGAATTACAATACAAAGCAATCAGTTTTGCTCAAAGGCAGGCAGACAACACCAGGCGGCAAAGTGAGAATGAAAGTTCTGAATTTCGGCCAATCTTCAAAGCCACATTTGATTTGTTTAAATAGACCTCAAAAATTCGAAGTGTGCGTTAAAAACTATCTCGCGGTCAAAGGAGCCGTTGGACTGCCTTCTTTGGTCATTGGACTTGCTTTCTACGTGATCAAAGAATGATGTGTGGACAAACCTGAGAAAGCCCAGAAAGCCTTTTGTTTATGCAGTCTATCTGACATCTGATCTGCCTTCACAAAAATGAGAAAATTGCACTAAAACTGCATTTCTTTGTAATTGATAGAATTTAATTGAACTTTAGCCAATTTTTTGAAGAAATATTGAATTGGCAAATACTCGACCAATTTTTTGGACAATGCGTTATTGACAGGTGACCCCATTTATATAATTTTAATCAAAAAGTTTCGACCGCCAAAACAAGTGTAATGAGAGAAATCACACAAGTTTAGGCAAGAAGGGGGAGTTGTTTCTAAATGTTTCTCTATCCACGCTATATTTCGTCCCCTCTCCTACCTCTTAGACAAAGCCTTAGGGATCACTAGTGAAATCTATCCCGCAATCAAATTGTAGTCTAGTTTAGGACACTACTAGCACCATGATTCATTATTAAGTCTATTTCTGCCATAAGTAAGGATTAATTGCTGTGGCCCAGCCCATGATCTTGCGTCCGGTAAGATTGAAATTAGATTTACCCTACTGAGAAGGTCCATATTCAATCTTCTTCTTCTTTATATATATATATATATATATATATATATATATATATATATTTTTATATATATATTTGTTCACATATGTGAGTATAGAGATTCAACTATCTCAAGACCCACAAAACACTTTACAAGTCTTACAAATCCATTAAGTCAAGAAAAGTATATATAAAAAAAAAGTGTTAAATTTATTATCGATTAATTTAATCCTAAATTTTTCAATTAGATTATTTTAGTCATAAACCTTTTGTTTTTATACTAATAAAAAGTAAAATAAAGAATTTACCCAAAAAAAGTAAAATAAAGAAATAAAAAATTTAGAATTTTTTTTTTTTAAGAAATGTAAAATTTATCGATCAAAGACCAGGTTGTATCACATAGGATGGCTAACATTCATTTCAGTGATTTCCAATTAAAATTAACTATATAAGACCCAATTGGCACAAATGCAAAATGTGTAGGACTCCATTAACACAAATGCAAAATATTTAGAATTAAACTAGTTCAATTGAAAGGTTTATGATTTAATTGGTACCAATTCAACAAGATTATGATTTTTTTAGTACTTGTTCCTAATTAAGTCTAAGCATTTAATTTTTTTTCAAGTAGCTCTAATCAAGATCAGCTTCCGTGAGAGTGATGGGACTCAGACAACCAATCTTCGGTCCTTGTACTGGAAATCTCCCGATTCCAAATGATTTCCAAGACGCGTTACGACTCAATAAATCAAACACTTGAAGATTCTACGAGACGAATGGGGAATCCGTCCCCCTCGCATTCATACTATGTCGTCGGCAGCCAGTAACGACACCAGCCCAGCGCTTTAAAAGTTCAGACGGACCTGCACAGTTGTTTCGCAAGTTGGCCAAAATGGACCGGCCAAGGTGGCGGTGGACTCCCAGCAGGGTGGGAATCGAGTTGTACGTTTAACATTATTGCTTGAGAAGCGGACCAAGGAAGCTGGTACAAAATGGGACCAAGCTTTCAATTCTTTTTACTTCTCGGATGCTTCTCTCCCTCTCCCTCTCTCTCTCTCTCTCTCTCTCTCTCTATCTCCCTAGTGATTTGGACGTGGTGTTGACCGGGAGGACAAATTGAGTCTTAATTTATTCACGTCCACCGGGAGGACAAATTGATTATTGATTTATTCGAAGGGAGCAAAACCCATGAAACAAGTACTGTGGCTGCGGGTGAGCACTTGGTCAATGCTGTTTTCATATTTTATGGGGAAGTGGGGATGGAAGCGGGTCAAAAAGGCTTAATGATCTTTAAACAAAAGCTTAATTATCTTTAACCAAGTTTCTAGACATTTCTTCCGAGGTAGTGGATTTTTGTTGCACGCTCTCTTCACATAAAAGCATTTTTGTAGTTTGTTGGGCTCTTGAACCTTTTACCAAAAAAACAAAGGAAAAAAGAAAGAAAGAAAGAGAGCGCTTTGCTTAGCCTTTGGTTAGCATTGTTAAATATGATTGTCACATTAGTCACGCTGTCATTTAGGACTCAGCTGATATGTGACCGCAAAATTTTAAATCCAGTAAGGTATGCAAATAGATGGAGAAGAAGCTATACTGTAGCACATCTCCAAAATAAGGTTTTATAGTCAGTCTTTAAAGGACCTTTTGCGAGCATATTTATGATTCATGTGATGAGAATCTAGAACCGACCATCTTTACTTTATGAACCAAAATTTTAAATTCATCATAACTTAATTGGGCAATTGCTTAATTCATGAAGGTCGATCCTATAAGGAATCGGAATCCCACGCCATAAGTATTCCAATTCCCCTAAGAGGTGAACCAACCTCTCCACTTCTCGAGCCTAGGGCATGATCCCTGGTTATATTGTCACATCAAGGTCTGCGAGAGTTGCCATTGTAAAAGAAAGGGCTCATGTGTGAAGATTATGCCATCAAGATCGTGGAAAGCTCGTCGCACCAGCCACAGTACGATCCTGCTATGAGAGATCAACACGCTCATAAAAAGAGGTATGAAGGGAACAAATTGACATTAACAATCAGCACCAACCTTGAGACTTTTTCTTTCCTTGTCGGTAATACCCTCTCCATAGCTTGAACCAGTGATCTTGCAATAATGAAATAGAGGGGACTTGAAATATGAGAAACGATAATTTCACAATCAAAAACTTGTCCTCTACAATTTTTTTTTTTAATTCTATATTTCGATTGGACTGATTCGCCCTTGAATTTCGTCCATAATCTCTATGAGGATTCTCCAAAATTGTAAAAATAAAATTAAGTTTTAACAAATTGACCAAATAATAATTCCAAACTCATTTTAATTTCTTCTTTGAGGGCGACAAACCTGGCTCGGCTTTCCTTTTCATGCTAAATATCTCTTTCCTCTCGATGAAGCGTTTTCTTCTAACGTCCCATTTTTTCCCCTTTTGGGGCACTTGTTCAACAATAACCTGTGGCTATGGCATTTAAGAAAATATGGAGCTCATTTGTCATATCTCAACATTTATCTCTTGTTAAATTTAAAATTGGAAGGGCATATATAAGGGAAATATCTTCAAAGCCATTCTCGGATAATATATCTTATCTTAGGAGTAATGTGTAATAATAATTTTAAGGAATTATATTTTGCTTGTAATTATGTTGAAAATCTAAAGTCATATTTGATAAGAGATCTGATTTATAAGGAAATTATCTGTAATTTAAATTTTAATCTTGCTAACTTTACCTGCCATTATGAATGAATTTCACATACGTTTAGATGTTATCATAAAATTAATCATTGAACGCATAAATTATATGTATCTTAGTAAAATAAGATGAAATCAGACAACTTTAAAACATATCTTGTTGCCAAATAAACTATTTGTATTTTGATGTATAGCTTATTTGATTAAGCGAATAAGTTGCCATTAATATGTATATTCTTGAGGAAATATTAAGGAAAATATCAAGCTAAAAATATTAAAATGAAATACCTAATTAAACCGAGAAAAAATCTAAAATTCTAAATATTACCAAAAAAAAAAAAACTATTCATAGCTTATTCAATTGAGTACATTACAACTAATATATACGTTCATTTATTTTAATAAACAATAAGCTTAGTGAAAAAAAAAAAAGGAGCAGCTATTTCCGCAACCAAAATGAATCCGGGCATGACATTTTGGTCTAATAGACAATACTACCCTTGTATATATATATGTGTGACTCCCATAAATGCACAAGCGGGGTCCCCACTATACTAGGATATGCATTTCAAGGCCCTCAAATGGCTAAGTTGAGTTAGGTAAAAAATAGTCCGACATAAATTGACCATTTTAATCCATTTTGACACTTTTATATACAATATAAATTTAGTGACCTGTAATTGTACCCTATCGATTCACATCACTAAAACACATAATTTTTTTTTTAAATATGCATATAGTATAAAAGATAAAAGTTTTAGTAGTTTTGTAAGGTTCCAATAAGACTTTTGACTTGTTTGTGAATTTTTCTATATTCCAAAATATTAAAATTTTACAATAAAATATCCAACATCTTTTCAAATCAATAAGTCAATAAAAAATTGACACCTGATATCATATACTAATTTTCATGATTATCTATAGCTTGAAAGATAAATAAAAAAATTAATATTTTTCAATTTTGAAAAACGAAGAAGATCATAAATAGAAGATAAAACTAGAGAATAAATTGCCCCACCCGAAAACCCCTAGCTTGAACCTGAAGACAAGTGAAGAGAGATTGTGGGTAGGTTGGGCTTTGAACCAATTAAGAAAACACATTTTATTGGACTTAATTACCCAAACTCATATAAACTCATTTAACAATATTAAGGCGCATTTGGTAATCATTATGTTCTAAGGAACAATTTTGCTCAGAAATGATTTTTATTTATTTTGTTCTTGAAAACAATTTTTGAGTTTTTGAAGGCGCTTGGTAATTATACAAAATTTCTATTCCTGTGATAGAAATGTGTTTGTTAAGGTTCTTAATTTTTTGTTGTCTATTTTAATTTTTAAATACTTTTATTATATTTTCTTATTTTTCCTTTTCTCTTCTTCTTCCTCTTTTTTTGTGGCCGGTTCTAGTTGGCCACCACCATGGCCGACAACTAGTTGGTGAGGTATGGTGAGCTCATTGGAGGCTCGCCTAGCCACCATGAGCATCAGCCTCACCTTGGTTAGATGAGATCAATCTCGCCCGGATTTAGTGAGGCTAAGCTCGCCTAGCTATTGATAAGGCTCAAGTCGACAAGCCTCATTGTGGCTTGGCATTGTCGAGGCCAGCAATGCTCCAACAAGGTCGCTGGCCCTCATCTGGCCGATCACTGGCCATGGTTGAGGCCGACAACGGGCCAAAAGGAAGAAGAAGAAAAGGAAAGAGAAGATAAGAGAATTATTCTCGGAAATAAAAAAAAAAAGACTTTTTTCTACTTTTTGATTATGTTCAAAATTTATTACCTAGAATGAAAAAAAAAAAAATTGCTCTCGGGAATAAAAATTAACCAAACCGATTTCTATTCTTTTTTTTTTTTTTTTTTTTTTTTGAGAACAAAAGAATAGAATCAATTGTTTCCGGAAATATTACCAAATAGGCCGTTAGCTAATCCATATATGACCAAACTCATCATTTATGGGTTAATAAACGGGTTATTTCGACACCTCTAGTTGTAATTAAAAGAGTATTGAAGGAAAATTTGTTCTAGTCTTCTCTATAGAGTAGACAGTGGGACCAAAAGAAGCATCTTCTTCGGAATGCGTATAGCATGTGCACTAATGGATTATGTGGTGGATAAAACTACTAAGGCTAATAATACAACCTAAAATGGGATCGAATATGTTGAATAAAGATATTGAAAATCTTTCATGGAATAACACAACAATTAGCAAGCTAGATTATGAGAGATGTTGATTAGCTTGTGTGATACTAGTGCACAAATAGAGCAAATGATGGATAATGAAACTATATCACACAACAATAAATAATAGTTTGATTTTATACCAAAGTCTACATCCATTGTCCAACTAACAACCAGTAGCTAGATTCCACTAGGAATCAATATTGCAAGTTATGACTGGCAATTGTTGTTCCTTTTACAAAATAGATCATGCTATCTTGTACACGCTTGACTATCTACAATAACAATGCTAAACCTTTACAAAAATATCAGATAAAGAATAGAAAGGATTTTTAGCTCAAAGCACAACTATAGTTCATATCGCATTTGACCTTTTTGAGGCTTCGCTAGTCCTTATTCATAGGAGTCTTCAATATAATCATTGGAGATCATTGGAGTGACGTAGCTAGCCGTTTGAGAGTAGCCAGAGATCTAAGCCAAAATCAAGATTGCTGATATAATTATTTCTTCAAACACCTCAAGGTTTCTAAAAATGGAGTCTGTTGTATTTGTCACTTCATTGAGACATAAACATTTCAGTTGCTTTTCTAATATCTTTTCTAGTTTTTTAGACAAAACTCAATCTTTGTAATAGTGGCTCTTATCCATACCATCAACAATCATCTCCAAACACATATCTCACCGTCATTGATGGTAACTCATCATCAGCACAATTCGAGACTCATCATTAGCATGTGCAAATTATTGGTCGACGATCTTCAGTAACAATACTAATGAAATGACATGCAATGATCAGTTCAATGATCCTTCCACATTTATCAGTACCCAAACACCCTCAAGAATGCTAGCTTGACTTGGGTACTTCTAAGTTACCATGAGATACCACTCACATTGGTACTTGTTCAATTAATTGTCATAGCCTTGTTTATTGTCTTTGTTGACACAAAGGAATCGTTGATATCTGCAAACCTAATTTATCATCTATACTTATCCTAGTAGCTATTGGTACTAAAGATAGTTTTGAAATTATTGAATTTCATAGGAAAGTTCCCCCAACAAAACCCTATCACAATACAAAAATTACATGGAAATTTAGGGCATCTTTGGTAATGTGCCAAATGATGTCTGGTTTTATTATTTTCTTCCTTGGAAAAAAAAAAAGAATAGAAATTCATTTGGAAACTTTTTTGTTTCAGAAAATAAATTTGGAACATAACCAAAAAGTAAATAAAAGAAAAAAAAACTTCTTTGTTCTTAGAAACATTTCCAGAATCAAGACCAAACTATCTCTCTCTCCCTCTCTCTCTCCCTCTCTCTCTCTTTCTCCCCTTCTTCTTCTTCTTCGCAACCTTACCAGAGCGTCGCCGATCCTTAGTGAGGCTTGGCCTTGCCTTGGCTAGGCGAGCGGCCACCATGAGGTTAGTGTCACCCGACCATGGCAAGGCTAACCTCATGGTGGCCTAGCTGAGCTCCAACAACTGACTAAAGGAAAAAGAAGAAGAAAAAAAAGAGAAAATGTAATAAAATTATTTGAAAAATTAAAAGAAATTCTAACTTACAAAAGAATTTGAAGGTTGTGTTATATGTATTTCTATTCCATGAATAGAAATTTTGGATAGCTACCAGACACCTTCAAATGTTCAAAAACTTGTTCAAGAAATGGAATTAGAAAAACCCATTTCTGAGAAAAAATTGTTCTCGAAAACAAAATTGTTACCAAACGCGTCCCTAGTGTTTTTAAATCAACTGAATGGCCATCCCATTAATGAGCTCCTTCAATGCAATTATTCACTAATCATCATTTTGGAGAGCTGAATAAGCCAAACATTACAACACCAAGCAACTATACTCTTAAAATTATTTTCAAATTGTATGCTGTATATTATGAGTCCATATGTTGCCTTGGATATAATTGGGATCTTCTGTTTAGGATGATCATGGTCGACCATCTTAACTTAAGCATGGTCGTCTAGAAGAAAAGTAATGTACTAGTCATGTAAGTTAGCGGCTATTACATACCAATCACAATGCCCTCGAGACATGATCCTAGGAAATGTTTAGACTAACCATCCATATATCCCAGTAAAGTTTCCTATCCTACGTACCCCCTTACCACAAATTCCACATTCACACCAAGTAGAATTTGATGCAATGAGCCAGGTCTGAAAACCACACCAAGGGAGAAAAGAGAGGAAAAACCATGGGGTCATGAGCTCACCTGTTGGAATATTCGTGGCTAGTGTCAGAGGTTGTCAATTTCACTACTTTGTCCAAAGTAGTGGCGAAAATACATAAACCTATTAATATTCTCGATGGTGGAAGGATTCGTCATACTTATCTTGATATTCCCCCCCATCACCAATATGTTATTATATAGACGCTTGGTTTTTCAAAGCAAAGCATTACGCAAGAGGGGTGTATAAGCAAACTCCATATGGTGACTCATAATGGCCCGTTTGCGTGGCCTTGCATTGATTATGCGAAGAGCATAAAAAAATGCAGGAGGACAAAAGCAAAAATGCAAAGCAACCAACTTTGAAAGTTGAGAGGGAGGGGGCATTGAAAAGGGGGCAAACAGATAATAGGACCAGAAGCTCTTGCGAGACGTAAGAACAAAGAGGCCCACGAATGAAATGTGAACGGCGACAAGCAAAGGAGCAAGCACACTTTAAAGCAAGATAAGTTTTAAATTTATTTATTTATTTAATTTAGGAAAAGCAAGAGAAGTTGGGTAGAACCTGCACGTATACTTGCTTTTCTTCTTTTTTTTTTTTTTTTTGGGCATTCACACTTCCAAAGGGCAAAAACCCCTTTCGAGAGAAAATCATTATCACCACCTATAAATATACCGACAGGACAATTTTTTGATTGCCTCCATAAGGCTGACTGAGTTTTTCAGTCTTTCACTCAATTGCACATTTGATTTTCTTATTGTCTTCATAAAATGTAAGAAATGATTAGAGCAACGGCAACCGAGTTTTAGGTGGAGCAGCAAATCTGGGACATCTAACCGTGGGTCCCAACATCACCCCACCTAAAACCAGCTTAGAATTTGTACGTTCATTTAACCCTAAGGTTTTTTGCAATAAAGAAAAGTTTGGGTCTTTTCGAAATTCGGGTAATTTTCATGAATGGGGCATTTTCCTATACCACACATACGGGATAATTACTGAAGACCCCCTAATATGTGCACCTAAGAATGTTCAAATAAAATCGGTAAAGTATAATAGTTCGAACTCACATCTTAAGTGAAGAAGACGAAGCTGCTTTCAGCTTTGAGCGAATTTCATGTTTTTTGTAACAATAATTCCTTACTATTGCATACTCTCGGGATCAAATTCAAAGTGTATTTTGAGAAATGTGAGGTGCAATGATATCCTATCAACTACATTATGGATTAATTGCATATTGTGCTTTTTATTTCTTCGTTAGCTATTATGTAATTGTCAATAATAGCCAATGGGCTGTCTACGAAATATCTTTTTCACTTCCATTAGGCTTGGATTCTTAATTATATTACCAAAATACCCTTTTTTTCTCTTTGCTCCCTTTCCTCATAATAGTATATTGATTGTAATTAACGATATCAATACCATTATTAACCTAATTCTACCGGACTTCCTTTACCAAATATCTAACAAGTGGTTTAAATAACGGCTTGCGGCGAGGCTCGCTAGTGTCACCCGGTACTAACGGGTCGTGTGAACCCACATAGCGTAAGCGAAAGGAGGCTCGATGGATCTTGGACATATATATAGTAAACTTAGGACTTGCACATTCAATAAGAACATGTCATATGCTCAAAAAGTAACTAACATCTTACGTAGTTAAAAAAGAAAAATGAGTCTCAAGCTTGAAAAATTACTAATATTTTATTATAAAAAAAAGTGTAGACGTTCATTCAATTTATTTTGCAATTCAATATTTAGGTATACGTGGTATACGTGGTCCCTCCGCTTTTTTTTTTTTTTTTTTTTTTTTTTTTTTGTTTTGTTTGGGGGGTGTTCATTAGATGAGATGATCACGAGAAGTCACAAGGAAAGGCTCCTTAAAAAACGGGGCAAAAAGACAAGCATGTGAGGGTAAAAGAGCCGAAGGTGCTTGGCGTGGGCAACATGAAAACACATTAGATCATGGAGGCTCGCTGGCTATCAGGCGGCTTGTGGGAATGAGTCTCCCTATGTTTTAGACTTCCAAGAAAGATGAAGAGAAAATATGACACCAGCCACATTATTAATAACAATTTGATATAAATACGAAGATATTTGATTTTATTTATCCCTATGAATAGATATATTTCTCCACCTTGTGCATGCTGAGTTTTGCTATTGAATATCATATGGTGGACTAATCAAATGTGAATCATAGCCCGTCCCAACATACCCCACCCCCGTCTCCGGCCCCCGCCCCCCAAAAAAAAAGTCAAAGGTCATTTTCTATGCGCCAAACATCTTTAGTTTAACTTAGATAAAATCTAATCGTGGAATAGGATGTCATGGTGGTGAATATATATCTAAGATATCCTATCTATGCTTGGTCAGGATCATTCTTCGCGGATACGATATTCAACCTCCTTCAATAGGTTCTCTCGCTTTAACATCTCCCAACTCAATAGGTAATTAGTGTCACATTATGCTAATAATTCGTGTCGTTTGGTATCAGGGATAAAATATTTTGACTAGATTACAGAATCTCAGACCGTGCTGTATGAGGTTTATATTCCTCCTAGTTAATTCATTTGTTTATTAGAGCCATGTTCCTCGTCTCATGTAAAAGTCACATCCCTGCCCAAACAAGATATTTCATGCCCTTCAACCAAGTTGGCAATATGATAACAATCTTGCATTATAAAGACGTATGAACAAATCCCAAATTTCCAAACAGGTAAAGTCAAGATCCCCGAGGGGCCAATCATCTATTTAATTTAAATCCCAATTGAGCCTCAGCATAAATTATCCCAATTTAGGCGAAATGCACTTTAGTTTGGGGCGTTGAAGCTAATGGGGCACGGTGGCCTGACCTATGCATAGGCGGTGCACCAAGAAAAGTCGCAGTTTTCCCAGAGCGGCCCCGGGGGGGCGGGGGGGTCAAACAAGGGGGGCAGGTGCATTCCCTCCTTTGGCCAACGCCGAGATCTGTCATTTCCTTCGCCATGAGAAGAGAGCCATTTTCAACCATATGATCGGGTCAGATTTTTACGTCCAGATTATATGCCTTAGAAGGTGTTAGGAACAAAAAGTACTCGAGAGTAGAGAGAGAGAGAGAGGGAGAGGAAGAGGGAGAGAGGGAGTCCGAGAGCGTTTTGATTTTGAAGGAAAGACGGGGACAAGAGCCATTTGGTAAGCGGCCAACAGAACACATTTTTGTCTCGGTTGGGTGCTCTCTGTCATTCAATGCGTATTTTATTGAATTTTCTCTCCCCAGGAAACTGCCCTGTTCTAACCTCTCTATTATTTCCTGTCTCTCTCTCTGTCTCTCTGTCCCTCTCTCTCTTTTGGGTTGCCTTGTAAATTACAGATTACTGTTCTCTTTAATCTCTCTCTTCTCTCTCTCTCTCTCTCTCTGTTCTCTAGCATTTCATTTCTCTCTCTCATATTCTTCATCCCAAGGCCTTCTTTCTATCTCCCATTTGCTAAGCGGCTACTTATTCTTTTGCCCTTTTTTCCTTTCGTTCTCTTCCTTATTTTCTCCGCAAAGCAAAGGAGAACGCCGAGGGGATAGGCGCAGAGGGATTGGAGCCCTTCGCCTTCCGAGACCCAGATTTAGATCCATGTTTTAGCTCCGTTTTCAGCTCAAAGGTACAATCTTTATGCTCTTCTCGTGAAGATTTTTTAATTTATAGATGATCGGTAAATTATAGCTGAGGATTCCGTTTTTTTTTTTTTTTTTTTTTGGTTCAAAATCTTTTGGGTTGTTTTTTTGGGGTGCTTTGTAGATGTTTATTTTGTTTTGATGGTTGACCGTGAACAGGATTTTTGTCTTAGATATGGGTTCGATTTGTTTGGACGAAGCAGAGGTGAGCTCATGGGAAGTTTTGAGCTTCAGAACTTAGGAGTTTTGATTGCTTTTGAGTTTTTTTTTTTTTTTTTCCTTTGGCTAGCTTGTTAAGTGCTTTGACTTGTCAAACGATTCATCTGAGCTGTTACTTGATGAGAAATGGCTGTGTAGATCCTTGAATTTTTTTTTTAATGGAAAATAAATCCTTGTATTTCCCAGCGGATCTCTTTGTGTTTTCCTATTTCCGTTAATTTTTTTTCCATGCTTAAAGACTGCAAAAGTTACGCTTTTTCCTGGATTATTTCTCAAATGTCATGACTAAATGATGGTATTAGGTGCAGGATTTTAAAAATTCAAACTTTAGGTAGGAGGCGATACAGCAGCAATTTTTCTCAGCTTCTGCTAATTTCCATTACCTGTTCGGATTCTGATACAATTTTTTCTTTTAATAAAGTTGTCTGTTGTTATACCATGAGCCCAGGTTGCCCTTTCCCTTCCTTTGATTCTTATGATTGTTGAAAATTTTTCTCTTGTAATCTGTAAGTGGCATTTTCTTTTCTTAGGAAAAAGCAGTTTATCCATAGCTGTCTGATTTGGACTTGCTAGATTGATGCCACAGATTGTATCATTTTATCATAAAGGATTCCTCAGAAGTTCTAAGCACTGCTGCCTTGTAAATTAGGTGGCCTTTGATGGAGCTGGGCAAATTCACAAGCTTTTGTAGTGTCCAGGCTTGAATGGCGGATGTTGTTGAGCTTCAATTTTCAGTTAAAATAAAGTAGATGAAGTTTCTTGGCCCCAGAAACTCTTTAGAAGAATGAGATCAAAAGAACGTATGTGAATGCTGATAAGACAGATTCTTAATTGCTCTTTTATGTAACCAAAATGTGTCCATTTGAACATTTGCTTAGTGTATCCTATTGAGTAACAAGTAGGAATTTCAACCTAATCACTAAGGGAAGATCTTAGTTGATGATATTTAAGCAATCAAAGAGTCTATTGCTTAATGGGAGTGTAAGCATATATGCAACATTTTCACGTTCTTTGTAAGTGAAATGCTGACTTTGATATTTATCTTTGTCCATCCTGTCATTGCAGATATTCTATCGCAGTTTGGACCAGGTTGATACCTCCTAGAGTTGGTGTGACGACTCTGCCTTCACAACATAATTTGTGCTGAACTATGTCAGCCCCGATGCAAGGGCAGAGGGGTATGAGCAGTTCCTTGGCTGCAGGTTTTGAGTTTGAACATGGATCTTCATCAAATAGTGCTGCGGTAGATCAGCAGCTCTGTTGGAATAATATGCTGAATCAGGCAGACAGCCGAGTGGTGGACTACATTCCACCACCAAATAATAACATTACCTTTCTGACCTCTATTGGTCATGACCTGCCAAACTTGGCCAACTGGGGTCCAGGCGGAGCCAGTTCTAGTGACATGCATCCTGAAATTGGTAGCAATGAACGGAAAACAGAACATTCATGGCCAGCTTCAGTAAGTGCCTATGGTGGACCTGGTCCTTTACTGGAAGATCAGAGATTCGAGCAACTGGGTAGTGTTCGTCCATTGGATAATGTTAGTATGAACCCTCTAGTGATTCATAGTTCCAGTTCTAGTTCAATGCCACCAAATCTTAATGTGCCAGCTGGTTTTGTTGGCCATGGTAGTGAGAGTTCGCCACTTTTGGAATGCCCTAATTTGTACAAGCCCAGTAGGTCAGGTGCCCAATGGCTTCCAGCTGGTAATAGCTCTGATCCTTTTATGGTTGCTTCTAGCAGTGGTGCTGGAAATTTCGGCGAAGACAATGATGGGAGACCTGGCAGCCTGTTGGATGGTCGCCGTATACCTTGTAAAAGGAAGTCGTTCGAAGGACACATTGGTCCATCTTCTAATGTCGGGAGCTCTAGTTATTTGCAAAATGTGGAAGCTAATGCTTCCAATCTTCTGATTGGCCGGAATTTTGATGGTACCACGGTTTCATCTTCTGTTCCAGAACAGGCAGACCCAAGAAGTGGATTGGGTCTGAGAGGAGCCAGTTCTCGTAGTCTGCCCGATTTAAGCGCTGCAGGAAGTGCAGAAAACATGCAGAGAAACTTTGGGGTGAGGGTAAATGCTTTGGGTCAAAACATGTCCACTCCCCCCATTTCATATTCTGCCGGTACTGCAAATGGTGTTTTTAACCACGGTTTTGCGTCTAACCAGCCATCTTCGAGACTTCTAACAATTGATCCTTCATTGGACTTAAGGCCAATACCTGTAGCCAGTGACACAAACGTGCAACACCAGACTAGTGTACTTCCTGTTCCAACTTTGCCACCCAGTGGGTCATCAATTCGATGGAGTAGAGCTCTTGTTTCACGAGCTTCTGGTTCATCTAGCGCGGTTCTCTCAGGAAATAGAGATGCTGGATTGCATGATGAATCCAGCTCAAGCAGCAATGGGAGAAACATTTTAGAGCAGTCCATGTTTGTTCCCTCTAGTGAATCGGGAAACTCGGTTCCGAATCCTTCTGTTAGGAGGAGTGCTGGTGGAAGCAGTGGCATTCCTGTAAATATTGCTTCTAGTTCTCGAAGTGGCCCAAGTTCAAGCCGCCAATCATCCCATGGTCATTGGGCACCTCATCACAATCGTCATCCGCCATGTCCTCAGAGGGTATCTGAAATTGTTCGCCGGTCTTTGATGTCTTCTATGGGTTCTGAACCGGAAGGCCAAAGTAGCTATGCTGCACGTGGCTCAGGGCCTCCTGCTTCTTCACCAGAGATTCTGCTTTCATCTAGATCTGGTTTCCAGGGTCAGGCGATTCCTTCCAGGTCAACACATTGGACAGAGAGACAAGTAGATGGTGCAGTGGGTTTTCCCCATCCCATGCGAAGTTTAGCTGCTGCTAATGAAGGGCGAAGAAGGCTTGTATCCGAGGTTTGTTTAGCTTTCATTTCTATCCTGAGTTCTCACTATTATTTGTTGAAAACTGGAGCTGTTGTAAAGTTTTAGGTGATCCATCCCTTAAAACCTGTGGTATTCGCACCCATTTTCAGTATCTTCTAGTTTTAGTGTGGATATTGTTTGACATGCTAGTATTATATGTGAACTTTTTAAGATGATGCTGAAGAACTATTTTACCTACGACTTTGCTTCCCTTTGCACCTTGATCTTTGGAGCTTACCATGTTTCCATGTACAGGTGCGAAATGTCTTGGATTTAATGCGCCGGAGTGAGGGCTTGCGTATTGAGGTCAGTCTCGTATGATTTGTTATACTTTGAAATTGTATTTTTTATAGGACAATGGACTGGTTCATATTAAACAATTGCACTGAGCTAGTGAGGGGGAAAGCAAGCAAAGTGAATAATCAGGGAATGTCATTAATGGTATTTGGATGAATGTTGTTGAAATAAACAGCTGCTAATTGTTGGTCTTTTGCATGGGATATAGACATGGAACTTTGTATTTGTATTGAAGTCTTTGAGTTACTGAGTTGAAATTTCGATACTGTTCCTGCCTTATAGGCTGAGCTTTAACAATTACTTACGAAACCTTGACTAGGCAAAGTGTCTAGATAGAGTCTCTACTTCTCATAAGGGAAGAGGCAGCGAGTAATATTTTGCTCACTAAATGAAACTATGAGCGTTGAAATTCACTAGTCAGTGCCAAAAAGGATGGATCCTCGAGGTGGATGTAATCTACACTACATAATTATGCAGTAGCTGGGGTAAAATTAATTATTTCTTTCTTTGATGTGAAAATGTTATCTTATAACAGATAAACAAACACATTATTCCTCATAGTATCTGTCAGTCAACAAGGATTCCTTCCCAAGCCCCTTCCTCTTTTTAATTGGAAGAATATGTAGTTGACTGACCATCATTTCTAAGATAGCTGCATGAACCATAAGTGGTTGCTTGGAACTTTTTTCTTTATCTGTTCTCAAGTTTCTTATACAGAATGCAAGTAGATGCAATTTTCTGTTTGCTAGCACAAAATACACTTGATGGATTCCAACATGAAATCGTCTTCTGTTATCATCTTGTTTAAGGTTTTAATTATGTCTCATAAGGACTGTTGTTGCATAAGTCTAGCTCTTGGATGATGAAGAAGCGAAATCATCATTTCGGAAATAGGCTCTGAAGCTTGATGAAATTTTCGAGATGGGTTAATAGGGAGTTTCCTCTAGATTGCTAGGACTGCGTATATATCTGATAGAAGTTGCTTTTATGCTTGATGTAGGACTATATGCTCCTAGAGCAGTCAGTATTTTTTGGGATGGCTGATATCCATGACCGGCATAGGGATATGCGCCTTGACGTTGACAACATGTCCTATGAGGTGAACCAAGGAGTTGCTCTCAGGTACTCATTTTCTCTAGACTACAGATTGTATTCTAATGTACTATTGCTACTTTCAGGAGTTATTGGCTCTCGAAGAGCGCATTGGAAACGTTAGCACTGGATTGAATGAAGAAACCATATCAACTCATCTGAAACAGCGGAAGTATGCCATTCCTGTGTACTCTGATAATGAGGTTGAGCCTTGCTGTATTTGTCAGGTAACTGAAGATATCCTGTATGTTTACATTCTGTCCTTGGTTGAAGAAACATTACTAAATTGTCTAATCTAAGTGGGTCATATTGTTACCTGGAATCATGCGGCATCAGTTTTTTGGCCCTTCATGTTTGATTCTGTATAACTTTTAATAATCTGTTGGTTTCCAATGACCTAGGTTGTTCTACTTTACCTTTGCTGTTTGCTAGTCTGTGAGTTGTGTGTGCACACAGTATCTTCTCTGAAAAAATGCTGTATCCATTCATCACTTACATTCTTTCACATGATCAACAGGAAGAATATAATACTGGAGAAGACCTAGGCACCCTGGAATGTGGACATGATTTTCACAGAGCTTGTATTAAACAGTGGCTGATGCACAAGAACTTGTGCCCCATCTGTAAAACAACCGGTCTGAACACATGAGAAGGAACCAAAGATCTTCCTATACCTGTTCTTAGTCCTCTACTCAATTTGACCGAGAAGACAAACAGATGCATACCGTGAAATGGCTTGAGGATTCTGATATTTTGGCAGGATTAATGAATCTTTAAATGTTTTCATTCTTCCATTTGAAGCTAGACCATGAACCCATGCAAAGGGTTAAAAATGCTGGAGGTTTGCGTTTCTTGAAGTTCTAAGACCTCCTAGTATGGCCAAAGAATTCTTTTTCATGGGGTGGTTTCATAGAATCTAGTTTTCCCAACATTTGAAGACATTAATTACTTGTTTATGATGTTCTTTTCATGGCCTTAACTTGGCTTAGGCCTCTGGAATATTGAAAGCTACCTTCTTCAGAATCAAATGGATAAAATCTTGTTTTTAGAGCTGAATTATGCTCTTTTGTTTGCATGTTTACTTATTTACTTGTGTGAGAAAGAAACTATTTAGTGATTGTTGTCATGCCAAGCATTTCTTCAGACTTTCTCCGTGAAAGTGACTGATCCGTTGCATGTATGCTTTGATATTTGTACAGTATTGACTTTTGGTAAAGGCATCTATATCTTCCTGAAATGATGCATGGTGATCATCTTTCAACCTCTGAACGTCATTTTAGTGTTATTCCTATTTTAGTTCCTGAATTCTGCGTAGTTGTCAATGAAGGTACCACATTAAAGACTAGGCTGTAAATACTTTTGTGGATGCGTGTCTAGTTTTATGCCAGTAGCACAAAAGATCTTGCTATTTTCAAGACAGTTCTTAATTTGGAAGACGATCATAGGTTTGTAATGGCGCTGTCAGTCTCTCTTCATTGGTTGGAGTCTAAATTGGAGATGGAGGATGAGCATATCCTTCAGGATTTAGGTTGCTGTTGTGGGTGAAGTTTCGCACATGAATCGGATTAAGCTTAGCTTTGTTGCAAATGGCCATGAGATCCGATAGTGGCATCCTCTCGACTTATGGCCACTCGATTCTATAGTTGCATCAGTTGCATCCTCCTTAGAAGTGAGCAACACGACCCATCTGAACCAGGCAGTTCTCGGAGGGATTAGTTCGGTTTCTGTTTCCAATAAATTGGAACTGGTGATTTTTAGTCTGGTTTGTGTATCTAGGAGTGGAGTCGTCCTCCGGACCGTCCGGATGAGACTGATTATTCTTATTTCTTATTTTTATTTCTGAAAATCTTTAAAGAAAGAAACCCTGATGCTCTTTACTTTAGTCTTTCCTTCTCTTTCCAGTTTCCTTTATGCCCTTCACGCCTTTCCCTCTCGGCTCTTTCCCATCCCTCTCACTCTCACTCAGCTCACAAGAGTAGTCCCTCTTCATTTGCTCCCTGTTACCTTGTCTCTCTGTCCTCCTGGAGCTTCGTCGTTCACAATTTAGGTAAAGTTTCCATTTCTTTGAGTTCATTTTTGGTTTTGCTTGTCATGAGCTTCTCAGGTTTCTCCAAGCTCGCCTTGTGCTACCCCAGCACAGGGTCACAGCAAAGGCCTGCACAAGTTCACGCTGCAGAAGAATTTGTTGAGCGAGTCCTGCAGCGAGCTCTTACCGTTGGGCCTCACCTTGTTGGCAAAGTGCCAAAGCGAGATGACGGTGTCCATGGGTTCCTGCATTCCTTCTATTTTGGTTCCTGATTCCTAGGTGGGTTTCAGATCGGAGTAGGAATTGATCGCCCCTAATCCTCCCTGGTATGCGAAAAGCTCAATTCAATTTCACTGTGTTCTTGTCAGCAGTTCATTTGTTATCATTTGCAACGATATTGGAGAAATGTCTCTTCTTGTGGAAAAGGCTCAACTCAGCATTGTCTTGGGCGTTTTCGAGGCGCCGTGGTGGTTATAACTTAATGGTTATTGCCAACCACACAAGGGCTATCTCTCAGCTCTGAACTCACTACATTTTGGAAAATGCTGCGCCTCCCCACATTATCAACTTTTGGGAACGGAAGCCAAAGAAGCAAGCGGTGGAGAGAACACCGTGCATGAAAAGAAAATTGTGATGAATAGGAAGTTGATGACGATGGGGAGGCCGGCAAAAAGGATGATAATGAGCGCATCTTCAAGCACTTTAATCCAATCGATTGTCGTTCCGAAGATCCCACATTCAAGTCCAACTAGTTCCGTTCTGAATCCACCCGTGAATCATGCTCGCCTAGGACTTACAGGCGAGCTTCTGGCTTCACCCTCTTCCCGTCTAAAGAGCACCTTAAAACTCTAATGACAGAAAGTCGGACAGTCATTTATAAAAATTCGAATTTTAAAAACATATGTTGATCAAGCTTCCTTTATAAACATACTATCTACTTTTGATCAATCGAAATAGAAGAAGACCCACACCTTCACAGTCGCAAGAGTGAGCAAAAAGCTATCGCTCATCTCTGCTTAACGTATTACGATAGCACTATCAGGATTAGAGGAAGTTAAGTTGGATTAGTGTAGCTCTATTTAGAGCAAGTAGGGCATGAAAGAAAGAAAGAAAGGAAAAGACTGAATTTATTGCTATAAGGGTGACATCCTTGAATTAATTCATTGAGGTATTGTTCGCTTTGATCTGCCATAAGCCTCATGGTTTTGTCCTTTGAAGTACAAGTGGGCACCTTTCTAGGAAGTCATTTATCCTAGGCATTTCAAAGCTAAGTCAAAGGTCCTTTAATTATTTTCTGTTTTTACATATATATTCGAGAATCTCTTTCCCTATGTTTAGTATATAGTTTGGTTCATTCATGTCCCTTTCACCATCCTAGAAGCCTACTAGGAGCCGCTCCTTGTCCAAGCTAGGAGTTATCGGTTCCTAACCCGGTCCAGTCCAATGAAACAAGTCACTTTGTCTTTCCACTACTTGATGCTATATGAAGAAATTTTTTAAAAAAAGTCGGTTACTTTTTTTTTAAAGAAATAATAAAAAAGTATATATAATCGGTCCGGTTTGATTTCCTCTTGAAATTGGGAATTAAATCGCTTGGACATTGGTTCCACTTTTAGGAATTGAGAACCGGATCGACATTCCCAAGAATTGGACAAAATTGACCAATTAAATCTAGTCTGGATGGTTCCCAATTCGGACAATCTAATTTACACCCCCTAGTCTAGGCCCTCTAGCCCCAACAACCATTCTTTATTCTTATCTAATTGGGTTGTTACAAGCACAAACCAGCTTTTGTGTGATTTATCCTCGAACCATACACCTATTGGAGGAGGTCCCACCCTCACATCATGTTGTGACATCTCTAGATTAACTCAAGGAGATATTGTCCGCTTTAACCTGTCCCATATTGAGCCTCATGGTTTTGACTCCGTGTGATTTATTTTCGAACCATATACCTATTGGACGGGGTCTCGCCTTAACACCATAATGTGACATCATTATATTAACTCCGGGGGGGGGGGGGGGGTATTGTCCACTTTGACCCATCCCATATCGAGTCTCATAGTTTTATCCTTTATCAGACAGGTAAGCATCTTCTTAAGAAATTACCCATCTTGGGAGTGCTCCCACCTGAGCGCACTTAACTTTGGAATTCCCAAGCTATATATTACTATTACGTCAAAAGGCATATCTATGAGTTAATTCCAGTTTTCACATAGATATTCCAAAATCATTCTTTTTGTTCGATGTACAATTGGATTCATTCTGTTGACACCTAAATTTTGACGATCCATTTAGTCATTTATTGCATTAAAAAATTATGAGTTAATTTTATCCCCGAAAAAAATAGTTAATTACATAGCATATAGTTTTAGGTGCATTTATTATAATTTGCTTTTACATTGGCCGGTGATGGATGGGTTCGAATTAATGCTTCAGAAACTTTTTGATGAGTCGGGCTAACCCACGAAGAGAGCAAATTGGCCCAAGTCCGTATTTTTGGGGAGATTTTACGGATTTTTCTTTGTGAGATTTTAATTCAAAGACAAATATTGCGTTTGGAAATACAAATATTGCGTTCGGAAAAGAAATTCTTGTGGATATGGTTTTGGAAAATTAAAAACCTTAATCTGTGGCCTATAAATAGATTAATACGCATAGGGGTTTGGGGGAGACCACACAATTGAGAACACACGGCCGCAAAAAAGAGAGAACTCACGTTCTCTCCACGGAGAGAGAGGCAATACCGAGGGGAAGACTCCTTTTTCACGAAAGTGCCGATAGAGCAAAGTCAAAATACCATTCCAGCCGTCTTTTTAGCGTTGTGCAACCTCAGTTTTTCATCCGCAACGCCTTGTTAATGAGTGCTACCCTATTGAGCTGTCGCTGACACCATGGTTTGACGTGCCTGAGTTGTGTCGAGTTCCCCGATGTGCTGCCCTCATCACGTTTAAAGCTCTTGGTTTGTGGAATCTCCAGTGAATTGCTCCGACAGATTTAATCCCAACCCTGAGCACACCACCAAGAGTTGTTTCATCGCGCTGAGAAGCATCACCGCAAAAAAAAAAAAAAAAAAAAAAAAGCCTTGTTGCGATCTATCTAGCACGGACACGCGACACGACACGAGTGTCCGACACGACACGATACGTCGACACGTCATTTCTAAAAAATAGAGAATTCGACACGTTGCGACACGTTGAATATTAAATAAATATTTTTATTTTTAATTAATTTGATTTAAATTCATAAATAAATAAATAAAGCTTATAATGAATTTACACTAATAATATTAATAAATCAATTCATTTGAAATTTGAAAGATATATTTATAACTAAGGCGAAACATGTTTTTAATTTTAACAAAAATTATTGATAAAACTAATAATTACTAATAAAAAATTAGAATCAATTTATTTAAATAAATTCATGATTTTTTAGAATGATCAAAATTTATCATTATTCAAAATTCAATACTTTTATTTTTCGAAATTATTTTTCAATTTCATTTATTTAATTTTTCTATAAAAAAATTCTCAAATCCACTCTTTCTTTGTTTTGTCCATTTCCCTCCACCCCAAACTTATTTTACTTTTTTCCCTCCCAAAACCCTGACAGACAGGCTGTCAGCCTCACTTCCCCTCTCCCCCAAAACTCACAAACACGCCATCGTCCCCCTCTTTTTATTATTTTTTTATTCCTTTATCACGAACCCTAGCGACCCTCTTTTTCCTCCTCCTTCTACTGCTCGCACAAAAAACACTGGACCAAGAGGTCCAAGACAAACACGCAAACAGCAGACCACGCTCCCCTCTCCTCGTATCATTTCTCAGCTTCCGACGATGGAGCGGACGCGACGCCGAGGAGGAGGAGATGCCGTCGCCGCCGCCGCCGCTACCGCCGCTCGGCGCCCCCTCGGGCCCCGATCCCTTCCTCTTCTCTTCCTCTCTCTGGCCGTCTCTTGCCGCCGCCGCTGCCGCTGCTCGGCGCCCCCTCGGGCCCCGATCCCTTCCCCTTCTCTTCCTCTCTCTGGCCGTCTCTCGCCGTCGCTCGCGGCCTCTGCTCCCTCCCCCTCCCTCGCCTCCACCCGGAGTCTTCCGGACACGCGTCGACACGCGTGTCGAGAAAAGTTGACCGCGTGTCGGAAAATCCGACACGCGTTGACCGCGTGTCCGAGCGTGTCCGAGCGTGTCGACGTGTCCGACACGCTCCGACACGTGTCGGACACGACACGGAAGCACGGGCAACGTGTCCGTGCTTCATAGGTTGCGATCCGTCACCGACTTTTGCCCCGTGATCTCTCTGGGTTGAGCACCAGTGAAGACCTGCCGTCCAGAAGAGCCGGACCACTAGTGGCTACCCTCATCGATGACCCTAGCCTCGACAACTCGCTACTCAGATTGTGCCGTTGAATTTCTTTGTTTTGCAGGCTGACTTGTGCGCCGGTGACCAGGTGGCCATGTCCCTATGATTCTTGAGTATATCGTCCGTGAAGAAATTCACCCGTGTTCACACTTCGGCGTCCATCAAGTCACGACACTACCGGTTGAAATCAAAGAAGAAAAATACGAGAATTCTCGATGGAATATTTGAATTCACGGCCACTCATGGAGTTCACTCGAAAAGTTATAGCCAAAGGACGAACACGTGGGAAAGAATTGGCCTCTATGTAGCCTGAGGCGGTGGAGATTTGGTTTTTGGTGGGAGAGGGGGGTTAGATAAAAAATAGAAATATAAGGGTGTATGGCTGCAAGGGAAACGCTTACAGTAAGGAGATTCGAGGGTTTGGGGTCTAATTCTTTAATCTTATGTATTGCGTTGGTCCTTGCCACGCATTTGTTTTGATTTTGCAGTCAATCGAGCACCACACCGTGAATTACCAGCTCAAGCATCCCAAGCTGAGATGCCTCGCCGGCTTGCTCTGAAGCACAGTTGGTCATCACGAGCTGGCCACCGTTCGAAGACCAAATTTGGAAGCAAATATTTGGGATAGGTAAATTTTGTCTATTTTAATTTCTGAAAATTTTGTTTCCTTATTTGATATATTCATTGGTGCACATGATGAAAATTCCCAATATGCCATGATATTTGCAACTTGAGTAGTCTTCTAAATTAGGAAATCTTCCTAATTTCGCAACATGCATATGATTGACGGTCCGATTTCATGCTCGAAATATGACTTGCAATCGCACGGAAAAGTCACCAATCCGATCTCACGCTCGAGATATGATTTGTGATTTTGTCTAAAATTGGCCAATCAATTTCATGTGCAAGATAGGATTCGTCAATTTATTTCCAAAATTAAATGGACATTGATGATATTTTGCTGGATTTGTTGCCGTGCTGATCTTGATGCCTCTATTTGTTTGCTCCCGTAAAAGAAAAAAAAACATTTGAGTTAGATTAGATGCATGTTAAGATATTACTTGGATTAGGGTTATTTTGCATGTCAAGAATAGGAAATTTATTTATTTCTAATTTCTTAAATAAAAATACCAAAAACATAAATTTAGGATGTTAGATTTTCGTTTCACTGATTTAAATTGTATGTTAATTATTTGATAGTCTTAATTTCGAATTTTTATTAAAAAATGCAAAAAAAAAATTCTTAGGACAAATTAGTTTCGATCTCTAGGATAGATTGCATGCTTTATAAGAAAATAAAAAATGTCATGTGCATGTCATATAAAATTAGGTTCATGAAATGCATATTAGATTGTGGTCAGGTCCATTTAGCTAGAAATTGATTACCATTAGAGTTAAGTCATTACATTAGTTTAGATTGCATTTTTTTTACTCATGTCACATAATTTAGGTTATATTGTCATGTCATATCATTTCATGTTAGATTAGAAGCATTGCATTGCATAGGGATTTGATTCTCATTAATTAAGTGAAAAAGAAAAAAAAAATTGCCTGTTAATTAGAAATGACATCTAGGGTTGTTGATGTGAATTCTGATCTAACAACACAAATGCTTTCGTTGTTATGAGATAAGTCTTGCAATTTATTTATTGTTTTACTTGGGTGTTAAATTGGTGGTTTGCGCATCCGCATGATCACTTCACATGTTAGGGAAATAGATTTAAAATCAATTTAAGCTACCTACAAAAAATATTTTTTGAAAATAAAAGAATGGTACCAAAAGGGCATTAGAGAAATATAATGTAACAAAGTCCTCTTACCCATAATCTCTAGTTCGTAGGAGTGAAGTAAAACTCCCGTTACTTTACTTGGGTTTCTAATTGACCTACAAAAAAATATATTAGTTGCGACTCCTAGATAAAATCTATCTGCATGTTAAGAATTTGAACATATACTGCGAATTGGTATGGGCTTGGGAGAGCCCGAGCTAAGTCTAGGCTTAGCAATCAATTAGCCAAACCCTAGGTGGTTCACCCGAAAAATTTAGGTCGCGACACATTCCTACCCCTTTTACTATTCTCAAATCTTGGCAAGAGCTACTTTTTGTTCAAGCCCTCTAAAATAAGTGACACTCCCTACCCTCATTGGACCGGTCATTACAATAAGCATGGAGGTCCATTTCATCTCTTGTGAGGGAATCACTTCTAGTTATAAACTTCGATTTTTTTGAGAGGTATGGCATCTATACCTAAATGACTCTTGGAAACCATAATAACCTCAAAAAATTGTGTTCTGTCAATGAGGATGTGATAAAAAAAATTGGCAAATTTGATGTTTGGTAGTTGTAGCAAGTCAGAATGCAATCTAGCAACCAAATCCTTCATTGACTACAGGGGAATAGAGATTTAACATTTCTCCTACCTAGGCATATCCCACTGTCATGCAAGATGATTTCTTTGTTCATGCAATTGTTAGAAATAAAAATCACATGCGGAAAACATAACCAAAAATAAACAAACCTCTAGCCATTGTTCAAAATTGCGTTTGTCTGAAATTCATGGAGATTTAGCAAAATGTTGGGCACACTTTATTAACCCAATTACCTCGTGTATTGATGGTGTATTCCAAATGAGAGAGTTTGCGTTAGACCTTGTGATTACCCTTAAGAAATGAATGATCATTCTTTTTATATACCGTCTCCTATCAAGGTGGTTATCAAATGAGCGGTTGTCATAAAGAGGTATGGAGTGTGAAAAAACTACATGTGGAAAAATCACTACTTTAAAGAGAAAACATGGGTCTAAAAATGAGAAATCACATTATGTATGTATGTATGTATGTATGTATGTATGTATGTATAACATTATCCCACTTGATCCTAACATTTTCATCATACAGATTATCCGACCAAATCCACCAAAAACTTTATGCTTAAAGAAAAGAAACAAAACATATGAATCATAGTGACATGTTCTCTAAGAGCGAGTAATATCTTCTATGTATCATAATGTATCTTATTTCTTTAATGTCAGCCTATATGTGATAACACATCTTAATGAATAAATCATATGTTTATTCAAGAACCAATGATAGATATTTTTCTCATAAATAATAGAATGAGTACACCAATATTGAGAATCCACATTACAACCGAATAAGAGTTGCATACAACGAAAATCGTCCATATGCTGACAAATCGCATGATGGGACCTATTCCCATACTAGTTACATGATCCTTATACTTTATTGGTTAAAGGATCAGCTATCATTAATTCAGTGCTAACGTGTTCTATGGTCACTTTATTCTCCTTACCACATTCTGTTATGGCTAAATACTTAATGTCAATATGCTTATTTCGATCGCCACTTTTGGCATTTATAGCCATAAAAACTGCAGTTGAATTGTTATAATATATTCTTAATAGCCTAGAAATATAATCAATAATTCTAAGCTCAAAAATGAAACTTGTCAACCAAATACCATGTGAGGTAGCCTCAAAATAAGAAATGAACTCAACCTTCATAGTGGAAATAACAATCAAAGTCTGCTTCACACTCATTCATGACACGGCTCTGCCGGCTAACATAAAAATGTATCCAGATATTGATTTTCAAGAATCAACACAACCTGCGAAGTCCGCATCTGAATATCCAACTACTTTCAAGTTGTCAGTCTGTCTATACATAAGCATGTAGCCTTTGGCACCTTAAAGGTATCTCATCATTTTTTTTGCAACTTTTTAGTGGTCCATACCTAGATTATTCTGATATCTTCTTAGCATTCCTACAACAAAAGCGATGTTAGGTCGAGTGCAAACATGAGTATACATCAAGCTTCCGACAGCAGAAGCATATGGAATGTTATTCATGTGCATGACATGGTTGTACGTATAGAGCCACCTGTCCTTGCCAATGCTAAGACATGGGGACAATGAGTCCAAGATGGCACGGTGCCATGTCTCGTGGGTTATAGTCCATGTGGATGATGTACGTCTGGCGTTCTTCAGATTCCAACATCACAAAGCTAGTCACGGTCGACGATACAATTAGCCATAAAAACATGATTCACGAAGCCGAACTAGATCGATTCATCGCCCTGCTAGTCATGGGACTCATGTCTGATGAAAGAGGGCTAAAAGAAGGTGCTGAGAGGTGAGCTACTTGCACATTTCAGATGAATGTGCATGATCTTATTTATAGAAAGACTCGTCTGTCTCTTTCTTTTTGTTGCTTCTGTTCAGAGGGAGGGAAAGAACCGGAAGTTTGATGCTCTCGGAAAGTCCCTTACTGTTAATTGGTTTCATATGCTTTATTCAAGATCTGAAAATTACACTGGACTCGCACTTTTTGATTATGTTATGGATTTGATCATTAAGATTACTCCTTATAACCAGATTTTAGATACTGATTTTATTATTTAATGTGGACAGATTGACACTTCCAATTAGTTTGAACTGTTACCGGAGTGGATAGCTACTTTAAAGAAGCCTTTTGAAAACCGGGGCAACTTCTGATGTATCCGTTCCAAATTTAAACTGGAATTTTGTAAGGACACCCAAAGTTGACATTTTATAGGTTACGCTTAATTATTCTATGCTAATGTTCTGTTTTTTTTCCTTTTATTTAGTCTTCCCACTTTTTTTTTTTTTTGACTTTTTGTCCGTATCAATCGTTTTAAGTTTAATTACTGCAGCGTAATTCACTATTTTCTGATTACATTACTAAGGTGGTGGGGGAAATTCTAGATCCCAGTCCATCAATTTAATGGACCAGTCCCATATGTAGTCTAGATAGATGGATCAAAAGGAAAAAAATTTCAACCGTTTGGATGATTTTAAAAAATAAGAACTTATAAACAGTTAAAGGAAAATTTTCGATTATAAAATTACCCATAAAACTGGGAGTCAAGGAAAATTACCGCATATGAGGAAAATTATTCATTAATAGAATCTGTAAGTTTACGAATTATGAAGGAATATTACGATTGTAGAAATAAGTTACTTCAAATAGGAAAAACATATTTATGAAAATTCAGCCTATTTAGGATATTTCATAAAAAGTTATGAATGCTAGAACATTCAACTTTTTGAGACTTTGAAGCAAATTACAATGTTACTAACTTGTCATTTACAACAGCTTATTGGAAAATTACAATCGTTGAGGACTATTTATAACCATAGGTATCATTACTTAAAATAATTTGAGATACCATACCATGAATTGGTTAATTTGAGGGTGACCTCGCTAGCCTTATGTGACATCCCAAATTTTCAATCCCGTTTTCTATTAAATTAATCGGAAATTTCATCGACGCGCTTATAGGTCTATTCTCAAAGCTGATACCAGAAATAGGTCGGGTCGACTGAAATGCGTGGTTAAACTGGGTGATTCCACTAAATTGCAAAATTCTCATCGACTGGCACTAATTTGATTTTTTTGTCATTTTGGTACCCTAAGTTTATATTTGAATCATCAAGATTTTCACTATAATCGAGAGTCGCTAATGTGTCGAGTAGGTTCATTGTAGCTTGAAGAAAATCGACCATGAGTCATTTGCACTAAAAATTTCTAAAAGTTATCCGATAGCTTAGGGCACGCTAAAAACGCGCCAGATTGAAATTAACTGCGAATTTGAGTCCGATTTCAAAAATTGAAAGTTCTGTCATGTCACAATTTATTTTAGGAGTGTTGACTCTATCTCGGAAGATTTTTTTGCAAACCGAGACTTTTTGGGAAAAAGTCATCATAGGGTTGTTTTTATCTAGAAAATGCTGGAGGTCATTTTTTATCGCAAAATTGGGAAGCAAGTGGGGGGTGATGGTGAGGAAAAATACTATTTGGATTGGTGTGGTGTTGATTGATTTTATCAAGGTCGATTGGTGTTGATTTAATAAAGAAAAGTGTCCAATTGAAGCCAAATTACTTGAAATTCGTAGCTCCCCCTATGCCTATGGTTTTAGACCAATTCAAAGGTCCTAAGATGAGCATTGGTGGCTTAATGGAGGCCAAGGAGGAGCTGGTGGCTGAGGATGGTCAAGGAGACAAGTGAGGAGAAGGTTTGGCCATGGTAGGGCCCTTGCCCCCTTATCTCTCTCTTCCTCTCCCAAAGCTGCCATCCACCACCCTCAATCCCCTCCTTTCTTGCCATTTTCGAACCCCAGCAAGCCAAGAGACCACCGGAGTAGCCTCTCATGCCGTTGCAACCACCACCGAAGCCAGGTCCGCCCACAACTGCCCACGACGCCATCGTCCGCCCGCATTTGGTCATCTCCCCCTCACGTCGTCCTATCTTGCTGCCTCCGCTCATGCATGTGTCCTTCAGGTTAGGCCGAGCCTAGTCAGAGCCATTGCCGTCGCCGTGGGCCACTACCACCGCCCCTCCAAGCTGCCGAAGCCTCCACCGGTCCACCGCTGCCCTTACCTCACCGAACCAGCCTTTGTTTCTCTCTTTGGTAGCCAAGAACATAAGCAAATTAGTGGGTCTTGTGGTTGCTGTTAGGCCCATTTTGAGGTGGTTCTGGACCTCGGTTGCTAGGCCCGCTTTGAAGGAAGTTGTTTCCCGTTGCGTCCTCGTTCATTTGCACCGACCGGCTAGCCGAACAAGTGAGTTTAACTCACTAATTCTCGCTTAGTATGTTAATTGCACTTAGGGGTTGATTAGATTAATTAACCATGGTTTATGTGCATAGATTAGATTAGATTAGATTAGATTAGATTAGATTAGATTAGATTAGTTAATTTAATTATTTGTCGATGCATGTTAGGTAGTTAGTTAGCGCAATTAGCGAGTAGACATATTCTATTATTTATTTAACGAACCTTGAAATTTTTCCGAGTCCGTTTCGGCTTCCAATTAGGCTCTAACGGGCCTAAGTTGGATTTATAATATTTATTTAATATTTTCCGTATTTATTTATTTATTTATTTATTTTCTAGAAATTAGGCGAGATAGCCAACAACCGGAATTTTATGCTGGTTATTGTGATGCGATCTATTTATTTATTTGAGCTCTAAATTGTGCTGAATTGATTTAATTGTTATTTAGGATTTTATTCCTAAATTAATTATCTTTGGTAATTAATTGGAAAATTACTAGGCGTCGATATATAGTGCCAAAAATCTAATTTTTGACTTTTGAAAGTAGTGGGAGGATCAAAAGTAAAATTATGATATTTTGGTTAAGACCAACCGTGTACTCACACACAACTATTTTTATTGGGTATGATAAAAATGATAAATTGATTAAGTGGTTGGGATGGTATATTATATCAGCCTATAGGTGATATGTCAACTTAGATTGAAAACATTATACCGGTATACTATATCAACCTATGGACTCTGATATATCAGCTTAGCAAGAGCAATATTATCAGCTTAAGGAGCATTATTAGTGTACTATATTAGCCTACGGGTGATATGTCAACTTAGATTGAGAGAAGTACACTATTTATCAACTTAGCGTGAGCTTATCTATATATCAGTTTAGAGTAAGCAGTGTTGGAGAAATCTTTCCAGAATATTTTGAAGCTGACAAAACGTTTCTTTCAATCTAAAGTCTGGATGTTCGGAGACCGTCAGTTTAAAGTCTGAAGACTTTGTTCTCTCAAGACTCAAGACTCAAGACCCAAGACTCAAGACTCAAGACCCAAGACTCAAGACTCAAAGACTTAAGACTCAGGACTCAAGACTTAAGTCTATTCTCACTGACAGTCTTTCTAATCGAGTGACGAAGGAAATCCAAAGCCGAGGTTTATGGTTAAGGATTCGATCCTATCCTCTGGAATAGATTCTTTGGTTGGATAATCATTTCGGATTCTTTAATTCTTATCTAAGATCGATTGAAGATCCGATGGTCGACGAAATAATCTTGGAATATTCTAATCTTGGAAACCGAGATCGATTGTATGGGCGAACGAGATTGATGGGCTATCATCGATTCCTTAAATAGCTCGGATGATCTTCTTGATTGATTCCGTCCAACGGGTAGATTGGAGGAATTCCTTTGGTAAGTGCCAACGGCTATGATGGCATGAAGGAGTATAAAAGGAAGACGTCTAGTTGTTTTAAGTGTGTGATCGATAGAAAAATTCAGTACGAAGATCCTTGATTGTTAGTTGAGGCGAGCGAAATTGTATACGAGAGAGTGTTTATACTTGGTGACACCTTGAGTGAGTGTGGTAGATCATCTACACTTAGAAATCAAGGAAGATCAACACCGTAACATCTCTTTGATCATAGTGGAATCCAGCCAATCGTTTGCATCGGTGCGAAAGAGTGGACGTAGGCTTGAATCAAGCCGAACCACTATAAACCGAGCGTTCAATTCTCTCTTTCCCTTACTCAGTCTTGCGATTGAATTTTTAACTATTGCAAATCCTCTAATTGTTTAAATATCGTGCAAGCTTCGAGAAATTTTTTGCATACCTATTCACCCCCCCTCTAGGTACTCGTACTAGCTATTTCAATTGGTATCAGAGCTCGTGTTCTTACTTTGTTTGAAGTGTTTTACTTGAGTGAAAGATCCATGGCTAGTATGCTAGCACCGGGGCTGATGGAGGGGCAAAGCAATACCAAACCTCCTTACTTCGATGGAAAGGATTACAACATCACGGAAGAACAAGATGAAAGCTTTCCTTCGATCAAAGGATCCTCGGAATGGGACGTTGTGGAAAGAGGAATCACTCCTCTTTGCTGCATCAATCTACGAAAGAGGGAAAGAAAGCTGTTGAAGCCAGCGGAATGTCTCAAGAAGAAATAAACAAGAGACAAGCACTCGATGCTAAAGCAATTTATTCTTTATATTGTGCTTTGTCACCAACTAAATATAACAGAATATCTTCTTGTGTTACGGCAAAAGAAGTGCGGGACAGGTTACATATCACTTATGAAGGGACGGATCAGTGAAGGAGACAGAATTAACATTCTTCTTGGTCAATATGAATCCTTCAAAATGAAACCAGGAGAATCTATAAGCGACATGTTTAGTCGTTTACGAGATATTGTCAATGGTCTTGAGAACCAAGGACAAAAAATTTCTGATCCCATGAAGGTGAACAAGCTTCGCGTGGACTCTACAAGGATTGGAATCATATAAAGACTTCAATAAGAGAGACGCAAAGAATCATGCCATTATACGTAGACGAGGCGATTGGAACTCTTCGTCTTACGAAGTGGAACGAATTAATGAAGACGAAGATCCAAGAGGTAAGAAATCTATTGCACTAAAATCAAATGATGATTCGATGATGCAGATTCGAAGATGATATGGATGATGAGGAGCTCGCCCTCATGATAAGAAGATTCAGAAAACTGAATAGAAAAGGCAGAAGGTTCATTCCAAAGAAACAAAGTTTTCAGAGACAGCAAACCAAGTCTGTTGATGATGTGGAATCAAACAAAGATGTAGTTTGCTTCGAATGTAAAAAGAAGGGACACATCAGACCCAACTGTCCTCTTCTGAAAAAGAAAAGAGGAAAAGCTGAGAAGTCTCGAAAAGCTCTCAAAGCCGAGACCTGGAGCGATACAGAGTGTGAAGAGAGTGATGAGGAATATGCCAATCGTGTCTCGATGGCACAATCGGACTCGAGACTGGATCGACTCTGGATCGGACTCGGACAGTGAATTTGAGGTAAGTGATTATAAAATCCTGTCAAAGTCTCTAAATATATTGATGAGTTATGTTTCGGTCTTAAGACTTCTCTTAAAAAGATTTCCGAACTTAAAAAGGAAAACTTAGTTTTAAAACAAAAGGAAAACATTTTAGAAGAAAAGGTAAAAAATTTAGACTTGAATGTTTCTACTCTTAAAGAGAGTGAAGACAATCTTTCAAAAGAAAATGCTTTCTTAAAAACTGATTTATCAAATATTTCAAAGAAATTTTCAATAGGATCGAAAAACTTGAAAAAGTTCTTTCAATCCAAAGACCTTACTTCAATAAGTCGGGTCTAGGTATGACAGCTGAAACAATCCCTTTGATTGATTTTCCGAAAGTAAAAGAAAGAATTAAGAAAAGACCATCGAGAGAGGCTTATAAAAATCATTTCAAAAGAGTCTTTGTAAAGCCTGTAGGTCGAAATGCTTTAAGGTGTTCTAAGTGTAATAGTCAGGATCATTTTGAAAAAGAGTGTCCTATGGTTTGGAAGCCTGTTAAGAGAGTATGGCCTAATAATGCTCATCCTACTAACACCAAAGGACCCAAGAAAATTTGGGTACCAAAGAAAGCTTGAGACTCTCTTTTGAATGCAGGTCTCTGTCAAAAAGAAGGTAAAGTGGTACCTTGACAGCGGATGCTCAAGACACATGACAGGAGACTCAAATTGTTTCATAAAACTTATTCAAGTAAATGGTGGAAAAGTTTCATTCGGAGGAAATAGCAAAGGAAGTATTGTGGGATTCGGAACTGTGAAAATTGGAAATCTCACAATAAGCAATGTCTCTCTAGTGGAAGGACTCAACTACAATCTACTCAGCATTAGCCAAGCTGTGTGTGATTGGTTACAAGATCTCCTTTCAAGAAGGCATATGTTTGGAATTAGCAAAGATTCGACTCGGTCTTTCATGGGTCGAAGGCATGGAAACATCTACCTCCTTGATGTAAAGCCAAATGAAGAACAATGCTTAATCTCAATTCAAGATGAAGCAGTTCTATGGCACAGAAAACTTGGCCATATCAACAAGAAGCAATTGGCCAAAATCTCCTCAAAGCAACTTGTTCGAGGTCTACCTAAATTGCCTTACCAAAAGTCTAACTTATGCACTCCATGCATTGGGAAAGCGGGTAAGAAATTCATTTAAGCAAATAAATCATGTATCTACTAATCATGCACTGCGGTTGCTTCATATGGATCTCTTCGGACCAACAAGAACCCGAGCATTGGAGGTAAGAAATATTGTCTAGTAATTGTAGACGATTACTCTCGTTTTACTTGGGTATATTTTCTTGCAAATAAATCGAAACCTTTTCGTACTTTGAGAAGTTTGCTAAAAAGGTTCAAAATGAAAAAGGATGTGCTATTTCTAGTATAAGAACAGATCATGGAAGTGAATTTGAAAATCAAGATTTTACGAGATTACGTGATAAATGCGGGTGTTAATCACATGTTTTCCTCTCCGTATACTCTAGAGCAAAATGGAGTTGTGGAAAGAAAGAATAGATCTCTTCAAGAAATGGCTAGAACACTTTTAATTGAAAGTAAAATTTCTTCACGATTTTGAAATTTGAAAATTTGTTTCAAGCTGCTTGCTATATTATAAATAGAGTCTTTCTAAGACCTATTCTTGAGAAAACCCCCTATGAATTGTTCAAAGGTAAGAAGCCTATTGTTTCATACTTTCATGTATTTGGTTGCAAATGCTTTATTTTGAAAAATGCAAATGATCGAGTTGGTAAGTTTGAAGAAAGATCATATGAAGGCATCTTCCTTGGATATTCTACATCAAGCAAAGCCTACAGAGTCTACAACAAGAAAAGCCAGTCTGTGGAAGAATCAATGAATGTCAAATTCCAAGACTCGGTGCAAGATGAATCCAGCCCGGACTCGGTACGAGAGAGTGAACCCGCTCTAAACCTTCAAATGTCTACATCTCAAGAAGCATCTCGAGTCGGGAAGTCCATCATCAAGACGCTCATGGAGAATCAAATAAAGAAAGAGATCATCAACCAGGCAAATCAACTAGTAAGCTGGAAGCACAAATCCGGTCATCCCAAAGATCTTATTATTGGCGAACTTAATGAAGGAATCCGTACCAGATCAAAAAGGCATGAAGAATCTAGTCTTTGTGGCTCTCATCTACGAAATTGAACCAAAAAGCATAGAAGAAGCTTTATCCGATGAAAGCTGGATCGAAGCTATGCAAGAAGAGCTCAGACAGTTCAACATCAATGATGTCGGGAATTGACATCTAAACCAAAAGGTAAAACCGTTATTGGAACCAAATGGGTATTCGGGAACAAGATGAACGAAAAAGGAAAAGTCGTACGAAACAAAGCAAGACTCGTGGCCAAAGGCTATACGCAAGAAGAAGGAATAGACTATGACAAGACCTACGCACCAGTTGCAAGGTTAGAAGCTATTCGACTATTACTTGCGTTTGCTTGTTACAAAAATTTCAGGTTATTCCAAATGGACGTCAAAAGTGCTTTCCTAAATGGATTTATCCATGAGGAAGTTTATGTGGAACAACCGCCTGGATTTGAAGACCCAAAGAAGCCAGACTCAGTCTTAGACTGAAAAAGGCTCTATATGGTCTAAAGCAAGCACCTCGAGCTTGGTACGACAGACTAAGTAAGTTTTTATTACAGAATGGTTTTGTCAAAGGTAAAGTAGATACTACTTTGTTTATCAAAAAGGAAAACAAAAACTTTTTACTTGTTCAAATATATGTTGATGACATTATTTTTGGATCCTCTAATGAAAGTCTTTGCAAGAAATTTTCTAAGTCTATGCAGGATGAATTTGAAATGAGTATGATGGGAGAGTTAACATTCTTTCTTGGACTCCAAGTGAAACAAATGAAGGAAGGAACTTTCATTCATCAAGAAAAATATGCGAATGATCTTGTCAAAAAGTTTGGATTGGAAAAGTGCAAAAAGACCGACATACCAATGTCATGTTCTCAGAAGATAGACAAGGATGAAGAAGGGAAGAAAGTAGATCAAAAGCTGTACAGGAGCATGATCGGTTCACTTCTTTATCTTCTTGCTTCTAGACCGATATTTTGTTTAGTGTTTGTATACGTGCTAGGTTTCAATCGAGATCCTAGAGAATCACATCTCATTGCCGTGAAACGTATTATCAAATACGTTGCTTCATCTTTAAGCATCGGTCTTTGGTATCCAAAGAGGGAGACTTTAATCTTCTAGGATACTCGAGATGCGAGATCGGCCGGTTGCGAGTCGATAGAAAGAGCACTTCGGAACTTGTCACTGCTAGGAAACAGGGACAGTGTCTTGGTTTTCAAGGAAGCAAAGCAACGTAGCTCTCTCAACGACGGAAGCGAGTATGTAGCTCTTGGAAGCTGCTGTTCGCAAATTCTATGGATAAAACAACAGCTACAAGACTTTGGCATTGAAGACTCACGCTCGAAATCAGATGTGACAACCCAGCGCGATCAATCTCACCAAAAATCCAATCCTTCATTCAAGAGCAAAGCATATTGAGATTCGTCATCACTTCATTAGA
Source organism: Eucalyptus victrix (assembly GCA_016097545.1). Lineage (NCBI taxonomy): Eukaryota > Viridiplantae > Streptophyta > Magnoliopsida > Myrtales > Myrtaceae > Eucalyptus > Eucalyptus victrix. Next base: position 26,277,971 of record CM027840.1, on the reverse strand, counting down.
GATCATATTCAAAATGGAGAAATCTCGATTCAATTTGTTGATTCAAAAAGTCAACTAGCGGACATATTCACAAAGCCTTTGGAGAAGAATCAATTCGACTTCATCCGCTCAAGACTCAACATTTTGAAGCTTGAAGAAGTTAAAGTCTAGAGACTCATCAACTCTAAGACTCGATCTCTTAGACTTTAAATCCGAGACTCAATCATTCATCGCTAAAGACCGTAAGTTGCTATTCTATCTAAAAGGTACGAATTCTCGTTTATCTTATCTCGTAAAGGTACGTTCTTTTATTCAGATATAATTAGTGTGAAATTTTGAAAACTTGTCTTTTTTAAAGGAAGTTAATTTTGGCAGTTATTGATTTTGAAAAGAAGTGTTCGTACACTTTCCTTGTACCGTTTAATCTTCTCTTTTCAAATCCGAGGCATATATAAATACAGTCATTCTACCCCCAATTTTCAAAACCCTAAAAGGCACTCTCCTCCCGATACTGTTTCTACTCTTTGTTCATTGTCGAGAAAGAGGTCATTTTTCTTGGGAAAAGCAAGTGAAGGAATCCTCAAATAGACAAAGAAAGATGTCGTCTTCGAGGAAATCATCAAGAATCGCAAACAGGGGACCACAAAGAATGGAGAAGGGACCGACTCACTTCGATCTTGCGAGGAAGAAGACTTACCAAGTCAGCGACAAAGTCCGATTCGCTCTCCTCCACGTCATTCAGCATCTCGACCCACAAGGTGCAAGTCAAAATTTAGAAGAAGAGATAATCGAGGATCGACCCGGTAAGAGTCCAAAAACCCCTCGTTATCTATAAACTTTATCGTGCGTTGAAAAGCACCGGTTCTTCGTTAAAATATATAGATGACTTCCTTAAGGACAAAAATTATGGGAATGAGTATCTTTTCTGCGGAAAATGGAAGAGTTGGGAATTGCTCCGAAAGGAAGAGCGAGAGGAGGCTCTTGCGAACATTCCAAGTGATCCTCGTATGCCGGGACATGAGAATCGATTGACGGGAACGATGATGACAAAATGTTCCTTGAATTTAAACCTAGAATGGGTGTGGCAGCAAAGGTGAAAGGAAATCGGATGGATTTGTTTAAATCCAAGGATCGGAAAAAGTGTATTTCATGCTTTGTTGAAAAGAGGGGTAATCAACCCTAGAAGTGTCGATTTTGACTTCTGGATTCCATCAACTTGAACTTAAGAGAGAAGTTGAATTTGCTTCAACTTGAGACTTTTTGCTCGACTCTGAGACGGGTATGATCAAGCGACCGCTTATTTCTATTCAAATCTTAGCTTTTTGGATGCGAATAGAATTTCATTCGGTGTTCGAGACCAAGTCTATGTGGTAGATGTGAATATGTTGGCGGACATAATTGGAGTTGAACGGGGACGCTATCTCCCAATCAAAGTCTCACTGCTCGCACTACTCTGGATCTTGTCAAAGATAGGGATGTAGATAAGAAAATTATCTATTCGGGATGAATTCCATCAACATTGTGCTTCATAAGATTGTGATCAATTGTCTCAGACCGAAGTCTACGTCAAAGACTTCTGTGTCTTTCTCTGAAGCAAAGTTGATGTATGCGATCAACTCAAGACGGAAATTTTCTCTCCCGCACACTATTCTTTTCCATATGTACAGAGCAGTGTCAAAAGACAAAGGACAATTGCCTTATCTCGGTGCGGTGACCAAGATCTTGACATCCCGAATATTGAACTGCCACATACTTTTTGTGTTCGACCGTGTGACAAGATGGTGGTAGGGTTGAAAATGTTAATGAAGATGCGTCTGAAAGAACTCTCTAAGGCAATGGAGAAATTCAAGGTGAAATCTCCAGTCCAGTCTGCTTCAAAAAGGAAAGGAAAGGAGGCTATTGGTGCCTCATCGAAAAAGAGGAAAAGAACTCTTATCCTGGAGGATGAGGATGAAGATGAAGATGATGAAGATCCCACTATCCCAGCACTGACAAGAACAAGACGTTCTGTGTCTTATCCGACAGAACTTCAGCAGAGCAGAGAAGAAGAAGAACAGAGAGAGAAGGAGAAAGAAGTTGAGGAAGAAGGAGAAGAAGAAAAAAAACGTCATTGATAAATGCGGAGAGAAGGGAAATCAAGAGCATGATCATCACTCTTCCCCTCTCGATGTCCTAGAGACAGGGGGAGTAAGCGTGCAAGAGAGGTCTACACCTCATGTTGCTGAAGATCTAAGACAATCTCCAGAAGACCCAGAAGAAGTTCAGGTCTCTCAATTGCCTGAAGAAGGTGATACATCGATTCCAAATCTGCCAGACCGAACAGAAGTGCCATCGTCTGCATACACTCCATCTGAGAAAGCCAATGCCAGTACACAGACGGATGATTCTGCAGATCTTCGTAGTATCATGAATATTCTTATGGAAATGCGTAATCAGATATATATTCTGGACTGTGAAATCCAAGCTTTGAAGCATGCTGGACAAGCATCTTCGGTCTCTCTGGAGGATAAATTCAAAGACCTCGCTCTACAACTTCAAGCCAATGCCAAGGGAGAAGAGGTAGCCCATCTGCGAGAAGACCTGAAGAAGCTCGAAGGAGTAGTCCAGTCCATTGGGGATTTCCAGATCGTGCGCATTCCCAAGCAGACATGACTCCTTTCTCACCCTTTTCAATGCGACAAAAAGGGGAGAACCAATTTGAACTTTCATTTTTTAATCTTTGACCTTTGTGGTTATGTTTATTTATTTTTGAGTATGACTTGAGAACTTGAACTTGGGTGTGAATTTGATTTGAATTGTGTGGATTATGAACTTATTTGGTTGCATTTATTCAAGTGTTGTTATATGGTGTTTCTCATGAAAGACTAACCAATTTTCTGTGGATGCGAGTCTGGTTGTTTTATTAATCTTTATGAGTTAGCCATATTGCTTGAGAAATGTTTTGCAGGTCAAAGTTGTTCAAATCTTCAAGAAAGTTTTGTCACCATCAAAAAGGGGAGATTGTTGGAGAAATCTTTCCGAATATTTTGAAGCGACAAAACGTTTCTTTCGATCTAAAGTCTGGATGTTCGGAGACCGTCGGTTTAAAGTCGAAGACTTTGTTCTCTCAAGACTCAAGACTCAAGACCCAAGACTCAAGACTCAAGACCCAAGACTCAAGACTCAAAGACTTAAGACTCGGGACTCAAGACTTAAGTCTATTCTCACGACGATCTTTCTAATCGAGTGACGAAGGAAATCCAAAGCCGAGGTTTATGGTTAAGGATTCGATCCTATCCTCGGAATAGATTCTTTGGTTGGATAATCATTTCGGATTCTTTAATTCTTATCTAAGATCGATTGAAGATCCGATGGTCGACGAAATAATCTTGGAATATTCTAATCTTGGAAACCGAGATCCGATTGTATGGGCGAACGGGATTGATGGGCTATCATCAGATTCCTTAAATAGCTCGGATGATCTTCTTGATTGATTTCGTCCAACGGGTAGATTGGAGGAATTCCTTTGGTAAGTGCCAACAGCTATGATGGCATGAAGGAGTATAAAAGGAAGACGTCTAGCTGTTTTAAGTGTGTGATTGATAGAAAAATTCCAGAGTCTGAAGATTCTTGATTGTTAGTTGAGACTGAGCGAAATTGTATACAGAGAGTGTTTATACTTGGTGACACCTTGAGTGAGTGTGGTAGATCATCTACACTTAGAAATCAAGGAAGATCAACACTTTGTAACATCTCTTTGATCATAGTGGAATCCAGCCAATCGGCTGTCGGTGCGAAGAGTGGACGTAGGCTTGAATCAAGCCGAACCACTATAAACCGAGCGTTCAATTCTCTCTTTCCCTTACTCAGTCTTGCGATTGAATTTTTTAACTGTTGCAAATCCTCTAATTGTTTAAATATCGTGCAAGCTTCGAGAAATTTTTTGTATACCTATTCACCCCCCCTCTAGGTACTCGTACTAGCTATTTCAAGCAATCCTGATATGATCGAACTTATTAGATAGTATCGATTTGGCCAACCGAAGGAGATCGTGATGACATGTAATCGACTAGGTCGATTGATCAATGATTTGATCTCATGTTATGAATTAATGTGATTTGAGGCATCTGTAAATGATATTAATTTGCAGGGTGGAACTGATGTCAAGATAAGTCCTTTGACCCATGTTATGCTTAGGCAATCTTTAGGGCGTATTGGCTTCCTAATCGGGTCTTAGGGGGTTGAACTTGCTGAGACATTGTCTCACTAGTTATTGTATAACCATCTTTAAGTCCTTAGTTGACAGTAGTGGAGGACTTGAGGCTCGAAGTTTGGAAGGTGAAGCTCGGAGAATCGACGAGCATGTCCAACTAGTTACTTCTAGGACATTTCTCTTTTGTTGAAAGCTAATTCCTTTTTGTAGGTTTCTGTGTATAAACCTGTGTGTTTATAAAAAAGTCTTTTGTGAAAAATTGGCCATGCTTTCCTATCCCATTGTTTTATTGCCTAGGGATTTATATTAGCTTCCGCATACGTATATTAAAATGAATAGGGTCAGCAATACGTCTTGGGATATTGCTATTATATTGACAAAGCAGGGATGGGCACAGGTCTGAAGGATTGGGATGTGACACCCTAGTCTTTGGCCATCACCAAGGTTTGGTGACTTGCTGAAGGAAGAATGAAGGGAAGAAAGGAACAAAAAAGAAAGAAAGAAAGAAAATAAAGGAAAAAGAAAAAGGATGTAAATAAATAAATAATTTGAAAAAAATATAAAATATTATTAAAAATTATTCACATTATTATCGGCCGGTCAAAATTAACCGAATGGATTGAATTATCATAAATGCAAAAAGTTTAAGACTCAATCAACCAAAAAATTTTTTATAACTAATTAGCATAATTAAAATAGGTTTCATATTGATAATTTTTTCGATCACGTGCCTTCTTGTCAATGGTAAATATAAACCGCAGCCCGACATTTTCTTTTTGTTTCAAAAGCAGCACCGTTGGTTTGGCTCAGCCCACGTGCCATTTTAGACGTCACCCCTATTAGCCATGGGGGATGCAAAATACGTTTCGTTTCTTTGGCATGAAATACTATGGTGCATATTTTTGTCCATCGACCAATTTCTAGGTTTTTTTTTTTTTTGTCATTTGAATGATTTTATTTTATTTCCCGGGAGTATATGCTCAAACTTTGTTTTGTAGGATCCCGTCCATTTTTGGATTTGACCTTTTGTAAAATGATACATAAAAATCAGAAATCTAAAATTTATCATCTTCAAACGTGCATTGCACTGGTTAACCAATACTATAGTAAAAAGAATGCGAATCATCCTATTACAAGTTAGAAGATTTCGAGTTAGCGTACACTCCAATGGATGGGCATTATGGCCAGTAGCTAGTAACGACTTTTCATAGGCCAGTAAGAAATAATCCACAGTGGGGGTTGACACTAAAAGATTTTGTTGATAATGCCATTGTAGACACTCTGAGGGTAGTTTGATGAGCCCTCTATAGTTAGCCCATTTCCGAGTGTCACTGTCACGATGAAGCTTCAATCAGTCCTTGCATCTACTGTCATGATCCAGGGGGTGCCATTGTACGTCGAGTTATGGGCCCCTTCATCTCCAGCAGAGCAAACGACAGTTATACCCGTTTTCAATTGCTGCCAAGCAAGCTATGGCAATCGTTTCATTGAAGTAAGGTCTTTTCACGAGGCCGAGAGACAGACATGATATCGACTCTGTCCACAATTGCTTGATTAATTCCAGCGAGCATATCAGTAGATGCAGACTTGCACGCATCAACTTTCCATAAAACTTTGTAGTTCGCAACGTGAGTTGCGGGTGCTATTCCTCTAGCTATGCCCCTTGCGTCTCCTTAAGCGACTTACTCCACGTACAGAGGCTCCTGCAGCCGCGGATGACGGGTGTGTGCCGTGACCAAAGTAGTCACTTGTGGAATTGCGGTCATACTTCTCAGATACTTGGTATTCCTGCGGCTGCAAGGCCCTTGTTAAAAGACCGACCTCCAGTGAGCTTCCAATTGCAGTTAGATGGGCCAAAGGCAGTGCCGTTCTCGCATTTGCCTTTCCGTCTCGGAGGCACTGGTAGTATTCCTTGTCATTGATGATGACTCTCTCTGGCCATATTCCCGTGTCAAGTATTTCAATGATGACACCATCTTTGAATGAGCTGGTGGGTCAAAGTTCAGAGCTGTGCTTTAGGCCGGGGAACTTGCTGCTGTGGGTTGTGAACAGCATGCCAAAGGACTCTTTGATTGTCGATCGATGTGCCAGCAGATTTCTCAATCTCAGCTAGCTTGGACGGAAAAAGCTGGTGCTAATGCCATGCGGGACAAGGATATTAGAATGACCAACATGTCCTTGCCATTGCTAAAAGATGAGGATAACGAGTCTAGAGAGGCACAGTGCCATGACTCGTGGGTTTGAAGGAATGCCGGGTCCCGCAATGGTACATGTAGATGATGTCTGTCTGGTGTTTCATTAATGTCAAATGCCTTTAAGTAAAAACATGCCACTTATATGTTTACGTGGTTTGGTTTCTCTAATTGTCTCATTTGACAGAGTCAAGACCCTTGCAAGCTGTTTTAATGTATAGGGACACAAAGAAGCAGCAGATAGCTGAGTTAGAAAGCACCAGATTAAACATGTCTACGGGTCTGCTAAATCTTATAAGACAAGTAGGAGTACATGTGAGTTCACATGCTTGTGCCAGAATCTGACAATTACATTTAGACTTGCAGTTTTTGAATATGTTCTGATCAGGAACATAGCCAATTTGACAAGATCTTTTGTTATTGAATAGGGACATGTTGGCTCTCTTGTAAAGTTCATTCAATTTTCATTTGTCCCTGGAGCGCATAGCCCTTCTAGAGAGACCCTGTCGACAAGGAATTCAGTCCTTCCGCCGCCTAAAAACTCGTTATTTGCTTGACTAATTCTTTAAAACGACATTACAAGGGTGATGATTATTACATGTAGAATTTGCCGCTTACTCGGCCTCATGCGAGCAAAATACAAGAAAGAGAAGCGTGTGTGCACAGCTGCACGCGTGGTCAAGTGGCCATCAGCACCAACCCGAACCTTCACCGAGGCTGACTGAGGAGAGGATCATGTGACCCAGTAAAGATCTTAAGCACGTTTATTAAGCGAAATTCAACCATAGTCGCCGTCTCTATTTCGGAGTTCAATCATAATAAACAAGATAAAGAGAGTTGAATTTTTGAGACTGTAAGATGGGACCTAGAGCAAAACCAAAATGGTAATCTCCAAGCTATAGCAGCAAAAGAAGCGTGGTGCAAGATAAAGAATGCAAGTGAAATGCAAAGATTCGCACTTCCATGGCAGTGACCAAGTTGAAAGTTCACGATGAGCTCGGACAACTGTAAGTTCGCTGTGGGAAAAGCATCCCAGGAATTAACTGTCTATCCTGATAATTTCTAATGTAGTCCGTGCGCCCCATCGCAAGTATTCCTCGAATACACTTTGGACTATAATTCAAATCGATGACACGTCTCATCCAAACAAATCTTTAAAAGGAATGTCAAAGCGATCTCGCGCTCATCTCTCTATCTCCTATCTCCCGCAATGCGTGATCCTGGAGCAGCTCCGGCTGTACGGGTGGACCGGCCCTCCCGCGCTGTAGCAGTTGTGGGTGTAGTACGACCGCCCCGAGCGTGGCAGGCAGGGGATCCTGTTCGCGGACAGAACTCCGTAGGAAATGTAGCTGCTGCACTGCAACAGGGTCCTCCGCCCAGTCGCTTCGCCCCCAATGAGCTCGTCGTCTGGCGGCAAGGCTTCAAGGGCCAATTCGAGAGCTTCGGTCGATTGAATTTGGAAGCCGAGTGCATAGTCGATCTGACTGGTGATCGCGGAAAGCAGAAATGCGATCGTAGAGAAGGAGAGCAGAGCGGCCAGAAGTGAAGATGCCATTGGCGGATTAGCTAGCGAGAGAGAGAGAGAGAGAGAGAGAGAGATTTGTTAAAGCGTGGAGAGGGGGATAAGGCTGGGCGAGTTAAGGCCGGTTCAGCGCCCATGTGATTGTATGCGCCGATTTTAATGTCGGACGGTGGAGGAGGAACGCACGTTCACGAGGTGGGGGAGACAGAACCCGTGGCGGTCGGCGGTAATGCAGAACAAATTTTCTTTTATACAAAAAACAATGCTAAAAATCATTCCGACTTTCCGTTCCATTTTAATTTTCCTTCTTTTATTTTTTATTTTACTTTTCCAGACAACTCGCGAACAAAAACACTAGACTACCCTCCCTTCTTGGTGTCACTTCCTCGGCACCGAGATCGACTAAAATGAAGGAGTCTTCATCTCACAGCAGAAAATATCTTGAAGAAATTCAAATTGAATTTTCGCACAATGGTCATAACATAATTAGTGAAAAATGAGAAGCTATTAAAGTTCTGTTTGTTTCATGGAAAAACAACTTACAAAAAAGTTTTCCAAAGTTTCCGTCATTTATGTCAAGGAAAATGAACTAGTAAGGGAAAACACAAAAGTCTTCTAAAATAGGAAAAATGTTTTCTGCTTTTCAAGATGAGGAAAACATTTTACTCACTTACTTCCTCTTATTTCATACCCATGTTAACCTATATATCTTTTTTTTTTCCATTTAAAAAAAATCAAATTTTAAATTCCTTTTCTTTTTCTTTTTCTCTTTTTTTTTTTTTTTTTTAGTTAGGCCCAGCTCACTGCTCACCTTAGTTGCTAATCTGGCAAGGGGTGAGCTCGATGTCTCAGGCCTTGCTAGATCACTGGCAAGTAGTGAGTTCACTCATCAATCTAGTGAGGCCCAAGGCCTCAAGCTCACCCCTTGCCATATTGGCAAGCAGCAAGCTCAGGCCTTGCTAAATTGATAAATGGTGAGCTCGAGCTCACCAGAATCTAGTAAGCCTCTAAGTTGCCGATGTGGCAAGTGACGAGCTTGAGCTCGCCTATGGCTGGTCATCGGGTGTTACTATTGCCAATGATCAGTTGAAAAAAGAAGGTAAAAAGAAATAAAAGAAAAAGAAAAAAATAAAAATCATTTAAAAAGGAAAAATCATTTGAAATCATTTTAAAAAAAATATAAAAAAATTATTGAAAAATAGTGCATAAAGGAAAAGATTCTCCTTAGCAAACAAAGGAAAATATTTTCCACTTCATTTTGAAGATTCGGTTGAACAATGGAAAATAATTACAATTTCCTAGAAAAATACTTCTTGGAAAACATTTTCTAGAAACGTTATATTTTTGCGAAACGAATAGAGCCTAAAAGAAAATGGGATAAAGAAACCTAATATTTCCCATGGGCAATTTGCTATATCTCACTAATACATGGCCAGACATTGTGTGCATAACAAGTCTACCATCACGCTATGCAAAGTTGAAGAGAAATTCATTTTGGATCTACCAAAAGAATTATAAGATATTTACAAGGAATAATAGACTGTGGCATTTGGTATCATCCAAATGCAATCACTGAACTCCTTGGTTATACGATAGTGATTGGGTAAGCACTGACAATAGGAAGAGCATTACTGGCTATGTATTTACATTGAGTTCTGCTATGTTCTCATGGACATCCAAGAAACGTAACTCAATAGCACAATCTACCATGGAAGCTAAACACATTCCACTATATGACCACCAATCGAGCATTTTGGCTTCCAAGAATACAATAAGATGTTGGAGAAGCACATATAGAACCTACTCCAATATTTTGGGACAGCTAGTCCACCTTTGCTATTTTAACAATCCTACCTTTCGCAAAATAACTAAACATGTTGCCATCAAATATCACTTCATAAGAGACTAGCAAAGTAATGGAGAGACCAAACTCAAATACTACAAAACAGAAAATCAAGTTGTGGACTATTCTTCTTGGAATGCGCAGTAGAAGTCCGATATCTTCACTCCAGGAGATCACCGAGAGGAAGCTCAACTTTGAACTCATCAACATATCTAGTTCAATCCACATTCACTCAAAAATTTAAGTCAATGAGTTATAATCCAACTGGGGTATGTTAACTACTCAACACCACATAAATTCATTGATATGAAACTTCTCTAATACAACTCACACATGTATTTCAACAATCTCCCCCTCACGTATGAACTTAGTATTAGGTATGCTCTCCCTTAATTTATATATCCTTTTGTATCAGCTTAAATGCCCGCATCATTACAATGCACCCATAACTATGCATAACATGTCAATAGCAAAAATGCACACAAGATCTCCATAGCTAAAATTAAGAACTTACATAATCAAGTAAAGAGAATTTGCGCACTTAATTTGGAATCCATTGTTTTTTATGTGGAACAATGATGATCTTTGCTCAAGCTCTTATTCTTTATTACCCTTTGTATCACTAGATCAATGAGATTGTCTCTCACTTTTAATGTTCAGTAAACACTCCTTATGTAAGGATGTTTGTGCATTAGGGTTAGAATAGGGACCTAGGTACTATTTGTAGAGTTTTTAATTGGGCTCTCTCATTAAGGGTTGGGCTCTACTCGGGCCATACTAGCTAGCTCCATATTTGACTAATAAAAAAATCCATATATCTCACTTTCTTAAATTAATTCCGTAAAATGATAAATTATAATATCAAAATGTAACCCATGTTAGAAAAACTCTTACACAACAATCATTACCAACTACTAACTTGGGATTGCATTGCCCACGGTCTCTATCTCACATCACTAGACTAACTGTCCATGGTCTCTTTTTGCCATACCAACCATGATGTCAAATTTTACCCGAAACAAGCGTCAATCATAAGATATATTTCTTGACATATTCACCAAACAAAATAAGAAATTGCGGTAGAGCACCAATCAACTATCAGCTTCGATACCATTGGTTGAAAGTGTGTGGTCTTCAACTGGGGAGATCGCCAAGGAAGAGTTCAAGTCTGAGCCATCAGTATATTTGATTGGACCCATCTTTGCTAAAAAAAACTTAAGCCAATAAGTTATAAGTCAACTAGGATATATTAACTACTCAATATCATACCAATTCTTCAACATGAAACTTCTCTAACAAAACTTACAGAGTATTTCAACAAATTCACCGAATCTCTTTTACAAGCCAAGTTCAAGACGCTACAAAACATGCATGGAGTAATGCAAAAATGGAACAAGGTCATTAAAACAATGATCTATTTCCTTGACTTTCTAGAATAGCCCACAAAATTCTAGTAGCGTCTCTTGCATGTAGAATGTAAAATGAGTGGCAAAGCAAACATTTAAGACGTAGTTAAAGTTTAACAAAGGAGAGTCCACGTTGAAACTCTTGGAGAAGACTTTCTGTACAATGTCGGTCGTTGGAGGACGATATATAGGATAGCCATCTTTATTTGAGAGTATTGTAGAAAAGTAAATAAAAAGCATCCCTTGTATTTGAAGCCCTTGTAATACAATTTCATAAATTCCTTTTGGCCTATCTTTGCTCCAAAATCAGCCACCTATTGACATACACACTTTGCACATTAACACCAACAGCCATCACTCCTCCATGGCGTGGGACCTTGATGGGGCAGTCAAGATTCGAATTCCATGGACGAGCCATAAGATCATGGGTGATGGTGCTGCAAATATAGAGTTCAAGGTCGGCTTCGGTGAAGTCAAGACGGGTGGACGTGCCCCCATATGGGATGCCCCTGGACAACGAAAGCCAGTCACACTAGATTTTGGATCTATGCTCCTTCGGGAAAGCTGTCTAGTAGAGACATTACCGTGCTCAATGGGGTGAGACAATGCCTGGCTATGCTAGAAGACTGCGGAATAGTGAGTAGGCCGTGCTATAAGCCGAGATCAAAACTAGGAACGCATGATTAAATAAGTTGAATGGGCCGGATTATGGGACAAAATTGTGTGGCACGGTGTGGGACGTGTCATAACAATTTGGCCCTATAATCAAGACCCCTATGCTTGGTTGAAATTGAGTGTGGCGTTCCAGTTGTTGGGCTTATTTATTGCTCATGTTTTTGTGACTGTCTGTGATATGAATTGTGCTAACCTACAGGGAGGATCTGAGACGAGGTAAGTCTCTGGGGTTAGGACACCTTTGGGCGTATTACCCTTCTAATCAAGGTTTAAAGCATGAACTCACTGAGATTTATATCTCACCCCGTCGTGGACTTAATTCTTTTTAAGATCGTAGAGTGGAGAACCTGGAGCCGAACTGAGGGGATCCGAGGTGTAGGTCAATTAGGATAGCTTCTAATTGAGAGCCGGTCTTTTGTAGGCTTTTGGTTGTTGACTTATGTATATGACTCAGTGTGTATATAAAAGTATGTTTTGTTTGTGAATCTATTTCCTGCTTTTCTATCCTAAGCTGTTAATGTTAAAGGATATTTATTTGCTTCAGCATGTGCAATAAAATGAATGGGTCGGCGACACATCCTGGGACGTTGCAAATTTTATCGACCACCGAGGGATGTGCACGCACTCGAGATTCGAGGCGTGACATCCCCACCCAGAGTGGTATCAAAGTTGGCCGATAATTGGAGTGATAAGGTGTGATGGTTCATGGGATAGTTAGTAGGAATGACCTTTATTTGGTACTGATGCATGTGATTAATAGTTGATTGGTAGATTGTTTGGTGCGATCACTCAGCTTCTAATTCTGTGTGGAATTGGAAAACAGGTTTCTGTAAGAATCCTATATAATGAGTGATCAAGAGCAGATGACTCCTAAGAATAGAATCATTGGACCTGCGACTCAGGGTAGGACGTCGACTAGGGTCGGTACCCGAGGGGTCATGGTAGAGCATCGGCTTAGGCTAGTGCTAGTGGATTAGCACTGCCTCCTGTTGGTGCTAGGATAGTAGCCCTTGATGATCCAAGTTTCACTAGGATCATGTAGGCTCTAGAGACTCTTGGAAATGTGGTAAGGCAGTAGGCCCAGAATCAAGCTGCCGCCACCACTACTTCAACCACCATTATCGCAGCCGCCACTATTGCCGCTATTGATGCTACTGCTACTGCCGTAACTCTTGCCACACCTGTTGAAGTTACAATTGGGAACGTGGTTGTGGAGAGAGAGAGACCGATGCATAAGCTAGTTGAACAGTTTCTAAAGCTGAACCCCCAAGGTTCACCGGGCAGGAGATCCCAAAACTACAGCTCTCTGGATCCCAAGTTACAGTTGTGAACTTAGAGAATGCTTTTGCACAGTTGAGGTGCATAGAGGAGAAAAAGGTCATCCTTGTAGTCTATCAGCTGCAGGGAATTACAAGCACTTTGTGGAGAGCCACCAGAGGTATAGTGTTCCTAGAAGGTGTGGTCCTGGAGTGGAATGCCTTTGTCGAAGTCTTCAACAGCAAGTACTTTTCAAACAGTGCTAAAAACTGAAGATGATAGAATTTCAGTGCCTCCGCCACGGCTCAATGACTGTAGATTAGTACGAAGCTACGTTTGTTGAACTATCGCAGTACGCCTCTAGACTGATCGAGGATCAGTGGATCGAGCTAGAAGGTTCAAAGATGGGCTCAGATAGGAGTAAAGGAGTCCATTAGTGCCATTCAATTTGAAAGACTACAACGACCTATTTGAACGGCCTAGCTGATAGAGAGATCAAAATGAGCAAGTTGCCTCATCTGGATCGAGGTTCAGCTCAAGCAGTGATGGATTTAGGTTTGGGAAGAAACCTACAATAGGAGGAAGGTACTATATTTCGTCTAACGGGAAAGGTGGGATATGAAAGTTTGCAAAAAGACAGAATAGTGCATGTCGTTTCTGTGGAAGATAACATGGATCGGGCCCATGCTCATCTAAGACGGGTGCTTGTTTTGAGTGTGGCTAGCAAGGTCACATGACTAGGAATTTTCCTAGAATATAGATGGGACCACCACAGTTGCCACCACTGCCACCAATGGGTTAGAATCGAGGATACGCGCCCCTGAATGCACTGTAGGGTGGTTTGAACCGACCTCCAGCTCAAGGAAAGACATACGCTATCATTAGAGAACAGGCTGAAGACATGCCTGATGTGATTACAGGTACTGTTTCGTTGAATGACCACATTGCTTATGTTTTATTTAATTCTAGTGCAACTCATTCATTTATAGCTGATTAGTTCATTTGGTAGGATTGATTCTTGAGTTGTTGGAGTCAATGGTTAACATATCTATGTTGGAGAAATCTTCTTGGAGTATTTTAAAGCTGACAAAACGTTTCCATCAGTCTAATCTAAAGATTTGCAGACTCTACTATTTAAAGTCTGAAGACCTCCAAACTGCCAGACTCAAGACTCAAATTCTAATCTCATTGACAGTTCTTAATCCGTCGAAGAAGGCCTATCCAGGATTGGATGTTTCGTTAAGGATTTGACCTTATCGACTGGAGAAGATCTCTTAACTGGATATGACATAACGGAATCCTTTATTTGATCAAGATTGATTCAGAGATTGAGGATTCAATGATTGGCGAAGCATACTTGGAAAGTTCTACTTATGAAAATTGAGATCCTGATTGTATGGGCGAGCATGATTGATGGGCTATCAACATGTTCCTCAAATAGCTCGAATGATCTTTCTAATTGATTCTGTCCAACGGGAAGATTGGAAGAATTCCTTTGGTAAGTGCCAACGGGTATGATGGCATAAAGGAATATATAAGGAAAACATTCCAGTTGTTCGAGTGGGTACGTGATAGAAGAATTCCAAAGTCTGAAGCTCTTTGTTCTTAGTCAATTCATTTATTGAGCGAAATCTTGTACGCAAAAGAGAGTCTATATTCTCGAGAAACCTTGAGGAAGTGTGGTAAAGTATCTACACTGTGGAATCAAGGGAGAGTCTTGCTGGAACAACTCTTTTGTTCATAGTGAAACCCAGCCGGTGGGCTGTCAGTGCGGAAGAGTGGATGTAGGCTTAGAATAAGCCGAACCACTATAATTTCTGTGTTCATTTTCTCTTCCCTACTCTCTGCTTTACTTTGATCATAATTGTTTTGTTAACAAAAGGAGAATTTCCTTTCTATTGTCTGCTTAGTATTGCTCTCTTATCTCGAGAAAATATTTTTACACCTATTCACCCCCTCTAGGTGCTTATACTAGCTATCTTAATTAGTATCAAAGCCCGTATACTCACTTTGTTTGAAGTGTTTTACTTCAGAGTTAAAGATCCATGGCTAGTATGTTGGCTCCAAGGCTGGTAAAAGAGTAAAGCAATACCAGACTGCCTTACTTTGATGGAAAGGAATATAACATATGGAAAAACAAGATGAAGGCATTTCTAAGATCAAAGGATCCTCTGGAATGGGACGTTGTAGGCAAAGGAATCATTCCTAAAGCTGCACCTATCTCAGAGAGAGGAAAAGAAGCTGTTGAGTCTATTGAAATGACTCAGGAGGAGATAACCAAAAGACAAGCTCTTGATGTAAAAGCAATTTATTCTTTATATTGTGCTTTGTCACCTATTGAATATAACGGAATATCTTCTTGTGTTACAATGAAATAAGTTTGGGATAGATTACATATTACCTATGAAGGAACCGATCGAGTGAAAGAAACCAGAATCAACATTCTCTCGGTCAATACGAAACCTTTAAAATGAAATCAGGATGATATATAACTGACATGTTTAGTCGTTTTACAAAAATCGTGAATGGTCTTAAAAATCAAGGTCAACTAATTTCTGATCCCATGAAGGTAAATAAGCTACTACGTGGACTCTCCAAGGATTGGAATCACGTAAAGATCTTAATAAGGGAGACACAAAGAATTATGCTATTATCTATTGATGAGTTGGTTGGGACTCTTCAGTCTTATAAAGTGGAACGAATTAATGAAGATGAAGATCCTATAGGTAAGAAATCTATTGCATTAAAATCCAATGATGATTATGATATTACAGATTCTGAAGACAATATGGATGATGAGGAGCTTGCTCTCATGATAAGAAGATTCAGAAAGCTGAACAGAAAAGGAAGAAGATTCAATCCAAAGAAATAAAGTTTTCAAAAGCAACAGATTAAGTCTGTTGAGGATGATAAATCAAATAGAGATGTAGTTTGCTTTGAATGTAAGAAAAAGGGACACATTAGACCCAACTATCCTCTTCTGAGGAAGAAGAAAGGAAAAGCTTAAAAGTATCGAAAGGCTCTTAAAGCAGAAACCTAGAGTGATACAAAATGTGAAGAAAGTGATGATGATTATGCCAATATATGTCTAATGGCACAATCGGATTCAGATTCAAACTCCGAGACAGACTCAGATTCTGACAATGAAGTTGAGGTGAGTAACTTTAAAATCCCTATTAAAGTTTCTAAATACATTGATGATTTGTGTTTTAGTCTTAAGACTTCTCTTAAAAGGATTTTCGAACTTAAAAAGGAAAATTCTGCACTAAAACAACAGGAAAATGTTTTGAAAGAAAATGTGAAATGTTTAGACATGAATGTTTCTACTCTTAAAGAAAGGGAAGACAATCTTTCGAAAGAAAATGTATTTTTAAAAAATGACATATCAAATATCTCCAAAAGATTTTCAATAGGATCTGAGAAACTTGAGAAAATTCTTTCAGCACAAGGACCTTATTTCAATAAATCTGGTTTGGGAATGACTGTGGAAACCATTCCTTTAATTGATTTTCCTAAAGTGAAGGAAAGAATTAAGCAAAGACCCACAAGAGATGCTTAAAAAAATCATTTTAAAAAGGTCTTTGTAAAACAAGTAGGTCGCAATGCTCTCAGATGTTCTAAGTGCAAAAGTTCAGATCATTTTGAGAAATGATATCCTATGGTTTGGAAACTTGTTAAGAAAGTATGGGCAAAAACCACATATCATACTAACACTAATGGACCCAAGAAAATATGGGTACCAAAAAAAGTTTGAGTCTCTTTTTAAATGCAAGTCACTATCAAGAAGAAGGTAAAATGGTATATGCATAGTGGATGCTCAAAACATATGATAGGAGATTCAAATTGCTTCATAAAGTTCGTTCAAGTAAATGGTGGAAAAGTCTCATTTGGAGGAAATAGCAAAGGAAGAATTGTGGGATTCAGAACTGTAAAGATTGGAAACCTCACAATCAGCAATGTTTCCTTAGTGGAAGGACTCAACTACAATTTGCTTAGCATTAGTCAGCTGTGCGATACTGGTTTCAAAATCAACTTTCAAGAGGGAATATGTTTAGGAACCAATAAAGATTCTACTAAGTCATTCATGGGTCGAAGACATGGAAATATCTACCTCTTGGATGTGAAACCAGATGAATTGCAATTCAAGACGAAGCGAACTTATGGCATAGAAAACTTGGGCACATCAATATGAAATAAATAGCCAAAATTTCATCAAAGAAGCTTGTTCGTGGTCTACCCAATTTGTCATACCAAAAATCTGATTTATGTATACCATGCGTATTGGGAAAGTAGGTAAGAAATTCCTTTAAACCAATAAATCAAGTTTCTACTAATTGTGTATTGCAGCTTTTGCATATGGATCTCTTTGGACCAATCAGAACTGAGAGCATTGGAGGTAAGAAATATTGCCTAGTAATCATGGATGACTACTCACGATTTACTTGGGTATATTTCTTGGCAAGTAAGTCTGAAACCTTTCCTTATTTTGAAAAGTTTGCTAAAAAGGTCTAAAATGAAAAAGGGTTTGTTATTTCAAGTATAAGAACAGACCATGGATGTGAATTTGAAAATCAAGATTTTACAAAATTTTGTGATAAATCTGGTTTTCAGCACGTGTTCTCCTCTCCATATGCTCCAAAACAAAATGGAGTATTGGAAAGAAAGAATAGGTCGCTTCAAGAAATTGTTAGAACTCTTTTAATTGAAAGCAACATCTCTTCACGTTTTTGGGCTGAAGCAGTTTCTACAGTATGTTATATTATTAATAGAGTTTTTCTAAGGCCTATTTTGGAAAAAACCTCCTATGAGTTATTCAAAGAAAAGAAGCCTATTGTTTCATATTTTCATGTGTTTGGATGTAAATGCTTTATATTAAAAAATGCAAATGATCGAGTTGGCAAGTTTGAAGAAAAATCATATGAAGGCATCTTCCTTGGATATTCTACCTCAAGCAAAGCTTACAGAGTCTATAACAAGAAGACTCAATCTGTTAAGGAATCAATGAATGTCAAATTCCAAGATTATATGCAAAATGAATCTATTTAGACTCATCTTGAAGAATCTAAACCTGCTCCAGACTCTACAAAGTCTAAATTTCAGGAAGCAACTCAGACTTTGAAAGATCAGCAACAAATGATTGTTGAAGATTCAAATGAAGGAAGTGATCATCAACCTGACAAATCAACCAGTAACTAGAAGCATAAGTCCAGTCATCCCAAAGATCTTATTATTGGCGACATTAATGAAGGAATTCGCACAAGATCCAAAAGGCGCGAAGAATATAGTGCCGTGGCTCTTATTTCTGAAATAGAACCCAAAAGCATAGAAGAAGCTTTATCTGATGAAAGCTGGATTAAAGCCATGCAAGAAGAACTCAGGTAATTCAGTATTAATGATGTCTAGGAGTTGACTCCTAAACCGAAAGGTAAATCTATTATTGGAGCTAAATGGGTTTTTAGGAACAAAATGGATGAGAAAGGAAAGGTCGTAAGAAACAAAGCAAAACTCATGGCCAAGGGATATACATAAGAAGAAGGGATAAACTATGATGAGACTTACGCACCAATAACGAGGTTAGAAACAATTAGATTATTATTTGCTTTTGTTTGTTATAAGAATTCCAGGTTATTCCAAATGGACGTCAAAAGTGCTTTCCTAAATGGATTTATCCATGAGGAAGTTTATGTGAAGCAACCACTTGGGTTTGAAGACCCAAGAAAACCAGACTCGATATTTAGACTGAAAAAGGCCTTATATGGTTTAAAGCAAGCACCTCGAGCTTGGTACGACAGGTTGAGTAAGTTTTTTTAATTCAAAACAGCTTTGTTAAAGGTAAAGTAGACACTACTCTGTTTATCAAAAAAGAAAGTAAAAGTTTTATGCTTAAAGTAAAAGTTTTATGCTTGTTCAAATATATGTTGATGATATTATTTTTGGATCTTCTAATGAAAGTCTGTGCAAGAAATTCTCTAAGTCTATGCATGATGAATTTGAAATGAGCATGATAGGTGAACTAACCTTCTTTCTTGGGTTTCAAGTGAAACAATTGAAGGAAGGGACTTTTATTCATCAAGAAAAATATGCTAATGATTTTGTCAAAAAGTTTGGGCTGGAAAATTGCAAAAAGACTTATATACCAATGTCAAGTTCTTTGAAGATAGACAAAGATGAAGGAGGAAAGAAAGTTGACCAGAAGCTATATAGGAGTATCATTAGTTCACTTCTTTATCTTATTGCTTCTAGACCTGACATTTTGTTTAGTATTTGCATTCATGCTAGATTTCAAGCAGACCCTAAAGAATCTCATCTAAGTGCTGCAAAGCGTATTATCAAATACATTACATCAACTTCAAGCCTTGGTCTTTGGTATCCTAAAAAAGGGAGACTTTACTCTTCTTGGATATTCATACGCAGATCTAGCCGATTGCAGAGTTGATAGAAAGAGCACCTCAGGTACCTGTCAACTACTTTGAAGTAGGACAGTGTCTTGGTTTTCAAGGAAGCAAAATACATTAGCTCTTTCTAGAGTAGAAGCAAAGTATGTAGCTCTTGGAAGTTATTGTTCACAAATTTTGTGGATAAAACAATAGCTAAGAGACTTTGGAATTGAAGATTCATGCATGGAGATTAACTGTGACAACACCAGCACAATCAATCTCACCAAAAATCCAATTCTTTACTCAAGAGCAAAGCATATAGAAATTCGACAGCACTTCATTAGAGATCATGTTCAAAATGGAGAAGTTTCGATTTAGTTTATTGATTTAAATAACCAACTAGTGGATATATTTACAAAGCCTTTGGAGAAAAATCAATTTGAAGTTATTCGTTCTAAACTCAACATCTTGAGATTTCAAGAAGTAAAAGTCTAGAAACTCTCAGACTTAGACAATCAAGATTTTTGACTGTAAGTTATTTTATTCTCTTTTAGATTAAATCTCGAAAAGGTACGATCATCTGTCCATAATTGATTTTTGCTACTTTCAATTTCCGTGATTAGTGCAATCTTTCTTTTTCAAAAATGGAGTTAATTTTAAATGACAGTTATCATTTTTTTTTAAAAAGGCAGTTATTTTTAAAAAGGCATCTTTTTACTTTCCATTACGACGTTTTGTATGCCTCTCTTCGACTGACCTATATACTGTCGGTTCCTCTTCGTTTAACTCCAAAAACCCTAAAAAGTATCGATCTTCCACTTTTGTCTTATTCTCTTGTTTAATCTTCGAAAAGTTGTCATCTTTCTTGGAAAAGTCAAGTTTGAAATATTTCAAAGACTATGAAAGATGTCATCTCAAAGGAAGTCTTCGAGGATCGCTAATAGGGGAACGCAGCAAATGCGTGAGAGGCCTACGCACTTTTATCTCATCGAGGAAGAAGAGTCTCCTAGTTAGCATCAGAGCCCACAACATTCTCAGCAACATTCATCTTCTCCATCTAGACCACAAGATGTTGCTCGTCGAGAAGAGGAAGAAATAATCGAAGATGCAGAACTTGTAAGAACTTTTAAGCCCTCTTTTACCTACAAGCTTTATCGTGTTTTGAAAAAGGGTGGAACTCCTTTGAACTACATTGACGAATTTCTGAAAGACAAAGGGTACAAAAATGAAACATTCTTTTTACGCACAATGAAACAGTTGGGAATTGTCCCTGCTGGGTCGGCAGAAGAGGCAATGGCAAATATTCCAATCGATTCTTGTGTTGGAAGACTGAATCAGATAGATGGGAATAATGATGACAAGTTGTACAGTCAGTTTCAACCGATAATGGGTGTTGCGGCAAAAATTCGGAACAAAATGACAGACTTGTTTCAATCGGAGGAACACAAGCATCTATACTCTAAGTTGTTGAAGCGTGGGGTCATAAACCCTAGAAGTGTAGATTTTGATTTCCTTGATGATGTGAACGTTAATTTGAGGGAAAAATTCAGTTTTCTTCAACTTGAACAATTTTGTTTTGACTATACAGAAGCCTATGCTGAACTTTCTGCATATTTCTATTCGAATCTCAGTTTCTTGGATGCGAATAAATTCTCTTTTAGTGTCCGAAATCAGGACTATGTGGTGGATGTAGATATGTTGGCTGATGTGATTGGGGTTGAGAGATGGAGATATCAACCTATCAATATCTCTATTGCTCGTGCTACGTTGGAACTTGTTAAGGATAGAAGGACAGAGGGAAAGGTTTCCTACTCGAGGATGAGTGCATTCAACATTCTGCTTCACAAGATTGTGATTAATTGCCTCAAACCAAAATCTACTTCAAAGATTGATGTTTCAAACTCAGAGGCAAAGCTGATGTATGCCATCAATGCTAGGAAAAAGTTCTCTTTTCCTCATACTATTATGTTCCACATGTATAGAGCAATGGTGAAGGACAATGGTCAACTTTCTTATCCAGCTCTTATCAGACATTTGAATGTTCAACCTCCTCGAATTATCTATGTTCGATCTTGTGATCACATGATAGTGAGAATGAAAATGGTGTCTAAAATGCGTCTGAAGGAACTCAACAAGGCGTTGGAGAAATTTAAGGAGAAAACCCCTGTCAAAACTCATCAAATCTCTTCGGCAACAAAAAGAAAAGGGAAAAAGCCCATGGTTGCTCCATCCAAGAAAAGAAGAGCTCTCATCGTTGAGGATGAAGAAGATGAGGATGACATCACCATTTCTACAATGACATTGAAAAACCTGAGTCGTTCTGTTCCAGAATCAACGGAACGACAAGAGAAAGAAACAAAGGAGAGAGAAGCTGAAGAAAGACATGCAGATGAGGAAAGAATTGAAGAAGAAGAAGAGGAAAGAGGAGATCAAGAGGAAGGAGAGCATGAGGAACATTCTTCTCCACCTGAAGGCATGGAAACGGAGGGAGATCGTGAGAAAAGAGGAATGTCCTCATATCCTGCTACCAGTGAAGGAGTCAGCCGCTCTCCAACAGATCCAGAAGACATCTATGCCTCTCAATTTCCTGAGGAGGGACATAATGTTTCATCGCCTAATCTGCATAACTATGCTGATTTGCCATCGTCTGCCTTTACTCCATCCAATCGTGCAGAAGCCAGTACGCAGACTGATAATTCAACAGACTTTTGTAGAATTCTTGATGTTCTCTTAGAAATGCGAGGTCAGATATATGCTCTGGGATGCGAAGTTCAAAATTTGTAAATTGCAGGTCAAGCTTCTTCAATTTCTTTGAATGATCACATCCAAGCCCTTACTTTTCAGATTCAAGCAAATGCTAAGGGTGAAGAGGTAGCTCAACTGAAGGAATAATTGAAAAAGCTGGAAGGCATTATCCAGTCAATGGGAGATTTTCAGCTTGTTCATGTTCCTAAGCATTCTTTATTCCATTCTCTTTCCATCTCAACCTTTTTTTATGATGACAAAAAGGGGGAGAGATGTGATTTGAACTTTGAACCTTGAATTTTTTTAACTTGAAGTTTTGATTTGTTTTGATGTTTGACTTGACTTTTGTGTCTGGCTGTGGACTGAATTTGGGATTTGGGATTGACTGTTTATATTAAGTACTATTGATATCTTATGGATGGCTTTACTCATATGCAAGACTAACCTATTTTATGTGGTTGCAGATTCTAGTGTTATCATTAAGCCATTTATCTTTATGAGATATTCATATTTGCTTGAGTAATGTTTTGCAAGTCAAAGTTATCCAAATATGTAGGAAAGTTTTGTCACCATCAAAAAGGAGGAGATTGTTGGAGAAATTTC
Organism: Eucalyptus victrix; assembly: GCA_016097545.1. Classification (NCBI taxonomy): domain Eukaryota; kingdom Viridiplantae; phylum Streptophyta; class Magnoliopsida; order Myrtales; family Myrtaceae; genus Eucalyptus; species Eucalyptus victrix. Next base: position 26,255,180 of record CM027840.1, on the reverse strand, counting down.
TTGAAATATTTTGAAACTGACAAAACTTTTCCATCAATCTAGTCTGAAGATTTGCAGACTCTACTATTTAAAGTCTGAAGACCTCCGGACTGCCAAACTCAAGACTCAAAGTCTATTCTCATTGATAGTTCTTAATCCGTCGAGGAAGGTCTATCTAGGATTGGATGTTTCGTTAAGGATTTGACCTTATCAACTGGAGAAGATCTCTTGGCTGGATATGACATAACGGAATCCTTTATTTGATCAAGATTGATTCAGAGATTGAGGATCCGATGATTGGTGAAGCATACTTGGAAGGTTCTACTTATGGAAACCGATATCCTGATCGTATGGGCGAGCAGGATTGATGAGCTATCGACATGTTCCTTAAATAGCTTGAATGATCTTCCTAATGGATTCTGTCCAACGAGAAGATTGGAAGAATTCCTTTGGTAAGTGCCAACGGGTATGATGGCATAAAGGAGTATATAAAGAAGACGTTCCAGTTGTTTGAGTGAGTTCGTGATAGAAGGATTCCAAAGTCTGAAGCTCTTTGTTCTTAGTCAATTCATTTACTGAGCGAAATCTTGTATGCAAAAGAGAATTTATATTCTCGAGAAACCTTGAGGAAGTGTGGTAAAGTATCTACACTGTGAAATCAAGGGAGAGTCTTGCTATAACAACTCTTTTGTTCATAGTGAAATCCAACTGGTGGGCTGTTAGTGCGGAAGAGTGGACGTATGCTTAGAATAAGCCGAACCACTATAATTTTTGTGTTCATTTTCTCTTCCCTACTCTCTACTTTACTTTGATCATAATTCGTTTTGTTAACAAAAGGAGAACTTCCTTTCTACTGTCTGCTTAATATTGCTCTCTTATCTCAAGAAAATATTTTTGCACCTATTCACCCCCCTTTATGTGCTTATACTAGCTATCTCAATCTACACCATTAAAGGATAAAGTGTTAGCTACAGTAGGTTGTCCTGGTTGCAAGTTAGTGATTGGTGAGCGAGAGGGGAGGATAGATTTGATATTCCTAGCCATGTATAATTTCAATGTGATGATTGACATAGACTGGCTCACCAAGTAATGAGCTAAGATGGACTGCTATTGTAAAGTGATTCAGTTTAACCTGTTAGCGGGCGAAAGTTTTAAGTTTACTGGGAGTCGAGGAGGACCCTCAATGTGGCATCCCGGAAATTCAAAGCCAAGCCTTAAGGTGTGTTAAATGTCTTTAATTAGGTGATAGAATTTTATGGCTTATGCTTTAGCCAATTTGTCTTTTAATTTGATGAATTTTGCTTGTGTTGTGGAAATTTAAATTTAAATGCTTGGCCATATGATTTAAATTTCAATAATTAAAATATCCCAAGACTTTGGCCAAGATGAAATTTGAATTTAGAAATATTTATAGAAAGGAATTCAAAAAAAAAAAAGGAAAAGGGGATTAATTTTCGAAATGGGCCTTGGACCCATTAGCCTAAAGCTTGGTGGGCCAAGCTAGTCAGCCATTAGGGCCCAATAGGTGGCTGTCGACCAGCCCAAAGTGAGTGGCCGGTTGGGCCTAAGCCCAAGCCCAATTAATTCAAAAACAAAGATTACAAGTGGCCAAAGGAAGAGCATGCATTGGTTAGTCATTAGGTGGATCAATCATTGCAAATGATGGGATATAAAAGGGGTTAGGAGAGAGAAATGGCCAGTTGCTTGCTTCATTTCCGTCCAAAGAGAGAGGTGTGCGAGAGAGAGAGCTTGAGCGGAAGAGAGGAACCGAGAGAGAGGAGGTGGAGCCGAGAGTTGCCGCCGCCCGTCCGCCGTACGTCCGCCTAGTCCGACCGCCGTACGCCGTCGTCCATCGCTGTTTGTTCATTTTGGAGGCAAGTGGGGTCCTTAACTTCTCTTGCATGTCTGTTTTGTTGGTTGCATGTTCGGTTTTAGGTGAGATTTGGGCGAAAAACCGAGGTAAGGGTTGGATGTGTTCAAGCCATGTGACTGTTTTCGTTTGGTTTGTGGTAGTCAGTATCTTAGTCGAGCTTGCATGTGTACTTGGAGTGCGATTTTGGCTTCGGTGTCTTCATGAAAGTTGAAGCTAACATCTTGTAGTATGACATACTCGAATTTCATGGAAAAAGATGGTGATATGTGGGGTCAAAAGCTTTGTTATACGGAGACCTCAGATCTGCGAAATCTTCACTGACCTTTTGTTGATTTCTTGGTTGCATGTTGATTTCTGTTGGAGATCTCACTTTGTTGTCTTCTTGAAAGTTGTAGGATACACCTTAAGCTACAACATAATCAAATTTGAAGCAAAAATAACAAGTATAACTTGGTGAATCTGTTAGATCTTGGAGATGGTTGATTCTGGTGAGGTGTACCGAGACACCCGAGACTTCATGGGTTAAAATGGTGACCATAATCTGGTTATTTGACCTAGATCCCTTCATGAAAATTGTAAAGGACACATTGTTACATAACATAATTAAATTTCAGAAGGAACGAAAGATATTTGATGGGTGAAATCTAAGAAATACGGAGGAGTGTGTTCTGGACGTCGCGGTAGTGATTCCAGAAGCTTCGTAGGGCTATAGAAATTAATCTAAAAAGAATTTGGCTTAAAGTTCTTAATGAAAAAGGTACTAAAATGTGTTGGCTATCACCCTGTAAAGTTTCGTAATTTTTGAAGACCGAATGGGTATTTTAATTTAATTTATTCGGAAACTGTGCAGTGGGTTTAAATCCGAGAATTTTAGGATGTTTTTGGAGGAAATTGTGAAATTGTGAAAAATACGACTTGGCCACGAATTTTATATAAAATTGTGATCCTATAAATGATTATTGAATATTATGATTTTGGGAAAATCATAAATATTAAATATTTATTTATGAAAATAAATAAATATAATAAAATAATAAAATAATGAAATAATAAAATAAAATAGATTTTTATTTGGCCATGGATTCAATTCCATTTGTGTGGCACTTCTGTGATGAGGTCTTTGTATATGCATTAAGTTGAAATACTTATGTGATTAAGCTATGACATGTGCATGACATGTGAATTGAAATGCAAGTGTGATATGTTTGATGCCATGCCAAATTGCCATGTTAAATTGAGAAAAAAGATAAATGTGGATGAGAATGAGGTTGTGGTGGAGGATGTTGTCGGTGGCCTGGTGGCGTAATTCCAGAGATTCCTTGGGAGTTTCAGGATGCCCGAATGTGGGGGGCCGGAAGCCCGTCGGAGGTTTTCGCCGAAGGGAGTGGCTCGCGATGCCGGGATTGGGGTGCGAGATCCCCGGCTAGAAGGGTAAAGGCCGGAAATCCTGTCGGAGGTTTCTGCCCGAAGGGAATGCCTCGTGATGCTAGTTGAGATGCGAGATGCCCGGAATGTGGGGGGCCGAAAGCCCAGTGGCCATGAGATGGCTGGAATGCTGGGATCCCTGTCGGAGGTTTCTGCCCGAAGGGATGGTGATGATGGTGAATTTGATGATTTGAGAAAAGATAATGTGGATCAATTGATAAGTAAAAGTGGAAATTGATCCATGATGTGATATGCATGGTGATGCATGGCTAATGATGATGTGATATGCATGGTGATGCATGGCTAATGATCTATGATGTGATATGCATGGTGATGCATGGCTAATGATGATGTGATATGCATGGTGATGCATGGCTAATGATGATGTGATATGCATGGTGATGCATGGCTAATGATCTATGATGTGATATGCATGGTGATGCATGGCTAATGATCTATGATGTGATATGCATGGTGATGCATGGCTAATGATGATATGATATGCATGGTGATGCATGGCTAATGATGATATGATGTGATATGCATGGTGATGCATGGCTAATGATGATGTGATATGCACGGTGATGCATGGCTAATGATGATGTGATATGCATGGTGATGCATGGCTAATGATGATGTGGTATGCATGGTGATGCATGGTTAATGATGATGTGATGATAATGATATATGAGATGCCATGATGATGATATATATGCTATGATGATGCATGAATACGCTTGACATCAAAAAGGTAAGCAATGCCTGCATTGTATGATGGTATGCATGGTGCACCGAGTTGTTATTGGATTTCCCTATATCTTTGAGTGGTTGTACTCACCCCTTTTGGGGATAACATTTCAGATTAGCACTATGCCGCTACCTTGTTTTCGCGTGGGGTATTTTACGGTCTACCGTCGATGTTGAGGTGGAGTGTACGGAGATAGATTGTCCCTCTGTGCCCGGATTGACGTTTATCCGAGTGCGATGCTTAGTTATGTATGATATCAGCCTGGCTGGGGGCCCTGTCATACAAGAGTTCCTGTCTTTGTACGTTCGACGGGATGGAGCGATGCGAGGGATGCTGCCGCCGCCACCACCTAACACACCGGGTTGGGTGTGAGACCTGTACGCGAGAAGTAGGAGCTAGATCACTTTTTGATGTAGATAGTTGATGCTGGTGATGGGAGGGTTTTGTGTTCATGTGATGTTAGGGGTCGGAGTTCCTTTTTGAGATTTTAGGTGGGACATGGCAGAGTCTTAACCTTTCTGGTTTTTGTACCGACCCGAAGGAAACCCCTATCTCGCTATATGTATGTATGTAAGCAAAGCGTCAACGTTATTTATAAAATCGTGCTGTTAGTTGGTGTGTATTTGTATCATGGGTTAGAAGGGAGATAGATGACGATGTGAATTTTGCTTCCGCTATGAGTCGCGCATGGGACCGCTTAAAAAAAATGCCTGTAATCTAGCAAGGCTTAATTTAGCCAAGAGATAGAGATGGTAAAAGATGTAACACCGGCACTAGTGACGACCTGCGAAGGGTTCGGGGTGTCACACTCAATTACCTTGATCTCATCACTTGAGGCAACCCATTTGTTAGACGGGAGTTGCTAAGGTTACCCAGTGTCTGTCGTGGATATGATAGTTGAGGAGCTAAAGATCAAAGATATTGCATTGGTACAAAAATTTCCATATGTGTTTCCGAAAGAATTGTAGATCTACCACCAAAAAAGGAGATAGAGTTTGTGATTGAGTTAGCCCATGGGAATAGAGCCAATCTCTAAGGCTCACTACCAGATAACGTTGTCTGAGTTGAAAGAACTGAAAGTGCAGATATAGGAATTGTTGGATAAGGGATTTATACGTCTCAGTGCATCACCTTGGAGAGCACCGGTTTTGTTCGTGAAGAAGAAAGATAATTCGTTGAGCTTGTCCATCTACTATCGTCAACTCAACCAGGCTACCATCAAGAATAAATATCCACTGCCAAGGATCAACGATTTGTTTGATCAATTGCAAGGAGCATCGATATTTTCTAAGATCGACTTGAGGACATAGTATCATCAACTGAGGATCAAAAAGGAGGACATACCGAAGTCAGCATTGTTGGAGAAAACTTCTTTATTTGTTTTGAAGCTGACAAAACGTTTCTATCAATCTAGTCTGAAGACTTGCAGACTCTTTTGTCAAAGTCAGAATCAAGATTTAAATTTTGCCCTCGTTGACAGTTTCTAGACCGACGAAGAAGACTTATCCAGATGTGAGTATTTCTTTAAGGTTTTGACTCGAGCGGCTAAAAAAGTTCTCACGGCTGGAGATAGCATCTTAAGCTCTATTATTTGTTTTGAAATTAATTCGAGTAATTTGGATATGTTGATTGGTAAAGTATACTTATAAGGTTCTACTTATGGAAATATAAATCCTGATTGTATGGGCGAGCAGGATTGGTGGGCTATCATCACATTCATTAAATAACTCAAGATCTCCATAATTGATTCTGTTCAACAGGTAGATTGGAAGAACTCATTTGGAATATGCCAACGGTTATGAAGGCATAAAGGAGTATATAAGGAAGACACTCTAGTTATTTGAGTATGTGTGCGATACATAAATTCCAAAATCTGAAGTTCCTTATTCTTTGCTAATTCAATTGTTAAGCGTAAAACTTGTACTCAAGAAAGAGTTTAGATATTTGTGAGGCCTTGTGGAAGTGTAGTAGAGTCTCTACACTGCGAAATCAAGGACGTGATACTGTAACAACTCTTTTCATTCATAGTGAAATCCAATCGGTGGGTTGTCAATGTGGGAGAGTGGACGTAGGCTTGGTCTAACTCGAACCACTATAAATCTTGTCTTTTTATTCTTTTCCATAAACTCTTTTATTTTGTTCATAACTCTATTTAATTGTTAGAGTTTGATTTCCTTTGCAAAGTCTATTGTCAACCAAACTCAAGTTAAAAGTAAAGTTTTACACTATATTTTGCAAAATTTGTTTTCGCACCTATTCATCGGTGCATGTACTAGCACGTTCAATTGGTATCAAATCATGTGTACTCATTTAAATTGAAGTGTTTTTACTTCAAAGTTAAAGATCCATGTCTAGTATGTTGGCTTTAGGGTTGGTTGAAGGACAAAGCAATACTAGACTACCTTATTTTGATGGAAATGAATACAGTATATGGAAAAACAAGATGAAAGCATTCCTAAGATCGAAAGATCCTCTAGAATGGGATGTGGTAGACAAATGAATCATTCCTAAAGCTACAACAGTCTCAGAAAGGGGAAAATAAGTTGTAGAGGTTAGCAAGATGACTCAAGAAGAGATAACCAAGAGACAAACTCTTGATGCAAAAGCAATTTACTCCTTATATTGTACATTATCTCCAATTGAATATAACAAAATATCTTCTTGTGAAACAGTTAAAGAAATCTGGGATAGGCTGCACATTACCTATGAAGAAATTGATCGAGTAAAAGAAACCAGGATTAATATTCTGCTCGGTAATATGAAGCCTTCAAGATGAAGTCAAGAAAATCTATCACTGACATGTTTAGTCATTTTACAGAAATTGTGAATGGTCTTGAGTATCAAGGTCAACCGATCTTAGGACCCATGAAGGTTAACAAACTGCTGCGTGGACTTTCCAAATATTGGAATCACGTAAAGACCTCAATAAGAGAGACACAAAAGATCATGCAACTCTCCATTGACGAATTGGTTAGCACTCGTTAGTCTTATGAAGTGGAACAAATCAATGAAGATGAAGATCCCAAAGGTAAAAAATCTATTTCTTTAAAATCTAATGATGACTCTGATGTTACCGATTCTGAAGATGATATGGACGATGAATAGCTTGCTATCATGACAAGAAGGTTCAGAAAACTAAACAAAAAGGGAAGAAGATTCAATTGGAAAAAACAAAGCTCTCAAAAGTTTCAAAATAAATCAGCTGAGGACAATGAATCCAATAAAGATGTGATTTGTTTTGAATGCAAGAAAAATAGACACATCTATCTTTTGCTGAAGAAAAGGAAAGATAAAGCTGAGAAATATAGAAAGACACTAAAAGCATAAACTTGGAGTGATACTGAATGCAAAGAGAGTGATGATGATATGCTAATATTTGTTTAATAGCAAAATTAGAATCAAATTCAGATTCTGAAAGAGACACAGACTCAGACTCAGACAGTGAAGTCGAGGTAAGTAATTTAAAAATTCCTACTAAAGTCTTGAAATATATCAATGAACTTTGTCTTAGTCTCAAAACCTCTTTTAAGAGGATTTCCGAGCTAAAAAGGGAAAATTCTACACTGAAGCAACAGGAGATTGTTTGGAAAGAAAAGTTCGCAAATTTAGATAAAAGTTTTATTACTTTAAAAGAAAATGCAGACTCTCTTTCAAAAAAAAATATACTTTTGAAAAATGATATTTCAACTATTTCAAAAAGGTTTTCTATAGGATTTGAGAAATTGGTGAAGATTATTTCAACACAAAGACCTTACTTTAACAAATCTGGCTTGGGAGTGACTTCTGAAACCATTCATTTAATTGATTTTTCAAAAATAAGGGAAAGAATCAAACAAAGACCTACAAAAGCCTTTTATAGAAATCATTTTCAAAAAGTCTTTGTAAAACCTGTTGGCCGTAGTGCTCTTAAATTTTCTAAGTGCAACAACTCAGAACATTTTAAGAAATAATGTCCTATGGTTTGGAGACCTGTTAAGAAGTATTAGGTAAAGATTGTATATTGCACTAACTCCATTGGACCCAAGAAAGTATGGGTACCAAAGAAAGCTTGAGTTTCTTTTTTAAATGCAGGTTACTATCAAGAAAAATGTCAAATGGTATTTGGATAATGGATGCTCAAGACATATGACAGAAGATTCAAGTTGTTTCATAAAACTTATACAAGTTATAGTGGAAAAGTCTCTTTTGGTGGAAACAGTAAAGGAAAAATTATTGGATGTGGAACAGTAAAAATTGAAAGTCTCACAATCAACAAAGTCTCCTTAGTAGAAAGACTCAATTACCAACTGTGTGACACAAGTTTTAAAATCAATTTTCAAGAAGGAATATGTTCAAGAACCAGTAAAGACTTCTCTCAGACTTTCACAGGGCGAAGACATAGGAACATCTATGTTTTGGATATCAAACCAGAAAAATCCCAATGTCTAATTTCAATTCAAAAGAAAGCTAATCTCTGGTATCGAAAACTTGGCCATATCAACATGAAGCAAATTGTCAAGATCTCTTCAAAGAAACTTGTTTGTGAACTACCCAATCTAACATACCAAAAATCTAAATTATGCATACCATGTGTGTTGGAAAAACATGTTAGAAGTTCTTTCAAACCAATAAATTAAGTTTACACTAATCGTCTGCTGCAGCCCATACATATAGATCTCTTTGGACCAACTAGAATTCAAAGCATTGGTGGAAAGAGATATTGCCTAGTAATAGTGGACGATTATTCACGTTTTACTTAGGTATACTTTTTGGCAGGTAAATCTGAAACCTTCTCTTATTTTTTAAAGTTTGCTAAAAAAGTACAGAATGAGAAAGGGTATGTTATTTCAAGCATACAGACAGACCATGGAGGTGAATTTGAAAATCAAGACTTTGTTAAATTCTGTAATGAATCTGATTTTCAGCATATGTTTTCCTCTCCATACACTCCGAATAGAATGGAGTTGTGAAAAGGAAGAATAGATCATTGCAAGAAATGGTTAAAACACTTTTAATTGAAAGCAACATTTCTTCTTGTTTTTACGCTGAAGCAGTTTCTACAGCATGTTATATCATTAATAGAGTTTTCTTAAGGCCTAATCTGGAGAAAACTCGCTATGAGTTGTTCAAAGGAAATAAGCTAATTGTTTCATATTTTCATGTGTTTGGTTGCAAATGTTTTGTATTAAAAAATGCAAATGATCGAATTGGTAAGTTTGAAGAAAAATCAAATGAAGGAATCTTCCTTAAATATTCAAGCACCGACAAAGCTTACAGAGTGTACAACAAGAAGACTTAATCTGTGGAGAATCGATGAATGTCAAATTTCAAGACTTTATACAAAATCAATCGATCCAGACTTAACCTGAAGAATTTGAACCTGCTCTAGACTCTACAAAGTCTAATTCTCCAGAAGCAACTCAGACTTCAGAAGGTCAATAACAAACAAATGTTAAAGAATCAAATGAAGAAAAAGATCAGCAGTTTGTCAGACCAACCAGCAACTGGAAGCACAAGTCTAGTCATCCCAAAGAACTCATTATTGGTGACATTGATGAAGGAATTCGTACAAGATCCAAAAGGCATGAAGAGTCAGCACTGTGGCTCTTATTTCTAAAATAGAACCTAAAAGCATAGAAGAAGCTTTAACTAATGAAAGCCAAATTGAAGCTATGCAAAAAGAACTCATACAGTTCAGTGTTAATGATGTTTGGGAATTAACTTCTAAACCAAAAGGTAAATATGTTATTGGAGCTAAATGGGTTTTCAGGAACAAGATGGATGTGAAAGGAAAATTTATAAGAAACAAAACAAGACTCGTGGCCAAAGGATATACGCAAGAAGAAGGGATAGATTATGATGAGATTTACACACTAGTAGCAAGGTTCGAAGCAATTAGATTATTACTTGTTTTTGCTTGTTATAAGAATTTCAGGTTATTCTAAATGGATGTCAAAAGTGCATTCTTGAATGGATTTATCCAAGAGGAAGTCTATGTGGAAAAATCTCCCGATTTTTGAAGACCCAAGGAAACCAGACTTTGTATTCGATGGAAAAATGCGATATATGGTTTAAAGCAAGCACCTCGAGCTTGGTACAATAGGTTAAGTAAGTTTTTAATCAAAAATGACTTTGTTAAAGGTGAAGTGGACACTACCATGTTTATTAAAAGAGAAAGTAAAAACTTTTTACTTGTTCAAATCTATGTTGATGATATTATTTTTGGATCACCTAACGAAAATCTGTGCAAGAAATTCTCTAAGTCTATACAAGATGAATTCGAGATGAGCATGATGGGTAAACTATCATTCTTTCTCGGACTACAAGTAAAACAATTGAAGGAATGAATTTTCATTCACCAAGAAAAATATGCTAAAGAACTTGTTAAAAAGTTCGGTTTGGAGAATTGCAAAAAGATTGATATATTAATGTCAAGTTCTTCGAAGCTGGACAAAGATGAAGGAGGAAAGAAAGTTGACCAAAAGCTATACAGGAGTATCATTGGTTCACTTCTTTATCTTACTGTCTCTATATCTGACATTTTGTTTAGTGTTTGCATTTGTGTCAGATTTCAATTAGATCCCAAAAAATCTCATCTAAGTGTTGCGAAATGCATCATCAAATACATTGCAACAACTTCTAAGTTAGGTCTATGGTATCCTAAAGAATGAGACTTTACTCTTCTTGGATACTCAAACGCAGATCTAATAGGATGCAAAGTTGATAGAAAGAGTACCTCATTTTTGTTAATTGCTCGGTAATAGGACAGTATCTTGGTTTTCAAGGAAGCAAAGTATTATAGCTCTTTCAACAGCAGAAGCAGAGTATGTGGCTCTTGGAAGTTGTTGTTCTCAAATCTTATAGATAAAACAACAACTAAGAGACTTTGGAATTGAAGACTCATGCACTGAGATCAAATGTGACAACACCAGTGCGATTAATCTCACCAAGAATCCAGTTCTTCATTCAAGAGCAAAGCATATAGAGATTCGACATCATTTTATTAGAGACTATGTTCAAAATGGAGAAGTCTTGATTCAATTCATTGACTCAAAGAATCAGCTAGCGAACATTTTTACAAAGGCACTAGAGAAAAGTCTGTTTGAGTTTATTCGATCCAGACTTAATATCTTAAAGTCTGAAGAAGCTTAGACTCAGGGATAAAAGTCTAAAGATGCTTAGACTTAGATGATCAAGAATCATGGCTGTAAGTCATTTCAGTTCTAACAATTTATCTCTCGGATAAAAACTCGAAAAGGTACGATTGCTTATTAATCTGCAATAGATTGATATTATCTTCCCAAGTTTTTGAAATTGCGGAAATTATTCTTTTTTGAAAAATAAATTATCTACTTTCAAAAAGGCAATTATTTTTTATCTTTCCTTTTATGACGATCCGTATACCTCGTTTCGATTGCTTTATATACTATCTTTCTTCATTTTTACTCACAAACCCTAGAAGCACAGAACTTTACTTTCTTACTTTTTCTCTCTAGTTTAATCCTTAAAGTTTCTTTCTCATGAATCGAGTTCGGAAACTCTCTCAAAGACTATGATAATGTCTTCCCAAAGAAAGTCAACAAGGATTGCAAGCAGGCAACCACAACATATGCGTGAGGGTCCTACGCATTTTGACCTGACCAAGGAAGAAGAATCTCCAAGGCAACAGCAGAGTCTACAACATTCTCAACCGCGTCATTCTTCTCAGACTAGATCACAGAATGTTCAGCAACAACAAGCGGAGGAAGAAATTATTGAGGATGCTGAACCTGTAAGGACTCTTAAGCCTGCTTTTACTTTCAAACTCTACTCTGCCTTAAAGGATAGAGGCTCTCTAATGACCTTTATTGATGAATTTTTGAAAGAAAAGGGGTACTGAAATGAAACCTATTTTTTTACAAACGATGGAACGTTTGGGGATTGCTCATGTTGGCTTGGCAGAAAGGGCTTTTGTGAATTTCCCAAGTGATCCACGTGTTGGAGGATTTAGTCAACCTAATGGAAAAAATGATGATGAAAAGATGTTCACTCATTTTAAGTCTTGAATGAATGTTGCTATGAACATTCCGAGTAAGAAGAGCAGATCTGTTTCGTTCTAAGGAACATAAACGAGTTTACTCTAAGTTGCTAAAATAAGGGGTGATGAACCCAAGAAGTGTGGATTTTGATTTTCTCGACTCCATGAACGTGAAGTTACGGGAGAAATTTACTTTACTTCAACTTGAATGATTTTGCTCTAAGAGACAAGTATCTCATCCAGAACTTACTACATATTTCTATTCCAATCTAAGCTTCTTGGATGCGAATAGATTTTCTTTAGTGTTATAGACCAGGATTATGTGGTTGATATGAATACTCTGGCTGATGTGATTGGAGTAGAGAGGGGGATGTTCCAATCAATTGGTGTGTCTATTGGTTGTGCAACTGTGGAGCTTGTTCAAGATGGAAAGGCAGAAGGTCAGATTTTGTACTCGAGGATGAGTGCTTCAAATGTCTTGCTTCATAAGATTGTGATTAATTGTCTTAGACCAAAATCCACATCAAAGACTGACGTCTCTAATTTAGAAGCGAAGCTAATGTATGCTATCAATGCTGGACAAAAGTTCTCTCTACCACACATTATCATGTTTTGCGTGTATAGATCAATGGTAAAGGACAAGGGCCAACTTCCTTATTCAACACTTGTTACTCAGTTATTCAGATATTTTAAAATTCAACCTCCCAAAATTTTTTGTGTTCGAACCTGTGATCAAATGGTGGTGGGATTGAAGATGGTCTCAAAGATGTGTTTGAATGAGCTAAACAAGGCTTTAAAGAGATTTAAGGAGAAGACTCCTGTCAAGACTCATCAAGACTCTATGGCTGCAAAACGGAAAGGTAAGGAGCCTATGACAGCTCCATCTAAGAAAAGGAGAGCACTCATCTTGTAGGATGAAGAAGATGAGGAAGACATCATCATTTTCACTCTTGCCTTAAGAAACTTACAGCGTCCCGTTCCAGAGACAAATGATAGAGAGAACCAAGACAAAGAGGAAACAAAGCAGAGGAGTGAAGAGAAGGAATCGATTAGGAAAGAAGCAAAGGAAGGAAGAACTACAGAAGAAGAGCAAAGAGAAGAACAAGTCATCATGTCATTGAAGAAGAGACAAAACAGGGATTGATGAAGATGAGGTTGGCGAAGGCTTGCACGGCAAGTTGAGAAGGAAATGGTCAAAAAGTCAAGACCCTATCCTTTGCATCCAATGCTTGGTCCCCCTTATCATCCACATGAATATCTTAATGTCCCCCATTACTTTCTTCCCCTTTTCTTTCCATAAATACCTCAAATTGATGCCCAAAATTTCAGCTCTATCTCAAGCTCCGAATTTTCAATTTTCGGACTTCAATATCTTTGACTAATTCTCCGCTCGACGTCCAATTTAGCCAAGGGGAAAAAAAAAAAAACCCATATGATTTTCTGTAAATCCCAATACCCAAAGGCTTGGCCTAAAAGTTCAAACTCATAAATTCGGTCAATACGAATTTCTGTTAATTTTCCACAACATCCGAACAAATTTTCCATAAAAATCTTAGAATCTCCGAAAAATCTTCTTAGACTGAATCGACGTTATTGGAATTTATTGTGACATGACAAAATTTACAATTTTTAAAATCGGACTTAGATTGGCGGTTAATTTCACTCAGACGCATTTCAAGCGTGACCTAGGCTATCGAGTAGTTTTCAGAACTTTTTTAGGACAAATGACCCGTGGTCGATTTTCTTCGAGTCACGATGAACCCACTCGACACATTGGCGACTCTCGATTGTCGTGAAAATCTCAATGATTCAAATACGGACACAAGGTACCAAAATGACAATAAAATCAAATTAGTGCCGGTCAACGAGAGTTTTCCAATTTAGTGGAGTCACCCACGATCGATCATTCATCTTAGTCAAACTGACATATCTCTAATTTCAAGTCGATTTTATACTGTACTGTAATGATCTCTAAAGATGAGCACGGTCAAGAAGTTGATTCCTAATCGAATTCTCAAGTCTATTTGCCTTAAAGTCCTTAATAGCCTACCCAGCTAATCTAGTTATCTCGTGAGTGGCAAACTTAGAGAAAAACATTGTAGTTGCATCGATGAAATGCCCAATTTAACCAATCGAAATCAAAGCCTGAAAATCAGGATGTCACACAAAGCATGAAGAGTACTTCTCTCCACCTGAAGGCACTGAAACTAGGGAAGCTGCTGATAAAAGAGATACTCATTCACTTGCTTTTACTAGTGATGATGTCAGTCATTCTCCTGCTGATCCATAAGATGTATATGCCTCTCAATTTCCTGAAGAAGGTAATGAGCTTTCATCTCCAAGTCTGGGTGCTCATGCTAAAGTGCCATCATCTACCAATACTCCACAAATTGATCATGCTAAAGCAAGCACTTAAACTGACAACTCGGAGACCTTAGAAGTTTGCTTGATGTTCTTATGGAGATGAGAGGTTAGATTTATGCTTTGGGATGCGAATTTCAGAATATGCAGCATGCTAATCAAGCCTCTTCAACTTCATTACTCAATCAAGTTCAAGCCCTTAATCTTCAAGATCAAGCAATTACTAAGAGTGAGGAAGTAGCGCAACTAAAGGAGGATCTGAGAAAGCTGGAGGAGACTATTAAATCGATGGGAGATTTCCAGCTTATTTGTGTTCAAAAACAATTTTAATCTTATCCAATTCTCTTTTTCGTCTCTACCATTTTAATGCTGACAAAAATGGGGAGAAGTTGGTGCAAATTTGATTTAATTTTTAGATTTGACTTTAATTTTTGTTTGGTTGTGACTGGTTTGGACTATGTTTTTGGTTTGGACTGTTTGATCGTGTAGTGCTTGTAGTATCTTAAGCATTGTTGGTATTCATGGCAAAGATAGTTGTTTTTACAGGACTAACTCATTTTCTGTGGATGCAGATTCAATACTATCTTTATCCTAATCCATTTATCTTTTATAAGACATTCTTGTTTGCTTGAGTACTGTCTTGCAACTTAAAAGTATCCAAATATGCAGGAAAGTTTTGTCACCATCAAAAATGGGGAGATTGTTGAAGAAAACTTCCTTATTTGTTTTGAAGCTGATAAAACGTTTCCATCAGTCTAACTTGCAGACTCTTTCGTCAAAGTCTGAAGACCCCCAAACTCAAGATTTAAAGTCTGCCCTCATTGACAATTTCTAAACCGAAGAAGAAGACTTATCTAGATGCAAGTATTTCTTTAAGGTTTTGATTCGAGCGACTAAAGAAGTTCTCATGGTTAGAGATAGCATCTCAAGTTCTATTATTTGTTTTGAAATTAATTCGAGTAATTTGGATCCGTTGATTGGCGAAGTATACTTGGAATGTTCTATTTATGAAAACTTAGATCATGATTGTATGGGCAAGTAGGATTGGTGGGCTATCATCACATTCCTTAAGTAACTCGAGATCTCCCTAATTGATTCTGTCCAATAGGTAGATTGGAAGAACTCCTTTGGAAGGTACCAATGGTTATGAAGGCATAAAGGAGTATATAAGGAAGATGCTCTTGTTATTCGAGTATGTGCACAATAGATAAACTCCAAAGTTTGAAACTCCTTGTTCTTTGCCGATTAAATTGTTGAGCGTAAAACTTGTACTCAAAAGAGAGTTTGGATATTTGTGAGGCCTTATGGAAGTGTAACAGAGTCTCTACACTGTGGAATCAAGGACATGATATTGTAACAACTCTTTTGATTCATAGTGAAATCCAGCCAATGGGTTATCAGTGTGGGAGAGTGGACGTAAGCTTGGTCTAAGCCGAACCACTATAAACCCTGTGTTCTTATTATCTTCTTTAAACTCTCTTATTTTGTTCTTAACTTTATTTAATTTCTAGAATCTAATTTCCTCTGCAAAGTCTATTGTCAATCAGACTCAGGTTAAAAGTAAAGTTTTACATTATATTTTGCAAAATTTATTTTCGCACCTAGTCACCCCCCTCTAGGTGCTCGTACTAACACTTTCAAGCAATTCGTACTCGATACGACCATTATGAGTTCACTGTAATGCCGTTTGGTTTAACGAACGCCCCAGCTGCTTTCATGGATTTGATGAACCAAGTGTTTAAAGAGTATTTGGATCAGTTTGTGATCATGTTCATTGACGATATCCTGGTGTACTCAAGAAGTCCAAAGGAACACGAAAAGCATTTGAGGATGGTACTTAAGATACTAAGGAACCATGGATTGTATGTTAAGTTTAGCAAGTGTGAGTTTTGGTTGACTTGTGTTGCTTTCCTAGGTCATGTGATTTCAAGCGAAGGAATCTTTGTGGACCCGACCAAGATTGAAGCAGTTATCAACTAGCCAAGACCAATGATCGTGATAGAGATCATAAGCTTTTTGGGTTTGGTAGGGTATTACAGAAAGTTCGTTGAAGGATTTTCAGCTTTAGCCTCATCGTTGACTCGACTACTGAAGAAAGAAGAGGAATTTGTATGGACATATAAGTACGAGTGTAGTTTCCAAGAGCTTAAGCAGAACCGACTACCACACCCATGCTAATCATACCATCTGGTCTTAAAGGATATGAGATCTATAGCGATGCATCATTTAGAGGACCAGGTTGCGTGTTAATGCAACATGGTAAGGTTGTTGCATACGCGTTCCATCAGTTGAAACCTCAAAACTTAAATTACTCAACGCATGACTTAGAACTTGTTGCAATTATTTTCACTCTGAAGATTTAGAGACATTATTTGTGTGGAGAAAGATTCTAGATCTACACTGACCATCAAAGTCTCAAATACTTATTCTCTCAGTAGGAGTTGAATATGAGACAACGTTGTTGGATGAAACTTTTGAAGAATTATGATTGTGATATTCTACATCACCCCGAAAAAAGCTAATAAAGTAGCAGATGTGCTAAGTCGGAAATCTTCAGTTACGCATATAATGGTCAAGGAATGGATTTTGCTCGAGAGAGCTCGAGATTTAGTTTTCAAATTTGAGGGAGGCCACCTTTCAAATCTTATGGCCACCCTCAGAATTGAACGTGAAGTGCAGATTAGGATCAAGACGCTTTAGCCAACAGACCTAGATGTTCAGAAGATCCTATAAGAGGATACCAAAAAGAGAAAGGCTGATTTCCATATTTCTGAAGACCAAACACTAAGGTTTTGAGGACAATTGTGTGTACCTGACGATCTTAAGGAAGAGATCTTATCAAAAGCTCATCATAGCAATTTTAAAATGTATCAAAATCTATGTCAACACTATTGGTGGTCTAATATGAAGGCGAACATCACCAAGCATATTGCCAAGTGTCTAACGTGTCAACAAGTGAAGGCACAGCACTGTAAGTCATGAGGACTTTTGCAACCTCTTAAAATTCCTGAGTGGAAATGGTAACATATTATAATGGATTTTGTGACGGGTTTACCAAGGAGTCACAGGGGTAATGATTCCATTTGGGTTGTGGTCGACGGACTGACGAAGTCAACTCACTTCATCGCAATACGAAAGGACCTTAATTTGGACAGGCATGTAGAGTTGTATGTGCTTCAAATTATTTGTTTGTATGGAGCGCCGGTGACAATTACAACTGATAGAGACTTGAGGTTTATAGCTGCCTTCTAGAAGAGTTTACAGGCTACCTTAGGAACAAAGCTGTAGTACAGTACGGCCTATTATTCTTAGTTGGATGGCCAGTCGAAGAGGATGATTTAAACCCTAGAAGACATGTTAAGAGCGTGTGTGGGATTTCAAGGAAAGCTAGGAGAAACAGCTTCCTTTTGTCGAGTTTTCCTACAACAACAGCTATTAGTAGAGTATTCAGATGTCACTTTTTGAAACATTGTATGATAGAGCGTGTAGTACACCAGTTTGTTGGGATGAGGTTGGAGAATGAAAAATTACAAGCCCAAAGTTGGTTAAGCAGTCAGTGGATGCAATTGTCGTTATTAGAGACAAATTAAAGACCACTCAGAGCCACTAGAAAGTTATGCTGATAAGCGTTAAAGACTATTAGAATTCCAAGTAGGTAAGCATATATTCTTGAAGGTGTCACTAATGAGGGGTACTTCACGCGTCGGCAAGAAGGGAAAGCTGAGCTCGAGGTACATGGGTCCCTTCGAGATTCTGGAAATGATAGGGACTTTAGTGTATCGTCTTGCATTATCGCCGAGGTTGACACAAGTGCATGACTTCTTTCACCCGTCAATGTTGAGGAAGTATGAACCTGACCCGACTCACGTGCTAAATTTTGAAGAGTTAGATGTGGACGATAGGGTAAAAATCGGTTTAGATTGTGGATCACAAGGAATAGATTTTGCACACCAAGACGATCTCGTTGTTTAAAGTGGTCTGACAACACTACGGCATAGACGGAGCAACTTAAGAAAGTGAAGATTCAATGAGATGACTGTACCCCCACCATTTTGTAATGGTTTAAATTTTGAAGACGAAATTTTTATAAAAGAGGAAGAGTTGTGACATCTTGAATTTCAGGTTTTGTTTTCAATTGAATAAGTAGGGCTTTTCATTGACACGCTTATAGTTATTTTCTCTAAGTTGGCCACTCACGAGATAACTAATCTATCGGGTGAATTCATTAAGGAATCTAAACGCAATAGGCTTGAGAATTTAACCAGGAATCGACTACTCGACCATGCTAATCTACAAGGATCATTACGGCACCGTCAAAATCGATTAGAGACCGGAGATAGGTCAATTCAAAGAGATATGTGATTAATGTATGGGTGATTCTACTTAGTTTCAAAATTCTCGTCGAACGGCACTAGACCGATTTTTGTCATTTTTGTACCTTATGCCTATATTTGAAATCTCGAGATTTTAATGACAATCAAGAGTCGCCAATGTGTCAAAGATATACAATGTTGCTCAAAAATAGTCTAGCACAGGTCAATCGCACTAACAATTCATAAAAGCTAAAATCGCGCCGGATCGAAATTAACTGAGAATTTAAACTCGATTTCAAAAATTGAAAGTTCTGTCATGTTATTAGTCATTTTAAGAATATTGACTCATCCTCCGAAGATTTTTTTGCAAACCAGGATTTTCAGCAAATTTTCAAAGTAAGGGTATTTTGGAAAGGAAAAATCCGAAGGCTGTTTTTGGTCGTGTTTTTGGGATTCAAGTTAGTCGGATTAACGAGGAGAAATCCTAAGAGGTGAAAGTGCTAGTATGAACACATAGAGGGAGGTGAATAGGTGTTTAAAATAAACCTTAGCAAATATATGCGAAATAAAATAAACTTCAAACAAAAAAAAAGGAGTTAGGGAAGAGAATAAGAATACAAGGTTTATAGTGGTTCGGCTTAATCCAAGCCTACGTCCACTCTCCCACACTAACAGCCTTCTTGGTTGGATTCCATTATGCAATCAACAAGGGATTATAACTTTGAATGCAAACACTTAGTAGTAGATCACACTATCTCACTAAGTCACTCTTTTGGTATTTCTCTCACAATCACAAACATTTAAGTTCACAAGAGACAAGTGTATGATCGAAGGTCGCTCAGACTTTGGAATTATAAATTCTACGCTCCGTCTCTTACTTGCTCATCGGTCCTTCATCTCCTTAAATACTCCTCCACTTTCAAACTAGCCGTTGGACAGTATCTCGAGGATTGTCTTCCAATCTACCTATTGGATAGCTCTATATCTAGAAGATTTGGTAGCCGTTGAGTGACAAAGATAGAATCCCAAATTGATTCCGATCGCCCATACAAACAGAATCTCAGTTTCCATAAGTAAAGCTCATTCGTATAGAAAATTCTTGTCTTCAAGATCCAATTGTCAATCAATTAGATTGAGTCAATTAAATCAATCTTGATGTAGAATCCAAACCAGATCACTAGCCATTATAGGATTGGGTTTGAGTTACGTTTTGTTGAATCCGGATGTAAAGTCTGAGAGCAATAGACTTTACAATCTGAGTTTGAGTGCAATGGACTTTACGATATGGGTCTGAACATATTCTGCTTCAGCATAGAGTTTGTCTCCTAGTTCAACTTTAGCATAGAGTCTATCTTCTGATTTTTCCAAGAATAGACTTTGATAATATTTTTTACGCGTTCTATCATCTGCATAGTCTATTACTCAACCATCAAACATGTTAGTAGCTTTTGATTTATTTTGTCATCTTCAAAACATCATAATGGATTTTCTTAACAATCTCCCCCTTTTTGATGATGACAAAACAATCTTTGAATATGCAGATTTGTAAACATGCTTTTAAAAATATTAATTTAAATTAAAGGATATCAGAACATAGCAAATAAATTGAGCATAATAATATATAAAAAATAATCACAGCTCAATATTATGTAATAAATAATATCAACCAATCAACACATATGCATATTCATATCTTCTCCCCCTTTTTGTCATAATCAAAAAGCGATAACAATAGATATAGTATCACGTAGAGAATATAAAACGATAACAAATGTGTCTTGCATAATTTCCAAAAATCAGCTTTTCTAAAGTAATTCGAAGATTAAAGATAAGCAATATAGCTCACTTTGATCATATATATCAGCAAATATTCAATAAAAATCACGGATGCATCATAAAATTCACGTACCCTTTTTGTCATAATGAAATGATAATATCAATAAAAAATTAAAGACAAAAGGTAATAAAAGATGCACTAACCGGATTTACCTTTTCCTTCATTCCATAAAAATCAAGATCATGATCGATTCAAAATTATTTTTCCAAAATTGATCAAAACTCCCCCTCAATTTGTTACCTTTTTGAGATGATCATGATTCTTTCATTTCTCTTGGATTCGTTTTCTCCCCCTGTCATCATGACAATATTTGCGAATAGAAATAATTGTTGCTTGTGCACATTGAACAGAAAATTTTTCCATTATTCCCTTTGTAACAACAATATCTACAACGATCACTTACATTTTGAAATTCGAGGCAAAAATTTATTTTCTTCAATCAAGCTCTTCTCGAATTCAACCTGTATAAACTTAACCAACTTTTTGCACAAATAAGCTGTAATAATATCCACATAATATATAATGCCCTTTCTTCAAATAAATAATTGAATAGCATATATGAAATTATCTATTATTAAAATTCAGAACTACTCAACCTTTTTGTACGATGCATAAGGGATTTCCTCAATAAGCAAAAATTTTGCACAAAGAATAGAATTTTTGAACTTCCAAATTTTGCACAAGATATAGAATCTCCATAATTTTCTGATTGAGTTTTCCAAAATCCATATGGAAGATTCTTTTGTGACCTGCAAATTCTTATATAACAGATAATAATCTTTGCAAAAATGTCATGTAATATCTTCCTTTGATTTGTGGATCAAACTTGCTAGATATAATATATCTTCTAAGAATATAGTAAGAATATCCATAAATATGCAATAATATCTTTCAAGATCAAGGGTATTTCTTTAAGCATAATCTCAAAAGTATATTATTGAATGATTTCGCAAAAAGAAAGTTGACATTTTTATCACGTGCCAAATCAAGTAATAACTTGCAATGCCTTATATTTATGACAAAAGATATTTGCAATATAATAAACAATCATCCAAAATGCACGTACAAATTTGTAAGGCGGGATGATAAAGAATATTTTCTTACCCATGGTATATGTTTGCAATATACCATTAAAAAAAAAAATCATTACCGATCTTCGCATGAGATACGTTTCTGATTGCATCATGATTTGCATAGATTTGCGATCATTCTTTCCATAAAGAATTTCCTACAATCAACTTATTTCCCTTTTTGGTATCCATCAATTTGGATCCTTCCTTGACGTTAGAGCAAAATATAAACTCTCATAGATAATCAAATATTCTTTCTAAACTTATCGTAATAAAGTATTCAAAGAAAGAATATTATGCATAATGGTATTTTGAAAAATAAATTCTCACTTAGTCATAGTACGATAAAAACATAGAGAATAAAATCCTTAAGTATCTAGGAATATTTTGCATAATTAACATCACGTAGAATCATATTAAATCTGGCTAAATATGATAAAATCTGAGAGTATAAAATCAAACCAAATAAATTCATTTGTCTCAAAAACTAATCACACGTATTATATCAAATCTCAATTCACGAATAATAAATCACACGATTCTTTCTTCAATAAAACAAATCAAAGAATATGATCATTATAAAATCTGAATCAACCAAGGATATGTCGAATATCAAGCATAATGAGAAATTTTAAATTGTGTACTCAAACCAAATTGAGAATAAAAATATATACATTTCTTACCAAACTCTCTTTCTTCTTTTTTCTTTATATCCTACAAAAACAACTCACATTTTCTTTGGTACCCATTTTTCTTGGGTCCATGAGAGTTAGTAGAATATGTTGTTTTTACCCAATTTTTCTTAATAGGTCTCCAAACTTTAGGACATTATTTCTCAAAGTGTTATGAGTCTCCACAATTTAAACACTTAAGGGCATTTCGACCAACAGGTTTTACAAACACTTTTTGAAAATGATTTTTGTAAAATGCCTTTGAAGGTTTTTGTCTAAGTCTCTCTTTTACTTTGGGAAAATCAATTAAAGAATTATTTTCCTTATTGAAACCAAGTCCCAACTTATTATAGTAAGGTACTTGTATGGAAAGAATATACTCTAAAGTTTTTGAACCATTTGAAAATCTTGTCGAAATATTGGAAAATTCTTTCTTCAAAGAATCATTTTCTTTGACAAGTAAATCTCGACTTTCTTTTGTTTGTAGAAAATCTTTTTGCAAAATTTCAAAATTTTATTTTCGAGAAAGATCATGTTGCCTAAGCCGAGAATTTTTCTTTTTAAGTTCGAAAATCCTTTTAAGAGAAGATTTGAGATTTGACAAAGTTCATTTATATACTTTGAAACTTTGAGAGGAATTTTTGAATGACTTACCTCGATTTCCTCATCGAATTCTGAGTCTGTGTCTAAGTCAAACTCTGATTCTGAGTCTGTGTCCGAGTCAGACTCAGATTTTGAATGTGCCATCAAACATATATTTCCTTGCTCATCATCTTCTTTTATTGTTCTTTTCTGCTCATTCTGTTGGTATTGTCTTCTTCCACTGAATTTGCTTCCTTTTCTACTCAACTTTTTTAATGTCTTGATCATAAAAGAAAGTTATTCGTCGTCCAAGTCATTTTCTAAGTCCATTTCATCAAAAACAGCATTAGATATTAAAGTGATGGACTTCTTACCTTCGGGATCTTCATCATTGAGTTGTTCCACTTTGTAGGATTGAAGAGTGCCGATCAATTCATCAACGGAGAGTGGCATAATCCTTTGAGTCTCCCGGATTGAGGTCTTGACATGTTTCCATTCTTTTGAGAGACCCCGCAAGAGTTTGTTGACCTTCATTGGGGAAGAAATTAGATGACCTTGATATGCTAAACCATTTACAATTTCTATAAAGCGGCTGAACATATCTCCAATCAGCTCTCCTTGCTTCATCTTGAAGAATTCATATTTACCGAGCAGGAAGTTTACTTTTGTCTCTTTTACATGATCAGTCCCTTCATATGTAACATGAAGTCTATCCCAAACTTCTTTTGCTGTTTCACATGAAGAGATTCTATTATATTCAGCAGGAGATAATGCGCAATATAAAGAATAAATAGCTTTTGCATCAAGCGCTTCTCTTTTGGATATCTCCGTTCGAGACATTGGAGCGGGGGGTTTAGATTCTTTGTCTTTGCCATTCTTATTTGATGTAGACGCAGCTGTGGGATTGATTCCTCTTTCCACAACATCCCATTGCAAGGGATCTCTAGATCTTAGGAACGCTTTCATTTTGTTCTTCCACTCGTTGTATTCATGTCCATCAAAATATGGTGGCCTTATGTTGCTTTGCCCCTCCATAAGTCTTGGTGTCAAGATACTAGTCATAAAAGATCTCTAGCTCAAAAGGAAAAACACTTTTATAAACCGAGCACTTGGCTCTGATACCAATTGAAAGTGCTAGTATGAACACCTAGAGGGGGTGAATAGGTGTTTAAAATAAACCTTGGCAAATATATGCGGAATAAAATAAACTTCGAACAAAACAAAGGAGTTAGGGAAGAGAATAAGAGCACAAGGTTTATAGTGATTCGGCTTAATCCAAGCATACGTCCACTCTCCCACACTAACAGTCTTCTTGGCTAGATTCCACTATGCAATCAACAAGTGCAAACACTTAGTAGTAGATCACACTATCTCACTAAGTCACTCTTTTGGTATTTCTCTCATAATCACAAACATTTAAGCTCATAAAAGACAAGTGTATGATCGAAGGTTGTTCAAACTTTGGAATTATAAATTCTATGCTCCATCTCTTACTTGCTCATCGGTCCTTCATCTCCTTAAATACTCCTGCACTTCCAAACTAGTCTTTGGACGGTATCTCGAGGATCATCTTCTAATCTACCCATTGGACAGCTCTATATCTAAAAGATTTGGTAGCCGTTGAGTGACAAAAATAGAATCTCAAATTGATTCCGATCACCCATACAAACAAAATCTTGGTTTCCATAAGTAAAGCTCCTTCGTATAGAAAGTTCTTGTCTTCAAGATCCAATTGTCAATCAATTAGATTGAGTCAATTAAATCAATCTTGATGTAAAATCCAAACCAGATAACTAGCCGTTATAGGATTGGACTTGAGTTATGTTCTGTCGAATCCGAATGTAAAGTCTAAGAGCAATAGACTTTACAATCTGAGTCTGAGTGCGATGGATTTTACAATATGAGTCTGAACATATTCTACTTCGGCATAGAGTTTGTCTTCTAGTCCAGCTTCAGCATAGAGTCTATCTTCTGGTTTTTCCAAGAATAGACTTTGATAATATTTTTTACACGTTCTATCATCTGCATAGTCTATTACTCAACCATCAAACATGTTAGTAGCCTTTGATTTATTTTGTCATCTTCAAAACATCATAATGGATTTCCCTAACAAGAGGGATGATGGCATCTTGGTAGAATTTATGGGGACCGATTTGAGTCCAATTTAGTGGTTAATTGAAGGGGAATTAAATCCAATTCGATGGCCAAGAATCCAAAATTCATAGCCAAGGGGGGAAGCAACATTTTGGACCCTTTGGCAAGCTTCTTAAAGAAACCATGGAGGGGAAATTTGCTGAGGATGACAACCTTGATGGTAGGGGCATGCAATGAGTGATTATGGCTATAAGAGAGAACTTTGAAGCCAAGTGGTTATCCCTCTTCAACAGATGTTGTATCCTTCTTCCTCCTTGGGCTTCCTTTCTTCATTTGTGAGTTATTTGAAGCTTGAGAGAACCGAAGGAAGCCAGCAAAGCCAGAAGCCACCGTTGCACACCATCGCTACGAGCCGAAGTCGTGCCCGAGCCCCACTAGTCACCTGTCATTATTCCGTCTGTCCGCATGTCAGCTCACTCACTTTGTGTCCCGTGAGCTATCGTCCAACAACCGTACGCTGCCCCCAAGCCGCCGGACCCCCGCCGTAGCTTCATCTGGTCCACCATGCCTCCGTCAAGCCATTGCCAGTCACTATCGTCGCGTGTCACCATGCATAATAGCGAGTCACGTCCACACACCTCCATCCGCCCTGGCCGTTGCTCAAGGTCGCTTGACCACCATCCAACTTCACCTGAGCCACCTTAAGCGCCGTCCTAGCCAGCCGTCGCCCCTGCTTGCCCGTAGCCACCCACCTTGCCGCTTCTAGCCCTCATAGCCAAGTCGAGCAGCCTCTCGGTCCAGCAAGCAAAAACTAAAGCCAGCAAGGGTAGGGAGGCTTTGTGGCCCATTTTCAGGCCTGCTCGATCTCCATTCGGTGTCATCGCAAAGAAGTTTATTGTCCGTCTCTGCGTCGCCGTCACCGTGGACTCACCGAATTGCAAAACCGATGAGTTTACTCGCTAAACTCTGCTTATGGAGTTAATTATGCTTAAGGGGTGTTTAGTTTAAGTTAGTTAGGGATTAGGTGGTTAGTTAGATTAGATTAGTTATTTAATTATCCATTTGTGCATGTTAGGTGGTTAAAACAAATAAATTAGAGACTAGAGTAATCATACTATTTATCTAGATAGGTTTGGAAATTTTCCCAGCCTGTTCGGGAGGTTAATTAAGTGTTTCCAACATAAGTTGCTATTTATTGCATTTAAATTGAATTATTCAATTAATTTTGGTAACTATTTAATATTTTCCTGAAATTATACCGAGATAGCCGATAACCAGAATTTCGTGCCGATTGCAATGGTGTGATTAATTTATGTAATTAAGTGTTAAATTGTACAAATTAAATGGTGATTGCAATTTTGAGTATTTAATTCAAAATTCGAAAATTTCGGTAATTATTTAGAAATTACTAGGTGTTGGATTTTGACACCAAAAATGGTTATATCAAATAGTGGGATTTTAAAAGAAAGAGTATCGGTTTTTCTGGTTCGAATTGACCGTGTATCCATACACGACTATTTTACCATGTATTTCTAATACGGAGAAAATAGGCTAGGCTCACCATTTTAATTGAGGCATTTGAGTGCAATGCACGGTATTCTTGGTCGAGATTGAATGGTCATGTGTTAGTTAAGAGAACCCGTCCCGAGCTATTGAGCTAGACATGCCCTTATATGGGATGTCCCTAAACAACATAAGCCAATTGCAATAGATTCTGGACCTATACTCATTCGGGAAAGCCATCTAGTAGAGACGTTGCCGTACTCAATGAGGTGAGACGACATCTGGCTAGCCAGAAAATCGCCGAACAGTGAGTAGGTTGTGCTATAAGCCGAAATCAAAACTAGGAAAGCATGATTAAATGAGTTGAACGCACCAGATTATGGGACAAAATTGTGTGGCATAGTATGGGATGTGTCATAACGATTTGGCCCTATAATCAAGACCCCTGTGCTTGGTTGAAATTGAGTGTGGTGGTCCAGTTGTTGAGCTTATTTACTGCTAATGTTTTTGTGACTGTATGTGATATGAATTGTGCTTTCCTGTAGGGAGGATATGAAATGAGATAAGTTTCTGTGGTCATGACACCTCTAGACGTATTACCATCCTAATCAGGGTTTAGAGCGTGAACTCGTTAAGATTTATATCTCACCCCGTCATGGGCTCAATTCTTTTCAGGATCATAGAGTGGAGAATCTAGAGCCGAATTGAGGGGATCCGAGGTGTAGGTCAGTTATGACAGCTTATTTTTTAGAGCCGATCTTTTGTAGGCTTTTGGTCATTGACTTCTATAGATGACTCAGTGTATATATAAAAGCATGTTTTGTTTGTAAATCCGTTTCCTACTTTTCTATCCCAAGCTGTTACTGTCAGGGGATATTTATTCACTTTCGCATGTGCAATAAAATGAATGGGTCGCCAACGCATCCTGAGATGTCCCAAATTTTATCGACCACCAAGGAATGGGCACGCGCTCGAGGTTCGGGGCGTGACATTAAAAGCTTTCCTGGTAAGTGACTAATTTATAAACCTAACGGTTCTTTCACTCTGGGTGGCTATTCTTATGTTGATTGGGTTAGGTCAACATATGATTGACAGTCTACGAATAGAAATTGCACCTTTTTGGGTGGTAATTTGGTTACTCAGAGACGTAAGAAACAGACTACCATTGCCAGGTTTAGTGTGGAGGCTAAATAACGTGCTATGACACATACTATAACCGAATTTTTGTGGTTGAAATCTTTTTTTTAGGAGCTTGGATTTTCTATTAATCAACATATTGATATGATGTGTGATAATCGAGCAGCTATTTATATAGCTATGAATCCTTTTTTTCAAGAGTGAACTAAGCATATAGAAGTTGATTGTCACTTTGTTTATGATGTTATGAAGTAGAAGCTAGTTGCTACTCCTTACATTGCCTCTAGAGATTAGTTTGCTGATATGTTCACCAAAGCATTGTTTCATCCTGCTTTTGTTGCTAATTGTTCTAAGCTAGGCATGGGTGACCTATATGCTCCAGCTTGAAAGGGAGTGTTATGTTACTTTAATTGAGTTATTTTTATTTTCTGAGTTTTATTCCTTTTTTACTTAATTAAGGGTATTATGGTCATATACAATTTATATTTAATATAAACACAATAGATGTAGGACTTCTATTACAAAAAAAAAAAAAAAAAAACCTACAGCCCCCTCTTTGTTTCTTTTATGTTCTCCTTCTTCTTCTCTTCCTCTCTATTCTTTCTCTCTTTCTTGTTTGTCTCTTGCTACTTGTTGCAAGTTCTCTAATTAGCTTTGTGACAAATATAAAACCGACTTATTGTGATTCAAAGGCAATGAAGTGAAATCAAAATATTCAGCAAATGAATTTATTATGAATTGGAGATCGTTGAAGAACATTTTTGAAAGATCTACGTCAACGTGCAAAATCTACACGTCCCACCACATTAGCTCTGGCCAATGATTCTTATGAAATTCAAAAATGACAAATAGAAGTAGAAATTTGCATATACTTGCAGCATGACAAGAAGAATGTTAAAAAGAGCAGCGCAATGTCCTCCGTTTCACTCTAGATAAACAATGATCTAATGTTGGATCACAATTTATCCACCATTCTACATTGCTAATGTGTAAATAAATATTAAAAATTGTAATCAATAAGCAAGACAATTAAATCATACATTGCAAGTATAAAGAAAAATTTATGCAGTTGGCTTTATTCACCCTTAATTTTTTTTTAGAATATCTAACCCAAAACCTTAAACTAACAAGTAAAGGGAGACCATATGTATAGAACTTACACAAGTGGCTTTGTTAATCCTTAATTTGGTTAAAATGCCCAATCCAAAAACTTAGGAGAATCACCAAAAAAGTTTTAAACCTTTTGCAATGCCGATTCAGTCCTAAACTTATTTTTTTGTCAATTAAGTTATAAATTTTTGTAATTGTGCAAATCAGTCCATCTAGCCAAATTTGTCCAATCGATGCTAATGTAGACACCAGCCGTCCAATCAACCCTAACATGGACAATTTTTTTAATAATATATTATTTTTAAAATTTTATTTTTTATTTCTTTTATTTTTTTTTTTTTTCCTTTTCCTCCTTCTTCCTCTAGCCAATCATCGAACTAAGGAGGCTAACCAATGGTGAGCTAGGTAAGGGCCAACTCCTGTCAAATTTGGCAAGGGCTTGCCTCGGCCAATCGTCCTTGTCGAGCCACTAGTGCTAGGTGAGCTCGACCTCACCCGCCCCTAGTAAGGCTCACCTCGTCGTTGCTGGGCAAGCTCACCCTTGCCTAGCTTGCCAATGGCCAACCGCCTCAATCCAGTGACCAACTAGACAAAGAAGGAGGAGAGACGGAACAAAAAGAGAGAGAGAGAGAGAGAGAGAGAGAGAGAGAGAGAGAGAGAGAGAGAGAGAGAGAGAGAGAGAGAGAGAGAGAGAGAGAGAGAGAGAAGAAAAAGAAAAAGAAAAAAAAAAATTCAAAAAAATTCAAAAAATAAATTATTATTAAAAAATTATCCATATTAGCATTGGTCGACATCCACATCGGTACTGGCCTGTCAAATTTGACCAAATAGATTAAATTGACACAATTGCAAAAGGTTTAAGACTCAATTAATAAAAAGAAAAAATAAGTTTATGACTAAATCGACACAAATACAATAGGTTTAGGACTTTTTTGGTAATTCTCCTAAAAGCTGAAACTAATAGATGAAGTGAGACCAAAAGTATATAAAGAGCATATAAAACCCATAAACGAGGGATGTTGAATACTCTGACCCTCCTCTCATGTATAAGTACGGCATTGGAATTTGATAAATGAGGTACTGCACACATAAAATAAAGTGAGGTAGAATCTTCTAGCTAACGTAGCAAATAATCAGAATGTGGATTGTTAAAATTCTTGATATCATTGGTTAATAACACCACTTCTCACTTGTGTAAAAGCTTTTTTCGTTGCCATTGTATCATCTTGAGCACTTCGATGTCACTAGCACCCATAGTCCGCCACTGTTGTTGGTGTAGGCTGCAAATTACCCACTTTTCAACAAAATGATTGTATGTTACTATCACGACCCAACTCTTGGAATCCTTCGATGGGGTGGAAAAATTCGGGGTTAAGGATACTTTGACCATAGGAGCTCCCTCACGGTATGTGTCCCAAAAGACGTCATCACTTCATCTTTCAAGATTGACCATTGTAAGTACACTTGATCACAGTCGTGAGCTCTCCCAAGCACATAACTCGCATGACAGCGGAAGTTGTTGTAATTTGTATTCACACGAACGATACACCTTAAAAATGGATATCGGATGTGAATATCAAATTTAGGGGTAACAATACCTTAGTAGCCCCTCCCAATAGTACTATCATCCATAAGGATGGCATCACTTTATCCTTTTAAGAGATTTCCATATCGAGTATGCTAAACTACGGTGAGTCTCGTTGCGACCAATACCCTTCACGACAAATTCATTTATTATCCATGAGTTATTTAAGACAACCTAGACAAAAGATATGAGTCACCACTAGCCTCATTTTTGGGGGTTGGCTAGAAAACCTAATCGAGGGTTAGGAGTGGTCCCTCGATTTTTACGCAACTAGAGATTCTAGGTTCAAGGATTTGGATTGCATTAATATTTCTATTAGCACTCTTTTAGTACCTAATAGTTTATTGTGTTTTCTAATATGTCCATGCATGTTTTTTTTACCTTTTCGTGCCAATAAAACTAACTAGGCGATCATGCCTAGATGATTAATTTTATGCAATTCTATTTCTACCAAAAGAAAGAAAAACAATCAATTAGAATTTAAAGACATTGCGGTAAGTAAACATTCAAGAAAACAATTTAAGGAAAATGGTAAATCTAACATGCAATCCCAACGAAGATTAAATCTAAAGAAAGAAACTCGCAACTCATCGGGCATTTATACAACATAAGACAACCCAAAACATGTACCGAAAAACAAATGGTACAAAAACAAGGTTGGATTGGATATCAACCATTCATCGTCTTCATGTCTTGGGGAGTCTCCACTCCCATAGACCTATTTTAAGCCTAATCTAATACTAAGACTAGGTACATACAAGATGAAAAAAAAAATCAACATTACACAAATAATCACAATCACAAAACAATCAAGAAAATCATAGAGTATGCATAATTGATCAAATTTGGCCTCGGGGTCGGCCTTTGTGATTCATGCATTGATCTGATTAGGAGATCTACCCCAATTCATTTTTATGGCTTATAGTTATTGGTCACCATTTGTGTTCTTGCATGGCAACCAATGCTAAAAAGCCCCTAAGAGATGTTCTAGGTGTAACCTAAAGGTATCCCACGAGATCATGCATCACTTCTATGTATACATATAAAAATCACATACATAGTGGAAAGTAAACATGTAGGCAAGCTCTCAAGCCTTATTTCTCAATCAATCAAGCAATTTTAGTGAGCCAACACTGGATCGCTTATTCAGTCAACAAGCGTCAAACACAATCACAAACGTTTGATGAAAGTAAACACGTCAAAGGCTAATGGGTTCAAATGATGCCCAAAAACCATTTAAAGAACAATTAAAAAGTGAATTGTAAAGAAAAATTGTAAGGAAAGTTTGTTAATGGCATAGCAAAGTTATATCACAATAATGGAACACATTTACTCATCAAGGCTAACTTAGGTGCATATTGTGCACACTAATCAAGCTTCGCAAATGCTCTAAATATGGTCCAAACCTAGACAATATCAATGCCAGGACAAAACATGATTTGGAAATTTGGAACGTTAAGGATGACATGAAAACTTTTAAATTTTGTGCATGAGCATCACTTGAACGAAAATCAAGTTCAAACCAGAAAGACTATGAAATTTTAGATGGTTTCACAACATTTGAAAAGTTTGAAAAGCATGGTAAAGTGCTTTTTATTTTTTCGAGGATTTTTGTGTACAAAGTTCAAAAAATGACAATCAAAACTCGTAAAGACAGATGAGCTCAATTCAACAGGCAAGATGTCATAAAAAATTCTAGAATGAAATCATAGCATAAAATCACGACAACAATCATCAAACGGGGCAAATAAAATCAAAGCAATTGAAAAGGAATCCATGGATAATTGTCTCCAAGAAAATTACACAACATTGAGAACATCATGAGGAACAACTTTCATGAAGAGAGTTTCCTAAGGTGAGCTACGTAGAAATTCAAGAACACATAGCATCACATAAGAAATGTAACAGGATGACTAGGCATCATGCCAGGTCAACAATGGTTTGTCCTAGTAAACAAAGACTAAAAAATCTAAAATTTTACCACGATATGAACAAGAGAAAGATGAACAAACTTCATTAAGGGACCAACTTCAAAACCCTTAATGAGAAAATCATACAAAAATAACAAGAGGTCTAACTCAATAAGGGCAAAGTGGGCATTCCAAATTTCACTAGAAACAAGTTTCTAAGCAAACTTAACTAAAATAGAAAACAAGTCAAACGACATGTAAACAATGCAAAATTGGCATCATCAAAAAGATTAAAACGAACCCTAAGACTTTCTAGAGGTGTCGAGTTCAATTAGGGTCAAATTCATGGTCAAAAATATCGATCGCAAAAGCGTGCAAATCAACCATAAGCAAATCTGAAAATGTTGCATGGTGATTAACTTGTAAAACCATCTAAACTGTTAAATATGTCTCGAGTTTGAGTCTATGAACGAAACCGAACCCAAGATAAATTAAAGGAAAGTGGATATTTGCACTTCAAGTGGCTGAATTGTAGAGACCAAGCCATGAATTTATAGATTACGGAAATCAAATTTCATATACACTGCACGTTCAAGATAACAAGAAAAAGAGGAAAGTCCAAGTTTGACTTGTTGACAGAAGTGTCCAACTTTCCTATTCTGATTTGAAGTTGGCTGTCATGCATATTATATCATATATATGTGTGTGTGTGTGTGTGTGTGTGTGTGTGTGTGTGTTTTCTCTTTTTTTGCCATAAGAGTGCATGTGGTTGCTAGAGGGTTTTTGTGGCATCCTAGAAATTCAAAGCCAAGCCATAAGGTGTGTTAAAGTCTCTAATTAGGTGTTAAATTTCCATGGCTTATGTTTTAACCATTAGTCTTTTAATTTGATGATTTGTGCTTGTGATTGTGGAAATTTAAATTTAATAAGATTAATAATCTATGCTTAGCCATAAGATTTATAAATTAAATTTCAATGAGCAAAAATATCCTAAGACTTTGGCCAAGATTGAAAATTGAAATTTAGAAATATTTATAGAAGGAATTTCAAAAGAAAAAAAGAAAAAAGAAGAGAAAAAGGGGTTAAAATTCGAATGGGCCTTGGACCCATTGGCCTAAAGCTTGGTGGGCCAAGTGAGTAGGCCCATTTGAGCCCAAGAAGGGAATTCGACCAGCCCAAGGGTAGTGGCAAATGGCAAGAGCATGCATTGGTTAGTTTTTAGGCAAAGCAATGATTATCAATCATGAAGATTAGGGAGTATAAGAGGGGAGAAGAGAGAGAAGGTGGCCGGTTCTTTACTCATTCGGCCGAGAGAGGGAGAGAGAGAGAGAGAGAGAGAGAGAGAGAGAGAGAGAAAGGGAGAGACCGAGAGGGGAAGGAGGCGGAGCCGAGGGGTGCCGCCGTTCGTTCGCCGTCCGATCGCCGTGTCCCGCCGCCGTTCGCCGTCGTTTGCTCATCTTAGAGGCAAGTGGAGTCCTTAACTTCTCTTGCATGTTTGTGTTGTAGGTTGCATGTTCGATTTTAGGTGTTATTTGTGCGAAAAACCGAGGTAAGGGTTGGTTATTTTCAAACCGTGTGACTGTTCTTGTTCGGTTTGTGGGAGTTAGTAGCTTGTTTGAGCTTCCATGTGTGTTTGAAGTCCGATTTTGGCTTCGATGTCTTCATGGAAGTTGTAGCTAACGTCTTTTACTATAACATACTGAAATTTCGTGGAAAATGATGGAGATATGAGGGGTTAAAGTTCCATTATACGGAGACCCTAGATCTGTGAAGTTTTCGCTGACCTCTTGCTAGATTCTTGTTTGCATGTTAATTTCTGTTGAAGATTTGACTTCTATGTCTTCATGAAAGTTGTAGGTAACACCTTAAAATACAACATACTCAAATTTGAAGCAAAAAGAACAAGTATAGCTTGGTGAATCGGCTAGATCTTGGAAATGATGATTCTGGTGAAGTATTCCGAGACACCCGAGATTTCATGGACTTAAATGGTGACCATAATTTGGTTATTTGACCTAGATCTCTTCATGAAAATTGTAAAGGACACCTTGCTACATAACATACTCAAATTTCAGAGGAAATGAAAGAGAATAGATGGGTGAAATCTAAAAATTTCGGAGAAGTGTATTCTGGACGATGGGGTACTGGTTCCAGAAGTTTCGTGGGGTTGTATAAATTAATATAAAAAGAATTTGGCTTAGAGTTCTCATGAAAAATGCACGAAAATGTCTTGGCTATCACCCTGTAAATTTTCGTAATTTTTGAAGGCCATATGAGTATTTTAATCGAATTTATTTGGAAACTGTGCAATTCTGGTCATTATCCGAATATCATGTGCTATTTTGTGGAAATTGTGAAATTATGAGAAATTCAATTTGGCCATGGATTTTGTATGAAATTGTGATCCTATTGGTTTGTTTAGTGATTGTTTGAATATTATGATTTTGGGAAAATCATAGATATTAAATTTAATATTTATTTATGAAAATAAATAAATATAATAATAAAATAATAATAAAATAATAAGGGATTATTTTATTGGCCATGAATTTCATTGAATTTGTTATGCATTGTTGTATGACATTGGTGTATGTATGATCATAAATTGTGATGCATGTGTGAATCATATGCCATGTAATAACGAGATTAAAAGGATGGCGGATGTGGAAAACGATATGTGAGTAAGAGGTTGTGGTGGAGGATGAGGCCAGAATGTACAGAGATGCATTGCCGGAATTCCCTAGGAGATTCAGGATGCCCGAAATGTTGGGGGCCGGAAGCCCTGTCGGAGGTTTCTGCCCGAAGGGAATGCCTCGTGATGATATGGGTGCGGGATGAGATGCGAGATGCCCCGAAGGGAATGCCTTGTGATGCTAGTTGAGGCGAGATGCCCGGAATGGGGGGCTGGAAGTGGCCATGGGATGGCTAGAATGCTGGGAACCCTGTCGAAGGTCTTTGCCCGAAGGGATGATGAAATTGATGATAATTGAGAATGGGTGATGTGGTGATCAAATCTAAAGAAAAAAATGGAAATTAATGCATGATGGTGATATGCATGATGTGATGATGATGATATGTGATGTGATATGATGATCACCCATGATATTATACGCATGATGATATGCATGATGATGTGATGATGATGATATGTGATGTGATATGATGATCACCCATGATATTATATGCATGATGATATGCATGATGATGTGATGATGATGATATGTGATGTGATATGATGATCACCCATGATATTATATGCATGATGATATGCATGATGATGTGATGATGATGATATGTGATGTGATATGATGATCACCCATGATATTATATGCATGATGATATGCATGATGATGTGATGATGATGATATGTGATGTGATATGATGATCACCCGTGATAGGATATGCATGATGATATGCATGATGATGATGATGATGATGATGATGCGTGATGTGATATGATGATCATCCATGGTATGATATGCATGATGAAATGCATGATGATGATAATGATATATGAGATGCCATGATGATGATATGTATGATATGATGATGCATGAATGCGCATGACATCAAAGGTAAGTAATGCCTGCAATGCATGTGAAATTTGCATGATGCATTGAGTTGTTATTGGATTTCCCTATCTGCTGAGTGGTTGTACTCACCCCTTTTGGGGATAACATTTCAGATTAGCAAGTATGCCGCTTCCTGCCGTCACGCGGGGTACATTTTACGGGATACCATCTAATGGAAAGGTCGAGTGTGTTGAGATAGACTGTCCCTCTGTTCCCGGACTGACTTTTATCCGAGTATGTTGTCTAGTGATGTATGACGTGGGCCTGGCTGGGGGCCCTGTTATTTAGGAGTTCATTTCTGTACACGTTCGTCGGGATGGAGCTATGCGAGGGATGGTGCCACCGCCACCGCCTGATGCACCGGGTTGGGTGTGAGACCTGCGCGCGATGAGTAGGAGCTGGATCTCTTTTTGATGTAGATAATCGACACTTTCGATAGGGGTTCGTACTCGTATGATGTTGAGGGTCGAGAGTTTCTTTTTGAGGTTTTAGGCTGGACATGGTTGAGTCCTAGCTTTTCCTTTTTGATGTACCGACCCAAAAGAAATCCCATCTTGAAAATATATATGTAAGCAAAGTGTCGAAGTTGTTTATAAAATCCTAATGTTTAACTGGTGTGTATTTGTATCATGGATTAGTAGGGGGATAGATGGTGATGTTTAATTTGCTTCCGCTATGAGTCACGCTGGGACCGCTTTAAAAAAAAAATGCCTGTGATTACTTGTTTTAAGTACAAAATAGAAAAAGGTAATAAGGAGTAGCATTGGCGCTGGTGACGACCTGCGAAGGGTTCGGGGTGTCATAGTTTTGTTGATGGGAGCAGAGCAACGTGGCCTTCATGCCGTGGCAAACGTGAAGATCTCTTGAAGCACCGTTTTCTTAGTGAGTGGTTGACGTGGGTTTCGTCATTGATTTTTCGTTCGTGCAATTACATCTAAGAAGAGTTAGTGTTTGTAGCCAATTAGATCTTGAGGTAAGATTTGCGTGTAATTCCTTCATGAGATTGAGAGATTATTTCTTGAGGAATTTTGGGGCTAAACACTGCGTGCGTTGTTGGATGTAATTAGGGTTTGGGAAACACTGAGAGAGTGTTTGAGTGACTTGAGTGTGTAATCTCCTTGAATTTCTTGATCTATAGTGAAATTCACTATTGCTCTCCCCGCGAACGTAGGTCTTTACGACTGAACCACGTAAATCTGATGTCCGATTTTCTTCATTTTTTTATATTATTGTTCAATCGCTCGCCTTTCACAACAAATGGTATCAAAGCCAAGCTTGGCTAAGTTGAAGTGAATCAATGGTGACAGAAGAAGTAAAAGTGAGAATCGACATATTTGATGGGAAGGATTTTAGTGTCTGGAAGATGCAAATTGAAGATTATCTTTACCATATGAAACTGCACTCGCCCTTGTCTAGGGAGAAACTAGAGACGATGAAGCAAGCTGATTGGGATTTGCTGGATAGACGAGCTATGGATGTTATTCGGCTGACGGTGGCTCGTAATGTCGCATTTAACATCATGAAGGAGAAGACCACTGCTGATTTGATGCAAGCCTTGTCAGATATGTATGAGAAGCCCTCTGTGATCAACAAGGTCTATTTGATGCGACGTCTGTTTAATTTGAAGATAAGTGAAGATGTGTTAGTTGCAGATCATATCAATGAATTCAATGTGATTATTAGTCAATTGAGTTCAGTTGAGATTAATTTTGAAGATGAGGTACATGCTTTGATTCTGCTATCCTCATTACCTAATAGTATTCCTGTTACTGTTGTTAGTAATTCATCTAGGTCAACAAGTTTGACGTTTGATGGGGTTCGAGATTTAATTCTGAGTGAGGACATTCGTAGAAGAGAATCTGGCGAACCTGTATCTACTGCTTTAGTAGGTGAAAATAGAGAAAGATCTATAACACGTGTGAGTAATAGTAGTACTAATATAAACAGGCGTAGTCAGTCTAGGACTGGTAATGTTGTCTGTTGGAGTTGCGATAAGAGGGAGCATCTTAGAATGGATTGCCTTAAGTTGAAAAATAAGAAGGGTAAGGAAATTATAGTTGATTGTTGACACCTAATTTAAATTCATTTTTAAAAATAAAAGATAATCTTTGATTATAGAGGGAAATTTTGAAAAAAAAAAACTTTGAATTCAAAAATGCAACAGCCGTGTGATTTTGGAGCCGCATTTTTGTTGAAGAAGTTGAGTGAATATTGGGAAATCTTCAACAACTTTGAGCGCTTTCACTATAAAATGTGAGGCTTCAGAACCGAGCACAGGGGGGCGACTTCCTTTCGTCAAAAAAAAATTGAAAAGTGAAAAGAGAGAAAACAGAGAAGGGGATTTCTCTTTGTCGAAGGAACAAAGAGAAAAAGAAAAAGTGAAGAGAGGAATTGACTGGTTTCCAGCAATGAGAGAGAGAGAGAGAGAGACTAGAGAGTGGACGTGCGATAGGAGAGTGGGGGCAAAAAGCAAAAGAAAGTACAAAATGATGGGACATGTACTGTTCATCATCTTCCTCTAAACTTGCTGCCCGATCGATCACGCCCCTTGCTGCTCCTCGCCGGTACACCAGCAACCGGACTTCCGTTTCGCCGGCCACCGTGCGGCACTAACATTCATCTCGCCAACCACACTCTCCACCCTGCTCCGTCTCGCCAAAAGTCGTCACTACCGTGCGACTCAACGCTCGCTGTTGCTGTCCTCACTACGCTTCACCTGCGGACCTTTCACCGTTGCCGCTTGCCTGTTGTTGCTCATTCGTCAAGGACGGTCCCTGCCTTCGCTAGTGGTCTATTTATGCCCACCACCCATAGTTGCTATTTCTCCATCTGTTGCTACTCGATCAAGCCTGAGCTTGGCCATCGCTATTGCTGCTCAACCAAGCCGACGCCGGTGCTTCTCACTGCATCGATGAACCACTACCTTGGTCTCGACGCCTAACACCGTTACCCTAAAGACTAGAAGCTCCAATGCCCCTGCTCCACCTCTGCAGCACCCAGACCTCCCGCGCTGCTCTACCCTAACGCCGTGTCATCTCTGCTTGACCTAGTGCCCGACGCCTCCGACGCACCAGCCCGTGAGCCCTCCTCGCCGACCCAACCACCAGACGCCTCACCTCTCCACCTCCCGACGCTCGCGCCAGTAGCCTGCGCGTCAGCTGCCTTTTGCTAGAGCCCCGCACCACCTATGCCCGCCACTGAAACATCCTAAGCTCCGCCACCTGCTGCCTCCCCTATTTTTGTTGCAGGTCTACTTTGCCGGACCTCGCTGGAGCTCCAACCACGGGGAGACTCCAACCGATGGTAACTTCCGACGACGCCAGACACCCTTCAACCGACACCATTTACCACCGTCGCTGCTCCCATTTTCCAAGCCTTTAGGTAGTTTATTTTATTTTTTATTTTTTACTTATTTCATGTTATGTTAGCTTATTTTTAAGTTTAATTATTTGAATTGTAGTATTGTATGTCAATGTTTGTAGACCTTGTAGACATTAAAGGGTTTTATCCCAAATTATGGTAATTATTAATTTGACCTGTAAGACGTCGGGTCATTTTTTTTAATTACTTTAATTTTTAGGAATTTTGATAGTATTTCAATTGTTAAAACATTATAGAGTTAAAATAATTGTTAATTTAATCCATGAGACAACGGATTATTTTTTCGATTATTTTAATTCTTATCTTCATTCTTTTAAATAATTACTTGTTTGGAAAGATTAAAAAAAAAATCAAAAAAATCAAAAAGTACATAAAATTCTAAATATTGCATTAGAGCATTTAGGTTTAAGTAAATTAGGACTGTATTTTTAGGGTTAGTAAATTAGAATTGCATTTATAGGATTATAATTTTTAGATTATACTTTTAGATGGGTGATTTTTGTTAGGGCTAATTTTAAATAATGTTGGCATGTCTTGATTTTTTATATAGCTTTTAAGATAAGATATAGTTTAAGTTAAATTGATTCCTAAAATAAATTAGAATATCATTCACTTTAGTTAGCCTAATTAGTTTTTTATTAATTCCGAATTTCAATAAAAAGAATCCAAAAAATATTAGGTACATATTAATTAATTTGCATAATAGGTTTAATTAGAATTTGTTTATTAGTAAATTATGGTCATATCTAGAACTTAGGTACTTAGGTCCATACACATTTCATATTAAAGCAGCACATCTAGATATTTTTAGATTAAGTCAATTTTCATTTAGTAAAACAAAAAGAGGAACAAAAGATGTCATGCATGCCATATGAGTTATAGTTTAATTTTTTTTAATAAAAAGGAAAATGCTAAAAGATGATCATTGCACCATTAAGTTACTTTCTTTTCAATAAAAAATGTTATGTCAAAAAAAAAAAAAAAACTAAAGATCATTTCCTTGGTTAATTAATAGGTTAGTTCATAATTAATCCCATTTCATGTCATCATTGTTTAGCGTAGGTTGCATACATAAAAAAAAAAAAATCATTAAAAAAATCATAAAAAGAGCATGCATATAGAATTATTATGTCATTCATCCCATATCATGTAGCACATGCATATTTAGGATTATATAAATTAGATTACACACATATTGTGATAGTTCAAATTATGATATATATAAATTGCATTTCATATATCATTAAAGTAAAATTCATGCATATTAAGTTTAGATTAAGATTGCATAATAATAAAAATTAGGTGTCATGTAGAAATCATGTTTAGGGCATGCATTTTTATTAGCATTTTTATTGAATGTTATTTTATTGATTGTACACCCACATAACCACCATTTGCATGTCGATAGCTTAGGTTAAAATTAATCAACATTGCCTGCAAAATATTTTTGAAATTAAAATAAAAAGGTACCAAAAGGGCGTTAGACTAATCTAGCGTAACCATGTCCCCGAACCTACTGAATCTCTAGTTCGCAAAAGTAAAGTATTCTCCCATACTTTACTTGGGTTTCTAACCAACCCTAATTGGTTAGTGGCGGCTCCAAATTGAGTATAATTGCATGTTTAAATGGGTAATTTCTTAATATCAAGTCGCGATTGGTAGGACTTGGGAGGGCCCGTGCCAAGTCTTCGGACTTAGTAATCCATTAGCCTTTTCTTTGAATAATTCACCCTCAGGAAGGTCGCGACATTGATTCTGTAGATAATGTTGCAGCTGTAGCAGATAGTGCCGATTATGTCTTGTCTGTCAATAATGATTCATCACTTGATTGATGGATTTTGGATTCTAGTTGTTCTTTTCATGTCACGCCAAATAGAAACTGGTTTATCACTTATCAGTGCACGGGTAGTGGTAAAGTTCAATTAGGAAACAACGCTAAGTGCGATGTTGTGGGTGTTGGTGATGTTTGCATGAGGGCATTATGAGGACATTAACTAGAGTAAGATACGTTCCAGAATTGAAAAAGAACTTAATTTCCTTAAGTGCCCTAGATTCAACCGATTGCAAGTATTCTTCAAAATGTGAAGTTCTGAAGGTTGTTCAAGATGCCTTGGTGATAATGAAAGGAATCAAGCATGGAGGCTTGTATAAACTCCAAGGTGAGACAGTGACAAAATTCGTTGTAGAGACGTCGGATGCATCTGTTCGAGAGTCTATTGATTGCTCGAGGAAGACCTGGGTGTTTATGCCAATGCACAAGTTTGATGATAATGTCAGGATCTCGCAGTCAAGAGCGTTGATCAAGACGGAGACTGGTATATCGATCAAGTATATGCGGACTGACAATAGCATGAAGTTTTGCTCGGAGTTGGCAAATAAATTCTGTATAAAAGAAAGCATAGTGAAACATCGTGCTAGTACCAATAAATCACAACAATTTGCAGAATTGATGAGCAGAACATTACTAAAGACGACTCGAAAAATTATCTCTAGTGTTGGTATTGCTAGGAGAATCCTAGCTGATGTGCTAAGTACGGTAAGCTACCTGGTGAATAGATCCTCATCAACTGCTATTGAATGGCAAACTCCTGAAGAAGAAGTGTGGTCAGGTAACGTTTCTAGTTATTCTATTATTAGAATGTTTGGTTGCCCGTGTTATTTTTGAGTAAGTGATGGTAAGCTCGATTGAAAGGCAAGGTGCATATTCCATGGCTATGCACAAGGTAAGCAGGACAATCAATTGTGCCCGTATATAAATTTACCTGTTGACAGCAGAGAAGTTACCATTAATAAGTCTCTGATACTTCTGGTTAGGAGTGTTTGTGACAGTGTCAATACGGATCTGGACGATATTCAGTTTGAGGTGGAGTTGCGACCAGAAACTCCTGAGGTAGCGAGTATGAGTATTAACAAAGTAATTGACACAAATGTTGCTCATAGCAAGGTGGAGCCTATAGAGTTAATGGTTGCTGAAACTGTTGAAATTAACAAGATACGTATTCGATCTCCTGATAGATATGGATGCAACAATGGTTTTGCTTTATCTGCAGTTAAGGAGGTTGCGTCGAAAAATTCTTGCGGAGCAGTTAAAGGTGCATGTGGAGTTGGTATTCTAATGAGGTCCTCGGTTATGGCGAAGTTCAGGCGAGGCTTGGACTTGGATAATATCTGTGGCGGTTGAGCCCATTGGTGGCTATGGAAGAGTAACAGCAGAATTTGAATTTTTACGAAGCGATTGTAATTTGGCTCAAACATCGAGCCAAGGTGGAGATTGTTAAATATGTCTCAAGTTTGAGTTTATGAATGAAACCGAACCCAAGATAAATTAAAGGAAAGTGGATATTTGGACTTCAAGTGGCTGAATTGTAGAGACCAAGCCATGAATTTGTAGATTACGGAAATCAAATTTCGAATATATTGCACGTTCAAGATAACAATAAAAAGAGGAAAGTCCAAGTTGGACTTGTTGACCGAAGTGTCCAACTTTCCTATTCTGATTTGAAGTTGGCTGCCATGCATATTATATCATATATATGTTCTCTTTTTTTGCCATAAGAGTGCGTGTGGTTGCTAGAGGGTTTTGTTGATGCGAGCAAAGCAATGTGGTATTCATGCCATGGCAAACGTGAAGATCTCTTGAAGCACCATTTTCTAAGTGAGTGCTTGATGTGGGTTTCGTCATTGATTTTTTGTTCGTGCAATTACATCCGAGAAGAGTTAGTGTTTGTAGCCAATTAAATCTTGAGGTAAGATTTGCGTGTAATTCCTCCGTGAGATTGAGAGATTATTTCTTGAGGAATTTCGAGACTAAACACCGAGTGCATTGTTGGGTGT
Organism: Eucalyptus victrix; assembly: GCA_016097545.1. Classification (NCBI taxonomy): domain Eukaryota; kingdom Viridiplantae; phylum Streptophyta; class Magnoliopsida; order Myrtales; family Myrtaceae; genus Eucalyptus; species Eucalyptus victrix. The sequence continues at coordinate 26,212,199 of CM027840.1, read as the reverse complement.
AATTGGGGTTTGGGAAACACCGAAGGAGTGTTTGAGTGACTTGAGTGTATAATCTCCTTGTATTGCTTAATCTATAGTGAAATTCACTGCTGCTCTCCCCATGGACGTAAGTCTTTACGACTGAACCACGTAAATCTGGTGTCCGATTTATTTTCTTCATCTGTCTATATTATTGTTCAATCGCTCGCCTTTTCGCAACATAAATAATGCATAAAAAATGTGAAATTCACACAAGACGTAAGGTTGAATGCGACGAAAGTTTGATTAATACATTTAACCCTAAATCGAAGTGCAAAAAGTCACATGGATCATTAACATTGAAAGGTGATTCATTATTAAGGACAAGATACATGGCACTTTTCAGTTATCAACAGTCAATCGGATGCATGGTTTTTCACATGGTAAATTACTTTCAAATGAGACATGCCATATATTGATACGAAGCTTGTGACGTGCTCTTGACATGTTTAGAAAATCTCAAAACCTAATTTGGCTCTTAAGGAGCTCAAATGAAGATGCTTTCATGAGTTCGTGATTAGCCTTAATCACAGCAAGTATAGTACAAAACATGAGTCATCTTCAATGACTTGACGACATGCTAAAATCATATGAAAAATCCTACATGTAGAATGCAATGTCATGGTTATTTTCCATGAAGAAACCTAAGTCTAATCTGATTCACACGATCATCCACAAAAATGGCAAAACGGGATGATGCAATTAACGTCACAAAATGCAGCAGCATTACCGTGTTTTCGCACACATGATTAACCTAGTAAACGATGATCATTTGGTATGAATTATACCTAGTTAGAAAGCTTGTAATACATACTACAACTTTGATGAAGGATGGGAATCCAATTGGACTCCTTTAAGACCTCATTTCAAAGCAAACATAGATCGAACTCAAGACAGGACAAACTGACCTAGGGACAATTTTTCGAGGTTTTGCTTGACCAAATCAATTCCGAAAATTCTATTAAAAAAAAAACGATATGACCAAGAAATTTTTCTATAACTTCTATGAAGAAACCATCTCCAAAATCTCAAGACGAAAATCAATAGAAAAATAATAAACAAACAGCACGTCCAAAGTCAGAACATCAAAACAATGCAGAACAACAGCAAAATCATCCAACTTTCGAGACATAATTCGGGTATCAAACGAACTCCATTCAAGGCCTATAGCATATCAATCGAAGCTCATCAAACCTAGATCGTATATCTAGAACAACTCAAGACCAAAAGACGAAGTTGACTACCTCAGACCGGCCTTAACAGAAGGTCACATACCAATATGCGATTTTTGCAAAACATGGTAAATCAAGAACAATCATGTTTAAACTCAACTTCAATCAACATAACCTCGTCACATATCAACATATAGCATCCAATGATTCAAATCTAAGTATAAAATAGAATCCTAGGTTCGAATCCTAGCCCCTATTGACTAGTTCAATCTCACTTCATTGGATTCACATTTAGATTCATTACCTTTTGCGATTTCATCAAATCTAACGTGATCAATCGATGATGGAAACTTCTAATTGTCTCACAAATTTCAAGGACTGCTAGATGGACACCATGGACTCACCAAAGAGTTGGATCAAGTGGTTGAACCGCTGGTTCATGTGGTTGAGAGAGACCGGTCCAATTCGGACCAATTTAATTGCCAAAGAAGGATTAGGCCACCAAAGTAATTCTGGTGGCTATTCCACCAAATTCGGACCACCAGAGGCTTCGAGATCTAGCTACGAGGGAATTGGCAATAGTTAGACTACCAAAGAAGGTCGATGGACCGCCGATTTGGTCTAGGGAAGTCACTGAAGGATTGACCAGCATCCATGCTGGTACTTGAACTCGGTTTGTGGACTAACTTGGGCATGATGATCAAATGATCGCCAAGAGGAATGCAGGCGCGGATCGACGCTAGCAAGGGGAGAGGAAGATCGGAGGATGGAGTAGTAGTGATGAGACCACCAGCGTGGGGCTATACTTCAGTGAATGATAGTTGCACGTGACGGAGGAGAGAAGAGAGAGAAATAGCAGAAAAGGGAGTGAGAGAGAGAGAGAGAGAGAGAGAATTTTGAGAGACATTTTTTTGGTGTTTTGATCTGTAAAATGAATAAATGAGAGCCCCTTAAGGTTTTGGAGGGAAAAACCTTATATAGTCTTCATTTAAAATCAAATCTCGATCGCTCATTAGGGGTTAATACTAATCAAAATGTGTTGCATGATTTTTCGAGTGGCGTCGATGAGCAAAAACTAGGAGTTTAAACTCAAATTGCAATTAAAGCCTAATTATGGGCAATTTCGTAATTTCATGAAATTCAAGGGTATTTTCATAAAATCTTAAAAACTGAGGGGCATAAGGACGAAATACACACAACGAGGAGTTGACAAGCAATTGCTGGCCTCTAAGAATCAACTGGTAAAGGGCCAAACCAGCCTCCTTCGCCAACGGTCTGTTGGACCAATCGAACTGGTTCCAATCAATGCAACCGGTTATTGATCAGTTTAGGCTGGTCGATCCTTGGGGGGCTAAATTTTATGCAATTTAGTGTCTCATGGACTAAATTGAAAGGGAAACTTACTCAACCTAAGGAAAATGATTCAATTCTAAAGATATTAGGCCAATTAAAACATATAAGTATGATCCATTGATTTTCTATTGACCTAATTACTTGATTATCATAAAAAGTAGTAGAACCGAACCATGGGTATACATAATTGGACATTATAGGCCAAATAAGATAATTTCACGTAATTTCTTTATCAAAATTGCAAATTAATCAAAATTAAATTCAATTAATATTGCAATACACATATTCAACTAATTACCCATGTTTAAGATAGCTTATCACATCCAAATTAACTTCAAATTGATGTCACAACTCTTATGCTAAAAATGAATAGAGGTTTAATAATGAAATTGAATCATGATTCGGGAAAGTAAATCTTAGTCTCAAATGGGTCAACTTGAATTCTTTAATTGAAACTCATTAACTTAGTTTTCTTATATTCAAGAAGGTTGAATTCCTCCAATTGGAAAGTTCTCAAGTGAATCTCTGACCCTGGATTCGGACTTATTTCAATAAAATGAGTTGAATGGAAGCATCCGTTCATAAATCATGAAGAACCGATTTGGACCCCCTAATTAGAGCTAAAAGTGGCAATTTGCAATTTGGCACAACTGTTATTGAAACTAAGTACAAGTGAATGAAAAATATTCCTTGAATCAAATGTCGTAAAGGAACTAGACCTAATTATGACTAAAATGAAAATAATTTTATTTTTGGCCGATTTCGAACCCAAAACTGGAAAATTCAAAAAACAAAGTTCTTAATCGATTTTTGCAAAATTTTCAACACCAAAATCAAATTGATACTAAAATGAAGTGTTTTGTGGATTTTTTATTTTTTCAATTTATTTGGTTAAATGTTTGACCAAAAGTCAACCATTTAGTTGATTTTTCCTAAAATATTGATTTTTGTATCAAATCTTTAAAAAAAATTAAAATTAATTGGTTAAAGTGAAATTAAGACTATTTAGGATCTTTTTGTGCAAAAAAACTAACTTTTGACATTTTGGGTTTTTGAGAATGAATAGAAATGTCTAAAACTTACCAAAAAAAAAAAGGAAATTGTCTAAAAATGACAGAGAAAAAAAAAGAAATAAAAAAACGACACTTTTGGTTGAGAAATGGGCTCTATCACGATCGAAGACACTAATCTTGATTTTTTTAATCTTTAATGACATGTCAGCTTAAAATCATGTGTCAATAGTTACAAGCTTAAACAGGAGTAAAATAGGATAGTAGGCCCAAACATCTCATGGGTCATCCCATCACAAATCAACTCACTCATTAAGATGAACAGTATTTTAGTAATTTTGATATACCAACTTCTTAAAAAGTGCATCTAGGACACCTACGAAGCATGCTTAACGAGGAAATGTTAACTTTTCGAAACATTGATTATGTATATCATTAGAGCAGTCAATGCAACCAGAATTACACTTTTCCCTCATTTAGTCACTTAGAAAGTGCCTCAAAACAACCCTTTAACAAAATCCATATTAGATAAGCTGTTTTATCGGGTTTTAATATATGAGCTGTATATATAAACCGGCTTCATACACTCCACTTAATTCTACCTATTGGGCTGATTATTAAGACATTTACATAAATAAGGCCAATTATTAAGGGACAAGCTGTAGATGGTCACGAGCACCCTTCATGTCAAGGCGCGCGCCCCATCTTTACCAAGATCTTTCGGAATAACCATTTCTTTTGACTTTGTCAATAAAGTTGATCGAATCAGAAGGAAAATGCTGATGAGAAATGTCCATTTTCGCAAGGTGCTTTCAAAAGACTAACAAAGGGGAAAACATCTCTTTTGCCTTTTCCAAAACTTTCAAAAACCACAGATCTGTATCTCGGGGTTGGTCCATTATAAATCCCTCCAAAGCATCTTTGTTAGTTCTTTACCTTATGATCCGTATCCCAACTTTTGAAGCCCATCAAATTGCTCCTTTTGTCTTGTTCCTTCTCTTATAAACTTGAATAGGAGAATGTGTAGACCTATATCTCTACACTGCACGTGCATTTGGCTGATCACGGGCGATACCCAAGAAAATGACAAAAAAAAAAAAGGAACTTGATAGAATGGTGTACATGCTGTGGATGTTGAACTAGGGTTATGGTTCTTTCGGCAAGAGAATGGTAAAAAATCTTTTGCAAAACAATAAAAGAAAGATTAGGCAATACTATTTTACTATTACCAGGCTAAGTGCTCTCGTTTTTTAGGGTAGGCAGAATTGTCATTGTCTATCACGCGGCAATTGAAAATATTGCCTGATTAAATGATATTCACCGTAAGGTAATTAGAAACGGTAATAAAAATATTTTTTAAAAATTACCAGGATCACATTACTTATACGCACTTTAGCGGTACCTTACTCCATGGGCCGTGATGTACAAAATATGCTTCAAGCAATGAACATATACTTATCATATTCAACGTAAAATTTAAAATAATTTTACCTGCTTTATTTGAATGAATTCCAATACTTATCATATTCACTATTTTCCCCGGTACTTTACCTCTGTTTGTATAGAAACTTTACTAAAACAGACATTCTTTCTTGCTTGCTGTCATCACTGCCTCACAGAGCTTTCCTTTCTCGTAATGTTTATTAATTGCATTTATGGACATGCACGATCAAGGAGGGGTCAGATCATTAAGTAGGAAAGAACAACAGAAAAAATCAAAACTCCCGGTCAAACTTTACTTGTGTTAGGATTTTAGTAGAAAATGGATAAGAAAAGCCGTAAGTGAGCTGTGGGTTTTTCTGTGGCAAAACTGGGAAAGCACGTCACAGTTTCTTCTTATTATCTACCAGTCAAGCGCTCTCTCTCTCTCTCTCTCTCTCTCTCTCTCTCTCTCTCTCTCTCTCTAGGCTTTTATCTAGAGCAAGGGAAAGAGACATTGAAATGAGAGAAAAGAAAAGGGAAAGGCGAGAGGGAGGGCGGGTGAGAGAGAGAGAGAGAGAGAGAGAGATGGATCCAAAGAGAGTTTTTGAAGACACCGATCAGGCACTTAAAGTAGGAAAAAGCAGAGGTTTTTTCCTCTGATGAAGAAGAAGTATGGAAGCCCCTCTTGATGGGTACATCTCACAACCTTCGTATCTTTTTTTTTTTTTTTTGCCCCCTTTACTCAGTGTTTTTTCCCCATATGTCGCTTTCATCGATTAACCCACCCTCTGAAGTATTCCGTCTTCTCCTTCTTCCCTCTCCTTGACTCCTTGACTGACAGTTCAGGGAAAACAAGAAATGCAAAAGCCCAAAAAAAAAGGGAGATCAACAATCATAATAACTTCATCAAGTGACATGATAACCTTTCTTTTCGTAATCATAGCAGCCACACTTTTTTTGAAGATTTTTCTTTCGGTCGATTTTTTTTTTTTTAAGATTAAAAAATGGTTATGTTCTGTTGCATTTTTTCCCCTCTTTTTATGAATTCCTAATGAGATTTTGAGGTTTGAATCATCATTCGTTTGCGTCTGGCTGGTGGTACTGTATTTTCTCTTTTCTTAAGCAGCTTCCGTATAGAGAGATAAAGGAAAACATTTTCACCCTCCAGAGTCAGTGTCGTGTACGTATCACCACATTAATGGGACTTGAAGCAAGAGAAAGCCCTAGAGCCCAAAAGGAAATCGTCAACAACGAAAGACATGGCCCCTGTCAATTGTGACCCTCTTCAGCTTTTTTATCGATAGAACTGAAGCCATAGCCCTCAATGACCTCTCTTTCTCTCTCTCGCCCACACACATATTCATGTCACTGAATATTCGGGTATCAAATTCAGAAAGAGAGAATTAATCAATAAGAATAGATGAATGACAGGAGAGACCATGGATGCAAGCAAAAGATCAGTGATGTTAAAAGTTAAGCTTGGACTTAAAGCTTTTGATCATGTCACTCTAATCAAAATATAGCCCACCTGTATTAAATGGCTAGGAGGGGAAAAAGATATGTACAGATCACAAACACCCATAACGCACGCACACACATAACTCTCATCGATATATATCTGACTCTGAGGGCAAGAAGATAATTAAAGCAAAAAAAAAAAGGGCAAAAAAAGAGAGAAAAGAAAACCTCTTCAAAAATAACAAAAAGGAAAAAGAAAAGACAAGAAACCTCAGCCTCAGCTTCTTCAAATAATGCAGGAAAAACTGATCATCATATCATAATCATCGCCGAGAACCTTAACAAGTCGAAGGAGGCATAAGATTCAACCCTAAGTCGTCCTTCTCCAACACCAAACGAGCCTTGTTGGTCTCCATGTAACCCACTGGACTCGAGTTATACTCTGGGTGCAGCCGCTTCTTCGACAGAAGGGGCACACCGAAGAGCTTCATCTTGTTCATGACCGGCGGATCTTCAAGAATCGTCAGAGAGCTCTGTGTTACGTTGCTGTTACTACGGACGACCGGCTTGACGTGATTGGTAACGACACAACTATTGTTGTTGGGAGCCGCAATGGCATTGGCGTAATTATTGTAACCAAGGAGTTGGTTCGAGGGTTTTTGCACCATCGAAGGCGGCGACCACGAGTAAGTGCTGGGAGCGACAGGCTTCACGTGGTTCTGGACGAAGTAGATGATGTCATTGTAGAGCTTTTTCATGTGCGCGAGCTCGGACATGAGCATGTTGTTGCTCCTCCGCAGCCTCTCGTTGTCCTCGGATAGGGCAGTGACTGCGGAGCTGTTGTAATTGGCGGCGCTCGCAACAGGCCCCACACTGTTGTTGTGGCCTCCACACCCGCTTCGGGGAGAAGAGAGCGGTGGTGGAGGGGGAGGGGGCGGCGAGTCGCACCAGTGGGAGGAATGCTGGTCGTCGGAGTCGGAGGGAGAGATGCTGAGGCGGCTTGGGAAAGGGAAGAAGGCCGGACTGGGGCCGCTAAGCGGGGAGGCGGAGTGCGGGTGGTGGTGGGTGAGTTGGGGTTGGGCGGTCTTGCGGCGGTGAATCTCGCAGAGTAAATGCTTCTCCCCCTTCCTGAAGAACTCGTTGGCGAATTCCCACCTGTCTGGTACTATCTTCCTAAAACCCTAGTTCATCAAGAGTCCAACAAAAGGCAAAAAAAAATCAGCCATAGAAATAAGACACAAGTGAATGTGGCAGCTAAATCGTAATAAAACACTAACAAAAGGACTACTGATTGAATCCGGTTCGCAACCAGGGTTTTAGAATTAACTAAAAAATGTGTGTGTGTGTGTGTGTGTGTGTGTGTGTGTGTGTGTGTGTGAGAGAGAGAGAGAGAGAGAGAGACAGGACTTGCACAAATTTGTCTCTTTCACAGACAGAGAGAGAGATGTAAGAACTGAAGAAAAAGCGACAAAGAAGAAGAAGAGCACCCATGTGAGTGCAATAAAAACCCATGTCAAGAAACTGTTGAGTCGTGAGTGCAACAAAAACCCATGTCAAGAAATTGCCCAGTGAACTTGGGTAATGAAGTCTTGCATTGCCAATCTGATATGAAACAGCGGGAGCCTTTATCAAGAAAATATGAGGTAACAAAGATTGTTTGGTTGGAGAATTGCTTAAGTTAATCATCAGGACACACAGGAGTGCAGAGACATGTTAAAGACGGAAACCTACATAGGTGTTGAGCTGGCGGACGAAGCTGGAGAAGTTATTGTGCTTAAAGTAGTTCGGGAGGAGGTCGCGGGCGAACTCGGGGGGACGCCACACGACGAAGGTGGAGTCGTCGTCTCCCCACGAGACGATGTGGTCGGTGGAGGGGTCGTCCACCAGCTGGTACGTCTTCGTCAGGAACGGCGCCGGCACCGCCTTCTGTGCCTCCACCGCCACCAGCAAGCCCTCCCCGCACTTGTCCACCATAAGCTGCGCCATCCCTTCTTATTCTATCTCCTCTATCACTAACCCTTCTTCTTTCTTCTCCTTTGAGAGAGAGAGAGAGAGAGAGAGAGAGAGAGAGAGAGAGAGAGAGAGACTTGGTTTGCTTTGGTCCGGGGAAGTGGAGGAGAAGGAGGGAGGGTGATGATACTGAGAGAGAATGACTTTGGAAGATCGAAAATGGGGGAACGGAGATAGAGAGAGGGGAGAGGATTTTGTTCGGGGGAAGTGCAGGAGAGGGGAGGATGAGAGTGAGTGTGACTTTCGGAAGATAAAAATAGAGAGAGAGAGAGAGAGAGAGAGAGAGAGAGAGAAAGAGAGATTAATAAAGATAAAAATAAGGAGAGACAAGGAGGCGCTGCAAAGTAAATGCCACTTATAACTAGTCCTATTCAAACAATTAATTCGTTTATGTCTATGGTATTTTACGAACCAATTTGATAAATCCATTGGGATTTCATCTTTAGATCCATCAACGGTAAAGAAAGAGTTCTATTTTCGAGCACAAATATTATCGTATTCCACCCACAAAAATAACTCACAATAGCCAAAGTTCTATAACCTTCTAATTAATCGCATTTTTATGGACCCTAATTTTAAGTGGTTGGTTTTTATGTCCCTCAGCATTAGTATGGATTCTAGTCATGGAATTCATTTTTCATTCGAGCGACGTCGAATCAAGCTGCATTGCTTGCGGTTGTTTGACGTGAAAAATAGACATGATATTTTTCAGTCTTGACTGTTCATGCGAGCAACAGCAACATTATTTTTAGAATAGTCCTAGTTTTGACTTATTATTTTCGGGTAGGAGGCCTATCCTTTCAAGGTTAATGGGAAGGAAGAAAGAAAACGAGCAGGCTATATTATTATTTATAGAGGGATTTAACTCCTCGGTTGAGGAGAGAGAGAAGGGAATATGTGTCTGTCTGTCTCTATAGGACCGCTATTAAGGGCATTTCAAGACAAACCCGTGACTCTCTCTCTCTCTCTCTCTCTCTCTCTCTTTCTAGGCTCTGACATGGATCCCGCGCATACCCACTTAAAATCAATCACAAGGACAATGGTGTACCCTAGTCTCTATTCGGGGAAATTTGTCTCTTCCACTTCCATCTCCCCTCCTTTGAACAAGAGAAATCGTCGCATCGAGCAAAATCAACTAAGATGAAAGAAGACATTCTTTCTTTCAATGATTTATGATGTAGATTTTGCTAGCATTTTTATGTCTAATAATTCTGTTGGAGTGAATTTAAGTTGTATCCATAAGTTCAAACATTTGTTAATTATATGTAAAACTGAAAAAATAATACCACAAGTTCTTAGTAAGGTCTAAAAGTGCTCAATAAAAGTATTTTATCTATGAGGTAGCTTGATAAAAGGTATACTAGTTTACTCATCATTTTCATGTAAAGCTATAGATAGGGGATCGAATAGGATAGTCTCATCTTTTTGTTCATAATATATACCCATTAAGTTGTGTTCATAATGCGTTGGCAAAACATTATCTAATCATTACCAATGATAATCAAGAATTTGTTACAACTCGCATTTTCCTATCTCGGATGATATGGTTCATCAAACTCTAGGGTTTTCACATGTCCCACATGCTAAATTGGGTTACCCACTTCCAAGGGCGATTTTGAACTCTGATTTTAGGTCATATTCGAATTGTCACCGGTGACCTAGGTTGTGCATGAGTCCTTCCTCCATGGCCACTTCCTAGAAGGAAGACAGATTGGAAAGGAGTTCAAAAGGGCAATCTCGTCATGCCATGTGAACTACTCTCACATGGAAATCTGATATCGATTCGCTTATTTAAGTGGAAGAAAGAAATAAGACGAAGCTTCACTTCACGCCAAACCACAGTGTGTGTCTGTCCTTTTCTGCAGAATTTGTAGCTTAGCCTTTGTTCTTTTAATACAACCAACCATCTCTCTCTCTCTCTCTCTCTCTCTCTCTCTCTCTCTCTCTAGTCTCTAGTCTCTTCCCAATTTCGAATCCCATCGTTTTCTACTACGAAACACAACACACTCACTAGATCAAACAGTCTGAAATAATAAGGTAAAGGATACATCGAACTACGTGATGGGATTTAAAGCCTGTTTCTGTGTGGCGACATTTCTTCTCTTCTTCTCCTTCTCCTTCCAATTCTTCTCTCTCTCTCTCTCTCTCTCTCTCTCTAGACAATATTCCAAACTTCAATATCATCATGTGTACGCAACACATGGTCTCTGGCCACTACTGACTTTACTCACTAACTTATAAAAGCTACCTCACCTCTCTAGCTTCTATTTCTTTCCTTTTTCTATGTTTATTTTGTTGTTTTTCCTTACAATATTTTGGTGGGTCGTAATCTTTTCCCTTTTTGATGTGAAATGGTGGGTTATAATCTGCAGACTTCTTTGAGACTACAACTTTGGCTCTTGTCGACTCGGCTTTCTAATTTTTTGCTGATCTGTATCAGGTGACTGCATTATTGGCCCCAAAAGTTCCCTATCATCTGAAAAATGTCACAGCTTTTCTAATGTGTATGCGAACTTCGCTTTTTAACACCCCAAGAAAATATTTTGTTTTTATATATGATGAATAGGGTGTGTGAAGTTTTCTTGATATCTACCCTAGGGCCTCCTTTCCCTTTCACTTCCCCCCCCCCCCCTTATTTCAAGGAGAGGCATGGTTTTTTTCAATGCCTTTTAACATTAAATGATGACCTATTTTATGACTAAATTGTGCTTCGCCTATGGAATAAGTCGTAAAAAGAAAGGGAAAAAATAAAGGAAATAGCAAAGGATAATCAAAAGGTAGGCCAGTTATTTCTCACTTCTAAAAGTTCCATAAATAGAATATGATAATGCTCGAGACTCTCATTGGAATGAGTGGTTATGTGAGGGATCCTATAAAAGTGAGAAAACAAAAGATTCATTGGTGATTACTAAGTGACAAGAAGCGAGGGGTAGGGACGGAAGACAAAGCCCCGAAAGTGAAACAATAGGAAAATGATGACTAATTATTTCACATAGATACTCATCTGATTATTATGATAATGTCTATGATGCTCATTATTTTTCTGATAAAGTTTGAGGTGCCCCATTTCCCCACACCATATAATTTCTCACTCATCATTTTATCGATTGTCTCGAACTAGAAATGAATATTTCTACGCATTTTGGATCTTCTCTTAGAAGCTTTTGAGAATCTTATCCAAGAAGCCAACACATCTTAACTTTCCAAAAGCATAATATTATACACCATGATTGTTCAAATTTGGGGACTTCGGAAATAGACCCAGTTTTTTTCCTAGTTATTATCCAAACCCTCATTTTTTGAAAAAAATTCTCTTAAAGAGAAATCAAAAAGTGGGCTTTTACCTGTGTATAATCTTTTCATCAGAACTCTGCTCGTGAAAGTAATATTTCTCTTCTCCCAAACACAAAATAATATTCTCTCGGAAGGCTTATAGTTTATGTCCATCGTGATTGCACATTTCGAAGTTTTTCAGATAAATAATACTGCAAAGGGGCGTTAAACAATTAGTAGAGGGAACGTATCTACCAAAAATGGTATAATTCATGCGATTTTATCATCATATTTGTTAAAAATATGCTTTATTTATTTGGTCTGAAATTACCAAAAAAAAAAATGCTTATTAAGATGAAAATAAAAAGTATCCTCAAACTGTGCTCTTTTATATGATTTTTAATGTAAACCTTCTGAACTTCTACTTCCCTTTGTTCTTGTTCACACCTTCTTCCCCTCCTGTACTCTGCGCAAATGTGCAGCGGCTGACAAGGGGACAGTCCTGTTTATTGTTCATCGCCCTTGTTTGCCATTCTCGTGATTCCTATTTTGTTCTTTTCCTATGAGAAAACCATATATGTGATTTTTCTTTTAATTTTTATCATAAAACCTTCTGTTCATGTTACATGTTCTCATGTAAATTTGGGAATATCTTCCATGTTCTCCCCCTCAAAAAACCAGTGCAGATGCTCCCACGAGGACACTTCTTCAGTTCCAAGGAAAAAAAAACAATTTGTTTAAATTTGTGTGAATTAATAAAGCAAAAGTTCAAGAAATCCACTAGGTAATTGTAACTATGAAAAGAAAAAGGTTGTTCTTTGGTTTTTCTAATTCAGCTGTGTCTGATTCTTGCCATCAAATTTTTATTCAAATCTAAAAGTGAAGTACAGGTCTGCTGACTGTTTCTCATATACATTTTGAAGGGTCCCATTACTCTATTTAACATTAAATCATGTCTTCATGAATTAGTTTAACTTTTAAAACAATTAGCAGTAGTCCTACAAAATTTTAATTGATATTAAAGCAAGAGATCTATCTGAAGTCTTTCCAAGTCCCTTATTTGCCTCATCTATTATACTTTAGTATTAGTGAAAGAAAGTCTAATATTCATGCAAGGGTATCATATTTTCATATATCAATTTAAGCTTTTTAGAGTAATTGATGGTGGTCCTACAAAAATTAAAAAATAAACAAGCAATAAACAACGTATTCTAGATGATTATACTTTGGACAGGTTTAGTTCTAGTCATTCAAAGATTGAGAGTGGTAAAATTATACTTAGTCAAGTTTTAAACTGACTAGAAAGCTGATTAAGCAAGAATCGTAGTTGTAATGCAATCCCGACTTGGTATAAAGAGGAACAATAATAATTTCATCGACCATAGAGATAATATGGACACAAGTCAATTCAAGCAAGACAAATATTTAAGAATATATAGCCATTTTATTGCTTTGAATAATAGGCAGTGAGTGTAGTAATTGCAAATGTGAAGGTTTTGAATGATTGTGCACTATAAGTTCTTAATCTTCTTACGAAAGGCAAAGAATCTTGTCACAAAGCTTTTTGCTTCTTTGAGTGTATAATAGTAAAAATATGTCGAAATTGCAATTGCACTTGAGAGTGAGGGAGAGGGAGAGGGAGAGGGAGAGGATCAGCCTTTCTTTTTCTAGATTTCCATAGTTGTGGAGTACTGTTGTGGACCTTTTTTTTCTCCCCCCTTCTTACAAGTTGTCAGCAACTTCACACAGATCGTTACCGAGCCCACCACAATCACCCACCAAGTAAAATAACTCCAAAAGGCATTCACAAACAACCTCTCTCTCTCTCTCTCTCTCTCTCCACAGAGAAGCACGAAGATTCTATTCTAGTTTCTAAAACCAAGTGAAAAGTGAACCCCACCCGCACACACCCTCCCCTCACATGACCCTTTCAAATTTTATCTCACTAAAATCCAGTAAACTGGCAAAAACACTATTTTAAATACACATGCATCTCCCTACGCGAGACTTTCAAGGAGAGACAGCTTAAAACACAGAGCGAATACAGATAAGAATATACGCCAACGTTTTCTTCTTTATAAGAAAAAGGAAAAGTTGATGGATATCCTTCTCTCTCTCTCTCTCTCTCTCTCTCTCTCTCTCTCTCTCTCTCTCTCTCTCTCTCTCTCTCTCTCTGTGATTATTTAAACGCTCCTCTAAAGTATGGAAGAATCAAAGACCCTTCATTCTAAAACGACAAGCTACAAAGGTTTCTTTCTTCTCTCTGTCTCTTCTCGCACTCTCTTTTGTCCTTATCACTGCACGGCGAGGAACACAATACCACCACCCAACATCTTCATGCCATTTAAAAGACGAAAAAATTGCTCAAAAGAAAAGGTTATTTTAGGAGACTCTGTTCCAGATGCATGTGCACAAGAAACAGCTCAAAAAGAACACAAAACCCTCTCTCTCTCTCTCTCTCTCTCTCTCTCTCTCTCTCTCTCTCTCTCTCTCTCCCCCCCCCATCCATCTAAATCTATGTCTAGCCTGCTAGTGTATAATTGAATATAAGCTGGTTTGGTCAAAGAGGTTTCAAACTATTCTCTCTGCAGCAATTTGGTCGTTGCTAGTGTCACGAGGGCTTATGATATATGGATCCCACGAGGAAATGGCATTCTGATTTTAATGGACTGGACAATAATAAAACACCCCTTCATTATTATACTTTGTCTTTCTGGGGCATTTCATGCAGCGATTGATATATGTTAGGGTTTGTCCTTTGGTGTGGACGATGAGATTGGCATTTTATGTCCCTGCGCATAAAGCCACCACCTTTACCATGTCAGAAATTACTAAAGGGATGGTCTCAGATCACAGATATGCCACTGCTCACAGATTATATAAACCATCCTCTCCCTATGCACATTTGTCTTGAGATTGAGACTTCTTGTGATAAATATTATTTAGGTGAATAGAGTTTGTACAAAGGTTAGAATTAAGACCCTCTCATTTTTCCGAAAATATTGATAAAAGGATTATAAGTTTGTACTAAATTTAAGGGGTCCAAATTTGTGGTTCCATTTTTATTTTCTTTCTTTCTTTTTTCCTTTTTCCCCTTCTTCTCTTCTTCCCCAATTCTACATTGGTTTATCCATCCCATTTGTTGCCACTCCAATGTCACCGCCATTCGACCAAGCAAAAAAAAAAAAAAGTCGCTGCCAAACTCAGTCTATACCACCAGATCACCACCTGCCACGTCCAGTGGTACAGGCAATAAAAAAAAAAAATATGACATAACATGATACCTTCTAATTGCGAAGGGGCGGAATAACATATAGATACAAAATATAACAGTATGTTGTCACAAATAAATGATGTTAGACGATCATTACATAATTGTATATGACATTATAGCCCATATTTGACAAATAACGATATTAGAGGATTATCAAAAAACTACGTTGAGTGGAGTCGGCTCCAGTATAGGACAACTTCTATCACTGAACCATCTAGGGAAAAACCAATCAAGACGAAAAGCTACGTTTAATATGATGGATAAGTGATATTAAATGTGTATGTGCTCTGACTCTTTGAAAAATAAGGCAATTTTGATTAACTTTTAAACAATCGAGAAAATACCATCAACATTTAGTGTATCCAATAGAATTTGCCAACGCATTAGATTCTTTATTAATCATCTATTGGCGTCCTGATAATTTTGTCTATATTCTAAATTTGTTTGTTTATCAACATTACTATTCCAAAACATGTTTTTAGAACGGCAACAAGTTTAACGTATAATTAGGATCACACTTGAAGATACCTCTTATTGAAACTTTATTGTAATTTGTAAACAATAACTCATGCTGTTCTTAGATTAATATCATGGGGTCGTGTTGCTAGCCACTCCTTGAGGCCAAGGACAGGGATTTTCCTGACCTCGCCAAATGGTGTCCATTGCCAATATTTCGCTATTGCGGCATGAATGTTTATCTAACGTATTAAATATTGAAATGACGATAGTAACCCATGATCATGATACAATCAAATAATAATGAACAAATGGGAACAATGATTAACGTGAAGCACCAATAAATGCGAAATATATGAACAATCAATAATCGGCAACAAAATTTTTCGCAAGAAAGGTAGGAGAATGTTTATGTTTTAATCCACCGGCCGCGGTGGCTCCACTGGATAAAACTCTCCTCAACGAAGAGGTGAAGGGTTCAAAACCCAAGGGAGGCATTAGGTGTATTAAGTGTGACTCAGGGGTGGTGGGTCCTCCTGCTTAAGTGTCACCTGGGGATTTACGGTATGTTGTCGGCCGCAAGTCGGTTCCTCCAAAGACTAAATAAAATATATATATATATATATATATATATAATGTTTTAATTCTGAAAAATAAAAGAGAATTCCAGATATGCAGTTTTTGTAAAAGAAATACTATGAAACTCCTTGTTGCATATTTTGGGAAGATACCCAACATCTCTGCGATATATTATCATGGGCAATGAAATATCCATCGATTCTTGTCAAAATAAAAGATAGACATTAAATGGTCACCAAAAAGAGAAGGGACCATTCCGTAGATCTTGGAATTTGAAGATGATCTTGAATAAATCACCTTTAACTATGTATAAGTAGAGAGGACTAACAGGAGGAGAGAAACGAAGCCATTTTACTCTAAAGAATATTTCACATATAAGTTGCCCACGTTTTTCACGACAAGTCAATGACACAAAGATGATAAGCCTACATGATAAGGTTTGGATCAAAATAGAATCCGCGAAAACTCTAGCAAAGAATTTAATCAATGTGAATATTTATTTTTAAATGATCTGCATAGTTCATTCTATTTCTCTTGCTATAATTTGCAACGACACCAACATGAATAATGTGATAAATATAGTCTTACACCCGTGCAACATACGTGCATCTTGGTAGTGTTGAGATAAAATGCAACCCATTCACGCTTCAAATTTGTAAATAGATTTTTCAAAATCAGGTGGTTTTGTGTCTTCTTCTTTTTTTTTTTCATATTTCACGCGTACTAAGAAGATTGCCTGAAAATGACATTACAAATACGAGAAGTTTGTGGAGATTAAGCGTCTAACGATATTCTTCCATTGGTGATCACAACAGGACATATGTACAACCCAATTAAAAATTTTGGATGATGTAAGGTGAGGCACATCCACTAGAACCATAGTGTGAATAGTGCTTGGATAAGTCGTGATAATAAGCTATTTAAAGGGGATGCAAAGGACCGTGCGCAATACATAATCTTTTCCTAAATTCCTTCCTTAATCCCCCCATATCGAATGATAAGGGAGGATTGTTATCATCCATATTTATCCCGATGAATGCACATTTTGTGTTCAATATAAGGAGAATAATATAGAAGACAATTTTGTCCAAATTTAATGATATCTCAATCTAGTAGTTCTTGGAGAACTTCTTTACAAGCCGCTTCCGTACGAGAAGGTTGTCACTGTGTAATTAGTCCACTTGCCAAAGTTCCTTTTCTTCTCTTCGTCTTTGGGCGTCCAAAGCAACCGCCAAAAGTTGATTCTTGAATTTTCAGGACACTACAACCTTGCAGGGGAATTTGGATCTTGCCATTGTCCAAGTTATGTCTAAATTCTCAACATTTTTCAAAAATTTTGGAAACAAAAATATTTAAGAAGTTTGATACCAAATTAGGGCGATTCGGGCAAATGGGTACGTGTGGGTCGTGAATTACAAAATATAAGAAAGTATGAAATTAGGCATTAAAGGGTGACCCAGACCAAGGCAAAAGTACGCAAAAGATAAAACAATTTATTAGACAAAGTTGTGGTTTTGCATATTTTAAGAAAATTAAAGGGGAAAGTAGGGTTTCATTCCATGCAAAAGTTATAGTCGTCGAGTAAAGAACGAAAGACTCTAGAAAGCAGCTTCCTCTAAGCGTAATCTATCTTGCATGGGTTCAAAAGTGTTTCTTTATCACTAAAAAAAGGGCATTTGCATGGACTATAGTTTCTTATCAACAAAAGAATAGGAGGAAAGAAAATTTTAAAGCTCATTTTAACCTAACTTTAGAGATTTCATTAAAAGGGGAGAACAACAAGAGACGTCTTTCCTCCATTATCTTTTCCTTTGTTTGTGCTTTCCTTTTTCCTTTCCTTTCCTTTCCTTTCCTTTCCTTTTCTTTTCTTTTCTTTTCTTTTACCCCTTCTTTCCAAAGCCATCAATCCAACATTCAACTTCTACGTTAAAAAGAAACCCTAATACTATCAACATGAGACAGGATGTGACATACCCATGAAAGAATTAGCCGTATATTCTACGAAACACTGCCTACACTTTAAAAAGGAAAAAAGAAGAAGATAGAAAGAGATGTTCCAATTTGTATGATCTCCCTTTTTGATGTGATATGGGAGCTGGACCCATCAATCCCACTAGTAAAAACAACCCCCCTTTTCTTGATCGGTGCGATGATCAAGAACATGGCCGACCTAGCATGCATAAATCAAGAGTGGGACCCAAGTTCGAAGTTTTGGTACTACACAATGTCTTCTTTAATGTTATGACCTGAACATGATTAACCAATAAAGTGTGGTCACCGAATGTCAAAAAAGACACAAATAGAAATGGTGGGTTTATTATGTGTTCTAATTTTCTGTCCTCCTTTTTCTTTTTTAACTTTTGTTTTCTCTCTTCATGGGGGTCGAGAAGAAGGGAACATAAAAGGCTGTTGGATCACATGCACATCACATTCTTTTTTCTTACCCCTTCTTCTCCTTCTCTTCTTTTGATACTGTGGCTTGATAAAAACGTTAAAGAAAAGGAGGGCAAAAAAAAAAAAAAAAGGTTGTTTTTCTAGGGGGGGAAAAGAAGAGATCGAAAAAAAAAAATCCAAAGGAGTCCCCCACGTTTCAAGGCTGCTTCTGCAACTCCTCAATCCAAGGGATTCCGTGTGATGATCAAGACCGAGTGGGTCCCTCCATCATCTTCAACACTATCATTTCATGCATGTTTTAATCTGATGACCCACCGCTCTCTCTCTCTCTCTCTCTCTCTCTCTCTCTCTCTCTCTCTCTCTCTCTCTCTCTCTCTCTCTCTCTTTCTGTGGGGCTAAAGTGGCAAATTCTCTCCATTTTCTTTTTCACTTGATGATGTGGTTGATATAGGGAAGTGGGGATGAGGTCTCATTGAAATTTGTTGGGGGAATTATCATATAAATGATCAGATAGTGATCGGTTTATTATTCTGCATTTATCATGGAATCATAATTTGCTGTGTTCCTTAGATCCAGGCGGTGTCCAGGAATCTAAACTGATTTTTGTCTATTTATTTTCTCAAGATTAAGGATTTTGTAACGTTATAGAATTCAGGTAATGATGATGGAAATATTATTGCCAACTAATTATCCACTGAGGAAAAAACCCTTTTTGGCAATTCAATCATGTCAGCCAAAAAGTGTGTCTGTGCGAGTTGATGCAGATCATTCAACCACAGCGCACAAACTGGACATTCCACGATCTGCATCTCTCTCTCTCTCTCTCTCTCTCTCTCTGCTCTGTGATGAGAATAATCAGGACTCTGCCTTTGCCAAAGCAAAAAGAAGGGATTTGTATGTTCCATCCCACGCGCGCCCAATGCTCGTAAGCATCCACGTTCGATCACATTGGACCAAATTTCAATCATGTGCACAGTGAACATGTTTTTGTGAGCAAATGGTCATGGCCAGCAAATCCCAAGACAATGATACATTTGAAAATCGGTGGTAAAAATGATAGGTTTTGTTAATGATTAGTCAATTTATATAAGCATCAATCATCTAATTTTGCGGGGAAAATAACTGACTTCAACTACTGGTCAAGTACAACAAGGTCTTTGATTGCATGGATAATACTTGTATGATCTTAATCTATGATTGATATGATTAACATTTGAGGGATAAATTCAACTATGATAAGATAACGGATAACCCACTTACTTTTTTACGAGGACCAAGCGTGTAAATCGCTAGTGTGATTATATGCGTACAGGAGAGGATTTCATGAGATAACAATAAAGCCATCGATGTTTATAGTATCAATTAGTGGGCGGTCAAAGATCAACATGTGCACTAGTTGAGTTCGGAGGAGTTGGAAATGTTTCGTGGGATGTGCGGACATTTGAGAAAAGAAAAAATTAGAAGCTATCCGAGGAAATGTTCAGTCTCAATTGAGGGGATAAGAGAAGCTTATCGTCCGTGATTTTGATATGTTGAACGATTATCTACTGATGCACCCGTTAGAAGATGTGATCATACGATGGATACCGTGGGTTAAAAGGATGGGGAAGATGGAAAACAACATAAAATGACATCATGTGAAAAGATATGAAATATTCTAAATGATTCGATACAAAATCAAACACAATTATGTAAAAGGGCCAAGCATCTTAGTGAGACTATGATTAATTGTGATTGTTGTCCTTGCTTTTGTACCATTCATAGACTAGAACATTAATGTTCAAATGATGTATAAATATAAATAACCATGTGTGTACATATATTTTGCTGAGATGGTTCCGCTGATGTTGACTAGGTCTTATTCATATAAATCATATACTCATTGGATCGGCTAAGATTAGTCTGTTTCGATTCTTGAACTTACCGAAAGAGATCCCACCCTAACATCATTAGTAAGAAGTATGCCCGATCCACATTAATCAAGCTCTCAAAAAGAACACTATATGGTAGCTAGCTTCAGAAGGTGCCGGTTAGCTAAATCTATTTGTACCCACATGAAATTTGAAATGGGGGTTATTTTGATTAACATACAAAATATATAGTCTAAAATCACCAAAGTATTATAGAGGTGTCACAACATGTTTCCATATATAATAATGTTAGAGATGCAAGATCGGTTCACAAAATTTGTTAGGGGAATATTTTTCTTTGTATATCCTGATTGGAGAAAAAATGCCTTTACGTGTTGGGTTATAAACCTGCGAGTTATGGACACCTCTTGCATGCTAACTTAATTATACAAAGTTAAATTCATGTGATATTCATGTTTGTTACTCACCAATCAGAAGCATTGAGATGGAGAAAAATATGGGCTAATTTTTGTTTTAAGTTTATGTGAGTTTTATTGTTGTTTGAATAAGTTTTACATAGAGCACACGGTGTTTGTTTCTCTCTACACAAATGCTTTTAAAATTAATGCTCGTGTCTACTCATACCCCTCTTAGTACCACCTATATATGCATACATATATGCCTTGATCTCAAGAAAGTGCATGTAAAAAAAATTATACTTCTAGTGCATGATTTATATTGTTTTATCGATTTTTAGTAAATTTGACTGCGCGTCTGTATTGTTGCTACTCTTCCTCGCATGATCCAAGTACATGTGGGCACTCATGTATACAGTAAAAAAATGGAATGACTTTGACCACGTATTTGTTTCAGACACCACCAAAATCCAATTTAAAGGGAATTGTACGACACCTGATGAAAAAGAAAGGGGAGTGATACAAAGTGAAGGGAAGCCCCTCATGGAGATGTGGCAGAGACCCCACTGACCGAGGGAAAGAAGAAGAAGGAAAAGAAAGTAGAACCCCCCCAAAAAAACCAGCTTTATAGGGAATAAGGGAGGGTCTTTTGTTTTTTGGCATGATTGAACTGAACTGAAGCAAAGTGCTTCTTCTTCAGAAATTCTTGAAATGGGGCAGTGCAAGAAAACAGTATTATAACTAGGGCTTTAGATGATTCTTTTTACGATAAAAGTGAGTGAGTGAGTCAGGAGTGAAATGGTGAAAAGAAAAAAAAAAAGAAGAGGAGGGGGGAAGAGAGAGAGAGAGAGAGCATTACATGAAAAGACACTGAGATCGGCTGAGGGTTTTGCGGTGGGGAGGTGGAAGTGGAGGTGGGAATAATAATCGTCATAATGATAGAGATTGCAGATAGTTGTAATCATGGAGGAAGAGCATATTCACTTTCCTCTTTGTCATCACTTTCTAGGGCATGATTAGAAAAAGTCGATCAATCTTCTCCTTTCCCATGAAGAAAAAGCACTCTCTCTCTCTCTCTCTCTCTCTCTCTCTCTCTCTCTCTCTCTCTCTCTATTGCTTTTTCTCCTAATACTTCAAACAAAGCCTTGCTTCCCAAGACTTATCTTTCCTCATTTACTAGTGAATTCAAAAGAGTGTGTTAAGTAAGCTTCATTAGGAGTAGGCCCAGCTTGAGCTCTCCTAATGATCCTCAAGATTTTCTATTTCGAATAGTCGACGAGACTCTTGAATATTAAAGTCCTCTCACAGTGATAAGGGTTCTACATTCGTACCACCACCAGGGGTTTTGGCTTGCCTTATAATCCGTGAGGATAGTGACATTACGAAAATAAACAGAAAAGTCCTGAATATTTAACATTAGTTTGTAAACACGGTCATCCTTGATGAAGGTGTGGCAATTGCTAACAAAAATACACAAGTCCAGAATCAAGTCCATGATCCAGCTTCCTAATGTTATATTTAGTCACAGCCCTTGCATTCATTTACCCTAGTGGAGCTAAAAACCTCAAATAGTTACATTGATCAGTTAAGCCCAATAAGAGTTTGATGTTAGGAACTCATAGAGGTTTTGATTTTGAATTTTGTTTGTGTTGAACGGTGTTCAATCGGACAATATTCAACATCACACATCATGCATCGCATATTTCAATGTATAGTCACTTACAATGGAGTCACTCTAATGTGCAAGATGTTGCTGCAATCAATTTTGCGTGATTGGGTGTTAACAAAAATCATTCTTTTAATGAACTAATGGAAAACATACAATAAATGCAATTGAGGTCTTTATCAAAGAATTGTGATATCAAAAGGGCA
Source organism: Eucalyptus victrix (assembly GCA_016097545.1). NCBI lineage: Eukaryota > Viridiplantae > Streptophyta > Magnoliopsida > Myrtales > Myrtaceae > Eucalyptus > Eucalyptus victrix. Next base: position 26,189,642 of record CM027840.1, on the reverse strand, counting down.
TCACAGGATACTTAATATGTCCCTATGCTTAACCAAATATCGATTGTGTATATAGATCGATCACCTACATAAGTCACATAGATAGTTATTTTTCTACATCTACTTAAGTATTCTAGGTGTGTAAGACTTAGGTTAATTAAAATTTATTAATGGCAACTCCTTACAATTTTTGAAATTTGAATATCCAATCTAGTAGACAATGTGAGCATAGGCTTTGGGAAAATTGATGTGGGAGTATTTGGATTTATCGATTGATTCAAGTGGAAGATGTCGATTATGTAAAAGAGTTGTTGATTTAGTGGACAGCTTGTTGATTTTGTGGTTGATGATAAGCTATCGAGACATCGATTGATTCGAGACTACTAAGAGACTATCTAATAACCAAAAGCTGTTCTAGACAATTTCCTTTGTTGTTTGGCAATCTTTGAAGATGACTACTGGGCTACTCAAGGAGATGAACAAATTCAAAGTATATTTTAATTACTTTCGTCTAGCCAAGTGTCATTAGGGAGTCTTAAGTGTGCTGTAGTGTTCAAAGAGTCAAAGTTCAAGTCTCTAGATGTTTTAATGCATTTTCTAGTTCCTAGCTCATTATTATGCTTTTCTAGTTCATATGTCTTTAATTAATTAGGTAGTTTCTTGTGTTCAATGTTTAGTCTATTTCCTATATAATTATCCCTCTTTATAATAATGTGAGTTCTCAAATGTAAGATAATGAATATTGAGTTTATGAATGTTTGAGATTTTCCTCTGTGAGAGAAATTACCCCTAGTTTCTATATCCTTAGAAGGTGAATCCTTCCTCAATGGTGAGCCAAAGAAGTACCGTATCCTTGGCTAGTGGTTTTCCCATAGGCCTTGGTGGTGCGATTACCCCTAGTTTCTATATCCTTGGAAGGTGAATTCTTCCTCAGTGGTGAGCCAAAGAAGTACTGTATCCTTGGCTGGTGATTTTCATATAGGCCTCGGTGGTGAGCTTCTTCAATTCCAAAGTCTTGTATCCTAGGCTAGTGGTTTATATAGGCCTTGATAGTGAGTTTTGTCTATCCCAATCCTAATCATTGGCTAGTGGCACATCCTATAGGCCTTGGTTCCGATCATATTCTATCCCTCATATCCCTCATTTGGCAATTACCCATTGACATTCTTCCCCCATGCACTCACCCTCTTCGATAATCACTCAAAACAGCTATCGCACATCCTGCAACGCCATCAAATTGGTATCAAAGCTCAAATTTGAACTCATTTTGAGTCATTCCTTATGTTACCTATCTTGCATCTCCTCTCATATTTGACACGCGGACCCCTGGAGTGCCTTAACTTTGGCCAAAGGGACACTTAAGTGCCATAACTTACGAAAGGTACACTTAAGTGCCAAAATCGGAGTAAAAGGGATCACTTGAGTGCCAATCCGGCGAAAATCCGGCTAAAATGTCGACGTGGCACTTTTTCGGCGAACTGAGCTTAAAATAACGCCGTTTTGTACGCTAACATGGCCAAAACGGCGTTATTTTGGCCGACGTGGCAAAAAAATAAAATAAAATAATTAATTAAATTAAATTTATTTAAAATGTTTAAAAATAATAATTTTAAAATTAAATTTAGTTAAAATATTTTAAATTAATAATTTTGAAATTAAATTTAGTTGAAATATTAAAAATTAAAAAAAAAAAAAAAAAAAGGAAAGGGGGAGGCGGGCCGAGGGATTAGCCCTCGGCCCGCGCGCCGCCCGCCTCCCGCCGGCGACGGCGGGGGGAGGGTCGGCCGAGGTCGCGGGCCCCGCTGGGGCCGGCGACCCGGCCGACGGCGGGCGAGGGCTCGGGAGCCCTCGCCCCCGGATCGTGGCGAGGGTCGCGGCCCTCGCCCGGATCCGACGAGGGTCGGCGGCCCTCGCCGGCCGGGCCAAGGGCCGCCGACCCTTGCGGATCCGGGCGAGGGCTCGCGGCCCTCACCGGATCCCGGGCAAGGGCCGCGAGCCCTCGCCACGATCCGGGAGGGTCGCGGCCCTCGCTCGCCGGCCCGGGGGCCGCGCCCGCCGGGGGTCGCCCCGGCCCGGGCGGCGGCCCTTGGCCCGGCCGGCGAGGGCCGCCGGCCCTCGCCGGATCTGGGCGAGGGCTCGTGGCCCTCATCAAGATCTGACGAGGGCCGCGAGCCCTCGCCACAGATCCGGCGAGGGCTCGCGAGCCCTCGCCGCCCGGGCCGCGTGGTCGCCGACCCACGACCGGGCCGGCGACCTCGGCCGGCCCTCCCTCCGTTGCTTCGCCGGCCCTTCCCGGCGGCGGGCGGGCGCGCGGCGCGCGGCGAGGGCTAATCCCTGCCCGCCTCCCACCCTTTTTTTAAAAAAAAAAAAAATTTTAAATTTTCTAATTTTTTTAATATTTCAACTAAATTTAATTTTAAAATTATTATTTTAAAATATTTTAACTAAATTTAATTTTAAAATTATTATTTTTAAATGTTTTAACTAAATTTAATTTTAAAATTAATTTAATTAATTTTTTAATTTTTTTATTACATTAGCCTAAAACGACGCCGTTTTGGTCACGTCAGCGTGCAAAACGACGTCGTTTTGGGCGCGCTTCACCGAAAAAACGCCACGTTGGCGTTTTGGCCGGATTTTGGCCGGAGTGGCACTCAAGTGATCCGTTTTTCTTCGAATGTGGCACTTAAGTGTACCTTTCGTAAGTTATGGCACTTAAGTGTCCCTTTCGCCAAAGTTATGGCACTTGAAGCGTTCTTTTGCCTCTCATATTTCTATTGAAAAAAAAACAACAACAAAAAATAAAATAAAAGAAGAGGAAGAAGAAGAAGAAATGGTTGGTCATCGTCAACATGGACCAGACGTTGAGTCTCCTATAGCACAATAAAGAAGCCTACAAGACATAGAATTAAAAGATTTAAGGAGCCAAGTGCAGTAACTACAAAAGCGTTTACTGCACTTCAAACTTCCACAAATGGAGAAAGATATCAACCTCCTAGAAAAATGACTAAAGGCTGGCAAAAGATTTTCAGCTAGCCCTTCAATTAAAGGTACATATTTCTTCAATTTTACTTCTTTTAACCAAGTTGTGAATTCTTCAAAATAGGAGAAAGAAATGCAAAAGCGCCTCAAGATCATTAAAGAGCACAAAAACAAATCAGATGGTGAAGATAACAAGTTCTTCAAGTTTTACGTATATGGGCATCAACAAGTGGTTGTCCTAACCAACGGGTTATCACCATTGAAGACATTGAGAAGATTGATTTGGAACATCAAGAGACTCAACAAAATCCATATGATGTAGAGTTTGAATCAAAGGAGCAAGACCAAATCATAGAACAAGTTGAAGAAGGGAAGATACCAATCATCCAGACATAGTCTAGCAACTATGATATTATGAATGATGGATGTCCACATAAATTTGTTGAGGCAAATCCTGAGATTATGAAAGAAAAGGGAATGATTATAATGGCTAGAGGCATTACTTGCCAATTTCATTTCATATGCCTCAAAACATTCTCTCTCAAGCTAATGTATTATCTAGTTTGTTGGAGAGGCCATCATGTAGATGAGGCAAGGACAGGATTTGAGGACATATCTTCACAGCATGGGGAGATTGATTGGGGAGCATTGGGATTCATTGATCAATTCAAGAGGAAGATGTCAATTATGTGGAAGAGTTGTCGATTTAGTGGATAAGATGTTGATTTTGTGGTTGATGATCAACTACTGAGACATTGATATTTAAGTTTCTTATCGATCTGAAACTATTAAAATACTATCTAACAACCGAAGGCTATTCTAGACAATTTCCTTTGTTGTTTGGCAATCTTCAAAGATGACTATTGAACTAGCTAAGGAGACGAACAAATTTAGAGTCTATTTTAATTACTTTGCATCTAGTCAAGTGTCATTAGGAGTCTTAAGTGTGTTGTAGTTTTCAAAGAGTCAAAGTTCAAGTCTCTAGATGTTTTAATACATTTTCTAGTTCCTAGGTCATTATTATGCTTTTCTAGTTCCTATGTCTTTAATTAATTAGGTATTTACTTGTGTTCATCTATTTCCTATATAATTATCCCTCCAAATAATGAGGCAAGTTCTCAAGATAGTAAATTTTGAGTATATAAATATTTGAGATTTTCGTCGTGAAAGTGAATATCTTTGGAGAATGGATTACTCATGGTTTTTATATCCTTAGAAGGTGGATGTTTTTTGGTAGTGAGCCAAAGAAACACTATATCCTTGGTTGGTGGTTTTCCTATAGGCCTTGGTGGTGAGCTTCTTCTATCCCAATCTTGATCCTCGGTTGGTGGCACGTCCTGTACACCTTGATTCCAATTGTATTCTATTTCTCATTTAGCAATTACCCATCAACATTCATCCCCATATGCTCAACCATCTTCAATAATCATTCAAAATAACTCTCGCATATCCCGCAACCACATCAAAAATAATAGAAATTGGGGAGACACAAAAAAAGCTATTAACATGTTAGAGATATTAGTAAATTTTCAAACGGGAGATTTGATGTGAGGTGGAGCAACTAATACACCATAATTGATTAATGATTGATTGACTTAGTTAAGCTTTTGATGAAGAAATGTCCAAATAGATATGTTGATGGGTTCATACTTGAGTTCTCTTCTTGTAATCTCCTTGGACGAAGTAGCGAGATTCTATTATGCATCTCAAAAATTAGTCTAGAGCTTATGGTTGATTGATAACTCCATATGTGTGTGTATATGCTTGTGTGTGCGTGTATTGATGTTTGGTGAATATCTCATTACTTGCTTTTTGGCAACCTTAATGGTCCGGTTTGGCGAAAGAGACCTAAAGTGAAGGTTGTAATGTGTAGTAATGATCCTAAGGCAAAACTTAATGATTTGGTCTAGTGGAAGAAACTGCAGGGAGAAGGTGAGTTGTAGTTGTTGCGCTACCTTTGACGTAATAAGGTTGAGATTCAAGCTTTGAGACATGTCGATCCAAGTGGAAATATCGATAAGAGTGAGCTAACCCAATACTAAAGCTTCACATGAGGGGAAGACTGTTGATGTGCACTTGTGAGATATATTAGTAAAATCTCACATTGCAGATTTGATTGGAGGTGAAACAAACAATATATCATAGTTGACCATAACTTATTGACCTAAGGTTTTTAATGAAAATGAGTCTATATTTTTTTATATCCTCAAACTAAATTTTTATTCGAGTCCCATCTCTCTTATGAAGGTCGATAATAGTCGTAAATTTTTTAGAATCCTTGATAGCATCAATTTTTACTGTAGCAAATGGAAATTCCTCCATTGCGATGCTAATTAGTTCAATTTTTTTCTAGAAGTATACTTGATCGAGGTAAAATTTTATTGAAAATTAAACTAATACTCTAAAAAATCTCCAACTTTAACTCCAATCTTAATTTTACCCAAAAAAAAAAAAATTTTTCTCCTAAAAACCTCCAACTTCAAGTCCAATCCCAATTATACCATAAACTTCTTTTTGTCTCCTCATTAAAACTACCAAATTTTTGTTAAGTCTCATATCTGCCCATGTTAAGCCCTTGTACAAAATTGTCCTTAGTGATCCTACATGACATTTCCACATCATTGCTATAGTTTTTCCCCCAAATTACAAATACAAGAAGATGTCTTTTAGAGAAGAATTTCCACGTTAGCCCAAACAACATATTCTTGGATCCAAAATTAGGCTAAAAGTTAGAGTAATTAGAATTGGTTTTCTTCCATCTCTCTTACTATTGAGAGAGTCTTTCTTCCATCTCGGTCGAGGATCTTCAATTTTACACTTAGTCTTCAATCTCTCATGCTCTAGAGTCTTCCATTTCTCATGTTCAAAGAGCTCGCGCTTGGCCCACTCAAATAGCTCGCACTTGGGAGTTTTTCATCTTTTGATTGTCAAAAAGAAATTTTGGATGGAAGGCTAACGAAGATAAATTTGGAACTCAAGTAATAGTTGATAGTTTTTTATGAGACAAAAAAAAAAGTTTAATGTAGAATTGAAACTGGACTTAAAGTTGAGATTTTTATGGAATTGAAAAAAAAAATGGTAAAATTGGGACCCAGCCTAGAACTTGGGCTTTTTAAAGAAACTAAAAAAATTATGGTAAAATTGGGACGGAACCTAAAATGAGGCTTTTTTAGGGTATTGGTTTGTTGAAAATTGCTGTTGAAAAGTTCTCCACTGATCTTGTGGGAAGTTATTGAATCAGTTTTAGAAAAGCGTTTCAATTTTCCCTTATTCTTTTGAAACATTTTGCTTTTGATGTTTAAATGTGCCCATGAATAGGAAGTTACCGCATCATTTTCTTCAAGATAATTCATTTACATGTTCTCTTTCTTCATTTAATTTCTCTGATCTTGTAGACAAGTTGTGTGTATATGAAAAATTAAAGCTTAAAAGATTTCTAAAGCCAAAATATGCAAATTATATTAAGGAAATAAAAGGATCGACAATATAAAAATGGTGCACACATAAATGTAGAATTTGAGATTTGATCTTTTTTTGGTTAGGTTATTCATATGACATAAAATATCCAAATTTTAAAAATTGAAATTTCATGAGAGATAAGATGGAGTAATTTATGCATTTGTCTATCAATAGTATAATTATAAAGCAACTAAATGGGGATATGTTAAGGAAGAAAAAAAGGATTGACATCCCTTAAAAATAGAGATTGACATCCCTTAAAAAGGATTATAATGCTGTTAATATAATCAATGTAAAGTACAAAAAGTTTTACTAGTGACATTCTTAATGTTTCGTCAAAAAAAAAATACTTAATCTAGAAATTTTTCCATATATATATAGGAAGATGTATGCCATATTTTGTTAACAACCACTAGATAACTAAGATGTACGTTAATATCCACAAGTGCTATAGATAATTAAACAAAGGAATAATTGTCAAAAAGTCCTAAACCCACTATATGACAACCAATTTAATCCCAAACTATTCAATTCAACCAATTTGATTATAAACATTTGGACACTTTGTCAAAATAGTAATTCCACTCAATTTTAGTTAAACATCATTGACATAGACACCGGCTGACCTACGTGATATAGTTGACATAGACATGGACAATTTTCAATATTTTCTAAATTCGGTTCCTTTTTTTTTTTTTTTTTCTTTCTTTCTTTTTTATTTCCCTTCCTTGGTCCCCAAAACCTTGGCACTAGGTCAATGACCTCACCAGATTCGAAGAGGACAACCATCACCCACACTCTCCAAATCTAGGGAGGGCAAGAGTGATCCTCACCTGTGCCCAACGAAGTTGTCAGCCATTGCCAAGGGCCAACCGCAAGCGATAAGAAATAGGGAAAAAAAGAAAAAGGAAAGGAGAAAGGAAAATTAGGAAATAATTCAAATAAATTTAAATGATTGTAAAATTCAACCACTTAGGATGACTGGAAAAATTGGAAAAATTATATTGGCAAATCATTAAGATTTTTAGAGCTAAATAAACTAAATTAAATAGTTTAGAACTAAATTAACTATCTTACAATAGGTTTAAGAGTTTTGTATAATTTTTGTGTTAAATGAACTTAAGGATAATGCTTTGAATTTTGCAATACAAACTTAAACCTAAGATCTTGGCACTAACTATTCAATCATATGGTGCGTGAGCAAATGAGCCATCATTAAACAAGTGGATTAACAGAAATTGCGAGAACATGGGGTACAATACAATAGATTTCATCTTTTCATTATCTTATAACTTGCAAATATATTTTAAAGACGCGAAATACGTAAATACGAATGCATTATAATGCTATACCTTGCTGACAATGTCAGAAACTCATTGGGCCTAAAGTTTCAATCTCCAGCAAAAGTGCAGCATTTACGCGGGGTCAACCCCCATCATCTTGGATAAAAAAATAATAATAATAATATCCTGAAAAACTACAACTGATACATATGTGACAAATTTATCCCAAACTATTATTTTGACCACCAAAAACGTCCAAACCGGTATATCTTTGACCAATTTATCCCAAACTGGTACACTTATGACAAAGTTACACTCTATTAGTTTTCGTTAAATTTTACTATCAAATTATTAAGTTAAATGACACGTAACAGTTGACTAGTTACCAATTTGGGATTTTACGCTTCATTTGTCATAGTTTACGATTTTTGTGATTTTTTTGTGGTATTAATCCAATTTATGAGATGATATATTTGTCACAAATTTATCAGTTTGGGATTTTTTGCGGTCGAATAAATTAGTTTGAAATAAATTTGTTACAAATGTACCAGTTTAGAGTTTTTTATGGTCAATTGAGGTAAATTTGTCAAGGGTGTACTAAGTTGGGGTTTATTAGAGTATTGACCAAAAAAAAAAGCATCATCTCTCCTACCCAAAGGAAAAAATAAAAGGAAAAAAAATACTTAACATGTTAAGCATGTAATTTGACTAATAATAAAGCATACTAACACTATGCCAAATGAATGCTTCTTAACCTACATGCACTTATATGGATCATGCAATTTTCATCTATTTTAATTATAAAGCAAACATTTGAATTTGGTGCCACCATGCTATTTACAAAAATGTAATTGAATTTCCCAATTTTATTATTTGTTGAAATCCATTATTGTAAATTTAACTCTTTTCACTTGCTAAATTGATTAAAACGGAGACAAAACACATACCGCTTATCCACTAATTTAAAAGGGCATGAAAATAACCATTTGCGCATGCAAATATATCGTATAAAGTTGGAAAGCTATGACCCTGTTTGGTAACTTTCCAGAAAACAACAATTTTTGTTTTTTTGTTCCCTAGAAGAAAAAAAAATAGAAATCTGTTTGGCAAATTTTTTGTTCCTAGAAACAAAAACCTATTTTTTTTTTTGTTCCGTGAATAGATTCAAAACAAAATCAAGAAGTAAAAAAAAAAGTTATTTCTTATTTCCAGGAACAATTCTTAGAATCAATTCCTTTTTTTTTCTTTTATTCTCTCTTCTTTTCTTTTCTCTTCTTCTCTTTCCCTTTCTTCTTCTTCCTTTTGGCCAGTCGCCGGCCTTGGTTATGGCGAGCGACTGGCCAAACAAGGGCTAGCAACCTCACCGAAGCGTCATCGGCCCTCGACAATGCCAAGCCACGGCGAGGCTAGTCGGCCGAGTCTTGTTGTGGCTGGGTGAGGCTCAACCTCACCTTGGCCAAGCAAGCCTCTAACAACCGGCTACAAAGAAAAAGGAGGAATAAGAGAAAAAGGAAAAGAAAAACAAGAAAAAATTAAGAAAAATATAATAAAATTATTTAAAAATTAAAAAAATAAAAGAATTTAAGAATTCTACCAAACGAATTTTTATCCCGAGAATAGAAATTTTGAACAGTTACCAAGCACGTTCTTTTGCTCATAAATTGTTCTTGGGAGTAGAATCAGAGAAAAAAAACTATTTCTAATAAAAAAATTTCCCCATAACAGAATCGTTACTAAACACGTCCTATATGTTGAGGCTTGACACATAAGTTCATCCAATTTCTTAATGAGTTTGTCTCCTGTTAGAGACTTGATAGGAAAACTTCCTAACACATCTTATTAGCCTTTTCCTTCAAGTAAGAAGATTACTTATGGATCTAAAATGTTATTAAATTCTTCAAAATAATGCAAAAAATATGTAAGTTCATATCTCACTATCTAGAGGTTTTGGAAAGTTTTGAGTTTTTTGGCATTACTTAATAATCGAATTATAAGGGTCATAAACCTCCAAAAACCAAAAATCAAAACTAAAAGATCGCTCAGAAAATCAAAAGGAGACCGCTTCAGTCATAACAAAAGAAAGCAAAAAAAAAGACATGCCGGGTTTTGCCTCAGCTTACATTCTCATCAATAGAAAAAGCAATGTCAGATGTCGCATACACCCCGCTAAGGCCCATAAAAGAACTAGGAAGGTCGAGAAATGCAGCAAAGATGAGGAAATGACGTTACACACGCATGCGCAAGAGATGCGGGGCTTCAAATGAGATAAGTATAGTACCGATGTCAAACCCATGTTACAGCACCTAACGTAGCATCAAAACTTTCAAGATCAGCCGCTCTGACATTAAAACTTTTAGAAAAACATCCGTTTAAATTACTCTGGCACTAGACCAAAAAAACAAAAATTACCCTGGCGACTATTCTTGCTAGACTTAGCCTCCCTCTCGATAACATCAAGCCATTTCGGTAAAATATAGGTTTCGGGTATTTAACCAATACCCAAAATCCACTGGAGAACCCAATTGTGCAATTCAGGTTTCACTACTTAAATACTGAGAGAACTTTCCGATCACTCTTGAGGCCCTTCAATTAGAAGTCCAAGAAATACAGGACCACGGTTGAAATGAATATCAGAAGCTTCTTTGGAATTGCGTCGTCGCATTGAAAGGGAAGTGGAAATATTTCCGGATCACTGAAGAAGGGTAACAACATAAGAACAAACACGTGCCATTGCAAGTCTGTCCTAGGGGCAAGCTAACAGGGAAAAAAAGGGCAACGCGCTCTTACAAACAGAATGGACAAGCTCTGTGAGATCAACACATCAGATACTAAAAAGAAAGGATTAAGATACAAACAATGCAGCAGTTTCTAGGGTCGTATGACACTTCCACATTATTTATAACGGCCCTAAAAGCTTAACTTGTTAGGTGGAAGTGTGACTATACTCTAAATGCTCTAAAATTTTGGCGTAAATTTAAACCGTGGAGAGGCAAACAAAGATCTGAAGATCAATTCAAACACTAAATCTTCTGCTTTGATACCTAAAAACTTGAGCCATTAGATATCAGATGAAGGTATTTAACAATCAATTGTTCTAACTATCATGACATATAGACCTCCATGCCATGAAACTTCGGTGACTGGCATACAGGACAAACCTGAAGCTTACTCTCACAGTATCTACAAAGGCAGAGATGCTTACAAGGTAGCAACAACATACATACTTCATTGACTCTGCAAACTTTACAAATCATCTGTTTTGTACCATTGGTTCCGTTGCAAAGCAGTTGAATGTCTGTCGCACGAACGTTGCAGCAAGAAGCTGTATCATGCACCTCACTATCACCACAACCTTCTTTACTATCTCTACTTTGAGCATAGATTTGCTGAAGATTAAACTTAAGAGCGGTGATGATGTTCTCACTGTATCTAGCCTGCTGTTGCCAAGCACCTGCTTCAACGGTGAGATGTTCGATCTGTTCCTTGAGTTCCTTATTTTTCTTGTTTATGGTTTCTATTTCTCCTTCTTTCTCCTGGATTTTCTGAAGGACTTGGTCCTCAACAAATGAAATAGACTGAAGTTGGCCAATTTGAATCTTCTGTAAAATAGATTTCTGAAGTTGATCAGCCTGAAATTGGAAGAAAGACAGTTACTGACTAAGCCAATAGTCTTTTTTATAGATGCATCACCTTAAAGCAGCACAAATGAAACTGGTCAGTTCAATTCAACATTAGCTGTAATGTCCGAGAAATCAAACAGAATTTTCTTACAATACTATAAAAATTCCACACTGGAGAATAGAAGAAACACAGTACAGGACAGACTAAAACTGAGTTTTGAACAGATTACCATAGTACTGACAACTTGCCACTCCAACCTTAACACATATCATACTTGCCCACCACATCTTTGATGTGTTTCCCAGGTGTCAAGACATCATAGTCCCCACACTAACAGCAGGTCCACATCTACCTATTTCACTAATGCATTGTGCCTGAAGATTGATAAGTGGAAGAACAAGTGTACATGCACATCCATCCGGTGCTATTTTCTGGTTCCGCATCTGCATTTGACCGGTATATACGTCAAAACATTTCTTTCTTGTGCTCATTATGTTTTGCACTTGCATATTGGAAGGACTAGACTTGCACTAGGTATATATCAATCACATGGAACCCATTTTTAAACGTGAATTTCAATTGCTCATAAACTGAACATGAATATATATTTGATCTCCTAGGTCTTCCTCAAAGTATATAGAGCAACAATACAACATTGATTCCTCCACAAGTCCAACTAGATAATACACTCAGTCCCTTAATCCCAACTGTAACAATGGCATACCATCTGAAACACATTATTGGGGCTAGTGCAACTTTGCAATTTGCAACAAGTCCATTGACTTTTCTTACAGATTTCTTTTAATAACATTCTTACAGAGTATATTGAATCTGCCATATTACATACATATTGCATGAGTCCAAGGAAAAACAGTCAAGTCTACTTGTCCTGGAATTCTTTTGGTACATTTCTGGGCTAGGAAAATGTTTGTAGGCAAGGCTAAGCCTTGAAACTTTTGCATATTTCAGAATACATAAGTCCATTGTCCTGGAAAAGAAACCCTCTCTCCAAGCCTTGAAACTTTTGCATATTTTAGAATACATATGGCCATTGTCCTGGAAAAGAAAGTCCTCTACTCTTTTGCCCCTCCAGAAGCTTCAGGAGGCGCAGCTTCAAGACAGGCCCAAGTGATTTTTGAGGTGCCCCCACACAGATCTTGTTCCCGCACCAGGCAGAAAGAGACAAGTCTGGCTGACAGAGAACTCCAAGATCTGTTCTCATGTTTCTGGGACTCTTCATTACTTTTATTGGGGAGTGAATCTCTCTGACAACTCAAAATGCTGAAAGAAACACTTTCTGACAATACAGCAATTACAATTGCAATTCGACAACTACTTATGAATTCTAACTGTCAAATGGGTAAGGCAACAGTTATACAACATACTAAATACTACCAGCAGGTGCAAATTTACTCAGCAACTCACTTCAAAACAAAAACCCAATGCAATGCACTTATCTATAATCCCTAGAATTTGAGCTCATAATCTACTGAAAAAGACATTCTTACAATCTCAAAATATTGTCCACTGGTTTACAGAGTACAAATCCAGGTGACAGTGACACAAGAACTTCCTTTTTTTCTCTTTCATATGGGGATGGAGAAAAGACCAGGGCATAAGATACAATCATGGCCTATAGTTGGCATTCCCCTATCAGGAAATGGCAATATATATTCCTGGAATACCAAATCAAGGTGCCCTTCCAGAACTAATTACTGATCTAATTGTAACCAAATGACAAAACAAAACAACCAACCGAGAAAATATATCAAAATACGCAGAGCTGAGATCAAAATGGACACCTAAGTGAAAGATTAACAAACCTGAAACTTAAGAAATCTGTCGATCTCTGCATCCTGTTGCTGCAACTCTCGATCAACATCATCAGTAAGGAGCGATAACAAGGCAGAGTCTCCGGAAGAAGCCATTTTGCTGTTATCAAGGGACAAACCTAAGCCTGTAGAGACCGATCTGGCTTGCAAGAAATCAATAGACGACACTTGCGAATTGTTGTTCTCCAACAGATCTTGCTCTTCCAATTTTTTCCTCTTCGGTTCCAACCCAAAATTGAATTGCAGATCAGCCCCACCATCATTCCCATCTGCAGCAGGGAGAGTACCAGGCGCCACCCCGACAACATTAACTAAACAAAGAGCACACAACAGCAACACCACAATAAGCAACAATGTCCAGCCATCACGAAAACGACTGAGCAATCAATCAATCAATCAACATTCGGGTCCTGAAGTAGTACACGTTGTGAGCAGGGAAACCAGTAAGAAGTCCTTCACATTTCGAAAAAAAAAAACTTCAGCTTCCGGAAAGGGCGAATTGACCTCAATATTTTCAAAAAAAAAAAAAAAAAACAAACAAACAAACAAACAAGGATGAAACCTAGCTGAATTCCATTTCCGCAGTTCCTCGAGAGACACCAGAAAGAATCACAAGTAGCGTTCCTCAATCTGAATCGCCTCGCCATTACTGCGATTTCCTAACTTCCTCCCGCAGATAACGGAAAAACGAACGAAAGATAGGATTAGGGATGGGGGATTCTTACAGGGAGGTGCGTATGGAGGATGCTGAGGCCGATCCCGCACGGCGCCGGGGCCGTAGAACGCGGCCAGCGGCGAGACCTGACCGCCGTCTGCGTAGAAATTCCTTTGCGATCGCCAAAAGAAAGGGAGGAAAAGGGTCAGATTGAACCGGATAAGGAGGAATCAGACAACGAGTTGTAAACACAAGTACGATGATTCCTTCCGTACGAGGCGCGGGTACCTGAAAGGAGACGACTCCTGCTGCTGCTGCTGCTGCTGCTGCTGCTGCTGAGGTTGGTAAAGAGGTTGGAAGAGGTTCGGCCGCATGGCCATGGCTGCTTCAGCTCGAGTGAGAGAGAGAGAGAGAGAGAGAGAGGCCTGCGGCTTTTTTCCGCGGAAGAAGAGAGAGGAGGAAAGTTCTTCATATTTGCCATTCGCTCCAGTAACTGTTTGGATTTTGTAAATCCGGCGCCTTTTTTGGGGTTGAAAGTTATAAACGAGTCCCTGGGTCAATCTTCTAGAGGCCATAAGCCCAGTGAAGTAAGCCCACTTCTGGGGCTTAGTCTCTTGCACTAAAGGCGCATTTATTTCGCGAAATAGGAATTAATCAAAATAGAATTTTTTAATAAAGATTGTTTATATCGCTTACAAAAATAAATAAATAAAATATATGCTCATCGTCCACAAAAAATATTAAGACATTAATTTTTTTCACTATTGAAAATGTTATTTATTGATTACTTCTTTTAAATGATATAATTGATTATTTTTAGCAAAATATTTTTTTTAAATTATTCATTTACGCGAAACAAATGGAATCCAAATTTATTTCATAATACTGTACATTTCCTTTCAACTTTATTTAATCATGAAACTTGTTTAGTAGATAATCTAGTTATGATGTTGGTTAACCAATCTCAAGTTTTACTAAAAAGAACAAATGGTCCAAAAGATTGGACCCTTCCTTTTAAGTGCAATTGATGATAATCGAGGACTTTTATTTTAAAAAAATTCTATAAAGATTCCCTTACGTTTTATGTTTTATTTGTCAATTAAAATGAAAAATGTGAATTATTGATATATGAGAGAAGGTGTGGTTGTCCATAATATGTATAGCGAAAATTTTCAAATAAGGACTTGAAGTGAGATTATGTTTTCAAATAAGAATTCAAAGTAGACATTATCTCAAATAATGACATAAAGTGGCTAAATCAGTCTCAAATAAGGGCATGAAATCGCTGGATGACCAAATGTTTCTCTGCCGAGAGCATGTGACATTTCTGGTGGCTGGAACATGGCCAATTTTGTACCAAAAATATGGATAAAAGTTAACAAACCCTAAAAATAAAGCCCTAAATTCTCCACATTCTTCTTCTTTTCTTCATCTTCTATGTTCTTTGTTCCCTCTCACTTGAGGCACCCAAATTCTCTTTTTGTACGGCATTATCCTTGACTTCCCAAGTTTGGAAACTCTGTATTACTTTCTTGCCTTTGTTTCCTTTTCATGAACTCGTTTCTAGGTGGACTAAAAATCATTTGATTTTAGTGAACTTAACTGGTTCTACCAAAATCATTTCTCTACTAATTATACTTGGTTCAAATCACTTCATGCAATAATCTCTATTGCTTCCTCTTTTAGTTTAACATGCCACATTAGCCATATGAATACAGTACAATCTACTCTTTTATCTTCTTCAACAGCAAAGGACCAACTATGTCCCAATAGCTTTTTGTGCTTTACATGGTTTCCATCATAGAGGGGTCAAGTACCACATCTCCAACATCTGCAATCAAGTTCAAAAACCAAGGACAAATAAGAGTTACAATATGAGACATCATACAACACAAGACATATGTCATGACGTAATTTAGACAACATAATTTAGCTTGAGAATATATAGCAAACAAGAGCAACCATATGTTCAAAGCCATTGATCAAGTCAATGGGCCTTAAGGGATAACTGTACAAACTAAACAGTACTATAACAATGCAGGACCTAGACCGGAGAAAAGCAAACCTTCTTCGATGCAACAGCCAAAACAACTATTGTGTGGTTGTGTGATTCTCCTTGACGATAACAAAACACCACCGATTTGATGGAAAAGAGAAGCATTCCAACAAAAGAAATCTTCCTAACGAAATAGGCCTATACATAGCTATACTTTAAAATGCTCCCAAAATAGACCTATACAAATCCATCCATATTAATTAATAAAAAAAAAAAATTATGCTAGTCTTGCTTTTCTTCGGAAAAAAATTGCTTGCCTTCCTTACATCCTTCTCTTTACCTACTATTGGATCAAACTATAAATTGATTAGCCAAAAAAAAAGTAAAGCACCACTACTTCAAGGCCCATTTCCAAGCCCTTCCCGGCCTGGGTTGGTGTCGCCGCTAGGAGGTTTATCGCCTGCTTTGGCGTTGCCGTCGCCGTGGACTCACCAAAACGCTAAACCGGTAAGTTTACTCACTAAACCTTGCTTAGGAGGTTAATTATGCTTAAGGGGTATTTAGATTAATCTAAGTATGGTTAGGTGGTTAGATTAGTTTAGTTAATTATTAATTAGATTAAGGGATGTGATTATTTTAGTGGATAATTAATGCTAATTAGGTGATTAAATTAGTGTAATATTGATTAGGCCCTTAATTAATTATTTTAAATTGATTAATTATTTCGAATTTATATATATTTTTTATTAATTTATATTAATATAATATAATATTTATTTAATTTATTTTCAAAATATATTTTCTTATTTTATTATTTTCTGAAAATTGTACGGGATAGCCGGTGACCGGAATTTCATGTTGACTGCTGTGATATGATTGGATTATGAAATTGATTGTTATATTGTGAAATTGAGTGGTGATTGAGAAAATTATGGTATTTATTCTAAAAATCTCGGGTGTCGAGTTTTGACACCAAAAAAGAGTTTTTAAGTACTATACCAAATAATGGGGTTTGAAAAGGAAATGTATCGATTTTTCTAATATGAATTAACCATGTACCCACACACAACTATTTTCCAAGATATTTTTAATACGAAGAAAATAGGCCAGGATCACTATTTTAATTGAGGCATTTGTGTGCAATGTACGGTGTCCTAGGCTGAGATTGATTAGTTGTGTGTTGGTTAAGAGAACCCATCTTGAGCATTTACGTTGGACGTCGTTAAATCCCTTTTCAGGTTACCCATGCATTAGGATATCGGGTCGCAGAGAAATTCTAAATCTATACTCCTTCGGGAAAACCATCTATGAGAGACGTAGCCATGCTCAATGAGGAAGAGACGATGCCTAGCTACGCTAGTAGAACACCGAACATGGGAGTCGATAGTACCCTAGAGGGGTTTAATTAACAATTGGAATGCATAAATGATTGAGTTTAATGCATCTAATTATGAGACAAAACTATGTGGCATGATATGGGACGTATCATAATGGTTTTGCCTTATAATCAAGACCATTATGATTGATTGAGTTGTTGAGGCATTTCAATTGTTATATTCATTAATTATATGCATTGTGTTATGAACTATGCTGACGTGCAGGAAAGAACTGAGGCGAGATAAGTCCTCTATTCTAAATGTGTGGCTATGTGGCTAGAGCGCCCTTATGGCATATTTTCTTCCTAATAAGGGTTTAGGGGGTGGACTTGTTGAGACATTGTCTCACCCCGTCGTGGGCTAAATTTGCAAGTCCTTAGATGGTGGTCGTGGAGGACCAGCAACCCCGGAGTCTATGGAGGTGGAGTCCAAAAGATCGGCATATGTGTCCAACTAGTGTGTCGTAAGACAGTTTCTTTTTTAGAGCCAACCTTTTTGTAGACTTTTGACCAGACTCATTTTTGTATCTAAACCCGTTGTTTATAAAAGTTGGCTTTTGTAAAATGTGCCCTACTTTTCTATCTTATGCTGTTTGTTGTCAGGAGTATTTATACGCTTCCGCATATGCATTTAAAAATGAATGGGTCGGCGACGCATCCTGGGAATGTCGCATTTGTATCGAGCGTAGAGAGATGTGCGCGTGCTCGAGGTTTGGGGCGTGACACTAATTCTATACAAACTCATGCAGTTTTTGAGGCCTCATGGAATTGGACTAGTAAAGTGATTGTTGTTTGTGGAAAATATTGAAGAACTTGACCACTGCAAATATCTTGTGGCAATTGGCCAACAAACTTGTTAAGGCCCAGCTGCAAGTTTGTCAGCTTGATTAAGTTACCTATAATGGATGGAATCGAGCCAAACAAACTATTACCTATAAGTACAAGATTAGAGAGACATTCAAGCATTCCTAGTTTTTTGGGAATAGGACCAGACAACTTATTTTGGTAAAGTTGAAGGATATTCAGATTGCTCATATTCCCTATCTTTGATAGGATAGGACTTGTAAAATCACTAGTTAGCAGTTTGAAATGTATGAGGAATCTCATTCCTCCAACTTCTGAAGGTATGGGGCCAGAAAGTTGGTTGTCAAAGGGATAAAGATATATCATTTTACTAAGATTCCCCAAAGTTGTAGGGATGGATCCATTGAGATAATTGGCTAGTAAATCAAGTTGAATTAGAGACCCCAACATTCCTATTTCCTTTGGAATGTGCCCAACCAAATGATTATTGAAAAGCCATATCTCTTTCATGCTGCTCATGTTTCCAATGGAAGAAGGAATTGGACCAGTGATTATGTTGTTCGCTATATGGAGATAAGCGAGAGACTTGAGCCTTCCTATTTCTTTAGGAATGAAACCAGCAAGTTTATTATCCGAAAGATATAGATAGGTCAAGTTGCTCAAGCTAAATTTCTCATTAGGAATTGGACCAGTCAAATCATTATGCGAAAAATTGAGATCTCGTAAAGATCGCAGTGACCCAAGTTGAGCGGGAATGTTTCCCGAAAGGTTATTTTGAGACAAATCTATATAAGTAATCTTGGCTAGATTAGCCATGCTCGAAGGGATTTTCCCAAAGAACGAGTTGTTGACAAGTGTTAGGGTGATCAAGTTGGGCAATCAGGAGAAATTGAGATGATGAAGCGAACCATATATGGTAGAATTTGAAAGGTTCAAGCTTGCAACGCTTCCGAGAGAATCACAATTGATTCCGCGCCATGAACAAGGGTTGGTTCCATTCCACGAAGACAAAGTAGCGCGACTCTCGCTGTCTAGCTTAGACTTCCATGTTAGGAGTGCCTTCACTTCCTCATATCTCGTTTGGTTACTAGCACCGGCAAGGGCCACCAGAGAGGAGCTTCGAGATGAAGCAAGAAAAGGCATTTTGTGCGTAAGCAGGAGTAGGACATAAGCGAGGAACAACATGCGAGTTGTTTTTTAGATGAGGCCATGACAGGTTGTTTAGGTTTTTTGGGGTAGGCTTTCTTTTGTTTCTAGTTGGGTATGTGTTGAATTGGACGGAGTACAACTAACATATTTATGGAAGCAATTGGGACCGTCAAGTCAACAAGAAGTCAATAATCACTTCTTTTGGTTACAGGATTACCTCTCCAGGCAACAGGTCAACTTCGTGACCATGTTGGGGCCACCCTGCCTGTCTCGTAATCTAAGTGGGACTAGACAAGATTGCTTTCTTTATTATAATGTGCTGATGTCCGCCCAACCAACACCCCCTAAGTTCCCCCATGTATATTTGTCTTCTCCAAAATGAGAGAATATCCTATCAGTGCTTTACAACCTATAAGTCTTGAGGTCTAGATTGAATCAAGATGAAGCCCTTTAAGCACATGCTTAGGTCCACTTCTTCCTGGTGAATGAGAGAAAATTTCAAATTTCATTTTAGTCAAAATTTACACAAAACTATCCGAATTTTGAGGTAGTATACGTTTATCCCTAAACTTTCAATGCTTAACTAAATATCTCAAGAAATTTCATGTCACGAAAATTAACCTTTCGTTATTTTTATCCATAAATATGTGCAAAGACTTATTAGTCTTGTATAGAGCAAAGACTGGGATGTAAGTGGACAACACGAAAACGTAATATTGCCGTAATACAATCCCAACCTGCATTAATATAAAGTCGTTGTCGAAAAAGCATGAAATTCAAGAAAGGCACAACGGAGTGCTGATTTCCTTTTTCTAATATAAGTACCCATGGTTGTTTCGAGCCATATTGTCTCTCTGTTTTTATGTGGAGATTATCATAAATGTAGAAGCCATCGTCAAGAAAGTCAATTTTGGCACGAGGCATTATAGGCAAGATTACTTAAATCTTAATGATTTGGAAATTATTTTTCTAAGATATCACTTATAAAAATGAATGAACAAAAAAACTTTTCATTGTTTACGAAAATATTTAGACATCAACTACTATCGTGCCATGGTGTGCTAAACTACAATGGAGAATCAATTGGTACACAAAATACTGAGCAATAGCATATTCTTATTAACAACTAGTAAATATATTTTACCATCTTTGATGCTTTGTAGTCTTCTTCTTTACAAACCATCAACGTGGCTGGCCAATTGATGAATCAGTCATTTTTTTTCTTTTTCGAGGTCTCTTCTAGCCGTTTGCGTGTGAGCAAAATGCCAAACAACTCATGCTGAGTTAACTAACTGCGGCATATTTCATGTAAAATGACATTTTGATTGCTGGCATCATAATGGGGCAGTAGTGAGCGGGTGCTAACTTAGGACCCACGTGGCATGGATGATGTGGAGTCGTTATGGCTTAAACGGAACATTTCATAGTGCATGTAGACCTCTTATGTTAACGCATGGAAATTTCAGACATAGGAATGAATTGCTCCATGGTCATGCCAAAAAATCCCTAGGCGTATTTCCTTTTGACTTCCGCCAACATAGCTTGTTATCTTTGTCCTCACGTGAGCAAGTGGCATGAGCCTTTGGAGATCTCTATTTTT
The DNA here is from genome assembly GCA_016097545.1 of Eucalyptus victrix. Lineage (NCBI taxonomy): Eukaryota > Viridiplantae > Streptophyta > Magnoliopsida > Myrtales > Myrtaceae > Eucalyptus > Eucalyptus victrix. The sequence continues at coordinate 26,168,907 of CM027840.1, read as the reverse complement.
TTTCTCATAGGATGTATAGGTCTCAACCCAGCTTAACTTGGCAAGATATCATTACGTATGTTAATAAATTGCAATTTCACTTAAAGATTTGGAGATTGAGAGTGAAATAACCTATAAGAAATATTTTTGTGCTAGTTTTCCCATCATATAGTATTTTCTATATCGGTCGATCAAAGGTTTGTCATGTTACTTAGTTTCCCATTTTTTTTTCTCGATACAAGCGAGCAGCTGCCAGCGGGATGCCTGAGCAATCGTAAGCATGGAATTAGAATTTAGCAGTTAATAGATGTCTGTTTTAATTGATTTTTCCTTCTCTTCGTCTATTTAGAGTTGTTTAAAAGAATAGCACGCGACTTCAATGTGTGGATAGTTAGGCAAAACAATAATAATAACAATATCGATAAGACTAATAAATTACTGATAATAAAAATAAGAAAATGGTGAAATCACTAATGTGGATTTTCACTCCAACCCCCAACAATATAATATTCCCAATTTCTTTTTTCTTTACAAAAAATAGGTCATGCCAAGTTGAATAACCTAATTCATTTTAGAGTGCGTTTGTTTCAAGAAAAATTTAAGATTTAGAAAATATTTTATGGAAAATGATTGATTGTACCGCTTAGAAAATTAGTCAATGAAAAATGTTTTCATGATTGACAATAATTTAAGCCTAATTTTTTGTGAGTGATAAAAATATTTTTATTTATTCATTTTTTTAAATGATATAAGCGATTATTTGTCAAAAAAACATTTTTCAAATCTTGAGTTTTTTGGGAAATAAATGCGCCCTAAATTTTCCAATTTTTTCATTGCTTTTATTACTCAAATTTCGCGTCTTTTGGACGACCGTCCCTCCCGCTCTCATCGGATGACTCGACTAATAAACCAATCATCATCGGCCAAGAGACGCGCTTCTCGTGACACCACATCTCACATCACAACTTGGCCATCATACATCTAATAATTTTGCAAAGACTTATTAGTCTTCTCTGGAGTAAGGACCGGGATATAAGTCAACGCCTCAAAAATTGAATATTGATGGAACGCAGCCACAATTACCTCCATTTATTAATTTTGAATTCGTTGCCGAAAAACATCATGAAATTCGACAATTGCACAACCAGGTCCCTTTAAAAAAAAAAAAAAATCTTTTTCCAGAAATATCGATGGGTGTTTTGAGCTATATATGGTCTCCACTTATGTAAAGATCGTTATCATAAACATAGAAGTCAGTGGCCGCCAGGGACTGTTAATAGCGACTTATTATTGAGACTCATTTTACCAAGTCAAGATGATAAAGAAACCATCAAGTTCATTTTTCGCGTACCCCGTCATTCACGACGCATAAAATGAGAAAACATAATTTTTTCTATCCTTGCCGTGACTCTTGAACTGCATTCCAAGTTGACTTGGACTTTAACCATTCCCCAACAACAAAATGGCCCTCTAGTATGTGATAAATATAAGATGACTCCTCTTATTGATTCCTAGAACCAAATCCTTGATGGGGTCTTCTCTCTGAGGTCGTTCACTTCAGTTTTATGGTCTACTTTAACGTTCTTGTTCGTGAAAATTTCAGCAGAAGCATCTTTTGAATCAGAGGCAAATTGTCTGCATCACAGTGGTTGGTGGCCTGCCGCCATTACCAGCAACAATTCTGTGTCCACATGCATGTGGCCGGGCATTTCGTGCAACGATGCAGGAAGCGTCACTGGAATTGACTTACCAGAAGAGTACCAGATAGGAGACCGATTTGGTAACCTGAATTTTTCTCTACTTCCGAATCTTACTTCTCTGCAACTGCATCTAAATGTACTCACCGGCTCCATTCCCCTTCAAATATGCGCAGTCCCGAGGCTCTCGCACTTGGACTTGTCCTCGAATTATCTAACTGGCGAGTTGCCTCCTTGCCTCGGAAATCTCACTAGTTTAGGATGGCTAGATGTGTCTATCAATCAGTTGTCTGGCTCTATTCCCTTAACACTAGGGAGTTTAAAGAACTTGTTCCGCTTGGACTTACATTTGAACCTTCTCACTGGTCCAATCCCGATTACCTTCGGTCGTTTAAGCAATTTAAGCCTCATTGACCTTAGCTCAAATCAGTTAGGTGGCATCATCCCTGCGGAAACTGGGAACCTCAGCAAACTATGCTCTATTGATATAAGTGGTAACGAATTTGAGGGAGCGATTGCACCTACTCTCAGTCGTCTGTTCAGTTTAAGGTCTCTTCATCTTTCCTCCAATCGATTAGGCGGTTCTATTCCTCCTGAGATAGGGGATCTCAAGAACTTGCGTACGATGGATCTGAGCTTTAATAACTTTGTTGGATCAATTCCTTCAACTCTAGTTCTTCTCTCCAATTTGACATTCCTTGGTCTCTCCACCAATCGATTAGGCGGTTCCATTCCTCCTAAAATAGGGAAACTCAAGAACTTGGTCACTATGGATCTAAGCTCCAATGATTTCAACGAGTCAGTCCCATGGAGTCTCTGGAATTTGACAAACTTAAGATACTTATACCTGCAACGGAACCAATTCACCAACTCCATTTCGTCCAGAATAGGATATCTAGAGAACATCAATCGCATGGATTTAAGTGGTAACAAGTTCAGTGGTGCCATTCCCTCATCCATTAGGAATTTAAAGAGTTTATCACATCTCAATTTGCAAGAAAACGGGTTCAGTGGCTCTATTCCATTAGAAATAGGTCATTTGGACAACTTGATTGAGATGAGGCTGAGCCATAATTCCTTTATCTGCCCCATCCCTTCCTCTCTGGGAAACCTGGTAAGCTTGAAATCTTTGTATCTGCAAGCCAATCATTTCAATTGTTCCATCCCGCGGGCAATAGCAAATCTGACGAGTCTCATCAACCTGGACATGAGCTCAAATAACTTGATCGGATCAATTCCGAGTGAACTTGGGAGTTTACCCATGTTAAAGTATTTTGACCTCCGCAATAATTCGCTCTCCGGCACTATACCAAAAAGCATGGAGTTTGCTTCTCTCTCTTCTGTGAATTTATCATACAACTCCTTGATGGGTCCAATCCCACGACATCTCCTGGATACACATTCGCGTAGTGCTTTCAACGGAAACAAAGATTTGTACACTATAGAAGGAGAAAGCAGCAACCTTGAACCTCCATTTGCACCTGTGAGTAGCCCCATTCCTTTGAGGACCCCTCCTTCCTTGGGCAAGCCTTCCGCAGTGATGTTATCGCTACCTTGCCTTTTAGTTGTCGCTTCAATTCTGGGGTCTTGCTTCTTTCTATGGTGCGCATTGAAGAGGGTTCAGCCAGAGGAGACAGTAGAAAAGGATGGAAATTTCTTGTCAATATGGAATTATGATGGGAAGATAGCATATGAAGACATAATTGCTGCTACAGAAGACTTTGACATCAAATACTGCATTCAAAGAGGTGCTTATGGTAGTGTGTATAGGGCACAATTGCCAAATGGAAAGGTTGTAGCACTGAAGAAGGTTAATCGCTCTGAAGCCGAGGACCCAAATTTCAATAAAAGCTTTCAAAATGAAGTGAAGCACTTGACTGAAATAAGACACAGAAGCATAATCCGGCTCTATGGTTTCTGCATGCATAGGCGGTCGATGTTCTTAATTTATGAGTATATGGAGAGAGGGAGTCTATTTTGTGTTCTGAGAAACGACACTGAAGCAATGGAGTTAGACTGGGTGAGAAGAGTGAATCTCATTCAGGATATGGCACACGCCCTGTCTTACTTGCATCACGGGTGTGCTCGGCCCGTTGTTCATAGGGACATATCCAGCAGCAACGTTTTACTCAACAATGAAATGCAGGCTGTCCTATCAGATTTCGGGGCGGCAAGGCTACTACAGGGAAATTCTTCGTCCAATCTCACTTCAAACATAGTAGGGACCAAGGGATATCTTGCTCCAGGTGACTACTCATCTTGTTTATTGAATAAATTGCAATTATACACTCACCTAAGTCGTTGACCTAGTGACTGGATCCCAGGACATTTTAGAGGCTCTGTACTGGGCAACATACGGCTAAAAGTCAACGTTGGACTGTTCTGGGTGTGGAACTTTATAGTAACTCCCAGCACATTCCGACCGTGTTTGATCAATAGATAAAGGGCAAAGGAAACGGATAATTTCTAAATTTTGGTCCAATGTGCAATATTGTTATCAATTTTTAATTTGTTAATGTGCTCTTTGGACTTGATCAAATGTGCAAAGTCGTCCCTGAACTTTTAATTTTTTAATATAATCTTGAAACTTTGATTTAATGTTTAATATGGTCCTTGAGTTTTTATACATTTTTATGTAGCCTAGGGGCTACATGAACATTTATCAATAGTTTAGGAACCATATTAAACAAATTAAAAGTCTAGAAACATTACACAATGGAGCAAATTTTAAAAGCACATTGGACCAAATTTAAAGACTATTTGTGCTATTAACAGTTGACATATAGCTACTTTTTATTAACAAGGAAACCGTATATTACTAGCAAATAATGTAGAGGAAACATTAAAATTCATGACGTTTGTGTTCTTTTCACAGAGCTCGCTTATACGCTCGTGGTCAGCGAGAAAAGTGACGTATACAGCTTCGGAGTAGTTGCATTGGAGACTATAATGGGGAAGCATCCAAGAGAGATCATATCAAGTTTGTGGACATCATCGGAAGATCATATAATGCTACATCAAATATTAGACCCGCGTCTGCCTTATCCAAGAGAGAATTCCTGGGCGAGAGATATAGCCATAGCAGTCACTTTAGCGCTTGCTTGCTTGAGTTCCAAGCCCAAATTACGGCCAACAATGAAACAGGTGTCCGAGGCTTTCCTAGCTCGAAAGTTACAATTAGCCAAGCCCTTTCACGCAATTTCATTGATTGAGCTTCGCATAAATCGAGAGGCGTGGTTAAGAGACGACAGGTCCGTAACTTCACCGAGACTCGAACAGTAAAATGTGGTTTTTCAACGTGGTTATAAGCTGTAACAGCAGGTTCCATTGGGGTGAAAGCTTTACTTTGTTGATTGGGATTGGAGTGAGAACTTCGTCTATGTATATATCTGATGTCACAGATCTAATATCAATGACGGATGGACAATAGTCCAGGTGCAATACAGCGGTTGGATTTTCGTGATAACGTGATTGATGATGTGATTATTCCAGTCCATCGCGGACCAGGTTCATAGCTCTGTAATTGTTCGCTAAATCAATGTAAGTAATCAAACAATCGACTATTATTGTCCAGAAATGTAAGCATCTGCTGCAACAAGCATCCCCCATCCTGCTTTGCAGTAACTATATCGTTACTGAAAATGACTGCTGCTAACTTAATGCAATTGAAGGAAAAGCCAAGAAGTGTTAAAATCAAGCAAATTAGACAGTCCACACGAGGATTCATGGACAAGACTCTAAGATAATATGTCGTCAACGAGACAAGACTATATGGCATTTGGCTTTATAAGGCTATTCACTGCTAGAAATTTGAGGAAGACTGAAGATCCTGATAATCGGGATCAAATTCGGAAATATGTAAAATTCTAGAATAACCTCTAGCCATTGATGAAGTTTGATTGAAGCTCAGATTTGCTAAGCCTTGAACAATTGATAAATGAATGCTTCTAGCCAATTGCCCTCTCTAGGGATGAGCATAGGTCAAGGATTGAACCTGGATCTACTCTGGACCGGCCCAACCCAACCAGTCCTAGTCCAATTTCCAAGAGCAATGGGTTGGTCCTTGGTCTTGAGACCCCTAGACCCTGCACTGTTCGGTTAGTCCTCAGACTCAGGAGTCTAAGGTTAGTCCAATCCAAACCAACCCTATATATATTATATATTATATGCTTTTGTCTACTCTAATCCCTAGCGCCTCTTCCCTTGTTCTCTTCGCAATTCAGTTTGCCATGTGAAATACAAAATAGAACGAAACCCAGCCCTAATTCGATCAAAAAAAGAAAAAAGAAATAAACCTTCTTCACTTGCCTTGCTCGCTTGCTCGCCTAGCAGCCATTCGCTCACCTTACCATTCGCCTCTATTCCCTTGCCTTGCGTATTCGTTTTTATGCTTTGTTACTTTTAGCAAGTGTAAATTTATGTTTTATGTTATCTTATATTTATGTTTCATATGTGTTGGAGTTCATGGTTTGGTTGCTCAATGTGGCATTTCTTATGGATATGTAATTTAAAAAGTAGGGAAAATACCACCAAAAACCTCAAACTTTACCAAAAATGACAAATTTATCCCAAACTTTTTTTTGTAACATGAAAAAACCCCAAACTTTGCCAATTATGACACATTTACCCCAAACTTTTTTTGTTACACAAAAAACTCTAAACTTGTATCCGCATGACACATTTACCCTAAACTTAGAGCATTTTCGTCTTTTACTTTAAAAAAAATATATTTTTATTTTTTTCTTCTTCTTCTCTCTTCCCTCCATTGGCCATGGCGAAGGGAAGTTGGACTCAAGTGAGGGTCACCCTTGCCTAGGCTAGCTAGGGCCACCCTCGACTGGGTCAGGCAAGGGCACCCCTCACCCGACATAGGCGAGGGCGACCCTCGTCAGTGTTGAGTGAGGATTGCCCTCGCTAGATCTAGCGAGGGCACCCCTCGCCCGATGCCAACAAGGGCCTGGCGAGGGCCGCCCTCATCAGCGTCGAGTAAGGGGTGCCCTCGCTAGATCTAGCGAGGGAGGCCCTCACCCAACCCAACTGAAGGCCACCCTCGCTCGACGCTGGCAAGGGCGGCCTTAGCCAACCCAAGCAAGGGACACCAACGAGGGCCACCCTTGCTTGAGTTTGGCTTCCTTCCGCCATGGCCGACGGAAAGGAAGAGAAAAGAAAAAAAGGGAAAAAATAAGACAAGATAAATGAAAAATAGAAAAAATAAGACAAAAATGTCCTTAGTGGGATAAATGTGTCATAGTTAGTAAAATATGGAATTTTTCATGTCACAAAAAAAATTGGAGGAAATTTATCACTTTGGACAAAATTTGGAGTTTTTGGTAGCCTTTTCTCTAAAAAATATGTTTGTACTTTTAAGAAAAAATGAAATAAAAAAAATAATCGATTGATCTCGAGTTGACTTTAAAAAAATAATCAATAGGGATCCCATGCTCAATAGGGTCAAGTCTCAATCCTAAAAATTGAGGACTAACATTATGGATTGATCTCTGGATTAGGTATTAGATTAATTCAATCCAGACCATACTCATCCTTAGTAGCCACCATAAGGAAGAAATAATGTAGGGTGTTTTTTTTTTCTTTTTTGGTCATAAATAATGTTGGGTGTTACAAGCGCAATTGGTTTAGCCTTGCTCGATCATAAAGTGACCACCATTTCACGTTTTTTGTTGAAATTTTAATTTTAATGAGCGGTTAACGTTGTGGAGAGAATTCCTCTAAAGTGTCGTACGTTGATACGCCAATGACAGAAGATGTGACGGAAGAGAAAGCGATACCAGTTCACGTCCCTCGTGAAATGATAGAGATTCCGATGAAGACTCCTCCACTTGGCGTAACATGGCATAGAAGACAACTGGACGAATTCCCTATCGAAGTAATTGATCGCAATGTAGGATTTCCTACAAATCAATATGAAGATAACAAAACAAGCAAAGTACAACGAGTTGATTATTTAAAGATTTTTTCTGATTTGTTTTTTATTCAATTTCCTTGTAGATAAAATTGTTATCTTCTATCTTTAACTTTCACCATAATTATAGGTGGCGATATATAAATATATATATATATATATATATATATATATATATATATATTATACAACATATCAATGAAAAGTAACGATTCATCAACTAATTTATGAGTTTTTTAATGGTGTCAAAGCCACACAAGCACACATTGATCTTTTCTTGTATGTATTGTCTCTAATTGAAAGTTATGACCTACCTGGTTTCCTTACTAGAGAAACAGTTGCAAATCATCTTGCAGGTATTGTCTCTGATTGAAAGTCAAGACCTACTTGGTTTCCTTACCAGAGAAATAGTTGCAAATCATCTTTGCAAGTATTGTCTCTGATTGAAAGTCAGGACCTACCTTGATTTCCTTACCGAAAGATAGTTGCACCAACGCAAACTCGGACATCGGAAAATGGAACCGAAGTCAGTAACCCAAAATACACATTATGGGTGTAGAGTGATTGCCTCATAAAGTCTTGGATCATGGGCACGCTCTCAGAATAGGTTCTCAAACATGCAATTAAACTTCAAATAGCAGCAAAAGTATGGAAAGCGCTCATCGATCATTTCAAGCAAAGCTTGGAGACTCATGAGCTTGACCTCCTAGGACAACTTCACCACGTCTAGAAAGAAAATAAACATTTATCTTGCTCACAATGCAAAATCTTCTACAAATCAGTATGTGAATCAAATAGAGTATCAATGAGATCATTTGGAGGTCTTTTTTTTATTTTTTTTATTCAATTTCCTTGGAGATAATATTGTTATCTTTTATATTTAATTTTCATCATAATTATAAGTGATATCTCTATATATATTGCACAGCATATCAATGAAAAGTAAAGTTTCATCGAATCAATTTTTGAGTTTATTCATTCCCCATGTTGATTAGACACTTGATGTCAATACTCAAGAGGACTTTCACTCCATCCAGCCACAACTTTATGCAGAATTGGTCAAACGGTACATATAGAACCATTTAATACTCTACTTCGCGTGTAAAGGGGGTGTTTCAGGTGAAATTCAAGATTCAGATGTAACCACGTTAAATGCATAGGGCCAGGTAGCAGAACGAACAAAATGGAAAGAGTAGATACGAAATAAGGAGTGTCGGAAGTCCACAACAACGACCTTTAATTGATTGTGAGATATTCAGTTAGATGAAATTTCTCTCGCAAGTTTAAATATTTGGAAATGGATGAAAAAATGAAAGGTGCTCGGACAAGACAGGAGTTATTAATCTTATTTATGCAGACGACAATGTGTTCTATCGCATATATGGTCTCCAGCAAGCATTGTCAGCTTGTTTCGATCAGTTTACCTTCTCTTTTTATTTCCTCTTTTGGGTCTTTCGGCATCGACATTTGTTTTGTAGCACTCGATGGATTTTACCATCTTTGATACTTTGTAGTCTTCTTCTTTACAAACCATCAACGTGGTTGGCCAATAGATGAATCAGTCATTTTTCATTTTTGAGGTCACGAGAGCCACTCACGAGTGAGCAAAATACCAAACAGCTCATACTGAGTTAACTAATTGCGGCATACTTTGTGTAAAAAGACTTTTTGATTGTCAGCATCATAGTGGGGTAGTTGTGAGCGGGTTGCTAACCTAGGACCTATGTGGCATGCGTGATGTGGAGTCGTTATGGCTTAAACGGAATATTTCATAGTGCGTATAAACCTCTTATGTTAACGCATAGAAATTTTAGATATAGAGATCAACTGCTCCATGGTCACGCGAAAAAAATCCCTAGGCGTATTTCCTTTTGACTTCCACCCAATATGACTTGTTATCTTTGTCATCATTTGAGCAAGTGGCGTGAGCCTTCCGGGATCTCTAATTTTTGTTCTCATAGGATATACAGGTCTCAACTCAACTTAACTTGGCAAGATTTCATTATGTATGTTAATAAATTGCAATTTCACTTAAAGATTTGGAGATTTTGAGAGTGAAATAACCTATAACAAATATTTTTGTGCTAGTTTTCCCATCATATAGTATTTTCTATATTGGTCGATCGAAGGCTTTTCGTGTTACTTAGTTTCCCGTTTTATCTCGATACAAGCGAGCAGCAGGATGCCTGAGCAACCGTAGGCATGGAATTAGAATGTGACAGTCAATAGACTTCTTTTTTAATTGATTTTTCCTTCTCTTTGTCTATCTAGAGTTGCTTAAAAGAATAGTATGCGACTTCAATGTGTGGATAGTTAGGCAAAACAATAATAATAACAATATCGATAAGAGTATTGAATTACCAATAATAAAAATAAGAAAATGGTGAAATCACTAACCTGGATTTTCACTCCAACCCCCAACAATATAATATTCCCAATTTCTTTTTTTTCTTTTTCAAAAAAGAAGTCATCCCAAGTTGAATAACCTAATTCATTTTAAAGTGCGTTTGTTTTACGAAAAATTTAAGATTTAGAAAATATTTTACAAAAAATGATTGATTGTACTATTTAGCAAGTTAGTCAATAGAGAATGTTTTCACGATTGACAATAATTTATCCCTAACTTTTTTTGTGGGTGATGAAAATATTTTTATTTATTCATTTTTATAAGTGATATGAATGCTTATTTGTTAGAAAACATTTTTCAAATCTTGAATTTTTTGGTGTCTTTAAAATTTTAACACACATATATATCTAACCATCAAATCGCCCCGATTTTGTCGTTATTCCTCTTTGCAAATTAAATCATAATGTTTGCTTCATGAAAATGACTAGGTCAACAAACGATCTAATCCCTCCACAACTATGCCTCAATCTTCAAACCCTGTCATTTGCTTTTAGTATATCACAAATATTCAACTTTAATCATCATTCTTAATTTTATTTCTTTGAAGTGATCGCACAATATCTACTATAAATTAAGAGAAGTAACCTATCTATATTTTGTATAATGTACCCTACACATATTTTGTCATTAATATCACAAAAAACTTCAAATTGATATAGATGTGATAAATTTACTCAAAATTAATTTTTTTAACCAAAAAAATGAGAAGCCTCTGTTAATTTCTATTAAATTGAATTGATTACACTTATAATAAACGTATGATAAAACTTCAAACTAGTACACCCATCAATTATCATATGCCATCTAACTCACCAATTTGATTGTAAGGTTTAACGGAAACAAACGGAAGATAAATTTATAATGGATATGTTTGAGGTTTTTTATGATATTAATAACATTTTTAGAGTCCTCAAAAGATGATCTCCGGCGGTTCTTCGGTCAATAAAAAAAATAATAATATTTTTAGAGATGTAAAATGGGATTTTAATCTCCTCCGACGACGTCGTTATCTCCCCTCTCCTCTCCTCCTCTCTCCTCTTCCATGTTCTTAAACCCTACCAAGAAACCTCGGTCGCCCAAACGACCCGCCAAACACGAACGTCCATCTGCTCGATCCACAGCCCTGCAACACCCGAAATCTCGATGGAGGTGGTGATCGCCTCCTCCTCCGTCGCCGACGCCGGCATCGGCTGCTGGGACCTCCACACCGGCGCCGAGCAGCTCCGCCTCAAGTCCTGCGCCTCCACCGCCCGCGGCATCACCTCCGTCGGCCACCGCCTCGTCGCCTCCTCCCAGCTCCGCGACCCCTCCGCCACTTCCGGCTCCGTCTTCTACTGGTCTTGGGATAGGGTCGGTTTCTCTTCACCTGAAGTTTACACCATTTTTTTTTTCTGGGTTTTAATGTTTAGGCTCGTGTTATTGGTGCCGCTCATGTGTTTGATTCTAGTAAATTTGTTCATTCTGGCCGTGCCCCTTCAATGCAGCCCCAAGTCGAAGTTAAGAGCTTTCCCGCCGAGCCGATTTTGCCGCTCACGGCGAACAGCGAGGGCACGTACATTGCTGGCGGGGGTGTTTCCGGCGAAATTTACCTATGGGAGGTGAATTTTTTGTATCATTTGTCTTTTAGTTCATCTTGATAAAGAGGGGGAAAGGGATCTTTCGTTTTGGGTGTTGCACCTTGATGTGATTTTGGCGTGGTTTTTGCTGATTTATTTGTAGGTTCCAACTGGTAAACTGCTTAGAAAGTGGCATGCTCATTATAGGAGTGTTACTTGCTTGGTATTTTCGGACGATGATTCGCTCATAATCTCTGGGTCAGAGGACGGATCCGTCAGAGTCTGGTCCCTTTTCATGTACTCAGCTTTACCCTTTTCCTCACCTTGTTAATTAGTTTCAATTGAACAGACGATGAGTGTTTAATGTCTATTCTGGAAGAGGTTTTGTTAATTTCTCTCTCTCAACGACTTCTTTTGCATTCAGGATATTTGATGATATGAGGAGGCAAGAAGCAACTCATCTCTATGAGCATAGTTTTACTGGGCATGCACTGAGAATAACTGATGTTGTCATTGGTTATGGTGGATCGAATGCAATTATCGTTTCAGCATCAGAGGATCGAACATGCAAGGTATGTCATTTTTCTCATCCACGACAGTTATTTCTGGAGATATAGTGGAAACGTTGTAGTGGACACAATAAATGTGGCCCTGTCTTTGGCATGTTTAGGATCTTAAAATAAGAAATCTCTTGTATAATCACTAGTCCTTTTGATTGGAATTATTCTGCTCTTTTCAACCACTGCTAGTTTGTCCATCCGATTCCCATAATTTACCACTGCCCAAGAAATAGTTGAAAATTAATTTTTGGATCTGGGGTACCTTCAAGCGCCTCGTGCATGGGGTTGAAGTCATGCATTATAGTCAACGGTTGAAAGACATTTTCTTGAAGCGAGACATAGCTTATTTGTCATGGATATTGGTTTTCGTTTGCTGCTAAATGTGTGCTATTTATATACTACTTTTCGTGAACATTACGTCTTTAATTTATGGTTTTTGTATGGTTTATTTTGCCATTTTCTTTTGGTTGTGAATTTTTTTTGGGAATTCTTTCACAGTTATGTGTCAAACTACATCTGTAAGGAATTCATTCTTATGTGCAATTTCCAGGTCTGGAGTTTATCTAAAGGGATATTGTTAAGAAACATTGTCTTTCCATCAATGATATATGCAATTGCTTTGGATCCTGGGGAACATGTCTTCTATGCTGGCAGCAGGGATGGGAAGATATATGTTGCTGCTTTGAATGCTGAAAGTAGCTCCAATGATGCTTATGGAATGTACATAATCAGTTCGTTAGCTGATCACAGGTTTGTCATTATCCTATGGTGCCATTGTCTGCGTTTATCCACCTGATCCTAAGATATGATGGAAACTGTTGTAAATCACCCAGTACACCTCGAATATGACCTTTTTGTGGGACCAGCTCAAGAGAATTATTTTGGGTCTCCATGGCATTCACACCAATTATTTGAGTTATTTCAGAAGTTTGACCATTTTGATATTAGCCTCATGAAGAGTGTGTACCAGTATTAATACGATACACTGGGTATCAAGGAAATTTTTGGTCTCTGATGCATAAGACTTCTTATCAATTTCTATCAAAAAATTTGCGGAGCCTATTTCAATTGTGTACTGATAATTCTTTCCCCTGCTTTTGAACAGCAAAGCTGTCACCTGTCTGACTTACAGTAACAGCTTAAACCTACTAGTTAGTGGCTCAGAGGATGGTATGGTTAGAGTTTTGGACCCTAAAAGTGGAAACGTCGTGCGGATGTTTCGACATTCAAAAGGTTTTATTCTCTAATTGTCACAGCTATTTCATCACTATCAGATGTGTTTATGAGCTTCATCTTGCCATATATTCATGAATATGCGTTGTATAGTCTAGTCCAGAACCTTCTATGTCCCATTATTGTGCATATCTATGATGTTTATTCATGTATTCAAGTCCTAAATATGTAAGTAGTAACAGTCTCATGTGAATAAAGAGCAGATGATCCTGTTGCTTCATCTGCCTTTCTATTTATGTTTGCATTGGAGATTCAAGTATTGCCGTTACCAACATTTTATTGTTCTTTTTGCCTTGACACAGGACCTATTAACAATGTCCAAATTGTGAGGAAGCAACTAGGTTTCAACCCTCGAATGGTTGTAAACCCACAGGGCTCCTCAAGAAGGCATGGATCCTTGTTACCTCCACCTCTAGAAAAATACACTAATTCAAGTGATGATGATTCAGACTTCAGAACAGTTGTTAGTCTGCATGGCACTAGCTATGAGCCCCTAGAGAGTCCACACATCAGTTCAAATGCAATGAATCAACAAATTGAAGAACTGCAGGTTTGATATTCATGACTTTTTTTGAATTGTTATGAGGAGGTTTTAGGGTTGATGTGCAAACACAACCACGGTTGCATGTCATAATATATAGTAATTTTTAGAGTGACTGCATTTGCAAATCGGGTATGTTACGAATGTGGTAACTGAACTTTCAACCTACTTTCAAACAGGCCACTTAACTTCCAATTATTAAATCTGGGTTAACCCACTTTGATTTTTCCTCTAATCAGGGCAGTCTAATGATTAATTGACCAAAATCTTGCCAGAAATCTGAGTGGAGGCTTTCTTGGCTTATTTCAGTCTATTGTGTTCACTGAAAGTGTCTCAATGCACATATGTGACTCTATTACACTTTAAATATTCAACTTTAGATAATTTCCATCTCAGGCCATTCAATTTTAGATAACTTATGATAAATTTTGCGACATACCACAACACTTAAGTTGCCAAGTCAGATTAATATTAAATTAGATTAGTGTCAGCTACACAAGCCGCAGAATCCAACTAGGTTTTTGTTGACCATCACTATAGTGCTCCCTAATTGAAAGCAAAACTAGGGTTGAGAGACTCTGATGTTGAAATTGAAAGTTGTGTGACCTGTTGAAAGGAAGTAAAAAATTGAGTGACTTTTAATGAACTTACCCGAATTTATACGCTTTGTAAAAATAAAGTGATCAGTCTAAAGGAGAATTCTAGTGATAATTGATTAGTCAAATTTATTCATCATGGTTGATGTGAGCTTGAAGTTTTGGATGAAGAGAAGATGGAGAAGGAATCAAAACTATGGAGATTGGACAAGGCATGATATAAAGAAGTATACCTCAAATTATTGTGCTGAAAAACTTCCCAAAGGCTGAAGTATTCCTTCTCCACTGTCCAGAGCTTTGATTCCTTGTTAAGTGTATCTCTAGAATTTTCAATCTCACATCAGTCGACCATAACGAATTAATTTGGTTAATGAACCACTAGTATTCTCTCTGAGACTGTTCACCCATAATTAACCAAAACACATGAATTCAGGTTATTTCACTTGAAGTTGCTCATTTTAACTTTTTCTTCCACAAGGCCACCTGATATTGAATTTCAACCTATAACTAACTCAACTTCAATTTTGCTTTCACTTAGGTCAATCTAGTGATAGATTTCCCAAAATTTGTCAGAGACCTGATGTGGCCTACTGGAGTGGTTGATTGTAAACTTATCTAGTTTTAATTTGATGTTGCAGCTTGAGTGCATTGATATCTCATTGAACTTAGGGAAAGTTGATTGGTCTATGATTACAGTTATTTAAAATTGAGTGACCTACAATAGAAGTAATCCTTTGAGTGACTAACAGCTACAGTTAGTACAATTTAAGCCTTACATATCCACCGTGGCATTTTTGGTATACACAAAAGATGGAAATAGGCCACATATGCTGCCACTTAATTTTCTTTTTTAGATTTTGATCAACCGATCATCATTGGTATACTTGAAAGTAAAACCAAAGCTCAATGACGTAGACTTTTAAAAATAAAAACTAAACGGGCAAGTGACCACCAGTGAAGTTTTGCCCAGGGTTAAAGTGTCATATGATGAACTTGATTGAGTTTTTTATGTGATAATAATATGTTATTAGATGCATTGGAGAATTTGTCTAAAGTGTTCTGTGTTGTAAATGATTAAATCACGTGAGAATAACTTCTGTTAGGACTTATGAGATGCATTGGCACTCCTCTCTAACCTCTCTGCTATGGCTTTTTTTCAGAGACAATCTTCTTCCTATGCTACTGAGATGGAGCTAGAGAGGCTAAAGGTTGATTGCAAAAGATCCACGCAAATGGTTGAAAGATGGAAGCAAATGTATGAAAACTTGCATCAATTTTGTGTAGACGAGCTTTTGGACATAGATCAAGCTCAGCCAACTAAAGCAGGTTTTACCTGATACAAAATTTTGTCCTTCCTTTTATAAAAGTATTACAAAATTTCATGGAAATGATTGGATCGGCATACGTAGTAGTTTCATGAGATGGCTTTTTTTATTACACCCTAAAGTTATATACTGCGCATTATGTTGTTTGCTGTGTGTTCCTCAGGGAACCATGCTCTGATTACTGTTCTGATTTCTCAAGATATAAATGGCCCTCCATAAATTAAGGCCCTCAGTTCTCTTGGGAGTTATAGTGCATGGAAAAGACCGAAGAAATTCCAGTTAATTGGGCCAAAGTTTTTAGTTTGGTTCATTTCAGTTTAAAGAAAAACTGGGTTCTTACTGGTTTCCAGTCCAATTTTGGTTTAAGATCACCAATTGTTACCATGGAAATCAAAGGAATGTCAAGCATATTCTGGGGCCAAAATTTTACCTTTACCACAGTCATGCCTATGCTTGCATTCATCGTGATGAAACAGTTAAAGCCCTTAGAGAAAAAAATTTTGTATATCGCTAGAAACTATATTTCATGTAGCTAATTACAAATTAGGTAGTCTCAGTTTATAAATTACTACAAAATCATTACCCAAGACATATACATTTAATCATCTTCCCAACACTCCCTCAGCATGTGTGCTTGGTCCTTTCATGAAAAACAAGATTTGAAGCAATTTGAATAGTTGCTTGATCACCATAAAACACTTTAGTAGATTGTGATTGAGTAAATGCCCAACTTACTTATTAACTCCGACCACCTCAATTCACAAGTGGTTACCGCACTAGTCTTATAGTCAGCTTCTAGACCCATCTAAGTGCAACTTTAACATGCTAAACGTTCAAGTTACTGCATCCTGATTAGAGGGTCAACTTGTGTCTCGGGATGTTATTTATGTCATGTCAAGGGTATAATAAGATCAATTTGGACAAGATCCATTTCATAATCATATTGGAAATCTCCAAACACAGCCATTTAGTACAGGTAACCCAAACACGACCCTATTACTCGTTTGTCATGTAGGTTAGTGATGATGAGACATTAAAGACGTGCTCCGGGAAAAGATATTTGTTTTAGGGGCCCTAGAGTCATCAAGTCTACAGATCCAGAAGAGAAAGGAATTCGTTCATTCCTAAAGCTCTGCTCATCGAAGGGGCTGCATATGTGATACAGGAGCATAATTCAATTTCTAAGTACTTCAAGTGTCTCCTTTCTGTATTAAGTCTTTCATTATGTTATTAGGTTACTAAGCAGTCACTTGCCAGTCAACATGACTTTTAACGAGTTCAACGGTTGTAGAAGTTATTATGTTATATCAAGGTTTGAGAGGTTTGAGATTGTCTAATCTAATATCCGTAACCCTAGTACAAATAAGCATCCATGTCACTTTCTATAAACCCAAGAATACTTATTTCTATTCCAGCTTTAATTCATATCAATTCTAACCTCGTTCGTTGTTCTTTTGCTGTCTTTTACCTTTCTGACTGCGTCAAATTGATATTACAGTCCCTTCTTAGGATTTTCCCTATATCAAATTGGTATCAAAGCCCCACGTTAGGATTTTCCATACATCAAATTGGTATCAAAGTGAAAGGGGTCCTAACTTGAATTATGGCTTCCGTTTGGACCCGATGGTTGGACGTAGGTCATGGAAAAGGCGATCAACCCCTACAACTGAAGATGGCTAAAATGTGTATGATTGGAGGCTTATTTTGGGCTGCTTAAGCTTTGCAGTGACAGGAAATTTTGGAAGGCTCTAAGGAGAATCTGAAAGGTGACTGTAATCCCTTGGACATGCCGAAGAGTGATCTCGAGAATGATTCCATTGATGGGTCTGATGAAAATCCCCTTCATGATGCTGGGTCCGAGAGTATTGCAATTGGAGGAGGATTGGAAGAGTGATTGCTTTAAACGCTACACTTCAAAAGGGGACAAAATACACCCAAAGTGTTAAAACTTGAAACGAATGGACACTTAAGTGCTAAAAGTTAGGAAAGTGGCATTTTAAGTGCCAAAATCGAAGTAAAATGGATCACTTAAGTGCTACTCCGATCAAAATCTAGCCAAATTGCTGACGTGGCAATTTTTCGGCGAGGTAAATGCAAAACGGCATCGTTTTGCACGCTAACATGGCTAGTAAATGCAAAAATGGCGTCATTTTGTCTCTAATGTGGTAAATAATTAATATAAAAAAATAAAATAAAATTTAAAACTAAATTTATTTAAAATATTTATAAAAAAAACTAAAAAAAAAAAAAAAAAAGGGGGTGCCAAAGGGAGGTGGTTGAGAGCGAGCCCTCGCCGCCACCACTGCCAAGAAGAGCTAGTGACGGAGGAGGGAGGGTCGGCCAGGGTTGCCAGCCCCTAGCCGATTAGCAACGGGGCCCGCAACCCCTAACCGAATTTGGGTGAGGGCCACGATTCTCGCCCCAAATCTAGGCGAAGAGTGTCAACCAGGGTCACCGGGCCCTGGCGAAGGGCCGGCCGACCAATGGCAAGGGCCTGTGAGCCCTCACCCAGATCCGGCAAGGGTCAGCGGCCTTTAGCCCAGCCAAGCGAGGGCTGTCAACCCTCACCCCAAATCTGGTGAGGGCTCATGGGCCCTGGTCGCGAGTCAACTAGGAGTCAGCGATCTAGACGAGGGTCACAGCCCTCGACGCCAGTCAGCCAAGGGCCGGCGACCCTAGCCGACCCCTCCCCCTTCGTCATCGGTCCTTCCTAGTGGCGGCGGCAAGGGCTCGGTCCTCGCCCGCCTCCCTTTGGACCCCCCTTTTTTTTTAATTTTTTTAAAATATTTTGAATTAATTTAGTTTTAAATTTAATTTAATTAATGTTTATGTTAATTATTTACCAAGTAAAGACAAAACAACGTCATTGTTGCATTTTTTAGCCACGTTAGCGTGCAAAACGACACCATTTTTACGAGAAAATTGCCACATCAACAATTTGGCCGAAGTGGCATTTAGGTAATCCATTTTACTCCGATTTTCACACTTAAATGTCACTTTCCTAACTTTTGCATTTAAATATCTCTCAATGCTAAGTTTTGGCACTTTGGGGTGTACTTTGTCCCTTCAAAGGTGGAAGAAAGTTGAGGAGCTACTTGCACGACAAGGCAAGCGAAAAATCAACATTTAGAAGCAAATGAAGCGTAAGTCTCGGGAAAGCAATTTTTTCCTGCTGATTATGCCATGGTGTTGTATGAAAAATTCCACTAGGCTTAAGCAAAATCCCTTCTTGGTATAGCAGGATAAGATATAGTTCAACAACATTTCTCCTAGGTTGGGGTTAAACGAGACTAACGAGCAGATGACTTCTCGCTGTTCAACGGGAGTGAATCAATCCATTAATCTCGAAGATGCTCATCAATATCAATGATGGCTGAGACAAGAGTTGCCCCTTACAAGGCACGAATACGGTTTTATGGCTGGTTTGTTGATGGAGTCAGTGCTGTGCGGAAATATCAGGCAGAACAATCAACTAATCAAGACACTCAAATTGAGATAGAACACTGATAGGAGTGATAAAGGGTAGAGTTTAATGCCTAATGGCAAGAATAACAGCTCGACCAATGACTTCTCTAAATCGAACTCGATGTTCCACAAAGGAGGTTGAACTTAGCCGAAGCCGAAGCACTAGATGATGTCGAAGATCCTCTCTATGAGGATGGTGAGGCCGGGGAAGACGAACATGACAAGCAAAGATGAGGATGAAGATTGGAGGCGGCATAGCATCTTCAGAACACGTATCCTCTGGGGAATCAAGGCCCATCATTTGATTTATGATTGTGGGGGCATGAACAACGTTATTTCCACAGTTGTGGTTGAAAAAATTGAAGTTGCATGTTGAGAAGCGTCCTAACCCTTATAAAATCTGAGTGGCTTAAGAAGGGTAATGACGCACGGGTGACGTCTCAATACTTGGTGAAACTTGATTTCAGTAATAGTCCAGATGACGAGACCTTCCGTGATGTGGTGCCTATGGATGCTAATCACATTCTTTTAGGCCGACCTTGGTTGTACAATCATGACAGAGATCGTTGTACTAAACCGAATACTTACTATTATCATATGTGGAATAAAAACTACTCTTTAACGTCCTCTTGATCGAGAGAGTACCAGTGCGACGTCCAATTCGGTAATATGCCCCAAAGTTAATGGGCTGTGTGGTCCGCAGAACAATGCGAAGCGTGAAGTAGAGAGCTTATATGTAGTCATTGGCGAAGTAGCGAGGAGCGACCAGCCCAGGGATTTTGCCAATTGACTCTTCAAGTTCAGCAGATTTTGGAGGATTTCGCACAGACGGTCCATGGTGACTACGATTGCTTTGCTTTTGTAGGAGTGGTAATTGTCACTTGTTGAGCCGGGCCTTTCCTCACCCCCAGTTCCGAATATGAAGAAGTTTAAGCGAATGCACGTGGAGACTAATTCGTAATTGTCAATAAAGTTTATTGAAGTAGTTATAGTTTATTCAAGACATACTAGACCTGGTTACGATTTTCATTATAGACTATATATTTTCGTAAAATGCCTTAACTGATTAAGGCTTTTATTAATGGCCGATTAAGGCTTTTATTAATGGCCAGTCATTCCCTAAATTCTAGGTATAGATTTAGAGTGCGACAGATGGCGTGCCAAGCATTGCTTGGGTGGTCCAATGTGAGCGAACAATCTCTTGATTAATATTTGCAGCAGTGAATAGTGACAGCGTGTTCTTATATGTAGAAAGATTGTTATTAAAAACAATTGAATGGGCTATCTAATATTCTCTAAGGAAAATGTCGCTCATAATTTATAAAATTTAGCCTAATATACAATCTCATCCTTAAATTTTTATAATTTGTTTAATATGATCCCTGAACTATTTATAAATGCTCAAACTAGTTCCTAAATTTTTAATCTATTCAATCTAGTCCTGTAACTTTTCATGGCAAAGTTAAATAAGTCTTTCATTACTATTGACAGGTTTTCATAGTTACACTATTGCTTAAATTTTTTAATTTTTTTAATTTCAATTTATTTCTCAAATTAAAAACATATGTTACCTTTTCACCTTCTTGGTCTTTATAAATATTACAATTGTTCTGATTTTATCTTGTGATCTCTAGAAGATTAAAAGCAATACCTCATTTAGAGTTGTATCGAGTGGATGGCCCTGCTATTTTAATTTTCTAATTTACAGAATTTACTAAATTTTAATTGAGAAAACATGAAACAAAAGCTTGATGATTTCATCTATCTAAGAAATTATGAACGTGGCTTATATTAATATAAGTATGAGTATCCATTAAGAAATTAATATCGTGTTTAGATATCTTCATGAAAATATTAATTTTTTTGAAATCGCCGGAATATCTTACCCTATACAACTTTAAATGAGGTTTTACTTTTAGTATTATAAAAAGTAAAAGATAAAATGTACCTAAATGGAACTATTGAAATATTTATAAAAACTATAATGTAAAACCTAATAAACATATAGCATGCTTTTTGTTGATTTTGGGTATATTTGTTTCAGGAAAAATTCATGATAAAGATTTGGTCACAAACCTTATTCAGATTTATCTAGCTACCAAATCATGGCAGCAAGGATGAACCCATGGCGAGGACCGCCCCAACCGGGATACCAAAAAGCTCTGGCATTCGCCACGAGTTGGTCACGGACCGCTTGGACAGGACCTTCATCTCAATCCAGGAGGGGTTGGCAAAGGTGGGGACCATAGAGGTGAGGCTCGCGTCATTCGTCGCATCGGAGACTAGGTTCCTCACAAGATGCTCACGTTGATTGCCTCCTTCAGGGACAGCCCGTTCCAGTTGAGTTGAGTTCCGACTCCCATGCTTCATGTTTTGCCTATGACTTGTTGAATTCGACAAGGATCATGGTGCCACTAGCTGACTCTTGAGCTCCCAAATCAAGTGTGAACTCGGTCTAGTTCTTAAATTTATCAATAACAACGTAATTGGACCCCTAAATTTTTTTTTGCTTAACTTAGTCCATCATTTAGATCTTTTATTACAGTTCTATGCATTTAGGCATTGATCAAATTTAGATCTAGGTTTAACGCATTCACATTAAACAAACTTTTGTTTTCATCAAATGAAATAGGGGGTTCGGCTGCAAATGTCATTTTAATCAGCCCAACGGACGGCCCAACATTTAAGATAAGCTAGAATTCTTAACTCCAACATTGTGGGAGCTCCAAAATAGAAGGATTGGACATCCAAGATGGAAGAAGTTGGTCTTCATTTCAAGATGGTGGGAGTTGGTGATAACTCTAAGGTAAGGATTGGACATCCAAGATTTGAAGGCTTGATAAGATTTGGATTATGTTCTAAGGATTGTAGAAGGTCCAGCCCAAATTTCCATGTCCTATGCCTGTGTCATGCACATGTCATGCCTGTGTCGTGCGTGTAATCTCAAAGGGTTGTTGGTTAAGGTTTAAGGAGGTTTTTCCATCTAAATTTCTAATTTGGACTTAGATTAGGATTAGAATTTCCAAGATCTATTTTTTAGAGGTTAATTCAAGGCGAAGCTTCAGTAGAAAAAAAGAGAGGAATTCAGCCCTGAACAACAAAATAAAGAGAGAACTTGGGGGAGAACACAAGGACTCTCGAATAGAACAGGGCAACTGCATAGTCATTAGAAAACGACGAGCACTCCCTCCTCGTTCTTCATATAGAACTTGGAGAAGAGCATGCTAACACATCAATATAGGTTGTCTTAAAAGGGCAAGGTGAAATGTTATTGGGAAGTTTAGCTTTGGTGTCCAAAACAGAGCGGTTCGGATTGCTCTCTGATAGAAACTCAGCTACTTCATCATTAATTACGAAAATACCTCTTTTCTATTTATTTATTTTTTTTGTCTAAAAAACACCTTTTTCTCTAAAGCATGTTATTCAAGGATCCTCTCAATAAGGGTCTTGATTTTCATAGATAATAAATTATGAAGATAGCATTTATCCTCAAAGACTCGTTCTGTGTAATATCACGAAAAATGAGACTTTTTTATAAATTACTGATTGTGCCCAGAAAATTAATGTAGAAAAGTGGAAGGGTCTTAGGAGCATCAAATCTCATTAAATTCCTTCACTCAAATTTGATATGTATAAACATTAATTTGGCTTCCTCGTTATATCAAAGATTAAATTAACTTCAAACAGCACCTTCTCTATAGTAAGGACTCGTGTCAAATTGAAAATGGGATTTACCAAAAGTAAACAGATCCCGAACCATCAAGACTTGGTCTAATTATATTAGAGGAAATATTATTTTTTATGAATTTTTTTTTAATTATAAGTTTTTCGACTACAGTACAATTATGAGAATAGGTGATTCCATATTATCGGTAACTATAAAGCCTTTCTTACTCTGTATTTGTACACTTCAGTTTTAGAGTTAACCAATATACTAGATCATCTACTTACCATTTACCGAAAAATAAATATATATATATATATATATATATATACTAGATCATCGTTGTAGACTAAATTCTTTGCTCTTTTAAGAATTCAATTCAAGATATATCACCCGTATTTACTATTGTCAAAAATTATCCAATCACATTATAAATAGCGAATTCATGATCATTTATAAGGCTTTTTAGCTTTTTTGCACACAAAAGCTGTAACGTATAATTTCACATTAATAATGTGAATTTGTCTATTTTACAAACTTCAGTAGATATTTGACATTAATGAAATATACACATCAATAAGAAATTGAAAATTTAGGAACTAGATTAGACATTTTGGAGTAGTTCAAAAACTACATTAAGCTTAATGAATGAATAAAAAGTATTGCAAATTGGGTCAAAGTTTAGAGACGGAGAAGCTGCAACCCCATAAATTTTAGTCACCATATGCAATTCACACTTTGAATTTTTTAATCATATGCATGCCCTAGCGATTTTCCCAGCAAAATCCAAAATTAAAGTTTTCGAAGGTTGCTAAAGATGTATTTGCATAGCATTCATTATGTCGAAAATGCATCATGATGTAAGAGAAGCTTTAACTACCATGGTTGTTTTAAGTTCATGGAAAGAAATGGATGAAGAGCCACTTTGTATTAAAGAGGAAGATGGGGGCATTGTGGTTCCAATTTTTCGAATTAATAAAAAGGGAAGGAGAGACAACCAGCGGCATTGATCCATTATAGACATTAAGATGAAGGTCTCACGCATATTATAAAATGGTCAATTTGAATTATGGCTATTATACACAAGAGTTCGATGAGCCCATCCCACAGCCCCACCAAAATACTTTCAATTGAGAAGTCTCTTTACACAACATATGTTGCAACTAAATAATGTAGTTGGAGCCGTTCAAAGGTTTACTCATGACATAAGTCAAACTAGTGAACTCA
This sequence comes from Eucalyptus victrix, assembly GCA_016097545.1. Classification (NCBI taxonomy): domain Eukaryota; kingdom Viridiplantae; phylum Streptophyta; class Magnoliopsida; order Myrtales; family Myrtaceae; genus Eucalyptus; species Eucalyptus victrix. Next base: position 26,144,737 of record CM027840.1, on the reverse strand, counting down.
TAAAAGACAAATCATGCATTTACTCCTAGATCAACCACCTCGATGGTTGGCAACATTTCAGCCGAAATAAAACCATAAGTAGGGATGACTTTTGGGGTGAAGAATTAAATATTAGGGGTGGCATGGGTCCCAAGTAGAACTAGGAACCCAATCGAACCGACCCTAGAAATTATTTAGTTACAAATCTTGAAAATTTGGAATCAACATGGTGCTGCCCAGTTTTAATGTAGGAACTAAACCTGTCCGGGAACCCAGACAACCTAAATTCTCTCTTTATACTCTTTGCATCGTGTTTGTTGTCGCCTCTCGACCTTTAGTTTATATTCTCTCTCTATCTTAACTTCTCGCTCTACCTTTGCTCCTAAATAACTCAATTTGAAAACTTGGCCCCGCCAAAGTTCTTTGAGCTCCTACATAACGATGAACTTGAACCGACAGAAGTTGCTGTCAGAGGTTTATTTGTAAAACAAAGAGAGTATATTTTTACTTGTTCCACAAAAGAAAGTTGGGAGAAAATGGGCTAATTAATAAGTGTAAGCATTTTCTAGTGTGTTTAAAGAAAAGGTTGAGTGTGCACTAACCCTCACAATACCCACATGTGGGTGCGTAATTATTAGGCGCGCATAACACTTTACACGCATGCTTTTTAATTAGCATTAATCCCTTTATTTTTACTTTATTTCATATGGTTATCTTATTAACATTTATTAGTTCAAAGGTTATTTTTTTGTTTATTAAGTATTTTTGGAAATTATGAAAATTCGCAATTTTATTTATTAAATAATTATTTTTTATGATTTTTATTATTCCTAATTTTTTATGTGTCTTTTGAAGACAATCTTTAGAAATTATACTTATTCACTTTGCAACGTTTCCCAAAGAGTTGCATTTGTTCATTTTTTCAATTTCTTCCATAAGGATACTATTGTTCATTTGTAGATTCTTTCAGAAGGATACTTTTATTAACTTTGCAACCCTTTGTGAAAAATTACCTATATTCTTTAAGACCAACATATATGTCAGTTTTTTTATTGGATGAATGAGCAATGAAATCATGTTTCAAGTCATTTTTCAATTGTTTTCTGTATATATGTCAGTTTTTTTTTTTTTTGGATGAATGAGCAATGAAATCATTTTTGAGTCTTCTTTCCAAAACTATAGTCATCATTTCAATTATTTCTAGAGAGATTTTACAGAAATACTAAAATTACTATCTAATATTCTTATTTGAGACTATGTTGTATTATAAAGAATATTGACCGGTGATTATTTAACAACATTATAAAGGAAATAAATCATTTAAAAAAGCGATGTCACACCAAAAAGTCTAACTTAATTGCTCTATTGATTTAAAGTCATATTTTTCCAACAGTTGCAAAATGAAGCAGTTGTTGCAAGGGACTCCTCGAGTGAGTTGGAACTGGAAGTCTTTTGACTCCAGCAAAATGCAAATTTCGTGGCCATGTCAAAGTTAGCTAGAGAACCAAAGCCGCTTGAGCAAGATTGTATCCACAAATTTCCAAAATAATGGAATGAAACTATCATTTGATGGAGATCAAAACGGCTAGAGCAAATTATCAAAATAATCCTCTGGTTAAGAGCTCAATACCAAAACCTTCCTGCAAACATGAGTACAGTGAATCATTCATCCTTTAACCAAAAAGGAATTGGCTGATTCCTGAGTAGACCCCAAACCGACCCTTAAAGCGCAAGTTCAGCTTAAGAGTACAAAGGATAGGTTCCAGATTTCAAAAACTAATAACCCATCCCCACAAGGCAACTTGGAACTTGGACCTACTCTGGAACCACTCATCTCTATTAAAGAATTTTAAGATTACGAAACCATTATGCCATCGTGATAAAGATCGTCCAGGGAGAACATGCGTGGAGGATGGTCTAAAAGGTCCTATATTCGGATATCTCGACATCTCACAAGAAAAAGTCTTGACTCCTTATTCAGTCCACAGATGGTAAAGATCAGAATGAAGCAAATATCTCCTACAATTTTGCTGAGCTTAAGTACTCGACAGGGGACAGAAAGCAATTGCCGGTCTCAAACAACCAACAACCTCCACACAAATTAAGTCCCAATTCTAGTTTCATTAACACGGAACTTAGTATCCCCCTTTCAAACTTATAGGTAAATCGTGGCAAGCAAGCATGTCCAATTTGTACTGTCTAAAGAGAGAATATACCACATATACTCATGACACCGAAGTCAATACACTTACATATATTTGCTAACCCATTACATCTTTTCTTCTAATACATTGGGTACTGAGGAACGTGTACCCATGGGAATGAATTTGATCAAAAACTTGGTGAACTGGTCGTGTTTTATCCATTGATATATGCCAATTGACACCACGTTAGTGTCAGAACAGTGGTAATTGAGACCACGTACATTCATTTGCTCATCTTCTTTTTTCCTCCGTTTGGCATCCAATTTGTACCAGCTTGAAAGACCTAATAGATCTGTCAGTCAAATTCAAAAAATACAGAGGTCATCTGAAAGACAGATCTATGTGAATGAATTATTATTCATTCTACATGCTTTTTAGGCAGCACTTTTTTGTTTTCCATTTAGTCCATATTTTGACCGAAATGCAGAGGAAATGTTATATAAATAGGGAGCCTGGCAAGAAAAACTAACAACACATTCTTTAGTTGTCTGGAAGAACTTCTTCAGAAAAATTTCAGCTATCAGAAAATCAGATTCTCCACGAGATTCGGCCATTAAAATCCCTTTGCAGAAATCAGAGGACGATGTTAAGCAGAATTCATTTTTGCTAAATAATACTTGGTCTTTCCATGTATGCTGGCAGGTCATGCCCCATTTAGACATACAAAGAAAAAGAATAGAGGAAACACACTAATATTATCTTTGAGAACTCATATTTGCAACAATGGCTACTGCATTACATGTTTATTAGCCATTGTATCTTTTTGTTTGCAGATCATCCATGTAAGCTGGAAATAAGCTTCTGAAATCTATGCTAAAATGTTTAATCTTCCATTTCAAGTATATTATGCATGACAATCCACGCAATGCGCAAGTAAAAGTCTAGTTACCTGGATATCAGATGTACTGGCACTAGAATACATGGCAGGTAAAGCAACCACTCAACGAGCCTCCTGGACGAGTCCTACGGAATATCAGAGCCTTGTGGGAAGTCCTAGAGACTTGGTGAACCTGCCTGGACAAAACAGAGCTCCGCATTTCTTGGGCTCTCTTCTGAGCAGACCGAAGCTTTTTCATAATCTTATCCATGGACAATGATCTCTTTTTTTCCAGCTTCATCTGCAGTTTTCCAAAAGATATTAAGTAGGAGCTCAAGGACCTAATGTGCTGCCTTCAGAGACTGAGATGCCTAGTAGTAAACAGGGTAAATTCAGATAGCACGGCAGAGAAAAAGGAAATACTCCACTAAATTCCTTCCCCCATCAGTCAATACGTGATGGTACAAATTTGATGGTTGCATTTACTAATTTACTTGCTCGTGACCATTTCTAGTTATCAGTCATCTAGATCATAACTGCCAAAATATCGTACAAGATTTTCTTGACTACCATCTAGCTCCAAGCTTCTGTCAGCAAAATAAAACCAACATAGAGCAGGTTGCAGGAGAACAGTCATAGAAGACTTATAGCTTACTCTGTCTAAGACAATGAAATGGAATGCAGGGACATTTAACATTGGGAATCAAGCAACTAAACAGTACCTCTAGTTTCCGAATTGCTGCCTCAGCTTTAGCCTTCTGCAGGTTCTCCCATGCGGTAATTTTTGCTTCCTCTCTTTTAACCCTGCATATGAGAGAAAATCAAACATAAAGTTCTGATTAAAGATCTTAAGACTTTAAGACTGTCATACTTGGCATGTGGTTTAGAACATGAAAGAATCAATAACCAAATTGGCCAGCCAACAAAGCAGACAGAATTGGGAGGAAATCCAATGAACAGTTGGCAGTCTACTTAAATACTTAAGAGTAACTGTCTCTTCATAGACAATTATAGACAATGTGTGACTGATCTTTCTTAAAAGAGATAATCAGGCTTAAGCAGAGGGCAGTGAACTCCACTGGAATCACAGTAATAACCTTTTAGGTTACCTTTTGATAAAAAATCCGCCCAGTGACATTAAAAAGTACACTATCAGAAATGAAAATGACACTACTATGAGAGAAATTGAAAGGAAGACTATCTCCTGTCGTCTGACAATAGCAGTGTCCACTTGACTATCTCTAAAGAGAGTATATCTGCTGGGATGTGCAACCTTTACGACCGTAATTTAGTAGAGGTAGCATAGATTTATAAAAAGGCCAGCCCATTCATCCTAATGGATCTTCAAATCCCCAATAGAGGAGTCAATCGGTTACTCTGTCTTGGAGCAACTGAAAACTAAAATAAACTCCTGAGTCCTGCATAAGATGCAGAACACCTTAGGAAATTGCACATACGTACTTTGAAACGCTCTTGACTGTGTCCGAGATATCCCATGCTGAAGATTGTGCTTCCATATCTTTCTTTTTCCAATCATCACTGTTTCCTGAGCCCTTCCCTGAAATTCGGTATCTATTTTTCTTGGACCACCGAGTGATCATGACCCGTTCATCCACCTGCACATCCTTTACTTCCGTCTTGGAGGAATTTCCACCAGGCAGTTCCACGATAGATAAGGCCGACGGAGGGGATGTGGCAAAAGAGAGTGTTTGTTTGGGAGACGAGCAAGTACTTCCCTCTGGGCTCATCTGGGTTGCCATATCCCTTCTTGAAACAGCACGAGATATGTCTGTGGCAGCATCCTTTAGCTGATTGAGTTTTTCATCTACGTGTCATCCAAGAGATAAAAATAAGAGGATCAAACACACGAGTTGCCTGAACAAAGTACATTTAAGATCTCTAGATTTAGATTGTCTCTGCATTCAAGCTCAAGAAAAGCTCAAGGAAATGCTTGAAGAAAACTGCATATTACATGCTTTAACCATCCGAAGACGAACTCCAAACAACTTGCGTAAACAACCAACCCCACCCCAAAAAAAAAAAAAAAAAAAAAAAAATCACCCATTTCAAGTCATAGATAATCCATAGAACAAAGACATATATAGATCCAGAATGAGAAGGCATTAGTCAGATACGAGGAGGAGGTACTCCAGTTACCAAATATACACATACTTTGTAAGAACTTATTTGTATCAGATGATTAAAAGTAAAGTATGAGATTTGCAATACTAATTTCCAGAAGCAGCACTCCTTATATTTGCTCTGTCGTGTTGGTCATACATAATCAGGAAATCAAATTGTTGGCACGGTATGCCTACAAATTTCTTCCTAACTGATCTCCATAACAGAATAAACTCTCGACATAACAACTAAAATTCAATCTAGAGGTACGATCTAACTGACCTTGGAGACCAACGCTGGATGACTGACTCAGAAGCTCAGAGCATCCATGGACACTAACTGATCGCCCCATGCAGGGCTCTCCACGGACTGCAAATTCTCCAATTTCAGCAGCAGAATTTCGAAAGCCATCAGCGGCTCTGACTTCAGCTGAAAATGGAGATCCTGCCATGTAGTTCTTGATGTTTCCCCCTTCAAACATAGGCATTGCAGGGGAATACAGTGAGTAGTATGCAATTCCTGGCGGTCCAAGTGGTCCACTCTTCGATTTGGGTCTCCTCTGGGGTTGCGGAACTGATGGCCTAGAACCACCATCTCCAGACACGGGACTAAAAATCCACCTCTCTGCATCTTCCCACTTCGATGGCAATGTCCTGCCATTATTGAAAGGCAAAAACCCAGCGTTTGCATTCCGCATGCCAGCGCTGGACTGCAGGGGGACTCTCTCCGAGCTCCAACCCTTCTGCAGTCCAACATTGGCATGACGGTAATTTGGGGTACCCGGGCTTGGAAATGTACCGGACTGACGAGTCGCCATGGAACTCTTCTTCACAGCTTCCAATCGAGGGGAAGAAGCAGTGGGATTGTTGAAATCGACGGAAGCAGGTCTTCTCTTATCTGATTTCCTCGACAGAGCTTCTGCTCTGGATCTCCTCTCTTGACATTCTACACATGATCACCGGCCAAAATCATACAAAATTCTTAACCATCATAAGCTATTAAGAACCAAAAAAATAAAAATAAAAATAAAAATCTTCACCGCACCTTTGAGAGCAAGAGAAAAGGAGCTTCTAGCAGAATCTATGGTATGATTATTGTCCTCAACATCACCATCCTCGTCCTGTATCCGAACTGCATATAAAACAGTTAGTGAGATTGGAGACTGCGAGAGCGTCACTCAATTGGAAATTGGAAGAAGCTGTCGTTTTCCTGAAAACTCCTTTTCCTCTCTCCCTCCCTCCCTCTCTCCCTAACTCTGACACATGCTAATGATAAGCAAAGATACCTTTAGCTTTATCTGCTTTTCGAGAGAGACGGCTGTGCTTATGTACTGCTGGTTTGTTTGGATTTGAATTTGGATCTGGATCTGGACCACTCGAGCTATCGCGCTCGCGCCCTGCCAAATGCTGCGAGAGAACAACCAGATTTTGCACCTCGCATCAGACACGCTCAAACAACCAGATTCACATGCCGAACTCACACAAAAAGACGTCATTTCCGGTTTCGTGCGCCGGCACTGACATTCACACACATCCTCGTGACGCATTTCCGATTCTCTCTCCATCTCTCGATTAAAGCTCAAGCTCAAGCTCAAACTCCTCGCTCTCTTCTTTTTTCCTTTATCAATTTTTTCATCCGTTTCAATCGTTCGGCGAGAAAAATCGACGCAAAAAGAACTGTAAACACATTCCTAGGAACACAGAGCACGCGCTCGCGCGACGCCGATCCCGGACAAAACGCAAGCAGAAACCGATCGAAGAACTCGATCGGCACTGCTCACGAATGCAGAAACGCTAAGGAACTCGAGCCAAAAAAAGCCGCCGGAAGCGAAGCGATCGGATTACCAGGGAGATCTCGGAGGCGAGGGAGTCGCGGTCGTGGGCGTCGGACGCGAACGAGCAGCGGTCGACGCTGGCGGAGGCGGAGGAGAAGAGGCTGAAGTTGGACTCGAGCGTGAAGATCACGGAGTCGGGGCTGGCGTCGCGCGGCGCCGCCCCGAAAGCTCCCAGCTCCACCATTTCGCCCTTCGCCTTGCTCCGACAAACCACCAGACGCCGCGGCAACGCTACTCGCGAAGCAGCAGCAGCAGCACCGCCGCCATGCGAGAGAGATCGATCTCTTCTTCTTCTTCTTCTTCTTCTTCTTCTTCTTCTTCTTCCTTCGCTAGCTAGCTGCTCCGCATCTGCTGCATCAATGGCGGACACTGAAGATCTCTGAAACGCATTTATTTATATATTCACGTGCGCTTCGGATGTAGCGTTCCGTCCGTATGAGCGTGCATGTGAGATTTTGAAGGGAGCTGAAAATGGAGCAGCAGAAAGAGACACGGAGCAGAGTAAAAATAACTGTGGGAATGGGAGTGGGAGTGATTATTTCCGCGCAATTTTTTTTTTTTTTTTTTTTGTATTTTTGCAGTTTCCGCCTTATTCGGTTATTAAATTAATTTAACCGGAGTTTTAACGAACTGGAAGTGGCCCCCGGGGGGGCTAAATTCGAATTAGGGGAGTTTCGTGGGGACCTTTGGAGAAATAATTTAAAATGATTAGTGGGGGGGTTTGCTTCTTTTGATGGTAAGCTTCCTTTTTCCGTTTTTTCGAAAGACTTTCGTTTCGTTGGATTTGACTATGAGATTTGAGCCTCGGACGGGGAGCGGGGGATGAGGGACAATGACGGTAGGGCCCCCGAGTAATTGCGCTTGGATTTTAGATGTCAGCTTGGGCACGTGGGGGTAACAGCGACCTTTTGCGCCACCGACTTCGGCTTCGTACGGACGTTGATTGTTCCCTTCTTCTTTTGTGTTTTCTTTTCTCGGCCGTGCAATTTTATTTTGCCATTTTGAAATTCCTTTTCCGCAAGAGTGAATTCTTTTATTGCGAGAATATGTTTTTTCCATGTGTTTGTTTTTTTTTTTGAAATGTCATACGCGATAATGACGCAAGGGAAGGAGATTCTCGACTATTAAAGAACTAAGGAAGGACGTGTCATTCCAAGAGATTTTATTAAACCTACATAATAGTTATGTAGGTTGATTTTCTCTACCCTATTAAAAAATTTAAAAAAAAAACAAAACCAATTCGAAGATATACATTCTCTTTGTGAGAAGAGATCATTCGAATGTATAAAAATAAATACGGTATTTGTATATGAATACCTACGTCGTTACATTTTATTTAAGATTAGAAATCGGTGTAATTGGATCCACTTTTAAATACATCTCCTTATTTGAGATCTTATTCAACTCTTTTGACTTATATTGAATTGAACTGATAAATAGGTTTAATTGTCCATCATGCGATGGCTGGCTGCCATCTCCTCTATACTCCTAACCAAGGGAGTGAATGATAGCCATTTTGTTTCAAAAATAAGTTATGGAAGAGAAATAGATTTTTTAGTTATTTTTTAAAAGTTTTAAAAAAAAATAACCTTTTTAATAACGACAAAAAAATTATATTCTAAAAATAGAAATTTATTTGATAACGATATAAAATTTTTTCTTTTCGGACAGCGGGCGGCGATCAACGACCACTGTCGGCCTGCAATCGGCGATCGATGGTGGCCAATGACCGGCAATCAACGTAAGCGGTGATCGCGCGGCGTGACGAGAGACCAATGGTGGCAACGGCCGTAGCGAGCAACCAATGGATAGTGGTCGATGGCGATGGATGAAGGACCGATTGACGAACGATGAGAAGAAATTTTATTTCTCATTTTATTGAGAAATAGAGAAATATAAAAATTTCTACTTCGATTTCTATTCCAAACCTATTTACAGAAACAATAATTTATTTCATAAATAGAAAAATTGAATAGATTTATCAAATGGATTTTATTTCAAAAACAAGTTTAGAATAGAAAAATTATTTATAACAGAAATTGCAGTTTGTTATGCATCCCTCGAGTCTCCTATCTTGAAGAAGAAGACTTTGTGCACATCATTTCCTCAAGCTCGCCATCAGATCACCCGACGAGTTGTCGTGGTCGTCACACACGACCGTCCATCATCGTTTCACAAGTCGTCGTCGTCGTCGTCCAAATGCAAGCTGTGGCCGTCCCATCTCATCTCTTACCTAATACTATCATAGACCCTTAAGAGATAGAGATCTCGAGACAGTGATCGCCCCACCCCCCCTCGAGTGACCACCGCGAATTTGTCCCATGCCCTTGGGCAACACCACAGCCTGTGGCTGCCGTGCCCGCTTCTCTCTATCCCTTTCTCTCTCCAATGCCTTTCTTTTGTTTTTTTTTTTTTTGTTTTTAACTTCTTGATGCAGCGCCACATGAAAAATCCAAACGCAACATAATAATGCACGACGTATAATCCGATGCCCGACTCAGCACTCCAACTACTGATTAATAGTGGACGGTCAAAAAATGCGGTCCCGTTTTGAAAACGGTAAAAAGAGCGGAGCCACGATTTGAATTCCGAGCAAAAAAGCACGATGATGAACAGTCGACAGTATTCCTTCCTTTCAACGGAATTTGGTGGCAATAACGATGCTTAAGTCGACATCCGACATCTCACCGACTCGATTCAAACGAGCAATCATGGCTTGTTGCCCCATCTCCGGAGGAATTTAGGAACCGTTTCCATCGGCCAAAAAGCGTCGAAGAACTTGTCAAAAGTACCTGTGCCTTTTCTCTCGCCCTTTCGATTTTAATAATGACGAGCCCCACCGGGCCCCGGAAGGAACCGGCAAAAGGACGGGGGCCTGCTTTGGGTACCGCATCCTTCTGTCTCCATGAAAAGTGCCGTCGGACATGGGGCAAAGCTGGCTTTGAGCCAATCAATCGGGGGAGAGGGAAGGATTTCTTGCCGATCTTGTGCGTTTGCATCTTTTATTCGTTCTCTTTTGCTCGCGACAGCATTGAATTTCTCTACTAGGTTTTTGTCCCGGAAAAAAAGGGGAAAAAAATGAACAATCCTATGATTCGGATCCAGCATAAAAAGATTTTTGACTAGGATGGGTGTTCCCAATTGGGCGAGGATTAAGTGCTGCTCGAGCGGAAGTTGTTGGCTGCTGCTCATTAGGTGTCGTCGTCTTTATTGGGATTTTCCATCATATGTTTGTGCACCTACTCATACAAAATCCATTTACAAAAACACCCAAGAACCTTAGGGCCTTTTGTTAATGTTCCCATTTCTTTATTTTTCTGCTTTTTTGTTTTTCTGAACATAAAAAATAGAAATCCATTTGGTAATATCAATTAATTTTTCCATTCTCCATAATAAAAAAATAGCTGAGAAATAGAAATAAGAAATATAAAAAAATAACTTCTTATTTCCATAAAACAATTTTAGAAAAAAGTCTTATTTTATTTTATTTTTTCTTTTCTTCTTATTCTTGCCGTCCTTCACCCCCACCATTCGCCATTGCCACCTCTAGTCATTGGCTGCCAAGAAGAAAAAAGGAAAAAAGAAAAATCTCAAAAAAATATTAAAACTTAAAAAAAAAATCTACATTACAAAAAAAAAATTGTGGGTCATATTAAATGTATTTTTATTCTTTTTATATTCTAAGAATATAAATTTTATATGATTATCAAATGTATTTTTTACTCAAAAATTGTTATAGGAATAAAAACAAAAAAATATTTATAAAAAAATTATTTTTTAAAATAAAAATATTATTAAACATCCTTAATTTCTTGAAAAATGCCCAAACAAAAGTGGATGTGATCATGAGTCAATCCATACGCTCAAAAAGCCATTTGACATTTCAAAAGTTGATGTGATCATGAGTCATGTCCATCTCAAAATCGCCACTTTGCATCAAATAAATAGACAGATGAATAATGGCAAGCCCTACTAATTGCTCTATGCACATCATGCCATTACTGTTAAGAGTGAGTGGTTTAACGTTTGGTTGCCACTCAGAACTTCAAATTTACCTATTAGAACAAGTTCTTTTATTTTTACAAATTATAAATTATCTTACATATTTTAGAATTTAAACCCATCATCTCACAAATCTCAAGTTATATCCAAGTTTTACCTATATTATTTAGTAAATAATCATAATAATTAATCATTTTTAATGATCATCACTTGTTACTATAATTTATTTTATATTAATTTATGTTTAGACATACGTGAAAAATATGAAAGATTTATAAAGCAAAAATGTTAATCATAAAATAAAAACTATTTCAAATTATATACTCATTATTGAACACCATGAAATACGTATGATTGCATAAAGATATAAAAGAAGAAAAACATCAACACTTATTTCAAGTTCCAAGGTTTTGCCTACTTAAAACTTGAAACCTACGTGTCGAAATAAACCTGAAACCAACTTTATGTATATTGAAATTTGAAACCAAATATGTTTTTACCCGTCTGGTTCTTCGATTACCATGTTTCCTACTAATTAGCAAAATTTTTCCCTATAACCATGTTTACTACTAATTATTGCAAAATTAGCTAATTCCTTATTGAAAGAAGGATCCCGATTAGAGTGATTTAGTTTTTGCCAATGTCATCCCGACAACAACACCTAAAAGGACTCGCCCGGGCATGACTTTTTGGTCACCACAAGTGCACATGGTTGCTAGTACCCCTATCCTAAGGCTAACAAAGATTTTTCTCGGACACGATCTTAGTGAGATCACATCTCATTAACTCCACCTTTCTCTCCTTCTCTGTCCTGTAATAGTACCCCACGCTCGCAATCATCCGTCGTGCTTCGAACGTGCTTTTGCTTCAATTCCATTGTTTGCTTATTTGTCTCGCCTTATGCACCCACGCGCGAGCATGATCATGTTCTTGCCAAGCCAAAAAAAACAAACATAGCAAAGAAAGAATCACATGAAGAAATCTGATGGATTTTGTTCTGTAATCAAGAAATAGACTAGCGCACACGGAATAATCCTAAAAAGACATGGGACAGCTGGTTTCTCGTGAAATTGTTTAGCGAGATCATCATTTGCCTTCCTTTTTTTTTCCCCTATAGGATTTGTCAATCTTCCACACGAATAGACACGATTCTTTGACAAATGTAAGAAAGGGACGAATTCAACGCAGATGAGTTTTTTTTTTTTTTTTTTTTAATATTGTCGCTAAAATAAAATAGTTTTTCTCAAATACGATAAGAAAAATTACAAAATACAAATTCATCCTAAAAAAGTATGGGCCAACTCCCTAAAAACCCCCGAACTAATTATTTAACCACCCAAATCAATACATTAACATAAACTAATTTTTTAACAAAAAAATATAAATCAATACATTTATAATAAATTTACTTTTTGTTAATTTTCATTAAATTGAATTAATGTGACAAAAAATCACAAAATGTTACAAAAAATCACAAGTCGATACATCTGTGACAAAAAAAAATAAAACTTTAAACTAGTATATTCATCAACTATCACATGTCATCTCACTTAATAGTTTGACAATAATTAAGAAAAATTAATGGAGAGCAAATTTGTCATATGTATATCGATTTGAGATTTTTAGTAGTAAAATAATTAATAGTAAATTTGTCACATGTTCATAGATTTGGATTTTTTTATGTTATTAACCTTTTTAGGAAAATATTCTACCAAAAAAAAACCTTTTAGGAAAAGAGGTCATAGAAATATTAATGTTGGCAATGAAAGCAGTGCTAATGGGACACTAAATCATTGAAATTTAAAGAAAAAAGAGAAAAACATATTGCCTCGTGCGAACGAAATAGGAGAGGAGAGGCTGATATGTCGGAGTAATTTAAGGGTGGCAGGTGTCAGATGTACAGCCTGGACTATTTCCTGGTCAGTCTAACACTTGTTATACTTTACCCGGAATCAAGTATTTGGTTTATAAAAGAGTAATATATTATTATCGCTACAAACAATGTCATTGATGATCTTGTTGATAGAGTAGAGTGTATTTAGTAACTTATTTTAGAGGATGATATTACAAACAAGAAACCCACTAGTCTCTTTTAATTGTACAAAGTGTATTTTCAAAAGCTAGTTTTCCTCACTTTTATTGGTTTCTAATTGTCAGAAAAATTCTCTCTTGTTCATTATATGAATGGGTTTAATTTTCCAGTTTTAACAAAAAGGAAAAATATGTTGATACTCGCGTGAATAGGTTTGGATCAAATCAAATGTAATGTTGGATTTCCTACCAATCTTGTACATACACCACACGTAAGTGAGGCTTGGAAATTATCTTCTAGGCTCATGAATTTCACATTGAAAATTTCACAAGATCTTTTACAAACAATTTTATAAAAATGCTGGTTCACCTCTATCAATTCCTACTTTGGTTGATCACTAGGAACAAGTTACCGATACAGGTTTTGCTTCTTACCTATGATTGTATCTTGATTGTGAATTGTCCATTTTGTTCTTGTTGTCCGGACTCAGTCAACCATCTATTTTTTGGGTGTTCCATTCCTGTCGCTCTAGCCACTTTTTGGGTTTCTAGATTCAATTTTGCTTGGACGAACAAATCTTGGGTAGATAACCTACACTAGGTGATCAAGTATTTATCTAAGAATTCTTTCTGTTCTACCCTTGGCCAGTTTGCTTTTGCAACCTTATGCAACATCATTTGAAAGAAGTGGAATAATATTATCTTCAAGGGTAGGCCACCATCTCTCTCAATAATGAAGGTGCGATTGGGGAAGGTTGTCAGAGACAAAGCGTTGTTTTTAAACACGTCCCTCCCAACACCACGAATCGTAGGTTGTTGCATTACTGGTCTATAAACCCTTCCATTTTGGTAGACTGGTCACTCACCTACCAATCTTACCATGGGGTTTTTCACTCTGCACTTGTGTTGTTCTCTTTGCTCCTTATGTAGACCGTTTGGTTTGCTTTTGCTGCTATTTTAGCTTTCCTCTACTCATGTGCAAGTGATCTTGTTTACCTTGGCACTCTTCTACTTACTTTGATTGTTCTTGTCCTCACAAATGTAAGTTTTTGGTGCCGAGTTCTTATTATATAACTTCTTGTTTCTCTTTGGCTTTAGTTAATATTCTTACCATTTGCCAATATATTTATAAAAACAAGTCTCCATTATCAATCAAATCAAATGCAGCTCAGCCCAAGAAAGTCTAATTATTTCACATCAGTTGTATAAACTCATTTCTTTTAAACCAAATAACCTCATATAAGTTTTCACCACTTAAAAATACTTATTTTTTTTATGTTTTTCGTGAATTTTTTTTCTGATGGGCTTACATTTTTTAGGTTGTCGGTCGGGCAGTGTCTCGACTACATTACTATTGGCTATGTACTATATGGTCACTGAATTACAGCATGCAACGTAATGCTTTTTTTTTTTTTATATATCATAGTACTTTTTTTTGTCAGAATATACCATGGTACATGTACGTCGAATGATAAATGGGGTCACAATTAATGCCGGGCAAAAGCGAGAGCCATTTGGCAATCTGGCAGGTGGAGAGGTACCTGAGTCACAGGTGATGGCAGAAGGGGCTTTAGACTATTTCTCTGACTTTCTTGCCCCGCACGTGACCTGTCTTATTTTCAGTTTTTTTCGTTCGTAAATGCACGTGCTAGAGATTTTTCTCTTTCAGCAAAAGAATAGCGCAACAAATTATTGAAATGGATTTACAAAATTATTGTGCCAAACTCGAATTATATTTTCGACAACGCATACTTGTTTAGATATAAAAAGGTTTGTGCTAATCCTAATTAGGGAAATAAAAGATGTGCGAGCGTGATGTTGCTTTGCTCCATGTGCATGTACAAGTGTTTAAGTTAATTAAGTGGTTTTTAAAATTATTTATTAAATAGACCTAAAAATTTATAGAATAGGTGAGGCAAAACCCATACCCGAAGGATCAAGATGAAGAAGTATTTAGAACTCAACATGCCGATCTTAGAAAAATACTTGACTCTCAAAATCGTAGAGTTGGATTATATACTAAACCGTTAGCTTTGAAAAAAACTTAATTGAGTGGCTTTTATTTGTTCCACAAATATTAAGTTCCAACAATATCACATAAAAATGTAGCTGACAATGATTGCCCGTTTCCTCCTTATCATTGACATTTGAAAAGAAGAGAGGAGTTTGGATAGGTTCAATCTCAAATTAATCACATAGCCGGCAATTCAGGTTAGCATGTCAACATTGCGGTCATAAGGCTCTTGAATATCATCAAGATCAAAGCCTCATTAATCATAATTAATTTATGTTCAACGATACAATCATTCTTAAATCATGTTCTATTCCAATTCGGTTGTTGATCGATGAAGGCATCATAACATATCCGAAACTTCTATCTTTATCTTGCATCTCTTGTTGGGTCGATTGATTGACTCCCAAGTATTTCTTATGATTCTCCTTCACCTAAATTCCATTCCCCCAAATGCATATTCTATGGTCCAGACATGAACAAAGCTAAGATCAAAGAGGAGAGACGTCGCTTATCACTTAGCTGAAACGGACTGACGAGGGATACATCATCATTAGGTAGTCCGCCACGATCAAACCACATCAGTCCTTGGCGATTTCTAAACCACGAATTAGGTTGTTAAGTAGCCATCGCCCAACTAACGAAACCTCACCTCGTCAACTCTCAATCATCTCTTTGCTGTCTCTGTCTGTCCAACACAAAACGCATAGTGCAGAAGCCCGTTTATGAACAGATGAAACCTTGGCATATTGGTCGTTTTGCTTAAGAAATCATTTACTTAGTTTCCAAGCAGCAGCTCACTGCAGTGTCGGGTGGATCGCTAATTGTCAGGGGAGATCAAACACCCATTCGTCCCTTTGGAATGAGCAAGAGAATAAAGCCGTGTTGTGACACTCCTAGTGGACTACTTGCGCTTGGACAGAAAGACCCTATGAAACTTTAAAGTGGATAGTTTTCCCAAATTCTACGGCTTCTACAGAGTTCATGGCTCATCAAGCCCTATTAAGCATTGGGTCGACATGTCGTGTTAGCCAGAAGGAAGGGAAGAAAAAGAAAGCACCAAACCTCACCGGAACACGAACCCCGCATGTTTCTTGTGTTGTCACGGCAACAATAAAATTGAGTCCAAGAAGCATTATTTGCACTTGACAGTGCATTTTATCAGTCGTATCGGCTCACTACACAGGAAAGTCATGTAATGCAACATAAACTCTACAGAGAAGCTAAAAGGGATAATTACACAATTAGTCCATAAACTTTACTGCAATACAATCCAAGAACTTTTAACATGTTTAATGTGTTCATGAACTAAATTGAACATGTATAAAAAATTCAAGGATTGCATTAAACATATTAAAAGTTTAAAGATCACATTGTACATTGAGCTAAAGTTCATGAGCCACATTGAACAAATTAAAAATTCATGAATCATATTGCACGTTGAGTCAAAGTTTATAGATAATTTGGGCGCGTTTGGTAACGCTTCTATTTCGAAGAACAATTTTTTCTGTTTCTGTTCTCGAAAATAATTTCTAAGCAAAGAACATGTTTGGTAACTTCCCAAAATTTCTATTCCTAGGATAGAAATATGTTTGGTAAAATTCTTAGATTTTTTTTTATTTCTTTTAATTTTTAATTCTTTTATTATTTTTTATTATTTTTTCTTACTTTTTCCTTTTTCTTTTTCTCTTTGGCCGACGTCCGGCGAACTTGCGAAGCCTGACTTGGCCCTCGTGAGGCTCGGCCTCACTAGATTTGGGCAAGGCCGAGCCTTGCCGATGGCCAACCGCCGGCGAGGCCAAGCCTTGCCGATGGCTAGGCAAGCTCGAGCCTTGCCGTGCTTCACCCAGCCATGACAAGGCTTGGGCGGATGAGCCTCACTGTGATTCGGCGTCTCCTGGGGCCGGCGATGCTCCGATGAGGTCATCAGCTCTCGTTTAGGTGGTCATTAGCCATCAAATTTTTCAAGAACTAGGACCAATTATGTACAAAGATTTAGCAGAACATCAGTTGATCATCTTTTCAAATCAACACTTCTGCCATAAGACATCAATAACTCCGAAAAAAAAAGGGTTCTGATAACTGTATATGCTAATGATCTAAAGAAGAAACACTCATCTTCGTATGGTACATTAATAAACCATCTCAAAACTATTTTTTGCAGGCCTCCGTGTTGCTGAAGTAAGCAGTTACTGCCTTTAGCTTACCATTTAAGTAGTTCTTCTCGACCTGAGATCGGGGAACGTATGAGAAGAAAGAGAGCATAAAACATTCCATCAGACTCTACATGAAATCAACAACAATTCCTTCCCCTTAAAACCAATCCATTAATCAAACCTAAGTGTGAAACCACAAAGTAAACCCAAAAGAAAAGGAGCATAACCAATGTTCATAAGCTGTGGTGTGAAGCCGGAGGGAAGAACGATATCATCTCCAAGAGATGCATGGGACAAAGAGAAAAGATTTGCTTGGTGATCTCTTTACAAGTCCATAAAACCGGGTAAAGAGAAAGCATGTGGCACTTCAAGAAACTCTTCATATTTTCTCTGGAAACAGTTTGCCAACCAAAAAAAAAAAAACAGAGAGAGAGAGAGAGAGAATAATCCAATTCCCCATGCAAACACACATAAAGCCTATTGTGGAGTAAAGTCTTCCTCTCCCATCGCAGTAACATGACACAGAGAAATTAAGCAAATGAGATATTCCTCTCAGGAACAGACATATATTCCTCTCAGGAACAGACATCCTATGCAAATTTGCTTGTATTGTCTAAACATGTATGACATCCATAAGCACCATCTTAGATATCCATGTCAGGAAGAACATTTGATGCTGTCAATTGTTTACTATTAATATGAGCCCAAGATTTTTCAGAAAAGAGATGCATGATTAAACCCCCCCCCCCCCCCAAAAAAAAAAAAAAAAAAAAAAAAAAAAACACAAAAAAGAGAAATTATTTGTCACGAAATTTTATACTGATCTTATAAGGTACTGAGCATCCTGGGTTTTAGTCTTAACAAAGCCCCTTTGCTTAGAAATGCATCCTGACATAACCAAGAGTGCATAAAAGAAATGGAATTACCTCCAATGACCATGGAGGTTGAACGGAGAGAGAGATCTCAGCTAATTGGTGCAGATCAACATTTTTTGGGAGGAACATGACCACTTTGGGAGCAATTTCCCTGGCAATGTTAAATAGGAAGAATCTGCAGAGTACATATTAATGCAACAAAGTTAATTATCAGCCTCAAAGGTGCAAAAAGAAGTCAAAGATAACAATGATACTCATAGTAGTCAAAACATAGCAGGTTCAATTTGCTTCGAAGGATTAACCACTCACCCATCATGTGGCTTGAGCATGGTCTTCATGTTGTATTTCTTTACTTTGGTATAACCAGGACCACCCCAGGGAGGTGACAAGAAGACAGTATCTGCCTGTGATAGAAGAGTAAAACATAACTATAAGAATGCAGAAGGATAAACATGTCAAAGTAATTAATACCGAATCCATTAGATTTACATTATATTTTAATGCTCATACAGGGTCCTTGTAAATTCTTAACATTGAGAGACTGAGCAAAATGTATTACTAATTGGCTAGAGAAAAGCAAGATGCATAACCAAAGTCAAAGTTAATCCCATTTGGTTTTGGCCACTAATTGAGGATTATATAGTTTACATAGAAAAGGGGAGGAAAGCTCCTCGTCACAGGAAATAGAGTAGAAAAAAAAAATTGTGATTTCAGTCTCAAGAAGAATAAGACAAACACATTAAGACTTCAAGAATTGGAAGCGATAACTGTCATACATCTTGTATCCTTTGAAGCAATAATGTGCACTAAAGACATGAAGGCATTCATTTGATGATTGTAAGATAGAAAACAACATCGATGAGACAATTTGCCACATCCATACATAGGGCAAGACCACAGACTTCTCAGTACCTTCAATTTTGGCGCCAAAATGAAGAAGTCTCCTCTTATAAAATCTATTCCACCATCAACTTCATATATGCCAGCATTATGGTGTGCATATTCAATCTTCTTTGGATCGATGTCAACTGCTATTACGTGTCTACACCTGAATGCATAACAACAAAAGTGAAGGGTAAGTATGTTCATGATTGCATACAAGGTTGCACATAGTAGATGAAAGACCATAAGCCCACTTGACCATAACAGCATCAAGGTTCTCATCCGAATAGTAACAAGGATAAGAACTGAAACGAGACAAATGGAAAAACTCATGATCTGTTTATTCTTCTTAATTGCAGGTCATTGCAGATGCTTTTACCAGAAATTATGTTCCGGCAAAGGCATCATGAGGCAAATTTCTGTTCAAACAGTTTCTAAGGGATACATCAACTCCAAGAATTTACCATTCTATCTCTTCCTGGAATTTATTTTGGATGTATTTGCTGGAGATCTATGCAATGGCTTTTGCATGAATGGCTCAATGTCTGCACATCTACATCTTGATCAGGCTATGGATAAACTCACATTTGTTTCAACAAGGTAAATTTCTAAGGTTCGGATGCATCTTATCTACCAAAAGAAAGAAACTCTTAATGACTCTGGCTCTAAAAACTTAAAGAACTTAAAGAACACAAATGACAAGATGATTGCACACAAGTATGGTATGAGTGTGGTGGTGTAAATTACAATTTCACCCAATACAACGACGGTGAAGTCTTATCAAGGTCTTAGGAAATCTGAAAATAAGCAAATCTTACACAAAAGAGGTCTATTGTAGTGTATGAGGAATCACAAGCTCTCCCAAAAGGTACCATGGGTTTCCTTGCCATACAGGAAAATTGGAGACTAGTGTTACAGGCGATAATTCTCTTTCAGCTGAAAGATTTGCCTTCTCCTAATCAACCACCTAATCCAGAACCAGACTATATTTCACTCATACAAATAAATTCGTATATCTTCAACCAGAAACACGCAGAAAAGAAAGGGGTTCTTACATTCGTGCAAATTGGATAGCATTCCCACCGACTCCTGTGAAACCATCCACTATAATCCCACCACCACAACGAACTGCAAGATGCCTAGCAATAGACTGAGGAGTAACAGAAAACCATCCTTCCTCATCCATTTTGATACCTTCATCAAATCTTGAAAAGAGGAGATACCTCTGAAACCAATATTTTTCAATGACAGTGCAGTACTCTTTACTCAAAGGAGAGCTCAGGTCTGCAAGATGCAAATGTTCATCGTAAGGATATCAATTAAACAACGACAAGCCCCTATTAGCCTAAACATTCTGTAGGGAAAGTAGTGAAGAAACTTATCATGTCAATTTTTAAAATGTGTTAAATACTGAAGTCAAAATGGAACGCAAGTTGAATAACATAGCGGATTACAAAATGAGTGGAAAACTGCTCACTTCTCCGAAAAAAAAAAAAAAAAAACAAACTGAGATCAGTGAGAAGATCAACTCTTTTCATACAGATTATACCACATCCTTCTAATGACATCTCAATTATTTATATAAGTAATGAGGATGTACAAATTGAAATATCAGCACCAAGCTGAAGGCAAGGATTATTCCAGTTTCGCACAGGTTCAACCCCCTAATTTCTAAAAACTATATGCCGATCTAGTCTCATTAACCTATCGGCCTCTATAACCTATCAGGGACCTATCATTTACACATCTTATAAAACAAATAGCACTAACCAGTATCAAAATAATGATTCAGACAGAAGGAACAGAAAGCGAATATAAGTTGAAGAACCTTCTTTGACATGCGATGACTTCCTCTGAATCCTTTTTCTTGCATCCATTTTCCTTTGGCTCGTATGAGAGCCACACAGAGAATCCAAGTTATCTAGAGAATCCCCAACTTCCAGCAGTAAATTATTCTCCTCAAGAGATATTTCTGTCGGGCTACTCATCATACTGCAAGAAGAGAGAGATATAAGATGTTAAAACGGACAATCATCAATATGATGTAATCAAGTAATTTGTATTGACTAGTAACGTTTTATATTTGAGACAATCAAAATGGGTCACCAAGGCAAGCCCATCAGTCACAAAATATTTGGAACACTTAAAATGAACTCTATAATAGACATGATTCTATCGCACCAAGTACCATACAAATGTAAAACTCCTTAAGTTTTTAAAACTAGCGTAATAACTAGGATGAGTAGATATCATGAAGCCATTCTGTCATATTCTAGACAGAGTCACACTCTATTTTCGACAAAGGATTTGCATTTCAGCACAGAGGTCAAAGGTTTGAATATCAATGTTTTCTCTTATTTTTGTTCTGTCTAATTTTTATGTTATCACGTTCCCACCTCAAGTTAATTATTTGATGTGCTTATGTCCCCACCCCATGTGACACGAGTAACCCAACTTAAGAGCAAGGGAAAGCATTGACATGCTAAAAATTGTGGGGCTGTTTCATCACCTTAGTACCATTTGGTCAAAGATTCCAAAAAGATATATGCGCTACCTGATTAACTTCCTGTGAAATAAGTTTCAAAAATGTCTTGTAAAACCCCATCATTATACAGTTTATCTTTGTAGCTATGTGGATTTACCATTCTGTTATGGTTGGACAGTGCTACGATAGAGGCCTTTGTAGGCTCTGAGAATGCTCCTCACGACAAAAGAATTAAATGCCAAAATTCTTGAATTTTCTGGGAGTAGGTGGAGCCTTATACATGAAACATGGTAATATGTAACACGGCATGAGGATGTAACCACAATAAATAAACAGTTGAAGCACAATAAGAAAGATAGGAAAACAAACTAAATAACAATAAGAGGAAATAATGTTATTCAAACATTTGACTTACTTTTGGATGCCATGCTAGACAAACCATTTGTGGTAAAACCTAAGTAGAGCATTAGGAAAAAGTCTGCCAAAGTATTTCTATCATATATCACAACTTAGGGCTGCTTAATTAACAGGTCAGATAGTACATGATGAATAAGAAAAAAAAATCTCCACATCATATCATGACTTGAAATAAGTAAGCTACTAACTATTAACTCTCACATAAAAAATTTCTTCCATTCGGAGAGCACAACCTCTGAAATGGCTTATTCTAGATGAGTATGTTGCAACAATGATCTTTAAGACAGTAATAATCGCTATTTTACCTCAAATCACCTAGTCTTCGTGAAGTGGCATCTTCTTCACAATCTTTCAGGTTGACAGAATCACCTTCACCAACTGGTTGACCAAGTGAATTATGATGATCCACAAAGTCCTTTAATGAATCTACTGTATGCTGAGAAACACAAGTATCTTGTGGTAATGAACAAACACTAGAAATTGATGGACCAAGATCTTGCTTAGTCAGCTCAACAAGTGTAGCATTGGACTCTGGGTTCTCAATAAATTCTGCCTCTACAGCGTCCATCCCAGGAGGTGGAAACCACGTTGAAACCTGGGTTATACTATTATAATAGTAATTTCTCTGATAGAAAGAGTCCCAGCACACAATCCAGTCTCTACATGAGTTGACATTACTGCTTTGTTCCTGTTGAAGAACCTCTGTTCCTTGGCCAATGGCAACATCTTCCAATGACTGATGGATCTCATAACTGTCGCAATGTGTTGTAATAGCTTCAACATGGTTTGCGGATGAAATCTGGTCTAACAAATTGGACTCCACTAAGCTTCCACCAAGTTCTTCCCTGCCAAAATCAACAAACGCTTCAGTTGAAGGATGTTGTGAGCAAAGTCCACCTCCAGCATCAGAGTCTTTAGTGTTTGGATTAACTGTCAAGTCATACTTGGGCACATTATTAGTCAAAGCAGGGTAACAATCCAGGCAGTCAATTGCCAGATCCGATAATCCAGTACAGATTGTTTCCTTGCCGACACAGCTGATCTCAGTCAAGTCTTCTCCTTTATCAGATGTGGAACAAAAATTACTGGCATCCACTTCATTATCATAGCAAGGGATCTCATTTTGGTCCGTCACTGGCATGGAACATAACAAACCACTTGGATTTTCATGAACAACAGTTTGAGATACAACAACAGGCTCACTCACTTTCGGCAATCGAGTTCCATCATTCTCAATTCCTTCTTTTCCATAATCATTCTTCTTATGTGTTCTCTTTTTTCTCACTTTGGAAATTCCATTCTTCTTCTGAAAAAAAAAAAAAAAAAAAAAAAAACATTTCCAGCAAATCAAAGTATTAGAAGCAGCAAATGGCAAGTATTGTGATACCTTGAGGGAGAGAGAGATCAAATAGCTTATTTAACCCCTGTTAACAGGATTTATAATTTGAACAGTTCTACAATGGTTCCTCATCTAAGTACATCACTCCTCAGCATTTACTACAAATCTCTCTGTTACATAATTCAAAGGACGGGCTTTCCGACAAATATTCTCATACAACGCAAATCAACTGTTTAGCAGGCTTGTTCATTACATCTCTTGACATTGAGTTCGCATAACTTAAAGAAAGGCTAACCCCCCCCCCTCCCAAAAAAAAAAAAAAAAAAAAAAAAAAATCCCCAGAACCCTTTAGTTACTTAATTGATGGTGTATTATCATTCTTTCCAGATTTTTAAACGGTGTTAATTGCCATATTCTAAAATGCTGTCACAGTCATGACAAATCCAATTTCAACCAAAAGCAGTGACAAATCTTCAAACTTGAAGAAGAACCAAGCCAATCATAATAAATCACCGAAACCACTGATAACACAGAGATACCACCACAAGGCACTGCAACATTATCGGATTCAGAGTTTGCATCTAAAATCCTCAGTAACAGCAAATGCAAAGTGGAACAAGGAATCACCACCTTATTCGTCTGAAATGCAAGCGGAAGACCAAGCTCGCTCATCTGTCTGATGAGTTCCAAGTCCTCTGGTAAAGGACTATAATCTGGAGGGAAAAAAACAAAAAAGAAGAGAAAGCAACAGAATTTGAGCAATTTGCGATCATTGAGAAACAAGAATATCCACGACATAGCAATCTCTTCGGCCACATAGCAAGCCAGTACAAAAGGGCAACGAGGGGAAGGACAAATACTCACCCGCGCCCGTAGAGACCACGTTTGAGCCGACATTGTCGTCGCGGCGAGGTGGGTTCTGCATCGAACCCAACAAAAAAAGAAAAGATCAACATTCCCCAACTGGGTATAGTAATCAGAGAACCACGGAGACGCGGCACAGGTCAAGACCAAGACGAAAGCTTACACTAGTTTCGGTGGAAGGCGGAAGTTCTTGCGCCGTCGAAGAGCCCTGGTCCCTGGAAAGAGTAGAGCAACTCACCGTAAGACACGCGCACGCGCACGCTCACACAAACGCACACAGCGCGAGAGGGAGAGGGGGTTAGACCAGAGAAAGACGTGGGTGAGCTTGAAGAAGGAGCCGAGAGCTCTGATAGCAGGACCTTCTGCTTCGCCGTCGAGCTGGACAGTGTCCATGCCGCTCTCCGAGAAATTATACAAGAATTCAACGAAGAGAGATTTCGGTTTCGGGGAAACGGCGGGGAATCGAAGCTGAAGGGGGAATTTATAGTTGGACCTCGGCGACAGGAACATCAAAAGGAAAGGAATCTCGAATTAGACGAGGAGCTAGCCTCAGTATAGCAAATTCGAATTTTTGTCGTTATTTTTCTGCCTAGAAGTGGGGTAAAAAAAGAGAGGATGAAAACAATCATTGCGACCATCCAATATATGGAGGACGTAAAATTGCACGTGAAAATAAAATTTAGTAGTTGATTGGGTGTCTAGATTTTTCATTCAATTAAGTATCCAAATTTTTGAAATCGCAATTTAAAGGGTGCCTTCATTTGAGAATGTGAACGGTATTGGCTGACATGGGCATTGGTTTCGTTAAGTTGCCATTAAATTGTATTTGTTTCTGTCCGTGTGTCGATTGCTTCATTCTCTTTTGTTTTTTGTGCTCTCTCTCTCGTTTAGATTGCAAATTGGATCTTGGTCGATCTTTTGGCACCGCCCACCGTTGCTCAAGCGACCTTGGCACTATGACGTCACAACCGGGACTCCAATTTTGTTCTTACCGTTTGTTATAAAGGTGGAGGCCATGACCAAATGGGGTGCCATTGTTGGAGTCCCGGTACAAAATGAGCAAAATCATACCAACTGTCGATGATCACCAGGTAATCAGTTTCAGAGTTCAATTCTTGATGACCTTAGTTGCAAAAGATTGGAATCACAAATCAAACCGATTGGTTTTAAAACGGCTCATTCTTTTACTTTGGGATAAATATGAATCTTTATCATAATACATAAAATGTGCACTTCCTAACGATAACATTCTTAGATCTAAGTTCCAAAAAAAAAAAAATTCTTTGGTCAAGTAGTTATGTGATTATTCATTTTGGTTGGTGCTCGAATTGAACTGGACCGAATACCAGCTCACATTCTCAAAAGCTCACCCCAACACTTTTTTTTCTTTTATCTTGGTACAAGAAGACTCCAATGAAGACAAGGGAGAGAGAGCAATGAAGAAGCTCGAGAGGGAGAGAGAGAAAAAGGAAGGAAAAAGGGGGAAGGGAAGTTCGTGTACGTGATTGATCCGGACGCCTCAACAACCTGAATTAACACCGTTTCACAATGACGGTTGAGTAATCCAAACCTCTAATTATCTAATCAAAGGTGATGGATTTATAAGATGGGCTCAAGGCCCATCTGCTCAAGTTGGGCCCAAAAGGGCCCGACCCACGGGAATAGGGCCCGTGGAGGGGGAAGGTATAAAAGGGAGGAGAGAGAGGGAGATTACACCTGTTGGAAAAACAAACGTACGTACGTCTCCCTCTCCTTCCAACGCTCTCTTTTTCTCCCAAACGCTCAAGGCGACGCCGTTTCCCTTTTAAGGCGAATTGACATCATCGGGGCCAGAATTTCTTCCTCTTCTTCAGCGTTGGTGTTTAATCTGTGGCTAACAAGGTACGCTTGAATCCGTGGTGTGCTTTACGATCGGTGATGCGTGTTTTCCGGCTTCGTCTCCGCATTGATTTAGGGGTTCGATTCAGTGTCAAATCCGGTTTTCGGGGATCCGTTATTCCCAACATTGATATCGAGCCCTAGTTCACGTTTTTCCCGATCAATTCTGATTTTTTTTTTGATTGATTTTTCGCGAAATCACTTCGGCCGTACGGAACCGGGCGAAAATCCCGACACCCGAGCGCTTTTCGGCCTTTTTCTGAGTTTTCGTAAGTCGAAATCAAATTCTGAAGGCACTGAGAGAAGCGCGACGTCGAGACGAGTCCGGCGATGTGTCGACCGTCGCCGGAAGCCGCCGCACGCGCCCACACGCGCGGCCGGAAGGCGCTGCGCGTGGGCGCGACGCGCCTGGAAGCGCTGGCTTCGCCAGCCGCCGGCGGGCGAACCGGCACGTGCCGGTCCGCTGACCGACGCGTGCTGGCGTCACGTGATGACGTCAGTGTGACGTCATCCAACGGTCGGTAACCGTTCGGATGACGTCACGTGATGACGTCAGCGTGACGTCATGTGATGACGTCATCACCGACGACGTTTCGCCGGACGGTCACCGGCCGGCGAACCGACCCGACCGGCGACCCGACCCGACTCGCGAACGAGGCACGCCCCCCGCACGTGCTGGATGACGTCTGCGTGACGTCATCCCCGCACGCGCGAGGCACATGCGGTCGGTCCGCACGAGCGGTCCGACCGGCCCGACCGGTCCGTCCGGTCCTACCGGTCCGACCCGCGCGCCCGTTGACCGTCCCGTGGACCCGTTGACCGTTGACCGTTGACCCGAAAAAAAAAAAGGAATTTGTTTTCTTTTTCAGTCATACCTATGTGGGTTATAAGTAATCCATTTCTAATTATGCATTTGTTGCATGAATTTTGGAAAATTATGTATTTTCTCTTATATTAATTATGGATTATAAGTGATCCATTTTTAATTCGCATTTGTTGCGGGAACTATGATGCGTTATGCAAGAATACCGCAATCCCGAGAACGGATGAGGGAAATGCAAGACTTAAGAGGCGATGAAAGAGTTAGCGATTATCGGTGGCATGACGGTGATTTAGTGTCACATGTGGTCGGGTCAATCGGATGATATAGGAAATCATCCGGAATGGTTATCTTATGCCGGATTTTGAGAAGGTGCCGGCTTTGATGAACACTCTTCCACCGAATGGCAAGCGGTGTTGGATCGGCTATGGGAGGTCAACGTGGTCCCGGATTATAGGGAGGCTGGTGGAAGCTTTTGTTAGAGAGCACTATAGGATTGAGTTGGCCAAAACTTCAACCCTTAGATTGAGCGCCACATGGCGTCGAGTGAATGCGCCTTGAAGGCGACATGAAAGCTCTCCAAAAGTTTTTCCATGGTTGGCAAATGTGCCTTCAGTTTTCTCAGATATTATGGCTGATAGATTAGAAGGAACATTCCCTATTTATTTCTTTGATTGATTATGTAATGATTACTACCTGATTGTTGTTGATGTAGCAACCGATATATTAGTTGTATCATGTGAAAGCATTGTTATTTTATTGAATGTTAAGATTTTTTATCGCTTCGCTATTCTTTAGTTCTTTGTGGGTAATTAGTCGTGGGTAGTAATAGAAGTTTTTGTAATTTCATAGAATTTATTTGCATAAGATAATTATATTAATAATAATTTTAAGTTAGGATTTTTGGAGGATGATTGGAAACATAGTGACCTTTTGATTCTCAAGCCTTACTTGAAATTATATATTAATATGATAGGTCTATGCAAATAGGGATGCATAAATGATAGGCATTAATTATTCGTGCATATATGTCTGATGTGTTCAGATCGATGGGTTCAGCAACTAAGAATGTAATTGCTGATATGAACGGCAATAATTGTGAAATATTGAATATGAAGATTCAACATGTGTTGAAAAAGCAATAAGCACTAAAAGCTCTTGACCATGTTATGGAAGATCTTAAAGATGCCATGCACCACCTTGAGCTAGTAGAGGACCGTCTAACGGTATTTGAGCCGAAAATAGACATTTGCTATCTTGGTTCTAGCTCGAAAGGGCTTTGTGCTCTAAGCGCAAGCGTATTGATTCGTTCAATATGTGGAAATGCAAAGGATCAAGTCCTTATTGCAAGAAATCAAGAATTAACCAACAAGAGAGAGGAAAGCATCCTCAAGTGAAGAAAATGTCAAGGGTGTGATGTTACCATTGTGACAAGAGAAGGTCACTATGCTCGCGGATGTCGTGAGCCAAAGCAGGAATGCACCTCTTGTACATTTGAGAACTTTGCTTATGTGTCAAGTTCTGCATTATTGGCTGAATCCAATCCTTTGTGGACTGTAGATTCAGAAGCGATAGACCATAAAGGGAAGGATAGAGAATCCTTCGTGGAATTCCGATGAGTACCAACTGGAACTAAGTGGATCTATGTTGGAAACAACTCTAGAGCTGATGTAAAGGAATTTGCATCGACCAATAGAACATGAGAGGTGGACGCATCTTTGATGTTCTATACGCCGGAGATTCGTCGAAATTTTGTGTCTGTCTTAGTGTTGGTTAAGCTTGGTTTTGGTATGAACTTCCATAATAAATGTGTAGATTTGTGTTTAGATGCAAACTACTATGGTTGTAGTTACTTTCTAGATGGTTTTATTGTACTAAATATTGATTGTGATGATGTCAATATGTTATCCCCTTGTTTCCGTCTTCTATCTTATATGATAATGATGTGAATATGATGGCATGCTAGACTTGGTCATATGGGCCAACAACATATGAAAAGACTAGCCAAAAAGGGCTTGTTGGGCAATATTGAAAAAGTTGATTTATCCATATGTGAGCATTGCCTAGTAGGGAAAATGACAAGGAGACCATTTGAAAAAGGTAAAAGAGCTGAATTTCCTCGGCATTTAATCCATTTGGACGTTTGTGGTTCAATAAATGTGAGAGGAAGGCAAGGGGCTGTTTGTTTCATCACTTTTATAGATGATTCTACTTGATTCGGATATGTCTATTTGATTTCTCATAAATCTGAAGCATAAGTTATTTTTAGAAGGTTTATGAACTTGGCAGAAAATCAATTAGACAAGAAAATAAAGGTATTTAGATCCGATCGAAGTTAAGAATATTTATCTGATAAGTTCAGAAAATTATGTGATGAAAAATGAATAGAAAGATAGTTGTCTATTCCATACACTCCTCAACAAAATAGTGTTGCGGAGAGAAGAAACAGAACCATACTGGAATGGTTAGGTCCATGATGGCGCATGCTAACTTACCCATCACTTTTTGGAGTGATGTGTTGTTAACTGCTGCCTATATACTTAACCGGGTGCCTTCCAAATCGGTTATTTCCACTTCATATGAGTTATGGACAGTTAGAAAACCAAACTTAAGCTTTCTTAAGCCATGGGGTTGTGCTGCCTATATTCATGAGTCCTCTCACAAGTTGGGAAATTGGGTCCCGAAGGAAAGAAGAGTATTTTAATGAGATACTCCGAACACACAAAAGGGTATGTGTTCATAGGTAAGCAGGAAAGTGGGAGTATAACTAAATTTGAATCACGGGATGTCACATTCTTAGTGGATGAATTTTCTAAGAGGGGCGAAACAAGGGAAAATAACTCCCTATTTAAAATCTTGGATCAAGATAATGATGTCAGTGGAGTTCGTCCAAGTGGGAGTAATATGAGATGTAATGAATTGAATTCAACTCATTCTCAATTGCAACCACCTGATGTGACGACATCATCATTACCTAATCCAAGTGGGAGCATGATGGGAATGATGTGCTAAGTGTACAATTTCCCATACGGTGAACAAGTCGCCAAAGTATTCCCCGTCGATGTTTTGACATTGAAAGGGAAACTTTTATTGTTGCTCCACAAGATGAGGATGAGCCAAGAAATATTAATGAGGTTCTAAATTGCCCTAATAAGGAAAAATGGATTCATGCAATGAAAGAGGAAATGGAGTCAATGAAATCAAACCAAAGTCTGGGAACTGGTTGATCTTCCAAAAGGGACGCAGAGCTATTGGGAACAAGTGGGTTCTCAAAATAAAGCGAAAGGCTGATGGCTCAATAGAAAGGCATATGGCTCGCCTTGTGGCGAAAATGTATAATCAACAGGAAGAAATTGATTATGAAGATACATTTTCTCCTGTAGTGAGATTTACCTTGATTCGCATTATTCTGGCAATAGTGACTAGTATGGATCTTGAGTTACATCAAATGGATGTAAAGACTGCTTTTCTCAATGGAGAATTAGAGGAAGGAACATATATGGAATAACCTGCTGGTTTCATAATGAAAGGCCGAGAAGAAAATGTATGTCGACTTTGGGGGTCGATATATGGCCTTAAGCAGTCATTGAGACAAAGGTATATACATTTTCATAATGCCATAGTGGCATATGATTTTGTAATGATTGACAATGATCATTGTGTATATATCAATAGATCCAATGATCAATTTGTGATCATATCATTATATGTTGATGATATACTAATTGCTGGAAACAATATGGAGTTTTTCGATACTGTCATGAGTTGGTTGTCTTCCAACTTTGATATAAGAGACATGGGTGATGTTATATACATTCTTGGAGTTAAGATTTCAAGATTATAAACCCATAGATACTCCTATTGCAAAAGGTGAAGGATTGAGCCATAGACTGTGTCCAAGGACTCCATAAGAGAAGGAACAAATGAAACATGTTCCTTATGCTGGTGCTGTTGGGAGCTTGATGTATGCTATGATGTGTACAACACCCGACATATGCTTTGCAGTTGGAATGGTGAGTAGTTACCAATCCAATCCAGGTTAAGCACATTGGAAAGCCGTTAAAAGAATACTGAGGTATCTAAAGGAGACTGCTGATCATACGTTGAGTTATTAAGGAAAGGATCTGCAACTCAAAGGCTATTCTAATACTGATTGGAGAGGAGATTTAAATGAAAGGAAATCTACCTCCGGGTTTATTTTCTTACCGAATAATAGCACTATATGTTGGAGCAGTAAGAAACAGAACTGTATAGCCTTGTCCACGATGTAAGTTGAGTTCGTGGCATTATCAACAGCAGTGTAAGAGAGTGTTTGGCTTAAGAGATTTTTGGATCATTTAGGTGTTATTAAAAGTGCTGCAAATTCATTGTTGGTTAACTGTGATAGCCAAGCAGCAAAAATGTACACCAAAGATCTAAAATATCATGGCAAGACCAAACCTATAGATACCAAGTATAATCTTGTCAAGGATATGGTTGCACGAAAAGATGTGAACTTAGAGTACATACTACGCATGGAATGGTAGCAGATCCTATGGCAAAGCCAATACCTAGAGATGTGTTTTGTGGTCATATGAAATCTCTAGGATTGCGTAGAGGCGATGTACTAAATATTGTATTTTCCCTAAGTGTTCACAATTTGATGAATTTGTGTTTTCATCA
The DNA here is from genome assembly GCA_016097545.1 of Eucalyptus victrix. Taxonomy (NCBI): domain Eukaryota; kingdom Viridiplantae; phylum Streptophyta; class Magnoliopsida; order Myrtales; family Myrtaceae; genus Eucalyptus; species Eucalyptus victrix. Next base: position 26,113,360 of record CM027840.1, on the reverse strand, counting down.
TTAATGCCTATGAATCTTTATTTGATCTTTATGCATCTTAATGCTTAGTGCATTACTTTAAGTTGAGAAGTATGTCGGACAGATATAAGATTAGCCCACTCACACGGGTAATCACCTCTGTTTACTGTGTGATAAATAGAGATGAGACTGTTTTTAAGCTTATTATCTAGGTGATAATCGAGAGCTCAAACTTAAAACACGTATGTCGCCTTAACTGAATGTTAAGATGAGGATATAATACTTACTATGTCCGAAAGTAAAATACCCCACATGTTTTACTTTATCTGTCTAAGATGCCAGATGTGAGTTCTGATGAATTTTGTGAATGACTAGATACGTGAACTCAAGTTAGACATTGGGTATGTCTGAACTATCATCTGTACGGTATTGAAAATTATAGACATACGCTCCATGGGAAAGGAGTTAATACCGTAATACGTATTTCATACTATGTATGCATGAGACGACCAATAAGAGTGGCAAAAGTTTGATCTCAACTTTTATGTCGTGTGAGACTCTTGAGGAAAAGAGTTCCTCAAATTTTTAGTCCCCTTACGACTCTTACTTATTCTCAAGATTTCTATTTAGTGTTTGCTATCTTAGGATGTTGCCAATGGTCATGAGTTTGATTCGATCTAATGGGGCATTTCTAGAAAAGCGAGCTGGACTAAAATTGAGAGTTTGAAGGAAAGAGGAAGATCGATTTTGGAGAATCACATTATAGTTTTGTATTCACCGGTTAACCAATTATGACTGTCTTTGTGATAATCATAATTGTGAATACGATATATATATATATATATATCATTGTTTAAAAGAGATCAAGAGAGATGTAAAATGTGATCGATCGATCTAGGGTACTTTGCATACTAAATCTACTCGGGATGTGATGCCCATTATGAGCTGCTATATATTCCTAACAGATGTATGGCAACGAGCTCTCAAAGTATGCTGGTTGCACGGATTATTCACCGGTATGAATGTTGAAGAGAGGAAAAGAGGATTATGTTCGGCCCACCATGTTAAGTGAGAGTCTATGCTGGATTTTTCTCCGATGGGGCTGAGTAGGGGCGTCCGCCCATGTTGGTTTTGCACCACCATGTGCGAGTGGGAGATGATGGATTTATAAGATGGGTTCAAGGCCCATCAGCTCAAGTTGGGCCCAAAAGGGCCCGGCCCATGGGAATAGGGCCCGTGGAGGGGGAAGGTATAAAAGGGAGGAGAGAGAGGGAGATTACACCTGTTGGAAAAACAAACGTACGTATGTCTCCCTCTCCTTCCAACGCTCTCTTTTTCTCCCAAACGCTCAAGGCGACGCCGTTTCCCTTTTAAGGCGAATTGACATCATCGGGGCCAGAATTTCTTCCTCTTCTTCAGCGTTGGTGTTTAATCTGTGGCTAACAAGGTACGCTTGAATCTGTGGTGTGCTTTACGATTGGTGATGCGTGTTTTCCCGGGCTTCGTCTTCCGCATTGATTTAGGGGTTCGATTCAGTGTCAAATCCAGTTTTCGGGGATCCATTATTCCCAACAAAAGGAATCATCAAAATTGGAGCTCGAACTTCGAATTTAGGCAATTCTAAATTGCTACGTTTTATTGAAGAGTTTTTGGGTTACGTGCATGCGTGCGTGCGTGATTGTTTATGATGTTGTTAAGTTATAGCATTTTACGGATCTCAATTTAAGTTTATGGTTTGTCTAAAATGAAATTTTGAATTTAGCCGTGCATGCTGGATAGATTGTAAATAGTAAACTTTAGGTTGAATTTCAACTATTTATGGCTAGGTTTTGAGGTGGCCAAGTCTTGGTTCTTGTTCTATATCGAAAGGGTTTTTTATGGACTTTATGTTTGCAACGGAGTTCTATGGAGGAAGTTTATGGCTTGGACAAATTTAGCGGGCAAGCTACACATAGTAGACAGCAATGGGTTTCCACTATGGTTGAACTTTCCGTCAACACGGAGGTGTCGTTTTATCAATGAATAGGCATAGTATAGTCAAGTTGTTTATTAAAATATCATTTTACTTGATCTTTTAATATTGTTTTTCAGAATTTGAGTGCATCGACTCGAGTAACTACCATATGTTAGTTTTGACTATCCTATATGAGTGATACTATCTGTTTTTTGCATTTGTAAACTCACATTTTCAAAAACAATCATGAGTTAATAAATAATATCCTTCATTGCATAAAATAGGATTGAGCATTTACTATTGTTTTGTTTGTTTGACATGGGAATTCATCTTTTGACTTCAGTTTGAATGATTGCCTATAAATAATTTGTAAAACCTTTTATGAAAGAATCATAAAAAGTTAATAATTTAAGAATGTGGTTTTTGAAAAGTGTTGTGATATCAAATGGTGAAAAGTTATGATTTGGTTATAAAACCTAAGTTGTGCTACGGTTTTGATTTTGGTTGTGGATTACTGGAGATTAAGATTAATGGATTATGCTTAGTGTATCCGTGAACCCATTGAGGGGTGTGTGAGTATCCTCATACTAGTTTAGAATATCCTTGTGAGCCAAGCTATCGGTTAAGAATAGGTAGAGACCTAATCAAGGGGGATCTTGGTCGCCTAGTCACAAGCGTTATGAGTGATCATTGCTAGATATTTAAGCATGCGTTTGGTCAATAGAATGGACCATTGACGTTTATTTTGATGAGATTGATTAATGAGCTGGACCATTGGTGTGTACTGAATTATCTTGAGTATTTATGTTATGAACATATTATGTTAGAGTAAGAAATATCATATTTTATTCTTCATGATTTGTTAAATTTTGGACTTAGCGAAAGTCAATTATGTTTGTTTTAGTTGTGCATAGTGATTGTTCGACTTGAAGAAATGTATTACTCACTAGATCGTGATAATTTAATCCTTTCATCTACTTGCTTTTTCAAGTTCTTTAGCGAGTCATAAGTAAGAGGTGAGTGTTTCATTACTAGAGAGGACTTTGTGATAATGGGGATTTTTTAGTATGAGTTGTCTATAATTAATAAGTTTATGAGTTAGTTTTTGATGGAGGCGTAGATATTTTGTTGATGGTTTATAGAAAACTCTGATATTACAATCAAATGACATTTATGTTGAATACACACACACACACACACACACACACACACACACACACATATATGTTGATATCATGTTGAACTTTGGTTATGTTGAGGCTACATCATTTCTTCAATGGATGGCCGTGTCATTCCCCTATTCTTGTTGAGTTAAGAGGGGTGATAGTGTTGGATGGAGCCAAGCACGCCCAATGGCAGTGATGACATCATAGCATGACTAGGTAAGCTTGGTCAATTAAAAAAAAATGAAAAAAAGGTAGAATAAAAAGGTTATTCAATTCATATCAAGTAAGGATATGTAATAAGTCCTAAAATTTGTCGTAAAAGTGTAATTGAGTTCTAAAAAATCAAGTAATAAAACTTGCCATATTGGTGCAATCAAGTTTTTCCGTTAACACTATCAATTTTTTTAACGGAAAATGCCGATGTGGCATTTTAAAATTAATTTATTTATCATATGTTGTGTTTTTTTATTACTTTTTTCTTTAAACCTTATTTAAATAATACTAAAAAACTTAAACAAAGCTAAAATAATTTAAAAAACAAAATTGGAAACAAAGAAAAAAAGGGCAAGGATCGAAAAAAAAAAGGGGCAAGGATCGTGACTAGGCACGCTACCACCACCCATTGTTGGAGAGGGCAACGGCCATTGCCTATGGCTAGCAAGCCTTGCCAACCTAGGTGAGAGCCGAGTACCCTCACTAGGCCTAAGTGAGGGTGGTGTCACCAGATCTGGGGCAGCCTCGTTAGTCCTTGCTTGGGTTGGCAATGGCCTCACCTGGGCCGGTGAGGACCGACCCTCCTCCACAACCTAGGTTGGCGAGGTCACTAGCCCCTTTGGTGATGGTAGTGGTGGTAGTGCCTAGCCACGGTCCCTACCCCTTTTTTCTTTTTGTTTAGTTTAGTTTTTTAAATTATTTAGCTTTTTTTTTTTAAAAAAATTGACTATTATTTGAATAAGATTTAAAGAAAAAAGTAATAAAAAATGCCACATAGGAAAAATAAATTAATTTAAAAATGTTACGTTAACATTTTCTATTAGATAAATTGACAGTGTGACATAAGGACTCGATTGAATCAAATTCATAAGTTTTAGAATTTGATTGTATTTTTTGAAAGTTTTAGAATTTAATTATATTTTCATGACAAGTTTTAGGATTTATAATTTACATATCCCTATTAATTAAAGTTGGCATTTCTAATAAGGGTGTGCAACTTAATTGGTTCTACCCAAGAACTAGACCAAATTGCCCAAAAAATAGGTTTGGGAAGCCGTTCTTTTTGGAATTAGTCTAGGAACATGTTTCAAGTAAATACCTATTTGGGAATCGGACCGGACCATCATATTTTGGAATTGATTTTATGAGCTAAGAAGCCAAAAACCTAATTTCTTTTTCTCCTCAATTCTAACCTTAGCACTCATTCGTCCTTTGTCCTTCCTCGAGACTCCTCCTCTGTTTTTCCTCTTTCCCTAAATTTTTATGGATGGATGAGGAATGAAGTTTTATAATTTATGTTTTATGTTGCGTGTTCATCTCATGGATTGTTGATTTTGGTGGATGGGAGTTTTAGGACGCGTTTGATAATCATTTTATTTCCGGAAACAATTTTTGCTCATAAATAGTTTTTCTTTATTATGTTCCCATGAACCATTTCTAAATATTTGAAGGGACTTGACAAATTGCCAAAATTTATATTCTTGTAATAGAAATGCGTTTAGTAAAATCCTTAAAATTTTTAATACAAACCCTTTTTTTTTTAATAATTTATTAAATTTTTCTCTTTTTCTTTTTCCCTTTTCATTTCTCCTTTCCCTAGTCGACGGCCATGGCTAGATGAGGGCCGGTGAGCTCACCGTAGTGTTACCGGCCGGAGCCTCATCATGATTGGGTGAGGTCGAGCTCGCCTAGCAACTTGCGAGGCTCAACCTTGTTGACGCCCTAGCCAAGGGGAGACTCGACTTGAGCCTCACTGTGACTTGGTGTCGTCGGGGGTTGTCGACGCTCCAGCGAGCTTGCTGGCCCTCGTCTAGTCGGTTGCTAGCCATGGCTAGGGTCAGCGATCAACCAAAGGAGCAAGAAGAAGAAGAAGAAGAAGAAGAAGAAGAAGAAGAAGAAGAAGAAGAAGAAGGAAAGATAAGAACAATAAAAGAATTAGGCTTGATTATAGGAATTGTTTTTAGAAATAAGAAGCAACTTTTTTCTATTTCTTAATTCTATTCCAAATCTATTCCCAAGAATAAAAAAATGATTATTATTCGAAAAATTTTTTTTGTTCTTTTTTTATTTTATTTTTGGGAACAAAAGAACATAATCAATTTACCAAATAAGGCTTTATTATTTATCTTTTACTTTGAACCGTTTTTTATTACTTATAATCTCATATGATTTTGCTGTAAAAATGAACGAAAAAAAGGAATATGAAAAAAGATTCTTGAGTAAACCCTAAAGTCGGAGCAGAAAAGTAGGTTCCAAAACTGGTTTCAAGTAATTAGAGTAAATTTTAGGGTTCAAAGACTAGGAACCAATTATAACGTGGTAGGTTCCACATTCCAACTCTAAGATCCATCCATCCCGAAACTAATTATCCATAATTTCTAATTCTCACATGAGTGTAATTTATTGAATGAGCGAGTTATCCAATGAAAACACACGGTGTGGCATTTCATTACACAGAAGCCTCACATTGACTTATATTTTGAAGTTCGGATCCTTAATTGAAATTGCATTTTTTAATGCGTGAAAGAAAATTCATAGCTAGAACAAGTCTTTCATAGCTAGATATAATGGGATGAGCCAATTTTATTATTTCCAACTTTCCTTTTCTGGCTCTTCTCATTTTTGACTTTTTATGAATCTTGAGAAATTCATACAAAGACTTTAATTTAACAAAAAATATTTATAAATTTTCAAAGTTCTTAAATTTTTTTTTATAATTTTATATTACTCGAATAATCTTTATTGTTATTTGAAAAGAGTCATAAGAGGAAGAAGTAAGAAACGGACATCCTCTGCTGCCGCTAATAGCGCGCTGCATAGACTGCAAGCGGTCGCCACCAGTGCGCCCTAACGTCGCGGCGTAGAAGACGAAGGCACAGAGTTAACAAAGAAAATGGACGACGAGATTGAGGAAGGCATGTTGGTGGACGAAGACGTCCGCTCGCCGGAGCAGCAGCAGCAGCAGCAGCGGCAGCAGCAGCAGCAGCCGCCGCCGCAGGAGCGCAAGGCGGAGAAGTCACCGCACGATATGCTGAGAGAGAGCAAGGGCTCAGTGGAGGAGATCGCGGCTCAGATCCTCTCGATCAAGAAGCAGGGCCTCCCGAGGTCTCAGCTCAGGGAGCTCGCCACCCAGATGTTCCTCCACTTCGTCACCCTCCGCCAGGTCCTCTCGGAAGCCCTCGCTCGCGGTTTTCGTTTCCTTGCCCTAGGGTTTTGCTCTCGCTTGGTCCGGAGTGGCGTTCTTTTTGTTCTGCTTTGTTTTTACGTGGGCGCTGTTGTTTAGTTTCGATTGGGAGATGAATTGGAGTAGGATGGTGGCGAGATTTTGTTCGATTGAGGAAAAGTGGGGGCTTTTGTGCTGAATTTTGGAGGCAAATGTGGTTACTGAGGGGTTTAGAGTCAGGGGTTTGTGGAGGAGATTGCCCTCAATTTTGCGGTCGCACTGTGGCAGACATTATCTGGTTGTCCTTGATTATTTGCTATTTTACAAAGGGATTCGTGGTGATATATGATGGAATGTGGAACCCAGGACCGGCTTCTGGTTGTAAGTCGGATGCAAGGAGGAGGAGAATGGCTTGTATAGGGAGCTTTGCAAAGTTGGAGCTTTAGTAGTCCTGTTTCACTAATCGTCCCAAGTCCCAAGCTAATTTTGTAAGCGGTATTACTGAAGGCGATGTTTAGGATGAGTTTGGTTGACCCTATTCTGGTCCTGATGAGATGGAAACTAACTGTTCTTTGTAGCTGACACCAGGAAAATTTTCGTAGGATTTTGTTACAATCAAGATTTTTTAATTACATAGCGCTATTTGAAGTTGCGTGGAAGATGGGAAACGATTCTCAAGAAAATTCTTTGAAGCCTTGGGAGAGTAGAGAGTGGTAAGAAATGAAGTTCGATATTAGAACTTTTGAGGTAGATAATATAAATATTATGACAAGGAAAGATCAATGCCATGCTCGTGAGTTGAAAAGGAAACAATCATCGGTGACTCCTTAGTGTAAGGGCAATAATTGTATTTCTCCTTTATATCCTCTCGCCCTTCCTTAATTAGGTCTCATTTTTATTGCTCCCATCTCTTTTCTTGTGCTTTGGTTTTCACCTGATCCTAATTGGGATTGAAGATAGAATGGCTATAGTACACACATTCAGGTGCGCTGCTTGTTTTGTAGCGACTGACTTATTCTTATGTTGCACTACATATTTCATGATCTAGATAAAAACTTGATCATTTTTTATAAGTTGATTTGTCTTCTTAACAGGCAAACCGCTCAATATTGTTAGAGGAAGACCGGGTAAAAGCAGAAACAGAGCGAGCAAAGGCACCAGTAGACTTCACAACCTTGCAGCTTCACAATCTGATGTATGAAAAGAGTCATTACGTAAAAGCAATTAAGGCATGCAGGGACTTCAAATCAAAATATCCAGATATTGAACTCGTTCCTGAGGAGGAATTTTTTCGTGATGCACCTGAAGAGATTAAAGACTCAGGATCCCATGATGACGCACATGATCTAATGTTGAAAAGGCTTAACTTTGAGCTCTTCCAGGTGACTGGTGATCGTTCTTTTGTCTGCAATAGTTGTGTATGCTTATGCCTGGTTTCTGTAATATTTTCTATGCAGACTGTTTACAGTCAGCTTTTGATCACTTTTCAAATTTACTGTTTGTTCTTTTATAATTTATTGGTTGCATAATATTGGCAAAAAATCATCTCACCAGTGATTTTTGTTACCTGGACATGGCCCAGCACTGAGAAGGCTGGTGCTGTCAATGGAATATTACAATATGGAATCGGTTAAATTTCTTAGATAGGCAATTGGAGTATTGAAACAAGTTAATTTCATTTTCATATTTGTATTACCCATTTTGCTCAAGTTGATTAGAGCGTTTAACTTTGATGTCAAGTCTGTTTGCTTCTCAGCAATATTTAAGCCTAGCTAGCGAAAGTTTTATCTAGTGATGATCAATTTACTAAAAGCCTGGAAAGATTTTCTTATTTGATCGTTTTGCTATCTTTCTTTTTCTGGTATAGTTATTGTCATCTTTTTATTGTTCTTTTTCCCTCATGCATGTTACATATTGTTGACAATCATAAATAGACTGAGACAGAGTATATTACTTGGAACAGCGCAAAGAGTTATGCAAACTTCATGAAGAATTGGAAAAACGTAAAAAAGGCCTTTTGGAGACCATTGCTAACCGAAAGAAGTTTCTCTCTAGCCTTCCTTCACATCTAAAGTCTCTTAAGAAGGCATCCTTGCCAGTGCAGAACCAATTAGGGGTTTTGCACTCAAAGAAGCTGAAGCAGCATCACTCGGCAGAGTTGCTTCCACCACCTCTATTTGTGATTTACTCACAGCTAGTGGCACAAAAAGAAGCCTTTGAAGAAAGAATTGATGTGGAGATAGTTGGAAGTGTGAAAGACGCTCAATCCTTTGCACGCCAGCTAGCCAACAAGGACTCTGGTAATTGAAAAGAGATTTTCTCCATTGGTTTTATCCTTTTGTTATTAATGATTGCTGATTTTATTGGGGAATTCATCTTCCCAAAATGCGGAGATAGTGATCAATATTATTGATAATGTTAGAAAGTTCAACAAAATTGTTTTAAGCTTTTAGACGGAGGGACACTACTTGCAAAAGACATAGACAACTCTTAGATAAGCTATTTTAAATACTTCAACACTCTCTCGATAGCAAATTGGATATGTGATGGCACATGTAATAGGTGGATGGGGAATAAGATATATAAGAACCATACTGATGAATTTTTAAATGGGTCATGGATAATTGAGACTTGGCTTTGAAAACTAGAAAGCCCAACTTAAAAAGGTTAAGCTATTAGGGGAATGGACGCTATATGGATATAGGCTCACAGCAACCTTGTAGATAATCCATGTTGCATACTTTAACAAGTTATACATAGAGCAATGCATTGGTAGGTCATTACAACTGTTTCACAAGGTATTCTTTACTGCTGGAGCTTGTAAGTAAATCTACTTGATTATGTTAGACCAAATTATTTGCAATTCCATTAGCCATAAGTATGCTGTCTCTCTGAGGTGCTTTAAGTAGTTAGTTTCAAACCAGCTTCATCTTCAGACCCAAGGCAGAAAGGGAGCTAAAGTTATGTGCTTTGATGGTCCAGGGATCTCTGCCAACTTGGACAGCTCAAGGTTAGATGATGATGTGGTTGATGAAGATGATGATGGGCAGAGAAGGAGAAAAAGGCCAAAGAAGGTTCCAGTCAAAGAGAATCTTGAACAGACAGGGTTTTATCAAGTTCATCCCCTGAAGGTCATCCTTCATGTATACGATGATGAAGCTTCTGATCAGAAGTCTTCAAAACTTGTGGCATTGAAGTTTGAGTATATGTTGAAGTTAAAAATTGTATGTGTTGGAATAGAAGGTTCCAACGATAGACCAGAAGATAACATTTTATGCAACTTATTTCCCAATGACACCGGGCTTGAGCTTCCTCATCAGGTATGTATGTCTAATTATAGTTCTCCCAAAATCAATTAACTTTGTTTCTAGGACTAATCTCCTTCGTGTCTACATGTTTTGGACATTCTCATTTTCCCTCTAATGGGATGTATTTGGTGTGATTACGATGCAGTCAGCCAAACTAGCTGTTGGCAACACCCTTAATTTCAATGAAGGAAGAACTTCACGTCCATATAAGTGGGCCCAACATCTAGCAGGAATTGATTTCTTACCAGAAGTTTCACCATTGTTTGCTGGCCACGAGAATGCAAATGGTGACATTTCCAAAAGTGAGGTTGTTGCATCTGGTCTTTCGCTATACCGCCAGCAGAATCGTGTACAGACAGTTCTGCAGAGAATTCGGTCACGAAAGAAGGCTCAGATGGCTCTTGTGTGAGTCAACATCTGTAGGATCTGAATCTTGGGTCACCCCTGAAGCTAAGATAATAAATTTTCATTGGGTTCCAAAAGTTTTGAATTTTAAGTGACTGTTCTAGTATGGATCCCCTTGGCTAGGATTGTTGTTGTTATCATTTGGTGAATATGGAACAATGGAAATGCTGATTTTGCCTTAATTTCCTGTCACATATCTACTTTCTTTACAGAGTTACATCTGCTGAGCTGTTTTGGCTTTGTGGAAGCATGTTCTTATTACAATAATTAGTGATTGTTCCCATTGAATCCTGTGAATATTTTATTTGTTACAGGGAACAACTTGATGCACTTGCAAAGCTCAAATGGCCTGCACTAAATTATAAAAGTGTTCCGTGGGCCTCACATTTCCTCTCATGTAATTTGCATGGGTGGTCATCCATAGGCTCTGTTTCTAGGGAGCCTTCAACTTTACCTGTCGTTGATGTGGAGCAGGCTTCAGAGCCTATGGATGCCAATCCTGATGGATCATCTGGTAAAGAAAAGAATGAGCTAGAGGCTCCGAGTGAGGATGGGGAGCTTCCATCATTTGGTGTTGCTGCATCTGTTGCAATCGATTCTAGAACTCCTTTCAGGGGTTCCAGCCGTGAAAACTCATGGCAGCTGGCTATGATTTCAAAAGGCATATCCCCAATTAATCGGGCAAAGTCTCTGAGTTTCAAGAAACAAGATGAGGATTTAGATCTCCTGTTAGACACTGATAGCGATAAAGACGAACCTTCTAAATTTGAACCAGAGGCAGAAAATGCAGATTCTACTGAATGCGACAAGGTGGCAGAGAATTCATGGGTGAATTATGGGGTCAGAGAGTTTATTCTTCATCTAACGAAGAAACTAAATGCTGATAACCAGAATGTAAAGCTGGAAGCAAAGGTGGAGTTTTATTAAGAATTGTTCACATTCACAAGGCACTGAATATCTAGTGCCATGCTCTTTTACCTGAAATTTTTAAGAGAACTGAGGAAACTTTTGTTCGCGTATGTTAAGCATGAGTGAATATATCTCCTTAACTTAGTGAGAAATTTTGCTGCTGTCTGTGTCTGGTTGTCTATTTCTTTTACTTACTAGAATGCCAAATTTGATAATGCCAGATAAAAGTAAGCATGGAATATCCACTCAGGCCTCCACTTTTCTCATTATGTCTTTACCCTGATTTGTCTGGAGGAAATCATTGCAAGATTGACAATGTTGGGTGGACTAATGAACTTCGTGCTATGGAAGCAGAGGTAATGCACATTTCCACATTATCCTAACAGATGCTAGTAAAAGTCTACCTGTAGTAACATTGGAGGCATTTGCGTATGTACTTGCTGTGATTTATCTCTGGGTAGTTGCATGTCTTCCGTATAATTATGTCTTGGCAATGCCTATTTATTTTATCTTTTTGAGAAATGGATGTACATCTTCCATTACTTTTCTGTTTTGTAGTGCTATATCATAAAGGTCATACATATGCATGTTTAGCCACACACTTCAAGGGCCTGTGCGCCGATCATTACTGATATATTGGTCATGACTTCATAGTTTTGTGTGTACTCTACTTCTCAAATATCTTCAATATAACATTATATATAAGTCTTGACCATATCTTGTTGGATGTCACAGGTCAATCTTCACATGGTAAAGATGCTGCCTTTGGTCCATGAAAACTATATTCTAGCTCATCAAGTTCATTGTCTTGCTATGTTGTTTGACTATTACATGGATGGAATATCTCTGTCTGCGGAAAAAAGAGAGAGCACTTCCATCGTTGATGTTGGTTTGTGCAAACCTGTCAGTGGTATGCTTCTTTCTAGATCATTCAGGGGACGGGATCATAGGAAGATCATATCCTGGAAGAGTACGAAATAGTTCACATGAATCACTGAGAAAAGCTCATGTTTTGATCAGTGGAGGACACTTGCTGCTACCGTCCCTGTCTGTTTGCCTGTATTCAATTTTATTCAATGTTATCAAATTCAATGGCATTTAGTACCTGTTGAGACAAAAACTTTATTTCTATCTCCTGAAAGTAGGTAGCTGGTGAGCAAATGTTCCTTTGACAGAATAGAATACTATTTGCTGGGTTAGTGTACAATATAATTTCAGCCCATGGCTTGGATGAGGAAAACTTTCGTCCACATTTTAGAGTACTTCCTGTGTGGATGTTAAGCTGTTTTTTTAAATCCTGTTCATCAAACTGGGTGGTGATAGCCTGGATTTCATTCTGCGGAAATGGCTTCAGAATTCTTGTTGCTGTCGAAGGTAATATAGCAGGGTATTTGTTGGTTCAAAAGTGACTTTAGGATATGCAGCTTTTCCTTCTCTCTTGTAGAGAACTCTCTTGACGGCGTCTTGCCACGATTCTCTGTTGAACCCTCATCTTCTTAGCTCACGTCTTCAGTAATATGATTTGCTTTTCCAGAGATCAGATGTATGGAGAAGTTTGAAAAGCCTTTCTATCGTTTTGGTAACAGTTGACTTTACATCTGGAGTCTCGCTGATACAGTCTGCTGACCATGCAGAAATACTGGTGTTTTCTCCTCGTGAGAAGCACATTCAGACCAAGTTGGAATTGGCAATTTATACCTTGAGCTCTAATTCAACTTGATTTCTTGCGAGATTGAGCCATTTAGTATGTTCGCACCCAATCTTATTTTGATATGGACTTTATCAAATCTAATCCAAACAAAATTCTAGTTTTTTAGAGTTTGCTTCTCCACTTTAGATTTTATTTTGAAATATCTAGAGACTGAATCCTTAAGCTGAAGAACAAATTCCTGCAATCTAGTTTTAAAAGGAAGAATTAAAAAGAAAGTTCGCATGTTTTGAACCTCCAAGTTTATGGAATAAATTCATGTATCTAAGTTATATTAAGAGAAAAGAATTATATTAGAATATCTAGTGGTGCATTTTGAATTTTTTATGCATATAATGTTCATGTCTATATAAATTCCATGCTGCTTTTTTAAGCTAATGGAACAAATTCATGCATTTTAGTTATAAAAAGGAAGAAGGTTTAATATTATGAAAATCTCAAATTGGTACATTTTTATAACAAATTTATTATAAATTGATTTTTGAATCACCAAAATTCCTAAATTATTTACGTTGTTACATATTTATTCCACATTAATTTGTGGGTCACTAAAAACCTCAAATTGGTACACTGTAACAAATTTACCTTAAATGATATGGATTCATGTCAATTTAATTATTATCATGTGTCTTTTGATTGAGCTATTTTACGGTAAGATTTGACAGTAGCCAACATGAGTATATCAGTTTGGGGTTTTTGGTGACTTAAGAATTAGTTGAGGGATGTACCAATTTTGGGGGTTTTTGGAGACTCAAAAATTAGTTAGAATAAATTTATCTAGATGTATCAATTTGAATTTTTGTATGTTATTAACCCAAGGAAAAAATAAAATGTTATACATATATTTCAATTGAATTTTGAAAGTTATATTAAAACTCTAATTTCCCAATTGAATTTTGAAATTTATATTAAAACTCTAATTTCCCACATTTGGGTTTTAATTCTTGCATTGTCTATGGAGAAAATGATAGTAAAAATGATATAATTTTGTATGGTATTCACTTTGGTGTAAAAGCTTTTTGAGCAATCAATCCAATGCCACTTTGGTTTAAAAAAAAAAAAAAGATCATATCAATGCTATCACCTATTTGGTTACCCAAAAATTTGATTTGGTTATATTTTAATATTTTCCAACCGACATGGCTTGTTAGTAAATGAATTTAGCAATTAGTGCGAAATGACGTTGTCCAGCTATTTGTTTCCCTCAAATTAACAAAGTGAGGCTAAATCCTAAATGTTTCTAACATAATATTTTACTAAAGATATATACAATCAAAGGGAGATACACAATAAATGTGAAATATTTAGAGATATAGATAATTAACAAATATATCATAATTATCTTTAACATAGGAAAATATCCTATCGAAAGTGCTAAATAATTTTAACATTCCCTTCAAATTCAAGATGTATAGAAGTCATACAAGTTTGAACAGTGTCTAGCGAAGAGTAGAAGAAACTGTTGGAGGTGAACTATGGGAAACTAGATCCATCAAATGTCGCGAAAGCGAAAGCCGCTACCACAAGATCAATCTTCAGGGACGGAGCATGAGAGCAAAATCATGAGAAGCTGACGACCTCCGTTGAAGCACATCCGAGCAAAGCAGTGCAAGCAATGCTCAAATCTTTCTCGGGTAAAATCTACAAGATGCAAAAATAGAGAATCCGGCATTATAACAAAATTTCACATTAAAAAGATATATTAAAATCTCTAATTCTGCATGTTATTGTTATGTATATTGTCTGTGTATATATCGTTTACAATTTGATCTATAGACTGAATTTTTAAATCGATAGAGCAAAAATTTTTATGTAAACATTGAATATTCTGCTCTTTAACTTGAAATTCTTAGATTAAACATTTAAGTTAGAAAACAAGTATATTGTTATGATTATTACATGATTGCGTATATTTTAAACTAAGGTATAAAGTGTATAATAAGGTGTAACTAATTTTATAACAAGCTATGACTTTCTTGATTGAAAATTTGAATGAATACCCACTCCAACAAAATATTTTGTCAAATTACAGAAGTGAATAATTTGTAAGGATGCAGATGTCAAATGATTAGCAAAATGAAAAGGGATTATTTTCATTAAAAAGAATTTGAAATATAGGGGATCAAAAGATAATGTTTAAGAAATCACCTCTAAATCTCTTTAAAAGAGAGGAGCGAATGAAGAATAGAGATAAAACCGTTTTACTTTCGAGAAAGAATTACACAAAAATAACTTGATCGTCTTTTATATACCAAGTTATTTGGGTGTGTAATGGGGTGCTTGAGGTGCACTGAATGTAATGTGCATCGATGCACTTTGGATTTCCACAGATGCACTTTGGATTTCCACAAGATCGATAGTTTTTGTACCGATTTAAGAATAATAAAGTGAAGGAATATGAAAATTAACGAATACTTCAATGCGTATATTAATGAAATATACATCAGTTAGACAACTATTTTAAGATACTATCTCAATTAAAAAATGGACAATCAAAAGGGATATACGTGCATTCTTGTGGGATACACATAATCAATATAAATATTATAATTATCTCTAACATAAGAAAATATCCTATTGAAAGTCCTAAATAACCCTAAGACCCCCTCAAAATCAAAGGTGCATATAAGTCAATTAAGTTTGTGTACAAGTCTGAACGGCGTCTAGCGGGGAGCAGAAGAAACTACTGGAAGAGAAATATGGGAAATTAGATCCATCAAATGTCACGAAAGTGAAAGCCCTCTACCACAAGTTCAATCTTCAGGGCATCTTCACGGAGTATGAGAGCATAAGTAATGAGAAGCTGACAACCTCCATTGAAGCACATCCAAGCAAAGCAGTGCAAGCAATGCTCAAGTCTTTCTTGGATGAAATCTACAAGAGGCAGAAATAGAGAATCCAACGTTGCAACAAAATCACACTTTAAAATGTTATGTTAAAAGCTCTAATTCTACATCTAATCCTAATGTATATAATGTTTGTGTATATATTGTTTCTATTTTGATCTATAGAATGAAGTTTTAAATTGACAGAACAAATTTCTATGTTGAAGTTATGAAAATAAAATTTAAATACTCTGGCTCTTCAATTTGAAATCTCTAATTCAACATCTAAGTTATAAAAAAAGGTATATCATTAGAAGGTTTATTACATGACTGCATATATTTCAAAACTAAGTTATGAAGTGTCTAATAAGGTATAACTAATTTTATAATAAGCTATGAGTTTCTTGATTGCAAATTTGTATGAATACACATTGCAACAATATTTTGTCACATTTCACAAGTAAGTGAAAATTTGTATCGAGGTATATGTCAAATGATTAGCAAAATGAAAAGAAATCATTTTCATTAAAAAAATTGAAATATGGGGAATCAGAAGATAAACTTACCTCTAAATCTCTTCAAATAGAGAGGAGCGAATGAAGAAGAGACATGAAACCATTTTACTTCCGAGAAATATTTAACAAATAAACTTGCTCGCCTTTCACAAACCAAATTATTTGGCTATGCTCAAGGTGCAATCCGATGCACTTAGGGTTTCCACAAGATCTATATAGCTTTGATACTAATTTAAAAAATATTAAAGTGAAATAAAGGAATATAAAAATTTATGTAACTTTGATGTGTATATTAATGAAGTATACATTAGCTTTTTTATAGGCTTCATTAGATAATTATTCTAAGATAATATCTCAATAAACATATGCACAATTAAAAGAAATATATATGCAATATACGTGCAATGTACGTTCATTCTCATGAGATAGGAATAATCAATAAAAATATCATAATTATCTCTAATATAAGAGATTATCCTATTGAAAGTTCTAAATAACTCTAGGTCCCCTTAAAATCAAAGATGCGCATAGAAGTCAACTTGAGTTTATGTACAAGTCTGAACAGTATCTAGCAGGGAGCGGAAGAAACTATTGGAGGAGAACTATGGGAAACCAGACCCATCAAATGTCGTGAAAGTGAAATCCCTCTACCACGAGATCAATCTTCAGGGCGTCTTGACGGAGCATCAGAGCAAAAGTTATGAGAAGCTAACGACCTCCACTGAAGCACGTCCGAGCAAAGCGGTGCAAGTAATGCTCATCTTTCTTGGATAAAACCACAAGAGGCAGAAATAGAGAATCCACCTTGCAACAAAATTTCATATTAACAATTTAAATTAAAAGCTCTAATTCTACATCTAATTCTTTTGTATATATTGTTTGTGTATATATCGTTTCCATTTTTTGATCTATAAAGTGATTTTTTAAATCGATAGAGCAAATTTACGCATTTAAGTTAAGAAAATAAAATTCCAATACTCTGGCTCTTTAACTTGAAATCTCTAATTCAACATTTGAGTCGTGAAACTATATTGTTAGAGGATTTATTATATGACTGCGTATATTTTAAAACTAACCTATAAGTTTATCATAAGGTATAACTAATTTTATAATAAGCTATGACTTTATTGATTGAAAATTTGTACGAACCATCACAACAAAATATTTTGTCACATTTCACAAGTAAGGGCGTGCATGTTGTTTTTTGTTTTGTTTTTTTTTTTTGTTTATGAATAAAAATTCTTTTTTTTGTTCCCAGGAACAAAAAAAAGAACAGAAACACATTTGTTTGTATTTTTGTTCAAAATCTGTTTTTTTTGCTCCCAAACAAAATTGGAACAGAAATAAGAAACAAAAAAAAGTCATTTTTTTTTAATTCTAGAAACACTTTTGAAGAACAAATTTTCTCTCTCATTTCTTTTCTTTTTTTTTGTTTTTCTTTTTTCTTTGGCCGGTCGTCGACTTCGGCCATGGTCAGCGACCGGCCGTCGAGGGCCAGCGACGCCATTGAGGGCCGATGACCTTGCCGAAGTGTCGCCAGCCCTTGGCGAGGCTCGGCCTCACCCAAATTCGGCGAGGCTGAGCTCGCCCAGCCACCAGCGAGGCTCGGCGTTGCCAGACCATTGCTAGGTCGGCATCGCCTGGGGGTGGCCCAACCAGGCCAAGCCTTGCCAGTGGCTGGGCGAGGCTTCCGGCCCCCATCGGCCGGTCGCCAGCCTCAGCATAGTTAGCGACCGGCCAAAAAAAGTAAAAAAAAAAAAAGAAAGAAAAAAAAAGGAAAAATAAAATAAAAATATTAAAAATTTAAAAGAAAAAAAAGAATACAAATTTACTAAACATGTTTCTATTCATTTTTTTTTTTATTATCGGAACAAGTTTATCAAACGTGTTTTTTGGTCAAAAATTGTTCCCTAGAACAAAAATAGTTTTTTCTATTTTGTTGCCCGGAAAATTTTTTGAACAGAAACATAAACAAACGCACCGTAAGTGAATAATTTGTAAGAATGTAGATGTCAAATGATTAGCAAAATGAAAAGGGATCATTTTCATTAAAAAAAGAATTTGAAATATAGGGAATCGAGAAGATAATCTTCAAGAAATCGCCTCTAAATCTCTTTATATAGAGAGGAGCAAATGGAGAAGAAAAGCAAAACCCTTTTACTTTCAAGATATTTACACAAATAATATGCTCACCTTTTACGCACCAAGTTATTTGGCTATGGGGTGTTCTATGTGCACCTGATGACACATGCATTGATGTAATTAGGGACACCCGGACCCCTAGAGTTTCAAAAGTTGGTGCGTAAAAGAAGATAATCTTAAGAAATTGTCAAAAGTTGGTACAAAAGGACACTTAAGTGGTAAAAGTTACGAAAGTGACATTTAAGTATCAAAATTGGAGCAAAATAGATCACTTAAGTAAAATGCTGACATGCGCAATTTCCGGCGAAGTAAGTGCAAAATGGCGTTGTTTTGCATGTTGATGTGGCTAAATAGTGTCAAAATGATGTTGTTTTGGTTGTGATGTGGTAAATAATTAATATAATAATTAGTTAAGTTAAATTTAAAACTAATTTTATTTAAAACTTTAAAAATAAAAATACAAATATTTAAAAAATTAAAAAAAATTTGAAAAAAAAAAGGGGGGAGGCGGATGAGGTTTGAGCCATTGACGCCGCCACCTACCGTTGTTCGGAAGGGCCAGCGACAAAGAGGGAGGGTTGGCCGGGGTCATCGGGCTTTGGCTAGGGCCCGGCGACCTCGCCTCGATTTGGGGCGAGGGTTGTGGCCCTTCGTTGGACACCCCGGCTAGGGCTCGGTGGCCCCAACCGACCCTCCCCCACCTTCCGGCGACAGCGGGGAGGTGGTGACAGCGACGAGGGTTGAGCCCTTAGCTATCGGCTACCTTCCTCCTCCTCCTCCACCTTTTTTTACCTTTAAAATAAAATAAAATAAAAATAATAATAATAATAATAATAATAATAATAATAATAATAATAATAATAATAATAATAATAATAATAATAATAATAGTCAGCTTGCCCGCAAGCCAAAATGACGTCGTTTTGGTGTGCTGAGTCAGCTTGCCGGTGAGCCATGTAAGTGTAAAAATTAATAAAAAAATGCCACGTGGGATTTTTGGTGAAGTTCGTTAGATGTGGCACTCAAGTGGCTCATTTTTCATGAAAAGTGACATTTAAGTGTGATTTTCATAAGTTTGGCACTTAAGGGTTTCTTTGTGCTAACTTTTGGCACTTGAAGCATTCTTTTGCCGATTTTTTTGTAGCAATTTAAAGGGTGATTCACACTATTGTCATTGCTGTCTGTATAAATCTCACAAGTTGATCACTCTTCAAGAGATTCAAGGGACCTCTATCCTCTAGATGTTTCTCACTCATAGGGTATTCAGGTTTCCATGAAGGCAACAATTGTTTAGTGGTTCACTATTGACTCTAATAGTCGGCTGGTTAATATTAAATAATTTGAAGTAATTTGAGTTGCAGTTATGTTTCATTGATCAATTATTTATTTTGCTACCTTAGTAAAGTCGAAGCTTATGATTTTTTTTTTTAAATTGAGGAGAATAAATAATTAAATTTCTTTGTGATTTATGAGAAAAATTAACTATTGACATTTTTGCTCGATTTTTCTTTTACTATATCCCTCACTTTTTTTTTTTGAGCAAGTACTATATCCCTCACTTTGAAAAATTCAAAATGAAACTTTTCAATATTTAATTAGATTTAAGATTTTTTTTCTTGGTCAATTAAATCTTTCACGTGTAGCTTTTTGATTTTTTATGTTCCATGATGACCGTCAACACTATGATTGGGGTGAATCGGCGATCGATGGTGTCTGTGTTGATGCTAGTGAGAAGGAGGCTTGCTTGATGCGCTCGCCTTGGCCCCATTCTTCTTCTCCCAAATGGTGTCAATATGTTCTAATGTCGCCAGCACTTCATCCATTAAGGGCTTTGCTTCAGGATTGTCCTCCTCAGGATATATACAGTTGCCATGATGAACCAATTCTGTCCAAGCTTTACTGCGTATATATCTTCTGATCTTAATTTGACAGAGATGGGTAGGATTATTTAACTTATGCTTCATATTTTTGTGGAACATTTTTTCTTTTCGATAGAAAAAAAGCTAATTTATTTGTTACCTAGGTTTGCCAGATGGAGTTAGAATGGTCAAACGTATCGCTCGCCCTCAAGGGTTATTTTAGAACACTTAAGAAAACCCTAGGACTTGGGGATACTAGTTGAGGGTCGCTTGCTCTAAGGATAGGTCACGGCCGTTGTTTAGAACCCTCTTGGGTCGTGCCATGCTTCGGGTTGTGACATTGTGATTAGCAATACATTAATGTTTAGACTTAATTTATGGATTACATGAAGCAAAAAACCAAAAATGTGGCAGAGATGAATCATCTTCCATCATATCCATTTCCTATCATGTTGTTGTTTAATTAACTTAGTTTATTAGCATAAGTGGAGATCAGTAAATTCTCGTCACCTTGCTCAACTCGAGAACTTGCTAAATCCTCACTTTTGATGGAATTGCTCACTCAAGTTGAAAAGAATTCGTGATTAATCAGTTGAGATAAGAAATTAAGAGTCATCCCTTAGCAATCGCTTTCGTTTCAAATTAACGTTTCGTCTTAAACTACATTTTTCACATCAAACAACAGTTTTTGAAACTATTAAAGCCCCGCATAGAAACACTCGACATTAGACACCAATAGACTCTTCCATTATATTTCACTTATGAATGAGATGATACAATGGTGAATCGTATCCGTAAATCCCTCATCGATATAATGTTGGAGATTGTATCTCTCCAACTACCATCTACCTACGTGGTCACAATTTTACCACTTGGCAAAAACGATAGATATGGAAAGATTTACAATTGGAGGAGAATTGTGGACATACTTGCTGTAATGTTTGGACGGTTAGCTCCATTTTTTTCAACATTAACTCAGTTTGTCTTGTGTTTGTTAAGATGTTTAGTGTCTAGGTTCCCTTTATGAATGAGTGGTGGGTTTCTAGTTAAGTAGCCAAGTGATGCTAGAATTTTGTATGGAATGGTAATAGTAATTATAGATGGTCATCTAAGATCAAGTTATAATTGCTAGTTAGTTCCTGGTGTTACTGCCACATTTTTGTTATAGCCAATACACGGAAAACAAGATTTATCGAGTAGTAACCTCAAATGAGGAATCTGCCAAAATTGGAGTGATGTTGATGTGGAGGCAGGCCTAGCAATTAGAATGTATGCCTTGAGTGATTCATGTTTCCCCAGACAAAAGTGACAAGGCATATGGATGCCTGTCTTAAGAAGTTAACTTTCTTCTTATTGTTGCTTTTCTCTATTATATCTCTTAATGATGGTCTTTTTTTCATTTTTCTTAGTTGAACGGCTTGCAGAAAGAGATAATGAGAAAGCCCTCGCTATCATCTACAAAGGGGGAGATTTTTTTGCAGCAATTTATCGGGTGATTTACACTATTGTCATTGCTATTTGTATAACACTTACAAGTTGATCACTTTCCGAGAGATTCGAGAGACCTCTACCGAGAGATTCGAGAGACCTTTACCCTCTTGATGTTTCTCATGTGTAGGGTATTCAGGTTTCCCATAAAGGCAACAGTTGTTGAATGGTTCTTGACTCCAATAGTCGGCTGGATAGTATTAAGTAATTTGAAATAATTTGAGTTGTAGTTACATTCCATTGATCAATTATTTATTTTGTTACCTTAGTGAGATCGAAGCTTACAATTTTTTTTTTTAAATTGAGGCTTCCTCGAGAATAAACAACTAAATTTCTTTATGATTTATGAGAAAAATTAACTATTGACATATTCGCTCGATTTTTCTTCCACCATATCCCTCACTTGGAAAAATCCAACATGAAACTTTTCAATATTAATTAGATTTAAGATTTTTTTTCTCAGTCAATTAAATCCTTCACGTGTAGCTTTTTGATTTTTTAGGCCTCATCGAAAATAAATAACTAAATTTCTTTTTGATTTATGAGAAAAATTAACTATTGACATATTCACTCGATTTTTCTTCCACCATGTCCTTCACTTGGAAAAATTCAAAATGAAACTTTTCAATATTTAATTAGATTTAAGGTTTTTTCTCGGTCAATTAAATCTTTCATGTGTAGCTTTTTGATTTTTTTATGTTCCATAGGATCTTAACACTGTGATTGGGGTGAATTGGCGATTGATCGTGGTTGTGGTGATATTGGTGAGAAGGAGGCCCGCTCGATGCTAGATTGAAGATTGCCCTCGTACAAGTACTAATGTGAGTTATGTACCATATAGAAGCATTGCATATTACATGGAAGAGGGCAAGTCCTCTCTTCTCTCCTATACTGGCGCTAGCAGATCCAAGCCCTATTTACAGACACTTCAAGCTCTTGAAAGGTGAGTTTCTAGCTTCCTTTTTCTGTTAGAATGATGGGTTTCTCAATTCGTTATGGCAGAAGTATTGCATACTATAGGGAAGAAGGTAAGTCATCTCTCCTCTCCTATACTAGTGTGCCAACAGATCCCTTATTTCAAAGCCCTATTTACAGACACTTCAAGCTCTTGAAGGGTAAGTTTCTAGCTTCAATTTTTGTTAGACTGATGGTTTTTTGTTGATTAGCCAAGTGATTCTCAATTCGTTATGATAAGTATTGCATATTATGTGCAAGGAAGGGAGTGGCCTTATGCAGTCGAAATTTTACCACTGAACGAGACGAGTAGACATGGAAATATTTTCAATCAAAGGGGAATTGTGGAAATACTTGCTATAATGTTTAGACGGTTAATTCAATTTTTTTTTAATATTCACATTAACTCATTCTATGTCTTGCGTTTGTTAAGATGTTTAGTGTTTATTGCCACATTTTCTGTTATTATTATAGCCGAGACGTGACAAATAGGATTTATCAAGTAACCTCAAAGGAGCATTGTGCCCAAGTTATACTTTGATAGATAAGTCCATATCTATTGGATTTGGCTAGAAGAGAGAGGTCGGAGATTCACTTGATTTTCTTAATCTACCATATTGGTTTCGATTTAGGACAAAGCCATGAAAACATAAAACAAGCTAAAAAATTAAAACCATGCCCCAATGCCATGAAACTGAAATTTCAAATCTTCCATTATTTTATTTAGCCAAATTTTGTCCCAATCGATTTATGTTTGTTTATTAATTATTTGTTTTTCCTAATTTGTAAATTATGTAATGGCTCTTCTGCATTTTTATTCAACTTGGGAAGTAGTAAAGTCATGAATGATGGATATTTTTGGATTTTAGCTTAACATCCTAAATGTTTTTTTTTTCTCATTTTGTCAATCCAACAGCTCATAGAAAGAGAAAATGAGAAAGCTCTCGTTATTATCTGCAAAAGGGGGAGATCTTTTTTGCGGGAATATATCGGGTGATTCATCCTATTGCAATTGCTGTCTGTATAACACTCCAGAGTTGATCACTCTGCCGGAGATTCGATGGACCACTAGGCTCTGAACGTTTTTAATGCCTAGGTTATACGGCCTTCCCATGAAGGGGAGAGGTGTTGATAGGTTCACTAAAGTGTTGACTCCAATAGTCGGCTAGTTAATATTAAGTAATTTGAAGTAATTTGAGTTGTTGTTATGTTCCATTGATCAATTGTTTATTTTGCTACCTCAGTGAGGTCGAAGCTTAAGATTTTTTTTTTTTTTTTTTTTTTTTTTTTAAATTGAGGCTTCCTCGAGAATAAATAATTAAATTTTTTTGTGATTTAGGAGAAAAATTAACTGTTGACATCTTCGCTCGATTTTTCTTTCATCATATCCCTCACTTGGATTAATTCAAAATGAAACTTTTAATATTTAATTAGATTTAAGGTTTTTTTCTTGGTTAATTAAATCATTCATGATTATTTGTAGAATAAATAACTAAATTTTTTTTGATTTATTTTTATTGGCTTCACTTGAAAATATTCAAAAGAAAATAAATAACAATTAAATCCTTTTCTTTTTGATTTTTTAGGTTTTGATTTATGAGAAAAATTAACTATTGACATATTCGCTCGATTTTTCTTCCACCATCTCCCTCACTTGAAAAAATTCAAAATGAAAATTTTCAATATTTAATTAGATTTAAGGTTTTTTTTTAAGCAATTTTTTGATTTTTTAGGCTTCCTCGAGAATAAATAACTATTTTTTTTATTTATGAGAAAAATTAACTATTGACATATTTGCTTGATTTTTCTTCCACCATATCCCACACTTGGAAAATTCAAAATGAAACTTTTCAATATTTAATTAGATTTAAGGTTTTTTATTTAGTCAATTTAATCTCTCATGTGTAGCTTTTTGATTTTTTATATTCCACAGGACTTCAACACTATGATTGGGGTGAATTGGCGATCAATAGTGGCTGTGGTGATATTGGTGAGAAGGAGGCCCGCTTGATGCTGGAGTGAAGATTGCCCTTATACAAGTACTAGCGTGAGTTATGCACCACATAGAAGCATTGCATATTACACGGAAGAAGCCAAGTTCTCTCTTCTCTTCTATATTGGCACTAGCATATTCAAGCCCTATTTACAGACACTTCAAGCTTTTGAAGGGTGAGTTTCTAGCTTCTTTTTCTGTTAGAATGATGGATTTCTGGTTGATTAACTGAGTGATTCTCAATTCATTATGGCAGTTATGCACCACATAGAAGTATTGCTTATTACAGGGAAGAAGGCAAGTCCTCCCTCCTCTCCTGTACTAGTGCCAACAGATCCCTTATTTCAAAGCCCTATTTATACACATTTCAAGTTATTAAAGGGTAAGTTTCTAACTTCATTTTTTGTTAGAATGATAGGTTTCTTGTTGATTAGCCAAGTGATTCTCAATTTGTTATGGCAATCACGAAGTATTACATATTACGTGTAAGAAAGGGAGTGACCTATGCAGTTGAAATTTTACTACCGAACGAGACGAGTAGACATGGAAAGATTTTCAATCGAAGGGGAATTGTGGAAACACTTGCTATAATGTTTAGACGATTAGTTCAATTTTTTTTCAATATTCACATTAACTCATTCTGTGTTTTGTATTTGTTAAGATGTTTAGTGTTTATTGCCACATTTTCTGTCATTATTATAGTTGAGATGCGACAAATAGAATTTATCAAGTAATAACCTCAAAGGAGCATTGTGCTCGAGCTGAAGTGATGTTGACACATAGGTAGGCTGATTAACTAAGCCTGTATGCCTTGAGTGAGATTGGTTATCCCAGACGATCGCCAAGTAGTGAAAGGATTTGCCTGTAAGAAGTTGACTTTCTTTTTATCATTACTTTTATCTATTATATCTCTTTAAACAAACTAATATGTAGACTTGTGATATAATAAAAATTGCGTACTTGATAGATAAGTGCATATCTATTGGATTTGACTAGAAAAGAGAGGTTGGAGATTCACTTGATTTTCTTGATCTATCATATTAGTTTCGATTTTGGACAAAGCCATGAAAACATAAGAGAAGCTAAAAAATCAAAACCACGCTTCAATGCCATGAAACTGAAATTTTAAATCATCCATTCTTTTATTTAGCCAAATTTTGTCCCAATCGATTTATGTTTGTTTATTAATTATTTGTTTTTCCTAATTTGTAAATTATGTAATGGCTCTTCTGCATTTTTATCCAACTTGGGAAGTAGCATAGCTTGGATGATGGATATTTCTGGTTTTTAGCTTAACATCATGAATGTCTTTTTTTTTTTTTTTTTCATTTTGTCAGTCCAATAGCTCATCAAAAGAGAAAATGAGAAAACTCTTGCTATTATTTGAAAAAGGGGGAGATTTTTTTTTTTGCAGGGATATATTGGGTGATTCATCCTATTGCAATCGCTGTCTGTATAACACTTTAGAGTTGATCACTCCGCCAGAGATTCGACGGACCACTAGACTCTGGACATTTTTAATGCTTAGTTATATGGCCTTCCCATGAAGGTGAGAGGTGTTGATGGGTTCACTAAAGTGTTGATTCCAATAGTCGGCTAGTTAGCATTAAGTAATTTGAAGTAATTTGAGTTGTAGTTACATTCCATTGATCAATTTTTATTTTGCTACCTTAGTGAGGTCGAAGCTTACGATTTTTATTTTTATTTTTAAATTGAGGCTTCCTCATGAATAAATAACTAAATTTCTTTGTGATTTAGGAGAAAAATTAACTGTTGACATCTTCGCTCGATTTTTCTTCCATCATATCCCTCACTTGGATTAATTCAAAATGAATTTTTTCAATATTTAATTAGATTTAAGATTTTTTTCTTGATCAATTAAATCCTTCACGTGTAACTTTTTGATTATTTAGGCTTCCTCGAGAATAAATAACTAAATTTCTTTTTGATTTATGAGAAAAATGAAGTATTGACATATTCACTCGATTTTTTTTCCACCATATCCCTCACTTGGAAAAATTCAAAATGAAAATTTTCAATATTCAATTAGATTTAAAGTTTTTTTCTCGGTTAATTTAATCTTTCACGTCTAGCTTTTTGATTTTTTAGGCTTCTTTGAGAATAAATAACTAAATTTCTTTGTCTTTACCAAAAAAAAAAATTCTTTGTGATTTATGAAAAAATTAACTATTGACATCTTCACTCGATTTTTCTTCCCCCATATCCCTCACTTGGAAAAATTGAAAATGAAACTTTTCAATATTTAATTAGATTTAAAGTTTTTTTCTTGGTCAATTAAATCCTTAACATGTAGTTTTTTGATTATTTAGGCTTCCTCGATGATAAATAACTAAATTTTTTGTCATTTATGAGAAAAATTAACTATTGATATATTCGCTCAATTTTTCTTCCACCATCTCCATCACTTGGAAAAATTCAAAATGAAAATTTTCAATATTTAATTAGATTTAAGGTTTTTTCTCGGTCAATTAAATCTTTCATGTGTAGCTTTTTGATTTTTTAGACTTCCTCAAGAATAAATAACTAAATTTCTTTGTGATTTATGAGAAAAATTAACTATTGACATATTTGAACAATTTTTCTTCCATCATCTCCCTTGGAAAAATTCAAACTGAAACTTTTCAATATTTAATTAGATTTAAGGTTTTTTTTCTCAGTCAATTAAATCTTTCACATCCAATTAAATTTTTTGTGATTTATAAGAAAAATTTTTCTTCCACCATATTCCTCACTTGGAAAAATTCAAAACGAAATTTTTCAATATTTAATTAAATTTAAGGTTTTTTTCCCGGTCAATTAAATCTTACACATGTAACTTTTTGATTTTTATGTTCCACAGGATCGTTAGCACTGTGATTGGGGTGAATTGGCGATCAATGATGGCTATGGTGATGCTGGTGAGAAAGAGGCCCGTTCGATGCTAGAGTGAAGACAGCCCTCGTACAAGTACTAACGTGAGTACTTCTTTGTACCACATAGAAGCATTACATATTACAAAGAAGAAGGCAAGTCCTCCCCCTCTCCTATACTGGCTCGTGCAAGTACTAACGTGAGTACTTCTCTGCACCACATAGAAGCATTACATATTACAAAGAAGAATGCAAGTCCTCCCTCCTCTCCTATACCGCCAATAGATCCCTTATTTCAAAGCCCTATTTACAGATACTTCAAGCTCTTGAAGGGTAAGTTTTTAGCTTCATTTTCTATTAGAATGATGATTGATTAGGTGAGTGATTCTCAATTCGTTATGGTGGTTATACATCACATAGAAGCATTGCATATTACATGGAAGAAGACAAGTCTTCCCTCATCTCCTATACTGGCGCTAGCACATTTAAGCCCTATTTACAAACACTTTAAGCTCTTGAAGGGTGAGTTTCAAACTTCATTTTCTATTAGAATGATGAGTTTCTAGTTGATTAGCTGAGTGCTTCTCAATTCGTTATAGTAGTTATGTATCAGATAAAAGCATTGCATATTACAAGAAAGAAGGCAAGTCATCCATCCTCTCCTATATTGGTGCCATCATATTCATTATTTCAAAGCTCTATTTACAGATACTTCAAGCTCTTGAAGGGTGAGTTTCTAATTTCATTTTCTATTAGAATGATGGGTTTCTGGCTGATTAGTCAAGTGATTATCAATTCGTTATGGCAGTCATGCATCACAACGAAACATTGCATATTATGTACAAGGAAGGAAGTGGCCCTATGTGGTCGAAATTTTACCATCGGACAAGACAAGAAGACATGGAAATATTTTCAATCGGAGGGGAATTGTGGAAACACTTGCTGTAATGTTTGGATGCTTAGTTCCGATTTTTTTAATATTCACATTAACTCATTCTGTGTCTTGTGTTTGTTAAGATATTTAGTATTTACTGCCACATTTTCTGTCATTATTATAGTTGAGACGCGAAAAATATGATTTATCAAGTAATAACCTCAAAGGAGCATTGTGCTCGAGCTGGAGTAATGTTAACACATAGGCAAGCTGATCAATTAAGCCGTATGCCTTAAGTGAGATTGGTTGTCTCAGATGATCGCTAAGTAGTGAAAGGATTTGCCTGTAAGAAATTGACTTTCTTCTTATTGTTACTTTTATCTAAACACCACCCTTGGAGTGCCAAAAGTTAGCACAAATTGACACTTAAGTGCCAAAAGTCACAAAAGTGTCACGAAAGTGATACTTAAGTGCAAGTAAAAAAATCCAGCCA
Source organism: Eucalyptus victrix (assembly GCA_016097545.1). Classification (NCBI taxonomy): domain Eukaryota; kingdom Viridiplantae; phylum Streptophyta; class Magnoliopsida; order Myrtales; family Myrtaceae; genus Eucalyptus; species Eucalyptus victrix. The sequence goes on along the minus strand of CM027840.1, from coordinate 26,084,563 downwards.
AAACGTTGATGTGGCAATTTTCTAGTGAGTTGCGCACAAAATGACATCGTTTTGGTATAATTTGAATTTTAATATAATAATTAATCAAATTAAATTTTAAAAAATTAATTAATTAATTAATTAAAAAAAAAAAAAGAGGGGAGAAGAAGGAAGAGGGAGGCAACCGGCAGTTGAGGGCTTAGCCCTCGCCGCGAGGGTGAGGGTGCAAGCCCTCAGCTAGGGCTTAGTAGCTTTGACTGACCTTCCCCCACCCCAGGAGGTGGTGAGGGCTCCGCCTTTAGCCGCCTCCCTGCCATCCTCCTCCTCCTCCTACTCCGTTTTTTTTTTTTTAAATTAAATATAAATATAAATTACTATTTTGTTTTAAATTTAATTTTTATATTATATTAAAATTTAAATTATGCCAAAATGACATCGTTTTGGCTGATTTAAAGGGCTCTATTTTGACTAACTATAGAAATGACGTCGTTTTTGGGTGAATTAGAGTTGAATCAGCTCTTCGGCGAGCCACATAGGTGAGAAATATTAATATTTAATTGTCACGTATGATTTCTGGCCGGCTTCGCCGAAGGTGGCACTCACGTGTTCCACTTTTCTTAAAATGTGGCACTTAAATGTTATTTTCGTAACTTTTGACATTTAAGTATCCCTTTGTGCCAACTTTTGGCACTTGAAGCGATCTTTTGCTTGTAAGTAAGATTATTACAAGATCCATGGCTCTAATACCAATTTAAAAATAAAGTGAAAAAGAAAAATATGGAAATTCATGTATACTTTGATGTGTATATTAATCAATTATATATATTAGCCTATTTATAGACTTTATTAGATAGCTATTTTAAGATAATATCTCAATTAAGATATAATGGAGATATATGTGCAATATAAATGGATTCTTGTGAGATATGGTTGATCAATAAAAATGTCATAATTATCTCTAATATAAGAGACTATCCCCTTGAAAGTCCTAAATAGCTCGAATGTCCCATCAAACTTAAGGTACAAACTCAAGGTACCTTCAAACTCAAGGTACATAGAAGTCAACTTGAGTTTATGTACAAATTTGAAGAGTGTCTAGTGGGAGTAGAAGAAATTATTGGAGTAGAACTAGGGGTGAGCATAGTTCAAGTTGGGCCGGATCCTACCTCCTAATCCTAGGATCAACTTGCACAATGTTGATTCGCAATTTTTGAGACTGAAGACCGATCCTATTAAGTTTGGTGTTGAGGATCGGACCGACCTAGTGGGTTTAGTCTGGTTCTAGGGTTAACTCAGGACCAACCGATAATTTTATTTTATTTTTTGTATTCTCTGAAAAGGCAACCAAGGATTGGACCGACCCAATGGGTTTGGTCCAATTCTAGGGTCAACTCGAGACTAACCGATAAATTTTTGTTTCATTTTTTGTACTCCTTGAAAATGCGAGCGAGGACCAGACCGACCTTATTGGTTCAATGACAAGCGAGGTCAGCTAAGAGAGGCAAGCGACAAGTGCCGAGTGGGGTAAGCATCGAGTGTTGAGTAGGGAGCAACAACCCATGTGAGCATCGAGCGGCGAGCGGTATGAGTGACCTAAAGCGAGTGAGACGAGTGTCGAGTGGCGAGTGGAGAAGTTTATTTCACTTTTGGCAAATTAAAGATTAAAAGACAAATAAGATAGAAGAGAACGAGTGCTAGAGGAGGATGTCGTGAGGAGCTATTTATGTCATTTTGAATGTCGTGAGGGCTCATTATAAAAATATTTTCTTCATTTGTAAATTATGACTATTGACGCTATAAAAGACATTAAAAAAAATCTAAATTATTAAAAAATAATGTAAAATTACTTGAACTCCTCATTAAGGAGTTCAAGTAAATAATATATTGGATAATAATATATATAGAATTAGGGTTGGTCCGGGTTGGACCGATCCTAAACTCTCAGGACCAAGGATTGACCCAGTCTCTCTGGGAACCGGATCAGAACCGGCAGGGTTGGGCCGGTCCATGGTTGGTCTAGGGTTGACCTCTAGATCGATGCTCACCCCTAAGTAGAATTATTGGAAACCAAATCCATCCAATGTCCCAAAAGTGAAAGCCCTCTACGGCGAGATCAATCTTCAGGTTGTCTTCACGCGGTATGAGAGCAAAAGCTTTGAAAAGCTGACCACCTCCATTGAAGCACATCGGAGCATAACAGTGTAAGTAGAGTCTTTATTGGATAAAATCTACCAGAGGCAGAAAGAGAATCCGACGTTGTAACAAAATAACACATTTAAAAAGTAGTGTCAAAATCTCTAATTAAGCATCTATTTCTTATGCATTTATTGTGCACGTGTATATTGTTTCCACTTTGATCTATAGACTTTTTATATTGATGAAGCAAATTTCTACATTTAACTTATGAAAACAAAATTTAAATGTTCTGACTTTTTTTATTTAGAAATTTCGTAAGAATATGTTTGTTGAGTAGAACTTTCGCCTTTGTAGTTGGGACTTAACTTCGCAAAATAACTTGATTTTCTCAAGATCATTATCAAGATTGCCTCTAAAGTCATCACTAATCTTGTTAGTCGAGAGTCTGCATGATAATGTTGGCCTTTCTTTGCTTGAAGATATAGAAAGACCGTTGCACTCTCACTTCGAGTTCAAAGACTTTTGGGAAAAAATTGCTTTGCCGACTGGCTTGCTAATCTTGAAATCGATAAGACCTTGGATATTAGATTTTTTTTATTGCCACCTAGAGAGTTAATTCATGTTTTATTATGTGGTAAAATAGGAAAAGTAAATTGATGACGTTAATTTTTGTATTGAGTTTTAACACTTTTCCATACGAAAAGGGAAAAAAAATTACAATTTGATGTCTTATATTATCCATCAATCTAAATATAAATGATAAGTGCACGAGAAGTGTTAAAACTTATTATGAAAATGCAATTGAGTCTTAAAACTTTAAAAAGTAAAAAAAGAGCAATTGAATTTTAAAACTTGTTATGAAAATACAATCATGTCCTTAAACTTGTTACGATAGTGCAATCAAGTTTTAAAATTTTCAAAAAGTGAAATAAATAGTTTGATAAATTTTAGGGGTTGATAACATTTTTTTTGAAAATTTTAGAACTCAATTAAACTTTGTGATGAGTTTTCAAATTTAATAATACTTTTTGAAAGATTTAAGACTCAATTATATTTTCATGACAAGTTTTAGAATTTTCAATGCATTTTTCCTATAAATAAACTTACATGATGAGAATTAGATCACAAAGAGTAATCTCCAACAGTAGATAAAAGATGTGTCCAAGTCGGAAGCCACGGACATTCGCAAAGACCCCTTCCTCTAGCACAAGGTATTTCACGGGACATGTATTTCGTGTGGCAATGACATGTAGTGTAATTAGCTAATCAAAGTTAAACCCATACACATATTGGCGCCACATAAGATAAGATCCATAACACACGGACAGTGGTAATTAATCGGATACACCACGTCATCACTCTCATGTGGTGTATAGGTACATGAATTACTTTCTCCATCCTCTAGATGTAACAAAAGAAAGACACCCGAGGCGTCAATGGAGCCTGGAGGTGTGCGACTTTGCCATGACGAGGCAATCGAGGAAACTCACCTCTCCATAGGTAGATTAGATACCATTGTCATTGTCCCCCCGCGCGTTGGTGTTTGCTCATTTACTAGACCGCTCAAACCACTTTTGAGTTAATTCAATTGCTGCACTATGACTCGAATCATATCAAGCGGCAACAGTCGGGACACTTAACGGAGTCGAGATGTGCTTTGCAAACTTAATACAAGTGTGGCCTTTACTTATAACTATGCATCTTTCCAATTATAAGAACAAACACAAGATAAGCTTGAGCTTCATCGATATTTCCTTCTTAATGGAGAGCAAATCTAGAACAGCTGCCATGTGAACACATTCAAGTAAAGCGCAAACTAAAACCAAGTTTTATTAAGCTCAAATTGATAATTTGACCTTAGATTTCACTATTGTTCCTTTCTATTTAGAGAATTCCCAAATATAAGAAAAGTTAATCATTGCACTCTTTCAATATCATTCCTCGACGAATCTAGTCCATCCTCGTTCCATTTCATTATCCCAAATGTCCTGTTACCTGTCTTGCTCATTCGACATTCTTACAAGAGGGAGATCTTGAACCGAGATGATCCATAACAATCTAAAAAGAGGGTTATGGATCATCCTTGTGACATCCGAGTAAAGATCTGTGAGCAACACACTAATCTCGCATTGGTTCCGCACCAGGTGACAAAGACTGTTGCCATGCAATACCAAACTTATGGAAAAAAAAACCCAGAAAAGGAAAAAACTCAAGAGCTTTACTCAATTTGCTTTTCGCTGTCAAAAAACAAAAATCAATTTGAACCGGTTTCACATTTAAGATTTTACCCATGTTTGAGGACTTTCTTTTGGGTAAATTTCGCTGCAGTTTTTCATTAATTTAGACTGAGCAGATCGTTACTTAAGGTGACATAACAGAGAAAAAAATGGTATAATGGAATCAAACTTCATTCGAAATTGATCGGCATCGACTTATAAGCTTACCTTGTGTTCCTTGGGTTAGCTATGTTCTCGCTTGACCAACTGCCAAGTCACTCAGAGGCCAAGTCACTCCACAGGAATGTAAACACATTGCTTCCACTGAATCAAAATCACAGGACATTCATTGTTAAAAGAGAAAGAATACTTGTCATCAAACCTTTTAAATCAACCCCTACACTTGCTCATTTTCCAGTTAATTCTAGAATCGATCCCAGATGGGAAAGTAATAAATTAGTTACTGCTGGTAACCAAATCGGTTAAGCTAGAAACTGAGAGAACGGAAAAGAGGCCTGACCATTTCAAGTTTCTCATGTATGTAAACAAAGTTATCAACTGATGAAAACAAGTGCACGAAGTGCAAAAGCACAGTAGGTCACGTTTATCAATACCTGAGCAGACAAAATTGCCTGAATTATTGTAAAACCGACATATTATATAGTGAGAACGGCATGCTATATAAGTATTACATCTCGATAAAGTGCAGCCACATAGTTCTACTTTCCTTCCTATTGGTCCATAACTTCTAACGGAAGCAAAGATCATGTAGAGATCAGGAAAGTGTAATACAAAAGTAAAAGGCTCCATATTCTGCATCTACAACAGAGGTCATGTTTTTGCCTAGATATGTACAGTACCTAACCATACATATTTTCCTATACACAAAAAACCACTAACCTAACATCTCAATTACCACGGACCAGTTTGTGTTCTTCTCAAGCATCGCTTCTTAGCTCCCCGTTGCGTATTCATCATCTCTATGACCTGTTAGAAAGGTAATGAATCAGCATAAGATAATTGTCCTAATTACACTAAAGAAAATGTCCAGTCAAGAGACTCAAGAGGACTAAGCAGTGACACCCTAATACAATGCATTTACCAGATTATGCTAGTGGTTCAAATTTTTGCTGAACTTCTAAATGCACGAACAAGAAGAGCTTTTGGCAAGAGAAACATAAAAAGAAGGAATCTGACTATAATACGAGAAGTTGATAGCTTTGTACATTCAAGCTTAGGTTATCTGATACAATTAAATAAAGTCGCATCAGGCTGCTAACTACGATGACTCAATGTCAGCTGAGAAGGCTGAGTAGCATGAAAATAATGAGCCGTGGTTTGAAGATCAAGTAAACTGAATGAATTATGAAGAAGAAAGTGAGAGCTGTAGATATAGATACTGCTCATTTCCTCTCAACTTAATCTTTTCTTCCTCAAAGAAGCTTTTGACAGACATGAGAAACTTTCCTAGCATGCTGGTTATATTGGAACCTTTGACCCAAAAACCTACTTTCTCGGCATGATAATGTCCAATCTTCAGTTTCCATGTTTCCTATACAGTTCCATTTCCCATCTTATATGAAAGCAACTTAAATCTTTTTGATGCAATAATATGTCGAAAGGCACATCACTTACCTGGTTTTTCTGTATTTCCATGATCTCTGCCTGCATCAATCAAAGAAAGAGTAGGTCAGCTACATCCTATTAGGCTAAGCCCTTATGCAGAGTACACGGTGTCATCCAGACAAAGCAATACCTGCTTTTTTCGTAATTCTTCATTTTCTTCCTTAAGCTTTGCTACCTCGGCTTCCAGTTCCATTGTATAAGCCTGATAATACCATTTCAAAGAATAAGACAGATGAAAGAAAGAACAGTGAATGCATCTCAAGTAAGAAGAAATATTAGTCTGAATAAATTGGCTAATATCAAAGACTCCCCAGCCCCCTTTATTATTACAAGTAAATGCAACACTTGCGAAAGGCCACATTTTTTTTTTTTGATCCTATTTTTGGTTTCTCTGATATGACTCTAATTCTGCAATTTCTAGTGATGTTCTTTTCATTACTTGTGAGGTCAGACTGTAATTCACATATCACATCTAATGGCCATTTCGGCTAAAGAAAGTAGATCAAGCTCATTTGTCTTTCACCTGCTTGCGAGCACGCGATCTTGCAGCTGACTCTCGGTTCTTTATCATCCTTCTCTGCCTTCTCTCCACAACTTTCTCCACAGCACTGTTGCACTTTCTTCCTCTCACACTGCCATTAAACACATATGGTACGGGTGATACCGAGGAGGTATCCCCGTTACTTCTTCCCATTCCATCGGATGAGCCTGGATTAGCAGGTGATCCAGTTGGCATGCCTGCAGGTCCAGTTCCTAAACCGACCATCCCCATTCCTCCTCCGTGCAAAGCGCCTCCCTGAACCAAGTTGTTAGTCATCACTTGATCCGGAATTGCCATCAGTCCGCCCCTAAATCCATGACCGTTGAGCTGAGTATTGTTAGGTGAAGGGATCTGCTGCGAGAATGGCAAAATGGGCTGCTTTGGGAGGATCTGTGGCTGATGCGCCTGTGGCTGTGGTTGTGTTACCTGCTGCTGGTTCGATCTGATTCCATTCGCATTCGCATTCACTGGCATGTTCAGAGGGTGCATGGAATTCAGATTACCGCCCTCCAAGTTCCTCATCCCCATCAAATTCTCAGCTTTTCCCGGCTGCGGGAATCCGAATTCTAATCCAGCATTATTCCCAGCACGTGGCAATTCACCGAACAGTCCTCCACCATTTGGCTTTCCAGAGTATTGGGCGTCTTCTCTAACGACGCCGGCCCTGAACAAAAACTCCTCCAATGTCATTTCGCCCAGAGTTTGCTGCCGCTGTGGCACAACCGGTCCTCCAGTCACAAGGCCACCATCCTTCCCAACTGAATCTTCCTTTGAAATGTTCTTCCAGACCTCGTCAACGGTCTTTTGGCTCAGCGTCCGGGGAAGCGTCAGTGAGCCCTGCCGCTGCAAATGACCACCAGGTACTCCAATTCCGTCCTGTCCGCCGCCACCACCAGCGCCACTAGCAGATGCCATAGTTTGGTTCTCCTCTGCAGACCAAATGTTCTTTATGAGCTCATCCATGTTCATGGACCCAAAGTCCTTGCCTATAGAGTTCTGGAACTCCTCAAAGGTCAGCGTGTACACCGACGGTTGACGGGTTAACAGCGTGTTGCCAGGAGGCCTGTTATTCGTCGGCGTCGGATCGGTGCCGAAGTTCTTGAAGTTGATGTTACTCCCCATTCCGTCGAGGAATCCGAATCGAACAGTGCCGAAGGAAACCTGGTCCAAGCCGAGCAATCAGTTGGTCAATGAGAAGCAAAAGAATATAATCTCAACAGCCGAAACCCAGCACACGAGCTCAACAGTGATTCGATGTGGCTGCGACCTTTCTTTCATGGGGTTAATCAAAACAAACAATTCAATAAAGAAACGCGTCTCCTTAGAAGGAGGAAAGAAACTGATCCCCAGTTCAACACCACCTCAAATGACACGAAAAATCAGAGACAAGAGAGCCGTTGCGGATTGATCTGAATTGAGATCAACATTGCGGCTTCCCAAAATCAAGCGTCAGCAGATGACCGGAGGAGTCCGTCACTCCCAAGAAGCTCAAAGCAACCTCAAAAAAAATCTTACCCGAAAAAGGTCGACACAAGGAACTGACGATCGAATTGCAGGATCAAGAAAGGAACCCAACAGTCAAACTCACTCCTTCAGCAGCAAAAAGCGAGAGCACCCAGAAAAAACCAGACAAGAACCGGAGAGAGAGTTTAAGGAAGGGAAGCAAAGATGAAAAAGCCCAGAGAAGTAAGCGAGAGACGGCAATTCAGACAGAGCAGGGAGCTGCCCCTTTTTTACCTTGTCCTCTGCCTGCTCGTTTCTCAACGAATTTTCAAAATAATCGAACGCCCCAAATATAGAAAAAGCAGAAGTCTCTCTCTCTCTCTCTCTCTCTCTCTCTTCTCTCTCTCTCTGCGCGTGTGTAGTTGCTTCTTCTCCTTGTTTTGGCTCCTTCTTCCTCGCGAGGTAGGGGCGCCGGAGAGACGCCAAGTGTCACACTCCCTCTGTCTCTCTTTCTCTCTCCCTTCTTTCGCTTTCAAGACATGAAAACGCGAACTTTTTTTTACTTAAATTCTTTTTTTTTTTTTGCCTTTTTCTAAAGGTTTTTCGTAAAAAGGTAAAGGCATTAAAAAAATAGTTGAGCGACAGTGCCGTGAGAATAATAATTTGTTTTGAATCACAGAAAATTAAATTGCTTGGAGGTTTAATTTTTCAAAAAATTGTGGGTTCTTATAGTCTCATCAATTAACACGTGAGAGACGGCAGTTAAAGTTTAGACCAGAATAGTATATGTATTTTTTTATATTAATATAAATCGGGCAATTAGTCATTTATAAATTATTTTATAATGCTGAGTGGGCCAGCTGGCCGGGGGCGGCGTGGACCAATGACCGCGAGTTTGGAGGGTCGTGATGTGAGCGGCCGGCCAATGTGCGCGAGCGAAGTGGGAGGATCGCTGCCGCCCACGTTTCTCCCGATGGACGGTCGGATGGGCGCCAAATGGTGGGACTTAATGGCGTCGGACAGCGACAGGACCCCACCCTCTAATGAGTGAGTTAAAAGCGAGTATCCCGGTGTACTTCTGTCTTACTTAAATTAATCATTAAACATTAAGGCTGCCAATCACTTTACCAGTATCTTCCAAGAAAAAGAATATTTGGAAAAAAAAGTATATATTTATAATGATTAATTGAATAGTTGTCCGTGCTATTCTCTTAAAGAACCTAAAATTTTTTCAATAAAATAATTTACCGAATCCGATGCCGTTCAACTGATTCTAGCTCAAAAGAGCAAATCAATGTGATCATTAAATGTAGGATGTCCAAACCAATGAAAAGAAATGAATCGAGCTGAAATTTTTTCTCTTGATAGTGACTGAAATCGATGCTTTAATAAATTTGATATTATTTATTTTGGTTGCTGAAATATTTGAATAGATAGATTGAGCTTAATCTTATTAATTATATGACAACACAATCATTATTTTAAAATAAAAGCATGTTGAAAGAGACTATTAAATGGTGCTATCATGCTATCATCCTTTTGTTACGAATAAAGTCTCACCTTATCGATACGTCTTATTAACAAGCTTCCACGAATATGGGACAACTTTTAGAAGTTATTTGAATTAAGTAATGTAACGATTGATAGCGCTATATTCCCAACTAGATTTTCTTGCCATCATTTTTAGCAAGATATTGAACTTACCTTTTTCCTCAATTGGTTTTGGATTGAAAAAAAAATTAAAATTCTTCAAAACACCCATTAAGAAACTATGGCATCGTTTAGTAAAAACGCAGGATGTTTCCATGCATGTAACAATTATATAGAGTCGACATTTTCCGAATTTAGGACATAATTATAAAGGGAAAGAATAGGGCCTACTTATCTCATCGACTTGTACAAAAATTGCAAAAGGGACCTCATCTCCACTAGGGCCATGTCCTTCCTATCCGTGAGTAGAAATAATCCATAAAATATGCGTTTAGCCAAAAAGTTATATTCAAAATGGAAATTCTATTCTATTCATTGTGAGGGAAATAATTGAACCGAAAAAGTCATACCATCTTAAATTCCTCTTGGCATACATTACAAGAAACCATATAGATTGCATGATATAAATTTTTATTTTTTTTAATTTTTTATGTTCAGGATGCAAACACAAGTTATGCTGTGTGAAAACACATTTATCTCTTATATTATGATAATTTTTTGGTTTAATTTAGGGTTAATACCTTGAAAAACCTCAAACTGGTACTTGTGACAAATTTACCCCAAATTATTTTTTTGACCATGAAAAACCCTAAACCGGTAAACTTGTGATAAATTTACCCCGATCGATTATAAAAAACCCTAAACTTGTACATTTATGACAAATTTATCCCAAATTAATTTATTCGACTGAAAAAAATTCTAAACTGGTAAATTTGTGATAAATATACCCTATGCTAAATTAGATTAATACCACAAAAAAATCATAAAAATTGTAAACTGTGACAAACGGAACGTAAAATCCTAAATTGGTATATTGGTTAATTGCCACGTGTCATTTAATTTAATAATTTGAGAATAAAATTTAACGAAAACTAACATAGGGTAAATTTGTCACAAGTGTACTTGGTTTGGGATAAATTTGTCAAAAGTATATCGTTTGGGGTTTTTGGTGGTTAAAAAAATAGTTTGGAATAAATTTGTCACAAGTGTACAAGTTTAGGGTTTTTTAGGATATTATCCCTTTAATTTATAGCTCTGATTAGCCTATAAGATACATTGGAAGTTGTAAGTATGTCCCGTTCATAAAAAAATTGTAAGTACGTTTTTGCGAAATTCAGAATTTTCATTAAGGTTGGCTACAAAATAAAATTTCTGTGGTATTAAACAACCATAAATAAATCAACTTTTATTAATGGAAGAAGACCTAAATCACATTTTCACCTCAAACATTTCAACAAAAAAAGTATCAATAAAATCTATATCCTAGATTACATATTGGACAAAATGGTAAATTAAAAGATCCATATGGCTCTTCTCAATTTAAATCCTACAATAACACCAATTACACAAGTTCCTTTCCTTATTCGTTTCTTTTGCATAATTTAAACCGGTTAATTTCCTAAAAAAACCCTAATTTTAGGTCCAATCCAATTCCGCTATGATTTTTTTGGTCTAAAAGAAATACTCAATTTTCGATCTAGTCTAAAAAATGCTCACCCTTTCAAAAATCACCATTAATTTCTTTAAGATTATCAATATTATGAGACAATTGTCATTCTATCAAAGGTGAGGGTTTTAATGAAGACGTAGGTTTTGATAATGAATCTTTAAATGTCGTTGATGTTATAATTTTTAAGAAATTAGTGGTGATGTTAATTTTTGGATGCATGGGCAAATTTAAGATTATAACGAAAGGTTGAGAGATTTATTTAGACATTTTTTTTTTTTGGGAAAGAACCATGATTAAACCTAAAATTTAGGGATTTTTTTTTTTAAAAAAAAAATAACTAGACCTATTCTACACACGCGATTTCTTTTTTGCTCTTATAAAAAGCAAGGAAAAAAAAAGCATAGGATATTCCAATTAGAAAAAAGCGACTTTAGAACTCTCCGCCATCTTTCGTAGTGTGATGTGATTGGGAACGGCACTAAAAATCAGGAACTGATGCCTATGATGCATGCGAAATGTGAAATGTGAAATTTATTATTGAAACGACCGAAAACAATGGGATGACGTAAGGATCGCGTAATGTGAACTCGGACAAGTTTTCTCGACAGGAAACCGTGCCTCACCTAACTTCTACCGGTGAAGAGGATAAGGCTTGTCTGAGGCAAAGTCAAAAGCACCAATCTGATCGACCTTTCCCGGAAGGCTTAGCAAAGACCATTTTGTAGTTTTTAACTTTTTCCCCTGCCGCCCTTGGATTCTTGCGAGAGGAGTAAAAGGCGATTGTGCCAGATTTTCCAAAGCCTGCACTGTAACTGGATTGAAACTCATATAAAACGTTTGGTCAATGTGATTTAGCCATTTAACTTTTGGCAAATGGTAAGCAGATCCTTCGGTTAGTGTCGGGTTAGAAAAATTCAAGCGGAAAAACCTATGTGTTGGTACTGTGTGGCAGCATACGGCGCTCTCGTTTTGTTGCCTATTGAAATATGTTGATTTTTAGGGAAATTTTTTGTTGACTATTTGCAAAAATAGTCAGACCATATTATTGAAGTCAATAGGTTTCGATTGGATTGTGGTTTGGCTAAAAAAAAAAAAAAAAACAGAATGCTAGGGTTCACCCTTTCCGCGTGGAGATGGAAAGTAGGAGGTTCGAATTCTCATATTCTTTAAAAGATTGATGTGTGGATGGATTTAACTTCAAATGCGAATTTGAACTTCCGTGTCCTACAAGAAGATAATACAAAAATTTGAGACACAGAGTTTAGAATAGAAGTAAAATAGAATAAAAAAAGAAAAATAAAAAAGTTGTATTTTGGCAATTGTGACTTTTACATTAATTATCATGAGAGATCAAAATCCTGTCCATTGAGAGGAAAATTGACACATCTTCATTTTTTCCCCTTTGTACCAATTTACCTTCAACAAGATAGGTTGCTTATTTTGACCTCTGCTAAGCCTGTCTAGGTTGCTTATTTTGACCTCTGCTAAGCCTGTCCGACTCACCTAGATGATGCTGTAGCCTCTTTATCATTTGCAATCATTTGTGCATTTAAAGGCTGTAACTTGAAACATTAAAAGAAAATCACGATCCTTTTCCAAACGGGTTCTACTTTTTTTTTTTCCCATCCCTCGCTGGAGGAAACTTCTTCCAACCACATCTTTGATCGGTAAGTTTCAACTTATATCTTAATTCTACGGATTAGAGTATAGATTGAGTTTGAAGAGATGACGAAGTATGAAGGATTTGAAGGCACTTGTGACGGTGTCGCAAAAAGTACCTTGAGTAGTACTCACTAAGCCTTACATGGCATTGATTTTTTTTCTTCTATTGATTTTTTTTTTTAATTTGATCCTATCCTTTATCTATTTTATAAGCCTATTAAAATGGCACATAAAATCTAGGAAAAATGGTGGAACTGGGTGACTAGCCAAGCAAGTACTTCACTCGATCTTTCTTGTGATTAAGCAGGCAATTGGAATTTTATGAATTGGACGCTTGATAGTCACATTGCGCCAAAATTTAGCCATTTGCAATGTGTCTAACGACTAGTTTGGCATGGGTTTAGTATTAGTAAGATCTCTAAGATAATTGGAGGAATTAGAAAATTGTCCAAATAGTCTTAAACCTATTGTATCTTTACTAATTCAATTGTAACGGTTCAATTTTGACAATTGAGTTCATTTGATCAATTTTGGCTAGAAATTGTTAGTATAGACAATGGCTGTCATGCATGGCATGACCATGCCAATGTGAACAATTTTAAGTAATATTTTAATTTTTTTATTAATTTTTTTAATGTTATTTTTTCTTTTTTTCTCTTTTTTTACTTGTGGTCGGTGAGAACATGGGTGAGGCCATCATGACCACTTTGGCCATGAACATTAGCCATGGCAATTGCAAGCTTGAGATTTGGTTAGCTTAGCTCGAACGGCCATAGTTGTTGTTAGGAGTAGCCTAACATGTTTGGGAATCAATTTGGAATATCCTGAAGATTGGTCATCAAGATTGCATAATAGGAAGGGGGTCTTATTATGGTAGGACACTAATAAGGAAGAAATCTAAATAAGAATTACTCTTATTTAGAAAGAATACCATGATATAATTCTGGTGACTACCTAAATTAGAGGAATTCATCAATAAATCGGGAAAATTTCTAATTGGGAGATGATTACCAATTAGGCAAGATTCCTAATTTGGGTGGAGATCTACCCTATAAATAGAAGGATTGGATGGACACTTAGTGTACCAAAAAAAAAAAAAAAACTCCAGAGAGATCACAAGAGTGTTCAACAACGTGAGTAAACACAAGAGTTCTTAAGAGTTTTTCAAAAGAGGATTCATTTTGTGGCAATTGTGAGGATTTAATGTGAGAGAAATACCATTAGAGTGTTAATTGTAATCCTTTAATTATAGTGGAGAGTCCTTGGATTAGTGTCTCGTGGCTTTTTCTATATTGGGTTTTACACGTAAAAAATTTCTGGTATGTTGTTTTTCTTTTCTGTCATTTGCTATGTTATTTACGTTCCGCATATTACGCAATTCCGACAGTTAGAATTTTGCTGCGATTGATTTCGATCCAACTTAATTTACAACAAGTGGTAACAAAGCCAAGTTGTAAAAGATGTCAAAAGACAAGGTAAACATGATATTATGCTCATGGCTACAAATTACGCAATATGGAGGTGTAAGATGGAGGATCATCTTTACATCAAAGACTTGCAAAGGCCAATCAAGACAAAAATGCCCCCAAAGGGCATGGTAAAGACTCTGAGATTAGCTTCTAAATTGGCAAAAGTTGGAGAGGAAGAAGATGACTCCTCAAAAGCCTCGATAATAGCAGTAGAAGAAGAGGAGGATGAGTATGATGAGTGGACTATCCTCAACAAAATATGCATTGAGGAGGATGAGTAGGATGAGTGGACTATCCTTAACAAAATATGCATTGGCACCATTAGAAGGTGGCTCAATCAAAGTAGCTTTGAAAAGGCCAATCAAGACAAAAATGCCCCCAAAGGGCATGGTAAAGACTCCGAGATTAGCTTCTAAATCGGCAAAAGTTAGAGAGGAAGAAGATGATTCCTCAAAATCCCCGATAATAGCAATAGAATAAGAGGAGGATGAGTAGGATGAGTGGACTATCCTCAACAAAATATGCGTTTGCATCATTAGAAGGTGGCTCGATCAAAACAACTTTCAAAACTTCACTCAAGAAGACAACGCTTATGACTTATAGAGAATTTTGTAGCGGATATATGCGAGGAATACATCTCAAAACATAGCAAGCCCGATAAAGAAGGTATCGCATATAGAGTGCAAAGATGGAATGAGTGTCTCTAAACACATCGGCACTATGGGAGGTATGGTGAATCAAATCAATACAATGGAGAGGATGATCACTCTGAAATTGCATGCACACTTCCTGACAAGTTCTATGCCAAAAAGCTAGGATATTTTAGTTGTTTCTATTCACAATTCCCACCCAATGGAACATTGACCGTAGAGTTAGTGAAGGACATATTGCTAAGTGAAAGAGCAAAGGCGCAAGGATAAGGGTTACTATAACCATGGTGAAAGAACTCTCGTTCTCAATGAATAAGAGAAGAAAATAGATTGTGGGAGGAGAAAAAGCGGTGGACCTGAAGGTCGTTCAACCTCATGGCCAAGGGTTGAGAAGAGAGCTTGTTTTCATTATAGAAAAATCGAATATCTCATTATAGATTATTGATTGAAGGCAGCCAAAAAGCAAATTGAAGCATCGGTTGCAAATGTCACCACAATTTATGAAGATAGAATGATTATCCGCACTAATGAAAGCATTTACTTAACATGCTAAGATACCACTTGCTAGTTGACTTTGGAGCCTCCTATCACGTAATGCCCAAGAGAGAATTTTCGTCTTCATATCTAAAGACTTCGGTCTCATGAAGATGGGTAATGATGGCTTATGGAAGATTGTTGGCATAGGAAACGTTGAGATTGAGACCAACAATGGATGCAAGCTGATCTTAAAAGAGGTAAGGCATGTCCTTGATATTCGCCTTAACCTTATCTCCATAGGAAAGCTAGATGATGATGGTAATGTGAGTCACTTCGGTGAAGGGAAGTGGAAGTTAACCGGGGATAGCTTGGTGATAGTAAGAGGAGTGAAAAACTTATCACTCTATGCTTTACAATTGAAACTATGCGGGGGAGATATTAATGCAGTGAGGGACATATCAACCGAACTTTGGCATTGTAGACTTGGACATATGGGTGAGAATGGAATAAAGGTTCTTGCATCAAAGAATTTACTCCCAAAAATAAAAGTTACTTTTATAAACCCTTGTGAAGACTTTATTGTAGGGAAAAAAATAATAGAGTTGCCTTTAAATCTATTCTACCATTGAAAAAGGCTAATCGACTTGATTTTTTACATACCGATGTTTGTGCTATGACTTCGAGAACTACTGGTGGTGCTTCCTATTATGTTACCTTTATAGATGATTTCTCAAGGAAGGTGTGCGTTACCACATTGGAGACGAAGGATCATGTTCTTGATACCTTCAAAGATTTACATGTGGAACTAGAAAATGAGACTAGTAGAAAATTGAAGTGAGTGAGGACTAGCAATGGCGGGGAACACCAAGGGCCATTTGAGGATTACTGCAGAGTTCATGGCATAAGGCTTGAGAAAATAGTGCCTAAGACACCACAACACAATAGTACTATTGAGAGGCCGAATTGAACAATATGTGAGAGGATAAGGTGTATGCTCTTTCATGTGAAGTTACTAAACCCCTTTTGGAGGGAGGCAATGAGGACGGCGGTGGACTTGATAAATCTATCACATTCGATTCCACTCAAGGGCGAGACACCACAAAGTGTTTGGAATGGTAAGAATTCATTTTACAGTCACTTGAGAGTGTTTGGTTACAGGGCATTCGCACACATACCAATAGATGAATGAGCAAGCTTGATGGAAAAACCAAGGTGTTCAGAAGTCGAGATGTGATGTTCCTTGAGGATCAAATTATCAAAGACCTCAAGAAGCATGAAGAACCTCAAAGTGTGGAGGAATAATTAGTAGACTTGGAGCCCTTAGGCTCATTAGAAAATTCTATCGGTGAGGGAGTATAAGAAAATGTTGAGAATGATTCGGATGAGCAAGCACAAACCAAGATTGTAGCTAATGATGAGGCTGTCGAAGGAGTTGAGGCGGAAATTGATAATGAAGATGGTGGAGATGCACTTGTTGATGATGAGATTAAGGAGGAAACAATTGATGTTAATGATGTTCCTCAAGAGTAGTCAAGGAGATCAACAGAAGAGAGGCTACCTAATAGAAAATACTCTTCAAACGAGTATGTGCTTCTCACTAACAGAGGAGAACCCAAGAATTTCCAAGAAACGGAAATTGATACCCACAAGAAAGAATGGATGAAAGCAATGTAAGAATAGATGCAATCCTTGCTTAATAATCACACCTATGATTTGGTGAAGCTGCTAAAGTGCCGAAAAGCACTCAAGAACAAATGGGTATTTAGGTTGAAGATTGAAGAAAACGGCCTCAAACAATGTTACAAAGCAAGATTGGTGGTGAAGGGTTTTGGTTAGCAGAAAGAAGTTGATTATTAGGAGATTTTTCTCTCCTGTTTTAAAGAAGTCATCCATTTGAGTAGTTCTTGACTTGGCAGCAACCTTGAACTTGGAAGTTGAGCAACTTGACGTTAAAATGACATTCTTACATGGTGATCTTGATGAAGAGATATATATAGAGTAGCTCGATGGTTTTGTGACCAAAGGTGAAAATCTTGTATATAGGTTGAAGAAGAGTCTTTATAGGCTTAAAAAAGCTCCAAGGCAATGGTACAAGAAGTTTGATTCATTCATGGAGATGAATGAAAACAAGAAGACGGCATAAGATAATTGCATGTTCATCAAGAATTTTAAGGACGGTGATTTTTTGATTCTTTTATTATATTGCCGGTGATATGTTAATTGTGAGGCAAGATGTCAAAAAAATCATAAAACTCAAGGAGGAATTTAGCAAAGAATTTGCCATAAAGGACCTTGGAGTGGCCAGGCAAATACTTGGGATGAGGATATCACATGATACAACTTATGGAAAGTTATAGTTATCCCAAGAGAGGTATGTAGATAAAGTTGTGCAAAGATTCAACATGAGCAACGCCTAATCAATCAGCTCACCTTTGGCTAGTCATTTTCATTTTAGTATGGGGTAGTGTCCCTCAAGTGAAATGGAGAAAGAAGAGATGCTGAAGATCTCTTATGCCTCTATTGTTAGAAGTCTCATGTATGCAATGGTGTGCACATGACTGGATATTAGGTATGTTGTTGGAATTGTTAGCAGATACATATCAAATCCCCGGAAACAACATTGTGAGGCTATCAAGTGGATAGTCAGGTATCTTAAGGTACATCTAGTTTGTGTTTGTGTTTTGGTGATGAACAACCGATAGTTGAGGGTTTCAATGATGTAGACATGGCGAGAGATGTAGATTCCAAGCAATCTACGTTTGGTTGTTTAATGACTTTTGCAGGAAGAGCTATCTCTTGGCAATCAAGATTGCAAAAGTGCATTGCACTGTCCACAACAGAGGCTAAATACATAGCGGCCACTAAAGCTAGCAAATAGATATTGTGGATGAAGAGATTTCTACAAGAATTGGGGCACAAGCAAGATGAGTATGCTGTACATTGCGATAGCCAAAGCATTATTCATCTCAGTAAAAATTCCACATTTCATTTGAAGACGAAGCATATTGATATTAGGTATCATTGGATACGGAAAGTGTTGGAAGAGAAGCAATGGAAGCTAGAGAAGATTCACATTGAAAAAAAAAGAGTGTTGAATGTTGATGAAGTTTTTACTACAGAAAAACTAAAATTTTGTAGGAAGGAGGCTGACTTATCGAAGTGATAAGAATATTTAAGACCCTCCATGATGGGTTGCGGGAGATTTGTTTGCAGCAGCCCAACATGTTTGGGAGTCAATTTGGAATATTCCAAAGATTGCTCATTAGGATTATATAATAGGAAAGGAGTTTTATTATGGTAGGACACCAAATAGGAAGATATCTAAATAAGAATTAGTCTTATTTAGGAAGAGTATTGGGATAAAATTCTGGTGACTGCCTAAATTAGATGAATTCAATAAATTAGGAAAGTTTCTAATTTGGAGATGATTATCAATTAGGTAGGATTCCTAATTTGGGTGGAGGTCTACCACTATAAATAAAAGGATTGGATGGATATTTAAAGTGTATCGGAAAGTACTCTAGAGAGATCACAAGATTGTTCAACAACTTGAGTAAAATATGAGAGTTCGCGAGAGTTTTTTGAGTGAGGATGTGTTCTATGATAGTTGTGAGGATTTATTATGAGATAAACACTGTTAGAGTGTTAATTGTAATCCTTTGATTATAAAGGAGAGTTTTTGGATTAGTGTCCTGTGGTTTTTCCCATCTTGGGTCGCAAAAAATTTCTGGTGTATCATTCTTCTTTTCTCTCATCTACTATATTATTTACTTTTCAAATATTGCACAATTCTAATAGTTAGAATTGCACTGCGATCGATTGCAATCCAACTTAATTTACAATAGCTGTGAACCTAGAGCTTGAGGTTGAGCGGGCATGGCAATTGCAAACTTGAGCTTTGGGTTTGCTTTGCAGCCATGGCTGCTAGATCTAGAGGAAAAAGAAAACAAAAGAGGGACGTCACTATCATGGTTGCTCGAGCTTGAGCTTTAAGTTTGTGGCCATTGTCATTTGAGTCCGAGTTGGTTGCTAGATCTCGAGCTTATAGCTGCTAGTTTGTGGTCACGCCCGCTCAGAGGGAGAGAGGGAGGGAGGGAGGGAGGGATAAAAATAATTAAAAATTCAAAAAATTATTAAAATATCATTAAGAATTGTCCATATCAGCGTTGACTGAATCACGTAAGACGAATAGCGTTCATGTTAATAATTTGTAATCAAAATTGGCTGGACGGATTTAATATAAAAATATCTAGTATTTAATTGGTAAAGTTTATGGTTAAATTGACAAAAATGCAATAGATTTTGAACTTTTTGGACAATTTCTTTTAAGGGAACATATAGAATCTTCTATAGAATATCTGGATGTGGGAAACCTTTTATACATTTATTTGCATTTGGAGATCGCAAGTGAGGTGAGATAATAGACTTCGAGCGTGAAGTGTAAAAGCCTTTTGAGACGCGGCGGAGCGTTCGTATTTTGGAGAGTTTGGCTTTGGATCAACGCACCTTTGTAGTGGATTCGACTAGGGGGTTTTGGAGAATCTCTCTAGCAGATTCAGAGAATGGAGTAGGCGGAAGACGAGCCACTTTAAATCACTTGAGCAAGCTTTTCTATCCTCACTCTCTTTTGTATTTGACTCTATGTTTCAGTTTGTTTGCTTGATTTAATTTTCCATATTTCTTGGTTGCTTGAATACAGACTCTAGATAGTTGCCACCGAATTCTTGGGCCAACATTATGGGTGTCACCGGCATGAAACTCAGTATAAATTTGGATAATGTTCATGCATGAAATTTATAGATTAGATGATTAGAGCGGAATTTCCAGCAATAAAAAATGCAAGAAAATCCAACCCCCCCCCCCCCCCAACAAAATTTACCCTTTGGCACAGTTGTAAGACAAGGTTATTTTCCAATTCTTGCCAATGAATGAATTATTGTCATAGAAATGTAATGTAGTTTAGCGTTCTAGTAAACTTTCTCTCTTTATAGGATCGTTATGATTTCCTTCCCGTGCAATGAAACACTACAATATAAATAAACCGGTTAAATTCAAGCATTTGCTTACTTTTCGCTCTCTTCCATCATCAAAGCCACAAAAACCGAGGGAAGCACACAGGTGATTTCATTAGCAGTAAATTGCCCTACCTACCTTTTCAATGGGGCAACTCCGCGTAATCATACTTAGAAAAAATCAATCCCCCCTGGGTAAATTATTAATGCTCGCTAAGCATGTGTGGAAGGGTCTCTTTGTGTTCGATAATCATTATTTTTTGGCATTTCAGTCGAGTGCGGTTCCATTAATAAGCCCACTTACTCATTTTATCATCTTTCCTCTTCTTTTCAAAAGAGGCTTTTTGCACATCAAATTAAGTTCACCTTTTAATCAACCCCAAAAGTCAAATTCGAGACTCCATGCCTTCCAAATCATATCGTTCCAAACGTTTTACCAGCTCAAGCACATGTCCCTTGGAGCATGTGCCGCGGTCGCCGCCCTCAATGATGTCGATCAGGCGGACGCAAAGGGAAGAGTTAGTTGCTCCAGTGCCGCTTTGCCATGATGACCGTCCAAATGCAATGGAGGGTCAACCGAACTAGAATAAAAGTAAAAGCCTTCGTTGGCCCAATTTCTCGTGGACAGATGGCGCGGTGTGGCTCGATCTTTAAATGGGACGGCGCCGTGTGGGGCAGGCCAAAGAAGCAAAGATAGAAGTCTTCCATCTTCCAAGGCCGACCAATTAAGTCAAGGCCACTCTTATCCGAGAGTACTATGCCAAAATCGAAATCGAAATGAAATCGAAATCGAAATGGACAATCGAAAGCAACCCTTTTATCTCTTAAAAAAAAAATCCACAAGGGGACGAAACACGCTTTCCTAGGGGTCTAATTTTGCGACCAAGTCAATGAATCTCACCACCTTAGTCACCCTTAAGACAAATATTGACCTCCGCGCAAAGGGATCGCACAAATTGATTGAAGATTTTTTTAAATAAAAATCAAGGAGTTGGGACATCTACGGGTCTCTTCACGACAAGCGTGAGGAGCTCGGTTTATGCCATTCCACCTACAAATTCTTTCTGGCCATGTCATTAAAAAAAAAAAAAATACTCATCGGTTTAATTATTTAGGTGAAGTAAATTAAGAATGGGCTTATAATGAAACACTCCAAAAATATTGAATATTCATTGTAAACGGAGAATCAAGTAAGAATATTATATAGGAAAAGTATTGGAAATATATCTCATCTTTCACCTAATAACCATTTACATATATCTATTTTTGAAAATATCAAATGCATATTTGAGTTTTACCTTTGGAGATCATTTTGCACCTTTACCTTGATTATTCTCGCAGCCTTTTTTTATGAAAATAAATTTTTTCTTTCTAAAAATGCCTCCTAAATTCCAACATTCACCCCAAATGCTCAAAACTGATTAAACACCAAACCTTCAAAGATTAAGCAATTGAGATGCTAAAATGAATTTGTAAGGGGGACAAATTTGGTATTTTCC
Source organism: Eucalyptus victrix (assembly GCA_016097545.1). NCBI lineage: Eukaryota > Viridiplantae > Streptophyta > Magnoliopsida > Myrtales > Myrtaceae > Eucalyptus > Eucalyptus victrix. The sequence continues at coordinate 26,062,693 of CM027840.1, read as the reverse complement.
AATGTGAGGTTTTGCTTAGAGGTATGTGAACGGTATTTACAAAAATAGGAGTATGTGAGTGGTTATTAAATAAAAAATAAAACAAGTGTGACATTTTCCTGATTATATAGGACATTTATGTGATAATATAAATATTTTGGTCAACAAATTCACACGTAAAGCCATAAGAATTAAGATGGTTGATTTAGTTATACGGGTTAATACAATGAAAAATTTCAAATTGGTATACCTATAACAAATTTACTTAAAACTAATTTTTTGACTACTAGAAATCTCAAATGGATATACCTATGATAAATTCACCATTTGTCACTTTGTTAAATTTTATCATCAAATTGCTAAATTAGATGACATGTGACAACCGATAAGTGTACTAGTTTGGAGTTTTACCATTTTTTTTGTCATAAGTCTATTAGGTTGTTATTTTTCATCGTATTAATCCGATTTAATGAAAATTAGCAAAAGTAAAATTTGTTACAAATGTACCTATTTGAAATTGTTGGTGGTCAAAAGATTAGTTTAGAGTAAATTTATTATAAGTATATCGGTTTGGGATTTTTCATATTATTAATTCGAGTTATTATGGCTAAGAATATGTAGTTGAATACTTGTTGTCATGGGTGGTGATATGACCGTTCTCAATTATCTTTGATAAATTTTTTCAATAATAAGATAGTGGCCATTTTGAAAATATAGTATCTAAATTTTATACTTTTTTTTTTTTTATAATAATCCAAGGGCGTGAACACACTATTTGAAAATCCATGGAATATCCTACAAGCCCTTTGGCGGTTAAGTTCAATGGTCTTAATATTGAAAATCCCTTGATACTCCAATCAATTGTTTCGACCTTGGAAATTCTAAGCTTTATGTGAGTTGTATCAATACTAAACTTTCATTTGTCTTTTAAATATGAAAGCTATACACAATAGAGAAAATTTTCAATGGCCTTGAATTGGTTGCCTAGCCAAGTGGCCTTATCAACACGTGAAGATCGTGCTAATGCTCATGTATCCTTGATGAGGCTAATCTCACCAACTGGCTATTGGTTAGAGGAAGGAGGAAGGGAAAAAAAAAGGAAGAGAAAGAAAAGAAAAAAAAAAAAAAAAAAAAAGAAAATGATATAAAAAATAAATAATTGTAAAAATATTAAAATAATATTAAAAGTTATTTACGTTAGTAGGATCATGTCAATTAGTGTTGGCTAATCAAAATTGATTATATGAACTGAATTGACATAGTTAAGGAATCAATTGGTAAAATAAAAAAAAAGATTTAGAATTAAATTAACACAGTTATAAAAATTTAGTATTTTTTTTTTTTTAGGTAATTTTTCTCTAAAACTATGGACTCCATCTGTTTCCTAATTATTCTCCTTTGGTCCAATCCCATCTACAAGGAAAGGGACTGTGAGTCGTGGATGGCAATTCCAATTCGGCCCCATTCCTTCTTTATCGTCTAATCACTCTATTATGTCGTATTCACTGGATTTTCTTTCTTCCCCGTCAACGAAGCTCGGTGGCTCTTACGTGCGGGTCAAAAGGGGGCCTTATCTTCTCTCCTCTCCTCTCCGTTGGTGTAATGTTCAAGCGAGCAAGTGAAAGAAAACGTGGCGTCCGCTTGAAGATTAAGGTCTGTGTCACACGTTGCGACAAGACAGAGCGCCGTTCGCAATCCGCGCATGAATTGGATAATGGGAAAGAGAAGAAGGTACTGCCCATTCTCGAAGACAGTGGCATGATTATTGGTGATTCTGAGGGTTTTCCACAGGACCGGGGGCGTGCTTTGCTTGCCGAACTCCCTCCACTTGGGAGGGTACGAAGGGCGCACTTAGGAGAGCATTTGGGGAAAAAGAAAAAGAGCATTTTACATGAGTAGATCAGAAGGTTTTCGCGAGGTATAAATATTGTTCTCGAACATTTTTCTACAGATTTCATAATAATTTGAAAAGCTATTTCACAATAAAAAAATTTAGAGAAGAAAGAGATATTAAATGATATTTTTTTTTTAAAAAGAGAGATTGAGTAACTTGCCGATGGTCTTGGATCAAGCCACCCATCTTGAGTGCTAGGCCGTTGGGACCCCAAACAAGGGTTGGTAGAGGTTGCGTGGTGTCGACTTTGAGGCCATGCGACCTCAGGTGGCCGTCATGCTTGGGACATGCGACCTTGGCAAGCCAGCTTGAGGTTGTAGCACCTAAAGCCTTACCTAAGAATGCGTGACTTAACGCTACGTAATGTCAAGGTTGTGAGACCATAGGCAAGGGCTGATGGCATCAAATCTAACTCGCCGGAATTAGATCTTGTTTGTCAGAGTTAGATCTAGCTTGCTGGTGGTCCAATCCAAGCTCGTTGGTGATGTCGTGTGACGCCGGTTAAATATGCACAACAAAGCCGTTGAGGGAAAAATTGGACTTTAGATGGTTTAGGTGAAGTAGCATTGCAAAAAATGCTCAAAGCTAATGCTTGTGTGGGACCTGCTAGTTTTGGCTTAAAGGCTTTTATCATTGTCTTGCCAAACACCTTAATTTTGGTGCCCGAGACCTTTAGAGGCCTAAAGTCTCTTTCAAAGCCGAGCCAGATACATTCGAAGTTGTGTTTGATTCCTGCTAGTTAATTTCACATGTTCAGATCCAATCATCACATACTTGTTGCAATTAATGAAAGCATGAATAGAAAGAGCCAGCACCCAAACGTTCATCATGTAGTTCGATCTACGAATGGTTTACTAGTGAATGTGCAATGCAATTGACGACTACAAAGTTATACAAGTGGACTAAGGCGGCTGGTGGTTGTCCTAATTACATAGTTTAGCCATAATTCTTTGCATCGCCATCCTAACTTAAATATTCTGGATCTGCCATCGTATAAAGTGACCGAGGTAGTAAAATTGGGGAGACAAAGTAGTAATTTAGGAGCTAATGAGGATCAATCTAATGAGAACGGCTCGCGTTATGTGTTCAGATCACGGGAGAGACAATTGGAGAAGTGAGACCTGTGTCAGGCATGCACCAGAGGAAGGCCGAGATGGCCCGCCAAGCCAATGCATTCATCGCCTTGCCCGGTATCTCCTCTTTAATTTTGATATGGACTCGTTTTTTCGCATATGTAAGTGTACGGACTTGAAAGGATGGTCCACTGAATTGATGGGTTCTGCGCAGGTGGTTATGGGACCTTGGAGGAGCTCCTGGAGGTGATCACATGGGCTCAGTTGGGAATCCATGATAAGCCGGTAGCCACGCGAACTCCATTTCTTTAAATTTCGCATCTTTCTATTGGTGTCTGTCGACCGAATCCCATGTCATCGCTTAGCAAATTACCTAGTGTATGTCATGATAATTAAACAACATAATGGAAGTACCCAAGGTGGGACTTCTCATTCAAAAGAACAAGATAGGTACTACTTCCATGCTAATCACGCCATGTCCATTTTCTTAGTGTTGAGCGAAGGCCGTTCGCTAAAACGTGGATGGAAAACGATGGGTATTGTCATGTTCTATTTTTCATTCGAGAAAAGGTTAAAAAGAACACATCCCCCTTGATCCTGGTGTGCACCCGCAGGTGGGATTGCTGAGCAATCTTGTTTAAACAGTTCATGAAAGCAACGTTCGTGATTGACCTCAACTTTCAATCTGTTAATCACTATCGCTTGTGAACGTGATGAAATAGCATTTTTGAGCATGAAGGGTCAGATCAATTCGGCATATGCAGCTATTTCTAAATCCCGAATAGTTTTGCGTTTGGTTAGCTGGTTTGAAGGCCATTTCGAAGTCCATACGATTGTGAAGCCAATATCGGGCTAGTGGCTATCCATGCCATTACGTTTCCTCAAGAAAACCTTCGGTCCCGTTAGACCTGGATTATGTGCCATCGGCGCTAAAACAATTGACAATAATTTCTCACTTTAACGAAGAAGGAATTAAATTGATCTCGAATGATAATCGAACGCTAAACCCATTTTGGATTCGGGCTTAGTGCTAAACTTCAAGAGGGAGTTGCTTCAGCAGGTTTTTTAAAGCCCCAGCAAACCAAGGAAGACACGATTACGAAGCCTACGAGGCGTTTAAGATTCTCCTAGTGCAAGTTTGCAGCCAAAGAAATAGAAGAAGCGTTTGCTCTGCTTCAACATTTGAAGGGCGAAGGTTAAAAACTGCGTCCTTGTCACCTTCCTCATAAGCTGCCGCTGGGTTACAAAAGTTTGCTATCATACCTCAGCGAGAAAACTCTTAAAAGGACTTGAAGAATGTTTATGTGGACCAGATGGTTCCTGTGTTTGTGTATTGGAGTTATTCTTTGAGTTCGGCTTGATCCTAAATTTGGTCATTTGGGCAATTTGGTTCTGTTAGCCTTGCCATCAAGAAGAGGGGGAGGGGTCTGAACTGGTTCTTCTGAAAAATAAATGATCATTATAGATTCGATCCTGAATAAAATTTTTGCTTTTGCCTGTTATGTAGACCTAGCAATGCAAAGTATGAAATAAAGAGTTGGGCAAGAGATATGGAATCTCGACATTTTATATAGGTTCAACTCAATGTGTCTACATGCTATATTTTTGCTCTAATGGGCCATAGAGTTTGAAACTTATTAGCTTAAATTGGAGTACGTACAGCGTCTTGCTGCAAGTGCAAAGTTTGCCAAGCAGAACCAAGACTCCTGCAGCAATCCCGCTATACAAACTTGTCACTATTGAGGCCTTTCAAAATATTTCTCACACCTTACATGCACAACATTGTGGCCACACTCAAAAAGATATAAACCACACCTTCACGTTCTTACAAATTAAGGGTCAGTCAAAACACTTTTGTCTTATTTCCCAGTACAACTAATTTTTCTTCAAGCACAACCAATTCTGGCACGTTGACAAATGGGTCTGCCACTCTCACTGATACTTAGGATAAGCATTCAAAGACTATTACCAATCATACAAAGGAGATAGACTCGAAAACCTCTAAATACAATTTTTTTTTTTTCTCTTTTTTCTCACATGGGTCAGCATGCCGTCCTCTGTCCCATTTTTCTCCTATTATATGCCTCCCATGTGAATGGTGCAGTTGAATACCTTAGAAATATATATATATATATATATATATATATATATATATATATCCATCCGTACATATGAAAACCTAGTTCCTTTTAAAACATGTGTAAAAACTTTCCTCAATCTAGGCTGTTGACTAGACCTTCTATTACTCAAGATGACTTTAAGGAAGCATATTGCTCGAGATGACTTTAACGAAGCATACAATTACTTAAATGTGTACGTTTCATCAATTAAAATGAAAAAAAAAAGAAAGAAAAAAAAGAAGAAATTTTCATGTTTCTACTTTTATGGAGTACAACTTTTGATTAAGGTAAAGCTACTGGTCTCATGAATATAATTTGAAAAGCCAGTCCAAAGCTTGAGGCCATTTTCGACTCAAATCCACTTCTTTCTTTTACTGTTTTGAGCTATATCTTCAAATTCTCACTGTATCTTTTGTATTATTTCAATCGTTTAGTTGACTAGGAAGTCCAATTGAGAAACCAGATTTTTTTTTTCTATCTTGAAATGGAATTATATGTAAGATGTGAACATTTTGGACTGGGCTCGAAATGGATAGATAGAAACCCACCCGAAATGGGACCCAACAATTTGGGACCAAGTTCTCGAGCTTTCGAGTTTTTTATCGGCACCCGTAATTGGCCCAATTCAATCCAGGAATTGTTGCTTCGTTTGGCCATGTTTGACTTTTCCTGCGTCAACGATCTCGTTTTTATCTTTCTTTCGTTTCTCGTACAATGACCACTCCTGACCCATCTCCTCAATTTCTCTCTTCACGCGTTGTGTTCAATTGGCCACTGCATTTCCCGCCCCCCACAATTTCCGGAATTTTCCAATCCAACCGACTCCACCACCCACTTCGCGTTTCTTGCAAATTTTCGAGATTCTCTGAGGACCGGTCATGCCTCCATTCTTGTCGACCTGTAAGTCGGCGGGATCGATCGTGGTGCGCAAATATTAGAAGCGGCATGTGATTGAGCCTGCTTCAAGCTATCGGCAGCTTCAGAATTGCCATCAGACGCGACGTTTGGGATGCATTCATCACGGGTAGATAGTTTCCTTGACTGCAGATTAACCCGTAACGAACGGAATTCATTAGGTCAGTTTTTCTTCTATAGTTGTTTTAAGAACAATATGGTGAATGGTTTGAGATTGTACTATACTCAGCTTGACTTGAGGGTCTAGTCCATCGAACAAGAAGGCAGCCCTTCAGACTCAACAACTTATTTCGACCTGCTATGGCCTCATCAAAAAAGCGGTATTAACTCTCGACCAATTTGTGTACTAGAAACCAACTCAGTCTTCAAAGTTTTAAGTAATATTATCTTTTCATCCTAGAACTTCTAGTACTAACCGTTCTGACGATACTCTCATGGAACTGTGTTCATCCTATCTGCACCCTCGCTCTTTACTTGATAACTCCAAACTTCACTCCCAAGGGTTAATTGGTATGGGAGAATCGCAGACCGTGTCACATTGCTGGTGTGAATGCCCCTTCTGTTCACAGACCGTCTGATGCAAACGAGGACCTCCGGATTCTACGGGGAGATTGCATGGCGGTGGTGCTGTGCAGACGAGGTGGTTTCTGGGTTGTGGAGATGGCGAAGAAGGAGGCGCTTTGTCTAAAGTCTATGAAGAGAGGCGTGCTCTGGGGTAATACTGATTATCCATTTGATTTTGTACTTTTATGTTTGATTTCTGTGCTTAAAATTGTTACATTTCCATCAATGGGAATTGGTTGTTCTGATGTGTAAGCTTGTTTGTGCCTGCATACATGCCTTCACTGCTCCGTCTCTATCTCAGTGAAAGATTGTTACTCCCAATGGTTTGTTTGGAGAATGCAGCGATATAGGATGATGTTAAGCCAAACCTCATTATTTGTGTGTGGCCAAACTCTGTGGTATTGAATTTATCTTTTTCTTTCAGTGTCGTTTGCATGCTTTACTATTTGAAATTTCATCAGTATTTATCTCTGACATCATTAATGGTCAATGTGTGAATCTGCGGGTGTTATTCATTTTCGCTCCTTATAACTTCGCTCTCCTTGTTGTCATTGCTATAATGCGATACGCTTTTTTTTTTTTTAACAAAAAGAACAAATTTTGGTGTTTCCTCTGCTTAACAGGTATTCTCCAGTGCAGTTATTTGATGTTGTTGCAACTGTTGATCTGTATCAAGATTTTGTTCCCTGGTGTTAGCGCTCGGAGATACTTAAGAGTTATCCTGATGGATCATTTGATGCCGAGCTTGAGATTGGTTTCAAATTTCTAGTAGAAAGTTATGTTTCTCGTGTAGAGTTGAAAAGACCTCAGTACATAAAGGTAAAGGTAAACCGACTCCCAGACTACTTCCTTGCGCAGAATCATGTTTCCTTGTGTTACTGCTTGGATGAATATACTTGGTCAACCTACATCCCACTTCTTTTTGTTTCTCATTTGGTCATTCCTCTGCCTCATCACTACAATTAAATTGGTGCAATCTGCTTTTCTTGTATTCTGAGTTCTATTGTCTAATCAAGCTATATTTCATTGTCAGTATCATGTAGGTGATGAAAGCATTGTGCCTTTGTATAATTACATAAATTTGGACACGTAATATATTGTCCAACTTCCATTCGCTTGTATCTCTTCCCATTAAATCAGATTATATTATGTTCATTTTGACAAAGATCATGACTTTGTAAGGTCTTAGGAGCTCTTTTAATTTGAAGTAATTTGATATCTTCTGGTTATTGAGTACTGGCAGGCATTTACTATGTATCTGCCACCAGCGTAGGCAATCATGTATTAGATACTCTCTCTCTCTCTCTCTCTCTCTCTGAACTTCAATCCCTCTGATGTTATTTTTCTTGTCACTTCCAGACTACAGTGTCGCAAAGCACCCTCTTTGACCATCTGATAAATATTTGGCAATTCAATTCAGGACCAGTTTCAGGATCTTGCAACATTTACTTTTTGGTAGATTTCAAGTTCCAGTCACCACTCTACCGACCAGTATGGTGCTCTCCTCTGTTGGTATTGAGGATTAATTTACTTGTTTCTGTCTATGTGAACTTTGAAATGTTCCTTTTTTTTCCCACCAGACTTTCTGTTCTGTTTCTTTTGTTTGTGTTTTGCAAACTGAAACCCAGTGGAATAGCATGAGAGAAGATACATTGAATTGATTTATTTTTTTCAAAGACATAGTAAATGTTTATCAACTCGATTAGGTGAATCATACATGTCCTGCAACTCCTTTCTTTTGGTTGAGGCTTTTTCGTGTCATGATCCTGCTTTTGTTTTTTCACTTACACTTTTTTTTTCTTTCTCTTGGTCAGTTAGGGGGATTGATTCACACATGGATTGTTAATATTTGTGATTAAATGGAAGGCTGCATATTAGATAGCATTCTATTCACGTTCATTTTGTTGCTCGAGAACTTCTGTCCCCTTGGGAGGGCCTCTCAAGTCCTTCACCATGAGGGTGCTGCAGTATGATCTCTTGAGCTTGTCGTACTGGACAGTGTTGCCACTGATTTGTTTCGTCCATTGTTTAATATGCTCATTGGATCCATTTGCTCTATGTATCATTCTCCTTCTGCATTTACAGAACTTATCTGGAGTTTTGTTTATATTTTTGTATGTTCTGGCATTTCTCAAATCTAATCTCTGCATGTATTTACTCTCATGTGGTCCTCATGACTGAAGAATGCATCTATAAATGATGGGTGCTATCGACTGTTAATGGGACCTTTATTTGGCTGGTTACTTAAAGTCTCAGTTGAACTGAAAATCATCTACCAGCATTTTGGATTGACAATAGCTTCCTTTTGGCAGGTTGCCTCCATGTTTTTCAGGGAAGTACTCTCTAGACTTGTTGGTTTGCTCAGTGAACGCTGCTGTTTGATATATGGACTGGGGGTTCCCATTCAGGAAGATGCTTATGGGCAGAGGGCTCAAAAGCGTGGTTCCTGGTCTCGGCACATACTGGCTAGGAAGGACGTCGGTGCATTATAAATTCTGGTGCAATTAATAAACTGACCTTCATAAAGTTGTTTACCTTGCTGGTCTCTCATAGTCTGTTCATAAGTGTAATTGTGATTCCTTCTCTTTAGATTCTTTTGGACAGTAGTTGAGGAGCTGTTAGCTGCTCAATGTAGGCCTCACTCTCGCAGTGTTCCTAGCAAAACGTCTTCGTACCACTTTTGCCATTGCTCTTCATTGATTGTTGTCAGGTCTCCTACATGGTCAAGAAATAAGTATGACTTGCTTCCTACTATGCTCTTTTCCTGGGTAGAAAAGGTGCAACCAACTTATAGTCTCCCTGCATCGGATGAAATTTCCTACACAAGATTTAGTTCCCATATGGTGGTAATGTCTGGAGAGCTGATATAGGACTGTACTTCTTTCCTCAGAAAACCCTTCATATGCGTGAAACATTAATGGATTTCACACTTCAAATCCTTCTTAATAAACTCAATTAACTACAAGTGAGCCATCTGCAGACGTGCAAAGTCGTTCATTCTCCTTCCTCTGGGGGGTTGGGGATGTACCGTACCCCCCCACCCGGGTCAATGCAACTGGCAAATGCACTTGATATAGTAAGGGAAAATATCGTAAATCTGATCTGATCACGATGCATTCATCATCAAATGTATGATAGAACAAATCTTGTACATGACTAGTAAAAGTTTGTAGAATTTTTTGTCTTGTGATTGTGCCGTTTCAAGTTTAGGTCTTATTCAAACAGAAATTATTAAGTGGATTATATAAATAAAAAAATTTACCATATTCAAATTAGAAATCTTCTAGAAGAATGAATTCCTATGTGTCAGTTTGTATATTAACGTTTTAAGTAATTATACGTGTGCCAATCATAACAAAGGGTTACACTCCATTCTTTTATCAAATTTACAAAGAAAAGGATTTTTTTACCGCATAACGTTGTTGGCATTTGATTTCATTGCATTCCATTAAATTTAGGGATTGGATTCAATGATATTGATGAAATTTTATCATAACCAAGAGTATCGTTGCCTTTTATTTCTGTATTCACTAGTCTCACTATGCTAACCTGTTGTTAAAAGCTAATATCATCATGGATTTTAGGATTATCAACACTCTTGCATTAAAAAAATGAGCTTTCACGAAAAAAATGAGCTAAAAAAAAAAAAAAAAAATTTTCACCAAAAAAAAAATGAGGTCGAGGTCGTTGACATTCTGAATTCTCCGCCCCCCCCCTCTCCCCCCCAAAAAAAAAAAAAAAAAAAAAAAAACCAAATTATAGTGTCAAATCGGGGTGAAACAAAAGGAGGCCCAATTACAGACCCACCAAGGCCTACCACGGTCCGCCCCATGATAGGGAATCGGCCCATTGATAGAAGGAGGCTGGCTCGTTTCTCTCGACCGAGGGATTCATGTATGTTTTGGAAGGGACTCTTCACTTGCCTCCTGCCATGGTAACTCGATTCCAGCTAAGGCTAAAATTCAAGACCGGTAAGGATGTTGACTGGGCTGCTCAACTGGAAGGAAGTCCAAAAGCGCAGTCGCTCGGAAACGACCACTACGTGATCGTTCTTGGTTGGAACACGCCGGAATTTTGAAAAGATCTCTAACATACCAATACCCGGTTCCTCAATCGGAACAAAGCGCGGGCACCTGAGGCTCAGAGCTTCACCTTTCCTTCCTGTTGTGCGAATGGTTTAGTAGTCCGAAAGTTAGGTATACATAATTTGCTTGGCTTTCGAGTTTAGTAAGGCTTTCTTATCATTTTGCCTGGTCAAAGTGCCTCTGAAGACTCATGAAATATGTAGTAATCAAGTGCGATTAGTATTAAATCCAACCTCGGGGTAGAGCTAGAGAAGAAGTAACCACTTAGACATAGTCCCGATTCGATTTGTGTGCTTAACCGTCTGCCAAGTAAAGTACTAAATCAATTGCTTTTTTGCACATTAATATTGATCGTGTTAACCCGTACTTGTTGTAGTGACTTCAAGGGGCTTAACCCTTGGTTTTGGTTTGGATGGAATATTTATGGAATCCCATGATTGTCAATCTCAAAGATTTGATTACTAATATCAAAATATGCTCTTCTGCACAGACCGGTTCCCCAGCCTGGTTAGCGGTGGTCTCATGCTCACTTCTCTTTGTGTTTTACTTCATGTATATAAGCGTTTAGGATATTTTCACGTGCTATTTTCACTTGTTATTTTCACTTGTTATTTTCACGTCTTTCTATGATCCGTTTTGTCGTTATTTGGAGTACAAAGTTTCAAGGCGGCGGGTTTCGATTTGAAGTCCATCTCGCAGTTTGAGTACTTGCTCGAATGACTCGAAGAACTGCTCAAAATCCAACTCTTCTTTCGACTCCAACAAACAAAAGGATTCGGATTTGAAGAGGGCGATCACAAAATTCAATTCAAATTTTGTTTACATAGCCAGACTTTCCTGCACTCTAAACAAATTTTAACAGATATTACAAAAAAATATATATATATATATAATGAAAATGAGGAATGACAATAGATTATTAGTTTCTAATGAAATTACATGATTGATTCTCTTTTCTGCCACATATTTTTACATGTATGTTTGCAATAGCATAAACAAAGCTAAATATTTAGGTTGAGATAGAAAAAGAAATTTCATGTCACCTGCAATAGTTCATTTTGTTCATGTAAACCCAATGCATAGAGTTTTTGCCAAATATTTTGCAGTTGACTTGCAATACCATTAATGCTCAATTGTTTTCCAGGCACTTCATTGGAGCAAGCTACTCCAATTTTATATACCATAACCAAACACTCTTGAAATATGATATCACTTTCGGAAAGCCAATGCTAAGGACTATTGGGGTCGAAATGACTCTCTCTTTCTAGAAGCAGAATGTGATATGTAATTTACAATGCTTCTTTCAGGCAAAGCTGTTGCGACAAAACTATGGAGAGTGAAATTGTCTCAAATCTATCGTTGGTGGGATTCAATCTTGTGAACATCTCTAGTAAGAGGATTTTGTAACTGTAGATGTCTCCTTCTCTCGAGACCTTGCATCCCATTGCATATTCTACCATGCATTTAGATCATAGTGCAAATGAAATTGGAAGCGCCAATCATTAAAAAGAATTTGGAGCTCACACCATTAGAATAGAAAGTGGAGAGATTACCTAGTGGAGTGCAACAAATTGTCCCTCTTAAACCCATAGAGCTCATTTGATTAGCTACGGTATCGAGAGACAATTCAAGAATGAACTTCACCAATCCAAAGTTGCCCACATGAGCGACCATCTGAGCATCTAAGAGTACATTACTCGGTTTTAAATCACAATGAATGATGGGAATGTGGCATTGGTGATGAAGATAATCCAATGCAAAAGCAACATCGATAGCAATACTTATCCTTTGAATGAAATTCACTTTTTTCATAGGGTTATTTCCATGAGATGGCATTGCTTTTTGGTGTAACCACTATTCCAGGCTTCCATTATCCATGAAATCATATACTATCACCTTAAAATCATTTCTTTCATAATCAACACTTGAGCAAACTGTCAGTATCTTTAAAAGATTTCAATGTTTGATATTCTTTAGTACTTCACACCCAACTACGAAACTCTTCAGAGCATTACGGCCAACTAAATGAAGCACCTTCATTGCAACGGTAGTCCTATTGTACTCAAGTATCCCCTTGTAAACATAACCAAAACTTCCAACACCGACCATATTGGTTGAAGAAAATCCATTGGTTGCTTTTAGGAGTGTTTCATAAGATATGTTTGGACATAAGACAACCATAGAACTAAAAGTTGGCTCTTGTACTTGCCTCTTCCACCAAGAGAGATATAGAATAGCAAGAACAAAAGCAATTCCAAGAATGCCACAAATAACAACAACAAACAATCTCAATACATTGACTTTTCTACTCTTGGAGTAACTGGAGATGCATTTAGGAAGCTGAAATTCTGGCAATCCACCACAAAGCTTAGCATTCCCAATAATAGGTGTAGATGTAGCATTCTCAAAGACTCCTTCATGTGGTAGCATGCCCTCGAAATTATTGTAAGACAAATTCAAAACTTTCAAAGAACGAAATGTCTCCAAGAATTGTGGAATCTCCTTGGAAAAATTGTTGTGTGAAAGATCTAGTTCTTCAATGCCTCTTAATGATCTCATCGATTGAGGAGTGGACCTGTGGAAGGAATTTCCCCCCATCATCAATGATACTAATGCAACACAATCACCTAAACTATTTGGAATTTCACCTCCTAACATATTTTTTGAGATGCTTAATGCGGTCAAAAATCTCAAGTTGCCTACTTCCATGGATAGAGCTCTGATCAAGCGATTATGAGATAAGTCTATAAGGATTATTTGTGATGATTTACTCATAATTTGTGGGGGTATGGTACCATTGAGATTGTTCCTTGAAAGATCGAGCTTATTCAAAAAGTAGCAGTTAGATAGTTCAGAAGGGATTTAATCCTGAAAGTTGTTCCCACTCAAATTTAGTGTAGCCAACTTAGTTAGATTTCCTAGAGAAGATAGGATTGTCCCTCCTAGGTAATTAACACTTAAATCCACTAATGACAAATTTCGTAGATTCCCCAAATTCAAGGGGAGAACACCTAAAAACTTATTTCCCTACATAATCAATACTTCAAGGTTCACAAGGTGTTCAATTTGTCTAGGAATTTCTCCATATATTATATTCGACACACATCAAATGTTGTGAGGGTGGTGAATATATTGCCTATGCATTTTGGTAGCAATCCGCTGAAATTGTTGCGAGAAATTAACAATATACGTAACTTTGTGGCATTTGTCAGTGAGCAAACAAAGTTCAAATCTTTGGGTTTTCCATGCCCAAGATGATTTTTGAAATTGTTGAACACTTGAAGCTCATGCAGATTTTGAAAGTAGGCATTTCCCCTTAAAGTTTGTTCCTTGCAAGTTGAAGAAATTCTAGTTTTGTGCAATTTGATTTTGACAGAGGAGCTTGTCCCTCAAAGATTTTCATAGCAATGCTAAAATACTGAAGATTTGGAAGTGTAAAGTTTATATATGCTGGAAGACTGCCTTGAATATGGTTGACTCCTACATCGAAGTCAGATAAAGATGAGAGATTTAGAACCTCAGTAAGAATTGGACCGGACATTAGTTCGTTTTGTGCCACCATAAATGATTGTAATTTCGACAGGTGGCCTAGGGTTGGAGGAATGCTCCCACCCAAGTTATTTAGGGAAAAAACAAGCCTCTTTGGTGAAGATAAATTTCCGAGGGAGGAAGGTACACTCCCAATTAGATTATTTACATGCAAATAAAACAATCGTAGATTTGATAATGAACCAACTTGTGTAGGAATTTTTTCGAATAATTGGTTGAATGCAAGAGGGAGGCTGACAAGATTAAAGCAAGCTGATATATTTTTAGGAATCTCACCAACCAATGAATTATTCTCTAGTCATAAGATTCGTAGGCAGCTTAATCGGCTAATTTGCGGAGGGATTTCATGATCGAGATTGTTGTTTCCGAGCTGCAATTCTCTCTAGAAGCTGAGGTTCCCAATATGAGGAGAGATCGACCCAGAGTTTCTGTGAATACAAGTCCAATACCGTGACTCTTTGGTGCCTATGACCACACTTAACTCCATACCATTGGTAAAACCCCGTGCTATTATTCCACAAGCTGAGCACGATGAGAGGATGCTCGGTTATTCCGGCCTTAAATGCGAGTAGAGAGAGTTTGTCAGTTTCATTTGTGGTAGAGGAGACTTGGGCAAAGCACAACACAAGCACGATGCCAACGAGGGAGTGGCATGATGGAAACTCTACAAAGCTAATGCTTTGAGGCTCCATAACTTGACAATTGAGAAGAAATAAACGAAATGGGTACGTGCTAACTCAACTGGACGTGAAGAGATTTATACGGAGGTGGCTATTTTTGAGGCGGTAGCCAGTGAGAGCGGCCTATCAACCATCATATTGCGGATGTCAATGATCATTGCGTGAACCGCACTCATTATGTCCATGTGGAAGACGCATGCCTACGAAACAAACATGACATTAGTTCGTAACATGAGGTCGTGTAGTTCATGTCCTATCTCATAAGCATAAGAAGTTTAAAACGTTGTATTCTTGAATCTAGTTCTTCATATAACTGGTTAAGATGAAGTCGCGAACAAATTTAAAAGGGGCAAAATGACAAGGGGAAGGGCCTGGACGGGCGATGGCTTGGGCTCATTTTATACAAGTTTAGTGAAAAAGTGGATATGAGGAGCGACAATGATTCCTTAACCAAAAGAGGAGTAATCATTCGTGGAATGAGAAGGTATCAGCCATTGATCATTGCCTCGTTGACTCCGCAAAAGGATTTATAGTGCTCATTGCATAAAATTGCAACAACTTTTTTCCATTCATCACCGTTCTTTTTTCCATGTAAGCATGTTGACAACAGGTCCTCAATTTGAGAAAATGAACATTGCACAGCTGATACTCTCATCTGATCAATAAATAGTTCACCTAAAGGTGGAAAGACGTTGCTTCGAAACAATATGGCCATCAGAATGAAGAGAAACAGAATGCAAAATGTATATCTCGATGAAGTCGAGCAACTTCAATACTGGTCGAGATGTTGGCATACATAGCACAGGTCCTATGGCTTGTGTCTATACGAGTCTGTGTATTAAGGGATGGATATGGACGGCATCTGGATGGCTTTCCAAGCTATTGACTTGAAGTCTCCCCACTTTGGAAAAAAGAGCCTTAAAGATCCCCCACTTTGGAAAATAAACTGGAAGATTGATGATCAATCGTGATTTCTAGGATGGATGATGGACACATTCATATGGCTTTCTAGCTATGGACTTGACGTCAATTGATGCTCACAAAGTCATAAAATCCCCCATTATAGCAAAGAAACGAAGACTGATGGTTAAGGAAAAAAGAGCCTTGAAGTTCCCTCACTTTGGAAAATAAACTAGAAGATTGCTGATCTATCGTGATTTTAGGGATGGATGATGGGCACATTCAGATGGCTTTCTAGCTGTTGACTTGACATCAATTGATGCCCACAGGGTCTTAAAGTCCCCCACTATAGCGAAAAAACAAAGACTAATGGTCTAGAAAAAAAAAAGCCTTAAAGTCCCCCCACTTTGGAAATAAACTCAAAGACCAATTATCAATCGTGATTTCAGGGATGGATGATTGACACATTCATATGGCTTTCTAGATGTTGACTTGATGTCAATTGATGCCCACAGAGTCCTAAAGTCTCCCATTATAGCAAAGAAATGAAGATTGATGGTCAAGGAAAAAAGAGCCTTAAAGTCCCCCCACTTTGGAAAATAAACCGGAAGACTAATGATCAATCGTGATTTCAGGGATGGATGATGGACACATTCAGATGGCTTTCTAGCTATTGAGTTGACGTCAATTGATGCCCACAGAGTCCTAAAGTCCCCCATTATAGCAAAGAAACGAAGATTGATGGTCAAGGGAAAAAGAGCCTTAAAGTCCCCCCACTTTGGAAAATAAACTGGAAGACTGATGATCAATCGTGATTTCATGGATGGATGATGGCCACATTTAGATGGCTTTCTAGCTGTTGAGTTGACGTCAACTGATGGCCACAGAGTCTTAAAGTCCCCCATTATAGCAAAGAAACGAAGACTGATGGTCAAGCGGGATTGATGAATGGGTCATCATCATTAACGACGAGCATTTGATTGACAACGGCTTCATCAGTTTGAATCATCTCATGGTTTATTGATAAAATTGGTCATCAGTTAGAGACAACGTTGTAAGGCAAGTATGCATATATCACTAATAACCGGTTATATTTCAAGGTTGGTAGTAACTTTCTAAGAGGAAAATTGACTTCCAAAACCTATTTATAGTTGATAGTTGATAGTTTGTCCACGTGATATTTAAATTTTTTATGAAAATTAGTTGAGTGATTATATTAAGTGGCAAACTCAAAGTGCTGCTCTAGCCCAAAAAAAATTATATTAAGTCGGTCTATCAAATGGTCACTCTTCAACATAGTAAAACAATGCCCATGTGTGCCCTCTAACCTTATAACACTTAATCTTCAAAATAAAATAAATATGACATCAGATGTCGACTGCGATTATCCACTTTATGTCCTAAGAAGAAGAAGCCCAACAATTAGGTCAAAACCTTTTTGTAAGCCATTTTCTGAATTTTAGGATTTTTGAAATATTTTTAACCGCTGATTTTTTAAAATTTTTTAAAAGGAAATTAAAAAATGAAAATAATATAATGATAATATTTTATTCTGAAAATTGGGACTCAGGTTGGGCCTTAGGGGCCGGTCCGAACATGGGCTGCCATTGGTCACATGAATTTGGGCTCACAACACAAATCGGTCCTCTTGTATCAAGCCCTCTCAAATCCTCTTGCCCACTCACATTAAACCTGTTAAACCTATTAAACCTACCTCGCTGCCTCCGAGGATTGCCCAGCTTTGACATTATACTACAATGGTTTTTTGTAATGATGGGTCTTTTTATTTATTCTTTTATTGATTTTTTAAATAATTTATTTATCAAATAGAAGATATCATGTTATATAACTTCCTTTATTATCCTCTACCATTATTTATTTACTGAATATATACTATCATGATATAGAGACATTTTAAATTGATTGTCTTCTTCAATAAACTATTAGATTTAATGAGTATTATACTATTAATTTTCTAATTTTCGTTTATATGTAGAATATGTGCTATCCATCTAATTCAAATCAATTTAAATCATTTGTTTGTTAAATATTGGTTATCGTGTCATGTTATACTTTTTCAGCTCTTAGCGAGCGTCTTATTTGGTATAGATTTGGCACATATTTATATATTATATGCTATCATGCTATACAAATTTTTGTAATCAATTCTTTAATATAACTTACATATGAAATACGACAAATTATTCCACCATGACGAGTATTTATATCACCTTTCAATCATAATTGCCATCATTTATTATATAATTTGTCATGCTTATTTTTGGAATATATGTAGTCATGTAATAACATATACCTTTTGTCCTTCTATGATGGTATTAAAATATTCATAGATTCGTAAATCGTGTTGTGTAATTCTTTTCTGGTGATGAATTTTTGTTATTGATCTTTTGATGTTATTCGTTTGTCAATTGTGAGATGCGCACTTTCAAAACGTCATCTTAAACTTTTAAACATATAATATATAGTTAATTCAAGATAGCACATAATTAAATAAACATTTACTAACAAAGTATGCGTAATTTTGTTATTTTTTATTCATCGCTTAGAGAACTTTTAATCAAATTATGCACAAGAGTTTGAGATTTGTTAAAGTGACCATCATTTGATAAATTACAAGGTAAGCTCTCAAGTGAGTGTGTCACGTGGCTTAATCTCAAGCGAGCTTTACCCACTTTTGTCTATCATCATCAAAGTCAATCACCATTGAACTCAATTGACTAACGTCACATGGAATTCATTTATATGCACAACCGACGCACCTTCACCTATCTTTAAGCGAAACAAACGCTATATCAGATGTTAAACGTCACATAACAAGACAATGTCTCCCAAATAACACCTAACTCTTGTCTATCTTGCAATTCCTAATTAGCTTACTTTGTTGCCTCTGCATTTTCCCCAGATAAGGGTAAGCATATAAAATTCTCAATCTACATGGTCTTGAAATAAAAAATTTTCCCATAAAATTTGTCGATTTTCACTTTTCCTCCTTCTATCGCCATCAATTCACTTTAAATCAATCATGCCTAGATTTAATACCATTTGTTGCAAAAAACAAGCAATCGAACACGATAATAATAGAAAAAGAAAATAAATCAGACACTAGATTTACATAGTTTAGTTGATGAGATATACTCAATAGGGAGAACAACACAAAGCTTCATGATTATATATTAAGCAATACAACAGAGAATATAACTACAATTGAGTCATTCACACCGTTAGCATTTCCAAACCTTAGTCACTCCCAATAATCTCAGTGTTTAGCCTCACACAATCACTCGGAAATAATCATCAATATCACAAAGAATTTAAATATTTTCAAATTGCTTTAAGGGGTAATATCCGAAAAAGCCGCCACTAACTTCTGCTCGTAAGGCACAAAAACCCACTCCACAATGTAAGGCATAAAGACCCACTCCACAACATTCACCATCTGACGAAAGAGGAATGATTCTTGTATGAATCATGCCAAAACCTTGGTCAAAGTCATATCGAAATATCATAATTTAAGTCCTCTTCTCACGCTCAAAATCCAACACCACTTTCAACTCCAATATGCAAAAGGATTCGGATTCGAATAAGGCAGCATAAAATCCAATTCTGACTTTCTTTATACAGCCAGACTTCTCCGCACTTCGATTCAGGTTGAGTTTCGTTCATGTTCTCAAACTCCAAACAAATTTTAATAAAATTATCAAAGGTCTCTACGCTGTGAGACATGCTACACACACACAATGAGGAATGACAATCGACTATTAGCTTCTTCTTGATTCTCTATTTTGATACACATTTTACATGAGTTGGCGCTAGCATAGGCAAAGCTATTTAAGACAAGAGAGATTAAGAAATTATCATATCACCCGCGATAGCTCATCTTGTTCATGGAAACCCAATGCAAAGAGTTTTTGCCTAATCCTTTGCAGTTGACTTGCGACACTATTGGTGCTCATCCGTCTTCCTGGCACTTCATTGGAACAAGCTACTCCAATATTATACACTGTAACCAAACACTCTTGAAATATGCTTTTGCTTTCAGAAAGCCAATGCTGACGACCATTAGGGCCAAAATGACTCTCGCTTTCTAGAAGTAGAATGTGAACTGTAATTTCCAATGCTTGTTCAAGCAAAGCTGATGCAACAAAACTATGGAGAGTCAAATTATCTCCAAATCTATCGTTGGTGGGACTCAATCCTGTGAACATCTCCAATAAGAGCATGCCGTAACTATAGACATCGCCTTCTCTTGAGACCTTGCATCCCATTGCATATTCTGCCACTCATTTAGATCATAGAGTAGATGAAATTAGTAACACCGATCATAGAAAAGAGTGTAGAGCTCAGATTATTAGAATAGAAAGCGAAGAGATTACCTGGTGGAGCATAACCAATTGTCCCTCTTAGACCCACAGAGCTCATTTGATTAGCTACAGTATCGAGGGATGATCCAAGCAGGAACTTTGCCAATCCAAAGTCGCCCACATGCGCGACCATCTGAGCATCTAAGAGGACATTGCTTGGCTTTAGATCACAATGAATGATGGGGATGTGGCATTGGTGATGAAGATAATCTAGTGCAAAAGCAACATCAATGGCAATATTTATCCTTTGAATGAAATTCACTTTCTTTGGAGGCTCATTTACATGAGATGAAGTTGCTTTTGAGTGTAACCACTGTTGCAGGCTTCCATTGTCCATGAAGTCATATATTATGGCCTTAAAATCATTTCCTTGATAATCAGTACTTGAGCAAACTGTAAGTATCTTCAACAGATTTCGATGTCTGATGTTCTTTAGTACCTCACACTCAATTATGAAGCTCTTCAAGGCATCACGACCCACTAAATGGAGCACCTTCACTGCAATGGCAGTCCCATTGTCCTCAAGTACCCCTTTGTAAACGGAACCAAAGCTTCCAACACCGACCAAGTTGGTTGAAGAAAAACCTTGGGTTGCTTTTAGGAGTGCTCCATAAGATATGTGCGGATGTAAAACTTCCGTAGAACTTGAAACCGGTTTTGGTACTTGCATCTTCCACCAAGAGAGATAAAGAATAGCAAGAATCAGAGCAATTCCGAGAAGGCCGCAAATAACAAGACCAAACAATCTCAATAAATGGACTTTCCTACTCTTGGAGCTATTGGAGATGCATTTAGGAAGCTGAAATTCTGGCAATCCACCACATAGCTTAGCATTCCCGATAATAGAGGTAGAGGTAGCATTCTCAAAGACTCCTTCATGTGGTAGCATACCTTGAAAATTATTGTAAGACAAATTCAGAACTTTCAAAGAACGAAATGCCTTCAAGAACTGTGGAATCTCCCCAGAAAAATTGTTATGTGAAAGATCTAGTTCTTCAATGCCTCTTAATGATCTCATCGATTGAGGAATGGACCCATGGAAGAGATTTCCCCCCATCCTCAATGAGACCAATGCAACGCAATCACCTAAACTATTTGGAATTTCACCACCTAACATATTTCCAGAGATTTTTAATGTGGTCAAAAACCTCAAGTTGCCTACTTCCATGGGTAAAAGTCCTGTTAGATGATTATGAGACAAATCCAAGAGAATGGTTAGTGATGAAATACCCATAATTTGTGGGGGTATGGTACCACTGAGATTGTTATTGGAAAGATCGAGTCCGTTCAAAAAGTTGTAGTTAGAAGATAGTTCTAAAGGGATTTGACCTTGAAAGTTGTTCCAAGCCAAATATAGTAGAGTCAACTTGGTTAGGTTTCCTAGAGAAGATGGGATTCTCCCTTCTAGGTAGTTATCACCTAACTCCAATAATGATAAATTTTGTAAATTCCCCAAATTCGATGGAAGAACACCTGACAACTTATTATTGTACATAATCAATACTTCAAGGTTCACAAAATTTCCAATATGTCTAGGAATTTCTCCAAATATTAGATTCTCAGACATATCAAATATTCTGAGGGTGGTGGATAAATTACTTATGCATTTAGGCAGCACTCCACCGAAACTATTTCTAGCAATAAGCAATACCTCTAACTTTGTGGCATTTGTTAGTGAGCAAACAAAGTTCAAGTCTTCAGATTTTCCATGCCCGAGCTGATTTTCAAAATTGGTGAAGAGTTGAAGCATGTGCAGATTTTTCAAGGAAGGCATTTTACCAGAAAGTTTGTTCCCTCCAAGGAGAAGTACCTCTAGCTTTGAGCAATTTGATATTGACGGAGGAACCTGTCCCTCAAATAGGTTCCTGTTAATGCAAAAATACAAAAGATTTGGAAGTGTGAAGCCTATGTTTACAGGCAGATTCCCTTGAATCTGGTTGAGCCCTACATCGAAGTCAGTTATAGAAGAGAGATTCAAAACTCCAGTTGGAATTGGACCAGACAGATTGTTTGCTCCCACATAAAAGTATTGTAATTTCGACAAGTGGCTAAAGATCGGAGGAATATTCCCACCCAAGTTATTTCGAAAGACTAAGCCACCCTTTAGTGAAGATAAGTTCCCAATAGAGAAAGGCACACTCCCGGTTAGATTATTTTCATTCAAAGAAAAAATTTGTAGATTCAATAATGAACCGATTTGTGTAGGAATTTCCCCGGTTAGTTGGTTGTATTGAAGAATGAGGCTAACAAGGTTAGGGCAAGCTGTTATGTTTTCAGGAATCTCACCGACCAATGAATTGTAGTCCAGTCTTAAGATTTGTAGGTGGCTCAACTGGCTAATTTGTGGGGGGATTTCATGATCGAAACTATTGTTTTTGAGCCTTAGTTCTCTCAAGAAGCTAAGATTCCCAATATGAGGAGAGATCAACCCAGAGAGCTTTTGTGAATGCAAGTCCAAGACTATAACCCTTTGGTGTTTGCGACCACATGTGACACCATACCACTTGCAAAACCCCATGCTATCATTCCACGTGCTGAGTACGCTGAGAGGATCCTCAGTAATTCCAGCCTTAAATGCAAGCAGAGAGAGTTTGTCGGTTTCGTTTGTGAAAGAGGAGACTTGGGTAAAGCATAATGCTAGCACGATACAAACAAGGAAATAGCATGATTGAAACTCTGCAAAGCTAATGCTTCGAGGTTCCATAACTTGAAAACTGAGAAGAAACAAAAGAAATTGGTATGGGCTATCTAGCTGGACTTGAAGGGATTTATAAATTATAAGAAGGTGGCATTTAGGAGGCGGCAGCCAGTGAAAGAGTCATGTCAACCATCAATCACAGACTCGTTGACTTCCTAGAGTGTGGCTACTAATGCTCATTATTAGAAACACGCATGACTGTTAGTTCGTACCAGGATGTTGGGTAGTTCGTGTCCTATCTTGTAAGCACTACAAGTTTTAAGCATTGTATTCTTGTATCCAGTTTTTCGAATAATAGACAATGCACAGCTATTACTCTCGCCTAATCAATAAATAGTTGAACCGAAGGTTGAAAGAAGTTGCTCCGAAACAATGTGTCCATCGAGATGAAGAGAAACATAATTCAAAACGTATATCTCAAGGAAGTCGAGCGACTTCACTAGTGGTCGAGATGTTGGCATACACTGCATAGGTCCTCTAGCTTTTGTCTATACGAGTCCGTGTATTATGGGATGGATGATGGATGGCCTCTGGATGGCTTTCCAGCTATTGACTTCAAGTCCCCGACTCTGGAAAAAAGTTCCTTAAAGTTCCCCCACTTTGGAAAAGGAATTGGAACCAATGATTAATTATGATTTCAGGGATGAATGGTGGACACATTCAAATGGCTTTCTAGCTGTTGACTTGACGTCAACCAATGCCCATCGAGTCCTAAAGTCTCCCACTTGGAAAAGAAATTGGAAGACTAGTGATCAACCGTGATTTTCGGAATGGATGATGGACACATTCAGATGGCTTTCCAGCTGTTGACTTGACGTCAATCGATGCCCACAGAGTGCTAAAGTCCCCCATTATAGAAAAGAAATGAGACTGATGGTCGAGCGGGATTGATGAGTGGGTTGCCGTCATTAATGGCTATCTTTTGACTAACAATAATTTCATCAGTCAGAATCATCACACAGTTGATTGATAAACCTAGTCATCAGTTAGAGATGACATTTTAAGGCACATATGCTTGTATCAGTAATAACTAGTTATATTTCAACGTGGATGGTAACTTTCTTAGAGGAAAATTGACTTTTGACCTATTTATAGTTGATAATTTCTCCACGAGATGATTAAATTTATATGAAAATTAGTTGAGTAATTATATTAAGTGGTGGACTCAAAGTGCTGCTCTAGCCAAAAAGCTTTATACTAACTCGGTCTATCAAAATAGTAACTCTTCAACATAGTTCTTAGTGATCACCCTTCTCACATGTGAAGGGGGAGGTGCGGGGTTTGAATCCCCTACCTTTTTCAGGGAGATTGAAGTGGGGACAATTTAGTTTCAGGTGTATGTTTCGACTCTCATTTTATGCAAGAAAATAGAAAAAAATTTTGAGAGTAAGAGTTAAAGTGGGAGTAGAGTAGGATTGACAAAAAAAAAAAAAAAAAAAACGTTAATAATGCCCATACGCGCCCTATAACTTAATAACACTTACTCTTCAAAATAAAATAAATACGACATTATGATTATCCACTTTATTCCCTAATTTATTCAACATTTTCCAGACTCTATAAAACTTTAATAGTATTCACGCCCTTAACCTTTATAACACATCTAGCTAAGTTTTGTTTTTTTTTTAAAGTTTGGTCGGTTACCCCTATCTATGTTCAGCTGTAAGAATTCTCGTCCATTTAAAAAAGAAAAGAAAAGAAACTTACATGCAGGAAAATGTACTGACAAAAATTACAAAACTGAATTTTCATTTAAGTGACCATCACAACATTAGACCCTACACAAATGAGTTTGAAATTTGTTTCATTTTCATAAAGAAAAAAAATGATTTGTTTCATTTTCATAAAGAAAAAACCCAATAATTTTGTTCACATACAAAAAAACATGTCTGTTGTCCCGAAAAATAGGGCAAAAACAAAGCATAGAATCTATGAAAAGATATTATTCCGCCTTTGCAAAATTATCTCTATAATATTAAGCCAAAACCTTTATTTGACTCGCTCTTTTTCTTCCTATTATACCCCAAATTCCAACTCTGCACTATCCTTTGCTCGGGTAACATTTTGCTTGGTAGAGTGACTCAAACATTGATTGATTCACATTCTGAGCCAAAGTTATCTTAGTTTCGTATATTTTTTGAAGAATCAAATCATGTGCTATAAAACCGATCAGATCTTTGCAATTATATCGAAACATGAGAAGATGAAATAATTAGAGAAAATAAAAGGAGGAAAAATAAAATACACTAGAGATTTACACTGTTCAATCTGAATGTCGATACCTACATTTACACGAGGAGAGCCAATCTCATAATAATCCACTGATAAATCAAGAATGCACGATTGTAATGGCTTGTGCACTCTGAGTGTCTTCCAGCCCTATATTACATGCAAAACCCACAGATATTTAGCCTCATGTAAACACTTAATAATTTGCGCAGAACTCGGGCGTTTAAAACTCTCTCCTGAACGAACAAACTGAGAGAGGTTCTTCTGAAAGAGAACAAAATAAAAAATGGGACTCTTTCTTTTGTTTTGTTGATTTCTTTTGGCTGTGCCTTTCATGTCTTCTCCCATTGCCCTTTACAGCGCAATGGGAGAATGTCACCATCATACTTTCATTTAATGCAGTTGCTGCTTGTGAATCACCGTCAGTTAAAATTGTGGCATGGAAAGTCTCCTACGCAGCTAAAGAAAGTTAAAAGATACAAGAGTGGGCATTTTGGGTCTCAGATATGTTTTTTATACCACACTGCCGGGACTTGAGCTATTGCTCCGATAGATAAATGTCCTGTGACCTTAAACTAGAATAATGAGCTTTAAAGCCGTGAGGCACAAGAGAGCCACTATCAAAGCGGATATGCAGCCGACGTAAATGAGAAGTTGAGTTTTGATAATAAATACTCTGGGCTATTGGAAACAAAACAAAATTTTAGAGGATGAAATGAAACATAGTGCAAGCACGAAGGACGGAGTGTATTACTATCCTTATCTATTTCCTCCTCGTATGAGTCCCTCTGCATCCGCCGAGGAATATGCCAAGACCGACCGATACATGTGATGAGGAGATAAAAAGCGAATTCCCCATCGAAAAGCATGTTAAGCGAAGACCACGGCATCTGATCGAAGACTTAAAAAACAGGTAGTCGTGCACTAAACTGCAATAAAGGAAAGTGACGTAGGAAGGCACCTAGTAATGTCCAAGAAATAAACCCAGTAATTAGTCAATGTCTCCATCTAATGTCCCTTTGGAAAAAATCACTAATAATCTGGGGGGCCGTCTCAAAAGTTCATGATTGAAGACCAAAAAGTCACCTTATACTCCAAGTTCGAAATGCTGAATTTGAATTCATGGTGGGATACATGAAGATTGGTTCATACTTTTGCCGAGTCATACTTCCATCATGCTCCTAACATTGCTTCCAAAGCTTGACAACTTCGGATTCTCCATAGTGATGGCTTAACAATAGCTGGCGTCCATAGCAGCGATTGTTAGCCAAAATTGGTCAGATAAATTGAACTGGTAAAATGTAAACAAGTTTGTGACTTATTTGGCAAATTTAAAATGTTTAGTACTGTATTAGTAAAAATGTAATAGATTTAAGATTTTTTGGATAACTTTTTCACGTAAGACGATATGTGCCACAATTCCGCAAGAAACAACTGTCGCAGACTGACATAGATCCAAGGATATCAATTGTCTACGACGTTGATCACGCACTGGCCAATTTTACCGTTGGCTTTCTCTAAGAAGAAACACGTGTTATGCATTGCCTTTTTAGAAGGAGATCGTCAAAGCCTGATCTTCAAGTTTCAACGGGATAGCATCGGAGGCGTTAACCTTGAAAGAGCAAATCCTATGAAGAACAAATAAATAGAGAGAATGAATGTGTTCTGCGATATTTCTAAAAAGCAAGAGAGCAAATGTTGCCAATTTGAACGGAGTGCATCAGCGAAGGTAGCAGGGAAGATAAAACTGATTGTCGTATTATTGACATCTTCTTAATGATTAGAATGATTTCGGTCCATGTGAGAGGTCATTTTAAGTTGCTAACTGCATCGAGAAATTACTAGCCACCAAGATGCTCAACCTTACTTCTCTAAATAGAAAGTGAACATTAGCATGGAGAAGTTACTGAATTTAAATAGTTTGAAAGAAAAGTTACCTTTCATCGTGACAAAATTAGTAGTGATTTATATGAACTTATCTACCTTTCATGGTAAAAAGTTACTATGTTGAAAGACCAACTTAGTATAAAAATTTCTTGCCAGAGCATACTCTGAGTTCGCCACTTAGTATAATCACTTACCTTATTTTCATACTAAGGTGAATCACGAGGAGAAATTATAAACTATAGGTAAGAAGTCAATTTTCATCTTGAAATATAACTAGTTAGTACTGATACATGTATACGTGCCTTACAATGTTGTCTCTAAGTGATGATCAGGTTTATCGATCAACTGTGAGATAATTCTAAATGATCAAGCTGTTGTAAGTCGAGTAATAGTCGTTAATGACAATGACCCGCTAATCAATCCCGCTTTATAATCTGTCTTCCAGGATGTTTTCCAAAGTGGAAGGCCTTTAGCATTTTGTGCGCATTGGTTGACTTAAAGTCAACCGCTGCAAAGCCATCTAGTTGTCTCCATCATCCATCCCTGCATACATGCAATTGTATTAAGCACATGCCGAAGGACCCATTATTGAGGTTGCTCGACTTTGTCGAGATATACGTTTTGGATTTTGTTTCTCTTCATTCCGATGGACACATTGTTTCGGAGCAGCTTCTTTCCACCTTCAGGTGAACACTTTGGTGATCAGGTGAGCGCAACGGCTGTGCAGTTCCAAAGCAGCAGTTTAGTGTTTGAGTTTAAAATGACAGATTCAGGTGGCGCTAAGAAAATATTGGATATAGAAATTGTTGGCACTCAAAGTTGACCATACTATCATGTGCTGGTCACGTGGATAAGAGGTTGTTATTAAAAGATGGTCATACCATCATGTGCCGGGCATGTGGGGGAAAAATATAATGAAGTTGTGCATCATAAGAGTATTGATGTATGACCAGTTATCGACAAGTCTATGGATAGAAGCTCAATGATTGACAATGAAGCAATGGATTGCCACGTGTCCAATTGTCAAGATACAATGGTGAAATTTAAAGTGGCTGCCGGAACGATTTTGGCAGTAAGTCTTTGGTTAGAGTTTTCAAAATATTTCAAGAGGTGCCAGGGGAGTGCGCGATTGGAAAAGCAGTTAATGTCCATGTATCTAGTTGTAGAACTGGTATCGATAATCCAGGAAACATTAAAACATGATCAAGGTGGTTACACAGGAGATGGGCAAGTTGGTCACAGAAGGAGCGTGCCTAAAGATGGAAGAGGCTACTTAGAGATGGATAGTTGCTTAGTAGTTACCAAATATCTCTATAAATACCCCAGCCATCCAACACAACGACCACCCCAAACAACATATCAAATGTCTTTACTTTATCTTTACATTATTGCATTTTTGTTTCTCTAGTTGTAGCCTCCAGATTCTCGTCATCAATTAGATTTTAATGAGTATCTTTATCCTGGTGCAATACCGTCAATTAGATTCCAGTGTTGTATCTCTTATAAAGCATCATCGATTGAATTCTGATGTTGTATCCTCTATCCAAGTGCATTGTCATTGATTAGATTTTGATAGTGTGCTGGTATATATTTAAGCTGTGTCGTCAATTAGATTCCGGCATAGTTTGGGTTCGACTTAAAGATCCGAGGTTTAATCGTTAAGGTTGTACAATTTTGTTTGTGGCTGGAAATTATGTAATATTGCATTTGATATTCTCTATCCTAAATTAAGCATAGAACCTGTGTCTCCTTCAAATAAAAGCCTAAAATATCATTCGATTAAAGATATTTCGTTACGGGAACAAAACCAACAAATATGGAAATATCGCGTGACAGGATTGCAAGAGTGTTTTGCTTGTTGCAGAAAAAACACATTGCAAAAATCATGACACGTTGTAATACATAGTTAGCCAAATCTATAAGTACACCTTTGGTTGCATTCAAACTCTCCAATGAATTATCACTGCAAACTAAGGAGTAGGAACATCATATGTGTTGTGTTCCATATTCTAGTGCAGTGGATAGTATTATTGGAAGCTGTGAAGTGAATAATCAAATATTTGAAGAGGACAACAAACGTTGACATAGTAAACCGGACAAACGAAAATGGAAGTGAGACCACAAGTTATATGGATTCAAATCATGCACCAATGACCTAGAGGACCATAGATTATTGTTTTCCTATGTGTTTACGTTAGTAGGTGGTGTAGTAAGTTGGAAGGCATCCTCACAGGACGATGTTGCTTTGTTTCCAACTAAGGTGAGTATATAGCACCGACCTTTGTGGCAAAGGAGGCTATTGATTAAACATAGAGATACAATGGCATGCATAAAAATTAAGGGTGTGCAAATGAATTGGGAGTTGCTTGGACCACATGGAACTAGACCGGAATCGGCAGTTCCCAAGAGAACCGATTTGATTCTCAGTTTTCAGTGTGGAACCACCCATCGGGACCGGACCGTTAACAACACACACACACACACACACACACACACACACACACACACACACACACACACACACACACGACACACACACACACACACACACACACACACACACACACAGAGTTCCCAAGAGAACCGATTACACACACACACACACACAGAGTTCCCAAACACACACACAGAGTTCCCAAGAGAACCGATTACACACACACACACACACACACACACACACACACACACAGAGTTCCCAAGAGAACCGATTTGATTCTCAGTTTTCAGTGTGGAACCACCCACACACACAGTTCCCAAGAGAACCGATTTGATTCTCAGTTTTCAGTGTGGAACCACCCATTGGGACACACACACACACACACACACACACACACACACACACACAGAGTTCCCAAGAGAACCGATTTGATTCTTAGTTTTCAGTGTGGAACCACCCGCACACACAGTTCCCAAGAGAACCGATTTGATTCTCAGTTTTCAGTGTGGAACCACCCATTGGGACCGGACTGTTAACACACACACACACACACACACACACACACACACACACATCTACACACACAGAGTTCCCAAGAGAACACACACACACACACACACACACAGAGTTCCCAAGAGAACTGATTTGATTCTCAGTTTTCAGTGTGGAACCACCCACACACACAGTTCCCAAGAGAACCGATTTGATTCTCAGTTTTCAGTGTGGAACCACCCATTGGGACCGGACTGTTAACACACACACACACACACACACACACACACACACACATCTACACACACAGAGTTCCCAAGAAACACACACACACACACACACACACACACACACACACACACACACACACACACACATCTACACACACAGAGTTTCCAAGAGAACCGATTTGATTCTCAGTTTTCAGTGTGGAACCACCCACACACACAGTTCCCAAGAGAACCGATTTGATTCTCAGTTTTCAGTGTGGAACCACCCATTGGGACCGGACTGTTAACACACACACACACACACACACACACACACACACACACACATCTCTAAATCATCTTTCTATCTTACGGTCTCGACTCTCAAGCTCAACACCCATTGACTGACGGCTTGGACTCTCAATGTCAATATGAGCCCAATCTTTTTACTGATCTTATAATTAAGAATAGGGAAATTCTTTGTTTTTTGCTTTACTTTGGCTTGCTGGAAAACCTGAGTGCGTGAAGCTTGGTAGGACCAGTTCCATGGATCCACCCAAGAATCGGACCAAACCGATGGTCTGATTCCTGAGTGAATCTATGAAACTAACAAGTGGTTCCTAGTTCTAATTTTTCGAAACATTTCTTTAGTGGACGGTTCCTAGTTCTGGGGTGGGAACCGCTCACCCGAATATTGCTCACCCCTAATAAAAATAAATATGCAACTCAAAAATCAACTCAAGAAAATACAAAGTACAATGGAGAACTAGCCATGCCGTCAAGTCGAGGGCTGCGAAGTTGTATTGAACAACCAGGCGAGGTTTAAAACCAGGTTCAGACATGTACTAATTCAGAATTGGAACGCCATGATTTTAATTCTCACCTTGACAAACGCAGGGCAATGGAGGACGATGTGTTCGGTTGCCCTGGGGATGGCTTTACTACCTCGATGGGTGGTTGCCGAGGAGGGAGGGAGGGAAGAGAGAGAGACTTCTTGTAGGATAGCCCGAGACAAATCTCCACAGAATACCGTGCATACCTAAAGGAGAATGCATGTCCTCCGGAGAGAAATTTCTGTCGAATCTATATGCCTGTGTACATGTCCCTCCCCTCTGATTTCCCTCTGTGATGGGAACATATATTCCTGTGAAAGATTCTGAAATTGTTTCGTGTTGTTGGTTGTGCCAATGTCTTCTCCTCAGCCGCGAAAATTGACAATATATGGCCGCCTCATTCTGCTAATCCTCAGCTTGACTCTTAAAGTGTGATAAATAAAGAGTTGGGTGAGAGAAATGGAATCTTGATATCACAGAGGTTCGACTTAAGGTGCCTACGTTCTCTTTCCAGTTCTTACGACCTATATAGACTGAAACCTGCTGCCTTAGTTAGGAGTACAAGCACCGTCTTGCTGCAAGTGCAGAGTTAGCCAAGCAAAACCAAGACTCCTTCTACAGCTATGCCGTTATGCAAGCTATCACTGATTAACCCTCTCGAAATGCTTCTCACACCTTACACGCAAAACATAGAGGCCGCACTCCAAAATTTATAAACCACACCTTTGAATTTTTACAGATTAAGGGTCATTCGGATACCTTACCTTATTATTAGGTACAATTCTTATTTCTCTAAGTACAACCCCTTCTCGCATGTATAGAAACGGGTTTGCCACTCTCACTAATACTTAGGATCATCGCTCAAAAGACTATTACCAAACTTACAAAAGAGATAGACTCGAAAACTTCAAATCCAATTTTCAATTTCTCTTGTTTTTCACACTGGTCAACATGCCATCTTCTGTCCGATTTTTCTTCTATGTGCACTTGAATAACTTAGCCATCATATCCATCTATACTTCCTACGGAAACCAAACATATGCAGAAATTTTCTCAATTTAGGCTGTCGACTAAATCTTCTATTGCTCAAGCGGACTTTGACAAAGCACAAAATTACTTAAAAGCTTACATCTTATCCACGGAAAAGAAAAAAATAGAGAAATTTTCACGCTCCTACTTTTAAGGAGGATAAATTTTGATTCGGATGGACACCGAGTCTCATAAGTACAATTTGAAAAAGCTCATCTAGAGCTTGAGGCCGTTTTAGGTTCAAATCCACTTTTCAAGCATGTTTTGGGCAATATTTTCAACTTCATAACGTATCTTTATATTAGTTCAATCGTTTAATTTATTAGTAAGTTCAATTGAGAAATTAAATATTTTTCTACCTTGAAATGAAATGTGTCAAATGTAAACAGTTTGGACCAGGCTCGAAATAGAAAGAAAGAACCCTGCAACTAACGATTCAGAATCGGTTTTCGGAATCACTTTTTATTTGCACCCGCGACCGCAATTGGCCCGGTCCAATCCATGAATTCCTACTTAGTTCGGTCATGTTTGACTTTTCTGCGGATTCGAGAAAACTCAAACCATTCCATTTCTCGAGAGCTTTGGGTGAAAACTTCATATCATTTTCCCCAGGTTCAAGGAGAGCCCAGATTTTGACCGGAGTCTGTCTGTGATCTCGTTTTCATTTCTCTCTCTTGTTTCACGCAATAAACAACTCCACTTCTCAACGCCAAATTTCAACACGTGTGTCTCTCTACCTCTCTCCCTCTCTCCCTTCCATATGTTCAGTCTTCCAGAAGTGTGACCATGCAGGGGCATGGAAGCTTTGGATGGGGCGTTACGTGAGGGGCATGGACCTCGTTTCCTTCCTATCACTTCAAGAAACCCCACAAGAAAACTGCTTCGTCTCTTCATCGCTAAAGCCCAGAACCCGTTCCTGCGTCCTCTCGGAGTCCAGTTTTCTGACGACCCATCTCCTCAAATTTTCGAGCTTCCATTCCACCACCCCCTTTGCGTTTCTTTCAAATTTTCGAGCTTCGGGATTCTCTGAGGACCGGTTATGCCTCCCTTCTTGTCTATCTGTGAGTCGGTGGGATCGATCGTGACGCGCAAAAATTGGAGCCGGCATGTAATTGAGCCTGCTGCGAGCTATCAGCAGCTTCAGAATTGCGATCAGACGCGATCTTTGGGATGCATTGCTGGTGTGAACGCCCCCTTCTAATCACAGACCGTCTGATGCAAACAAGGACCTCCAGATTCTACGGGGCAGCTTGCATAGCGGTGACGCTGTGTTATTCATTTTTGCCCTATAAGTCATCTTTTCTTGTCGTCATTGTTATAATGCGATGCCTTCGTTTTTAAGAAAAAATGAACAAATTTTGGCGTTTCCTGTGCTTATCAGGTATTCTCCAGTGCAGTTATTTGATGTTGTTGCAGCTGTTGATCTGTGTCAAGATTTCGTCCCCTGGTGTCAACGCTTGGAGATACTAAAGAGTTATCCTGATAGATCATTTGATGCCGAGCTTGAGATTGGTTTCATATTTTTTATTAGAAGGTTATGTTTCTCATGTAGAGTTGAAAAGACCTCGGTAAACTAACTCCCAGACTACTTCCTTGCGCAGAATCATGTTTCCTTGTGTCGCTGCTTGGATGATTATGCTTGGTCAACCTACCTCCTGCTTCTTTTCATTTCTCATTTGGTCATTCCTCTGCTCCATCAGTACAATAAAGTTGGTGGAATCTGCTCTTCTTGTATGTTGAATTCCACTGTCTAATCAAACTTTAGTTCGTCGTCAGTATCAAGTAGGTGTTAAAATCATGGTGCTTGAGCAGCTGCCTATGCATAAATACATGAATTAGGACACTTACTCTTTTCTTTGAGTCAGAGTATATACTATGTTCATTTCGAGATGATGAGTTTGTAATGTCTAAGGAGCCTTTTTAAACTTAAGTAATTTGATATCGCCTGGTTATTGAGTACTGGTATTGTAGTTCTTATTATATGAGCCACCAGTGTAGGCGATCATGTATTAAATATTCTCTCTCTTGTCCAACTTCCATTAGATTGTATCTCTTCACATTTAATCATTTATATTATGTTCATTTTGACAAAGATCATGACTTTGTAATGTCTAAAGAGCCATTTTAATTTGAAGTAATTTGATATCTTCTGATTATTGAGCGGTGGTAGGCAGTTTCTATGTATCAACCACCGGTGTAGGCGATCATGGATTAGATACTCTCTCTCTCTCTCTCTAAACTTCAATCCCTCTGATGTTATTTTTCTGCCACTTCCAGACCACAGTGTCGTAAAGCACCTCTTTGACCATCTGATAAATATTCGGCAATTCAATTCAGGACCAGTTACAGGATCCTGCAACATTTACTTTTTGGTGGATTTCAAGTTTCAGTCACCTCTCTACCGACAAGTATGGTGCTCTCCTCTGTTAGAATTGATGATTGATTTACTTCCTGTCCATGTGAACTTTGAAATATTCCTTCTTCTTCTTCTTCTTCTTCTTCTTCTTTTTCCCGCTAGACCTTCTGTTCTGTTTCTTTTGCTCATGTGATTTGCAAACTGAAACCTAGGGGAATAGCATGAGAGAAAATATATTGAGTTTATAGAAAATTTATTTATTTTGTCACAGACATAGTAAATGTTTATCAACCCAATTAGAAGAATCGTACATATTGTGCAACTCCTTTCTTTTGGATGAGGCTTTTTAGTATCATGAAACGTAGTTTTGCTTTTTTACTTACAATTTTCGTTTCTTTCTCTTGGTCGGTTAGGGGGATTGATTCCACATGGATTGTTAATATTTGTGATTAAATGGAAGGCTACATATTAGATGGCATTCTATTCACGTTCATTTTGTCGCTGGGGAACTTCTGTCCCCTTGGGTGGGCCTCTCAAGTCTTTCACCATTAGGGTGTTGTAGTATGATCTCTTGAGCTTGTACGGGCGACAGCGTTGCCACTGATTTGTTTTGTCAATTGTTTAATATGGTCATCAGATCCATTTGCTCTATGTATCATTCTCATTCCGCATTTACAGAACTTATCTGGAGTTTTCTTTTATTGATGTTAAGTTCTAGCATGTCTGAAACTGCATCTCTGCATGTACAGTGGTTCTGGATATAGGTGTTAAATCTATTCTGGGCCCTGTATTTACTCTGATGTCGTCCTCATGACTGAAGAATGCATCTATAAATGATGGGGCAATAGACTGTTAATGGAACCTTAATTTGGCTGGTTGCTTAAAGTCTCCGTTGAACTGAAAATCATCTGCCAACATTTTGGATTGACAATGGCTTCCCTTTAGGCAGGTTGCCTCCATGTTTTTCAGGGAAGTAGTCTCTAGACTGGTTGGTTCATTCAGTGAATGCGGCCGTTTGATATATGGACTGGGGGTCCCCATTCAGGAAGATGCTTACCGGCAGAGAGCTTAAAAGCATGGTTCCTAGTCTCGGCACATACCGCATAGGAGGGACTTCGTTGCGTTATGAATCTGGTCAAATTAATAAACTGACCTTCATAGAGTTGTTTGCTTTGCCGGTCTCTTGTGATCCCTTCTCTTTGGATTCTTTTGGATAGTAATTAAGGAGCTTTTAGCCGGTCAATGTAGGCCTCACTCTTGCAGTGTTCCTAGCAAAACATCCTCGTTCCATTTTTGCCATTGCTCTTCATTGATTGTTGTTGGGACTCCTACATACTCAAGAAATGAGTATGACTTGCTCCCTACTCTACTATGTGCTTCCCTGGGTAGAAAAGGTGCAACCAACTTATAATCTTCCTGCATCAGATGATAATTCCAACACAAGATTAGTTCCCATATGGTGGTAATGTCCGGAGAGCTGATATAGGACTGTACTTCTTTCCATAGAAAATCCTTCATATGCGTGAAACATTAATGGATTTCACACTTCAAATCCTTCTTAATAGACGCAAGTAACTACAAGTGAACCATCTTTAGACGTGCAAATCCTTCTTAATGTACCGTATCCCC
The DNA here is from genome assembly GCA_016097545.1 of Eucalyptus victrix. Taxonomy (NCBI): domain Eukaryota; kingdom Viridiplantae; phylum Streptophyta; class Magnoliopsida; order Myrtales; family Myrtaceae; genus Eucalyptus; species Eucalyptus victrix. The sequence continues at coordinate 26,026,753 of CM027840.1, read as the reverse complement.
CAGTCAATGCAACTGGCAAATGCACTCGCTATAGTGAGGGAATATATCGTAAATCTGATCGAATCACGATGCATTTATCATCAAATGTATGATGGAACAAACCTTGTACATGACTAGTGAAAGTTTGTAAAATTTTTTGTCTTGTGATTGTGCCGTTTAAAGTTTAGGTCTTATTCAAACAAAAAAAAAAAATTGTCAAGTGGGTTATATAAATATAAAAAATTACCATATTCAAATTGGAAATCTTTTAGAAGAATGAATTTTAATATGTCAATACGTATATTAACGTTTTAAGTACCCATGCTTGTGCCAATCGTGACAAAGGGTTGTACTACATTATTTTTTCAAATTTACCAAGAAAAAGTTTTTGTTTATCGCATAACATCTATTGGCACTTGATTTCATTGCATTTCATTAAATTTAGGGATTGGATTCAATGATTTTGACAAACTTCTACCGTAATCAAAAGTATTATTGCTTCATATTTCTGCATTCGCAGGTCTCTCTACGCTATCCCGTCGTTAAAAGCCAGTGCCATCATGATTTTAGGACTATCAACACCCTTGCATCGAAAAATGAGCTTTCACAAGGTCGTTGACATTCGCGAATTTCTGGATTAACAGCTTAGCTTAATCTCTCCCTCCCCAAATCGGGGTGAGACAAAACGAGGCCCACCAAGGCCTACCAAGGTCGGGCCCATGATAAGGGATCCGCCCATTGACGGAAGGAGGCTGACTCGTTTCTCTCGGCCAAGATTCTTGACATGAATCCCTTGCCATTCTTGATCCAATCACCACAATGATCTTATGCATCCTGTTTTGGAAGGGATCCTTCGCTTGCCTCCTGCCATGTTTACTCGATTCCAGCTAAGGCTAAAATTCAAGACCAATAAGGATGTTGATCAGGCTGCTTACCTGGAAGGAAATCCAAAAGCGCAGTCGCTTGAAAACGACCACTACGCGATCGTTCTTGGTTGGAACGTGCTGGAATTTTGAAGATATCTCTGCCGTGGCAATACCTAGTTCCTCAATCAGTAGCAAAGCATTCAGGCGCAGGCGGCTCATAACTTCACCTTTCTTGCCTGTTGCGCGACAGGTTTAGTAGTCCGAAAGTCAGGTATACATAATTTGCCGTGCTCCCAAATTTAGTAACGCTTTTTTTTTTTTTTTTTTTTAAATAATTTTGCCGGATCAATAGTGCCTCGGGAGACTCATGAAATCCGTAGCAATCAAGTGCGATTAGTATGTAATCTACCCTTGGTTAGTGCTAGAGAAGACCGAGGTACAAAGCTAGCTTGTGGTTGGAACAGTGCCATAAGGCTTACTAGTTTTGTAGTGGGCATTTCACCCACCCTCACTCACTCCAGGCACGGGTGGCTACTATACCGGCTTACTCGGTCGTAGCCAGAGTATGCAAGCTTACTCTGACGCAGAGTCTACCTTCCCCATTATGAGATCCCCAAATTCTCTGTCTATCTTTATCTTCCCGATAGAGAGGGAATACGAAAGATAGCGCAGGGTTTTCCATCCTTAGGCGGATCTCTCGCCTATTTCCTCCTTGAGCCTTTTAAGGACCTGCTCAGGTCTAATCTACCCTTGAGTTAGTGCTAGAGAAGAAGTAATCACTTCAACATATATTATATATTTTGCCATACTTATTTTTGAAATATATGTAATCATGTAAAAACATATACTTTTTGTCCTTCTATGATGGTATTCAAATATCCATATTCGTAAAGCTTGTTGTATAATTCTTTCTGGTGATGGATTTTTGTTATTAATCTTTCAATATTAGGGATAAGTGTATCGAAAATCATAAAACTTGTTACAGAAGTATCAATGAATTTTAAAATTTTCAAAAAGTGTAATCAAATTATAATTTTTTTCACGAAAGTGCAATTGATTCCTAAAACTTTTAAAAAGTGCAATTAAGTCATAAAACCTATTGAGTTAGAGCAATCAAGTCTTTTCATTAACTCCATCCAACTTTTTTTTTTTAGAACTTTGTTCAACTTGACAAACGGAAAACATTTACAAGTTTTAGGTCTTGATTTTATGAAGTTAATAAGTTTTAGAATTTAATTGCACTTTTTGAAAGTTTCAAGACTTCCAGTCCAATTATCACTTAATATTGTTCATTTGCAATTGTGAGATGCGCACTTTCAAAATGTCATCTTAAACTTTTAAAGATATAATATATAGTTATTGCAAAATAATATATATTTGGGACAAAGTATACTAGGAGTTCCAAAACTTGGCTTAAGTATACACTTTAGTGCCAAAAGTTTCCAAAAGGTATACTTAAGTACAACTTTTTCTGAAGAGTGGGACACTTCAGTGTTAAGTCTGGCGAGAGTAGTCGGAAATACAACATGGCATTTTTTTAATAATATATGTGGTCTACGTGGCTCGTTGGAAGCCAACTCAGTAATGGAGGTGCAAAACGATGTCTTTTTGCCATAAATTTATTAATTTAATATCAATTAAAAATAAATTAAAAACTAAAATATTTATAGAAGAAAGAAGAAGAAGAAGAAGAAGATGGAACGCGTTCAATGAGGGCCTTTGCCCCACCGTCGTTGGGAAGGGCCAACGATAGTGGGGGTGATGGTGGCTAGGGTTGTGCAAGCCCTTGCTGAATGCTACTATAGATTTTTTTTTAAAAAAAGTTTTTAAAGTTATTTTAATTAATATTTATATTAAAATTCAATTTTAGGGCCACGTTAGCGCCAAAACAACATGGTTTTGGACTTATCTAGCCACATTAGGGCCAAAATGACGTTGGTTTGCACTTATCTAGCCACATCGGTACTAAAAACTACGTCATTTTGCACTTATCTCACTAGAAAAATGCCACGATAGTAGTTTGGTTGGAATTTCTCACCGTTGATGCTAAAGTTATCCATTATTCTCCAATTTTGGCACTTAAGCGTATCTCTTGGAACTTTTGACACTTAAGTGCCATTTTGTGCCAAGTTTTGGCACTCTCGATGTGATATCCTGATTTTCGACCTTGTTTCGACTAAATGAACTGGGCTTTTTATTGACGCGCCTATAGTCTTTTTCTCTGAGTTGATCACTTACGAGATAATTGATCTACCAAGTGAAGCCGTTAAGGGATATAAACGCAACGGACTTGAGAATTCGATCAGAAATCGACTGCTTGACCGTGCTAATCGACAAGAGTCAGTACGACACCGTTAAAATCGATTAGAGATCGGAGATAGGTCAATTCGACAGAGGCACGTAATTAAATTGTGGGTGATTCCACTTGATTGCAAAATTTGTGTCGAGCGGCACTAAACCGATCTTTCTGCCGATTCTGTACCCGGCACTCGTATTTGAAACCTTGAGATTTTTACGACAATCGAGAGTCGCCTATGAGTCGGAGATGCACAATGTGGATTGAAAATAATCGACCACGGGTCAAACACGCTAAAAATTCCTAAAAGTTACCAGGTAGGTTAGGTCATGCTAAAATTGCGTCCGGTTGAAATAAACCACGAAATTGAACTCAATTTCAGGAATTGAGAATTCTGGCGTATCACGATTTATTTTTGGGACATCGACTCATCCTTTGAAGAATTTTCGGCGAGCTCGGAAATTTGGCGGAAAATTCAAAGTTGGACAAACTAAATTAAAAAATTCGGATGGCCATTTTTTGGGTGGACTTTTGGCTTTCAAGATGGATCAAATGGTGAGGGAAATTGTGGAAATTTGTGTGGGCTGCTACCTTGGCACTTTGGCCACCAAATTGGATTGAATTGGAGAGATTTGTGAAGAAATGGAAGTGCAATGGGTGCAAATTCGTAGTCTTGAGGGGCTGCTGCAATTTGGACTTCAATTTGGCTTGCTTAGGAAGTTTTGGGAGGGAAAATGGCTGCTGGACAGAGGCTGAAGACTTTGGGGCTGATACTAAAGTGTTTTGGATATTTTTGCTTGACTTCTAAGGCTTCTTGTCCCCCTCCTTCCCAGTAGTAACTCCAGCTTCTTCTTCTTCTTCTTCATCTTCTTCATTTCCATCTCCCTTAACCTCCATTTCCAGAGTAAACAGACCAGCTAGCCCCTCACCAAAGCTGCAAGCCTCATGCCACCACCCGAGCTGCCTGCCTGCCTCCAACTACGAGCCGTCCCGAGCTTGTCGTCCACCGGTCCATGCCCCTGCCGTTCGCCCAAGCCGCCTGAGCCGCCCGCGAGCTCAACTTCGTTCGCCTCACGCCTGTGCCAGCGTCGACGCTAGCTTGCCACCGTCGTAGGACGTTCGCTCGCCTAAGCTGCTCCAGCTGCCAGCTCGTCGCCGCCTGACTGTCTCTGCCGTCCCTCGTGCCATGACCAGCCGCCAAGCCCCTCGACCAGCTCCAAGGAAGAACCGGATTTCAACCCTTAGGCTGAGCCGTGTTTGGCCTTTTTCGGCCCTTTCTCGGTCTCCCTTGGCATTGCCGTAGACCCGAGTTATGGTTGCCGTCGCGCCGCCGTCTCCGTGAACCGGTTTATTCGCTAATCCGGTGAGTTTACCTCCTAACTTTAATTAGGAGTTAATTACACTTAGTGAGGGGTTAGTTAGCCTAATGAGGGATTAGTATTAGTTAGTTTATGTAACTAGGTTAATTAGGATTAGTTTGGTTAGGCAAATTGGTTAGTTAGGTTATGTAGTTAGTGCAATTAGATTAAATTTTGTTAACTTGGTTAGATTAATTAGTTAGTTCAATTAGATTAGCGGTTAGGTTAGGTTAATTTAATTAAGTGCTTTAATTTAAATATTTTGCAATTTATTTACTTAAATGTAATTTATTTAATTATTTATTAATTAGTGTAATTTATATCGGGATAGTTGGTTGTCGAATTTCGTGCTTTGATCATCATGGTTGTATTGGTTTGTGCAATTGATCGCTAATTTATGCAATTAAATGCTGATTGATAATTTTTAATTATTATTTCAAAAATATGGATTTTTGGTATTTGATTAGAAAAATACCGGGTGTCGGTTTTTTACACCGAAAATATTTTTAAGTGCTATATCAAATCATGGGATTTTTAAATGGGAGAATATCAAGCTTTATGGTTCAATCTGATCGTGTGTCCACGCACACTTATTTTATCGGGTGTTTTTAATATGAAGAAAATATGTCAAGTACATTATTTGAAATTGAGGCATTTGAGTGCAAAGCATGATGTCCTTGACCGAGATTGGATGTGTGCGTGATCACATAGTACCCTGGTGCGTTTATGTGGGGTAGTGAACCCGTCCTGATGCATTTACATAGGACGGGTTGATGCCGGTCAATGGATGCCGGTCGTAGTGGAGGTTGGACCGATGCTCCTTATGGAATGCCATCCTGATGCATTTACGTGGGATGATGCTGTGTCCGAAGGAGCGGGACGACGCCCGGTTATGCCGGATGACCGCCGACTGTTGAGTTGGCTGTGGCTAATGGGTCGTAATTAATTGGAACGCTTTAGTGATTGATATAACCACGCTTGATTATGGGATGAAATTGTTTGGCACAGAATGGGACGTGTCATAACGATGTTATATGAACTGTACTAACGTGCAGGAAGATGCCGATGCGAGGTAAGTCTTATATGATGTGTGTATAGGTTGCCTCTAGGTGAATTATCTTCCTAATCGGGGTTTAGGGTGTAGACTCGCTGAGACATTGTCTCACCCTGTCGTGGTTTACAATTTTCAGGTCCCTAGATGGAGGTACGACAGGTTCGATATGGGGTCCCGTAGGTGATGGATTTTGAGTACACCTATTTCCCTATCCCCGGGACCACCCTGACCCAAGAGCTAGTTGAGTTCGTGGTATGGGTCGATGAGGGCCTACCTCAGTTGGTACCTCATCGATTCATAGTTTGGTTCATTGACTTCCCTCAAGGGGGTTGGGAAGGTCCCCTACAGGGTTTTGACGGGCTTTCCGTTGGGACCGAGGAGTGGGAAGTAGGGCATCCTATGAATCTCAACACTCCTGATGATGTCGTGGTGGACCCGGAGCCCATGGTTGTAGAGCCCGGAGTTTAGATAGCTCAGTAGCTCCTTTTTGGTTTAGAAGCTTGTGTATATAAACCTGGTTCGTTTATAAAATAAGTTTTGTGAAAAATTGGTTGTTCTGCTTTTCTATCCCATGTTTGACTATTGTCTGGAGATTGTTTAATTTGCTTCTGCATGTGCATAATCGTTTGGGTTGGTGACGCATCCTGGGAACGTCGCAATTTAGTTGACCACCGAGGGATGTGCGTGCGCTCGAGGTTCGGGGCGTGACACTCAGTGTCCACATCTCCATATATTTGTGTATACAATTAAACATTGATTAGCAAAATATGCATAATTTAACTAATTTTTGTACATTGATCAGAGATTTTTTTTTTTAATATCAAAATATGCATAACAATTTGAGATTTGTTAGGATTAGAGATATGAAGTAACCACCATTTGATGAATGAGTAGGCGAAGCTCTCAGGTGAGTGTGATGCATGGCTTAACCTTGTGCAAGCTTTGCCTACTTTGGTCTATCATCATTAAAGTCAATCATCACTGACCTCGATTGACTTACAAACACATGAAATTCATTAATATGCTCAATAATGGACGTGCCTTCGCCTATCTATAAGTGAAACAAATGTCATATCAAGTAAACTTTGTTGTTTGCAAATGGCTTTTCATACATATTCGACATGGTATTCATCGGTCCTACAATGGTCTCGTATTTCATGATGTTAAATGTAACATTAGGAGACAACGTCTGCCAAATGACACCTAATTCTTGTCTATCCTGCAATTCCTAATTAGGTCGCTTCATTGACTTTGCCATTTCCACAAATAAGAGTATGTGCATATTTCTCTAGTATAAATAATTCTCAATCTATATGGTCTGGAAATCAAAATTCTTTCCATGAAAATTGTCGAATTTCACTTTTTCTTCTTCTGTCACCATTGATTCACTTCAAGTCAACCAGGACTAGGTTTAATATCAATTGTTGCGAAAACAAGCAATCGAACACGATATTAAACTGAACATAAAAATAAATCAGACATTGGATTTACTTGATTTAGATTGATGTGACATATTCAACGGGGAGCACGACACAAGGTTCTACTATGTATCAAGCGATATAACGGAGAGTACAATCATAATCGAGTCATTCAAACATTGTTTGTATTTCCAAACCCTAGTTACAACCAATATGCTCAGTGCTTAGCCTCACAAAATTGCTCGTGAAACAATCACTCAATATCACAGAGAAATAGACAAAATCTTAGTGAATATTTAATCGGTTTGAACATTCTCAAATTGTGTTGAGGCGTAATTTTCGAAGAAGCCGCCTCTAACTTCGGCACATGAGGCATAACGACTCACTCTAAAACTTAAGGCACTACTACTTTCACCATTTGACGAAAGAGGAATAATTCGCCCGGGAATCATGCAAAACCCCTGCTCAAAGTCTCATGCAAAACCCCTGCTCAAAGTCATACCCAAATATCATAATTTAAGTCCTCTTCTCACGCACAAAATCCAACCTCACTTTCGACTCCAACCTGCAAAAGGATTCGGATATGAAGAAGGCGGTAACAAAATTCATTTCAGACTTTCTTTATACAACCAGACTTCCCTGCACTTCGAATCAGGTTGAGTTTCGTCCATGTTCCCAAACTGTAGACAAATTTTACTAATATTACGGGAAAGTCTCCGCAATACGGGCATGTGCTAGCTTTATACAGAATGAGCTTCCAACGAAGACACGTGATTGATTCTTTATATTGCTACAAATTTTACATGTATGTTTGCACTGGCATAAGCAAAGCTAAATATTTAAGACGAGAGAGGTTAAGAAATTATCATATTACCTGTGGTAGTTCATCTTGTTCATGTAAACCAAATGCAGAGAGTTTTTGCTTAATCCTTTGCAGCTGACTTGCAACACTCTTGATGCTCATTCGTCTTCCAGGCACTTCATTCGAACAAGCTACCCCAATATTATATACCATAACCAAACACTCTTGAAATATGCTATCTCTTTCGGAAAGCCAATGTTGATGACTATTGGGCCCAAAACGACTCTTCATTTCTAGAAGCAGAATGTGATCTGTAATTTCCAATGCTTGTTGAGGCAAAGCTGCCACGACAAAACTATGAAGAGTGGAATTGTCTCTGAATTTGTCGTCAGTGGGACACAATCCTGTGAACATCTCTAGTAAGAGGATACCAAAACTATAGACGTCTCCTTCTCTCGAGACCTCGCATCCCATTGCATATTCTGCCAAGCATTTAGATCATAGTGCAGATGAAATTGGGAGTGCTAGTCATTAAAAAGAATGTGGAGCTCAGATTATTAGAAAAGAAAGTGGAGAGATTACCTGGTGGAGCATAACCAATTGTCCCTCTTAGACCCACAGAGCTCATCTGATTAGCTCCGGTATCAAGGGACGATTCAAGGAGGAACTTTGCCAATCCAAAGTCACCCACGTGTGCGACCATTCGAGCATCTAAGAGGACATTACTTGGCTTTAGATCACAATGAATGATAGGGATGTGGCACTGGTGATGAAGATAATCTAGTGCGGAAGCAACATCGATAGCAATATTTATCCTCTGAATGAAATTCACTTTATTCGGAGGCTCGTTTCCATGAGATGGCATTGCTTTTGTGTGCAACCACCATTCCAGGCTTCCATTGTCCATGAAATCATATACTATGGCCTTAAAATCATTTCCTTGATAATCAACACTCGAGCAAACTGTCAGTATCTTCAAAAGATTTCGATGTCGGATGTTCTTTAAAACCTCGCACTCTACAATGAAGCTCTTCAGAGCACCGCGACCCACTAAATGAAGCACCTTCACTGCAATGGCAGTCCTATTGTCCTCAAGTATCCCCTTATAAACGGAACCAAAGCCTCCAACACCGACTAAGTTGGTTGAAGAAAAACCATTGGTTGCTTTTAGGAGTGCTCCATAAGATACGTTCAAATGTAAAACATCAATAGAACTTGAAACTAGTTCTTTTACTGGCTTCTTCCGCCAGCGGAGATATATAATAGAAAGAACCAGAGAAATTCCAAGAAGGCCACAAATAACAACAGCGGACAATCTCAATACATGATGGACTTTTCGGCTCTTGGAACTACTAGAGATGCATTTAGGAAGCTGAAATTCTGGCAATCCACCGCAAAGCTTAGCATTCCCAATTATAAAAGTAGAGGTAGCATTCTCAAAAACTCCTCCACGTGGTAGCATCCCTTGAAAATTATTATAAGACAAATTCAGTAGTTGCAAAGAATGAAATACCTCCAAGAACTGTGGAATTTCCCGGAAAAATTGTTGTGTGAAAGATCAAGATCTTCAATACCTTTCAATGATCTCATCGATTGAGGAATGGACCCATGGAAGGAATTGTTCGCCATACTCAATCCTCGCAATGCGACGCAATCACCTAAACTTTTTGGAATTTCACCTCCTAACATGTTATTGGAGATGTCCAATATGGTCAAAAATATCAAGTTGCCTACTTCCATGGGTAGAACTCCCGTCAAATGGTTATCAGACAAGCCCAATCGCCTGGTCAATGATTGAAGACCCATAATTTGTGGGGGTATGGCACCACTGAGATTGTTACCAGAAAGCTCCAGTAGGTTCAAAAACTGACAGTTACATAGTGTTGAAGGGATTTGATCCTGAAAGTTGTTCCTAGCCAAATGTAGTATACACAACTTGGTTAGATTTCCTAGAGAAGACGGGATTGTCCCTCCCAAGTAGTTATCACTTAACTGCAATGACCCCAAATCTGGTAGATTCCCCATATTCGAGGGAATAACACCGGAAAATCTGTTTTTGCCCATATGCAATATTTGGAGGTTCACAAGATTTATAATTTGTCCAGGAATTTCTCCAAATAGTAGATTCTTACTCACATCAAATACTATGAGGGTGGTGGATAAGTTACCTATGCATTTAGGCAGCACTCCACCGAAAGTGTTGCCAAAGATAGACAACCACCCTAACTTTGTGGCGTTTGTTAGCGAGCAAACGAAGTTCAAGTCTTCGGGTTTTCCATGCCCAAGTAGATTTAAATAAGTGAAGAACACTTCAAGCTCGTGCAGATTTTCCAAAGAAGGCACTTTACCTGAAAGTTTGTTCTCTGCAAGTTGAAGTGCCTCTAGCTTTGTGCAATTTGATATTGATGGAGGAACCTGTCCCTCTAGTAGGTTCATGGTACTGTCAAAAGACCGAAGATTTGGAAGTAAAAAGCCTAAGTCTGCAGGGAGACTCCCTTGTATTCGGTTGGCTCCTACATGGAATATAGTTAGAGAGGAGAGATTCAAAACTTCAATTGGAATTGGACCGGATAGTTTGTTTTCAACCACATTAAAATATCGTAATTTCGTCATGTGGCCTAGGACGGGAGGAATGCTCCCACCCAAGTTATTATGCAAAAGATAAAGCCTCTCTAGGGAAGACAAGTTCCCAATGGAGGAAGGCACACTCCCAGTTAGATGATTTTCATCCAAGGAAATATTTCGTAGATTGGATAATAAACCGACTTGTGTGGGAATTTTCCCAGTTAATCGGTTGTGTTTAAGAACTAGGCTGACAAGGTCAGAGCAAGCTGTTATGTTTTTGGGAATCTCACCGACTAATAAGTTGTTGTCCAGTTGTAGGATTCGTAGGCGGCTCAGCCGGCTAATCTGTGGAGGGATTTCATGATCGAAACTGTTGTTTCCGAGCTGCAATTCTCTCAAGAAGCTAAGGTTCCCAATATAAAGAGAGATCGACCCAGAGAGTTTTTGTGAACACAAGTCCAGTACTGTGACCCTTTGGTGCCTATGACCACATGTGACGCCATACCATTGGCAGAATCCCATGGTATCATTCCACGAGCTGAGCACGCTGAGAGGATCCCCGGTTATTTCGGCCTTAAAGGCGAGCAGAGAGAGCTTGTCGGTTTCGTTTGTTGTAGAGGAGACTTGGGTAATGCACAATGCAAGCACCATACCAACAAGGAAATGGCATGATTGAAAATCTGCAAAGCTAATGCTTCGAGGTTCCATAACTTGAAAACTAAGAAAGAAGAGAAATTGATTTGTGCTAACTCAACTGGACGTGAGGAGATTTATATATTAGAAGGAGTTGGCCTTTTTGAGGTGGCAGCCAGTGAAGGAGACCTGTCGACCATCAATCACGGACTTGTTGACTCCATAGGATGTGGCTACTAATGCTCACTGCGTGAACGGCACTCGTTGATTCCATGGAGCATGCATGCCTTTGAACCGAACATGACATTAGTTCGTAGCAGGACGTGTAATTCGTGTCCTATCTCATAAACATTACAAGTTCAAAACGTTGTATTCTATTATCTAGTTCTTCGAATAACTGGTTACCATGAAGTCACTTACGAATTGAAAACAGGCATGGACGGGCGACGCCTTGGGTATGCAAGTTCAGTGGACAAGCGGATAAGTGACGTGCTGAGAACGATTCCTTAACCAAAACAAGAGTACTCATTTGTGGAATGAGAAGATATCAGCCATCGATCATTGACCTGTTGACTCCGCAGAAGGATTTGCAGCGCTCATTGCATAAAACCGCAACTGTTTTCGTTCCTCTCCGTCTTTGTTTTTCCGTGTGAGCACATTGACAACAGGTCCTTCCTGTGTGAACTAGACGCTGCACAGCTGTCACTCTCACCTGTAGTTCACCTGAAGGTAGAAAGAAGCTGCTCCGAAACAATGTGTCCATCGGAATGAAAAGAAACAGGTCCTTTGGCTTGTACCTATTCAAGTATTCAGGGATGAATGATAGACGCATCGACATGGCATTCCAGTTATTGACTTGAAGTCAACCGATGCCCACAAAGTCCTGAAGTCCCTCACTTTGAAAAAAAGAAAAGAAAAGCTGGAAGACTGATAATCAAGCGTGATTTCAGGGTTGGATGATGGACACAGCTAGATGGTTTTCCATCTGTTGACTTGAAGTCGACCGATGCCCACAAAGTCCTAAAGTCCCTCACTTTGGAAAAGAAACCGGAAGACTGATAATCAAGCGTGATTTCAGGGTTGGATGATGGACACATTTAGATGGTTTTCCATCTGTTGACTTGAAGTCAACCGATGCCCACAAAGTCCTAAAGTCCCTCACTTTGGAAAAGAAACTGGAAGACTGATAATCAAGCGTGATTTCAGGATTGGATGATGGACACATCTAGATGGCTTTCCATATGTTGACTTGAAGTCAACCAATGCCCCCAAAGTCCTAAAGTTCCCCGCCTTGGAAAAGAAACTGGATGACCGATGGTCAAGCGTGATTGATTAGCGGGTTATCGTTATTAACAACTATCACTTGACTAGCGATAGCTTAATCAATTAGAATCATCTCGCAGTTGATTGATAAATCTTGTCATCGGTTAGAGACAACATTGTAAGGCTTGTATGTATTGATAATAACTAGTTATATTTCAATGTGAACAATAACTTTCCAAGGCTCCATTTATGTGGAAAACATTTTTCACGTTTTTTGATGTTTGATTCGGTTAGGAAAGTTTGATTCGGTTAGGAAAATGAGTGAATGGAAAATACTTTCCTAATCAATGGAAAACCTATGCTTAAATTCAAGAAAATGATTATCTATTTGAATAAATTGGAAAACATTTTCCAAAATATGGCTAGGCTTCGACGCTTAAACACAAAACTCTAAGCTTGGACACGGGAACTCCAACACTAGTTCCCAAGTCCTTGGCATTCAAAACTAGGTCTTTGGCACTAGGTGCAACATCCACAATTCCGACCCCAAGAGGATTGGTTATGGAATCAATGTGTTGATGGTGAGGGTCGGCCATGGACCATTCCAAGGACCGGTCATGGACCGATCGGCCAGCTTAAAAGGGAGGCCAAGGGACTAACCATGGTCCGATCAAAGGATCGGCCATAGACTAATCGAGGGATTGGTTGTGGATCAGTCCATTGACTAGGCAGGTGGCCCTAAGTCATTCGGTCGTGGAACAGCCACTCGACCATAAGGGTTGGTCGTGTTATGGTCACGTATGACCATGGATCGATGGATGAACATGGATCGATCCTAAGTGGTCATGTTCTGGTTGCGGGTGATTTTGCTTGGTCATGTACTGGCCATAGAGGACCACGAGTCGATCCAGTGTGACTGTGTGTTGATCACAGATTGATTGATTCCATGCAACCACATGACAATCGAGAGTCGACCAGGACTAAGTATGCTCAGCCATGGACCAATTGTGAACTGGCCATGGGCCCCTTACGATGGATCATGGACCGATCCTAGATAGGTCCTGCTAGGTCAGATGTTGAACCATGAATCAGGCCTTGTGCTAGGCCTTGGACCCATCAACAAGGACCATGGGCTAGGCCAAGAGCTCGTCCATGAGCTAGGCTCGGAGCTAGTCACGGGCCTAGTCAGATAGGCTGGAGCCAGCCCCATTGAGTCTATGCACTAGGCCACCGACTTATCTGAGATAGGCAATTTCACCTATGACCAAGCACGCTTATGTTGGCTTGGCTACAACCCTCGGATGGGTCGGGATGGTAAATTGTGGATAAACATAGAGAGCTTTCACTCGACCCCGTTAGTGCTTCCTATGGCCAAATTCTCATGTTTGCTATGTTCTTTGGAAAAGGACATTATAAAAGGTTCTAGAATACCTCATTAAATGCAAGGATGAGTCACCCCTCTTAGGTGTCCACTTTAATATTGTGTATTGATGGCTAAAGATTTACCTTGGAGATTACGCCAATGCCTCATGGCTTAAGTGTACCAATAGGAGGACACAATGGACTCTAATCATTCCCCTAAGGCTTAGGCGCGCCACACCACCTTATTAGGTGTGTCACCTCTTCCAAATAGGGTCTTCATTAGGGATGACTCAAGGGCTTTTGTGGACCAGTAGGAAGAGAATTTGGTAGAATATTCTAGAAGGCCAAAACTTGGAGAGCAAGTCTTGAAAAGAGGCATTAATGAGAGAAGACGAGTCACTTAGCTTAGGTGTCCATAGAATCATTACATCTCATTATTACAAGGTGAGTTACTTAGCTTAGGTGTCCATGGAATCATTACACCTCATTATTACAAGGTGAGGTGGTCCAATGGGAGAGAAAACAAGTGTCTCCCTAGGATCTTAGGCTTGCCACTCATCCCTCTTAGCCTTGCCACCTTTTCCTTCTAGGATGGCCACTCTAAGAAATCCTATTGAACCACTTAGAAAGGTCACGATAAGGGATTGGCCTATAAATGAGGCACCCTCCCCTCATTTCCTCACCCTTGGCTCATCCCTCTTCTTTCTCTTGCATGCACACCGCTTTCACTGGACGGCCCTCTCTTGGCAAAATCATCTCTAAGTGTTTACGTCTTGGCTAGGGTGATAGTTTACGTCGTTGAGTTTAGTTGTGTAGACATCAATGCTTAGTTTTATGTATGTTGATGATTGATTGCTCACGTGTTTACACTCCTAAGCCAAATTGCGCTTCGGGTCACAGATGGTTCTTGCTCGGCCTTAGATCAGCATTAAGGCATGTCGATTCAAGTCGTGAGTCATGTTGCTCGGACTTGGTTGCACTCTCATTCGGTCTTAGTTTGTGTACATGTTGACGATCGATTTCTTCATGCCTTTGTATGTAAGTAGAATTCCTTACTCTTGGTTAAGGCGATAGGCTACGTTGTTGAGTTTAGTTGTTTGCTCACCCATGTAAGCCGTGTATATGTTATAATGTTCTTTTGTATGGTTTGCTCATGTTTGCACACTTGGATGCATTCATGCCCTAGGACGAAGTCGAGGTTCGCTCGGCTTGGAATTGATGTCAACTCGTGATGGCTTAAGCCCATAAAGCCTTGGATCGATATTGAGGCATGCTGGCTCCAAGTTTTGTGTAGCACGGGAATCACCCAAGGTTGTGAGGTCTTGGATCGACATTGAGGCATGCTAGATCCTAGTCTTGCTCGGTATAGGGATCGCCCAAACCTACAAGGTCTTGGTTCAACATTAAGTGTGCCGGTTCCATAGGGATCGCCCAAAACCTACAAGGTCTTGGTTCAACATTAAGGTGTGCCGGTTCCAAGTCTTGTTTGGTACGGGGATCAGCCTTAAGCATTCGATTCAAGCCACAAACCAAAAATCATGCTTGGCATGTTATATAGTATCAAATTAAGGGTCATGACATACACTCTTGAATGAGCACGCCCTTAGGCCTTTATATGCGTCGGCTAAGATGGAAGATGAAAAACTAGCTTGTGTGATGCACCATGTGTGATCGCTTAATGAAAATAAGAACCGTCACCACTTTAGGTAGCGACGATGCCCCCACGCCAATGGGATAAGCCCAGAAACCTCGGTCGAGTTGAGATGCCCCAGTCGGGTTAGGAAGCCCTCTTATGACGCTAGAAGCCTCAGTTGAGCCGAAAGGGCCTGGTTGAGCTAGGACGAAGCTAAATGAATCTTTTATGCTTGCCGGTATATGCATAAGTATGATGGCGTGTTTATTGATAAGTTGAAGGTAAGCATGCATTGAAGTATGTTATGATGGACATCTGCATGTAGTCGATGTGTAGCAATAAGTTCGCTATTAATTTGTCATCAACATTGTATTGCGAGTGCTGTACCTAGGGGTGAGCGGTTCCAGGTTCCGGTTCGGTTCCGTTTGGAACCTGGAACCTACCCTCGGGTACAGGTTCCTCAAAATGAGGAACCTGGAACCTACCCGTAGGAATCGAGAACCTGGAACCTACCCTGTCACAGGTTCCGGGGTCGGTTCCAGGTTCCAACAGGTTTTTTTTTTTTTTTGTTATTTTCAGATTTGAACTATAACATATGCGCACGTTACCCAAAAAAAAATATAACGTACGCGCACGTTACCAAAAAAACTATAACGTACGCGCACGTTACCAAAAAAACTATAACGTACGCGCACGTTACCAAAAAAAAACTATAACATATGCGCACGTTACCAAAAAATCGATTTCTTCATGAAGAAATCGTAGTCCAATTCGTTCTGGATTAAAAGATAAAATCGATTTACTTTTCCTATTCTCTACTTGCACAGTTTTTGAAACATTTTTGGTTAAATAGGCAAATGAACTACAAAAATTACGAAATTTAAATATGTTGTAGGGAAGACATGAAGAGAGATATTTCATGCAGAACACATTTCCAAAAGAACCTCATACAAAATGATATAGTCCACACATTGCAACTTAGAAGATCCGAACACATCAGATTGCACAGTTTTAGAAACATTTCCGATTAAATACCCAAATGACCTTACAAAATTATGAAATTCGACTATGTGATAGCCAAGACCATAAGGTAGATACTTCATGAAAACATCGAAGTCAAATTCGTTCTAGATAATTAAATATGGATGGTTAAAATCCCTGTTCGTAGTACCGTAATTCCAGATCTAACCATCTCCAAAGGACCACGATTTCACCTACCTATTCTTGTTTTTTTTCTCTAAATTTTTGATATGTTGTACCTCAGGATGTCCTTTACAACTTTTGTTAAGAAACCGAAGTGAAATTTCGACAAAAAGGTTGCCTTACAGTCCATGTATTCATCAAGGGTCGGTCCCAAAATCTCCAGATCCAGTCTTTCCAAAGAATAATGATTTCACCCACTTATACTTGTTTGTTTTGTCCCAAATTTGAGTATGTTATACTCCAGGAAGTCCTTTACAACTTTCATTTAGAGGCCGAAGCCAAACTTCAACTAGAACATCACATACAAGTCACTAGAACATCCAAGGTCGAGCTTTTTCTGCCCTAAGTAACCGGTTCCGGTTCCGGTTCCGGTTCCTAGAAAAAAGGAACCGGAACCGGAACCGGAACCGGTCTCCCTTGGAACCGGGAACCGAACCAGACCCTCCTCCCGTGCGGTTCCGGTTCCCGGGTAACCCGGGAACCGCGCTCAGCCCTAGCTGTACCTACTAGATTTTAATGATGAGATGTCCCCCAGTAGAGAATTAGAGGTTTTACTTATTGAGTCCTTTGACTCACTCCCTTATCTTTCAAACTTGTAAGCATGGAAATCTCATATTAGTTTTGGGAACTACAATCATGCTAAAAGATATAGGAATTCCCCTAGCCTATGTGGATACTTGTAGTTTGATGCAAAAAGAAAAAAAAAGGTGTAACATCCTGATTTTTTATTCTGTTTTCAACTAAATGAATTGGGCTTTTCATCAATGCACCTATGGCCTTTTTTCTTTGAGTTGGCCACTCACGAGATAACTAGTCTATCAAGTGAAGTCGTTAATGAATCTAAACGCGATCGACTTGAGAATTCAATTAGAAATCGACTGCTCGACCGTGCTAATTTGCAAGGGTCAATACGGCACCGTTAAAATCAATAAGAGACTGGAGATATGTTGATTCGACAGAGGCATGTAATTAAAGTGTGGGTGATTCCACCTAATTGTAAAATTCGGGTCGAATGGCACTAAACCGATTTTTCTATTGATTCTGTACCTTGTGCCTGTATTTGAAACCTTGAGATTTTTATGACAATCGAGAGTCGCCTATGAGTCGGAGATGCATAATGTGGATCGAAAATAATCGACCACGATCAATTGCGCTAAAAATTCTTAAAAGCTACCCGGTAGGTTAGGTTACGCTAAAATCGCGTTCGGTTGAAATTAACCACGAAATTGAACCAAATTTCAGAAATCAAAAGTTCTGGCGTGTCGCGATTTATTTTAGGAACGTCGACTCATCCTTCAAATAATTTTCGGCAAGCCTAGGATTTTCGGCGAAAAATCAAGATTCGGCGAAATTGATCCAAGAATTTGGATGGGCTAAATTGAGTGCACTTTTGGCCTTCAAGTTGGATCAAATGGTGAGGGAAATCATGGAATTGATGTGGGTACCTTAGCTGGTATTTTTGGTCACCACATGGGATGGAATTGGGGAAAGTTGGTGTGAAATTGAAGTTGGAATTGGTGAAATTCGTAGGCCATGGGGGGCTGCAACATTTGGACTCCCTCATTGGCTTGTTGAGGAAGATTGGGAGGGGAAATTGTTGTGGGATGAGGCTGGTGACTTTGGGGGCTAAGACATGATGAATTTAAATCTTTTTCTTTGACTTTGGAGGCCCTTTGTTCCCCTTCCACCAGTAGCAACTACAGCTCCTTCTTCTTCAACTCTATCTTCTTCTTCCTCACTCTCTCACTCTCCATTTCCAGAATAGCAAGCCAGCCAAGCCTCTGAACCGAAGCATCCAGCCCATCGACAGCCCTTCGCCACCGTCCTGGTCGATTGCCACGTCCGAGCTCCCCCACGACCAAGCCTGTTGTCCTCGCAAGCCCGTCTTTGAGTTGCTTGCATCCCATCTAGCTATGGCCAGGGCCGCCCGTTGCAGTCACCATTGCCCTTCGCTCTGTCGTTCGAGACCCTAGGTCGCTGTCCACCGTATCCAGCTCCCTCTGCTGGATCAGCCAGCCCAAGCTCGGCCTTGCCAGCCCCTCGGCTCCCTTCGATCCGACCCAACTCAGAACCAAACTCTTAGCTTTGGGCTGAGAGCTTTGTGGGCCTTTTCCGGCCTTTTCCCGGTCTCTTTTGGTGTCGCCCTAGGCTCGAGTCTCGCTCGCCTTCGCACCGCCGTCGCCGTGAACTAGTTTATTTGCTAATCCGGTGAGTTTATGTCCTAAACTTTAATTAGGGTGCTAATTATGCTTAAAGGTGGATTAATAGCTTAATTAGAGATTAGGGGGTTAGTTAGTTCAATTAGTGGTAATTAGTTATTTACTTAAGTTAGTAGATTAGTTAATTAGTGATTAAGTGGTTAGATTAAATTAGTTAGATTAGTAGGTTAGTTAATTAGTTATTAGGTGGTTAGATTAGTGTATAGAGCTTAATTAGTGATTTAATCTAATTAGTTTGCAATTTATTTATTTAACTGTAATTTATTTAATTATTTATTATTTTTCATAAATTATACCGAGATAGCGGTTATGAGAATTTCATGCTGATCGCCATGGTGTAGTTGGTTCGCACAATTGAGTGTTAAATTGTACAATTGGATGTTGATTGATGATTTTCAATTATTATTTCAAAATTATGGATTTTTGGTATTTTTAATATGAAGAAAATGGGCCAAGCACATTATTTAAATTGAGGCATTTGAGTGCAAAGCACAATGTCCTTGGCTAGGATTGGATGTGCGTGTGATCGTTATGAGAACCTGTCACCCGATGAAGGTTGGGTAGTTGATGCTCCTTCGGGAATGCCCCTTGTCAACGGATGTTGGATCGCGGTAGAGCCCGGACCGATGCTCCTTTGGGAATGCCATCTAGAGGTAGATGTTGCTGTGTTTGATGGGGCGAGACGATGCTTGGCTATGTCGAATGGCCGCCGATTGTAGTTGAGTTGGTCGTGCCTGTGGGGCCGTAATTAATTGGAACGCTTGAATGAGTGGATAGCCGCGCCTGATTATAGGACGAAATTGTGTGGCACAGAATGAGACGTGTTATAATGATTTGGCCTTATAATTGGAACCCTCTGTGATTGATTGAGTTACGAATTGAAGTGTTCCAATTACTGAGTGCAATAACTGCATATATATGTTATATAAGTGGTACCGACGTCCAGGAAGGTGCTGAGGCGAGGTAAGTCCTTTATGATGTGTGTATAGGCTGCCTCTAGGTGTATTATCTTCCAAATCGGGGTTTAGGGCGTGAACTCGCTGAGATATTGTCTCACCCCGTTGTAGTTTACAATTTTACAGGTCCTTAGATGGAGGTGCGCCCAGTTCGTTTTGGGTGGCCATGAGAGGCCGAGGAACAACGTACTATACTCCCTATTCACGGGAACCCCGACTAGACCTGGCAGCTCAAAGTTACTACCATTTGGGTCAATGAGGGCCTACCTCAGCTGGTCCCTCATAGATTCAAAGCGTGGTTTCGTCATGGGCCCAATGGTGTTCGGGAGGGCCCTTTGGATGGCTTTGACGGACCTGCTGTCGATGGCGAGTATTTTGAGCTCGACTTCGTGCAGGACACCGATATCATAGCTGATATCGAGGTGGACTAGGGACCTGAGGTCGAGGAGCCTACAGTAAAGGTAGCCGATCCTCTAAACATCGACATCCCTGAAGGTGTCGTGATAGACCCGGATCCCAAGTAGGTAGGGACCGGGGTAGGGTTAGCTTGGTAGCACCTTTTGGTGTTAGACTCTCGTGTATATAAACCTGAGGTTGTTTATAAAGTGTGGCTTTTGTGAATTGACTGTCCTGCTTTTCTATCCAATGTTTGTTGTTGTCTGGGGATTGTTTATTTCGCTTCCGCCTGTGCAATAAAACGAATGGGTCGGCGACGCGTCCTGGGAACATCGCAATTTGATTGACCATCGAGGGATGTGCGCGCGCTCGAGGTTCGGGGTGTGACAAAAGGCCCATAAAAAAAGGGCTTTTAAATGTACTGTTTTAATATGAAGTAGCGTGATTCATTTGTGGTGTTATCCCTAATTTCCAGCTGTTGTTTGTCTGGGAGAATACTTGTACACAATTCTGCATGTGCATATCAATAAGATAAAAGAAATGGGACGGTGATGAACCTAGGATGTCACAATGATAACCCCAACGATCGCGAGTTAGGTCATTAGCCAAGCCTGAAGCCCTGGTGCTTATGCCTAA
Organism: Eucalyptus victrix; assembly: GCA_016097545.1. Classification (NCBI taxonomy): domain Eukaryota; kingdom Viridiplantae; phylum Streptophyta; class Magnoliopsida; order Myrtales; family Myrtaceae; genus Eucalyptus; species Eucalyptus victrix. Next base: position 26,006,114 of record CM027840.1, on the reverse strand, counting down.
TGCCTTGGCACCCGAGCCAAGGTCCATAATGGCAATGTTCGAGTCCATGACTCTTGAGCTCAGGTCCCCGCCACTCAAGCCTAGGTCCACAAAGGCCATGCATGGGTCATCGGCAGTCAGATTCGGGTCCTTAATTGAACATCGCTTCTTATAAAAATATTTTTAAAAATTGAATTTTAATTATTTGTTTCTTTTCTTTCTTTTTATTTTTCATTCTTCCTTGACAGGTTGCAGGCCACGATGACGGTCGATGATTAGCCATAGGCGAGGGACGAGCTTGCCCAAGGATAGCAAGGCTCGAGCTCCCCAAATTTCGGCGAGCTGAGCCTCATTAGCCTTGAGCGAGCTTGACCTTGCTAGATCGGCAAGTTTCGAGCACGCCATAAGTCGGCGAGACCGTCAAGCTTGCGAGCGAGTGTAGAGATGGAGACTAAGCGTACAGTTGTTAGCTTGGGAAGCAATGGCCGAGGATGAGTGTTAGGCGTGTGGCCTTTCTCCATCTTTGCACTCGCTCGCGAGCTTCTCATGAACTCGATGTCACTGACTTGTAGTGAGGCTCGAGCAATGGTCGATTTGTGGCGAGCACCAAGCTCGTCAGATTTGGCGAGGTCAAGCCTCGCCAAAGCTTGCTTAGCTTGGCTTGACTTGGCTCATGGGAATTTGGTGAGCTCGAACCTTACCATCCTCGGGTGAGCTCGTCCCTTGCTTGTGACGATTGATGATCGGCCGAGGAGGAAGGAAAAAGAAAAAAGAAAGAAAAAAAAATTAAAGAAGTTAAAAATTTAAAGATAATTAAAAGTTCAATTTTTTTTGGTAATCTCCCCCAAAAGATCAAATTAGATTTTCCATGCCAAACGGTAGAAAATATTTTCTGGTTCATTTTCAAGTTTTAGCCAAAAACCGGAAAATATTGTTATTTTTTTGGAAAATGACTTCCTGGAAAACATATTCAAGAAATATCACATTTTTCACAAAACAAATAGAGTCTAAGAGGAAAATTGACTTCCAATCAATTTATAGTTGATAATTTCTCCACGTGATTAATGACCTTCATGTGAAAATTAGGGCGAACTCAAAGTGTTGCTCTGCCAAGAAAGATTTGAACCAAGTTGGTCTTTCAACATAGTAAAAAAGAGCCCATATGAGCCCTCTAACCTAATAACATTTGTTCATGAAAACGAAATGAATATGACATTAGATTACAATAACGATTATGCACTTTATTCCCTAATTTATTCAACATTTTCCGTACTACAAAATTTCAGTAGTATCCCCGCCCTTAACCTGTGTCGTACATCTACGTTTACCCATAAGAGCTTTCAACTATTAAACAATACCGACATGGAAGAAAATCTACTGACAAGAGTTACGATATAGAATTTCCATTTAAGTGACCATCACTATATTAGATCCTACACATACTAGTTTGAACTATATATTATATTAAATGATTTTCCTCCATTTTAAAGTACCCACTAAATTTGTTCACATACAAAACACGTGTCTGTTGTCCTAAAAAATAGGGTAAGAAAATTGCATAAAAGGGATAGGATCTATAAAAGGCATTATTTTGGTTTTGTAACTTTATCTCTATAATAGTAAGCCAAATAAAATCTTACTTAATATCATTCTGCTTTTGTAACATCAATTTCTATCATTTTAACCCAAAATCTTTATTGCACTCACTTTTTCTTTCCTTCTCGTACTATCCTTCAATTAGAGAATTTTTTGCTTGCTCTCACCCTAAATTACACATTTGCCTCCTTGGGGTGGCCTTATCTACAAAATGAGTCTTAGAGTGTGCATAATAACCATTTTGTTTATTTTGTTTTTTTGTTTTCTATTCCTAGGAATAGGTTTTGGAATAGAAATCCGTTTGGTAATACAATTTCAATTTTTTTTTTAATTTTTGGAACTCCGAAGTAAGTTTGAAATAGAAATGAGAAGTAAAAATTTCTACTTTTTTATTTATTTATTTCTGGAACAAATATGAGAAACAAAAATTCTTCTCATCGCTTGCCTTTACTACTAGCCGATCGCCCACTAGCTTGCCTGCTCGCCCGCTCGCCGCTAGTGGCCACAGGCCGCTTGGGATGTCATGCCTCATACATTCCTAGAGGTGTTAAATGGGTTGTGTAACCCATTTATGAACCCATTTATAGTTAAATGGGTCATTAATGGGTCAAGCTTTATCTTATAAAGTACCCATAATAAGTTTTAATGGGTAAACACTAAGATATATGGGTTTTAAATGGGTCAATTCTTTGACCCATTTATGACCCATTTATCAACCCATTTTTCACTTAAAACCTCATTATCTCTCTCTCTCTTCTCTTTAACTTTACCATTTTTTTTCATAAAAATCGAAATTATAATTATTTTTATTTTTTTTTTCTTCTTCCTCCGGTCGCCGACACGGTGATGGCCGGCGATCGCGGGCGAGCCTCGAGCTCGCGGGTGTCGGGCAAGCTCGAGCTCGCCGGTGTCGGGCAAGCTCGAGCTCGCCGGATCTGGCTAGGCGGAGGCCTCGCCGACGCCGGCGAGGCTCGAGCCTCGCCCGTCGGCGAGTTCGCGTCTCGCCATGTCGATCTGGCGAGACGCGAACTCGCCGATGTCGGGCGAGGCTCGAGCCTCGCCAGATCTGGTGAGGGGCGAGCTCGAGCTCGCCCGACGCCAGCGAGCCTTGAGCTCGCCAAATCTGGCGAGGCGAAGGCCTCGCCGACGTCCGGCGAGGCTCGAGCCTCGCCGATCTGGTGAGCCTTGAGCTCGCCGGATCTGGCGAGGCGGAGGCCTTGCCGACGTCCGCTGAGACCCGAGCCTCGCCGATCGGGCGAGACTCGAACTCTCCGGCGTCGGCGAGGCTCCAACCTCGCGCCGGATCCGCGACGGGCGAGCTCGAGCTCGCCGGCGTCGGTGAGCGAGCGAGCCCGGCTCGCTGTGGCGGTCGCCGGCGTCGTCGTGGCCGGCGGCCGGCCAAAGAAGAGGAAGAAGAAAAAAAGAAAAAAGAAAAAAGAAAAGAGAAAAGAGAAAAGAGAAAAAGATAATTAAAAATAATTAAAATTTTAATTTTAAAAAAATAATTAAAAATAATTTTTATAAAATAAAAATAATTAAAATTTGATTTTTTAAATAATTATTTTTTAAATTTATATTGTATAAAATCATGTTAGCAATACTATTTTAAAAAATATATATAAGCTTTTTTTTATGTTTCGTTAAATGGGTCGGGTATGGGTTAGGTATAGGTCGGGTCGGGTATGGGTCAAAAAATTTGCACTACAATAAATGGGTCATAAACGGATTAAATGGGTCGATTTGGGTCGGACCATTTATGACCCGACCCAAACCCGACCCAACCCACCCGTTTAACGGGTCTATACATTCCCAAGCTGTGGGAATGTGACATCTGCGGGATTATTTTACGACGTCCTAGGAGGCATTGCCGTCCCATTATTTTTATCTTTCGATCAAGCCCATGCGGAAGTGTTCAACTATAACACCCAATCAACGAACAATAAATGGATAGTAAGGAAAACACATCTATAAACACACTACTTATATTATGATTCATTAGGATTAGAAAGTTGTATTTACAAGCCTGCTTAGTTAGGCCATTCCAATTACATCCAAAATGGGATAGAGGGTTAGTCTTAGCTGATCTTCGAGGGTGACTTAAAAAAACGGTTCCATATGAAGCTCGGCTATCTACAGCTCAGGCTTAGGGTAGTAGTCGGGATCAGATTCGAGGTCATTCACAGTGCCATCAGGAGGATTCGCCACTGTGGGGTCCAGTGAGGATCCATTGGGGTCACTGGGTGGCATGTCAAACTTGCGGATGGGCTCTAAGACCTCCTCATCGATCCAAACGAACCACGCCTCATACCAATGCGGAAGCAAATATCCTAAGCCCTCATTTACCAAGATATCATATAAAATATGCACATGCCGAAATAATAGCTTCTACATTATGTAAGTGACTTGCAAATGCTTAAAATGCAATCACGCTCAAGAGCCACATAATATTCCATAATTTATGCACATGAGCATCAAAAACACATCACACGGCTTTTATTTATTACACATATAACCGAAAACCATCGGTTCTTTGGGAATCCACTGGCCATTGTCATGCCCCATCAGACACGGCAACGTCCCGAACCCATCGGCAACGGCATCCGAAATCTATTGGGTTTCGTTCCGAAATCCTATTCGCAAATGGCATCCAAAATGCATCAGACATCATCCTGAAATCCATCGGGGATGGCATCGTCCCAAAATTCATTTGTGACGGTTTCCCTTGTGTGACCACACTTGCAAACAAGCATATAACTAGTTCTTATCCTTTCTTTAGTCCAATGCAAGAGTGCCTCAATGGCATGCCAAGCGAAATGTGTGTCGCCACTTACTGAAACCGCATTACAACATGTCAAGCATGAAACAAGAACCGTGGCTTGACCTATTACGTTCAAGCACCGAGCTAAGTCGAACTCGGTTCGGAAATGATACACCACAATATCACCAAACCAAGAGAGACCCGGCCCGACATGCTTCCATGCATGTCTAAGACCAATGCGAGTCTCTTTTAAGAGGCTCGGGGCATTCTTTCAAACATCGACAATAATATATAAGCAAAACACATCCACTAAGCAACAAAAAATCCTTGTAACTATGCATAGACAATAGCATATAGACAAATCGCATCCACAAAACAATAACAAATCCATGTAACCTCAACAATCATATATCAAGATCTCAACCTATTCTTGAACCTCATAACCCAAGCAAAGCATTAGAAAATCATACAAAATTAGTACACGAGCCTACCTTACCCTAGGTAGCATGACCCTATCAACAACAAGAACAAAAACCTAATCTATGTTCAAACTATGTAACACAACAGCCTAGCCAATGTTCAAGGGATCTACTTATGAAACCAGAATGAGAACGATGACAATGGTGGGTGGTTGTTAGGGAAAGGGCCCAAAGTGGACAATATTGTTAGGGAAATCCCTTATGATGTTTTGAAGATGACAAAATAAATCAAAGGCTACTAACATATTTGATGGTTAAGTAATAGACCATGCAAGATAATAGAACATGTAAAGGATATTGTCAAAGTCTAAGACGGAAGACTGAACGTAACATATGTCTAAAGTATATTATGAAGATTTCCAGACTTATGTCCAAAGTATATTCTGAAGATTTCCAGACTTTAGTGCCAAAGTTTGTTCTACATCAGAAGTCTGCAAACTCGACAAATTCCAGCGTCGAACGTGAATGAAGAACTAGAAAAGATAGACTCTATGTTGAAAGCTGAACTTATTCAGAAGATAGACTATGTTCATACCTTAAAGCTAAATCTGTTCGGAAGTAGAATATGTTCAGACTCAGATTGTAAAGTCTATTGCACTCAGACTCAGATTGTAAAGTCTATTGCTCTCAGACTTTACATCCAGATTCGACAGAACGTAACTCAAGCCCAATCATATAACGGCTAGTGATCTGGTTTGGATTCCACATCAAGATTGATTTGATTGACTCAATCTAATTGATTGACGATTGGATATTGAAGACAAGAACTTTCTATACGAAGAAGCTTTACTTATGGAAACCAAGATTTCGTTTGTATGGGCGATCGGAATCAATTTGGGATTCTACCTTTGTCACTCAACGGCTACCAAATCTTCTAGATACAGAGCTGTCCAATGGGTAGATTGGAAGACGATCCTCAAGATATTGTCCAACGGCTAGTTTGGAAGTGGAGGAGTATTTAAGGAGATGAAGGACCGATGAGCAAGTAAGAGACGGAGCGTAGAATTTATAATTCCAAAGTTTGAGCGACCTTCGATCATACACTTGTCTTTGTGAGCTTAAACATTTGTGATCGTGAGAGAAATACCAAAAGAGTGACTTAGTGAGATAGTGTGATCTACTAAGTGTTTGCACTCAAAGTTGTAATCTCTTGTTGATTGCATAGTGGAATCCAGCCAAGAAGGCTGTTAGCGTGGGAGAGTGGACGTAGGCTTGGATTAAGCCGAACCACTATAAATCTTGTGTTCTTATTCTCTTCCTTAACTCCTTTGTTTTGTTCAAAGTTTATTTTATTCCGCATATATTTGCCAAGGTTTATTTTAAACACCTATTCACCCCCTCTAGGTGTTCATACTAGCACTCTCAATTGGTATCAGAGCCAAGTGCTCGGTTTATAAAAGTGTTTTTACTTTTGAGCTAAAGATCTTTTATGGCTAGTATCTTGGCACCAGGACTTATGGAGGGACAAAGCAACACAAGGCCACCATATTTTGATGGAAAAGAATACAACGTGTGGAAGAACAAAATGAAAGCATTCCTAAGATCTAGAGATCCCTTGCAATGGGATGTTGTGGAAAGAGGAATCAATCCCATTGCTGCGTCTACATCAAATAAGAATGGCAAAGACAAAGAAACCAAACCCCCGCTCCTATGTCTCGGATGGAGATGTCCAAAAGAGAAGCGCTTGATGCAAAAGCCATTTATTCTTTATATTGTGCATTGTCTCCTGCTGAATATAACAGAATCTCTTCATGTGAAACAGCAAAAGAAGTTTGGGATAGACTTCATGTTACATATGAAGGGACCGATCGTGTAAAAGAGACAAAAGTAAACTTCCTGCTCGGCAAATATGAATCCTTCAAGATGAAGCAAGGAGAGTCGATTGGAGATATGTTCAACCGTTTTACAGAAATTGTAAATGGTTTAGCATATCAAGGTCAGCCAATTTCTTCCCCAATGAAGGTCAACAAACTCTTGCGAGGTCTCTCAAAAGATTGGAACCATGTCAAGACCTCAATCCGGGAGACTCAAAGGATTATGCCACTTTCCGTTGATGAATTGATTGGCACTCTTCAATCCTATGAAGTGGAACAACTCAATGATGAAGATCCCGAAGGTAAGAAGTCCATTGCTTTAATATCTAATGCTGTTTTTGATGAAACAGACTCAGAAAATGACATGGACGACGAAGAACTTGCTTTTATGATCAAGAAATTCAAAAAGCTGAGTAGAAAAGGAAGGAAATTCAGTGGAAGAAGACAATACAAGCAGAATGGCCAGAAAAGAACAATGAAAGAAGATGATGAGCAAGGAAATATATGCTTGATGGCACATTCAGAATCTGAGTCTGACTCAGAACGATCAAATCGACTCAGAATTAAGAGAATCAAAGTCTGACTTAAACATAGACTTAGAATCCGATGAGGAAATCGAGGTAAGTCATTCAAAAATTCCTCTCAAAGTTTCAAAGTATATAAATGAGCTTTGCTTAAATCTCAAATCTTCTCTTAAAAGGATCTCCGAACTTAAAAAGGAGAATTCTCGGCTTAGGCAACAAGATCTTTCTCAAAAAGAAAATTTTGAAATTTTGCAAAAAGATTTTCTACAAACAAAAGAAAGTCGAGATTTACTTGTCAAAGAAAATGATTCTTTGAAGAAAGAATTTTCAAATATTTCGACAAGATTTTCAAATGGATCAAAAACATTAGAGCATATTCTTTCTATACAAGTTCCTTACTATAATAAGTCGGGACTTGGTTTCAATAAGGAAAATAATTCTTTAATTGATTTTCCTAAAGTCAAGGAGAGACTTAGACAAAGACCTTCAAAGGCATTTTACAAAAATCATTTTCAAAAAGTGTTTGTAAAACCTGTTGGTCGAAATGCCCTCAAGTGTTCAAATTGTGGAGATTTGGAACACTTTGAAAAAGATTGTCCTAAAGTCTGGAGACCTATTAAGAAAAATTGGATAAAAACAGCATATTCTACTAACTCTCATGGACCCAAGAAAAAATGGGTACCAAAGAAAATATGAGTTGTTTTTGCAGGATATAAAGAAGAAAGAAGAAAGAGAGTTTGGTAAGGAATGTATATATTTTTATTCTCAATTTGGTTTGAGTACACAATTTAAAATTTCTCATTATACTTGATATTCGATATATCCTTGGTTGATTGAGATTTTATAATGATCATTTTTTGTTTCATTGAAGAAAGAATCGTATGATTTGTTTGTGATTCGTAAGTTGAGATTTGATTTAATATTTTTGATTATTTGAGATAATTCAGATTATTTTGTCTAATTTTATACTCTCAGATTTAATCATATTTTGCAAAGTGAAAATCTGTTTTATGTGATGATGCAAGATATTCTTAGATATTCAAAGATTTTATTCTCTCTGTTTTTATTGTACTATGACTAAGTGAGAATTTATTTTTCAAAATATCATTGTGCATAATATTCTTTCTTTGAATACTTTGTTATGATGAATTAAGAAAGAATATTTGATTATGGAGATTTTATATTTTGCTCTAACGTCAAGGAAGGATCCAAATTGATGGATACCAAAAAGGAAATGAGTTGATTGCAGGAAATTCTATAAGGGAAGAATGATTGCAAATCTATGCAGATTTTGGTGCAATAAGAAAAGAATCTCATGCGAAGATTGGTAATGATTTTTTTAAATCAATGGTATATTTGAAACATATACCTGGGTAAGAGAATTTTTTTTTTCATCCCGCCTTGCAAATTTCTACGTGCATTTATCATGATTTTGGATGATTGTTTATTATATTGCGAATATCTTTTGTTATAAATATAAGGTATTGCAATTTTGGCACGTGACAGAAATATCTATTTTCCTTTTGCAAAATGCATATCTGAAATTTATGCTCAAGGAAATCTCTTTGATCTCGAAAGATATTACTGCATATTCATGGATATTCTTGCTATATTCTTAGAAGATATATTATATCTAGCAAGTTTGATCCGCAAATCAAAGGAAGATATTACGTGACATTTTTGCAAAGATGATTATCTATTATACAAGATTTTGCAGGTGACAATAGAATCTTCCATATGAATTTTGGAAAACTCAATCAGAAAATCATGGAGATTCTATACTATCTTTTGGAAGTTCAAAAATTCTATTCCTTGTGCAAAATTTTTGCTTATTGAGGAAATCCCTTATGCGTCGTACAAAAGGTTGAATAGTTCTGAATTTTAATAATTGATAATTTTATATATGCTATTCAATTTATTTATTTGAAGAAATGGCATTATATATTATGTGGATATTATTACAGCTTATTTGTGGAAAAAGTTTGTTAAGTTTATGCAGGTTGAATTCGAGATGAGCTTAATTGAAGAAAATAAATTTTTGCCTCGAATTTCAAAATGCAAGTGATCGTTGCGGATGTTGTTGCTACAAAGGAAATACTGGAAAAATATTTTGTTCAACGTGCACAAGCAACAATTGTTTCTATTCGCAAATATTGTCATGATCACAGTGGGAGAAAGCAAATCCAAAAGAAAATGAAAAGAATTGTGATCATCTCAAAAAGGGAACAAATTGAGGGGGAGTTTTGATCAATTATAGAAAAATCTTTTTGGATTGATCGTGATCTTATTATGGATGGAAGGAAAGGTAAATGTGTCAGAATTTGTTCTAAAAAATCCGGTTAGTGCATCTTTTATTACCTTTTGTCATTAACAAATCTTTATTGATATTATCATTTTATTATGACAAAAAGGGTACGTGAATTTTATGATGCATCCGTGATTTTTATTGGATATTTGCTGATATATATGATCGAAGTGAGCTATATTGCATATCTTTAATATTCGATTTACTTTATAAAAGCTGATTTTTGGAAATTGTGATTCATGCAAGATATTTGTTATCATTCTCTACGTGATACTTTTTCCATTATTATCGCTTTTTGATTATGACAAAAAGGGGGAGAAGATATGAATATGCATATGTGTTGATTGGTTGATATTATTTATTGCATAATATTGAGCTGCGATTATTTTTCTATATATTGTTATGCTCAATCTATTTGCTATCTTCTGATATCCTTTGATTTAAATTAATATTTTTAAAAGTATGTTTACAAATCTGCATATTCAGAGATTGTTTTGTCATCATAAAAAATGGGGAGATTGTTAGGGAAATCCCTTATGATGTTTTGAAGATGACAAAATAAATCAAAGGCTACTAACATGTTTAATGGTTAAGTAATAGACCATGCAGATGATAGAACATGTAAAGGATATTATCAAAGACTATACTTGGAAGAACCAGAAGACTGAATGTAACTTATGTCCAAAGTATATTCTGAAGATTTCCAGACTTTAGTGCCAAAGTCTGTTCTACATCAGAAGTCTGCAAACTCTGACAAATTCCAGACTGAACGTGAATGAAGAACCAGAAGACAGACTCTATGCTGAAGTTGAACTTATTCAGACCTTAAAGTTAAACTGTTAAAGCTAAATATGTTCAGACTCAGATTGTAAAGTCTATCGCACTCAGACTCAGATTGTAAAGTCTATTGCTCTCAAACTTTACATCCAGATTCGACAGAACGTAACTCAAGCCCAATCATATAACGGCTAGTGATCTGGTTTGGATTCCACATCAAGATTGATTTGATTGACTCAATCTAATTGATTGACAATTGGATATTGAAGACAAGAACTTTCTATACGAAAGAAGCTTTACTTATGGAAACCAAGATTCTGTTTGTATGGGCGATCGGAATCAATTTGGGATTCTACCTTTGTCACTCAACGGCTACCAAATCTTCTAGATACAGAGCTGTCCAATGGGTATATTGGAAGACGATTCTCAAGATACTGTCCAACGGCTAGTTTGGAAGTGGAGGAGTATTTAAGGAGATGAAGGACCGATGAGCAAGTAAGAGATAGAGCGTAGAATTTATAATTCCAAAGTCCGAGCGACCTTCGATCATACACTTGTCTTTGTGAGCTTAAACGTTTGTGATCGTGAGAGAAATACCAAAAGAGTGACTTAGTGAGATAGTGTGATCTACTACTAAGTGTTTGCACTCAAAGTTGTAATCTCTTGTTGATTGCATAGTGGAATCCAGCCAAGAAGGCTGTTAGCGTGGGAGAGTGGACGTAGGCTTGGATTAAGCCGAACCACTATAAATCTTGTGTTCTTATTCTCTTCCCTAACTCCTTTATTTTTTGAAGTTTATTTTATTCCGCATATATTTGCCAAGGTTTATTTTAAACACCTATTCACCCCCCTCTAGGTGTTCATACTAGCACTCTCAGTATGAAGACTCTTCCAAAAGGTGGTAGTTAACTTGAGATCTCTATTCGAAGTGATTGTCATTGGCACTCTGTGAAGACGTACTATTTGTCAACATACAATCTCATGTAATGAGAAATACTTTCATACTGCCAAGAAATAGGCTAACTTGGTCAGCCTGTCAACTATTACCCAAATGGAATCGTGACCCCTTTGGCTCCTTGGAAGTCCCATAATGAAGTTTATCGTGATGTGGTCCTATTTTTACTTTGGAATTTCTAGTGGTTGTAGCAATCCACCATGCTTACAGTGTTACGCCTTTATTTGCTGACACGTTAAACATTTGATGATGTGTTTGGCGATACCAATCTTCATGCCATTCCACTGGTAAAATTGTCGCAGATTCCGATACATGTTCGTGCTACCTGGATGTATGCTGTAATTGCTTCGGTGAGCTTTTGACAAGACTTCCTCCTTAAGTTCCGCATTATTAGGTATGCACAATCGCCCACAGAATTTCAATACTCCATCTTCAATCACTTGGAAATCTGCTTTTTTCTTTTCCGTAATTTCCTTCCAAATTTTCTAGATTTCAAAATCATTTTGTTGCAACCCCTTAATCTTTGACCATAACTCTAGTTCAATTCTGAGGGTAGCCAACAAACTAGAAAGATTGTCTACCTTGAACTTGTACTTTGAATCTTGTACTCCTTCAAGAAGAATCCATTCTCGAACCATTAGTTGTGTAATAGTTGACTTCCAACTTAGAGTATCCGCTACTTTATTTGCTTTCTTGGGCTGGGTACAAAATATCACAATCGTAGTCCTTAAGAAGTTCCATCTAATGTTATCGCCTCGTATTTAATTCTTTCTGGGAATATAAGTACTTTAGGCTTTGGTGGTTTATGTAGATTATGAACTTTTCTCCATACAAATAATGCCTCCAAATTTTTAGGGTAAAGATGATCACGGCCAGCTCCAAATCATGGGTCAAATAGTTTAGCTCGTATGGCCTCGGTTTTTTGGATTAGGGGTGTCAAGACCCGAACCGTAAATTGAACCGAACCGCGAACCGAACCTAACTGAACCGAAAAATTAGATTTTTTCGGTTCGGTTCGGTTTTCAATTCGGTTTTCATCAAAAACCAAATTTTTTTTATCAGTTCGGTTTTTATCGGTTAACCGAACTGAAAACTGAACCACAAAGGCACAAACCGATAAAATCAAATCTAATTCGGTTCTCTCCTGACTCCCGTCTCTGAGTACTCTCATGTCTATTGGTTTTTATCGGTTTCCGTCTGAGTTCTCTCAACAGCGACAGTGATTGCGACGGCGATGGCGGCAGGGATGACGACTGCGACGGTGACCGATTGAGGGACGGAGCCCCTTTCTTCTGCAAGTCTCTCCTTCATCCCTCTTTCTTCTGTGACGGCGACGGCGACTGGGAAGAATTTGTAGCGGCCACGTGCCCGAGCATGTCTTGCGCGCGCTCTGCTCTGGACTGAGGGGCCGCCAGTGGCTTTAGATCTGCGACGCCTCTTGCTTGCTTAGTGTGTTGGGCTAGTTCAAATCGGTAAGATTCTCCTTTGATCGCTCTGCGTTCATTGAAGAATGCCGTGTTTGGGCGTGTCTAGGGAGTGGTCGGTTTGGGGCTTCCTAGGTTCCACGTTTGATTGAGAGGGTGCCTGTGTTTTTGTTTTGCTATGGCACGGACGTTATCTTCTGTCCAAATGCTAAGATGGGTCAGGTGCTGATGAAGGTTTTCGAGTTCCTGTTCGAGAAAGTTGAGCTAGTTGCTGTGAAAGAGTTGTTATTGGTTGTCTCTTTGCCATTGATTTCATGATATTAGTTGAGCCAGTTGCTGTGTTTGGAACTAGGAAGTTCCATTTATGGGTTACTTCTTGATATGGAAAAACCGATTGCTGATTTGGGAGGGTAGAAGAATTACGTGCCTTCACATTTCAATTTTTTTTTTTTTTAAGAAAAGGGGAAATTCTTCACCTCATTTGGTATGTTATTGATGAGGCAGACTGTTATTTTGGCCTGTTATTATGGGATTTGTCACATGTTCTGTCAATCAGTATGACCTCTGTGGACCAAGAGGTTTTTTGGTATGGTAATCTGCACTTGAGAAATGATATCAAAGCAAATTTGATGTAGTTGGAATCTAAAAAATATCTAGCGAGGGTCTATTTTACATGGTGCAACAGAAAGTGCTGGTTTCCTCGTTTTTGGCTTAAATTGCTTATGACTGGGATGTAAACCTATGGTTTTTGTAAGGTCGATGTTGATTTCTGCAACTAGTTGCCCAAATTGTACTTTTCTTTCTATCTTGAGAGTAAGCAAGGACTTTATTTTAGGAGATCTTACTGGGGCAGCTGCAGGTCCCTGCTTATTCTGTAATTTAGAGATCATGGTGTTGTTTATATCCTTGTGAGATCCTTTTACGTGTTTAATCTATTAGGTGCTCTGTGGTGTTTGAGTAATGCATTGCATGTACATGATCCCCCCAGTGTCGTGTTTTACGTAATTCTTGTCGTATTACCTAGAGTCTATGACCTTTGCGTTAAGCAATTTTCACATTCTTGCATATGGTTGCCTTCAGAGAGATCTAGTGATCGCCATTTGAGTTGGCTGATGTAGATCCACCATGATGATATCATCAAGTCAGATTGAACCGTTGTTGGGTGAGAGTGTCCATCAAGATTTTAGATTAGTAATTTCCTCGCTCCTTTTGCCACTCATAATCCCTATAGAAATATGCTGAAATAGCTCTGAACAATTTCAAATGTTCTTATGACTATGCCCAGCATTAACTACATACAAAACTCAGGTCCAAATGCCAGCTAAACTTGCACAAGTATTTCTTGTTAGTGTTCACCTGGGGTCTGAGAGCGGAAGCCAAGGATTGACCCCTTTGTCAGTATGGTTGTTTCGGTGCAGCATCACATCGGGTTTCCTTGCCAAGATCTTTCTGTTGTGATTGGGCATAAAACCTGTGCCAATATGTTTCAGCTCTACCTGCCTTTTGGCCTTATCTTAACTTAATCAAATATGGACATTTGACTTCATGGAGTTCGCTCATGCCAGAGTGGTGCATACTAGAGAACATTCAAAGAAGATTCGGGAATTAGACGTTGAAATTATGTCATTAGATACTATGATAGCACACTTTTTTTTATAGAAGTTTGTTCTGGCTATTCACAAATATTTGTCATCTTTTTGTTATTTTGTGTCTTAAGGAATCAAGGAATCATTTACTTTGTTTCAGTTGGAGTGCAAGGAATCATATTTGCAAAGCCAAATATACAATGAGCGAATCTTTAATAAGTGAATCTAGCGGTACAAATAGAATGAGACTGAGATCTGTTGTATGGGAACACTTTAAAAGGATAGAAAATAGCCAAGATAAAGCCGAATGTCTATATTGTGGGGCTGTTATTGGTCGTTCTACTACTCAAGGGACTAGTGGGATGCATAATCATTTAGGTAGATGTAAGAATTATCCATATGCGAACGTGGAGAAAAGGCAAAGAAGTGCCTTGAATGAATCTGTTAGGGTTGGTAGTTCTATTTCAGTTGGTCCTTGGAAATTTGATCAAGATGCTAGTCGAAAATATCTAGCGGCGATGTTTATTATTGGTGAACTACCCTTCAAGTTTGTGGAACTTGAGGCATTTCGGAAATTCGTGAGTAGAATCCAGCCAAAGTTTTTCATCCTTCAAGAAACACATTAAGGGAGGAATGTTACAAGTTATACCTGGAGGAAAGAAGTAAATTGAAAAAATATTTTTCCGATACTTCTCCAAGTGTTTGTCTTATGACTGACACGTGGACTTCATGTCAAAATCTAAGTTACATGTGTCTTACTGCTCACTTTATAGACGCTGATTGAAAGTTGCAAAAGAAAATTTTAAATTTTTGTCAAATCCCAGGACATTCGCCTAAGATTATACGGAAAGGGGTTGAGAAATGCTTAACTAGTTGGGGGATCAAAGGCATTTTTTCTATCACTGTTGATAATGCTAGCTCCAATGACTCAGGAGTTCAATACTTGAAGAAAAGACTTAACTCTTGGAATGCTCTGATATTATCAGGTGAGTTACTCCATGTGAGATGTTGTGCTCATATCTTTAGTTTGATTGTGAGAGAAGGTTTGAAAGATATAGATGATTCCATTGTTAGAATATGCTTAACTGTACGTTATGTGAGATCTTCTCCTTCAAGATTGCAATAGTTTAAGGAGTGCATTATGCTGGAAAATATTGATTCCCATAATTTTGTATGTTTGGATGTGGAGACTCGGTGGAATTCAACATACCTGATGTTAGAAGTGGGCTTGAAGTTTCGAAATGCTTTTATCTTATTAGATATTCAGGACAAAAGATTTGTTGAAGAGCTTTCCAAGGTGAGAGAGTTGCCTACCGATGATGATTAGGATTATGCCCGTCGATTTCTTCCTTTCTTGAAGTTGTTCTATGATGCAACTTTAAAAGTATTGGGCTCTTCTTATGTCACTTGCAATGATATGGCAAAAGATGTTTATGAGATTTATATGATGATTGATAGATATTGTGGGGATGAGGATAGGAGTTTGCAAGAAGTAGCCAAGAGAATGAAGATCAAATTCAATAAGTATTTTGGCAATGTGAACAACATAAATCTCACATGGTTCATTGCATGTATACTTGACCCTCGACATAAGATGGAGTATGTGAAATGGATGATTAATCAAGTGTATGAAGGCAATCGGGCAGAAACTTTGTGAGATAGAGTGACAAAATCTTTGACATTATTGTTTGAGCAATATCGCATCGATACATGCCCCAAAAGCAGCATGAGATTAAAG
The DNA here is from genome assembly GCA_016097545.1 of Eucalyptus victrix. Classification (NCBI taxonomy): domain Eukaryota; kingdom Viridiplantae; phylum Streptophyta; class Magnoliopsida; order Myrtales; family Myrtaceae; genus Eucalyptus; species Eucalyptus victrix. The sequence goes on along the minus strand of CM027840.1, from coordinate 25,990,179 downwards.
GGGACAAAGACAGTGAACGTTTCAATGTCTCATGTGGTTGGTGCGGACATTATGACTGCGATGTATCTTAGCCAAATGGGACAAGAATATGTGGAAGAAAAATCTGAATTAGTAAGTATTTGGAAGAAGGATGTGAAAGGTATAGCTCCACCTTTGATATCTTAAATTAGTGGAAAGTCAATTCTTCCAGATATCCTATTTTATCTTCCATTGCTAGAGATATTTTGGCCGTGCCCATCTCCACTGTAGCATCAGAGTCTGCATTCAGCATCGGAGGTCGAGTACTTGATGTATTTCGTAGCTCCTTGACCCCAATCATGGTAGAGGCTCTTATATGTACTCAAGATTGGCTACGTTCCGCACCACTTTCACAATCGAACGAGGAAGACTTGGAAGAACATGAAAATTTCGAGTCGGGTGAGAGAAAAATAACCATGGAATATTTATATCTTTCAATATTACAATTGATATTTCAATTCTCATTTTCATTGTGAATTTAATGTAGAGTTGTCAGCTACGACCAAGGACCTGAATTCAATAGCAATTTCTCTTGATGATTGAATGTCGTCTTTAAGCTCGAAGAGGTAAATTCATAGTAGCGTAAGGGAGAGAGTGTATGTCTGGACCATTTTCTACCTTTGGTTTTAGATAGAAATGCATACAAGGCCAAGCAAGAGGTTTAGAGTTAGGTGGTAGTGTAGGATTGCTAACTGAAGATGTTTCGATGTCCAAATTGGGTTAAAACCATAATGATTCGATTGAACTTGAGAATCTAGTCTGGGGTTTGAGCAATTCAGATTTTATTCTGTTCCTATGGTGATGTACCCCTTTCTTCACCTTTGAGGTGGAACTACTTATTTCCCTCTCTTCTTAGATATGTTGAGCTTAAAACAGTCCTGCATGTTCATAAAGAGTGACTTTCTTCCATTTCAAGCAATGATGCAAATAGAAAACACAGAAACGAAAGTATATATTGTGACATTAGATTCCTAAGTTGAGATCACTAATTTTATTTCAATTGTTTTGGTTAGGGTATACAAAAGAAAGGAGCAGCATTGTGGTTATTGGGCTTAGCGTGCACACAACTCCTGTGGAGATGCGTGAGAAACTTGCCATTCCTAAGGCAGAATGGCCTCGAGCCATTGGAGAACTTTGTAGTTTGAATCATATAGAAGAAGCGGCTGTCCTTAGCACCTGCAACGGAATAAAGATAAATGTTGTCGCTTTGTCTCAGCATCGTGGGGTTAAAGAAATGACTGAATGGATGTCTAATGTGATTTACTTTTTCTTCTTGCCATGACTATAATTTGGATTCTTGCAATAATTAATTGCCCTATGATAATTGTTTTATGGATGAAAAGCACTAGTTTCCTTTGAGTTCTTGTTAATCCGAGATTCTTCCTTTTTTTTTTTCTCTTCTTCTCTGGTGAACGGAATCCCTATTTCAGAGCTTTGTCAACACCGGTTTTTGTTGTACAATGGGGATGCTACACAGCATCTTTTTGAAGTCTCAGCAGGTCTTGATTCTCTTGTCCTTGGAGAAGGACAATTTCCTAGACTAAATGGGTATACTTGCTGAGTGAAATGTGATGTGAGGCATAAAGACTATAGTAGAACATTCAGACGAGAAGATAAGTTGTTAGCATACTTTATCACGATTTCATATACTTATGGCTGTATTTACGAATCACTAGTGTCAAAAAAACACTTAAAATCGCTACACTGCATGTAGGACCAGATATTCCTTTTGGGAACAAATTAAGATTGGAAAAGCAAAAAGCAGGGTAGTTTTTGATCCAAACCAGTTGCCCATGAAACCCAGAAAGTCAAAAGTGAAGCTTTCGCTTCCTTTTGAAACCCAACTAGATTAGAAGCAATGCAAAACTCGAGCCATTTCCAGGCTCAACTGGGACAAGCCCACGAAAGAAACCACGTCTCGGGACGCCATCCTCCTTCCAAAGAATTCTCTCGCAACATTCCGAGCTCCCGTCCTCATCGTCGCTTCTTATCCTCCTTGGTTTCTTCTTGCTTGACTTCTCTTCGAAGAGAAGTCATCTTGCTTCTGATGATGTGATAATTTCAGGAGAGTGAAAGGGCTGTAACAAGGGAAGAAGGAAGAGATCTAGCTCAAAGACATAGATGTTCGTTTCTTGAATGTAGCGCAAAAACTAGAGAGAACATCAATCAATGCTTCAAGGAGCTTATACAGAAGGCAAGCCGTCCCAAAAAAAAAAAATCGAAAACCAAAAGTTGAAAACCGAAAAACCAAACCGAACCGAAATTTCGGTTCGGTTCGTAATCGGTTCGGGTCTTATTCGGTTCGGTTCGGTTCGGGTCTCATTTGGTTCGGAAATTTTTTCTAACGGTTCGGTTCAGTTCGGTTTTTCAAAGAAAGGAACTGAACCAAACTGTTTACACCCCTAGTTTGGATGCATAGGCCACCATTCTTCCATTTGCATTAGTACATAGCCTAGCCCTTTATGAGAGGCATTGCTGTAAATCTCATAACCTTTTGGGCCAAATAGTATCGTTAGAACTAGGGTTGTAATCAATTTCCATTTAAGCAATTGGAAACTTTTCTCATACTTGTCCATCCATTCGAACTTTACGTCGTTCTTCAATAGTCTCGTTTGAGGAGTGGCTATACTAGAAAATCGTTCCGCAAATCATCAATAACATCCAGCCAAGCCTAGGAAACTTCAAACTTTTGTCACTATTGTCGGCCATGGCCAGTTTATAACTATTTCTACCTTTGTTGGATCCATTGCTATTCCTTCCTCTGATATCACATGACCGAGAAAGACTACTTGGTTGAGCCAAAACTTGCACTTACTGAAATTAGCATATAGTGCGTGTTCTCAGAGAGTCTGCAATACCATTCTCAAATGTTGTTAATGCTCACTTGGACTCTTTGAATATACCAATATGTCTTCAATGAATACTATGGCGAAGCAATCTAGGTACAGCTTGAACACTTGGTTCATCAAGTCCATAAAAGTTGCTAGGGCATTGGTCAAACCAAACGGAACCACTGTGAACTCATAGTGGCCATATTGGGTTCGGAATGCCGTCTTCAGAATGTCCTTCTTCTTTATCCTTAATTGATGATGACCCGATCTCAAATCTACTGTGGAAAATACTAAAGCTCCTTGGAGTTAGTCAAACAAATTTTCGATCCTTGGCAATGGATACTTATTCTTGATAGTACCTTGGTTGAGTTACCGGTAGTCAATGCAAAGACGCTATGATCCTTCTTTCTTCTTTACGAACAAGACTGGTGTACTCCATGGGGACATACTAAGGCAGATGAATCCTTTATCAAGCAATTCTTGCAATTACACCTTTAGTTCCGGTACCGCCATTCGATAGGGAGCTTTGAAAATTAGCTTCGTTCTAGGAGCTAGCTTGATGACAAACTCTATTTCTCATTCTGGAGGCAATCCTAGTAATTCATTTGGAAAGATATTAGGAAAATCCCATGCTACGGTGATGTCTTCTATCTTTGGTTCTTCAACAGACATGTTTACCACCATCGTTAAATAACCTTGGCAATCTTCCTCCAATAGTTGAGCTACCTCAAGAGCCGAAACTGGGGGTATGGAAGGTCCTCTCCTGTTTCCTATGAACTTACAACTAGGATGGTTGGGTGGACTAACTTGGATAACCTTACTATAACAGTTTTCAATAGCTCATTGCCTAGCAATCCAATCCATTCCTATGATAACATCAAAGTCATATATAGCCAAAATAGCTAAATCTATGATTTCTTCCTGACCATTTGTAACCATTTTACATCTTCGACATCCTATGGTGGACAACACCTCATCTCTCATCGGAGTGCAAACACTAAGAACTATTTCCAACAATTTAGATTCTAAACTTGCTAATAATGCAAACCATTCAACAACAAACGAATGTGTAGCTCCTGTATCAAATAGTGTGTAAGCGACATGTTTATGTAAGGAGATTGTACTTGTAATCACGGTCTGAGAGTTCTTAGCTTCTTCTTGGGTAATAGCTTATAGTCTTCCTTGAGCTAGGGGACGGTTGGGATTGTTTTGCGGTACGGCTCCAAATTGCGGCCTCACTCGTTATTGTTGCATCTGCATCCCTAGTTGGCTTTGGGGACAATTTCTTATGATATGGCTTTGCTTGCCACACCCGAAACACGCTCTCATCTATGTTGGACACGGAGCATTCTTGTGCTGTCTCCCATAAAGGTGGCATGTATTGCCTGGAGCAAACATCAACTTCCCACTATTGTTCTTCTTATTGGAAGGAAATGAATGTCTACCTCTCGTCATTGGCCTCTTCCCCAGACGTTGGTTGTTCTAAGGAGATGGATAATGCGATCCGGTTGTGGCTGCTGGTTCTACTGAATCCCTTTCTATTAGCTAGGCTCACTCATATAATTCGCTGTAATCCTTGAGGTTCAATGGCACCAATTGGCTTCGGATGTCGGGCTTTAAACTGTCATGGAATCTTTTTGCTCTATCCACCTAGTTCTCCTAGGGGCGTTCTTTGATAGTTTCGCAAACTTTGCCTCGTACTAGTCGATCGTCAAATGATTTTGGTGGAGTTACAAGAATTCCACCATCTTTTGATCATGAGCACACTCAAAAAAATATTTCCCATTGAGCACCTCAACGAAAGCATTTCGAGTTGGTATAGTACCTTCAGGAAACACTCTTTCCTTTGTGGCCTTTCACCAATGATTGGCGTTACCCTACAGTTGGTATATCACCATTGTCACCTTGTCCTTTTCCAAGCACCTCAAAGTGCAAAAGTTTTCCCTTGCTCATCGATCTATGAAGTCACTTCTTCAGGATCACTTGTCTCAGAAAACTTTGAGGGCCGCAGTTTCAAGAACTACTTGACCAGTCCATGCATTGGTCGTTTGCCATTTCCATTACCAAATCCATTTCCAACTATTAGGGCATTAATGGGGGGAAGAAGTAGCCTAATTCTGAGCCTACTATTCCATTATGTTTCCTATGGTCTCAAGAGCTTATAGAATTCCATCTAGTTGGGGGTCCTCTTTTGACTTTCCCTTTGAACTTGACTGGCCCTAAGTCGTCCTTCCTCTAAAATTCTTGGTTCTTGGGTACTCATTTTGCAGCTATAGGAGCTCTAGGGAAAACTTGCTCTACAAGTTCCAACAAAATTAGGCCTCGAGAACATAAACCAAGAAAGTAATCAACAATCACAATCACAAGGTGTTTTCCTAGCTAACTATCCCGAGATTCTCAATGCACCTTATCAATCCATATATTAACCTTGCTTTAATACCAAAAACTTAGGATGTCACGCCTTGTACCTTCCCAATCCACTAGAATGCAACATCCGTGGGATTAATTGGCAATGTCCTAGGAGGCGTTGCTGTCCCATTACTTTTATCTTTCAATCAAGCACATGTGGAAGCGTTCAATCGGAACACCCAATCAAGAAACAATAAACCGTTAGTAGGGAAAACACATATACAAAAACACTACTTATATTATGCTTCATTAGGATCGAAAAGTTGTATCTACAATCCCGCTTAGTTGGGCCATTCCAATTATATCCAAAAGGGGATAGAGGGTTAGTCCTAGCTCCTCTACAAGGATGACTTCCAAAAACGGTTCCCATCAGAAGGCTGGCTTCCTATGGCTCGAGCTCAGCGTCATAGTTGGAATTAGAGTCAAGGTCGTCCACGGTGCCATTGGGATGATTCGCCACCGTGGGGTTTGGTGAGGATCCATCAGGGCCACCGGGTGGTCTGTCAAACCCGTGGACGGGCCTGAAGACCTCCTTGTTGATCCAAACGAACTACACCTCGTATCAATGTGGAACCAAATATCCTAAGCCCTCATCTACCCACACTGTAGTGGTGTGCTTTTGGTACGTGATATGAGTCGTCACGTCCTCTATATCCATAATAACTACCTCTATCTATACAGGTAAACCAAAATGGACCGTAGGGAGATTCATACCTACGGGTTTGAAAAGGGTAAACCAACAACAAATGAGTGAACGCTCAATAAGTAAATTGCCTAAACCTCGTATAGGTAGATGCCTCATATCGGAATTGTATGAATACTTGATGTCAATAAGTCGATGGTAGATCAATATCAAAGCCCTTACTTTACGTTAACTATGTACATGAAAGGGGGTTCTCAAGTACCTAAAATGCTCACATGATCAAGGACTCACGAAATGTTCCATAAGCATAAAAATTATACACATGCCAAATACTAGCTTCTAAAAAATGTACGTGACTCTCAAGTCCCTAATAATGACACATAAAGTATGTACATGCCAAATAATAGCTTCTAGAATATGTAGTGACTCACAAATGCTTAAAATGCAATCACGCTCAAGAGCCACATAATATTCTATAATTTATGCACGTGAGCATCCACAACACATCACACGGTTTCCATTTATTACACACATAACCAATATCCATCGGTTCTTTCAGAATCCACTGTACATCGTTCCACCCCATCGGGTAGGGTAATGTCTCGAAATCCATCGGTGACAGCTTCCCAAAATCCATTGGTGATGGTTTCCCTCATGTGACCACATGTGCAAACAAACACACAATCGGTTCTTATCTTTTCTTTAGTCCGATGTAAGAGTGCCTCAAAGGCGTGCCAAGAGAAATGTGTGTCGTGACTTACAAAAACTGCATCATTACAATATGCAGAGCATGAAATGAGAATTGTGGCTTGACCTGTTATGTTCAAGCACCGAGCTAAGTCAAACTCGGTTTGGAAACAATACGACTCAATATCGCCAAACCAAGAGAGACCCGGCCTGGAGTGCTTCCACGCATGTTTAAGACCAATGCAAGTCTCTTTTTGGAGGCTTGGGATGTGCTTTCAAACATCAACAATGAAATATAAACAAACCACATCCACTAAGCAACAACAAATCCTTGTAACCAAGCATAGACGATAGCATATAGATAAACCACATCCACTAAACAATAACAAATCGTTGTAACCTCAACAATTACCGTAACATCCCGGGTCTCCACTGTACACATATTGTCCGCTTTGGACACTAAGTCCTCACGGTTTTGTTCCTCTCGGGGCAGCCCATACTACCCCAAGAAAACACGTATTGTAGGGGCAGAGGCACGGACGCACCACCATCTTTCTCCCAAGCCAATATATTGTCATTTTTATGTACATACGCCCACATCAGAGTGTATAGCGCAGCGGTCCCACTCAAGGCTTTGTTTCCTCCGCCCACAGGCTCCGAATGCGTATGTACAGTTAGAGGGACCCAAGCCTTATAAGCTAGCCCATGACTCCCTCCCTAGGTGATGTGGGACAAGAGAAGAGAGCGACCCCTTCCTTGCGCATGTCCGAGGACAGTCGCTCGGGCCGTCACACTCTCCACCTCTTAACAGAACAGCATCCTCGCCGTGGCCCCACACAAGGTCGGGAGTCAGAACAACATTCTTACTGTGGCCCCACACGCGGTCGGGAGTCGGCTCTGATACCATTTGTAACGACCTGGGCCCCACTGTATAACATTGTCCGCTTTGGACACTAAGTCCTCATGGCTTTAAAATGCGTTATATAGATTAAAGGGGAGGGATCCTCTCTAGTCCCACATCGCTTAGGGGGGAGTCCTGGGCTAGTTTATAAGGCTTGGGATTCCTTTAACCTGTGTAACGCGTTTTAAAGTCGTGAGAACTCAGTGTCCAAAGCGGACAATATTACACAGTGGGGTCCGAGTAGTTACAAATGGTATCGGAGCCAACTCCCGACCGCGTGTGGGGGCCACAACGAGGACGCTATGCTCTTAAGGGGTGGAGAGTGTGACAACCCAAGGAAGGGGAGGGGTCCTCTCTAGTCCCACATTGCTTAGGGGGAGTCTTGGGCTAGTTTATAAGGCTTGGGATCCCTTTAACTTGTGTAACGTGTTTTAAAGCCGTGAGGACTCAGTGTCCAAAGCGGACAATATTACACAATGGGCCCTGGGTCTTTACAATTACATAGCAAGATCTCGACCCATTCTCAAACCTCATAACCCAAGCAAAACATGAGCAAATCATACAAAATTAGTACACAAGCCTACCCTACCTAGGGTAGCACAACCCTATTCAACAACAAGAATAATGACCTAATCTATGTCAGAATTATGCAACATAATGGCCTAGCCAAAGTTTAGAGGATCTACTTACGAAACCAGAATAAGAACGACGACGAATGGAGGGCAGTTCACGGCAAGTGGACGACGACGACGATGAGCGGCGGCAATGGCAAGTAGTGGTGATGGCAACTCACGACGGGCAGTGGAGAGGAAGCCAAGAGAGAAGGGGCATGTGAGTTGGAAAGAGGGAGAGATGGAGAGAAATGAGTGAGCTTGGGGAAGAAGAAAGAGAGAGAGAGAGAGAGAGAGAGAGAGAGAGAGAGAGAGAGAGAGAGAAAATTAGGACCTTATAAGAGAAACTCAATAATTGAAGAAGTAATGACGGCAAATGATGATTTTCCTTGGCTTGGTTTGCAAGATTAAATCCTATCCATCCAAGTGTCAAATTAATGACTAATCTTGGCCAATTTTATCCTCTTAGTCTCAAAGATTTAATTATTATTTAGTTTCAAGGGCAAATAACTTAGTTACATTAACTAGACTTGTTTTTCTCCCTTTCCTCTTCAAAAGTGGCGCCCTCCCCCCTTGCAAGGCCACCAAACATTAGTCTCTCCTCAACTTGTCCTCAAGAAGCCCTTTAAGTCTCACCTTTAGGGTAATTATGGCCTAAATTCCTAAATAAGCACATGACTCAACTATTGCACTTATGGACTATCTTCCAAAATCCAAGGATAGGCTTAAACTTCGCAAGACAACTTGATCCTCAAGTTGCCTCCCATCTTAGGCATGTGGGGGCTTCCTTGACTTCCAATAATTGTTCACTTCTAATTGATCCAAATTTAAAAGGATAATGGATAGTTATGAGGACTAGTTAAATATCGTCTTAATTGGACATGAATATCTTGCAATCACCCATGATCGACACTCGTAATCGGACTAAGGTTTATGGCTAAGTTCGGATCGAAAATGGCCTTATCACGGCCTACATGAATTGGGCGACTTCGGAGGTGCTCAGGTGGCCAAACCCAAACCGAATTCGGTGCCTGTTCAAGGTTCCACGTGTGATCTGTCACGACCCGAACCTCGAGCGCGCGCGCATCTCTCAGTGGTCGATAAAACTTGCGACGTCTTAGGACGCGTCGTTGACCCATTCTTTTTAATGCACATGCGGAAGCATATCAACAATCCCCAAACAACACAGATATGGGATAGAAAAGTAGGATACAAATTTCGCAAAACACTTTTATAAACAAACGGAGTTTATTTACAATACTAGTCTATAAACGAAAGCCTAACTCCAAAACGAAGAGTCACTAAGCCATCTAGGCACAAAACTCCTCAACTGAGACCCCGAAGACCTCCAGGGGTTTTGGGTCTTCCACGACACCATCAGAGATATCGGTGTCCAGAGGACCAACGATCTCCCCACCCTCAATAGCGGGTGCGTCGAACCCATCCAAGGGACCCTCCCATTCTCCGTCAGGCCCATGACGATACCACGCTTTGAATTGATGAGGTACAAACTCTGGTAGGCCCTCATCGACCAAGATCGTAGACACAATGAGCTCACGGAGCTAGGGAGTCCCGAGGATAGGGAAGAAGGTGCTCTGCTCGCTAAACCCCCTTGGCTATCCAAATCGTACTGGGGGAACCGCCATCTATGGACTTGAAAAGAATAAGCCCATGACGGGGTGAGACAATATCTCAGTGAGTTCACGCCCTAAACCTTGATTAGGAAGGAAATACGCCTAGAGGTAGTCTAACCACATATCACATATGACTCGCCTTGCCTCAGTTCCTTTCTGCACGTCAGCACGGTTCATATACTCAATGCATATAATAGATGCACACATCAATTGGAATACCTCGCTCATGTCACAATCAATCATAGGGGTCCCGATTAGAAGGCCAAATCATTATGACACGTCCCATTTCGTGCCACACAATTTTGTCCTATAATTAGGCACGTTTATCTCAATCATTCACACGTTCCAATTGATTACGGCCCCATGGGCACGGCCTACTCGACGTTCGGCGGTCTTCTAGCGTAACCAGGCATCGTCTCACCCCATTGAGCACGGTAATGTCTACACTAGACGGCAATCTTGAAGGAGCATCGGTCCAGCCTCTACTGCGACCGGCATTCGTTGTCCAAGAGCATCCCATATAGGGGCAACGTATACCCGACGCACATCGAGGATGGGTTCTCATAACCATCACATGATCATTCAATTTCGGCTAAGGACACCGTGCATTGCACTCAAATGTCTCAATTAAGATAATGCGCTTGGCTTATTTTCTTCGTATTAAAAACACCTAGTGAAAATAATTGTGTATGGGTACACGGTCAGATCGAACCTTAAAAATTGATATCACTCCTTTTAAAATCTCATTATTCGATATGGTATCTAAAAACATTTTCGGTATCAAAATCGACACCCGGTATTTTCTAATTAAATACCAAAATTTTACAATTTTGAAATAATTAATCAAAAACCACAATCACCACTCAATTGCACAAATTATTATTCAATTGCATAAACTAATCACACCACTGCAATCAACACGAAATTCCGGCCACCGGCTATATCGGTATAATTTTCGAAAAATATTAAATAATTAAATAAATTGCAAAAATAATTAAATAAATGCAAATTAATTCAATCAATACATACTTAAGCCTAAAACACTAATTTAGCCACCTATTTGCATCTAGAAACACTAATTTAGCCACCTATTTGCATCTAGAAAAAAAATGTACCATACTAATTAAATACTACAATCTAATTAACCCTTAACTATATAATCTAACCACCTAATTAGCCTAATTAACTAATTGAATCACTAATTAATCTAAACTAACCACCTAAGCCATACTTAAGCTAATCTAATTATCCCCTAAACATTATTAACCTCATAAGCAAGGTTTAACAAGTAAACTCATCGGATTAGCAGGCCGGTGAGTTCACGGTGACGGCAACGCGAAGGTGAGCGACACTTGGGCTCACGGCGACACCAAGGGAGGTCCGGACGGGGCCTAAAATAGGCCGCGAAGTTTTAGCCCTTGCTGGAACTTCTGCTTCTGTCCAAGGCTGAACCGAAGGGGACCAAGGGCAGAACAGTGGCTAGTCGAGGTAGGCGAGAGGCGGACAGCAACAACGGACTAGGCGGAGCTTCAGCTGGTTGGATGGTGATGGTGGCGCGGCTTCTAGACGAGCTCGACGGTGACTAGGGTGGCCCGAGGCTTCGGGATGACGAGGACGCGAGCAGGAGTAGGAGCAGGCGTGACGGCGAGACTCTAGCGGGCGGCTTGTGGCTGGTTGGACGGGTGGCAAGGGGGCAGTCGACGGGCTATTGCTAGCTTGGCTGGCTGGTTCTTTGGTTTTCAAGCTCTCAATAATAACAACAATGGGGAAAGCAAAGCCAAGGAAGAAGAAGAAGGCTGTAGCTGCAAGGGGGGACCCAAAATGCCTCCAAAGTCTCCCTAAATATCTCATTTCACTCATCACAAGGCCCCCACTTGTTGCTGCCTCATCCTCAGCCAATTTCTACACCAAAGCTTCTCCAACAAGGCTCCCAAAGTGTCTAAAATGTTGCTTCCCTCCATGGCAACGAATTTTGTACATTTCCCTTCCAAATTCAATCCAATTCCAACTCAAAACAACCCAATTGATGCCTAAAAATCTTAGCCAAGGTATCCACATTAAATCCATGATTTTCCTCACCAATAAATGCAACTTGACGGCCAAAAGTGCGCTAAAAAATGGTCCTCTTAATTTCCCGATCCAATTTCGCCAAACTTTGAATTTTCACCAAAAACTTGGGTTTGCAGAAAAATCTTCGGAGGATGAGTCGACATTCCTAAAATAAATTGAGACATGACAAAACTTTCAATTTTTGAAATTAGGTTCAATTTCTCGGTTAATTTCAACCGGGCGCGATTTTAGCGTAACCTAACCTATCGGGTAGCTTTTAGGAATTTTTAGTGCATTTGACCCGTGATCGATTATTTTCGAGCCACATTGTGCATCTTTGACTTATTGGCGACTCTCGGTTGTTGTGAAAATCTCGATGTTTCAAATACGGGCACATGGTACAGAAATGACATAAAAATCGGTTTAGTGCCATTCGACGAGAATTTTGCAATTAAGTGGAATCACCCACACTTTAATTACATGCCTCTGTCGAACCGACCTATCTCCGATCTCTGATCGATTTTGACAGTGCCGTATTGACCCTTGCAGATTAGCACGGTCAAGCAATCGATTTCTAGTTGAATTCTCAAGTCCACTGCGTTTAGATTCCTTAACGGCTTCTCCTGATAAATGAGTTATCTCGTGAGTGATCAGCTCGGAGAAAAAGACTATTGGCATGTTGATGAAAAGCCCAACTCATTCAATCAAAAATAAAATCAGAAAATGGATGTCACATGACTCATGGTTGGTTCGGAACCAACCCATGTTTGAGCTTGGTCGATTTATGAATGACCCTCGATTGTCATGTAATTGTGTAGGTTCAATTGACTTACCTTGGCTCATGGTCGCATGTAATCAGATTAGTATGGTAACCGTGCGGAGTCACCTGCGACTGGTATATACTTGAGTTGAATAAATTCATACTCGTCCGTTGATTGACTTATGATCGCACGTGATCGCCCACATTAATCATTATGGTCGAGCGGTCTTTTCATGGTTGAACACTCTGGTCTATCGTAACCTTGTGTTAACTATATGCCTTAAAGTAATCACGTAATAGTTACATGTTAAGGATTATTTAATAGCAAATAAATATTCATTCATCATCCCATTTATATGAATGAGTCCATAAGATCTATTACGGCTGAACCTATTTTTAAGGTGTTGAGAATATGTGTGATAGGCTTACGATTATGCTGAATGTTTAAACAGTTCTCGATCAATGGATCACCGAAAGGATATTGATGATCCTGTTGAGAATAGTGTGTTCTCAAGCTTCACCATTCAGTATTGGATACCTAAGGGGATGATGAGTCACAAGTCATTAGGTATTGTGATATTCAACTTAGGACGCGGGTGCTTGTTGTTGAGAAAACTCTTACTAGATTTTGAAGTTGAAAAAACTTTCTAGTTTTAACGCTTATATTAGAACATGTTTGTTGTAAGTATGTTTTTGAGCTTCTATTCAAGACTTTTGTCAAAGTCTATTCTATCCTAGAAACATATCCCACTCTGTTAGGTCTATATTGAGATTGTGTCAAGGCTAAAATAGGGAAGAAGAGCTAGAATTAACAAGGTTGTGACATAGATCCAAAATGAGACTTATTTGGAAACTAATCAACAACGACTAGCTTTCTCGGCAAATTGAAAAAATGGATTGAGTCAATAACAAATTGAAAAAATCAATCCTAAAGATAAGTTCCAAATCAAGTGGAAATTCTATCCTTATCTTCAATGGCCACAAGATTTCTTTGAACTATTCTATCTAACAGGTAGATTGGAAGAATTTCCTCTACTGATTGACTAACGGCTAATGCATCTTGGAGGAGTATTTAAGGAGGTCATTCGATCAAGAAGAATAAGGGATGTGAATATGAAATTCCAAAATCTAAAGTTATTCTCAAATACTTGTCTTTGATTGTGAGCTTTTCAAATTGTGATCAATAGAGAAAACACAAAAAAGAGTATCTAGTGAGATAATGTGATCTACCACTGAGTATTTGCATTCCAAATTTATAATCTCTTATTAATCCTATAGTGAAATCCACCCAGTATATTGTCAACGTGGGAAAGTAGACGTAAGCTTAATCTAAGCCAAACCACTATAAATTTCGTATGCAATCTTCTCTTTCCTTAACTCTCTTTATTTGAGTCTATCGCACACTTACTAGTTTTTTCCAAGAGTCTTGACATCTTGCATAACCGATTCTGACCCTTATTGAGACAATGCTAGAAACTTATTTTACTACGCAATTATTTGTCAAGATTTCTTGTAAAATCCTATTCACCCCCTTCTAAGTATTCGTACTGACTTTGTCACTTGTCTTAGACAATTTCATTGAACGTGATATGCATATAACGATTGGCAACATGGAAGTTTTTAGCGGGGTCAATGTCTGATTGTTCATGTTTTGGTCTGGTGTAAGATCCTTAAACTTGTGGTATAATGCTAACTTAAACGTTAGATGGCTGTGGTTCACAAGTCTGCATATTGACGCTTTGTCGAACTGTCTTAGTACTTGATGTTCATAGTTTGTTCACATACGAAAGCACATGAGTGTGCAATATAAAATTTGTCTTCTTATTATACATAGATATGAAAGATTGATGTCCTCGACCAGGGATATAACTGAGAATAATGATCCATGTCTCGAAGAAATACATGTTAATTAAATTTGGGCATATGATCGAATTGGTGGCTTGACCCATAATTCCACGGCCTTTGTTCAATCGAGACATGGTGAGACAAAAGGATCAAATTACACGGTCGCCAAAGTTGAGAGGTTCATTATGTCCTTGAAATATTTCACACTATCTGGGAAGTTATGATATATTGCTAGATGTCACTCATGGTTTATAGGAATAAGAGATTGATTTGGACAATCGGTTCTCTTGATTATGCTAATGTCTTAGTACAAGTCCTATTGCCAGCTCAGTGATTAACCTAGGGATGTCAGACATCATAATCGATTAGAGTGACATTTGAACAAGAGAGATAATATTGCAAATGTGTTTGTAGTTGAGCCAATCAAATTGAGTTGGGTTAAAAATAAAAGATTTGAAAGGGGCAGACTTTACAAAGTTTGAAGCGGGTTTTAGAATTTACGGTCAAATCAAAGATTTGAAGCGCATTCAATTTCAATGACCAAATTAATAATCTGAAGTGAGTTTAAAATTAATATATGTATTAATGACCTGAAGTGAGTTCAATATCAATGGCATTATTAATGATCTGAAGTGAGTTCGGAATCAATTGCAAAATTCATGATCTGAAACAGTTTTAGACTTAATTGCTAAATTAAAGATCTGAAATGGTTTCAGATTTAATGGTCATGTTAATGTTCAAACGGTTTCGGACTCAACGGCTACATTAATGATCTGAAATAGTTTGAGAATCAATAGGCAATTTAATGATCTAAAATGTTTTTAGATTCAAATGATTAATTTGAAACGGTTTCGGATGTAACGATCATAAATTAAATATTTGTAATGTTGCAAAGTTAGTAGGTAGAGCAAAGACTTGTAACGGTTACAAATTAATGCCTAAAATAATGCTTCGTAACAGTTACAAAGTTAATGCAGAATAAGTGTTTCAAACGGTATCAGAACTTACATGTGTCAGATGTTACGGCTGAATTAATTCCGAAACGGTTTTAGACTTAATGAGCTGATTTAAATGTGATCTAGACTGGCTATAGAAAGGCCAATGTGAGAGCAAATCACAAGATGATTGACAATTGACAATTGAGACTGTTAATAGTGATCAACCAAGTCATTCATATACGAGAGCATTAACTAGCACAATTGTAGTTGTGAGATCTCTCAATTTCTCTCTTTTGTTCAATGTGAGATTGGTGGTGTATCTGAACTAGAGGCCGACACTTGTGGGGCTGGATCTGAAGAACGTCAGAACCTACATTATGAAGAGATCAGACGTTCTGGATCTGAAGAACATCAAAACCAGTGTCACTAGAATACATAAGATGTTCATAGTCAAAATTCCAAGAACATCAGAATTGGTGCTACTAGAAGATCAACGTTCGTAGTCAGAATCTGAATAACGTCATAACCATTGCTATGAGGACATCTGTCACACCCCGATCCTCTGAGCGCGTGCCCATCCCTCGGTGGTCAATTAAAATGTGACATCCCAAAACGCGTCGCCGACCCATTCATTTTAGTGCGCATGCGGAAGCGAATAATTAATCCCCAGACAACACAAAGATGGGATAGAAAAGCAGGGCCACAATTTTGGAAAAATCATAACACATTTTATAAACATCAGACTAAGTCATATACAATATTAGCCGATATATACAAGGTCTACAAAAAGGTTGATCCTCAAAACAAGTTATCCTATGGCCAGCTAGTCTGACTCGTTCGCCAATTCTTCAGTCTCCACAGGAGCCGGACAGGACGTCGGGTTCTACTATGCCATCGGGAGGGTCAATTGGATCCTCGTCCAGAGTAGCATTAATCACCACAGCGGGAATATCAAAAGTCCTAAGGGGACCTAGCCTAACACCATTGGGAGCATAGCAAAACTACGCTCTGAATCGATTAGGTATCTCACAATGTGGAATCTTTTTGATCCAGATAGTGGTTACAACAAGCTTATAGACCCAAAAACTTATGGGATAGAGTTAACTAGAAACCCGCTCTGTGACTCTCATTGGCCGACTATAATGCTTAGGGGGATCCACCATCTAAGCACCTAAAATTGTTAAGCCCACAATGGGGTGAGATAATGTCTCAACAAGTTTACCCCCTAAACTACGACTAGGAAGGAAATATGCCTAGAGGCCTAATCACACAAGTTAGAAGACTTACCTTGCCTCCATTCCTTTCTGCACGTTAGTACAGTTCATAAACCCAACCAATCAATCATTAATCCATTCAATCAATCAATTGACTCAATTCGATCATTCAATCCAAATCGATACCCGCTATCAATCAGTACTATCTATCATCTATTACTATCTATCAGTCAATACCGTCTATCAATTCATTCATCGATATGCTAACTGCTTGCCCAAGCTGTAATATAAATAGACGGTAGCTCACCAAAGTTGATATAGATAGATAGTAACTCACCAAAGCTGATATAGATTGATAGTAGCTCACCAACGCTGATATCGATTAATATTGCTCACCGAAGCTGATACATATATTTTATAGCTCACCAAAGCTGATATGTGTATATCATAGCTCACCAAAGCTGTTTAATAACTATAATGCTCACCGAAGCTGATTAATGCTCACCTAAGCTTATTAATGGTACTTAAAAACCATTTTTGATGTCAACACCCGACACTCGGTATTTTTCACTTAAAATACCTATATACCACAATCATCACTCAATTCCACAATATAGCATTCAATTATAGAAACTAAACACATCACTACGATCAGCTCGAAATTCTATCGAGCGTCTCTCCGGTATAATTTACTGAAAAAATTATTTAATTAATAATTAAATAAATTCCGAAAATTAAATTAATTTAAATATAAAATAATATTTAGTTTAAAAAAATAACTAAATTAAAAGTTTAATCATGATTACACTAATCTAATTGCAAAATTAGACTAATTACTCCATCCACTAAACTAATCATTCATCTAATTTAATCAACATTTAACTAACCTAATCTAAACACCCCTTAAGCATAATTAACTCCCTAAGCAGAGTTTAATGAGTAAACTCACCGGTTAAGCGTTTCGGTGAGTCCACAACGACGATGACGCCAAGGCGGGCGATAAACTCTAAAGCGGCGACACCAACCAAGGTCGGGAAGACACCTAAAACGGGCCTTGAAGTCCAAAACAACTTGTTGTCTTCAGCTTATGTTCTTGGCCGAGAAAGCTAGAACCGAAGGCGGTTTGGCGCGGAAATGGTGAGGATGGACGGTGGAGGCTGCAGTGGCTTGGACAGGCGACTCCGGTGGCAGGCGATGGCTGGACGGTGGCCAAGGAGCTTCGATGGTGCTGGACAGAGACAGGATAACGGCGAGCAGGGCGCGGGATAGCGGCAGGAGGCGGATGTCGAGGGATGAACCGGGACGGTGCTGGTGCTGCTCGTGGCTGCTCGAGCGGTGGTTCGGTGGCCTGGCGCGTGCGCGACGGATGAGGGAAGGGAGCTGCTGATTCTCTCTGGTTTTGAAGCTTCAAAACTAGTCTAACAATGAAGAAAGCAAAGCCAAATGAAGAAGAAGCTGCTGAAGAGAGGGGCTCCCCAAGGTGGCTTCCAAGCTCAACACTTGCCCAATTCTCCTCACACGTGCCCCCGCCAGCCTTGGCCCTCACCCTCAGTTATTTTCCTCTCCTTGGCTTCCTCAAGAAGCTTGCCAAATGGTCCAACAAGTTGTGCACCATGGGGGCTACGAATTTTGGACAATTCCCCTTCAATTCCATTCAATTCTCACTCAAATCAATCCAATTGAAGTCCAAACGAATCAGCTAAGGTGTCCTCATCCATCTCATGATTTTTCCCCATCAATTGATCCAACTTGATGGCCAAAGATATGATAAAAAATGGTCCTCTAACTTTCCTGATAAAAAACGGCCTTACTTTGATTTTCTGCCAAAAATCTCGGTTTGCAGAAAAATCTTTGGAGGTTAATTTCAATCTGGCACGATTTGAGCGCAACCTAATCTACCGAGTAGCTTTTAGAAATTTTAGTGCAATTGACCCATGGTTGATTATTTTCATGCCACGACATAAATCTTCGACACATTGGCGACTCTCGGTTGTCGTGAAAATCTCGAGGTTTCAGATACGAATACATGATACCCAAAACGATAGAAAAATCGGTCTAGTGCCGATCGACGAGAATATTGAAATTAAGTGGAATCACCCACACCCCAATCACATATCTCAGTTGAATCGACCTATCTCTGATCTCCGTTCGATTCTAACAGTGTCGTTATGATCCTTACAGACTAGCATGGTGATTCATGGTCAAATTCTTTAGTCTATTGCGTTTTGATTCCTTAACGGCTTTACCTGATAGACTAGTTATCTCGTGAGTGATCAGCTCGGAGAATAGAACTATAGGCGCGTTGATAAAAAGCCCGACTTATTTAATTGAAAACAAAATCAGAAATTTGGGATGTCACAACTCTTCTCCTTTTATAAAAATTTCATTCTCGAAATTAAACTATTACAATCTTTAAACAAAAAGGTGGGGGTACTGTCGTCTCATCGAATCCTTACTCTCCCAGGTTGCTCCTTCAGTGCCATGGTGTTGCCAGACCACTTTGATCAACGGGATGGTCTTGGTACACAGAATCTGCTCCTTGCGATCCACAATCTGAACCGGGCTTTCCACGTACAACACTCTGTCGTCCACATCCGATTCTTCAAAATTAAGCACGTGAGTCGGGTCAAGCTCATACTTCCTCAACATCGACACGTGAAAGACGTCATGCACTTGCGCCAATCTCGGCGACAATGCAAGATGATACGCTAGGATCCCAATTTTTTCTAGAATCTCAAAGGGACCTACGTACCTTGGACTCAGCTTTCCCTTCTTACCAAAGCGTGAAGTACCCCTCATTGGTGACACCTTCAGAAAAACGTGATCACCAGCTTGGAATTCCAATGACCTTAGACGCTTATCTGTGTAGCTCTTCTAGCGGCTCTGAGTGGTTTTTAATCTGTCTCTAATGACGGCCACTGCATCCACTGACTGCTGGACTAACTCTAGGCCTATGATATTTCATTCTTCGACCTCATCCCAACTCACTGGCGTTTTGCACGCTCTACCATACAACGCTTCAAAAGGAGCCATCTAAATACTCTAATAATAGCTATTGTTGTAGGGAAACTCGACTAGATGAAGCTATTCCTCCTAGCTTCCCTTGAAATCCAAAACGCAAGCTCGCAACATGTCTTCGAGGGTTTGTATTGTCCTCTTAGACTGGCCATCCGTTTGAGGATGATAGGTCGTACTATACTGTAGCTTCATTCCCAAAGCGATCTGCAAGCTCTTCCAAAAGGCAGCTGTGAATCTCGGGTCTCAGTCTAAAGTAATCGTCACCAGCACTCCATGCAGATGAACTATCTAACGCACATACAATTCTGCGTGTCTATCCAAATCAAGGTCCTTTCGTACTACAATGAAGTGAGCCGACTTCGTCAGTTTGTCGATCACTACCCAGATGGAATCATTACCCCTCTAACTTCGGGGTAATCCTTTTACAAAATCCATTGTGATGTGTTCCCATTTACACTTGGGAATCTTGAGAGGTTGCAGAAGTCCTCCCGATTTACAGTGTTGTGACTTCACTTGCTGACACGTTAGACACTTGGAGACATGCTTGGCGATATCCGCCTTCATACCAAATCACTAATAGTGTTGACGCAGATTCTGATACATTTTCGTACTGCTAGGATGAATGCTGTAACTGCTACGATGAGTTTCTGACAAAATTTCCTCCTTAAGCGTTGCATCATCAGGTACACACAATCGTCCTTAGAACCTTAGTGCTCCGCTCTCAGAAACCTGAAAATTAGCATTCTTCTTTTCTGTATTCTCTTGTAGGATCTTCTGAATCTTTAGGTCTATCCATTGAAGCGTCTTAATCCTTATCTGTACTTCCGGTTCAATTCTGAGGTTGGCCATAAGAATTGAAAGGTGGCCTACCTCAAATTTGAAAATTGAATCTTAAGCCTTCTCCAATAAAGTTCATTCCTTGAGCATCATATGTGCAACTGAAGACTTCCGACTCAGCTCATCGGCGACCTTATTTGCCTTTCTAGGGTGATACAAGATATCACAGTCATAGTCCTTCAGGAGTTCCATCTAGCAATGCTATCTCATATTCAACTCATTATGAGATAATAGATACTTGAGACTCTGATGATCAGTAAAGATTTGGAATCTTTCTTCGCACAAATAATGTCTCTAAATCTCTAGAGTGAAAAAGCGAGTTCTAAGTCATGCGTCGAGTAGTTCAGTTCATGAGGTCTCAACTGACGAGACGCGTATGGAATAACCCTACCATGTTGCATCAACATGCAACCAAGTCCTCTAAACGACGCATCACTATAAATCTTGTATCCTCCAAGACCAAATGGTATGGTCAACACAGATGCGGTAGTTAGCTTCTGCTTAAGCTTTTGGAAACTACACTCGCACTTGTCTGTCCACACGAACTTCTCTTCTTTCTTCAGTAGTCGAGTCAACGGCGAAGCTAAAGATGAAAACCCTTCCACGAACCTTCTGTAATACCCTGCTAAACCCAGAAAGCTTTTGATCTTTGTCACTGTCGTCGATCTTGGCTAGTTGATCGCTGCTTCAATCTTGGCGTGGTCCACGGAGATTCCTTCGCCTGAAATCACGTGACCAAGGAATGCTACACGAGTTAACCAAAACTCACACTTACTGAACTTGGCGTACAGCTCATGATTCCATAGAGTCTGAAGCACTATCCTTAAGTGCCTTTCATGCTCCTCAGGACTTCTTGAATACACCAGGATGTCGTCGATGAAAACAATCACAAATTGATCCAGCTACTCCTTGAACACACGATTCATTAGATCCATAAAAGCAGCTGGGGCATTTGTCAAACCAAACGGCATTTATAGTGAACTCATAATGGCCATATCGAGTACGAAACGCTGACTTTGGTATATCATCATTCTTGATCCTTAGCTGATGATATCCCATCCTTAGATCGATCTTAGAAACTATCGACGCTCCTTGTAGTTAGTCAAACAAGTTGTTGATCCTCGGGAGTGGATACTTGTTCTTGATCATTACCTTATTGAGTTGTCGATAGTCGATGCATCGATGCAACGATCCATCTTTCTTCTTCACGAACAGAACTGGTGCTCCCCAAGGTGATGCACTAGGGCGTATGAATCCCTTATCCAACAACTCTTGCATCTGCACCTTCAGTTCCTTCCACTCAGATAACGCCATCCGATAAGGAGCCTTAGAGATTGACTCTGTCTCGGGTGCTAACTCGATCACGAACTCAATCTCTCTCTCTCTCTCTCTCTCTCTCTCTCTCGTGGCGGCAGACTTGGCAATTCTCTTGGAAACACATCTAGAAATTCTTGTACCACTGAGATGTCCTCGATCTTTAGCTCATCAACTGTTGTGTCCACGCCAGTCGCCAGGTAACCTTGACAACCCTCGTCTAAAAAATGGGTTGCCTCAAGCGACGAGATTAGTGTAATCGAGGGTCCTCCTCGACTCCCAACAAACTTGAAACTCTCACCCCCTAACGGGTTAAACTAAATCGCCTTGCGATAGCAGTCCATCTTAGCTCGTTGCTTGGTGAGCCAGTCCATGCCAATTATCACATCAAATTCATACATGGCTAGGACTAATAAATCTATCCTCCCCTCTCACTCACCAATCACTAACTTGCAACCAGAACAACCCAATGCAACTAGCACCTTATCCTTTAATGGTGTAGATATGCTAACCACTGACTCCAATAACTCAGGACTTAATCCTACCAGTTTAACGAATTGCTCAGCTATAAAGGAATGAGTGGCGCTATGGTCAAATAAAGCATATGCAACATGGTCGTTCAACGAGACAGTACCTGCAATCACATCAGGTGCATTCTTAGCCTGTCCCCTCATGATAGCATACGTCCTTTCCTGAGCGGGAGGTCTGTTCAATCCCCCCTACTGTGCATTCTACGGCACGAATCCTCGATTCTGACCCAACGGCGGCGGCGGTGGTAATTGCTGTAGTCCCCTTGGCCTTTTGGGACAATCTTTGGCCAAGTGACCATGTTGGCCACATTCGAAACACGCACCCATCCTAAGATGGCACGGGGCCGAACAATGTTGCCTTCCACAGAAACGACACGCACCATTCTGACCGGCGTTGACTTACCAACTCCACCCTTCCTATTGGGCGAAATAAGATATCTTCCTCCGGTCATTGGTTTCTTCCCAAATCAGATTCCATCCCTGTTCGAATTGAATCTCGAACTAGACATAGCAGTTTGTTCACTTAGGTTCCTATCAATCAGCTAGGCCCGACCATAAACCTCATTATAATCCTTTAGGTCAAATGGCACCAACGGGTTCTTCAGCTCTGGTCGAAGGCCATTCCTGAACCTCCGAGCTTTCTCTTATGGATCCTCTATTAGTCTTGGAGCGTACTGAGACAGCTCCGCCAACTTGGCTTCATACTGATCCATAGTCAGCATGCCTTGACAGAGGCGCTACAATTCCTCCATCTTCTACTCTTGGGCGCTACCCGAAAAGTATTTGCCATTAAAGGCTCTAAGGAAAGCATCCCACACCGGGACTATTCCTTCAGGAAATATCGTGCCTCTGGTGGCTTTCCACCAAGTATTAGCGTTACCCTATAGCTGGTATACTGCCAAGACAACCTTTTCCTACTCACTGCACATCAGAAGTGCAAAGGCCTTCTCCAGGTCTTGGACCTAGAGTGACGCAGCTTCAGGATCTCTTGCGCCATTGAACCTTGGCAGGTTTAGCTTCAAGAACTGCTCAACGAGCTTGTGAATTGGCCTCCTAGTGACTACGTTCCTTGGTGGAACCTCAGCAGGTGCGGCGACAGGTGCGGCAGCAGCAGCATCATCCACGGCAGCATTAGCGGCAACTGTGGCAGCGGCGGCTGAAGCGGTGACACTAGCAGCTTGAATCTAAGCCTGCTGATCCATCCTATTTCCCAGCATCTCTAACGCCTGCATGATCCCAGCGAACCTTGGATCATCAGGGGCTACTACCCCAGCACCAACAGGAGGCGGTGCTACTCCACTTGCGTTGGCCTTAGCCTGCGCTCTACTACGGCCTCCTCAGGTACCAACCCTAGTCGGTGTTCTACCCCGAGTCACTGGAACGATGGTCCTCTTCTTAGGAGTCATCTACTCCTAATCACTCATCTATAGGATCTTTATAGACACCCGTTTTACAATTCCAATACCAAATTAGAATTTGAGTGATTCACACAAACAATCTACCACTCAACTAATAATCACATGCACTAGCATGAAATAAAAGTGATTCCTACTAACTATCCCATAAACCATCATACCTTATCACTTAATTCACAAAGCTGCTATGATACCACTAAATGGGGATGTCACGCCCCGATCCTCTGAGCGTGTGCCCATCCCTCGGTGGTCGATTAAATTACGACGTCCCAGGATGCATCACCGACCCATTCATTTTAGTGCGCATTCGAAAGCGAATAATTAATCCCCAGACAACACAAAGATGGGATAGAAAAGTAGGGCCACAATTTTGGAAAATCAGAACACACTTTATAAACATCAGACTAAGTCATATCCAATATTAGCCGATATATACAAGATCTACAAAAAGGTCGATCCTTAAAACAAGTTGTCCTATGACCAGTTAGTCCGACTCGTTCGCCGATTCTTCAGTCTCCACAGGAGCCGGATAGGACGTCGGGTTCTCCACTACGCCATCGGGAGGGTCAGCTGGATCTTCGTCCAGAGTAGCATTAATCACCACAGCGGGAATATCAAAAGTCCTAAGGGGACCTAGCCTAATACCATTGGGAGCATAGCGAAACCACGCTCTGAATCGATTAGGTATCTCACGATGTGGAATCTCTTCGATCCAGACAATGGTTACAATAAGCTCATAGACCTAAAAAACTTTCGGGATCAGGGTAACTAGAAACCCGTTCAGTGACTCTCATTGGCAGACCATAACGCTCAGGGGGATCCGCCATCTAAGCACCTGAAATTGTTAAACCCACGACGGGGTGAGACAATGTCTCAGCAAGTTCACCCCCTAAACTCCGACTAGGAAGGAAATACGCCTAAAGGCCTAACCACACAAGTCAGAAGACTTACCTTGCCTTCGTTCCTTCCTGCACGTCAGTACAGTTCATAAACCCAACCAATCAATCATCAATCCATTCAATCAATCAATCGACTCAATTCGATCATTCAATCCAAATCGATACCAGCTATCAATCAGTACTATCTATCACCCATTACTATCTATTAGTCAATACTGTCTATCAATTCATTCATTGATATGCTAACTACTCGCCCAAGCTATAATATAAATAGACGGTAGCTCACCAAAGCTGATATAGATAGATAGTAGCTCCCCAAAGCTGATATGGATAGATAGTAGCTCGCTAAAGCTGATATCGATTAATATTGCTCACTAAAGCTGATACATATATTTTATAGCTCACCAAAGCTGATATATGTATATCATAGCTCACTAAAGTTGCTTAATAACTATAATGCTCACCGAAGCTAATTAATGCTCTCCTAAGCTAATTAATGGTACTTAAAATCCATTTTCGGTGTCAACACCCGACACCCGGTATTTTTCATTTAAAATACCTATATACCACAATAATCACTTAATTCCACAATACAACATTCAATTACAGAACTAAACACATCATTGCGATCGGCTTGAAATTCTATCGAGTGGCTCTCCGATATAATTTCCGGAAAATATTAATTAATTAATAATTAAATAAATTCCGAAAATTAAATTAATTTAAATATAAAATAATATAATTAAATAATATTTAATTTAAAAAATAATTAAATAAATAAAATAATTAATTAAAATTCTAATCATGATTACACTAATCTAATTGCAAAATTAGACTAATTAATCCATCCACTAAACTAATCATTCATCTAATCTAATCAACATTTAACTAAGCTAATCTAACCGCCTAAACATACTTATCCTAATCTAAACACCCCTTAAAGATAATTAACTCCCTATGCAGAGTTTAGTGAGTAAACTCACCGGTTTAGCGTTCCGATGAGTCCACGGCGACGGCGACGCCAAGGCGGGCGATAAACTCCGAAGTAGCGACACCAACCAAGGCCGGGAAGACACCTAAAATGGGCCTTGAAGTCCAAAACATTTTGCTATCTTTAGCTTTTGTTCTTGGCTGAGAAAGCTAGAACTGGAGGCGGTTTGGCGCGGAAATGGCGAGGATGGACGGTGGAGGCTGCAGCGGCTTGGACAGGCGACTTTGGTGGCAAGCGATGGCTGGACGGTGGCCAGGGAGCTTCGATGGTGCTGGACAGAGCCTGGACGACGGCGAGCAGGGCACGGGATAGCGGCAGGAGGCAGACGTCGAGCGGTGAAGCGGGATGGTGCTGGCGTGGCTCACGGTTGCTCGGGCGGCGGTCCGCTGGCCTTGCGGGTGCGCGACGGAGGAGGGAAGGGAGCTGCTGGTTCTCTCTAGTTTTTGAGCTTCAAAAGTAGTCTAACAATGGAGAAAGCAAAGCCAAATAAAGAAGAAGAAGTTACTGAAGAGAGGGGGTCCCCAAGGTGGCTTCCAAGCTCAACAATTGCCCAATTCTCTTCACACATGCCCCCACCAGCCTTGGCCCTCACCCTTAGCCATTTTCCTCTCCTTGGCTTCCTCAAGAAGCTTGCCAAATGGTCCAACATGTTGTGCACCATGGGGGCTACGAATTTTGGACAATTCCCCTTCAATTCCATTCAATTCTCACTCAAATCAATCCAATTGAAGTCCAAACTAATTAGCCAAGGTGTTCTCGTCCATCTCATGATTTTTCCCCGTCAATTGATGCAACTTGACAGCTAAAGATTCGATAAAAAATGGTCCTCCGATTTTCCAGATCAAAAACGGCCTTCCTTTGATTTTCCATCAAAAACCTCGATTTACAAAAAAATCTTCGAAGGATGAGTCGACGTTCCTAAAATGAATCATGACATGAAAAAACTTTCAATTTCTGAAATCGGGTTTAAATTCGCAGTTAATTTCAATCTGGCGGGATTTGAGTGCGTCCTAATTTACTGGGTAGCTTTTAGGAATTTTAGTGCAATTGACCCGTGGTTGATTATTTTCAAGCCACGACATAAATCTTCGACACATTGGTGACTCTCGGTTGTTGTGAAAATCTCGAGGTTTCAGATACGCACACTGTGGCATCCTAAAAATTCATGACAACCCTTGGATATACGATGAATCATGAATAGGTGATGGAAGCACCATCGGACTATGTTATGGTCATTGGCTAATAGATTAGAATTTAACAAGGCCGAGCAATGAATAGACTATTGTTTTATTGGGAATATATCCTATGTCCATGTGTGATTAAGGATTTGTATTAAAGGACAAATTGATAGGGAAAATTTTTATTCTTGGCCGTGCATAATAAGTTGGATTTTTGTTGATTTATGTTACAAAGTTTTATGGCCATATTAATTTGTAATTAGGTATTTATATAAGTGGGGATTAAATGGAAAAAAAAATAATAGGAGAAGGTGTGGGCTGATTTTCTTAAGGCCGAACCAGCCCAAAAACCAGCCCACAGCCCCACCGTTTCCCCCCATTTGGTCGACCAAGCCTGGCCCCAATGAGGCCCATTAGCCTTGCATGAAGATCAACAAGTGGCGTGAAGGGTGCTACAAGTGGCGAGAGGAACTTACCAAGTGTCCATTGCCATCCAAACCTCATGATTATAGTTAATCATGAGGGTGAAAGGAAGAAAAAGGGGGAGAGAAGGGGCGGATTACACGAGGGGAGTGATCGTGCGAGAGAGGGAGAATTCGAGAGAGAATGAGAGAAAGCCGAGGGAGAGAGAGAGAGGGTTCGTGGGTGCTTCGGTGAGGGAAGAGGAAGACCAAGCCCCGCCGTGCGTGCGCCTAGCTTCGCCGTTGACCGTGCTGTGTTTGAAGTCCACGAGTCGCCGTTGCTTGCTTGATTTCGTCGGATCTAAGGCAAGTCGAGTCCATTGATCTACACTTTGCTTGCTGTGATTGTGTGTGATGTATGGTGAATTTCGGAGGTGGTGGAGGTGAGAATTTTTGAAGTTATGGGAGTAATGCCTTAGTCTAGTAATCTGTTTTCTGGAAAAACAGTCCGACCTTTGGTGATTTCGTGAGTTGCATGAAATTTTCTAGTTGGAATCTCACTTCGACTTCTTGATGGAAGTTGTAGAGGACTTCTTAAAAATTAACATACTAAAATTTGAGATGAAACGGACAACTATTGGATGGTGAAACTATTTTTCTTCAAAGATACTAGATCTGGAAAACTGATATGTTGATCCCTTGCGGTTCTGTGAATTTTGTGAAATTATCTAGTCTGAATTTGATCTCGTGCCTTTGATAATAGTTGTAGACGACATCTTGAGGAGAAACATACTGAAATTTGAGAATAAACGGACCAGTATTGATCGAAGAAATTATTTTTCTTTGAAGTATTAAATCTGGAAATCATTACCGAGAGTTAGGGGGAGTTTTGGTGAATGTAGCTCATGATCTATAACGAATCTGACTTTGAGTTCTTCACAAAACGAATCTGACATATCAAAATTTCAGAATTTCTTGAGTTGATTTAGAGTTTATACTGAATTTATGAATAAAACTGTGCAATGGTGATGTTCCGAAACTTTAAGTTGTGATGCATGGACTGTAGTGACCCGTACGAAGCTCTTTTGACATGGTGTTCTTCATGAAACCTTTTTTCTATAGATCTTGTTTATAATATGTTAAATTTTCAGAATTTATTGAGATCGTTTACTAATTTTTCCAGAATTTTTATTTTAGGAGTGCATTGTGCTTTGTCCGAAAATTTGCTCCATTTTCAAGAACAAATGAATTGCTTTATGAAGTGTGATATCTTGGGTGTTATTTGTATTGCATATATGGTGGCATTTGGCATATCACATGACATCAAAAAGGCTGGTTTAAACCTCTGACATTGTTGCATCAAATGTTAAATTGAAGATGAGATATATATGGGAATATGCATTGTGATGATGATAATACCGTCGGAGGTGTGAGCCGACGATGCCCCGGGAGTGTCGGGATGCCCGGAGTGTGTGTGCCAGATGCCCGGAGGTGTGTGCCGGATGTCCTCGGGAGTTTCGAGGATGCCCGGTGGTATATTGGTACGTAATTCCAGGGGATGCCTGGTGGTATGTCGGTACGTAATTCCGGAAGGCAGGGGTAACCATTTTCATGGCGAGCCCCGGTGATTCCTCGTGATGCCAAGTGGGGTGCGAGATGCCTAGAGGTGTGTGCTGGAGGTTCCTCGCAATGCCAGGTTGGGTGCTAGCGATATATGAGGGATGCAAACACTGGTCCCTAAGAGAAAGATGAGATCCTTTTTAATATCAAAATGGGAATTGAATCATGCACGCGCGTGTGTGTATATGGCATGGGATATAATTGCTTGTGAAATTGAGTTGATACTATATGGCATTGAGAATGCGATCATGAAGGCATTGAATGGATCTCATGAAAATATATATATATATATATGGATCATGCGCATGTATGTGCATATGGCATAGGATATAATTGCCTATGAAATTGAGTTGATACTATATGGCATTGAGAATGTGATCATGAAGGCATTGAATGGATCTCATGAGAATATATATATGGGTGATATGGATCATGCGCATGTATGTGCATATGGCATGGAACATGAATTGCCTTAATGAATGCATCTCATGGAGATATAAGCATGATTGCATGGATGATATGTGCATTTCACATGAAATTGTGGTTGTCTTATTTGTTGCATTGTGTAGTTTGATGGATCTTTACTGCTGAGTGGTTGTACTCACCCCGTTTGGGGACTAACATTTCAGATTAGACAAGATACCTCTGCTACCACTGCCACCAGTAGATGGATCGAGTGGTTGGATATGACCGTGAGGAGGAGGATAGCAAAGGAAGAAACTTTTGGATGCCGACATTGGTTGATGGACCTTAAGTATACGACTATTGGAAAAGATGTCGGTCATCTTTTGAAGTATAGCCGAGTATAGAAGACTACGACATTTTGATGTACCGATGAATGATGTCCATCTGGTTTAAGTAAATAAAAGTGTTCAGCTTTTACCTATAAATGTTTAATTGGTGTACATCATTTTCTGAATATAGGGAAGGGAGTTGATGGATGTGCTTCCACCATATAAATTGCGCAGGGACCGATCTAAAAGATGTAAACCCCCAGGATTTATAAATTAACATGAAATTCCTTGGTATCAGAGTATTATATTATCAGGCTAAGTGAAAGGTAAGCGGACTGTGGCGACCCTAACGGTTCGGGGGCCGTCGAGGGGTGCCACAGACACAAAGTATCCAAAACGACAGAAAAATCAGTCTAGTGCCGATCGACGAGAATATTGAAATCAGGTGGAATCACCCACACCCCAATCACATATCTCAATCGAATCGACCTATCTTTAATCTCCATTTGATTCTGAAAATGTCGTAATGATTCTTGCAGACTAGCACGGTCGAGTAGCCGATTCATGGTCGAATGCTCAAGTCTATTACGTTTTGATTCCTTAACGGCTTCACCTGATAGAC
This sequence comes from Eucalyptus victrix, assembly GCA_016097545.1. Taxonomy (NCBI): domain Eukaryota; kingdom Viridiplantae; phylum Streptophyta; class Magnoliopsida; order Myrtales; family Myrtaceae; genus Eucalyptus; species Eucalyptus victrix. The sequence continues at coordinate 25,960,080 of CM027840.1, read as the reverse complement.
TAGTTATCTCATGAGTTATCAGCTTGGAGAATAGAACTATAGGCACGTCGATGAAAAGCCCGACTTATTTAATTGAAAGCAGAATCAGAAATTTAGGATGTCATAACATCAGATGTTTGTGCTTAGAATCTTGTCAGAACCAAAAAATTTTGAGCAAAGACCAAGGGTAATGTGATTAGCCTACTTCTCATTTCTACATGTTTTTATTGAAATGCATGATAATGCTTTAGAAATACATGTATAAGCGTTTTTACTTCCGCTGCAATCAAATTTTTATCTTAATTTACTTATACACATATTCTTGTTTATAAAAAAAAACACCAATAATGGCATTAGAGCTAATACTTAGATTTTGTCATGCTTTTAATTGTTGATTGGTTCATGTTGTTCGTATGATCTGATGATTGATTCTCATTTGTGATGAGAATTCTTTTAAAGTGGCTTTTGGATTTTTATTCGATATGCATATTAATCGGTTAATATACATGGTGAGGCTATTGATAATAAATAAAATCTCCTTATGTTTGATGTTAAGTTATAACGAGTGTTTGAACTAGTGGTTTACCATCATCGTGGTTTGTTCCTATATTTTGATGGTTGATTGGCTGATTATGGATACATTGGAGTTACTTGCTATTCAAGAATATAGGACCACTCTATTATACATCTGATGGTGCGGAGTTTAGGCTGAATGATTTCTAATAACTATTAGGTGCTGAATCATTTGTGTCATAAATACTTGCACAAGATGACGGGGTAGACTTAACTATAATTATGAGGCCAATAACTATCAGGTGAAGCTTTCATGATCTGGAGGCCAAAGAATGATTGGGACTCACATGTGATGTGTTGGATATGATGATCCATTCACTAAGTTCATAGGACACCAATAAATGTAAGGTGAGGTGAACTATGAATTAATGAGACTCCAATCCCCACTAGTGATCTTTTTCAATGAAGATTGCCGTTTCCCATTCTAAGGCGTATGTTACGACAAGCCCACTTGCTTCTAGTCTTGACAAGAATTCTCTAATGGGACCCAACTATACCGATTGGGTAAGGAATTTGAGAATTGCTCTCAATTATGAGAAAACCGAGTATGTGCTTGATCAGAACTTACTAGAAGAATTTTTGGGTGGTACCAAAGAAAAGCGTGAAACTCATGAGAAGTGGCGTGAAGATGACCTAAAAGTTAGGTCATACATGCTTGCTTTTATAAATAATTAATTTCAGAAGAAATATGAGAACATGGAAAGTGCTTACTCGATCATCGTGCATTTGAAGGATTTTTCGATGAGAAGAGTTGAATCTCTAGATATGACATATCTAAGGGATTGTACCGTATAAGAATGGCTGCGGGATCATCAACGAATGATTATGTTTAGAAGATGATTTGGCAAATTGAGGAGTTAGCTAGGTTAAATCTTATTATGGATAATAAATTAGCCGAGGATCTAATACTCAAGTCTTTGCCTGATTCTTTCTCTGGATTTGTCCAAAACTTCCACATGCATAAGATGGAGAGAACTCTTGCTAAGTTATACGGTATGCTAATGGCTTATGATAATGAAATGCACAACACAAGACCTACTTTAAACCTTTGGAAGAGGGGGTTGATCAAGAAGTAGTTCCTCTTAGAGTCTTGACACCCTAGGTTCTTTATAAGCATTATGGCTATCTGAAACAGGGTGGTACTCCAATGTCCTTTATCACTGATTTTTTGAAAAGCCATGGACATGGGAACGAAACTATTTTCTTAAGAACCATGGAAAGGATAGGACTGGCACCAAAGGGTTCGGCAGAAAAAGCTTTTCTGCATTTTCCTTCTTATCTTAGATTTAGTTCGAGAATCAGCCTGAAAATAAGGATGATGATGAGCGGATGTTTTCAAATTTTCAACCCAGGATGGGTGTGGCTGCTGATGTGCCTGGTGAAAGAACGAAACTGTTTCGTTCTAAGAAGCATAAAAGGGTTTATGCCCAAATGCTTAACAAAGGGGTGATAAACCCTCGAATAGTAGATTTTGACTTCTTGGACTCGATTAAAGTGAACTTGAGGGAAAAGTTGGCCATCCTTCAATTAGAAAAATTTTGTGCTAAGACGGCTATGACTTATCCAGAATTGGCTCCTAGAACTTGCTACTTCTGATTGGCTGCATCATGAATTGGTATGGAGTTAGAAATTTCAATTTCTTGTACCAATCATCAATGTAATCATTTGCATTGTGGCTCTTCAATTGGATGGCATATGTGGCATATACACAAGGAATTACACTTAGTTGCCATGCTCTACAAAAATACTTCATCGTACCTAAATGGACAACATACTTATCAGAACCCTTCATTATATCATATACTTCATCCACATTCCAAATGGTATGACAATACCTACTTGCAGCCAAGTTCTCATCCAATTTCTTAGCAATTCTAGAACCACATTGCCTAGTCCGCTTTGTAGCCTCATCTCTCTCTTTGTGCAATTGAGTCATGACCATAACCTATATATATATTCAAGCATCGAGAAGATTGGTTTGTATCTCGCATCTATCATCCTCCCATTGAATGCTTCGCATATATTGTTATTGATCACACTTGAATTCCTTGTTGAAGAACATCCTACACCAATACTTCGATTCTGTTACAACTGAAGCAATTCTTCTTTGGCCATCTTAAAGTTAACCATATTGGTGCTCTTTGCTAGCCGCCAAAATTGCAACTGCAGCTTATCCCTTTTATTGGTCTTTCCCCAATATGCGTATATGTACCATGCACACATTTGATGTTCGATATAGGGCAACAACTCAGCTATTGTCGAACCAGTCCCTGCAATAATTCAAAATAAGAAATGTAATCAAATAACATGATGATATTAAAGTAAATAATTGACCAGATTTTTCAAACAGCAAACATTACCTTTTGCTGGTCACTCATGAATGCCCACCCTTCCTCATTTGTTATCTCAAAGTCAATCGTCAAATTTTTTAGCAACCATGACCAATTGTAATTGTTCTCTACTCTCACAACAGCCTAAGCTAGTGAAAACAGTTGGTTATTCACATCTCTTCCACATGCGGCCAACAATTCTTTTTTTCACAAGCCTTTCAAAAAACAGCCGTCCAATCTTATAATCCGTCTACAACCAGATAAAAATCCTCATTTACATGTATCGAAACACACATAAAACTTATCGAACATGAGCTCATTATCAGAAAGTGGCCTCTCCACGACTTCTACATATACTCTACTTGAAGGGTTTTGCAGCCTATACTCTCAAGCATAATCCCATAATTATTCATATTCGTTGCTGTACTTAAAGTCAACATATTCATGCTCTTTGCTAGCAGCCAAAATTGCGACTGCAGCTTATCCTTTTTATTGGTCTTTGTCCAATTTGCGTATATGTATCACGCACACATTCGATATTCGGTATAGGGTAGCAACTCAGCTACTGTCGGAATCGGTCCCCGCAATAATTCAAAATAAGAAATGTAAGCAAATACCATGTTGATATTAAAAAGCAAACAATTGACCAAATTTTTCAAAAAGCAAACATTACCTTTTGTTGGTCACTTATGAACGCCCACCCTTCCTCATTTGTTATCTCCAAGTCAGTCATCAATTTTTTTAGAAACCATGACCAATTCTCCTTATTCTCTACCCTCACAACAGCCCAAGCTAGTGGAAATATTTGGTTATTCACATCTCTTCCAATTGCGGCAATCAATTCTCCTTTGCATAAGCCTTTCAAAAAATAGCCGTCCAGTCCTATAATCTGTCTACAACCATATAAAAATCCTCATTTACAAACATTGAAGCACACATAGAACTTATTGAACATGGGCCCACTATCAAAAAGTGGCCTCTCCATGACCTCTACATACACTCTACTTGAAGGGTTTTGTAGTCTATACTCCCAAGCATAATCCCATAAATGTTGATATTCATTGCCATACTTAAAGTCAACCATATTCGTACTCTTTGCTAGCTACCAAAATTGCAACTGTAGCTTACCCTTTTATTGGTCTTTGCACAATTTGCATATATGTACCGCGCACACATTTAATGTTCGGTATAAGGCAGCAACTCAGCTACTATCGGAACCAATCCCTATAATAATTCAAAATAAGAAATGTAAGCAAATAACGTGTTAATATTAAAAAAACAAATAATTGACCAAATTTTTCAAAAAGCAACCATTATCAGTTGTTGGTTACTCATGAACGTCCACCCTTCCTCAATTATTATCTCCAAGTGAGTCATCATATTTTTTAGGAACCATGACTAATTGTCCTTGTCCTCTACACTCAGAATAGCCCAAACTAGTGGAAACATTTGGTTATTCATATTTCTTCCAATTGCGGCAAGCAATTCTCCTTTGCACAAGCCTTTCAAAAAACAGTAGTTCAATCCTATAATCCGTCTACAACAAGATAAAAATCCTTATTTACATGCATTGAAGCACACATAGAACTTATCGAACATGGGCCCACTATCAGAAAGTGGCCTCTCCACAACCTCTACATATACTCTACTTGAAGGGCTTTGCAACCTATACTCTTAAGTATAATCCCATAATTGTTCATATTCGTTGCCGTACTTAAAGTCAACCATATTTGTGCTCTTTGCTAGCTACCAAAATTACGACTACAGCTTATCCCTTTTATTGGTCTTTGCCCAATTTGCGTATATGTACCGCGCACACATTCGATGTTCGGTATAGGGCAGCAAGTTAGCTACTGTCGAAACCAATCCCTACAAAAATTCAAAATAAGAAATGTAAGCAAATAATATGTTGATATTAAAAAGAAAACAATTGACTAGATTTTTCAAAAAGCAAACATTATCTCTTGTTGGTCACTCATGAATGCCCACCCTTCCTCGTTTGTTATCTCTAAGTCAGTCATCACATTTTTTAGGAACCCTAACCAATTATCCTTGTTCTCTACCCTCAAAATAGCCCAAGCTAGTGGAAACATTTAGTTATTCATATCTCTTCCAATTACAGACAACAATTCTCCTTTGCACAAGCCTTTCAAAAAACAGCTGTCAAATCCTATAATCCGTCTACAACCAAATAAAAATCTGCATTTACATGCATCGAAACACACATAGAACTTATCAAACATGGGCCCACTATCAAAAAATGGCATCTTCACAATCTCTACATACACTCTATATGAAGGGTTTTGCAGCCTATACTCCCAAGCATAATCCCATACCTGTTCATATTCGTTGCCATACTTAAAGTCAACCATATTAGTGTTCTTTGCTAGCTGCGAAAATTGCGACTGCATCTTATCCCTTTTAGTAGTCTTTGCCCAATTTGCGTATATGTACCGTGCACACATTCGATGTTCGGTATAGGGCAACAACTCAGGTACTATCGAAACTAGTACAATATTTCAAAATAAGAAATGTAAGCAAATAATATGTTAATATTAAAATGCAAACAATTGACCAGATTTTTCAAAAAGCAAACATTATCTTTTGTTGGTCACTCATGAATGCTCACCCTTTCTCATTTGTTATCTCCAAGTATGTTATCAATTTTTTTAGCAACCATAGCCAATTGTCCTTGTTCTCTACCCTCACAACAACCCAAGCTAGTGGAAATATTTGGTTATTCACATCACTTCCAATTGCGGCCAGCAATTCTTCTTTGCACGAGCTTTTCAAAAAAACAGCCGTCCAATCCTACAATCCATTTACAACTAGATAAAAATCCTCATTTACATGCATTGAAGCACACATGGAACTTATCGAACATGGGTCCATTATCAGAAAGTGGCCTCTCCATGACCTCTACATACACTCTACTTGAAGGATTTTATAGCCTATATTCCCAAGCATAATCTCATAACTGTTCATATTCATTGCCGTACTTAAAGTCAACCATATTCGTGCTCTTTGCTAGCTACCAAAATTGCGACTGCAGCTTATCCCTTTTATTGGTTTTTGCCCAATTTACGTATATGTACCGCGCACACATTCGATGTTCGGTATAGGCTAGGAACTCAGCTACTGTTGGAACCAGTCTATACAATAATGTTATTAAAAAGCAAACAATTGACTAGATTTTTCAAAAAGCAAACATTATCTTTTGTTGGTCACTCATGAATGCCCATCCTTGCTCATTTGTTATCTCTAAGTCAGTCATCATATTTTTTAGGAATCATGACCAATTGTTCTTGTTCTCTACCCTCAGAAGAGCCCAAGCTAGTGGAAACATTTGGTTATTCACGTCTCTTCCAATTGCGGCCAGCAATTCTCCTTTGCACAAGCCTTTCAAAAAACAGGCCTCCAATCCTATAATCCGCCTACAACCAGATAAAGATCCTCGTTTACATGCATCGACACGCACATAGAACTTATCGAACATGGGCCCACTATCAGAAAATGGCCCCTCTACGACCTCTACATACACTCAACTTGAAGGGTTTTACAACCTATACTCCCAAGCGTAATCCCATAACCATTCATATTTGTTGCCGTACTTAAAATCAACCATATTCATGCTCTTTGCTAGTTGCGAAAATTGCGATTGCAGCTTATCCCTTTTATTGGTCTTTGCCCAATTTGCATATATGTACTGCGCACACATTCGATGTTCGGTTTAGGGCAGCAACTCATGTCACGCCCCGATCCACGAATGCGTACTCATCCCTCACCCGGTCGTTTAATAGAGACGTCCCAGGATGCATCACTGACCCCTTTCATTTTAATATGCATGCAGAAGCATATAAAAAAGTAGGGCCATATTTTTCGAGCATGAAAAACCACAACCGCACCTTTACATAGACACACCTCATAGTATATTTTACAATACTATTCACAAAAGCTCAGGTCTATCACACATCAGATCTCAACTAAGAGTTCGCCAAACAAGGTGGGGTCTCAGTCCTCATCCAGGTCATATTCCGGATCATCCTTGGGATCCTCCTCGGACTACTTCTCCGGTTCCTCATCAGGGTCCTTCTCTTCGGGTTCTTCCTCCTCAAGTTCCTCCTGAAATGTTGTCCCACAACTGAGATGAGACTATATCTCAGCAAGTTCTACTCCCTAAGACCTGATTAGTAAACCAATACACTATCCAGGCCGCCTATGCACACACGGGTCAGAGGACTTACCTTGGCCTCAGATTCCACCTGCATATTAGCATAATCCAATAGGCACCCAAGCAATCACATCACAGATTGATATCTCGATCAATCGACCTAGTCGATTACATGTTAGTTGAACCATTCACCGGTCATTTCCATTCATACTATACAATTTTCAGTATAATATATTTAGTCATCGAGCCACGTGCATTCCCTCAGGCACCGTAAATGATGTACTTAACTCATGGCTTTAAATTAATTTCGGCCACACAGGCATAATTAATTATCGCCACACAGGCATGATCAATTATCGCCACACAAGCATGATCTATGTGATATATATTCAACAATTTACGTGCATTCTCTTCCAGGTGTCGTTTTCGCCATGGTGATGTACTTAATCACCGAGCTACGTATGTCCATAAGTCACGTGCATTCTCTTTCAGGCGCCGTTTTCGCTAAAGTGATGTACTTAATCACCGAGCCACGTTCTACCTAATTCTTCCTTAACTTTAACATACCCGATAACATTGTACCCGATTGGTCTTAGCCAAGAGTATATTTAATTCGTTCACACGACTTTCTCCACTTTATAGCCCATCAAAGCATTACTGGCGTTATATACCCATATCCGGCCATCTACCAATCAATTACTCAAATTCCATACAATATAGGAAAGATTCCTAAAATTCCACAATCAATTCAATTCAACACAACGTAGAGCTCAAATAAATAAACGGACTGAACCACGACAATCAGCATAAAATTCTGATCGTCGACTATCCCCGCCTAATTTCCGGAAAATAAATAAATAATTAATTAATTTTAAAAATTAATAAATAAATACTAAAAATCTAATTTGGGCCCGTAATGCCTAATTGGACGCAGAACGGATCAAGGAAAATCCCGAGATGCATTGAATAAATAGAAGTACGTCTCTACTTGCTAATTACACGAACCAAACACCTAACATGCATCATTAAGTTACTAATTAAATTACTCTAAACTAATCTAACCAGCTAATCACACTTAATTAAATATAATCAACCCTTAAGTATCATTAGCAAACTAAGAAGGGATTAGTGAGCAAAACTCACTCGATCAACAATCCGCTCGGATTGAAACATTAGGAACGTCGCGAGGGACGTTTTTTTCCAAAGCGGGCCTCGGGTTCGGGGCCCACAAGCACCTCAAAATGGGCTCTAAAGGTGCTGAAATAACCACTTAAAAGCTTGCTGTTCTTGGCTGGAAATGGCTGCAAAACAGAAGCAAACAACCTCGGCTAGGGCGGCAAGGTACGGGGGAAGCAACGAGGATGATCTCAGGTCCAAACCAGCGGCTCTGGGGGCTTCCTCAGCCACTTGCAGCAGTTGAACAGAGCTGGAATAGAGGGCTGAATGGCGTGAGGGAGGCAGGCAAGGGCGGATGGCGTGCGGCTGGTGGCGCGCGCACGGGCGGGCACGCGGTGAGGCGGACGGCGATGATCTGGCATGGGGCGACTGTAGCTTCTTCCTTGCTGCTGGAGGGCTGCGAAAATGGAGGGAAATGGGAGGTATGGCTGGCCAAGAGAGAGGATCAGGGAGAGAAAGAAGTGTGTGGGGGCAAGCTTGACCTTGGTGGGGTCCTTTGGCCCATTTCTTCCACCATTTTGTCTCCCAAATGCTTGCCCATCAAGCCAATAATCCATGACCACCATTGAGCCACCAAGACTCTCTTTTACAACATGTGAAATGGTCCAAAGTGCTAGGGAGAGGGGGAGCTACGAAATTGCTTGAGTTCTCCTCAAATTGAACACAAAATCTCACTTGATTAAATCTCAGTTGGCTTCAATAAAAACAACCAATCCACCATAGCTCATCTCGGCATTTTTCCTCACCTCTGGATCCATCTTGCTTCTCAATTTTGCAATAAAAAACAATCCTCGGTTTTTTCTGCACAAAAATGATCCTGCGATGACCTTTTCCCAAAAAAGTCTCGATTGTCAGAAAAATCTTCTTAGATTGAGTCAATGTTCCTAGAATTTATTGTGACATGACAGAAACTTCAATTTATAAAATCGGACTTGAATTCACACTTAATTTCACTCGAGCGCGTTTTTAGCGTGACCTAGGCTACCTGGTAGTTTTTAGAGATTTTTAGTGTAAATGATCCATGGTCGATTTTTTTTCGAGCCACAATGAACCTACTTGACACATTGGCGACTCTCGATTGTCGTGAAAATCTCGAGGATTCAAATACGGACACAGGGTACCAAAACTATAGAGAAATCAAACTATTGCCGGTCGACGAGAATTTTCTAATTTAGTGGAGTCACCCACGATAGGTCACACATCTCAGTCGAACAAACCTATCTCTGATCTCAAATTGATTTTTAACTATGCTGTAATAGTTTCTAAAGACGAGCACGGTCGAGAAGCCGATTCTTAGCCGAATTCTCAAGTCTATTACATTAAAATTTCTTAATGGCTTCCCCAGATAGTCTAGTTATTTCACGAGTGGCCATCTCAGAGAAAAGTGCTATAGGCACGTCGATGAAATGCCCGATTTATTAAGTAGAAAACAGGACTGAAAATCTGAGATGTCACAGCTCAGCTACCGTCGGAACCAATCCCTATAATAATTTACAATAAGAAATGTAAGCAAATAATATGTTGATATTAAAAAGCAAACAATTGACCAGATTTTTCAAAAAGCAAACATTATCTTTTGTTGGTCACTCATGAACGCCCACTCTTCCTCATTTGTCATCTCCAAGTCAATCATCAAATTTTTTCGCAACCATAACCAATTGTCCTTGTTCTCTACCCTCACAATAGTCTAAGCTAGTGGAAATATTTGGTTATTCACATCTCTTCCAATTGCAGGCAGCAATTCTTCTTTACACAAGCCTTTCAAAAAGCAGCTGTCCAATCCTATAATCCGTTTACAACTAGATAAAAATGGTCATTTACATGCATCGAAGCACACATATTTTTTATCAAACTTGGGCCCACTATCAGAAAGTGGCCTCTCCACGACCTCTACATATAGTTTACTTGAAGGGTTTTGCAGCCTATACTCCCAAGCATAATCTCATAACTGTTGTTGGAGAAATCTTTCCAGAATATTTTGAAGCTGACAAAACGTTTCTATCAGTCTAAGTCTGGATGTTCGGAGACCGACAGTTTAAAGTCTGAAGACTTTGTATTCTCGAGACTCAAGATCCAAGACCCAAGACTCAAGACTCAAGACTCAAGACTTAAGACTCAAGACTCAAGACTTAAGTCTGTTCTCACTGACAGTCTTTCCAATCCAGTGACGAAGGAAATCCAAAGCCGAGGTCTATGGTTGAGGATTCGATCCTATCCTCTGGAAAAGATTCTTTGGTTGGATAATCATTTCGGATTCTTTAATTCTTATCTAAGATCGATTGAAGATCCGATGGTCGACGAAATATTCTTGGAATGTTCTATTCTTGGAAACCAAGATCCTGATTGTATGGGCGAACATGATTGATGGGCTATCATCAGATTCCTTAAATAGCTCGGATGATCTTCTTGATTGATTCCGTCCAACGGGTAGATTGGAGGAATTCCTTTGGTAAGTGCCAACGGCTATGATGGCATAAAGGAGTATAAAAGGAAGACGTTCTAGTTGTTTTAAGTGTGTGATCAATAGAAAAATTCCAGAGTCTGAAGAACCTTGATTGTTAGTCGATACATTTCAAGCGAAATTGTATACAGAGAGTGTTTGTACTTGGTGATACCTTGAGTGAGTGTGGTAGATCATCTACACCAAGAAATCAAGGAAGATCAACACTGTAACATCTCTTTGTTCATAGTGGAATCCAGCCAAATTGGCTGTCAGTGCAGAAGAGTGGACGTAGGCTTGGATCAAGCCGAACCACTATAAACCGCGTGTTTAATTCTCTCTTTCCTTCACTTAAGTCTTTCGTTGATTATTACTTAACGCAAACTTTCTTTCAACTGTCTAAATATTGCGCAAGTATACAGAAATTATCAAGAAAAATCTTTGTATACCTATTCACCCCCTCTAGGTACTCATACTAGCAATATCAATTGGTATCAGAGCCCGTGTTCTTACTTTGTTTGAAGTGTTTTACTTCAGAGTAAAAGATCCATGGCTAGTATGCTAGCACCAGGGCTAATGGAAGGGCAAAGCAATACCAGACCACCCTACTTCGATGGAAAGGATTACAACATCTGGAAGAACAAGATGAAAGCTTTTCTACGATCAAAGGATCCTCTGGAATGGGACGTTGTGGAAAGAGGAATCACTCCTGTTGCTGCATCAGCCTCTGAAAGAGGGAAAGAAACTGTTGAAGCCAGCGGAATGCCTCAGGAAGAGATAAACAAGAGACAAGCACTCGATGCAAAAGCAATTTACTCTTTATATTGTGCTTTATCTCCAACTGAATATAACAGAATATCTTCTTGTGTTACAGCAAAAGAAGTATAGGATAGATTACACATCACCTATGAAGGGACAGATCGAGTGAAGGAGACCAGAATTAACATTCTCCTCAATCAATATGAAGCCTTCAAAATGAAGCCAGGAGAATCTATAACTGACATGTTTAGTCGTTTTACAGATATTGTCAATGGTCTTGAGAACCAAGGACAAAAAATTTCTGATCCCATGAAGGTGAACAAGCTTCTGCGTGGACTCTCCAAGGATTGGAATCATATAAAGACTTCAATAAGAGAGACGCAAAGAATCATGCCATTATCTGTAGACGAGCTGATTGGAACTCTTCAGTCTTACGAAGTGGAACGAATTAATGAAGACGAAGATCCAAGAGGTAAGAAATCTATTGCACTAAAATCAAATGATGATTCTGATGATGCAGATTCTGAAGATGATATGGATGATGAGGAGCTCGCCCTCATGATAAGAAGATTCAGAAAACTGAATAGAAAAGGCAGAAGGTTCAACCCAAAGAAACAAAGTTTTCAGAGACAGCAGACCAAGTCTGTTGATGATGAGGAACCAAACAAAGATGTAGTTTGCTTGAATGTAAAAGAAGGGACACATCGAGCCCAACTGTCCCTTCTTCGAAAAAGAAAAGAGGAAAAGCCGAGAAGTTTCGAAAGGCTCTCAAAGCCGAAACACGGAGTGATACTGAGAATGTGAAGAGAGTGATAATGAATATGCCAACATATGTTTGATGGCACATTCGGACTCGGACTCATTTGGATCGACTCGAAATTGTGAATTTGAGGTAAGTGATTTTAAAATTCCTGTCAAAGTCTCTAAATATATTGATGAAGCGTGTTTCGGTTTTAAGACTTCTCTCAAAAGAATTTCCGAACTTAAAAAGGAAAACTCAGCTTTAAAACAAAAGGAAGTTATTTTAGAAGAAAGAGTTAAAAGTCTAGACCTAAATGTTTCTGCTCTTAAAGAAAAAGAAGATGATCTTTTGAAAGAAAATGTTTTCTTAAAAACGGACTTATCAAATATTTCAAAGAAGTTTTCGATAGGATCCGAAAAGCTTGAAAAAGTTCTTTCAGTTCAAAGACCTTACTTCAATAAGTCTGGTTTAGGCATGACAGCGGAAACAATTCCCTTGATTGATTTTCCTAAAGTTAAAGAAAGAATTAAGAAAAGACCGTCAAAGAGAGGCTTACAAAAATCATTTCAAGAAAGTTTTTGTAAAGTCTCGTTGGTCGAAATGCTCTAAGGTGTTCAAAGTGTAACAGTCAAGATCATTTTGAAAAAGAATGTCCTATGGTTTGGAAACCTGTTAAGAAAGTATGGCCTAATAATGCTTATCCTACTAACATCAAAGGACCCAAGAAAATTTGGGTACCAAAGAAAGCTTGAGACTCTCTTTTAAATGCAGGTCTCCGTCAAGAAAAAGATAAAATGGTATCTTGACAGCGGATGTTCAAGACACATGACAGGAGACTCAAAGTGCTTCGTAAAGCTTGTTCAAGTAAACGGCGGAAATGTTTCATTTGGAGGAAACGGCAAAGGAAGCATCGTGGGATTTGGAACTGTGAAAATTGGAAATCTCACAATAAGCAATGTTTCTCTAGTAGAAGGACTCAACTATAACCTTCTCAACATTAGCCAACTGTGTGATACTGGTTTCAAGATCTCCTTTCAAGAAGGAATTTGCTATGGAATTAGTAAAGACTCTAGAGTCTTTCATGGGTCGAAGACATGGAAACATCTACCTCTTAGACATGAAATTGAATGAATCTCAATGTCTAATTTCAATCCAAGATGAAGCAAGCTTATGGCACAGAAAGCTTGGCCATGTCAATATGAAGCAATTAGCCAAAATCTCATCAAAGCAGCTTGTTCGAGGTCTACCCAAATTACCATATCAAAAGTCTGATTCATGCACTCCATGCATTCTGGGAAAGCAGGTAAGAAATTCATTTAAGCCAATAAATCATGTCTCCACTAATCATGTACTACAGTTGCTGCATATGGATCTCTTCGGACCAACCAGAACTCAGAGTATTGGAGGTAAGAAATATTGCCTAGTAATTGTGGATGATTTCTCTCGCTTTACTTGGGTATATTTTCTTGCAAGTAAGTCAGAAACCTTTTCGTACTTTGAGAAGTTTGCTAAAAAGGTTCAAAATGAAAAAGGATGTGCTATTTCAAGTATAAGAACAGATCATGGAGGAGAATTTGAAAATCAAGATTTCACAAAATTGTGTGATGAATCTGGTTTTAAACATGTATTCTCTTCTCCATACACTCCTCAGCAAAATGGAGTTGTGGAAAGAAAGAATAGATCTCTTCAAGAAATGGCTAGAACACTTTTAATTGAAAGCAAAATTTCTTCACGATTTTGGGCTGAAGCTGTTTCAACAGCATGCTATATCATCAATAGAGTCTTCCTAAGACCTATTCTTGAGAAAACCCCTTATGAATTATTCAAAGGTAAAAGCCTATTGTTTCATACTTTCATGTGTTTGGTTGCAAATGCTTTATTTTGAAAAATGCAAATGATCGAGTTGGTAAGTTTGAAGAAAGATCAGATGAAGGCATCTTCCTTGGATATTCCACATCAAGCAAAGCCTACGGAGTCTATAACAAGAAGAGCCAGACAATGGAGGAGTCAATGAATGTCAAATTTCAAGACTCAACGCAAGATGAATCCAGCCAGACTCAATATGAAGAGTCTGAACCCGCTCTAGACTTTCCAATGTCTTCAACTCAAGAAGCATCTCAGACTCAGGAAGTCCAACATCAAGATGCTCATGAAGATTCAAATAAAGAAAGAGATCATCAACCAGGCAAATCAACTAGTGCTGGAAACACATAAATCCAGTCATCCTAAAGATCTCATTATCGGCGAAATTAATGAAGGAATTCGCACCGAGATCAAAAGACGTGAAGAGTCTAGTCTTTGTGGCTCTCATTTCTGAAATTGAACCAAAAAGCATAGAAGAAGCTTTATCTGATGAAAGTTGGATCGAAGCTATGCAAGAGGAGCTCAGACAGTTCAACATTAATGATGTCTGGGAATTGACATCTAAACCAAAAGGTAAAACTGTTATTGGAGCCAAATGGGTGTTCGAAACAAGATGAATGAAAAGGAAAAGTCGTACGAAATAAAGCAAGACTCGTGGCCAAAGGATACACGCAAGAAGAAGGAATAGACTATGATGAGACTTACGCTCCGGTAGCAAGGTTAGAAGCTATTCGTCTATTACTTGCGTTTGCTTGTTACAAAAATTTCAGGTTATTCCAAATGGACGTCAAAAGTGCTTTCCTAAATGGATTTATCCAAGAGGAAGTTTATGTGGAACAACCGCCTGGATTTGAAGACCCAAAGAAGCCAGACTCAGTCTTCAGACTGAAAAAGGCTCTGTATGGTCTAAAGCAAGCACCTCGAGCTTGGTACGACAGACTAAGTAAGTTCTTATTACAGAACGGATTTGTTAAAGGTAAAGTAGACACTACTCTATTCATCAAAAAGGAAAACAAAAGTTTTTTACTCATTCAAATATATGTTGATGACATTATTTTTGGATCCTCTAATGAAAGTCTTTGCAAGAAATTTTCTAAGTCTATGCAGGATGAGTTTGAAATGAGTATGATGGGAGAATTAACATTCTTTCTTGGCCTTCAAATAAAGCAATTGAAGGAAGGAACTTTTATTTTCCAAGAAAAATATGCTAATGATCTTGTCAAAAGATTTGGATTGGAAAATTGCAAGAAGATTGATATACCAATGTCAAGTTCTTTGAAGATAGACAAAGATGAGGAAGGGAAGAAAGTTGATCAAAAGCTGTATAGGAGCATCATCGGTTCACTTCTTTATCTTACTGCTTCTAGACCTGACATTTTGTTGAGTGTTTGTATCTGTGCTAGGTTTCAATCAGATCCTAGAGAATCTCATCTCAGTACTGCAAAACGTATTATTAAATACGTTGCTTCATCTTCAAGCATGGGTCTCTGGTATCCCAAGAAGGGAGACTTTAATCTTCTAGGATACTCAGATGCAGATCTGGCCGGTTGCAGAGTCGATAGAAAGAGCACTTCTGGAACTTGTCAACTACTTGGAAACAGGACAGTGTCTTGGTTTTCAAGGAAGCAAAGCACTGTAGCTCTCTCAACGACGTAAGCGAGTATGTAGCTCTTGGAAGCTGCTGTTCGCAAATTCTATGGATAAAACAACAGCTACAAGACTTTGGCATTGAAGACTCATGCACAGAAATCAAATGTGACAACACCAGCGCAATCAATCTCACCAAAAATCCAATCCTTCATTCAAGAGCAAAGCATATTGAGATTCGACATCACTTCATTAGAGATCATATTCAAAATGGAGAAATCTCGATTCAATTTGTTGATTCAAAGAGTCAACTAGCGGATATATTCACAAAGCCCTTGGAGAAAAATCAATTCGACTTTATCCGTTCAAGACTCAACATTTTGAAGCTTGAAGAAGTTAAAGTCTAGAGACTCACCAACTCTAAGACTCTAATCTCTCAAACTTTAAATCCTCAGACTCAGACTTTCATGGCTATAGACTGTAAGTTACTATTTTATCTAAAAGGTACGAATTCTCGCTTAGTTATTTAAACTCGAAAAGGTACGATCTTTTGTTCGGTTATTTTATAATCTGTGTGAAATTCGAAAACTTGTCTTTTAAAAAGGGATTAATTTTGGCAGTTATTGATTTTTTGAAAAGAAGTGTTCGTACACTTTCCTTGTACCGATTGAACTTCCCTTTTCAAAAACTGAGTTATATATATACAGTTTCTCTTCGCCCAATCTTCAAAACCCTAAAAGGCACTCTCCTCCCGATACTGTTTTTCTACTCCTTGTTCGTTGTCAAGAAAGTGGTCATTTTTCTTGGGAAAAGCAAGTGAAGGAATCTTCCAATAGACAAAGAAAGATGTCGTCTTCGAGGAAATCATCAAGAATCGCAAGCAGGGGACCACAAAGAATGGAGAAGGGACCGACTCACTTCGATCTTACTGAGGAAGAAGACTTATCAAGTCAGCGACAAAGTCCGATTCGCTCTCCTCCACGTCATTCATCGTCTCCGCCCCACAAGGTGCAAGTCAAAACATGCGGAAGAAGAGATAATCGAGGAAGTCGACCCAAGTAAGAGTCCAAAAACCCTCCTTTATCTATAAGCTTTATCGTGCGTTGAAAAGCACCGGTACTTCATTAAAGTATATAGATGACTTCCTTAAGGACAAAAATTATGGGAATGAGTATCTTTTTCTACGGAAAATGGAGGAATTGGGAGTTGCTCCTAAAGGAAGGGCGGAGGAGGCACTTGCGAACATTCCAAGTGATCCTCGTGTGCCAGGACAGAATCTGATTGAAGGGAACGATGATGACAAAATGTTCCTTGAATTTCAACCTAGAATGGGTGTGGCAGCAAAGGTGAAAGGAAATCGGATGGATTTGTTTAAATCCAAGGATCAGGAAAAAGTGTATTTGTTTGTTGAAAAGAGGGGTGATAAACCCTAGAAGTGTTGATTTTGACTTCCTGGACACCATCAACATGAACTTAAGAGAGAAGTTGAATTTGCTTCAACTTGAGACTTTTTGCTCGACTCTACGGATGGGTATGCTCAAGCGACCGCTTATTTCTATTCAAATCTTAGCTTTTTGGATGCGAATAGAATTTCATTCGTGTACGAGACCAAGTCTACGTGGTAGATGTGAATATGTTGGCGGACATAGTTGGAGTTGAACGGGACGTTATCTGCCAATCAAAGTCTCACTTGCTCGTACTACTCTGGAACTTGTCAAAGATAGGGACGTAGAGAAGAAAATTACCTATTCCAGGATGAATGCCATCAACATTGTGCTTCATAAGATTGTGATCAACTGTCTCAGACCGAAGTCTACGTCAAAGACTTCCGTGTCTCTTTCTGAAGCAAAGTTGATGTATGCGATCAACTCAGGACGGAAGTTTTCTCTCCCGCACACTATTCTCTTCCATATGTACAGAGCAATGTCGAAAGACAAAGGACAATTGCCTTATCCTGGTCTGGTGACCAAGATCTTCAGACACATGAACATTGAACCGCCACATACATTTTGTGTTCGACCGTGTGATAAGATGGTGGTAGGGTTGAAAATGTTAATGAAGATGCGTCTGCAAGAACTCTCCAAGGCAATGGAGAAATTCAAAGTGAAATCTCCAGTTCAGTCTGCCTCAAATAGGAAAGGAAAGGAGGCCATTGGTGCTCCATCGAAAAAGAAGAAAAGAACTCTCATCCTGGAGGATGAAGATGAAGATGAAGAGGATGAAGATCCCACTATCTAAGCTCTGACAAGAACCAGACGCTCTGTGTCTCAACCGACAGAACTTCAGAAAAAGAGAGAAGAAGAAGAGCAGAGAGAGAAGGAGACAGAAGCTGAAGAAGAAGGAGAAGGAGAGAAAGAAAAGTCTGCTGATAAATCTGGAGAGAAGGGAAATCAAGAGCATGATCATCACTCTTCCCCTTTCGATGTCCTAGAGACAGGGGGAGTTGGCGAGCAAGAGAAGTCAACATCTCATGCTGCTGACAGTGAAGATCTACGACAATCTCCAGAAGACCCAGAAGAAGTTCAGGTCTCACAATTGCCTGAAGAAGGTCACGATACGTCAGAACCAAATCTGCGAGACTTTACAGAAGCGCCATCGTCTGCATACACACCATCTGAGAAAGCCAATGCTAGTACACAGACGGATGATTCTGCAGATTTTCGTCGTATCATGGATATTCTTCTGGAAATGCGTGGACAGATATATGCTCTGGACTGTGAAATCCAAGCCATGAAGAATGCTGGACAAGCATCTTCAGTCTCTCTGGAGGATAAATTCAAAGACCTCGCTCTGCAACTTCAAGCCAATGCTAAGGGAGAAGAGGTAGCTCAACTGAGAGAAGACCTGAAGAAGCTCGAAGGAGTAGTCCAGTCCATTGGGGATTTCTAGATCGTGCGCATTCCCAAGCAGACATGACTCCTTTCTCACCCTTTTTAATGATGACAAAAAGGGGGAGAACCAATTTGAACCAACATCTTTTAAAAACTTTGACTTTTGTGGTTATGTTTATTTTTGAGTATGACTTGAGAACTTGAACTTGGGTGTGAATTTGACTGAATTGGCTGTGGATTGTGATGCTTGACTGGTTGCATTTATTTCAAGTGTTGTTATATGGTGTTACTCATGAAAGACTAACCAATTTTCTGTGGATGCGAGTCGGTTGTTTTATTAATCTTTTGAGTTAGCCATATTGCTTGAGAAATGTTTTTGCAAGTCAAAGTTGTTCAAATCTACAAGAAAGTTTTGTCACCATCAAAAAGGGGGAGATTGTTGGAGAAATCTTTCCAGAATATTTTGAAGCTGACAAAACGTTTCTATTAGTCTAAGTCTGGATGTTCGGAGACCGACGATTTAAAGTCTGAAGACTTTGTATTCTCGAGACTCAAGACCCAAGACCCAAGACTCAAGACCCAAGACTCAAGACTCAAGACTCAAGACTTAAGACTCAAGACTCAAGACTTAAGTCTATTCTCACTGACAGTCTTTCTAATCCAGTGACGAAGGAAATCCAAAGCTGAGGTATATGGTTGAGGATTCGATCCTATCCTCTGGAAAAGATTCTTTGGTTGGATAATCATTTCGGATTCTTTGATTCTTATCTAAGATCGATTGAAGATCCGATGGTCGACGAAATATTCTTGGAATGTTCTATTCTTGGAAACCAAGATCCTGATTGTATGGGCGAACAGGATTGATGGGCTATCATCAGATTCCTTAAATAGCTCGGATGATCTTCTTGATTGATTCCGTCCAACGGGTAGATTGGAGGAATTCCTTTGGTAAGTGCCAATGGCTATGATGGCATAAAGGAGTATAAAAGGAAGTCGTTCTAGTTGTTTGAGTGTGTGATCGATAGAGAAATTCCAAAGTCTGAAGAACCTTGATTATTAGTCGATACAATCTGAGCGAAATTGTATACAGAGAGTGTTTGTACTTGGCGATACCTTGAGTGAGTGTGGTAGATCATCTACACCAAGAAATCAAGGAAGATCATCACTGTAACATCTCTTTGTTCATAGTGGAATCCAGCCGAATTGGCTATCAGTGCAGAAGAGTGGACGTAGGCTTGGATCAAGCCGAACCACTATAAACCGCGTGTTTAATTCTCTCTTTCCTTCACTTAAGTCTTGACGTTGATTTTTACTTAACGCAAATATCTTCAATTGTCTAAGTATTGCGCAAGTATACAGAAATTTCAAGAAAAATCTTTGTATACCTATTCACCCCCTCTAGGTACTCATACTAGCAATATCATGTTAGAAAGAAAACTCTCTTTGATGTTTTGAAGTTGACAAAACTTATCTAATCCGTCTACAACCAAATAAAAATTCTATTATCTAAAGATTTACGACCTCTACATACACTCTAGAAGGGGCTTCTATGTCAAAGTCTAAAGACATATTATTGCTCTTTGCTAGCTACCAAAATTGCGATTGTAGACTTTTTTGTGTCAAAGTCTACCTTTACATTAAGTCTGCCCACTTTGACAAATTCTAAACTAAATGCAAGTGAAGAACGAAGACTTATCCAGACTTGGGATTATCTTCCTCTCTTCAAAGCTTTGGTTTGTACATAATATTTATGGCTTTTTGGTTGACAACAACACCTGCGAGATTGGTTATCTTTATTGAAATCAATTTAGATCAAATCTTTTCAAAAGACAAGTAAATTTGGAAAGAATCTACTTATGGAAACCAAGATCCTAATTGTATGGGCGAACATAGATTGACGGGCTTTCATCACAATCTTCAAATGGCTCGAGATCTCTTTGATTGATTCTGTCCAATGGGTTGATTGGAAGAATTTCTTTGGAAAGTGCCAACGGTCGAGAAGGCATGAAGGAGTATTTAAGGAGGACTCTCTAGTTGTTTGATAGAGTGCGTGAAAGAGAAATTCCAAAGTCTGAAGCTTTCCATTCTCTTGTTACTTCTTACACTGAGCTTAAAGTTGTACTCAAAAGAGAGAGACTTATAGTGTGACTTCGTGAGAGAGCAATAGAGACTCTTCACTATGAAGTCGAGATCACAAGATTGTAAATTCTCTTTTGATTCATAGTGGAAACCAACTAGAAGGCTGTTAGCGTGGGAGAGTGGATGTAGGCTTGATCTAAGCCAAACCACTATAAATTTTGTGTTCTTATTCTTTCCTTGAACTCCTTTATTTTGTTCGTAGTTCTATTTAATTGTTAAAGTTTGAACTCGCTCAAAGTCTATTGTTCTTTAGACTCAATTTCAAAAGTAAAATATTTCTATTGTTCTTTGCGAAAAATTGTCTTCACACCTATTCACCCCCTCTAGGTGTTCATACTAGCATTTTCAATTGGTATCAGAGCTCGTGTGCTTAATTATTGAAGTGTTTTACTTTCTAAGCTAAAGATCTTCTATGGCTAGTATTTTAGCTCTAGGACTAGTTGAAGGTCAGAGCAACACTAGACCTCCTTACTTCGATGGAAAGGAGTACAATGTATGGAAGAACAAGATGAAGGCATTTCTCAAGATCGAGAGATCCTCTTGAGTGGGATGTTGTTGAAAAATGGATCAATCCTAAAGCAACATCAACCTCAGATAGAGGGAAAGAAGTTGTTGATGCTGATGAGACAACACAAGCTGAAATTACCAAAGAGACAAAGCTCTTGACGCAAAAGCTATCTACTCTTTATATTGTGCTTTATCTCCCATTGAATATAACCGAATTTCTTCTTGTGAAACAGCAAAAGAAGTTTGGGATAAATTACATGTTACCTACAAAGGGATTGACCATGTGAAGGAAACCAAAATAAACATTATGCTTGGACAGTATGAAACCTTTAGGATGAAATCTAGAGAATCTATTACTGATATGTTTAGTTACTTTATAGAGATTGTAAATGGCCTGGCTTATCAAGGTCAGCCAATCTCAAGACCAATGAAAGTCAACAAACTATGTGCGTGGGCTTTGAAAGATTGGAATCATGTGAAGACCTCAATTAGAGAGACTCAAAGGATTATGCCTCTATCAGTAGATGAATTAATAGGCACACTTTAGTCATACGAAGTGGAGCAAATCAATGATGAGGAAGATCCTAAAGGTAAGAAATCAATTGCTTTAAAGTCTAACATTGATTCTAATGATACAGATTCAGATGATGATATGGACGATGAGGAGCTGGCACTTATGATTAAGAAATTCAGAAAGCTGAATAGAAAGGAAAGAAAATTCAACTGGAAGAAATAGAGCATGCAAAATTTCCAGAAGAAACCATCATAAGATAATGAAACTAGCAAGGATGTTATATGCTTTGAATGTAAGAAAAATGGACACATCAGACCTAACTGTCATCTGTTGAAGAAGAAAAAAGAAAGAATTGAGAAATACAAAAAGGCTCTCAAAGCTGAAACTTAGAGTGACATCGAATGCGAGGAAAGTGAAGAAGAGTATGCCAACATATGTCTAATGGCTCATTTGGAATCAGACTTAAATTTAAAAATAGACTCTGATTCAGACTCGGACAAAGAAATTGAGGTTAGTGATTTAAAAATTCCTATTAAAGTCTCTAAGTACATAGATGAACTTTGTCTCAATCTTAAATCCTCACTTAAAAGGATTTTCAAACTAAAAAGGAAGAATTCTAAGCTCAGGCAACATGATGTTTCTTGGAAAGATTAGTTTGAAAGTTTGAATGCAAGTTTTGATAATTTGAAAGAAAATGCTATTTTGAAAAGAGACATTTCAATTATTATAAAAAAGATTTTCAATAGGATCCAAAAAACTAGAGAAAATTCTTTCAGCTCAAATACCCTACTTTAACAAATTTGGTTTGGGTATGAATTTAGAAACTATTCCATTAATTGATTTTCCAAAGTAAAAGAAAGAATTAAACAAAGACCTGCAAGGACATTTTACAAAAATCAATTTCAAAAGGGTTTTGTAAAACCTGTTGGCCGAAGTGCACTCAAGTGTTCGAAGTGTAAAGGTTCAGAACATTTCGAGAAAGAATGTCCCAAGGTTTTGAGACTAGTTAAGAAGAACTGGGTTAAGACTGTTTTTAATACTAACTCTTCTAGACCCAAGAAAATCTAGGTACCAAAAAAAATTTGAGTTTTTCTTTTGATCAGAGGTCACTATCAAGAGAAAGATCAAATAATATTTGGATTGTGGTTATTCGAGGCATATGGTAGGAGACTCGAGTTGCTTCATAAAGCTAGTTAGACTAAACGGTGGAAAAATGTCTTTAGGAGGAAATAGCAAATGAAAAATTGTAGGATGTTGAACTGTGAAGATTAAAAGCCTGACTATCCATAATGTTTCCTTTGTGGAAGGTTTGAACTACAATCTACTGAGCATAAGTCAACTTTGCCATACTTGTTTCAGAATAAACTTCCAAGAAGGCATTTGTTCTAGAACGAGTCAAGACTTCTCTTAATCTTTCACTGGGCAAAGGCATGGCAACACATACCTTCTAGATGTAAACCCAGAAAGTTCTCAGTGCCTTATTTTATTCAAGATGAAGCAAGTCTCTAGCATCGGAAGCTTGGTCATGTTAACATGAAGTAAATTGCCAAGATTTCTTCTAAGAAGCTTGTTCGAGGCCTTCCTAATCTGGCTTACCAGAAGAATGAGTTGTGCACTCCTTGTGTTTTGGGAAAATAGGTCAAAAGTTCTTTTAAACCTGTGAATCAAGTTTCTACTAGTCGAGCTCTGCAGCTTCTTCATATGGATTTTTGGATTAACCTATAACTCAAAGTATTGGTGGAAAGAAATATTGCCTAGTAATCGTGGATGATTACTCTCGCTTTACTTGGGTATACTTTATGGCAAGTAAGTTTGAAGCCTTCTCTTATTTCTTGAAGTTTGCAAAGAAGGTTCAAAATGAAAAAGGGTTATGCTATTTCAAGCATACAATTTGACCATGGAGGTGAGTTTGAGAATTAGGACTTTGCAAAGTTCTATGATGAATCTGGTTTTCAGCATGTTTTCTCTTCTCCATACACTCTAGAACAAAATGGGGTTGTGGAAAGGAAAAAATAGATCCTTACAAGAGATGGCAAGAACTCTCTTGATAGAGAGCAAAATATCCTCTCGATTTTGGGCAGAAGTAGTTTCCACTGCTTGCTATATTATCAACAAAGTATTCTTGAGGCCTATTCTAGAGAAAACTCCTTATGAAGTATATAAAGGAAAGAAGCCTATTGTTTCCTACTTTCATGTCTTTGATTGTAAATGTTTTATTCTAAAGAATGCAAATGATCGATCTAGAAAGTTTGAAGAAAAATCAGACGAATGAATCTTCCTTGGTTATTCGACTTCAAGCAAAGCTTATAGGGTCTTTAACAAGAAGACTCAATCCGTGGAAGAATCTATGAATGTCAAGTTTCAAGATTATGTGCAGAATCTACCAGATCAGACTCAACTTGAAGAGTCTAAACCCGTTCCAGACTTAACAAAGTCTACTTCCCCCGAAGAGGTTTAGACTTCTAGAGAACAGCAACAAGCAGAACGAGAAGATTCAAACGAAATAGAGGATTCAACAAACTCTTAGACCAAACAGCAATTGGAAGCACAAGTCAAGTCATCCCAAAGAACTCATCATTGGCAACATTGATGAAGGAATTCGCACCAAATCCAAAGGAAGAGAAGAGTCCAGTGCTCTAGCACTTGTTTCTGAGATAGAACCAAAAGGTGTAGATGAAGCCTTGTTTGATGAAAGTTGGATAGAAGCTATGCAAGAAGAACTCAAACAATTCAGCATCAATGATGTATGGGAGCTGATTCCAAAACCCAAAGGCAAATCCGTGATTGGAACAAAATGGGTTTTTAGGAACAAGATGGATGAGAAAGGAAAAGTGATAAGAAACAAAGCAAGACTCGTGGCAAAAGGATATACATAAGAAGAAGGGATAGACTATGATGAGACCTATGCACCAGTAGCAAGGTTAGAAGCAATTAGATTATTACTTGCTTTTGCTTGTTATAAAAATTTCAGGTTATTCCAGATGGATGTCAAAAGTGCATTCCTAAATGATTCATACAAGAAGAAGTCTATGTGGAACAACCACCTAGATTTGAAGATCCAAGAAAGCAGACTCAGTCTACAGACTGAAAAAGGCATTGTATGGACTAAAGCAAGCACCTCGAGCTTGGTATGAAAGGTTGAGTAAGTTTCTAACTCAAAATGGTTTTGAAAAAGGAAAAGTTGATACTACTTTATTTATAAAGAGAGAAGGAAAAGATTTTCTACTAGTACAAATTTATGTAAATGATATTATTTTTGTTCTCCTAACGAAAATCTCTGCAAGAAATTTTCAAGATCTATGTAGGATGAATTCAAATGAGTATGATGGGTGAGTTAACTTTCTTTCTAGGATTACAAGTCATACAATCGAAGAAAGGTCCAAATATCTCATCAAGAAATTTGGGTTGGAGAATTGCAAGAAGACAAAGACACCAATGTCAAGTTCTTCAAAACTGGACAAGGATGAAGAAGGGAAGAAAGTAGATCAGAAGCTATACAGAAGCATGATCGGTTCTCTTCTTTACCTAACTGCTTCTAGACCTGATATTTTATTTAGTGTTTGCATATGTGCTAGATTTCAGTCTGATCCCAGAGAATCTCATTTAAGTGCTGCAAAACGCATCATTAAATATGTTGCGACTTCTCCAAAGCTAGGTCTATGGTATCCAAAAGAATGAGACTTTACTCTTCTTGGATATTCAAACATTGATTTAGCCGGTTGTAAAGTCGATAGAAAGAGCACATCTGGCACTTGTCAACTGCTGGGAAATATGTTGGTATCTTGGTTCTCAAGAAAGCAAAGTACTGTAGCATTATCAACAGCAGAAGTAGAGTATGTTGCTCTTAGGAGTTGTTGCTCTCAAATCCTATGGATAAGACAACAACTAAGAGACTTTGGGATTGAAGAATCATGCACCGAGATTAGATGCGACAACACCAGTGCTATTAATCTCACAAAGAACCCAATTCTTCATTCAAGGGCGAAGCATATAGAGATTCGACATCATTTCATAAGAGATCATGTCTAGAATGGGGAGATTTTGATTCAGCTCATTGATTCAAAGAATCAACTGGCAGACATCTTTATAAAGCCTCTTGAGAAAAAATTATTTGAGTCTATTCGCAGCAAGTTGAATATTATTTCTCCTATTAACTAAAGTTTGAAGTTGGTCAGACTTAGAACTTCAAGAATCTACTCAATAGTTGAGAATGTCTCGAATCCAAGTATTTTAATTTTTTGAAATGAAAATGTATGATTATCTCAAATCATCGCTTGCCTAATTTATTTTTAGAAATTATATTTTTTTGATAATTTTCGATTTTTAAATTTTTGGAAGTTGTCATTTTTAATTTATTTCAAAAAGGCATTTTCTTTTGTGTTGTTTCAAATTTTACCCGAGTTCAAAAAAACATTTCATTTTCTTTATATACCCTTTTGTATTTCTTTTGAGCACATCATTTCAAACCCTAAAATACAAACTCTCTTCTTCCTCGTCTTTTACTCTCAAGTTTGCTTAGCAAGTTTCCATCTTTTCTTCACTCAAACCTGTTTGTGAAATCCTCCAAGCCTGCATCCATGTCTTACCAAAGGAAATCCTCTTGGATTGCAAGCAAGGGCCTCGGAATGTGCCAGAAGGGCAGACACATTTCGATCTCACTGAAGAAGACTCGCCACAGAAATCTCCGTAGAACCCTCTACGCCAACCATTGGAAGAGGAAGTTGAGCAAGATGTAGTTCCTCTCCGAACTTTGACCCCCCAGGTTCTTTATAAGCATTACACTTATTTGAAGTAGGATGGTTTTCCCATGACTTTAATTACTAATTTCTTGAGAGGACATGGGCATAGAAATGAAATATTGTTTCTATGAATGATGAAATGCTTAGGAATAGCATCGGAAGGAGCGGTAGACAAAGCCTTTCTTAACTTTCCTTTTGATCCTAGATTTAGCTCTTAGAATCAGCCTGAAAGTAAAGATGATGATGAACGTATGTTT
The DNA here is from genome assembly GCA_016097545.1 of Eucalyptus victrix. Taxonomy (NCBI): domain Eukaryota; kingdom Viridiplantae; phylum Streptophyta; class Magnoliopsida; order Myrtales; family Myrtaceae; genus Eucalyptus; species Eucalyptus victrix. The sequence goes on along the minus strand of CM027840.1, from coordinate 25,933,473 downwards.
TTGAATTTTCAACCTAGAATGGGTGTGGCTGCTAATGAACCGGGTGATAGAACGAAACTCTTTCGTTCTAAGGAGCACAAAAGGGTTTACACCCAAATGTTGAAGAAGGGTGATGAACCCTCGAACTATCGATTTTGACTTCTTGGACTCAATCAAGGTGAACTTAAGGGAAAAGTTAGCCTTCCTTCAACTTGAGAATTTTGTTCTAAGACGGTTGTTGCATATCAGAATTGACAACATTTTTCTATTCGAATCTATCTTTTCTTGACCAGAATTGAATCAAGTTTACTTATGAGTAATAAAGACTATGTGGTGGATGTTGACATTTTGTTAGACATTCTTGGGGTAGAAAGGAGTGGTTTTCAACCAATCAGTGTCTCCATAGGACAAGCCATAAGATTTCTTGTCAAGGATAGATTACCAAAAGGAGGCATCACATATTCTAGACTGCTAGCCTCAAATGTTTTATTGCACAAAATTGTCATTAATTGCATCAAACCAAAGGCTGCATCAAAAACATATGTTTCTAGATTTGAAGCAAGACTCATGTTTGCTATCTCTAATGGGATGCGCTTTTCACTCCCTCATACTATCCCGATGCACATGTACAGGACAATTATGAAGGATAAAGAACACTTGCCTTATTCTACGCTGGTTACAAAGTTGTTTAGACACTTTTAGATCCAGTTTCCCGCATCACTTTGTTCTCAAACCATTGCTCCTATGGTAATAGAATTGAAGATGATTTCGAAGATGAGGTTGAAGGATATGGACAAGGTTATTGAGTGCTTGAAGAAGGAGTCCTCAAGCAAAACCAAAGAAGACTCTGCTGGAAGAAAGAGGAAAGGCAAGGAAGTTGTGCAAGAATTTGCAAAGAACAGGAGATCACTTATCCTATAGGACGAAGATGATGAAGATGATCTTACAATTTGCGCCATTGCCTTAAAGAATCTTCAAGGTTTTGCTGGTTTTGAGCAACCAATGGAAAGAGAAGGAGGAGACAGACAAGAAGAAGAAGAGCAAGAAAAGCAAGGAGAGCATGACAAAGCAGAAGAAATAGAGAGGAAGAAGAAGAAGAAGAAGAAGGAGCAGGAGCTGAAGAAGAAGAAAAAGAAGAAGAAGAAGAAGAAGAAGAAGAAGAAGAAGAAGGTTATTTTAGAAAGAAGGGTGAGGATGACTCGTATGAAGAGATAGTTGCAATATCTTTATTTGAGGATTCAAAAGCAATTAGGAGTAGACAAGTAGGAGTACGAATAGAGACAGAACATCACTCTTGTTTTGAAAACGAGAAGACAGAAGAATGAATCCCTTCTCCACCTGTAGGCACAAAAATAGGGGGAGCTGTTGAGAAAACACGGATATCTTCTCCCAATTTGTGAGTGATGGCATAAGTCGATCTCCTGCAGATCCAAAAGATGTCTATGCTTCTCAATTTCCTAAAGCTGACATTGAAGAATCTACTCCAAGTCATGGTGCTAGACAAGTTGATGTTCCCTCATCTCTCAACTCTCCTTGAATTCAATTCGTTGAAGCTAGTGCGCAGACTAAACCGAATGCTGACTATCCAAGGATGATAGAACTCCTTTTGGAGGTTAAAGCTCAGCAATATGCTATGGAGATTGAGATACAGAAACTTCACACTACTTTGACATCTACTTCCGAATTTCACACTGAAAAGGTATAGTATTTAGATACTCAGGTACAATCTTTAGATCAACAAGTTTTTCCGACTATGGCCAAGAATGATTTGTTCAAATTCTCAGGATTGTTCAGACTAAAGTCGAGAATGTTCATCACTAGTGCCAGAAGGTTGAAGAGGCAGTGCAGTTCATGGGGGATTTCCAACTAGTTCGAGTTCCTAAGCAACCTTAATTTCATCTATCTCTTTTGACTTTCTCCACTTTTTGATGTTGACAAAAAATGGGAGAATGTGCAAATTTGAACTTTTGAACTCTTGGTAGATTTGATTTTGTTTGATTGTTTTGAACACTTATATTCTATAGCAACTTTTGTGGTGATGATTATGGATATGGATGTTTAAATCTTGATGTTTGTTTAATTTTTCAAGATTAACATGTTTTTCTATGGTTGCAGAATTGATACTATCTAGATCCTTAACAAATTGTTTTTATAAAATATCATGTATTGCCAAAGTGTTGTTTTGTAGGTTATACGTCTTTAAATCTACATGGAAGTTTTGTCACCATCAAAATTATGGGGAGATTGTTGGAGAAAACTCCTTTGATGTTTTGAAGCTGACAAAACTTATCTACTTTATGTTATGAAGATTTCCAGAATTCTATGTCAAAGTCTAAAGATTTCCAGACTTTTATGTCAAAGTCTATCTTACATCAAAGTTTTGCCCACTTTCGACAAATTCTAAACTGAACGCAAGTGAAGAACGAAGACTTATCCAGACTCGGGATTATCTTCCTCTCTTCAAAGTTTTGGTTCATACATAATATTTATGGCTTTTTGGTTGACAACAACACCTATGAGATTGGTTATATTTATTGAAATCAATTTAGATACATCAAATCTTTTCGGAAGACAAGTAAATTTGGAAAGAATCTACTTATGGAAACCAAGATCTTGATTGTATGGGCGAACAAGATTAATGAGCTTTTATCACAATCTTCCAACAGCTCGAGATCTCCTTGATTGATTTTGTCCAACGGGTTGATTGGAAGAATTCATTTTGAAAGTGTCTATAGTGGAGAAGACATGAAGCAGTATTTAAGAAGACCTCTCTAGTTGTTCGAAAGAGTGCGTGAAACAGAATTTCCAAAGTCTAAAGTTTGCCATTCTCTTGTTAATTCTTACACTGAGCTCAAAATTATACTCAAAAGAGATAGAGACTTATAGTGTGACTTCGTGAGAGAGCAGTAGATACTCTTCACTATGAAGTCAAGATTACAAGTTTGTAAATTCTCTTTTGATTCATAGTGGAAACCAGCCAGGAGGCTGTCAATGTGTGAGAGTAAGCGTAGGCTTGATCTAAGCCGAACCACTATAAATTTTGTGTTCTTATTCTCTTCTCCGAACTCCTTTATTTTGTTCGTAGTTCTTTTTAACTGCTAAAGCCTGAACTCGCTCAAAGTTTGTTGTACTTCAAACTCTGTGTCAAAAGCAAAATATTTCTACTGTTCTTTGCAAAAAATTGTCTTTACATCTATTCACCCCTCTCTAGGTGTTCATACTAGCAATTGATGCCTATACTCTCCTTTACCAGCATCCTGAACTCGGTACTCTTCATCTGGGGCATCAGCTTAATCAGATTGAAGAAGTGCTTGAACAACCATGCACTTATTACCATTTTTTTTTTCAAAATTAATGGAACAAGTATATTCCTCTTGGCAGGCTCTAATCTGGAAGGATCTACTTCTCCTAACAAATGCACCGTAGATCTTCCATAAACAATTTTGCTGTGAACACCTAACTCTTACAAAGATCTTAGTGTTTCTAATGAAGTTAATATTCCTTTGTGCAGTAGTGGAGTTCTTCAGTATAGCTTCCCGAAATTGTTTCGTATCTTGAAATTTCATACCTACTGATAAAGTAGGAGAGGCAATGGATGGATCATAAGAAGGAAACTCACTTTTCCTTCTATGCATAGCTCATTGATCTTCTTCAAGCTCATTTTGGGAAGTAGCATTCTTGATGCTTTCTTCATAATCAGTCTCCTCACCAGCAACACCAATATCTACAAGGCCTTCGGTTCTATTTGGAACTTCATCAGTTACTTGCAAAGCTACAAACCTATCTAACAAAAAATCCCTTTGACTTTTCCTTGGCTGTACAAGCTTTCCGTCGTTGTCATCACTTATGAAATTTTCAACAAGCAACCTTTTATTGTCATCATCACTGGATTCAGTTATTTCACAATCTAATCCAATGATTGTGACATCACCTATGTCATCATCACTTTGGTGAATTGCATCTGTGCTCCTCTCTTCTCCATCTTGTATATCCCGCTCTCCTTCATCCCTAACCTCAGTACTACCTTAAATACCATCCCCCCCTTGTCCTACTCGGGCGCTCTCTCTATCATCATCTTCGTCATCACTATCACTATCCTACTCAATGTATACTTTTACCTCTTCGCCATAAAGATAATGGTATAGGACATTCCTAAAAATATTATCATATTCTAAGCTTCTCAAACCATCTCTTAATTCTTTCTTAGGAACACAATACAACAATTTATGTACTTTATAATACAAATAGGTCACTATATCCTTAACAAATCCTATATAAGATGCCTTATTTATTTTGACAAAAATGATGTCCTCATTTCCATCTTCATACTCCCACTCATCCTCCCCAATCACAAAATCTCCACTGTAGCAAACCATGATAGCAACATAATCTTTGTTATAAGCCATTTCTATACCAAAAAAATAAAATAATAATTACATTTTGGGACCACATCCACAAAGAACAACAGATAGTTGCACATGGAAGTCCCCCCCACTCTCATGGACTTTATTAAAAAAAAAGGGAAGAGGGAAGAGATGCACATGGCCATTTACTAGAAAAATACTCTCCACGACAAAAAGAGGTCCTCACACTAACAATATGCCCCAACATGACAGCCACTTTGATTATTAGCCTTCCCTTAAAATATTAACCAAAAAACAGAGGTCTCCACGACAAGCACAGGTCCCCACTACACCCATTTCAACACTTCGATTTAAAAAAAGTGACCAGATTTCCCCATGACAACCATTCCAAGTAGTCAAAATTGTCATTGCACATCACATTTCACATATGACCCCTAAAAATCGTCCTCGCACATCATAATACCACATCCATGCTCTAAACACACATCACAGTAGCATCGCTCTAAGTCACACATCACAATAACACCACATCTTCGAGGTTCAGCCCTAGTTTTCCACTCATCGAACCCTACATTTTAAAGCCAAGCCCTAAATTGCCAATCTGAACCTCCATTAGGGTTCTAGCACAGTTCTGACCCCTAAATTGCACATTAAAGTATCATCCGAGCTCGATATTTCTTGGCTGACCTCCAAATTTCCCTGCCAAGCCCCAAATTTCCCATCGGAGCCCTAATAAATGAGTTTGAGCCTTAATTTCATCACATGGGAAGGGGAGAAGGGGCCAAACCTAGATGAGCGACGATGGCGAGCGACGATAACGACTAACGATGGCAACCGATGACAGTGATCGACGACGACGAGCAATGACCACGTCTGGGCTTGAATGGTGATGGATAGAAAGGCCTCAGATCTAGTGTGAACGCGAGTGAATGGAGAGGAATGACGATGAACAAGTCTGTTTCAGCCAAAATAACCTAAATAACGTTGTTTAGCACTAAGGAAAAACAACGTCAGTTAGGTTGGCTAGGCCAGCGAGGATGGACGACGTCGTTTTTGTCATCCATGCGTGCCTTTTTTTTTTTTTTTTTTTAATATTTGCCACCTCGTAAAAGATGTCACCGGAAAAAACCACGTATGCAATTTGGCCAGATTTTCTTGTCGTTGGCACTTAACTGTTCCATTTTGCTCTAATTTTGATACTTAAGTGTCACTTTCTTAACTTTTGGCACTTAAGTGTCACTTCATGCGAAGTTTTGGCACTCCAGGTGTCCCGGTGTCCTTGGCCATATATGACATTAAATCTCCCCTTGATTCAATCGCCCAAACAACTAAAGCTGGGTTTCCATAACTAAAGTTTCTCGTTTGGAAAGAATATCTTGTATTTGAATGATTGTCAATCAAATTACGAATCCTCACTTTGAGTGGATTTTGTTGAAACTCAATCTTTCAGGATTGAAAGACAATCAAAACCTTTAAGGAAAGAAATCCTTGCCAGATCATTAACTGTTGTGTATATATAAACGTTGTCGTCTTAGTTCAAATAGACTTCTCGATCAGATGATACTGTCCAAGTTTGAATACTTCATGAGTCTGCGTACACTTCTCATAGAGTTTGAAGATGCTAAGTGTCTTAACAATACCCGTGTGAAAACTTTGCTCTTATCTTCATATTACCCTAATGATATTCATTATATATATTAATAATGTCCTTGACGAAAATATTCATAACTTTAGACACAATTTTTAGATGATAGAGTATGAACATCATTTCTTCAAGAATATCACCTAGAAATACTTTCGTTAGATTCATCAAACACTTATGAAAGGTTTTGTCAATCTTCAAAATAAATTAGGGAGTTTTCTCAACATTCTTTTACTAACTCTGTGGCTTTCTCTTTGCTTTTCTGCTTTGTCGACATATTCTTGGCCTTACTAGAAAAAGCACTCTTAAAGAATGATGTCTCTCTTATTGAAGATTTGGTCGATAAATCCTTGCCATGCTTTAATTGTTCTCAATTGTTGAATCAATTTGACTTATCGATTCTTAAAACCAATGATGAGATTTGATAAATAATTTTAGGTATATATTGCAATTATCCTTAAAAATGAGAAATTGCCCTATTGAATTAAGAAACTCAAGTCTATGATTGGGATTAGAGGTCAAAATAAGAGAGGAATTGAGTTAAGGTGCAGATGAATGTATACGCACCCTATTGTCATTAGTATCGCATGTTCTTTCAGTTATAATTTTTTTGAATCGGAGTGATTTGATGTGTAAATTATATGAATCCGTAATTATCACGTTGTTGGTAGATATGATGCATTGATCTCTGTCTCTTGGCTCGGCAATGGATTCTCTTTGTTATTGATGGAATAGGGAAATAAAAGAAAAAAAAGTAGACAAAAAGAAATTTGGGCTATTCGTTCCACAAGTTTTGGACCATAAATCGGGCCGTGAGTTGGGCTCGTGGGCTGGCCTAAACAAAATGAGACCAAACGGGGCTTGAACAATGGCCCAATAGAAATAGGAGTTTGAAGAACGGGGAGGAGTCTTCCTGAAACAAATGGAGGAGGACTTATTCCGTTACATGGAGTAATCTGTGCCCAGCTAAGATCTGACCATGTATAAATTTGAATTCTATTTACAGAATCATTGGATTGCCATATTACACTACACATATAACCGGCTATCCACGCTCTATATGGTAAACGCTCACAAAACTGCTCCTGTGGCTAACATTCTTTTGAGGTGGACTTCACATCGATTAACTCTAGACCTATCAAATGGGTAGATCGGGTTGGATATGGGTCGGGTCCTAAATGGTCCAATCTAAATTGACCCATTAACCCGTTTATGACATATTATTAACAATGTAAATTTATTGACTAATAACCAATCTATACTTCACCTAACCCATATTGTAAACACTTTATATTTAATCAAATCTAGAATAACTTGTTTCTCATGCTATTTTAAAAAAATAAAAATAAAAATTACAATAAAAATACTTAGAAGGAGTGCACAGAGAATCAAATCAGATTTTCTGTACTAAGTGAAAAATATCTTCTAATTCATTTTCAAGTATCAATCAATCACTGAAAAATATTGTCATTTTCAAAAATACCACATTTTTCATGAAATAAATGGAGCCTCAATTTTTTTTTATATAAAAAAGTATTAAATTTATCCATTAAATTTGTAATTTTATGGAAGTGTTTTAAATATATATTTTAAAAAATAATTTTTAATTATTTTAATTATTCTTTCTTTTCTCTTTCCTCCTTCTCCCGGTCGCCAACCACAATAGCTATGGTCGGAAACAGGTGAGCTCAAGCATTGCCAGCCTTGGGTGAGGCTCCACCTCGCTAGATCCAATGAGGTCGAGCTCACCTCGACACTAACAAGCTTGAATCTTGCTAGATCGGTGAGGCTCAAGCCTCGGCCTTGCTTGATTGGTGAGCTCGAGGCTAGCCAATGCAATTAGCCACCACCGATCAGGGTTGGCCATTGGAATTCATAGGGGAAAAAAGTAAAAGAAAGAAAGAAAAAAAAAAAAATAAAAATCATTAAAAATCAATTTTTAAAAAAAATAAAAATTATAAAAACTATTAAAGAGGATGATATCCCATTAATGGGTTGACTCAACTAATAACCTGTATAAGTTAAATGGATTGTAAATGGGTTTAAAGGCAAATTGGTCATACACAATTATTCATCCCCAGTCATATACGGCGGATTCAACCAGAATTTCTATTGGGGTCTCTTCATGTGTTTTTCAGCCCTCTTTTATTGTCCCGGCTGCGGTCATACACATTCACCAGACCCGTGGACAAGATGGCATTTCCTTTTTTTCAATATTGGCGAGTGCATGGAGGATCACTCACTTTCCATATCCCCAGTTCTGACAATCCTTTAAAATACCAAAGGACTTCGTTGCGTCCACTCCTAAACCTACTTCCATAACGCAATAGTCTGCAACAATCAATTGCACTGCTATACCTATGTTTGTCTTCGGCACAGTTTCAAAAAGAAGAAATGTCATCGTCTGTTGCTAAAGAAAAGTCACATATTTCGCTCTCGATGGTATTTATTGAGTGAACAAAAGTCTACAGGCACAACTCGGCGTCAATAGATTCAGTTACGTATTCATCTCGTCGAATCCAAAGATTGCCTCCTTGAAATATAAGTAGCCATGGAGCTCATAAGAAACCAAGCTATCTTACAAAGAAGAGGGTACGTGAAAAAAGGAGGAGTAAAAATGACAGCCAAGAATTTGAGTTCGTCTAATTGGGGTGTGAAACTTTTGCGCTTTTTCATGGTTGCGATCCTTCACTTAATCATCGTCTCTGCAGCAAGCCTAGGACAAACCCCGAGCAATTGTGGGCTGGGTGAGTTGCTCATTCTCTTTAATTTCTTCGTGTTATGAAAAAGGATTAATCTCATGTAATCATCATCTATGCATCTCATTTTGCATGGTCGATACGGGTAGCGTAAGCAGAGTTTTACGTATCTCGCATCTATCACCTATGATATACTACCAAATATCAGGCAAAATAGTAATTTGAGACGATCAATATGACTAATCATCTTGTCCCAAAGCACAGGTCATGCATCCGGAAGTTAAGTGAAATCTTCATCATATTTCCGAAAAAATCTTAAAATCATTCTTTTAAATATCCCAACGCACTCTATTTCTTTCTTTAAACCGTAAATCTTCATTTTGCACTCGCAAGATGTCTAATTCGTGGGCAAATTTTGCTGGTAATCCGTAAGCGTTTCTCTTGCGGTTTCGACAATGTATACCAATGCATCCAAATAGTTCTTCATTTACAATGGTTTGCATGTGGAGCAGATCCGAGCAACCCAGGCCCGTCCCCCGGATGTAAATGTATGTTCACTAACATATGCTCCATATTCAATTGAGATTATATCATGATCCAAGTTCAAAAAGACTATTCATTATTGTGAGGATTTAGGAGACCGCAGTTAACTATTCTAAAAATTTCATGAATTCAAATCTTTGTAGATCTCTATTTATCTCTTCAGTGAAATATTTTAATGCTTAGTACTAAACAAAAGATTAGATTAAGCGTGATGGGAAATAATAAAATATTTATAAACTAGACTATATCTTTATCTAATAACTTAAGTATTTTGAGCATTTGGTAGTGGTCTTATAAATTCTGAAAACTACAATTGTTAAAAAAAATTTATCACTGCAGGAGGTACTTGTACTCGAAGAATGGAGCGATCGGCTTCGAGTATCTTGCTCCAAGGAAAAGTAGACGTTCTGAAATTTGTATTCCTTTTTACATTTTTCTTTTCCATTTTGCCATTTGGAAGATGGCGAAGTGCCGAATCCATCATGTTTTTTTATATGAAGTCACCGCACAAAAGTTATTGTACTTTACATATCATGCTTGGTCGTAAACTGGTGGGTTGGAATAAAGCTTGTCAGCGATGGAAGAGTTCTGAGTGCATGTTTTCTTTATGATTGATGTCGTACTCAAGACGTTGTATCGAAATAAACAAAATCATTACGTAACAGTGACTATCTATTAGCAAAGCGAAGGGACGAACTAAACGTGAATACGAGGAATTGGTTCTCTTCATGTTCGCTTGAGTAAAAGCGACGGAAAATCCTCCACAGTTTTCTCAGCAATGGTTCTGGAGATCGAATGACTACACTCCTCGCTGAGTGAGTGACATTGGGAATAATTTGACTTTAAACCGTTTGTCACGACCTAACCTCGGTGTCCCACTTAGGGTTTGGCTAATGGACTACAAAGTCTAAACTTAGCTCAGATTCTCCCAAGCCCATATTAATTTGTAACTTAGGTTCAAGTTTTTAAGTTAATTTTATCTATGAGTTGTTACTAATCAATTTATGGTAGGTCAATTAGACATCTAAGTAAAATAACGGGAGAATTATTTTACTCCTACGAACAAAAAAAATTGGGTACGGGGACTTGGTTACACTAGATTTCTCTAATGTCCTTTTGGTATCATTTTTTATTTTCAAAAATATCTTTCCAGGCAGTTTGGATTGATTTTAGCCTAAATCACTATCATGTAATTAGGTGATCACATGAATGTTCAACCATTATTAAACACTCAATGAATCAAATAAATTGCACCAAAAGAATTAAACACACAAAGCAAGCAATTACTTTTTGGGTTTTCTCTTATCCTGAAATTAGAACTTTACTATATAGCGTGCACTTTAACTACATGACCTAACTCTATTGATAAGCAATTTCTAATTAAATGAACTTAACATGCAAACTATTTGACCTACACCTAATATTTTTTGTATTTTTTATTAAAAATCGTAATAAAAAAGAACTTAATTAAACTATCTAAAATGAATAGTTTTCTAATCTATTTTATAGATTAATTTGACTTAAACCCTATCATATCTCGGAAAACTATTTTAAAACTATGAGATTATCTAAATATGCGGGTGTTATCTAAGACCCTATCTATAAAAAAAAAAAATGTTACTTAGAATCTATTCTAATCTAATTAGAATTATCTAAACATGCAATTTTATTCAAACTAGGCAATGTTATCAAGAAATCCTATATATCCTAACGTGCAATTTAAAAAAATGCAATCCTAACCTAGGAAACCATCCTATCCGATACATAATTTGATTTTTTTTGTATTTTCCAAAACAAGCAATTTCCAAATAAGCATTATATCCAATCCACTCGGGATATTCATCAAATAAAGGGTTAAAATAATTGAAAAATAATCCATTATCTCACGGATTAAATTAACAATTATTCTAACCCTAAACATCACAACAATCAAGAAAAATCAAAATAATTAAAAATTGATTCGAAGTCTCACGGATCAAATTAATAATTATTATGATTATAAAGCCAAAATATCATCAAAATCAACATAAAAAAAAAAAAAGAAGAAATGATCCGAAATCTTACGGATCAAATTAGTAATTATAGTGATTCTTACAAATAATATCCTATTAGATAGTGCCCAAAGCCTCGATGGAATCACTATTAACATCAAATATTCCAATTTATGCAATAATATTGAGATGAAATTTAGTTCGAGACAATTACCTTGTTTGGATTTTTTATTCCCAAAACGGGACCAGCGCCAAGGATTCGCGAACAGCAATTTGCGCCAGAATAGACTTAGCAGCAGCACTTTCACAACCAATGAACCTACAAAATTACAAAGCTTGCGGAGTCGACTCGGTTCGGACACAAGCGAGAGCGGCAGTCGGCTTTGGGGTTTCGGACGGTAGTAATTCTTGGTGTGGCCTTCTCGGATCGATGCTGGAAACTGACAACAGCAAAAGTGAACTTTTGTCTGCTTCCTTCCACAGGTTACTCTTCAGTTTAGTCTTTCTTACGTCAATTGTAGCCCCCTGGCGCCCATGCAAGCGATCGTTGGGATTGTTATATCGGCTAGTTGGAATTTGTTGGGTCCACAGCACGATCGTTGCGGACGGTAGGGACGCAAAAGCAGCTCCCGGTCAGGCTCGTCGCGGCTTTGTGGAGGCAGCTCAGGCGCAGCAACTCAGGAGGACGGGCTGGTGGATTTGGTGGGACAGCAAGCAGCAGTAACGCCGCCCGTGGTTGGGCCCGTCGTGGAGCAGCAAGAAGGACGCTTGGACAAAATGGTAAATTAAAAAGATCCATATGTCTCTTCTCAATTTAAATCCTACAATAACAAAAATTACTCAAGTTCCTTTCCTTATTCATTTCTTTTGCATATTTTACACCGGTTAATTTCCTAAAAAGACCCCAATTTTAGGTCCAATCCAATTATGCTATGATTTTTTTGGTCTACAAGAAATACTCAATTTTCACTCTAGTCTAAAAAATGCTCACCCTTCCAAAAATCAACATTAATTTCTTTAAAATTATCAATATTATGAGGCTACTATCATTCTATCAAAGGTGAGGATTTTAATGAAGACACAGGTTTTAACAACGAATCTTTAAATGCCGTTGATGTTATAATTTTGAAGAAACTACCAGTGATTTTGATTTTTTGATGAGTGGGCAAATTTAAGATTATAATGAAAGGTTGAATTTATTTAGATAAAACAAATTTTGGGAAAGAACTATGATTAAACCTAAAATTTAGGGATTTTTCTTTTTAAGAACTAGACCTATTCTACGCACGCGATTTCTTTTTTCTCTTATAAAAAGCAAGGAAAAAAAAAGCATAGGATATTCCAATTAGAAAAAGTGACTTTAGAACTCTCCTCCATCTTTCGTAGTGTGATGTGATCGAGAACAGCACTAAATCAGGAACTGATGCCTATGATGATGTGAAATTTATTATTGAAATGACCGAAAACAATGGGATGACGTAAGGATCGCGCAATGTGAACTCGGACAAGTTTTCTCGACAGGAAACCGTGCCTCACCTAACTTCTACCGGTGAAGAGGAAAAGGCTTGTCTGAGGCAAAGTCAAAAGCACCAATCTGATCGACCTTTCCCGTAAGGCTTAGCAAAGACCATTTTGTAGTATTAACTTTTTCCCTTGCCGCCCTTGGATTCTTGCAAGAGGAGTAAAAGGCGATTGTGCTAGATTTTCCAAAGCCTGCGCTGTAACTGTATTGAAACTCATGTAAAACGTTTGGTCAATGTGATTTAGCCATGAAACTTTTATCAAATGGTAACCAGATCCTTCGGTTAGTGTCGGGTTAGCAAAATTCAAGCGGAAAAACCTATGTGTTGTTACTGTGTGGTAGCATACGGCGCTCTCGGTTTGTTGCCTATTGAAATATGTTGATTTTTTAAGGAAATTTTTTGTTGAATATTTGCAAAAATAGTAGGACCACACTATTGAAGTCAATAGGTTTCGATTGGATTGTGCTTTGGCTAAAAAAAAAGAAAAACAAAATGCTGGGGTTCACCCTTTTCACGTGGATATGGGAGGTGGGAGGTTTGAATTCCTACATTCTTGAAAGGATTGATGCGTGGATGATTTAACTTCATATGTGAATTTGAACTTCCATGTCCTACAAGAAAATAATACAAAAATCTGAGACAGAGAGTTTAGAATAGGAGTAAAATAGAATTACAAAAAGAAAAAAAAAAAAGTTGTATTTTGGCCATTACGACTTTTATATTAATTATCACAAGAGATCAAAATCTTGTCCATTGAGAGGAAAATTGACGCATCTTCATTTTTTCCCCTTTGTACCAATTTACCTTCTACAAGACAGGTTGCTTATTTATACCTCTGCTAAGCCTGTCCGACTCACCTAGATGATGCTGTAGCCTCTCATTGTTTGCAATCATTTGCGCATTTAAAGGCTGTAACTTGAAACATTAAAAAGAAAATCGCGATCCTTTTCCAAACGGGTTCTACTTCTTTTTTTTCATCCCTCGCTGGAGGAAACTTCTTCCTACCGCATCTTTGATCGGCAAGTTTCAACTTATATCTTGATTCTACGGATTTCGAAGAGTATAGATTGAGTTTGAAGAGATGACGAAGTATGAAGAATTTGAAGGCACTTGTGACGGTGTCACAAAAAATACTTTGAGTAGCACTCACTAAGCCTTACAAGGCATTGATTTCTTTTCCAATTAATTTTTTATTTGATCCTATCCTATATCTATTTTATAAGCCTATTAAAATGCCAGATAAAATCTAGGAAAAATGGTGGAACTAGGTGACTAGCCAAGCAAGTACTTCGCTCGATCTTTCTTGTGATTAAGCCGGCAATTGGAATTTTATGAATCGGATGCTTGATAGTCGCATTGCGCCAAAAGTTAGCCATTTGCAATGTGTCTAACGACTAGTTTGGCTTGGGTTTAGTATTACTAAGACGTCTAAGATCATTGGAGGAATTAGAAAATTGTCCAAATAGTCTTAAACCTATTGAATCTTTACTAATTCAATTCTAACAGTTAAATTTTGACAATTGAGTTCATTTGATCAATTTTGGCTAGAAATTGTTAGTATACACAATGGCTATTGTGCATGGCATGACCATGCCAATGTGAACAATTTTAAATAATATATATATTTTTAATTTTTTATCAATTATTTTATTTTATTTTTATTTTTCTCTCTTTTTTTTACTTGTGGTCGACGAGAATATAGGCAAGGCCATCATGACCACCATGGCCATGAACCTATAGTTCAAGTAGCCATGGCAATTGCAAGCTTGAGATTTGGCTAGCTCGAGCTTGAACAACCATAGTTGTTGTTGGGAGTAGCCTAACATGTTCGGGAGTCAATTTGGAATATCCCGAAGATTGCTCATCAAGATTGCATAATAGGAAGGGAGTCTTATTATGATAGGACACTGATAAGGAAGAAATCTAAATAAGAATTACTCTTATTTAGAAAGAATACCATGATATAATTCTGGTGACTACCTAAACTAGAGAAATTCAATAAATTGGGAAAATTTATAATTGGCAGATGATTACCAATTAGGTAGGATTCCTAATTTGGGTGGAGATCTACCACTATAAATAGAAGGATTGGATGGACACTTAAAGTGTACCAAAAAAATACTCCAGAGAGATCACAAGAGTGTTCAACAATGTGAGTAAAAATGAGAGTTCTTAAGAGTTTTTCAAAAGAGGATTTATTTTGTGGCAGTTGTGAGGATTTAATGTGAGATAAATATCGTTAGAGTGTTAATTGTAATCCTTTAATTATAGTGGAGAGTTCTTGGATTAGCGTCCCGTGGCTTTTCCTATATTGGGTTTTCCACGTAAAAAATTTCTGGTATGTCATTCTTCTTTTTTGTCATCTGCTATGTTATTTACGTTCCACATATTGTGCAATTTTGACAGTTAGAATTCCACTACGATCGATTGCAATCCGACTTAATTTACAACAAGTGGTATCAGAGCCAAGTTGTAAAAGATGTCAAAACACAAGGTCAACATGATATTATGCTAACTAGGGGTGAGCATCGATCTAGGGTCAACCCTGGACCGACCCTGGACCGGCCCAACCTTGCTGGTCCTGGTCCGGCTCCCAAGGAGACTGTGTCAGTCCTTGGTCCTAGAATTCCTAGACCAGCATTGTGCGGGTCGATCCTCGGTCCTGAGAGTTCCGGGTCGGTCCAACTTGAACCAACCCTGACTATATATATATATATTATTTTATATAGAGAAAACCTGAAAATAAACGCAATCAATAACATTAAACAGCTCTTTAATGAGGAGTTCAAGTAATTTTACATTGTTCTTTAATAACTTAGGTTTTTAATGTCTTTTACAGCGTCGATAGTCATAATTTACGAAGGAGGAAAATGTTTTTGTGAGGAGTCCTCATGGCATCCAAAAAGGCACCTTATGGCATCCTCCTCTAGTATTCGTTCTTTTCTGGCTTATTTGTCCTCTTAGTATTCAATTTGTTAAAATCGAAAAAAAAAAAACAACTTCTCCACTCGCCACTCGACACTCGCCTTGCTTGCTTTGGGTCACTCGTGCCGCTCGCTTGGCTTGTTGCTTCTCGCTCAACATTCAATATTCATTCTATTCGACGCTCACCCTACTTGACCCTCACCCCTTGCCTTTCTTAGTTGACCTTACTCATCATCGACCCTATTGGGTCAGTACGATCCTCAATTGCTCTTTCAAGGAGTACAAAAAATGAAATAAAAAATTATTGGTTAATCCTGGGTTGACCTTGAAATCGGACCGAACCCATTGGCTCAGTCCAGTCCTCAATTGCTTTTTTAAGGAATACAAAAAATGAAATAAAAAATTATCAGTTGGTCCCGAGTTGACCCTAGAACTGGATTGAACCCATTGGATCGGTCTGATCCTTGGTCCCAAGCTCAATAGGGTCGATCATCGGTCCCAAAAATTGAGGACCAGTACTGTGCGGGTTGGTCCTAGGGTTAGGGGCTGGACCGGCCCAACCCAGATCATGCTCACCCCTAATGCTAACGGCTACAAACTACGCAATATGGAGGTGTAAGATAGAGGATTATCTTTACATCAAAGACTTGCACAGGCCAATCAAGACAAAAATGCCCCCAAAGGGCATGGTAAAGACTCCGAGATTAGTTTCTAAATCGGCAAAAGTTGGAGAGGAAGAAGATGACTCCTCAAAAGCCCCGATAATAACGGTAGAAGAAAAGAAGGATGAGTAAGATGAGTGAACTATCCTCAACAAAATATGCATTGAGGAGGATGAGGAGGATGAATGGACTATCCTTAACAAAATATGCGTTGGTACCATTAGAAGGTGGCTCGATCAAAGTAGCTTTGAAAAGGCCAATCAAGACAAAAATGCCCCCAAAGGGCATGGTAAAGACTCCGAGATTAGCTTCTAAATCGGCAAAAGTTAGAGAGGAAGAAGATGGCTCCTCAAAATCCCCGATAATAGCAATAGAAGAAATGGAGGATGAGTAGGATGAGTGGACTATTCTCAACAAAATATGTGTTGGCACCATTAGAAGGTGGCTCAATCAAAGCAGCTTTCAAAACTTCACTCAAGAAGACAATGCTTATGACTTATGGAGAAATCTGGAGCGGATATATGTGAGGAATACATCTCAAAACATAGCAAGCCCAATAAAGAAGGTGTCGCATATAGAGTGCAAAGATGGAATGAGTGTCTCTAAACACATTGGCACTACGGGAGGTATGGTGAATCAAATCAATACAATGGAGAAGATGATAACTCTGAAATTGCATGCGCACTTTCTGACAGGTTCTATGCCAAAAAGCTAGGATATTTTAGATGTGTCTATTCACAATTCCCACCCAATGGAACATTGACCATAGAGTTAGTGAAGGACATATTGCTAAGTGAAAGAGCAAAGGTGCAAGGATAAGGGTTACTATAACCATGGTGAAAGAACTCCTGTTCTCAATGAATAAGAGAAGAAAGTAGATTGTGGGAGGAGAAAAAGCCGTGGACCTGAAGGTCATTCAACCTCATGGCCAAGGGTTGAGAAGAGAGCTTGTTTTTGAAAGAGCTAGTATGAGCACCTAGAGGGGGGTGAATAGGTGCAAAGGCAAATTTTGCGAAATATAGTATAAAAATTTTCCCTTTAACTAGAGTCTGGTTGACAATAGACTTTGCAGAAGGAATCAGACTTTAACAATTAAATAGAGTTACGAACAATGTAAAGACTTCAAGGAAGAGAATAAGAACACAAGGTTTATAGTGGTTCGACTTAATCCAAGCCTACGTCCACTCTCCCGCACTGACAGCCCACTGGCTGGATTTCACTATGAATCAAAAAGAGTCGTTACAGTATCACGTCCTTGAGTACAAGTTTATGCACAACAATTGAATCAACAAATAATAAGGAGTTTCAGACTTTGGAATTTCTCTATCTCGCACACCCTCAAATAACTAGAGAATCCTCTTTATATACTCCTCCATGCCGTCATAACCGTTGACACCTTCCAAAGCAGTTCTTCCAATCTACCCATTGGACATAATCAATTAGAGAGATCTCGAGTTACTTAAGGAATGTGAAGATAGCCCACCAATCCTGCTCGCCCATACAATCAGGATCTAGGTTGTCATAAGCAGAACCTTCCAAGTATACTTCGCCAATCAACAGATCCGAATTACTCAAATTATTTCCAATGCGAATAATAGATCTTTAGATGCTATCTC
This sequence comes from Eucalyptus victrix, assembly GCA_016097545.1. Taxonomy (NCBI): domain Eukaryota; kingdom Viridiplantae; phylum Streptophyta; class Magnoliopsida; order Myrtales; family Myrtaceae; genus Eucalyptus; species Eucalyptus victrix. The sequence continues at coordinate 25,915,529 of CM027840.1, read as the reverse complement.
CAGCCATGAGGTCTTCTCCAACCGTTAGAATCAAATCCTTAAAGAAATACTCGATTCTGGATAAGTCTTTTTCGACGGTCTAGAAACAATAAATGAGGGTAGACTTTAAATCTTGAGTCTGGCGGTCTGGCGGTCTTCAGACTTTGACGAAAGAGTCTGCAAGTCTTCAGACTAGACTGATGGAAACGTTTTGTCAGCTTCAAAACAAATAAGGAATTTTCTCCAACAATCTCCCAATTTTTTATGGTGACAAAACTTTCCTGCAAATTTGAATACGTTTAACCTGCAAGACAATACTCAAGCAAAGATATCTCATAAAAGATAAATGGGTTAGAATAGAGATAGTATCGAATTTGCATCCACAGGAAATGAGTTAGTCCTGTAAAAACAACTATCTTTGCCATGAGAATATCAACGATGCTTAAGATGCTGCAAGCATTAAGTAATCAAAACATAGCAGTCTAAACCATCAACCAAACATAGTCCAAGCCAGTCACAACCAAACAAAAGTAAAGTCAAAGTAAAGTTAAACAACAGTTGAAGTCAAATTTGCAAATTTGCACCACAACTTCTCCCCCTTTTTGTCAGCATTAAAAAGGTAGAGACGAAAAGAGAATGGTAATAAAATTAAGATGGCTTTGGAACACGAACAAGCTAAAAATCTCCCATTGACTTGACAATCTCCTTCAGCTTTCTCAAGTCTTCCTTCAGTTTGTCTACTTCCTCACCCTTGGCAATTGCTTGAATTTGAAGATTAAGGGCCTGAATTTGATGGTGCAAAGAAACTGAAAAGTCTTGACTGGCGTTCCGCATATTCTGAACTTCGCATCCCAAGGCATAAATCTGGCCTTGCATCTCCAAAAGAACATCAAGCAACCTTCAAAAGTCTGTTGTGTTGTCAGTTTGAGTGCTTGCTTTAGCATGGTCGGTTTGAGGAGTATTAGCAGATGATGGCATGTCAGTATGAGCACCCAAATTTGGAGATGAAACCTCATGACCTTCTTCAGGAAATTGAGAGGCATATACTTCTTCTGGATCAATAGGAGAATGACTAACGTCATCACTAGTAAAGGAAATTGAAGAAGTACCTCTTTTTTCAGCAACTCCCCCTGTTTCAGTGCCTTCGGGTGGAGAGAAGTACTCTTCATGCTCTATTTCGTCTTCAGTGACATTATGCTCTGGTTCTCCTCTTTCCTCTTCTTCTGCAGTTCTTTCTTCCTCTGTTACTTTCCTTATCGCTTCCCTTTCTTCACTTCTCTGCTCTGTATCGTCTCTGGCTTGATCTTCTCTCTCCTCTGTCTTTGGAACAAAACACTGAAGGTTTCTTAAGGCAAGAGCGGAAATGGTAACATCATCCTCATTATCTTCATCCTCCAAGATAAGTGCTCTCCTTTTCTTGGATAGAGCTATCATCGGCTCCTTGCCTTTCTGTTTTGCCGTCACAGAGTCTTGTCTCGTCTTGACAGAGGTTTTCTCCTTAAATTGCTCCAAAGCCTTGTTCAGCTCCTTCAGACGCATTTTGGAAACCATCTTCAGTCCCACCACCATTTGATCACACGTTCGAACACATAAGATTTTGGGAGGCTGAATATAAAAATGTCTGAATAACTGAGTAACAAGAGCTGAGTAAGGAAGTTGGCACTTGTCCTTCAACATCGATCTATACATATGAAACATGATAGTGTGTGGCAGAGAGCTCTTTTTGCCAGCATTGATAGCATACATCAGCTTTGCTTCTGAATTTGAAACATCAGTCTTTGAAGTCGATTTGGGTCTAAGACAATTGATCGCAATCTTGTGAAGCAAGACATTTGAGGCATTCATCCTCAAGTACGAAATTCGTCCTTCAGCTATTCCATCCCGAACAAGCTCTACAGTCGCACGACCAATAGACACACTAATTGATTGGAACACCCCTCTCTCCACTCCAATCACATCAGCCAGAGTGTCCATATCAACTACATAGTCCTGGTCTCTAACACTGAAAGAGAATCTATTCGCATCCAAAAAGCTTAGATTAGAATAGAAATACGTAGTAAGTTCTGGATGAGCCACTGTTGTCTCAAAACAAAATCGTTCAAGTTGAAACAAGGTGAATTTCTCTCGCAACTTCACATTCAGAGAATCAAGAAAATCAAAGTCTACACTTCTTGGGTTCATCACCCCTCTCTTCAGCAACTTAGAGTAAAGTCGCTTGTGTTCCTTAGAACGAAACAAATCTGTCCTTTTGCTTCGAATATTCGCCGCAACACCCATTCTAGGCTTAAAATGAGTGAACATCTTCTCATCATCATTTCCATCTGGTTGACTAAGTCCTCCAACACGTGGATTGCTTAGGATATTCGCAAAGGCTCTTTCTATTGAGCCTGCAGGAGCAACTCCCAAACGTTCCATCGTTCGCAAAAAGTGGGTTTCATTTCGATACCCTTTCTCTTTCAAAAATTCATCAATAAAGTTCAAGGGAGTGCCTCACTTCTTCAAGGCAGAGTAGAGTTTAAAGATAAAGGCAGGCTTTTGAGTTCTTACAGGTTCTGCATCTTCAATAATTTCTTCCTCCGCTTGTTGATGAACATCCTGTGGTCTAGCCCAAGGAGAATGACGTGGTTGAGAACGTTGTGGACTCTGTTGCTGTCTTGGAGATTCTTCTTCCTCTATAAGGTCAAAGTGCATAAGACCCTCACGCATATGTTGTGGTCCCCTGCTTGCAATCCTTGAAGACTTTCTTTGGAAAGACGTTCTCACAGTCTTTGAGAGATTCCAAACTCGATTCGCGAGAAAGATGAAAACTTTAAGAATTAAACTAGGGAGTAAAAGTAAGAAGGTGATGTTCTGAGCTTTTAGGGTTTGTGAGTAAAACAAAAGAAGACAAACAGTATATAAAGCAATCGAAACGGGGTATACGGATTGCCGTACAAGGAAAAATAGAAAATGCCTTTTAAAAAATAACTGCCTTTTTGAAAATAGATAACTATCAAAAATAACTTCTTTTTCAAAAATGAATGATTGCTATAATTACAAAATTTGGAAACATAACATCAATCAATTGCATATTAATAGGCATTCGTACCTTTTCGAGATTTTATCCAAACGATAAGTATCTAAAATCATAATAACTTACAGTCGTGATTCTTGATCTTCTAAGTCTGAGTATCTCTAGACTTTTATCCCTAAGTCTGAACCTCTTCAGACTTTAAGATATTAAGTCTGGAACGAATAGACTTAAATTGACTTTTCTCCAAAGGTTTTGTAAATATGTCCGCCAGCTGATTTTTTGAGTCAATGAATTGAATCAAGACTTCTCCATTTTGAACATGATCTCTAATAAAGTGATGTCGAATTTCTATGTACTTTGCTCCTGAATGAAGAATTAGATTCTTGGTGTTGTCATATTTGATCTCAGTACATGAGTCTTCGATTCCAAAGTCTCTTAATTGTTGCTTTATCCATAAGATTTGAGAACAACAGCTTCCAAGAGCCACATACTCTGCTTCTGCTGTTCAAAGAGTTACAGTACTTTGCTTCCTTGAAAACCAAGATATTGTCCTGTTACGAAGCAATTGACAAGTGCCCGAAGTGCTCTTTCTATCAACTTTGCATCCTGCTAGATCTGCATCTGAGTATCCAAGGAGAGTAAAGTCTCCTTCTTTAGGATACCAGAGACCCAAATTAGAGGTTGGTGCAACGTATTTGATAATGCGTTTTGCAGCGCTTAGATGAGATTCCTTGGGATCTGATTGAAATCTGGTACAAATGCAAACACTAAATAAAATGTCAGGTCTAGAAGTAGTAAGATAAAGAAGTGAACCAATGATACTCCTATACAGCTTCTGGTCAACTTTCTTTCCTCCTTCATCTTTGTCCAGCTTTGAGGAACTTGACATTGGTATATCAATATTTTTGCAATTTTCCAAACCGAACTTTTTAACAATTTCTTTAGCATATTTTTCTTGGTGAATGAAGATCCCTCCCTTTAATTGTTTTACTTGAAGTCCGAGAAAGAAGGATAGTTCACCCATCATGCTCATCTCAAATTCATCCTGCATAGACTTAGAGATTTCTTGCACATATTTTCGTTAGGTGATCCAAAAATAATGTCATCAAAATAGATTTGAACAAGTAAGAAATCTTTACTTTCTCTTTTGATAAATAAAGTAGTATCTACTTTACCTTTAACAAAGCCATTTTGGATTAAAAACTTACTTAACCTGTCGTACCAAGCTCGAGGTGCTTGCTTTAAACCATATAAAATCTTTTTCAGTCTGAATACAGAGTCTGGTTTCCTTGGGTCTTCAAAACTGGGAGGTTGTTCCACATAGACTTCCTCTTGGATAAATCCATTTAGGAATGCACTTTTGACGTCCATTTGGAATAACCTGAAATTCTTATAACAAGCAAAAGCAAGTAGTAATCTAATTTCTTCTAACCTTGCTACTAGTGCGTAAGTCTCATCATAGTCTATCCCTTATTCTTGCGTATATCCTTTGGCTACGAGTCTTGCTTTGTTCCTTATAACTTTTCCTTTTTCATCCATCTTGTTCCTGAAAACCCATTTAGCTCCAATAATAGATTTATATTTTGGTTTAGGAGTCAGTTCCCAAACATCGTTAATTCTGAACTACCTGAGTTTTTCTTGCATAGCTTCAATCTAGCTTTCATCGAGATAAAGCTTCCTCTATGATTTTGGGTTCTATTTCATAAATAAGAGCCACGGTGCTAGACTCTTCATGCCTTTTGGATCTTGTACGAATCCCTTCACCAATGTCACCAATAATGAGTTCTTTGGGATGATTGGACTTGTGCTTCCGTTGCTGGTTGGTCGACAAACTGATCTTTTTCTTCATTTGATTTTTCAACAATCGTTCGTTGTTGACCTTCCGAAATCGAGCTGCCTTTGGAAATTTAGATTTTGGAGAGTCTGGAGCAGGTTCAGATTTTTCAAGTTGAGACTGGATCAATTGATTTTGTAAAGGATCTTGAAATTTGACATCCATCAATTCCTCCACCGATTGAGTTTTTTTTTTTTGTTGTAAACTCGTAAGCTTTCTTTGGTGGTTGAATATCTAAGGAATATGCCTTTGTCTGATTTTTCTTCAAACTTACCAATTCGATCATTTGCATTTTTCAATATAAAACATTTGCAACCAAACACATGAAAATAGGAAACAATTGGCTTCTTTCCTTTGAACAACTCATAGGGAGTTTTCTCTAGAATAGGCCATAAGAAGACTCTATTAATAATATAACATGCTGTAGAAACTGCTTCAGCCCAAAAACGAGAAGAAATGTTGCTTTCAATTAAAAGTGTTCTAGCCATTTCTTGCAATGATATATTCTTCATTTCCACAACTCCATTCTGTTCTGGAGTGTATGGAGAGGAGAATACATGCTGAAAACCAGATTCATCACAAAATTTAGCAAAGTCTTGATTTTCAAACTCACCTCCATGGTCTGTTCGTATGTTTGAAATAACATACCCTTTCTCATTATGTACTTTCTTAGCAAACTTTATGAAATAAGAAAAGGTTTCAGACTTACTTGCCAAGAAATATATCTAGGTAAATCGTGAATAATCATCCACTATTACTAGGCAATATTTCTTTCCACCAATGCTCTGAGTCCTAGTTGGTCTGAAAAGGTCCATATGTAGTAGCTGTAGTACACGATTAGTGGAAACTTGATTTATTTGTTTAAATGAACTTCTACCAATTTTCCCAACACACATGGTATGCATAATTCAGATTTTTGGTATGTCAGGTTGGGTAGTCCACGAACAAGCTTCTTTGCTGAGATCTTGGCTATTTGCTTCATGTTGATGTGGCCAAGTTTTCTATACCAGAAATTAGCTTCCTCTTGAATTGAAATTAGACATTGAGATTTTTCTGGTTTGATATCCAAGAGGTAGATATTCCTATGTCTTCGCCCCGTGAAAGTCTGAGATGAGTCTTTACTGGTTCCTAAACATATTCCCTCTTGAAAGTTGATTTTGAAACCTGTGTCGCACAGTTGGCTGATACTCAACAAGTTGTAGTTGAGTCATTCCACTAAGGAAACATTGTTAACTGTGAGACTCCCAATTTTTACTGTTCCGCATCCGACAATTCTGCCTTTGCTATTACCACCAAAAGAAACTTTTCCACCATTAACTTGTATAAACTTTATGAAACAACTTGAGTCTCCTGTCATATGTCTTGAGCATCCACTATCTAAGTATCATTTGACCTTTTTCTTGATAGTGACTTGCATTTAAAAAAGAAACTCAAGCTTTCTTTGGTACCCATACTTTCTTGGGTCCAATGGAGCTAGTGCAATATATGGTCTTTGCCCAAACCTTCTTAACAGGTTTCCAAACCATAGGACATTCTTTCTCAAAATATTTTGAGCTGTTGCACTTAGAACATTTAAGAGCACTACGGCCAACAGGTTTTACAAAAACTTTTTGAAAATGTTTTATATAAAAGTCTTTTGTAGGTCTTTGTTTGATCATATCCTTTACTTTTGGAAAATCAATTAGAGGAATGGTTTCAACAGTCATTCCCAAGCCTGATTTGTTAAAATAAGGTCTTTGAACCGAGAGAATCTTTTCCAATTTCTCGAGATCCTATAGAAGATCTTTTTGAAAAGCTTGAAATATTATTTTTCAAAAGTGTATTTTCTTTTGAAAGAGAATCTGCATTTTCTTTCAGAGTAATAAAACTTTTATTTAATTTTTGAACTTTTCTTTCCAAACAATCTCCTGTTGCTTCAATGCAGAATTTTCCATTTTTAGTTCAGAAATCCTCTTGAGAGAGGTTTTAAGACTAAGACACAGTTCATCAATATATTTAGAGACTTTAGTAGGAATTTTTAAATTACTTACCTCGATTTCACTGTCTGAGTCTGAATCTGATTCTGATTGTATCATTAGACAAATATTGGCATAATCATCATCACTCTCTTCGCATTCAGTATCACTCCAAGTTTTTGCTTTGAGAGCCTTTCTGTACTTCTCAGTTTTTCCTTCAGTAAGGGACAGTTGGGTCTGATGTGTCCCTTTTTCTTGCATTCAAAACAAATCACATCTTTATTGGATTCATCATCCTCAGCTGATTTATTTTGAACCTTTTGAGAACTTTGTTTCTTCCAATTGAATCTTCTTCCCTTTTTGTTCAATTTTCTGAACCTTCTTATCATGAGAGCAAGCTCTTCATCATCCATATTGTCTTCAGAATCTGTAACACTAGAATCATCATTAGATTTTAAAGCAATGGACTTTTTACCTTTAGGATCTTCATCTTCATTGATTTGCTCCACTTCATAAGACTGAAGAGTGCCAACCAATTCGTCAATGGAGAGTGGCATAATCCTTTGTATCTCCCGTATTGAGGTCTTTATGTGATTCCAATCTTTTGAAAGTCCACACAGTAGTTTGTTAACTTTCATGGGTCCAGAGATTGGTTGACCTTGATATTTAAGACCATTCACGATTTCTGTAAAACGACTAAACATGTCAGTAATAGTTTCCCCTAGTTTCATCTTGAAAGCTTCATATTGACCAAGCAGAATATTGATTCTGGTTTCTTTCACTCGATCGGTTCCTTCATATGTGATGTGCAGCCTATCCCAGACTTCTTTAGCTGTTTCACAAGAAGATATTATGTTATATTTAGTAGGAGATCATGCACAATATAACGAATTAATTGCTCTTGCATCAAGAGCTTGTCTCTTGGATATCTCTTCTTGTGTCATCACGCTAGCCTCAACAACTTCTTTTCCCCTTTCTGAGACTGTTGTAGCTTTAGGAATAATTCCTTTGTCTACCATATCCCATTCCAGAAGATCTTTTGATCTTAGAAATGCCTTCATCTTATTTTTCCATATGTTGTATTCATTTTCATCAAAGTAAGGCGATCTGGTGTTGCTTTGCCCTTCTACCAAACCTGGAGCCAACATACTAGCCATGGATCATTAACTCTGAAGTAAAAATACTTCAATTCAAATGAGTACACAGGCCCTGATACCAATTGAAAGAGCTAGTATGAGCATCTAGAGGGGGGTGAATAGGTGCAAAGGCAAATTTTGCGAAATATAGTACAAAACTTTTCCCTTTAACTAGAGTCTGGTTGACAATAGGCTTTGCAGAAGGAGTCAGACTTTAACAATTAAATAGAGTTATGAACAATGTAAAGAGTTCAGGGAAGAGAATAAGAACACAAGGATTATAGTGGTTTGGCTTAATCCAAGCCTACGTCCACTCTCCTGCAATGACAGCCCACCGGCTGGATTTCACTATGAATCAAAAAGAGTCGTTACAGTATCACGTCCTTGATTCCACAGTGTAGAGACTTTGCTACACTTCCTCAAGGTCTCACAAGAATCTAAACTCTCTTTTGAGTACATGTTTATACACAACAATTGAATCAACAAAGAACAAGGAGCTTCAGACTTTGGAATTTCTCTATCTCGTACACCCTCAAATAACTAGAGCATCCTCTTTATATACTCCTCCATGCCTTCATAACTGTTGGCACCTTCCAAAGGAGTTCTTCCAATCTACCCGTTGGACAAAATCAATTAGAGAGATCTTGAGTTACTTAAGGAATGTGAAGATAGCCCACCAATCCTGCTCGCCCATACAATCAGGATCTAGGTTTCCATAAGTAGAACCTTCCAAGTATACTTCGCCAATCAACAGATCCGAATTACTCGAATTATTTGCAATACGAATAATAGATCTTTAGATGCTATCTCTAGCCATGAGATCTTCTCCAATCGTTAGAATCAAATCCTTAAAGAAATACTCGATTCTGGATAAGTCTTCTTCGACGACCTAGAAACAGTCAATGAGGGCAGACTTTAAATCTTGAGTCTAGCGGTCTGGCGGTCTTCAGACTTTGACGAAAGAGTCTGCAAGTCTTCAGACTAGACTAATGGAAACGTTTTGTCAGCTTCAAAACAAAAAAGGAAGTTTTCTCCAACAGTTTTCATTATAGAAAAATTGAATATCTCATTAGAGATTATTAATTGAAGGTAGCCAAAAAGCAAATTGAAGCATCGGCTGCAAATGTCACCACAATTTATGAAGATATGATGATTATCCACACTGATGAAAGCATTAACTTAACATGCTAAGATACCACTTGGGTAGTTGACTTTAGAGCCTCCTATCACGTAGTCCCCAAGAGAGAATTTTCATCTTCATATAAACTGGAGACTTCGGTCTCATGAAGATGGGTAATGATGGCTTATGGAAGATTGTTGGCATAGGAAACATTGAGATTGAGACCAACAATGGATGCAATCTGATCTTAAAAGAGGTAAGGCATGTCCCTGATATTCGCCTTAACCTTATCTCCATAGGAAAGCTAGATGATGACGGTAATGTGAGTCACTTCGGCGAAGGGAAGTGGAAGTTAACCAGGGATAGCTTGGTGATAGCAAGAGGAGTGAAAACATATCACTCTACACTTTACAATTGAAACAATGTGGTGGAGATATTAATGCTGTGAGGGAGATATCAACTGAACTTTGGCATAGAAGACTTGGACATATGGGTGAGAATGGAATGAAGGTTCTCGCATCAAAGAATTTACTCCCTAAAATAAAAGGTACTCTTATAAACCCTTGTGAAGACTATATTTTAGTGAAAAAAATAATAATAGAGTTGCCTTTAAATCTATTCCACCATTGAAAAAGGCTAATCGACTTGATTTTTTACATTTTTATGTTTGTGCTATGACTTTGAGAACTACGGTGGTGCTTCCTCTTATGTTACCTTTATAGATGATTTCTCAAGGAAGGAGTGCATTACCACATTGGAGACGATGGATCATGTTCTTGATACCTTCAAAGATTTACATGTGCAACTAGAAAAGGAGACTAGTAGAAAATTGAAGTGAGTGAGAACTAACAATGACGGGGAATATGGAGAGCCATTTAAGGATTATTGTAGAGTTCATGGCATAAGGCTTAAGAAAATAGTGCCTAAGACACCACAACACAATAGCTCTGCCGAGAAGATGAATTGAACAATATGTGAGAGGACAAGGTGTATGCGCTCCCATGCGAAGTTACTAAACCCCTTTTGGAGGGAGGCAATGAAGACGGTGGTGGACTTGATAAATCTATCACCTTCGATTCCACTCAAGGGCGAGACACTACAAAGTGTATGGAATGGTAAGAATTCATCTTATATTCACTTGAGAGTGTTTGGTTACAAGGCATTCGCACAGATACCAAGGGATGAACGAGCAAGCTTGATGGAAAAGCCAAGGAGTGCATATTCTTGTGATATGCTTATGATGATTTTGACCATAGATTGTGGGATCCCAAAAGTAAGAAGGTGTTCAAAAGCCGAGATGTGATGTTCCTTGACAATCAAACTATCAAAGACCTCAAGAAGCATGAAGAACCTCAAAGTGTGGAGGAATAATTCGTAGACTTGGAGCCCTTAGGCTCATCAGAAAATTCTATCGATGGGGGAGTACAAGAAAATGTCGAGAATGATTCAGATGAGCAAGCACAAACCAAGATTGTAGCTAATGATGAGGCTGTCGAAGGAGTTGAGGCAGAAAATGATAATGAAGATGGTGGAGATGCACTTGTTGATGATGAGATTAAGAAGGAAACAATTGATGTTGATGATGTTCCTCAAGAGCAGTCAAGGAGATCAACAGGAGAGAGGCAACCTAACAAAAACTACTCTTCAAACGAGTATGTGCTTCTCACTAATGGAGGAGAACTCAAGAATTTCCAAGAAGTGGAAATTGATGCCCACAAGAAAGGATGGATGAAAGCAATGCAAGAACAAATGAAATCCTTGCTTAATAATCACACCTATGATTTGGTGAAGCTGCTAAAGAGCCGAAAAGCACTCAAGAATAAATGGGTATATAGATTGAAGATTGAAGAAAACAGCCTCAAACCATGTTATGAAGCAAGATTGGTGGTGAAGGGTTTTGGTTAGTAGAAGGGAGTTGATTATGAGGAGATTTTCTCTCTTGTTTTAAAGATGTCATCCATTCGAGTAGTTCTTGACTTGCCAACAAACTTGAACTTGGAAGTTGAGCAACTTGACGTTAAAACAACATTCTTACATGGTGATCTTGATGAAGAGATATATATATATATAGCAGCTTGATGGTTTTGTAACTAAAGGTAAGGAAAATCTTGTATATAGGTTGAAGAAGAGTCTCTATAGGCTTAAAAAAGCTCCAAGGCAATGGTACAAGAAGTTTGATTCATTCATGAAGAGGAATGAATACAAAAAGACGACAAAAGATAATTGCGTGTTCATCAAGAAGCTTAATGACGGTGATTTTTTGATTCTTTTATTATATGCGGTAATATGTTAATTGTGAGGCAAGATGTCAAAAAAATCATAAAACTCAAGGAGAAGTTGAGCGAAGAATTTGCCATAAAGGACCTTGGACCAGCAAGGCAAATACTTGGGATGAGGATATCACATGATAAACCTTATGGAAAGTTATAGTTATCCCAAGAGAGGTATGTAGATACAGTTGTGCAAAGATTCAACATGAGCAACACCAAATCAGTCAGCTCACCTTTTGCTAGTCATTTTCATCTTAGTACGAGGCAGTGTCCCTCAAGTGAAATGGAGAAAGAAGAGATGCTGAAGATTTCTTATGCCTCTACCATCAAAAGTCTCATGTATGCAGTGGTGTGCACATGACCTAATATTAGGTATATTATTGGAATTGTTAGCCAATACATGTCAAGTCCCTGCAAACAACATTGGGAGGCTGTCAAGTGGATACTCAGGTATCTTAAGGTACATCTAGTTTGTGTTTGTGTTTTGGTGATGAAAAACCGATACTTGAGGGTTTCAATGATGTAGACATGGCGAGAGATGTAGATTCTGAGCGATCTACGTCTAGTTGTTTAATGACTTTTGCAGGTGGAGCTATCTCTTTGCAATGAAGATTGCAGGGACGCGGATCCCTGGAGTGCCAAAAGTTGGCACAAAGGGACACTTAAGTGCCAAAAGTTACGAAAGGTACACTTAAGTGCCAAAATCGGAGCAAAATGGATCACTTGAGTGCCAATCCGGCCAAAATCCGGCCAAATTGCATACGTGGCATTTTCCGGCAACTTCTTTTACTGAGGTGGCAAACGTTTACAGAAAAAAAAAAAAAAAAAAAAAACCCACGTGGACGACAAAACGACGTCGTCCATCCACACTGAGTGAGTTGACCTAAATGACTTCGTTTTTCGTTGGTGTTAAACGACGTCATTTAGGTCATTTTGGCTTAAGCACACCTGGCCGTCGCCGTTCCTTCCCATCTGCGTTCACATTAGATCTCAGTCGTCGCCGCCCTTCTCCTCGTCGCCGTTCACGCCCATAGGTGGTCATCGGTCACCGTTGTTGGTTGTCGTCGCCACTCAGCATCGTTGGTCGTCATCCCCGCTCACCATCATCGCACCTCCAGGTTGGGCCTCTTCTCCCCCTCCCTTGTGATGAAATTAGGGCTTGATTATTTTATTAGGGCTCGATTATTTTATTAAGGCTCCGATGGAAATGCTATTGAAATGCGCGCGCTCTGTTTGGCTACTCCCTTGTGTGGAGATGGTCGCCTCGGTCGATGATTTCTGCAGTCGAGGCTCGAGTGAGACGAAATATTGACTAATCTGGAACTAGGAACTAGTGTGTTTGAGTGAAAAGTTATTGAATCGGGTGGCTGGAATAATGGCCCTTAAGTGCTCTGTAAAGAGCACGCAACTTTGCTATCAATCTGCTTTTGTTCCTTTGATTATGATCTTTTTGTTCTTTTAGTCTTCTTTCCTGATTGTTGTTTCTAATCAAATAGTCGACATATATGCAGGGAACATTGAGGAGTGCAAAATTTGTTTTGATACTTTATATAAGTACATTTACCTGTAAGGGACAAATTTGAAACCACATGTAAGTACCTCCTTTTAAATTTTAGAAACTATTAGCTCTTTTGACATGTAGTATTAGTCTACTGTGTAATGGATAAATTTAGGGCTTGGATTGTGTAATGACCTCTTGACACAATATATTAATGGCCAAACATTATAGATTAGGGTATGATTTCTCCTCTTGGCTGGATGAGAAACAGAACTTTCACCCTATAATTTTACATCAAGCTTGCCGTAATGAAATTCTATATGTGTTTTCACAGGAAAAATAGATTTGATTAAGTGGATGTACATTCTCACATTGCAGGTTTAGTTTAGCAAAAGATAGTAGACAAAATTGCTTGGGCTGTGCTTGTTGTGGGGACCTATGCTTGTTGTGGGGACCTCTGTTTTCGGTTTATATTTTAAGGGAAGGGAAGGCAAGGCAAGGCAAATAATTAAAGTGGCGACCTCTTGGCTGTCATGTAGGGGCATATTCTCAGTGTGGGGGCCTCTGTTTTTTTATTAATATTGTAAGGGAAGGGAAGGTAAATTATTAAAGTGGCGACCTCTTTTTTGGCTGTCATATAAAGGCATATTGTCAGTGTGGGGACCTGTTTAATAAAGTCCATGAGAGTGGGGGGACTCCCTTGTGTGATTGTCTATTGTTTTTTGTGGATGTGGTCCCAAAAACTAATTATTCTTTGTCTTGTTGTTGGTGCAGAAATGGCTCATGACAAGGATTATGTCGCTGTCATAGTTTGCTACGGTGGGGAATTTGTAATTGGGGAGGATGAGTGGGAGTATGAGGGTGGAAATGAGGGCACCATTTTTGTCGACATTAAGAAGGCATCTTATATAGGATTTGTTAGGGATATACTAACTTATTTGCCTTGTAAAGTTCAGAAGTTGCTGTATTGTATTCCTGGGAAAGGCTTAAGAGATGGTTTGCGAACCTTAGAAAATGATAACGGTTTTAGGGATATTCTATACCATCATCTTCATGGTGAAGAGGTAAAAATATATGTTGAGTACAATGAAAGTGAGGATGAAGATAATGATGAAGAAAGCGCCCAAATAGAACAAGAAGGAAATGGTATTCAAGGTAGTACTAAGGTTAGGGTTGAAGAAAGGCAGGATAGACATGATGGAGAGGAGAGGAGCGCATATGCAGTTCACCATAGTGATGATGACATAGGTGATGTCACAATCACTGGATTAGATTGGGAAGTAGCTAAATCAAGTGATGATGATGATGAAGGGTTGCCTACTGCAAATTTCACAAATGATAATGACGACGAGGAGCTTGTATAGTCAAGAAAAAGGCAAAGGGAATTTTTGACAGATAAATTTGCAGCTTTGCAAGTAGCTGATGAAGTTCCAAATAGGGCCGAAGGCCTTGTAGATTCTATTGACGCTGGTGAGGAGACTGATTATGAAGAAAGCCTTGAGAATGTTACTTCCCAGGATGAGCTTGAAGAAGATGAAGGAGTTGTGCATACAAGGAGAAAGAAAAGTAAGTTTCCTTCTTATGATCCATCCGTTGCCTCTCTTACTTTGTCGGTAGGTATGAAATTTCAAGATGCGAAACAATTTAGGGAAGCTATACTGAAGAACTCCATTGCTGCACAGAGGAACATTGACTTCATTAGAAACACTAAGGCCTTTGTAAGAGCTAAGTGTTCGCAGCAAAATTGTCCATGGAGGATCTATGGTGAATTTTTTAGGAGAAGTGGATCTTTCCAGATTAGAGCGTACGAAGAGGAACATACTTGTTCCATTAATTTTGAAAATAAAAGAGTAACAAGTGCATGGTTGTCCAAGCACTTCTTTGATTTGATTAAGATGATGCCTCAGATGAATAGTACTCAGTTTAGGTTGCTGGTGAAGGAGCAAGTTGGCATCAATATAAGCAGGAATCAATGCAAAAGAACAAAGCAAAAGGTGATGAAGATACTCATTGATCAATACAGCAGCGAATATGGACAGGTGTGAGATTATGCTTGGGAGTGTAGGCTGCAAAATCCTTCAAGTAGAGTGTATGTAGAGGTTGTGGAGAGACCACTTCCTGATATTGGGACCAAGTTTGATAAGTTCTATGTTTGCTTCGATGCATGCAAACGAAAATTTTTATCTAGTTGTAGACGGATTATAGGATTGGGCGGGTGTTTTTTGAAGGGCTTGTGCAAGGGAGAATTGCTGGCTGCAATTGGAAGAGATGCAAACAACCAGATGTTTCCACTGGTTTGGGCTGTTGTGAAGGTAGAGAACAAGGACAATTGGTCCTAGTTCC
This sequence comes from Eucalyptus victrix, assembly GCA_016097545.1. Lineage (NCBI taxonomy): Eukaryota > Viridiplantae > Streptophyta > Magnoliopsida > Myrtales > Myrtaceae > Eucalyptus > Eucalyptus victrix. The sequence goes on along the minus strand of CM027840.1, from coordinate 25,900,381 downwards.
TAAAAAATTTGATGGCTGATTTAGAGATAACAAATGGTGCAGGGTGGGCATTTATGAGTGATCAACAGAAGGTATTCTTTGAAAGATTTGGTCAATTGTTTGCTTGTTGATATCAACATGTCGTTTGTTTACATTTCTTTTCTTTTTTTGAATTATTGCAGGGACTAGTTCCAGCAATAGCTGAGTTGTTGTCTTATGCCGAGCATCGAATGTGTATGCGGCACATATACGCAAATTGGGCAAAGAACTATAAAGGGGAGAAGCTGCAGTTCAAATTTTAGCAGCTAGCAAAGAGCACGAATATGGCTGACTTTAGGATGGCCAAAGAAGAACTACTTCAATTGACAAGGGAAGGTTATGATGCACTATTCCAAACAGAACCGAAGTATTGGTGTAGGGCGTTCTTCAGCGAGGAATTCAAGTGCGATAACATAAATAACAACATCTACGAAGCATTCAATGGGAGGATAATAGATGCCAGATGCAAACCAATTATCTCGATGCTTGAAGACATAATGGTTATGGTTATGACTCGGCTGCACAAACAAAGGGATGAGGCTACAAACTGGACCAGGTAATGTGGTCCTAGGATTGCTAAAAAATTGGATGAGAACTTAGCTGCGAGTAGGTATTGCCATCCCATTTGGAATGGGGATGAAGGATATGAGATAATGAAGGGCTCTGATAAGTATGTTGTCCATTTAGGTACGAGGAAGTGTTCATGTAGAGCATGGCAAGTAAGTGGAATTCCTTGTGCACATGCCATATGTGCCATTCAATTGAAGGGCCACAACACAGAAGACTACCTTGATGATTGGTACAAGAAACCGAGATATCTTGCTTTGTACCAATGCATGTTGCAGCCAATTAGAGGTACCAAGTTCTGGGAGCCAACAAATCACGAAGCACCTCAACCTTTGCCACTAAAGAAGAGAATGGGAAGACCAAAGCGAAAACGAAGAATGACGGAGGGAGAGGTCTCAAGTCAGCGTAGGATAAGTAGGACAGGTGTAAAGATGAAGTGCTCTTTTTGCCACATAGCAGGGCACAATACTAAAGGCTGTCAATTAAGGAAGCAGCAGGAACAGTTGAGGCTAGTCGAAGCGCCTAGTGAAGGGACAATTGGAGAAGGACAAACAGAAATGCGAAGTGAGTCGTCTGTTCTTCAGTCGACAACAATAAACCCAGTAAGTCATGACAATTATGTTTATGTTGTTTTATGGTTTGTATAAACATATATGTACAGCTAATTGACATAATGTTTTTGTCTTTGTCAGGTCAGGAGAATGACACGTGAAGAATTGGTCGAAGCCCCTGCTATACCTGAAACTGAAGGGTCTGTTCAAACAAGGCCAGGTAGATAGCCAGCTCAAGGATTGGCCGAAGCAACTGGAGGGCCAGTTAAATCGACCGTTCTTCAGCAGAAGTAGAGAAAAAAATACCCGGTAACTTATATAATTTGTGTTTAGTTTTCCTTTACAATGGCCTGATGTTATATTTATGATGTCCTTTGTCTTTTTCTTAGGTTCGAAGAAGGCAAGCTAGAGCTCAGCTGTCAACAGAGGGCCCAACTGAAGGGTCACCACAAGATCCATCACCAAGGTCACCACAAAGGCCACTAGAAGGGTCATCACAAGGGCCAGCACAAAAGCCAACAGAAGGTGTCATTGAAGCTGAATGGCTAAATAGAAAAACAACCAAAAGAAAGCCAAATCATGAGCCACCTACAAGAAAGCCATCTACAAGACGTCTTACGTTCAAATGCCCAGAAGAAGCCCCTGCTGTAGCTAAACAGCCACAACAAGAGCCTAAGAAATCACATGCGAGAAGAAGGGCTAACCAATCACAAGTACCTGAAACTGACGTTCCCCTTCGAACAAGAGGAGCTCTTGGAAAGAGGCTAAAACAGTATGGTTATGGGCTTTATACAGATGAGTGTTCTTGAACAGTTATTCTTAATGTAAGTTTTATAAGCTTACTAGGCTATATTTAATTTAATTTATGGTGCAAACTTTTGTTAATAATTGAGTTTTCTTTTTGAAGCCTGGGAGAAGTTCAGAGGTTCTTATCTCTCAAGGCCCAACTCAAGAATCAACGACTGCGCCAACAAAGAAGAAGAAGACATTGGCTGCGCCAACAAGAAAGAAGAGTAAGAAGAACCCAGTTATAGGTCCCTCTGAATCAGTTCGGCCTACGACAGTTGCAGCTCCAGCTCCTTCTCAATTAGTTCAGCCTAGGACAATTGCACCTCCATCAGAATCAACGCATCCCGAGACAGTTGAAAAAGAAACCTCACGTCCAGTTAGAAAAAGCACAAGGATTATGAATCAAGTGAAAGGAGCACAAACGGGAGGCATTGTGCATATTGATTAATGAAATGGGATGGGATATGGTTTGTGGGGCTGAGGAGTCAACTGTTTTACTGTGGATGTTTTCTTTTAAATAGTTTGTCATCAACTTTGTGAGACTTCATTTCAATATCAATGAAACGATCTTGTTGCTTGTCATCTTTGGTGCCTTTTTCATTTTTTGTATTTTGTTTTTACTTTTACTTACTGCTTTCTGCTTCTGGTGGTGGATCTGTGATGGTGACTGGGGTGCTTGTGTGGCTGGTGGTGGCGGTTGGTGAAGCCTAATGGTGGTGGGTCCACTATGTGGATTGGGTTGGGGCCTTTTACTACAGCTAGTATAGTTTTGCATGAACCCCTTTTGCAACAGACCCACGACCCACCACCAACAGTGGTTGCTAATTGTGGGTCTATGGTGGTGGCTACGTGCTGATGTGGTAGCCGAGATGTTGGTCTTGATGCCTGCGATAGGCTAGTGGGTCTATTATAGGGGTTGGGGGGTTGGGGGGTTGGGGATTTGTGCTGCACTTGGTGCAAGATGTAAGTGTGCAATATGCACATCTTGCACCAGGTAGTGTCGGCGCAAGCTAGTGTAAGGCACTAGGAACTTCTGCGCTGCAGAATACCAGCAGCATAGTGGTGGCTCAAGTGGATGCCTGGGATGCTTGATGTGGCTGGTGGTGATGGCTGGAGGCCGATGGTGACCAGTGGTGGGCGGTCGTGGTGGCTGATAGCAGCTGATGGCTAGTGCAGTTTATAGATGAAACGTACAAACAAAATTGACACTTAACTGATCACATTCTAAAAAATCGGGCACTTAAGTGTTCACTTTTAATCACAAATGGCACTTAAGTGATCACTTTTGATACTAACTTGACACTTAAATGACTTTTTTTAATCATGATTGGCACTTAAGTGATCACTATATACAACTTATAGCACTCGAGTAATCACTCATGTATGTCCTATGTAAATGGTGATTTGCAGCAAACCAAAGAAGCTGCTGGTTTATATATACGAATGTTCAACTTATGCCAACTCCATTCGATTCATTGCTACTGGTTTACATTCAGTTGAAGGAAAGAAGTCACCACAACACATCCACCCAATATACATTCCATCATCACCGATTTATATTCGAGAATAAGCAAAAATATAATACAAATAGCATCTCATTCATTCATTCATTCATTCCCTTTCCTTGACCTCATTTACAACTATGGCAGTCGGAGAAATTTCTTCTCATCTTCCAATTCTTTACATTTCATCATAAAGTAGGATAGACAAAAAAAACAGCAACACAATAAACGCTCGGTAACACTTCCGTTCAATATTCATCTTTGAAACTTCATTCTTCAAATGGTTAGCAGAAGATGCTTGAGCTTGCATTGAGTCAACCTCGTCCAAGTCGTCCACAAGTGTAGATGGAGGTTGATGACATCCATCAAGTAGGTCCAATATCACCTCTGTGGCTCGGTGAGAGAATTTCGCATCAACCCATTCGAAATATTTGCACTTTGACCCTTCTCTGTATCGGGCACATCCATGGAATCTTCTCCCATGATTCCTTCTAGTCCACGATGTTCTTCTTGGACTTGGTAACCCACAAAAACAGAAATGCTCGCCTTCTCCTTCGCTTCAGCGAGAGAAATTTGAGCCGCTGCTGAAAGTCCTGCTCTCCATTCCTAATATCCGACCGTAGAATTTGGGGCAAATCGAGTTAGGGTTCGGGATTAGGGCTCCAACGCTTCAATGGCAATTTGCCTGATTTAGGGTTTTAGATTTGGGGCAATGGGGGAGACAATGTCGTTTTGGCTGATTTAAGGGCTCTATTTTGGCCAACCTGAATCTTGAAGTACTTTGGGTGAATTAGAGCTGACTCAGCTCTCTGGCGAGCCACCTCGACGAGAAATAATCATATTTAATTGCCACGTATGATTTCCGGCTGCCTTCGCCGGAGGTGGCACTCAGGTGTCCCACTTTTCTTACAAAGTGGCACTTAAGTGTCACTTTCGTAACTTTTGGCACTTAAGTGTCCCTTTGTGCCAACTTTTGGCACTTGAAGCATTCTTATCCCGAAGATTGCAAAAGTGCATTGCATTATCCACAACAAAGGCTGAATACATAGCGGCCACTAAAGCTAGCAAAGAAATATTGTGGATGAAGAAATTTCTACAAGAATTGGGGTACAAGCAAGATGAGTATGTTGTACATTGCGATAGCAAAAGCATTATTCATCTCAGTAAAAATTTCACATTTCATTTGAGGACGAAGCATATTGATATTAAGTATCATTGGATACGAAAAGTGTTGGAAGAGAAGCAATGGAAACTAGAGAAGATTCACATTGAAAAAAATAGTGCTGATATGTTGACAATGTCTTTACTACAGAGAAACTAAAATTCTATAGGAAGGAGGCTGACTTATCGAAGTGATAAGAATATTTAAGACCCTCCATGATGGGTTGCGGGAGATTTGTTAGGAGCAACCCAACATGTTCGGGAGTCAATTTGGAATATTCCAAGATTGCTCATTAGGATTATATAATAGGAAGGGAGTTTTATTATGGTAGAATGCCGAAAAGGAATAAATCTAAATAAGAATTAGTCTTATTTAGGAAGAATACTAGGATAAAATTCTGGTGACTACCTAAATTAGATGAATTCAATAAATTAGGGAAGTTTCTAATTTGGTGGTGATTATCAATTAGGTAGGATTCCTAATTTGGGTTGATGTCTACCACTATAAATAAGAGGATTGGATGGAGATTTAAAGTGTACCGGAAAATACTCCAGAGAGATCACAGGAGTGTTCAACAACTTGAGTAAAATATGAGAGTCCTTGAGAGTTTTTTGAGAGAGGATGTGTTTTGTGATACTTGTGAGGATTTATTATGAGATAAACACCATTAGAGAGTTAATTGTAGTCCTTTGATTATAATGGAAAGTTTTTGGATTAGTGTCCCGTGGTTTTTCCCATCTTGGGTCGTAAAAAATTTCTGGTGTATCGTTCTTCTTTTCTCTCATCTACTATATTATTTATGTTTTGCATATTGCACAATTCTAATAGTTAGAATTCTGCTGCTATCGATTGCGATCCGACTTAAATTACAATAACCGTGAACCTAGAGCTTAAGATCGAGCGGGCATGGCAATTGCAAGCTTGAGCTTTGGGTTTGCAGCCATGGCTGCTAGATCTCGAGGGTCACAAGTTAAAAAGAAAAGAAAAGAGGGATGTCACTATCATGGCTGCTCAAGCTTGAGCTTTAAGTTTCTGGCCATTGTCATTCGAGTCCGAGTTGGCTGCTAGATCTAGAGCTTATAGTTGCCAGTTTGTGGTCACAGCCACTCAGAGGGTGGGAGGGAGGAAGAAAAATAATTAAAAATTCAAAAAACTATTAAAATATTATTAAGAATTGTCCACGTCAGCATCGACTGAATCTCGTAAGACGAATAGGGTTCACGTTAATAATTTGTAATCAAAATTGGTTGGATGGACTTAATATAAAAATGTCTAGTTTTTAATTGGCAAAATATATGGCTAAATTGACAAAAAATGTAATAGGTTTTGAACTTTTTAAACAATTTCTTTTAAGGGAACATATAGAATCTTCTATAGAATATCTGGATGTGGGAAACCTTTTGTACATTTATTTGCATTTGGAAATCGCAAGTGAGGTGAGATAATAGACTTCGAGCGTAAAGTGTAAAAGCCTTTTCAGACACGGCGGAGCATTCGTATTTTGGAGAGTTTGGCTTCGGATCAACGCACCTTTGTAGTGGATTCGACTAGGGGGTTTTGGAGAATCTCTCTAGCAGATTCAGAGAATGGAGTAGGCGGGAGCCGAGCCACTCTAAATCACTTGAGCAAGCTTTTCTTTCCTCACTCTCTTTTGTATTTGACTCTATGTTTCAGTTTGCTTGCTTGATTTAATGTTCCATATTTCTTGGTTGCTTGAATGCAGACTCTAGATAGTTGCCACCGAATTCTTGGGCCAACATTATGGGCGTCACCGGCATGAAACTCAGTATAAATTTGGATAATGTTCATGTGTGAAATTTATAGATTAGATGATTAGAGCGGATTTCCAGCAATAAAAAATGCAAGAAAATCCAACCCCCCCAAATATTCCTCTTCGGCACAGTTGTAAGACAAGGTTATAATTTCTCATTCTTGCCAATGAACGAAATCTGAAGATATTAAAACTTATTGTCATAGAAGATGACTAATTAGAAATGTAATGTAGTTTAGCGTTCTAGTAAACTCTCTCTTTACAGGATCGTTCGATTTCCTTCCCGTGAAGGGTACAACGAAACACCACAATATAAATAAACCGGTTAAATTCAAGCATTTGCTTAGTTTTCGCTCTCTTCCATCATCAAAGCCACAAAAACCGAGGGAAGCACACCGGTGATTTCATCAGCAGTAAATTGCCCTACCTACCATTTTAATGGGGCAACTCCGTGTAATCATACTTAGAAAAAATCAATCCCTCCTGGGCAAATTATTAATGCTTGCTAAGCATGTGTGGAAGGGTCTCTTTGTGTTCGATAATCATTATTCTTTGGCATTTCAGTCGAGTGCGGTTCCATTAATAAGCCCACTTACTCATTTATCATCTTTCCTCTTCTTTTCAAAAGAGGCTTTTGCACATCAAATTAAGTTCACCTTTTAATCAACCACAAAAGTCAAATTCGAGATTCCATGCCTTTTAAATCATATAGTTCCAAACGTTTTACCAGCTCAAGCACATGTCCCTTGGAGCATGTGCCGCGGTCGCCGCCCTCAATGATGTCGATCAAGCGAACGCAAAGGGAGAGTTAGTTGCTCCAGTGCCGCTTTGTCATGATGAACGTCCAATGCAATGGAGGGTCAACCGAACTAGAATAAACGTAAAAGCCTTCGGTGGCCCAATTTCACGCGGACAGATGGCGCGGTGTGGCTCGATCTTTAAATGGGACGGCGCCGTGTGGGGCAGGCCAAAGAAGCAAAGATAGAAGTCTTCCATCTTCCAAGGCCGACCAATTAAGTCAAGGCCTCTCTTATCCGAGAGTACTACGCCAAAATCGAAATCGAAATCGAAATCGAAATGGACAATCGAAAGCAACCCTTTTATCTCTAAAAAATCCACAAGGGGACGAAACACGCTTTCCTAGGGGTCTAATTTTTGCGACCAAGTCAATGAATCTCACCACCTTGGTCACCCTTAAGATAAATATTGACCACCGTGCAAGGGGATCGCACAAATTGATTGAAGATTTTTTTAAATAAAAATCAAGGAGTTGGGACATTTACGGGTCTCTTCACGACAAGCGTGAGGAGCTCGGTTTATGCCATTCCACCTACAAATTCTTTCTGGCCATGTCATTAAAAAAAAATAAAAATACTCATCAGCTTAAATATTTAGGTGAAGTAAATTAAGAATGGGCTTATAATGAAACACTCCAAAACATATTGAATATTCATTGTAAATGGAGAATCAAGTAAGAATATTATATAGGAAAAGTGTCGGAAATATATCTTATATTTCACCTAATAACCATTTACATATATCTATTTTTGAAAATATCAAATGCATATTTGAGTTTTACCATTGGAGATCATTTTGCACCTTTACCTCAATTATTCTTGTGACCTTTTTATGAAAATAACGTTTTTCTTTCTAAAAATGCCTCCTAAATTCCAACATTCACCCCAAACACTCAAAACTGATTAAACACCAAACCTTCAAACATTAAGCAATTGAGATGCTAAAATGAATACGTAAGGGGGAAAATTTGGTATTTTCTGGTGTGAGGTTTTGCTTAGAGGTATGTGAACGATATTTACAAAAATAGAAGTATGTGAGTGGTCATTAAATAAAAAATAAAACAAGTGTTATATTTTCCTGATTATATAGGACATTTATGTGATAATATAAATTTTTTGTCAACAAATTCACACGTAAAGCCATAAGAATTAAGATGGTTGATTTAGTTATATGGGTTAATATAATGAAAAAACTCAAATTGGTACACCTATAATAAATTTACTTAAAACTAATTTTTTGACTACTAGAAATCCCAAATATATATATCTGTGACAAATTCACCCTTTGTCACTTTTGTTAAATTTTATTATCAAATTGCTGAATTATATGACACGTGACAACTGATAAGTGTATTAGTTTGGGGTTTTACCATTTGTTATTGTCATAGGTCTATTAGGTTGTCATTTTTCATCGTATTAATCCGATTTAATGAAAATTAGTAAAAAGTAAATTTGTTACAAATGTACCAGTTTGAGATTATTGGTGGTCAAAAAATTAGTTTAGAGTAAATTTATTATAGGTATATTAGTTTGGGATTTTTTATATAATTAATTCGAGTTATTATGGCTAAGAATATGCAGTGGAATAATTGTTGTCATAAGTGGTGATATGACCATTCTCAATTATCTTTAATGCATTTTTTTCAATATAAGATAGTGGCCATTTTGAAAATATAGTATCTAAATTTTACACTTTTTTTTTTTAATAATCCAAGGGCGTGAACACACTATTTGAAAATCCATGGAATATCCTACAAGCCCTTTGGCGGTTAAGTTCAATGGTCTTAATATTGAAAATCCCTTGATACTCGTTTCGACCTTGGAAATTCTAAGCTTTATGTGAGTTGTATCGATACTATACTTTCATTTGTCTTTTAAATACGAAAGCTATACACAATAGAGAAAATTTTCAATGGCCTTGAATTGGTTGCCTGGCCAGGTGGCCTTATCAACACGTGGAGATCGTGCTAATGCTCATGTATCCTTGGTGAGGGGCTGATCTCACCAACCGGCTACTGGTTAGAGGAAGGAGAAAGGGGAAAAAAAGGAAGAGAAAGAAAAGCAAAAAAAAGGAAAATGATAGAGAGAATAAATAATTGTAGAAATATTAAAGCAATATTAAAAGTTATTTACGTTATTGGGGCCATGTCACATTAGTGTCGGCTAATCAAAATTGACCATATGGATTGAATTGACACGGTTAAGGAATGAATTGGTAAAATAAAAAAAAAGATTTAAAATTAAATTAGCATAGTTACAGAAAATTTAGGATTTTTTTTTTTTTTTTTTTTTTTTTTGGTAATTTTTCTCTAAAACTATGGACTATGTCTGTTTTCTAATTATTCTCCTTTGGTCCAATCCCATCTACAAGGAAAGGGACTGCGAGTCGTGGATGGCAATTCCAATTCGGCCCCATTCCTTCTTTATCGTCTAATCACTCTATTATGTCGTATTCACTGGATTTTCTTTCTTCCCCGTCAACGAAGCTCGGTGGCTCTCACGTGCGGGTCAAAAGGGGGCCTTATCTCCTCTCCTCTCCGTTCCGTTGGTGTAATGTTCAAGCGAGCAAGTGAAAGAAAACGTGGCGTCCGCTTGAAGATTAAGGTCTGTGTCACACGTTGCGACAAGACAGAGCGCCGTTCGCAATCCGCGCATGAATTGGATAATGGGAAAGAGAAGAAGGTACTACCCTTTCTCGAAGACAGTGGCATGATTATTGGTGATTCTGAGGGTTTTCCACAGGACCGGGGGCGTGCTTTGCTTGCCGAACTCCCTCCACTTGGGAGGGTACGAAGGGCGCACTTAGGAGAGCATTTGGGGAAAAAGAAAAAAGAGCATTTTACATGAGTAGATCAGAAGGCTTTCGCGAGGTATAAATATTGTTCGGCGAACATTTTTCTAGAGACTTCATATCCAATTTGAAAAGTGATTTCACAATAATAAAATTTAGAGAAAAAAGAGATATTAAATGATATATATATATATATATATATATATATATATATATTTTAAAGGGAGATTGAGTAACTTGCTGAGGGTCTTGGATCAAGCCACCCATCTCGAGTGCTAGGCCGTTGGGACCCCAAACAAGGGTTGGTAGAGGTTGTGTGATGTCGACTTCGAGGCCATGTGACCTCAGGTGGCCCTCACGCTCTGGACATGTGACCTCTAGCGAGCCAGCCTGAGGTCGCAGCACCTCAAGCCTTACCTAAGAGAGCATGACCCAACACTATGTAATGCCAAGGTCGAGGTCGCGAGACCATAGGCAAGGGCTTATTGCGTCAAATCGAACTTGCCAGCATTAAATTCGGTTTGTCAGAGTTTGATCTAGCTCGTCAATGGTCAAATTCAAGCTCGTCGGCGATGTCGTGTGATGCCGGTCAAATATGCACAATAAAGCCGTCGAGGGAAAAATTGGACTTTAGATAGTTTAGTAAGGACAAAGCTGGAGGAAGAAATTTCATTATGCCCTGAAGTAGCATTGCAAAAAAATGCTCAAAGCTAATGCTTGTGTGGGACCTGCTAGTTTTCGCTCAAAGGCTTTTATTATTGTCTTGCCAAACACCTTAAATTTGGTGCCAGAGACCTTTAGAGGCCTAAAGTCTCTTTCAAAGCCGTGCCAGATACATTCGAAGTTGTGTTTGATTCTGTCCCTGCTAGTTAATTTCACATGTTCAGATCCAGTCATCACATACTTGTTGCAATTAATGAAAGCATGAATAGAAAGAGCTAGCACCCAAACGTTCATCATGTACTTCGATCTACGAATAGTTTACTAGTGAATGTGCAATGCAATTGACGACTACAAAGTTAAACAAGTGGACTAAGGCGGCTGGTGGTTGTCCTAATTACAAAGTTGAGCCATAATTCTTTGCATCGCCATCCTAACTTAAATATTCTGGATCTGCCATTGTATAAAGTGACCGAGGTAGTAAAATTGCGGGGCGAACCCATAAGAGTTGAGCAATCTTGTTTAAACGGTTCATGAAAGCAATGTACGTGATTGACCTCAACTTTCAATCTGTCAATCACTATCGCTTGTGAACGCGATGGAATAGCATTTTTGAGCATGAAGGGTCGGATCAATTCGGCATATGCGGGTATTTCTAAATCCAGAATAGTTTTGCATTTGGTTAGCTGGTTTGAAGGCCATCTCAAAGTCCATACGATTGCGAAGCCGATATCGGGGTAGTGGCTATCCATGCCAGTACGTTTCCTCAAGAAAACCTTCGGTCCCGTTAGACCTGGATCTATGCTCGATGTGCCATCGGCGCTAAAACATTTGACGAGAATTTCGCACTTTAACGAAGAAGGGATTAAATTGATCTCGAACGATAATCGAAATCCAAACCCATTCTGGATTCGGGCTTAGTGCTAAACTTCAAGAGGGAGTTGCTTCAGCCGGTTTTTTAAAGCCCCAGCAAACCAAGGAAGACACGATTACGAAGCCTACGAGGCGTTTAAGATTCTCCTAGTGCAAGTTTGCAGCCAAAGAATTAGAAGAAGCGTTTACTCTGCTTCAACATTTTAGTCGCCCGATCCAGTCCCAATTGGCAGAAGGGCGAAGGTTAAAAACTGCGTCCTTATCACCTTCCTCATAAGCTGCCGCTGGGTTACAAAAGTTTGCTATCATACCTCAGCGAGAAAACTCGTAAAAGGACTTGAAGAATGTTTATGTGCTTAATTTGGACGTGGTAAATCCCCATTCGAACCACAAGACGTCTCATCGAAGGTAATCTTAAGAGCCACGCCGACCGCCTTGTGGGGGTGTAGCCTCGTGGATGCATGTGGACTAGATGGTTCCTGTGTTTGGGTATCGGAGTTATTCTTTGAGTTCGGCTTGATCCTAAATTTTGTCATTTGGGCAATTTAGTTCTGTTAGCCTTGCCATCAAGAAGAGGGGGAGGGGTCTGAACTGGTTCTTCTGAAAAATAAACTGATTATTATAGATTCGATCCTGAATTAAATTTTTGCTTTTGCCTGTTATGTAGACCTAGCAATGCAAAGTATGAAATAAAGAGTTGGGTGAGAGAAATGGAATCTCGACATTTTATACAGGTTCGACTCAATGTGTCTACGTGCTATCTTTTTGCTCTAACGGGCCATAGAGTTTGAAACTAATTAGCTTAAATTGGAGTACCTACAGCGTCTTGCTGCAAGTGCAAAGTTTGCCAAGCAGAACCAAAACTCCTACAGCAATCCCGCCGTACAAACTTGTCACTATTGAGGCCTTTCAAAATATTTCTCACATCTTACATGCACAGCATTGTGGCAACACTCAAAAAGATATAAACCACACCTTCAAGTTCTTACAAATTAAGGGTCAGTCAAACACTTTGTCTTATTTCCCAGTACAACTAATTATTCTTCAAGCACAACCCCTTCTGGCACGTTGACAAATGGGTCTGCCACTCTCACTGATACTTAGGATAAGCATTCAAAGACTATTACCAATCATACAAAGGAGATAGACTCGAAAACCTCTAAATACAATTTTTTTTTTCTCTTTTTTCTCACATGGGTCAGCATGCCGTCCTCTGTCCCATTTTTCTCCTATTATATGCCTCCCATGTGAATGGTGCAGTTGAATACCTAAAAATATATATATATATATATATATATATATATATATATATATCCATCCGTACATATGAAAACCTCGGCGAAGTTCCTTGTAAAACATGTGTAAAAACTTTCCTCAATCTAGGCTGTTGACTAGACTTCTATTACTCAAGATGACTTCAAGGGAGCATAAAATTACTTAAATATCTTCTATTGCTCGAGATGACTTTAACGAAGCATAAAATTACTTAAATGTGTACGTTTCATCAATTAAAATGAAAAAAAAAAAAAGAAATTTTCGCATTTTTTCTTTTATGGAGTACAACTTTTGATTAAGGTAAAGCTACCGGTCTCATAAATATAATTCAAAAAGCTCGTCCAAAGCTTGAGGCCATTTTCGACTCAAATCCACTTCTTTCTTTTACTGTTCTGAGCTATATCTTCAAATTCTCACTGCATCTTTTGTATTGTTTCAATCGTTTAGTTGACTAGCAAGTCCAATTGAGAAACCAGATTTTTTTCCTACCTTGAAATGGAATTATATGTACGATGTGAACATTTTGGACCGGACTCGAAATGGATAGATAGAAACCCGCCCGAAATGGGACCCAACAATTTGGGACCAAGTTCTCGAGCTTTCGAGTTTTTTATCTGCACCCGTAATTGGCCCAATTCAATCCAGGAATTGTTGCTTCGTTTGGCCGTGTTTGACTTTTCCTGCGTCAACGATCTCGTTCTTTTCTTTCTTTCGTTTCTCGTATAATGACAACTCCCGACCCATCTCCTCAATTTCTCTCTTCACGCGTTGTGTTCAATTGGCCACTGCATTTCCCGCCCCCACAATTTCCGGAATTCGCGCGACGGACGTCTCCAATCCAACCTGACTCCACCACCCACTTCGCGTTTCTTGCAAATTTTCGAGCTTCCGGATTCTCTGAGGACCGGTTATGCCTCCATTCTTGTCGACATGTAAGTCGGTGGGATGCTTCAAGCTATCGGCAGCTTCAGAATTGCCATCAGACGCGACGTTTGGGATGCACTGCTGGTGTGAAGGCCCCTTCTGGTCACAGACCGTCTGATGCAAACGAGGACCTCCGGATTCTACGGGGGAGCTTGCATGGCGGTGGTGCTGTGCAGACGAGGCGGTTTCTGGGTTGTGGGGATGGCGAAGAAGGAGGCGCTTTGTCTAAAGTCTATGAAGAGAGGCGTGTTCTGGGATAATACTGATTATCCATTTGATTTTGTCCTTTTATGTTTGATTTCTGTGCTTAAAATTGTTACATTTCCATCAATGGGACTTGGTTGGTTGTTCTGATGTGTAAGCTTGTTTGTGCCTGCATACATGCCTTCACTGCTCCGTCTCTATCTCGGTGAAAGATTGTTACTCCCAATGGTTTGTTTGGAGAATGCAGCGATATAGGATGATGTTAAGCCAAACCTCATATTATTTGTGTGTGACCAAACTCTGTGGTATTGAATTTATCTTTTGCTTTCAGTGTCGTTTGCATGCTTTACCATTTGAAATTTCATCAGTATTTATCTCTGACGTCAATAATGGTCAATGTGTGAATCTGCGGATGTTATTCATTTTCGCTCTCATAACTTCTCTCTCCTTGTTGCCATTGCTATAATGCGATACGTTTGTTTTTTTAACAAAAAGAGCAAATTTTGGTGTTTCCTCTGCTTAACAGGTATTCTCCAGTGCAGTTATTTGATGTTGTTGCTGCTGTTGATCTGTATCGAGATTTTGTTCCCAGGTGTTAGCGCTTGGAGATACTTAAGAGTTATCCTGATGGATCATTTGATGCCGAGCTTGAGATGGGTTTCAAATTTTTAGTAGAAAGTTATGTTTCTCGTGTAGAGTTGAAATGACCTCAGTACATAAAGGTAAAGGTAAACCGACTCCCAGACTACTTCCTTGTGCAGAATCATGTTTCCTTGTGTTACTGCTTGGATAAATATACTTGGTCAACCTACTTCCCACTTCTTTTTGTTTCTCGTTTGGTCATTCCTCTGCCTCATCACTACAATAAAATTGGTGGAATAAGCTTTTCTTGTATTCTGAGTTCTATTGTCTAATCAAGCTATATTTCATTGTCAGTAAAATGGAGGTGTTGAAAGTATTGTGCCTTTGTACAATTACATGAATTTGGACACGTAATATATTGTCCAACTTCCATTAGCTTGTATCTCTTCCCATTAAATCAGATTATATTATGTTCATTTTGACAAATATCATGACTTTGTAATGTCTTCGGAGCCCTTTTAATTTGAAGTAATTTGATATCTTCTGGTTATTGAGTACTGGTAGGCATTTACTATGTATCTGCCACCAGCGTAGGCAATCGTGTATTAGATACTCTCTCTCTCTCTCTCTCTCTCTCTCTCTCTGTGAACTTCAATCCCTCTGATGTTATTTTTCTTGTCACTTCCAGACTACAGTGTCGAAAGCACCCTCTTTGACCATCTAATAAATATTTGGCAATTCAATTCAGGACCAGTTCCAGGATCTTGCAACATTTACTTTTTGGTAGATTTCAAGTTCCAGTCACCACTCTACCGACCAGTATGGTGCTCTCCTCTGTTAGTATTGATGATGAATGTACTTGTTTCTGTCGATGTGAACTTTGAAATATTCCTTTTTTTTTCCCACCAGACCTTCTGTTCTGTTTCTTTTGTTTATGTGTTTTGCAAACTGAAACCTAGTGAAATAGCATGAGAGAAGATACATTGAATTGATTTATTTTTTTCACTGCCAAAGTTTATGTTTATCAACTCGATTAGGTGAATCATACATGTGCAACTCCTTTCTTTTGGTTGAGGCTTTTTCGTGTCATGATCCTGCTTTTGTTTTTTCACTTAGAATTTCCGTTTCTTTCTCTTGGTCAGTTAGGGGGATTGATTCACACATGGATTGTTAATATTTGTGATTAAATGGAAGGCTGCATATTAGATAGCATTCTATTCACGTTCATTTTGTTGCTCGGGAACTTCTGTCCCCTTGGGAGGGCCTCTCAAGTCCTTCACCATGAGGGTGCTGCAGTATGATCTCTTGAGCTCGTCGTACTGGACAGTGTTGCCACTGATTTGTTTCGTCCATTGTTTAATATGCTTATTGGATCCATTTGCTCTATGTATCATTCTCCTTCTGCATTTACAGAACTTATCTGGAGTTTTGTTTATATTTTTGTATGTTCTGGCATTTCTCAAATCTCATCTCTGCATGTATTTACTCTCATGTGGTCCTCATGACTGAAGATGATGGGTGCCATTGACTGTTAATGGGACCTTTATTTGGCTATGTAAAGTCTCAGTTGAACTGAAAATCATCTACCAGCATTTTGGATTGACAATAGCTTCCTTTTGGCAGGTTGCGTCCATGTTTCTCAGGGAAGTAGTATCTAGACTTGTTGGTTCGCTCAGTGAACGCTGCTGTTTGATATATGGACCGGGGTTCCCATTCAAGAAGATGCTTATGGGCAGAGGGCTCAAAAGCGTGGTTCCTGGTCTTGGCACATACTGCATAGGAAGGACGTCGGTGCATTATAAATTCTGGTGCAATTAATAAACTGACCTTCATAGAGTTGTTTACCTTGCTGGTCTAATTGTGATTCCTTCTCTTCAGATTCTTTTGGACAGTAGTTGAGGAGCTGTTAACTGCTCAATGTAGGCCTCACTCTCGCAGTGTTCCTAGCAAAACATCTTCGTACCATTTTTGCCATTGCTCTTCATTGATTGTTGTCGGGACTCCTACATGCTCAAGAAATAAGTATGACTTGCGCCCTAGTCTACTATGCTCTTTTCCTGGGTAGAAAAGGTGCAACTTATAATCTCCCTGCATCGGATGAAATTTCCCACACAAGATTTAGTTCCCATATGGTGGTAGTGTCTGGAGAGCTGATATAGTACTGTACTTCTTTCCTCAGAAAACCCTTCATATACGTGAAACATTAATGGA
Source organism: Eucalyptus victrix (assembly GCA_016097545.1). NCBI lineage: Eukaryota > Viridiplantae > Streptophyta > Magnoliopsida > Myrtales > Myrtaceae > Eucalyptus > Eucalyptus victrix. The sequence goes on along the minus strand of CM027840.1, from coordinate 25,883,704 downwards.
TTTCACACTTCAAATCCTTCTTAATAGACTCAATTAACCACAAGTGAGCCATTTGCAGACGTGCAAAGTCGTTCATTCTCCTTCCTCTGGGGGATTGGGGATGTACGGTACCCCGTCAACACAACCGGCAAATGCACTTGCTATAGTAAGGGAAAATATTGTAAATCTGATCCGATTATGATGGATTCAATGATACTGATGAAATTCTATCTAACCAAGAGTATTGTTGCCTTATATTTCTGTATTCACTAGTCTCACTATGCTAACCTGTTGTTAAAAGCTAATATCATCATGGTTTTAGGATTATCAACACTCTTGCATTAAAAAAATGAGCTTTCACGAGGTCGTTGACATTCTGAATTCTCCCCCCCCCCGCCCCTCTCTCTCTCCCCCCCCCAAAAAAAAAAAAACCAAATTATAGTGTCAAATCGGGGTGAAACAAAAGGAGGCCCAATTACAGACCCACCAAGGCCTACCACGGTCGGCCCCATGATAGGGAATCGGCCCATTGATAGAAGGAGGCTGGCTCGTTTCTCTCGGCCGAGGGATTCATGTATGTTTTGGAAGGGATTCTTCACTTGCCTCCTGCCATGGTTACTCGATTCCAGCTAAGGCTAAAATTCAAGACCAATAAGGATTTTGATTGACATTGTAGTGTTTTGTTTACTTTTTGTTAGTTGATTGAACAATATTCATTTATTTAAGCACATACAGTATTGTTACATAATCAATTAATAAATTAAATTAATTTTTGTATTTCATAAATTGCGTCCTCAGACAGATGCAGTGTGGTCTACTAGTCATAATATCGCTATCCATATTTGTAGTGGGATCCTATTCAAAATTATCAAAACAAGAGGAGAAAGTGGATTAGTATTCACAAGTAAAATTTCAAATAAGGATCTAAAATATCCTCATTGTCTCAAATAAGAGCATGAAGTTGACATTATTTTAAATAAAAGCTTGAAGTGCCCTCATTTTCTTAAATAAAAATACAAAGTGGCTATGCCAATCTCAAAGAATGGCCTCACCTCACCAATTAGTCAAGGGCATTTTCATCATTTACTTATTTTTATTTTTATTTTCTTTCCTTTCTCTTTATCTTTTCCTTTTTCTATTATTATTTCTGAAAAAGACAAACTCAAAAAAAGAAAAAAAGGGCTAAAAATTAAAAAATAAAATAAAATTACAAGTCCTTATTTGAAATAGGATCCACTTCAAGTTATTATTTGAGAAAATGATAGCATTTCATGTCCTTATTTGAGAAATAAAATTATAGGTCTAAAGTTTATTTAAGAAAATGAGGACATTTTAATTTCTTATTTGAAATTTTCCTAATATTTTGTACTAGTCCTCATGCAAGCGCTACATCCTCACACAAGCACCACTCTCGTGTGCGATTGCTCACGGTGTCTTTTTGCTCCTCCAAGTAGATAGCAAAGAAAATTTGCTCTTCAAAACTTGTTATTTGAAATAAGGTGCACTTTAAGTCATTATTCAAGAAAATGAGAGTACTTCGTGCCCTCATTTGAAAAAAAATGTTCATTTCAAGCATTTATTTGAGAAAATGAGGGCATTTCATGTCCTTACTAGATTTCCCATATCCATACTAGTCCTCACACAAGCGCTACTCTCGTGCGCGATTGCTTATGGTGTCTTTTTTCTCCTCCAAATAAACAGCAAGCAAAACTTGTTAGTGGATAGACTAATAGTGCTATTTAAAAAATTAGATATGAGACAATTATAAGAATCAATAGAATAGAATGCATAACGGATTTAGGGATAAATGTATCAGGGTCTCTGAATTATGGCATAATGTTTACTCAGGTCCCTTAACTTTTTTTTTAATGTAATTAAGTCCCTAAACTATATTTTTTTTCTCTGTTCGAGTCAGTCCTTCCATCAAAAACATAAATGGAGATGCTGATGTCGCCGTTAAATGCTGACTTGTCATCTTATATGGCATCTTATTGCGGCAATTAGAATATACTAACTGTTTTCGAAATTTTAGACAAATAAAATTTGAAAAAGATGAAAATAAAAATAAAAAGAGAAAAAGGAAAATAAACATCAAACGGAGGGAGAACGAGGCGTTGGCGTCATTCAGGTCACACTGCCATAGCCGGCCACGCACCATGGGATAGTTTGACTAGATATTGCTACATATAAATATTTGTACAATATGTCTTTCAATATCATTTTGTGTCTATCTTCATTATTATTAAGTTGGAAAAATGACATAAATGGTTCACGAATTTTGACCCTTTATGCAATGTGGTTCGTGAATTTTTAATTTATTCAATATGGTTTCTAAACTTTAACTTAATGTTCAATATCATCCTTGAACTTTTAATTTGTTCGATGAAAGAGTCGGCGACTAGTCTTGGGAAGTCTCATTTGTATCGACCGTAGTGGGATGTTTGCGTTCTTAAGAGTCAAGGCATGACACAAACTCTGAGGATCATTCATCCAATCCACCCATTGGACTTTGAATGATTCAGGACAATCCGATTGCTTCTAGGATGCTAAGAATAGAGCTTCTCTTGATTTTGCTGCCCATACAACAGAGATAAGGTTTCCATAAGTTGATTACTCCGTTTGGAAAGTGCGTCTCATCTCCAATTAATTATCACAAGAATTCCGATCCTTCAATAGGGAAAGATTGCGTGGATATCGTCCCTCATGGACAATCAATAAGTATATAAAGTAATCCAGTCCAATTTACTAGCCGTTGCGCTTCACGTCCTACGAAAATATGGAAAGTTCTCCTATCGTTTGATTGTCTTGATAATCCTTGCAAATTACACATTTTCCTTTTATCAACAAGATATAATCATATCTTGACGGAGAGAACTGGATTTGCTAGTATCTTGAATCTGATGAATATATTTGCTCCAAGCACCACACTTGCAAAACTTATCATCAAAATTATAAAATACTTATAGAAAGGTTTTGTCGATCTGTAAAATCATTTAGGAAAATTTCCTCAACAGTAGTTAGATTGTACACCGTCACATATAGATATTTGGGCAATATGTCCTTGAATTTCTTTTCTTTTTGTATCTATCTTCATTATTATTATTATTATTATTATTATTATTATTATTATTATTATTATTATTATTATTATTATTATCATCATCATCATCATCGTCATCATTATTATCATCATTATCATCATGATCATTATTATTATATCATCACCACCACCACCACCACCACCACCACCATCATCATGATCGTGATCATCATCATCATCAAGAAGTTCCATGTTATTCCTCGTCACATATGGTTTACCAAGTTCCCTCCTCCTTAGTGCGGTTGCCCAATGTGTCATCAGGTGCATTACAAGAGGAAATCAACAATCATCACGGAAATGAGCACTTGACATCGCTATCAAGTACTTTCTCGTGCATTTAACAATTTAAATTGGTACTAAATCATTGAGAAAAAGGCTCCGTAAGTCTCTCAAATGGAACTAAATGTTTAATCAGACCCTTCAATTTTTTTTCCTTTGTGCAATGGAGTCTCTAAATTATTTGTTTTGTTTTGTTCTGTCCGAATTGGTACTTCCAGGATGGGGAAGGAGAATTGAGCTCGTTCAGTTCTTCTTCCTTCCCTGCGCAGACTGTAGCTTAGAAGAACATAAATGATTTGATTCTTCAAAGGATATCCCATGCTGAGATAACTCAGGCCCAGATTGTGAATCATTCACTGTCTAAGTCCCTCTCCTCTCCAGAAATTCCATCTCCAGAAGATAACTCCGCCATTATTTGAGTTGTAGGAGAACTGGAGGCCAACCATCTTTCTATACTGAACGATTTCTAGAGTAAACTTCTGGATGCTCCTTGCCCAATCAACTACTCTCAAGCTGAAGAGCATGCAAAATGGCATCCCCTCTACACAAATAATCGAAATGTGGCGGTATGCAGTCTATCTCATGATGCGATTCTCACGTTACGTAAAATTAAAGTCTTACGAATTATGCAGTCCATGACAAAAAAAAAAAAAAAAAAGATAGAGCAAGTCTCGAATAAGATTTTGGCTTAATATTATAGACATAATGTTGCTAAAGCAGAATAATATCTTTTACAAATTCTTATGCACTTTTTTTGCCTTATTTTTTGGTACAACAGACATTTTTTTATATGTGAACAAAATTATTGGGGTTTTTGAAAATAGACACTAATAATTTAATATAACATCTAGTTCAAACTGATGCGTGAAGGATCGAATATAGTGATGGTCACTTAAATGAAAATTCAATCTTGTAATTTTTGTTAGTAGATTTTCTTGCAATAGATGAAAATTCTTATAGCTTAACGTAGATGTACAATAAAGGTTAAGGGCGTGGATACTACTAAAATTTTGTAGTATGGAAAATGTTGAACAAATTAGGGAATAAAGGGGATAATCATTATTGTCACTAACGTCATATTTATTTTGTTTTCAAGAATAAAGTTAAAGGCCACATATGTGCATTTTTTCCCTATGTCGAAACACAGATTTAGTATAAATCTTTCTTGCCAGAGCAACAATTTGAGTTTGGCACTAGCATAATCACTTACCTAATTTTTATACGTGCGTTAGTAATCACGTGGAGAAATTATCAACTATAAATAGGTTGGAAGTCAATTTTCCTCTTAGAAAGTTACTATTCACATTGAAATTTAACTAGTTATTACTAGTACATGCATACATGCCATAAAATGTTGTCTCTAACTGATGACCAGGTTTATCAATCAACTGTGAGATGATTCTGACCGATGAAGCTGTTGTTAGTCAAAAGATAGTTGTTAATGACGATGACCCGCTCATTAATCCGGACTCGGTGGGCATCGGTTGACGTCAAGTCAACAATTGGAAAGCCATCTAAATGTGTCCATCATCCATCCCTGAAATCACGATTGATCATCAGTCTTCAAATTCCTTTTCCAAAGTGGGCGGACTTTAAGGTTATGAGGGCATTGGTTGATGTCAAGTCAACAGGTGAAAAGCCGTATGAATGCGTCCATCAACCATCCTTAAAATCACGATTGATCATCAGTCTTTCGGTTTCCTTTCCAAAATGGGGCGGACTTTAAGGCTCTTTTTCCTAAGTGGGGGAACTTCGAGTCAGCAGCTGGAAGGCCATCCAGATGTCGTTCATCGTCCGTTCCTTAATAAACGGACTCGTAGAGACAAAAGCCAAAGGACCTGTGCTGTGTATGCCAACATCTCCACCACTATTGAAGTTGCTCGACTTCCTCGAGATATACGTTTTGGATCATGTTTCTCTCCATTCTGACGGACACATTGTTTCGAAGCAGCTTCTTTCCACCTTCGGATCAACTATCTGTTGATCAGGTGAGGGTAATAGCTGTGCATTGTCTATTGTTCACAAATTGAGGACCTGTCGTCAAAGTGCTTACATAGAAAAAAAGACGGAAGTGGATGGGAAAAAGTTGTTGTGATTTTATGCAATGAGCGCTACAAATCCTTCTGCGACGTCAACGGGTCAATGATCAATGGCTGATATTTTCTCATTCCACGAATGATTACTCCTGTTTTGGTTAAGGAATCATTGTCACTCCTCTTCATATCCGCTTTTCCACTAGACTCATATAAAACGAGCCCAAGGTGTCGCCCGTCCGTGCCCCTCCCCGTGTGATTTTGCCCCTTTTAAATTTGTACGTGACTTCATCATAATCAGTTATTTGAAGAACTAGATTCAAGAATACCACATTATAAACTTGTAATGCTTACGAGATAGGACACGAATTACACGACGTCCTGTTACGAACTAACGTCACGTTTGATACAGAGGTATGCATGTTCCACATTGAATTAATAAGTGCAGTTCACGCAATGAGCAATGAGCATTAGTAGCCGGATTCTTTGGAGTCAATAAGTCCATGATTGATGGTTGACAGGCCACCTTTGCGGGCTGCCGCCTCAAAAACAGCCACCTCCTTATTATTTATAAATCTCTTCACGTCCAGTTCACTTAGCACGTACCAATTTCTCTTGTTTCTTCTCAGTTTTCAAGTTATGGAGCCTCGAAGCATTAGCTTTGCAGAGTTTCAATCATGCCACTTCCTCGTTGGCATTGTGCTTGCTTTGTGCTTTACCCAAGTCTTCTCTACCACAAACGAAACTGACAAACTCTCTCTACTTGCATTTAAGGCTGGAATAACCGAGGATCCTCTCGGCATGCTCAGCTCATGGAATAATAGCATGGGGTTCTGCCAATGGCATGGAGTCAAGTGTGGTCACAGGCACCAAAGGGTCACGGTATTGAACTTACATTGGCAGAAACTCTCTGGGTCGATCTCTCCTCACATTGGGAACCTCAGCTTCTTGAGAGAATTGTGGCTTGGAAACAACAGTTTCGATCATGAAATCCCACCACAAATTAGCCAATTGAGTCGCCTACAAATATTACGACTGGAGAACAATGCATTGGTTGGTGAGATTCCTGAAAACATAACAACGTTCTCTCACCTTGTTAGCCTTATTCTTGATTTCAACCAACTAACCGGAAAAATTCCTGAACAAGTTGGTTCATTATCAAATCTACGGATTTTTTCTTTGCATGGAAATAATCTAATCGGGAGCCTGCCTTCCTCCATGGGGAACTTGTCTTCACTAGAGTGGCTTCAGCTTACGCAAAATAACTTTGGTGGGAGCATTCCTCCAATCTTATGCCACCTATCAAAATTACAAGTCTTCAAATTGGGAGCAAACAAACTATCTGGTCCAATTCCAACTGGAGTTCTGAATCTCTCCTCTCTAACTGCCTTCGGTGTAGGAGACAACCAAATACAAGGGAGTCTTCCTACAGACATAGGCTTTACTCTTCCAAATCTTCGGTTTTTTGGCATTTTCATGAATCTATTTGAGGGACAGGTTCCTCCATCAATAGCAAATTGCACAAAGTTGGAGATACTTCAACTTGGAATGAACAAACTTTCAGGTAGAGTGCCTTCTTTGGAAAATCTACATGAGCTTCAAGTGTTCACCACTTTCGTAAATCAGCTTGGACATGGAAAACCCAAAGACTTGAACTTCATTTGCTCAATGACAAATGCCACGAAGTTAAGGATATTGGCTATTTCTGAGAATAGTTTCGGTGGAGTGCTGCCTAATTGCCTAGGTAACTTATCCACCACCCTCACAATATTTGATGTGAGTGGGAATCTACTATATGGAGAAATTCTGAAACATATTGAAAATCTTGTGAACCTCCAAGTATTGAATCTGTTTGAAAACAAGTTTTCCGGTGTTCTCCCCTCAAATTTGGGAAACCTACGAAATTTGTCATTATTGCAATTAGGTGATACCAACCTAGGAGGAACAATCCCATCATCTCTAGGAAATCTAACCGAGTTGAGCATACTATCTTTAGCTAGGAGCAACTTTCAGGGTCAAATTCCTTCAACACTGTCTAACTGCCAATCTTTGAACCTACTTGATCTTTCGAGTAACAATCTCAATGGTACCATACCCCCACAAATTTTGGGTCTTTCATCACTGACCCAAGGTTTGAACTTATCTTATAACCATCTGACAGGAATTTTACCCATGGAAGTAGGCAAATTGATATCTTTGACTACATTGGACATCTCCAAAAACATGTTAGGAGGTGAAATTCCAAATACTTTAGGTGATTGTGTCATGTTGCTATCATTGAGGATGGGAGGCAATTCCTTCCACGGGTCCATTCCTCAATCGATGAGATCGTTAAGAGGCATTGAAGAAATTGATCTTTCACACAACAATTTTTCTGAGGAAATTCCACAGTTCTTGGAGGTATTTCATTTTTTGAAAGTACTGAATTTGTCTTACAATAATTTTGAAGGCATGCTACCACATGGAGGAGTCTTTGAAAATGCTACTGCAACTTCTTTTATTGGGAATGCTAAGCTTTGCGGTGGATTGCCAAAATTTCAGCTTCCTAAATGCATCTCCAGTAGCTCCAAGAGTAGAAAGGTCCATGTATTGAGATTGTCTACTATTGTTATTTGTGGCATTCTCGGAATTGCTCTTGTTCTTGCTATCATATATCTCTATTGGCGGAAGAAGCCAGTGCAAGAACCTGTTTCAAGTTCTATTGATGTTTTATGGCCGAATGTTTCTTATAGAACACTTCTAAAAGCAACCGATGGTTTTTCTTCAACCAATTTGGTTGGTGTTGGAAGCTTTGGTTCTGTTTACAAGGGGGCACTAGAGAACAACAGCATTGTCGTTGCAGTGAAGGTGCTTCATTTAGTGGGCCGCGATGCTTTGAAGAGCTTCACAGTTGAGTGCGAGGTTTTAAAGAACATTCGGCATCGAAATCTTTTGAAAATACTAACAGTTTGCTCGAGTGTTGATAATCAAGGAAATGATTTTAAGGCCATAGTATATGACTTCATGGAGAATGGAAGCTTGGAACAGAGGTTACACCAAAAGACAATGCCATCTTATGGAAACGAGCCTCCAAAAAATGTGAATTTCATTCAAAGGATAAATATTGCTATTGATGTTGCTTATGCACTGGATTATCTTCATCACCAATGCCACATTCCCATCATTCATTGCGATCTAAAGCCAAGCAATGTCCTCTTAGACGCTCAGATGGTTGCGCACGTGGGTGACTTTGGATTGGCGAAATCCCTCCTTGGATCGTCCCTTGATACTGTAGCTAATCAAATGAGCTCTATGGGTCTAAGAGGGACAATTGGTTATGCTCCACCAGGTAATCTCTTCACATCCAATTTTTATGATCTAAGCTCCACATTATTTTTTATGATTGGCACTCCCAATTTCATCTACACTATGATCTAAATGCATGGCAGAATATGCAATGGGATGCACAGTCTCGAGAGAAGGCGATGTCTATAGTTACGGCATCCTCTTACTAGAGATGTTCACGGGATTGAGTCCCACCAACAACAAATTCAGAGAAAATCTCACCCTCCATAGTTTCGTTGCAGCAGCTTTGCCTGAACAAGTATTGGAAATTACATATCACACTTTGCTTCTAGAAAGGGAGAGTCATTTCAACGCCAATGGTCCTCAACATTGGCTTCCTGAAAGTGATGTCATCTTTCAAGAATGTTTGGTTATGGTATATAATATTGGAGTCACTTGTTCCAACGAAGTGCCTGGAAGTCGGATGAGCATAAGCAGTGTTGCTAGCCAGCTGCAAAAGATTAGGCAAAAACTCTTTGCATTGGGTTTACATGAACAAGATGAAATACCGTCGGTGATATGATGATTTCTTACTCTATATCGTCTTAAATATTTAGCTTTGTTGATGCTAGGGCAAACATACATGTAAAATGTGTAGCAGAATGCAGAGTCAATAATGCGTCTTCATTAGAAGGTAATAGTTGATTGTCATTCCTCATTATGTATATATATTAAGCTAGCATATGCCCCGCGGTGCAGAAACCTTTTCGTAATATTAGTTTAAATTTGTTTAGAGTTTGAGAACATAGACGAAGCCCGATCTGGATCGAAGTGTGGAGAAGTCTGGCTGTATAAAGAAAGTTAGAATTGTATTTTGTGACCGCCAACTTCAAATCCGAATCCTTTTGCATGTTGGAGTCGAAAGTGGTGTTGCATTTTGAGCGTGGGAAGAGGAATTAAATTATGCTATTTGGGTATGACTTTGACCAAGGATTTTGCATGACTTACACAAGCATTAACATTTCATACGTAACTATGACTAAAATAATAATTACAAACGACTCTTTTGATTAATATACAATTAGAGATAACATTAATGAGAATTTTTTTTTTATATATTTTTCTAACTTGTACTAAAGTGTCTATTAATAAGTTACTAAATCATCATAAAAAGTTAATAGCAGATATTTAATAAATAAATGACTATTGTAAATTGAAGAAAAAAAGAATACCAGCAAAATCAACGAACATAAAAAGTTACCGGGGAATGTGGACAACGTGGCGAAAGCTCATTTTGCAATGCAAGGGGGTAATTACCCTAAAATCATGATGCGACTAGTTTTTCACTGCTGTGAGAATTGCAAATGCAGAAATATGAGGCAATAATGCTTTTGGTTAGGAATTGGATTCTGACATATTGTTAAATTCAATTCTTAAATTTTATAACATGCAATGAAAACCTTTATGAATGAAAAATTCAGGTACCAACAGACATTGTACGATAACAAAACAACTTTTTCATCATAGTTTGACAAAAGAATATAGTGCAACCTCGTGTTTGATCAACAAATGGCTGGATATTTAAACACGTTAATATATGTATAAATACATTGGGATACATACTTGAATAAGATTCTAATTTGAATAGGGTAATTTTTTTTTTAATAAATGTTTTGTGTTTGCATAACACCTAAACTCAAAAGTGCTTTGCCAGCTGCATTGACTATGGTACATTCCCAACTTCCCAAAGGAAGGAAAAGGAATGGCTTTGCATGTCTACAGATGGTTGACTTGTAGTTACTGACTGTATTAAGAAGGATTTGAAGTACGAAATGCATTCCTGTTTCATGCACGTGAAGGGATTTCTAAGGAAAGAAGTACAGTCGTATATCAGCTTTCTAGACATTATTACAACATGGGACCTAACCTTTGTGTAGGAAATTTCGTATGATGTAGGGAGATTATAAGTTAATTGCACCTCTCCAGAGGGGAGGAAGTCATACTCATGTCTTCAGCATGAAGAGTCCCGACAACAATCAATTAAGAGCAATGGAAAAAATGGTACGAAGATGTTTTGCTAGGAACACAGCGAGAGTGAGGCCACATTGACCAGCTAACAGCTCCTTAACCACTGTCCAAAAGAATCTAAAGAGAAGAATAGCAGTTACACTTACAAAAAGACTTATGAGAGACTCGAAAGGCAAACAACTCTATGAAGGTCAGCTCATTAATTAAACCAGAATTTATAATGCAACGATGTCCCTCCTATGCAGTATGTGCCGAGACCAGGAACCACGCTTTTAAGCCCTCTGCCCATAAATATCTTCCTGAATGGGGACCCCCGGTCCATACATCAAACAGCAGCGTTCACTGAACGAACCAACAAGTCTAGAGACTACTTCCCTGAAAAACATGGAGGCAACCTGCCAACAGGGAAGCCATTGTCAATTCAAAATGTTGGCTGATAATTTTCAGTTCAACTGAGACTTCAAGTAACCAGCCAAATATAGGTCCCATTAACAGTCAATCGTACCCATCATTTGTAAATGCATTCTTCAGTCATGAGGATATAACATCAGAGTAAATACAGGGTCGAAAATAGATTTAACACATACATCCAGAACAACCATACACGCAGAGTTGAGGTTTGAGACATGCCAGAACTTATAACAGTACAAAGATAACTCCGGATAAGTTCTGTAAATGCACAATGAGGATGATACAGACATCGGATCTGATGACCATATAACCTGATGGACAATACAAATCAGTGGCAACACAGTCGCCAGTACAAGCTCAAGAGATCATACTACAGCACCCTTGCAGTGAGAGACTCGAGAGGCCCTGCAAACAAAGGTGAACAGAATGCTTATCTAATATGTAGCCTTCAGTGGAATCACAAATTCTACCAATCTGTGTGTGAATCAATCACCCCCAGTGAACCAAGAGAAAAAAATGAAACTGTAAGTGAAGAAACAAAAGTAGGATTTATTAGGTAAAAATGCCTCAATCAAAAGAAATGGGTTGCGCAACATATATGATTCACCTAATTTGGTTGATAAACATTTACTTCACCTTTGACAAAAAATGTAAATACTCCGTCACCTCATAATATCTACTCTCATGCCTGCACTAGATTTCAGTTTGCAAATCACATAAACAAAATAAAGAGAACAGAAGGTCCGGCGAAAAAAAAAAAGAAGAAGAAAAAAAAACAGATTTTTTCAAAGTTCACGTAGAAAGAAAAATGTAAATCAGTCGTACACACTAATAGAGGAGAGCCCCATACTTGTCGATAGAGTGGTGACTAAAACTTGAAATCCACCAAAAAGTAAATGCTGCAACTGCAAGATCCTGGAACTGGTCCTGAATTGAATTGCCAAATGTTTATCGGATGGTCAAAGAGGGTGCTCTGCGACACTGTAGTCTGGAAGTGGCAGAAAAAAGAATGTCAGAGGGATTGAAATTCAGAGAGAGAGAGAGAGAGAGAGAGAGAATATTTAATACATGATCGCCTACACTGGTGGCTCTTATAATAAGAACTACATTACCAGTACTCAATAACCAGGCGATATCAGATTACTTCAGTTTAAAAAGGCTCCTTAGACATTACAAACTTATGATCTTGAAATGAACATAGTATATACTCTGATTCAATGGAAAGAGTAAGTGTCCTAATTCATGTATTTATACATAGGCAGCTGCTCAAGCACCATGATTTCAACACCTACTTGATACTGACGACGAACTAAAGTTTGATTAGACAATGGAATTCAACATACAAGAAGAGCAGATTCCACCAACTTTATTGTACTGATGGAGCAGAGGAATGACCAAATGAGAAATGAAAAGAAGCAGGAGGTAGGTTGACCAAGCATAATCATCCAAGCAGCGACACAAGAAAACATGATTCTGCGCAAGGAAGTAGTCTGGGAGTTAGTTTACCGAGGTATTTTCAACTCTACATGAGAAACATAACCTTCTACTAAAAATTTGAAACCAATCTCAAGCTTGGCATCAAATGATCCATCAGGATAACTCTTTAGTATCTCCAAGCGTTGACACCAGGGACGAAATCTTGACACAGATCAACAGCTGCAACAACATCAAATAACTGCACTGGAGAATACCTGATAAGCACAGAAAACGCCAAAATTTGTTCATTTTTTCTTAAAAACGAAGGCATCGCATTATAACAATGACGACAAGAAAAGATGACTTATGAGTGCAAAAATGAATAGCACAGCGTCACCGCTAAGCGAGCTGCCCCGTAGAATCCGGAGGTCCTTCTTTGCAACAGACGGTCTGTGATTAGAAGGGGGCGTTCACACCAGCAATGCATCCCAAACATCGCGTCTGATCGCAATTCCGAAGCTACTGATAGCTCGCAGCAGGCTCAATTACATGCCGGCTCCAATTTTTGCGCGTCACGATCGATCCCACCAACTCACAGGTCGACAAGAAGGGAGGCATAACCGGTCCTCAGAGAATCCAGAAGCTCGAAAATTTGAAAGAAACGCAAAGGGGGTGGTGGGATGGGGGTTCGACTGGAGATCTCCGTCGCACGAATTTCGGGAAAATTCGGGAGGGCGGGAAATGCAGGGGCCAATGATTGAACACAACGCGCGAAGAGAGAAATTGAGGAGATGGGTCGTCAGAAGACGGGACTCCGAGAGGACGCGGGAACGGGTTCTGGGCTTTAGCCATGGAGAGATGAAGCCGTTTTCTTGTGGGGTTTCTTGAAGTGATAGGAAGGAAACAAAGTCTCTCACGTAACGCCTATGCAAGCTTCCATGCCCCTGCATGGTCACACTTCTGGAAGACTGAACATACGGAAGGGGGAGAGGGAGAGAGGGAGAGAGGGAGAGAGAGAGAGAGAGAGAGAGACGACACACGTGTTGAAATTTGGCGTTGAGATTTGGAGTTTTTATTACGTGAAACAAGAGAGAGAAATGAAAACGAGATCACAGACATGATGAATCTTTCACCCAAAATCTCTCGAGAAATGGAATGGTTTGAGTTTTCTCGAATCCGCAGAAAAAGTCAAACATGACCGAACTAAGTAGGAATTCATGGATTGGACCGGGCCAATTGCGGTCGCGGGTGCAACTAAAAACTGATACCCGAAAACCGATTCTGAATGGTTGGCAGGGTTCCTTCTTTCTATTTCGAGCCTGGTCCAAACTGTTTACATTTGACACATTTCATTTTATGGTAGAAAAATATTTAATTTCTCAATTGAACTTACTAATAAATTAAACGATTGAACTAATATAAAGATACGTTATGAAGTTGAAAATATTGCCCAAAACATGCTGGAAAAGTGGATTTGAACCTAAAACGGCCTCAAGCTCTAGATGAGCTTTTTCAAATTGTACTTATGAGACTCGTATCCATCCGAATCAAAATTTATCCTCCTTAAAAGTAGGAGCGTGAAAATTTCTCCATTTTTTTTTTCTTTTCCGTTGATAAGATGTAAGCTTTTAAGTAATTTTGTGCTTCGTCATAGTCCGCTTGAGCAATAGAAGATTTAGTCGACAGCCTAAATTGAGAAAATTTCTGCACATGTTTGGTTTCCGTAGGAAGTATAGATGGATATGATGGCTAAGTTATTCAAGTGCACATAGAAGAAAAATCGGACAGAAGATGGCATGTTGACCAGTGTGAAAAACAAGAGAAATTGAAAATTGGATTTGAAGTTTTTCGATTCTATCTCTTTTGTAAGTTTGGTAATAGTCTTTTGAGATTTGATCATAAGTATTACTAAGAGTGGCAAACCCATTTGCAAACATACGAGAAGTGGTTGTACTTAGAGAAAAAATAATTGTACCGGATGATAAGATAAGGTGTCTGAATGACCCTTAATTTGTAAAAACTCAAAGGTTTGGTTTGTATTTTTTGGAGTGCAGCCTCTTTGTTATGCGTATAAGGTGTGAGAAGTATTTTGAAAGGGTTCATTAGTGATAAGTTTGTATAACGTTATAACTGTAGAAGGAGTCTTGGTTTTGCTTGGCGAACTCTACACTTGCAGCAAGACGGTGCTTGTACTCCTAACTAAGGTAGAAGGTTTCAATCTACATGGGTCGTCAGAACTGCAAAAGAGAACGTAGGCACCTTAAGCCGAACCTCTGTGATATCAAGATTCTATGTCTCTTACCCATTATTTATCACCCTTTAAGAGTCAAGCTGAGGATTAGCAGAATGAGGCGGCCATATATTGTCGATTGTCGCGGCTGAGGAGAAGACATTGGCACAGCCAACAACAGGAAACAACTTCAGCATCTTTCACAAGGATATATGTTCCCATCACAGAGGGAAATCAGAGGGGAGGGACATGTACACAGGCATATAGATTCGAACAGAAATTTCTCTCCGGAGGACATGCATTCTCCTTTTGGTAGGCATGGTATTCTGTGGAGATTTGTCTCGGGCTATCCTACAAGAAGTCTCTCTCTCTCTCTCTCTCTCTCTCTCTCTCTCTCTCTCTCTCTCTCTCTCTCTCTCTCTCTCTCTCTCCCTCCCTCCCTCTCCTCGGCAACCACCCATCGAGGTAGTAAAGCCATCCCAAGGGCAACCGAACAGATCGTCCTCCATTGTCCTACGTTTGTCAAGGTGAGAACTCAAATCATGGCGTTCCAATTCTGAATTAGTAGATGTCTGAACCTGATTTTAAACCTCGCCTGGTTGTTCAATACAACTTCGTAGCCCTCGACTTGACGGCACGGCTAGTTCTCCATTGTACTTTGTATTTTCTTGAGTTGATTTTTGAGTTGCATATTTATTTTTATTACGGGTGAGCAATATTCGGGTGAGCCGTTCCCACCCTAGAACTAGGAATTGCCCACTAAGGAAATGTTCCAAAAAATTAGAACCAGGAACCACCCGTTAGTTTCATGAATTCACTCAAGAATCAGACTTTCGGTCTGGTCCAATTCTTGGGTGGATCCATGGAATTGGTCCCGCCAAGCTTCATGCACTCAAGTTTTCTAGCAAGCCAAAGTAAAGCAAAAAACAAAGAATTTCCCTATTCTTAATTATAAGATCAGTAAAAGAATTGGGCTCATATTGAGGTTGAGAGTCCAAGCTGCGAGTCAATGGGTGTTGAGCTTGAGAGTCGAGACCGTAAGTGAGAGATAGAAAGATAATTCGGTAAAGGTGAGAGTAAGACAAAATGAGCACTCAATCAATAGGTGTTGAGCTTTAGATTAGGGATTTTAAGGTTTTCATTTTTCTTAATTTTTTTGTAGGAAATTTTCTTAAAAATTATATATGTATATTACCGGTCCGGTCCCAATGGCTAGTTCCACATTGAAAAACGAGAATCAAATCAGTTCTCTTGGGAACTGCCGATTCCGGTCTAGTTCCAAGTGGTCCAGGCAACTCCCAATTCATTTGCACACCCTTAATTTTTATTCATGCCATTGTATCTCTATGTTTAATCAATAGTCTCCTTTGCCACAAAGGTCGGTGCTATATACTCACCTTAGTTGAAAACAAAGCAACATCATCCTGTGAGGACGCCTTCCAACTCACTGTAACACCTACTAACGTAAACACGTCAGAAAACAACAATCTACGGTCATCTAGGTCATTGGTGCATGATTTGAATCCATATAACTTGTGGTCTCACTTCCATTTTCATTCGTCCAGTATATTATGCCAACATTTGTTGTCCTCTTCAAATATTTGATTATTCACTTCATAGCTTCCAATAAGTTATATCCAGACCTTTCATGTAATGGCTAACAATGTTCACAATTTGTGAACTCGTTAGGCCTAATCCATATCATGGTGTACATAATACTACCCACTGCACTAGAATAGGGAACACAACACATATAATGTTCCTACTCCTTAGTTTGCGGTGATAATTCATTGGAGAGTTCGAATGCAACCAAGGGTGTACTTATAGATTTGGCCAATTGCATATTACAACGTGTCACAATTTTTGCAATGTGCTTTTTCTGCAACAAGCAAAACACTCTTGCAATCCTATCACGCGATGTTTCCATATTTGTTGGTTTTGTTCCCGTAACAAAATATCTTTAACCGAATGATATTTTAGGCTTTTATTTGAAGGAGACACAGGTTCTAAACTTAATTTAGGATAGAGAATATCAAATGCAATATTATAAAATTTCCAACCACAAACAAAATTGTACAACCTTAACGATTAAACCTTGGATCCTTAAGTCGAACCCAAACTATGCCGAAATCTAATCGACAACTTAGCTTAAATATATACTAGCACACTGTCGAAATCTAATCAATGACAATGCACTTGGATAGAAGACACAACGTCAAAATTCAATCGACGACGCATTATAAGAGTTACAACACCGGAATCTAATCAACAGTATTGCACCAAGATAAAGATACTCATTGGAATCTAATTGATGACGGGAATTTTGAAGCTACAACTAGAGAAACAAAAATGCGATAATGTAAAGATAAAGTAAAGACATTTGATATGTTGTTTGGGGCGGTTGCTATGTTGGACGACTGGGGTATTTATAGAGAAATTTGGTAACTACTAAGCAACTATCCATTGCTTCTTTGTTGATCTTTAGGCACGCTCCTTCTGTGACCAACTCGCCCATCTCCTGTGTAACCACCTTGATCGTGTTTTAATGTTTCCTGGATTATCGATACCAATTCTACAACTGGATACATGGACATTAACTGCTTTTCCAATCACACAGTCCCCTAGCGCTTCTTGAAATATTTTGAAAACTCTAACCAAAGACTTACTGGCAAAATCGTTCCGGCAGCCATTTTAATCTTCACCATTGTATTTTGACAATTGGACACGTGGCAATCCATTGCTTCATTGTCGATCACTGAGCTTCTATCCATAGACTTGTTGATAACTGGTCATACATCAATACTCTTATGATGCACAACTTTATCATATTTCTCACCCACATGCCCGGCACATGATGGTATGACCATCTTTTAATAACAACCTCTCGTCCACGTGACCAGCACATGATAGTACGGTCAACTTTGAGTGCCAATAATTTCTATATCCAATATTTTCTTGGCGCCACCTGAATCTGTCATTTTAAACTCAAACGCTAAACTGCTGCTCTGGAACTGCACAGCCGTTGCCCTCACCTGATCACCAAAGTGTTCACCTGAAGGTGGAAAGAAGCTGCTCCGAAACAATGTGTCCATCGGAATGAAGAGAAACAAAATGCAAAACGTATATCTCGACAAAGTCGAGCAACTTCAATAATGGTACACATAGCATAGGTCCTTCGGCTTGTGCTTAATGCAATTGCATGTACGCAGGGATGGATGATGGAGACAAATAGATGGCTTTGCAGCGGTTGACTTTAAGTCAACCAATGCGCACAAAATCCTAAAGGCCTTCCACTTTGGAAAATATCCTGGAAGACAGATTATAAAGCGTGATTGATTAGCGGGTCATTGTCATTAACGACTATTACTTGACTTACAACAGCTTGATCATTTAGAATTATCTCACAGTTGATCAATAAACCTGGTCATCACTTAGAGACAACGTTGTAAGGCACGTTTACATGTATCAGTACTAACTAGTTATATTTCAAGATGAAAATTGACTTCTAACCTATAGTTTATAATTTCTCCTCGTGATTCACCTTTGTATGAAAATAAGGTAAGTGATTATACTAAGTGGCAAACTCAAAGTATGCTCTGGCAAGAAATATTTATACGAAGTTGGTCTTTCAACATAGTAACTTTTTACCATGAAAGGTAGATAAGTTCATATAAATCACTACTAATTTTGTCACAATGAAAGGTAACTTTACTTTCAAACTATTTAAATTCAGTAACTTCTCGATGCTAATGTTCACTTTCTATTTAGAGAAGTAAGGTTGAGCATCTTGGTGGCTAGTATAATTTCTCGATGCAGTTAGCGACTTAAAATGACCTCTCACATGGACCGAAATCATTCTAATCATTAAGAAGATGCCAATAATACGACAATCAGTTTTATCTTCCCTGCTACCTTCGCTGATGCACTCCGTTCAAATTGGCAACATTTGCTCTCTTGCTTTTTAGAAATATCGCAGAACACATTCATTCTCTCTATTTATTTGTTCTTCATAGGATTTGCTTTTTCAAGGTTAACGCCTCCGATGCTATCCCGTTGAAACTTGAAGATCAAGCTTTGAGGATCTCCTTCTAAAAAGGCAATGCATAACACGCGTTTCTTCTTAGAGAAAGCCAACGGTAAAATTGGCCAGTGCGTGATCAACGTCGTAGACAATTGATATCCTTGGATCTATGTCAGTCTGCGACAGTTGTTGTTTCTTACGCCTTGAAAAAGTTGTCCAAAAAATCTTAAATTTATTACATTTTTGCTAATGCAGTCCTAAACATTTTAATTTTGCCAAATGAGTCATTTTTTTTACATTTTACCAGTTCAATCTATCTGATCAATTTTGACTAACAATCGCTAATATGGATGCCAGCTATTGTTAAGCCATCATTCTGGAGAATCCGAAGTTGTCAAGCTTTGGAAGCAATGTTAGGAGCATGATGGAAGTATGACTTCGCAAAAGTACGAACCAATCTTAATGTATCCCACCATGAGTTCAAATTCAGCATTTCGAACTTGGAGTATAAGGTGACTTTTTGGTCTTCAATCATGAACTTTTGAGACGGCCCCCCAGATTATTAGTGATTTTTTCCAAAGGGACATTAGATGGAGACATTGACTAATTACTGGGTTTATTTCTTGGACATTACTAGGTGCCTTCCTACGTCACTTTCCTTTATTGCAGTTTAGTGCACGACTACCTGTTTTTTAAGTCTTCGATCAGATGTCGTGGTCTTCGCTTAACATGCTTTTCGATGGGGAATTCGCTTTTTATCTCCTCATCACATGTATCGGTCGGTCTTGGCATATTCCTCGGCGGATGCAGAGGGACTCAAACGAGGAGGAAATAGATAAGGATAGTAATACACTCCGTCCTTCGTGCTTGCACTATGTTTCATTTCATCCTCTAAAATTTTGTTTTGTTTTCAATTTGATCCCTCGCATTCATTAGTTGGCCCAGAGTATTTATTATCAAAACTCAACTTCTCATTTACGTCGGCTGCATATCAGCTTTGATAGTGGCTCACTTGTGCCTCACGGCTTTAAAGCACATTATTCTAGTTTAAGGTTACAGGACATTTATCTATCGGAGCAATGGCTCAAGTCCCGGCAGTGTGGTATAAAAAACATATCTGAAACCCAAAATCCCGACTCTTGTATCTTTGTGACTTTCTTTAGCTGCGTAGGAGACTTTCCATGCCACAATTTTAACTGACGGTGATCCACGCGCAGCAACTGCATTAAATGAAAGTATGATGGTGGCATTCTCCCATTGCGCTGTAAAGGGCAATGGGAGAAGACATGAAAGGCACAGCCAAAAGAAATCAACAAAACAAAAGAAAGAGTTCCATTTTTTATTTTGTTCTCTTTCAGAAGAGACTCTCTCAGTTTGTTCGTTCAGGAGAGAGTTTTAAACGCCCGAGTTCTGCGCAAATTATTAAGTGTTTACATGAGGCTAAATATCTGTGGGTTTTGCATGTAATATAGGGCTGGAAAACACTCAGAGTGCACAAGCCATTACAATCGTGCATTCTTGATTTATCAGTGGATTATTATGAGATTGGCTCTCCTCGTGAATGTAGGTATCGACATTCAGATTGAACAGTGTAAATCTCTAGTGTATTTTATTTTTCCTCCTTTTATTTTCTCTAATTATTTCATCTTCTCATGTTTCGATATAATTGCAAAGATCTGATCGGTTTTATAGCACATGATTTGATTCTTCAAAAAATATACGAAACTAAGATAACTTTGGCTCAGAATGTGAATCAATCAATGTTTGAGTCACTCTACCAAGCAAAATGTTACCCGAGCAAAGGATAGTGCAGAGTTGGAATTTGGGGTATAATAGGAAGAAAAAGAGCGAGTCAAATAAAGGTTTTGGCTTAATATTATAGAGATAATTTTGCAAAGGCGGAATAATATCTTTTCATAGATTCTATGCTTTGTTTTTGCCCTATTTTTCGGGACAACAGACATGTTTTTTTGTATGTGAACAAAATTATTGGGTTTTTTCTTTATGAAAATGAAACAAATCATTTAATATGACATATAGTTCAAACTCATTTGTGTAGGGTCTAATGTTGTGATGGTCACTTAAATGAAAATTCAGTTTTGTAATTTTTGTCAGTACATTTTCCTGCATGTTAGTTTATTTTATTTTATTTTATTTTCTTTTTCTTTTTTTTAAATGGATGAGAATTCTTACAGCTGAACATAGATAGGGGTAACCGACCAAACTTAAAAAAAAAAAAAAAACAAAACAAAACAAAACAAAACAAAACAAAACTTAGCTAGATGTGTTATAAAGGTTAAGGGTGTGAATACTATTAATGTTTTATAGAGTCTGGAAAATGTTGAATAAATTAGGGAATAAAGTGGATAATCATAATGTCGTATTTATTTTATTTTGAAGAGTAAGTGTTATTAGGTTATAGGGCACGTATGGGCATTATTAACGTTTTTTCTTCTTCTTTTTTTGTCAATCCTACTCTACTCATACTCTAAGTCTCACTCTCAAACTTTTTTTTATGTTTTCTTGCAGGATATGAGAGTCGAAACATATACCTGAAACTAAATTGTCCCCACTTCAATCCCCCTAAAAAAGATTGAGATTCAAACCCCCCACCTCCCCCTTCACATGTGAGAAGGGTGATCACTAAGAACTATGTTGAAGAGTTACTATTTTGATAGACCGAGTTAGTATAAAGCTTTTTGGCTAGAGCAGCACTTTGAGTCCACCACTTAATATAATTACTCAACTAATTTTCATATAAGTTTAATCATCTCGTGGAGAAATTATCAACTATAAATAGGTCAAAAGTCAATTTTCTCTAAGAAAGTTACCATCCGCGTTGAAATATAACTAGTTATTACTGATACAAGCATATGTGCCTTAAAATGTCATCTCTAACTGATGACTAGGTTTATCAATCAACTGTGTGATGATTCTGACTGATGAAGTTATTGTTAGTCAAAAGATAGCCATTAATGACGACAACCCACTCATCAATCCCGCTCGACCATCAGTCTTCATTTCTTTTCTATAATGGGGGACTTTAGCACTCTGTCAGGCATCGATTGACGTCAAGTCAACAGCTGGAAAGTCATCTGAATGTGTCCATCATCCATTCCTAAAATCACGGTTGATCATTAGTCTTCCAATTTCTTTTCCAAGTGGGAGACTTTAGGACTCGATGGGCATTGGTTGACATCAAGTCAACAGCTAGAAAGACATTTGAATGTGTCCATCATTCATCCCTGAAATCATGATTAATCATCGGTTCCAATTCCTTTTCCAAAGTGGGGGAACTTTAAGGAACTTTTTTCCAGAGTGGGGGACTTGAAGTCAATAGCTGGAAAGCCATCCAGAGGCCGTCCATCATCCATCCCTTAATACATGGACTCGTATAGACAAAAGCTAGAGGACCTATGCAGTGTATGCCAACATCTCGACCACTAGTGAAGTTGCTCGACTTCCTTGAGATATACGTTTTGAATTATGTTTCTCTTCATCTCGACGGACACATTGTTTCGGAGCAACTTCTTTCGACCCTCAGGTCAACTATTTATTGATTAGGCGAGAGTAATAGCTGTGCATTGTCTATTATTCGAAAAACTGGATACAAGAATACAATGCTTAAAACTTGTAGTGCTTACAAGATAGGACACGAATTACCCAACATCCTGGTACGAACTAACAGTCATGCGTGTTTCTAATAATGAGCATTAGTAGCCACACTCTAGGAAGTCAACAAGTATGTGATTGATGGTTGACATGACTCTTTCACTGGCTACCGCCCTCCTAAATGCCACCTTCTTATAATTTATAAATCCCTTCAAGTCCAGTTAGATAGCCCATACCAATTTCTTTTGTTTCTTCTCAGTTTTCAAGTTATGGAACCTCGAAGCATTAGCTTTGTAGAGTTTCAATCATGCCACTTCCTCATTGGCATCGTTCTTGCATTGTGCATTACCCAAGTCTCCTCTACCACAAATGAAACCGACAAACTCTCTTTGCTCACGTTTAAGGCTGGAATAACCGAGGATCCTCTCGACGTGCTTAGCTCGTGGAATGATAGCATGAGGTTCTGCCAGTGGTATGGTGTCATGTGCGGTCGCAAGCACCAAAGGGTCATAGTATTGGACTTGCGTTCGCAAAAACTCTCTAGGTTGATCTCTCCTCATATCGGGAACCTTAGCTTCTTGAGAGAATTGTGGCTCATAGACAACAATTTCAATCATGAAATCCCTCCGCAAATCAGCTGGTTGAGCCACCTACAAGTCCTACGATTTGGAGTACAATTCATTGGTTGGTGAGATTCCGAAAACATCACAGCTTGCTCGACCTTGTCAGCCTCGTTCTTGAATGCAACCAACTAACTGGCAAAATTCCTTCACAAGTCGGTTTATTATCAAATCTACAAAATTTTTCTTTGTATGCAAATAATCTAATTGGGAGTGTGCCTTCCTCCATTGGGAACTTGTCTTCACTAAAGGGGCTTAGTCTTATGCGAAATAACTTGGGTGGGAATATTCCTCCAATCTTTAGCCACTTGTCGAAATTACAATACTTTTATGTGGGAGGAAACAAATTGTCTGGTCCAATTCCGTCTGGACTTTTGAATCTCTCTTCTTTATATATGATCGATGTAGGAGTCAACCAAATCCAAGGGAGTCTTCCCGCAAACATAGGCTTCACACTTCCAAATCTTCGGTTATTTAGCATTGGCATGAACCTATTTGAGGGACAGATTCCTTCATCAATATCAAATTGCACAAAGTTAGTGGCACTTCAACTTGGAGAGAACAAACTTTCAGGTGAAGTGCCTTCTTTGGAAAGTCTGCAAAAGCTTCAATGGTTCGCCAGTTTCAAAAATCAGCTCAGGCATGGAAAACCTGAAGACTTGAACTTTGTTTGCTCACTAACAAATGCCACAGAGTTAAAGGTATTGCTTATTGCTAGAAACAATTTTGGTGGAGTGCTGCCTAAATGCATAAGTAATTTATCCACCACCTTCAGAATATTTGATATGTCTGAGAATCTAATATTTGGAGAAATTCCTAGACAGATTGGAAATTTTGTGAACCTTGAAGTATTGATTATGTACAATAATAAGTTGTCAGGTGTTCTTCCATCAAATTTGGGGAATTTACAAAATTTATCATTATTGGAGTTAGGTGATAACTACCTAGAAGGGAGAATCCCATCTTCTCTAGGAAACCTAACCAAGTTGACTCTACTATATTTGGGTTGGAACAACTTTCAAGGTCAAATCCCTTCAGAACTATCTTCTAACTGCCGCTTTTTGAACGGACTCGATCTTTCCAATAACAATCTCAGTGGTACCATACCCCCACAAATTATGGGTATTTCATCACTAACCATTCTCTTGGATTTGTCTCATAATCATCTAACAGGACTTTTACCCATGGAAGTAGGCAACTTGAGGTTTTTGACCACATTAAACATCTCTGGAAATATGTTAGGAGGTGAAATTCCAAATAGTTTAGGTGATTGCGTTGCATTGGTCTCATTGAGGATGGGGGGAAATCTCTTCCATGGGTCCATTCCTCAATCGATGAGATCATTAAGAGGCATTGAAGAACTAGATCTTTCACATAACAATTTTTCTGGGGAGATTCCACAGTTCTTGAAGGCATTTCGTTCTTTGAAAGTTCTGAATTTGTCTTACAATAATTTTCAAGGTATGCTACCTCATGAAGGAGTCTTTGAGAATGCTACCTCTACCTCTATTATCGGGAATGCTAAGCTATGTGGTGGATTGCCAGAATTTCAGCTTCCTAAATGCATCTCCAATAGCTCCAAGAGTAGGAAAGTCCATTTATTGAGATTGTTTGGTCTTGTTATTTGCGGCCTTCTCGGAATTGCTCTGATTCTTGCTATTCTTTATCTCTCTTGGTGGAAGATGCAAGTACCAAAACCGGTTTCAAGTTCTATGGAAGTTTTACATCCGCACATATCTTATGGAGCACTCCTAAAAGCAACCCAAGGTTTTTCTTCAACCAACTTGGTCAATGTTGGAAGCTTTGGTTCCGTTTACAAAGGGGTACTTGAGGACAATGGGACTGCCATTGCAGTGAAGGTGCTCCATTTAGTGGGTCGTGATGCCCTAAAGAACATCAGACATCGAAATCTGTTGAAGATACTTACAGTTTGCTCAGGTACTGATTATCAAGGAAATGATTTTAAGGCCATAATATATGACTTCATGGACAATGGAAGCCTGCAACAGTGGTTACACTCAAAAGCAACTTCATCTCATGTAAATGAGCCTCCAAAGAAAGTGAATTTCATTCAAAGGATAAATATTGCCATTGATGTTGCTTTTGCACTAGATTATCTTCATCACCAATGCCACATCCCCATCATTCATTGTGATCTAAAGCCAAGCAATCTCCTCTTAGATGCTCAGATGGTCGCGCATGTGGGCGACTTTGGATTGGCAAAGTTTCGCTTGGATCATCCTCGATATCGTAGCTAATCAAATGAGCTCGTGGGTCTAAGAGGGACAATTGGTTATGCTCCACCAGGTAATCTCTTCGCATTCTATTCTAATGATGAGCTCTACACTCTTTTCTATGATTAGTGTTACTAATTTCATCTACTCTATGATCTAAATGAGTGGCAGAATATGCAATGGGATGCAAGGTCTCAAGAGAAGGCGATGTCTATAGTTACGGCATGCTCTTATTGGAGATGTTCACAGGATTGAGTCCCACCAACGATAGATTTGGAGATAATTTGACTCTCCATAGTTTTGTTGCATCAGCTTTGCCTGAACAAGCATTGGAAATTACAGATCACATTCTACTTCTAGAAAGCGAGAGTCATTTTGGCCCTAATGGTCGTCAGCATTGGCTTTCTGAAAGCAAAAGCATATTTCAAGAGTGTTTGGTTACAGTGTATAATATTGGAGTAGCTTGTTCCAATGAAGTGCCGGGAGACGGATGAGCACCAATAGTGTCGCAAGTCAACTGCAAAGGATTAGGCAAAAACTCTTTGCATTGGGTTTCCATGAACAAGACGAGCTATCGCGGGTGATATGATAATTTCTTAATCTCTCTTGTCTTAAATAGCTTTGCCTATGCTAGCGCCAACTTGCATGTAAATGTGTATCAAAATAGAGAATCAAGAAGAAGCTAATAGTCGATTGTCATTCCTCATTGTGTGTGTGTCTACAAATATATATATATATATATATATATATATATATATATATATATAAAGCTAGCATGTCTCACAGCGTAGAGACCTTTGAGTAATTTTAGTTAAAATTTGTTTGGAGTTTGAGAACATGAACGAAACTCAACCTGAATCGAAGTGCGGAGAAGTCTGGCTGTATAAAGAAAGTCAGAATTGGATCGAATCCGAATCCTTTTGCATATTGGAGTTGAAAGTGGTGTTGGATTTTGAGCGTGAGAAGAGGACTTAAATTATGATATTTCGATATGACTTTGACCAAGGTTTTTGCATGATTCATACAAGAATCATTCCTCTTTCGTCAGATGGTGAATGTTGTGGAGTGGGTCTTTATGCCTTACATTGTGGAGTGGGCTTTTGTGCCTTAGAGCAGAAGTTAGTGGCGGCTTTTTCGGATATTACCCCTTAAAGCAATTTGAAAATATTTAAATTCTTTGTGATATTGATGATTATTTCCAAGTGATTGTGTGAGGCTAAACACTGAGATTATTGGGAGTGACTAAGGTTTGGAAACGCTAACGGTGTGAATGACTCGATTGTAGTTATATTCTCCGTTGTTTTGCTTAATATATTATCATGAAGCTTTGTGTTGTTCTCCCTATTGAGTATATCACATCAACTAAACCATATAAATCTAGTGTCCGATTTATTTTCTTTTTCTATTATTATCGTGTTCGATTGCTTGTTTTTTGCAACAAATGGTATTAAATCTAGGCATGATTGATTTAAAGTGAATTGATGGTGATAGAAGGAGGAAAAGTGAAAATCGACAAATTTTATGGGAAAATTTTTGATGAATTTGTCGATTTCGAGACCATGTAGATTGAGAATTTTATATGCTTACCCTTATCTAGGGAAAATGCAGAGCCAACAAAGTGAGCTAATTAGGAATTGCAAGATAGACAAGAGTTAGGTGTTATTTGGGAGACATTGTCTTGTTATGTGACGTTTAACATCTTGATATAGCGTTTGTTTCGCTTAAAGATAGGTGAAGGTGCGTCGGTTGTGCATATAAATGAATTCCATGTGACGTTAGTCAATTGAGTTCAATGGTGATTGACTTTGATGATGATAGACAAAAGTGGGTAAAGCTCGCCTGAGATTAAGCCACGTGACACACTCACTTGAGAGCTTACCTTGTAATTTATCAAATGATGGTCACTTTAACAAATCTCAAACTCTTGTGCATAATTTGATTAAAAAGTTCTCTAAGCGATGAATAAAAAATAACAAAATTACGCATACTTTGTTAGTAAATGTTTATTTAATTATGTGCTATCTTGAATTAACTATATATTATATGTTTAAAAGTTTAAGATGACGTTTTGAAAGTGCGCATCTCACAATTGACAAACGAATAACATCAAAAGATCAATAACAAAAATTCATCACCAGAAAAGAATTACACAACACGATTTACGAATCTATGAATATTTTAATACCATCATAGAAGGACAAAAGGTATATGTTATTACATGACTACATATATTCCAAAAATAAGCATGACAAATTATATAATAAATGATGGCAATTATGATTGAAAGGTGATATAAATACTCGTCATGGTGGAATAATTTGTCGTATTTCATATGTAAGTTATATTAAAGAATTGATTACAAAAATTTGTATAGCATGATAGCATATAATGATATAAATATGTGCCAAATCTATACCAAATAAGACGCTCGCTAAGAGCTGAAAAAGTATAACATGACACGATAACCAATATTTAACAAACAAATGATTTAAATTGATCTGAATTAGATGGATAGCACATATTCTACATATAAATGAAAATTAGAAAATTAACAGTATAATACTCATTAAATCTAATAGTTTATTGAAGAAGACAGTCAATTTAAAATGTCTCTATATCATGACAGTATATATTCAGTAAATAAATAATGGTAGAGGATAATAAAGGAAGTTATATAACACGATATCTTCTATTTGATAAATAAATTATTTTAAAAAATCAATTAAAGAATAAATAAAAAGACCCATCATTACAAAAAACCATTGTAGTATAATGTCAAAGCTGGGCAATCCTCGGAGGCAGCGAGGTAGGTTTAATAAGTTTAACAGGTTTAATGTGAGTGGGCTAGAGGATTTGAGAGGGCTTGATACAAGAGGGCCGATTTGTGTTGTGAGCCCAAATTCATGTGACCAATGGCAGCCCATGTTCGGACCGGCCCCTAAGGCCCAACCCGAGTCCCAATTTTCAGAATAAAATATTATCATTATATTATTTTCATTTTTTAATTTCCTTTTAAAAAATTTTAAAAAATCGGCGGTTAAAAATATTTCAAAAATCCTAAAATTCAGAAAATAGCTTACAAAAAGGTGTTGACCTAATTGTTGGGCTTCTTCTTCTTAGGACATGAAGTGGATAATCGTAGTCAACATCTGATGTCATATTTATTTTATTTTGAAGATTAAGTGTTATAAGGTTAGAGGGCACGCATGGGCATTGTTTTACTATGTTGAAGAGTGACCATTTGATAGACCGACTTAATATATTTTTTTTGGGCCAGAGCAGCACTTTGAGTTTGCCACTTAATATAATCACTCAACTAATTTTCATAAAAAATTTAAATATCACGTGGACAAATGATCAACTATCAACTATAAATAGGTTGGAAGTCAATTTTCCTCTTAGAAAGTTACTACCAACCTTGAAATATAACCGGTTATTAGTGATATATGCATACTTGCCTTACAACGTTGTCTCTAACTGATGACCAAGTTTATCAATAAACCATGAGATGATTCGAACTGATGAAGCCGTTGTCAATCAAATGCTAGTCGTTAATGATGATGACCCATTCATCAATCCCGCTTGATCATCAGTCTTTGTTTCTTTGCTATAATGGGGAACTTTAAGATTCTGTGGGCATCAGTTGACGTCAACTCAACAGCTAGAAAGCCATCGAAATGTGTCCATCATCCATCCATGAAATCACGATTGATCATCAGTCTTCCAGTTTATTTTCCAAAGTGGGGAGACTTTATGGCTCTTTTTTCCTTGACCATCAATCTTCGTTTCTTTGCTATAATGGGGGACTTTAGGACTCTGTGGGCATCAATTGACGTCAACTCAACAGCTAGAAAGCCATCTAAATGTGTCCATCATCCATCCCTGAAATCACGATTGATCATTAGTCTTCCGGTTTATTTTCCAAAGTGGGGGGACTTTAAGGCTCTTTTTTCCTTGACCATCAGTTTTCATTTCTTTGCTATAATGGGAGACTTTAGGACTCTGTGGGCATCAATTGACATCAAGTCAACAGCTAGAAAGCCATATGAATGTGTCAATCATCCATCCCTGAAATCACGATTGATAATCGGTCTTTGAGTTTATTTCCAAACTGGGGGGACTTTAAGGCTTTTTTTTTCTAGACCATTAGTCTTTGTTTTTTTTTGCTATAGTGGGGGACTTTAGGACTCTGTGGGCATCAATTGACGTCAAGTCAACAGCTAGAAAGCCATCTAAATGTGCCCATCATCCATCCCTAAAATCACGATTAATCATCAGTCTTCCAGTTTATTTTCCAAAGTGAGGGAACTTTAAGGCTCTTTTTTCCTTAACCATCAGTCTTCGTTTCTTTGCTATAATGGGGGATTTTAGGACTCTGTGAGCATCAATTGATGTCAAGTCCATAGCTAGAAAGCCATATGAATGTGTCCATCATCCATCCTAGAAATCACAATTGATCATCAATCTTCCAATTTATTTTCCAAAGTGGGGAGACTTCAGGTCAACGGCTTGGAAAGCCATCCAGATGTCGTCCATCATCCATCCCTTAATACACAGACTCGTATAGACACAAGCCATAGGACATGTGCTGTGTATGCCAACATCTCAACCACTATTGAAGTTGCTCGACTTCATCGAGATATACGTTTTGCATTCTGTTTCTCTTCATTCCGACGGCCATATTGTTTCGAAGCAACGTCTTTCCACCTTTAGGTGAACTATTTATTGATAAGATGAGAGTATCAGCTGTGCAATGTCCATTTTCTCAAATTGAGGACCTGTTGTGAACGTGCTTACATGGAAAAAAGAACGGTGATGAATGGAAAAAAGTTGTTGCAATTTTATGCAATGAGCACTACAAATCTTTTTGCGGAGTCAACGGGGCAATGATCAATGGCTGATACCTTCTCATTCCACGAATGATTACTCCTCTTTTGGTTAAGGAATCATTGTCACTCCTCATATCCACTTTTTCACTAAACTTGTATAAAATGAGCCCAAGGCATCGCCCGTCCAGGCCCTTCCCCTTGTCATTTTGCCCCCTTTAAATTTGTTCGTGACTTCATCATAACCAGTTATATGAAGAACTAGATTCAAGAATACAACGTTTTAAACTTCTTATCCTTATGAAATAGGACATGAACTACACGACCTTTTGTTACGAACTAACCTCATGTTTGTTT
The DNA here is from genome assembly GCA_016097545.1 of Eucalyptus victrix. Taxonomy (NCBI): domain Eukaryota; kingdom Viridiplantae; phylum Streptophyta; class Magnoliopsida; order Myrtales; family Myrtaceae; genus Eucalyptus; species Eucalyptus victrix. Next base: position 25,853,294 of record CM027840.1, on the reverse strand, counting down.
CGGAGGCATGCGTCTTCCACATGGACATAATGAGTGCGGTTCACGCAATGATCATTGACATCCGCAGTATGATGGTTGATAGGCCGCTCTCACTGGCTACCGCCTCAAAAATAGCCACCTCCTTATAAATCTCTTCACGTCTAGTGGAGTTAGCACGTACCCATTTCGTTTATTTCTTCTCAATTGTCAAGTTATGGAGCCTCGAAGCATTAGCTTTGTAGAGTTTCCATCATGCCACTCCCTTGTTGGCATCGTGCTTGTGTTGTGCTTTGCCCAAGTCTCCTCTACCACAAATGAAACCGACAAACTCTCTCTACTCGCATTTAAGGCCGGAATAAGCGAGGATCCTCTCAGCGTGCTCAGCTTGTGGAATAATAGCATGGGGTTTTGCCAATGGTATGGAGTTAAGTGTGGTCATAGGCACCAAAGAGTCACGGTATTGTACTTGTATTCACAGAAACTCTCGGGTCGATCTCTCCTCATATTGGGGACCTCGGCTTCTAAAGAGAATTGCAACTCGGGAACAACAGTCTCGATCACAAAATCCCTCCACAAATCAACCGATTAAGCCGCCTACGAATCTTATGGCTGGAGAATAATTCATTGGTTGGTGAGATTCCTAAAAATATATCAGCTTGCTTTAATCTTGGCAGCCTTACTCTTGCATTCAACCAATTATTCGAAAAAACTCCTACACAAGTTGGTTCATTATCATATCTACGATTGTTTTATTTGCATGTAAATAATCTAATTGGGAGTGTACCTTCCTCCCTTGGGAATTTATCTGTAAGAGTTTTCTTAATGTGGACTAAATTAATTGATATTGTAATTTACTGTTTTTACGGTTACCGTAAAACAGGGTTGGTCTAAAGAGAGATAGAAGGTTTCTTAATTAGTCTAATATGGGCTGGCTAGTGTGGGCCGAGTTGAGCCTGGCCCGTAATGAGGGGGACTAGCTGGAAACTCTATAAATAGTGCTCAAGTCTCTCCTCTAACCCTAATTCTCACATGTATCCTCACTTAAGGGGCGTTTATCTAACGCTAAACGTGAGGGGGCTGCCTCATTGAGCCAGTGATACGGAGGGCAATAGAGGAGAAGGACTTGTTGCGTGGATCCCCTTGTTAACATGTGGGTAATCCTTTTCTGCTTCCGCTTTATGTTCGATGGATCCTAAAACAGGTGCGTTAATCTTTCTACTCAATTATGCATGTTCTTGTTTTGGTTATGGAGATCTTGGGGTTGCGCAATATGCGTCTTACATTATCTTCACCAAAGAGGCTTGTTTTTTCCCTAAATAACTTGGGTGGGAGCATTCCTCCAACCCTAGGCCACCTGTCGAAATTACAATTATTTATGGTGGCACAAAACAAACTACGTCCGGTCCAATTCTTACGAGGTTCTAAATCTCTCTTCTTTATCGACTCCGATGTAGGAGTCAACCATATTCAAGGCAGTCTTCCAGCATATATACACTTTAGACTTCCAAATCTTCAGTATTTTAGCATTGCTATGAACCTCTTTGAGGGACAAGCTCCTCCGTCAAAATCAAATTGCACAAAACTAGAATTTCTTCAACTTGCAAGGAACAAACTTTAAGGGGAAATGCCTACTTTCAAAAATCTGCATGAGCTTCAAGTGTTCAACAATTTCAAAAATCATCTTGGGCATGGAAAACCCAAAGATTTGAACTTTGTTTGCTCACTGACAAATGCCACAAAGTTACGTATATTGTTAATTTCTCGCAACAATTTCAGCGGATTGCTACCGAAATGCATAGGCAATATATCCACCACCCTCACAACATTTGATGTGAGTCAGAATATAATATATGGAGAAATTCCTAGACAAATTGAACACCTTGTGAACCTTGAAGTATTGATTATGTACGGAAATAAGTTTTTAGGTGTTCTCCCCTTGAATTTGGGGAATCTACGAAATTTGTCGTTAGTGGATTTAAGTGTTAACTGCCTAGGAAGGACAATCCTATCTTCTCTAGGAAATCTAACTAAGTTGGCTACACTAAATTTGAGTGGGAACAACTTTCGGGATCAAATCCCTTCTAAACTATCTAACTGCTACTTTTTGAATAAGCTCGATCTTTCAAGAAACAATCTCAATGGTACCATACCCCCACAAATTATGAGTAAATCATCACAAATAATCCTTATGGACTTGTCTCATAATCGCTTGATCAGAGCTCTACCCATGGAAGTAGGCAACTTGAGATTTTTGACCGCATTAGGCATCTCAAAAAATATGTTAGGAGGTGAAATTCCAAATAGTTTAGGTGATTGTGTTGCATTAGTATCATTGATGATGGGGGAAATTCCTTCCACGGGTCCATTCCTCGTCGATGAGATCATTAAGAGGCATTGAAGAACTAGATCTTTCTCACAACAATTTTTCCAGGGAGATTCCACAATTCTTGGAGACATTTCGTTCTTTGAAAGTTTTGAATTTGTCTTACAATAATTTCGAGGGCATGCTGCCACGTGAAGGAGTCTTTGAGAATGCTACATCTACACCTATTATTGGGAATGCTAAGCTTCGTGGTGGATTGCCAGAATTTCAGCTTCCTAAATGCATCTCCAGTTACTCCGAGAGTAGAAAAGTCAATGTATTGAGATTGTTTGCTGTTGTTATTTGTGGCCTTCTTGGAATTGCTTTTGTTCTTGCTATTCTATATCTCTCTTGGCGGAAGAGGCAAGTACAAGAGCCAACTTTTAGTTCTATGGTTGTCTTATGTCCAAACATATCTTATGAAACGCTCCTAAAAGCAACCAATGGATTTTCTTCAACCAATATGGTCGGTGTTGGAAGTTTTAGTTATGTTTACAAGGGGATACTTGAGTACAATAGGACTACCGTTGCAATGAAGGTGCTTCATTTAGTTGGTCGCAGTGCTCTGAAGAGTTTCGTAGTTGGGTGTGAAGTACTAAAGAATATCAGACATCGAAATCTTTTAAAGATACTGACAGTTTGCTCGAGTGTTGATTATGAAAGAAATGATTTTAAGGCGATAGTATATGATTTCATGGATAATGGAAGCCTAGAATAGTGGTTACACAAAAAAGCAATGCCATCTCATGGAAATAAGCCTCTTAAAAAAGTGAATTTCATTCAAAGGATAAGTATTGCAATCGATGTTGCTTTTGCATTGGATTATCTTCATCACCAATGCCACATTCCCATCATTCATTGTGATTTAAAACCGAGTAATGTACTCTTAGATGCTCAAATGGTCGCTCATGTGGGCAACTTTGGATTGGTGAAGTTCATTCTTGAATTGTCTCTCGATACCGTAGCTAATCAGATGAGCTCTATGGGTTTAAGGGGGACAATTGGTTGCGCTCCACTAGGTAATCTCTCCACTTTCTATCCTAATGGTGTGAGCTCCAAATTCTTTTTAATGATTGGCGCTTCCAATTTCATTTGCACTATGATCTAAATGCATGGTAGAATATGCAATGGGATGCAAGATCTCGAGAGAAGGAGACATCTACAGTTACAAAATCCTCTTACTAGAGATGTTCACGGGATTGAATCCCACCAACGATAGATTCGAGACAATTTCACTCTCCATAGTTTTGTCGCAGCAGCTTTGCCTGAAAGAAGCATTGTAAATTACATATCACATTCTGCTTCTAGAAAGATAGATTCATTTCGACCCCAATAGTCCTCAGCATTGGCTTTCTGAAAGTGATATCATATTTCAAGAGTGTTTGGTTATGGTATATAAAATTGGAGTAGCTTGCTCCAATGAAGTGCCTGGAAAATGATTGAGCATCAATGGTATTGCAAGTCAACTGCAAAATATTTGGCAAAAACTCTGTGCATTGGGTTTACATGAACAAAATGAACTACTACAGGTGACATGATAATTTCTTTTTCTATCTCATCCTAAATATTTAGCTTTGTTTATGTAGACCTAGCAATGCAACAATCACTAAATGATGATAATTTCTTTTGCCTGTTATGTAGACCTAGCAATGCAAAGTATGAAATAAAGAGTTGGGCGAGAGAAATGGAATCTCGACATTTTATATGGGTTCGACTTAATGTGTCTACATGCTATCTTTTTGCTCTAACGGGCCATAGAGTTTGAAACTTATTAGCTTAAATTGGAGTACGTACAGCGTCATGCTGCAAGTGCAAAGTTTGCCAAGCAGAACCAAAACTCCTACAGCAACCCGCTGTACAAACTTATCACTATTGAGTCCTTTCAAAATATTTCTCACACCTTACATGCACAACATTGTGGCCACACTCAAAAAGATATAAACCACACCTTCAAGTTCTTACAAATTAAGGGTCAGTCAAACACTTTGTCTTATTTCCCAGTACAAGTAATTTTTCTTCAAGCACAACCACTTCTGGCACGATGACAAATGGGTTTGCCACTCTCACCGATACTCAGGAAATGCATTCAAAGACTATTACCTATCATAGAAAGGAGATAGACTCGAAAACCTCTAAATACAATTTTTTTTTTCTCTTTTTTCTCACATGGGTCAGCATGCCGTCCTCTGTCCCATTTTTCTCCTATTATATGCCTCCCATGTGAATGGTGCAGTTGAATACCTAAGAAATATATATATATATATATATATATATATATATATATATATATATATATATATATCCATCCGTACATATGAAAACCTCGGCGAAGTTCCTTGTAAAACATGTGTAAAAACTTTCCTCAATCTAGGCTGTTGACTAGACCTTCTATTACTCAAGATGACTTCAAGGGAGCATAAAATTACTTAAATATCTTCTATTGCTCGAGATGACTTTAACGAAGCATAAAATTACTTAAATGTGTACGTTTCATCAATTAAAATGAAAAAAAAAAAAAAGAAATTTTCGCATTTTTTCTTTTATGGAGTACAACTTTTGATTAAGGTAAAGCTACCGGTCTCATAAATATAATTCAAAAAGCTCGTCCAAAGCTTGAGGCCATTTTCGACTCAAATCCACTTCTTTCTTTTACTGTTCTGAGCTATATCTTCAAATTCTCACTGTATCTTTTGTATTGTTTCAATCGTTTAGTTGACTAGCAAGTCCAATTGAGAAACCAGATTTTTTTCCTACCTTGAAATGGAATTATATGTACGATGTGAACATTTTGGACCGGACTCGAAATGGATAGATAGAAACCCGCCCGAAATGGGACCCAACAATTTCGGACCAAGTTCTCGAGCTTTCGAGTTTTTTATCTGCACCCGTAATTGGCCCAATTCAATCCAGGAATTGTTGCTTCGTTTGGCCGTGTTTGACTTTTCCTGCGTCAACGATCTCGTTCTTTTCTTTCTTTCGTTTCTCGTATAATGACAACTCCCGACCCATCTCCTCAATTTCTCTCTTCACGCGTTGTGTTCAATTGGCCACTGCATTTCCCGCCCCCACAATTTCCGGAATTCGCGCGACGGACGTCTCCAATCCAACCTGACTCCACCACCCACTTCGCGTTTCTTGCAAATTTTCGAGCTTCCGGATTCTCTGAGGACCGGTTATGCCTCCATTCTTGTCGACATGTAAGTCGGTGGGATGCTTCAAGCTATCGGCAGCTTCAGAATTGCCATCAGACGCGACGTTTGGGATGCACTGCTGGTGTGAAGGCCCCTTCTGGTCACAGACCGTCTGATGCAAACGAGGACCTCCGGATTCTACGGGGAGCTTGCATGGCGGTGGTGCTGTGCAGACGAGGCGGTTTCTGGGTTGTGGGGATGGCGAAGAAGGAGGCGCTTTGTCTAAAGTCTATGAAGAGAGGCGTGTTCTGGGATAATACTGATTATCCATTTGATTTTGTCCTTTTATGTTTGATTTCTGTGCTTAAAATTGTTACATTTCCATCAATGGGACTTGGTTGGTTGTTCTGATGTGTAAGCTTGTTTGTGCCTGCATACATGCCTTCACTGCTCCGTCTCTATCTCGGTGAAAGATTGTTACTCCCAATGGTTTGTTTGGAGAATGCAGCGATATAGGATGATGTTAAGCCAAACCTCATATTATTTGTGTGTGACCAAACTCTGTGGTATTGAATTTATCTTTTGCTTTCAGTGTCGTTTGCATGCTTTACCATTTGAAATTTCATCAGTATTTATCTCTGACGTCAATAATGGTCAATGTGTGAATCTGCGGATGTTATTCATTTTCGCTCTCATAACTTCTCTCTCCTTGTTGCCATTGCTATAATGCGATACGTTTGTTTTTTTAACAAAAAGAGCAAATTTTGGTGTTTCCTCTGCTTAACAGGTATTCTCCAGTGCAGTTATTTGATGTTGTTGCTGCTGTTGATCTGTATCGAGATTTTGTTCCCAGGTGTTAGCGCTTGGAGATACTTAAGAGTTATCCTGATGGATCATTTGATGCCGAGCTTGAGATGGGTTTCAAATTTTTAGTAGAAAGTTATGTTTCTCGTGTAGAGTTGAAATGACCTCAGTACATAAAGGTAAAGGTAAACCGACTCCCAGACTACTTCCTTGTGCAGAATCATGTTTCCTTGTGTTACTGCTTGGATAAATATACTTGGTCAACCTACTTCCCACTTCTTTTTGTTTCTCGTTTGGTCATTCCTCTGCCTCATCACTACAATAAAATTGGTGGAATAAGCTTTTCTTGTATTCTGAGTTCTATTGTCTAATCAAGCTATATTTCATTGTCAGTAAAATGGAGGTGTTGAAAGTATTGTGCCTTTGTACAATTACATGAATTTGGACACGTAATATATTGTCCAACTTCCATTAGCTTGTATCTCTTCCCATTAAATCAGATTATATTATGTTCATTTTGACAAATATCATGACTTTGTAATGTCTTCGGAGCCCTTTTAATTTGAAGTAATTTGATATCTTCTGGTTATTGAGTACTGGTAGGCATTTACTATGTATCTGCCACCAGCGTAGGCAATCGTGTATTAGATACTCTCTCTCTCTCTCTCTCTCTCTCTCTCTGTGAACTTCAATCCCTCTGATGTTATTTTTCTTGTCACTTCCAGACTACAGTGTCGAAAGCACCCTCTTTGACCATCTAATAAATATTTGGCAATTCAATTCAGGACCAGTTCCAGGATCTTGCAACATTTACTTTTTGGTAGATTTCAAGTTCCAGTCACCACTCTACCGACCAGTATGGTGCTCTCCTCTGTTAGTATTGATGATGAATGTACTTGTTTCTGTCGATGTGAACTTTGAAATATTCCTTTTTTTTTCCCACCAGACCTTCTGTTCTGTTTCTTTTGTTTATGTGTTTTGCAAACTGAAACCTAGTGAAATAGCATGAGAGAAGATACATTGAATTGATTTATTTTTTTCACTGCCAAAGTTTATGTTTATCAACTCGATTAGGTGAATCATACATGTGCAACTCCTTTCTTTTGGTTGAGGCTTTTTCGTGTCATGATCCTGCTTTTGTTTTTTCACTTAGAATTTCCGTTTCTTTCTCTTGGTCAGTTAGGGGGATTGATTCACACATGGATTGTTAATATTTGTGATTAAATGGAAGGCTGCATATTAGATAGCATTCTATTCACGTTCATTTTGTTGCTCGGGAACTTCTGTCCCCTTGGGAGGGCCTCTCAAGTCCTTCACCATGAGGGTGCTGCAGTATGATCTCTTGAGCTCGTCGTACTGGACAGTGTTGCCACTGATTTGTTTCGTCCATTGTTTAATATGCTTATTGGATCCATTTGCTCTATGTATCATTCTCCTTCTGCATTTACAGAACTTATCTGGAGTTTTGTTTATATTTTTGTATGTTCTGGCATTTCTCAAATCTCATCTCTGCATGTATTTACTCTCATGTGGTCCTCATGACTGAAGATGATGGGTGCCATTGACTGTTAATGGGACCTTTATTTGGCTATGTAAAGTCTCAGTTGAACTGAAAATCATCTACCAGCATTTTGGATTGACAATAGCTTCCTTTTGGCAGGTTGCGTCCATGTTTCTCAGGGAAGTAGTATCTAGACTTGTTGGTTCGCTCAGTGAACGCTGCTGTTTGATATATGGACCGGGGGTTCCCATTCAAGAAGATGCTTATGGGCAGAGGGCTCAAAAGCGTGGTTCCTGGTCTTGGCACATACTGCATAGGAAGGACGTCGGTGCATTATAAATTCTGGTGCAATTAATAAACTGACCTTCATAGAGTTGTTTACCTTGCTGGTCTAATTGTGATTCCTTCTCTTCAGATTCTTTTGGACAGTAGTTGAGGAGCTGTTAACTGCTCAATGTAGGCCTCACTCTCGCAGTGTTCCTAGCAAAACATCTTCGTACCATTTTTGCCATTGCTCTTCATTGATTGTTGTCGGGACTCCTACATGCTCAAGAAATAAGTATGACTTGCGCCCTAGTCTACTATGCTCTTTTCCTGGGTAGAAAAGGTGCAACTTATAATCTCCCTGCATCGGATGAAATTTCCCACACAAGATTTAGTTCCCATATGGTGGTAGTGTCTGGAGAGCTGATATAGTACTGTACTTCTTTCCTCAGAAAACCCTTCATATACGTGAAACATTAATGGATTTCACACTTCAAATCCTTCTTAATAGACTCAATTAACCACAAGTGAGCCATTTGCAGACGTGCAAAGTCGTTCATTCTCCTTCCTCTGGGGGATTGGGGATGTACGGTACCCCCGTCAACACAACCGGCAAATGCACTTGCTATAGTAAGGGAAAATATTGTAAATCTGATCCGATTATGATGGATTCAATGATACTGATGAAATTCTATCTAACCAAGAGTATTGTTGCCTTATATTTCTGTATTCACTAGTCTCACTATGCTACCCTGTAGTTAAAAGCTAATATCATCATGATTTTAGGATTATCAACACCCTTGCATAAAAAAAATGAGCTTTCACGAGGTCGTTGACATTCTGAATTCTCACCCCCCCCCCCTCTCCCCCAAAAAACCAAATTAGAGTGTCAAATCGGGGTGAAACAAAAGGAGGCCCAATTACAGACCCATCAAGGCCTACCACGGTCGGCCCCATTATAGGGAATCGGCCCATTGATAGAAGGAGGCTGGCTCGTTTCTCTCGGCCGAGGGATTCATGTATGTTTTGGAAGGGATTCTTCACTTGCCTCCTGCCATGGTTACTCGATTCCAGCTAAGGCTAAAATTCAAGACCAATAAGGATTTTGATTGGGCTGCTCAACTGGAAGGAAGTCCGAAAGCGCAGTCGGTCGGAAACGATCACTACGTGATCGTTCTTGGTTGGAACACGCCGGAATTTTGAAAAGATCTCTAACATACCAATACCTGGTTCCTCAATCGGAGCAAAGCGCGGGCACCTGAGGCTCAGAGCTTCACCTTTTCTTCCTGTTGTGCGAATGGTTTAGTAGTCCGAAAGTTAGGTATACATAATTTGCTTGGCTTTCAAGTTTAGTAAGGCTTCCTTATCATTTTGCCTGGTCAAAGTGCCTCTGAAGACCCATGAAATATGTAGTAATCAAGTGCGATTAGTATTTAATCTAACCTCGGGGTAGACCTAGAGAAGAAGTAATCGCTTAGACATAGTCCCGATTCGATTTGTGTGCTTAACCGTCTGCCAACTAAAGTACTAAATCAATCGCTTTTTTGCACATTAATATTGATCGTGTTAACCCGTACTTGTTGTAGTGACTTCAAGGGGGCTTAACCCTTGGTTCTGGTTTGGATGGAATATTTATGGAATCCCATGATTGTCAATCTCAAAGATTTGATTACTAATATCAAAATATGCTCTTCTGCACAGACCGGTTCCCCAGCCTGGTTAGCGGTGGTTTCGTGCTCACTTCTCTGTGTTTTACTTCATGCATATAAGCGTTTAGTATTTTCACGTGCTATTTTCACTTGTTATTTTCACGTCTTTCTATGATCCGTTTTGTCGTTGTTTGGAGTACAAAGTTTAAAGGCGGCGGGTTTCGATTTGAAGTCCATCCCGCAGTTTGAGTACTTGCTCGAATGACTCGAAGGACTGCTCAAAATCCAACTCCTCTTTCGACTCCAACAAACAAAAGGATTCGGATTTGAAGAGCGCGATCACAAAATTCAATTCAAATTTTGTTTACATAGCCAGACTTTCCTGCACTCTAAACACATTTTAACGGATATTACAAAAAGGTATATATATATATATAAAATGAGGAATGACAATAGATTATTAGTTTCTAATGAAATTACATGATTGATTCTCTTTTCTGCCACATATTTTTACATGTATGTTTGCACTAGCATAAACAAAGCTAAATATTTAGGATGAGATAGAAAAAGAAATTATCATGTCACCTGCAGTAGTTCATTTTGTTCATGTAAACCCAATGCACGGAGTTTTTGCCAAATATTTTGCAGTTGACTTGCAATACCATTGATGCTCAATCATTTTCCAGGCACTTCATTGGAGCAAGCTACTCCAATTTTATATACCATAACCAAACACTCTTGAAATATGATATCACTTTCAGAAAGCCAATGCTGAGGACTATTGGGGTCGAAATGACTCTATCTTTCTAGAAGCAGAATGTGATATGTAATTTACAATGCTTCTTTCAGGCAAAGCTGCTGCGACAAAACTATGGAGAGTGAAATTGTCTCAGAATCTATCGTTGGTGGGATTCAATCCTGTGAACATCTCTAGTAAGAGGATTTTGTAACTGTAGATGTCTCCTTCTCTCGAGACCTTGCATCCCATTGCATATTCTACCATGCATTTAGATCATAGTGCAAATGAAATTGGAAGCGCCAATCATTAAAAAGAATTTGGAGCTCACACCATTAGGATAGAAAGTGGAGAGATTACCTAGTGGAGCGCAACCAATTGTCCCTCTTAAACCCATAGAGCTCATCTGATTAGCTACGGTATCGAGAGACAATTCAAGAATGAACTTCACCAATCCAAAGTTGCCCACATGAGCGACCATCTGAGCATCTAAGAGTACATTACTCGGTTTTAAATCACAATGAATGATGGGAATGTGGCATTGGTGATGAAGATAATCCAATGCAAAAGCAACATCGATAGCAATACTTATCCTTTGAATGAAATTCACTTTTTTAAGAGGCTTATTTCCATGAGATGGCATTGCTTTTTGGTGTAACCACTATTCTAGGCTTCCATTATCCATGAAATCATATACTATCGCCTTAAAATCATTTCTTTCATAATCAACACTCGAGCAAACTGTCAGTATCTTTAAAAGATTTCGATGTCTGATATTCTTTAGTACTTCACACCCAACTACGAAACTCTTGAGCATTGCGACCAACTAAATGAAGCACCTTCATTGCAACGGTAGTCCTATTGTACTCAAGTATCCCCTTGTAAACATAACTAAAACTTCCAACACCGACCATATTGGTTGAAGAAAATCCATTGGTTGCTTTTAGGAGCGTTTCATAAGATATGTTTGGACATAAGACAACCATAGAACTAAAAGTTGGCTCTTGTACTTGCCTCTTCCACCAAGAGAGATATAGAATAGCAAGAACAAAAGCAATTCCAAGAAGGCCACAAATAACAACAGCAAACAATCTCAATACATTGACTTTTCTACTCTTGGAGTAACTGGAGATGCATTTAGGAAGCTGAAATTCTGGCAATCCACCACAAAGCTTAGCATTCCCAATAATAGGTGTAGATGTAGCATTCTCAAAGACTCCTTCACGTGGCAGCATGCGCTCGAAATTATTGTAAGACAAATTCAAAACTTTCAAAGAATGAAATGTCTCCAAGAATTGTGGAATCTCCCTGGAAAAATTGTTGTGAGAAAGATCTAGTTCTTCAATGCCTCTTAATGATCTCATCGACTGAGGAATGGACCCGTGGAAGGAATTTCCCCCCATCATCAATGATACTAATGCAACACAATCACCTAAACTATTTGGAATTTCACCTCCTAACATATTTTTTGAGATGCCTAATGCGGTCAAAAATCTCAAGTTGCCTACTTCCATGGGTAGAGCTCTGATCAAGCGATTATGAGACAAGTCCATAAGGATTATTTGTGATGATTTACTCATAATTTGTGGGGGTATGGTACCATTGAGATTGTTTCTTGAAAGATCGAGCTTATTCAAAAAGTAGCAGTTAGATAGTTTAGAAGGGATTTGATCCTGAAAGTTGTTCCCACTCAAATTTAGTGTAGCCAACTTAGTTAGATTTCCTAGAGAAGATAGGATTGTCCTTCCTAGGCAGTTAACACTTAAATCCACTAACGACAAATTTCGTAGATTCCCCAAATTCAAGGGGAGAACACCTAAAAACTTATTTCCGTACATAATCAATACTTCAAGGTTCACAAGGTGTTCAATTTGTCTAGGAATTTCTCCATATATTATATTCGACTCACATCAAATGTTGTGAGGGTGGTGGATATATTGCCTATGCATTTCGGTAGCAATCCGCTGAAATTGTTGCGAGAAATTAACAATATACGTAACTTTGTGGCATTTGTCGTGAGCAAACAAAGTTCAAATCTTTGGGTTTTCCATGCCCAAGATGATTTTGAAATTGTTGAACACTTGAAGCTCATGCAGATTTTTGAAAGTAGGCATTTCCCCTTAAAGTTTGTTCCTTGCAAGTTGAAGAAATTCTAGTTTTGTGCAATTTGATTTTGACGGAGGAGCTTGTCCCTCAAAGAGGTTCATAGCAATGCTAAAATACTGAAGATTTGGAAGTGTAAAGTGTATATATGCTGGAAGACTGCCTTGAATATGGTTGACTCCTACATCGGAGTCAGATAAAGAAGAGAGATTTAGAACCTCAGTAAGAATTGGACCGGACAGTAGTTTGTTTTGTGCCACCATAAATAATTGTAATTTCGACAGGTGGCCTAGGGTTGGAGGAATGCTCCCACCCAAGTTATTTAGGGAAAAAACAAGCCTCTTTGGTGAAGATAATGTAAGACGCATATTGCGCAACCCCAAGATCTCCATAACCAAAACAAGAACATGCATAATTGAGTAGAAAGATTAACGCACCTGTTTTAGGATCCATCGAACATAAAGCGGAAGCAGAAAAGGATTACCCACATGTTAACAAGGGGATCCACGCAACAAGTCCTTCTCCTCTATTGCCCTCCGTATCACTGGCTCAATGAGGCAGCCCCCTCACGTTTAGCGTTAGATAAACGCCCCTTAAGTGAGGATACATGTGAGAATTAGGGTTAGAGGAGAGACTTGAGCACTATTTATAGAGTTTCCAGCTAGTCCCCCTCATTACGGGCCAGGCTCAACTCGGCCCACACTAGCCAGCCCATATTAGACTAATTAAGAAACCTTCTATCTCTCTTTAGACCAACCCCTGTTTTACGGTAACCGTAAAAACAGTAAATTACAATATCAATTAATTTAGTCCACATTAAGAAAACTCTTACGAGATAAATTCCCAAGGGAGGAAGGTACACTCCCAATTAGATTATTTACATGCAAATAAAACAATCGTAGATATGATAATGAACCAACTTGTGTAGGATTTTTTTCGAATAATTGGTTGAATGCAAGAGTAAGGCTGACAAGATTAAAGCAAGCTGATATATTTTTAGGAATCTCACCAACCAATGAATTATTCTCCAGCCATAAGATTCGTAGGCGGCTTAATCGGTTGATTTGTGGAGGGATTTTGTGATCGAGACTGTTGTTCCCGAGTTGCAATTCTCTTTAGAAGCCGAGGTCCCCAATATGAGGAGAGATCGACCCAGAGAGTTTCTGTGAATACAAGTACAATACCGTGACTCTTTGGTGCCTATGACCACACTTAACTCCATACCATTGGCAAAACCCCATGCTATTATTCCACAAGCTGAGCACGCTGAGAGGATCCTCAGTTATTCCGGCCTTAAATGCGAGTAGAGAGAGTTTGTCAGTTTCATTTGTGGTAGAGGAGACTTGGGCAAAGCACAACACAAGCACGATGCCAACAAGGGAGTGGCATGATGGAAACTCTACAAAGCTAATGCTTCGAGGCTCCATAACTTGACAATTGAGAAGAAATAAACGAAATGGGTACGTGCTAACTCCACTGGACGTGAAGAGATTTATAAGGAGGTGGCTATTTTTGAGGCGGTAGCCAGTGAGAGCGGCCTATCAACCATCATATTGCGGATGTCAATGATCATTGCGTGAACCGCACTCATTATGTCCATGTGGAAGACGCATGCCTCCGAAACAAACATGACGTTACTTCGTAACAGAAGATCGTGTAGTTCATGTCCTATCTCATAAGGATAAGAAGTTTAAAACGTTGTATTCTTGAATCTAGTTCTTCATATAACTGGTTATGATGAAGTCACGAACAAATTTAAAGGGGGCAAAATGACAAGGGGAAGGGCTTGGACGGGCGATGCCTTGGGCTCATTTTATACAAGTTTAGTGAAAAAGTGGATATGAGGAGTGACAATGATTCCTTAACCAAAAGAGGAGTAATCATTCGTGGAATGAGAAGGTATCAGCCATTGATCATTGCCCCGTTGACTCCGCAAAAAGATTTGTAGTGCTCATTGCATAAAATTGCAACAACTTTTTTTCCATTCATCACCGTTCTTTTTTCCATGTAAGCACGTTCACAACAGGTCCTAAATTTGAGAAAATGGACATTGCACAGCTGATACTCTCATCTGATCAATAAATAGTTCACCTAAAGGTGGAAAGACGTTGCTTCGAAACAATATGGCCGTCGGAATGAAGAGAAACAGAATGCAAAACGTATATCTCGATGAAGTCGAGCAACTTCAATAGTGGTTGAGATGTTGGCATACACAGCACATGTCCTATGGCTTGTGTCTATACGAGTCTGTGTATTAAGGGATGGATGATGGACGACATCTACGGATGGCTTTCCAAGCCGTTGACCCGAAGTCTCCCCACTTTGGAAAATAAATTGGAAGATTGATGATCAATCGTGATTTCTAGGATGGATGATGGACACATTCATATGGCTTTCTAGCTATGGACTTGACATCAATTGATGCTCACAGAGTCCTATCCCCCATTATAGCAAAGAAACAAAGACTGATGGTTAAGGAAAAAAGAGCCTTAAAGTTCCCTCACTTTGGAAAATAAACTGGAAGACTGATGATTAATCGTGATTTTAGGGATGGATGATGGACACATTCAGATGGCTTTCTAGCTGTTGACTTGACGTCAATTGATGCCCACAGACTCCTAAAGTCCCCCACTATAGCAAAAAAAAACAAAGACTAATGGTCTAGAAAAAAAAAGCCTTAAAGTCCCCCCAGTTTGGAAATAAACTCAAAGACCGATTATCAATCGTGATTTCAGGGATGGATGATTGACACATTCATATGGCTTTCTAGCTGTTGACTTGATGTCAATTGATGTCCTAAAGTCTCCCATTATAGCAAAGAAATGATGGTCAAGGAAAAAAGAGCCTTAAAGTCCCCCCACTTTGGAAAATAAACCGGAAGACTAATGATCAATCGTGATTTCAGGGATGGATGATGGACACATTTAGATGGCTTTCTAGCTGTTGAGTTGACGTCAATTGATAGTCCTAAAGTCCCCCATTATAGCAAAGAAACGAAGATTGATGGTCAAGGAAAAAAGAGCCATAAAGTCTCCCCACTTTGGAAAATAAATTGGAAGACTGATGATCAATCGTGATTTCATGGATGGATGATGGACACATTTCGATGGCTTCCTAGCTGTTGAGTTGACGTCAACTGATGCCCACAGAATCTTAAAGTTCCCCATTATAGCAAAGAAACAAAGACTGATGATCAAGCGGGATTGATGAATGGGTCATCATCATTAACGACTAGCATTTGATTGACAACGGCTTCATCAGTTTCGAATCATCTCATGGTTTATTGATAAACTTGGTCATCAGTTAGAGACAACGTTGTAAGGCAAGTATGTATATATCACTAATAACCGGTTATATTTCAAGGTGGGTAGTAACTTTCTAAGAGGAAAATTGACTTCCAACCTATTTATAGTTGATAGTTGATAATTTCTCCACGTGATATTTACATTTTTTTATGAAAATTAGTTGAGTGATTATATTAAGTGGCAAACTCAAAGTGCTGCTCTAGCCCAAAAAAATTATATTAAGTCGGTCTATCAAATGGTCACTCTTCAACATAGTAAAACAATGCCCATGTGTGCCCTCTAACCTTATAACACTTAATCTTCAAAATAAAATAAATATGACATCAGATGTTGACTACGATTATCCACTTCATGTCCTAAGAAGAAGAAGCCCAACAATTAGGTCAACACCTTTTTGTAAGCTATTTTCTGAATTTTAGGATTTTTGAAATATTTTTAACCGCCGATTTTTTAAAATTTTTTAAAAGGAAATTAAAAAATGAAAATAATATAATGATAATATTTTATTCTGAAAATTGGGACTCGGGTTGGGCCTTAGGGGCCGGTCCGAACATGGGCTGCCATTGGTCACATGAATTTGGGCTCACAACACAAATCGGCCCTCTTGTATCAAGCCCCCCTCAAATCCTCTAGCCCACTCACATTAAACCTGTTAAACTTATTAAACCTACCTCGCTGCCTCCGAGGATTGCCCAGCTTTGACATTATACTACAATGGTTTTTTGTAATGATGGGTCTTTTTATTTATTCTTTAATTGATTTTTTAAAATAATTTATTTATCAAATAGAAGATATCGTGTTATATAACTTCCTTTATTATCCTCTACCATTATTTATTTACTGAATATATACTGTCATGATATAGAGACATTTTAAATTGACTGTCTTCTTCAATAAACTATTAGATTTAATGAGTATTATACTGTTAATTTTCTAATTTTCATTTATATGTAGAATATGTGCTATCCATCTAATTCAGATCAATTTAAATCATTTGTTTGTTAAATATTGGTTATCGTGTCATGTTATACTTTTTCAGCTCTTAGCGAGCGTCTTATTTGGTATAGATTTGGCACATATTTATATCATTATATGCTATCATGCTATACAAATTTTTGTAATCAATTCTTTAATATAACTTACATATGAAATACGACAAATTATTCCACCATGACGAGTATTTATATCACCTTTCAATCATAATTGCCATCATTTATTATATAATTTGTCATGCTTATTTTTGGAATATATGTAGTCATGTAATAACATATACCTTTTGTCCTTCTATGATGGTATTAAAATATTCATAGATTCGTAAATCGTGTTGTGTAATTCTTTTCTGGTGATGAATTTTTGTTATTGATCTTTTGATGTTATTCGTTTGTCAATTGTGAGATGCGCACTTTCAAAACGTCATCTTAAACTTTTAAACATATAATATATAGTTAATTCAAGATAGCACATAATTAAATAAACATTTACTAACAAAGTATGCGTAATTTTGTTATTTTTTATTCATCGCTTAGAGAACTTTTTAATCAAATTATGCACAAGAGTTTGAGATTTGTTAAAGTGACCATCATTTGATAAATTACAAGGTAAGCTCTCAAGTGAGTGTGTCACGTGGCTTAATCTCAGGCGAGCTTTACCCACTTTTGTCTATCATCATCAAAGTCAATCACCATTGAACTCAATTGACTAACGTCACATGGAATTCATTTATATGCACAACCGACGCACCTTCACCTATCTTTAAGCGAAACAAACGCTATATCAAGATGTTAAACGTCACATAACAAGACAATGTCTCCCAAATAACACCTAACTCTTGTCTATCTTGCAATTCCTAATTAGCTCACTTTGTTGGCTCTGCATTTTCCCTAGATAAGGGTAAGCATATAAAATTCTCAATCTACATGGTCTCGAAATCGACAAATTCATCAAAAATTTTCCCATAAAATTTGTCGATTTTCACTTTTCCTCCTTCTATCACCATCAATTCACTTTAAATCAATCATGCCTAGATTTAATACCATTTGTTGCAAAAACAAGCAATCGAACACGATAATAATAGAAAAAGAAAATAAATCGGACACTAGATTTATATGGTTTAGTTGATGTGATATACTCAATAGGGAGAACAACACAAAGCTTCATGATAATATATTAAGCAAAACAACGGAGAATATAACTACAATCGAGTCATTCACACCGTTAGCGTTTCCAAACCTTAGTCACTCCCAATAATCTCAGTGTTTAGCCTCACACAATCACTTGGAAATAATCATCAATATCACAAAGAATTTAAATATTTTCAAATTGCTTTAAGGGGTAATATCCGAAAAAGCCGCCACTAACTTCTGCTCTAAGGCACAAAAGCCCACTCCACAATGTAAGGCATAAAGACCCACTCCACAACATTCACCATCTGACGAAAGAGGAATGATTCTTGTATGAATCATGCAAAAACCTTGGTCAAAGTCATATCGAAATATCATAATTTAAGTCCTCTTCTCACGCTCAAAATCCAACACCACTTTCAACTCCAATATGCAAAAGGATTCGGATTCGATCCAATTCTGACTTTCTTTATACAGCCAGACTTCTCCGCACTTCGATTCAGGTTGAGTTTCGTTCATGTTCTCAAACTCCAAACAAATTTTAACTAAAATTACTCAAAGGTCTCTACGCTGTGAGACATGCTACTTTTATATATATATATATATATATATTTGTAGACACACACACAATGAGGAATGACAATCGACTATTAGCTTCTTCTTGATTCTCTATTTTGATACACATTTACATGCAAGTTGGCGCTAGCATAGGCAAAGCTATTTAAGACAAGAGAGATTAAGAAATTATCATATCACCCGCGATAGCTCGTCTTGTTCATGGAAACCCAATGCAAAGAGTTTTTGCCTAATCCTTTGCAGTTGACTTGCGACACTATTGGTGCTCATCCGTCTCCCGGCACTTCATTGGAACAAGCTACTCCAATATTATACACCGTAACCAAACACTCTTGAAATATGCTTTTGCTTTCTTTAAAGCCAATGCGACGACCATTAGGGCCAAAATGACTCTCGCTTTCTAGAAGTAGAATGTGATCTGTAATTTCCAATGCTTGTTCAGGCAAAGCGATGCAACAAAACTATGGAGAGTCAAATTATCTCCAAATCTATCGTTGGTGGGACTCAATCCCGTGAACATCTCCAATAAGAGCATGCCGTAACTATAGACATCGCCTTCTCTTGAGACCTTGCATCCCATTGCATATTCTGCCACTCATTTAGATCATAGAGTAGATGAAATTAGTAACACTAATCATAGAAAAGAGTGTAGAGCTCATCATTAGAATAGAATGCGAAGAGATTACCTGGTGGAGCATAACCAATTGTCCCTCTTAGACCCACAGAGCTCATTTGATTAGCTACAGTATCGAGGGATGATCCAAGCAGGAACTTTGCCAATCCAAAGTCGCCCATATGCGCGACCATCTGAGCATCTAAGAGGAGATTGCTTGGCTTTAGATCACAATGAATGATGGGGATGTGGCATTGGTGATGAAGATAATCTAGTGCAAAAGCAACATCAATGGCAATATTTATCCTTTGAATGAAATTCACTTTCTTTGGAGGCTCATTTACATGAGATGAAGTTGCTTTTGAGTGTAACCACTTTTGCAGGCTTCCATTGTCCATGAAGTCATATATTATGGCCTTAAAATCATTTCCTTGATAATCGTACCGAGCAACCGTAAGTATCTTCAACAGATTTCGATGTCGATGTTCTTTAGGGCATCACGACCCACTAAATGGAGCACCTTCACCGCAATGGCGGTCCCATTGTCCTCAAGTACCCCTTTGTAAACGGAACCAAAGCTTCCAACATCGACCAAGTTGGTTGAAGAAAAACCTTGGGTTGCTTTTAGGAGTGCTCCATAAGATATGTGCGGATGTAAAACTTCCATAGAACTTGAAACCGGTTTTGGTACTTGCATCTTCCACCAAGAGAGATAAAGAATAGCAAGAATCAGAGCAATTCCGAGAAGGCCGCAAATAACAAGACCAAACAATCTCAATAAATGGACTTTCCTACTCTTGGAGCTATTGGAGATGCATTTAGGAAGCTGAAATTCTGGCAATCCACCACATAGCTTAGCATTCCCGATAATAGAGGTAGAGGGAGCATTCTCAAAGACTCCTTCATGAGGTAGCATACCTTGAAAATTATTGTAAGACAAATTTAGAACTTTCAAAGAACGAAATGCCTTCAAGAACTCGTGGAATCTCCCCGGTAAAAAAATTGTTATGTGAAAGATCTAGTTCTTCAATGCCTCTTAATGATCTCATCGATTGAGGAATGGACCCATGGAAGAGATTTCCCCCCATCCTCAATGAGACCAATGCAACGCAATCACCTAAACTATTTGGAATTTCACCTCCTAACATATTTTCAGAGATGTTTAATGTGGTCAAAAACCTCAAGTTGCCTACTTCCATGGGTAAAAGTCCTGTTAGATGGTTATGAGACAAATCCAAGAGAATGCTTAGTGATGAAATACCCATAATTTGTGGGGGTATGGTACCACTGAGATTGTTATTGGAAAGATCGAGTCCGTTCAAAAAGTTGTAGTTAGAAGATAGTTCGAAGGGATTTGACCTTGATAGTTGTTCCAACCCAAATATAGTAGAGTCAACTTGGTTAGGTTTCCTAGAGAAGATGGGATTCTCCCTTCTAGGTAGTTATCACCTAACTCCAATAATGATAAATTTTGTAAATTCCCCAAATTTGATGGAAGAACACTGACAACTTATTATTGTACATAATCAATACTTCAAGGTTCACAAAATTTCCAATGTCTAGGAATTTCTCCAAATATTAGATTCTCGAGACATATCAAATATTCGAAGGTGGTGGATAAATTACTTATGCATTTAGGCAAAGCACTCCACCAAAATTGTTTCTAGCAATAAGCAATACCTTTAACTTGTGGCATTTGTTAGTGAGCAAACAAAGTTCAAGTCTTCAGGTTTTCCATGCCTGAGCTGATTTTTGAAACTGGCGAACCATTGAAGCTTTTGCAGACTTTCCAAAGAAGGCACTTCACCTGAAAGTTTGTTCTCTCCAAGTTGAAGTGCCACTAACTTTGTGCAATTTGATATTGATGAAGGAATCTGTCCCTCAAATAGGTTCATGCCAATGCTAAATAACCGAAGATTTGGAAGTGTGAAGCCTATGTTTGCAGGAAGACTCCCTTGGATTTGGTTGACTCCTACATCGATCATATATAAAGAAGAGAGATTCAAAAGTCCAGACGGAATTGGACCAGACAATTTGTTTCCTCCCACATAAAAGTATTGTAATTTCGACAAGTGGCTAAAGATCGGAGGAATATCCCCACCCAAGTTATTTCGCATAAGACTAAGCCCCTTTAGTGAAGACAAGTTCCCAATGGAGGAAGGCACACTCCCAATTAGATTATTTGCATACAAAGAAAAATTTTGTAGATTTGATAATAAACCGACTTGTGAAGGAATTTTGCCAGTTAGTTGGTTGCATTCAAGAACGAGGCTGACAAGGTCAGAGCAAGCTGTGATGTTTTCGGGAATCTCACCAACCAATGAATTGTACTCCAGTCGTAGGACTCGTAGGTGGCTCAACCAGCTGATTTGCGGAGGGATTTCATGATTGAAATTGTTGTCTATGAGCCACAATTCTCTCAAGAAGCTAAGGTTCCCGATATGAGGAGAGATCAACCCAGAGAGTTTTTGCGAACGCAAGTCCAATACTATGACCCTTTGGTGCTTGCGACCGCACATGACACCATACCACTGGCAGAACCTCATGCTATCATTCCACGAGCTAAGCACGCCGAGAGGATCCTCGGTTATTCCAGCCTTAAACGTGAGCAAAGAGAGTTTGTCGGTTTCATTTGTGGTAGAGGAGACTTGGGTAATGCACAATGCAAGAACGATGCCAATGAGGAAGTGGCATGATTGAAACTCTACAAAGCTAATGCTTCGAGGTTCCATAACTTGAAAACTGAGAAGAAACAAAAGAAATTGGTATGGGCTATCTAACTGGACTTGAAGGGATTTATAAATTATAAGAAGGTGGCATTTAGGAGGGCGGCAGCCAGTGAAAGAGTCATGTCAACCATCAATCACAGACTTGTTGACTTCCTAGAGTGTGGCTACTAATGCTCATTATTAGAAACACGCATGACCGTTAGTTCGTACCGGGATGTTGGGTAATTCGTGTCCTATCTTGTAAGCACTACAAGTTTTAAGCATTGTATTCTTGTATCCAGTTTTTCGAATAATAGACAATGCACAGCTATTACTCTCGCCTAATCAATAAATAGTTGACCTGAAGGTCGAAAGAAGTTGCTCCGAAACAATGTGTCCGTCGAGATGAAGAGAAACATAATTCAAAACGTATATCTCAAGGAAGTCGAGCAACTTCACTAGTGGTCGAGATGTTGGCATACACTGCATAGGTCCTCTAGCTTTTGTCTATACGAGTCCGTGTATTAAGGGATGGATGATGGACGGCCTCTGGATGGCTTTCCAGCTATTGACTTCAAGTCCCACTCTGGAAAAAGTTCCTTAAAGTTCCCCCACTTTGGAAAAGGAATTGGAACCGATGATTAATCATGATTTCAGGGATGAATGATGGACACATTCAAATGTCTTTCTAGCTGTTGACTTGATGTCAACCAATGCCCATCGAGTCCTAAAGTCTCCCACTTGGAAAAGAAATTGGAAGACTAATGATCAACTGTGATTTTAGGAATGGATGATGGACACATTCAGATGACTTTCCAGCTGTTGACTTGACGTCAATCGATGCCCACAGAGTGCTAAAGTCCCCCATTATAGAAAAGAAATGAAGACTGATGGTCGAGCGGGATTGATGAGTGGGTTGTCGTCATTAATGGCTATCTTTTGACTAACAATAACTTCATCAGTCAGAATCATCACACAGTTGATTGATAAACCTAGTCATAGTTAGAGATGACATTTTAAGGCACATATGCTTGTATCGTAATAACTAGTTATATTTCAACGCGGATGGTAACTTTCCTAGAGAAAATTGACTTTTGACCTATTTATAGTTGATAATTTCTCCACGAGATGATTAAATTTATATGAAAATTAGTTGAGTAATTATATTAAGTGGTGGACTCAAAGTGCTGCTCTAGCCAAAAAGCTTTATACTAACTCGGTCTATCAAAATAGTAACTCTTCAACATAGTTCTTAGTGATCACCCTTCTCACATGTGAAGGGGGAGGTGGGGGTTTGAATCTCAATCTTTTTTAGGGGGATTGAAATGGGGACAATTTAGTTTCAGGTGTATATGTTTCGACTCTCATATCCTGCAAGAAAACATAAAAAAGTTTGAGAGTGAGACTTAGAGTATGAGTAGAGTAGGATTGACAAAAAAAGAAGAAGAAAAAACGTTAATAATGCCCATACGCGCCCTATAACCTAATAACACTTACTCTTCAAAATAAAATAAATACGACATTATGATTATCCACTTTATTCCCTAATTTATTCAATATTTTCCAGACTCTATAAAACATTAATAGTATTCACACCCTTAACCTTTATAACACATCTAGCTAAGTTTTGTTTTGTTTTGTTTTGTTTTGTTTTGTTTTGTTTTTTTAAGTTTGGTCGGTTACCCCTATCTATGTTCAGCTGTAAGAATTCTCGTCCATTTAAAAAATAAAATAAAATAAAATAAAATAAAATAAACTAACATGCAGGAAAATGTACTGACAAAAATTACAAAACTGAATTTTCATTTAAGTGACCATCACAACATTAGACCCTACACAAATGAGTTTGAACTATATGTCATATTAAATGATTTGTTTCATTTTCATAAAGAAAAAACCCAATAATTTTGTTCACATACAAAAAAACATGTCTGTTGTCCCGAAAAATAGGGCAAAAACAAAGCATAGAATCTATGAAAAGATATTATTCCGCCTTTGCAAAATTATCTCTATAATATTAAGCCAAAACCTTTATTTGACTCGCTCTTTTTCTTCCTATTATACCCCAAATTCCAACTCTGCACTATCCTTTGCTCGGGTAACATTTTGCTTGGTAGAGTGACTCAAACATTGATTGATTCACATTCTGAGCCAAAGTTATCTTAGTTTCGTATATTTTTTGAAGAATCAAATCATGTGCTATAAAACCGATCAGATCTTTGCAATTATATCGAAACATGAGAAGATGAAATAATTAGAGAAAATAAAAGGAGGAAAAATAAAATACACTAGAGATTTACACTGTTCAATCTGAATGTCGATACCTACATTCACGAGGAGAGCCAATCTCATAATAATCCACTGATAAATCAAGAATGCACGATTGTAATGGCTTGTGCACTCTGAGTGTTTTCCAGCCCTATATTACATGCAAAACCCACAGATATTTAGCCTCATGTAAACACTTAATAATTTGCGCAGAACTCGGGCGTTTAAAACTCTCTCCTGAACGAACAAACTGAGAGAGTCTCTTCTGAAAGAGAACAAAATAAAAAATGGAACTCTTTCTTTTGTTTTGTTGATTTCTTTTGGCTGTGCCTTTCATGTCTTCTCCCATTGCCCTTTACAGCGCAATGGGAGAATGCCACCATCATACTTTCATTTAATGCAGTTGCTGCGCGTGGATCACCGTCAGTTAAAATTGTGGCATGGAAAGTCTCCTACGCAGCTAAAGAAAGTCACAAAGATACAAGAGTCGGGATTTTGGGTTTCAGATATGTTTTTTATACCACACTGCCGGGACTTGAGCCATTGCTCCGATAGATAAATGTCCTGTAACCTTAAACTAGAATAATGTGCTTTAAAGCCGTAAGGCACAAGTGAGCCACTATCAAAGCTGATATGCAGCCGACGTAAATGAGAAGTTGAGTTTTGATAATAAATACTCTGGGCCAACTAATGAATGCGAGGGATCAAATTGAAAACAAAACAAAATTTTAGAGGATGAAATGAAACATAGTGCAAGCACGAAGGACGGAGTGTATTACTATCCTTATCTATTTCCTCCTCGTTTGAGTCCCTCTGCATCCGCCGAGGAATATGCCAAGACCGACCGATACATGTGATGAGGAGATAAAAAGCGAATTCCCCATCGAAAAGCATGTTAAGCGAAGACCACGACATCTGATCGAAGACTTAAAAAACAGGTAGTCGTGCACTAAACTGCAATAAAGGAAAGTGACGTAGGAAGGCACCTAGTAATGTCCAAGAAATAAACCCAGTAATTAGTCAATGTCTCCATCTAATGTCCCTTTGGAAAAAATCACTAATAATCTGGGGGGCCGTCTCAAAAGTTCATGATTGAAGACCAAAAAGTCACCTTATACTCCAAGTTCGAAATGCTGAATTTGAACTCATGGTGGGATACATTAAGATTGGTTCGTACTTTTGCGAAGTCATACTTCCATCATGCTCCTAACATTGCTTCCAAAGCTTGACAACTTCGGATTCTCCAGAATGATGGCTTAACAATAGCTGGCATCCATATTAGCGATTGTTAGTCAAAATTGATCAGATAGATTGAACTGGTAAAATGTAAAAAAAAATGACTCATTTGGCAAAATTAAAATGTTTAGGACTGCATTAGCAAAAATGTAATAAATTTAAGATTTTTTGGACAACTTTTTCACGTAAGAAACAACTGTCGCAGACTGACATAGATCCAAGGATATCAATTGTCTACGACGTTGATCACGCACTGGCCAATTTTACCGTTGGCTTTCTCTAAGAAGAAACGCGTGTTATGCATTGCCTTTTTAGAAGGAGATCCTCAAAGCTTGATCTTCAAGTTTCAACGGGATAGCATCGGAGGCGTTAACCTTGAAAAAGCAAATCCTATGAAGAACAAATAAATAGAGAGAATGAATGTGTTCTGCGATATTTCTAAAAAGCAAGAGAGCAAATGTTGCCAATTTGAACGGAGTGCATCAGCGAAGGTAGCGGGGAAGATAAAACTGATTGTCGTATTATTGGCATCTTCTTAATGATTAGAATGATTTCGGTCCATGTGAGAGGTCATTTTAAGTCGCTAACTGCATCGAGAAATTATACTAGCCACCAAGATGCTCAACCTTACTTCTCTAAATAGAAAGTGAACATTAGCATCGAGAAGTTACTGAATTTAAATAGTTTGAAAGTAAAGTTACCTTTCATTGTGACAAAATTAGTAGTGATTTATATGAACTTATCTACCTTTCATGGTAAAAAGTTACTATGTTGAAAGACCAACTTCGTATAAATATTTCTTGCCAGAGCATACTTTGAGTTTGCCACTTAGTATAATCACTTACCTTATTTTCATACAAAGGTGAATCACGAGGAGAAATTATAAACTATAGGTTAGAAGTCAATTTTCATCTTGAAATATAACTAGTTAGTACTGATACATGTAAACGTGCCTTACAACGTTGTCTCTAAGTGATGACCAGGTTTATTGATCAACTGTGAGATAATTCTAAATGATCAAGCTGTTGTAAGTCAAGTAATAGTCGTTAATGACAATGACCCGCTAATCAATCACGCTTTATAATCTGTCTTCCAGGATATTTTCCAAAGTGGAAGGCCTTTAGGATTTTGTGCGCATTGGTTGACTTAAAGTCAACCGCTGCAAAGCCATCTATTTGTCTCCATCATCCATCCCTGCGTACATGCAATTGCATTAAGCACAAGCCGAAGGACCTATGCTATGTGTATCATTATTGAAGTTGCTCGACTTTGTCGAGATATACGTTTTGCATTTTGTTTCTCTTCATTCCGATGGACACATTGTTTCGGAGCAGCTTCTTTCCACCTTCAGGTGAACACTTTGGTGATCAGGTGAGGGCAACGGCTGTGCAGTTCCAGAGCAGCAGTTTAGCGTTTGAGTTTAAAATGACAGATTCAGGTGGCGCCAAGAAAATATTGGATATAGAAATTATTGGCACTCAAAGTTGACCGTACTATCATGTGCTGGTCACGTGGACGAGAGGTTGTTATTAAAAGATGGTCATACCATCATGTGCCGGGCATGTGGGTGAGAAATATGATAAAGTTGTGCATCATAAGAGTATTGATGTATGACCAGTTATCAACAAGTCTATGGATAGAAGCTCAGTGATCGACAATGAAGCAATGGATTGCCACGTGTCCAATTGTCAAAATACAATGGTGAAGATTAAAATGGCTGCCGGAACGATTTTGCCAGTAAGTCTTTGGTTAGAGTTTTCAAAATATTTCAAGAAGCGCTAGGGGACTGTGTGATTGGAAAAGCAGTTAATGTCCATGTATCCAGTTGTAGAATTGGTATCGATAATCCAGGAAACATTAAAACACGATCAAGGTGGTTACACAGGAGATGGGCGAGTTGGTCACAGAAGGAGCGTGCCTAAAGATCAACAAAGAAGCAATGGATAGTTGCTTAGTAGTTACCAAATTTCTCTATAAATACCCCAGTCGTCCAACATAGCAACCGCCCCAAACAACATATCAAATGTCTTTACTTTATCTTTACATTATCGCATTTTTGTTTCTCTAGTTGTAGCTTCAAAATTCCCGTCATCAATTAGATTCCAATGAGTATCTTTATCTTGGTGCAATACTGTTGATTAGATTCCGGTGTTGTAACTCTTATTATGCGTCGTCGATTGAATTTTGACGTTGTGTCTTCTATCCAAGTGCATTGTCATTGATTAGATTTCGACAGTGTGCTAGTATATATTTAAGCTAAGTTGTCGATTAGATTTCGGCATAGTTTGGGTTCGACTTAAGGATCCAAGGTTTAATCGTTAAGGTTGTACAATTTTGTTTGTGGTTGGAAATTTTATAATATTGCATTTGATATTCTCTATCCTAAATTAAGTTTAGAACCTGTGTCTCCTTCAAATAAAAGCCTAAAATATCATTCGGTTAAAGATATTTTGTTACGGGAACAAAACCAACAAATATGGAAACATCGCGTGATAGGATTGCAAGAGTGTTTTGCTTGTTGCAGAAAAAGCACATTGCAAAAATTGTGACACGTTGTAATATGCAATTGGCCAAATCTATAAGTACACCCTTGGTTGCATTTGAACTCTCCAATAAATTATAACCGCAAACTAAGGAGTAGGAACATCATATGTGCCGTGTTCTCTATTCTGGTGCAGCGGGTAGTATTATGCACACCATGTTATGGATTAGGCCTAACAAGTTCACAAATTGTGAACATTGTTAGCTGTTACATGAAAGGTCCATATACGACTTATTGGAAGTTGTGAAGTGAATAATCAAATATTTGAAGAGGACAACAAACGTTAGCATAGTATACCGGACGAACGGAAATGGAAGTGAGACCACAAGTTATATGGATTCAAATCATGCACCAACGACCTAGGTGACCATGGATGATTGTTTTCCTATGTGTTCACGTTAGTAAGTGGTGTAGTGAGTTGGAAGGCATCCTCACAGGACGATGTTGCTTTGTTTTCCAACTAAGGTGAGTATATAGCACCGACCTTTGTGGCAAAGGAGGCTGTTGATTAAACATAGAGATACAATGGCATGCATACAAATTAGGGGTGTGCAAATGAATTGGGAGTTGTCTAGACTGCTTGGAATTGGACCGGAATCGGCAGTTCCCAAGAGAACAGATTTGATTCTCGTTTTTCAATGTGGAACTAGCCATTGGGACCGGACCGGTAATATACATATATAATTTTTAAGAAAATTTCCTACAGAAAAATTAAGAAAAATGAAAACCTTAAAATCCATAATCTGAAGCTCAACATCCATTGTTTGAGTGCTCATTTTGTCTTATCCTCACCTTCTCTTAATCATCTTTCTATCTCTCACTTATGGTCTTGACTCTCAAGCTCAACACCCATCGACTCACGGCCTGGACTCTCAACCTCAATATGAGCCCAATTCTTTTACTGATCTTATAATTAAGAATAGGAAATTCTTTGTTTTTTGCTTTACTTTGGCTTGCTAGAAAACTTGAGTGCATGAAGCTTGGCGGGACCAATTCCATGGATCCACCCAAGAATTGGACCAGACCGAAAGTCTGATTCTTGAGTGAATTCATGAAACTAACGGGTGGTTCCTGGTTCTAATTTTTTGGAACATTTCCTTAGTGGGCAATTCCTAGTTCTAGGGTGGGAACGGCTCACCCGAATATTGCTCACCCGTAATAAAAATAAATATGCAACTCAAAAATCAACTCAAGAAAATACAAAGTACAATGGAGAACTAGCCGTGCCGTCAAGTCGAGGGCTACGAAGTTGTATTGAACAACCAGGCGAGGTTTAAAATCAGGTTCAGACATCTACTAATTCAGAATTGGAACGCCATGATTTGAGTTCTCACCTTGACAAACGTAGGACAATGGAGGACGATCTGTTCGGTTGCCCTTGGGATGGCTTTACTACCTCGATGGGTGGTTGCCGAGGAGAGGGAGGGAGGGAGAGAGAGAGAGAGAGAGAGAGAGAGAGAGACTTCTTGTAGGATAGCCCGAGACAAATCTCCACAGAATACCATGCCTACCAAAAGGAGAATGCATGTCCTCCGGAGAGAAATTTCTGTTCGAATCTATATGCCTGTGTACATGTCCCTCCCCTCTGATTTCCCTCTGTGATGGGAACATATATCCTTGTGAAAGATTCTGAAATTGTTTCGTGTTGCTGGTTGTGCCAATGTCTTCTCCTTAGCCGCGAAAATTGACAATATATGGCCGCCTCATTCTGCTAATCCTCAGCTTGACTCTTAAAGTGTGATAAATAAAGAGTTGGGTGAGAGAAATAGAATCTTGATATCACAGAGGTTCGACTTAAGGTGCCTACGTTCTCTTTCCAGTTCTTACGACCTATATAGACTGAAACCTGCTGCCTTAGTTAGGAGTACAAGCACCGTCTTGCTGCAAGTGCAGAGATAGCCAAGCAAAACCAAGACTCCTTCTACAGCTATGCCGTTATGCAAGCTATCACTGATGAACCCTCTCGAAATGCTTCTCACACCTTACACGCAAAACATAGAGGCCGCACTCCAAAAATTATAAACCACACCTTTGAATTTTTACAGATTAAGGGTCATTCGGATACCTTACCTTATTATTAGGTACAATTCTTATTTCTCTAAGTACAACCACTTCTTGCATGTATGGAAACGGGTTTGCCACTCTCACTAATACTTAGGATCATCACTCAAAAGACTATTACCAAACTTACAAAAGAGATAGAATCGAAAAACTTCAAATCCAATTTTCAATTTCTCTTGTTTTTCACACTGGTCAACATGCCATCTTCTGTCCGATTTTTCTTCTATGTGCACTTGAATAACTTAGCCATCATATCCATCTATACTTCCTACGGAAACCAAACATGTGCAGAAATTTTCTCAATTTAGGCTGTCGACTAAATCTTCTATTGCTCAAGCGGACTATGACGAAGCACAAAATTACTTAAAAGCTTACATCTTATCAACGGAAAAGAAAAAAAAAATGGAGAAATTTTCACGCTCCTACTTTTAAGGAGGATAAATTTTGATTCGGATGGATACGAGTCTCATAAGTACAATTTGAAAAAGCTCATCTAGAGCTTGAGGCCGTTTTAGGTTCAAATCCACTTTTCCAGCATGTTTTGGGCAATATTTTCAACTTCATAACGTATCTTTATATTAGTTCAATCGTTTAATTTATTAGTAAGTTCAATTGAGAAATTAAATATTTTTCTACCATAAAATGAAATGTGTCAAATGTAAACAGTTTGGACCAGGCTCGAAATAGAAAGAAAGAACCCCGCAACTAACCATTCAGAATCGGTTTTCGGGTATCAGTTTTTATTTGCACCCGCGACCGCAATTGGCCCGGTCCAATCCATGAATTCCTACTTAGCTCGGTCATGTTTGACTTTTTCTGCGGATTCGAGAAAACTCAAACCATTCCATTTCTCGAGAGATTTTGGGTGAAAGATTCATCATGTCTGTGATCTCGTTTTCATTTCTCTCTCTTGTTTCACGTAATAAAAACTCCAAATCTCAACGCCAAATTTCAACACGTGCGTCGTCTCTCTTCCTTCCATAAGTTCAGTCTTCCAGAAGTGTGACCATGCAGGGGCATGGAAGCTTGGACAGGCGTTACGTGAGAGACTTTGCTTCCTTCCTATCACTTCAAGATACCCCACAAGAAAACTGCTTCATCTCTCCATGGCTGAAGCCCAGAACCCGTTCCCGCGTCCTCTCGGAGTCCCGTCTTCTGACGACCCATCTCCTCAATTTCTCTCTTCGCGCGTTGTGTTCAATCATCGGCCCCTGCATTTCCCGCCCTCCCGAATTTTCCCGAAATTCGCGCGACGGAGATCTCCAGTCGAACCCCCATTCCACCACTCCCTTTGCGTTTCTCTCAAATTTTCGAGCTTCTGGATTCTCTGAGGACCGGTCATGCCTCCCTTCTTCTCGACCAGTGAGTCGGTGGGATCGATCGTGACGCGCAAAAATTGGAGCCTGCATGTAATTGAGCCTGCTGCGAGCTATCAGCAGCTTCAGAATTGCGATCAGACGCGATGTTTGGGATGCATTGCTGGTGTGAACGCCCCCTTCTAATCACAGACCGTCTGATGCAAACAAGGACCTCCAGATTCTACGGGGCAGCTTGCATAGCGGTGACGCTGTGCCATTCATTTTTGCACTCATAAGTCATCTTTTCTTGTCGTCATTGTTATAATGCGATGCCTTCGTTTTTAAGAAAAAATGAACAAATTTTGGCGTTTCCTGTGCTTATCAGGTATTCTCCAGTGCAGTTATTTGATGTTGTTGCAGCTGTTGATCTGTGTCAAGATTTCGTCCCCTGGTGTCAACGCTTGGAGATACTAAAGAGTTATCCTGATGGATCATTTGATACCGAGCTTGAGATTGGTTTCAAATTTTTAGTAGAAGGTTATGTTTCTCATGTAGAGTTGAAAAGACCTCGGTAAACTAACTCCCAGACTACTTCCTTGCGCAGAATCATGTTTCC
Organism: Eucalyptus victrix; assembly: GCA_016097545.1. NCBI lineage: Eukaryota > Viridiplantae > Streptophyta > Magnoliopsida > Myrtales > Myrtaceae > Eucalyptus > Eucalyptus victrix. The sequence goes on along the minus strand of CM027840.1, from coordinate 25,821,422 downwards.
TTGTGTCGCTGCTTGGATGATTACGCTTGGTCAACCTACCTCCTGCTTCTTTTCATTTCTCATTTGGTCATTCCTCTGCTCCATCAATACAATAAAGTTGGTGGAATCTGCTCTTCTTGTATGTTGAATTCCACTGTCTAATCAAACTTTAGTTCGTCGTCAGTATCAAGTAGGTGTTGAAATCATGGTGCTTGAGCAGCTGCCTATGTATAAATACATGAATTAGGACACTTACTCTTTCCATTGAATCAGAGTATATACTATGTTCATTTTGAGATCATGAATTTGTAATGTCAAGAGGTCGCGACAGTCTAAGGAGCCTTTTTAAACTGAAGTACTTTGATATCGCCTGGTTATTGAGTACTGGTAATGTAGTTCTTATTATATGAGCCACCAGTGTAGGCGATCATGTATTAAATATTCTCCCTCTCTCTCTCTGAATTTCAATTCCTCTGACATTCTTTTTTCTGCCACTTCCAGACTACAGTGTTCCAGAGCACCCTCTTTGACCATCCCATAAACATTTGGCAATTCAATTCAGGACCAGTTCCAGGATCTTGCAGTTGCAGCATTTACTTTTTGGTGGATTTCAAGTTTCAGTCACCACTCTATCGACAAGTATGGGGCTCTCCTCTATTAGTGTGTACGACTGATTTACATTTTTCTTTCTATGTGAACTTTAAAAAAATCCGTTTTTTTTTTCACCGGACCTTCTGTTCTCTTTATTTTGTTTATGTGATTTGCAAACTGAAATCTAGTGAAACAGGCATGAGAGTAGATATTGTGAGGTGACGGAGTATTTACATTTTTGGTCAAAGGTGAAGTAAATGTTTATCAACCAAATTAGGTGAATCATATATGTTGTGAAACTCATTTCTTTTGATTGAGGCATTTTTACCTAATAAATCCTACTTTTGTTTCTTCACTTACAGTTCCATTTTTTTCTCTTGGTTCACTGGGGGTGATTGATTCACACACAGATCGGTAGAATTTGTGATTCCATTGAAGGCTACATATTAGATAAGCATTCTGTTCACCTTTGTTTGCAGGGCCTCTCGAGTCTTTCACTGCGAGGGTGCTGTAGTATGATCTCTTGAGCTTGTACTGGCGACTGTGTTGCCACTGATTTGTATTGTCCATCGGTTTTATGGTCATCAGATCCGATGTCTGTATCATCCTCATTGTGCATCTACAGAACTTATCCGGAGTTATCTTTGTACTGTTATAAGTTCTGGCATGTCTCAAACCTCAACACTGCGTGTACGGTTGTTCTGGATGTATGTGTTAAATCTATTTTCGGCCCTGTATTTACTCTGGCGTTATATCCTCGTGACTGAAGAAGGCATTTACAAATGATGGGTACGATTGACTGTTAATGGGACCTATATTTGGCTGGTTACTTGAAGTCTCAGTTGAACAGAAAATTATCGGCCAACATTTTGAATTGACAATGGCTTCCCTGTTGGCAGGTTGCCTCCATGTTTTTCAGGGAAGTAGTCTCTAGACTTGTTGGTTCGTTCAGTGAACGCTGCTGTTTGATGTATGGACCGGGGGTCCCCATTCGTGAAGATATTTAGGGCGCGTTTGGTAACGATTCTGTTCCGGGGAGCTGATTCTGATCAGAATTGATTCTTTTTGATTCTGTTCCCGGGAACTGATTCTGAGCAAAAGAACGCGTTTGGTACTGTACAAAATTTCTGATTCTAGAATAGAAAAAGAACAGAAATGCGTTTGGTAACTGCATAAAATTTCTATTCCAATTCTTTTTTTAATTCCTTTTTAGATAAATATAAATTTGATATTGAATTCTCATAAACCCCTCATTGATTAATTATATTTATACTAAGTAATAAAAATATTAACTAATCAATTTTTATTAAATAGTTAATAATAAACCATAGTATAAAATATACTAATATACCTAAAATATGTAATAAATATAAATACTAAATTTATAAAGAAAAATTAAATACTGAAGAAGACTTTAATGAGAAACTCATCACTACAACTTATCCATAAATGAATACTGAAATAACTTAGTCAATTGTTCAACTTTGAAATATTGGCTTTGATAAGTCAATAATTAATAACAATATTACAAAAGTCGGAAACATTAAGTTATGGAATCTCTGGCATATTGTAATCCCTTGCCATTTGATTTGCGATACTTTTCCGAGTAAACAATAAACCAAGGCGTTTTATATGTTTCATATGTTTCATACACCCATTTCCGTAAGTGTTGAGCACAATTTTCGAGACTTAAAATGCGTTGGAAAATAAGAAGGTAGTCCTTCTGTCCTAGCTTAAAAAATTTAATGTGAATACGTCTGTATATTTTCATGCGATCCCCGTGATTTCCAACATTTTTCAAACTCTGTTTTTGATTAAACGAACATATTTACGCCAAAAAAAAAAAAAAAACCATTCCCTTTTTCGAGTATTTGCATGCTGCCGTAATAAATCTATTTCCTTCTCTGAGACCAAATGAACCAAAGACTACATAAATCACCTCGACCGTCCTCATGTAACCAACTCCTTTTATTGAAAATTTGACAATTTGTTCAGCATCCCGAAAACTTCTGACTTGGATATTTTCTTCTATTGGAGGAATAGACAAGGCAGGTAAATTACTCATTCGTAGTCCACACCAAACATAACAAGGAAATTAAAGCTATCTCAGTTCCCGGTCCCAACTCCTGATGAAATGAGAACAAAGTTGACACTTTATTACAAGATATCATCCTTATAATGGTTCTCAAGTACATAAGAAAGTCATCGACTTCAAATACACAAGACTACTGTGTTTAACTTCAAACATCAGAACAAAGACTACAAGATGAAGACACAACTGTGAGATAGAGAGAGTGGGATGATGGCATGTTTCACTAGCAATGCAATCCTCATTCTATGGTGACCATGTCAGCTCATAAGAGAGGCTTCTGAGTCCCGAGTGTGTAGGAAGACTCATCATAAGCTTTCCGAGCTATAGGAGGAGCCCTCACCAGCAGATGAGCTCTCCTGCTGAAGACGCTTCATCTCCTCGTAAGCCCATTCAAGGCCAGCGCAGTAATGCAGCGGTGGATTGAATCTGCAATCATTTATGTCATCAGGCAAGAAGGCTCCATTCTCTATCAAGTATTTGACTGCTTCCCGTTTTCTTTCTTTGGCCGCACTATGGAGAGGTGTCCCTGGATCAAACATTGAATCAAATATCAGTGAACCACGTAGGATACAAGAGCAATTAAATGCAAAGTTATGAATCCCTCAGTTTCCCAAGGAGTATTTATTCCAATAAAGAGAAGGATTTTAACCAACACCCATGAGTGAGGAAGGCTTTTGTTATCATTATGAAGAGATATTTTGTTGAGAGTTATGTTAACAAGTGCCTTATAAAACTAGATAAGCATACTTGACAGAGAGGGTTTCAATTTCCAAAGCACTAATTATACACATCAGAAGAAAGTCATAAACTAGAAAGTTGCAATCTTCCCTTGTTTAATTACTTCCGAAAGTTCTCTATGTTCAAGCAAGAAAGAAAGTGCATCAAGGATACACTCATTAACCAAATTCTTTTGCCAAAAGAACAAACATCAACAAGGTACATTAAGATTTATTCTGCGTTCTGTTAAGAAGATCAGAAATTAAGTAGGTTCAGGGTAAGCGTGGGAACATAGGAGAAGGCACTCACAGCCACAGGCTCCTTTTGTTCTAGCTTCAATATTTGCACCTCGCTCGAGCAGTTCATCCATGACTTCCACATGCCCACCCTCAGCAGCAAGGTGGAGTGGCGTTACCCCTTTTGATTTGGCGCCCCAAGCAGCCACATTCACATCCATTCCTTCATCAAGAAGGCGCCTTACCTGTTCCCCAAAAAAAAAGCTTAATCAAACTTCTTTCATGAAAAAAAGAATTCAATTAGATAAGAAAAATACCCCCAAAACTGTCAGACAGGACATTGCATTAGGAAAAGACAAACAAAACACAATTCAATTTCATTGACAAATTACTCGAAAACGGGGACGAAGTGAAAACCAAAGGACAAGTATGGCAATAAAATATATGATATATGTGAAAAATGAAATCGTGCACTGCAAAAGACAAGATTGGCGGAGTCGCGAGCGCCGATTCGAGCTGGGGGTCGCTCGGCGAGCGACCCCTCGGCCAGATCGGCGCTCGCGCTCGCCGATTCGGGCCTCGGGGTCGCTCGGCGAGCGACCTCGGCCAGATCGCACTGGCGCCCGCCGATTCGGCCTGGGGGTCGCTCGGCGAGCGACTCCACGGCCAGATCGGCGCGAGCGCCTGCCGACTGGAGCTCGGTGGCGCTCCCCGCCAACCGTTGCAGACGACGAACGACGGTGAGGAATATGCAAACCGTCACCTAGATCAGCCGGCAATGACGCTACCTATGAGTGAAGGGAACTCACCTTCAACGAGCAGCTTCAACAACGAAGAAGCAGCAGTCGCCGTCGCCGTTGTTGTGGAGAGAACGAACCAGAGAAGAACGAACCACCAGAGAAGAACGAACCAGAGAAGAAGAACCAGAGACAACGTGGAGCAAAAGAGAGAAGAAAATGAAAGGGTTCGTTCGCACAGAGAGAAAGTGGAGCAGGATACGTTGAGCGGAGAGAGAGAGCCACTTTTGTGATTCTTTTTTCTGATTCAGAATCCAGAATCACCTTTTTTCTGATTCTAAATTCTTGTCCAAAACTGATTTTGGGAACAAATTTATTTTCGGGAACAAAAAAATTACCAAACGTGATTCTGGGCCGAAACTGATTCTGGGAACGAAGAATCAGAATCTGGCCTTGTTTGGATGGTTACCAAACAGGGCCTTATGGGCAGAGGGCTTAAAAGCGTGGTTCCTGGTCTCGGCACATACTGCATAGGAGGGACATCGTTGCATTATAAATTCTGGTTTAATTAATAAGCTGACCTTCTTAGGGTTGTTTGCCTTTCGGGTCTCTCATAGTCTTTTTGTAGGTGTAACTGCTATTCTTCTCTTTAGATTCTTTTGGACAGTGGTTAAGGAGCTGTTAGCTGGTCAATGTGGCCTCACTCTCGCTGTGTTCCTAGCAAAACATCTTCGTACCATTTTTGCCATTGCTCTTAATAGATTGTTGTCGGGACTCCTTCATGCTGAAGACATGACTACGACTTCCTCCCCACTGGAAAGGTGCAATTAACTTATAATCTCCCTACATCATACAAAATTTCCTACACAAAGGTTAGGTCCCATGTTGTAATAATGTCTAGAAAGCTGATATATGACTGTAATTCTTTCCTTAGAAATCCCTTCATGTGCATGAAACAGTAATGCGTTTCGTACTTCAAATCCTTCTTAATACACTCAGTAACTACAAGTCAACCATCTGTAGACATGCAAAGCCATTCCTTTTCCTTCCTTTGGGAAGTTGGGAATGTACCATAGTCAATGCAGCTGGCAAAGCACTTTTGAGTTTAGGTGTTATGCAAACACAAAACATTTATTAAAAAAAAATTACCCTATTCAAATTAGAAATCTTATTCAAGTATGTATCCCAATGTATTAATACTTATAACGTGTCTAAATATCCAGCCATTTGTTGATCAAACACGAGGTTGCACTATATTCTTTTGTCAAACTTTGATGAAAAAGTTGTTTTGTTATTGTGTAATGTCTGTTGGTACCTGAAATTTTCTTTCAAAAAGGTTTTCATTGCATGTTATAAAATTTACGAATTGAATTTAACAATATGTCATAATCCAATTCCTAACCAAAAGCATTATTGCCTCATATTTCTGCATTTGCAATTCTCACAGCAGTAAAAAACTAGTCGCATCATGATTTTAGGGTAATTACCCCCTTGCATTGCAAAATGAGCTTTCGCCACGTTGTCCACATTCACCGGTAACTTTTTATGTTCGTTGATTTTGCTGGTATTCTTTTTTTTTTTCTTCAATTTACAATAGTCATTTATTTATTAAATATCTGCTATTAACTTTTTATGATGATTTAGTAACTTATTAATAGACACTTTAGTACAAGTTAGAAATATATGAAAAATTCTCATTAGTGTTATCTCTAATTGTATATTAATCAAAAGAGTCGTTTGTAATTATTATTTTAGTCATAGTTACGTATGAAATGTTAATTCTTGTATGAGTCATGCAAAATCCTTGGTCAAAGTCATACCCAAATAGCATAATTTAATTCCTCTTCTCACGCTCAAAATGCAACACCACTTTCGACTCCAACACGCAAAAGGATTCGGATTTGAAGTTGGCGGTCACAAAATACAATTCTTTCTTTATACAGCCAGACTTCTCCGTACTTCGATCCAGATCGGGTTTCGTCTATGTTCTCAAACCCTAAACAAATTTAAACTGATATTACGGAAAGTTTTCTGCACCGCGGGGCATATGCTAGCTTAATATATATACGTAATGAGGAATGACAATCAACTATTAGCTTCTAATGAAGACACATTATTGACTCTGCATTTCTGCTACACATTTTACATGTATGTTTGCCCTAGCATCAACAAAGCTAAATATTTTAAACGATATAGAGTAAGAAATTATCATATCACCCACGGTATTCATCTTGTTCATATAAACCCAATGCAAAGAGTTTATGCCTAATCTTTTGCAGCTGACTAGCAACACTGCTTATGCTCATCCGACTTCCAGGCACTTCGTTGGAACAAGTGACTCCAATATTATATACCATAACCAAACATTCTTGAAACATGACATCGCTTTCAGGAGGCCAATGCTGAGGACCATTGGCGTTGAAACGACTCTCCCTTTCTAGAAACAGAGTGTGATCTGTAATTTCAAATACTTGTTCAGGCAAAGCTGCTGCAACGAAACTATGGAGAGTGAAATTTTCTCTGAATTTGTCGTTAGTGGGACTCAATCCCGTGAACATCTCTAGTAAGAGGATGCCGTAACTATAGACATCGCCTTCTCTCGAGACCATGCATCCCATTGCATATTCTGCCATGCATTTAGATCAGAGTGTAGATGAAATTGGGAGTGCTGATCATAAAAAAATAATGTGGAGCTCAGCTCATAAAAATTGGAAGTGAAGAGATTACCTGGTGGAGCATAACCAATTGTCCCTCTTATACCCATAGAGCTCATTTGATTAGCTACAGTATCAAGGGACGATCCAATGAGGAACTTTGCCAATCCAAAGTCGCCCACATGCGCAACCATTTGAGCATCTAAGAGGACATTGCTTGGCTTTAGATCACAATGAATGATGGAAATGTGGCATTGGTGATGAAGATAATCTAGTGCAGAAGCAACATCAATAGCAATATTTATCCTCTGAATGAAATTCACATTTTTCGGAGGCTCGTTTCCATAAGATGGCATTGCCTTTTGGTGTAACCTCTGGTCCAAGCTTCCATTCTCCATGAAGTCATATACTATGGCCTTAAAATCATTTCCTTGATAATCAACACTTGAGCAAATTGTTACAATTTTCAAAAGATTTCGATGCCGGATGTTCTTTAAAACCTCGCACTCAATTGTGAAGCTCTTCAGAGCATTACGGCCCACTAAATGAAGAACCTTCACTGCAACGACAATGTCGTTGTTCTCTAGTACCCCCTATAAACAGAACCAAAGCTTCCAACACCAACCAAATTGGTTGAAGAAAAATCATCGGTTGCTTTTAGAAGTGTTCTATAAGATACGTTTGGACATAAAACATCAATAGAGCTTGAAATCGGTTCTTGTATAGGCTTCTTCCGCCAATAGAGATATACGATAGCAAGAACAAGAGCAATTCCGAGAACGCCATAAATAACAATAGCAAACAATCTCAATACATGGACCTTTCTACTCTTGGAGCCACTGGAGATGCATTTAGGAAGTTGAAATTTTGGCAATCCACCGCAAAGCTTAGCATTCCCAATAATAGAAGTTGCAGTAGCATTTTCAAAGACTCCTCCATGTGGTAGCATGCCTTCAAAATTATTGTAAGACAAATCCAGTACTTTCAAAAAATGAAGTACCTCCAAGAACTGTGGAATTTCCCTGGAAAAATTGTTGTGTGAAAGATCAATTTCTTCAATGCCTCTTAACGATCTCATCGATTGAGGAATGGACCCGTGGAAGGAATTGCCCCCCATCCACAATGATAGCAACGTGACACAATCACCTAAAGTATTTGGAAGTTCACCTCCTAACATATTTTTGGAGATGTCCAATGTAGTCAAAAAAATCAATTTGCCTATTTCCATGGGTAATATTCCTGTCAGATGGTTATTAGATAAGTCCAAACCATTCAGTGATGAAAGACCCATAATTTGTGGGGGTATGGTGCCACTGAGATTGTTACTCGAAAGATCAAGTGAGTTCAAAAATTGGTAGTTAGACAGCGTTGAAGGAATTTGACCCTGAAAGTTGCTCCTAGCTAAAATTAGTATAGTCAACTTGGTTAGATTTCCTAGAGAAGATGATGGGATCGTCCCTCCTAGGTTGGTATCACCTAATTGCAATACCGACAAATTTCGTAGGTTTCCCAAATTTGAAGGGAGAACGCCTGAAAACTTGTTTTCATACATATTCAATACTTGGAGGTTCACAAGATTTTCAATATGTTTCGGAATTTCTCCATATAGTAGATTACTACTCACATCAAATATTATGAGGGTGGGGGATAAGTTACCTAGGCAATTAGGCAGCACTCCACCGAAACTGTTCTCAAAAATAGACAACACCTTTAACTTCGTGGCGTTTGTCAGTGAGCAAAAGAAGTTCAAGTCTTCAGGTTTTCCATGTCCAAACTGATTTTGGAAAGCGGTGAACATTTGAAGCTCGTGCAGATTTTCCAAAGAAGGCACTTTACCTGAAAGTTTGTTCTTTGCAAGTTGAAGTGTCTCCAACTTTGTGCAATTTGATATTGATGGAGGAACCTGTCCCTCAAACAGATTACTGAAAATGCTAAAATCCTGAAGATTTGGAAGAGTAAAGCCTATGTCTACAGGAAGACTCCCTCGTATTTGGTTGGCTCCTACATGGAAGTTAGTTAGAGAAGAGAGATTCAGAAATCCAGTTGGAATTGGACCGGATAGTTTGTTTACTCCCACATAAAAGACTTGTAATTTCGACAGGTGGCTTAAGACTGGAGGAATGCTCCCACCGAAGTTATTTCGCATAAGCTGAAGCACCTCTAGTGAAGACAAATTCCCCATGGAGGAAGGCAGGCCCCCAATTAGATCATTTCTATACAAAGAAAAAATCTGCAAATTTGATAATGAACCGACTTGTTCAGGAATTTTTCCGGTTAGTTGGTTGAAATCAAGAGTAAGGTGGACAAGGTAAGAGAAAGCTGTTATGTTTTTAGGAATCTCACCAACCAATGAATTTTTCTCCAGCCGTAATATTTGTAGGCGACTCAATTGGCTGATTTGCGGAGGGATTTCATGATTGAAACTATTGTTTCCAAGCCACAACTTTCTCAAGAAGCTGAGGTTCCCAATGTGATGAGAGATCGACCCAGAGAGTTTCTGCGAATGCAAGTCCAAAACCGTGACCCTTTGGTGCTTGCGACCGCACATGACATCATACCACTGGCAGAACCCCAAGCTATCATTCCACGAGCTGAGTATGCCGAGAGGATCCTCAGTAATTCCAGCCTTAAATGCGAGCAGAGAGAGTTTGTCAGTTTCATTTGAGATAGAGGAGACTTGGGTAGAGCATAATGCAAGCACGATACAAACAAGGAAATGGCATGATTGAAACACTGCAAAGTGAATGCTTCGAGGTTCCATGACTTGAAAACTAAGAAGAAACAAGGGAAATTGGTACGTGCTAACAAAACTGGACGTGGAAGAGATTTATAAATTATAAGGAGCTGGCTGTTTTTGAGGTGGCAGCCAGCGAAGGCGGCCTGTCAACCATCAATCACGGACTTATTGACTCCACAGAATCCAGCTACTAATGCTCATTGCTCATTGCGTGAACTGCACTTATTAATTCAATGTGGAACATGCATACCTCTGAATCAAACGTGACGTTAGTTCGTAACAGGATGTCGTGTAATTCGTGTCCTATCTTGTAAGCATTACAAGTTTATAATGTGGTATTGTTGAATCTAGTTCTTCAAATAACTGATTATGATGAAGTCACGTAAAATTTAAAAGGGGCAAAATCACAAGGGAGGGGCACGGACGGGCGACGCCTTGGGCTCGTTTTATACGAGTCTAGTGGAAAAGCGGATATGAAGAGGAGTGACAATGATTCGTTAACCAAAACAGGAGTAATCATTCGTGGAATGAGAAGGTATAAGCCATTGATCATTGACCCGTTGACCCCGCAGAAGGATTTGTAGCGCTCATTGCATAAAATCGCAACAACTTTTTCCCATCCACCTCCGTCTTTTTTTCTATGTAAGCACTTTGACGACAGGTCCTCAATTTGTGAACAATAGACAATGCACAGTTGTTACCCTCTCCTGATCAACAGATAGTTGACCCGAAGGTGGAAAGAAGCTGCTTCGAAACAATGTGTCCGTCGGAATGGAGAGAAACATGATCCAAAACGTATATCTCGAGGAAGTCGAGCAACTCCAATAGTGGTGGAGATGTTGGCATACACAGCACAGGTCCTTTGGCTTTTGTCTCTACGAGTCCGTTTATTAAGGGACGGACGATGGACGGCATCTGGATGGCCTTCCAGCTGCTGACTTGAAGTTCCTCCACTTAGGAAAAAGAGCCTTAAAGTCCGCCCCATTTTGGAAAGGAAACCGGAAGACTGATGATCAATCGTGATTTTAAAGATGGATGATAGACACGTTCAGATGGCTTTCCACCTGTTAACTTGACGTCAACCAATGCCCTCATAACCTTAAAGTCCGCCCACTTTGGAAAAGGAACTTGAAGACTGATGATCAATTGTGATTTCAGGGATGGATGATGGACACATTTAGATGGCTTTCCAATTGTTGACTTGACGTCAACCGATGCCCACTGAGTCCGGATCGATGGGCGGGTCATCGTCATTAACAACTATCTTTTGACTAACAATAGCTTCATCGGTCAGAATCATCTCACAGTTGATTGATAAACCTGGTCATCAGTTAGAGACAACATTTTATGGCATGCATGCATGTATTAGTAATAACTAGTTATATTTCAATGTGAATAGTAACTTTCTAAGAGGAAAATTGACTTCCAACCTATTTATAGTTGATAACTTCTCCACGTGATTACTAACCCATGTATAAAAATTAGGTAAGTGATTATGCTAGTGGCAAACTCAAATTGTTGCTCTGGCAAGACAGATTTATACCAAATCTGTGTTTCGACATAGAGAAAAAATGCACATTTGTGCCCTTTAACTTATTCTTGAAAACAAAATAAATATGATGTTAGTGACACTAATGATTATCCACTTTATTCCCTAATTTGTTCAACATTTTCCATACTACAAAATTTTAGTAGTATCCACGCCCTTAACCTTTATTGTACATCTAAGTTTAGCTATAAGAATTTTCATCTATTGCAAGAAAATCTACTGACAAGAATTACAAGATTGAATTTTCATTTAAGTGACCATCACTATATTCGATCCTACAAGCATCAGTTTGAACTAGTTGTTATATTAAATTATTAGTGTCTATTTTCAAAAACCCCAATAATTTTGTTCACATACAAAAAATGTCTGTTGTAGCAAAAATAAGGCAAAAAAAAGTTCATAAGAATTGTAAAAGATATTATTCCACTTTTGCAACATTATGTCTATAATATTAAGCCAAAATCTTACTCGAGACTTGCTCTTTCTTTTCTTTGTCATGGACTGCATAATTCGTAAGACTTTAATTTTACGTAACGTGAGAATCGCATCATGAGATAGACTGCATACCGCCACATTTCGATTATTTGTGTAGAGGGGATGCCATTTTGCATGCTCTTCAGCTTGAGAGTAGTTGATTGGGGAAGGAGCATCCAGAATTTTACTCTAGAAATCGTTCAGTATAGAAAGATGGTTGGCCTCCAGTTCTCCTACAACTCAAATAATGGCGGAGTTATCTCCTGGAGATGGAATTTCTGGAGAGGAGAGGGACTTAGACAGTGAATGATTCACAATCTGGGCCTGAGTTATCTCAGCATGGGATATCCTTTGAAGAATCAAATCATTTATGTTCTTCTAAGCTACAGTCTGCGCAGGGAAGGAAGAAGAACTGAACGAGCTCAATTCTCCTTCCCCATCCTGGAAGTACCAATTCGGACAGAACAAAACAAATAATTTAGAGACTCCATTGCACAAAGGAAAAAAAATTGAAGGGTCTGATTAAACATTTCGTTCCATATGAGAGACTTACGGAGCCTTTTTCTCAATGATTTAGTACCAATTTAAATTGTTAAATGCACGAGAAAGTACTTGATAGCGATGTCAAGTGCTCATTTCCGTGATGATTGTTGATTTCCTCTTGTAATGCACCTGATGACACATTGGGCAACCGCACTAAGGAGGAGGGAACTTGGTAAACCATATGTGACGAGGAATAACATGGAACTTCTTGATGATGATGATGATCACGATCATGATGATGGTGGTGGTGGTGGTGGTGGTGGTGATGATGATATAATAATAATGATCATGATGATAATGATGATGATGATGATGATAATAATAATAATAATAATAATAATAATAATAATAATAATAATAATAATAATAATAGTGATAGTGATAGTGATAATGAAGATAGATACAAAAAGAAAAGAAATTCAAGGACATATTGCCCAAATATCTATATGTGACGGTGTACAATCTAACTACTGTTGAGGAAATTTTCCTAAATGATTTTATAGATCGACAAAACCTTTCTATAAGTATTTTATAATTTTGATGATAAGTTTTGCAAGTGTGGTGCTTGGAGCAAATATATTCATCAGATTCAAGATACTAGCAAATCCAGTTCTCTACGTCAAGATATGATTATATCTTGTTGATAAAAGGAAAATGTATAATTTGCAAGGATTATCAAGACAATCAAACGATAGGAGAACTTTCCATATTTTCGTAGGACGTGAAGCGCAATGGCTAGTAAATTGGACTGGATTACTTTATATACTTATTGATTGTCCATGAGGGACGATATCCACGCAATCTTTCCCTATTGAAGGATCGGAATTCTTGTGATAATTAATTGGAGATGAGACGCACTTTCCAAATGGAGTAATCAACTTATGGAAACCTTATCTCTGTTGTATGGGCAGCAAAATCAAGAGAAGCTCTATTCTTAGCATCCTAGAAGCAATCGGATTGTCCTGAATCATTCAAAGTCCAACGGGTGGATTGGATGAATGATCCTCAGAGTTTGTGTCATGCCTTGACTCTTAAGAATGCGCACATCCCACTATAGTCGATACAAATGAGACTTCCCAGGACTAGTCGCCGACTCTTTCATCGAACAAATTAAAAGTTCAAGGATGATATTGAACATTAAGTTAAAGTTTAGAAACCGTATTGAATAAATTAAAAATTCACGAACCACATTGCATAAAGGGTCAAAATTCGTGAACCATTTATGTCATTTTTCCAACTTAATAATAATGAAGATAGACACAAAATGATATTGAAAGACATATTGCACAAATATTTATATGTAGCAATATCTAGTCAAACTATCCCATGGTGCGTGGCCGGCTATGGCAGTGTCACCTGAATGACGCCAACGCCTCGTTCTCCCTCCGTTTGATGTTTATTTTCCTTTTTCTCTTTTTATTTTTATTTTCATCTTTTTCAAATTTTATTTGTCTAAAATTTCGAAAACAGTTAGTATATTCTAATTGCCGCAATAAGATGCCATATAATATGACAAGTCAGCATTTAACGGCGACATCAGCATCTCCATTTATGTTTTTGATGGAAGGACTGACTCGAACAGAGAAAAAAAAAATAGTTTAGGGACTTAATTACATTTAAAAAAAAAGTTAAGGGACTTGAGTAAACATTATGCAAAAATTCAGAGACCCGATACCTTTATCCCTAAATCCGTTATGCATGTTTTTCTATTCTATTGAATCTTATAATTGTCTCATATCTAATTTTTTAAATAGCACTATTAGTCTATTCACTAACAAGTTTTGCTTGCTATCCATTTGGAGGAGCAAAAAGACACCATAAGCAATCGCGCACGAGAGTAGCGCTTGTGTGAGGACTAGTATGGATATGGGAAATCTAGTAAGGACATGAAATGCCCTCATTTTTGTTAGTTGGGTTCACTCCTATGTGGAGGAAGCCAAATGAGTTGCAAGCTCAAAAAGGGCTTGAGCCCATATAATAAGTTATATGAGGAAATATGGTTTCTCACTATCTATATAAAGATGTAGCAGCAGAAAAGGAAATAGTAACAAGAGAAAAAGAGAAAGCAGAAAATCTGGGGTTTTGGGCAATATCTGATTTACATCAAGCTGGCGTCGGAGGTCGATTCGTGGTCCGATTGAGCTGAAATTTTGTTAGCATGTTCGTGGCGCAATTTTATTGAATCTGAATGGTTTGATTTTCGTTTGAAGCTCAATACATCAGGTTTTTCGTGAATTGATCAAAACCTGCGTTTTTGGTCAGATTTATCCTTTATCTCTTGTGAAGTTCATGTGTATTGCCAAGAATTATGTTCTTGAGGTGTTTGCTGCTATGTACCTCTAGTATTTGCTAGAGAAGAACAATTTTATTGATAATGAAGATTTTCAGGTGGACTCCGGTCCCGTGGTTTTTTATCTCCTCACATCGAGGAGGTTTTCCACGTAAAAAAATCGTCTTGTGTTCGCGTGCTTGATATTTATTTTACTCTACTATATCGATTCCTATTAGGTTTACACAAGAGGGGAGATTATTTTATTCCGCTGCGTTGATTCGATATTGTTCGAATTATTACCGTTCTCCCATTAGAGTGGTATCAGAGCATCAGGTTATTGCTTGATTTTTTTGCTTTGTGTTAAACAATGGAAACGAATATTAGTAGAATGGTTACAGTGAATGGTTCAAATTATCATATTTGGAAAGGGAAGATGGAAGATCTTTTATATGTGAAAGATTTTTATTTGCCTGTATTTGTTGAGGAGAAACCAGAGAATAAAACTGATGTTGAATGGTCTATATTTCATCGTCAAGTGTGTGGTTATATCAGGCAGTGGGTAGATGATAATGTTTTGAACCATATTATTGAGGAAACACATGCACACAGTTTATGGGATAAGCTCGAACAGTTATATGCTCGAAAGACTGGGAATAATAAGTTATTTTTGATAAAACAGATGATGGCTCTGAGATATCATGATGGTGCTCGTTTGACTGATCATTTAAATTCTTTTAAAGGAATTATAAATCAGTTGGCTGCGATGGGAATCAAGTTTGATGATAAGATACAAGCACTATGGTTGCTTGGTACTTTGCTAGACTCATGGGAGACGTTCCGAACATCTTTATCTAATTTTTCCCCGGATGGTACAATTACCATGGATTTAGCCAAGAATAGTATTTTGAATGAAGAGATGAGAAGGAAGATACAGGGATCGTCCTCTTCATATTATGATGCCTTGGTTGTTGAGAAAAGGGGGAGAAGTGAGTCTCGAGGTCCGAGAAATAGAGATAAAAGTCGAGACAAAAGCAGAGGTAAGTATAATAAATTTGCTAATGTTGAGTGCCATTATTGTCATCAGAAGGGACATATTCAGAGGTTTTGTCGCCAGTTAAAAAGGGAGAAACAAAAGGAGAAAGGTAAAGAGAAGAAAAGTGATGATGACAGTGATGACAATCGTGTTACTGCACTTAAAGAAGACTTTCTCACTATTTTTGATGGTGATGTGGTGAATTTTGTTTCTCATGAGACCAGTTGGGTAATTGATAGTCGTGCATCCGTTCATGCTACATCTCGTAGGGATTTCTTTACATCATACAGGTTAGGTGATTTCGGATCTGTGAAGATGGGAAACAATGGACTAGCTCAAGCTGTAGGTATCGGTGATGTGTGCCTAGAAACCAGCAATGGCACAAGGTTAGTATTGAATAATGTTAAACATATACCTGATATCCGCTTGAATTTGATTTCTACAGGTAAGTTGGATGATGAGGGGTATTGCAGCACCTTCAGTTGTGACATCCTAAAATTCGAGTCCTCTGAGGAATGAATGGATGTGAATTTCGTCAATGCATTGTTGGTTGATCTCACTCGGAATTGATCACTCCTGAGATACTGACCTTGAGGGGAAGGGCTAATGAGGACAAAACTCGTACGACTAAAGGACTCGACCTGGGAAAACGACTTGACCGTGAGATTTACGTGAGGACGATCCTGTAAATAGGTAGGCCGATTCTAAGGACGACTAAAAGTCGATTCGTGGACAGAACATAATGGAACGACGGGTGATTCCGTTTACTGTTATCGAATCCATGAACGACCCTATGTCGATCCTCGAATCGTGTACTTTGAAATAAGAATCTATCCCCGTAATTTCATGCGATCAAGGACGTCCATGCGTCGAGATGTCTTGAACGTGGTTTGGCACTAGTCGGTCACGCGTGAATCCTCACAAGCCACCCGTCAGTCTGAGTTGTAATCGAAATGGCATTTGGCGAAATTGACATGGCAAGAGAACTTAGGATTGGACTTCGAATTATCGGGAATGTCCGGGACGGACTTTGGATGAAGCTACATCAAACAGTCGACAAAGCCAGTGAAGCCGAGCAATTGAAAAAAAAGGGATTTTCGGACCGAGGAAGCAAGCCCGTGAGGAAGTGGGCCGAGCCAAGCCAGTGTGGGCCTTAGGCCCAAGGTGGGACAGCCACCATAGTGGGCCTAAGCCAAGCAAATGAGCCCATTGGGCCTAAACCAACTATTCATCTTCTAAGCCCATGGGCCAATTCTTGGCCATTTCAAGCCCAGTCCTATTCATGGCCAAGCCCAATCCTTAGGCCCATCCACCAATTTCAGCCCAAGGTCAGATGAGTAATTTGTGCAAGGTGGAAATGACCTAAATGCCCCTAAAAGCATGTGGATAAGGCAAAGGAAGAGAGAGATGATGTCACTTTGTATGGGGAATTGAAGTGGCCATTTAATGGCCTTAATGAGGTGTGACACCAGCCCTCACATCTCTCTCTCTCTCCCCCATTCGGCCTCCAAGCGGACGAGCTCCTCTCTTCCTCGTTTTCCCTCTTCTCCAGTTTCTGCTCCAGCTGACCCTTCGTCAAAGAATCGAGTCAAAAGTGGTCTTCCCGGATGAATCAGCCAACGATCCACCTATCACCGTGACCGGGAGAGACAGACCGTTCCAACGAGCCCAGTTTCGTCCCGAACGGAGCTGTAGGTCGTCCTGTACGGCCGTCTCAAGACGCCGGTCGCCGGACCGCCTGGTTCCGCCCTGCTTCGCCTGTTTCGACTTTGCAGCCCGTTTTCTTCCATTCCAGCCGTTCCTTTGCTCATCCCAACCTCCAACAAGACTCCCAAGACCTCCGGGTGTCACCGGTTACCAGCAACCCTCCTCGCCGGAGCTCCGGCCAAGCCGGTCAACTTGTTTTCTTCTCCGGCAGGGCTGTTTTTCAGTGTTTTCAGTGGGAGTCCGAGTTGTGGTTGCTGTGTTGAGCTTGGGACCGCCTTGGATCATTGTGGTAGAGGTCCCGGAGCGTTGCCTCCGTCGTCACCGCCGCGTCGGTGTCTCCGGCCCGCTTAACGGGTGAGTTTAGCTCCTAATCCTTCGATTAGTGCCTAAACTTGCTTAGGGTTGGTTTAGTTAGATTTAATTTTAGTTTAAGTGATTTAATTAAGTTTTATTAGCCCTAAGATAGGTGGTTAGATGGATGGATTAGATTAGTCTAGCTTAATCTTGCTTTATTTGCTTAATGTGGTTTATGTGGTTAATTAAGTATGCTTGGCTTTAATTAATTGATGGTTGCTTTAATTAATGTTTTTAATGATTTCTGAATTTAATTTATAGTTTATTAAATTCTTGAAATTTACTGTTCATGCGACACTATTCATGATTTACTGTTCACGAGGTACTGTTCGCGATTACTGTTCATGAAGTACTGTTCACCGAGTACTGTTCACGAGCACTGTTCATCCCGAATGCGAAAAATGTCTAAAATTCATGTGTGTTGATTTTATGAAGTGAATGGATATGTAAATGCATGGGCATCCGAATGAATTGAGTTATGATTTGTATAATTGTGAGATGATTGTGAAATATAGGTATTTTAATTTGAGAATTGGGCGTCGGTTACAACGCGAAATGTGTATAGTGGATCCATGGTAGGTTATACATCACCTCGGAGAAGGCACGTGGGCTCGGTGAGTTGGTCTATCACCTAGGAGAATGCACGTGGGCTCGGTGATTAAGTATGGCATCTTGAAAGAGACACGTGGGCTCGGTAATTTGATGCATTACCTCGGAGAATGCACGTGGTCTCAATGAGTATATTTGGCATCTTAAAGAGACACGTGGGCTCGGTGACTTGATGCATCGCCTTGGAGAATGCACGTGGGCTCACTGATTCAGTAGGGCATCTTAAAGAGACGAGTGGGCTCGGTGACCTGATGCATCACCTTGGAAAATGGACGTGGGCTCTATGAATAAGTATGTCGTCTTGAAGAATGCATGTAGGCTCGACGACTAGATATTCCATCATGAGAGAATGTATGGTATCAATTAAGCGACCGAGGCAAGGTCAAGTTGACATGTAATCGACTGAGTCGATTGATCGATAGCTCGATTTGAATCGATGCATTGATGTGTGAAATTGTTATATGCATTAATTATATGCGTGAGTGAATCACATCGTTTATAACACACACACATGAATCGATAACATGCAAAGTGTGGCAATGGCCAGGTGAGATTGCTTGTGACGCGACTCGTATGTGATTGATGAAATGTATCAGCTAATGGCCATGTGCTTTATGTGTATCATGCTGAGTGATATCGTGCAGGGTATGGCATACCAGGTAAGGTTGTATGCGAATCGACTGTTGGTTGTTCCTTGTGGTGGGGTAGTTCTGGATAGATACCCCGAGTTGAGTTGGTGTACTAACCGGGGCTTAGGGGTGGAACTCACTAAGATTTATATCTCACTGGTTATTGAATAACCATTTTCAGGTCCCTAGTGTGAAGAGCTAGGAGCTTGAAGCGGAAGGGTCAGGAGCATAGGTGGCTTAGTAGTTCTTTTTGACATAGACCTTTTGTATAAGCTTGAGGTGTTTATGAATGTGTATTTTGATTTGGAAATTGTTGTCTTGCTTTTCTATCCCATGTTTGTTGAGGTCAGGGGATTAGTAATTCGCTTCCGCATGTGCAATGATAATGAAGGGTCGGCGACGAGACCTGGGAGCGTCGCAAAATTCTATCGACCACCGAGCGATGTGCGTGCGCTCGAGGCTCGGGGCGTGACATCAGTAATGGTCAATGGAAGCTCACCAAAGGTTCTCTTATTGTGGCTAGAGGTGAAAAATATTCTTCGTTATACATTATGCGGGCAAAGTTGTCCACAGACAAAATTAATGTAGTAGATAGCGAAGATGCAGCTGAGTTATGGCATAAGATGCTCAGTCACATCAGTGAGAAGGGTTTGTTAATATTGGCCAAGAAGAAGCTCCTTTCAGGATTGAAAAGTTCAGTGCTAAAGAAGTGTGCTCACTGTTTAGCAGGAAAACAGAACATAGTTGCATTTAAAAGCTCCCCTCCTTCAAGAAAGTCAGGTATACTAGATTTAGTACATTCTGATGTTTGCGGTCCTATGAAAACAAAATCACTTGGTGGCTCTCTTTATTTTGTTACCTTCACAGATGATTTTTCAAGGAAAATTTGGATTTATACCTTGAAAACTAAAAATCAAGTGTTAGATGCTTTTAAGCAATTTCAGGCTTCAGTTGAGAGACAGACTGGAAAGAAATTGAAATGCATTAGAACTGATAACGGGGGAGAATATATTGGACCTTTTGATGAATACTGCAGACAACAAGGTATTCGACATCAAAAGACACCTCCCAAGACGCCTCAGTTAAATGGCTTAGCTGAGAGAATGAACAGAACATTGGTTGAAATGGTAAGATGCTTACTTTCACAAGCCAAAACTACGGATCCTTTTGGGGTGAGGCTTTAAGTACAGTTGTGCATATATTAAATCTTACTCCATGCGTTCCTTTAGAGTTTGATGTTCTTAATAGAGTTTGGACAGGCAAAGAAGTTTCTTATGATTATTTGCGTGTATTTGGGTGCAAAGCATTTGTGCATATTCCCAAAGATGAGAGGTCTAAACTTGATGTGAAAACACGACAGTGCATATTTATTGATTATGGACAGGATATGCTTGGGTACAAATTTTATGATCCACTTGAAAAGAAAATTGTAAGAAGCAGAGATGTTGTGTTTATAGAAGATCAAACAATAGAGGATATTGAGACACCGAAGATGATTTCAGCACCACAAGTTAGTGATAATCTGGTTGATTTAGATCTAGTTCCTCTTACAAATATTCCTACACAGGTTGATGAAGAGCAGCAGGAAGTCAATGTTCCAAATAACGCACATGTTCCTGAACATGTTGAAATAGATAATACTATTCGTGAACCAGAGGTTCAATTAGATGTTCCACTGGATGTTCCAGTCCGGAGATCCTTTAGAGATCGACGACCTTCCACCAGGTATTCTGAAGATGAGTATGTATTATTGATTGATGCAGGTGAACTAGAGTGTTATGCAGAAGCAATAGAAGATGAGTACAAAAGCAATTGGTTCGATGCTATGCAAGATGAGATGCAGTCACTTTATGATAATCATACTTTTGAATTGGTGAAGTTACCTAAAGGTAAAAGAGCTTTGAAGAACAAGTGGGTATATAGGTTGAAGCAAGATGAACATACTGCACAACCACGGTTCAAAGCTAGATTGGTTGTTAAGGGATTCGGTCAGAGAAAGGGTATTGATTTTAATGATATATTTTCTCCAGTAGTGAAAATGTCTTCTATCCGTGTGGTACTAGGCTTGGCAGCTAGCTTAGATTTAGAAATTGAGCAAATGGATGTTAAAACGGCCTTCTTACATGGTGACTTGGAGGAAGAGATATACATGGAACAACCTGAGGGTTTCAAAGTGAAAGGGAAAGAGGACTATGTGTGCAAATTGAAGAAAAGTCTCTATGGCCTAAAACAAGCACCGAGACAAGTGGTATAAGAAATTTGCGTCGGTTATGACAGAACGGGGCTATAAGAAAACTTCATTGGATAACCGTGTGTTTGTCCAAAAATTTTCTGATGATGACTTTATTTTTTTCTTGCTTTATGTTGATGATATGCTGATTGTTGGCAGGAATGCTTCAAGAATTGAGTTATTGAAGAAACAGTTGAGCAAGTCTTTTGCCATGAAAGACTTGGGCTCGGCGAAGCAGATTCTTGGCATTAGAATTACCCAAGACAGAGATGCTAAGAAGTTATTTTTGTCGCAAGAGAAATATATCGAGAAGATTCTTCAGAAATTTTACATGGACAAGGCTAAATTGGTTAGTACTCCTCTTGCTGCCCACTTTAAGTTAAATATGATGCAAAGTCCTACGACCGATAAAGAGAAGAAAGATATGGAAAGTATTCCATATGCTTCAGCTGTAGGAAGCTTAATGTATGCGATGGTATGTACACGCCTAGACTTGGCGCATGCAAATTGGCGTTGTTAGTCGCTATTTGTCAAATCCAGTAGAGAGCACTGGAATGCAAGTAAAGTGGATTATGAGGTATCTTCGGGAACTTCAAATTTGAAACTCGGTTTCGGACCGGGAAACTTGAGTTAGTTGGATACACAGATTCCGACTTGGCGGGAGATATTGATACTCGTAAATCTACTTGGTTATTTGATTTCTTTTGCAAGTGGAGCCGTGTCATGGAAGTCAAGATTGCGAAGTGTGTTGCACTTTCTACAACCGAAGCTGAATTTATTGCGTTGATCGAAGCTAGTAAAGAGATGCTATGGATGAAGAAGTTCTTAGAAGAACTTGGGTTCAAGTAAAAGAGGTATGTGCTATTTTGTGATAATCAAAGCGCAATTCTTCTTGGTAAGAATTCATCTTTTCATTCTAGATCGAAACATATTGATGTTAGATATCATTGGATAAGGGATGTTCTAGATGAATAGTTGTTGGAACTTGAGAAAATTCATACGGATCATAATGGCTCCGATATGATGACGAAGACTCTACCAAGAGAGAAGCTTGAACATTGCTGTTTGATAGCAGGGATGGTGAATCCCTCCACATTGTCGTGAGGGGGAGATTTGTTAGCTGGGTTCACTCCTATGTGGAGAAAGCCAAATGAGTTGCAAGCTCAAAAAGGGCTTGAGCCCATATAATAAGTTATATGAGGAAATATGATTTCTCACTATCTATATAAAGACGTAGCAGCAGAAAAGGAAATAGTAACAAGAGATGGGTTTTTGGCAATATCTGATTTACATCAAGTTGGCGTCGGAGGTCGATTCGTGGTCCGATTGAGCTGAAATTTTGTCAACATGTTCGTGGCGCAATTTTATCGAATCTAAACGGTTTGATTTTCGTTTGAAGCTCCATACATCAGGTTTTTCGTGGATTGATCAAAACCTACGTTTTTGGTCAGATTTATCCTTGATCTCTTGTGAAGCCAAGAATTATGTTCTTGAGGTGTTTGCTGCTATGTACCTCTAGTATTTGCTAGAGAAGAACAATTTTATTGATAGTGAAGATTTTCAGGTGGACTCCGGTCCCGTGGTTTTTTATCTCCTCACATCGAGGAGGTTTTCCACGTAAAAAAATCGTCTTGTGTTCGCGTGCTTGGTATTTATTTTACTATAATATATCGATTCCTATTAGGTTTACACAAGAGGGGAGATTATTTTATTCCGCTGCGTTGATTCGATATTGTTCGAATTATTACCGTTCTCCAATCAATTTTCTCAAATAAATGCTTGAAATGAACATTTTTTTTTTTTTTTTTCAAATAAGGGCACGAAGTACTTTCATTTTCTTGAATAATGACTTAAAGTGCACCTTATTTTAAATAACAAGTTTTGAAGAGCAAATTTTCTTTGCTATCTACTTGGAGGAGCAAAAAGACACCGTGAGCAATCGCACACGAGAGTGGTGCTTGTGTGAGGATGTAGCGCTTGCATGAGGACTAGTACAAAATATTAGGAAAATTTCAAATAAGAAATTAAAATGTCCTCATTTTATTAAATAAACTTTAGACCTATAATTTTATTTCTCAAATAAGGACATGAAATGCTATCATTTTCTCAAATAATAACTTGAAGTGGATCCTATTTCAAATAAGGACTTGTAATTTTATTTTATTTTTTAATTTTTAGCCCTTTTTTCTTTTTTGAGTTTGTCTTTTCAGAAATAATAATAGAAAAAGGAAAATATAAAGAGAAAAGGAAAGAAAATAAAAATAAGTAAATGATGAAAATGCCCTTGACTAATTGGTGAGGTTAGGCCATTCTTTGAGATTGGCATAGCCACTTTGTATTTTTATTTAAGAAAATGAGGGCACTTCAAGCTTTTATTTGAAATAATGTCAACTTCATGCTCTTATTTGAGACAATGAGGATATTTTAGATCCTTATTTGAAATTTTACTTGTGAATACTAATCCACTTTCTCCTCTTGTTTTGATAATTTTGAATAGGATCCCACTACAAATATGGATAGCGATATTATGACTAGTAGACCACACGCATCTGTCATCGAGGACGCAATTTATGAAATACAAAAATTAATTTAATATATTAATTGATTATGTAACAATACTGTATGTGCTTAAATAAATGAATATTGTTCAATCAACTAACAAAAAGTAAACAAAACACTACAATGTCAATCAATTATATCGAACTTTGCATCCTTAGAATTCCCAGAAGGAACATTTTCTCAAAGCCAACGGCGAGCATCAATGTGAACTCATAAGTCGAACATTTTGTGGTAGGTGTGAAGTTCCTACTGTAAAACTCAAGGGGAGGTAGCTACTTGGTCGTTTCCTCTCACCCTTATTCTTTTCTGGAAAAAGAGCTTGAATCAAAATTCATGTGGAGCAAAGAAAGAGAAATTTCCAAAAATCCCTATGAAGCGGTGTTAGTTTTTCACGGTTCCTTCTAATCTTGACTCTAATTCAAAACATCTCTAAACTTGTTTACTTTGACCCAATAACCCCATAAGATTTTGGTTTTCAAAGTTTCCTTCGAAGTTGACTTTAATTTAAGACACTCCTAAACTTAATCATTTTGACCCAATAGCCACTTAAGTTTGCAATGAAAATAACGAGCAGCTAATGAATACATGCTTGCACGCAAATGTTTGCACCTTTTTTAGGGGCATTTTAGGGGTTGTTTGTTTAATTTTGTTTCTGTTCCTCGAAACAAAAATTTATGTTCTTTTGTTCCTGGGAACAAAAAAAGAACAGAATGTGTCTATTTACACTTTTGTTCCCGAGAATAGATTTAGAACAAAAATAAAAAGTAGAAAAAACTTATTTCTTGTTCTTGGAAATACTTTCGAGAAACATTTTTTTTTCTCTCCTATTTTTTCCTTCTCTTTCTTTTCTTTTTCTTTTTTCTTTGGCCGATTGCCAGCCTCGACCATTACTAGCGACTAGCCGTTGAGGGCCAGCGACCTCAATGGAGCGTCACCAGTCCTCGGCGAGACTCGGCCTCGCCGGATCTAGGTGAGCTCGAGCTCACCTAGCCAAGGCGAGGTCGAGCCTCACACAGCCAGGCGAGGCTCGGCTTGGTCGGGAGCCGGAGAGCCTTGCCATGTTTGGGCGAGGCTACTGGCCCTCATCGGCCGGTCACCGGCCATGGCCAAGGCTGGTGATCAGCCAAAAGGAAGAAAAAATAAAAAAGGAAAAAGGAAAAAATAAAATTTAAAAATTTAAAAAAAATTATACAAGTTTACTAAATGTATTTCTATTCTTTTTCTATTCCAGAACATAAATTTTGTACAGTTTTCATACGCGTTCTTATGTTAAAAAACTATTTCCCAAAATAGAAATAGTTTTTTCTTTTTTTTTTTGGTAAAGGTAATAAATATATAAATAAAGCTAAGGCAATATACAAAAGATCGGCACCAAAAACCTACACTCAATCCTGAAAAGGAGACAAAGTGTAGGGGAGCCAATGTAAGAAGCCACATAGGCAAACAAGAAAGCCACAAGGGCACACCAACAAAACAAACAAGCGGGAAAGAGATAACAACAAGGTATTCCAACCCTCAGCCCCCTAAGGAAGCGGCTAAGAACGGAGAGCCAAGAAAGATAGGAGCAACTCGCGCAAAGCAACAACTAAGGAGCACTAGGCAGCTAAGAGAAACACCGTAGGGTCGAACCCCCAGCCACGCTGAAGCCTCTTATTCCTCGGGGTAGGAGGAACATCTTTGAATGTTATAGCTTTATCCCTCACAACCTTAATAAAGTGGTTTTTTAGAGCCGAGACCACTAAGGATTTGCCCCGAAATATAATCGCATTCCTCTTTTTCCAAATAAGGTGACACATAGCTCCAAACGAGAACCGCGCAATGCAATGGAAGAAGTCCTTACCGGATAAGAACTTTAAGGCCCAACTGAGGATATCTTTCCAACATCTATTCCGCCATGGGAGGTTACACCTGGCGGCCCAAAAGTAGGCCAAAGAAGCGGAGGTGCGACACCCGAAGAATAAATGTTCGACAGAATCTGGAACATCATTGCAGAAGGCACAAACATTATAGTCAATCCTTCCATAACAAAGAAGTAGCATCCGAGTCGGCAGGTGATTTTTGGTTATGAGCCATAAATTAAACTAAAACCATGGGGCTATAGCATTGTCCCAAACAAAAGACGCCCAATCAACACGATCCTTCTTGACTCTAATGGAATTCCATGCTGAAGTTACAGAGAATGATCCAGAAGCATCATAGCACCAAGTAAACCTGTCACGAGCCGAAGAGAGGACCGGGAGAGAGATCCCCCATCTTTCCAAAAAGGATTTAAATAAACAACCTATAGAGGTAAACAGATCCGCAACAACAGCATTATCAGGAAGACATAAGCCTTCACGGAATGAGCAAGGGATAAAGGCATCAAGTGGGCCACAAGAAAGCCAGTGATCATGCCAAAGAGACACTAATAGGCCATTTCCAATCTTTCACACAAAGGATAAGCGAAAGTAATTCCTCAGTTGAAGGATTTTTTTTCCATGCCTAAGAACAACAACGAGGCTGGGAAGAAATCCGAAAGTTTCTTTTCTTTAAGAAGTTAGAGTGTACCCACCAACACCACAACGATTCTTTATTCCAAATAAATTTAAGCATGGAGGCTCTATTGCAATCTTTAAGTTTCTGAATGCCTAGACCGCCCTCAGCCTTTGGGAGACAGACATCGTCCTAGGAGACTTTGGCCACACCTCGGCCAAGGGTCGTGCCCTTCCATAAAAATTGTCTCAAAATGCGCTCAATATTATCTATAACCGAGGACGAAAGGTTAAAGACACTAGTCCAATATGCTTGAATTGAAAAGAGTACTGACCTTATAAGTTGCAACCTCCCTACAAAGGACAGAAAGCGTTGAGCCCAAGATTAAACCTTGGCAGTAATACGATCCGTCAATGCAACGCAGTCTGCTTTGCCCAATCTAGTAGTAATAATCAGAACACCCAAATAGCAAACCGGCAGTTTCCATTCCTGAAAACTGAAGGTCCATTGCATCATATTACGAAGAGATGAATCCCCTCCTGAGATGAAGATCTCACTTTTGTTTTTATTTGGGTAGAGGCCGCTCCAAGAGAAGAAAATGTCCAAACCCTTTTTAATAACGTCACCGACGCCCAATCAGCTTGATAGAAAAGGAATACGTCATCGGCGAAAAATAGGTGAGCTAGCTGCACAAATTTGCATCTCCAGAAATATTTGAAGTCATTGCTAGCAGTACAAGAGAGCAAGATTTCAGAGAAAATTTCCATGATTAAGGTAAATAGGTAAGGTGACATAGGATCACCTTGCCTAAGTCCTCTTCCAGCAGGGAAAAAACCATGCAAATCACCATTGATAGAGATGGAATATTTCGGCGTACGTACGCAAACCATAATTAGCGTAATAATCCAATCGGGAAAACAGAAGGCACGGAGAGTAAGCTCCAAGAAATCCCAATCAATCGTGTCATAGACCTTATGGAAATCAACTTTAACAGCACATTTGGGCAGATAAGGCTCTAAGTGAAATCCAGCAAACAACTCTTGAGCGATGAGGATATTATCTCTAATCCTCCTACCGTTTACAAAAGCATTTTGTTAATGGCTTATCAAATCATTTAAGACAGCAGCAATGCGATTAGCCAGGATTTTCGTAATGATTTTATAAATGGTATTGCAACATGCGATAGGCCTAAAATCAGTGACTGCACTTGCGTTACGGACTTTAGGAACTAGGGTGAGGATAGTGGTATTTACCTCCTTTAGGAGTAGTCCCGAAGAGAAGAAATCCTGGATTGCTTCCACCACCAACGGCCCCACTAAGTCTTAATTAGTCTTGTAGAACTCTAAAGAGAATCCATCAGGACCTGGGGCCTTACCTTTGGCAAGGAAGAATAGAGTATTCTTAATCTCAGAGGGAGAAACCGGCTCACACAGGGACCACACCTGAGCATCAGAAAGTGGGTGACAAACAAATGTCTTCAACTCCTAAAGCGAAGGTTTAGATAAAGCCTCATGATGAGAGAGCAAATTCGAGAAAAACCGGACAAAAACTTGCGTTCTCCATAAATAGCAGAGATGCAGCAGCTCACACCAGACATATTAAGCTTCAAACTACCATGCATAGCCTGGTCATTGATAGAGATAGGCACAAAAAACACAAAATTCGGGTTCCAACCAACCCAGATTCTACCACAGAAGAATACTCATAGATTGCAATCCAATTCCAACCATTAATTAAGGACGCCGAGATAAAATCAAAATCTTCCTTAGGAACTTTAGTCTAAAAAAGGCCAATCAGATAGAGTTTATTAACAGCAGCAAATCTCCTGATCTCTGCCCGCTTAAGAGGGTTGACTATGCCTATAATGTTCCAAAAGCCAAAAAACATATCAAAAAGGATAGATGGCAGAATTACCTCTTCTTAGTCTTGCGGCCTATGGCAGGCGCTTTTGAAGCCACCGAGGGTGGTGGGTCAGGAAGAAGCAAAAGGAGCTATTCTTGCATACTTCGAGCACCAGCCGGAGCCGGGCCTTTTGGCGAAGGGGAACCCACAAACAAAACATCTTCATCATTTAATTCCATTTGAGTACTAGAGTTGCATATTTCATCCGAGCTTCCAACCCGAAGTGAAGAGGAGGGAGCACCTCCTTCACTTACCGGGTATAGACCAAAAGAGGCAGCTTCCTTCTCAACATGCTCTTTCTTTTTCCTGTCTTTCCCCTTCACCTGCTTCTATTCTGGATCGGCAGTGGGGGCTGAAGACATAGCCACCAATTCACCACCATCCTAAGATGTAGAAACTCCAGCAGCAGAGATCTTCGAAGCCTTAGGAGGAACAAGTGCGGTTGCCTCCAGTTGCAAATGAGAATCAATCTCAGGATCGATCATGTCCATGCCTGGGGTAGTAAGTGGAACTTGTAAGTCCACCATAACCTGTTTTTGACAATTTTGAGAGAGAGCAGGACCATCTGGACAAGTAGGGGAGTTAGGATGCACAGACTTGTCTTGAGCAGGATGGATTTCAACACTAGCATTCAAGACCTTATTAGCTTTTGTAGAAGGAACAGCAGAGTTTGTAGGAGCAGCTGTTTTACAGCTGTGACCAAAGATACTGCACACAAGGCAAGCAAGCGGTTTCCATTCATACTCAACTTCCACTTCCACTGATTTACCATCAAGGAGCAGCTCAATAGATTCACGAGTTGGTTGTTGGGCTGTTATTTTAACACAAACCCTGGCGAACGTTAGCATTGTCATTTGCTTTGTCCGCTGATCCACATAGAGTGGTTTACCCACTGCACTGGCCACCTTTCCAATGGATTGAGTTGACAAAAATGAAAAGGTAAGTTCCGAAGTCTCACCCAAACCGGAACTGAACGATGGATGTCTTTACTGAGTTCCAAACCTGGTTTCCATTGCTGTAGAACTAGAGGAATCCTTGCAAGTGTTATATGGCCTCATTCAAGGATTTTCCTTCGGAACTCCCTATCTGGTATGTGCAAAACAAACAGTCCCCGCCCATTAGACATGACTTCAAGTAGATTCAGACCCCAGGCTTTTTTAAGAGCCTCTTCAATAACTTTAAACGGCAACCGCCTTCCAATGAAATACCCCACAAGACACTCAAAGAGCTTGGGATCAGCAGCTTCAAGATCAGATTCTGTCATATGTATAACCGGTTTATTATTCACAAAGGTCGGAGGAGTATATTCAAGATCATATCCTTTATTCACTCCACTAGCAACAGCAGCCCAAGACCGAGTTAACGGGTTTTCCGACTCACCCCTGCGTTGAGGGCGCTTTGATGTTGATCTACCTCTACTCTTTTCACGTGCCTTAACAGGAGCAGGAGGAGGTCGTGAGTCACTGTTCTCAATCGCAGCAGATGGGGACGAAAGATTTGGCCTCTGTTCGCTCAATAAAGGAGTAGCCAACGAGGGTTGTCCATGAACAAGATGAACAGGAGGGGAAGGGCTTCGATTACTCAGCCCCTCATCATCAAAATGGGCCTGGAAGGGTCCAGACTCCATCAATTCAGCTGACTCGAACAGCAGAACCGCGAACAAGAAAAAACCTAACCCATCTCAACTAGATTAAACCCACAGAAGAGCATGTACCAGGCAGCTCTTAGAGGGTTTAAAAAGCAGTCGAAGGCGCCCAAGATCCCCGAAGAACAGCTCCAACCCGGCGGTAGACGAACGGAGCTCCGGCGAGGACACCTAATGCTTGTCTCTCCTTTTATACTCCGATCCGGTGAGCAAAGAGGAAACGAAACACCGGCACGTGTACAGTCACCGAGAACGAGGAGAGGACAGTGGACCAGAGCGCGGAGGCGGAGGAGGAGGAACGTCGCCAGAGAAGAATCGTCGCCAAGCGAGCGCCGTTCGTGGCAATCCCCCTCCCTCTGTCTTCTCTATGTTCCTTTCTATAGAAATAGTTTTTTTTTTTTTTAATTTCTGTTCCCTAGAATAATTTTTGAATGAAAACATTACTAAACACAACCTTAGTTTGAAAAATAAAAAACATTTTTTTCCCATGCCAATCACAAGCACATAAAATGTACAAAAGAAAAAACCCAAATTCTTCCCAACTTTACGAGATCATAAAGAAAAAGTTCAGATTTCTCGGATATTAATAAATAAATAAAATTGAAGATGGGGGATCAAAGTGCACATGCGGGAGGAGAGCTACAATGAGAATGTTGATTTGTGGACTAAAGCAATTTTTTTTTTTTATCGAAAAAACACCGGTGTTATAGATATTCAAGATTTCTTAAACAAAAAACCCAATAAAAGGGCATTCAAATAACGGGCTCATTTGGTTCGGTTTTTAGGAATGCATTTGCCAAAATGCAAATACCTTTGGGTGAATGAGGTTTTCCGAAATGCAAATATCGTTTGGTAAAATTTGCATTGAGATACAACTTTGGTCAAAATACCATTTGGTAAAATTTACATTTGTAAATGACTTTTATTAAATTAAAAAAAAAAACAAAACAAAATTCTATTTTTCTTTTTTTGAAATCCGGTCACCGGACCACCGGATCAGATCCAACGGTCGGACTGTCGGATCCGACGGTCGAATGGTCAAATCTAGCCACCTGGGTCGTGCGACCTTGGGCGACCGTCACCTGGGGTCGCGCAACCTCAGGCGACGGTTGTCGAGGTTGCATTGGCGGCTAGATGGCTAGATCTGGCCACCTGGGTCGCGTGACCTTAGGTGACGGTCGCCAGGGTCACGCTAGCGACTAGATGGCCAGATCTGGCTGCCTGAGTCGCGCGACCTCAAGTAGCCGTCGCTTGGGGTTGCGCGACCCAGGCGACCAGGCGATGGCCACACGCGACCTAGGCGACCGTCGCTTGGGTCGCATGACCTCAGGCGATGGTCACTGGGGTCGCGCTGGCAGTCGGATGGCTAGATCTGGCCGCCTGGGTCGCGTGACCTCAAGCGGCCGTTGCCTTGGGTCGTGCAACCCAGGCAACCAGGCGACTGCCGCGTGCAACCCAAGCGACTGTCGCCTGGGTCACGCGACCTCAGGCAGCCGACGCCTGGGTCGCGAGATCTGAGCGTCGCTTGAGGTCTGGTGACGGTCGCCAAGGTCGGGCGACCTTTAGCCGACGGTTGCCAGCGCGCACCATCCCATTGTCGGTGGTCGTCGGCCTCCGATCAGCAGCTTGGAGAGGTTAGAGAAGATGAACAGTAACCGAGCTACTTGCATTCCCAAAAAGCAACTTCCCAAAGCACCTCAACCCTTGCATTCAGCTAAAGTCCCTTAGAGTCAGTTAGAGATGCAATTGTATCTCGCCAAAGTCGTCAAAAAAGAACCAAACATATTTACATTTGGCCAAGGGACTTTAGAGCCTAAATGAGCATTCCAAATTTTGAACCAAACAGGGCCAACATATCCCATAGCAGTTAGGAGGGACGACCGAACGGGCCACCCATGATAAAGAGAGGGTATATGTTGTTGGGCCTTTACTACCCAGTTAGCTATTTCTTGTGTGCGAAAAAGTACTAGATAAGGTCAACTAAAGGTTTTTTTTTTTTTTTTCCTCCTGTTTCAATTTAGTAGTTTAAGGGTTACAACGGTTCTTTGACCAAAATGTCCCTATAAAAGGCACAAAGTATACACATGAGCACATCTTCATGAATCAATTGTTATATCCATCGGCATTGAGTTTGGAGCTTATTGGGTCAAAGTGATTAAGTTTAGAAGATTATAATGTAAAATGATAATCCCCGTTGAGTATTTCAAAATACAGTTAGGACAAAATTTAAAATTAAAGAAAAAAGAAGAAGGAAGTCACTTTAGGATTATTGAGTCAAAATGACAAAGTTGGAGGACATTTCCATATAGATTCAAGTTCAAAGGGAGAGTTTTGACAAAGGAGTCTAGAATAGCTAAAGTATCAAAATTTGGCACGAGTGGACATTAAGTGTCAAAAATTAAGAAAATGACACTTTAGTACCAAAATTGGAGTAAAATGGATTAATTAAGTGTCAATAACGAGAAAATCTGACCAAAACGTTGACATGGTGATTTTCCGACGAGTTAAGTGCATCGTTTTATATGCTAACGTGGCTAGATAAGTGCAAAACGACATTGTTTTATTGCTAACGTGGGTAAATAATTGAAATAAAAATTAAATAAATTTGATGTAATTAATTTTCATATTAAAATTTGAATTGTGCCAAAATAACGTCATTTTTGTATTTCTTTGCTAAGTCAACCTTCCGACGAACCATAAGCGAGTAAAATTTATAAAAAAATTATTACGTAAGATTTTCGATGGGATTTGTCGGATGTGATCAAGTGTTTTATTTTTCAAAAAAAGTAGCATTTAAGTATCACTTTCTTAATTTTTAATATTTAAGTATTCATTTGTGTCAAATTTTAGTACGTGAGTGTTTTTTTACCTTGACAAAGGAAGCTAATTAATGGGTTTTTGGAGATTCTAAGGAAAATAACCAGAACAAGAACACACGGTTTACGGCCTGGTCTGTAGCCAAACAAGGGCCCTCCTTAAACCCTACCTGCATCGCTCCCACTAAGCTCGACCCTCGCTTGTTCAGAGCAGAGACATCCCCTCATCTCCTCCTCATTTCGAGGACCCTCCATCGATCGGTTCGCGAGCTTTTCCATCCATGGCCTACGCTTCTCTGTCCAAACCTCACCGATGGAAACCAGCACTCGCCCCGCGCATCCCCGGAATCTCTCTGAACTCGCAGCTCCTTCGTTTCTGTAGCTCGACGGAGCAACCGATCCCGGGGGTCGACCATAAGCCTTCGGAGAATGCTTCCCCGCACTCGCAGCCTGAACCCACAACCCAATCCGGACCCTCGAGCGCTGCGGAAGGTCGAGAGAGGCCGAGGCAGAGGTCCCCGCGAGGTAAGGCTCGGAACCCAGAAAAGGTAGAGGACATAATATGTAGGATGATGGCTAATAGAGCATGGACGACCCGCCTACAGAACTCGATCCGGGATCTGGTCCCCGAATTCGACCACTCGCTGGTTTACAATGTCTTGCACGGGGCTCGCAACTCGGAGCACGCGCTCCAATTCTTCCGGTGGGTTGAGCGGGCCGGGCTGTTCCGCCATGACCGCGAGACCCACTTGAAGATAATCGAGACTTTGGGCAGGGCTTCTAAGCTCAATCACGCGAGGTGCATTCTCTTGGATATGCCTAAGAAGGGTGTTGAGTGGGATGAGGACTTGTTCATTGTGATGATAGAGAGTTACGGTAAAGCGGGCATCGTTCAAGAGGCTGTGAAGATGTTTATGAAGATGAAGGAATTGGGTGTCAGTAGGACTGTCAACAGCTATGATGCTGTGTTTAAAGTGATTCTGAGGCGCGGTCGATATATGATGGCGAAACGGCTCTTTAATGCAATGCTGAATGAAGGGATTGAGCCGGCTCGTCATACTTACAATATCATGATTTGGGGGTTCTTTTTGTCTATGAGACTGCGTACTGCACTTCGGTTCTTTGAGGATATGAGTAGCAGGGGCATTTCACCTGATGTGGTGACATACAATACGATGATCAATGGTTACTATAGGTTCAAAAAGATGGACGAGGCAGAGAAGCTGTTTGTGGAGATGAAGGGAAAAATATAGCGCCTACTGTTATAAGCTATACGACCATGATTAAAGGGTATGTTTCACTTGGACGTGTCGATGATGGGTTGAGATTGCTTGATGAGATGAAGTCAAACGGCATCAAGCCAAATGATGTCACCTATTCAACTCTTTTACCAGGGCTCTGTGAAGCAGAGAAAATGGCTGAAGCTCGGTCCATTTTGAAAGAGATGGTGGAGAGATACATGGCCCCCAAAGACAATTCAATATTCTTGAGATTACTGACATGTCAGTGCACGTCAGGTGACATGGATGCGGTTGTCGATGTACTCAAGGCCATGATTAGGTTGAGCATTCCAACAGAAGCAGGCCATTATGGTGTCCTGATAGAGAACTTTTGCAAAAATAATGCGTATGATAGAGCAATTAAGTTGCTCGATAAACTTATTGAGAAGGAAATCATATTGAGGCCACAAAATACTTTGGAGATGGGACCTGAAGCCTATAACCCAATGATTCAATATCTTTGCAATCATGGGCAAACGGGAAAAGCTGAAATCTTTTTCCGACAGTTGCTGAAAAAGGGTGTCCAAGATTCAGTGGCCTTCAACAGCATAATTTGTGGTCATTCAAAAGAAGGGAATCCTAATGCTGCTTTTGAAATCTTGAAGATAATGGATAGAAGAGGGGTTCCAAGAGATGCAGATTCTTATAAGTTGCTCATTGAGAGCTACCTGAGGAAAGGCGAACCGGCTGATGCAAAGACGGCACTTGATAATATGATAGAAAGTGGAGACGTTCCAGATTCATCTGTCTATAGGTCAGTGATGCAGAGTCTATTTGAAGATGGTAGAGTTCAAACTGCAAGCAGGGCAATGAAGAGTATGGTGGAGAAGGGGGTGCACGAGAATATGGATTTGGTCGCGAAGATTTTGGAAGCTCTCTTAATGAGAGGTCATGTTGAGGAAGCCATTGGGAGGATGGACTTGCTAATGCAGAGCGGCTGTTCACCTGACTTCGATAATCTTCTCTCTGTTCTTTCAGAGAAAGGGAAGACGATTGCTGCTCTTAAGCTGCTAGATTTTGCTTTGGATAGAGATTGTACCATCGACTTCTCAAGTTATGATAAGGTTCTGGATGCTCTTCTAGGATCAGGGAAGACTCTCAATGCCTATTCGATTTTATGCAAAATCATGGAGAAAGGAGGGGTTTCAGATTGGAGGAGCTGTGGTGATCTGATAAAGAGCCTTAACCAAGAGGGGTACACAAAGCAAGCAGATGTTCTTTCTAGAATGATTAAAGGAGGTGAGAAAACTGGCATTCACAAGAAAGGGAAAAAACAAGCAAAGGTTTCAATTTGATTTCTGTTGCCGTGCATTTTGGTCTAGTCAACTTTTTTCTTGGTGAGGACTGTTAATGTGGATGCTCCCGGCCAGTGGAAGATTCAAGGTGCCAATCCCAAATGCCAGACTCTCACTGTTAATTTCATCGGAGTTCAATTCTGATCTTTAAAATTGCAACTTAGCACTGACCCTTTTGTTTACTGTTACTGCTACAATTTCTTTGTGGGTCTTTGAATACTATATTTTTGGAGCCATTGCTGATTAGGTGAGTAGCTTTTGGGCTTAAAAGATTTGGATCATTGGATGGGTTTGTAAACTGTCTTGGTGTAATCTTCAAGTTGCAGCTATACATTGAATTTATCCCTTTCGCACATGCTGTTACTACTTTTCATTTTCTTTTTTGAAATAATTGTTGTTAGCGATTCAAACTAACATAATTGTGCTTATTTATTTTATTTTCTTTCATCAGAGTTTAACCGTGTTCCTCTCAAAATATCAGTTGAACTTTGGCATTACTTTTCTAAGATGATTAGCGATTCTAGTAACTAGCTGATCCTCTAGTGATGCTTCAGTGCACTAATTTCTCAAGTTCATGTAGTTTAGTTTGGTTGAGCAAGGGGTGTTTTGTTGGTTGCATATGTAGCTTCATTATTGATTTGAAACCGATGGTGTTTGAGCTGGCGCCTTTCTGATCAAGCCATTGAAATAGTGAGAAAAAGAGAATGTAGGAGGGGAAACAGAAAGAAGGGATGAACCTGCTTAGTTTGTGCACTTTAGGAAATTGCCGCAGTTCAGGTATGATCTAAATCAGATTCTCTTATTTCTGCGCTTTAGTCAGCAAATTGGTTTTAGATAATGGGAGGAGATTGTGGACCCTGTAAGATGGTCTTCCTGTTTTGTGAAGCTTTTTAGTGATGACTCTCTTTCCAAATCACTTTCTTTTGGACGGCAGTCCTCATGTTAATGTAAATTTTTAACTCTTGATGCAGTGTTTTTCTCATGCTCGAGCAGTGTAAAACCACTGTATGTTCTGCTTCCCTTGGGCTTCAGAACCTGCAGTAGTTTGCATAAGCCTTCACATTTTGGCCCACGTAGAAAAAATTGTTTCCTTTATAACCGTGAATTCTGTTTTGGGTCCTGAACGAGCTTCTTAAAGGAGCTAGTGATGGGCCCAGAAAAAGGCCCACCCTGGGAAGATGACCCAATAAACCCCCATGTCGCAGAGATGGGGATCGAATCCACAACCCACTCCTGTTAACCATGCCCCCACCTCTTCTCTTTTCCTTCCCCAGCGTGCCGCCAATCTGCCCATTACCAGAAGGAATGGTCACCACTAGGGCAAACCCAACTGTGACTTATTTTGCGAGCCTGGCACCAATTGTAAGAATGGCATAGAAGGCTGATGCAGCATGTGTTTTTAGTGTCTTCTTATGTCCCATTTGCTTTCATCTTCTTATCAAACAGCATCATCTGTTCATTGCTGGGCTAGAAAACTTAACTTGCAACTCAGTGGGAATGCTTGATTTAGGTATACATGAGCAAAAATGTTCATCTACTTATGCCTCATCCATAAGACTATTAGGCATTCCTTTACAGCACAATGTTATCCCTCTGTTCCATTGACTATTTTCCATCTGATCGTTAGTTTGCACATATTTGAGTTTTCCCTGGAGCTCTAAGTTCTTTTAGACAGGCTGACATATATATATTAGAGCCTGGTAAGAGTGATCTGGAGACATCTTGACATGGCAATTGTTGTGGCTTTTGTTGTTCACTTTTTGCTTTAGCATGGTTTTGGTCACTCATGTGATGCTTATTTATATTTATAGGAAGATCGTCCCTCTATGACTTTACTCCTAGTAAAAGCGACAAGCATTCTCGCTGACACCTGTTGTTGAGGAAAACCGTGGACCATTACTAGACAAATGAACTATTCTTTCCTCAGAATGTGTACATTTATTGTCATTTGCTTGCAATAAGCAATAGCTCCTATTAGGCAGTTATTCTATATCAGCATAAAATGTGGTATATACCTCACATGTTTTACTGTATACTCGGTCATCCTTAAGGGTCTCAAATGGCACTTTGATGGAAACAGAAAACGATGGTGGTTGCTGCCATATGATCTTTTCTTGTCTCTTCTTTTCTTATGGGGATTCAAATGCTAGGAATTCCTCAACAGAATGAATGTTCTTGGCTGAAGTGATTGTGTTCATCGTATTGCTCTAACTTCTCAACTGTAACATTCCGTCTTTACCAGCTATCTGTATGCATGTACTGTGTATAAATTCTCTCATGCCAATTCTTTTGTGGAGCATTGGACTTGTGTTCGTTTAAATGATGGTTCAGCAGAATGATATCTGGCTCTGCTGGTGAGTGGCTTCTCTGGAACTGGTTTCATGAATTAAAGCTGTGTTCAGTTTCAAACTTTGTGAAGCACTAATCAGTGTTCACGACTATCACAAGAGGCTTTATGTCTTGTTTGCAGATGTTCTGATGTGATGTTGGGTCAACTTAGAAGAAGTTTTTTCTGGTTCTAAGATGAAAAAAAAATAGCTTTATACTTGCGTCGTTTTTTAATGAAATGGAGGTTGTGCTTTGTTAGTTGCGATGGTCATCTATTTTGGTTATGAGTCTCAAATGTCTTCTTGGTACAATCTTGCCCAAGAAACATTCCGCTTTGTGGGGTCAACTTTGAGATCTTTCATGTACACAGGCTAGCTGTAGATGGAGCACCCGTGTTATAGCAACACAAGCCACGAGATGTTTCTTAGTTACAATAGCTGCATAACCCTTCGTGTTCTGGACGGAAATTCATATTTCCAGCTAGAGCAGTATTAGTATTGCGTCTCGGGGGACTCCTTCACTGTCATGCTTGCAGCACTTTGATGTCAACCTTTTGAAGTAAGTGGTTTTCCTGTGTTGGTGTCTTAGTACCAACTTGTGATGTCATCCTCCGTAGTGAAGCATTACATCTACACAGTCAGGTACATCACAGGACGATGTGAAATAAAAGATCTCAGTCTTACTTCACATACATTGCATTGTCGATTGAGTCGTTGCGTAAAATATTCAGCGAGGAAATGTTTGTATTCCTTGAGCGGATTGTGGTTTTTATGTTGCCGAGATATTGAGACCTTCGTACTGGAGTTTGTATGTATCTTTCTTTTTTTCGTTCTTTTTTCCTGTTCGTGTTAGTACCAAAGGTCGCCCGAGGGAAGATGATCTATCAGTTGATGATCCTTTCCCAGGTCTCACGGTTTTTTTTTTTTTTTACCGAGTGGAGGGAATTAGAATTCTAACTAACGAGGCGATTTTGTCAAAACTAAAGAATAATGGAAAAAAAAGAAGAAGAAAATAAACATTAAAAATCAAGAAAAAAGGGGTATTAAAAAAAAAAAAAAAAAAAAAAGCCGTGGAGGAGGTGAGGTTTCAGCGTCGTCGCTCACCACGCCAGCGTCACTCGATTGTGGTGAGCGGAGACGCCGGTGGGAGTGGGGCAACCTCAGCTAGGGAAAATCCTTGTCAGTGCGTTTGTTGAACTTTTTTAGTCGGTGCTGCTGTGTCGTTCCACTTCAGCATCTCCGTTTTTATTTTGATTGGAAGAATCAACTTGAATTAAAAAAAGCATATACTATAAGGATCTAATTAATTGAATGATTTGAAAAAGTTTAAAAATCTACGATAGCTTTATCCCTAAATTTAGGAAAGGAGAAAAAAATACAAATATACATACACACAGATAAATATATATATAAACTACGATATAGAACTTTCAAAACTGTGAGGTAGCAAAAACATGGCCCAAATCCAATCCCCAGCTGGGGCAGAAGGTAAAAAAAAAAAGAAAATTTTTTTTATTTCTTATTTTGCACTCAAGTAAGGCACGAACAAGTTTGTCATTCATACAAGAAGCTATGAAAATTAAGTGGAGGACAGTGTTCTCGGTATCAGTGTGATGTTTGTATGTGAGAGATATATAAGGGTCAATGCGAGGGCATTTGTGCTAAGAATTTGATTACGAATGATTATCATCATCAATGATCTCATAATCTAGATTGATCATATATATAAACTAGTCAGGAGCTAATTATGATAGGCCAAAACTAATTATCATGTCTATGAAGTGATTTTTCTATCTTGCTCGAAAAATTAGATGCTGGTTAGGTGAGCGGTATGTTCGGCAATGATGATACGATTAGCCACGCTATTTTCGACAGTAATCTACGTGAACGCACCTTCAAAAAGATTGAATGACAAATTGGGCCTTTACGGGCAGGCCGACCATGCCGATGTCGGAAAAGACCACGTGGGCTCTGCTTAGATAACGCCGACGTAACGAGGAGGGCAGAAAGACGGAGCGACTCGGGAAGCGTGCCGGCGTTCCACGCCTCATCTCATCCTCTCCTCCTGCTGAGTTCCCCGTGTCGTGTCGTCTCCTCTCCAACTACTCTCTCTCTCTCTCTCTCTCTCTCTCTCTCTCTGTGGAAGATTCAATAAATAAAGGAAACAAGAGTATGGTACGGTCCCTCCTTAATTGCCCCGAATTCACTCCACCGGTACATCCCCGGTCTCTACCCAAGCGATTCTCGAGCCGAGCCGGACGCGGAAGAAAGCGGCCATGGCGAGCGACTCGAGCGCGACCCAGCTCAAATCCGACGCCTGATGGAGCAGATGAAGCAGCACCTCTCCACCGACGCCGGCAAGGCGGTCACCAAGAAGATCGGCCTCGTCTATCAGATCAACATCGCCCCTAAGGTCCCTCTTCCCTCTCCCTCCATCGGGCGAATTGAATTTGTTTTTTTTTTTTTTTTTTACTTTCGCCCTTTTGGGTTCGAATTTCGGTTTTTGATTCTGGGGCTGTTCGGGTTTTCGTGTAGCAGAAAATTGGGTTCGACGAGGTGGTCTACATCGTCGATCTGAAGAAGGGAGAGGTCACTAAAGGTGAGCATTGATTGCGGAAGTTCCTTAGAAGAATTTCTCTATAAAGAAAGAGGCGTGCTTTGGCATTCCTGAGATCATTGTTCGCCACCGTTGACTTGGGTTTTCGTGAGTCTTAGCTTTTGATAGAGCATGCGACGCGGTAGAGTTTAGGGTATTCGACTTCGTGGCTATTTTCCTTCCGGAATTGCTTGCGTGGCTGAGGTCATGAGAATGAACTGTGAGCCGATTTTTCTCTGGGGGTGCTTTAGAATGCTATGAGGTATGCCACTTCTAAGCTGGAGACCACTTGACCTGGTCCATGTAGAGTCAAATTTGCTTATGGATTGATCACACGAGAAAAAGATACTCCCTTTATGTGATTTGCCAATATGGTGTCTCTGAATTTGAAGCACAGTGTGTCGCCCACTTTGAATGGATGTCCAAGCACCTAATAGGAGGAGATTATCACGTCAAGTAGTGAATTCTGTTATATGTTCTTTGTACGGTGGCATTATTCTTATCTATTTTTGTGATCTGTTTGTTTCACTGATTGTGGTTATTGTCTGTGCTTTCATGAAGAAACTTCTGTAGACTTTCCATAGTGAAGTTGAAAATGGCTGTCTTACAGTGTTTAGAAAATATTTATATATAAGAGCATATTTTTGTATTGTCTTGATGTGGAAAAATATGGCATTTTCACTGTATTTATTTTTCCATTTCACAGATCCACATTGGGTTTATTAGATTGGTCAATGGACGGTTGCCACATTTTCTGTTAAACAAATTGGAAAAAAGTTTATCTTTGTATCTTGCATGACTCATACAATAAATGTTGTGCTGTTTGTTTGCATGGGAATTGGTTTGTCACACTTAGGATTCGTGTCTCAATTACTCATGTTCTTGGTATTGAACTACAGGACCATATGAAGGTGGAAAACCTGATGCTACCTTTTCCTTCAAAGATGATGATTTTATCAAGGTTGCCACTGGAAAAATGAATCCTCAAATTGCTTTTATGAGGTAATGTATTGAGTCTTTGGATCTGGGCATCTCCTGTTGTTTTCTCTTTGGCTTTTTGTGCTCAGTTGTGTATTTTGTGGGCTGTTGTTTGATGCAGGGGAGCAATGAAGATTAAGGGAAGCCTGAGTGCAGCGCAGAAATTCACTCCTGACATATTCCCAAAGCCATCGAAGATGTGAGCATTTGAAAAGGGTCTTCATTCTGGGTTTTTAGTTCCCTCTCATTTCGGTGGGAAAAAAGGGGAAAGAATGAAAGGATTATTCCAGATGAAAGTTGTATGAACTAGTCCTTCACATGTCAGTCATGGTGATATAGCAACATTAGTAATGAGATAAGGGACTTGATGAAGGGGCCTTTCTTCTCCAAGTTCTTTTGCATTTGAAGCTTTGTTTATACTTATTTTTTTACTCCCTTTTTTTGTTACAGCACATTCTTATGTTGGTTTATTCTCTTTCTTTCATTAGAATTACATAATCCATTGCCCATGATCTTGATTTCACTCAAATTGCATATGTACTCTGTAAGCCTATTACTAACATCTTTCATGTTGCTCTTGAGCCACTTTTGTGTGGTTATGGGATGTTTTAAGGTCATGGGATTAAGTCATTTCAAACTTCCTCTTGCGTTTGCTTGGCCGAAAAAGTGTCAGCGCAAATACACATCTGCTTCCATGTGACTTCTCTTGATGTGGTGTACTGTGTAATGATGTTTTGGCTGACTGCTTATGTTTGTTGGATTTGCTGAAATTGCGAGCTGCTGCCCTCTCTGTGCATGTTTCAGCTACGCCAGCAGGATTTAGCCTTCTTCTAATCGCCATATCTCGACTCTTGTGGATTGCCCAGGCTTCTCAATTTTGTGTATGATTTGCCTGGACGACAGGCATCTCGTTTTCAGCCCTGATTATATATCTGTACCATGATAGGGCATCTCTTGTTGTATCGCCTCCACATGCATAAAGTTGAAGGATGTGAGGAGGATGCTTAATTGCTTATAGCATTGTTGCTTGGTAGTAGTTTTTCTTTCGGCAAGTGACTCCTTTTAGTGTTCGTACCACATAGACCAATAAAATCAAATTTTTAGTGCATGTTTATGTTCTGTTTCCCCCAGTTCTTGGATGGGTTGCGATAGCGTAATATGCTTAAGTATGAAAGCTTAGATCTTGCCAGTTGGGAGAACATTGATGGGTCATTCAGGAGTATCGCATTATCTATGCCTGGAACATGGACACGCCACGCAACGATATGCTCTCCGTGGCCAGTCGGGGTTCTCTATGGAAACGGTATTAGTTACGAAATCTGCTGCTTAGAACTACGTTAAGCCCACTGAACCCATGGTTCCCTATAATTTTCTCTCTATTTGGGGTTGCAATTACCATGTGATTTCTGGCTAACCCTGTTGCCTAATCCACTTCTCTAATCATCATCACATGGTCTTGCTTGAAAGCGAACTATTGAGGGGTAATGTGAAATATTGACCTTTGAGGAAGACAGGCCAAAAACGAAAGAAACAGAACGAAACTTGGCTCATCAAAAGTCTTTGCTCTCTGTTGTTTCTTGGCACGACTCTCAGTCGATTCAGACTTCTGAAGCGTAACGTGGGTTACGCGGCGTGCCATTTACGTTGCATTCACTTCCTGTTTTCTTGGCCAACCAACGTCCTTAGCTTACCCCTCTCGGTTGCCATTGGCCAACAGTCTAATACGCGTTTGTGGAATACAAAGTCGGACTTTTAATCCGAGTGGCAGCCCCCTGCTGCTCGACTTTCCACGTCCATTCCTCTAAATTGTCCTGTTTCCTTTGATTTGTCAGTAGTCATCCTCTTCATGCGCCTTTGACATGTCCAATCTAATATTTCCATGACATAGCCGACTGGTTCCAGCTAAAAGATCAGAGAAAGAAAAAGGAAGGAGCATGTGATGATGAGTTCTCCCTCTCTCTTCTGGATCTTCGTTCTCTCGGTCTCTTACCTCGCCGCCTCAGCATCCCCTGCCTTGTTATTTCAGGTGAGATAGAGAAATCAACGTCTTGTTCTTCATTACGATACAAAGTGACAGAGAAAGCAATAGAGATTCCATTTATATGCTTTGCTTGTTGAGTTATATGTCTGACTGTTCAAGAATTTGGGCGTTATCTGAACAAAGGGGTTCAACTGGGAATCTTGGAAGAAGGAAGGGGGATGGTACAATTCGCTCAAGAACTTGGTACCGGATTTGGCCAATGCTGGAATTACTCATGTGTGGCTTCCTCCACCGTCTCAATCCGCCGCTCCACAAGGTATATCCGCGTGCCCTAACTCCTAATAATAAAAAATCACTCAGTTTCCTTCTACAGTTGTGCTTGCCTGCAGTGTAGTGATGATTGATGAATATGATAGTGATTACGGGCTAAATCATCAGAATTAATAGTTCTGGACTGCTAGTCCAGGATGAATTGATGTTTGATGCATTCGACAATCTTGGATCAAATTCAACCGTGTGGTTTCTGAGAAGAAATAGATCCTCGAAAGAAATCCTCGATATGAACATCTGTTCCAAGGTTAGAATTTAGTAGGACTCATATTTTGATGAATGCCATCCCCCTTTTCTCTAGGGTACCTGCCTGGGCGGCTCTATGATCTCAATGCTTCGAGCTACGGGAATCAGGATGAGTTGAAGCATCTTATTGATGCTTTCCATCAAAACGGAATCAAATGCCTGGCCGACATAGTGATTAACCACAGGACTGCGGAAAAACAAGATAGCCGGGGAATATGGTGCATCTTCGAAGGTGGAACACCCGACGATCGTCTTGACTGGGGGCCGTCCTTTATTTGTCGCGATGATACTGAGTACTCTGATGGCAGAGGGAATCTTGATTCAGGAGAGGACTTCAAGCCTGCGCCCGACATAGACCACCTCAATCCAAGGGTGCAAAAGGAACTGTCTGACTGGATGAATTGGTTGAAGAGCGATATAGGATTTGATGGGTGGCGATTCGATTTCGTAAAGGGTTACGCTCAGAGCATCACCAAAATCTATATGGATCGGACTATGCCGAATTTTGCGGTGGGAGAGAAGTGGGACTCGCTCTCTTATGGACAGGATGGGAAGCTCAACCCAAACCAGGATGCACACCGCCATGCGCTGGCGGATTGGGTCAATGCTGCAGGCGGGGCCATCACGGCGTTTGATTTCACCACGAAGGGGATCCTCCAGGCGGCCATTGAAGGGGAGCTTTGGCGGTTGAGGGATTCAAACGGGATGCCACCGGGATTGATTGGCCTGCAGCCAAGAAGCGCCGTGACTTTCATCGACAATCACGACACTGGTTCCACGCAGAAAGTCTGGCCGTTTCCCTCCGATAAGGTCATGCAGGGATATGCCTACATCCTCACCCATCCCGGAGTCCCATCCATCGTAATGTCCTCTTGCTCTCGTTTAATCGACTCATCTCACTGTTGTCTCGTATCTGTAATAACTAATGTACTATGTTGATGTCTGAAAGTTGCCAGTTACATTGCGTTTTGCTCTTTTATAAACCTC
This sequence comes from Eucalyptus victrix, assembly GCA_016097545.1. NCBI lineage: Eukaryota > Viridiplantae > Streptophyta > Magnoliopsida > Myrtales > Myrtaceae > Eucalyptus > Eucalyptus victrix. The sequence goes on along the minus strand of CM027840.1, from coordinate 25,776,865 downwards.
AAAGAAGTTCATCTAACTCATCCCATTCATTAACAAGACGCATGCTTCTTGTAATTTAGCAACATACGAATTTGCTGATCTTTCTTTTTCGATTTGACCTAAGGAAATGATATTTCTACTTCCGCAGTTCTACGATCACTTCTTTGACTGGGGCCTGAAGGAGGAGATAGGCAAGTTGACGGCGATAAGGGCGCGGAACCGGATTAACGAGAAGAGCAGCGTGAAGATCTTGGCTTCCGATTCTGATTTATACGTGGCCCAGATCGACGATGGAGTGATTATGAAGATTGGGCCTAGGTTTGAAGTAGGAAACCTTGTTCCTCCCAATTATCAGATTGCTACATCCGGCCAAGATTATTGTGTGTGGGAGAAGAAGTGATGTTCAGACAAACTTAAGAAAAGCAGCAACTGAAAAAGCAATTATAGGCTGCATTGTTTGAAATAAAAATTTACAAGCGGTCTTATGCACCGTATGGAATGTAAGTTAAAATTTTTCGTTCAACCTCTGTTATTTATATAAGGTTGTCAATTATCGACACCATATGCAATTAAACATGTTTAAATTTGGCATAAATGGGTTTGTGTATTCCCATTGACGACACATTCAAAATTATATCTTAGGCCGGAGGTAATTTGTTTCAACAGGACATAATTAGACATGTTTAACACTCACATTTAATGACATTTTTATTATTAAAAGTTTATAACAATAACACCAATTTCAAAAATAAAAAAAGAAAATAAAATAAAAGCGTATGAAAGGATAAAAAGTCCGTAAACAAAATGAAATTCAATGGTGCACTTACATCAGTGATAAGTAGATCTAGAGTAAAGTAAAACAACATATCTAGTCGCTAATTACGCCGATCTAACCACCTAACATGCAATAATGAATAATTAAATCGTTATTTCATTCTAACTAACCACATAAACCATACTTAACCTAAACTAATCAACCATTAAGCATAATTAACTCTCTAAGCAAAGTTTAGTGAGTAAACTCACCGGTTTTGCCGATGAGTTTGCAGTGAGGGCAATGCGGAAATGGGCAACAAACTCCGAAGCGATGACACCCTACAAGGCTTGAAAGCGATCCGAAATGAGCCTGGAAGGCCCACGGCTAGTTGAGGGCTTCGGTTCTGCTTGATGGGCCAAGAGAGATCTAGGCAACGGGCTGAGTTGGAAACGGCCAAGGTGGCTGGCGTAGACTGTTGCGGGACTACGTGGCGGTGGACGGTGGCTCAAGCGACCACGACGACAACCATGACAGTTGGATGACGTTGGACAACGGCAAGTAGGGTGCGAACGCAAGCAAGGGACTCGCGGACTTAGGCGCGCAAATGAGCAGAACCAGAGGGCGAGTGGCGACCTGGCAATGGTCAGACGGGTGTGCGACGGGCAAGGGTAGGAGGCTACTCGGTCTCTTGCAATTTTTGGGAGCTTCCAAGCTTGAAAATGGAGAAAGCAAGTCTTATTGAAGTAGAAAGGCTAGCTGCAAGAGTGGAGGGACCCCTTGGCCCACAAAGTCTCCATTCCTATCTCCTTTGTCCCTTGGCAAGGCCCCACCTGTTTAAGCTAATCCTCAGCCAATTTTGTGCACACAAAACCCCCTAGAACTAGTTCCAAATGGTCCAAAAGTTGAGGGGGACCATGACATACGAATTTGACACCAAATTCCCCAAATTGAGTTCAATTCTCTTCCGATTGGGTTCAATTTGGTCTCCATAAATTCCACCAAAGTGTCCTCAACCAAATTAACATTTTTCCTCGCTAATAAAATCAACTTGCATCCCAAAAACGCGATAAAAATTTGTCCCTGAATTTTCCGGACAAAAAAGCCCAATTTTGAATTTTCGCCAAAAATCTCGGTTTGCAGAAAAATCTTTGGAGGATGAGTTGACATTCCTAAAATGAATCGTGACATGACAAAAATTTCAATTTTTGAAATCGGATTCAAATTCGTGGTTAATTTTAATCTAGCGCGATTTTAGCGTGACCTAGCCTACCAGGTAGCTTTTAGAAATTTTTAGTACAATTGACCTGTGGTCGATTTATTTTGAGTCACAATGTACATCTTCGACACATTAGTGACTCTTGATTATCGGGAAAATCTCAAGGTTTCAAATAGGGGCACAAGGTACCCAAAACGACAAAAAAATCGATCAGTACCGATCGACGAGAATTTTGTAATTGGGTGGAATCACTCATACTTTGATCACATATCTCAGTCGAATCGACCTATCTATGATCTATATTTGATTTTGACAGTGTCGTAATGACTCTTACAGACTAGCACGGTTAAGCAATCGATTCTTGATTGAATTTTCAAGTCTATTGCGTTAAAATCCCTTAACGGCTTTGCTTGATAGGCTAGTTATCTCGTGAGTGGCCAACTCAGAAAAAAGAATTATAAGCGTGTCGATGAAAAGCCCAACTTATTCAATAAAAAAATATAGCCCGAAATTCAAGATGTCACACGTCGTTTGTGATTGGGTTCAACAGGGGCGAATGCCGAAGCTGCTTGGCTCATCAAAAACCGGAAATGTTTGTGGGGAGTGCATGTTGGCGAAATTTCGATAAGTGTTGGGAAGAACAATGAAGTTAGTCTTTGAAATATGACATCACTTTCTTTAAAGAATTATTTGCCTCACAACTTGGCTAATAGTCACTGGCAAATTTCGTCAAAGATACAACAAAATCTCGTTTGAGAATACTAAATTAAAGTATTTCTCTAAGGTCTTTCAAGGAAAACAATTGGAAACAATGGCTATATATTTTTTGAAAGAAAATGAAATCAGAAGCCGAAGATCATTATTGAACAAACATGTTCAGTAATTAATATAAAAAACAAGAAGATACATCGGAATAGACACAACCATCCAAAGATTAAAAAGTTATGCCTGAACATGTATGAACTTTGAAATAACAATTGGAAGAAATAATAAAATTCGGAATTAAATACATAAAAAATAAAAATTATCATAATTTTTTCATAAATAGTCACACTGTTCTAATAGGACATTACTTTTAATTTTTATAATTATAAATCCGATTTTTAATAAATAAATACTAATAATCATTGATTAGTGTCGAATTTTGTCTACATGCACACTCACATCTTTTTGATGTGGGATAAGGCATCTCTTGATTTGTTTTATAAATAAACTACCAAGGATGCTTAATTGCTTATAGCATTGTTGTTTGGTAGTAGTTTTCTTTTCGGCAAGTGACTCCTTTTAGTGTTCGTCCCATATAGACCGATGAAATCAAACTTTTAGTACATGTTGTTTATGTTCTGTTTCCCCCAGTTCCTAGATGGGTTGCGATAGCGTAATATGCTTGAGTATGAAAGCTTAGATCTTGCCAGTTGGGAGAACATTGGTGGGTCATTCAGGAGTATCGCATTATCTATGCCTGGAACATGGACACGCCACGCAACGATATGCTCTTTGTGGCCATTCTGGGTTCTATATTGAAACGGTATTAGTTAGGAAATCTGCTGCTTAGAACTACGTTAGGACCACTGAACCCATGGTTCCCTATAATTTTCTCTCTCTATTTGGGGTTGCAATTGCCATGTGATTTCTGGCTAACCCTGTTGCCTAATCCACTTCTCTAATCATCACAGGGTCTTGCTTGAAAGCGAAGTATTGAGGGGTAATGTGAAATATTGACCTTTGAGGAAGACAGGCCAAAAACGAAAGAAACAGAACGAACCTTGACTCAGCGAAGTCTTTGTTCTCTGTTCTTTTTTTCTTGGCACGACTCTCAGTCGATTCAGACTTCTGAAGCGTCACGGGGGTTACGTGGCGTGCCATTTACGTTGCATTCACTTCCAGTTTTCTTGGCCACCCCACGTTCTTAGCCTATCACTCTTGGTTGCCATTGGCCAACAGTCTAATCCGCGTTTGTGGAATACAAAGTCGGACTTTTAATCCGAGTGGCAGCCCCCTGCTGCTTCACTTTCCACGTCCCATTCCTCTAAATTGTCCCGTTTCCTTTGATTTGTCAGTAGTCATCCTCTTCATGCGCCTTTGACATGTCCAACCTAAAATTTCCATGACATAGCCGACTGGTTCCGGCTAAAAGATCAGAGAAGGAAAAAGGAAGGAGCATGTGATGATGAATTCTCCCTCTCTCTTCTGGCTCTTCGTTCTCTCGGTCTCTTACCTCGCCGCCTCAGCATCCCCTGCCTTGTTATTTCAGGTGAGAGAGAAATCAACGTCTTGTTCTTCGTTACGATACAAAGTGACAGAGAAAGCAATAGAGATTTCATTTATATGCTTTACTTGTTGAGTTATATGTCTGACTGTTCAAGAATTTGGGCGTTATCTGAACAAAGGGGTTCAACTGGGAATCTTGGAAGAAGGAAGGGGGATGGTACAATTCGCTCAAGAACTTGGTACCGGATTTGGCCAATGCTGAAATTACTCATGTGTGGCTTCCTCCACCATCTCAATCCGCCCATCCAGAAGGTATATCCCCGTGCCCTAGCTCCTAATAATAATAAATCACTCAGTTTCCTTCTACAGTTGCGCTTGCCTGCAGTGTAGTGATGATTGATGAATATGATAGTGATTACGGGTTAAATCATCAGAATTAATAGTTCTGGACTGCTAGTCCAGGATGAATTGATATTTGATGCATTCGACAATCTTGGATCAAATTCAACCGTGTGGTTTCTGAGAAGAAATAGACCCTCGAAAGAAATCCTCGATATGAACATCTGTTCCAAGGTTAGAATTTAGTAGGACTCATATTTTGATGAATGCCATCCCCCTTTTCTCTAGGGTACGTGCCTGGGCGGCTCTATGATCTCAATGCTTCGAGCTACGGGAATCAGGTCGAGTTGAAGCATCTTATTGATGCTTTCCATCAAAAGGGAATCAAATGCCTGGCCGACATAGTGATTAACCACAGGACTGCGGAAAAACAAGATAGCCGGGGAATATTGTGCATCTTCGAAGGCGGAACACCCGACGATCGTCTTGACTGGGGGCCGTCCTTTATTTGTCGCAATGATGCTAACTACTCTGATGGCATGGGTAATAATGATACAGGAAGGGACTTCAATGATACGCCCGACATAGACCACCTCAATCCGAGGGTGCAAAAGGAGCTGTCTGACTGGATGAATTGGTTGAAGAGCGATATAGGATTTGATGGGTGGCGATTCGATTTCGTACTGGGTTACGCCCCGAGCATCACCAAAATCTATATGGATCGGACTTTGCCGAATTTTGCGGTGGGAGAGTACTGGGACTCGCTCTCTAAGGGACTGGATGGGAAGCTCAACCCAAACCAGGATGCACACCGCCATGCGCTGGCAGATTGGGTCAATGCTGCAGGCGGGACCGTCACGGCATTTGATTTCACCACGAAGGGGATCCTCCAGGAGGCCGTTAAAGGGGAGCTTTGGCGGTTGAGGGATTCAAACGGGATGCCGCCGGGATTGATTGGCCTGCAGCCAAGCAGTGCCGTGACTTTCATCGACAATCACGACACTGGTTCCACACAACAAAAATCGCCATTTCCGTCCGATAAGGTCATGCAGGGATATGCCTACATCCTCACCCATCCGGGAGTCCCATCCATTGTAATGTCCTCTTGCTCTCGTTTAATCGACTCATCTCACTGTTGTGCTGTGTCTGTGATGACTAATGTACTATGTTGATGTCTGAAAGTTGCCAGTTACGTTGCGTTTCGCTCTATTATAAATCTTAGAGAAGTTCATCTAACTTATCCCATTAATTAACAAGACGCACGCTTCTTGTAATTTAGCACCATATGAATTTGCTGATCTTTCTTTTTTGATTTGACCTAAGGAAATGATATTTCTACTTGCGCAGTTCTATGATCACTTCTTTGACTGGGGCCTGAAGGAGCAGATCGGCAATTTGACGGCGATAAGGGCGCGGAACCAGATTAACGAGAAGAGCAGTGTGGAGATCTTGGCTTCCGATTCTGATTTATACGTGGCCAAGATCGACGATGGAGTGATTATGAAGATTGGGCCTAAGTTTGAAGTAGGAAACCTTGTTCCTCCCAATTATCAGATTGCTACATCCGGCCAAGATTATAGTGTGTGGGAGAAGAAGTGATGTTCAGGCAAACTTAAGAATAAGCAGCAACTGAAAGAGCAATTATAGGCTGCATTGTTTGAAATAAAAATTTACAAGCGGTCTTATGCACCGTATGGAAGTAAGTTAAAATTTTCCTTTCAACCTCTTTTATTTTTATAAGGTTAGCAATTCTCGACACCATATGCAATTGAACATGTTCAAATTTGGCATAAATGGGTTTGTGTATACCCATTTATGACATATTCCAAATTATATCTTAGACCGGTGGTCATTTGTTTCAACAGGACATAATTAGACATGTTTAACACTCATATATAATGAATTTTTTATTATTAAAAGTTTATAAGAATAACACCCGTTTCAAAAAGAAAAATAAAAATGAAAGCAACTGAAAGGATAGAAAAGTCCTTAAACAAAATGAAATTCAGTGGTGCACTGTACATCAACGTAAAGTGAAATTTCTCACATTGTTTAAAAACGTGTTAAAAGTGTCAAACAAACTATCTTGTATAAACGCGTTTTACGTGTAATGATGTACACCTATATGTAGGTTAATATATATTGTTGGGTCGACACTTTGTTACAGTGACCCATTCGATAATCATGTCAATCATGTGACCCGCATTATCAGCTTTGTTGGATACGTGTTGAGAAGGTTCAACACGTTTATATGCGTAAAACATGTCGTGTTCCAATTAGACATATTTGTATTATATCCTTGTCATCATATTTGTATTATGTCCTTGTGTCTGCGTTATAACGACATGGTACAATTTGCTAGCGTACGTTTATGGCAACAACTCATTGCACTTGCTAATGAGAAAAACAGTGAAATAACGGGTTAATGTATTGCTTGCAATGGGGTTTAGCTGCTATTTCTTCTTAAATTACAAAGTGGAAGGGTGACAAAATCAATTGATAATGTCAAATATTAATAGAACTATTTCGCTGGTAATCAACAGAAAAGAAAGTACCTTTCACCAAATTTAGATAGGCTTGCCCTTGGTTGGGATGGCATGATGCCAGCGAGGGCCTCCCTCGCTTGGCATCGGGGAGGGCACCCCTCGTCCAACGCCGGCGAGGGCCTGATGAGGGATGCCCTTGCCAGCACCCCTCACTTGACGCCGACAAGGGCTGCCCTCACCTGTGTCGAGCGAGGACGGCCCTCACCAGATCTAGGTGAGGGTGCGAGGGAGGCCCTCTCCCAACCCAACCGAGGGCTATCCTCGCCCGATGCCGGCAAAGGCGGCCCTAGCTAGCCTAGGCGGGGGGACCCTCACCCGATGCCAACAAGGGTAGCCCTCATCGGATGCCGACTTCCTTTCACCGACTCTGCCATGGTTGGCGAAGGGAAGAGAGAAAAAAAAGAATTTTTTTTTAAAAAGTAAAAAGACCAAATTGCCATTTAATTTAGGGTAATATGTCACACGATAGAAGTTTAGAGTTTTTTGTATCACAAAAAAAAGTTTGGGATAAATGTGTAATGGTTCGCAAAATTCAAGGTTTTGTACGTCACAAAAAAAATAATTTGGGTAGATCTGTCACTTTAGGCAAAGTTTAAGAATTTTCATAGTTTTGGAAAAATAGAGCCAGATCTATTTATGGTAGAGAAATCATGGCAGAAAAAACTATTGGAAGGAATCATGCGAAAATTTTGTTCCTAAGGAGCTCAATTGAAGTCATCTTTATAGAGACCCAGATCTATAACAACCGCAGCAACAATGACTATTTTCCCCAATCAAATGGTAAGATAAAAATCCACGAAAATTCATGCAGATAGGTTGTAATGTCCTAATCATTTCTCATGGGACATCTAATCCAATTTGAATCATAAAAATCAGCAAAAAAATCAACAAACAGTGCAGACCGCAACTCAATAGAACAATAGTACATTTGACAAATTCCAGACACAACTTTGGGCAAGTGAAAATCATACCAAACGGGGTTCGTTTGGGGCATGTGATGGACCGTTGGAAAGCTATACGAGTCGACTACGATTTCATGGAGGCATCCAGATCAAAAAACTGCATTTACGAGTTCATTCCAAGACATTTATCAAATCAGTCATCGGGGCATCCAAAATTGCAGAACTACCTCAAATCAGGCAATTAATCACATTCAAGCTGTCATCAACCATCTGTATCCATTCTAGAGCATCCTAAAAATCCTAAAGTAGGTGTAATCATCATTTATCAAACCCTAGGTGTAAGTTGTACCCTCGGTCTCTTAATGAGATCTCGCTTCATCGAGCTCAAGGTTTAAATGATAACTTTTATGCATTTCGATTGATTTAAGCTGGATTGATCTGCAATCAAGCCTCCACAACAGTCAAGGCATGCCAAGGGAACTCCGAGAGACCTAAGGACCGCCGGAGAAGGACTGGAGTGGCTCGGATTTGCACTGATCAGTGGCTGAGGAAAAACCGAATGCCGGTTTAGACCAGTGAAAGGAGGTTAGTCACCGAGAAGCCATCGGAGGCTTTTTTGCTAGTTTCTAACCACCAGCTACTCGAGGACTAGTATAGATCATGATACATCCTTATCCATCTACGTATCTGGAACTATATTCCTTTATTTTATAGCTGAGGAAAATCGCTGGTGGATGTGGTTGAAGTGATCGGGATGCCAAGAAAACACCACGAACCACCAATTGGAGCTGAGGAACAAGCCGGGCTCGGTACTGGCATGAGCAATGTCTACACGCCCACCAGGGAAGAGCGACTGGATGGGTAGATTGGGCGACCATTGGAGGCAACAACAACGTTGAGTAGCACCAGGAGAGAGAGGGGGCCGAAGGCGGTGGCGTGGTGCCGGAACAATGTGGTTTGGGCGGCAAACAGCGGAGGTGGTGAGGCGATTGTGAGAGAGAGAGAGAGAGAGAGGGAAAGAGAGGGTACACTTTGTATTTTGACTCGGGCAATTCGCAAAACTGAGTATACAAACGGATTTAAAATAACCCCTAAACCAAATGTCGAAGGAGGAACTACGTTTAATTATGATTAAAATAAAAGTAATTTGATTTTGGGTCGATTTAGAAATTAAAACTAAAAAATTCGGAAATCAAAGTTCCCAATCGAATTTTGTGAAATTTTTGACACAAAAGTCAAATTGGCATTAAAATAAATGCATGTGCATTTTTAATATTTTCAATTTTTTTATTAAAGGTTTAACCAAAAGTCAACTCTTTAATTGACTCTTCCTAAAAGGTTGATTTCTTAGTTAAATCTTTTTTGGGTAAAAAGCTAAATTTTGACCTGGGGTTAACTCTTGGTTAAAGGGTTAACGGAAAAGTCAACCCGAAAGTCAACTGTTTGACTTTTCGGATCTTTCTTGAGATGACTCGAAAATCACTTAATAGTGACAATGCAATAGAAAGAAATGAAAAACAATACCTTTTGGCCAAGAAACAGGCTCTGTCGTGATTAGAAACTCAAATATTAATTTCCTTTCTTTCTTCGATACATCGACTAAAAATTAAGTGTTAACAAACCTTCTTTTAATCACAATTTCTCTGACTTTTGAGGTTTGATAATCTTTTTAATTTTGTGTATGATCTACGCAGAAAACGGGCATCTCGCTTTCAGCCCTGATTAGTTTTCAGAGAGATAACACGGCATCTTTTGCTGTATTGCCTCCAAATGCGTAGAGCTTGCAAGGATGTGAGGAGAATGCAAATTGCTTAGAGCACTGTTGCTTGGTAGCAGTTTTACTTCTGGTAAGTGACTTCTTCTAGTGGTCGCCCTTAAAGACCAATCAAATCGAAATTTTCTGTACATGTGCTCTTTCTGGATTGGTTATGTTCTGTTTCCTACATCTCTTAGACGGGTTGCGACATTGTTATGCTCGAGGATGAAAGCTTAAATCTTGCCAATTGGGACAATACTGCTGGGTCATTCAAGAGGACTACGTTATCAATGCCTGGGACAATGGACAGGCCACACAACGATACGCTCTCTGTGGCCAGTCGGGGTTCTATTGAAACGGTATCAGTCACGAAATCTGCTACAAGAACTACGTCAGAACCCCTGAACCCATAATTCCCCATAAATCTCTCTTTCTATTTATATTTGGGGTTGCAATTACCATGTATTTTCTGGCTAACCCTGTTGCCCAATCGAGATCTCTAATCACTGGGTCTTGCTTGAAAGCGAAGCGTGGAGGGGTAATGTAAAATCAGGACCTTTGAGAAAGAGAGGCAAAACAAAGAAAGAGAGCAAATGTTGAGGATTCGAAGTCTTTGCTCTCTGTTCTTCTCTGGGCACGACTCAGTCAATTCAAACTTCTGGAAGTGTGATGTGGGTTACGCCACGTGCCATTTACGTTGGATTCCCTCTCTGTTTTCTTGCCCGCCAGACATTCTTAGCCTACCCATCTTGGTTGCCATTAGTCAACAGTCAAATCCACGTTTGCGGAATGCAATGCTGGACTTTTAATATGAATTAGAGTCCCCTCCTATTTCGTTTGATTTGTCAACAGTCATCCTCATCATTCGTCTTGACATGTCCAATCTAAAATGCCCATGATATGGCCGACTAATTCCCACTGAAAGATCAGAGAAAGGAAAAGAAAGGAGCATGTGACGATGAGTTCTCACTCTTTCTTCTGGTTCTTCGTTCTCTCCGTCTCTTACCTCGCCGCCTTAACATCCCCTGCCTTGCTATTTCAGGTGAGATAGAGAAATCAACGTCCCGTTTCCTCGTACTGCTACAAAGCAACAGAGAAAGCAATCGAGATACTTTTATATGCTTTACTTGTTGAATTGTATCTGACTGTTCAAGAGTTTGGTCCTAAGGGGTTCAACTGGGAATCTTCGGAGAAGGAAGGGGGATGGTACAATTCGCTCAAAAACTTGGTACCGGATTTGGCCAATGCTGGAATTACGCATGTCTGGCTTCCTCCGCCATCTCAATCCTACGATCCACAAGGTATATTGCCATGCCCCAAATCCTTATAATAAAATATCAGTCAATTCCCTTTTAAAGTTGCCTTGCTTGCAGTGTGGTGAGGATTGATGAATATGATAATAATTACATGCTAAATCATCATAATTTATAGTTCGGGACTGCTTGGCTAGGGTGAATTGATATTTCATGCATTCGACAGTCTTGGATCAAATTCAACTGTGTTGTTTCTGAGAAAAAAAAGACCCTCAAATGAAATCGTCTATATGAGCATCTGTTCCAAGGTAGAATTTATTCGCACTCTCGTACTTTAATGAATGTCATCTCCCTTTTCTGTAGGGTACATGCCGGGGCGGCTCTATGATCTCAATGCTTCGAGCTACGGGAATCAGGACGAGTTGAAGCAACTTATTGATGCTTTCCATCAAAATGAGATCAAATGCCTCGCCGACATAGTGATAAACCACAGGACGGCGGCGAAACAAGACAGCCGGGGAGTATGGTGCATCTTTGAAGGCGGAACACCCGACAATCGTCTTGACTGGGGGCCGTCCTTTATTTGTCGCAATGATGCTGAGTACTCTGATGGCATGGGTAATCGCGATACAGGGGAGGACTTCGAGCCCGCGCCCGACATAGACCACCTCAATCCGAGGGTGCAGAAGGAACTGTCCGACTGGATGAACTGGTTGAAGAGCGATATAGGATTTGATGGGTGGCAATTCAATTTCGTGCAGGGTTACGCTGCAAGCATCACCAAAATCTACATGAATCAGACTTCGCCGAATTTCGCGGTGGGAGAGAGGGATGAGCCACTCTCTGATGGAGAGGACGGGAAGCTCAACCCGGACCAGGATAAACACCGCCGTGCACTGGTGGATTGGGTCAATGATGCAGGCGGGGCCATCACGGCATTTGACTTCACCACGAGGGGGATTCTCCAGGCGGCCGTTCAGGGGGAGCTCTGGCGGTTGATGGATTCAAAAGGGATGCCCCCGGGATTGATTGGCCTGCAGCCAGGAAGCGCCGTGACTTTCATCGACAATCACAACACCGGTTCCCCACAAAAAAAATCGCCATTTCCGCCCGATCAGGTTATGCAGGGATATGCCTACATCCTCACCCATCCCGGAGTCCCATCCATCGTAATGTCCTCTTGCTCTCGTTTCATCGACTCATCTCACTGTTGTCCTGTGTCCGTGATAACTAACGCACTATGTTGATGTCTGAATGTTGCCAGTTACATCGTTCTTTGCACTATTATCACCTCAAAGAAGTTCATCTATCTGAATTTATCCCATTCACTAACAAGACACATGCTTCTTGTAATTTAGCACCATATGTATTTGGCGATCATTCATTTTCGGTTTGACCTAAAGAAATGATATTTCTACTTGCGCAGTTCTATGATCACTTCTCTGACCTGGGCCTGAAGGAGGAGATCGGCAGGTTGATTGCGATAAGGGCGCGGAACCAGATTAACGAGAAGAGCAGCGTGAAGATCTTGGCTTCCGATTCTGATTTATACGTGGCCGAGATCGACCATGGAGTAATTATGAAGATTGGGCCGAAGTTTGAAGTAGGAGACCTTGTTCCTCCCAATTATCGGATTGCTACATCCGGGCGAGATTATTGTGTGCGGGAGAAGGAGTGATGTTCAGGCAAAACTTAAGAAAGTAACAACTGAAAGAGCAATCATAGGCTACATCGTTAGAGTGAAATAAATATTTACAAGCGGTCTTATGCACCGGATGGAAGTTCAAATAATTCTTTCAACATCTTCTGTTATTTATATAAAGTTGGCGATTCTCGACACGACTCCTTTGTATAATACGACATGACACCGTATGCAATTAAACGTGTTAAATTTGGCATAAATGGGTTTGTGTCGACCCATTTTATGATACGTTTAAAATCATACCTTAGACTGGTTGACCCACTTAATCTGCTGAAACACGAATCGACAAACTTAGGTTAACGGGTCATTTGTTTCAACAGGACATAATTAGACATGTTAAACACTCATATTTAAAGACTTCTTTAGTATTAAAAGTTTATAAGGATAACACCCATGTCAAAAAGAAACATATAAAATAAAAGCATATGAAGGGAGAGAAAAGTCATTAAACAAAATGAAAAACTAATTCAATGGTACACTCTAGATTAACGTAAAGTGAAATTTATTGTATTGTCTAAAAATGTGTTAAAAGTGTTTAACACAAATTATCCCGCATAAACGTGTTTTGCATGTGTGATGTGTACATAAGTTAATGTATACCTTTAAATAGCTTAACATATTGTCGTGCCCCGATCCTCCGGGTGCGCGCCCATTTCTCAGTGATCAATTAAATAGCGAGGTCCTATGACACTTTGCCGATCTATTCATTTTAATACACATGCGGCATAATAATCCCTAGACAACAAAGAGATAGGATAGAAAAGTAATACCATAATTTTTTTTTTTTTAAAACCAAACCACACATTTATACATATCAAACAAAGTCACATACAATACTAGTCGATATATACAAGGTCTGCAAAAAGAGGGGTTTTAGAGTGCTACAAATCCTCTATTCATTTGAGTCTTCAACTGAATACTTCGAGGTCCCTAGATCCGGAAAATCTGGGTCTACCACTGAACCATCAAGAGGATCTGCCATGCCATTTCCAAAAGTAACCTCCAGCACCGATATAGGAACCTCAGACTCCGGTATGAGACCCTCATTTTATCCATTCCGCTTACAATGATACCATGATTTGGTATTGATGGGGTTCCTTATAGGGTAGACCCACTTCAACCCAGACCACGGACCTCACGAGTTCATAGACCCATCCCCATGGATTCCCAAGAAGCGGAATATAACACCTTTGCTCAATAACCCATCCCACAATGGGGTGAGACAATATCTCAACAAGTTCACTCCCTAAGTTCCGACTAGGAAGAAAATACGCTTTAAGGGCTGTCTAAGCACAAGCACAAGTCAAAGGACTTAGCTTTGTCTCAGATCCTTCCTGCAAGTCAGTACAATTCAAATAATCATCTAATCATTTCAATTCAGATCAACATCGTGATATAGCTAGTACGAGTACCTAGAGGGGGGGTGAATAGGTATATAAAAATTTTCTTGAAGATTGCACAATACTTAGACAGTTAAAGGATTTGCAACAGTTAAAAATTCAATCGCAAGACTGAGTAAAGGAAAGAGAGAATTGAACACTCGGTTTATAGTGGTTCGGCTTGATTCAAGCCTACGTCCACTCTTCTGCACTGATAGCCAATTGGCTGGATTCCACTATGAACAAAGAGATGTTACAGTGTTGATCTTCCTTGATTTCTAGGTGTAGATGATCTACCACACTCACTCAAGGTGTCACCAAGTATAAACACTCTCTGTGTATACAATCTCGCTCGAACTGTATCGACTAATAATCAAGGTTCTTCAAACTCTGGAATTTTTCTATCGTTCACGTTCTCAAAACAACTGGAACGTCTTCCTTTTATACTCCTTTATGCCATCATAGCCGTTGGCACTTACCAAAGGAATTCCCCCAATCTACCCGTTGGACGGAATCAATCAAGAAGATCATTCGAGCTATTTAAGGAACCTGATGATAGCCCATCAATCCTGTTCGCCCATACAATCAGGATCTTGGTTTCCAATAATAGAACATTCCAAGAATATTTCGTCGACCATCGGATCTTCAATCGATCAAAGAATCCGAAATGATTATCCAACCAAGGAATCTTTTCCAGAGGATAGGATTGAATCCTCAACCATATACTTCGGCTTTGGATTTCCTTCGTCACTGGATTAGAAAGACTGTCAGTGAGAATAGTCTTGAGTCTTGAGTCTTGAGTCTTGTGAATACAAAGTCTTGAGACTTTAAACTGTCGGTCTCCGAACATCCAGACTTAGACTGATAGAAACGTTTTGTCAGCTTCAAAATATTCTGGAAAGATTTCTCCAACACATCGATCAATCGACTTACTTGACTCTATAGCATCAATACCATCCCTTAGACATTCCATTCAATACTATCTATAAAATTCGATCACATCAAGGACTACTCAGTCTAAGCCAAAGGTAGATAGTATAGCTCACTTTAAGCTAATAAAGTATATTGCTTACTCTAAGTTGATATATCAAAGCCCTCAGACTGATATAGTATAGGCTGATATAATATACTAATAATGCTCACCAAAAGCTGCTATGATATACTGCTCATTTTAAGCTGACATATCAAAGCCCTCAAGCTGATATAGTATACCGGCATACTGCTTATGCTAAGGTGACATATCAAAGCATTCATGCTAATATAATATACCTATGATGTTCACTCTAAGCTGATATATTGAAGCTCGTAGACTGATATAGTATACTATTCCCACCAACTGAGAATTTCACCATTTTTGTCATTCTTGATGAAAATAACCGTGTGTGGGTACACGGTCGGCCTTAGCTAAAATACAATATTTTCCCTTTTAAAAATCCCACTAATTTCAATGATCTATAAACACATTTTTGATGTTGTAAACCGACGCTTGGTATTTTCTAAGTAAATACCGAAATTATTAAATTTTGAGATAAATACCCCAAAATCACAATTCATACTCAAATTGCACAAAATAGCACTTAATCAATTAAACAAATCACATCATTGCATTCAACACGAAATTCCGATCACCGGCTATCTCGGTCTAATTCCCAGAAAATAAAAATTAATTAAATAATTACCAAAATTAATTAATAAATGCCAATAAATGCAACTTAGGCCGAAAAAAGCCTAATTAATCAAAGGGGTGAGAAGATGCCTAGCTACGCTGAAAAACCGCTAAACTTCAAGTAGGTTGTACCCTAGAGGGACGTAATTATCAATTGGAACGCATGATTAATTATGTTAGATGCACTTAATTATGAGACAAAATTGTGTGGCACAATATGGGACGTGTTATAACAGTTTGGCCTTATGATTAATTGAGTTGATGTCATAACAGTAGACCACCAAACTTCAATTGTTGTGTGTTGTGATTATATGCATTGTGTTTATCAACTATGCTGATATGTAGGAGAGAAATGAGGTGAGATAAGTTCTTTGTATTGTGTGGCTAGGTTACCCTCAGGTGTATTTCTTTCTTAATATAGGTTTAGGAGGTGAACTTGTTGAGACAATATCTCACCCCATTGTAGGCTTAACTTTCAGGTCTTTAGATGGTGGTTGTGGAAGACCCGAAGCCCGGAGCCTGCGGAGGTGGAGTCCGAAGGATCGGCGTATGTGTCCGACTAGTTTGTCGTAGGACAGCTTCTTTTTTAGAGCCGATCTTTTGTAAACTTTTGAAGAGACTCGTTTTGTACCAAAACCCAGTTGTTTATAAGAGTGTGGCTTTTGTGAAATATTGCCTTGATTTTCTATCGCATGCTATTTGCTGTTAGGAGTTTATTGTTTTGCTTCCGCATGTGCTTAACTAATTGGGTCAGCGACGCATCCTGGGAACATCGCTATTGTATCGACTACAGAGGGATGTGCGTACACTCGAGGATCAGGGTGAACAAGTAACGGCAGAAACAATAGGGCTGAGCATCACTCCACGATTGACCCTATATGAACCCAACCTAGTTGATCCTTGTCTAATTCTTAAGGGGACTTAGCATGGTCCCTGGTCCTGTATTGTGCGAGGTTAATCCTTGATCCTAAGGCTTTAGGATTGGTCTTCTTAAGGGGACTTAACATGGTCCCTGGTCCTGTATTGTGCAAGGTTAATCCTTGATCCTAAGGCTTTAGTATATAACTTAAAAGTGTCCAGCGCCTCAACCTTTTTTGTCATATTTATAACATAGTCCAACTTGGATTAATTTTGTGACATCCTGGATTTTCATTTCTGTTTTCTATTGAATAAATTGGGCATTTCATTGACATGCTTATAGGGCTATTCTCAAAACTGATCACTATTGAGATAACTAGGCTATTCAGGGAAGCCATTAAGGAATTTTAAGGCAATAAATTTGAGAATTCGGCCAAGAATTAACTTCTTGACTGTGCTCATCTTAAAGGCCATTACAGCACAGTTAAAAAAATCGATTTGAGATCAGAGATAAGTCTGTTCAACTTAGATATGTGGCTAATCATGGGTGACACCACTAAATTGGAAAATTCTCTTCGGCCAACCCTAAACTGATTCTTCTATTGTTTTGGTATCCTGTATCCGTATTTAAATCATCGAGATTTTTACGACAATCGAGAGTCGCCAATGTGTTGAGTGGGTTCATTGTGGCTCAGAGAAAATCAACCATGGGTCATTTGCACTAAAAACCTCCGAAAACTGCTCAATAACCTAGGTCACGCTAAAAACGCGCTCAAGTGAAATTAACCACGAATTCATGTACAATTTCAGAAATTGAAGATTCTGTCATGTTATAATAAATTCTATGAACATCGACTCAGTCTCAGAAGTTTTTTTTGCAACTCGAGACTTTTTAGGAAAAAGTTGGCATATGATCGTTTTTATTCAGAAAAAGCTGGGAATCATTTTTTATCATGAAATTAGGATGCAAAATGGATCCATAGGTGAGGCAAAATATTAATTAGAGCATTAAGGTGTCAATTGAATTTGTAAAGGCCAAATGGGATTGAATTGAAGGGAAAACCAAGTCCAATTGAGAGAGAATTATTGCAAATTCGTAACTCCCCCATCCACCACCATTTTGGACACTTCAAGGTTGTAAAGTGAAGTGTCTTGGTGGCTGAATTGCAGCCAAGGGATCCTAGCTTGGTGGACAAGATCAATGAGACAAATTTGTGGAAAATGAAGGCATGTGGCCCCCCAACCTCATCTCTTCCCTCTTCCTCTCCCTCAACCATGTGACAGCCCCTTCCCCATCTCCATTGCCGCTGTTTGAAGACCAAAAACCCAGTAATAGAAGCTGACGTCCACGCTGCACGCTGTCACCCTCTGCCAGAGCGCTGTCCACCCGCACGAGCACCCGCTCGCGCGTCATCGCCTCACCACTCGACTTTGCCTCTCCCTCGCCATTCCAGCAACCTTGCCTCATCCTATCCGATGCCCAGTAAATACCGAAGCTGCTGTGGAAGCCCACTGGAGGTCCGTCAAGTTTCTGTTTGGATCGAAACCACCCCTGCTGCCCTTCCACAAGTCTTGCCACCCATTTCAGCTTTACTTCTTCTGTTTTGCAGCTAAGAACATAAGGTTTATTTGTGGGTTTCCAGCAAGGTGTGGAGCTCATTTTGAGGTGCTTCCAGGCCTCGAAACCTAAACCCGCTTTGAGAAGAATCGTCCCCCGCGATGTTCCCGTCGGTTTGATCCAGCCCACTCGTTAATCAAGTAAGTTTTGCTCACTAAACCCTTTCTTATTATGCTAATGATGCTTAGGGGTTGATTATATTTAATTAAGTGCAATTAGGTGGATAGATTAGATTATAATAATTAAATTAGAGACTTATTGATGCATGTTAGGCAAATTGTTAGTGTAGTTAGCAAGGAAATAGGTCGTAGTATTTATTGAATGAGTCTCGGTAATTTTCCAAGTTCGTCTCGGCTTCCAATTAGGCATTATGGGCATAAATTTGATTTATTGCATTTATTTAATATTTTTGTAATTATTTATTTATTTATTTATTTTTCAGAAATTAGGTTGGGATAGCCGACAATAGAAATTTTATGCTGATTATTGTAGGGTAGTTTGTTTATTTATTTGAGCATTGATTTGTACTTGAATTGAATTAATTATGATTTTATGATTTTATTCATAAATTATTCAATTTCAGAAATTGATTGGAAAATAACCAAGCATGGGTCTATAGCGTTGATAATATGTTGATGGGCTATATAAAGTGGTTGGAAAAAAAGTTATATTACATGGCTTGGAAACCAAGAGTGTCCTGGAGAATGCATGTGACTTGTGGATTATATATCACCTTTGAAAGGCACGTGACTCGATGATTAGTATGTCACCTTAGAGAATGCACATGACTCGGTGATTTGGTACATCACCTTAGAGAATGCACGTGACTCGGTGATTAAGTACGTCAACTTAAAGAATGCACGGGGCTTGGTGATTAGACATGTGACCTTAGAGAATGCATGGGCTCGGTGACTAGATATATATTATCTTAGAGATTGCATAGTATGGGTTAAAATAACCAAGTAATGGTCAGAGTGATATGTAATCGACTGAGCTGATTGATCGATGATTCAATCTGATTTGATTGGGTGCTATGTCTGTCAGTATTTATGAAAGAACTGCTTGCAAGAATGGAACTGAGGCCAAGGTAAGTCCTCTAACTTGTGTTATGCTTAGACAACCCTAAGTTGTATTGGCTTCTTAATTGAGTCTTAGGGGTAGAACTTGCTGAGATATAATCTCATCCCAATTGTGGGACAATATTTTGAGTCCCTAAATGGCAGCACATCCAACTCTTTATCCTCCCATGCATTTTGGTATACCTGAGGAGATCACTGAAATAAGGTACCACTCTCCGATACACCCTCACCCGGAAGGTCTAGAGTATGTTCTGATAAAATCAACCGTCTAGGTTGATGTGGGTAGAGACGCCTTGAGGCCCCACGAGTATAGGTCGTGGTATCGTCACTACCATGATGGGCAAAGAGAGGGTCTCGTATCGAAGGGTGATATGCCTCTATTCATTTTAGAGGCAGCATTTGGAGAAGAAACCACGAATACCAAGGATGGAGCGGTGATCGATGCTAAAGATCCTAAGCTCGAGAGTGACCTCAACTCTCCCAAGCCATCAGTAGTAAACTCTAGCTGGAGAGTGGAAGAAGGAGAAATCGAACAAGAAGAGGTGTACCCAAAAGTGAACTCGAAGGAGGAACTTGAGGAGGAAGAACCTAAAGAAGAGGACCCTGATGAGGAATCGGAGGAGGGGTCCTAGGAGGATCCCAGAATGATCTGGAGTATGACCCGGATGAGAACTGAGACCTCACCCCGTTTTGCAAACCTTGAGTGTGAACTGTTATGAGATAAATCAGACTCTTGTTAATAGTATTATAATATATACTATGAGGCTTGCCTTGTATAAAAGTGTGGTTGTGGTTTTTCAGTTGTGAAAAATATGGTCATACTTTTCTATCGCATTGTTTTATTGTTTGAGGATTATTTTATCTTCTTCCGTAATGCATATTAAAATGAAAGGATCGGTGATGCGTCATAGGATGTCGCTATCAATCGACTGAGGTGAGGGATGGGAGCGCGCCTGAGGATCGAGGCGTGACAAACTTTGTGTGTGTGTGTGTGTGTGTGTGTGTGTGTGTGTGTGTGTAATTCATAATTTATATTACATATTTTGAACATTTTATTCTCTAATTTTATTTCTCGTGTTCATCTTCAATGGTTTGTCACTTTTGGTAAGTGGAGATTTATGTTATTGCATTTTCTTGTATTTCCATTTGATATACACTAGTGTTTATAGTTTGCTTGCTCAATATCGCATTATCAATGGATGTGTAATCTTAAAGAGTTTGGAATACAAAAAATGAAAAAAAAAAAAAAAAGAATTGGTCAGTCTCGGGTTAACCTTGGAACTAGACCCATACCATAAAGTTAGTCTAATCCCCAATCTCAAACTCAATAAGGTTGATCCCCGATTCCAAAAATTGGGGACCAACACTATGTAAGTTGGTTCCTGAGTAAGATGCTAAACCAACAAAAGTCTGACAAAAGCTCGATTGCAATATTTATATTGAGAAATCTAATTGCTCAATGTTGGATTACGATCTTCATCTTCAAGGTTTTTAGTTTTACAATATTAGCTGATAATCCAAGTGGCAAAAAATAAAAATAAAATCATGGAGCTCTTGTCGGCTTGGATATAAATCTTCTCTTCGATTAACAAGATTTGAAGTCAGATTGCGTGACTTAAAAGTTCAGGGGCCTGATTGATGAAAATTTTGTAAGTTTTGGGCCAAAAACTAAAAGACCAATTGACGATACGTGCGCCTCACACACATGTTTACCCCTAAAACCCCGCCATATTCTAAGACTTTGAGCTCACGTGTCGCCGGAGAGCAGTTAAAGAGGTGAACTGTCCCGCACGAATATTCTCTTACTGCCTGTGCATGCGTTTGTTCACCTCCCAATGTTGTGGATCGACGAAGAACGCCCGGCTTCCCATCTTGTCTGGGCAAAATTTCTTCATCTCTCTGCGTGCATCCACCCGCAAAATTCATTCGATCGATGCCCTTCTCGTCATCTTGATTCGTCTTGCTTTACATGCAACATCGGATGTACGAGCTCACGTGGTGTAGCGAATTGCTTTTGAATAGTTTTAGAGAGGAAGCGTCATCAGAGGGCTCAAATTATATCGTTCCGCAACGTGATGCCTTCTGGAGCTCGTTGATCAGTCTCGCGTCTCGCGTCTCGTCCGCTCCTTCATGATTTGTCTGGCTAATCAAAACAAAGTGCATTATCTGTTTGATTTCTTGCGGAAGGTTTCATGGCTCGGGCTGAGATTAGACACTTATGCGGATTTCACTAAGTATTGTAAGCTGTAGCCGGAGATTTGCAGATGCTCAGAAGGACGTTGTCCTAAAGGAAATGAAGTCTCACGTCAGCTACCCGATCCTTACATAGTTGGTTAGTCGGTACCAAGATTCGAAGTTTATATGGCCGATTGAATTGCAAGATATAAGAGCCTTGGAGATGAGAGCCGTGGGGAGTATAGCCAGGTACATATCGAAAGGGGTGAACACTGTTTCCAGCCCCTTCGATCCGTTTGGTGGAGCAGTGGACATAATCGTAGTTGAACAGCCTGATGGTACTTTCAAATCCTCTCCTTGGTACGTCCGCTTCGGGAAATTCCAAGGGGTTTTGAAGACAAAAGAGAAGATTGTTAAGTTATGTGTCAATGGGGTTGAGGTGGACTTCCACATGTATCTGAACCATAAAGGGGAAGCCTACTTCCTCAAGGAAGTGGATGAAGAAGGGGAATTATGTGAGAAATTTCCTTCTGGTGGAGAGAGAGGAGGGCATTCATGGGGGATGTCAGGAAGTCGCAGTTTCAATTCTAATGGGCCTATTTTGAGTGATGCTGGAAATGAAAATAATATGGTCAGAAGTAATCTCGCCGATCACGAGCTTCTGGGCTTGTTTCGGGGTGCAGATTGATGAGGACTGATGGTTCCAGGAAACGAGAGGTTGATGTTGGTGTCAGAAGGAGAGGTTCATTAGAGCGTGCAGAGATTGCAGCTGAACTTCTGGAGTTGAATTGGTCGACAAATTTTGCCTCTTTCAAGTTCAGGAAAAGATATTCTCCTGCACTTACTCCTGATACCTTTGACAGTAATATTGTTAATGTGGATAAGAAGACAAGCTGCAAGAAGTCCCTTGTCCACAGTAACCCAGAAACCAGTTTAACGAATGGCCCATCACATGAGGAAGCTACTTCCTGCAATGTGAGTGTGCAGTCTGTTGAAAACATGGACTTCACTGTCCAATGTGCTGATGGAAAACTTTCACATTTGAATGGTATCACAAAGGGCATAGCTACATCCACTGGAGGTAAGATGCAAGGCTGAGTACTTTGGATGAACGCTTTGATGTAATATTATGAACTGCTCTAAAATATCAAAGAATGTTGAGTGGTCAACACTAATACTGCAAGCATGGCTGTAACTGTTGAACCCTTTACCCTTTTTTTTTTCATCTTATGTACTTAGTATTTGAAAGGAAGCTTAAACTCAAAGTAAGTGACTAGTAGAGTTTGGATCAAGATGTCTTAAAGAAAGTATGTTAATCAACCAGGCAGTCATATATCCAAGGAGCAAACCTATGGAGTTCATTCCTTATCTGTTGAGACTTTGAAGAACTTATGTGCCTCTAATGAGCAATGCAAACAAAAATTGCACCATGATAGCAGAGAAACCCAGGGTGTCCATCCGGAAGCAGTATTGATAAATAACAGCAGAATTGCTGAGGTAACTTTCTTCTGAAGTCTTTTATTAAGGTAATTTAGTCCATTCATGATGCTTGGATATGGTATCCATAACATCAGTTGAAAGCAGGATACTGCTTCGAGCACCAGGGAAAACAATTTTGTGGTTTTACTAGACTAATGATGCTCGTCTTCCAAATTCTGTCGGCTCCGTTCTGTAGTATGGTCGATTTTGATTATTCATTTTTGAGACACTTGTTTTATTTGAATTTCATATCTGAAGCTGCAATCAGATCTTTTGTTAAACCAAGAAGTCAATGCAATTCTCACGTGTGCATAAGTGCAAATTTGAGTTCAATCTCAAATTAATCCACTGTATTTTGCAAGATTGGGTAGTTCAAGAAAACAACTAGCAAAATGCTTTAGCTGTGCCTGTTTCCTCTACCCAGGAATTTAAGGGGATACGCCACAGAGATACAGTCACAATACTGGGAACTTTTGAACCAGTTGACACCAGCATCACATATGGATCTGTCAAGAAAACAGAATCACCAAGCAGCTGTAGCATCTCCGTTTTCAGCGGCAGAATTAGCCAAGCAGGTCAAAACAGTTCTACTCATGAAACAAGCAAGTTCCAACTCAGTTCAGAGACTATGGACACTACCTATGGGTCATATTGTGGTTTTCTTCTGACAAAAACCCCTGTTTTCCATCAGAAAATAATTCAACTGGTGAACTTCTTTTGAGCGGCCTTGATGAGTCCAAAGTCAATGAGGTCACTCCAGGGGAAGACATAACATCGGTTCCCATTGACAAAGAAAGAAATCTCTCATTGAGCCCACAGTGCTGCTTGGAACCGGCAAGCACGTTAATTTATGTGAAGAATGAGTTACTTGTGATATCAGACAACTTTGGTCGAGAAAATCCATCAACTGATGCTGAATATGCAGACAAAAGGTCAAGGACCACTTCAGTTCCCACAGGTATAAATAGAGATCATACTTTACCCAAGCCGAAGTATAGGAAAAAGATGTTCAGGGCAAAGACTCCAACATCTGAACAGGTGGCATCATTGAATTTGAGGGAAGGGAGTAACACGGTTACCTTCACCTTCTCAACAGCAATGCTGGGGAAGCAGCAGGTCACTTTTGCACCCTGACACTGTTGAACACTAGGCCTAGAGAATTATTTCAATTCCTTCTCTAGGAAGAAAGCAATCTTACTCCATTACAACTAACATTGGACAATTGAACAGGTTGATTGCAAAATCTATTTATGGAAATGGAATGATCGTATTATTATTTCTGATGTGGATGGCACCATTACCAAGTAAGGCACTATAAACTTATATCATACAAGGGCTGTGTGGGCTATTTACTATTTCAGATTTCTTAGGTTCTTCTGCTCACTCACTCGACTTAGTTTCATGATTGTAGGCTAAACAGACATTTAGACTGTTTATTCTGGTGCTATTTCTTAGTTTTGGAAGACAATTCAACTGCTAATTGAATTAATGTTGGACGAGTGAGAAGACTTTTTGCATAAATTCCCCCATCACGGTCCAAAAAATATGAATTAAACTTTTATGTTTTGTTGTGTTTGGTTCGGGACTTGAACTTATCAAGATGCAAGCCAATGCATTCTTACAATTAGCCCATTGTCTTACATCCACAGTCCACCATTTGGGTAGTATTGCTTATGCCCTTTACAGTTTCTGCTGGACCAATAGGAACCTGTAAATCTTGCTTTTCTGGAGAATGCATTTAGTCAGGTGTCATCAGATAAGTCAGTTTCATTAATTTGCCAACTAGCCTTTTTTACCTGTCAGACATACGATCTCTGACTTAGCAGCGCTGTAACACTTGATCAATGGAACATCTTTGGTGGTTGTCACTATAATTATATTTCCAAGCTGTGATAAAAGTAAATGAGTGTGCTTTCGCCTTGTTAACAGGCATTGGAGCATGGACTGCCCTCTTAGAATGATTGAGTTCACTTAGCTAAAAGTTGTGTATGCTGGAGCTTATGTCAATGCTTTCTTGTTCAAAACCAATTTCAGCAGATTGAGTTTTGAGTCTTGACTTGAGGCTGATGCCTCGGCTTTGACAACATGATCATATCTTTCCATACCATCACTTATCTCAAAATTTTTTATTTCTTTTGATTACCTCTTCCATCATCCCTTCTTGAAGTAGACATTTTTCAAGCTGATCTTATCTCATTGGTCGTAATTTTCAATTTTAACAGGTCTGACGTTTTGGGGCAGTTCATGCCTTTGGTTGGGGTAGATTGGTCACATACAGGTGTTGCACGTCTCTTTTCGGCTATTAAGGTTTGCTGCTTCTTTTAACCTTTCTTGTGAATTAGGTTATACTTTCAAGGAAGCTAAGGAGTTGCTTCTATGTTATAGTTTTGGAAGTCAAAACAGTTCTTAGAATGTCGCAGCATCTTTAGTCCAGAATTTTGATATGATGCCACCATTCTTGAAAATTTCATTTTCAAGGCATAGGCTTGATCCTGAATACTACTGATTATGACAGCAACCAGGCCTAGATACTGAAAGATTAGACCTATATTTCGTATCAATTGTTAAAAACGATAGGACAAGTCATCTGATTTTACCTTTCACGGACCAACCTTGTTCTTCCTTTCAGGAAAATGGATATCAATTGCTTTTCCTTAGTGCGCGTTCCATTTCTCAGGCTTATCTGACTAGGCAATTTCTATTCAACCTTAAACAGGTATTTCAATGTAATTTTGTTCCTAACTGTCCACTCAAGGTTGATCTGTTGAACATATTTGTCGCTAAGTTTCCCTTCCACCTGACCCCTGTGGTGTCTCTTCTTCTTTCGCTAGTTATATCTTCCTTAAATTTGAGTTCTTTCTTTTTCAGGATGGAAATGCCTTACCAGATGGTCCTGTTGTTATATCTCCTGATGGGATTTTTCCTTCTTTATTTCGAGAAGGTATTTCACTCCTATGCATAATTATGCTTAGTTGTTGAAATAAGTGTGCTCTCGAGGTTACTCTAAGGAGTATGGCAAAACTTGCGTGACATGAAAGGCCAGTGAACAAAAAGAGGCAACACAAGTGAAGATGTGTGGAAAGTGGAGAAATGGCGTACAAATTTTTGTGTTTTGACCACCAGAAGACGTCCACTCCTGAACGAGGACGAAAATTCAGCGTACCGAATTGGATTACATGAAGTCAAAGAACTCTCACAAAACTGGGCTTTGAAATTGCAGCCTTTTGCTCATGCTTCGTATAAAGGAAACAGTTAAAGATAGACGTTCACAAAGCCCTGAATAGAGTATTCAAATAACCTAACTAAGACAAATTTCAGACTGGGTCTCAATTTAGGCGGAGGTCCAATTATTCAAGTCATTACATAAAAATCTCCACTTCAACTTGAACTTCATCAAATTCCCAAAAGAAAACGAACTCACTCGACCTTCTCCACACACCACAAGGGCATTACGTGACACTGCACAAGCCAATCAAGTCCAAGACATGCTTGAGCTTAGTGAGAGAAAAGGATTTATTGCCATGTCGGATTGATTTATTTGCAGTACCGATTTTCTTTTTCGCTTATCCCTTTTAGAGATAATTCCATGAACATAATATCATCTGATGTCAGTTTGCTTTGATCTCTCTTATGGAACATCTGATTCTTAGATGACTAGCACTCTAGCTATCACCAGCACAATTGTTTCTTCACAATCCGAGCAAAGACAGTCCTGCAACTTGGCCTTCCAGCTGTGAACCCATTAACTAAGAACACATTCCCAGTAATGCCTTTTGTCGAGATCACCAGCATAACTGATTTGAATGATGCTCATCTAGCATTATCATATTTACTATCTGCTTTGTGTTTCCTAATTCACATGATTTCCCTGTTTTTTCAGTTGTAAGGAGATGCCCTCATGAATTTAAGATAGCATGCTTAGAGGTTAGTTCCTCCCAAACCCATGTTGAAGTACACAATTAATCTGTCCGACATGCTTGATGCAATAATCTGTTCTATGCGAAATTGTTTGCCGCCATTAGCTCGTTTCAAAAGTTTGACACATATATCATGCTTTCTCTCTCTGCGTGCACATTGGCGTGTGCATGTGCGCATGTGCATGTGCAAGCATGTGTTATGTCATGATTGTAGTTCTTTTTGTGAACTTTATACGGTGTACAAACAATGTACATAGGAGTTGTTCATTCTGAAATTCTTTCTGAGGTCCTTTACATTTATATTATGAGTGCACAGGAGTCTTTCTTCATACTTCCTTCAGCATATAAAATGAGGTCTATGAGATATATTTCTTCATTCTTCCTATAACATGTACTTATCCGAACATTTGTCTGAGATTTCCAATAAACCAGTAACTAGGAAAGTGCAGATCATTTGCTTCATTGAGAAAACAGCTGATTTTCATCATCTATTCTGAGTCTGTGCTTGATTCTTTTTCTTCCAATACTTTCTAGGACATCAAGTCATTGTTCCCCTCAGATTGCAATCCATTCTATGCTGGTTTTGGAAACAGAGACACTGATGAAATCAGTTACCTCAAGGTTGGAATACCAAAAGGAAAAATTTTCATAATCAACCCCAAGGTGAATCAATGACTCTGCTAAAGTGGAATATCATGGCATTATAGCATTATATTCTTTGATGAATCTGATTTGCAGGGTGAGGTTGCCGTGAACCATCATATTAACACAAAGTCATATCCATCTATTCATGCTCTTGTTCATGGCATGTTTCCACCGATGACCTCACAGTCCTCACCTGAGCAGGTTTGCTTCTGTAACTTTATTTATTTTTACCTATAGTTTCAGACTATATAAACCAGCAGCAGAAAGGAGAAGTGCTGTAGTTAGCTAACCCTTTTTGGGCACTTTGTAAACCCAACTTCACCATGGATAGTTTATCAACATTTTTTTATCCTGTTTAACTAATATATGCATAAACTATGCAAAACTATGTGCATGAGGGAAAAGATTTTGGGCACAAACATATCTATATATAGAATATTAAATTGATTGCCCTTTGATTTCCTCCCAGAACACATTTGCAAATTTGCACGTTTTGTTTCAATTAAACACTAACTCTGACTGAAGGAAAATGAGATCGACCATCGTCTAATTAGTCAACTAGAGTTCAACTTTAGTAAGAGATCCCTGTTTTCCAAACATGGACATGCCTTTGCCTTCCGTGAACTAACACAAGAATATATTCTACGAGTGATCTTTAAAGACAGAGAAGTCAGACAGTTTAGCATCCAAAACTTTTGAGTACCAAGAATCTCCTATGTTTGAAAAATAAAAAAAAAAACAAATTATTACAATGAATTTCTCTTTTTACTTATTTTTGGTAGTGATTATTAAAGTGAACTGAGCCTACGATCTGCATATTTTAAGTAAATAAATTATCCTTTGCCTAAATTTCTCCTTTCTTTATTTAATTTCTTTTACTTTTTGGTAATTCAATAAATTTTATTAATTCCATAGAAGAAAAACAACATCCCTTACAATCCCAGGCCAACAAAGACAACTTTGGCCTACTCAACCAGTTACAAAGCCTAAAGAAACAGAGCGTAAAATTGCCAGTCCAACTACTGAGACCAACAGAAGTGAAATTTGAAAATCTACACTAACTCCTAACCACTGAGATGAATCCTACAGAGCTCGATGCATAAGACCTCTCCAATTTCTACAGATGTCCACTACTTCAGTAGACAACTGCTCCTGCTTCTTGCCATCTTGCAACAAAGATTCAAGAGCAATTCAAACTGTGAAAGTTAAATCCACCATGACTTGATCAAAACAGGGATTAACTTCCTCATGCAAAACTCGATTCCTCTTCATCCAAACAATGTATATGAAGCCTTCACATTCCAATTCGAGAAATATCACCTTCAGATTTCTGCCTTATATTTCCTTCAAAGCCCAAGGTACTCCACATTCCAATCAGCTGCAGGCCTAGTTTATTCTACGGCTTGCTCCTAAACTTGACTAGAAATTGAACACCGGAATAACAAATGTTGCCTGGACTCTGCATTTTTTATTTATTTATTTCTATTTATTTTTTTATTTTTATTTTTTTTTGCATTGGACACATACTCCATCAATATCACTTCTTCAACTCATGTTTGAAGTCTATTTAACAGAGTCAACCATAGTGTAAATCCATGCTGAGGTATGCTTGATTTAAACCAAACAAACCTGTGCCAATTTACTTTAAGTCCATGTTGACTAATGAGATTCCAAGCCTCAAGATTAGTGAATTTCCCATCTTTAACTCCCATGAAAAGAACTTTATCTGAACCATCAAGATTCGGGAACAACACTCCACATATAGCAGCTTGAATGTCAATAAGTTCCTTCTTGCAGCTGGCCAGCACCACTCTGTTCCATTTATGAGATCTGCAACTTTGGCTGACTTTGTAGGGAAGAATCATAGATAGTTCTATCTGAGTATCTATCCATTCGAGCTCCAAATGGATACCATCTATCGAACCACAAAAAGATAGATTTCCCATCTCCCATAATATATTTCACACGAAATTTAAGGATACTCTCGCTTTAAAATCTTTCTCCAGGCATTGCTACAACATTGAGCCTCTGCTTGCTTTATACTATGTATTTAAGCAATTCATAGGGAACCCAATTTAAGCGGCAAGCTCCAAAGCACGTTAAGACTGCATTTTGTAGCCCCAATCGCCCCTCCCATTTAGTAGTACAAAGAACAGACCAAGTGACCTTTGCACCATGCAAATTAGCTGCCTTCCCTTTCCACAATAAAACAGAGCATTTAGTCTCAACAGCTTTAATGAATTTTTTTAGCAAGAATGACCATTTGACACCAAAAGTTGATTGGCCTATGCACTACATCCTATAGGCTCAAGTCTGCAAAAGTAGTTAACCATTCGACATAATCTGTCTTCTTCTGTGGTGCGACTCATCAAATTTCCATTTTGTTTTGGTTCCAGGAAGACTATAACTCATGGAACTTTTGGAAACTGCCTTCTCCTGCTATTGACATATGAAGTGGTGTTCCATGCATTTTAGAGGCAGATCCATTTGATGTTAGCCATCTCATTGTTGAACTACAGCAATTGTTATCTCAGATACTATGGTGGAAGTTCAGGTAGTTCTCTGAAGCTAAACCCTGTGGTATTTGGATGATACCGATTCTTTTACAGTCTGAAAATGTGCAACAATTTCAGCATCATAAGAAATGGAAATCAAGAATCAATTCGAAACGTCAGTTAGAAAATGAATCACCAGCGAAGATCAGCTTAAAAAGAGATGGGGCACCCTCTCTCGTAGTTACCTCTATAGTATACTCCCATCTCAGAGCTTTCGGCTTCGCTCTTGTGAACAATCATGTGAGTCTGTCATGCCCCTCTCTAGACAGACTTAAGACGTTAAAAAAAAATAAAAAAAAATATGGAGTGGGTTTTTACTCTGAATCTGGATTGGTATATTAGCAACAGTCCAACAGTCACATTTTGGTTTGTTTTCTCAGAACTGCAGGATACGCTCGTCAAAAGTTGCTGGAGAAGAGATGCACGTCTCTGTTACATGCAGCCATTCACGGGTTTGTCATTTGATTGATGGCTGCTTCCGCCTGACTGAGATGCATTTCGATATTCTTTATTCAGTCGTGGACTTTTAAATGACATATCTGATCTAATCATATACAAGGGGATAAGTTCCTTTTGAGACTCTCAGCATTCCATTCATGCAAGCTCAGGATGTACTCCTTTCAGCAGTTAAGCCTCATCTGGTTCAACATTCACATTTGGCCCTATCGTTTTTGAGATCTTCAAATATGAGCAAAAGCATTGATGTCGTATTTCTCTCGATTTAAACAATCCGAGAAGGCATTTCGAAGCGAACGAGCCAAGAATTTTTAATGGCTAGTTTTGTTCAAGGTTATCAATCATTTGGCTAGCTTCTCGTGCTTGATCAGATGACTCAAACTTAATCAGTTCTGCCAAAATTCGGTCACTGAATGGGATGGGTTTTTCGAAGGTTAAGACTATAGTTAGCCTTCTGTTTGCTTCATGCCAAATTTTTGTAACTGTAGTGGTTTCTCATAAAGGATATCTCATGAGAGCCGATACAAACATAAATACAATTGCCATATACTCAAACAACTAGAGTGAAGCATACGAGCTTCTATAAACAATAGAGCTCCACCGTTTCAGATATTATTACATCAGCCTTCAAGCAGACTACTTAGAAGGCTACAATTTTCCCGCTGAGATGTTTCTCTGCAAAGTCCACAAGGTTGTTGATCTCATTCTCGTCAATGAAACCGTCACCATTGGTGTCTGCTGGATGCATCGCGTTGCCACTCTTCCCACCCAGAGAACCATCCACCATGGCGACCCGGATGGCTTCCTGGAGCTCCTCCTTGCTCATTCTCCCGTGTCTGCGTCAAATCTTTTTAACCACCTCTTGAACTTCTCCATGCTCATCTCACGCTTGAAATTATTGTTCGACATGCTACGGGTTTTGATCACCATTGTCAATGCAGCAAAGTGTTTCTGATCTTTGGTGTTATGTTAGAGGGATAACAAAATGTTAACAGTGTGAAAGAGCTGTGCAGGCTTCTTATACTCGTATGCTAGTCACATTCAGTCACCATAAGCAGTAGAATAAGAATCTCTTCGAAAGTGAAACGTGTTTATTGTGATGAGTTTGAATGTAGCATGAAGGCGATCAGGTTATCTTCTCCATGATGTACTGATGAATAGGCTAAAACCTTTTTCTGTAGGAAGATAGTTGGCATCAAAACCGTAATCTGTCGATTTGTCAGTTGCCATTTGATCCACTGAGCATCAAACTCAGTTTTTGGATTAACTGTGACCGGATTCTTCCTTTCTTGTTATCTCTTTCACGACAATCACAGGTAGGTATTTTATCTAGAGCGAATTCAATGCGCTAAGCATATATATCAAGAACTTCACATCAGAGTTTTAACCGTTAATTCATATATACGTGCTCGTTTCCTCAAGACTACAGGCAATTGCCTCGTTGTGAGTACGCCTGTCGAGTTCCCTTTTTTTGGTCGAAATATGTATAGATTATTCATTACTAGCCCATTAAGGGACAGTTCCAATTCAGGTCATGACCAAGTTGTTTTAGATGGGTCGAGATTTGGTCTGCCAATCCCTTGACGACCCTACGGCCCATGCCAAGTGTGTTAGGACAGGCCGGAATCACCCAATAAAAGCTCCTACCCTAACCAGGCTATTGACCCCTTTTACCGGTCATCTTTTATGAATTTTTTCTTTTACAGTATGCAGAGTTTTCACATAACCGGTATACTAATCCGGTCCAATAAATAAAAAACTCACCCATGTTAATTGAGAAGGCTCTTGAATAACTTCACAGTTCGTTTGCATGTCATACTAAGAATTCAAATACTTCAACCATCTCGAAAGGTCAAGAGCTTAGCAACAGAAGTAAGTGAACAATGGTTCAAAAATGTGGAATGGGACTGAATCAAGCAATTCTCAAGGGCCGATTTGAACTAATTTTGTTGCAGCAGCCATGTTTTTCGGTTCTAGAAGGCTACCATTGTGAATTTTCTTTGCCATACATTTATCGCCTTTTGCCCTGCTCCACTAGAGCAGCGTGACGAGGATTGATAACCGATTTTTCATTGACAGATTTACTGCGAGGAAGGTAGCTCGATAGGCCATCGCGTGATTTGCCAAATGTGACAAAATACAGATTTCACTGCAATGCGTTAGGATCCCGGGTAAATGCAAATGTTGTCGCAATTGGTAAGTTTCCCGCAACGAAAATTTCGTAGTGAAAAGTTGTCGGCGTTTCCGAAAGTGGTATTGCGAGACCAAAGTTGGGTCGTCAAAGTACATTGAAAGTTTCATTAACTAGAAATGCCCTTGGAAAACGAAAACTCCATGATTGTAGCTACCATCCATGATAATTGTCCAAATATTTCTAATTATATTGTACGGCAACCAATTTAGGCATATTTTAAGTGTGTTAATTTAATCTTAAATCTTTTGACGATTTGACTTGGCCAGAAATCGTTGACATAAATGAATTTTGAAGCTGGTAACCAGCCATACACAATGGCCAGCGAGGGTTGGCCTCATTTGGGCAAGGTGAGCTCCGTCCTTGCCCTTGCCATATCTAGTCCTCGTTAGTCCTTGCCCTTGCTAGATCTGGAGAGGCCTGGCACAATGAGGGCACGACCCTTGCCAACCCTCCCTTGTGTAGATTGAGACTGATCACTAGCAAAAAGAAAAGGAAAAAAAAAAGAAAAATTTAGAAAAAAACTTGAAAAAATTCCAAAAATTGTCCATATTAGTGTCGGCCAACCTATGTGGGCCAATGTTCACATAAGAGATTTCTAATCAAAATCGGCCAAAAGAGCTACATTAACAAATTATAAAGTTTAAAACTAAATTGATATAATCAAAAAGTTTAGAATTGAATTAGATGCTATACAATAGATTTACAATCTTTTTTATAGACCTTTTTTCACAACAGGCT
This sequence comes from Eucalyptus victrix, assembly GCA_016097545.1. Lineage (NCBI taxonomy): Eukaryota > Viridiplantae > Streptophyta > Magnoliopsida > Myrtales > Myrtaceae > Eucalyptus > Eucalyptus victrix. Next base: position 25,743,445 of record CM027840.1, on the reverse strand, counting down.
ACACAAATTGCGGTGAAGGTTTGTACTTTTTATCAGAGTAAATGACCAACTCTGGCAATGAAAACTTTGTCCTAGTGGACCGTCAAAACAATGATGAACTCAAAAATGAATGTTGGAAGGCAAAGAGAAACTTTTCTGAAGATATTACATCCTCATCACTGATTTGCTCTCCATCCAGCATACTTACTTGTCGCCACATCGAAAGAGAAGGCTTGACTTTGTATCAGGATCGGGCGGATTTATATCATCCAAAGCTCTCAACGTCTGAATCTTGAAATCTGGCGAATGAACGCTCAGAACCTTGACTATCTCCAGAAAATATGTGAATCTCAGTTAAAGACACCTAAGTTTTGACTGGAATTATGATTAAATTTAGGCAAGGGGTTTATGCTTTGCGAGAGCTTTCCAACAATACCCAATTTGCCCAAATTAGACAATCGGATCACTCGATGTCATGAGTTCTAATTATTATTGTCCAATCTCAATGAGGTCAGGAAAATCACGATTTTCGTAGATAAGGTGATGAGATCATGTAAATATTGTCATGAGCTTTCTAGCTTCAAAATAATCACTTTGACCGAAGTTTTCTCGATGAAGATATCATGACTTTTCATCTCGATTGTCCGTTGGACCTCAATTCGTGGAAATTTGCAATGCAATTCATTCTTCAAAAAATTGAACTGCGTTTCTAGAAAGTTTCAGTTGCGAGCTTTCAATGGGTGCAATGACCAGGTGGATTGAACATTCAATGAGAAAGAAATGAGTGGTCAAATTTGGGTCAATCAATATACACATTAGTAGACTTTGATTATCTTCATCATCATTAAAACAACATAGGAATTTTCCCAACAAAAAATCCAAACACGAGCACTGGGATGTCAAACCCGACCTCTGTGGGCCCCATCGAGGCATTAGGGAGTTTGGCAATGGTACCAAAGCTCGAGGCCAGGCCATGGGCTCTAATGTCCCAAGCCCAATCTCTATGGAACTAGGCCAAGGCACTGGGGTTCTTGGCCCAACTTCTTTGGACTCAAGCTTGACCTTAATGGACCCCAAGAGACCTAGCCTTGGCCCGTCGTAGCTGTCAAGGGACCTAAGAACAACAGTGGTTGTTCCCATGTCTAAACATAAAGTTTTTTATTCAAGTGCTGATGTTTAATTATATCTTGGAAAATGATTTCTGAATTTTTAAAGAGAAAATCATTTTTTTTTCTGAATTTAATTATAAATTTTTAGTTAACTATGAAAATATGACTTTGTTTCCTAGTGATCTATTAGAAAATGGGGAAAATGTTTTGCACAAAACAAAGGAAGCTTTAAATGCAAATATATTACAAGCATTAGATTTGCTTGCATTTTTTGAATTTTTATTACTTGATTATAATTTTGCAACAAGTTTTTTTTTTTCAACTTTTGGTGTTCTAGACTCTAATAACCTTCGTTGCATCAAGTCAAGATTGCCCCCATCGAAATCCTTATATAGGAAGCAGAAGCTGTGGGTTAGTGTCTGGATGGAGTAGGTTTTAGAAATGGTTCCGATAGTAAATGGCCTCCTACGTAGGAAAATGCGTGGTGCACGTACTTGTTGTACTTATGGTACATGAGTTGATTAAATTAACCGTATTTGTGTCCTAATCGTATAAATGCGGAATAAGGAACTTTAATAACTAAAAAAGATATTACAAAGGAGAATATCTGATAAGAAAATCATAAGTAATTCAATCCCATTAAATGCATGCTTATCATTGTAAGCAGGATAAGCTTTTTAAAGAGGTTCCGAAATGCTCAAAGTCATGGCGCAAAAAAGAAAGTACGAAATGTTCCCTAAAATATTCGAATCTTAATTTTTGGAACTTAGTTTTCTTGGATTGAGTCACTGACTTCATGTCAGTGACATATGCTCACACTGTGTTCCCAAAAATCGTCTTCCTATTCCAGTTAATCTTGATGGATGGAATCAATGGCTAAAGGCAAGTGAAACAGCAGAATTATTCCCGACCAGGTTGAACTAACTTTATCTGATTCGATTAAAACGCACGAATCCCACTTGTGGTCACTGTCCCAACTTTTCTTTTTCCTTTCTGTAGTTAGTGAATTTTAAGCGAACTCCTTCCGAACTTCTTGAAATATGTCAGTGCGGCAATTTATCTTATTGTAGAAAAACATTAACAGCTGTTCCAATCATCTTTGATTAAAAAAGAAAAATTAATAATTCAAGAGTAACGACGCAAAGACCCGACTGCCTGGTGGCTTATAAAATGCCTCGTAACTATCAAGAATCAATTAAGTCCAAATCTACTGATTCAAAGCAATTTTCACATAGTAGGGTTTTTGGAAATTTTCTAATACCCCAACGAACTGCCTAACCAGGGGTGTTGAGTATAAGGATGAGCATAATTTAGGTTGAGCCGATAATCTAGCACCTAACCCAAGGTTAAAGCCACACAATGTTGGTCCTCCATTTTTGAAATCGAGAATCGACTTTGTTGAGCTTGGACCGAGAATCAGACTAACCTTATGGGTCCAATTTGGTTCAAAGGTTAATATGAGATCAAATGATTTTTTTTTTTGTTACATTTTTTTATTCCTTAAAAAAACAAACATATTTTTAAATTACATTTCTATCAGCAATGTGACATTAGCAACTAAACTATGAATATTGTATATATAGGAAATAAATCTATGATGAGGTAACAACATATTGTTCATGAGCTTTGTAATTGTACTTAAGTACAGACGTAGTTTATTGGGAAAAAAAATTCTAATAAATTCAAGACCTATTACATAGATGCTAATTTAGTAATAAATTTTCTAATTTTGTGAATTTAGACCTAAACCTTTGTGCAAAATTCCAATATAATCATTTTAACAAATTTTTGGCCATAAATCACTAATGTTGTGGTGTGCTACGTAGGGCTATCAATGATGATTAGAGTCTAGAACATCCCACGAAAATTAATCAAAATGATAAGATAAAAGTTTGTGACTAAATTGATAAAATTGAAAAAAACTTATTACTAAATTGATCATCTTATAATAGATTTATAAAATTATATCTCGAGTTTGAGTTGTGTATGAAATCTGACCAAGGCATTTCAACTCTATTCAAAATCCGGCTTTTTTTTTTAATGAGAATCAAATGTGTATTCTTGGGGCTGTGGAAGTTGATTTCCTTTTCTATTAAAAAAAGTTATCTTTTTTTTTTTTTTCTTTTTTCGGGTCTCAAGAAGGTTATCTTGAATGGGTTCTGTTAAAGTGGGTTTTGCTTTTATTTTCCAGAAGCCTAAAGCAGCCGCATAATAAGGGGAAAGAAAGGAAACCGTGGGTTTTCCCTCTGTGAAAAGAGCCGCTGCACGAAGAAAGGGTCAAAAAATTAATAAAAAACAAACGTGAAAGGATGCTCTTGGTTAGGCCGTACGTAAAGCTTTTGCTTGCACTGGAACATATGATCTAAGTAGCACTGACACTGACACGTGACATGCAATACAATTCGACACGACACGCCGACACGTCGTTTTTCAAAAAATATAAAATTTCGACACGTTGGGACGCTTTTATATGTACATAATAAATTATCATTTTTATGATTATTTCAATTAAATTCATAAATAAATAAACAATTAAAAAAAGCCTAGAATAAATTTACATTGAAAATATTAATCCGTCATTCATTAATATCATTCATTGTTTCAGTTTGAGAAACAATAATTCATAAAACTTGGAGTAAAAAACAAGTGATTCATATTATGGACTCACATGTTAGATATATTGGAAGATGAGAAAAAAACTTTAAGAGGTAAATTATATATTACATGAAATGAGAGTCAGAAGAGAAGAAAATACTAGGTTTTTCTTTTTTCTCCATTTATTATTTTTATTATTATGTTTTGTTTTGTCACACACACACACACACACACACACACACACACACACACACACACACACACATATTTGACCTCTCATTTATTGCATTTTTAAAATTGACCTCGATATCGAATCATGTGTCATAAACTTGTATGTCAGAATTCCAACTCGAGTGTCAAAGAGTGTTGGGAAAGTTGACTAAGTGTCAGATTTTTCGACACGTGTTGACCAAGTGACAGAGAGTGTTGGACACGTGTCGAAGTATCCAACACGACATGCAAGCTCTTGGAGAGTGTTGATGCTTCATAGCATATGATTTGTGTGGTGAGTTTTATGGCTTATTGAGTTGTTTGTTTATAAATACCATGAGTTTAGATTTTAATCTAGGTGTCCAGCCAGAATTATTGACCACAAGAGGAGTGTCCGCTCTACCATTAAAACAAACAGGGCACGATAGATAGAGCTCTCGCCCAAAAAATAAAAGGAAGTGGAGAAGGGTGAAAGCAGCTTGAAGAAAAACAGCAAAAAGTGGAGCAGAGGAGAATCAAATACCCACTTGGAGGCAAGAATGCTCAGCCAAAGGCTCGATCAAGAAGGAACTTTGGGCAAAAAGTGGAGGCTCTATCAATCAGCCTTCAAGCTCTACTCATGTCTTTAGGGGTATAACCAATCCAGATCCACTCAGAAACCAGATCAGACCGCCCAAAAAATAAAAAGGAGTGGCAGAAGGGTGAAAGCAGCTTGAAGAAAAACGGCAAAAAGTGGAGCAGAGGAGAATCAGATACCCACTTGGAGGCAAGAATACTCAGCCAAAGGCTCGATCAAGAAGGAACTTTGGGCAAGTAAATTCGTGGGAAGCCGATGTGGGAGCATCAGGCTCTATCAATCAGCCTTCAAGCTCTACTCATGTCTTTAGGGGTATAACCAATCCAAATCCACTCAGAAACCAGATCGGACCGCCCAAAAAATAGGTTTGGAATTTGGTTTCAATGGGAACCAATCTGGGAATAGATTCCAAATATTTGGAACCCATTGGAATCAATCCAAGAATATAATCCAAGTGAATACATACACAAGAATTGGATTGGACTATCCTATTTTGGGACTAGTTTTATAAGCTAAAAAATTAAAACCCTAATTTCTTTTTCCCCTGAACACTATGAGTTTAGGATTTAATCTAGGTGTCTAGCCAAAATTATTGACCACAAGAGGAGTGTCCACACGGCCATCAAAGAGAAGGGGGCAAAATAGATAGAGCTTTCAACTAGAAAATAAAAGGGAGTAGCAGAAGGGTGAAAGTAGCTTGAAGAAAAACAGCAAAAAGTGGAGCAGAGGAGAATCGGATACTAGAAAACTCATGCCTAGTTATAGGCAAGAATACTCAACCAAAGGCCTAGTCAAGAGGGAACTTTGGGCAAGTAAATTCGTGAGAAGTTGATGCGGGAGCATCTACCTCTATCAATCATCTCTCAAGCTCTATTCATGTTTTTAAGTGTGTGCAAACAAACTAGTTCTATCTGAAAACCGGGGATAGCCCAAAAAAAGGTTTGGAAATCTGGGAACCAATCTATGAGCAAGTTCAATCATCTACCTAAGAATCAAATTGGACCATCTTATTTTGGGACTGATTTTATAATTCAAAACCCTAATATCTTTTTCCCGTAAATTCTGATCTTAACACCCCTTCGTCCTTTGTTCTTCATCGAAACTCATTCTCACTCTTTCCTCTTCCTCTAAATTTTTATGGATGAATGGGAAATTGAGTTTTATAATTTATGTTTATATTACATGTTTGAACTTTTTATTATTTATAATTATACATGACTACTTTTTCATCTTATGGATTATTGTTTTTGGTAGATAGGGATTTCTATTGTTCATTTGTTTTACTTTGACTCGCTTTGATACTCATAGCCTCATATCATTTTGTCATAAGAAAATGAAGAAAAAAAAGGAAAAAAAATGGTTAATGCCCCGAAAAACCCCAAATAGGTATATATGTGACAAATTTATCCCGAACTTTTTTTTTTTTTTTTTTGTAAAAGGTAAGAATATATTAGCAAGAACCAACTATACAAAAGACCGGCTCCAAAAACATCCACTCAAAAAGAACCTTCAATGAGTGAAAGGGCGTCGGTGTAAGATGAGCAACAAAAGAAAGAATAAAAGGCAACAAAAGCCAACACAAAGGAAGACCAACAACAACCCTCCAAGATCGAGTCAAGAAAGCAACAAGACGAGATAAGGTTGGTGCAAAACAATGCAGCGACACCTCATAAAACAGCACTAGTGAGAAGAAGAACCCGTGAAGATGGAAGGGTCAAAACCCTAGGATCTTTGGAATCTCCTATTCCTTGTGTTGTCTGGCACATTATGGAAAGTGAGCGCTTTATCTTTAAAAACCTTGATGATATGGTTCTTGATGGCCGAGACCACCAAAGTTTCCCCCCGAAAAATAACGTTGTTCATATTCATCCAAATAAGATGGCATATCGCACCAAAAGAAAATCGAGCCATGCTATGGTAGAAATCCTTTCCCGCAAGAAACTTCATCACCCAACTAAGGTTGTCCATCTATGGCTTATTATGCCACGGAAGGTTACATCTGGTGGCCCAAAAATACACAATTGTCACTAAGATATGACACTAAAAAAACAAGTGATCGATGGAGTCCAGGACAGAACTACAAAAAGCACATAATCCATGATCGATTCTCTCATAAGAAAGAAGGGCCACCTGAGTGGCAAGCGGTTTTTTGTCATAAGCCAAAGGTGAAATTGAAATCTAGGGGCTAAAGCATTATCCCAAAGGAAGGAAGCCCAAGGAACTCGGCACTTCTCAATACGAATGGTCTCCGAGGCCGAGCCCACCGAAAATATGCCCAAAGAGTTACCACACCAGCAGAAGCGATCAGGGGCAGAGGAGAAGACCAGTAACTCCAGCTGCCAAACATGCAATAAAGCTCTAAAAACCTAACTGCGAGAGAGAGAAGATTTGCCAAAGTAGCAAGTTTGGAAAGACCAGAAGTTTCTATAAGGGAATCAGAGATGATTAAATTCAGAGGGCCTACAAGAAGCCACCAATCGAACCACACGGAGACCGAGAGCCCATTGCCCACATTCCAATGAAAGGAGGAACGGAACTCCATCCTCAACTAAAGAATTTTTTCCAACCCCACGAGCAAACAGAAGGTTTAGAAGCAACCTAGAAATTATCCCATTTTAAAGAATTGCTATGAATCTAATGCCACCAAAGAGACTTCTTATCAGTAAATATGATCCAAATATATTTCATCATTGCTACTTTGTTGCAATCACGAAGTTTGCGGATACCAAGACCACCTTCTACTTTGGGAAGGCACACATCGTCCCACGATACTTTTGCACCCCCCCCCCCCCCACGAGAAAGAGAGGTGCCTTTCCATAAGGACTGCCTCAATATCTGCTATATCCGTTCTAACACCAAACAAGGTAAGGTGAATACACTAGCCAAAAAGTTTGAATGGAGTGGAGAACTAACCTTATTAATTGAAGACGCCCTGCGAAAGATAGAAACCGGTGTGCCCAAGATTGGACTCTTGCAATAATACGGTCAATCAGTGTAATACAATATGCTTTCCCCAGCCTAGAGGAAATAATTGGCACACCTAGGTAACACACCGATAAATTGCTCTCTTAGAAATCAAAAGCCAATAGGATACGGCTCCTAAGTGAAAGAGACCCACCAGATAAAAAGACTTCACTTTTGCTTGTATTTGGTAGTAAACCACTCCAAGAGGAAAAGATATCCAAGGCACTCTTAAGACACGCTGCCGAAGTCCAATTAGCCTGGCAAAAGAGGGAGACGTCATCGGCAAAAAACAGGTGAGAGAGTTTTACCGATTTGCACCTCTAGAAGTATTTAAATTCCTTGCGCGAAGTGCAGCCACTTAAGATGCCAGAGAAGATTTCCATAACTAGAGTAAAGAGATATGAAGACATCGGATCTCCCTATCAAATACCTCGCCCAACCAAGAAGAATCCATGCCGTTCACCATTAATTGAAACAAAAAACTTTGGTGTACGAACACAAACCATTATTCATTGAATAATCTAAGGAGGGAACCCAAAAGCATTGAGAGTTAGTTCCAAAAAGTCCCAAGCTACTATATCATAAGCCTTCTGAAAATCAACTTTAATAGCACATTTCAAAAAGTAGGGATCACGATGAAAACCAACAAAAAGCTCCTGAGCAAGTAAGATGTTATCCCTAATATGCCTACCCTTCACAAATGCATTCTAAGATGGGCTTATCAAGACATCCAAAACTGAGGCAAGACGATTAGCCAAGATCTTTGTAATAACTTTATAAATTGTATTACAACACACAATCGGTCTAAAATCAGCAACGGCAATAACATTTGGTACTTTAGGCACGAGAGCGAGTATGGTATTATTTACCTTCCTTAGAAGTCGACCAGTAGCAAAGAAGTCTTGTACAACTTCTAGGACAAACGGACCCACAATCCCCTAATTGTTCTTGAAGAATTCCACAGAGAAACCATCAGGCCCCGGAGCCTTGCCACGGGTGAGGGAGAAAAGAGTGTCTCGAATTTCAACATCAGAAATCGGGCAACTGAGGGTGCTCACCTGGTCATTTGAAAGTGGATGCCGTATGACTTCCTTTAGCACTTATAGCAACGATTTGGAAAGAGTAATCTTCGAAGTAAACAAATCCGAATAAAATGCAACAAAAATTTGAGGAACTTGGCCAGGATTAGTAATCAAGGTACCAGAGAGATCCTTTACCGACAAAATCTTATTTCTAACCTATCTTCTACTGATAGAGTGGTGAAAGAATCTCGTATTTTGATCTCCTTCCTTCAGCCATCGAACTCTCGACTTCTGTTTATAAAATGATTCTTCATATTTTCGCAAATTGACAAAGGTACGATGCTGAGATTTCTCAAGATCCGAGAGGGAGACATTATTTGGTTCAAGCCGGAGGTCGACTTGGGTGTAGCGGAGGGCATCCCTAGCTGCCCTAGTTCTCTTAGATATATCAGAAAACACCTCTATGTTAAGCCGCTTGAGGTAACCCTTTAAAGTCTTCAATTTGGAGACAAGACGAAACATGGGAACCCCTCTCACTGGACTCTCCCAAGCCCGGTGAACCAAGGAGGAGAAGTATGGGTGATCAGACCAAAAATCAAAAAATTTAAAAGGTTTTCTCCTATTAACCGGGAGAACTCTAACCACCATGGGCGTGTGATCAAAGATGCCCCGGTTGAGGAACAAGGCTTCAAAGAAGGAGAAGACAAAGTTCCACTTGGAATTCACCAACACCCGATCAATCTTCCTCAACTTCCTACCAGAAACAGTTGAGGTGGACCAAGTGAATCGAAGGCCCACATATCTAAGGTCTTCTAAATCAGTTTGAGCAAGACAAAGATTGAACTCATCAAAATACGGAATCCATGTGTTCAAACACCCAACATGATCCGATGGATCTTTTATAGCATTGAAGTCTCCAGCAACCATCCAAGGTGAGTCATGCAAGAGGTTATTCCAGTGTAAGATCCATGCCTAAAGAGGCCAGCATTTTACAAATGTATGTTTGCCATAAACAATAGATATACAACATTCAATACCATAGAGAATAAATTTAATGTGCTTATGCACAGCCTGATCATTAGTATCTAATATATCAAAGTTAACATCCTCCGGGTTCCAACCAACCCATATTCTCCCATGAGGGGAGTAATCATAGTTAGCCACCCACCGCCATCCCCTTAGAAGCAAGGACGAGATGGAATCAAATAACGGTAAAGGGACTTTCGTCTCCAAGAGTCCAATAACACAGATTATTTGTAGAAACAAATTTTCTGAAGTCAGCATGTCTAACAAGGTTAAGGATGCCACGAACATTCCAAGTGCCTATATACATATTTATAGAAAAAGAGGAAAGAGTTACCTCTTCTTTGAAGATTTGCAACGACTAAAAGCCAAAGTAGGTACTTTCGAAGGGGGAGGATCATGCTTTAGCTTTAATAGCTTTATCCTGCAAATTTTCCACCAGGTGGAGTGGCGGGGAGGAACTTGAAGGAGGGTCACCAACCGAAAGGTCATCATCATCAGAGTCATCATAAGCACCTAGCCCAACAATCTCATGATCCGAGCCACCACGAGCCATCAATGGGGTCAGAACAGCACTTGCCTCAACGTGGGAGGCTGGGTCAACACCAATCTTCAAGGATTTTTTAAAACTTGTAGGAGGCTTGTGAGAGATGACCTTCTCTGGAGCAGGACCTTTTAGCTTGAGGGAAAGTCCCCCATTAGAAGGAGGGGCCAGCCGAAAAGATACTACATCCTTACCAACATGGGCCTTGGTCTTCTTCCCCTTCACCTGCTTCCAACCAGGTTCAGCATCCCGTTGAGCATCAACAGCAGGAGCTACCGTCGAAGGCTGTGCCAGAGCATCAATTGAGTCCGAGCAAATAATACCATCTTTAGAAGGTTGAGTAGGGGCATCTGCTATATGAACAACATTAGGCTTTTTAATAAATAGGGGGTTGTCTTGCGTCCTGTCCAAAGACTGAACGTACTGAAGATGCAAACTTGCTTGGTTTGCAAGCCAAGAGGAAAGGCTAAGAGAAGAAGACACATCTTGAGGAATGGGAGGTCTAACGATCAAAGGTTGTTGAGCATTTGCAGTAGAGGGCTAAGCAACAACAGCACTACATTTATGGCAAAAGATGTCACAACCTGCACAAGTTATGGGTCTCCATTCATTTATATTTCGACCAAACATGATTCACCATGGTGAACCACTTCAATGGACTCGCATGAAGGCTGCTTTGCTGTAATTTTTACACAGACTCTAGCAAAAGTCAGCACTTTCATTTGATTAGTTCTCAGGTCTACATCAAGCGGCTTCCTAACCTTGCTTGCAACCTTGCTAATAGCCTATGAAGACCAAAAGACGAGAGGTAAGTTTTTGAGCCTTACCCACACAAGAATAGTAAGATGGGCGTCCTTCCTTAAATCCAGGGCCAGCCTCGATTGTTGCAAAACAAGAGGTACTTTTGAAACGGTAAGGGTGCGCATGACAAAGCTTCTTGGCTGGGGAAGAGTTTTTTTTTCACAAATAGTTCTTTTCTATTTCTATTCCGGGGAACAATTTCTGAGTAAAAGAATCCGTTTGGTAACTACACAAAATTTCTACTCTTAGAATAGAAAAAAAATATAAATTTGTTTGGTAATGTAACGATTCTTTTTGTATTTATTCATTTTTTATTCTTGTTCATAGATTGCCGACCGCCAACCGCCGCCGCCGGTCGCCGCCATTGGTTGTCGCTGCCACAGCCAGTAGCCGCCGGCTGCTGGTCGTCGCTGCTACTGCACGTTTGCTGGCCGCCGACCGCCGCCGTACAACCCATCGATCGCTGATGACCTTTGGCGGTTGGCGACAAGAATCAACCGCTGAAGATTTCGCAAGAATAGTTATTCGGTTGCCAATTTGAGAGCATTTGTGAACAATGCTCCAAGAAAAAAAAAGTTGGTTTTCCCTAAACTAATTTTTTTATCATGAAAAACTCCAAACTGATACACTTGTGACAAATTTATCCCAACTAACTATAAAAAATCTCAAATTGATGTGCTTGTGATAAATTTACCCTAAACTAATTTATTCTACCGCCAAAAACCCTAAACTGATGCCTTTGTGACAAATATACCTCCATTAAATTGGATTAATACCACAAAAAAATTACAAAAATTATACAATTGTGACAAATGGAGAGTTAAAAATTTTAAACCGATGCATCAGTCAACTATCACGTGTCATTTAACTTAGTAATTTGATAGTAAAATTTAACGAAAACTAACAAAATGTAAATTTGTCATAAGTATACCAGTTTGGGATAAATTTGTCAAAGGTGTACTAATTTTGGGTTTTTGGTAGTCAAAAAATAAGTTTATAGTAAATTTGTCACAAGTGTATTAGTTTAGAGTTTTTCAAGGCATTAACTCAAATAAAAAATAGGTTTTCAAGTAGATCCAGAAACCGAATAAAAAAAAACAAGGTAGCTTCTGGAACCAATTCCAAGCAAACATAATAGGTTCCACCAAAAACTGAGAACTGATCATAACAGGTAGGTTATAGATTCCAACTCTAGAACATACGCACCCTAGAACCAATAACCCCAACATGTCTCATCGATCGAACCAACCCATTTGTTATTTATACAGGGAAAGACCAATTTCAGCCACAATTTAACAAGGTGGATTCAAGGTCGAAGTTGCCGATTATGCGGAGAAATTCTCAATTCGTTGAATAGTTATCGTTTTGGTGGGTGATAATCAATTATCTCCGGTTTATAAGCTTGATGTCGATTTTGAATATGCTAATCGACCACCTTGCATCCAGAGGCTATTCTGATCTACCTTCGTAGCTATTTGTTTATAAGGTGTCCATCTGACTTCTAAGATTGAAGAACAAATAGATAGTCCTATCAAGTCATCTAATAAATAGTTACGGGCATTTAGTCTTAGCTATTAAGCCTATTAATTCATAACTTTTATGAGACTTTATTGTGGTACTACTTTCAAGAGTCATAATTAAGTGAAATCCTCCAAGTTTTCTAGGAATTCCAAGAGCATATTAAGAAAATACAAGATTCTCTGCCCTGTGAGCAAATGTCTATCCCTGTTTTCTTTATCCTTTGAAGATGGATTTTTCTTTGGTGGTGTGCCAAAAAGCCGTCTACTTTTTTGCCGATCTTTATCTTTAGTTGGTGGTGCATCCTTTACAATTTGGAAATGATCGTAATCTATCTTGCATTTACATTTATCCATCAAGATACATTCCATAAACTCTAATCTATCTGTACCTCCTTGAGCATCACTCGAAACATAAATAGTTCACCCCCGGAACCACATCAGAAGCCAAATAAAGAGCTAACATGGACAGAAGGAAAGCAAAGAGTAGCACGTGGAACAAAAAGGAAGGGAGATTCACGGTTGAACTGCGATCAATTCAAGTGAGCTCTTGTCCTCGCATTGCTAGTGAGGGTTCGTCAAGACATTCAATAAAAACCGAGCAGCCTTTGTGATATCAAGGTTTAAAAAAAAAAAGTTTTGCTAATAAAACAGCCTTTAGGCTACTCTCAGAATAATAGTTTGTTGCGAACCACAAATTATTGAAGAAGTGGACCCCTCAACAATTTATAATTATTTGTTATTTGGTTTTTTGTGATACATAATAGATTGTTATTTTTATAGTAGATTAAAGACTGTCACCCAATCATTTATAGAAAAAATCTGATTTTTTTTTTCTAATCTATCCATTGATTCATTTACGTGAACTTATTAATGTTCTACTTTGATTTTGTCTGAATATTTATCCCCACATTCATAACTTGAACCGAAATGCAGAAGGACTCAACTAGAATATGCCATAATCTGAACCAATTGCATTTGCGTTTAGTTTTGGTTAAAATTTATTTTGATGAGTATAGTTGTTCATAAATTCCATTTTGGTTTAAATTAGTTCACATCACTTTAATTGATATTTGCCTATTATGAAGAATACTAAGAATGTCATAACTTTCGTAGGCACTCACTTAAGTGCTATAACTTTTTTTTTCCCACTCAATTAAGTGCCAACTTAGAATAAAATTGATCATTTGAGTGCAAATTTCGGCAAATCATCCCACATGGATTATTATTATTTTTTTTTAAATTCTAATTTTAATTTTTTTTCTTTTCTCATTCTTTTAATGCCAACAAGGGTCACTGAGAAACCCTCCCCCAATTTGGGCAACACCAGCATGGCCTCTTCGATAAGGGGTGACGCCGCAAATCACCAAATTTGGGCGAGTTGACCTCACCACTCCCCGCCCCAAGTTGGTGAGGGCATTAACAGCCTCACCCACAACCTACAAGGCTACAATGCCCTCTCCTAGGGCCTTCATAGCCACATTGGGGAAAAAAGTATCCAAATAACAAAGTTTCCATATATAGAACATCTAGTTCACAAGAGTAAGATGTACTACCGCATCTTACTCAAATTTCTAACCAATCCATAATAGGTTAGTAGCGACTTCTAAATCAAATCGAATGAGAAAATCAAATTGCGGTATGTTGAGATATGTCTTGAGCTTGAGCTCTAAAAAGAAAGTTTTCAAATCCAAGTAAAGTTCTTAATTTGAATAAGTTTCCTGATTGGAAATGATTTCCTATTTGAGCAATTTCCTTGTATGAATAAGTTTCCTATTTTGGATCCAATTTTTGGGAAGGGTTTTTAAAGAGGAGCTTCTACTTGTAAATTACAACCTAAGTGTTTGAAGTCATTTAAATCTTGTGAGTAAGATTTGTGAATTCCTTTATGAGATTGAGAAATTATTTTGCAGGGAATTATAAGGTTAAATGATGTGTGAATTATTGGATGTCATTAGAGCTTAGGTGAATTGAGTTGTAATCTCAAGAAATTATTTGCTACTCTCGCTATGGACATTATTGTCTGGTTTATACTCTTGTTTTGTCTATTTTATTATTCAATCAGTTGTTTGCATAACCCAATCGCTAGAGCTTAGGAAGGCCTATGCTAGGCATGGGTGTTACCTCGCGAGGGAATCGTTTGAAAAGTACAACAAAAATTTTGAACTTTTCGAAATGGTACAATCAAATCATTTTATTAATTCTGTCAATATGGTAAATAGAAAATATTGACGTTGTATTTTTATTACTTTCTTTTTCCTATGTGGCATTTTTTTTAAATTATCAAATAAGTTAAAAAATAAAATAAATGATAGTTTTTTCTTTAAAAAAAAAACACTAGCTGAAAAAAAGAGCCACAAGCCCTTGTTGGTGGGTCACTGCTGTCACTACCCATTGTCGTAAACAGCCAAAGAAGGTCATTGGGCCTCATTGCGGTTCTTTTTTTTTTTTTTCCAAAATAAAAAGTTCATCCTATTTCATGTTTTAATCTAATTGAAGTAATATTTCAGAAATAAAATAACAAAAAATGCCATGTCAGCTTTTTCCATTAGCCAAATTAATGGAGTAAATGAAAAGAACTTGATTGCACTAATTTAATAAATTTTAGAACTTGATTGCACTTTTTGAAAATTTTGGAACATAATTGAAGAATTAGACAAGATGCACTTTACTATTATTACTTACATATATTTAAAGTACAAGATAGTTGATGGTTTATATAAAGACACCAGCTAGAATAACTGTAATACGATAACTTTACTAACTATAAGATAAAATGCTCTATACAGAGAAAGATAAATTGAATTTGTCAGCTTTGGAAACTCTCGCTACACTGGGCAAGAGTACAATAATTGCTTGATTAGTCTTGATCTGATTGAGAGAAACTTTTGGAATACATCCCTGCAAGAGAGGCATTTTATCATGAATGATAATCTTGGACTGTAAATGAAAAAATCGTTATCATGTAAGAGGCTTTATTAGCACATTCATGAGTTGATCATGATTGGACATATGACTCACTCTTAATAGGCCTTTGTTAACCACATCACAAACAAAATGATAATCAATGGCAATGTGTTTCATCTAGGAGTCAAAAATGGGATTAGCACATACTTACGTAGCACCAATGCTATCATAATAGATGCTAGGTGTGGTCGAAAAAGATACTCCAAGTTCATGCAAGAGAGATTGAATCCATGTGAGCTCAAAAGATGTCGTAGCAGCAATGCGATACTCAACTTTGGATGATGGACGAGCAACAAATTGTTGTTTTTGACAGCACCACGATATAGGATTCTAGCCAATATAAACTATGTAGGAGATTATAGATTTAAGGTTATCCAAATTGCCTACCCAATCAGCATCAGAAATGCATGAAGCGATGGAGAGGGACTACTTTGTAAGTGTAAGCCAAGATTAATAGTCCCTTTGAGGTAACGTAAAACATGTTTAATAGCACTCCAATGTAACTCTGTTGGTTAATGCATATACTAAGAGCATTTGTTGACGACAAAAGCAACATCAAGCCTTGTGAATGTAAGATATTGAAGAGCACCAACAATCTTCCTATATTTGGTTGCATCAATATGAGGTGACCCATCAACAAGAGTAAGGGAGCTATCGGTAGCCATTGGGGTGGTAATCTCCTTAGCTTCTAACATGGTTGCTCAATCAAGAATGTCCCTTATATACTTGTGTCATGTGAGAAAGAGATCAGACTTTATGCATATCACCTCAATTTCCAAGAAGTGATGTAGATCCCCTAGATCCTTTAGAGAGAATTTACTTGCAAAAGCTATCATAAACTTTTGCAAAAATTTTGTATTACTTTTAGTCAAGATCAGATCATCTACATAAACTAAGAAATAAGCAATGATGCCATCATATTTGTATATAAAGAGTGAGGAATCTGATTTAGATTGGATAAATCCAAATGAGATCATAAAGAAGCTAAGTGCTTGTTACTACCTGCAAGGGGCTTGCTTAAGACTGTAATAGCTTTCTTCAATTAACATATGAGATTTAGATGTGATGGATTGACCAATTCTATTGGTTGATGCATATAAACGTCCTCCATAACGGTGCCATGGAAGAAAGCATTGTTGACATGCAATTATAGAAAGGGCCAATTGTTTGATAAGGCCGGACAAAGAATGACTTGTATTATGACAAGTTTGATAACTAGATTGAACATATGATCATAGTCAAGTAGGGGTGTACAAAAGAACCGAGACCCGCCCAGACAGCCCTGAATCGGACCAAAATCTCCCATAATCGATGGTTCCTAAGTGAATCGGTCCGGTCCCTGATTTCAATTTATGGGAACCGGTGGGTACCGATCCGGTTCTCGGTTCCATGGGCGAATCCACCCACTTGGACCGGACCAGTTATATTATAATAATATATTAATTTTTAATATTAAAAAAATTCGAAATTATCAAATCTAAAATTTAGGACTCTAATCACCATATTGTCTTAATTCACTACTCTCCTACTCCATCTTGTCTCTCTTAGTTCAAAATCTCCCCGAGCTCCTTTTTCCTCTCCAATTCACCTCCGGATCTACTCATCTCCCTTTCGAGTCCTAGCCCGAACTCGGCAAAATAGTGAGTTGATTCTCTTTTCCCCCCTCGAACTTGAACTCTCTCTCCATGCCGTCGCCACCTCCGCATTCACTGTCACTATCGTCCTCTTCATTGTTGGGCTCGTTCCACTTCTACCTCCCCTCTTCCTCCTCCCCCTCCCCAAGCCTCCCCCCATTGTCCTCATTTTCGGGGACAAGGGCGAAATCCAAGTCTAAAAATGGCTCATCATCCCCATTGTCCTCCTCATTGTTAGTCTGAGGGAGGAGTGGGAGATGGCAGAGGCAGTGGCAAAGATGGTGGTGGTGATTGGGATGGAACTGGCGCGAGGGTCACGACCACCACTACCACCGTGCTAGTACTTGAGAAGAATAAAGCTACCATGGTTGGGAGAGTTAGAATAAGTAGATGTGGGGAGGGTGAAAAGGAGAAGGCGCGGAGGTTGGACCGGTTCTATGGATCCACCGAGGAACTAGACCGGACCGACAGTCCGGTTCTCGGGTGGATCTATGCAACTAGTGGGCGATTCCTAGTTCCAATTTTTCGGAATCGGTTCTTAGCGGGTAGTTTCTGGTTCTAGGTCAAGAATCGCCCATCCAAACCATGCACACCCCTATAGTCAAGTCCTAGCCGTTGGTGAATCACTTAGTGACAAGTCATGCCTTGTACCAAGCTATGCTACCATTTGAGCTTTGCTTGACTTGAAATATCCACTTGCAACCAATGATATTATGATAAGGCTTAGGTGGTACAAGCCGCCATGTACCATTTCGAAGAATTGCATTACATTCCTCTGACATAGCAATGTACTACTTTGGATCTTTTAAAGCTTGGGAAACACTTGTTGGTTCAAGTAAGGGTGGTAAAGGATGTTTGGTAGCTGAATGCATCTTTTTGGATATGTAATTGTTATTCAGAGAGCAAGTGATCATTGGATGAGAACCTGTGAGTATTGATGGAATTGTAGTGGAGGGGGACTTATTGAACACTACATGACATGAGACAAAAACTCTATTTTGTTGAGGGTCGGAACACTTGTAAGCACTTTGATTAAGAGAGTAACTAAGCAAAATACAAGGTTTCAATTGATATTCAATTTTGTGCTTGTCATATGATTTAAGCCAAGGATAACTTAGGCAACCAAAAACTCGAAGTTTTAAGTAATTTGGACAGGAACTGAAGAGAGTGTCAAAATGAGATTTGATTCCTAAGACCAATGTAGGTAGACAATTTATTAGAATTATAGCAGCTTGAAATGTGTAGGACCAGATAGAGGATGGAAGAGATGCTTGATGAAGCAATGTAAGACCCATTTCGACAACATGCCTATGATGACTCTATGCAATCCCAATATGTTGGGGTGTGTGTGGAGGTATTTGTAAATGTGTAATCCCATGAAACAAGAAAATTCCTTTTTAATTTTTTATATTTTCCACCACAATCAAAGTAAAATGATACTATGGGGTTTTGAAAATAATTTCCCCCTGATTTCTTGAATTTCGGAAATAGAGCAAAAAGGTCAGATTTTTTTTTTTTAATTGGGTAAGGTATAGTGATCCACAAATATAACATAACACGAAAACCATCTATTCATTTCGCTAGACAAGAACCTAAACATCACTATAAATGAGTTCAAGAGGTCGTCAGCAGGACAAAATAAAAGCACCAAGCAGAAATCTATGACTTTTATAACATTGACATGACTTGCACAAAAATCTAGAGTCTGGCTTGGAAATAGAACAAATTGACTTCGATCTTAAAAGAAATTCTAAGATCTAATGAGAGGGATGACCAAGATGTTCATGCCAACCATTGTAGGATGCACATACACCAACTATAGTGGAGGGTGGTGGATGAGTCACATGGAGTGAAGATGGAAGTTTATAGACATCATTGTTATTCAGACCTTGTGTGAGAGTAGCCCTTGTGCATAGATCCTTCACTAAAAAATGGTCAGGAAAAAATTCCACGAGTGGTTAGTCTTGCAAAACCTTGAAACATATATCAAGTTTCTACTAATATCAAGAATACACAAAACATGTGACAATGAATATGAAACAGTGGGGGAGGAAAGTCTAGTTGAACCTATGTGTGTTCATGCATCACCAATTATGATTTCAAGTAGGCCTTCATAATTAGAATGCAGAGAGAGATTTTCCAGACGTGAAGTATGAGCCATCCTTGCTTGACTTGGCAAGATAACATTGTGCTATTTGTAGTAGGAGGAGAGCAAAAATATTGTTTGTCCTAATAGCATTGCTTGGCTGAGTGGCCCACACGTTCACATAGTTGCCACCTAACTAATGCTTTTTGGATGGCCTGCTTACGATTATAATTGTTGCTCCTTCGCCAAGGAGCTTGTCAAGTTGACTGGAAGGAGTTTTCGAGCCTTGATTCAAAATTGGGGGCTAGTTGGTTCTCTTGTGGGAGACTCTCTTAGCAAGATTTGCAATGACAAGAGTCCATTCACCCAAAATCTCTTCCCATTTTAGATATTCCTCAAAGTCACAAGTCTATCATGGAGTTCCTAGAAGAAAATGAGTGATTACGTGCTCTGATAACAACATAAATTTCCTTGAATTCAGAGCCGAGCCCATTTAGAACATGTAATGTTAAATCATCATCACTAATAGGAAAGTTGATGAAGGCAAGTTCATCAGCAATTCTTTTGACGACTTGTAAATACTTAGCTACTGATCAAGCATCACGTTTTCTGAGAATCAAACGGTCCTTGACACTCATGACGCGTGAGCATATCTTGTTGGGAAAGAGATGCGAAATTTTGTTCAAAACCTCATTACTGTTTTGGCAAAGACAAAGACAATAAGAGGCACAATTGACTCTAAAGTGGAAAATATTATTGCATGAAGCGATAGTTTATCACAGCATACCCAATGAGAATAAGATATTTTGGCAGTAATTTTGCCATCAATAAAAATGGTATTAGACAGACATAATAAGGTTTCTTGTACATACCCTATGAGATCATAACCCAAGAGCTGAGAATTAAATTGAGCAAACCAGGAGGGATAATTCAAAGATGTTAACTTAAGGGGTAGTTGTACAACTGCATTGATCGACAGAAGCATGGTGGTGTCATCTAAAGAGGGGCTAGTGACTAGCATAGGAGAGCTTGTGTCTGAGGACTCTTATGCCATTGAAAAAAAAAAAATTGAGCAATGTGCTTGTGAGCAGGAGGCCCTAATACTATGAAGGATTAGACAAGATGCACTTTATTATTATTACTTACATGTATTGGCAGTACAAAGTACTTAATGGTTTAAAGAAAGATATCCGCTAGAATAACTGTAATACAATAACTTTCCTAACTATGACCTTTATACATGGAAAGATAAAATCCTCCATACAAAAAAAGATAAATTAAATTTGTCAGCTTTGGAAACTCTCATTGCACTTGGCAAGAGTACTGGTATTGCTTGACTAGTCTTGATCTTATTAAGAGCAATTTTTGGAATTACTTTGCTGTTGAGAGATATTTTCTCCAAAATAATTACATTTTGGCGACAAGTTTTAAAACTTATGGTGCATTTATCCATATTATTTATTGTTAGACTTCTTTCTGAAAATGAATTTGTATCAAATCATTTGAAAGTACTAAAGGTGTGTTTGTTTGAGGGAAAGTGTTTTCTTGAAATTAGTTGCCCAAACTTTCACTCATTTGGTTTGCTAAAAATGATTAGTCAACAGAAAACACTTTCCGGTCAAAGAAAATTTCCATGCACAAAATTAGGAAAATGAATTCCTAAATCTAAGAAGATCAAAACAAAGAGGATCACCAAATTGCCTCAAGTTCAATCCTTCGAATTATCCTTTGAAGTTTTCTTTCCATCTCTAAACACCTTCAACATATATAATAAAGCTAAACGAAAAAAAAAAAAAGAAAAAAAAGAAAGAGAAAGTTGATTTATAATGGAAATGTTGAAGAATTTGATGTGTTTTCCAATTTTGATACCGTGTTAATCTTTAGAGAAAGAATAAATATTGAGTGTTTATGGTGGTTTGATCCATAGTAAGATTGTGTGATATGTATCATAAAAACTATTAATAGAAAATATAATTACAAGAAAAAAGCCATAATACATAGTATTATTCCCTCAAATTATCCTTCGAAGTTCTCTTTTAGTCTCTAATCACCTTCCACTACACTTGTATCTGAATTCCTACCTGTTTTGAAATTGTTGAGAATAAGGCCCCGTTTGTTTGCGTTTCTTTTTTTTGTTTTTAAACAGTTTTTCTGTTTTTTTGTTCTGGGAACAAAAAGGAAAGAAATGCGTTTGTGTGCGTTTCTGTTCCTTTTTTGTTCTTTTGTTCCCAGGAACAAAAAAGAAACAGAAACAAGAAACACAAATTTTGTGTTTCTTGTTTCTGGAACACAAATCAGAAACAAAAAAGGAACAAAATTGTGTTCCTTTTTTATTTCTTGGACAGGGCCTCCTCTTCCCCCCGCGACGAGCTTCCTCCTGCGACCTGCGACAACCGACGAGCGACGAGCTTCTCCTCCGGCGACCTGCGACGAGCGTCTCCTCCTGCGACGAGCGCCTCCTCCTGCGAGCAGAGAATTCCATCGTCTTCTCCGGCGCCTGTCTCCACAGCTGCTGCTCCTTCACCAGGTACGTCGTCGCTGCTCCTCCTTCACTGATTGTCTTCACTTCGGCGAGAGCTCGAGCGTTAGGGCTCGCTCGAGGCAGCGCTTGCCCAGATCTGCGAGCCGCTTGCTCGAGCGAGTCTCGCAGATCTGGGCGAGCGTTGCTCCCCAGATCTGCGACAGCAGCTCGTCTGCTCGCTCAAGATCTGGGCGAGCGAGCAGAGCAGCGAGCTTCGCTGCTGCTCGAGCTCGGCTCGAGCGAGCGTCGCTACTGCTCAGGCTCGGGCTCGGCTTGAGCGAGCAGAGCAGCGAGCGTCGCTGCTGCTCGGGCTTGGCTCGAGCGAGCAGAGCAGCGAGCGTCGCTGCTGCTCGGGCTCGGCTCGAGCGAGCAGAGCAGCGAGCGTCGCTCCTGCTCGGGCTCGGCTCGGGCTCGGCTCGAGCGAGCAGGGCAGCGAGCGTCGCTCCTGCTCGGGCTTGGCTCGAGCGAGCAGGGCAGCGAGCGTCGCTGCTGCTCGGGCTCGGCTCGGGCTCGGCTCGAGCGAGCAGGGCAGCGAGCGTCGCTGCTGCTCGGGCTCGGCTCGAGCGAGCAGGGCAGCGAGCTAATCCTCCCTCTTTGATGAATTATTGAATTTGTTGTGGTTGTTTTGCTTCTGGGTCGTCTGGAATCAGTCCCAAAATTCATCATTTTCCTGTGTTTCGCTTGAAAAAAGAATAGATGGCCTGGTTTCAACAGAGGTAACTCAGCTGGCGAGCGAGTTCGGTTTGACTGTGAGTCAGTGTGTGGGGTTTGCAGCGGCCGTGTTGAAGGGTGGTTGGGCGGGCAAAGGTTGGATCTTTCGGTTTCTCCCCCCGAGCACTTAAGCACGTATACGTGAATATGATGTATTGATGGGTGTTTGTTGGCGTTCCTCGACACCATGACGAGTTGCTGTTCTGTTGATCTTTGTCCCACGATCCTGTTGTCCCGCGATCCTGTTGTTCTATGGCAAATATCTCCTGTTGTTCTCAATTTGCATTTTGTCCCGTATTGCTTGGATTTGATCGAATATTAGTATTTTCTGTGTGTCTCTATGAACCCTTGCGACTCAAGGGGAGAAAGACAAAAGGAAGAAGATGACGCCCGAAGAAGAGAACGTGTAGAGGGGTAGACTAAAGGGGAGGAGAAAAATAAAACTCAAAGAAAAGAAAAGAACAGAAAAAAAAAAAGGCATGTGAGAAGAACAATGTTGTCGACTTGTTCATTTAGTAAATTCTTTGTGAATCTATAAGAACAACGTTGTTCGACTTTTTTTTGTAGGAATGTTGGGGATTATACATTATGTGAGATCGTTGATATCTTATGACTATAATGCTTCGATTTTTTCTCTTTAAGTTATGGATTTGCAGAGAATGGAGGGTGCTATTTCGTTGTTGCCTTATTGCTTATTGTGTTGAATTTTTCTTTACTTAAGGTGCATCCTCAATTGGTTGATTCCTTCTCAAGTGAACGCTGATGCTTTGAGAACTTTGGTAGATCCATCCAAAGTTCCGCCTTGCCGGTGCCAATCCACGAAGACATACTCTTTTTCCCTTGCTCGTTCCGAATTTGCCGAGTCCGCCACATAAATCGCAATTTGCTGCATTTGGAAACAATCATCCGCACGCTAAGGTTGGCCTCTCGGCTTTTTTTTTTTTTTTTTTTTTTTCATTTTCTTAATCTTAAAGATCTTATAATTTAGTTGGACCATTCACAAAATAGGATGGGGTATACGGATCCATATAGGTTACCATGCTAATTTTGTATATGGCGTGTAGTTCTTACGGTTTTATGTTAATGATTTAATTCATAACTCATGTGATGCTCAACCGGTCGAAGATTCAATGGCATCCGAGAGACACTCAT
The DNA here is from genome assembly GCA_016097545.1 of Eucalyptus victrix. Taxonomy (NCBI): domain Eukaryota; kingdom Viridiplantae; phylum Streptophyta; class Magnoliopsida; order Myrtales; family Myrtaceae; genus Eucalyptus; species Eucalyptus victrix. Next base: position 25,720,033 of record CM027840.1, on the reverse strand, counting down.
TCAATGCAAAGTGGACGGAGTCTATAACCAATATACTTATCGGCTTATTGGTGGATGAGGTCAAAAAGGGAAACCGTACCTCTTCCACTTTCAACAAAGTCGGGTGGAGGAATGTACGTCCCGAACTCGGTAGACGTAGACAGATTCCAATTTACCATGGTTCAGCTGAGGAACAAGGTAAACAAACCGAAACAACAAGTATGGCAGTTTTCACAAACTCATTTCTCGGTCTGGATTTGGTTGGGATAATGTCAACAAAAGAGTTAACGTCGAAGATCCAAGTGTATGGGAATCTCATATCAAGGTATTTCTTAACTTTGTGGTCATTTTGATATTATTACAGATGTCAATTATGAAATGTATGATTATATTGCTGAAATGTCATTATTGTAAAAATTGTAGGATAATGTCGAGTGGGCAAGATTCGGGAAGAATGGACTTCCTCGTATCCGAGCTTTGTATTATTTTTGGTGGTACATATGCTACTGGGAATTATGCCGTAGGATGTGCTCAAGAAGACAATCGTCGGATGATGATGACAATGATGATGACAATGTATGGGGTGACAATAGTGGTGGCGGTGCAGATGGTGTCAATGCAGGTGGAGGTGGTGACTATGATGGTAGCAATGCAAATGATTTCATTGGATACCATAGTGATGACAGACTTTTTACAACAGATGATATTGGAACTTCAGCTCGTGGGAAGCACAAATTGGATAGAACTCCAAATAGTAAGCGAAGAAGAAAGAGCAACCAATCCAGTTTTGATGAAACTTGTAGAGCCATACAAGATTTTCTAAAAGTTAAGTCACCAAGTCCATCTGGTGATGGCTGCGAGCTCGGGGACTTCACAACCACCTGGTGACCCTTTCTCCGTATCTATCGGTCCAGATTCTAAACAATATGCCCGAGCTAGAGCAAGATGTTTACAATAAAGCGTGGAACGAGCATGCGTCAATCGTGAATGGAGGGATGCTTTCATTACATACATACCGCAAGGAGGATTGGCCTTCTTCAATTTCTTTAGTAGATATTTGGAAATATATTATGAATTGCATGGAGTTTCATTAGACCGTATGACGTATATTATCTATTAATCTTTAGTTTATTCAAATATGATTAGTGTTGAGACTCTTGTAATATCTTATTGAGATTTTATGACTTATGTTACTAATTATTATTAAGATGTGTTTTCAAAATCCATATTGATGTTTTGGTCATTTTTGTGATTGTATAGGTACTATGGAAGGGGGATCAAATAGTGTGTCTAATGAGCAAGTACAACCAGTTGAACAATTCTCGGGTGATGACATTAACATATTGGTTGCGTGGCTCTGCTTAGCTGCGATGGAGACATCCCTCCATACGAGAGAACCTATTAGGGACAGTCAATTATCAGGAGGAGAATGGATAAGGGAGATTGTTCATGGACATTCAGATAGGATATATGAAGCATTTAGGATGGAGAGACATGTTTTTCTGAATTTATGTGACTTAATGAGGATAAGGGGTTGGTTGAAAGATAGTCGATTTGTTCAAATAGATGAACAAGTTGGGATATTTTTAAGTGTGGTTACTCACAATAACTCAAATAGAGATTTATGTGAGAGATTCCAACATTCAGGAGAAACGATTAGCAAGTATTTCAATAGAGTGTTGAAAGCAATGATCAAATTTTCAAAGGAGATAATCAAACCACCGTCCTTTGACGTCATTCCACAAGAAATTCTTATTGATCCTAGTCATAAACGCTATTTCAAGGTATGATTTTTATATTAATTTTATACCGTCAAATACATGTAGTTGATAATCTTATATGATATTGATTGTTAATATATTAACGGGGCTGCGTAGGTGCTATGGATGGCACCCATATAGATGCTACCGTTCCTCGTGTCTCGGCAGATTCCATTTAGAGGTAGGAGTGGGAGAACAACTCAGAATGTGCTGTGTATTTGCTCTTTTGATATGAAATTTACTTTCGTGTATGCTGGATGGGAAGGATCTGCCAACGATTGTCGAGTGCTTTCAGCAGCACTCGAAAATCTGCAACTGCAATTTCCCCCGACCACCACCTGGTATTTACTTTGCTTATGAAGACAATTTTATGATTATATATTATGGTTCAATATCACAACAAAATTAAATTGATAAGCATGTTACAGGGAAATATTACGTGGTAGATTCAGGTTATGCAGCACTTCCAGGATTTTTAAATCCATTTAAAGGCGATCGGTATCATCTAAGCGAGTATAGAGGGAATGGGGGACAACCAAGGACAGCAAGAGAATTGTTCAACAAAAAGCACTCTTCATTGAGAAATGTAATTGAGAGGTCATTTGGGGCATTAAAGAATCGATTCACTATTTTGAGACAGATGCCACCATTTACAATTCGGAAGCAAGCACTTGTTGTAATTGCTTGTTGTGCTCTCCACAATTATATTCGTGATCAAGATGCGATGGATAGAAACTTTTCCATATATGGAGATCCGGAATATCTATGCGGACCTACAGAAGTGGAGGTTGCAGATGATACATTGCATGATGCACCTGGAATAAACATGCTTAGGACAAGGATTGCAAATAAAATGGCGAGGGATCATAATATGCCTGAAATTTCATGACTTTGTGTTTCCGACTTTTGTAATTTTGTTTTTAAGTATTCACTTATCAAATCCAATGTGATGAAGTTGAACAATGAACTATATTACTTCATTATTATGATGTTATGTATGAAAGGGTCTACGTAGAGATCTATGAAGTATTCTTCATTTAGGTAGCTCTTATGGTGGGATTTTTACTTATGAAATTTTGTTCAAAGTATGCAAATGATCATGTTCAAAATGTTTGTCTTCACCAACTATGAACAAAATTAAATTGATGAGCATTTCATTAGAGTTATAATGCAATACCACGTTTACACTTTATTGAAAAAAAAAAAAGGCACGTGAGAACAATTTGGAACAAAGTTTATTTATAAAATTTTCTTCAGAGTATGCACTTATAACTATGTTCAGAATGTTTGACTTTACTCACCATGAACAAAATTAAATTGATGAACATTTTATGATAATGAGAATTCAAAGTCAAGTTTACACTTTATTTTAAAAAAAAAAAACAAACTGGAAAATTTTGGTACGAACTTAAAATATTTATTCCGTTCAAAGCAAATATGATCAAGTTTAGAATGTTTGTTTTCACTTAATATGAACAAAATTAAATTGATAAGCATTTCATGAGGATGATAATTCAATACCAAGTTCACATTTTATTAAAAAAAAACTATTTGAAAAAAATTGGAACAGAAATTTTGTACATAACCAAACGTGTTTCTGTTCTTTTTCTATTCCAGAAACAGAATTTTTTTACAGTTACCAAACGTGTTTCTGTTCTTTTTCTATTCCAGAAACAGAAATTTTATACAGTTACCAAACGCGTTTTTTTGTTCAGAAATTGTTCCCAGGAACAGAAACACTTTTTTCTATTTCTGTTTCCTGGAACAATTTTTAAACAGAAACGCAAACAAACGCGCCCTAAGTCTCAAATTTAAGTTTGCAAAGGAAACTTGATCCATGCAAGTTTCGAGACAAGGGGTTTCCTACATTATATTGTTACAAACTAAAGCAAACAAGACCAAAGCCGAAAAGCCCCAAAAAGAAAACTAAGGAAAAGGAGGATTAGCACATGTTACACATGATGAGACATCAAAAGTTGTTCTCTAACACAACCTCCGGGCCACAACAACAATATAACCATGCTCAAGACAATACTTCAGGAGCGCGTCTAGCTCATGCTCACTTATACACCTGTCTCCGTTCTCATCGGCATGGAGCAACGCAAGAATGGCCCGCCACCCAGCCGCCGGCACCCCAAGCCTCTGGAAGACATTCTTGAGCTCAGACCAACTGAGCCGGCCATCTCCGTTGGCATCACAACGCCGGAAGAACTCTTTCAGATTCGCAATGGAGTCAACCAAAGGAGGATTTCTCCTCCTAGGCAAGCGCAACACTGGACGACCCATATCCCTGAGCTTTCTTTCCTTTTTCTTTTTGGTATCGTTTGGCTCTGGGTTTTTGGAAAGACGTGTTCTGAGATGAGTATAGGGGACCTTGCTAACGAGGACTTAAACGAAAATTAGGAGGCATATATCGGCGGGAGACGTGTCCTCTGGGCGTCCTACTACAGTACCTATTGCCTAACCAGATAGATATATGCTCTTACACGTTTTTACTGTTCTTTTCATCAATAAAAGTAAGAAACAAAAAAATGTTCTGTAAATAAGATTATCAGCGGTAAAGCTGCGCGCTGTTGTGGGAAATAGATAATGTCAAGTTGACCTGATTCACAAGTGCCAAGTAATGAGAAAAATAATTGTGAAGATAAGGCTGAAGAGGCAAAGTGTTAAGATCACTTTTTCTTTTTGCCGCGGAAAAAGGTCCCTAGCGAGAGAACTTTGAAGATTTGCATATGTTCTCTTCTTTGTTTCGTTGACTATCATAGACATTAGCGGAGAAAAACATCAATATTTTATGAAGGCAAAAAGATATTTCATGTAAGAGATAAATTAATAAAATGAGAAAAGACACATATTTATATCAGAACAAAAGCTTTAAATGGAATTTGAATTAAATGTAATATGAAAAAGATAAATCTATATTATATGGAACGCCAACTGATGCAATGTCATCTATAAAATTGTAATTGGGCTATGACAAAGGTACTAGACGGGGCATTTTTCAAAAGATCAATACCACATGGATACATTTGTAATAAATTTATTTTAAATTAAATTTTTAATCATTAAAAAGTCTAAACTAGTACACATGTAACAAATTTTCACCAAATGACTATGAAAAACCTAAAACTTGTACACTTGTGTTAAATCTATTACAAATTAATTTTCTGACCTCCAAAAATCCCAAAATGGTACATTTGTGACAAATGTGCTATCCGTTAAATTGGATTAATACCACAAAAATTATAGAATTAGTATAACTATAACAAACGGAGAGTAAAATTCTAAACTAGTACACCAATCAACTGTCACTTGTCATCCAACTTAATATTTGACATTAAAATTTAACGGAAACTAACATAGAGTAAATTTGTCGTAAGTGTACTAATTTGGGATAAATTTGTCAAAAATATGGTTTCTTATGGACAAAAATTAATTTGAGGTAAATTTATCCTAGGTGTAACAATTTATATGTTTTTCATGGTATTAACTATTTTTCAAAACATCTCAAACAAACATGTCGTGCATACTTGCCTTCATCTTTCCATCAAAATTAAGAATAAGGTTAACTATTGAAAAATTGTCCAAAAAATCCAAAACATATTAGTCAAAGACCAATTCAGTTCTAAATCTTGCAATTGTGCCAATTTAGTCATAAATATTTGAACTATTTGCCAATCAAGTCATAAACCTTTCAATTGTGTCAATCTAGTCCCAATTTTTTTGATTTATCAACTTAGTACTAAATCTTTTGATGATTTGTAAATTTAGATTTTTTGACCAATTTTACTTGAAAATCACTAATGCGGACGCTGGTTGTTCGATATGGCACAACTCGTGGACAATTTTTTAAAATTTTTTGAATATTTATTATTTTTTAATTTTTTAATTTTATTTTTGTTTTATTTCTTCTTCTTTTTTTTCCCTTCTTCCTCCACCAAAGGCTAGGCCGCTTTTGGGCCAAAAGCAAGGCTTGGCAACTGGCAAAAAAGAAATAAAAAGAAAAAAGTCAAGAAATTTTTAAAATAGTCTACGTTAAAATAGGCTATCCTACGCACCACTCGTGACACGTAGAATGACTAATGCTGACTAGACCACTACATCTTAGATTTTGAGTCAAAATTGGCCATAAGAAAAATTGCCATAATGTTTAGAGCTAATTTTTTTCACCGTATAATATTTTTTTCAAGAAATAATAAATTAGCGCAATCTTAAGCACATAAGTAGTCTTTAAATATGAAATATTCAAAGAATATAATTTGAATAAGAAGATATCATAAGATAGCGAATAAATTGAGCATAATTATATATGGAAAGATAATTGCAGCTCAATAACTAGTACAAATACATATGCATATTTATATTCTCTCCCCATTTTTTCATAATCAAAAAGTGATAACAATGGAAAAAGTATCACATAAAGAATATAAAGCGATAACAAATATATCTTGCATGAAACACAATTTTCAAAAAATCAGCTTTTACAAAGTAAGTCAAATATCAAAAATATGTAATATAGCTCATTTCACTCATATATATATCAGTAAATATCCAATAAAAATCACGGATGTATTATAAAATTCACTTACCATTTTTATCATATAATAAAACGATAATGTAAATAAGAGATTAATGACAAAAAATAATAAAAGATACATTGACCAGATTTTTTAGAACTTGACAAGTTCTAAAACATTTACCATTTTCTTCCTTCCATAATAATCAAGATCATGATCACTTCAAAAAGATTTTTCCATAATTGATCAATGCTTCACCTCAATTTGTTGCCATTTTGAGGTGATCATGATTCTTTCCCTTTCTTTTGGATTTACTTCCTCCCTTGTCAATAGGACAATATTTGCGAATAGCACTAATTGCGACTTGTGCACGTTGAACATAATATTTTTCTATTATTTATTTTGTAGTGACAACATCCGCAATGATCGTTTGGTTTTTCAAATTTGAGGCAGAAATTTGTTTTCTTCAATCAAGCTCGTCTCAAATTTAATCTGCATAAACTCAACAAACTTTTTGCACAAATACGCTGTTAAAATATTCACATGATAGATAATGCCCTTTCTTCAAATAAATAAATCGAATAGCATAAATTATTTAAATTTAGAACTACTCAACCTTTTGTACGACACATTAGGAACTTGCTCAATAATTTGTGAGACCTTTACATAAGGAAGAGAATTTTTTAGCCTCCAAAAAATAGTATAGAATCTACACAATTTTCAAAATCGAGCTTTCCAAAAACCATATAAAAGATTCTTTTGCCACCTAAGATATATGTTTGAAATATACCATTGATTAAAAATAATAATTGCCAATTTTTGCATGAGATATATTTTTTATTGCACCAAAATTTGCTTAGATTCGCAATCATTCTTCCCTTATAGAATTTCCTGCAATGAACTCATTTCCTTTTTGGTATTCATGAATTTGGATCATTCATTGACGTTAGAGAAAAATATAAAATCTCCGTAGATAATCAAATATTCTTTCTTAATTCATCATAACATATTATTTAAGGAAAGAACATTATGCACAATAATATATTGAAAAAGAAATTCTCACTTAATCAAAGCACTATAAAATCAGAGAGAATAAAATCCTTGAATATCTAAGAAAGAATATTTTGCATAATAAATTAATATCATGTAAAACAAATTTTCACTTTGCAAAATATGACCAAATCATAAAATCAAACCAAATAAACTCAATTGTCTCTAAGCAAAATATCAAATCAATCACATGTACTAGGTCAAATCCAACTCATGAATAAATAAATAAATAATCACATAATTCTTCATTCAAGAGAAAATGCTAGTACAAACACCTAGAAGGGGTGAATAGGTATTCAAAAAAAATCTTGACAAATAAATGCAGAATAAAACAAGTTGTGAGCAAAGTTTGAATAAGGATCAGAATTTGACAAATGAGCCACTAGACTTCTGGTAGATGTTCAGAATATGTTATGCAATGGAACAGATTTTTGAAATAACCTATAAATATGCAACAAACTTAAATAATATGAGTTAAGAAAAGAAAAGATCGCACACAAAATTTATACATTGTTCAATTGGGTGTCATAACTTTTTAATGGATTGTTTGAGCACAATGACTTCTATTAAATGTTCACTTAATATTTCTAACACCTGTGATGAACGTGTTCTTTAAAATTTACAGCACTCAAGCGATTTGTTGAAAAGTTATGGCATTTAATTGAATGTTATGCAAAAGTTATGTCATTTAAATGGTTGATTGAAAAGTTATGGTACACAAATGATTGATTGAAAAATAATGACACCCAAATTAGTGATGCACAAAAGTTAAAGTAGTGTCTTTTCCTCATTTGGAGGTTGTTGCGAGGACTTGGTTACTTTCCAAGCAGAGAGAGATTCTCTTGTCAGCGCCAAATTGTTAATTATATAATCCTTCCCCTTTGGTAAGGTAGGTCCAAAATCTTGCTAGGGCTAGTTCTCTTATATGGCCAGAATTTGAAGTATCTGAAGTACTCAATGCGTGTGTATAATATATACAATTGGAGAACAGGTTCTCATAATGATTAGCTCCTCCCTAGGGTGGGTACCTACCCTAGACTCAGATAATCTATGAGCCTAGAGTATAGAAAGGAGCAACAAAATGTCTAATCTTTCATGTTATGTGTTTACTCAAAGCTAAAGAAGAAGTTTTTCCACCTTTATGATCTAATTATCAATTTTAGCCGAGTAAATTGGACATGAAACTGTTAAGGTTAAACCCTTATTCACTGTGTAAAAGGTCCTCTTTTCAGCATCTTTGCTTGTTAGATTATTCATTGCAAGTGCGACTTGTTCAATACGAACGAGAATTTCTTCAAAATGTCTCGCTTCTTCGCTTGATTTTTCAGGTCTAGATTCTTCCTTGACTTTTCAAGTGGCACATCGCTTTCAGTCTGAAAGCTTTATACATGCGTTCGTGTATCACGTGGTGTTTCTTCCTCATCGATTGGAAGATTCCTATCTGATTCTTTGTGCTTAAAAGTTTTGTGCTTGAAAGGCACTCATGGGGAGAAACGAATCAAACCCCATATGATAGAGTAATTTGTCATAAAATAAAAAGCTTATGAACTCCAATGATTAGATACTATATTATATTGCTGATGTTAAAATTATGTCTTGAATTTGAACTCAAATAAAAAATCTTATTTTTGGAAATTAATAATAAAGAAAAAAATGGAAATCGACTGCACAAGGAAAATATACGAGAATCGTGATGAAGAAGCGGAGGTTTTTTACTGTGCGTTGGAGCGTGTGGCTGAAATTGGAAGGTCCACTAAGGACTTTGAATTTGACCGTGACTTGGTCAACATGGGTTCTCATGCATAAATATATCTTTCAAGCTGAATTGCAGTTTCTAGGAAGCGCCGCCTGTACGTGAGTGCTTGGAGGAAAGCCATTGTTGATGGGCGCGGATAGCGGGTTTTCTTCTTGAGTTTCGTTCATTTAATGACACCAGAAGTTTTTAGCATTCAAGCCAAATTAAATTCTTTTGGTAAGAATTTGAATATAATTTTTTCATGAGGTTGAGAGATTATTTAATGAAGAATTATGGGCTAATATTAGGTATAATTGTAGCCTGGAAAATATTTAGGGTGTTTGAATAATTCAAGTATAGTCGTAATCTCCGTTATATTGCTTGATATATATTGCAATTTGTTGTTGTTCTCCCTCTAGACATATGTTTGTACTATCAAATCATGTATATCTGATATTCAATTTATTTATTTTTTATTTCGTTTATTTTATTATTCGATTGCTTGCTTTTCGCAATAGCTGCTATATAAAATACTTTTTGGTTTGAAATAAGTTGATCATAAATGATATTCAGTTTACTTAAATTGCAAGGGATTGATTGCAAAAATCCCATGTCCAGGTCACAAGTGAATCTGTGAAGTTGATAAAAGTCAAATTGCGAATCCCCTCGTTAAATCAAAGCTTCCAACATAGGGAATAATAGAACTGTTGAACACCCAAAAACAAAACAAAATATGCCTGTACCAAGTCAAATGTCGATTTGTCCATGGAAAAGCCATCAGGTGTGACTTTGGGGTTGATCAACCAGAGTAAGAAATAAACTAATCCAGGCAAATTCTAAGGAATAATAATGTAATCTTTATTAAAAATTTCCAGTTGTATTAGATGGCGAAGCATGAAATCTGGGACATTGAAGGGTGAAGATGTAGTATACCCATATGCTAACTCTATCTCCTGTTCCCATTTCATCGACCTTTACATTCAAAATAACCAATCTAAGAAAACCCTAGTAGATATCCGCCCCTCCTTCTCCCTCTCTCTCTCTCTCCCCTCCACCAAGCTTAGCCCCTTCGCCCCCATCGTCATCGCGTCTTCACGTGCACCGTGTCTCCACCGGACGGCCAACCACCTTCGTACAACTAACTACTCTTTAACTGTTTTTACAATCAAGTTGTCAATCCTACTTGATCTATGAATCAAACTCTATAAACAAATGGTTTATGATATTTTAATACTCATTTTACGTGAAAGCCGAATCAAGAACTACACGTAAAATTTGATTTATAGAGGGCTGCACACATAAATTAAATTGGATTAGAAACTGCATCTAATCCTATATTAAAAGGATCGATCTAAAAACTAAAATTAATAATTGGAGGAAAACCCAGACATTCGTGCAAATTCCATAGAAAAGTTATGTACAGTGCTATTAAATTTATCATGGTAAGTGCTAGGGCAATGATTATCTTTTTCTTTCTTTGTAGGCTTCTTGGGAAGGGTAACGTCAAGATAACAGTCCAGTTTTATTCTGATGGATACATAAAATCGGAGATTAACAACTGATTCGACATTGTGGGGCCAAAAGAAAAAATTAGAGGCGAAAAATTTTCCCAAATTTTCAAGTTTATCTTATAATACCGTCTTCTTTGACTAAGTCACTGACATCTACCCCATGCCTTCCTATTATCGTCTTGGCCGCTTAACCAAGAAGACGAGACATTGTTGTTGTTTTCTTTATGGATGGAATCAATTGCTAACAGAAATAAAAAAGTTCTTTTGGAAGTGAGGCAACAGAAGTATCCCCGACCAGGTTCAAGTAACTTGATCTAATTCGATGTAATCGCATAACGTTGAATAAATCTCACTTGAGGTCACTATCTGTATTCTAGGGCATTTTGTAATGGAGTCACAAAACTTTGATCTCACTCTCTCAATCATATAACTTCCATTTTTTTTAGTTGTAGTTAATGAATTTTGAGTGAAGTCCTTCCATGTCTTGAAATCATATGAAGCTGTATAGAACTTCAGGGTGCATCGAATCGTCAGTTTACACATCAGGGTTCAATTTTGCGCAGCTTCTTATGATGGAAAGCTTAATATGATCTATAGAGACTTGCTTACTCCACAACACATAAGAAAGCTGCAAAAATCTTGAAACGGAAGGGATCATCACTGACGACACGTATAACCAATACATGTCCATGCAAATTGAGGCCAACTAAAAAGAGCCAGCTCTCTGACCAAAAGAGAGAGAGAGAGAGAGAGAGAGAGAGAGAGAGAGAGAGAGAGAACTAGCCCTGCTTCTTGGGTAGGATAACCACATAATCATGTTTCACGGCGAATTCAAGAAGTTTGTCGAGTTCATGCTCGCTGATGCACCCGTCTCCGTTCTCATCCGCAAGGAGTAGTGCTTGAAGTGCCCGCAATGCAGGAGCCATTGAGCCGAGCTTCTCGAAGACGTTCTTGAGCTCGGCACGGTTGAGCCGGCCATCACCATTGGCGTCGAAGCTCCTGAAGAAATCTTTCAGCTCCGTGACAGTGCCTGCCAATATGCTCTTCTTCTTCATCCATGACATAAATGCCGGACGACCCATTATTATTATGTGAGTGAGGTTGTGAAGTAATGGCCTGTGGTGGTGCACACTAAAGAGACTAGGCTTATATATAATTCACCTGATGTATTTCTCTTAATTAAATAAAGCTACTTGCCTAACTTCTTGCTTTAGCTTTTTCTTTTACTTGAGAATATAGGAGTGCAAACGCAGAGATCCAGCCATCTGTAAGGGCATAAAGCACCTTACAAGCCCCAAAAGTTGATTAAGTTTCGGCTTTTGACCTGTTGATGTGGTTTTAACTCAGAGAATTTGGCATGTAGTCAGTAGAATTTAAATAGGTGACCTCTAATTCTTAAAGCTTGAAAGTCCCCTGGCGGCCAACCAACTACAACAATCTTAAAGAGTTTTGCTTAATTTTTAGTTAAAAGTTGATGGTCAAGAGGGCCCATGATAGTGTCGGAATACCTTAAAAGAAGGCCGCTGATAGTGTCGGAATTCCTTACGAGCCACCCCTTCTAGGTAGACCACACCCTTTTGGCTCTTGGGATGGCTACGACTGTTTTTTGGGAGATTCTTTAACGATAAGTATCAATTATGTGCTCCGAGGAAAAGCATTTAATGTATCATTCATATGTCATGTTACTTATCGATGGTGTATCATACATCCATTCAAATATTCTTGCTAAACATGAGTTTCTGAATATAAATTCAGAATGTCAACACGCGACTAAGATTGATGACACCGCATCGATAGGTCTGATGATGTCACCATACTATTATAATCTTTCCTTGATCCTTATTATTTCATCATTTAGTTGCAATAGTTCTCCAATGCTTAACCTAATTCGTACTAGGAACTCCTCATATAAGTAAAAAGGTCACTTTTATTCAAACTAGACATAAACTTGGTCTTTACCATATTCTTTTGCTAATTTCTATTTTGAGTAACCATAGAGGAAGTGCATATGATCAATTTTTAGATGTTTTTGCAAGGCGTGAGTTGAAAAGAGAACTTCTCATCCGACGACAGGTATTAACTTATACATCTAAATATTTTACAGCTTAATGAATATATTGTAAGAGTTTTCTTGATGTGGACTAAATTAATTGATATTGTAATTTACTGTTTTTATGGTCACCATAAAACATGGTTGGTCTAAGGTGAGATAGAATGTTTCTTAATTAGTCTAATATGGGCTAGCTAGTGTGGGTCAAGTTGAGCCTGGCCCATAATGAGGGGGACTGGCTGGAAACTCTATAAATAGTGCTCAAGTCTCTCCTCTAACCCTAATTCTCACATGTATCCTCACCTAAGGGGCATTTACCTAACGCTACACGTGAGGGGAACGCCGCATTGAGCCAGTGATACGGAGGGTAATAGAGGAGAATGACTTGATGTGTGAATCCCCTTGATATGTGGTAATCCCTTTTCTGCTTCCACTTTATGTTTGATGGATCTCAAAACATGTGCGTTAATATTTCTACTTAATTATGCATGTTCTTGTTCTGGTTATGGAGATCTTGGGGTTGCACAATTTGCGTTCAACATGTGGTATCATAGCCTTCATAACCCTAGAACTCGAACGCATAGTGATTTTGCCATAATTTGTGATTTTCGTGATTTTTTGTTCAATAAAAATAAAATTAAATCATAAATTCGGATTGGACTCGATGAGACGAGCAAGACAGTCGACGGCGCGTCACCGGAGGAGGCTGCACGTGCCCCCACGCGCAACCACACGCCGCCTAGGCGTCGAACGCGCGCCGCGCGTGAGCTCCATGCGCCGCCAACTCAGGCGGCGCGTGTGGGCACTTGCAGCCTCCAATCGGCGTGTGTATGGTGGCATTAGGTTCAAATGATCATCCTCTACGTCCTGGTGTATTTATTTTACATGTTTGATAATTTTATGGATGTGAAAATACATATGGAACCCTATATACATGTATTTTTAGTGTATTTTTGCGTATTTTTCTTATATTTTCTGTGATTTTAGAAATATAAGTATTGGGTTACAGGTATGTTATCACATAAACATTATAATAGTGTGATTCATCAATGAAAATTAAACTTTATTATAAACTGAAGCATTGATTATAAAATTTTTTTGTTTAAGCATACTTCTTTACGCATTGGTAATCTTTGAATGATGGATGTCTTAAGAACTCGTGACCAAACTGATTATACTGATTAACATATCTGTTGAATGTGGGTAATGCATGTCAATTAAGTTACTGCAGATTGTACATGAACTCATATGGTCACTTGTTAATGTCTATCAAGTTGAATATTTTTATGGTTAAGGAATATGACAACATTTACATAGAGCAATAGTATCTATTGTTAAATTTTAGATATTTGGTTCTCTGGTTTGACTCAATTAATAGGCCACTAGTTGATTACAATGATAATTTGTTACTTAAAAATTGGCTAATAAATCAGTTGTTGGCCTTGGAGTTATTTTTGTCTTTATGAACTCATGAGTGATAATGGATCAGCTATCAAGCTTGTCAATTTGGTGTACCCTGTATTTCTATTGATGTTAATCTATGAGAGATATTTTAGATCAGCATTCTTTTAATGTTATTCTAGTAGTTAGTAATTGGGATGCACAAGAGATGCTTACTTCTATGTTATGAGAAGTGTTATTGTCATCGGTGATCTCATTAGGAATCTATCTTTCAGGTTCACTATATATATATAAAGATTTTATTAATTAATAAAATAATGTAATTAGCATGATATGTGATTTTGGTGATATGCTGCCTCTATCACTAAAGTTAAAATTACATGTATATGGTGTATGTGAGAAGTAAAGTTTATATTTCTGGTATGAGAGAATTTCAATGATTCAATTGAGTAGTGACCGTCAAAGTGACATGCTTGATTGGATTTGAGAAATTTTGGTCTCGTATGATGATTGGGATATCTCATTTTCAATGATTTGCAAAGATTGTGTTTAAGACCTAATGACATATACATCTCGTATATGGTTAAAAGGTTGTTTCCGAAAGTTTTTTATTTAAGGAAAATGACCAAGATAAAGAATTAAACAATTACAATTAGTGTTAAAAGGTTGTCAAGTTTAACAGTGGCCGTGAGTATTTTGGCAAGTATGACAATGTGAAATAGCTTAAGGGTCATTTGTCAAATACTCAGTAGATTCTGAGGTGGTAATTTAATTACTATACCTGAAAATCCTGATAAAAATATTTGGCCGAAAGGCATAAATGCACCATATTGAACATGGTGATGAGTATGATTAATAAGATTAATTTATCTGGTCTTTTGTGAGCTGATATTTTGAAAGTAACATTTTCATATACAAAAATAATTTTATAAACTTCTTTTGAGTTATAGACTGGACATAAATTACTCGAATCATATGAAATTTAGAGGTGTCATGCAAAAGTGAGGTTATCTAATCCAATATTAAGTGTGTTGGAATTCAGATCTACTCGGAATTATTTTATATCTTATCTAGATTGTTAAAAGGGTATTGATTTTATGACCCTAAAAAAAAGGTGCAAGAATTATGAAATCACATACTCTAAAATTTCTAAAGATTGACGTAATTGTAGAGGATAGCTACTCTCAGACTATTAAAGATAATAGTATGATAGAGGTTACTATGTTTTTGTCTTTACATATACAGACAATTATGAAATCTCCTGTACCATAAATTAAATTTGTTGAGGTTCGAGGTACTATTCTTGATATACTTTATAATGAAATTTCTTAAACCTCTCAAGTGTAGAATGAAGTGGTTGCAGCTTTATTAAGGAAATTTGTTAGAGAAAGATTATTAGTTATATCATCAGACTATATAGTCTATTTGTGAGAGTATGATTACAATATCCACTATATGGTTGATGTAATGGCATATTTATAAATGTCGTTTCTTATTCTTAATCAAGTATGTGATTAGATGCCATAACAGACGATATACAATCTATGAAATATCATAGTGTTTGGAAACTAACTTACTTGCCTAAAGATCATAAGTTCATTAATTGCAAATTGGCGTATAAAACTAAAAGAATTTCAAAAAAAGATTATGGAATTTAAAGCCAAATTGGTAATTAAAGTTTTCACTCTGAAAGAGGGGTGGATTATTTATAGTAAAGAAATAATTATTTCTTTGAATATTCTTTCAGAGTGAACGTGGCATTAATAATTTATTTTGATATGGAGTTATGCCAAATAGATACAAAATCTATATAGTGCAACTAGATGATTTTGCAGTAGATGTTTCAAGTAAACTTATATATAGACTAAAAAGTTTTATTTATAGTTTTAAGCAAGTTTCTAGAAAAATATTATTAAAGTTTCATAGTGTTATTATTTTGTTCAATTGGGAACAAAGTAATTCAATATACTGCAAGATCAGTGGGAGAAAATTTATTTTTTCTCATATTCTATGTACATGATATTTTGCTTACAAGTTGTGACCTTGAGATATCTTATATCATTTGTACTAAGGTCTGTAAGGATTGTTTTTGCTATATTATATTAGAATTTCTCGGAAGACATTTGCTGATTGTATATTAGAAATATTCAATATACATTATTACAAGTTAGGAATTGCTCCTGTTGGAATTGCTCCTATTGTTAAGGATGATGGACTGAATCTATCACATTGTCCTTATTTAGATATTGAGAAAATCTAATTAAATAGTGTACCTTGTGTCAGTGGACTTAAAAGTATAATGTATGCTTGAATTTGCATTAGACTAAATATCGTCTATGTGATGGGACTTTTAAGAAGATATCAGTCAAATCCAGGACACGATCACTAGGTTGCTGCTAAGAAGATTTTAAGGTACTTAAATAATACAAGAGATTATATGCTAATTTACAGTCATGTTTAATTCTTGCAACTAGTAGGGTATTTTAGATGTAAACTTTGTTGGCTGATAGGATGACATAAAATCAATAACGAAATACATATTTATGTTAGCAAGAAGTGCAGTAAATAAAGTCCTATGTTATCTTCTACTATGTAAGCAGTGTTGGTAACATTCTTTTAGGCTATTACTTGAGCTATTACTTGGGCTATTAGGTTCCATAACCTCATGACGGAGTTAATCATTTTAATTTTATGGATGGACCCATACGGTTGCATTGAGATAACAAATTTGTAGTATTATTTATTTATTATAGAGGTCTTAAGGGGTATAAATATATGGTGGTCAAAATTTTTGACCAAAAGCAAACGGTACAGAAATGTGACATTTTAATATAACATATTTTCATAGATGATGTGATTGCAGATCCACTAACTAAAGGCCTATGCCCGTGTGTATTTGAGCGATATGTCGTTAGCATGAGCCTAGGAGCATCATGAGATGCTGTTATTTAGTGGGAGCTATTTTGGCTTTACTCTAATAAAAGTTTCATCTGTGTTCGTTACACTTTGTAACGGTTCGATATGTATCAACTTTTGCATTCAATAAAATATTTTTGAATGTGTTATTATGTCAAATATATATTGATAAAGTCTCAAGGGATTGTATAAACCTTGAGTAAATGCTAAAGGCATCCGGCATCCGGGCATCCTGTTATTAGCCTTGTGCATATGTTTTGTGATACATAAAGAAATGTTAACCATAAGGATAAGAAATATTTGGGTTCATTGGAACCATAAAGCATTCTCTAGTAGCACGAGTTTTTGTGACACCTAAGGTAAGAGAATGATGACTGACAAATGGGATCTTTCTATGAGAGATATTATTCATTTGTCACACTACCATATTGAATCCATATCAATAAAGTTGAGAACATTTGTGACCATGGAAGGCTATGTGTATATACATGCAGTTACCACCATGATTCGGTGTTTAAGACTTTATGGGATATGATTGACTATTAATAATTATCTTTGGACCAAATGTGCACACATACAATATAATTTCAATTAATATAGTCCAAGTAAGAGAATGTAAGAGTTTTCTTGATGTTAACTAAATTAATTGATATTGTAATTTACTATTTTTACGATCACCGTAAAATATGGTTGGTCTAAGATGAGATAAAAGATTTCTTAATTAGTTTAATATGGGCTAGCTAGTGTGGGTTGAGTTGAGCCTAGCTCGTAATAAGAAGGACTTGTTGGAAATTCTATAAATAGTGCTCAAGTCTATCCTCTAACTCTAATTCTCACATGTATCCTCACCTAAGGGACGTTTACTTAACGCTACACATGAGGGGGCCGCCTCATTGAGCTAGTTATACGGAGGATAATAGAAGAGGAGGACTTGATGTGTGAATCCCCTTGATATGTGGGTAATCCATTTTTTGCTTCCGCTTTATGTTTGGTGGATCCCAAAACAGATGCGTTAATCTTTCTACTCAATTATCCATGTTCTTGTTCTGGTTATGGAGATATTGGGATTGCGCAAGATTAGCTGTCAAACTTGTCAATTTGGTGTACCATGTATTACTATTGATGTTAATTTGTGAGAGATATTTTAAATATATGACTCGATGAGATTGAGCAAAACGGTCGGTGGCACATCGCCGGAGGAGGCCGCACGGGCCCCCATGCACGGCCACGCTCCATGCACTCAAGCGGCGTGTGTGGGCGCGTGGAGCCTCCAATCGGCGTGTGGATGGTGGCGTTAGGTTTGTATGATCATCCTCTACGTCCTGGTGTATTTATTTTACATGTTTGATAATTTTTATTGATGAATCATACCATTATAATGTTTATGGGGCTAATTCCATAAAAAATAGCACGAGCTTTAGGTATTGTCCCAAATCTAGCCCGAACTTTATTTTGTCTAAAAAAAAAACACGAACTTTAGGTGTTATCCCAAATCTTGCCCGAAATTTATTTTATCTAAAAAAAAAGCACAAATTTTCACTTGTGTCTCAAATCTGGCCATCCGTTAACCCTCATTCCATAGTCATCCGGCATGGTATTTCCACATCAATAATAATATCCAACACATCAAAACAATGCCGCATTCGAGTGTTTGGAAGAAGTGTTAAATTTAAGTTTGCCTTCCAATGAGGTGAACTTTATAGATGATTCTCATGAGAAAAATAATTCAATAGCTTCAGTTCCAAGGGACGAGGCACATAGCTAGGGCCATTAGATCAATTAACAATTGGCAAACTGTTTGCAATGTCAGAAGTTGAGTTGAAAGCAAAAGATTACATTGCCTTAAAGTGAGATATTAAAAGTGTGTGCATCTTGTAGTTAAATAGAGATGTGAAGCCTATTTGTAATAGAATTACTTTATTTTGTCTCAAATAAAATTTGGGCAAGATTTATGACAACATTTAAAGTTCATGCTTTTTTTGAGACAAAATAAAGTTCATGCCAGATTTGGGACAACCCCTAAAGTTTGTGTTTTTTTTTTTAAGACAAAATAAAGTTCAAGCTAGATTTTGAACAACACCTAAAATTCGTGCTTTTTAATGGAATTGGCCCAATGTTTATGTGATAATATATCTATAACCTAACACTTATATTTCCAAAATCACAAAAAATATAAGAAAAATACGCAAAAATACACTAAAAATACACGTATATAGGGTTCCGTAATGAGGGAGATTGGCTGGAAACTCTATAAATAGTGTTCAAGTCTCTCCTCTAACCCTAATTCTCACATGTATCCTCACCTAAGGGGCGTTTACCTAATGCTACATATGAGGGGGACCGCCTCATTGAGCCAGTGATACGGAGTGTAATAGAGGAGAAGAACTTGATGCGTGGATCCCTTTGATATGTGGGTAATCTCTTTTCTGCTTCCGCTTTATGTTCAATGGATCCCAAAACAGGTGCGTTAATCTTTCTACTCAATTATGCATGTTCTTGTTCTAGTTATGAAAATCTTGGGATTGCACAATTTGCATTCAACATATATATTTTAAGCAATGTGGGTTTTAGAAAAGTATATATTGATGAGCTCAATCTCCAACTCCTTTTGATCTCGTGTTATGTACCATTTGGCTTCTTCTTGAATCGTGCTAACTAGGGTCAACTCCATTGGTGGTGACCAACTTGGTGCCTTGTAGTAAGCTCTACATTGGAGGCTCTTGATGGCTATATCTAATGATAAACTTGACGATAAGAGAATGAATGCTGAATTCGACATTGAGATCTAAGGTGTTGTATAGTTATGGTCCAAGACTTCGATTAGGTTGTCACTGTTAAATATTTAAATACTAAACTATATTTTCATCTAACACTTTAAATTTTTAGAATACTAAATAATGGTCCCGAAAAACCTTACTAGATATTAAAGCAGAAGATCCTAAGTTCAAATTTTCCAGAATCCCTTATGTGCCTCCCAATCATATATTTCCATGTTGTAGTCTTATGCTAAAATCTAGCAGGTCAAAGTATAACATACATGTAAGGAAGAGTGTTAAAGTAATTAAATATTATAGGTTACGGTAGTGACAGTTTTGCAAAGCCAGTGGTGGTGTCACTGAGATAGTGATATCAATGGTGCAGCGTGCACCAATCTGATGGTCTAGATTTAATTTAGGATATGTACTGAATTCATGGGAAACTTACTTAAAAAAGACAGGACATTTGGTGGGTTAGAATTGTGATTTATGAGAACGCTTGTTTTTGTCAACAAGGGGATGATAGGAAAACTACACCAATAGTCGCCATGTCATTAGTTAGAAGCCCTACTTGGCTACCTAACAGGAGCTTAGCCATTAGTCACTCAAAAATCTAAAAGATTATTTACACATACATGGGTTAGACTGTCATAACATATTAAATATAAAGAAAATTTACATTTTTTCAAGTTATCGTTCAAACTTTTTTCTTGAGAAAGAGATCCTCTAATGAAAGATGTAATTCTGCATCCTAGATTTATCCCCTTTAAATGGGCAGAGCCCATAAATTTTGAAGGGATTGAATTCATCTTCGTCATCCCATTGAACCAAATTTGGCCAAAACACCCTTATTCCTCAGAAAAAGTTGCAGATAGAGGTGAGTGGCTCTAAGTTTCATCCAAGTTCCTCTTGGAATTTAGAACTTGAGCGGCTCTAAGTTTTATTGAGGTTCCTCTTGGAATTTAGAAATTACCCATAGGAATTAGTTCTTCATTTTTTGGATCTTGGAACCTATCCTATATGCCTTAGAACCCGCCCTGTGATAGGTTCTAGGGTCCCTATGAACTAGCCAATTTCATTTTTTTTTTTGTTTCATTTTAATTTAAGCGAAACAAAAGTGAACATAACAACAAAATTGAAAATTTCTCATTTGCCAATAGCAATTATTTACAAAAGATGAACACATAAAATAGAATAAATAATAAAAAGTTCAAAACACATAACATAAAACCTAAACTATAGATATTTTATGTGACTAGACACACATAGTAGTGACAAATGGTATAATCAACCCATCAAAAGTGAGATACATACACATAATGCACCAAGTAGAATAAGATTCATGGCATGCCATATCATAGTAATTAATTGGTTACATCATATCATCACTCTCACGTGATGCGTCTATCATAGTAAATAAGTTTTTCTTCCAATGACTCATTATTGGATCGGTCTTTCACAATAACTCACCAATCCTTACCCATATCTGGTGATACTAACTTGACACATAGAATTTCCTACTTAGATTTTGTCTGGACTAGACAGGCATTTGAATTTTACTGTCATCATATTTTTAACCTTTGTGTACCAGAAAGAAAGTGTATATTGTCAATGACAAATTGGATATGTAAGAGGAGTGAAAAATAATTTTTTCCACCAAATATCTTCTATTACTATCCTTTAAAAGAGAGATTTCCCCTTTCATTGTCACTTGAATATATAGAAGGGCTTTGTTATCATAACAATCTTTGGGCTTTTGTGAAAAAAACAGCTTATTGAGAACTACAAATTCTTGAAAGAGTGAACCTCATAACAATTTATAATTATTCGTTATTTGGTTTTTTATGGTCCATAATAGACTGTTAGTCTCATAGAAGATTAAAAACTGTCACCCAATTATTTCTCTATATAGAAGAAAGTTGCATAATTTGAAGGCTAAAATTGTGTAACCCTTGAGTTTAAACTCCCACTATCTTTTGAACTTAAAAGAAAACAATCCACTAATGAAACAAATAAAATTGCTTGGGAAAAGTACCAAAAAAAATGTCCTAATTTTATTGCATAGGTACCAATTTAATTATAAACTTTTCAATTGGACCGATTTAGTTTTAAACATTTTCACATTGGTACCAATTCAGTCCATCCTACCAATTTAGGTAAAAATCAGTGATGTGGACATTGGCGATCCTACATGGCTTTGTCAGTGCTAATGTGGACAATTTAAAATATTTTTTTACTAATATTTTGATTTTTTTTAATTTTTAATTATTTTCTTTCATTTTTTTTTTTTCCTTTTCTTTGGATTGTGGCTGGTATTGGCCACAGGTGAGGGTCACCCTCATTGGATCTAGTGAGGGTGACTTGGGCGAGGGCGAGACCCTAGCCCCCACCTGTGGCCCTCGTTGACCCCTACCTGTGGCCAATCGCCAACAATGGGCTGGCACCGGCAACTTTTCAAAGAAAGGAAAAGAATGGAAAATAAGAAATAAATAAATAAATAATAAAAAATTTAGTAAAAAAATATTTTAAAATGTCGGGGGTCGAAAGTCGCCTCCACATCTTACTAGGACGGCATTGTCACACTTTGGTCGGCAAACTGCCTGGACGGCGTCATTGCGACTCCTCTAGTCACAACTAAGTAGTCGTCGACCAGAGGAGGAAGGCCGAGTTAGGCCAGATCTTTCTAGCCCACTTGGCCTCTTTCTTCCGTAGCCCATAGCCCAGAGTTGGTCTGGGTTGTGAGCCTACGGACCTTTTTTTTGGCAGGGGAGTGGGCTTGCCAATTGAGGCCCAGTCCTAGCCCTTACGAGTGGGTTGACCGGCCCGCCCCCAAGTAGGCCGGACTCAAGCAAGTCTTACCAACCCGCCCGATTGGGTCAGGCTCGGGTCTAGTCATACTAGACTTGACCCGGCCCGAGTGAAAATAATAAAAATATATATTTAAAAAAAATCAAAAAATTCAAAAAATTAAAAAATTAAAAAATGTAGGGTTTGGTTACGAGTTGCCATGTCTTGCATTCTTAATGTAATTAGACCTTTATTTGCTCGTATATTGATTATATCATATCTTTAATTTGCATAGTTTCTTATGTTTAATTGCACGTGTTAAAGTTGACTGCAATTAGGATTTTGGTTGCAAATTGTTACCTTAATGATTGCGTATCTACATGATCATCTCACATATTAGTGGATAAGTATAAAATCAATCCAAACTGCATGATAATAATATTTTCTTTTTAAAATGAACAAGATTAGGTACCGAAATGACACTAATTAGTTAATTAGTGTAATTAAGTCCCTGATCTTGATTCTCTAGTTGCGTAGGAAGTAAGGTACACTCTCATACCTCACTTGGTTTTTAGCCAGCCCCAATAGGCCCATGGTGACTCCTTTTTGTGAAATTCTTGAGAACACCTCAATGTCACGCGAGGTATGGGCTTGGGAGAACCCAAGCCTAATCATAAGCCTTAGGTTTGTCCTTTAGGCAATGCCCCTAAACCCCTCCCCTCCCCTCGAGGGGTAGGTCACAACACTACTTGATGCAAGGATCATTTATCCTATCTCTTATAGTTCCTAGTAAGTCTTGGGCAAGTTTTGTCAAATAAAGGAGGTATGACTGTTCAGAAAAACAACAAAAATGAATTGATTCCAACTAAAAGAGTTACTAAGTGGCGTGTGGGTATGGATTAGAGAAAATTGAATAATACCACTAGAAAGATCTCTTTTATTTACTATTTATCGATAAGATGTTGGAAAGACTTTTAGGACATGAATTTTATTGCTTTCTTGATGGATATTCGAGGTATAATTGGATTTTTATTGCACTAGAAGATCAATATAAAACTATTTTCACTTGCTCCTTGGTATTTTTACTTTTAGAAGAATGACATTTGTTCTTTGTAATGCACCAGCTACTTCTCAGGGATGCATGATGGCTATTTTTCTGATTTGGCTGAAAAATATATTGAGAATTTCATAGATGAGTTCTCCGTTTTTGGCTTATCATTTGATTCTTGTTTAAATAATTTGGCTTTGGTCTTACATAGATGTGAGGAGACTATCCTTATTTTGAATTAGGATAAGTGTCACTTTATGGTGCAAGAAGGTTTAGGGTTCGGGCATAAAATTTCTAGAAATGGAATAGAAGTTGATTGAGCCAAAGTGGAAGTCATTGCAAAATTGCCTCCACCAACATCTATGAAACTTGTTCGAGGATTTTTGGGGCATATAGGATTCTATAAGCAGTTTATAAAAGATTTTTCAAAAATTGTTAGACCTTATTCTAATCTTTTGGTAAAAGATGCTCTATTTATTATTATTTTTTTTTTTATGAATGCGTGCAAGCTTTTAACACTTTGAAGGATAAGTTATTGTCAACACCAAATATGGTAGCATCAATTAGGATTTACCTTTTAAGCTGATGTGTGATACTAGCAATTCTATAATGGGAGTTGTTCTGGGACAAAGGATAATTGGAGTTTTTCAAATTATTTATTATGTCAGTCGAACCTTGTCAGGTGCATAATTGAATTATTCAACAACAAAAAAAGGAACTTTTAGATGTAATTTTTGCTTTTAATAAATTTCATTCTCATTTAATTGGCTTAAAATTTATAGTTTATTCTTACCACTATACTCTTAAATATTTGCTTGAAAAGAAAGAAAGAAAACCTTGGTTGATTAGGTGGAATCTATTGTTGCAAGATTTGATTTGGAAATCAAAGATAAAAAGCAAACCAAAAATTTAATTAAGGATCACTTGTCAAGAATTCAGAATTCAAAGAAAAAGGTAAGATCAATTTTGGAAGAGTTCACTGAGAGAAATTCTTCCCGTTAAATCCACAAAAATTCCTTAGTATGTTGACTTTGTTAATTATTTGGTAAGAAAAATTCTTTTCTGATTTAAAAATTATTTTTAGGAAGAACCTTTCTTATTTAAAATATGTGTAGACCAAGTCATAAGGAGATGTGTTCCAAACGAAAACATAGCAAGTATTATACGTCATTGTCATGATGAAGAGGCAGGTGGCCATTTTGGTGTTGTTGCGACCAATTTTTCGGGTGCGAACCATCTAGGGTTTGACTAATGGATTATTAAGCCTAGACTTAACTCGGGCTCTCCCAAACCCATACCAATTCGCAACTTAAGTTCAAGTTCTTAACATGCAAATAGATTTTATCTAGGATTCGCCACTAATCTATTTTTGGTAGATCGATTAGAAATCCAAGTAAAGTAACGAGAGTTTTACTTTACTCCTATGAACCAGAGACTATGGGAACGGAGACTTTGTTAGACTAGATTTCTCTAATGCCCTTTCGATACCATTATTTTATTTTGAAAAATTTTTTTTACAAACAGCTTAAATTGATTTTAAATCTAATTCCCTAACATGTGAGGTGATCATGTGGGTGCACAATCCATCAATTTAACACCTAGATAAACAATAAATAAATTGCAAAAACTTACCTCAAAGTAACAAAAGCATCAGCAATGTTAAATTAAAATCCACATCAACAACCCTAGATATGGTTTCTAATTAACACACAATTTTTTTTTTCACTTAATTAATGAAAATCATGCAATGCATGCTACTAATGAAATGATATGACATAATAATATGACATAAACTATATAACACAAGTATGCAATCTAAATTAATCAAATGACCTAACTTTAATGACAAGGAAGTTCTAATTAAATGACATGCATTTCATTAACCTAATTCTATAAGACGTGCACATGATTTTTTTGTGTTTTTTTTTTTATAAAATTCAAAATTGAAATTGCCAAATAATTAAACATGCAATTCGATTTAAAAAAAATAACATCCTACGCGAATGCATTTTTTGGATTTTTATTTTTATTATTTTTTTAAAAAAGTTTAAAATAAGTAAATTTCCTATCCTAGATATGCAACTTAATTCAAAGATATCATCTAACCTAGATATCATCTAAACATGCATTTAAGAAAAATGACTAACTAACCTATCATGCAACCAATCCTAATCTATATGGGATGCAAATGCAATTTTTTTTTGTATTTTCAGGATAAATAGAACAATTTAAAAAAATAAACACCAAATCATCCATGGTCATCAAAAATGTTATCCACCATTCGAATTGAAATTCAAACTTGATTATCTTGCTGATAAAATCGATAAATTGATCTTAAGCCTTAGAAATCAAGATATCAATTTTACTCCCACGTAAATAATTATTTCATCTAAAGCCTTATAGATAGAATAAAGATTCATGCAGTTGTGAATTGGATGCTACATTAGGATATTTGAATCATGCATTGGAAAATATTTCAAACAAAGAGATAAAATATCAAAAACTAAAATAA
The DNA here is from genome assembly GCA_016097545.1 of Eucalyptus victrix. Lineage (NCBI taxonomy): Eukaryota > Viridiplantae > Streptophyta > Magnoliopsida > Myrtales > Myrtaceae > Eucalyptus > Eucalyptus victrix. The sequence continues at coordinate 25,694,011 of CM027840.1, read as the reverse complement.
GATAAAACAAATCTACCTAATAAAATAAATCTACCTAAAATTAAAATAAATCTCTACCTAAATTGAATTTTTTTCCAAAAATTCACCCGGTGAGGTGGACCAACGATGGAGGCTCGGCACGACACGACTTAAAGGTAGCAGCTGTGGTGGTAAGTCACCCAAGGGCTCCGGTGAGGGTGATGGGCACGATCATCGGAGCTCCGGCGAGGGGCTCAGGTGGCAGCTGGTAGAATGGCAATGAATAAGGGGGATCCGCTCGGATTAGGAAGCACGACTCATCGCAGGAGCAGCAACGGTGCCGGGCGTCTGCAGGTCAATCAAAGTAGGGGCTGAGCTGCGAACGTCGCTGGTGCAGGTGCGGGTGAGATGGCAAGAGTAGCGATGGCAGCGAACAGTGGCGTCACGGGCTGTTGCAGGGGTGCGGAGGTGCAGCGATCAACTCGGACTGATGGCGAAAGGAGGCACGGCGGCAGTGGTGGTGCTCGAGCGAGCTACTGTTGGTCACTCAGGCAATGGGCACCGAGCGGCGGTGACTGGTAGCAGCGACAGCAGGCATTCAAGTCGAGCAGAGAGTGGGCTCGCGGGGCCTACAGGTCATAGGTTACTGCAGTGGAGGTGCTATAGGTGTCGAGGCAAGTCGCGGGCGTGAGCGTCGCTGAGGACAAGCGAACGGGGATGCTCGGATGTGGACGTTGGCGGCAAGGTGCGGCGATGGTGCTCATGGTGGCACAGCGGCAAGCGGGCTTCGAGGGGTTCAATCAACGATGGTCGACGCAGGCACTGGCGCAGAGGGGGTGGACTAGCAGCAACGGCGGAGGCGAGCTTGTGAAAAAGAAGATTGATTTTCTTCTTTTTCTATTTTTTTTCTCTCTCCTCTCACGTCCCCTCACGTCTCCTTTTCCTGCTCCCTCTCTGCAAACTTTTGGCTGACTTTTCATTTTTTGTTTGAGAGAAAAGAGAAGTGTTTTTTTCTTTGCCCAAGATGGACGAAGTCCTTTTTTCACACCAATTTTCTCTCCAAAATTTTTTTGTGTTTCAATCCCCATTTGTCATGAAAAATGAGCCTCTTTTATGGTGATTCAAAATTGTCTCTTTACATGGTATTTTCCGAGTTACCATTTCTTGTTACATTAAATCAAATATGTATGATTTGGCAATAAGCTCAATTCTTGCCCATTTTTCATTTGATTTCAAAATTGTTGCTGTATTTAACAAAATTCGGACATCCATCAGAATTCCATATTTCCTTGCATAATTCAATCAAATCAATTTTCCCCATTTTCATTTTTTTTCATTTTATTTGTTCAAAATGCAATTTTATTTTTCCAAAATTAGGTGTCAACAGGTGCCACCAAAATTACAGCTAAGAGTTCGTAATTTGGATTTTGTTGGCCCATAGTTTTTAAAGATGCATACTCCTACGTAGCTTCATGTGATCAGTGTCAAACAACTAGAAATATTTCAACTCGAAAAAATGAGATGCATTTAAATAACATTATTGTGTATAAATTATTTGATGTTTGAGGTATTGGTTTCTTGGGAATTTATACATTTTAGAGATTATGGAGTATGTATCTAGGTGGGTAAAAGCTGTAGCATTGCCAACTAATAATGCTAAGATTGTGGTCAAATTCTTGAAGAAAAATATTTTTACCCGATTTAGCACTCCTAAGGCAATCATAAGTAATAAGAGGACACATTTCTACAACATACGGCTTGAAGCATTTTGGAATAAGTATGGAGTCACGTATATGGTTGCAACCCCTTATCATCCTTAGACTAATGGTCAAGTAGAGATTTCAAATAGGGAAATCAAGAGAATTTTAGAGAAAACAATGAATGCCTTTAGGATAGATTGGTCAATGAAACTTAATGATGCACTTTGAGCTTTTAGAATAGCGTTCAAAACCCCAATTAGGATTTCTCCTTTTAGACTAGTGTTTGAGAAGGCATGTCACTTACCAGTGGAATTATAACATAAAGCATATTGGGCATTTAAATTTTGAATTTTGACATGCAATTTACAGGTGAAGAGAGATTGTTGCAACTGAATGAATTGGAGGACTTTCGCAATGAGGCCTATGAAAATCCTAAGTTGTGTAGGAAGTGTACATAAATATGGCATAATAAGCACATATTCATAAGAGAATTCAAAATTGGTTAAAAAGTTTTACTTTATAAGTCTTGCTACAAAAGTCCTAAAATTTGTCACAAAGATGCAATTGAGTTTTAAAATTTGCAAAAAGTGCAATCAAATCCTAAAATTTGTCAAATTATTTCAATCGAGTCCTACAATTAACGTCGTCGACTTTTTTAATGGAAAATGCTGACATGGCACGAATGTGGAATTTTAAATAATTTTTCATTTTCTATGTGGCTTTTAAATTATTTTTTGTTCAATTTAAAAAACATAAATTTAAAAACTAAAAAAGAAAAGTTAAAATTTATTTTTAAAAATTGTTATGAAAAGAAAAAGGCAGCTCCTCCCTTGCTGCCACCGCCATCATCGTTGCCGCCATCACCGGAGGGACCGGCAACAGTCGCCGGCCCCTTCGGCGATGGGCGGCGGCTACCATTTCTTTTTTTTTTTTTTAATTGTTTTGTTTTTTTAAATATGTTTTAACTTTTCTTTTCTGAATTTTAAATCTAATTTAAATAAAAAATTAAAAAAGCCACATGAAAATAAAAATTAATTTTAAATGCCACGTTAGCATTTTCTATTAAAAAAGTTGATGGCATTAACTTTCAGACTCGATTAAAAAATTTGACAAATTTTAGGACTTGATTGCATTTTTTGCAAATTTTAGAACTCAATTGCATTTTTATGACAAGTTTTAGGATTTTTGTGGTACTTATCCTTAAACTTTTTCCAAGAAAGTTATGGTCTCAATGGCCTAGTTCTTTCAAAGTAACACAAGTATTCCCATATGAAACAATTAAAGTTGCTCATGACACCAAAAGTACATTCAAAGTGAATGGGCAATATTTGAAGCCCTACTTTGGAGGTAGAATGTCACGCCCCAAACCCCAAGCATGTGCCCGTCCCTCTCTGGTCAACAATATTCGGTGACTTCCCAGGACAAGTTGCTGACCCTTTCTTTTTTTTTTTTTTTTGTTGACTCAGGAACCCCGTACAGCCGGCAACCGACGAATAAATCTGGGGGGACATGTAAGCGGGAGGACCCACCACCCCTAGCATCCCACTTAGGACCCCTTGCGACCGTGAGGGGATTTGAACTCCCCCTTCGTGAGGGGGAAAGAGCCCAAACCATCGCAGCCACCAAAGCGGTGGTGCCGACCCTTTCTTTTTATTGCACATGCGGAAGTGAAAATAAATCCCCTAACAGTAATCATCTCGGGATAGAAAAGTAAAACAATAGATTCACAAACAAACATGCTTTTATATATACACTAAGTCATGTACAAAAGTCTATGGCCAAAAGATTACAAAAGACTAGCCTTCCAAAAAGAAGCGATCCTAATTGACCTATGCTTCTGATCACCTCCTCTCAGCTCTAGGTCCTCTACTCGGCAACCCTGAAAATTTAAACCAACGACAAGGTGAGATATAAATCTTAGCAAGTTTGCACACTAAACCCGATTAGGAGGGAAATACGCTCAGAAGTATCCTAATCACACAATCACACAATCATTGAGACTTACCTCGTCTCAGATTCACCTTACAAGTCAGTACAAATTATACCACAAACAACATGAGAACATGAGCAACAAATAAGAGTTAACAACTGGAACGCCACACTCAATTAATCATGCGTTCCTAATTTTGATCTTGACATATAGCATAGCCTACTCTCTGTTCGGCGGTCTTTTGGCATTGCTAGGCTTTATCTCAAGCCATTGAGCACGGCACGTCTCTTTCATTCGACTTTCCTGAAGAAGCATAGGGTCCAGAATCTATTGTGTCCGACTCCCGTTGCAAAATTTAACCACATCATTACAATCAGCATGAAATTCCAATCATTGGCTATTCCGGCTTAATTTCCGGAAAAATAACTAATAAATAATTAATTTCGAAATTTAATTAAATAAATCAATTTAATTTCTAAAAAATAGTAACCTAGGCCAAAATTATTAAATTAAATTAAATACCAATACGGACCGGGAAAATTTTTGAACCCTTCTAGATGAATAGTACAATTTACTTAGGCCTAGCTAAACCATGCTACCCACCTAACATGCTCAATTAAATAATTAAATTTCTAATTTAATCTAACTAACCACCTAATTCCTAATTAAATCAATCTAAACATCCCTTAAACGTTATTAGCCTACTAAAAAGAGTTTAGAGTATAAACTCATCAGTTATTGCGGAAACCGGTTCACCATGATGACGGCGCAACAGTGGCCAAAATCCAAATTTTCACCGGTGTCGGCAAACTTGGGCTGGGCCTAAACTTGACCCAGCAAATCTCAGCCCAAATTGAGATTTGTTACTGACTTGGACTGGGCTTGATCTGGGCTTGGGCTGCTTCGTGGGCTTCAATTGATGTGGGCTGAAATGCTAAGCTACGCTGGCTTTGTGGGCCCAATTGAGATGGGCTGCTCTTGATGAGTTTGGGCCGAAGATGATGGAATGGGCCGGCGTTTTTGCTGTTGAAAGCTAGGCTGAAGACACGTTGCTGGACAAGACCGAAGATGCTAGGCTTCGCTGGGTTGAACGCTGCAAACCGAAGCAGAATCAGAGGACCTGGCGTTGTGCGGCAAAGGAGAGAAGACACGGACGCTGCTGCTGGGAGAAGACCACGTGGCCGTGAGAGGCGGAGAAGCGGCAACGTCTACGAACTGAAAAAAACTGGACGTTGGCCGCAGCTTCGATCGAAGGAGGGAGCGGCTGTGGATGCGTGGAGGGGCAAGCCGTTTCGGTGGAGGCTTGGGGTCAACAACGTGGGAGTTTCATGCATGGGTTTGTCGACCATGGGGGACAACTTATAGTGGAGAGGGGCGGTGGATTAATGGCTGGACTTGGTGGACATTGAATGAAGGAAAAAATGAAAGGAAGGTGAGAGCTGGTTCGGTGGATTGCAAGAGAAGAGAGAGAGAGAGAGAGAGAGAGAGAGAGAGAGAGAGAGAGAGAGAGATTGAGGGGATGAATGCAAAACAGAGGCGGCAACGAAGATGGAGTTGGCAGAAGTGTTCAACAAGTTGGATGAGAGAGAGACCAAAAAGTCCACAATCTTAACCAATAACTTATATGCTTGGTCCCCCTTTTCTCCTCAAACTTATCTTAATGTCCCTTATTTCTTTCTAGCTTGGAATTCAACAATTTAAACCAAATCGATGCCAAAAATTAGCCCTCAAGCCATAGCTCCGAATTTCTTAATTTTGGCTTCAATTTCTTCATGAAATTTCCCAAATCAATGTCCAATTTGGCCGAAGGAAAATCCCGAACAATTTTCTGTAAATCCTTAACACTCAAAGGCTCGGCTTGGAAGTCCAAATTTCCTTTAATTTGGCTTATCCGAATTTCTGTTAATTTTCCACGACGTTCAAATCATTTTTCCGTAAAAATCTCGGAATTTTTGAAAAATCTTTGGAGGATGAGTCGACGTTCCTAATATAGATTGTGATATGACAAAACTTTCAATTTCTGAAATCGGGTTCAAATTCATGGTTAATTTTCACTCCGGTGCACTTTTAGCATGACCTGGCCTACCGAGTAATTTTTAGGAATTTTTTTAGTGTAATTGACCCGTGATCGAATTATCTCAAGTCACAATGTACATCTTTAACACATTGACGACTTTCAGTTATCGTGAAAATCTCAAAGTTTCAAATATGAACATAGGGTACTCAAAACGATAGAAAATCAATTTAGTGCCGATCGATGAGAATTTTGCAATAAGGTGGAATTATCCACATTTTGATCACCTATTTATCGAATTAACCTATCTCTGATCGATTTTAAATTGTGCCATTATGACCCTTGCAAATTAGCACAGTCGAATAGTGATTCCTAGTCGAATTCTCAAGTTTTTTGCGTTAAAATCCCTTAATGACTTTCCCAGATAGTCTAGTTATTTCATGAGTGATCGGCTCAGAGAATAGCACTATAGATGTGTCGAAGAAAGGCTCGATTTATTCAATTGAAATCAGATTTGAAAAATCAGGATGTCACATAAAAGACCACTATTGAACTTCATCCTCCACAATCACAACATCTAAGATAGTTTGGCTGAAATTTATAAATCAATCGTTTTTTGGGAGGCAACCCAAGGATTTTCATTATGTTTCTTCACTTATTTTTAAGTTTACTTTTCGCAAAAAAAGAAAGAGAAAAAGAAAAGATAATTTTTCTCTGCTTCATCCAGGTTAATTTTCTTTCTTGAGGGACCATACTCCAGGAGTTTAATCATCAAGGCTATCAATGGACACATCCTAAAACAATGGGAGTTTTCTTGCTCATTTTTTTCTTTTTCACATTGAGGGCAATGCTTTATTCAAGTTTGGGGGGAGAAAAATTTTTGCTAAATCTATTTTTTTTTTTTTAATCATGATTGCATTTCTTATTGTGAATTTTTTGTTATTCTTAGGAAAATTTAAATTTCGTTCAAATTTGCAACTTATGTATGAGTTAATTTTGATTTGATTATGTCGATCCACTTACTAAGCACTAAAAGTCTCTAATTTTTTAATTGCGTGTAAATTTAAAGAACATTTATGTAAATTATGTGATTTTCTTAGATCTCATCCAAATTTTAGAATTTTTTGATTTTCTTTTGAGGCGAAATCCTAAGCTATATCTAACTGAGAAAATAATTTATACAATTTTTGGATCGATTGAGTCTTTCAAGCAAACCCTGTTTATTTATCCCTAGTCACCTCGTTGAGCTTTAATTATTATCCAATTTTTTTTATTAACACCCATATATGTTTAGCCTATATTTTATCAAATTATATCATTGTCCCACACCCCATGAACATGTTAATTTTTTTTTAATAAAAGTTTATTTGAGCCTAATAGCAATTTGAGAGGACAAGTGGAGCATGAAAAGGAAAAAAAAATATCGCTATAGTTGTTTAGGGTGTATCAAAAAAAGATTTTTTTTTTTTTTATAGCTTTATGGTTCCCTATCCAATTTTCAATTGAGTGAGTCTTTTGAATACTCAATGGGTTGGAAATTTTCATGTTATATTAGAAGGGACTTTGGGAGGAATTCCACCATAAAGCAATTTTAGAAAAAAAAAAAAAGCAATGAAAAAAGAAAAAGAAAAAAAAGAATTATAATATGTGGTGGTAGAAAGATTATCTTGAAGGAGTGAAATTGGGGATAGTGACATTGGGTTTAATAAGATCCTAGAAATCAACGTGTTAATGGGTGAGTTGAGCCTAAAATTACCATTATCTTACTTTTAGCCTAGCCTTACATTGCAAACTAAGAAAAGTCCTATTGATTTTTTGGTTGGATGATTAACTTATATTAGTGGAGAAATGAATGAAAAGTAAACCTATGAGATTTTATCATAATTATAGAGAATTTTTAAGAGGTTGTTTATCAATGTAAATTTATTTGGATTGTATATAACTCGAAAAGATGAGGACTCAACACCACTTGGATCACATAATGGTCTTAACTTATAAATCAATTTCAATGTTTGGATGAATTTTTTTTTTAATTGTAAATTTGAGCAATTATGAAAAGATGTCATGGAGAAGGTTGTTGCTTTGAGTACACATTATATCTTGCTTTTGTTTGAGGACTAGCAAAATGTTAAGTTTGGGGGTTTGATAACTATATAAAAATAGAGTTATTTGACCTATTTAGGCAACAAATAATGCAATATCCATGAGACAATATTTAGATTTCCTTCTGATTATTTGAATTTTCCTTGTTTATGTAATGAAATATGGAGAAAATAAGAAAAAAATGGAAAAAAAAAAGGAATCATGGATTTTGTTCCCTAATTTTATCTGCAAGTGTTGGAAGATGCATATCCAATTAGAGGTCCTTTCATTTACTCCATAATTTTATGCGAAAAATAAGCAATTGTCTGGAGATAAGGGTCTCGAATGTATCCTATAAATAGGAGAATATTGAGAACCTAGGAGATAGCTAGGTTTTTATTTTTATATCATTTTTCATTGTTTTGAGAGTTTTTCAAAAATTTTAGAGAGATGACAAAAGTAGTGCCCAAATTTTTATTCTTTAATTCAAGATGTTAGGTTTGATTTATATTTTTGTTTCTTCTTCTACTATGTTCAAATTTTCTTTTGTTAAGGCTATAATGTAGCCTGACTATGATGATATGAATTTTATGATTTTTATGAACGCAAGTGATTCATTCATGTGAGTTACATATTATCGTGCTTAATGCTTTTAAGTGATTGACCACTAGTTGAATGATCTAATGGGGATATTTGAGACCGAGAAATAATAATATGCAATTACTCCTTATAATATATAACCACGAATTAAACATGGATATAAATATACCACATTATTTGTGTAGTTTTTGGTGATAAGGTGATCCAAAAGACTTATTGAAAGCCTAGAAGATTCATAGATTTTAATATTCTCATGCTTATTTGAATTTATATAGAGATATAATGGATTAATAAATTGAGTAGGTTTGCTATACCTAAAGATAGAATAGTAAATAGATTAGAAAATTCAACTGCTGTCGCATGTTTGATATTATTTTTTGTACACATAACAATTTGAAATTTATATCTAATAGTTATGATAAGATCGGATGCTTTAATATATTTATCTAATTAATGTACTGCATTTAGTTTCCAAATTTTGCTTTGAAGATTTTTAGTTTAATTTTTTTCTCAATTCTATTTTGATATGTTAGATAAATTTAGAATTAATCTATTGTTAATATTTAATTGGTTTTCATCAATCTTTGTAAGACAATATTTTTTTCTTATCATTACATTACTTGTTCGATATGTTCATTTGCGTTTAGAATATTACGATTAATTGTCCTCGTGATTATAATTGGATTTGTTACGAGTGAATTTGGGGATCTCGTGAATCAATTTCTTATTCTTATATCGATAACAAATCTAATTATTTCGTGAGTGGTTTGAAATGATTGGACTTTTTCAATAGATATAGGTGAAGATTCGTAACCTTTTCAAATTATTAATAGTAGAATTAGCGTGCTTAATTTCTTGTGGGTAGGCTACAAGCATTAAGTTTTGCCCTTTCTAGCGTTCCGGCCTTATTTGCATTTAAGGACTCATCTCCTCATCTCGAGTGTGATATAACTAGTAAGATAATATTTGCTAGTCTAGATAAAAGTCATGATGAAATAAAATTTATCTTAGTAGATGTTTGAGTCTTGTCTGATACAAGATGAAATTAGATAAAAACCATACTAGGCAATACAACCTCCTCATAATCATACTCAATGTGTGCTAGGGCTCCAAAAAGTGGTGGTGGGGAAATGGCCATTCAAAATGTCTAAAAAAAAAAAAAAAAAAAAAAAAAAAAAACCCAGCAAGTGAAATCTCTAAGTTTAACGTAGGAGTTCACCTTTGCACCCACTCTAGCATAATAATCATAAACATTTGAAGCAACATAATCAATGCATAAGCATACACTCTTTTACCTTTTTTGCAAGTACCTCACACAAATGCATGGTTATCACCTACTCAATGCACACGTATGACATATAATTTCTTAATGCATCAATATCATTTGGTTATTTATCATTATGTATATATGTACATTCATGAACATGTATCATCTTATTTACTTCAGCTCCCGAACACTCCTGAGACATCCTGACACACAAGACATCTCAACATGGTTTAACCCTGTAGATTTGTTTTGTTATCGCAAATTTAGGGATTTTATAACTTCATGTTAATAAGTGTTCTAGATGATAGGGATTATTGAATAACACAACTTATTGTAACTGTCGTTATTTATTTCATTTAACTCCAAAATTATAACCATTGACTACGGGTTATAAATAGCCACACTATATTCTTGCAAACATTGTCCAAAAAGTCATAAACTTATTGTACAATGGCTTTAGTCCTAAACCTTTCAATTGCGCTAATTTAGTCCAAAAACCTCTTGACAATTTGCTAATTCAGTCTTAAAATTTTACCAATTTAGTCTTAAATCTTTTAACGCGTTGCCAATATAGGTTTTTCAAGGCAAAAGTACAGAATAAGTGCCAAAACTTGGCACATGGGATATTTAGCACTTAAGTGCCAAAAGTTCCGAAATGTACACTTAAGTACCACTTCTTTGAAAAATGAGACATTTAAGTGCCAAGTCCAACGAAGGGAGCCATCGGAAAGCTCAATCAATAAAGAAAAGCTAAAATGACATTGTTTTGCCTCTTATTTGAATTTTAATATATATTAGTTAAATTAAATTTAAAAATAAAAAAGGGATTGCAGCATTTGTTCAATGAGGGTTGTGCTTGTTGCCGCCACCCCATCATCATCGGGAAGGGTTGGCGACGGTGGGAGGAGGGTCGGTTGGGTTCATCGGGCCTTGACCAGGGGCTAGCAACCTTGGCTGACCGATGGCTAGAGGGTCTCCAGCCCTTGTCGGATCTAGGGAAGGGCTGTGACCCTCACCCTAGATCTAGGCGAGAGCTTGTAGGCCCTCACCGCCAATCCGCCGGGGTCGCCAAACCCTAGCCGTCATTGGCCTTTCCCAATGACAGTAGGGCAGCGACGGCGAGAGCCTACACAACCCTCATTGAACAAATGCTGCAATCCTTTTTTTAAAATTTATTTTTTTTAAAAATTTATTTTTAAATTTAATTAAATTAATATTTATATGAAAATTCAAATATGACACTAAAAAACAACGTTAAGATGTTACACTTTATTAGCTTATCTAGCCACATCAGCATGCAAAACGACACCATTTTGTATTTGTCTCATTGAAAAAAGTCACATCGATATTTTGGTCAAAATTTCTCATCATTGACACTAAAATGATATATTTTCTTCAATTTTGACACTTAAGTATATATTTATGAACTTTTAACACTTAAGTGTTATCCCATGCCAAGTTTTAGTACTTAGGGTATTCAGCACTCTTTTTTTGGCTAATTTTTGTTAGAAATCACTGACCTAACGGTCTTGTCAAAGTTGAATGTCCTTAACATGGACATCTTATATTTATTTATTTTCATAAATAAATATTAAATTTAATATCTATGATTTTCCCAAAATCATAATATTCAAACAATCACTAAACAAATCAATAGGATCACAATTTCATACAAAATCCATGGCCAAATTGAATTTCTCACAAATTCACAATTTCCACAAAATAGCACATGATATTCGGATAATGACCAGAATTGCACAGTTTCCAAATAAATTCGATTAAAATACTCATATGGCCTTCAAAAATTACGAAATTTTACAGGGTGATAGCCAACACATTTTCGTGCACTTTTCATGAAGAACCCTAAGCCAAATTATTTTTAGATTAATTTATACAACCCCACGAAACTTCTGGAACCACTACCGCGTCGTCCAGAATACACTTCTCCGAAATTTTTAGATCTCACCCATCAATTCTCTTTCGTTTCCTCTGAAATTTGAGTATGTTATGGAACAAGGTGTCCTTTACAAGTTTCATGAAGAGATCTAGGTCAAATAACCAAAATGCTCTTGCCATTTGACTTGTCTTATTTTTTTTTTTTGGGTTTTTTTTTTGAAAAAAGGGAAAGTAAGAAAAGAAATGAAAAAAAAATCAATAAAAAATTGATATATTTTTTTTTAAATTTAAAAATCATTCATGCCATAAGCCATGGAAATTTAACACCTAATTAAAGACTTTAACACACCTTATGGCTTGTACCAATAGAAAGACTAGCATTGATTAGACCGCCATGTTAGTGATTTTCGATCAAAATTAACAAGAAGAACTGTAATATGTTAAAAGGTTTATGATTAAATTAGTAAATAGTTAAAAGGTTAGGACTAAAATGATACAATTAAAAGGTTTTCGAACTGAATTGACCATCGTGTAATAAGTTTAAGACTAAATTAACATAATTGAAAGATTTAGGACTAGATTGACTACCATACAATAGTAGGACTTTTTGGACAATTTTTCTCCTTTTCTTTGTAAGTCCTGATCAATCAATTAAAGAACTCAATGTTCTTGCATCTGTCTTTATCTTTACTTTTCTGCGACTTATCTTTTCCGCTATATAAATATCTTTCAATTTCCATACTTTAATTGTAGTTTATAGATCTTCGTTGTTGATTAAATTCCGATGTTGCATCTTTATCAACTTAGTTTGTTGTCAATTAAATTCAGGCAAAGCTTTTTATGTCATCATATTTTTTTTATTAAATCTGTAAAAGTACACATATTTATTGTGTTCCATTGATACAACATTTGTCTTGAATCACCACAAAACTTGTCTCCTCTTAATAAAAATCGAAGATGAATTTCAGTGAAAGAAATAGATGATGTAATTTCAGCAGAAAAAGGGGCAACTACGTTCTCCATCTCCTTCTCTTCTGTATCTCTCAATTATGTTGAAACTTCACGATTCCATCGTAGTTTTTTGAATCACATCAAAACTCCATGAAGTGGAAAGAGTTGAAGCTCATATTCTTCCATAACTCTCTGGTTCACGTCAAAAGTCAACAAAAGCAACAAGAGAGTAGAAACTCATTTTGCTCCTTAACTCTATGGTTCAAGTTGAAGGTGCATGCAAGTGGCGAGAGAGTCCAATGATCATATTTTCTTTCGTACTAAATTTGGCGTTTTCTAGCAGATCTATCACATCGATGTTATTGGAGCTCGTTTATGTCTTATTATAGTCAAATGTGTGGATTTGGAATGCTACAATGAGCTCTTTGCTATTTCATATTTAGATAGTCCAATATTCATGGATTAATTCATAAAGCTCATTTACTGTTTAAGATTTATATAGTACAATAATCATGGATTGATTGATAAAGCTCAATTACCATTTAAGATTTAAATGGTACAATAATCATGATAATTGATGGAAGTTATCTTCGTCTATACATTTGTGTTTTTTCAACTGTGAATCATAAGGGATTCTTACCATCTCCATTTGTTTATTTTTAGGCCTGCACCAAATAATGGACATAATATAATATGAAAATATCCGGTTTTGTTACTGCTATTAATCAAATAGTGTATAAGACATAGCAAAATATTTTATATCCTAGTCTATCATGTCCTATTTTAACTAAAACTTCAAATAGCAAAATGCAACTTTAATGGTGGCAACAATTGAGTTTGGGTTGGCTTGATTTCATTGATTTGAAAAGTTTAGTTGTTACCTAACGTCCCATTTGAGTCTTGAAAACAAAAGAAAATCCTAAGGGATGAAAGGACGAGGTGGTCCGATCTTCATTTTGACTATTTACAATCGAGCACGGAGTACCATTCATCTTATAGCGTGTAAATATGCCTAGCTAAAGTAGGAAAACAAAAGATTGCCGATATCCAGATGGTCCATTGGGTACAAAATTCGGGATACAAAGAGAACGACATAAGAGATATGGAACAAGTTTGACTTAATGAAATTCATAGACAAAACAATGCAAAAGCTAGAGTCTTTTCTAATGGTTTGATCTGTGATTCCCACGCAAAAGGTTGATGAAACAGACTACTTCGCATGCGGACAATGTAATCGACCTTTTCATGCAGGTGTTGGAGCCTCTTTTAGCTGTCGTTTTTAAGAACCATCGAATGTTTTTAAGAATCATCGAATTAATAAATGCTTGGCGAAAAGATGCTTGCAGCGGCTAAAATCCATATATGCCAGAGCCTCGCGCAATCTCGCCTGAAAATTACAAATCGGACACTCTCGCACTCCTCCCCCTTCCTCACCACACGGACAAAAGTTTCGATTTTTAGACTGCTCCTTTAGATTCTGATTCGTGTTTTTATCGATTCAAGAAGAACTGACTTCGTACGATCCGGCGCTGTCGTCATTCTCCCGGCATCCCATCCGTACTGAAGATTCCCTCCTTTTCGATCTTCACGCAGGCATGGGGTCCCTGGAGAACGGCTCCGACGAGCCCCTCACACCAGCGGGGCCTTCTTCTTCCAGAAGGAGATGAACCAGGTGATCTACTGTGTCATCGGCATGAAGCAACCCCTCAACTTCAACGCCCTCAGGTTGGCGATCCAGAGCTGCCCCATGTTTACGCACCCCAGGTTCTGCAGCCTCATGGTGCAGGACTCCGCAGCCGAAAGCACTGGAGGAGGACCCACGCGGACATTGCCCGCCATGTCGTCCCAGTCCACGGCCCCATTGCCGAAGGCCTCTCTGACGAGGCAGCCGTCAATGAGTACCTCGCTGACCTGTCCACCGAGTCACCGGGGCTCCTGGGCGACGACAAGCCCCTGTGGGACGTCCACCTCCTGTTGGCCAACCGGTGCCTGGTGTTCCGGATCCAACATGCCCTCGACGACGGGATCTCGCTGATGTTGATGTTCCTGGCATCGTGCCAGCGGGTGGACGCCCCTGAGGCGCTGCCGACGATCGCTCCTCCGTTGTCGGTTAAGAGGAGGAGGGGCGGCGGCAGCGACTGGTGGAAGGCCGCAGTGAGGGTGTTGGGGGTGATTTGGTTCACGTGGGTCTTCGTAGTGGAGTTCATGCTGCGGAGCATGTGGGCGAGCGACCGGAAGAAATCCCAGCCAAGAGAGTCGTGCAAACTCGGGCGAGCACTCGCGGGGGGTCATTCGAGCAATCCCGGCCAGCCCTCGGAATCGCCAAAAACGCTTGCTGAGAATTTCCGGAATCTGTATTTAAACTTTCCTTATTTTCTGTATTTTATATATGATTGTTTTGCGTCACTAAAAAAAATTTAAAAAAAATGCCACATTTCCACCATATCATCAATTAACCGCGATTTAACGACTTGTCATCCTTTTTTTACCGGAAAATTTAATTTGAACAAAAATATTAGTAGAGATCACATTGAAAAAAATAATGTGTACAAAGTGAAGATTGAACAAATTAGAAAAGTATTGAATCCAAGGTGCCATTATTATTTTTGGGCGATAAACACGAGATAGAACTTTAGAACTTACGGCATTAGCGACCGCTGACTTGACCACTTTCATGTCCTCCAGCCGAAACCTCGCCATTGCCAGCTTCCTCGGCCAGAGTTCCAGCCCTGCGTCGCCGCTCACCAGCATCCTCCGATCGCTCACCCACATGATCCTCAGCACGAACTCCACTACAAAAACCACCGTGAACCACACCACCTCCAACACCCTCACTACCACCTTCCGCCATTTGCCGCCACCGCCACTCCTCCTTACCGCTGACGACAGAGGACCGATCGTCGGCAGCGCCTCGGGGTCGTCCAACTGTTGGGACCCTACTGGGAAAGACGAAACCAGTGAGATCCCATCGCCAAGTGCGTGGTGGATCCATAACACCATGCACTGGTGGGCCATCAGGAGGTGGACGTCCCACAGGGGCTTGTCGTCGCCCAGGAGCCCCGGCGAGTCGGTGGACAGGTCGGCAAGGTACTTGTTGACCGCCGCTTCGTCAGAGAGGCCTTCGGTGATGGGGCCGTGGACCGGGACACATGGCGGTCAATGTCCATGAGTCCTCCTCCAGTTCTCTCGGCCTGCCGATTCCCGCACCATGAGGCTGCACAACCTGGGTTGCGTAAACATGGGGGAGCTCTGAATTGTCGATGCCCGCCGACTTGAGGGCGTTGACATCGAGGGGTTGCTTCACGCCGATGGCACAGTAGATCGCCTGGTTCATCTCCTTCTGGAGGAACAGGCGCCCTGCCGGTATCAGGAGCTCGTGTCCGGGGACCCCATGCCTGCGTGAAGATCGAAAAGGAGGGAATCTTCAGTGCGGTTGGGATGGCGAGAGAATAACGACAGTGCCGGCGGCTCGTGTGAAGCCAGTACTTCTTGAATGGATAAAAACGTATCCGAATCTAAAGGAGTAGTCTATTAATCGAAACTTTTGTCCGTGAGGTGGGGAAGGGGGAGGGGGGAAGGAGGAGTGCGAGAGTGTTGGATTTGGAATTTTCAGGCGAGATTGCGTGAGGCTTTCTGGCATACGCCTGTGAATATGTTGGCTGCACCTGTTGAGAGACTTTAGCTGTAAGCAAAGACGGAGAAAAGATATATACATGCGGTTTCTCTTCACGCAGCGAGAGGCGCTGCCTGGTGCGTAGAGAGCATCATTTCGCCAAGCATTTATTAATTCGAAGGGCCCTTTCTAAAAACGACAGCTAAAATAGGCTGTAACACCTACATCGTCGGCATGCGAACGAATCTGCTTTATGAACCTTTTGCGGGGTAATCAAAGATCAAACCATTCAAAAAGATTCCAGCTTTCCCACTGTTTTGTATATGAATTCCATTAAGTCATACTTGTTCCATATCTCTTATGTCACTCTCTTTGCATCTCGAATTGTCTATCCAATGGACCATCTGGATATTGGCAATCTTTTGTGTTCCTGCTTTAGTTAGGCATATTTATACGTTATAAGATGAATTGTACCACGTCCTCAATTGTAAATAGTCAAAATGAAGATTGGACCACCTCGTCCTTTCGTTCCTTGGTATTTTCGTTTGTTTTCAAAACTCAGAATTGTCTTGGATGCATGGGATGTTAAGTAACAACTATCTTTTCAAATCAATGAAAGCAAGCCAACCCAAACTCAACAGCCATCATTAAAGCTGCATTTTGCCTTTTAAAGTTTTAGTCAAAATAGGATTGGATAAACTAAGATATATAATATTTTGCTATGTCATATTCACTATTTGATTAATCGCAGTAATAAAATTGGATACTTTCATATCATATTATGTCCATATTTAGTGCAAACCGAAAAATACACAAATGAAAATGGTAAGAATCTTTCATTATTCACAGCTGAAAAAACACAAATGTACAGACGAAGATAATCTCCATCAATCATCATAAGTAGTATTATCTAAATCTTAAATGGTAAATGAGCTTTATCAATCAATCCATGATTATTGTATTATCTAAATATGAAATAGCAAAAGAGCTCATTGCATCATTTTAGATCCACACATTCAACTATAATAAAAAATAAACAAGCTCCATCACATCGATGCGGTACATTTGCTAGCAAATGCCAAATCTAGTAAGAAAGAAAACATAATCATTCAACTTCTTGACTCCGAAAATTATAGTGTTTCAACTTTCTCGCCACTTTCGTGCACCTTCAACTTAAAGTTACGGAGCAAAATGAGTTTCGACTCTTTTGCTACTTTCGTTGAATTTTGACATGAACCAAAGAGTTATGGAGGAATATGAGCTTCAACTCTCTCATAGTCTTCATGGAGTTTTGATGTAATCCAAAAAACTTCGAAGGAATCGTAAAGTTTCAACAGAATTTAGAGATATAGAAGAGAAGGAGACAGAGAGCGTAGTTTTTTTTTTTAAATCTCATTGCCCCTTTTTTTCGCTGAATTTAGATTGTCGATGAAATATCTTTCATCAAAATTCATCTTTTAGTTTTATTAAGAGGAGACAACTTTTGTGGTGATTCTAGACAAATATTGTATCAATGGAACACAAGAAACACATATACTTCAACGGAATTTAATCAATGATATGATAAGCTTTGCTTTATTTGACAATAAAGTGCAGTGAAAAAGATACAACATAGGAATTTAATCAACTACAAAGATACATAAACTACAATTAAAGTACAAAAATTGAAAGATATTTATATAGCAGAAAAGATAAGTTGTAAAATAGTAAAAATAAGATAAATTTAAAAGAATATTGAGTTCTTTAATTGATTGATCATGACTTACAAAGAATACGGAGGAAACTTGTCCAAAAAGTCCAAAACCTATTGTACAGTAACCAATTCAGTTATAAATCTTTCAATTATGTTAATTTAATCTTAAACTTATGTATGATAATCAATTCGATCGGTCGTTGTCGTCGATTAAATTTTGACATTGTGTATTTTTCGTTGAACTTTGTCAAACATGTGGATCTAAAATGTTGTTTTGGATTTAGATAGTACAATAATCTTCATTGATGGAACTCCTTTACTTGTTAAGATTAGAAAGTACAATAATAATGAGTTAATTAAAAGATGTTATTTTTGTTTGTATATTTGTGATTTTTAGCTATGAATCGTGAGAGATTTTTACCATATATATTTGTCTATTTTCAGGTTCATCATATGATATGAAAGTATTTGGTTTTATTACTACGATTCATCAAATAATGGATAAGATATAGCAAAACATTTTATATCATATCATATCGAGTTCTATTCTAACGCTAAATCAAAATGAACAAATGCAGCTTAAATGATGGCTATTGTTGAGTTTGGGTTGGCTCGATCTTATGGATTTGAAAGGTTAGCTATTACCTAACGTCCCATGCATCCAAGACAAATTTAAGTTCCGAAAACCAAAGAAAATTTTAAGGGAAGAAAGGATGAGGTGGTCCAATCTTCATTTTGACTATTTACAATCGAGCACGTAGTATCGTCTTTAGTGTATAGATATGCCTGACTAACTGACCAAAAAAGAAAAGAAAAAAGAAAGATATGCCTAACTAAAGTAAGAACGCAAAAATTTGCCGATGTACAGATGGTGAAGCACCCCCTGTTCTGCAGCCTAATGGTGCGGGACTGTGTGGGCCGGGAGCACTGGAGGAGGATCCGTGTGGACATCGACCAGCATGTTGGTCCACGGCCCCGTCGCCGACAGCCTGTCCGACGAGGCAGAAATCAACAAGTACCTCGCCAACCTGTCCATCGACTCGCCGGGGCTCCTGGGTGACGACAAGCCCCTGTGGGATGTCAACCTCCTGATGGCCCACCGGTGCCTGGTGTTCCGGATCCACCACGCCCTGGGTGACGGGATCTCGCTGATGTCGATGTTCCTGGCATTGTGCCGGTTGGACAACCCTAAGGCGCTGCCCACGATTGGTCCTCCTAAGAGGAGGAGGGGCAGCAGCGGCGAGTGGTGGAAGGCGGTAGAGAGGGTGTTGGGGGTGACGCGGTTCAAGTTGGTCTTCGTAGTGGAGTTTGTGCTGCGGAGCATGTGGCGAGCGACTGGAAGACGCCCGTGAGCGGCGGCGCAGGGGTGGAACTCTGGCCGAGGAAGCTGGCCACGGCGAGGTTTCGGCTGGAGGACATGAAAGTGGTTAAGTTAGCGGTCGCTAATGCAATAAGTTCTAAAGTTTCATGTGCTTATCGCCCAGAAACAATTTTAGCACCACGGATTCAATGCTTTTCTCACTTGTTCAACCTTGACTTTATACGCAATTTTTTTTTTCACTGGTATCGCTATCATATTTTTGTTCAAATTAATACTTTCATTAAAAAAAAAAAGTGCAACATCCATTAAATAGCCGTTAAATGATGATGTGATGGAGAGGGGGCATGGTTTTGTAATTTTTTTAGTAACACGAAACAATCTTATTTAAAAATTGCTTAGAGAAATAGATGCAAATTATCAAAAGTGTTTCCAGTTGAGATTCGGATGACTAACCCTGGTGAGTAGGGGTGTGCAAAAAAACTAGAAACTAAAAATTTTGAAAAATGGGGGATAATCACTAATGGTGCCAAAATACGGCGCTCACTTTGGTGCCAAAAGTTTCCGTTGGATCACTTAAGTGCCAAAAATTTTGAAAAATGATCAATCCGACGAAATCCGGCGTGGCAGTTTTTTATTAATTTTTGACGCCGACGTGGATCGCCGGAGAATACAATCAGTATATAAAGAACAAAACGATGCCGTTGACCGTTTTTCCCCAAATAAGAAACCCTAAATCCCCAATTTCGATTAGAACCGGAAGTTGAAAACCCTAAATTCCCAATTCGATCATTTCGAGTACATACTTCGATTTTCTCCCAAAGTTATCAGCTCACTCTTGCAAATGGAGGACAAAAGCTTCAGCAGCGGCTCACATTCCTATAAGAAAAGTAAATTATATGGTGAGTATTACTGTTATTGTGGGTTACCGAGTCTAAGAAGAATATCTGGGACTCGGTTGAATCCCGAGAGAAGATTCCATGGGTGCGACAGATATAGAGAAGCCTCGAAGTGCCAATATTTCAAATGGATTGATAAAAAATTCTCTGATCGAGCAACAGAGGTGATATTGGAGTTACTTGAAGGCCGAAATCAACCTCCACCTATGTTAATGGATGAGTTGGAGGATGTCGACTCAATGCAAGCTCAAATGAAGGGTTTAACATTTCTGGTGGACCATTTGAAGAGGGAGGTTTCAAGACTGAAAATCGAAATAAACTTTTATTGAGCGTTGATTGTGTTCTTATTCTCTTGAGTAATGAGAAGAAGTTTGTATGTCTACCATAGTCAAAGACATGGAATATGCACTTGTATTGGATTGTTTATAAGTAAAATGTGTTTTTTGGTTTGCTGCAATTATTGTATGGAGCAGAATGTTTTGTTGTTGTAATCTATGGGTAGAAATGCAAGGTTGGACTTGGAATGCATTAGTTGTGAGCATTTAAAAGTTTTGTTGTTTAGTTGTGTATTGTCAATGTTTGTTTTGGTTAGTTTTTGCTTCAAATATAATGGTTTGCTGCATTTTTTATTTGGTAATACTTTGCTGCATTGAAAGCTTTTAGTAATGGTTTGCTGCATTTTTCTGTTTGGTAATGGTTTGCTGCATTGAAAGCTTTTTGTAATGTTTGCTACATTTTTTATTAGATAATGGTTTGCTGCATTGAAAGCTTTTGGTAATGGTTTGCTGCATTTTTCTGTTTGGTAATGGTTTGCTGCATTGAAAGCTTTTTGTAATGTTTGCTGCATTTTTTATTAGATAATGGTTTGCTGCATTGAAAGCTTTTGGTAATGGTTTGCTGCATTTTTTTATTTGATGATGGTTTGCTGCATTTTTTTATTTGATGATGGTTTGCTGCATTTTTTATTTGGTAATAGTTTGCTGGTTTGCTGGTTTGCTGGTTTGCTAGTTTGCTGGTTTGCTGCAACTATAAACCATGGCCGAAATTAAAGGATGGTGGCAAATTCACGATTGACCATTTCAGTGTCATAAGTTGTAAATAGTGATCACTTGAGTACCGAGTTTTTATGAAAGTGATCATTTAAGTGCCAAGTTTTTATGAAAGTGATCATTTAAGTGCCCGGTCGCGATTACAAAGTGACCACTTACGTTGCACAAGTTTTTAAAAAAGAACATGTTAGTGCCAAACGTCACATTCCAAATGCACATTGTTCTTGCACCTTGTTCTTGCACCAGTTGAGTTGCTGGTGCATCTTCTTACAGCAGCCCAGATGCAACAAGATGTACCAGCACCCAAAGTGTTCTTGCAGCAACACATATAATCAGCAACAGTGCAGCACAGTAACATTGCAGCAATGCTGACAGCAACAAATTTCATTATAATCCACAACTTTAACCAACAATGCTGACAACAACAGTGCAGCAACAACAACAGTGCAGCAACAGTAACATTGCAGTAACAGCAAAAATAAAATATACAGCAGCAGTAGCATAACTGACTTGCTAGCATTTTAGCCGAAAAAATGAATAGTCATTCCAGTACTTGCCATTAACATTGATTGATTGTTTACAAAAGAAAAGAAAAGCATGTCTAACTTCACTCCCCAAGCATCAAGAGTTCAACACTCTCTTAAAAAAAAAAACAATGGCATTGCAGGCAACAACTACCATCAATCCAGCACACTCCTAAAAGAAGAAGAAAACAAGAAAAAGACCATGTCCAGCATCACATGAAAAAAATCATGTCCAACATCACATAAAAAGAGACCATGTCCAGCACCCTCCCTCCCATCAGTCAATATTGACAACACCTTGATCTCCTTTTCCTCTTGGAGCTTTGAATTGATTCATAATCCGAGCACTCTTTCGAACTGGTCGTGCAGGTTCTTTAGTTGGGCTTTCTATCACCTCATTTTCCTTGTCCTTGTTTTTGACGGCGGCTATTTTTGTTCTACCACGTGTCATGTGTTGGTCCATATCATCACTACTGCTCCCAATCATTGGTTGAGATGGAACTGGTGCTGGGTTCTTTTTGGATGGTTGTTTCGCAGCTGTACCCGATGTCTTCTTCTTCTTTGGAGCACTCTTCTTTGGCTGCGCCCTTGATTCTTGAGTTGGCCCACCTTGAGAGAGAAGTACCTCCGAAGTTCTCCCAGGCTACAAAAACATAGTGATATTGTCAACCAGATGAATTGAAATATAACAAATTAAATGCATGAGGCCTATAAATCTTACATTCAAAATGGTCATTCCAGTACGTTCATCTGTGTAAATCCCATAACCATATTGCCTTAATCTTTTCCCAAGAGCCCCTCTTGTTCGTTGTGGTGCATCATTTTCAGCAGCAATAATCCTTGTAGCAACCTCTGCAACTTGTGCAGTTGCTCATCTTCTGACCTGAAAAACACATAACAAATGTAAATTTTAGCCTATAAAAAACCAAACACAGCGATGTACAACTTACAGGATATTTTTTTCTTGTTTGCTCAACAGTGGACTCAGTTGTTGTTGTTGCTGTCTTGCCCATTCCAGTCCCTATCCCTGCACTTGAGCCTACAACAGGGCCTTTTTTTGGCCCTTTAGTAGGCCTTACAACAATGGACTATATTAGGATTATGACCACGGTATTTTATCGAATAAGTAACGTAAAGTTACTAAGACCAAGAGGATACTTACCTTACAACATGGCTTTATGTTTGCCCTTCAGTAGGAATTACAGCAAGGCCTTCTGTCCTCCCTTCAATAGGCCCAACAAGAGTTTCTTCAGTAGGTCCTGTCCCTGGCACTGAATCAGCCATTACATCTTGCTGTTGATGCTGCTTTTTCAGCTCACAACCTTTCTTATTGTGCCCTTCCTTGCTGCAATAGGAGCATTTCATCTTTGATCCAATCCTACTCATCCTTTGACTTGATGCCTCTTCTTGCTGCATTCTTCGTCTCTTTTTTGGCCTTCCTATTTGCTTCTTCAGCGGTAAAGGTAGAGGACTTTCATGATTTGTTGGCTCCCAAAATTTGCTGCTTCTGATAGGCTGCATCATGAATTGGTATGAAGCAAGGTATGAGCTTTTTTTGTACCAATCATGTAGGTAATCATCTGGGTTTTCTTGCTTCATGCGAATAGCACAAATGGCATGGACACGGGAATTCCATTCAGTTTGGCTCGGCATGAACACTTTCTTCTATCCAGGTTGACAACATACTTATCCTGATTTTGAATAATCTCATATCCATTATCTCCATTCCAAACTGGATGGCAGAACCTACTAGCAGCAATATTTGCATCTAATCTCTTCACAATCCTAGGGCCACAGTCTCTACTCCATTTTGTAGCCTCATCTCTTTGCCTATGCAGTCTAGTCAAAACCATAACTCGAATATCATCAAGCATGCTAATGATTGGTTTGCACCTGGCCTCTAAAATTCTACCATTGAAAGCTTTACTGAGGTTGTTATCAATGATATCGCATTTGAAATCTTCGCTGAAGAAGGCTCGACACCAGTGCTTAGCTTCTGTATGGAATAGTGCATCAAAACCGTCCTTTGTCAACTGCAACAATTCTTGTTTGGCTAATCTGAAATCAGCCATATTCGTACTCTTTGCTATCTGCCAGAACTGCTTCTGTAGCCTTTCTCCTTTGAAGTTCCTTGACCAGTTTGCATATATGTGCCTCGCGCACATTCTATGCTCAGCATGTGGCATCAATTCAGCCAATGCAGGAATAAGTCCCTACAAAAATTCAAACCAATAAATACAAGTCAAGAAAAATATGCAAGTGAAAAATTTTAAAAGGGAATATATTATAATTGACAATGAAATTACCTTCTGTTGGTCGCTCATGAATGCCCATCCTCCCCCATCGATTATCTCAAGGTCAACCATTAAATTTTTTAGGAACCAGGACCAAATATCCTTGTTCTCTATCTTTACCACCGCCCAAGCTATCGGGAACATTTGATTATTGGCATCTCTCCCCACAGCAGCCAACAACTCCCCCTTGCATAAACCCTTTAGAAAGCATCCATCCAATCCTATAACTCTTCTACAACCAGCCAAGAAGCCTCGTTTGCATGCATCAAAACAGACATAAAATCTATCAAATCTAGGCCCAAGATCGGGGAGTGGCCTCTCCACAACCTCTACATATACCCTACTAGATGGGTTTTGAAACATGCATTCACTAGCATAATCTCATACATGTGCATATTCTTCCTTATACCCACTCATTAATATTTTCATCATTCTCATCTTGGCTCTCTTGCATTGATTCCTTAACACATTAACCCCTAATTGCTCCTTCACTAACTGTTGAAATTGAGGACTCTTGATCTCGGGCATTGCTTTGATAGTATTGAAAAAATGCTTTGATAACCACACACTTGTTACCCTTTTATTGTTAAAGATAATTGGACAAGTATGCTCCTCCTGAAAAGACCTAATCTGGAATGACCCATTCTTACTAAGCGCAGCATAGAGTTTCCACGAACAATTAGCTTGTGAGCACTTAGCTCTCACAAACTCCTTCGTGTTTCTAATGAAGTTAACGCTCCTCTTGTTCACCAATTGAGTTCTTTACAACAGCTTCCTTGAACTGTTTGGCATCATCAAATCTCATGCCCACCGACAAAACAGGTTTATCAACAGTCGAATCATAACAAGGGTACTTACTTTTTCTTCGAGGAGCAGGTTCTTCATCATCATTGTCAAGCTCATTTTCCGAACCAGCAACTTCATTGCCACAGCTTTCTTCATCTTCACTTCTATTACCCTCACTGGATCTCCATCCCTATTTACGACTCGGGCCTTCTTTGCTGAAGCTGCAAGTTTTTTCTCAGAAATTCCCTTTGCTTTTGTCTTGATTGTGCGAGTTCATCATCATCTTCGTCACTTGGGAAATTTACTACAACCAAACATTCATCTTCCGATTCACTAGATAAAGCAATTTCCCATTCTAATCCAATGAAGTCTTCATCCAAGATTTCAGGACATCTCCCTCTTTGTTCATCTCTATCAATATGACTTATCTCCCTATCATTTTGCCCTCCATCTAACCTAAACTCATCCCCAACCTGATTACTCGCTTGAACAAGATCCCTCACTTCTCCTCCTTCAGTGGTGGTCTGCTCATCCCCATCCTCATCCTCATCCTCATCCTCATCCTCATCTTCATCCTCACTATAATATTCAACATATACCTTAGCTTCTTCACCATGAAGATAATGGTAAAGGATATCCTTAATACCATTATCGTCATTAAAAAATCTCAACCCATCCTTCAATTCTTTCCCAGGAACACAGTAATGTAGTTTTTGCACTTTGCATCGTAAAAAATATACCAAATCCCTCATAAAATCAATATATGATGGCTTCCAAACATTGACATAAATAGTACATTCATTTCCACCACTATATTCCCAATCTTCAATGCCAATAATAAACTCTCCACCATAACAAACAATGACGCCTACCTGATTTGCGTCCATGTCGATCTTTGCACCCAATGGAAAAAAAAAGAAAAAGAGTTATTGTTGTTTTGTTGGAAACACGTGACAGAATCGGCAACTTTACATGCAGGTTCTTGTCGTTTTGTTGTCAAGGAACAAATGCGACTAAAATCTCCCAAATTCGGTGCATTTACAGAAACAAAAGAAACCGAATTAAATAAACAAAGTGAGGTCCCCACCACCCATTTTTCAATTTCATCACATTCACATTCGGTCCCCCAACAAAAGCAGTCCAATTAATTAAATAAACAAATTCGGTCCCACCACTGTTTCCATCCGAGTCAAGCCCCTCGCACCTTTTTTTCTATTCGGTCCCCACAACAAAAAGCGAACGAACGATGAAAGAATCAATTTCTCTATTCCATCCCCATAAAAGTGACATCCCCACCACTTTTCCCACTACTTTCCCCCTGAGCTGAGCCCTCAATTTGCCTTCCTTGCCCTAACTTGCCATCGGAACCCTAAATTTTTCGCAAAATTGATCCACGTAGAGAACATGACAAACCTGAACGATCGTGAACGACGGTGCAACTACAGCGATGGCCGAGCGACGACAAGCGAGTGACGGCGGGCGAGCGAACGGCGGTGGGTGAACGACGGTGGGTGAGCAAGCTACGGCCGGCGTCGAGAAGAACCGTATACGAACCCTATTTTACTCCCCTCGCAACGACGTTGTTTTTTTTGCTATGGAGCAAGGCGGCGTCGTTTCTTATGTCAATCCACGATGGATGGCAAGAAACGACGTCGTTTCTTACGAAGAAAGGACAACGGCGTCGTTTTATGCTATCCACCGTGGACAATCTTAAGCCACGTACGTTTTTTTTTTTTTTTAAATATAAAGGCCACGTATTTATTTTGGCCGGAATTTCTCGCCGGTGGCACCAAAGTGATCGTTTTTCCTCCGATTTGGCACTTAAGTGATCCGACGGAAACTTTTGGCACCAAAGTGATCGCCGTACACAACTTTTGGCACCATTAGTGTACTTATCCCAATTTAATGGAATTGGTGAGTATCGGTCCGATTCCCGATTCTAGGCATGGAACCCCCCGCCTACCTACCTGGACCAAATCGGTTTATATATATTTAAAGAAAGAAATTTCACCTCACTTACTATTATAGTTCTTCGATCAAATATATATGTACATACATGTATATTTGTAATTACTGGACATTATTACTAATTTTGTTTCTTTGGTGCGTATTAACTCCCTTACTTTTTCTTTTGCATTCTAATAATCTATCTACTTGCTTTATCAACCAAAACAAATTAAATAAACGTAAAGGAGTGAGAGAACTGATTGGAGATAATTATGTCTTTCCTAAGCCATTCCATGATTAAATTAGGTTAATGTTGAAAAAAGATAGATCAAGCGATTAATGTTTTAACTTCTATGAAAGTTAGGACTTCTAACATTTAGTCTAATTCTCTATATGTTTCCAATGTCAAGAAATCCTAAGACAACCACACCATCTTCGAAAAAATTAAGCTTTTAGCTAACGTTATCTATTCGTTCCGCCCGGTAGTTTTCAATGCTTAATTAAAATTAATAGCAATTCAACCCAAATATAAGGCAAATAAGCTTTGCTGCTTTAAATAGAAACTAGGTTCACCATAATTTTAATTGATAAATGCAATTTTATAAGAATTGGGGATCGGTTATATGGATCCACCCAAGTACCAGACCTGACCCGTAGTCCAGTTCCCAAATAGGTCCATGAAACTAATGGCCATATTTCAATTTTAATTTTTGAAACTGGTCCTTTGTGAGCTATTCTTAGATCTAACGTGAGAACCACCCACCCGGACCATGCTCACCCGGATTGGCAAGCACCGCAAGCATTTGTACAACTTTGGAGAGTGCAACTAATACTAAATTTGTCATTTATCTTGAAAAGAAGAATTCTACATGCTTTTCTTTTATTTTATGACTATCAATGCATTTTGATTCCATGCTAATTCCAAATGATGATGAATATCTTTCATTGCTTCAAATGCAGACCATTAATGATGTTCTCTTCGGGATCATATCGGCTGGCTTGTTCAAATACTTGGACCACCGATCTCCCAATGGTAAAAAGGGAATAGCATTTCCGAAAATTCACTCGATTTTTGTCAATTCAAAGGTGATGAATCTCGACTGACTAAAATGCTCATTGACCTTTGTCAGCTATGCGGGAAGGGACTTGCATAACCGGATTGGTGATGGTTAATCTGCGAGAACAACCCGGATTGCTGGTGAGTCTCACTATTTTTTGCCTTCTAACTGAAGTTGATTGAATTGAAGTGTGGGTTTGGTATTAATCAAGAACTATCCAATTTGATCAAAGGCAACCCAGGACTGCGCTGGGGCAACAAGTTCGAAATTCTCCTCCTCCCTGTTCACTACCGCAGAAGCTCTGGCGACCCTCTCGAATACCTAAGAAAAGCTAAGTCCATGATCGAACGGAAGAAGTCCCTAGAGGCTCACTTTGTTGGACGCAAATTGCGCAACCCCAAGATCTCCATAACTAGAACAAGAACATATATAATTGAGTAAAAAGATTAACGCACATGTTTTGGGATCCATCGAACATAAAGCAAAAGCAGAAAATGGATTACCCACTCATCAAAGGGATCCCCTGTTCTTGAAGCGGAAGTGGAAACACAATGTTCGATGCGCAAGTCATTCTCCTCTATTGCCCTCCGTATCACTCGCTCAATGAGGCGGCCCCCTCACGTGTAGCGTTAGGTAAATGCCCCTTAGGTGAGGATATATGTGAGAATTAGGGTTAGAGGAGAGACTTAAGCACTATTTATAGAGTTTCCAGCTAGTCCCCCTCATTACAGACCTAGGTTCAACTTGGCCTACACTAACTAGCCCATATTAGACTAATTAATAAACATTCTATCTCACCTTAAACCAACTTTGTTTTACGGTAACCGTAAAAACAGTAAATTACAATATCAATTAATTTAGTCAAATCAGGAAAACTCTCACATTCTCCCACTTAGACTATATTAATTGAAATCGTACCGTATGTGCGCACATTTGGTCCAGAGATAATTCTTAATAGTCAATCCTATCCCATAAAGTCTTAAACACCGAATCATGGCGGTAACTGCATGTATACACACAGAGCCTTTCATGGTCATGAATGTTCTCAACTTTATTGATATTGATTCAATATAGTAGTGTGGCAAATGGATAACATCTCTCATAGAGAGATCCCATTTGTTAGTCACCATTCTTTTACCTTAGGTGTCACAAAAGCTTGTGCCATTAGAGAATATTTTATGGTTCCAATGAACCCACATATGTCTTATCTTTATGGTTAACATTTCTTTATGTATCACAAGACATATGTACAAGGCTAATAACCGAGTGCCCGGATGCCCCTAGCCTTCACTCAAGGTTTATACAATCCCTTAAGACTTTATCAATATGTATTCAACATAGTAACAATACATTCAAAAATATTTTATTGAATGCAAAAGTTGATACATATCAAACCGTTACAAAGTGTAATGAACATAGATGAAACATTTATCAGAGTAAAACCAAAATAGCTCCCATTAAACAACAGCATCCCATGATACTCTTAGGCCCATGCTAACGATATGTCACTCAAATACACACGGGCATAAGCTTTTAGTAAGTGAATTTATAATCACATCATCTGTGAAAATATATTATATTAAAACGTCACATTATATTTACTTTTGGTCAAAAATTTTGACCACTCATATATTTAGATCCCTTGAGACCTCTGTAGTAACTAAATAATATTACAAATTTATTACCTCAATACAACCGTATAGATATATTCATAAAGTTAAAACAATCAACTCCTTTATGAAGTTCTGAAGCCTAAAAGCCCAAGTAACAACCTAAAAGAATGTTACTAACACTGCTTACATAGTAGAAGATGACATAGAATTTTATTTACTGCACTTACTGCTAACATAAATATGTATTCCGTTATTGATTACATTTCATCAGAACAGCCAACAAAGTTTACATCTAAATACCCTACTAACTGCAAGAATTGAACATGTCTATAAATTAGCATATAATCTCTTATCTTCTTTAAGTACCTTAAAACCTTCTTAACAGCAACATAGTGATCATGTCCTAGATTTGACCGATATCTGCCTAGAGATCCCGTCACAAAGACAACATTTAGTCTAGTGCAAATTCGAGCATATATTATACTTTTAAGTGCACTGACACAATGTACTCCCTTTAATTAGATTTTCTCAATATCTAAATAAGGACAATGTAATAGATTTAGTCCATCACCCTTAACAACAGGAGCAATTCCTGGCTTGCAATAATGTATATTGAATATTTCCAATATACAATCAGTAAATGTCCTCCGAGAAAAAAATATAATATGACAAAAACAATCCTTACAGACCTTAGTACAAAGGATATAAAATGTCTCAATGTTAGAACTTGTAAGCAAAATATTATGTACATAAAGTATGAGAAAAAATAAATTTCCTCTCACTAACATTGCAGTATATTGAATTGCTTTGTTCCCAATTGAACAAAATAATAACACTATGAAACTTTAATAATATTGTTTGGAAACTTGCTTAAAACTATGAATAAGACTTTTTAGTCTACGCACAAGTTTACTTGAAACATCTAGTGCAAAATCCTCCAATTACACAATATAGATTTTGTATTTATTTGGTGTAACTCCATATCAAAATAAATTATTAATGTCACGTTCACTCGAAAGAATCTTTAAAAATACTAGAAAGAAATATTTATTTCTTCATTATAAATTATCCACCTCTCTTTCAAAATGAAAACTTTAGCTATAAGTTTAGTTTTAAACTTCACAATCTTTATTTAAAATTATTTTAGTTTTGTACATCAATTTGCAACTAATGAATTTATGATATTTAGGCAAATAAGTTAGTTTCCAAACACTATGATGTTTTATAGATTGTATATCGTCTTTTATGATATCTAATCACATACTTGATTAAGAATAAGAAACGACATTTATAAATATGTCATTACATCAACCATATAATGGATATTGTAACCATGCTCTCACAAATAGACTATATAGTCTGATGGTATAACTGATCGTCTTTCCCTAACAAATCTCCTTAATAAAGCTACAACTACTTCATTCTGCACTTGAGAGATATAAGAAATTTAATTATAAACTATATCAAAAATAGTATATTGAACTTCAACAAGTTTAGTCTATGGTACAGGAGATTCCATAATTATCTTTAATAGTCTAAGAGTAGTTATCCTCTACAATTACGTCAATCTTTAGAAACTTTAGAGTATGTGATTCCATAATTCTTGCACCTTCTTTAGGGTCATAAAATCAATACTCTTTAATAATCTAGATAAGATACAAAATAATTTCGAGTAGATCTAAATTCCAACACACTTAATATTGGATTAGATAACCTCACTTTTGCATGACACCTCTAAATTTCATATGATTCAAGTAATTTATGTCTAGTCTATAACTCAAAAGAAGTTTATAAAACTATTTTTGTATGTGAAAATGTTACTTTCAAAATATCAGCCCATAAAAAACCAGAAAATGTTACTCATCACCATGTTTAATATGGTGCATTTATGCCTTTCAACCAAATCTTTTTGTTAGGATTTTCAGGTATATTAATTAAATTACCACCCTAAAATCTACCAAGTATTTTTTTTTTTTGGTGACCCAGGGAACCTCCGCGCGCCGCTTCGCGGCAGAGTAAACCCTGGGGTGAACTGGGCCCCCACCACTGACCCAGCCATAAGTGAATCGTGCAGTTTGCACTCAAGCATCGACCACGATGGGTTTCGAACTCCTCCTCCGATGGTGGGGTACTAAGTTCGAAACCAACACGGCCACCGCGGGCGATAGTATCTACCAAGTATTTTACAAATGACTCTTTAAGTTATTTTGCATTGTCATATTTGCCAAAATACTTACGGCCATTGTTAAGCCTGACAATCTTTTAAGACTAATTGTAATTGTTTTATTCTTTATCTTGGTCATTTTCCTTAAATAGAAAACTTTCGAAAACAACCTTTTAACCATATATGAGATGTATATGTCATTAGGACTTAAACACAATCTTTGCAAATGTGTCCTAATTTCAATATCAAACAAGACATAATTTCAAGTAACTGAGGTTTCCATCATCTTATAGTAGTGCAGTCCGCAGCAAACCTCTTTTCAAGTGTTCCTAAATGGAACGCTTTATGGATAGTAAACAAATTTTATTGCATTTTTATTAAGCAACAAATCATATGTCTACAACTTAAAATTTGAAGCAGTAAAAACATCAATAATAATGAAGTTATTAATTACAGAAAATGTAACTAAAAACCAAGCAATGTATATAATTAGCATCATGTGAGCACTGTGTAACTTGACATACAAGTACACATCCAGAGAGTTACATACATAATCATATAATCACCTTTGGATAGAATACATAACATGTAGTTATACACTCCCCACATGATAGCGGTTATGAGAATATATTCCAATTCTTCGTGAATTCATCACCTTTGGGCATATGAATCACTAAAATCAATCACTCTTCCACTACACTATCATATATCCCTCCATGGACTAATACACAATTATCTTTTTTGGGAGTATGACTACGCATTAGACCATGAGACATCTCAATCATTATACGAAACTGAAACTTCTCAAACCCAATTAAGCATGCCACTTTGGCGGTCACTACTCAATTGAATCGTTGAAATTCTCTCATACTAAGGATATAAACTTTACTTCTCACATACACCATATACATGTGATTTTAATTTTAACGATAAGGGCAGCATATCACCAAAATCACATATCATGCTAATTACATTACTTTATTCATTAATAAAATCTTTATTTATTACATACATATATATATATATATATATATATATATATATATATACATATATAGCGAACCTAAAAGACAGATTCCAATGAAATCACTGATCACAGTAACATAAGAAAATTCTCATAGAAGTAAGCATCTTGTGCACCCCGATTATTGATTACTGAAATAACATTAAAAGAATATCGATCCAAAGGATCCCTCACAAGTTAACATCAATAGCAATACAAGGTACTCCAAATTGACAAGCTTGATAACTAATCAACTATTGCTTATGAGTTTTATATGGCAAAACATGACTCCAAGGCCAACAACTGATTTATTAGCCAATTTTTAAGTAACAAATTATCATTGTAATCAACCAGTGGCCTATTAATTGAGTCAAACCAGAAAATCAAATATCTAAAATTTAACAGTAAATACTATTACTCTGCATAAATGTTGTCATACTCATTAACCATAAAAATATTCAACTTGATAGACATTAACAAGTAACCAGATGAATTCATGTACAATATACAGTAACTTAATTGACATGCATTACTCACACACAGCAGATATGTTAATCAGGACAATCAGTTTGGTCACGAGTTCTTAAGACGTCCATCATTCAAAAATTATCAACGTGTCAATAAGTATGCTTGAGCAACAAAAATTTCATAACCTTTACTGTTTTTCATCAACTCAATACATAGCTCAATTACTATTCCATAATGGTTGTATCTCATTAAGCCAGCTTCAGCTAGCTTCAGTTTACAATAAAGTTTAATTTTTATTAATGAATCACACCATTATAATGTTTATGTGATAACATACCTGTAACACAACACTTATATTTCCAAAATCACAGAAAATATAAGAAAAATATGCAAAAATACATTAAAAATACACATATTTAGGGTTCCATATGTATTTTTACATCCATAAAATATCAAACATGTAAAATAAATTCACCACAAGATAGAGGACAGCCATACGGATCCAACACCGCCAGCCACGCGCCAATCCGACTTTCCACGCGCCCTCACGCGCCGCTTGAGTGCGCAGCGCGTGAAGCAACACGCGAGTCGCACCCCACGCATGGGAGCACGTGAGGGCGCGTGACCGCGCATGGGGCGCATCTCCAACGCCCTAGCGGCGCATGGGGCGTGTGAGGCCTCCCCCAACTATGCGCCACCAACTTTCTTGATTGTCTTGTCGAGCCTAGTCCGAATTTGTGATTTAATTTTATTTTTATTAAACAAAAAATCTCGAAAATCACAAATTAGGGCAAAAACCTTATGCATTCGAGTTCTAGGGTTATGGTTGTTTGGATACCACATGTTGGACGCAAATTGCATAACCCCAAGATCTCCATAACTAGAACAAGAATATATATAATTGAGTAGAAAGATTAACGCACCTATTTTGGGATCCATCGAACATAAAACAGAAGCAGAAAAGGGATTACCAACTCATCAAGGGGATCCACTATTCTTGAAGCGGAAGCGGAAACATAATGTTCCATGCGTAAGTCATTCTCCTCTATTGCCCTCCGTATCACTGGCTCAATGAGGCGGCCCCCTCATGTGTAGCGTTAAGTAAACGCCTCTTAAGTGAGGATATATGTAAGAATTTGGGTTAAAGGAGAAACTTGAACACTATTTATAGAGTTTCCAACCAGTCCCCCTCATTACGGGCCAGGCTCAACTCGGCCCACACTAGCCAGCCCATATTAGACTAAGTAAGAAACCTTTTATCTCACCTTAGACCAACTCTGTTTTACGGTAACCATAAAAATAGTAAATTACAATATCAATTAATTTAGTCCACATCAAGAAAACTCTTATACACTTCTCCTACAGAATCGGGGATATCGTCATGACTTTCAGGAGCACATGTAAGGATCAGTTCAGGCTTCTGCAATTCGGGAAACAGAAAAACAGAATGAGAATAAGCTGACAAACTCGCAATCTGTCTGGTTTTTTGCTGATGCAGATCGCGAGCCTGCTCAACTACAGGACCATCTGCAGCATCACCTTCACTATCTCGAACGTGCTCGGCCCACAAGAGGAGGTCGTGGTCATGGGCAACCCGTTCACGTACATACGGGTGAACTCCTCGAGTTTACCTCACGTAAGGCTCCAAATCCTGATCGTTTTTCCTTTTTCCTTTTCCTTCTTGTCTGCGGTATCTAGAATCGGATCTTTATCAGGGTAAATGTGGGGTGTTTGAGATGCGATGCATGCAGGCGCTCACGATGCACATGGTGAGCTATGTGGGGAGGGAGGACATGCAGATTCTGGTGGCCAACGACATCATCACCGACCCTGATTTTCTGGCCAAGTGCTTTGAGGATGCTTTGCTCGAAATGAAACCAGCAGCTTCTACTGCTTTGAACTCGAAGAAGTAAACAGAGAAACTTTCCTGTGATGTTAGGAGGGGAAAATATGTATCATATTCTTATACATGTGTGATTATACACAGGAAATTAAAAAAAAAAAATGATCCCACGTATATGATGTTCTATATTGGGACAAGAAGAACCATTTTAGGACATCAATCCGAATTTCGTCTTATTTCTTTCTTGATCTATTAAAATGTCTCGAGTTTAAGCCGTTGAACGAACATGATCCGAATTGAATTATTGATAAAGTTAAATACAAAAATCGTGTTAGTGTTGTTATTGGCCAAGCATAACAGAGAAGAAAATATATTGTCAGACTTGTATTCGGATTGTATTTTGGACTAATATGGAAAGTTCCGTGTGGATTTTGACATGATCATTGTGGGTGCAAGAAAGAATTAATGATAAGATGCAATCTCTTGACTCTGTTGAAGTCACGGCCAAAGAGAGGACAAAATAGGGAAGTCCCAAAATCTCGGACTTCGTTGACCGAAGTTCACTTGGATTTGTTTCTTTTTCCACTCCGTGAAAAAGAATTGAAGCGCCGAAAAAAGTACTTTGGCAGTGCGGGCTATCTTTGTTGGTTACGTTCATGCAATTAAATCAAGAAGCTTTTAGTGTTGAAGTAGATTAAATTCTTGTATAATTCATTTGTGAGATTAAGAAATTATTTCGTAAGGACTTATGGGGCTAAACTTGCATGAGTTATTGGGTGTAATTAGGTTTTGAGAAACATTTAGAGTATTTGAGTGACTCAAGTGTAATTGTAATATCTATGTATTACTTGATTTATAGTGAAATTCATCTTTGTTCGCCCTGTAGACGTAGGAATCACGTAAATTTTATTGTTTGATTGTTTGTTTTCCACGGCATGATCGATGAATTTAGTAGGATGTTCCTTGAGCTTGGGATCTATCCACTTGATGTTAAGCTCCATGCAATTGAAAAGAGAAATGAAGAGGACCAAGTCAATCGTACCAAGAATAAAGCTAGGTACATTGAATTTTAAAACTATGGGACCGGTTTCTATTATTTAAATGTCCAATTATGTTGATATTTGATCACATCACTTCAACACAGAATTTATATATCAATCTTGCACACCTAACATCGAAAATTATTGGTCATCATATTTAGTTGGTTTACAACAATCGTGCATTGATGATGGATGTCTCAATTGCTACACACATATTTTATTTTATTTTTTTCGATGTGATCAGATATGGACAAAAATGGACATTCAAATAAATGAAACTTGCCCCATTATTTTAAAATTTAATGTACCTAATTTAATTTGTCGACAGTAGAAATTTATATATTAATCTTGCACACCTAACATCGAAAATTATTGGTCGTCATATTTAGTTGGTTTACAGCAGTCGCACATTGATGATGGATGTCTCAATTGCTACACGCATATTTTATTTTATTTTTTTTTCGATGTGAACAAATTTGGACAAAAATGGACATTCAAATAAATGAAACCTGCCCCATTATTTTAAAATTTAATGTACCTAGTTTAATTTGTCGTACAACAGTCGAAATTTATATATCAATCTTGCACACCTAACATCGAAAATTATTGCTCATCGTATTTAGTTGATTTACAACAGTTATGCATTGATGATGGATGTCTAAACTGCTCTACACATGTTTTAATTTTTTTTTTTCCCATATTTTTGTCAAAACAAGCTCAGGCTGTACGTGACTTCAGAAGGGACTTTGGGTCTTTGACGTCTTTTGAGTGAAAATTGTAGTGTTTTGTAAAATTTTTGTGGATCATTTCAACTCAAAGCTACCATTGGCTAAGCCTAGAGCCCAAGGCAATTCCTCCTTGTTTTGGCTTTGCAGTGTTCCCGAAAATTTTCCTTAGGGTCAGCAGATAACATTTTTGAATTCCGATTTCCTATCTTTCCCTCTATTTCTATTGTTCTTCGTCCCTCTCAACACCAGTCACTTTGAATTCCGGTCCACGTGAGCCCAAAGTCAATGGTCATCGGGACATGGTTGACGATTGCCGAGATTCGAGTTTGCGGGATTTGGGTTCATCTTCTCCCTCGCTGCTCATCTTCTTGCTATTTAAGTTCCAGATTCGGTCGCTGGTTTGATGGTTCACTTAACGGTTGTGCTCGGCTCACCGACGGTTCCCAACGGTTGATGAGGGTGGCCAAGGGTTGCCAAGGGTCTGGCTTTGAGTGTCTAGGTCATCAATCGCGGGTCTCGGTTGCCGAGCATATGGGTTTGCGAGGGTCTAGATTTCCGAGGTCATGCAACCCTTGGTGTTGTGGATTCTTTGACAGCTCGATTGTTGCATGACGTTGATCCGGCCTCATATATGACTGCGGACCAAGCTCGAATATAAGTAGGGCCTTATGCAAGTTTCTTTTGAACACTTAATCATTATCTAATGAGTTCGTCTTCTAAAAATCATTAGTAAGTTCAAGGACAATGTAAAAAAAAAAAATTGTCCTTGTGGTTATAAATGGATTTATTACGGGTGAATTTGGGGATCAGGTTAATCAAGTTCTTGCAAATTTTTATTCTTGTACTGACAATAGATCTAATTATTTCTTGAGCAGTTCCAAATGACTCAGCTTTTTCAGTATATATAAGTGAAGATTCGTAAATTTTTCAAATTGCTAATAGTAGAATTAGTGTGCCAAATTTCTTGTGGATAGGCTACAAGCATTAAGTTTTGCCCTTTCTAGCGTCCGGCCTTTTTTGCATTTAAGGACTCATTGAAAACGATATAACTAGTTGGACAATGTTTGTTAGTCTCAATAAAAGTCATGGTAAAATAAAATTTATCTCATTGGATGTATGAGTCTTGTTGAATCCAAGATATATTTAGATAATAAGAGGGATATGATTGGATAAAAATATTCCACAGAAGATAGGATAAATTTGGATATGATTTCTTACATTTATGATACAAAAACAAAAAAATAAAAATTCTTAAATAAAAAAATCCTTATATTAATAAAATTCAGATAATTATTATATAAATAATATTTGATTTCTAATATAGAAAATAAAATTCAAAATAACTAAAAAAATTATTGTTTTTATTTGTTCCTATTCACGACAGGTATTCAAAAACTTAGTTAAAAACTAGATTTGTTTTTCGCTTTCCATGAAAAGATAACAATTGAAGCTGGGGGATTTCTTCAAACAACAAGTAGTTGAGCCAACTATTCAACGAAATGATATGAAGCATATGTCCCATCTCTTCTCAAGAGACAAGTGCGCTATTTCTTTACAAATTTGTTCTCAATTTCAAGTGTGCAAATTCAATTGAGATCTCTTCATTAGATGAGGGAAGAGTTCACCTGAATCAGACCTTTTTAGGAGCATATCAAAAGAGAATTGAATTTGTATGTTTATAATTGTATGTATGTGTGTGTGTGTGTGTATATTAAATATTTTGGATATATTAGTATAATTTATTATTTAATAATTTTTTGTTAAGTAACGGTGGAAGGGATTAAAAAAATAAATGGAATAAGAAAAAAAATTAAAAAAGGACTAATAATAAAAAAAAACAAGTAAATAATAATGAAGTAGCGGAGGAGGGGCGTGGACACCAAAAACTAACCAACTTTTTGGTTATTATCCACAAGCATTAGACTTAATATACAATAGTAGAATTTGGTCAACAATGAACAAAACAATTGACAACTTAAAGAGAGATGATAACTCGCCAAGGAAGTCAATGGCAACATCAATCATCAACAAGAGTCTTTATCAAGATTTGAGAAGTTGATCGGCAAAATCATCAATAATGAGCAATTGACACAAAGGCGTGGCTAGGCATGAACATTGGTTCAATCCAACTCGAGAACCGGACCAAATTGGCTTGTTCTGTGTGGTTCCCAATTCCCAAAACTTGAAACTGCAAATTCTCAATTCCTTATGTAGAACTGAGTTGACTAGACAAGAAATATTTCCTTTTCTTTTTGGGGGGGGGGGGGGGGTGGCAATTTTTTTTCTCTAAGCTAATAGAGGCAAAGAGCAAAACCCTAGGCTTCTCGGTCCCACAACTCTCAACTCTCCCGCATCTCTCACCTCCCTCTCTCGCCCCTCTTCACCTCTCGCCTCAAATTGTCTCCCTTTCTCACTTTCGCCTCAACTTTTGCCTTGCCTTCTCAACTTGCCTCAGGCCTTAGCTCTCGTTCTCACGTTGTAGGCCTCTCGCTCTAACCTCACCTCTCAGATCTCACTTTCATCGTGTCGCCGTTGACCCTTGTGACACCCCGATACATCAAACACTACATGTGTCATACTACTTTCTTTCTTATTAATTTATTCGCAAGCAGAGGCACAACAAAATAATTAAACAAGTAATATAATGACCTTACATACTTGTTAACGTACAATGCATCACTTACAAACACCTCATAATATAGAACACCTAGGAAGGGTTGGTAACTCCTATCTCCTCCACCATACCCATCCCCTCAAAAGCCTACTTGTACAACATCAATCTAACATCCAATGATCGATAACCTCCCCCAACATCAGCTCCTCAGCAATGTAACCAAGAGGACCATCAAAGCCTCTAAGCGATCCCAGCTAGTCACCATCAAAGATCATGTACTGTGTTACATACTAATGAGGAACCCACTTAGCAAGTCCTAAGTCAACCCTTATTGTAGAAGTACACTTGATATATATAAAATTATGTTAGGCAATACAACCTTCTCATAATCATAGTCAATGTGTGCTAAGGGCTCCAAAAAGCGGTGATGGGGGAATGGCCATTCTACATGTCTAAAAATAAATGAATGAGTTGAAGTCCAGCAAGTGAAATCTCTAAATCTAAAATAGGAGTTCACTTTCACAACCGCCTTGCCATAACAATCATAAACATTCGGAGCAACATAATCAAGGCATGAGCATACACCCTACCTTCTTTGCAAGTACCTCAGACAAATGCATGGTTATTACCTATTTAGTGCACACATATGCATATAATTTCTTGATACATCAGTATCATTTGGTTTTTAATTAACATGTATATATGTATATTCATGAGCATGTATTATCTTATTTGCTCCAGCTCCCAAACACTTCCAAGGCATCTTGACACACGGGACATCTCAACATGGTTAAAAGATATGTTTTGTTGTCAAAAATTTAGGGATTTTATAACTTCATGTGGACAAGTGTCCTAGATGATAGGGATTAGTGAATAACACAACTTATTATAATTGTCATTATTTATTTTATTTAATTCAAAATTTGTAACTGTTGACTATGGGTTATAAATAGCCACACTGTATTCTTGCAAAGATTGTCCAAATAGTCATAAACTTATTGCGCAATGGCTTTAGTCATAAACCTTTCAATTGTGCTAATTTAGTTCAAAAACCGCTTAATATTTTGACAATTCAATCATAAACTTTTCAATTGTGCCAATATAGTCCTAATCCTTTTAACGCATTACCAATATAGTTTTTCCAGCTAATTTTTGCCCACAATTGTTGACCTAGCGGTCTAGTCAACATTAAATATCCTATGTGGCGCCACCTTAGCAAACATGGATAATTTTTTAAATCTTTTTAAAATGAAAAGCAAGAAAAAAATGAAAAAATAAATAAAAATAACAAAAAATTGATTTTTTTAATTTAAAAATCATTCACATTAGCACCAGCCCTATCACATATGTTGACTAGCATTGACTAGACCATTACATTAGCAATTTTCTATCAAAATTAACCAAGAGAACTATAATTTATCAAAAGCTTTATGATTAAATTGGTAAATCGTCAAAATGTTAGGACTAAATTGATACAATTAAAAATTTTCAAACTGAATTAACTATCGTACAATAAGTTTGAAACTAAATTAACACAACTAAAAGTTTAGGAATAAATTGGTTGCCATATAATAGGTTTAGGACTTTTTGGACAATTTTCCCCATATTCTTTGTAGTCGTGATCATCGATTGAAGAACTCAATGCTCTTGCAAATTTATCTTTATTTTTACTTTTATGCAACTTACCTTTTTCGCTATACAAATATCTTTCAATTTCCGTACTTTAATTGTAGTTTACAAATCTTCGTCGTTGATTAAATTTCGATGTTGTATATTTATCATCGTGCTTTGTTGTCAATTAAACTCTGGCAAAGCTTTTTATATCATCATATCGTTGATTAAATTCCGTTGAAGTATATGTCTTTTTTTTTTGTTCCATTGATACAACATTTGTCTGGAATCACCACATCTCCTCTTAATGAAAATCGAAGATGAATTTCGGTGAAAGATATTTTATTACAATCCAATTTTGGCGAAAAAAAAAAGGGCAATAAGATTTAATATATATGCTCTCCATCTCCTTCTCTTTTGTATCCCTGAGTTTTGTTGAAACTTCACAATCCCTTCATAGTTTTTGGATCACATCAAAACTCCATGAAGATGACGAGAGAGTTGAAGCTCATTTTCCTTTGTAACTCTTTAGTTCACATTAAAAGTCAATGAAAACAACAAGGGAGTCGAAACTCATTCTGCTTCTTAACTCTATGGTTCAAGTTGAAGGTGCACAAAAGTGGCAAGAGAGTCAAAGCACTATACTTTTCAGAGTCACAAATTTGAATTATCATGTTTCCTTTCTTACTAGATTTGGCATTTGCTAGTAGATGTACCACGTCAATGTTACTGGAGCTTATTTATTTCTTATTATAGTTGAATGTGTGGATCTAGAATGCTGCAATGAGCTCTTTTGCTACTTCATATTTAGATAGTACAATAATCATGGATTGATTGATAAAGTTTGTTTATTGTTTAAGATTTAGATAATACAATAATTATGATGATTGATAGAAGTTATCTTCATCCGTACATTTATGTTTTCTAAACTATGAATTGTGAGAGATTCTTACAATTTACATTTATGTATTTTCAAGTTTGTACCAAATAATGGACATAATATGGTATGAAACTCTCCAATTTTATTATTACTATTAACCAAATAGTGGATACGACATAGAAAATATTTTATATCTCAGTTTATCCGGTCCTATTTTGACTACAACTTCCAAAGGCAAAATGCGGCTTTAATGATGGCTACAGTTGAGTTTGGGTTGGCTTGTTTTGATTTAAAAAGTTAGTTGTTACTTACCGTCCTGTGGGTAAAAAAGTACCAAAAAAGTCCTAAACCTATTGCAGTAGTACCAATTCAGTCCTAAACTTTTCAATTAGACCAATTCAGTCCTAAACCTTTTAATATTGGTACCAATTCAGTCCATTCAGCCAATTTTGGCAGGCCGGCGCTAACGCGGACGTTGGCCAGTGGCCAGTCACTAACATGGCAATTTTTATGATTTTTTCGAAATTTTTTTATGATTTTTTATTTTTTTATGATTTTTATGATTTTTATTTTTTTCCTTTTTTCTTTTCTTTTTCCTTTTCTTTTTTGCTTTCTTCTTCGTGGTTGCCGGTGAGCCTCTAGTGAGGCTCGCCGGCCACTGGGCGAGCGCCGCAAAGCCCTCGCCCGACCTCTCCTAGAGCCGCCGGTGAGGCGACTTCGCCCAAATTTGGGCAAGGCCAACCTCGCCCGCGGTTGGGAAGGCCATGGCGGCCATCACCAGGGTGGAGGCGAGGGTCGCAAAGCCCTTGATAGCCGCCGACGAGGATCGCAACCCTTGCTCGACCTCGCCCTAGCCTTGCCGCTGAGTCCTCGGCGCCTCCTCTGCTATTGATCCCGAAGCTTCTCGACCTTGTCACCACCGCCCTCACCTCCAAGAAATCCCAATTCAAGGCCTTGGTCCCCCACCTCCCGTGACTCATGCCACCGCTCCTCTGCCCGGTCTTCGCCTCCGAAACCCTAGCTCGCCGCCCCAACACCTCCTCTCCTTCTTCCAAGGCTAGCCTCGCTCGCGGCCCTGGGTGAGGCCGAGTGAGGGTCGCGACCCTCGCCGACGGCTGGCAAGGGCTTCGCAGCCCTTGCCTTCGCCCTGGCGATGGCCGCCATGGCCTCACCAGCCATGGGTGAGGCTGGCCTCGCCCAAATCCGAGCGAAGCCAACTCGCCAACAGCTTTAGGAGAGGCCGAGTGAGGGCTGCACCCTCACCCAATGGCCGGCGAGCCTCACCGGAGGCTCGCCAACAACTGCGAAGAAGAAAGTAGAAAAGAAAAGGGAAAAAAATTAATAAAAATTAACTAAAAATTAATAAAAATTTTCGAAAAAATCATTAAAAAATCATAAAAATTGCCACATCGGCGCCGACCACCAAAATTGGCCGAATGGACTGAATTGGTATCAATATTAAAAGGTTTATGACTGAATTAGTCTAATTGAAAAGTTTAGGACTAAATTGGTACCAATGTAATAGGTTTATGACTTTTTTGATACTTTTCCCCCGTCCCGTGCATTCAATACAAATCTGAGTTTTGAAAACAAAAGAAAATCCTAAGGGACGAAAGGTCGAGGTGGTCGGATCTTCACTTTGACTATCTACAATCAAGCATGAGGCACCATTCATCTTATAGCGTATAAATATGCCTAACTAAAGCAAGACCACGAAAGATTGCCGATGTCCAAATGGTCCATTGGATACAAAGAGAATGACATAAGAGATACCGAACCAATTTTGACTTAATGAAATTCATATACAAAACAACTGGAAAGCTGGAATCTTATCGAATGGTTTGATCTTTGATTACATTAAAGGTGTTGGGAATAACGGATCCCCGAAAACCGGATTCAACACTAAATCGAACCCCTAAATCAATGCGGAAGACGAAGCCCGGGAAAAATCACGTATCACCGATCGTAAAGCACACCACGGATTCGAGCATACCTTATTAGCCACAGATTAGACACTGACGCCGACAAGAGGAAGAAAATCTGGCCCCGTTCGATCCGATGACGCCTTGAAGGGAAGAAGAAAAGTGCCGTTTGCTTACTATTTCTTTTTGGAAGGGAGAGAACGCGCGGGAGAAGAGAAGACGTATGTCAATGTTCAAGAGGTGTCTTCTCTCTCTCTCTCTCTCATTCCTTTTATACCTTCCCCCATCCACGGGCCTTATTCCCGTGGGCCGGGCCTTTTGGGCCTAGCATGGGCGGACGGGCCTTAAGCCCATCATCAATTAAAACCATCATCTCCCACTCGCACATGATGGGTTGAATAGGATTCTCTTTACCTCTCTTCAACATTCATACTGGTGAATAATCCGTGCGACCAGCATACTTTGAGAGCTCGTTGCTATACATCTGTTAGGAATATATAGCAGCTCATAATGGGCATCACACTCCGAGTAGATTTAGTATGCAGTACCCTATATCGATCGATCACATTTATATCTCCCTTGATCTCTTTTAAACAATGATATATATATATATATATATATATATATATATATATATATATATATATATATTGTATTCACAATTATAATTATCACAAAGACAGTCATAATTGGTCAACCAGTGAATACAAAACTATAACGTGATTCTCCAAAATCGATCTTTCTCTTCCCTTCAAACTCTCAATTTTAGTTCAGCTTGCTTTTCTAGAAATACCCCATTAGATCGAATCATCTCATGACCATTGGCAACACTCTAAGATAGCAAACACTAAATAGAAATCTTGAGAACAAGTAAGAGTCATGAGGGGACTAAAAATTGAGGAACTCTTTTCCTCAAGAGTCTCACACGTCATAAAAGTTGAGATCAAACTTTTTGCCACTCTTATTGGTCGTCTCATGCATATGTAGTATAAAATACGTATTACAGTATTAACTCATTTCCCATGGAGCGTATGTCTACACCTTTCAATACCGTACAGATGATAGTTCAGACATACCCAATGTCTAACTTGAGTTCACGTATCTACTCATTCACAAAATTCATCAGAACTCACATTTGGCATTTTAGACAGATAAAGTAAAATATGTGGGGTATTTTACTTTCGG
Organism: Eucalyptus victrix; assembly: GCA_016097545.1. Taxonomy (NCBI): domain Eukaryota; kingdom Viridiplantae; phylum Streptophyta; class Magnoliopsida; order Myrtales; family Myrtaceae; genus Eucalyptus; species Eucalyptus victrix. The sequence goes on along the minus strand of CM027840.1, from coordinate 25,649,361 downwards.
ACATCGTAAGTATTATGTCCTCATCTTAACACTTAGTTAAGGCGACATACGTATTTTAAGCTTGAGCTCTCGATTATCACATAGATAATAAGCTTAAAAACAGTCTCATCTCTATTTATCACACAGTAAACAAAGGCGATTACCCGTATGAGTGGGCTAATCTTATATCTGTCCGACATACTTCTCAACTTAAAATAATGCACTAAGCATTAAGATGCATAAAGATCATACAAAGATTCATAGGCATTAATGATGAAAAAACATAAATTCATCAAATGTGAACACTTAGGGAAATTACAATATTCAGTACATCAGGCTCTATGCAATCCTAGAGATTTCATATGGCCACAAAACACATCTCTAGGTATTGGCTTTATCATAGGATCTGCTACCATTCTATGCGTAGTATGTACTCTAAGTTCACATCTTTTCGTGCAACCATATCCTTGACAAGATTATATTTTGTATCTATATGTTTGGTCTTGCCATGATATTTTGGATTTTTGGTGTACGCTTTTGCTGCTTGGCTATCACAGTTAACCAACAATTAATCTGCAGCACTTCCAATAACACCTAAATGATCCAAAAATCTCTTAAGCCAAACAATTTCTTACACTACTGCTGATACTGCCACGAACTCAACTTACATCGTGGACAAGGCTATACACTTTTGTTTCTTACTGCTCCAACATATGGTGCCATTATTCGGTAAGAAAACAAATCCAAAGGTAGATTTCCTTTCATTTAAATCTCCTCCCCCAATCAGCATCAAAATAGCCTTAGAGTCGTAGATCCCTTTCTTAATAACTCAGCGTATAATCAGCAGTTCCCTTTAGATACCTTAGTATTCTTTTAACAGCTTTCCATTGTGCTGGACCTGGATTGGATTGGTATCTACTCACCATTCCAACTGCAAAACATATGCCAAGTCTTGTACACTTCATAGAGTACATCAAGCTCCCAACAGCATTAGCATAAGGAACATGTTTCATTTGTTCCTTCTCTTGTGGAGTCCTTGGACACAGTCTACGGCTCAATCCTTCACCTTTTTCAATAGGAGTGTCTATGGGTTTACAATCTTGCATACGAAATCGTTCAAGAATCTTAATTATATACGATTCTTGCGAAAGAGACAACGATCTCTTGAAAACGATCTCTTGAAATCTTAACTCCAAGAGTGTATGCAGCCTTACCCATATCCTTCATCTCAAAGTTGGAAAACAACCAACTCTTGACAGTATTAACAAACTCTATATTGCTTCTGGCAATTAGTATATCATCAACATATAATGATATGATCACAAATTGATCCTTGGATCTTTTGATATATACACAATGATCCTCAACTATCATTGTAAAATCATATGCCATTATGGCATTATGAAAACGTATATATTATTGTCTCGACGACTGCTTAAGGCCATATATCGACCCCCAAAGTCGACATACATTTTCTTCTTGGCATTTCACTATGAAACCAGCAGGTTGTTCCATATATATTTCTTCCTCTAATTATCCATTGAGGAAAGCAGTCTTTACATCCATTTGATGTAACTCAAGATCCATGCTTGCCATTATTGCCAGAATAATGCGAATCGAGATAAATCTCACTACAGGAGAAAATGTATCTTCATAATCAATTTCTTCCTGTTGATTATACCCCTTCGCCACAATGCGAGCTTTATGCCTTTCTATCGAGCCATCAGCCTTTCGCTTTATTTTGAGAACCCACTTGTTCCCAATAGCTTTGTGTCCTTTTGGAAGATCAACCAGTTCCCAGACTTGGTTTGATTTCATTGACTCCATTTCCTCTTTCATTGCATGAATCCATTTTTTCTAATTAGGGCAATTCAGAGCCTAATTAATATTTCTTGGCTCATCCCCATCTTGTGGAGCAACCATAAAAGTTTCACTTTCAATGTCAAAACGTCGACGGGGAATACTTTAGCGACTTGTTCACCGTATGGGAGATTGTACACTTAGCACATCATTCCCCATCATGCTCCCACTTGGATTAGATAATGATGATGTCGTCACGTCAGGTGGTTGTAATTGAGAATGAGTTGAATTCAATTCATCACATTTCATATTACTCCCACTTGGACAAACTCCACTGACATCATTATCTTGATCCAAGGTTTCAAATAGGGGGTAATTTTCCCTTATTTCGCCCCTCTCAGGAAATTCATCCACTAAGGATGTGACATCCCGTGATTCAAATTCAGTTATACTCACACTTTCCTGCTCACCTATGAACACATATCCTTTTGAGTGTTCGCAGTATCTCATGAAAATACTCTTATTTTCTTTGGGACCTAATTTCCCAAACTTGTGAGAGGACTCATGTGTATAGGCGGCACAACCTCATGGCTTAAGAAAACTTAAGTCCGGTTTTCTACCTGTCCATAACTCATATGGAGTGGAAGTAACTGATTTGGAAGGCACCCGGTTAAGTATATACGCAGCAGTTAATAATGCATCACTCCAAAAGGTGATAGGCAAGTTAGCATGCGCCATCATGGACCTAACCATTTCAAGTAGGGTTCTGTTTCTTCTTTCCGCAACACCATTTTGTTGAGGAGTATACAGAATAGACAACTGTCTTTCTATTCCTTTTTCATCACATAATTTTCTGAACTCATCAGATAAATATTCTCGACCTCGATCGGATCTCAATGCTTTTATTTTCTTATCTAATTGATTCTCTACCAGGTTCATAAACCTTTTGAAACAACTTATTGCTTCAGATTTATGAGAAATCAAATAGACATATCCGAATCGAGTATAATCATCAATAAATGTGATGAAATAAACAGTCTCATGCCTTCCTCTCACATTCATTGGACCACAGACATCAGAATGGATTAAATGCAGAGGAAATTCAGCTCTTTTACCTTTCCCAAATGGTTTCCTTGTCGTTTTTCCTTCTAGGCAATGCTTACATATGGGCAAATCGACTTTTTCAATGTTGCCCAACAAGCCCTCTTTGGCTAGTCTATTCATACGTTGTTGGCCAATGTGACCAAGTCTAGCATGCCACACATTCACATCATTATCATAGGTATTAGGAGATGTGATAAGGGAATAACAAACATTTGCGTTAACATACTCAACATCTAATACAATGAAACCATCCAGAAAATAACCACAACCATAGTAATTTGTATCCAAATACAAATCTACACATCTATTATGGAAGTTCATATTAAAACCTAGTCTAACCAACACTAAAACAGACAATAAATTCCGATGAATCTCCGGAGCATACAATACATCATGTAGGAATAAAGTGCGTCCACCACGCATATTCAGTTGGCATATGCCAATTCCTTTCACTTCAGCTTGGGAGTTGTTTCCCACATAGACCCACTTAGTTCCAGTTGGTACTCGTCGGAATTCCACGAAGGATCCTCTATCCTTCGCTACATGGTCTGTCGCTCCTGAATCTACAGTCCACAAAGGATTAGACTCAGTCAAGAATACAGAACTCGACACAAAAGTAAAGTTCTGAAAAGTACAATGGGTGTTTACTTTCTTTGGCTCACGACAGTTGCGAGCATAGTGACCCTTCTTGTCACAATTGTAACACCTCTCCCTTGACATTTTCTTCACTTGAGGACATTTTCCTCTCTTGTGTTGGTTTACTTTTGATTTCTTACAACAAGGACTTGATCCTTTGCAATCTCACATATTGAAAGAATCAATACGCTTGCGCTTAGAGCTCAAAGCTCTTTCTGAGCTAGAACCAGCATTGTAAATGTCTACTTTCGACTTAAATGCCGTTAGGCGGTCCTCTACTAGCTCAAGGTGGCGCACGGCATCCTCAAGATCTTCCATAATATGGTCAAGAGCTTCTAGTGCTTCTTGCTTTTCCAGCATATATTGGACTTTCATGTGCCAAATTTCATAGCTGTCACCATTAAGCTTTTCACCTTTGTTCAGCTTGGCCACAATGCTCTTTGTGGCTGAAGCCATTGATCTGAACACATTAGACATATGCACGAATTATTAATGCCTATCATTTATGCATCCCTTTTTACATAAACCCATCATATTAATGAATAATTTCAAGTAAGGCTTTAGAATTAAAAGGTCACTACGTTTCCAATCATCCTCCAAAATCCTAACTTAAAACTATCATTAATATGATTGTCATATGCAAAATCAATTCTATGAAGTTACAAAAACTTCTAAAACTACCCACAGCTAATTACCCATAGTAATCAGCAATAACAGAAAGCAACAGATAATTGACATACAATTAAAAACAATAATGCTTTCAATTAATACAACTATACATTATACTAAGCAATATATACAAAGAAAAATATCAACATAGAAAGAGATATTCAACCATAAAAACATCTCATAACTAATCTAAGAAATAAATAGGGAATGTCCCTTTTAATCTATCAGTCAAAACATCTGAGAAAACTGAAGGCACGTTTGCCAACCATGGAAAAAATTTTGGAGAGCTTTCATGTTGCCACCAAGGCGCATTTACTCTACGCCATGTGGCGCTCAATCTAAGGGTTGAAGTTTTGGCCAACTCAATCCTATAGTACTCTCTTACAAAAGTTTCCACTAGCCTCCTATAATCCGGGACCGCGTTGACCTCCCATAGCCGATCTAACACTGCTTGCCATTCAGGTGGAAGAGTATTCATCAAAGCCGACACCTTCTCAAAATCCGGCATAAGATAACCATTGCAGATAATTTCCTGTATCATCTGATTGACCTTGACCACATGTGATACTAAATCACCGTCATGCCACCGATAATCAGCTAACTCTGTCATCAGCCTTTTAAGTCTTGCAATTCATTCGTCCATTCTCGGGATTGTAGGTATCCTTGCATAACGCATTATAGTTCCTGCAACAAATGCAGAACTAAAAATGGATTACTTATAATCCATAATATACAAAAGGGAAAATACATAATTTTCCATAATTCATGCAACAAATGCAGAATAAAAAAATGGATTACTTATAACCAACATAGGCATGACTGAAAAAGAAACAAATTCTTTTTTTTTGGGTCAACGGTCAACGGTCAAAGTCAACGGTCGTCGGTCAACGGTCAACGGTTAGTCAACTGTCAATGTCCGTCAACGGTCAACGGTCAACAATCGTCGGTTGTCGGCCGTCGGACCGGTCGGACCGGTCAAACCGGTCGGGCCGGAGGGCCGGCTCGGGCGAACCGAAGGCACGTGCCGTGCGCGTGCATGGGCTGACGTCATGCGGACGTCAGCCAGCACGTGCCGCGCACGTGCCGGGCATCGCGGTTCAGGTCGGGTCATTGTCGGGTCGGGTCGCCGGCCGGCCAACGGTCGTCGGCAATGACGTCATTGGTGACGTCATCCGAGCGGTTACCGACCGTTGGATGACGTCACGATGACGTCATCACGTGACGTCAGCACGCGTCGGTCCGCAGACCGGCGTGTGCCGGTTTGCCGGCCGGTGGCGTGCACGCGCCGGTTCGCCGACCGACGCGTGTGCCGCATGCGCTGGGCGATCCAGCGCTTCTGGGCATGTAGCGCCCACATGCAGCGCCTTCCGGCCGCGCGTGTGGGCGCGTGCGGCGTCGCCCGGTGGCACTCGACGTATCTCCAGACTCGTCTCGACGTCGCCTTTCTTCCTACGCCATCACAATTTAATTTCGACTTACGAAAACTCGGAAAAATGGCCGAACAGTGCTCGGGTGTCGGGATTTTTGCCCCGATCCGTACGGCCGAAGTTCTTTCGCGAAAAAATCAATCAAAAACATCAAAATTGATCGGGAAAAACGTGAACTAGGGCTTTGATACCAATGTTGGGAATAACGGATCCCCAAAAATCGGATTCGACACTAAATCGAACCCCTAAATCAATGCGGAAGACGAAGCCCGGGAAAAATCACGTATCACCGATCGTAAAGCACACCACAGATTCGAGCGTACCTTGTTAGCCACAGATTAGACACTGATGCCGACACGAGGAAGAAAATCTGGCCCCGTTCGATCCGATGACGCCTTGAAGGGAAGAAGAAAAGTGCCGTTTGCTTACTGTTTCTTTTTGGAAGGGAGAGAGCGCGCGGGAGAAGAGAAGACGTACGTCAATGTTCAAGAGGTGTCTTCTCTCTCTCTTTCCTTCCTTTTATACCTTCCCCTATCCACGGGCCCTATTCCCGTGGGCCGAGCCTTTTGGGCCCAGCATGGGCGGACAGGCCTTAAGCCCATCACCAATTAAAACCATCAAAAGGTTCACAAAGCAGACTTGTTCGCATGCCGACGATGTAATGGACCTTTTCATGCAAGTGTTAGAACCTCTTTTAGCTGTCGTTTTTTAGGAAAGGACCATCGAATTAATAAATGCTTGGCGAAATGATGCTCACACCAGCGCCTCTCGCTGCGTGAAAACAAACCGCACGTGTATATATTTTCTCCCCGTCTCTTCTTCCAGCTAAGGTCTCTCAACAGGTGCAGCCAACATACTCTCAAGCGAATGCCAGAGAGCCTCGCGCAATCGCGCCTGAAAATTCCAAATCCAACACTCTCGCACTACTTCCCCCTTCCCCACCTCACGGACAAGAGTTTCGATTTATAGACTACTCCTTTAGATTCTGATTCGTGTTTTTATCCATTCAAGAAGTACTAGCTTCATACGAGCCGCCAGCACTGTTGTTTTTTTCTCGCCATCCCAACCGTACTGAAGATTGCCTCCTTTTCGATCTTCACACAGGCATGGGGTCCCCGGAGAACGGCTCCGACGAGCCCCTGACACCAGGAGGGCGCCTATTCCTGCAGAAGGAGATGAACCAGGTGATCTACTGTGCCATCAGCATGAAGCAACCCCTCAACGTTGACGCCCTCAAGTCGGCGATCCAAAGCTCCCCCATGTTTACGCACCCCAGGTTCTGCAGCCTCATGGTGCGGGACTCCGCAGGCCGAGAGCATTGGAGGAGGACCCATGTGGACATTGACTGCCATGTTGTCCCAGTCCACGCCCCCATCGCCGAAGGCCTCTCTGACGAGGCAGCTGTCAACGAGTACCTCGGCGACCTGTCCACCGACTCACCAGGGCTCCTAGGCGACGACAAGCCCCTGTGGGACGTCCACCTCCTGATGGCGCACCGCTGCATGGTGTTCCGGGTCCACCATGCACTCGGCGATGGGATCTCGCTGATGTCAATGTTCCTGGCGTCGTGCTAGCGGGTGGACGACCCCAAGGCGCTGTCGACGATCGGTCCTCCGTCATCGGCTGAGAGGAGGAGGGGTGGCGGCGGCGAGTGGTGGAAGGCAGTAGTGGGGGTGTTGGGGGTGGTGTGGTTCACATTGGTCTTTTTGGTGGAGTTCGTGCTACAGAGTATGTGGATGAGTGATCGGAGGAGCCGGTGAGCGGTGGGGCAGGGGTGGAACTCTAGCCGAGGAAGCTGGCCACGGCGAAGTTTTTGCTGGAGGACATGAAAGCAGTCAAGTCGGCGGTCGCAAATGCGGTCAGTTCCAAAGTTTTACATGTTTATCGCCCAAAAAGAATAATAGCACTGTAGATTCAATACTTTTATGGGGATATGGAATATGTCCACAAAAAGTCCTCAAATTTGTTATAAAAATATAATTGAGTCTTAAAATATATATATAATCAAATCTTAAAACTTGTTAAATTGTTACAATCGAGTTCTTCTTTTAACTTTTTTTTTATTTAGAATAACAAAAAATTTGATGTGACTTTTTTAATATTTTCTCCCTCCTACATGGCAATGATGTGACTTAAATTATAATTTATTTAACCAAAATATTAATTAAATAAGACAAAAAAGTATTTACAAAAAAAAAAAATCAAGTTATTAGCAAGGGCGGTAGGCCCTTGCTGCCGCCACCCATTTAGCCCTTTCCAATGACCGGGTGGCCGGCGGCAAGGGCCTCTGCCCTTGCCTTGGCTCTTTTATTTGTGCTTTTTTATAAATATGTTTTATTTAATTTAATTAAGCTTATGACTAAAAAATTAGTATTAAAACCAAAACGACGTTGTTTGAGCCTAGTGTTCTATGTTTTTGCCATGTCATCACCACATAAAAGAGAAAAAAATATTTAAAAAAGTCACGTCATTATTTTTTGTTAGTTTAAATGGACGAAGTTAATAGAAAAATTCAATTATAGTAATTTGATGAATTTTAGGATTTGATTGTACTTTTTATAAGTATTAGGATTTAATTACACTTTCGTGACAAATTTTAATACTTTTAGTAAACATATCCCCTTTTCCAATATGTTCAATTTTTACTTTATGCACAATCTTTTTTTCAATGTGATTCCTATTAATATTTTTCTTCAAATTAAAATTTTCATTAAAAAAAAAGTATAACGGGCTAATAAATCGTAGTTAAATGATATAATGGAGACATGGCATGTTTATAATTTTTTTAGTAACACAAAACAATCATATTTAAGAGGATTAATACTACGAAGAACTCCAAATGAATACAATTATAAAAATTTACCAAAAACCAATTTTTTGCCCAAAAAAACCCCAAACTATGATAAATTTATCTAAACTAATTTTTAACTATTAAAAACTTTAAACTGGTATATTTGTCATAAATATACCTTACATTAATTTCCATTAAATTTGATTAACACTACAAAAAAAAAACAAAAAACAAATCTAGTTCACCTATAACAAATTGAAGTAAATCCCAAACATTGTTGCCAATCCCAAGGGCCGGCTGGGATTGCTTGAATGACCCCAGGGTCGACTGACCCTGGCGAGTGCACTACTCTCTCGGCTGGGATTTCTTGTATTTCATAATTACAAATGCATTTTGATGTACTCAGCTTCCAGATGATGAATCTCATTCATTGCTGCAAATGCAGACCATTAACGATGTTCTCTTCGGGATCATATCGGCCGGCTTCTTTAAATACTTGGACCACCAATGTCCCAACGGTAAAAAAGGAATAGCATTTCCGATGATTCACTCCATTTTTGTCAATTCAAGGGCGATGAATCTCGACTGACTAAAATGCTCATTTGCCTTTGTCAGCTGTGCGGGAAGGGACTCGACTAACGGGAGTGACGGCTGTTAACTTGCGAGAACAACCGGGATTGCAGGCGAGTCTCAATTTTATTTTATTTTTATTTTTTTGCCTTTTTACTGAAGTTGATTGAATTGAAGTGTGCTGTTGGTATTAACCAGGAACTAACCAATTTGATGGAAGGCGACCCGGGACTGCGGTGGGGCAACAAATTTGGGATTCTCCTCCTCCCCGTTCGCTACCACAGAAGCTGCGGCGACCCTCTCGAACACGTGAGAAAAGCTAAGTCGATGATTGAACGGAAGAAGAAATCCATGGAGACTCACTTCTCCTACAAAATCGGGGATATGGCCACGACTTATCTAGGAGCACGTGTAAGGATAAGTTCGCGCTTCTGCAATTCAGAAAACAGAACGACAATATGCTGACTAACGCGCAATCTATATTTGTTTTTGCTGATGCAGGCCTCGAGCCTGCTCAACTACAGGATCGCCTGCAACACCACGTTCAGCATCTCGAACGTGTTCGGCCCGCACGAGGAGATCGCGGTCGTGGGCAACCCCATCACGTACATAAGGGCGAACATCTCGGGTTTTCCCCACGTAAGGCTGCAAAATACTCGCGCCTCATCGTCTCTCTTTTCCTTCTTTTTCTGTGGTATCTGGAATGAAATCTTTATCAGGACTGATGTGGGCTGTTTGAGATGCGGCATATGCAGGCACTCACGATGCACATGGTGAGCTATGCGGGAAGGGCGGACATGCAGATTCTGGTGGCCAAGGACATCATCCCCGCCCATGATTTCCTGGCCAAGTGCTTTGAGGATGCTTTGCTCGAAATGAAAGCAGCAGCTTCTACTGCCTTGAAGAAATAAAGAAGGAAACATTCCTGCGATGTTAGGAGGGAAAATCTGTATTGTACTCTTCTGCACGTGTGATTATACACGGGGACAAAAGAAAAATTGATCCCACTTATATGATGTTCTCTTGGGACAAAGAGAGCATCTTAGGCCATCGATCAGAATTTCGTCTTATGTCTTACTTGATCGATGAAATAAGTTAGGTATTCCTCGAGTTCGGGATCTATCCACTCGACATTGCGCTCCGCGCAATTGAATAAGGCAATGAAGAGAACTAGCTCGATTGTCTAACAAATAAAGCTGGGTTCATTAATATGAATTTGATGGGACAGGTTTTTGTTATTTGAATGTCCACTTATGTCTATAGTTGATCACATTAAATTAACATACATTTATATATCGATCTTGCATACCAAACATAAATAATTATTACCTATTGTTTTTTTTTTTTTTTTTTTTTTTTGGTTTACAACAGTCATGCATTTAGATGCCTCAACTGCTTCACGAATATTTTAATTGTTTTTTTTTTCATATTTTTATCAAAACAAGGTTCGACTCTGTGTGGCTTCAGAAGGGACTTTGGGTCTTCAATGTCTTTCAAGTGAAAATTGTAGTGTTTCAATAACAAATTTATGGATCACTTTGACTCAAAGCTAGCATTGGCTAAGCTTAGAGTCCAAGGCAACTCGTCCTTTCTTTGGCTTCTCAGTGTTCTTGAAAATTTTCTTTTGACCGAAAAAAATGGTACTCTCGAAAATTTCTCTTAGGATCAGTACATAATATTTTCAAATTCCAATGTTTCCCTCATTTCTAGTGTTCTTTGTCTCTCTCAATACTGTTAGGGAAATCCCTTATGATGTTTTGAAGATGACAAAATAAATCAAAGGCTACTAACATGTTTAATGGTTAAGTAATAGACCATGCAGATGATAGAACATGTAAAGGATATTGTCAAAGTGCGAAGACGATCAGAAGACTGAACGTAACATATGTCCAAAGTATATTTTGAAGATTTCCAGACTTCTGTGTCAAAGTCTGAAGACTGCCAGAATCAAGACTCAAGATTGCCAGACTCAAGACTCAACGTCGAAGACAGCCGGACTTTAGTGTCAAAGTCTGTTCTACATCGAAGTCCGTCAACTCGACTAGTTCCAAACGAACGTAAATGTTGAACCGTAAGACGAGACTCTATCTTCGAAAGCTGAACTGGTACAGACCTTAAAGCTAAATCTGTTGAGAGGCAGATATGTTCAGACCTAGATTGTAAAGTCTGAGACTCATATTGTAAAGTCTACGACTCGGACTTTACATCATTCGATGAATCGTAACTCAAGCCCAATCATATAACAGCTAGTGATCTGGTTTGGATTCCACATCAAGATTGATTTGATTGAAGACAAGAACTTTCTACACGAAGAAGCTTTACTTATGGAAACCAAGATTTCGTTTGTATGGGCGATCGGAATCAATTTGGGATTTTACCTTTGTCACTCAACGGCTACCAAATCTTCTAGATACGTAGCTGTCCAATGGGTATATTGGAAGACGATTTCTACGGGATGCTGTCCAACGGCTAGTTTGGAAGTGGAGGAGTATTTAAGGAGGTGAAGGACCGATGAGCAAGTAAGAGACGGAGCGTAGAATTTATAATTCCAAAGTCTGAGCGACCTTCGATCATACACTTGTCTTTGGAGAACTTAAACGTTTGTAATCGTGAGAGAAATACCAAGAGAGTGACTTAGTGAGATAGTGTGATCTACTACTAAGTGTTTGCACTCGAAATTGTAATCTCTTGTTGATTGCATAGTGGAATCCAGCCAAGAAGGCTGTTAGAGTGGGAGAGTGGACGTAGGCTTGGATTAAGCCGAACCACTATAAATCTTGTGTTCTTATTCTCTTCCCTAACTCCTTTATTTTGTTCATACTAGCACTCTCAATTGGTATCAGAGCTCATGTACTCACTTTGTTTGAAGTGTATTACTTCAGAGTAAAAGATCCATGGCTAGTATGTTGGCACCAGGACTTATGGAAGGGCAAAGCAACACAAGGCCGCCATATTTTGATGGAAAGGAATACCACGTATGGAAGAACAAAATGAAAGCATTCCTAAGATCCAGAGATCTCTTACAATGGGATGTTGTGGAAAGAGGGATCAACCCCATTGCTGCGTCTACATCAAATAAAGACAAAGAAAGCAAACCCCCCGCTCCTATGTCTCGGATGGAGATGTCCAAAAGAGAAGCGCTTGATGCAAAAGCCATTTATTCTTTATATTGCGCTTTATCTCCTGCTGAATATAACAGAATCTCTTCATGTGAAACAGCAAAAGAAGTTTGGGATAAACTTCATGTTACATATGAAGGGACCGATCGTGTAAAAGAGACAAAAGTAAACTTCTTGCTTGGCCAATATGAATCATTCAAGATGAAGCAAGGAGAATCAATTGGAGATATGTTTAGCCGTTTTACAGAAATTGTAAATGGTTTAGCATATCAAGGTCAGCAAATTTCTACCCGATGAAGGTCAACAAACTCTTGTGAGGTCTCTCAAAAGATTGGAATCATGTCAAGACCTCAATCCGGAGACTCGAGAGGATTATGCCACTCTCCGTTGATGAATTGATTGGCACTCTTCAATCCTATGAAGTGGAACAACTTAATGACGAAGATCCCGAAGGTAAGAAGTCCATTGCTTTAATATCTAATGCTATTTTTGATGAAACAGATTCAGAAAATGATATGGACGACGAAGAACTTGCCTTTATGGTCGAGAAATTCAAAAAGCTGAGTAGAAAAGGAAGGAACTTCGATGGAAGAAGTCAATACAAGCATAATGGCCATAAAAGAATCATGAAAGAAGATGATGATCAAGAAAATATATGCTTGATGGCACATTCAAAATCAAAGTCTGATTCAGTCATAGACTCAGAATCAAAGTCTGACTCGGACACAGACTCAGAATCCGATGAGGAAATCGAGGTAAGCAATTCAAAAATTCCTTTTAAAGTTTCAAAATATATAAATGAGCTTTGTTCAAATCTCAAATTTTCTCTTAAAAGGATCTCCAAACTTAAAAAGGAAAATTTTCGACTTAGGCAACAAGATCTTTCTCAAGTCTCGGAGACCTATTAAGAAAATTTGGATAAAAGCAATATATTCTGCTAACTCTCATGGACCCAAGAAAAATGGGTACCAAAGAAAAGATAAGTTATTTTTGCAGGATATAAAGAAGAAAGAAGAAAGAGGATTTGGTAAGGAATTTTTATTCTCAATTTCTCATTATGCTTGATATTCGATATATCCTTGGTTGATTGAGATTTTGTAATGATCATATTTTGCTTTATGGAAGAAAGAATCGTATGATTTATTTTTAGTACGTATGATTATTTGAGATAATTCAAATTATTTGGTTTAATTTTATGCTCTCAAATTGTCATATTTTGCAAAGTAAAAATCCGATTCTATGTTATACTAATTTTGCAAGATATTTTTTTCTGAGATATTCAAGGATTTTATTCTCTCTGATTTTTATTGTACTATGACTAAGTGAGAATTTATTTTTCAAAATATCATTGTGCATAATATTCTTTCTTTGAATACTTTGTTAGGATGAATTAAGAAAGAATATTTGATTATGGAGATTTTCTATTTTACTCTAACGTCAAGGAAGGATCCAAATTGATGGATACCAAAAAGAAAAATGAGTTGATTGCAGGAAATTCTTTAAGGGAAGGATGATTGCGAATCTACGCAGATTTTGGTGCAATCAGAAAATATCTCCTGCGACAATTGCAACAATTGTTTCTATCCACAAATATTGTCATGATCACAGGGGGAGAAAGCAAATCCAAAAGAAAAGGAAAAGAATCGTGATCATCTCAAAAAGGCAACAAATTGAGGGGGAGCATTGATCAATTATGGAAAAATCTTTTTGGATTGGTCGTAATCTTATTATGGATGGAAGGAAAGGTAAATGTGTCAGAATTTGTCTAAAAAATCCGGTTAGTGCATTTTTTATTATCTTTTGTCATTAACAAATCCATTATTGATATAATATTTTATTATGACAAAAATGGTACGTGAATTTTATGATGCGTCCGTGATTTTCATTGGATATTTCCTGATATATATGCGATCGAAGTGAGCTATATTGTATATCTTTGACATTCGACTTGTTTTATAAAAGCTGATTTTTGGAAATTGTGATTCATGCAAAATATTTGTTATCATTCTCTACGTGAATCCATTATTATCGCTTTTTGATTATGACAAAAAGGGAGAGAATATATGAATATGCATATGTGCTGATTGGTTGATATTATTTATTGCATAATATTGAGCTGCGATTATTTTTCTATATATCCTTATGCTCAATCTATTTGTTATCTTCTGATATCCTTTGATATAAAAGTATGTTTACAAATCTGCATATTCAGAGATTGTTTTGTCATCATCAAAAAGGGGGAGATTGTTAGGGAAATCCCTTATGATGTTTTGAAGATGACAAAATAAATCAAAGGCTACTAACATGTTTAATGGTTAAGTAATAGACCATGCAGATGATAGAACATGTAAAGGATATTGTCAAAGTGCAAAGACGATCAGAAGACTGAACGTAACATATGTCCAGAGTATATTTTGAAGATTTCTAGACTTCTGTGTCAAAGTCTGAAGACTGCCAGACTCAAGACTCAAGATTGCCAGACTCAAGACTCAAAGTCTGAAGACAGCCAGACTTTAGTGTCAAAGTCTGTTCTACATCAGAAGTCTGTCAACTCTGACTAGTTCCAAACTGAACGTGAATGTTGAACCAGAAGATAGACTCTATGCTGAAGCTGAACTGGGTACAAACCTTAAAGCTAAATCTGTTCAGAAGCAGATATGTTCAGACCTAGATTGTAAAGTCTACAGACTCATATTGTAAAGTCTACAGACTCAGACTTTACATCCAGATTCGATGAATCGTAACTCAAGCCCAATCATATAACGGCTAGTGATCTGGTTTGGATTCCACATCAAGATTGATTTGATTGAAGACAAGAACTTTCTACACGAAGAAGCTTTACTTATGGAAACCAAGATTTCGTTTGTATGGGCGATCGGAATCAATTTGGGATTTTACCTTTGTCACTCAACGGCTACCAAATCTTCTAGATACAGAGCTGTCCAATGGGTATATTGGAAGACGATTCTCTGGGATGCTGTCCAACGGCTAGTTTGGAAGTGGAGGAGTATTTAAGGAGGTGAAGGACCGATGAGCAAGTAAGAGACGGAGCGTAAAACTTATAATTTCAAAGTCTGAGCGACCTTCGATCATACACTTGTCTTTGGAGAGCTTAAACGTTTGTAATCGTGAGAGAAATACCAAGAGAGTGACTTAGTGAGATAGTGTGATCTACTACTAAGTGTTTGCACTCGAAGTTGTAATCTCTTGTTGATTGCATAGTGGAATCCAGCCAAGAAGGCTGTTAGAGTGGGAGAGTGGACGTAGGCTTGGATTAAGCCGAACCACTATAAATCTTGTGTTCTTATTCTCTTCCCTAACTCCTTTATTTTGTTCATACTAGCACTCTCAAATACTAGTCACTCCAGATTATGGTCGACGTAAGCCCAAAGTCAAAGGTTATCGGGAGATGGTCAATGATTGCCTAGATTCAAGTTTGGGGGATTTGGATTCATCTTCTCCCTATCTAAGGCTCCATTCGTTTCATGGAAAATGGAGCATTCCGGAAAGATGTTTTTTAAAAAGCCATTTTTCAGGAAAACGTAATTACTTTTTAGTGTTCAATTGAAACCTAAAAAGAAGCAAAAAATATTTTTTACTATTCATTAGGAAAAATTTTTATCTCATGCAGTATTTTTCAATGTTTTGTATTATTTTATTTTTTGAAATATAATTTAATTTTTTTATATTTAAAAATTGATTTTTACATTATTTTATATTTTTATTCTTTATTCTTTATTCTTCCTCTTCTTTGGCTAGTAACTAACCATGGTGACGGTCAACGACCAATTGAAGGCAAGTGGGTAGATATTTATCATGCTCAATAAAGTTCATTAGTAAGCTGTGAAGTGGATTTTGAGATGTTTGAAAGGTATTTCTAATTTTGGTTTAGAGTTTGAGAAAACTGATGACATTCTAATAGGAAATGTTGATTCCGATTATGCTAGTGACCTTGATAAGCTGAGGTCTTTGACCAGATACATCTTTCCTATTGGAGGTTGTGTAGTCAATTGAAAAGCTACTTTACAACAAACAGTAGCTTTGTCTACTATAGAAGCAAAGTATATGGTTATTGCAAAAGTGGTTAAAAGATCATATTGTTAAAAAGTGTCGAGACCAAAATTTCGGGTGCACCACCTAAAATTAAGCTAATGAATTACTAAGCCTAGACTTAGCTCAAGCTCTCCCAAACCCATACTAATTCGCGATTTAGGTTAAAATATCTGGCATGTTAAAGAGAGTCGCTACTAATCAGTTTACGATAGATCGATTAGATACCTAAGTAAAATAATAGGATAATTATTTCACTTCTACCAACCAAAGATTTTGAATACATGGACTTGATTACGTTGGATTTCTCTAACATTCTTTCGGTACCTTTCTTTTTTTATTTCGAAAAAAATATTTTGCAAGCAGCTTGAATTAATTTTAATTCACTTTCCCGACATGTGAGGTGATCATACGAGTGTGCAAACCACCAATTTAACACCCAAGAAAGCAAGTAAAAAAAATGCAGAACTTATCTCATAGTAACGATATCATTTGTGTTGTTAGATCAAAATTCATATCAACAGTCCTAGATATGACTTATAATTAGCATGCAATCACTCAATTTTTTGTTTTCCCTTTATTTAATGAGAATCAAATCTATATGCAATGCAATGTTACTAATCTAACATAAAATGATATGGCATGACAATATGACCTAAACTATAAGAATGAGTAAAGTTTTTTTTTTTTTTTTGGGTTTTCTTACTGAACATGCAATCTAAATTAACCAAAATAACCTAATTCTATTGATGGGCAATTTTTAATTAAATGAACCTAACAACAATCACTAAATGATGTGTATTTTCATAAATGCACCTAATTCTATATGATGTGCACATGATTTCTTATTTTCTTAATAAGCATACAATCCATCATAATAGCAATAATGTGTAAAGAATGTCTTAATACTGATTTTTTTTCTTTTTATTTTATGAAATTTGAAATTAAAAATTGCCAAATAATTAAATGTGCAATTCAAATTTAAAACTAACATCCTAAATGAATGCATTTTTTTTTTCAAATTCGAAATAAAATCCCTACTCTAAATATGCAAGATAACAAGAGATATTCTAAAACAAACCTAATCCTAACTCAAATATTTTTTGGATTTTTCCTTTTATAAAAATAAAATTGATTCAATCAACATGACGGCAAATCAAATAAGATAATATTGATATCCACAAAATTAGCGAACCATATCTTGCGCATGAAAATGGGTTGGTCAATTTTTAAATAAATCGTGAATTGAATCTCGAGCATGAGATTGGATTGACGATTTTGCAATCGATTGTGAGTCGGATTTCAAGAGCAAAAATTGGATTGACAATCCCCAATTTGAGAGGCTATTTCGTGTCAGAATCTCATTCATACATTAAGGAACAATTATACTAAAAACATACAAATAAAGTAAAATAAAATGAAATAATAAAAAGAAAATAAAATAGAACAAACTAGCGATTTTCTGTTAAAAAATTTTGGATTGATGCATGTGGAAGCACGGTTTTGATATTAGTTATAGTTATTGGTTAGTGACGTTGTGTGCAAGTATATGATATAATTTATAGTGGATGGACAAGGAATAAACTAGGATAAATGAAGAATAAAGAAGAGAAATAGTTTCATTTGTTGGATAAAATAGTTTTACAATAGTTGAAGGAAGTGTTAGTGGAGGAACTTCATAATATAGAGTATATTCTCATGCTCCTCTCACTCTTTTACATTTATTGTTTTGCTACGCTCCCCCATCTTTACTATTGAGGCTAGGCTTAAGGCCGACTACTTATTATTATTCGAGAGCGGGGGAACTTCGAGGGAAGCTGTCTTCTCCGGGAAAACTCAAGAAAGGAAAGAAAGACCCGTAAGCTGCTTCTTTGCTCACTGCGATTGCGCTGTATTATTATATTACTCAAAAGCTCAGGGGAAATTATTCCCCGGCTCTTTTGAATGTGAATAGTGAGTGAAATCCCTTAGTATAAAAGCCTTCCTTGGCGAGTTTGAATCCTCCTCTAAAGAGGAGTGAGGTGTCCCACGGGCGTAATAACATTCTAGATTTATGTGGAATGTTGTCCACTTGAAATTCTAGATTGTAGTTTATCCATTCTTCTTCTAGGATTTCTACAAACTTTTTAGATTTATTTAACAACCTTCATTCTCAACAATCTTAGATAATATCAATCTTAAAGTTTTTAGAAAGTTTTAGGGAAAATGGATCACAATTTCCAACATTTTTTTTTCCTTTTTTGCTTGGCAGCTTGTGGTAAGTCACCTGACGGGTCACCGGCGTCGGGGCTCCGGCGAGGGTGGACCGGCGGCGTTGGCAACCCGGCGGCAGGGGGGCTCGGCTGCTGAGGAGAGGCGTCGGGCTGTGGGTGTCGTGGAGCAACGGCGTCCGGAGCGGGGGCACACGGGCCGGCACGGGCTACAACCAGCGACGGTTGTGGCGCTTGGGAGCGCGATGGTGCGGCCGCGGACGAGCGAGCCCGAGCGGAGGTGTCGGCTGCATGTGAAGAGGAAACTCCAGCAGCAAACGGAACGGCAGGGCGGCTTCGCGGGCAACTTCGCTCGGAGGAGACTCTAAGCGCATCCGCTGGGCGTCGGAGCGGAGGTAGCGCGAGGACAGGCTGAGGGCTGAATCGCAGCAGGAGCGGCGGCAGGGATCGGCGTGGCGTTCGGCGGGGCAACAGACCGGCAATGAGGGCTCCGGTGGCATCGGGCAGCAGTAGAAGGCGAAACTGCAGGGGCGTCGGGTCGCGGCTGTTGCAGATCGGGCAGTGACGGAGCAGAGGCCGGCGGAGCTGGGTGGCGCTGGTGCTCGAAGGAGAGAGCGCGGCTCCTGGGCAGACCGGCGACGCGAGCTCGCGGGCGAAGGAGACGGAACTCCGGCAGCTGGCGGAACGGCGGTGGCGACCGGCGCACCATCGAGGGGATCAGGCAGCAAGGGTCTCCGGCGAAGGGGTTCCCCGAAGAAGACGATGCAGCCCTTTTCTCTCCTTTTCTTTTTTTTTTTTTTTTCTCTCTCACCTGCCTCTCTCACGTCCCTTTCTCTCTGCCCTCTTTCTGCACACTTTGACTTTTCTCCTCCCAATCTTCTCTTTTCACTTTTTGGCTTTTTTTCCTTTTCCCTTCGACCAAGAGAAGCCTCCGTATACGCGGCCGTGTATTCAATACGTGTGACACATCTAAATCCTACGCATTTAACCTATTTATAGGCCATGAGTTAGGATTTTAATTTTTCCAAATTCATATTCACAAAAAAAAAATTCCAAATGTAATATTTGCTAACCACCGGGAATTTGTCCCGGTGGCCATCCTTCCAATACGGAAGGGAAAAGATGAGGGGTTCAAATCCCCACTTTCTCAGGGGGGAATGGGGTGGGGACGCGTAAGTTTCAGGAGTAGATTTCGATTCCCACGCCTTGCAAGAGGCAAGGCAAAAGTCTGAGAGTGAGTGTAGAGTAAAAATAGAGTAGGATTGGCAAAAAAAAACGTAATATTTGATTTTCCAAACACAATATTTGTTTTTGATACAATTCAGGATTACAAAAAGATTCTTCTTAAATTTGAAATTTTGCACAAATAAATCCGTAAAATCTCTTCAAGGATAAATTTGAACCCATTTATCACCGGCCCACCGTAAATGCAAATTAAAAATAAATGTACCTAAAACTACATACTATGCAATTAATTAATTTGTTTAGTAGTTAAAATCAATCCCTGATTTTTTTAATACAATGAATGACTAAGGGGGTGCATGACAACCCAAAATTTCTGTTCCGAAAATAGTTTTTCTGTTCCATACCTGTTTATGAAAGAGAAATCCGTTTGATAAACCTATTCAGTTTTTCTATTTCTTGAATAGATTTCTATTCCAAAAATAAGTTTGAAAGAGAAATCAGAAGCTAAAATTTTCTACTTCGATTTACGGAAGAGAAATCAGAAATAATTTCTCTCACTAAACCCTAATTTCGATAAATCATCCCTCATCTCCCTACGTCTACGCCTCCTCCTCCTCCTCCGCCTCTCCTCATTTTATTAAAAATAAAAATAAATAAAAATAAATATATTCATTTTATTCATTTAAAAATAAAAATAAATTTATTAAAATAAATAATTTTTTATTTATCATTTTATTTTTATTTTATTAAAAATAAATTTATTAAATTTATTAAAAATAATTTATTTATGATAAATAAATATAAATTTATTTTTATTTGCCTTGAGTGTTTTGCTAAATAATTTTTTTTATTTTTTATTTTTATTCATTTTAAAATAAATTTATTCCTAAAATAAAATAAAATAGAATAAATAAAATAAAATTATTTTTAAGGATGTTTTTATTTTATTTTTTATGATTTATTTTATTTTATTTTATTTTATTTTATTCATTATTTTTTTGTTACTAAATCATTTTTTTTTATTTTTTATATTAAATCAATACATCGCCGCCGTTCGAAAGGAAAAATTTTGTGTCGTTATCAAACAAATTTCTATTTTTAGAGTAGAAATTTTGTGTTGTTATCAAACGGTTATTTTTGCTTAGAAATTCTTCTAGAAATAAAAATAGAAAAATATATTTCTGTTCTAGAAATTATTTCTAGGAACAGAATGGTTGTCATGCGCGCTTAAATAGGTCGCTAAAATTTAGATGTCAACAAAAAGCTTATTTAGAGAGCTCAATGTGGATCTTGGAGTAATTATTGTCCATCACGGTAGTCAAAATGCTATACATTTTACTAAAGATCAAATGTATCATGAGAAGACAAAGCACATTAATGTGCCATATCATTTTATTTGAGACATTCTTGTTAATGGTTATATTAAGGTATTGAAGATTGGTATAGAAAACAATCCAATTGATATGTTAACGAAGCCTTTACCTATCGCCAAATCCAAGCATGGTTAATATTTGCTGCAATTGAGTTTTACTCTAATGTGAGGAGAAGATTGTTGATTGCTTATGTAGAATTCAAGCCAAGACAAGGTGGAGATTGTTAGATATGTCTCAAGTTTGAGCTTGAAAAGAAAAGTTTCCTAATTCAAGTAGGTTTCATATTTTGAATGGGTATCCTAATTGAATGGTTTTCCTAGTTGAAGAAGATTTCCTAAAAAGAGGTTTCCTACGTTGGATTTGATTCTTGCCTATATATAAGAAGTTGAGATAGAAAGAATCAAAGCTTTTTAGAGCCACCTTTTGTAATCATTGATTTCCATAATAGATTTTGCTTCACCTCTTCCAATGATTTTTCCCGCAAGGATTTCCATGTAAAATTTGGTCTTTTATTCTTTTCAATTTCAATTTCATTATAGTTTCCGCACCTACCATATATATACACACATGGCGTGGTTGATGCAAGAAAAAGACTAGAAGCACCAAAACAAGTGCTTGGGCAATGCGGGTAAACTTTGTTGGTTTTGTTTATGCAATTACACTAGGAAGTTATTAGTATTGAAGTCAATTAAATTCTTGTTGTAAAAATTTGTGTATAATTATTTCATGAGATTGAGAAATTATTTCATGGGGAATTATAAAATTAAACACTACCCGAGTTATTTGGTGTAATTAAGGCTTGGAAAACACTTAATGTGCTTGAGTGACTCAAGTGTAATTATAATCTCCATGTATCATTTGATTTATAGTGAAATTCATCACTACTCGCTTCATAGAAGTAGTCACTACAACTTATCCATATAAATCTGGTGTCCGATTTATTTTTTTATTTTGTCTATTTTATTGTTCAATTGTTTGCTTTCCACAACATGATCAATGAAGTTAGTAGGGTGTTCCTCAAGCTTGGGATCTATCCACTTGTTGTTAAGCTCCATGTGATTGAAAAGAGAAATGAAGAGAACAAAGTCAATTGTATGACGAATAAAGCTAGGTACAATAAATTTTTAAATGATGGGACCGGTTTCTATTATTTGAATGTCCACTTATGTCTACATTTGATCACATCACTTTAACAAACAATTTATATATCAATCTTGCACACCTAACATCGAAAATTATTGCTCATCAATTGGTTTACAATAGTCGTTTATTGATAATGGATGTCTTAACAGCTGCGTGCATATTTTAATTTTTTTTTTTATGTGATCAAATGTAGACAAAGGTGGACATTCAAACAGAAGAGACCCATCCCATTGTTTTAAAATTTAATGTACCTAGCTTTATTTTCTGTACAATAGTCGAAAATTATATATCAATATTGCACAAGTAACATTGGAAATATTGCTCATCATATTAAATTGGTTTACAACAATCGTGCATTGATGATGGATGTGTCGGCCACTCTATGCATATTTTAATTTTGTTTCCATATTTTTGTCAAAACAAGCTTAGGTTGTACGTGGCTTCAAAAGGGACTTTGGGTCTTCAATGTCTTTTGAGTGTTTTGGAAAAAAATTTACCTTTTCTAGCAATCTGGCCTTATTTGCATATATAGAATCATCTCGAGTGTGATATAATGAGTAAGACAATGTTTGTTAGTCTAGATAAAACTCATGGTAAAATAAAATTTATCTTATTAGATGTTGGAGTCCTGTCTGATACAAAATAAAATTAGATAATATGAGAGATATGACTGGATAAAAATATCCAATGACCATCAACGATCACATACCAGGGTACATAGTGACAAGGATCCACCTAGTGACCATCAAAGATCACATATCAGGGTACATAGTGGTGAGGAACCCATTTGGCAAGTCCTACATTGACCCATACCATAGTAGTCACTTAGTATATGTAAAAATAATGTTAGGCAATACAACCTCCTCATAATCATACTCAATGTATGCCAGGGCTCCAAAAAGCGGTGGTGGGGGAATAGTCATTCTACATATTTTTAAAATAAAGTAATGAACCGAAGCCTAGCAAGTGAAATCTCTAAGTCTAAATTAGGAGTTCACCTTTAACCTGACCTAACATAACAATCACAAACATTCGGAAGCATACGCCTTTCCTTTTTTGCAACTACCTCACATGAATGCATGGTTATTACCTATTCAATACACACATATGAAATATAATTTATTGATGCATCGGTATCATTTAGTTTTTTTACCAACATGCATATATGTATATTCATGAGCATGCATCATCTTATTTACTCAAGCTCCCAAATATGTCTAAGGCATTTTGACACGCGGGACATCTCAACATGGTTTAACCCTATAGTTATGTTTTGTTGTCGCAAATTTAGGGACTTTCTACCTTTGTGTGGATAAGTCTTCTAGATGATAGGGGATAGTGAATAACACAACTTATTGTAAACGTCATTATTTATTTTATTTATTTCCAAAATTGTAACCATTGATTGTATTCTTGCAAAAATTATCCAAAAAAATCCTTAACTTGTTGCGCAATGACTTTAGTCCTAAAATTTTCAATTGTATTAATTTAGTCCAAAAACCGCTTAACAATAGGCCCATTCAATCTTAAAATTTTCAATTGTGCCAATTTAGGCCTAAACCTTTTGACAATTTATCAATTTAGTCTTAAACCTTTTAACACATTGTCAATGTAGTTTTTCCAACTAATTTTGGCCGAAAATTGCTACTGTAATGGTTTGGTCAGCGTTGACGTCCTATGTGGCGTGGCTTGAGCTAACATGGAAATTTTCTATTTTTTTTTAAAGGAAAAGCAAGAAATGAAAAAAATCAATAATAAAAATTTTGATCTTTTAAAAAAAATTAAAAATCATTCACATAGGCATTAGTTGCCACATCAGCGATTTCTTATTAAAATTAGCCAAAAGAACTATATTTAGGATTAAATTGGTAAATTGTCAAAATGTTAGGACTAAATTGATAGAATTAAAAGGTTTTGAATTGAATTGACCATCATACAATAAGTTTAACACTAAATTAACATAATTGAAAGATTTAAAACTAAAGTCACCACAGTACAATAGGTTTAGGACTTTTTGGATAATTTTCCCATGCATTTTTTGTGCCCTAATCAATCAATTAAAGAACTCAATTTTCTTGCAAATTCATCTTTATTTTTACTTTTCTTAAACTCATCATTTCCGCTATATAGATATCCTTCAATTTTCGTACTTTAATTGCAATTTATAGATCTTCGTCCTTGATGAAATTCTGATAAAATATTTTCATCATCACACTTTGTTGTCAATTAAATTCCAAGAAAACTTTTTACATCATCATGTTGTTGATTAAATTCTGTTCAAATAATATGTTTCTTGTGTTCCATTGATACAACATTTGTCTAGAATCACCACAAAACTAGTCTCCTCTTAATAAAAATCGAAGAAGAATTTGAATGAAAGATATTTCGTCGATGATCCGATTTCGCGAAAAAGGGGCAATGAGATTTTAAAAAAGAAAAAAAAAAAAAAAAAAAAAAAACTACGCTCTTCTTCTCCTTCTCTTCTATATCTCTGAATTTTGTTGAAACTTCACGATTACTTTGTAGTTTTTTGGATCACATCAAAACTCGGTGAAGACAACGAGATAGTTGAAGCTCATTTTCCTTAATAACTCTCCAGTTCATGTCAAAAGATAACGAAAGCAGTAAGAAAATCGAAACTCATTCTACTTTGCAATTTTATGTTTCAAGTTGAAGGTGAACCAAATTGGCGAGAAAGTTGAAGCACTTTACTGTTCAAAGTCGCAAAGTTGAATGATCATGTTTCCTTTCTCACTAGATTTGGCATTTGCTGGCAAATCTACCACATTGATGTTACTAGAGCTTGTTTATTTCTTATTATAGTTGAATATGTGGATCTAGAATGCTGCAATGAGCTCTTCTACTATTTAATGTTTAGATAGTACAATAATCATGATGATTGATAGAAATTATCTTCGTCCATATATTTGTGTTTTTTCAGTCGTGAATGGTGAATGATTCTTACAATTTTCATCTATGAAGCACGAACATGTTTTTGGAGCTTCGATGTCGTGTCTGACACGCTTGGACATACGGTCAACATGTGTTGGATTTTCCGACACATGGTCAACTCTTCTCACATGCATGTCTAGGAGTGAGAATCATTGAAGAAGACGATGGGGGTGGAGATGAGGGCAAGGGAGCAGAGGTGAGGCCGCAAGCAACGGCAAGGCCACGACGGTGAGAGAGGGCTAGAGGAAGAGTAGAGATCGAGGCAACTAAAGAGCTATAACTGTGATGGAAGGCCTACAACAAGGCTACGGCTGTGAAGGAGGAAGGGCCAAAGAAGAGGTGGCAAATGATTGTGACGAGGCGACGAAGAGAGAGTAGAGATCAAGAGGAAGAGGGTCGTGCAAGGAGGAGGAGGAGTAGGAGGAAGAAAAGGCAACCGCTAGGATTTTTTATGGAGAAAACTCAAAGACAAAATTAAAAATGGGATTTTGATGGGACATTTTTCTTTCCTAGAGGGTGGGTGGACAAGAGGATGACTTCAATTTTTAATAAAGAAAGTGTCAGCCTTAAGTTTTTTTTTTTTTTGGGGGGGGGGGGGGGGGAAGAAACAAGGGGTGACATAAATGTGGAGAGTGGGGTTGAGCGTGGACCTCGAGGGACTTTTTTTATCAGAAATATAAATAAGGGAGGTTACAAAGTGATACTAAATATTAAAGGCAGAAGAGTAGCCCAAGTGCCATAACTTGACACGGGATGACACTTAAGTGCCATAACTTCAAAATGGTACACTTGAATGCTAGTTTCGAAGTTAAATGGAACGCTTAAGTGCCACTCCAGCGAAAATCCGATCAAATGGCTTACGTGGTAATTTTCTGGCGAATTTGGTCCAAAACGGCGTTGTTTTGCACGCTGATGTGGCGAGAAAATGCAAAAACAACGTTGTTTCGTGTCTAACATATAAATAGTAATATAAAAATTAATTAAATTATATTTAAACTTAATTTTATTTAAAATATATTTGAAAAATGCGGGAAGAAACAAGGGGTGACATAAATGTGGAGAGTGGGGTTGAGCGTGGACCCGGGGGACTTTTTTTATCAGAAAAATAAATAAGGGAGATTACAAAGTGATTTTGGAAAAAAAAAAATAAATATTGCAGGCAGAAGAGCAGCCCAAGTGCCATAACTTGACACGGGATGACACTTAAGTGCCATAACTTCAAAATGGTACACTTGAATGCTAGTTTCGAAGTTAAATGGAATGTTTAAGTGCCACTCCAGCAAAAATCCGACCAAATGGCTTACGTGGTAATTTTCTAGCGAATTTGGTCCAAAACGACGTTGTTTTGCACATGACGTGGCGAGAAAATGCAAAAACGACGTTATTTCGTGTCTAACATATAAATAGTAATATAAAAATTAATTAAATTATATTTAAACTTAATTTTATTTAAAATATATTAAAAAAAATGGGGGAGGTCGAAGGGGGTGGCTGAGGGCTAAGCCCTCGCCGCCGCCACCGCCTCCCCGCCGTCGTCGGGAAGGACCGGCGACGGAGGAGGGAGGGTTGGCTGGGGTCGCCGGCCCTTGGCCGACCGGTGGTGAGGGCTGTGACCCTCGCCCCAGATCTGGGCAAGGGCTTGTGGGCCCTCACCACCGATCGTCTAGCCTCGCCGACCCCTGGCTAGGGACTGGCGACCCCAACCGACCCTCCCCACTCCATCGTCGGCCCTTCTTAGTGGCGGGAGGGAGGTGGCTCGCGAGCCCTCGCCACGATCCGGCGAGGGCCGCGACCCTCGCCCCAGATCTGGGTGCGGGCCACGACCCTCACCCCATATATGGGGGAGGGCTCGCATGGGGCGAGGGTCATGGGCCCTCACCGCCGCCGGGAAGGGCCGGCGACGGAGTGGGGAGGGTCAGCCAAGGTCATTGGGCCCTGGCCAGGGGCCGAGGTGGCCGGGCCCTAGCCAGGGGCCGGGGTCGCCAACCGACTGGCAGTGAGGGCCCGCGAGCCCTCGCCCAAATCTGGGGCGAGGGTTACGACCCTCGCCTCGATTCGGTGAGGGCTCACAGCCCTCGCTGCTGATCGGCCGAGGGACAACAACCCCGGCTGACCCTCCCCCCTCCATTGTCAACCCTTCCCGGCGACGGTAGGGAGGTGGTAGAGCTCAGCCCTTAGCCACCCCCTTCGACCTCCCCCATTTTTTAAAATTTTTTTAATTTTTCGTAATTTTTTTAATTTTTTGAATTTTTTAAATAAAATTAAGTTTAAATATAATTTAATTAATTTTTATATTATTATTTACATATCATACATGAATCGGCATCGTTTTTGCATTTTCTCGCCACGTCAGCGTGCAAAATGACGCCATTTTAGACCAAAATTGCTGAAAAATTGCTACGTCGGCCATTTAGCCAGATTTTCGCCGAAGTGGCATTTAAGTGTTCCATTTTACTCCAATATTGACACTTAAGTGTACCATTTCAAAGTTATGGCACTTAAGTGTATCTTCATGCCAAGTTATGGCACTCCAGGTGTCCCAACCTCAAATATTGAATAATGATAAATTTTGATTGTTGTGGAAGATCATAAATTTATTTAAATAAGTTAATTTTAATTTCATTAGTTTCATCAATAACTTTTATTAGAGTTAGAAACATGTCCCCAAATGTGGATATGCATTAATTATGAATATGTCTTTTGAATTTTCTATGAATAGATTTATTAATATTATTAGTGTAAATTCATTATAAACTCTTTTTTAATTATTTATTTAATTGTGAATTTGAATCAAATTAATTAAAGTAAAAATATTCATTTAATATATAATATATCACAAAATGTTGGAATTCCCTATTTTTGATAAATGACGTATCGCGTATCATATCGTATAGTATTACATGTCCATATTGCTTGTCGGTATTACTTAGATTTTCATTTCCGTATGACACAGACTGCTTCACCAGCCAACTACGAACACGACCTTTTCATGCGAGTGTTAGGGCCTCTTTTAGCTGTCGTTTTCCAGAAAGGGACCGTTGAATTAATACATGCTTGGCGAAATGATGCTCGCACCAGCGGCTCTCGCTGCGTGAAGACAAATCGCACGTGTTTATCGTCTCTCTCTCTGTCTCTTCTTCTCTTTCAGCTAAAGTCTCTCAACGAGTGCAGCCAATATATTCTCAAGCGTATGCCATGTTAAAGATCAAAAGTATAAGAAAACAGACCCCGTCGAAGTGAATAAGGATGAGGAAACAAAGCTCAAAGAAGTAAAGCCTACACAAGCAAATTCAGTAAATGTTGCTGTCATATCAAAGAGAAAAGAAGAATATGCTGCTGCTACAAGAAAAGGAGTGAATAAGAAGTTGACAGCTACAAGTGCACATGGAGTCGTTAATGCAACTAAGAAGAACAGGGGCGATGAAGTCAGAAGCTCAACTCTGGCCTCCATCAGAAGCGCAACTCAGGGCTCCACACATTTGAATATAAATGAAGCTTTATTACTGAAGAACAGTTATTATGTTTTACAAAACTAACAGAATAAGCAAAAACTTTTTCTTTCTGTTAATTCTGTTTTACATCGTCTTCTTCTTTTGCTTTAGATCATGTAGTATAAATAGAAAAAGAGAGAAGAAGCTGGAGATTGAGCTCTCAGATGAATGTCTTCCTTGAACTGTTCATTGAATACAGAAGTTAGCAGATCACAAACACTCTCGATTCATCATTGTTCTTCTCTGTTCATTCCATTTTTCCTTCACATGCCAGAGAGCCTCATGCAATCTCGCCTGAAAATTCCAGATCCAACACTCTCGCACTCCTCCCCCTTCTCCACCTCACGGACAAAAGTTTCGATTTTTGGACTACTCCTTTGGATTATGATTCGTGGTAATAGCTTCGTTCGAGCCGCCGGCATTGATGTTATTTTCTCGCCATCCCAACAGTACTGAAGATTCCCTCCTTTTCGATCCTCACGCAGGTATGGGATCCCCAGAGAACGGCTCCGACGAGCCCCTGACACCAACGGGGCGCATGGTCCTCCAGAAGGAGATGAATCTGGTGATCTACTGCGAAATCGGCGTGAAGCAACCCCTCGATGTCGACGCCCTCAAGTCGATGATCCAGAGCTCCCCCATGTTTATGCACCCCAGGTTCTGCAGCCTCTTGGTGCAGGACTCTACAGGCCGAGAGCACTGGAGGAGGACCTGCATGGACAGTGATCGCCATGTCATCCCAGTCTATGGGCCCATCGCTGAAGGCCTCTCCGACGAGGCAGCTGTCAACGAGTACCTCGTCGACCTGTCCACCGACTTGTTGGGGTTCTTGGGCGACGACAAGCCCCTGTGGGACGTCCACCTCCTGATGGCCCAACGGTGTATGGTGTTCCGGATCCACCACGCACTTGGCGATGGGATCTCGCTTGTCGATATTACTGGCGTCATGCCGGCGGGTGGACGACCCCGAGGCGCTGCCAACGATCCATCCTCCGTCGTCAGCTAAGAGGAGGAGGGGCGGCGACGGTGACGGCGAGTGGTGGAAGGCGGTAATGAGGGTGTTAGGGGTGGTGTGGTTCACGTTGGTCTTCGTGGTGGACTTCGTGCTGCGGAGCATGTGGGCGAGCGACCAGAAGACACCAGTGAGCAGCGGCGCAGGGGTGGAACTCTGGCCGAGGAAGCTGGCCACGGCAAGGTTTTGGCTGGAGGACATGAAAGCGGTCAAGTCAGCAGTCGCTAATGCGGTGAGTTCTAAAGTTTTGTGTTTATCGCCAGAAATAATTATAGCACCGCGGACTCAATACTTTTCTCATTTGTTCAATCATGACTTTATACACAATTTTTTTTCAATGTTATCCCCATTATATTTTTGGTCAAATTAATATTTTCACTAAAAAAGGTATGATAGCCTTAAATCGCCATTAATTGATGATGCAATAGAGACGGGGCATGTTTTTGTAATTTTTTTCAGTAACACGAAACAATCATATTTAAAAATTGCAGAAAAATTAAAAAGTTGAAGCTTAAAAAGAAAGAGAAAGAGATACAGTGAATTATCAGCAAGCAAGCAAGCGTTAATGCCAATTCTGGGGTCAGCTAAGATTGCTCAAATGACCCTTGGGGTCGACTAACCTTGGTGAGTAGAAGTGTGCAAAAGAACTGAGAATCACCCAAAACTGGACTAGAACTAGCATTTTCCATGGGGACCGGTCTAATTCCAATTTAGTGGAAACGATGAGTACCAGTACAATTCCCGGTTCAAAAGGTAGAATTGCCCGCCCACCTAACCATTGGGACTAGACCGGTTTATATATATTTAAAGAAAGAAATTCCATCTCAATTAATTATTTTGTAGTTTTTCGACCTAATATATATGTACATATACGTATATTTGTAGTTATTGGACATTATTGACTAATTTTGTCTCTTGGGTGTGTATTAACCCCTACTTTCTTTTTTTTTTTTTTACATTCTAATAATCTATTACTTATTTTCTCAACTAAAACAAAATAAACAAACATAGACGAAGGAGAGCACCGATTTGAGATGTTAAATGTTGCGGTGCTTTGTCATGATGGTACGAAATTAAGAGCTAATGGTCATCTTAAGAGTATAATTAAGTCTCTCTTTAGTTATTCCATGATTAAATTAGGTTAACATTAAAAAAAAATGGATCAAGTGATTAATGTTTTAACTTTATGGAAGTTAGGACTTTTAACATGGAGTCTAATTCTCCACATGTTTCTAGCATCAAGAAACCCTAAAAGGACCACACCATGACCTTTGAAAAAATTAAGTTTTTAGCTAATGTTGTCTATTCATTCTACCATATAGTTTTCAATCTTTAATCAAAATCAATGGCTCGCAATTCAACCCGACTATAAGGTAGAACAAGCTTTGATGCTCTAAATATAAACTAGATTCACCATGACATTAATCAATTAATGCAATTTTATAGGGATTGGAAACCAATCCCATGGACCCACTCAAGAACCGGATCTGACTGGTAATCAAGTTCTCAGATAAATCCATAGAACTAATAGACGGATCATTTGGAACCTATACTTGGTGGGCAGTTCTCAGATCCAAGATGAGAGATGCCCACCCGAACTATAGTCACCTCAACTGGTGAGCACTGCTAGGGTTTGCACAATTCTCAAGAGCGCAACTAATACTACATTTATCTGTCATTTATTTTGAAAAGAAGAAGTCTACATGCTTTTCTTTTATTTCATGACTATCAGTGCATTTTGATTCCATGCTAATACCAAATGATGATGAATATCTTTAATTGCTTCAAATGCAGACCATTAATGATGTTCTCTTCGGGATCATATCGGCCGGCTTGGTCAAATACTTGGACCACCGATCTCCCAATGGTAAAAAGGGAACAGCATTTCCGACAATTCACACGATTTGTGTCAATTCAAATTCGACGAATCTTGACTGACTAAAATGCTCATTTCCTTTGTCAGCAGTGCGGGAAGGGACTCAAATAACCGGGGTGGCAATGGTTAATCTGCGAGAACAACCCGGATTGCAGGTGAGTCTCTCCTTTTTTTGGCCATCTAACTGAAGTTGATTGAATTGAAGTGTGGTGCTGGTATTATTCAGGAACTATCCAATTTGATGAAAGACAACCCGGGTCTGCAGTGGGGCAACAAGGTCGGGATTCTCCTCCTCCCTGATCACTACCACAGAAGCTGCGGCGACCCTCTCGAATACCTGAGAAAAGCCAAGTCGATGATTGACCGGAAGAAGAAATCCCTGGAGGCTTACTTCTCGTACAAAATCGGCGAAATGGTCATGTCTTATCTAGGAGCACGTGTAAGGATCAGTTCGCGCTTCTGCGATTTGGGAAACAGAACGACAGTAAGCCGACAAACGCACAACCTGTCTTTGTTTTTGCTGATGCAGGCTGCGACCCTGCTCAACTACAGGATCTTCTGCAACACCACCTTCAGCATCTCGAACATGTTCGGCCCGCACGAGGAGATCGCGGCTGTCGGCAACCCCATCACGTACATAAGGGTGAACGTTTCGGGTTTACCCCACGCAAGGCTCCAAAATACTCGCGCCTCATTGTTTCTCTCTCTTCCTTCTTTTTCAGAGGTATCTAGAATGAAATCTTTATCAGGACTGACGTGGGGGCATTTGAGAGGCGATGTATGCAGGCGCTCACATTGCACATGATGAGCTATGCGGGGAGGGCGGACATGCAGATTCAGGTGGCCAAGGACATCATCCCGGACCCTGAATTTCTGGCCAAATGCTTTGAGGATGCTCTACTCAAAATGAAAGCAGCAGCTTCTACTGTCTTGAATTCAAAGAAATAAACAGGGAAACATTCCTGTGATGTTAGGAGGAGAAATCTGTATGTTATTCTTATATGTGTGGGATTATATGATGTTTTGTTGGGACAAGAAGAACCATTTTCGGCCATTAATCCGAATTCCGTCTTATGTCTTACTTGATCGATGAAGTTAGTATGGCGTTCCTTGAGCTCGAGAACTATCCACTCGATGTTGAGCTCCATGCAATTAAAAGAGAAATGAAGAGAATAAAGTTGATTGTACGACGAATAAAGCTAGGTACATTAAATTTTGAAATGATAGGACTGGTCTCCATTATTTGAATGTCCACTTATGTCTAGGTTTAATCACATCACTTTAACACAATTTATATATCAATCTTGCACAACTAACATCAAAAATTATTCCTCGTCGTATTTAGTTGGTTTACAACAGTCGTGCATTGATGATGGATGTCTCAATCACTGCATGCAAATTTTATTTCTTTCAATGTGATCAAAGGTAGACAAAAGTGGACATTCAAATAAAAGAAACCTGTCCCATTGTTTTAAAATTTAATGTACTCAGCTTTATCCGCCGTGCAACAGTCGAAAATTGTATATCAATCTTGCACATCAAACATCAAAGATTATTGCTCATTGTCTTTAGTTGGTTTACAACAATCATGCATTGATGATGGACGTCTCAACTGCTCAACGCATATTTTAATTTTTTTTCCATATTTTTGTCAAAATAAGCTTAGGCTGTACGTGGCTTCAGGAGGGACTTTCGGTCTTCATTGCCTTTTGAGCGAAAACTGTAGTGTTTTGGTAAAAATTTTGTGGATCAATTCGACTCAAAGCTACCATTGGCTAAGCCTAGAGCCCGAGGCAACTCCTCCTTGTTTTGGCTTTGTAGTGTTCTCAAATGTCTTTTTTAGGGTCAGCAGATAACATTTTCAAATTCCTATTTCCTATCTTTCCCTCGTTTCTACTGTTCTTCGTCTCTCTCGACACCAGTCACTTTGAATTCCAGTCGACGTGAGCCCAAAGTCAATGGTCATCGAGAGATGGTTGACAATTGCCAAGATTGGAGTTTGCGGGATTTGGGTTCATCTTCTCCCTCGCTGGTCATCTTCTTCCTATCTAAGTCCTAGATTCGGTCGCTGGTTTGACCCCTCGTCAATGCCGGCAATGTCATATAGGATCACTGGCATCCACATCACCAATTTTTGGCCTAAATTGCTAAACTGAATTGGTACACATTAGGAAATCACAGGTCGATTCTAGAAAAATAACACTCACAAACAATTCACCAAACAGAATATAATAATAAAAGAACAGAATTAGAAGAACACGACAGAAAATTTATTAACGAAGTTTACCCAAATTGAGGCTACGTCTCTACGCAAAGGCACTCAGCGAATCCACTAGACTTCTAAAAAATTTGGAATACAATGATGATCTTCTCCTAAAATTAGGGCACAAAGAAATTGAGAACCCTCATAAAGAAAAAACTCACTTTTTTCTTCTCTATTTTTCTTGCCTCTCTATTTTCTTTTTTAGTGTCTTGATGGCTAGTATTTTACCATCGCTAATACAAATGTATAACTTTTAACTTAAAAGAAAAACTATTAGAAAAGACAGAAAAAGCTCCTAAAAATATTTGACTTCATCTATAACAATCTCACACTTGAAGACAAATATACTTGAGCACCAAGCAACTTTGTATCCATCTTCTTCAAAAACTAGTACTTGAAAAACTTGTACATCTGCGATACTCCTCATCAACTATGAAGCACGGACATGTTGTCCAAGCTTTGTGTCATGTCCAACATGTGTCAAAGCGGGTTGGACACATCGAAACACTTGGACACACGGTCAACGCGTGTCGGATTTTCCAACACGGTCAACCTTTGCCCAACACGTTTTGACACGCGTGTCCAAGAGGGTGGAAGCGACGACGAGGGAGCAGACCACAAGAGACGGCGAGAGATGGCTGAGCACAAACTGAGGGGAGGGCCGCCTGCCATGGATCTGACGAGGCTGCAATGCGAGGGAGAAAGGACCGAAGGTGAGAGGAAGAGGAGAGGAAGGCGGTTATGCGGCGAGCGGCGAGCGGCAAGGAAGGGGGTCGTGCGGCAAGGAGCGGCAAGTGGCAGGAAGGGGATCGTGCAGCGAGCGGCGAGCAACGAGTGATGAGCAGCGAGGAAGGGGGTCGTGTGGCAAGGAGCAAGGAAGGGGATCGTGCGGCGAGCGGCGAGCGGCGAGGAAGTGGGTCATGCGACGAGCAGCAAGGAGGAGTAAAGGAGCTAGGGTTTTTGATGATAAGAAACTCAAAAATAGTTAAAAATGGGAGTCTAATGGGCCATCACATATTTTGGGGGAGGGAAAGTGACAGGGACAAGTGGGGGAAATGGACGATGGTGGGGAGGGAAAGAAAATTAAATTTGGGGGGGGGGGGGGGGTGTTGGATGAGGGAAAGAAGAGAGTGAGGTGAGGTGGACCTTAGTGGGGATTTTTTTTTTTAATCTGAACAATAAATAGATGAGATTAAAAAATTATTTCAAAAAATAAATATACTTAATTTGAATTAAATTAATTAAAAATAAAATTATTCATTTAATATATAACGTGTCCCAACGTGTCGGAATTCTCTTTTTTAAGAAATAACGTGTCGACGTGTCGTGTCGTGTCGTGTAGTGTGTCGTGTCGCGTGTCCGTTCTACCTAGCTCATCAATCAATATGGAGGAATACCAATGGTAGTAGTACAGAAAATATGTTCTCTCTATCTACCACCTTAGTTAACATGTCAGCTGGATTCTTGGAGCCATAAATCTTGTGTGACTTTAATTCATTATCTTTCAATGCTGACCTAATAAAGTGATAACTCTTCTTGATATGTCTAGTCCTTGAGTGATAAGCTGCATTCTTTGCTAAGTGTACTACACTTTGACTATCACTTTACAGTGTACTAACTAGCTATTTTCGATGTAACTCCTCCATGTAATCTTATAACCACATGATTTCCTTGGAGGCTTATGTAATCGCCACGTATTCTGCCTCTATCGTAGATAAAGCCACTACTTTTTGTAGTTGAGATACCCAACTCACTGTTGTACCTGCAACTATTAAGACATATCCAGTGGTACTCTTACCACTATCTTGATTACTTGAATGATCTGCATCTACATAATCCTACAACTCTAAAGATGCCACCATAACAAAGTAAGTAGTTGGTAGTACCTGCTAGATATCTCAATATCCATTTTACTGCATTCCAATGCTCTTTGCTTGGAATCTGCATATATTGACTCACAACTCACACTGCCTATGCAATGTCTAGTCTCATGCTCACCATGGCATACATTAAACTCCCCACTACTGATGCATGTGAAACTACTGCTATCTCATCTTTCAAAACTTGAGTGCTCCAATACATATCATTGGAAAGTTTGAAGTAACTCGCTAGACAAGTTACAACCAGTTTTACCTTATCCATGTTAAATCTCTTTAACACCTTGTTCACATAGTCTTCTTGCGATAACTATAATTTCTTATTTTTCCTATCCCTAATAATTTTCATGCCTAAAATATTCTATGATGTTAACGTCTTCTTCACTTCTATGATTCTCTTCATATTGAAACTAACCACCAGCATGTCATCTACATATAAAGAGAGATACATAATGTCATAATCGCCATACTTGCAAAAATAAACACAGTGATTAGACTCACAGTGTGCAAATCATTTTTCTTTATTTTTAGGTACCATTGCTAAGGAGCTTGTTTCAAGCAATACAAGCTTATATTCAAGCGATAAATCATGTGCTTCTTACCTTTGACTTCAAAACCCTTAGGTTGTGCCACGTATAGTTTTTCATCAAAGTCATTGTGTAAAAACATTGTTTTTACGTCAAACTACTCAAGATGAAGATCCTTCACTGCAACTATACTCAGTAGAACTCTAATTGATGTCATTTTCACTACGGATGAAAATATCTCGAAGTAGTTGATCATTTCTTTGTTAGAAAAACCCTTGACTACAAGTTTCGCTTTGTATCTAATACTACCATCTGCTTCATTCTTAATTATGTACACCCATTTGTTTAACAAAAA
Source organism: Eucalyptus victrix (assembly GCA_016097545.1). NCBI lineage: Eukaryota > Viridiplantae > Streptophyta > Magnoliopsida > Myrtales > Myrtaceae > Eucalyptus > Eucalyptus victrix. Next base: position 25,612,952 of record CM027840.1, on the reverse strand, counting down.
ATTTTTACTTGTGGCCAACTTGGTCAACTCCCAAGTTTTGTTTTAAAGTAACGAGCTCATCTCGTCTTTCATAACACACTCCCACTACAAGTGAAACGTGTCTATCTTTGCCCCATTGTAAGTATTTGGTTCCCTTGAATCTATATATAAAACATGGCCCAGAACATTATTAGTTGATGAATCAAAAATTACCTTTGGTTTTCTCACATGTGTAGACCTCCTCAAGACAGGTACTTCAGGGTTGCTAGTTTGCTCCAAATCACTACGTGCCTCTTAAACTACCTCTTCATTAATAATAGGCTCATCTTGAACCTCTCTTTCAAGTGCACTTTGATCTACTAGAAACATATTCACAAGCATTGTGTCTAATTCAACATATTTTGGTCCTACTACCTTCTCATGCTCCATCTGACAATCCCCGTACTTCTTTTCTTCATGGAATACCACATTCCGATTGTGGATGACTTTGTTATTCTCATAATCCTAAAGCCTATAGCCATACTTATCGCCACCATATCCAATAAAGATGCACTTTTGGGATTTATCTCCATGCCTTAGCGGAGCTTGTTATCGTCCAAGAAAACATCAATTCCGGCATCAACCAACCTATGGTTGAGGTGACTAGTGAAATCATTTCGAGTATCTAGACCTCTAAAGTTCAAGAACACCTCGTAATGGTCTTCAGTCGACGTGGTCAACGAACTAGATGTGCCAGAATCGATTTCCACCGGGGAGGCCAACGATTTGACTGGGTTGGCATCAGCATCTTCTGCATTTCTTCATGCACTGGCTCTTTTCTTGTTGAGAAAATTAAAAGCAAGCATGGAAAGGAGGATATGTGCAATGAGCACGGCAAAAGAGTGCCCAAAAATGGGACGATGCATTTCTCTTTGCTCTAATTTGCCCTCTATTTTCCCCTATCCAAGTCCGACAAAGAAGAAAACCAAAATGCTCTCTCAAGGAAATATAGGAAAAGGATTTATGGTTCCGACACGCTCTTCCACAATGTTCCATCATTTCATCGTCCCTTCGCCCTACCTTGCCATCGTAGCCACAGTGAGGAGAGTCAGATGTGGGGCCCCTTTGGTGTCCGTCTTCTTTTGTTTGTTTTCTCTTTTTTTTTTCTTTCACTTTCCAACATGCCCTTTCACGTTGTTCTGACACGTGGGGACCATTTGGCGCCTCTCTTTTTTTTTTGTTTGTGCCTTCTTCTGTCACTTTCCTTCGCATATTTTCATCCATGATATTACTCACAGCATCATCAAGAGTTAAATCATCCTTCATGGTGCTCAAAATTCCCTACACTACGGTATTATAGCTTTATGGAAGAGAATATAAAAATAATAAAGCTTGAAGCTTTATATCTAAATTTATGCCTACGGATTCCGATTAACCTGTGACTTGTGTGAAACTATTAATATGTTCTACCATAAAATCTCTATCAGAGAACTTCATATTAACCATTTCTTCAACAAAAATACCTAATTTGATGTGCATGGCTTCTCATAAATATTCGTTAGAATATCCATGGCTTCTTTTGTAGTTTTTGCTTTAGCAATGTGGTACCCTATCTTTTTCATCAACCCTAAAAAAATCGCACCTAATGCCTTTTAATCAAGAATTTTCCATTTGGCTTCTACTATCAAATTCCGTCACGCCTCGAACCTCGAGCGCGCACGCATCCCTCGGTGGTCGATAAAATTGTAACATCTCAAGACGCGTCACCGACCCATTCATTTTATTGCACATGCTGAAGTGAAATAAAAACCCCTGACATCAAACATGGGATAGAAAAGCAAGATACAAATTTCACAAAACACTTTTACATACAAACTAGTCTATCTACAAAAAGATCGGCTTTCAAAAAGAAGCTGTCCTACGACCTACTAGTTGGACACATTCACCAATCCTTCGAACTCCACCTCCACAAGCTCCGAGGGCGTTGGGTCCTCCATAACCCCATCAGAAGGGTCAAGCTACACCCTCACCTAGAGTGGCGTTGACTGCAACGATGGGGATATCAAATCCATGAAGGGGACCTACCCTATACTCATTGAGTCCATGGAAACCACGCCCTAAATCGATGAGGTACCCTCTGAGGTAGGCCTTCATTGACCTAGACAGTGGTCACAACCAACTCATAGATCTAACGACTCCCGGGGATGGGGATGTCTATGCTCTACTTAGTAACAGCTCGAGGCTGACCAAAATGTTCCGGAGGGACCACCATCTAAGGACTTGAAAAGAATGAGCCTATGAAGAGATGAGACAATGTCTCAGTAAATTCACCCCATAAACCCCAACTAGGAAGAAAATATGCCTAAAGGCGGCCTAACCACACAACCATAGAGACTCACCCCGTCTCAAATCTTCCCAGCACGTCAACACAGTTAATATATATAATGCATATAATAGATGCACACATCAATTGAAATGCCTCACTAAAACTCAATCAATCATAAGGGTCCCGATTATAAGGCCATATCATTATGACATGTCTTATATCGTGCTACACCAATTTTGTCCCATAATCAGGCGTGGTTAAACAAACCACTTATTCATGCGTTCCAATTTTATCACGACCCAATGGGCACAGTCTACTCGACGTTCGACGATCTTCTAGTGTAACCGAGCGTCATCTCACCCCATTGAGCACGGCAACATCTACCTCAAGACGGTAATCCCGAAGGAGCATCAGTCCAAAATCTACTACAACCAACATCCATTGTCCAAGGGCATCCCATATAATGGCAACATCCACCCAACTCATATCGGGGACAGGTTCTCATATCCATCACACGATCACTCAATTATGGCCAAGGACACCGTGCATTGCACTCAAATGTCTCATTTAAGATAATGCACTTGGCCCATTTTCTTCGTATTATAAACACCCGGTGAAAATAATCGTGTGTGAATACATGGTCAAATCGAACTTTAAAAATTGATATCATTCCTTTTGAAATCCCACTATTTGATATAGTATTTAAAAATATTTTTGGTGTCAAAACCCGATACCCGGTAATTTCTTAATATACCAAATTTTCGTAATTTTGAAATAAATACTCAAAATTATAATTTGCATAAATTAACACTCAATTGCATAAACTAAGCACACCACCGCAATCAGCATGAAATTCCGATCACCGACTATTCCTGTATAATTTCTGAAAAAATATTAAATAATTATAAATTACAAAAAATTAAATAATGCAAATTAAATCCAATAAATGCTAACCTAGGCCGGAAATACTAATCTAACCACCTAAACGGGCCTAGAAAATTAATGCACCTATCTAGATAAATGGTACAATATATTTGGCCCCTAATCAATATATTCTAACCACCTAACAAGCACAATTAAGCAATTAAATCACTAATCCAAACTAACTAACCACCTAATCTTATCTTAGGCTAAACTAATCAACATTTATGCATAATTAACCTCCTAAGTAAGGTTTACTCACCAGTTTAGCGGGCTGGTAAGTCCACGCCAACGGCAACGCTAAGGCGGGTGAGAACCAAGCTTGGAGCGACACCAACGGAGGTTCGAACGGAGCCGGAAAAGGCTCACAAAGCCTCATGGCCACCCCTAGCCTTCGTTCTATGGCTGACTGAAGGGCCAGACCAAAGGGGCTAAGAATGGCGGGCTGAGGTAGCTAGGCGGCTAACAGCCAACAAAGGGGCCTAGCGATCGACGGTGGTGGACAAAGCAGCTGGAGTGGCTCGCCACTTCGGCACGGTGAGCAAGAGGCACAAATGACAAGCATGGCATGTGGGCACAGCCAAGTAGCTTGGCAGGCTTGGTGTGCGTGAGGCTGCTCGGTGGTATTCGGTTGCTGTAGGGGGTCTCTCTAGTTTGCTGGCTAGTCTTTGAGCTCTCTAACACTTCAACAATAAAGAAAGGAGAGAAGAATAGGAAGAATAAGGGCTGCAACTAGTGAGGGGCCATAAAATATCCTAAACACTTGAGTTTTATGCCCCACCACCTTCAGCCTTGACAAGTAGCCCCTTATCCCTCCAAGTCTTCTCCAACAAGCTTCAATTTGGTACCCAAATGTTGCACACCACCCATGACAATGAATTTTATGGCATCCCTCTGCAATTTCACTTCCATTCTCCTCTACTTTAATCCAATTGAAGTGCCACAAAGCCAAGGTAAGTGCCCACACTCAATTCCACATTTTTCCTTGCCAATTAGTCCAACAAATTAGTCCAACATGAACGCCAAAAATGCAACAAAAAATTATCCTCTAATTTTCCCAATCCAAAACAGCCTTACTTTGAATTTTGCCAAAAATTCGGGTTTGCAAAAAAATCTTCGGAAGATGAGTTGATATTCCTAAAATGAATCGTGACATGATAGAATTTTAAATTTCTGAAATTGGGTTCAAATTTGCGATTAATTTCAACCGGGCTCATTTTTAGCGTGACCTAACCTACCGAGTAGTTTTTAGGAATTTTTAATACAATTGACCCGTGGTGGTTATTTTCGAGCCACATTGTACATCTTCGACTCATTGGTAACTCTCGGTTGTCGTGAAAATCTCAAGATTTCAAATACAAACATAGGGTACAGAAATGACAAAAAAATCAATCTAGTGCCATTTGATGAGAATTTTGCAATTAAGTGGAATCACCCACTCTTTAATCATATGCTTCCGTCAAAATGACCAATCTTCAATCTCTGATTGATTTTGACAGTGCTGTATTGACTCTTGCAGATTAGCACGGTCGAACAGTGATATATTGACCCCTGCAGATAGACTAGTTATCTCGTAAGTGATCAACTCAGAAAAAGAACTATAAGCGTGTCGATAAAAAGCCCAACTCATTCAATTGAAAACAGAATCAGAAAATCAAGATATCATAGATTCACTTCCACCATCTTGGGTTTCCAACCCTCAAATGGTGCATAGAGATCTTTTTTATAAAGAAAATCCTCAATTTGTAGTTTCCACCGTCCGAAATCCTACCCATTGAACTTATCGATTCTAATTTTATCTTTAGCCATACTATTTGCTTTCAATCGAATGTCACCGAAAAATCCTTGATGTTCTCGATTAGCAACGCAAGCTTTGCTACTAGTTGTTACAAAATTGCACGTCGATTCCAGAAAAATAACTCTCGCAAACAATTCATCAAGTAGAATATAATAATAAAATAACATAATTAGAAGAACACACCAGAAAATTTTTTAATGAAGATCACCCAAACCTGGGCTACATCTCCACGTAGAGGCACTCTGCAATTTTACTAGACTTTGAAAAAGGTTGAAATACAATGATGATCTTCTCTTAAGATCATGACACAAAGAAATTAAGAACCCTCATGAAGAAAAAAAAAACTCACTTTTTTCTTCTCTCTTATTGTTGCCTCTTTATTTTATTTTTAGCGCATCTTAACGGTTAGCATCTTGCCATCACTAATATAAAAGTATAACTTTTAACCTAAAAGCAAAACTAATTAAAAAGACAAAAAAAGCCCCTAAAAATATTTGGCTTCATCTATAACAATAAAAATGTAAAAAAGTTCAGGACTAAATTGGTTCAATTGGAAGATTTATGACTGAATTAGTACCAATGTAATAGGTTTTTAACTGTTTTGATACTTTTCCCAAATTGGTCAGATTACTTTTTAATCCCCTTGGGATTGGTATAATTGGTTGGAATATTATAGATAGATTTTCAGCTAAGAAATTGAAAGAACTAGAAGGGCACAGTTTCCAACCAAAAATAAATTGAAGGACATAGTTCAAATCGCATCAATTGTGTACAAATTATTTATATCAGGCCACCCACACAAGCTTAAGGCCAAAACTATAACGTATGTAAGACTGGCAAGGTTATCTAGCCAAAGCCTAGACTTGTCGCACCTCTGCATTTGCGCCCCTAAAAAAAATTTGTGTGGGGACAACATTGTGTGCCTTCATTATTAAGTTATAAAGAAGTTATCAACATGTCTAATAGTTACATATCACATTGACTGAAGCTTTCATTCTTTAATGTACTAGAAAAACAACAGTTGCGATGCACATGAAGAGAAATGGGGGAAAATTAAGTTAGTAAAGAATAAAATAATATCTAAGGATTTTTTTCTATTAATTTAATCTAATTTAAATTTCAGTAAAAGAAAAAAAAAAGTAATTTTGAGAAACTTGAAAAACTTTGAAGTCAAATATAGGAGGTAAAAGATTCGTCGATTTCTTGCCAAAAAATTTGATTATGGTGATTTATGAGTTTGTTCATCCATAATAATGTGTGGTCACCGAGCATTTTAAATGTGCTTAGGTCTCTCGTGGAAATCCTTTTAGTAAATGTTTTCAGTTGAAGTGGCCATTGATTCGGTTAATCAATAGTGTTGAAACGTTTGATGAGCTTAGTTTCCAATCCCTTCTTGTGATCTTCTTTTGTTGGGATTATCCCACATCCATTGTCAATGGGAAAAATGGTCAATTATAAATATAAGGAAAAATCCTATCCGTTAAGCTGGCTTTTTAGAATGAAAGAGGTTCACGACCATTGGACACTAGCATCAGATTCTAGTTACCAACATGTCTTAGACCAAAAAGTCACTTGGAGAGGGATGTTGTGGCACCAACCTAAGCCCAATGTGTAAGGGGAGATACATGCCAAAACCCAAAAGTCACTCAGGGAGGATTGTTGCGGTACCGACCTAAGTTCAATGTATAAGGGAGAGATTGTTGGATTATCCCACATAAGTTGTGGAAAGGGCACATAATCAATTCATAAGTTGAGAGAAAGTCTCACCTTCTAAATCTTACTCTTTAAATTAAGTTTTGGATGAAAGAGGCCCAAAACCACCAAACACCTTTTATTTATTTTTAGGTCTCTTTCTCAATTCTACCAATTAAGATCAAATCATTTGGTTTGAATATATATCCTAGCGTGTAGTGACGTTAATAAAACTAATAGATACACATGGTTTGTGCCATCGTCACATAATAAAGACGAAGAGAATTTCCATAGAGTTCCCTCAAGTTCAATCCCATCGACTATCCTCCGGTGTTTTCTTTCCGTATCTAGTCAACTTCACTATGATGGGGTCCGGGTTTTGAAATTGATGTGAATATATCTGAAAGTTGAGTTCGTCAAAAAAACCCAATTTAAGTAAGTTTCCTGCTTGAGTACTTTCCTATTTAAAATGGTTTCCTATAAAGGGTTTCCTACCTTTTAAAATGAGAGCGAACATAAAATGCTTTGTGAATTTTTTGATTGGGTTCTTTGTAACAAATTGTGGTATTAACACTCGGATCAAACGATGAAAATCTCCTGTGCCTTTATCCTTACTTGTTGATTTCTCTAATATTTTCTTTTGCTCATGTTAGTCTTGAATCCCAGAATCCGTTAGTTTCAGCCTTACTTCGCAATAGATTTTAACTGGGGAACATCAACGGAAATGCACCCTTTCTTGCATCAAACAAACAGGAAAAAAAAAAAACAGAAAACAAAAATCACGAAAGAGAACACCTCCACATATCATAGTCGAGTGAGAGCTAAAAAGCGGTTTCATGCAATAAAGCTGAACCAAAAGGGAACAAAGAAAGATTGGCACGAGATGAAATTGTTCATAAAAGTTTGAGTTGTACATGAGGGTTGAGCAGCTTCTTATGAGGGGAAGGTTTTGATAATATTAGGACTCGACTACTTTGCTAATTTTCCTCCACTACACATAAGAGAACTGCAGGACCCTCGAAAAACCAGAGACCAAACCAAAGCTGAAAAACTCAACAAAAAGGAAAAGGGGGAAAAAGAGGATTACCACATGTTACACATGATGAGTCATCAAAAGTTGTTCTCTAACACGACTTACGGGACACAACAACGATATAACCATGCTCAAGACAGAAGTGCAGGAGCGTGTCTAGCTCATGCTTAATTATCCACCCATCTCCATTCTCATCGGCGCGGTGTAATGCAAGATGGCCTGCCACCTAGGCGCTGGCACGCCGAGCCTTTGGAAGGCATTCTTGAGCTTGGCCCAGTTGAGCCGACCATCTCCGTCGGCGTCACTCCGCCGAAAGAACTCCGTCAGCTTCTCGATGGAGTCAGCCAAAGGAGGATTTCTTATGTTAGGCAGATGCACTACTGCACCACCCATGTGACTTAGCTTTCTTCTTTCTTTGGTTTTTGGGTCTCTTTTTGGCTCAGAGTTTTGGATATAGGGGGCTTTGTTAAAGGGTCTCACTTGTAGGGACTTAAACAAGAATTAGAGGGAATTTATAGAGAGGAGATGTATTGGCAATATTGGCAAGTTTTGCTCTCCTATTCAAGGAAAGGACATATTGTGGGCAAATTTTTGCATTGATAGTTTTCCTATTTTTGAGTTTCCTATGTTTGAAATTTCCCTTTTTTGTTGCGGTGAACCCTATGTACAAATTGCAGAAGAATGTTATGACAAAAAAAAAACCAGTCAAGAGTTTTGTCCGAGGTAGGCACATTGCTGAACCTTGTAATCCTTGTGTTCTCTTCTAATTGCCTTACTAAAATTCAACATAGTATCAGAGCAGGTTTGATTCAACCTGTGATTTTTTTTTGGTTTGTTTTCTGCACATCTGATTGTCTCAATCTGCTTATGTTCGAGACTGTTCCTGTTCTACAACAATCTACATTCTTCGGTTAGTGCTTGTTCCTCTCTTTGTTGCTGTCACATCATTGTTATTACTAGCAAAGCGTCATGGATGGGTCAAAGAAGTCAGGAGATGCATCCAACACAACAAAGGTGCATGAGACAAACAATCAGCGGTTGACTTCGTTGTTGCTAAATGAAAGAAATTACCTTCCTTGGTCACAAGCTATAACTATTTGCTCTTAGGGGTAGATCGAAGATTGGTCACATCAATGGGAAGATTAGAGCCCCTCCCATGATGGATCCCAAATTTGATGAATGGCAAGCGAATGACCACAATGTGATGTCTTGGATATTCAATTCCATGGAACCAAAGATCTACAAGATATTTGCATATTCAGAGTTAGCCAAGGCGTTATGGGATTCGATAAACGAGATGTATGGTCAAGCCAGGAATGCATCTCAGATCTTTGAACTGCAACAAGGACTTGCTTCTTCTAAGCAAGGCGCAACACAATCTTTCACTGAACACTTGGCAAAAATGAAGAACCAATGGGATGAGCTTCGTCAGTATAGACCTACAACCAAGAATGTGATGGATTATGTCAATCGAGAAGAGCAAGATAAAATCTTTCAACTATTAGCAAGTATCAAGCCTAAATTTGAGGACACCAAACGTCAAATTCTTATAAGTCCTGTATTGCCCACTTTCAATGAAGTTTGTGCCATAATCCAAAGTGAGGAAACAAGGAGACGCGTCATGCCTTCAGTTCCAATTACATCAGGAGAGCTTGGTGAACAATCACCCCATAGTGCTATCAACACGAAGCAAGGAGACTCCACTGCTCAGTTTGCCAAAGGAAAATTTAAGAAACCAGCACGGTTCCATTGTGACCATTGCAATCACGATGGCCATTCCAAAGAGAGGTGTTGGGTTCTTCATCCGCATTTGCATCTTTCCAAAGACAAGGGTTCGGAAGCTAAGGTGGCAATCCAAGAAAATCCAAACGATTTTCAATCCAAGTTGGAGGCTTTGTCTCAACAAGTTAAACAATTACTTCATATACATGGCAATGGAACGAACGCTTCTAGCACCGAAACCGGAAATTTGGCTATGACGTCTAGTAATGTCCATGCTTACTTAGCTTTATCCAAAACTCAGTTTATTATTGACTCTGGTGCTACAGACCACATGTGTAGTTCTCCAAACTTGCTATCCAATATTACTTCAGGTGCATCATATCCACCTATTACTATTGCTAATGGTGGGCAGGTTCCAACTAGTGGTGTTGGACAAATTAATTTCTTTTCAAATAATTCTGAAGCATTGTTAGTACCTGAATTATCCTTAAATTTAATGTCAGTTAGCAAATATACTAATCAGGGGAATTGCGATGTTATTTTTACTCCTCAAAAGGTGTTTTTTCAAGATCGAATCACCAAAAGGATGATTGGTGAAGGGCGGTTGCAGAATGGGCTATATATGGTGGACCTCAACAACAAAGCGTTGATGGCACAAAGGAAGACTGTTGACACTTCCCAATTGTGGCATTGGCGTCTAGGTCATCCCTTTGATCGGGTGTTACATGCTATTGATATGATTTTAAGTTATGATTCCAATTGCCATGATCCTTGTCATTATGCTAAGTAGCATAGGTTACCTTTTTCACATAGTACACATAAATCAGAACAGTTTTTTGATTTAGTTCACTCAGATGTTTGGGGAGCTTCTCCTATTGACTCTAAGGAGGGGTTCAAGTATTTTGTTACATTTATTGATGATAAATCTCGAGCTACATGGCTTTATCTACTTAAATCCAAGAGTGAAGTTATGATTGTGTTTCAAGATTTTTGCAATATGGTGAAAAATCAATTTAACACTATGGTGAAGATTCTTCGTACAAACAATGGAACTGAATATACCAATTGGGCTTTTCAAGTGTTCCTGCGTAGCTTGGGAGTCATTCATCAGACCTCCTGCGTTGGAACTTCACAATAGAATGGAGTTGCTGAAAGGAAAAATAGGCATCTGCTTGAGGTTACCCAAGCATTATTCTCGAGAAATTTACCCAAGACATATTGGGCTTACGCAGTCCTTACTAGCTTCTACTTAATCAATCGTTTGCCTAGTAAAGTGTTGGGGTATAAAGTTCCAATTGAAAGTCTATATGGCCTTCAATTTGGTATCTCTCACCTAAGAATTTTTGGATATGTGTGTTATGTGCATTCTTAATCTGGTGACAAGCTGGATCCATAGGCTCGAAAGTGTGTATTTGTGGGATACTCAAATGTCAAAAAGGGATACAAATGCTATGAACCAAGTACTAGGCGTGTTTATATTTCTCGTGATGTTGTCTTCGATGAGGTTCACATGTTTTTTGCTAGGAATCAAATTCAGGGGGAGCAAAATGACTATTCTAAATTTTTGCTTCCTATCCTACCTATTAGGGATTCAATGTTGGATCAAAAGGAAATTCCAACAACGGCTGTTCAAGGGAGTCAACTTGTCCCTAAAATTGATGACGTTCCTGATAAAGCTGCCATTACAACAGATGGGGCTGATTTGGAAGTAGAGGTTGAAAATGCAACAAATGTAGATCCGGGGGCCGGCAAGCCTCACCGTGGCAGGGCGAGGCCGCCGGCCCTCGTTGGCCGATGGCCACGGTCAAGGCCGGTGACCGGCCCAAAGAAGAAAAAAAAAGGAAATATAAAATAAAAATATTTAAAAAGTTAAAAGAAACAAAAAAAGAATACAAATTTACCAAACGTGTTTCGGTTCTTTTTTTATTCCCTGAACAAGTTTATCAAACGTGTCTTTCTGATCAAAAATTATTTTCTGGAACAGAAATAGAGTTCCCTAGAACAATTTTTGAACAGAAACACAAACAAACGGTGCTAAGTGTGAAGATTAGGTTGAAGGAGACAAAGGGTGCATTTGGGAGGGGCTTTTCCAAGTGGCTTTGGGCGTCAAAAGCCCCCTAGGCCAAAATATAGGTGTTTGGGAAAAATTTTGGAAGTCCCATTAAGGCAAAGTTGGCATTTGAAAGGTTGAAAGCCTAAGCAGGTAAGAGGCTACCTTGAGCTTTTTAGCATTCTCGACATGCTGGGGGGTCTTTAATGAAAAATTTTGTTTTAAATTTGTTGCCCTCACAAATTTATTAAATTCCAACTTGGACCATTTTTAAAACCCTAGAATTATTCCTCACCGCTCGCCTCTCCAATGTTGCTTCTCTTCGAGGTTGCACCTCTCTGGTTTTGCTCCTCTTTGAACCTCGCCTCTCTAGTCACCTCTCTAGTCCCTTCTCTTTGCGCTCAATAGTTGCCTCTCTCTGTGCTCAACAGTCGCTTGCTTCTCTCATGCTCGCCTCTCTCTTAGTTGCTTCTCTCGTACTTGTCGAGATCATAAACAAACTTGGCAAATTTAGGCCAATTGTTCTTGACATAGAGGAGCAAGCTGTTGGCATTCCGTGTTAAGAACTTTAATGGCTCTCTCTTCTTCTCCTCCTCACTTGCCATTCCGTTGTCATTGCGGCTTTGAGATGAAGCGGGCTTCTTGTTGGAGCCATCCTTCTCTACGAGCTTGAAGAATCGCTTCATCCTGTGTTTGCCCCCCTTCTTGCTCTCCCCCTCACTCTCTTTGTCTTTGATGTCGAGGACCCGACAAAGTTGTAGGGACTATACTGGGATCCACCTCATTTGTTGGGCTTGTTCGTCCTGAAAAGGTACGATTTTGAAACCATTACTATAGGAAATTCATGCACCTTCCCCTTTGTTGGACCCTTCATCACTTTGACAATTTGGTTTTTTCCACTTTGATCCCTTCTCGTTGTGCCTTTTCTACTTGTGATTCTAAAGTGCATGGTGATTTCATGAACAGTACATTCAATGTTGTTCTTGATTGAGGATATCACTGCTCAAGCAATACAAAGTTTTTAATGGAGATGGAAGAGTGCAAGGTACTAGAAGTAGATTGGAGGATATGTGTATGCTTGGTTTTTCTCATTCCCCGACTTGGATTGCATGCTTATCCAGGTTTTTTTGTTCATGTCACGAGCACAAGCTATATCCAATAAAAAAAAAGCCCCTATGTGTCCTGTTTGTTGAAGTGCTCGAGGTCTAGTCTTTTGGTTCTTGTGTTGTTTGATTAAGTTTTTGGTAAAATATCAAAATTTCATCCTAAAAGATGGCAGTTCCATGAGATATGTTGACTAAGAGAATCCATGACTTTCATGCTTATTAGCTTTTCAGTGAAAATGATTTTTATCCCTAGCCCCTAAAGCAAACCTATGTAGATGGTATGCCCATTGAACATTGGTGGATTCAAGACAGATTTCGTTAGGAGCTATTCTCAAAGCATGGCATTCATGTCCATGAACAATGGAGCTTCAGTGTATCGACTCCAAATTGATGAAAATTTTCTTACTTTAATTTATCAAAACTCTTGTCATACGTTTGAGTTGGACCAAAACCTTTTTGCAAGGTTGAACAACACATATGATAATCCAGCAAGGAGAAATTTGTTAAGTCCATTTGGACCTCTATTAGGTTAGATAGTTCGTCAGGAATAGCTGCCTTTAATTACAAACAAGAATTCAGAATCAAAAATAGTTGTCAAGGCCTTCGTTGTAATTCTGAGTAGTTGTTAATAGTCTCCAGGTTTTAATTGTTCAATTGATCTTAGAATAATAGTATTTTGTAATTTATTGTATTTAAATTACCTACTTCTACTTAAAATTCAGGTGTTTATCTCTTCTTCAATTACTTTTTCTTATAAGTTCATCTTTTATGATACAGTTCACAAAAATGTTCTATAATAATAGGCCAATAATAAGCTCATAGGAGGAACTCTACAAGTGCTCCAGTTTGGTGCTGTCACACCCCGATTCATAAGAACAAGGGCATCACACGGCCTTTCACCAAAGGATGCAATCTCAACATAACCAAAATTTAACCTGATATCAACATATATATATGCCTACAATATGAGAGTAATTCTATAATCCACCAAACCAAAATATACACCTTCTCCAAAGATTAACTCATAAACTTATCAACTATATACAAGTCATACAAAAAGTCTCCACCACAAAAGTCCTCCCGGAATGAACACTCACGCTCACTTGCAACTCGTTAAAGAACTTGAAAAACAAGTAGATGAGAGGAGTGAGCTACTACGGCTCAGTGAGTAACACATTTTTCTAAGAGGATCAAGAAATCACTATACATATTTTAAAATACGACCATAACTCACTTGAACATAATATATATTCATAACACAAATACTGAAGACACCAATGGTCCAATCCATTAGTCCATCTCATAAAACATTTATAAATGGTTTATTCCATTGATTAATCTCAGCAAACCACACACCGATGGTCTATTCCATTGACCAAACTTACATGTCAATGGTCATGTGCAAATGTCTATCCATGGTCACACGTAACGCCCGTCAAGATGACCAAGATTTCCCCCATTAGTTAGGTCTCCACTTATTATCAACCGGTGGCTCGGCTCATAAGAGTATCCTAGACTAGTATGCACACACCCACATACCCCTCAAGATACATAGAGACGTTGAGCATCAACCATCAATAACAAGTATCCAATAATCCACCATCAGAAAGAGAATTATCTCAAAACTCAAGCATTTGATATATAAATATCAAAGCGTTCTTCAATGATCACAAATGTTTCAAGATTCTTTCATAAAGGGTTTCACAAATCATTTTCCAACAATCATTCAAACTAAAGTCAAATAACAGCTCCCTTTTTCAAACAACAAATTGACAGTAATAGTTTGATCTTGTTTTATACAATAAAAGATGCTATTTATCAACTCATAGCATATATAATTCATACTGTTTTTCAAAATATGAGCTTAAAATACAAAGAAATAGTGTCACTCAACTAGGAAAAGCCAAAAACCAACTATGACACTCACTCGAACCGACGTACTTGAATTCATAATAATTACCGAAAAAAAAATATCAAAAGACCGAGTAAAATGATATTCTAATAACAATTGGACTATACTACGTCTATTTGTCAATAAAACGGCATATATCCACCAATGAAATCTCGCATTTATCGGAAACCTATTATTGTCCACTAGACGCAGCCCATGCGCTAACTTCGTTGCACCATAACTTCCTCTACAAAATTCCGTTTCGAGCCATCTTATGGTCTTTAGAAAGCTCTCTTAATGTACTACAACAGGCCCCACTTAACCGCCCCAAAACAGCATTGAAAACGACTAAAATTCAGGGCCAAGGTATTGCTTGCTACAATTCTAGAACATGTGCCATACTTGAAAATTCCGTTCCGGGCAAACTGTGAGCTCAAATCACGATCCGTAAATTGATATAGCTTCAAAACATTCTAAATTATCATTTCCACAAAAATTTGCAACTCAAAGACTCAAAAATCGGACTTCGCCACTCAAATCTCCAAGAAATCTGAATTGTGAACCCTAATTGCGATGATTTATTCAAATAGACGATTAAAGGCCTCGATCACTTACCAGTCTTGCAAAACGGAGTTGAGTTGGCTTGGTAAGGTGTCCGGGTCATGAGTGCGCCAAAATTTTTCCCCTTTTCCCTTTTTCCTTTCTCTTCTTTCTCTCATCTCCCATGTTTCTTTCTTTCCCCCGCTTCTACCCGTGCTCCTCTCTTTCCCTCTCTCTTTTTAAAAAAATAGCCAAAGCTTCCTCCTTTCTCTCCTTCTATGTATTTTGTTGACTTTTCAAACCTTCTTTATTTTTCCTATTTGTTTAGCCCATAAATACCATTCTCCCCTTCTTAAAAAACAAATTCCGTTCTCAAAATTTATAGGTATCTCAATCATGAAACAAGTAAGGGTATTTACGACTTGCCTCCTCCTTAAGCACCTAGGTGGCCTCTCTCTCCATGTGATTTTGCCACTAGATCTTCATATACGGGATAGTGCGTCATCGCAACACTTAATCCTTCTTATCAACAATATAAATAGGCTGCTCTTTGTACGTTAAGTTTTCTTTCAATTTCAACAGTGAAAAATTCAGTACGTGATTAGGATTTGGCACATATTTTTATAATAAAGACATATGGAATACATTATGCACTCCAAATAACGCTGGTGGTAAAGCCAATTTATAAGCAACTTCGCCAATTCTTTCTAATATCAAGAATGGTCCCACATATCTCAAACTCAATTTACCACATGTGCCAAATCTGATGACGCCTTTCATAGAAGAAACCTTTGGTCACACCCCAAACCCTAAGCACGCGAACATCCCTCAACAATCGATTAAAAATGTGACATCTCAAGACGCATCACCAACACATTCTATTTATCTTTCGATTAAATGCATGTGGAAACGACTTAATTAAACACCCAGTCAATCAATAAAATAAGGATAGTAAAATACAGCAAACATTGCCAAAAACGACATATTTATTTACCCACTGTTATCCCTAGGAAGTTTAATAATTACAAGCCTTTCTATGGCCACTTCCTATTAACCCTCTCAAAAACCTTCAGGAATTAGGGTTAACCTAAAACTCACTAACGGCAAGGCCAACCAAAAAGTGTCGCATCTCGCACCCACCACATCCGCACTCAGCAGATCTCCATGCTACAACCCTGAAAATGGTTATCAACAATAGGATGAGATAAAATCTTAACGAGTCAACTTCCTAAACCTCGATTAGGACGCAAATTCATCTCGAAGGTAGGCTAAGCATGCACCACAAACAACTTACCTTGCATTGGCACACCCTTACATATTAGCACATCACATATGCCATTATCAATACCATAAGCATAATCAATAACTAGAACATATAATTCCCATTCTCCAAGCATTCGCACAAGTCCCGATTATAAGACAAAACCTGTTTTGGCATGTCCCATACCATGCCTAATAATTTTATCCCATAATCAAGCATAATGCATCATAATCATTCACATGTATTCTGATTATTACGACTCATCGGTCCACGGCCAACACAAGAGTCGATGGTCTTCCGACATGACTAGGCATCATCCCGCCCCATTGGGCACAGCAACGTCTAGTTTTAGACGGCATTCCATAAAAGAGCATCGATCTGGCCTCAATCGCAACTTGGCTTTCTAAACCCCCGCTGGACATCCAATAAAATGAACATTGCCCTCAAACTCCCATTAGGTGACGGATTCAATTAAATGACCAACCAAGCGCACAATCAATCAAGCCAACTTTTATTGCCGTTATTTAGTCAAGAACACAATACTTCGTTTTCAAATGACAAACTTGGGCAATTTTTCATATTTAAAAATCTTGGTAAAACATTCATATGTGGTCATGTATTTGAAATCAACCCATCAAACTTTGAACACTTCTATTTAAAACTCCATTGTTTTATTTAGCACATAAAATTTAGTGTCCAAACCCAACACCTTATATTTTTCTATTTAATTGCCTATAAAACCTTCTTTTGTAATAATAAGAGAAACTTAGCATAGAGCAATCAATAATGCCATGCCCCGAACCTCAAGCACATGCCCATCCCTCAATGGTTAATAAAATTGCAACGTCCTAGGATGTGTCGCTGACTCATTCATTTTATTGCACATGCTGAAGCAAATTAAACACCCCTGACAACAAATAGTATATGATAGACAAGTAGGAAACATATTCATAGCCAAAACACGTTTTTATATATTCACTGACTTATATACAGAAGTCAACAACCAAAAGTCTACAAAAGACCAATTCTCAAAAAGAAGTTGTCCTAACTGATCTACACTTCAAATCCCCTTAGCTCGACTCCAAGACCTCCATCCTATGGCCCTGAAAAGTTAAAGCTCACAATGAGATGAGATATAAATCTCAGCAAGTTCACGCTCTAAACCTCGATTAGAAAGGTGATACGCCTACAGGCGTCCTAACCACTTAACCACACAATCGCAAAGACTTACCTCATCTCATATTCTTCCTGCGGGTCGATACAGTTTATATCACAAGCATAAACAATAGGGGTGATCGGGTCCAGGGTGGGTAGGGTCCAGACCTGGACCCTATACCCAACCCCCGTTATATTTGAATGAACGTTATTGCTTGTTCATTGCTCCTAATCAGTTTTGAAATCAAAATCGCAAGCTTTCCTCAATCATATGACTAGGAGAAATTAGCCAAATTGACCACTAGACAGTAGGCACAATCAATCTCCATTAAGCTCACTAAAGCAAAGCAGCGAACATTTTGTGCAAATCAAACTACGTTAATTTCACAGAAGCAAAACACTGTGATGGAGCAAGAACAATTCAAGATCGCCATATAACTCAATCCCCATAATGTCTCCACCAAATTCAAGCTCACTTAATCCAAAAGCAACAAGTTCACCGTGCACAATGAGAGAAGTGAGAGCAAATGAGCTTCCTTTACCTCCCTGCAATTGTCGGAGAGTAGAAAAGATAGTTATAAAAGTCAAAAAAATGATGACACAACTAGTATTCGCCCCCATGATAGATGAATCAGTACATTGAGGTACTAAAACCAGCATCCAGCTTGTCGTCACATTGATCCACATAATCAAAAGTAATTGATAATTGCTGCCGGCTTACAATGCCTCTACTTCTTTCATCGCTTGAATATATACTTAGCCTTCTTCTCCAATCATGAACTCACCCTCCAAGAGCCAAAATCATATCCAGCATATTATGCAAAAAGCATGGTGACTCTGACAAACAATAAAAGCATATGAGAGCCTCCAAGAAAACATATGCAAAACAGTATATGTAAGAACTCTACAAGACTAAAAGAGTAGCATGATTTACCTTGTATAAATAACGACTACAAAGTGAAGTTCCTTGCAAAATACAAGCTCTTGAAAAGTCAAATAAAGATGATACAAAAATTATGGTTTAATAAAGTCTATTTACTTACCACAAAATCGAAGTTTCCACAAAATGAAGTCTATTTTCCAGTGATAATGTCTTTGGTAAGACAATCCAAATCTAAAAACCAAAAAATAGATTAAATAAGGCATTCAATTAATATATAGTTATGCGAATAAATTACAAGATAGAAAGGAATACATACGACTTACCCGCCTCAAACTTTTCTGCATTCTCAATGCATTCTTCAACATTGATCGGCTCACGAACAGCTCTCAACCAATCTTGAGTGCAAATCAAACATTCCACCACTTTAGGAGTCAAAGAGCTTCGAAAGCCGTCAAGTACACGTCCCGACGTACTAAAAGTTGACTCGGAAGAAACGGTAGTCGCGGGAATGGATAAAACATCTCAAGCCATCAAAGATAAGATTTTATATTTTGACCCCGTACTCTTCCACCACATCAAAAGGTCGAGATTAAGGACATCTTCACTTTCAGCTTCAAGATACCGATCAAGTTCAGATTTGTTTTCATCCAACACTCTTTTCTTGGCATGAAGAAAGCTTTTATGCCAAGCATGGATTTCACACTCATTGTCATCAATATCGGCATTGGAAGCACTGCTACTATTACTCAAAGTTGAACCACTAAAATTTTCTTTACTAGAAGAACCATCAAAAGATTGCTCATAAAATTTATATAAACGTTCCAAGGCAACCTTCACTTTATTATACATCTCATCGACTTTTGCTTCATCATCATAAATTTGTTCAAAATAAAACTTCACATAATTCAACTTTTTTGTAGGATCCAATGCAACTACAATCAACACCATCATATTTACCTTTTCCAGACTCCCATAATACTTGTCAAACTTCCCTTTCATTTTTATACCCATAGCTTGAAGCTTTGGGTTCAAGGAATTCACCGCATTATTCAAATATCTATACAACATGGCCATCCCCTCAAAATATTCATTTGAAGTAACATATGAGCTTCCCGACATCCTTTTGGTTGCATCATAAAATCGTTTCAGAAATTTAGAAAGAATGATGGCATTTTCCCAATCTTCATCTTGGGGAGCATCATGGTCAATCTCCCTTAAAAAGAATGAATCTTCTTCTTCCATTCTTTCAAAAGCTTGCCTGAACTTTATGGCGGTGTCTAACATCAAATAAGTGGAGTTCCATCTAGTGGCAACATCAAGACAGACCGAACCTTTATATGCAATCCTCTCACTCTCAATACAAGACCGGAATGTCTTAGCTCTAGCAAGAGAACTTCTCACATATCTAACTACATTTCGGATACGTGCAATAGAATCACGCACCTCATTCAATCCATCTCTTACTATCAAATTAAGTATGTGAGCTGTGCACCTCATGTGTAAAGCATCGCCATTCAAAATCAAAAACCCTTCTCTTGAAAATTTTTCCTTCAAATAATCAACGGCCACATCATTTGAACTAGCATTATCCATGGTTATTGTGGATATCTTTTTTTCTATTCCCCAGTCATGAATACATTTCTCCACCATTTTTCCAATCTCCTTACCTCTGTGACTATGCATTATCACAAAATTAATGATTCTTTTATGCAACCTCCAATTTTCATCAATAAAATGTGCCGTGAGACATAAGTAGTTCAAATTTTGAATGGAACTCCACATGTCAGTTGTAAGTGCAATCCTAGATTTAAGCTTACCAAAGGAAGCTTTCAAACAAGCTTTTTCACTCAGATACAATTTCATACAATCTCTAGCCACCGTAAATCTTGAAAGATGTTGGAAAAGGGGCTGTAATTCGGTCACAAAATTGCGAAAACCAACATGCTCAACAATGGAAAACGGTTGTTCATCAATAATAATCATCCGAGCAAGCATGTGCCTACAACGTTCTTGATCAAATTTCCACGTTGTTAAGACACTATCACCACTAATAGTATTTTCCCCTTCATCACCAGTCACATCTCCCTTACGTGATGTAATCAACATTTGCTTTTTATCATGATGAGGATACTTTTTGCACTTTTTCAAGTGCTTCCACATAGTTGATGTTCCATGATCAACATTATACACATATTCAACCCCACAATGAATACACTTCACCCTAACGGTTTTCTGTGTTTTCTCATCTATGATTCTTGAAACATTATCCCAAGTCTCCGATTGATTAGCTCGCTTTTTACCTAGAGGAGGACGAGAGTTAGCTGCCCTCACCTTGTTTGTCGCACCCATGGTTGCAGATTCTACTTCATCAGCTCCATGGAATGGCAATTCCATGAGCGGACTCATTTCGTTATGTCCATCCACTTCCATTGACATATTTTTGTCTTGATCCATCGACCTGAAAACAGAAAGAGCAAATCATAAGAATATTCACATCAGCTTTGGAGAAATTAATAAGTAAACAAGGAAAAATGTGAGACATCATTTTGTAAGAAAAATTAATAACAATAAGCTTTAACGATGAGGACATTGTTAGAGAGTGGGGCAGCAACTTTTGAATGGAAGTAAAAAATTGAGGAAAGAACAAACTAAACATATTAGCATTGTATTAACAAATTCACCTATAAACTAGCAATTGTTCCGGTATGAACAACTTCCTGCCTACTCTGTGGTCGTGAAAGTCAGCGGTCCCTCTCCTCTCTCCCTCCGATTCCCCAATCCTCGAGTTGTGAAAGTCTCTGCCCTGCTCCTTCCCTCTTACTAGGGTTGGCCAGCAAGCGTTGCTGCCTTGCTCCTTCCCTCTAACCGGGGTTGCCCAACAACTGTTGTTGCAGGATCGGGATCACACGAAATACTGCTGCCATTGAGAGAGAAAGAGAGAGTGAATGGAAGAGGGAAGGGAAAGGGGAGATAGAGTGATTGAGATCGATGAAGAATTTAAAGTTATAGCACTCAGAAAAAAGTAGAAAGCAGTTGATCATAAATAGCAACACCACAGGGGAGAATATTACGTAGTGATGATGATTTATATTGCTTTAACCGTAGGACATCGCACTTCCCCCGTTACTTTTCAAAAAGAACAAGTGTCCCATGAAAGAAAGCATTTCGAAACTCCAACTTTGTGTTGTAAAACCCCATGAAAAGGTAATGAACTAAGCCATCTCTTCCTTTAAAAAACCAATTACATATATAAATGAAGCCAGGAAAAAACACTCGAATTAAGGATTTGAGAATTTTTGGTGTGTTTATAGCAATTTGAAGTGTTCTTCCTCACATGTAATGAAAAAAATATATTTTTTCTTCTCGAATGAATAGCCACATAGCGTTCAATTGTTAAACAAAGAATGTATATGCATTCAATCTATGTTTTAACAGAACAAGACTTGGCTGTATCAGAAAACAATAGACCACAGATAATTCTTGGCTACTTAAATCAAACTCCCAAAAGCAGTTGATATTTAGCAAATTTTGGGGCTCAAGCATGGCATGACTGTAACTTAAAAGCACCGGCAAAATTTTAAGAAAGTGCGCGAGAAGAAAGAAAGATACCTATTTTCTTCCAACTCTTGCCATTATAAACTGCAACAGCATTTCTCAATGTCTCATCCTGAATAGGGTAGAAAATAATTAGAAAATGCTACATTCCCCATAACCAAAAGAAGCAAACATGCTCTACATCTACAATGAGGTACAGGCTCAGTAATTCCCATGATGGAGTTTTCAACGATTTTTTAGTTTAAGCAATGCTAGTTTCATGCTTCTTCTTCAAGCTTCAACGTATGAAAATATAATTGTATAAAATGACCTCGGATGTAAAGTTGCAATAATCAAACAGAAGGAGCACACGCAGAGCAAAACATTCGCTAGAGTAGCAGAAAATTAACCTCCTTTGGAGTCCAACTACCCTTTGCCCGCCTGATAGGTCCTGTCGTCCTCTTGAAGATAAGATTGCAAAGTTAACCGACTAGCAAAAATATGCCCTTTAGTAATCTTAGGAGACGAACAAGTAAATCTCATCGATTTAATCAGCATCGAAGGAATGCAATTGCAATAGACAGCAACAAGAGTAGCATAGAAAGTGCCGCAAAGAGAACGACTTGACAATTCTGCAGAAGAGTAGCAACATGTCACAAAGTTTAACAAGCCATACCGGTGAGAAGGAGAAGCAGTCGCCGGGTTGGACACAGCAGGAGATTTGAGAGTAGCACTGTTATTGCGGAGAAGAGAGGGGGGTAGCCGCGGGGGAAGCGCAAAGGCAATCGCACGAAAGGAGAAGTAGTCGCAGGAGATTTGAGAGTAGCAGTGGCTCTAGCACTGCGGAGAAGAGAGGGGGCAGCCGCGGGGAGGGGGGGAGCGCAAAGACAATCGCACGAAAGAGAGACTGAGATGGGGGAAACTACTTAGGGTTTTTTTTTTAGTAACATCTCAAAACCGGGTCCAACCGGTCCGGTTCCCGGGTGGGTCTTCCCTCAGACCCGGGAACCGGACCGGTTCTAACCATTTCCTAAAAAATGGAACCGGTTCCCGGACCGGTTCTACTAGGAACCGGTTCCGGACCGGTTTTCCGGGTGGTCCGGTCCGGGTTCCGGGTAAACCTGGTTCGGTTGCTCACCCCTTAAACAATATTAATGCTCAAACAATTGGAATGCTGACATTCTCATTTCAACAAAACAAGGGGTCCCAATTATAGGACCAAATCCGTTATGACATATCACATTCCGTGCGACACTATTTTGTCTCATAATATAACGTGTCAATCTCACTTAACATGTGTTCCAATTAATAATCACGGCCACACACGAGCACAACCTACTCACGTAGTTTGGTGGTCTATTGGCATAGCCAAGCATCATCTCGCCCTATTGAGCACGGCAACATCACTACGTCAACGGCATTCCGTAAAGAAACATCGGTCCAAAATCTATTGCAACCGACATCTATTGGTAGGGCATCCATATAGAGGCATGTCCAACTCAATAGCTCGTGACAGGTTCTCTTAACCAACACACTACCATTCAATCTTGGCCTAGGACAATGTGTATTGTACTCAAATACCTTAATTAAAATAGTGATCCATGCATATTTTTTTCGTATTAAAAGCATACGGTAAAATAATCGTGTGTGGGTACACAATCAATTCGAACCAGAAAAACGGATACTCTTCATTTTCAAATCCCACTATTTGATAGTCTTTAAAACCATTTTTGGTTTTAAAACCTAACATCGGTAATTTTAAATAATTACCAAAATTTTCAAATTTTGAATTAATTAAAAATGGCAATCATCACTCAATTTGCACAATTTAACACTCAATTGCGGAATCTAAACACATCATTGCAATCAACAAGAAATTTTGATCACCGACTATCCCGATATAATTTCCGGAAATGCAATAAATAATTAAATAATTACCAAAATTAATTAAATAATTCAATTTAAATGTAATAAATAATAACCTAGGCCGAAAATGCTTAATTAACCGGCCAAACGGACCAAAAAAATTTTTTGAACCTATCTAGATAATAGTACTACTTATTTAGCTCTTAATTTATCTAATCTAACCACGTAATAATTAAATAATTAAATCACTAATCTAATATAACTAACCACATAAACCTTAACTAGCCCAAACTAATCATCACTTAAGCATCATTAACTCCATAACTAGAGTTTAGTAAGTAAACTCACCGGTTTAATGTTCCGATGAGTTTACAATGACGGCGATGCGGAGACGAGGATAAACAACCTTGAGGTGACACCAAGCAGAGATCAGAAGGGCTTGAAAACGGGCCACGAACACCTCGGCTAGAGCTTAGCTTTCAGTTTCTCGTTCTTGCTTAAAGAGGCTGAACGAGCGGCTAGTTGGGGCTAAAATGACGAGGGACGGGCGACGGACAGTAGCAACGGTTTAGGTGAGCAAAGGTGGCAACTCTAGCGGCTTGAAGGGTGGTGAATAGCGGCTAGGGGAGCTCAGGATGGTGGCTTAGGGCACGAACGATGGTGCTGGACCGAGAGGTGATCGCGGACGGTGAATGGGCTCGCGTGGGCTCGCAGCTAGCGTGCGAGTGCGCAACAAGCGGTGAGGGAGCTCCAATGGTGGTCAACAGCAAGGGTAGGGAGGCCCCGTTTGGTTGGGCTTTCCCAAGGGGCCTTGGGGAAAATTTTGTGTGTTTGGTTGAGCTTTTGAATGCCCATTTGCGAAATGTGGGCATCCCCAAAGCCGAAAGTTGAAAGCCGGGGAGGACCAACTTTGAGCATCGGGCATTTCGGAGATGCGATTTTACTGTTCACCGAGTCACTGTTCATCGTCTCCTTCGCCATTCGCCTTCTTCTTCGCCGTTCGTCTTCTTTTTACGGTGAGCAGCGCTTAGCCGCAAGCGGCCAAATCTGGCCGCCGGAAAGCCTTGCCTGAGGTCACACAACCTTAGGCAAGGTGGCCTGAGGTCGGGCGACCTCGCGCACCTGAGGTCCGCGCGACCTCAACCGACGCCGCATGGTTGCGCGAGCCAGGCGACCAGGCGAGGCCAGATCTAGCCATTCGATATGGCCGCCGGACAGCCAGATCTGGCTTCCGTGACCTCCGACGGCCAGATCTGGCAGTTCGACGACGGCCAGATTTGGCCGTCCGGTGGTGGCCGGCGGTGGTCGACCGCCGAAATTTGATTTCAGACTTAAAAAAAAATAATAACAAAAGCTAATTACAAAAGTGAATTTTGCCAAACGGTGTTTATGCTAAGTTGCATTTCAAAGTTATAATTTACCAAACGGTTTAACATTTCAAAAGCCCATTTACCTCAAAGTATTTGCATTCTCCCAATGGCATTTCCCCAAAGCCGAACCAAATGGGGCCGGAGTTGGTTGGATTTCCTAGTTCTCTAAGCTTCCCAACACTCTCAACAATGGGGAAAATGGCTGCTAAAGGGAGAAGAAGGTTGTTGGTCAAGGAGGGGGCCACTAAAATATCCAAAATGCTTGAGTGCTTGGCCCTATCACCTTGGTTGGCATCCTACCAATTTGCAGCTCCTTATCCTCCCAAACAAGCTTCCTAATGGGTCCAAATGTGGCTGACCACCATGGCATACGAATTTGGACATTTCCTCTTCAATTTCACTTCAATTCCTCTTTAATTGAACCTAAATTGGAGCCCATAAATCCAACCAAGGTACCCACACTCAAATTCACATTTTTTCCCATCAACTTGAATCCCAAAAACGCGACCAAAAATGGTCCTTTGATTTTCCCGATCAAAAATAGCCTTACTTTGAATTTTTGTCAAAAATCTCGATTTGCAGAAAAATCTTCGGAAGGTGAGTCGACGGTCCTAAAATGAATTGTGACATGACAGAACTTTCAATTTTGAAATCAAGTTCAAATCGCGGTTAATTTCTATCTGACACGATTTTAGCGTGACTTAACCTACCAAGTAACTTTTATGAATTTTTTTAGTACAATTGACCCTTGATCAATTATTTTCAAGCCATATTGTATATTTTTGACATATTGGCTACTCTCAATTGTCGTGAAAATTTCGAGATTTCAAATACGAACATAAGGTAAAGAAATAACAGAAAAATCGGTCTAGTACCATTTGACATAAATTTTGCAATTAGGTGGAATCACCCACACACTAATCACATACCTCTATCGAATCGACCTATCTTCGATCTCTGATCGATTTTGACAGTGCCGTAATGATCCTAGCATATTAGTATGGTCGAGCAATCGATTCTTAGTCAAGTTCTCAAGTCTATTGTGTTCAAATTCCTTAACAACTTCACTTGATAGACTAGTTATCTCATGAGTAGCCAACTTAGAGAAAAGAACTATAGGCGCGTTAATGAAAAGCCCAATTCATTCAATTGAAAACATAACCTAAAAATTCAAGATGTCACAACTCTTCCCCTTTTATAAAAATTTCGCCCTTGAAATTTAAACCATTACAAACTTTAAACAAAAAGGTAGGGGTATTGTTGTCTCATCAAATCTTCACTTTCTAAAGTTGCTCCTTCAGTACTGTGGCATCGCCGAACCACTTTAACCAATGGGATCGTCTTTGTGCATAAAATATATTCTTTCCGATCCATAATCTGAACTAGTCTTTCCACGTATGACACCTTATTGTCCACGTCTAACTCTTCAAAGTTCAGCACATGGGTCGAGTCAAGCTCATATTTCCTCAACATCGACACGTGAAAGACGTTATGCACTTGTGCCAACCTCGGCGGTAATGCAAAACAATATGCTAGAATCCCTACTCTTTCCAGAATCTCAAAGGAACCTACGTACCTCAGACTCAGTTTTCCCTTTTGTTTAAGCGCGAAGTACCTTTTATCGATGACACCTTCAAAAAAACGTGCTCATCAACTTGGAATTCCAAATGTCTCCAACACTTATCTATGTAACTTTTCTGGCGACTCTAAGCGGTTTTTAATCCATCTCTGATAATGGCAGTTGCATCCATTGATTGCTGAACTAACTCTGGGCCTATAATCTTTCGTTCTCCGACCTCATCCTAACAAACTAGCATTCTGCACGCTCTACCATATAATGCTTCGAAATGAGTCATCTGAATGCTTTGCCGGTAGCTTTTGTTGTAAGCAAACTCGATAAGATGAAGATGTTCCTCCCAGCTTCCTTTGAAATCCAACACACAAGCTCTCAACATGTCTTCAAGAGTCCGAATTGTCCTTTCAGATTGGCCATCCGTCTGAGGATGATAAGCCATACTATACTGCAACTTCATTCCTAAGGTGATCTACAAACTTTTCTAGAAGGTAGTTGTAAATCTTGGATCTTTATCCGATGTAATCGTCATTGGCACTCC
Organism: Eucalyptus victrix; assembly: GCA_016097545.1. Taxonomy (NCBI): domain Eukaryota; kingdom Viridiplantae; phylum Streptophyta; class Magnoliopsida; order Myrtales; family Myrtaceae; genus Eucalyptus; species Eucalyptus victrix. Next base: position 25,585,732 of record CM027840.1, on the reverse strand, counting down.
ATGCAGACGAACAATCTAATGCACATACAATTCAGCATGCTTGTCCAAATCAAGGTCCTTTTGTACTGCAATGAAGTGAGCCAACTTCATTATACCATCAATCACTACCCAAATGGAATCATTACCCCTCTGACTCTTTGGTAAGCCCGTCACAAAATCCATTGTGATCTATTCCCATTTCCACTCGGGAATCTCGAGAAATTGCAAGTCATCCCAGCTTATAATGATGTGCCTTCACTTACTAACATGTCAGACACTTGGCGACATGCTTGGCGATTTCCACCTTCATACCAGTCCACCATAATGTTGACTCAGATTTTGATACATCTTTGTACTACTATGATGAATGTTGTAACTACTACGATGAGCTTTTGATAAGATCTCTTCTTTAAACTTTACATCTCCAGGTACACACAATCTTCCTCGGAACCTCAGTGTTTCATCCTCAAAAATCTGAAAATCAGCCCTTTCTCTTTCTAGTATACTCTTGCAGGATCTTCTGAATATCCGAGTCTGTTAGCTGAAGCGTCTTGATCATAATCTACACTTTCATTTCAACACCTTTTCGTTGTGGGTTTCACTCACTTTTTTTATCTTCCTTGAAAAAAAAAAGGTGTGGCCATAAGATTTGCAAGATGGCCACCTCAAATTTGAAAACCAAATCTCGAGCTCTCTCAAGTAAAATCCACTCTTTAACCATTGTCTACACAACTAAAGACTTCCGACTCAAAGCATTTGCGACCTTATTCACCTTTCCAGGGTAATACAAAATATCACAATCATAGTCCTTTAGAAGTTTCATCCATCGACGCTGTCTCATATTCAACTCCTTATGAGAGAATAAATACTTGAGACTTTAATGGTTAGTGAAGATATGGAATCTTTCTCCACACAAATAATGTCTACAAATCTTTAGAGCAAAAATGATTGCTACAAATTATAAGTCATGTGTCGGATAATTCAATTCATGAGGTCTCAACTAACAGGACACATGTGCAACAACTCTGCCATGTTGCATCAGCACACAACCCAATAATCTAAACGATGCATCACTATAGATCTCGTATCCTCTAGGAATAGATGAAATGGTCAGCACATGTGTGGTAGTCAACTTATGCTTAAACTCTTGGAAACTACACTCGCACTTATCTGTCCACACGAACTTCTCTTCCTTCTTCAGTAGTCGAGTCAATGGCAATGCTAACGCTAAAAACCTTTCCACAACCCTTATGTAGTACCTTACTAAACCCAAAAAGCTTCTGATATAGTCGGTCTTGACTAGCTGATAACTGCCTCAATCTTGGTTGGGTCTACGGAGATTCCTTCGCCTAAAATCACATGATCTAGGAAAGCAACACGAGTCAACCAAAACTTGTAGTTACTAAACTTAGCGTACAATCCATGATTCCTCAATGTCTGAAATACCATCCTCAAATGCCTTTCCTACTCCTCTGGACTTCTGGAGTATACTAGGATATCATCGATGAATATGATCACAAATTGATCCAGGTATTCTTTGAACACTCAATTCATCAGATCCATAAAAGCAACCGGGGCATTCGTCAAACCAAACGGCATTATAGTGAACTCATAATGGCCGTATCGAGTACGAAACACCGACTTCGATACATCCTTCAATCTGATTCTCAACTAATGATATCTTATCATCAGGTCGATCTTAGAAAATATTGACACTCCTTACAATTGATCAAATAAGTTGTCGATCCTCGGCAATGGATACTTATTCTTGTCCGTCACCTAATTGAGTTGACGATAACCGATGCATAAATGCAACAAACCATCTTTCTTCTTCATGAATAGAACTGGTGCTCCTCAAAGTGATGCACTAGGACGTATGAATCATTTATCTAACAACTCTTGCATTTGCACCTTCAATTCTTTCAACTCAAACAATGCCATCCAGTAAGGAGCCTTAGAGATTGGCTCTATCCCGAGGGCTAACTAAATCACAAACTTAATCTCCCTTTCTAATGGCAGACCTAGCAATTCTTTCGGAAACACATTTGAAAATTCTCGTAGCACTGCAATGTCTTCAATTTTCATCTCCTCAACTGTCGTATCCACGACAGTTGCCAAGTAACCTTGGCAACCCTTGTCTAACAAACGGGTGCCTCAAGCGACGAAATTAAGATAATCGAGGGTCCTCCTCAATTCCCAATAAACTCAAACTTTCACTCACTATCAGATGAAACTGAATCGATTTACCATAACAGTCTATCTTAGCGTGTTACTTGATGACCCAATCCATGCCAATTATCACATCAAAATCATACATGACTAGGACTATCAAATCTATCATCCTCTCTATCTCACCAATCACTAACTTGCAACCAGGATAACCCACTGTAGCTAACACTTTATCCTTTAACAGTGTAGATATGCTAACCACTAATTCCAACAACTCAAGAATTAACCCTACTAGCTTAACAAATTATTCAACTATAAACGAATGAGTTGCACTAAGGTCAAAAAAAGTATAAGCAGCATGGTCGTTCAGCGAAACAATACCAATAATCACATTAGGCAAGTCCTCAACCTGTCCTCTAGTGATAGCGTACATCCTTGCTTGAGCTGGAGACCTATTCAGTGCACCTTACTGTGCAATCTGTGGCGAAAATCCTCAGTTCTAACCCATCTGGTAGCAATGGCGGCAACTATGGCAGTCCCATCAGTCTTCGAGGACAATTTCTAGCTATGTGACCATGTTGGCCACACTCATAACAAGCACCCATCCTAGAATTGCATGGGGCTAACCCATGTTATCTCCCACAGAAACGACACACGCTATTTTGTCTTGGCGTTGACTTTTCTATCCCACCCTTCCTATTGGGCGAAGTGGGATACATTTCTCCAATCATAAGTTTCTTCCCAAACCTATTTCCATCTCTGTTTGAGCTGAACTCAGTCTAGATGAGGTAGCCTGTTCGTTCTAGTCTCTCTCTATTAATTGGGCCTATTCATACAAGTCATTGTAATCCTTCAAATTGAATGGCACTAGCAGACTCCTCAACTCTTTTGAGCCCATCTCTGAACCTTTTAGCTCGGTCTACTAAATCTTCGACCAATCTAGGGGCATACTATAACAGCTTAGCGAACTTCACTTCGTACTAATCCACAGTCATTGTACCTTAGCAAAGGCATTGAAATTTTGCCATCTTCAGTTCTCAAGCGCTGTCTGAAAAGTACTTGCTATTGAAGACTTCAACAAAGGCGTTCCACTCTAAAACCATACCTTTTGGAAAAAAATATCCCTCTGGTGGCTCTCCACCAAGTATTTGCAATCCTCTGTAGTTAATATACTACAAGGATGACCTTCTCCTCCTCAATACACCTCAGTAGTGAAAAAGTCTTCTCTAAGTATCTAGAGGGCAGCCTCAGGGTCTCCTACGCCAGTGAACCTCGGCAATTTCAATTTCAGAAATTGCTCGACAAGCTTATGCATCAGTATCTCCTTATCCACAACCACATGCCCAGTTGGAACTTCAGCTGGTGTGGCAACAGCTGCAGCAACAACAGTATATCATTGGCGGCAGTGGTAGTAGCTACAGTAACGGCGGCAGTAGCTTGATTTTAGGCTTGCTGCCCTACCACATTTCCAAGCGTCTCTAGCGGCTTCATGATCCCGGTGAACCTTGGATCATTAGGGGCTACTACCCCAGCACTAACTGTAGCGGTGCTACTCCACTAGCGTTAACTTAAGCCAGCTCTCTACCATGACCTCTTCGGGTACCAACCCTAGTCAGCGTCTTACCCCAAGTCGCAGGTCCAATGGTTCTCTTCTTATGAGTCATCTGCTCCTGATCACTCATTTTGTAAACTTTCTACAGAACCCGTTACCAATTCCATACAGAATTAGAAACTGAGTAATCCCTACAAAACAATCTACCAATCAGCTATTAATCACATGCATCAGCACCAATTAAAGGTCATTCTTACTAACTATCTTATGCATCCTCACACATTATCACTCCAACTATCGACCAGCTCTGATATCACTCCAGGCGGGGATGTCACATCTCGAACCTCAAACGCGTGCCCATCCCTCGGTGGTTAATAAAATTGCGACGTCCTAAGACGCATCACTGACCCATTATTTTATTGCACATGCGGAAGCAAATTAAACACCCTTAACAACAAACAGCATCGGATAGAAAAGCAGGAAAATAAATTCACAGCCAAAACACACTTTTATATACACAATAAGTCATATACAGAAGTCAACAACCAAAAGTATACAAAAGACCCGTTCTCAAAAAGAAGCTATCCTAACTGATCTACACTTTAGATCCCCTCAACTCAACTTTAGGTCCTCCATCCTACGGCCCTGAAAAGTGCCCATAACGGGGTGAGATATAAATCTCAGAGAGTTCATGCTCTAAACCCCGATTAGGAGGGTAATATGCCTACAGGAGTCCTAACCACTCAACCATATAATTACAAAGACTTACCTCATCTAAGATCCTTCCTGCAGGTCAGTACAGTTCATATTGCACACATAAACAGTATTCATGCTCAAACAATTGGAACGCCAACATTTTCATCTCAACAAAACAAGGGGTCCCAGTTATAGCACCAAATTGTTATAACACGTCCCATTTCATGCCACACAATTTTGTCCCATAATCCGGCGCGTCAATCTCACTCAACATGCATTCCAATTGTTAATCACGGCCGCACACGAGCATAGCCTACTCGTAGTTCGGTATTCTATTGGCATAGCCAGGTATCGTCTCTCCCCATCAAGCACGACAATGTCACTACATTGACAGCATTCCATAAAGGAGCATCAATCCGAAATCTACTGTAACCGGCATATATTAGTAAGGCATCTCATATAGGGGCACGTCCAGCTCAACAGCTCGAGACGAGTTCTCTTAACCAACACACAACCATTCAACCATGACCCAAGACACCGTGCATTGCACTCAAATGCCTCAATTAAAATAGTGATCCTAGCCTATTTTTTTTGTATTAAACATACACGATAAAATAGTCGTGTATGGGTACATGGTCAATTCGAACTAAAAAAACTGATACTCTTCCTTTTCAAATCTTACTATTTGATATAGTCTTTAAAACCATTTTTAGTTTCAAAACCCGACACCCGATAATTTCTAAATAATTACCAAAATTTTCAAATTTTGAATTAAATACCCAAAATGGTAATCATCACTCAATTTGCACAATTTAACACTCAATTGTAGAATCTAAACACACATTTGCAATCAGCACGAAATTCCGATCACTGACTATCCCGATATAATTTCCGGAAAATATTAAATAATTAAATAATTACCAAAATTAATTAAATAATTCAATTTAAATGCAATAAATAGCAACCTATGCCAAAAATACTTAATCAATTGCCCAAACGGGTTGGGAAAATTTTCAAACCTATCTAGATAAATAGTACCGGCTTATCTAGCCCTTAATGTATCTAATCTAACCACTTTAACATGCATAATTGAATAATTAAATTGCTAATATAATCTAACCAACTACCTAAACCTTAATTAGCATAAACTAATCGTTCCTTAAGCATCATTAACTCCATGAGTAGAGTTTAGCAAGTAAACTCACCGATTTAGCGTTCCGATGAGTTCATGGTGACGGCAACGCCGAGACGAGTGATAAACAACCCTACGGCAACACCAAGCGGAGACCGAAAGTGTGGCACCCCGAACCCCTTTTAGGTCACCACAGGCACCAAACGTTACACCTAATTACATCTCTTAGAAGAAGCATTGTAAATCATGGGATTTTTTTTTTTTTAAAACGATCCCAGTGCGACTCATTAGCGGAAGCAAAATATAACATCACCATCTCCCCCTCTATCTATCCATGATAGAATTGCACACCACTAAATATCATAATAAAAGCCAAAGCCATGACACTTTATTTACATATTTTTCAAGATGGGTTTTCTTAGGTCGGTACATCAAAAGAAAGGCCAGGACATGAAGCCACACTCGGCCTAAACCCCAAAAAGAAACTCTCAACCCACTACGACTAACGTGAAAGATCCCCCATCACTAGTGTCGGTTAACCATCCCAAAAAATTTCAGCTCCTACTTGTCACGCACGGGCCCTCACACCCATCCCGGTGCATCAGGCGGTGGCGGCGGCAACATCCCACGCATCACTCCGTCTCGACGAATGTGGATAGATGTGAACTCTTGGACAACAAGGCCCTTAGCCAGGCCCACATCGTACATAACTAAGGCGCACACTCGAATATACGTAAGACCAGGAACGGAGGGACAATCAAACTCATCGCACTCGACCTCTACATCCGAAGGTAGGTCGTAAAATACGCCCCGCGTGACAATAAGGAAGTGGCATTCTGCTAATCTAAAATTTGGTCCCCGAAGGGGTAAGTACAACCACTCAGCAGGTAAAAGATCAATAAGCCACTCAATACATCGTGCCATGCAATCACCACAATCATAGCATCACATGTCATACAAGCATCCATGCACAACATACCATGGCATCATGCACATGTCATCATACCTCATGTACATCATCTTCATAAAGACATCACCATCATATCATACACTTACCATCATCATGTCACATGTATCATCATCATTACCATGCATCCATGCATGTAACATCATCATCATATCACATGTACCATCATCATTACCATGCATCCATGCATGTAACATCATCATCATATCACATGTACCATCATCATTACCATGCATCCCTGCATGTAACATCATCATCATATCACATGTACCATCATCATTACCATGCATGATTTAATTCCAATTTTCATCTTGGACCACCACATTTCTCATTCCCGGGACCAATGTTTGCATCCCACATGTATCCAAGATACAATTCAGACCATCCGGCTCCCCCACTCTCCGGGCATCTCGTACCCCAACTGGCATCTCAAGGACCCTCCGGCATCAAGCCATTTAAGGCCACCGGGCAACCGGCCGCACCCTTCAAGCCAGGCATCTTGCACCCAATCCGGCATCGCGAGATATCCCTCGGCATAATTACCATGCCGAGCTTCCGGCTCCCCCACTCTCCGGGCATCTCGATACCACTCGATCTCCCGAGGCCCTTCGGTATCCGGCCATTCATGACCACCGGGCAACCAGCCGTACCCTTTCTAGCCAAGCATCCCGACACTCCCGGGACATTGTCGGTCACACCTCCAACGGCCTTTTCATTTATCTCAATTCTCATCTCCAATTATAATTCAATTTTAACATGGCATGTGATGTGATGGCAATCAATATCATATTCATCCTTGAATTCATACATGTATCTCAAAATCATTATCATACATGCAGCAAGGCACCATCATCCATAACAATACAATTCATGGAGTCCATGCAATTTAAAATGGTCCATATTTCATGCCTTTTCAAAGTTTACAAAATTCCAGCATGTACCATTTTTAGAAAATATTTAAATTAAATATCCATATGCTTCTCAAAAATCATGAAATCAAGGCATGTGATAGACAAGACAATAAGATAGTAATTTCATGAAAAACACATGCCCAAATAGAGTTCCACACAAGAAGATATAATCCGCACAAATACAGCATGCAATTTCGGATAGAACAGAATATGCAGTTTTCGAAATAATTCGATTAAAATACCCGAACGACCTCCGAAAATTATGAAATTTTACCAGGTTATATTCAAGACACTAAAGTAGATTTTTTATGAAGACTTCTAAGCCAGATTTGTTTTAGATAATTTTCTATAGTCGTACGAAGCTTCTGGTTCTCGCACCGAAACGTCCAGTGAAGTCATCTCCAAAATATCGAGTTTTTACCCCTCTATTCTTCTTCGTTTCCTCTGAAATTTGGATATGTTTTACTTCAAGAGGTCCCCTACAACTTTCATTAATGGATCTAAGTCAAATTTTCAGATTATAGGCATCATATGGGTCCATGAAATCTCGGGTGTCCTGTACCGTGTCTCCAGATTTACCGTCTTCAAGAGTAAGTCGATTCACTAGGCTACACTTGCTCATTTTACTTCAAATTTGAGTATGTTAGTATTTAGGATGTTCTCTACAATTTTCATGAAGAAGTCGAAGAGAGATTCTTAGTAAAAAATCGACATGCAACCACAAATCTACTAAAAGGTCAGCGAAATCGTTCCAAATCTAGTATCTTCGTAGAATGAGGGTTTGACCCCTTAAATCTCCATCATTTTGTCCCAAATTTTAGTATGTTGTATTTTAAGATGTTAGATACAACTTTTATGAAGGAATCAAGGTCAAAATCAAACTCAAAACACGCATGCAAGCTCTCACAAGATTCTGGTTCAGGCGGTTCATACGAAAACAGCAAGCATCTCCAAGAACAAACCTTATGCAGTTCAATTTCTAGCCTCTAAACATCCAAGAACTCAACCACACATGCAAGACACACATGCAAGAGTGGAAATCAATCCCAACTTGCCTTAAAGACCGAACGAACAGCAGCAAAAAGGAACGGCACACGGCGGACGAACGGACGGCATGCGGCGGCAATGGACGACTCCTCCTCCTCTCGGCCTCACTCTCTCTCTTTCTCACTTGGATGGTGGCCCTCAACCGACCACTCTCTCTCTTCCTCTCCCCTTTTATTTCCCCAAATCCTCATCATTAGCAATCATCACTTGCCACTTCCAATGGCCAATGCATGAAGACCTCTTGCCACTTGTCATGACACATGCATAATGGGCTTTGGGCTTGGGCTTGGATTGGAAGAAGTGGGCCGGCCACTTCTCCCCCCTCATGGTCGACGGTCACTCCTCCTTGGGTCTCAATTGGGCCGGCCATTCAACCCACCGAAGGCTCAAACCAATGGGCCTAATGTGACACCCCGAACCCTTCGCAGGTCGTCACCAGCGCCAATACTACTCCTTATTACCTTTTTCTATCTTGTACTTAAAACAAGCGCCGTTAATCACAGACATTTTTTTTTTAAAGCGGTCCCAGCGCGACTCATAGCGGAAGCAAATTAAACATCACCATCTATCCCCCTACTAATCCATGATACAAATACACACCAGCTAAACATCAAGATTTTATAAACAACTTCGACACTTTGCTTACATATATATTTTCAAGATGGGATTTCTTTTGGGTCGGTACATCAAAAAGGAAAAGCTAGGACTCAGCCACCTCCAGCCTAAAACCTCAAAAAGAAACTCTCGACCCTCAACATCATACGAGTACGAACCCCCATCGAAAGTGTCGATTATCTACATCAAAAAGAGATCCAGCTCCTACTCATCGCGCGCAGGTCTCACACCCAACCTAGTGCGTCAGGCGATGGCGGCGGTAGCATCCCTCGCATAGCTCCATCCCGACGAACGTGTACAGAAATGAACTCTTGAATAACAGGACCCCTAGCCAGGCCCACGTCATACATCACTAGACAACGTACTCGGATAAAAGTCAGTCCGAGAACAGAGGGACAGTCTATCTCAACACACTCGACCTCTACATCGAATGGTATCCCGTAAAATGTACCCCACGTGACGGCAGGAAGCGGCATACTTGCTAATCTGAAATGTTATCCCCAAAAGGAGTGAGTACAACCACTCAGCAGATAGGGAAATCCAATAACAATTCAATGCATCATGCAAATTTCACATGCATTGCAGGCATTACTTACCTTTGATGTCATGCGCATTCATGCATCATCATATCATACATATCATCATCATGGCATCTCATATATCATTATCATCATCATGCATTTCATCATGCATATCATACCATGGATGATCATCATATCACATCACGCATCATGCATATCATCAAGCATATCATATCACGGGGTGATCATCATATCACATCACATATCATCATCATCACATCATCATGCATATCATCATGCATATAATATCGTGGGTGATCATCATATCACATCACATATCATCATCATCACATCATGCATATCACCATCATGCATATCATATCATATCATGGGTGATCATCATATCACATCACATATCATCATCATCATCATGCATATCATATCATATCATGGGTGATCATCATATCACATCACATATCAGCATCATCATCATGCATATCATTATGCATATCATATATCACGGGTTCATTTTTCATCTTTTACTTTAAGTTTGATCACCACATCACCCACTTCTCATATCATCAATTTCATCATCCCTTCGGACAAAGACCTCCGACAGGGTTCCAGCATTCCAGCCATCCCATGGCCACCGGGTTTCCGGCCCCCCACATTCCGGGCATCTCGCATCTCAACTAGCATCACGAGGCATTCCCTTCGGGCAGAAACCTCCAACAGGGCTTTCGGTCTTTACCCTTCTAGCTAGGCATCTCGCACCCACATCCTGGCATCGCGAGGCATTCCCTTCGGGCGAGAAACCTCCGACGGGGCTTAGGCCCCCCACATTCCGGGCATCTGAATCTCCCGGGAATTCCGGCAATGCATCTCTATGCATTTCGGCCTCATCCTCCACCACATCCTCTTACTCACATATCATTTTCCACATTCACCATCCTTTTAATCTCGTTATTACATGGCATATGATTCACACATGCATCACAATTTATGATCATACATTCACCAATGTCATTTAACAATGCATAACAAATTCAATGAAATTCATGGCCAATAAAATAATCCCTTATTATTTTATTATTATTTTATTATTTTATTATTTATTATTTTATTATTTTATTATTTTATTATTTTATTATTTTATTTTCATAAATAAATATTAAATTTAATATCTATGATTTTCCCAAAATCATAATATTCAAACAATCATCAAACAAATCAATAGGATCACAATTTCATACAAAATTCATGGCCAAATTGAATTTCTCATAATTTCACAATTTTCACAAAATAGCACATGATATTCGGATAATGACCAGAATTGCACAGTTTCCAAATAAATTCGATTAAAATACTCATATGGCCTTAAAAAATTACGAAATTTTACAGGGTGATAGCCAAGACATTTTCGTGCACTTTTCATGAAGAACTCTAAGCCAAATTCTTTTTAGATTAATTTATACAACCCCACGAAACTTCTGGAACCACTACCGCGTCGTCCAGAATACACTTCTCCGAAATTTTTAGATTTCACCCATCTATTCTCTTTTTTTCCTCTGAAATTTGAGTATGTTATGTACCAAGGTGTCCTTTACAAGTTTCATGAAGAGATCTAGGTCAAATAACCAAAGTATGGTCACCATTTAAGTCCATGAAGTCTCGGGTGTCTCGGAATACTTCACCAAAACCATCATTTCCAAGATCTAGCCGATTCACCAAGCTATACTTGTTCTTTTTGCTTCAAATTTGAGTATGTTGTAGTTTAAGGTGTTACCTACAACTTTCATGAAGACATCAAAGTCAAATCTTCAACAGAAATTAACATGCAAACAAGAATCTAGCAAGAGGTCAGCGAAAACTTCAAAGATCTAGGGTCTCCGTATAATGGAACTTGAACCCCTCATATCTCCATCATTTTCCACGAAATTTCAGTATGTTATAGTACAAGACGTTAGATACAACTTCCATGAAGACATCGAAGCCAAAATCGGACTCCAAACACACATGCAAGCTCAAACAAGCTACTGACTCCCACAAACCGAACAAGAACAGTCACACGGTTTGAAAATAACCAACCCTTACCTCGGTTTTTCGCACAAATAACACCTAAAATCGAACATGCAACCAACAACACAAACATGCAAGAGAAGTTAAGGACTCCACTTGCCTCTAAGATGAGCAAACGACGGCGAACGGCAGCGGGACACGGCAATCGGACGGCGAACGAACGGCGGCACCCCTCGGCTCCGCCTCCTTCCCCTCTCGGTCTCTCCCTTTCTCTCGAACTCTCTCTCTCTCTCTCTCTCTCTCACCCTCTCTCGGCCGAATGAGCAAAGAACTGGCCACCTTCTCTCTCTTCTCCCCTCTTATACTCCCTAATCTTCATGATTGATAATCATTGCTTTGCCTAAAAACTAACCAATGCATGCTCTTGCCATTTGCCACTTGTCTCATTGGGTTTTCTTTTAAATTTGATTTGGGCTTGGGCTTGGGCCCATCCGGCCACTCCCCTTGAGCTGGTCGAATCCTCTTCTTGGGCTCTAATGGGCCGACTAGCTTGGCCCACCAAGCTTTAGGCTAATGGGTCCAAGGCCCATTCGGATTTTAACCCTCTTTTCCCTTTTTTTTTGTTTTGAAATTTCTTCTATAAATATTTCTAAATTTAAATTTTCAATCTTGGCCAAAGTCTTTGGGATATTTTTGGTTATTGAAATTTAAATTATATGGCCAAGCATAGATTATTAATCTATTAAATTTAAATTTCCACAATCACAAGCACAAATCATCATATTAAAAGACTAATGGCTAAAACATAAGCCATGGAAATTCTATCACCTAATTAAAGACTTTAACACACCTTATGGCTCGGCTTTGAATTTCTGGGATGCCACACCTAAGGCCCAACCTAAATAAAATAAATTTTTGCTTTCTTATTCTTTCTTTTAAGAATTTAAATTACTAAATTCCACATGGCCAAAATCTTGTAACATTTTATTTATAAGGACTTAGTCTATAAAGTGCATAGCCAAGCATAGATTATCCTCATTAATTTATCTAATTTAAAATCTCATGAACACAAGCATATATATCACTTAGTCCCAAAAGGAGACTAATGGCTAAAGCATAAACCATAGGTAATTTCATTACCTAATTATGGGCTTTAACACACCTTAGAGCTTGTCTTGAATTTTTGGGATGCCATAGAAAGGGCTTGAAAATGGGCGCAAAGACCTCAACTAGAGCTTAGCTTTTAGTTTCTGGTTGTTGCTGGAAGAGGTTGAACGATCGGCTAGTTGGGGCTAAAACAACGAGGGACGGGCGGCGGACAGCAACTGTTGTTTAGGTGGGCGATGGTGGCAACTCTAGCGACTTGAAGGGTGGCGAACAGCAGCTAGAGGAGCTCAAGACGATGACTTAGGGTGCGAACGACGGTGCTGGACCGAGAGGCAATTGCAGACGGTGGACGAGCTGGCGCGGGCTCACAGTTGGCGTGTGGATGCACAATAGGCGGCAAGGGAGCTCCAGTGGTGATCGACAACCAGGGGGAGGGAGTTAGCTAGATTTCCTGGTTCTCTAAGCTTCCCAACACACTCAACAATAGGGAAAGTGGCTACTGAAGGGAGAAAAAGGCCATTGGTCAAGGAGGAAGCCACCAAAATATCCAAAATGCTTAAGGCCCTACCTCCTTGGCTAGCATCCTCAACCAATTTGCAGCTCCTTGGCTTCTCAAACAAGCTTCCTAATGGGTCCAAATGTGGCTGACCACCATGGCATACGAATTGTGACATTTCCCTCTTCAATTCCTCTCAAATTGAACTTAAATTGGAGCCCATTAATCCAACCAAGGTGCCCACACTCAAATTCACATTTTTCCTCGTCAATTGAACCAACTTCAATCCCAAAAACACAACCAAAAATGGCCTTACTTTGAATTTTTGTCAAAAATCTCGGTTTGCAAAAAAAAAAATTCGAAAAGTAAGTCAACAATCCTAAAATGAATCGTGACATGACAGAACTTTCAATTTCTGAAATCAAGTTCAAATTTGTGATTAATTTCAATCTAACGCGATTTTAGCATGACTTAACATACCGGATAGCTTTTATGAATTTTTTTAGTATAATTGACCCGTGGTCGATTATTTTTGAGCCATATTGTACATCTTTGACACATTAGCGACTCTCAGTTATAATGAAAATCTCAAGATTTCAAATACAGACACAGGATACAGAAATGATAGAAAAATCAGTCTAGTGCCGTTCGACAGAAATTTTGCAATTAGATGGAATCACCCGCACACTAATCACATACCTCTATTGAATCGATTTGTCTCTAATCTCTAATTGATTTTGACAATGCCGTAATGACCATAACAGATTAGCACGGTCGAACAATCAATTCCTAGTCGAATTCTCAAGTCTATTGCGTTCAGATTTCTTAACGACTTCACCTGATAAACTAGTTATCGCGTGAGTGGCCAACTTAAAGAAAAAAACTATAGGCACATAGATAAAAAGCCCGATTCATTCAATTGAAAACAGAACCTGAAAATTCAAGATGTCACAAATAACATGGCATCACACGTGCAAACAATTAAAATCACACATAATCTCATCTAAGAAAACGAGCATAAAATTCTACTTAACCACTAATCCGTCATTAATTACACTAATTACAATTAATTAAATAAATCACAATTAATAAAAAAGTAAACTCAATTAATTAATATAACCATGATTAATTAAACTAATCAAATTATTTACACTAATCATAATTAAATTTAATCTGAACTATCCTTAATCACAATTAAGAATAAACTAAGATTAACTAACCACCCCCTAAACGCAATTAACGTCCTAATCCACAATTAGGAAATTAACTCACAAGTTTTTGGCGACAATGGGCTCGCGGCAACGATGATGCGACAACGTCAAAAATGTGACGCTTGCAGCTCAAATGGGGGCTCGATGGTGGCGGTGGCGACTCCTCAAGCTCACGGCCACCTAGGGTGGTTTGGCTTGATGGTGGCCTCGAGGTGACTCGAGCAAATGGTGGTGGTGATGGCAAAGCAACGGCGGCAAGAATGGCATGAGCGGACGGTGGCTTACGACGGTGACGGTGGTGCGGCCAAGGTGGTGGTGGTGATGGTAGTGTGAAGATGATGATGGATGATGAAAGTGCTGGTGTGATGATGGGGTGATGGATGGTGCTGGCGGTGGCGTGGTGGTGGTGATGGTGTGGTAGCAAAAGAAAAAGTGGGAGGAGAGGGGAAGAAATGGAGAGGGAAAGAGAAGGCGTCATCACTAAACTATCATTTACTGTACACCCGGGGTGTCATTTTCTTATTTATTTGTATTCATCGTATGACATGTACCCATAAAGGCCTCACTTGACATATTTTTCTCTTCCTCATTACTCTCTTCTTTCACTGTATTCTCCTCCTCTTCATCGGTTCTTCCTTCTTTTTTTCCTCTTTTTTTTCTTTCTCTTTGACCTATGGCCAGTACTCAGGCATAGCCGATGATCAATCATAAGTCAAAATTGCCCTCACTAACAGCGAGGGGTCAACTCTCGCAACTAGGGTGAAGGTCACCCACACCAAATCTAGAGAGGGTAGAGTCCTCGTCAAATTCGGAAGTTATGGAGCAAGACGATGACATCGGAATCACATAGAACTTCGAGGATGCAAGGGCTGAGAGAGAGGAAGGGCTCGAGGTCATGGGTAATGATGACAGGGGACCTGGGCACGTTATTGGACCCGGTGGTGTCACGGGGGCGACGGACAACTTCAATGGTAGAGTCATCATTGGCGGTGTGGGGTAGACACGAAGGCTGGGCTCAAGTGAGGGAGAGAAAAACAATGGAAAAAGAAGGGGTGAGAGAAAAGAGAGGGTAAAGGGAGAGAGAAAAATTTAACAAACGGGGCCAATTATGAACACACGTCAGTTGAATGGATTAGGTAAAAAATGACTTGGCACCCCAAAATGTACCTAATATTTTCACTGTTTACCCTTCCCGTACGTTAGGGGGGGCGGTGTGACCATAGCAAAACCCCAGCATACACCCTCTCCCTGGTCTCCAGTCGAGGACGATGGAGTCCCCGAAGCCGTGCGCCTCCCAAAACCCTCTCCTCTCCCTCTCCACCTTCCTCCACCAGCAGTGCCTCCGCCTCGGCTCCGACCTCTCCCGCCGCCTTGACGACACCCGGCGCCTCGCCGGAACCCTAGCCGCCAACTTCCCCCCGCCCCCGCCGCCGCAGCCGGCCAGGCGCGCCTCCTCCCCGCCGCCCCTCTCTTCCCCGCCGTTCGCGTCCCTCGCGCAGGCGAAGGCCGCCTCGGCCCCGGCCTCCGGCGTCGCGAGGACCCTCGCCGGCACGGCCGTGTATACCGTCAGCAACTCGAACAACGAGTTCGTCCTCGTCTCTGATCCCGATGGGACCAAATCGATAGGGCTCCTCTGCTTTCGGCAGGAGGATGCGGAGTCGTTCCTGGCCCAAGTTAGTGTGCTCTGCTGTTCTGTTCGCTTTTCTGTCTCGTATGCCGGCGGTGAAATAGAGGAGTAGTTAGGCTCAGGAAATTGAGCGACGCTTTGAAATGATGGGATGGGCTAATGTCATCTTCTCTCTTGCTCGCGAATTTTTATGTTCGGCTTCTCGTTGATGCATTTGCGCAATTGAGTGAGTTCTGCCGAAATTCCAGGTTCGATTGCGGAGAAGAGAATTGAAGGGTCAGGCTCGGGTTGTTCCCATCACTCTTGACCAGGTAATTGTTCCTTCATTATCTAGATCAGTGACGTTGCTGTCTCTGTGCATGATTATTCGCTTCGTGTTTGTGGTTCAAAGAATGCTCTTATAAAATCAGCTTATTGCTCGAAGCTTCAGTATATTTCTGTATTGTTCATCTGTGAATGGGAAAATGTTGTAATTCGCCCGCGACCTGAACCTAGTGCAGCAGTTTTTTTCATTCCCTCCCTTTTTATATTTTGGGTTTCTGCTAGGTAAGCAAGAATTCCATTGAGAACAAACAAATGACATAGGTAACTTGATCATTCTATGAACAAAGTACAGCTTAGAGTTCAACTCCAGTTGAGAGACCTGTATCTCCCAAGAACTACAAATGGCTTTAGGCCTATCTTTGACATGTAATATAATGATTAATATTGTGGTATAGTTTCGTTGATTATTTGTTTTTTCATTCTCGAATATGTGGCTATATGAAGCTATGTCACGAGTAGCTGCTTCTTTTTATGGTTGTGTGACAAGTACCGTTGGATGCTCTGCAATGAATAACTGCTGCTTGTTCATGCCAAAAGTGCATTTAGCTAAAAGGGAAATTGTGATCATGATCTAAATAGTCAAATATTCATATCGCTATGTCATTTAAATAAATCGGCATCACAAAGCCGTATTTAGGTGTGGTCCTACCTAACTAGGCAATGAACTTGAAGATTGACATTACCTTACACAGCGCTAGTCCGACATGCAGATGCCACAGCCACACACATGATACATATTAAATACATACCAATCTGCATGAACACAATGAATGGATGATGATCTTGGTTTATTGTTCACCAACACCAGCCAGACATCCTAGAGTTGCTTTCTTTTTATTTGCATTGTCTACAGACAGACGAATTCGAAATATCATTCCAAATCTGAAGAGGACAAAGCTTTTAAGAATATCTGAAAACCTGTGGCCCCTTGTGGAAAGTTTCGCAGACACTGATTGAGGCTTAAGACATTTAATGGTTGTACTTATTGATTTTATATCTGCTAATTCTACTTCATCTCTTTCCTTTACATACGTACTGCCTGGTTATGAGTAGTGTCTTCAGAGAGAAAATTTATTGGTTTGTGACTGCCCATTATTAGCACATCCTTATTGGGCCGATCAGACTCTAGTTGCAATCTTTTACTAGCATATAATTGAAGAATTATTAATTGTAACATGGTAATTGCTTTGCTGTGAGTCATGATGTAGATGTCGACAACTATAAATCGATTATTAACTTCTAGAATGGTATCTCCTTTTTCTTTTTTTGCTATAGATGATTAAACTCAGATTTCAAATGATGCCATAACTCTTGCACTACATGTTTACCTCACCTTATAAGGCTCCAATATCATCTCCCTCGATAAGCATCATGGTATATGCAGATAGTAGGTTGAAAATTTTGACAACTGTCTCTCTGCGCAAGGGTATGTGTGGTGATGAAGCCAATAACTGCTTTTCTAGTGCAGCTGCTGCATCTGTCTAATTGTTCAAATTTAATTCGTTATGTTACAGACACATGCACTGGCATGCTTTTTCAAATGTTTTTCTTTACCTTGGTCAACTTGTAGGTATACATGCTAAAGGTGGAAGGAATTGCTTTCCGGTTTTTGCCTGATCCAGTGCAAATAAAGAATGCATTAGAGGTCAGTGGCAACTTTAATTCGGTCCAACTTTTTTGTACAATATACCATCCTACAATTGAGCTAAATCATGGGCTCATGAGCATAAATCATGGGCTCATGTGCTCTGAAGTGGGGATCTTATATAAAATTCTTGAGAATATCGACTAGAATATATTGGGCTTTTGAGCACCACTATTGACATTTGGCTACTTACTGGAGAAATTGACCTGGCAATGGGCATTATAATTCAATACAAGCTCATCTTTGAAAGTTAAGAGCCCAAACTGGCCCTTAGCCCTCAGCTCTTGCTTTGAGCCTTTTTTTAAAGTGAATAAATGTAGTGTAGGATATCATTATTCAATATTACGCTATTGTTTATCCATTTGTTAATGATATTATTGGCAATAAGTATCTCATTTGTGCTGACTATAAACTCAATTGATTGTTAGATGAAAGCAACTAATACAAAAAATGGGTTTGATGGAGTCCCAGTTTTCCAGGTACGCTAATTGCAGCCCTTTATCTGTCGGTTCTCTTAGGACACCTTTTGTAAGCTTGATAGGTCTACACGGAGATCTGCAAGCAACATATGCCAATAAAGTATTTTGGAGAATAGGTATCAATAGTTACTTGTCATTGTGTGTTAGCTGTTTTAGGGCTTAATTAAGTTTGGTTGAAGGCAACTTGAATTCTTTAATACTCAAGAGCCTGTGAAGAGAATTGTACTTATGGGGGAACAAGAATCTTTGAAACTATCTTTCTAGGGAAATCAATGTTTATTTTGTGTGAAAGAGTAGATTCCTGAGGATCTTAAGAAGCCATACCTTCTGGCCTCTAGTTCAACACCACCTGTAGAAAATAACATGAAGATATTTGGCCTTATGAGGACTATGCCTTCAACTGCTGTTGCATAAACATGGTGCATGTCGGCACATAAGTAAATGTGAATTTAGAGTTAGTTATTCGTAGTGCCTTTGCTCATCTTTTTGTGATCTGCAGTCTGATCTTTTGGTTGTCAAGAAAAAGAACAGACGTTTCTGCCCAATATATTTTCGGAAGGTTAGTGTGACATGTCCTCTCTTAACCATGTTATTCTTTTCTCAGTACAAGAACTTTTGCAATCACAGTTGGTTGAGTACAGGATCTATATGCATGACATGGTGATGCAGGAAGATATTGAAAAGGAATTGTCAATGGTCTCCAGGGCATCAAGAGGAGCAGGTTTATCTCAGCAGATCATGGTATAACTGACTAAGCATTTCTAACTTACTCCAGCTTTCCTCATACTTTCCTTAGCTGGTCTGATCCTATGACTGTGGTAAACCTATGAAAAGAGATTGCTTTTGTGGAAGAAGCTCTGGATGGTTTAGATCTCGATCAGATCGTTTCTGGGGGTATTCTGGTTTGTCAAATTGTCTGCCAATACTTCCACGCAGGAATCATAAACTGTTATAATCTACAATCTTGCTTTCTTTTCTTGACTTTATCAATATTAAAGATTTTTAACAACTAGATTTTTAATGAGTTGCTTCTGATGATGTGAAAATGGATATGTATACATGAAGTTTTCTACCAAATGTGTTAGTGCTGCCGTGCACCTTGTATATCTTGTAGATGCTACTTATGATTGTGTCACTTAGATTGGTGAAAAGCTTGGGAATAAATGTTGTTTTAGTGGATATGCTAAACTGTCTGTTATACATCAATACGTTGGAGTTATCGACTTACCATCTGTTGAATGCAAGATGGTAATCACTAATGCGCTTATTCCAGTGTCATTATGATGAAAAGAAGCACTGCCTCACTGGAAGTGATCACAGATGTTGGAGTTTTGCTTTTGATTGCTCATGAGTCATGACTGACTTTGTTTGCTTCCCCAGAGAGGGCTTGCTGATTGCTTTCTTTCTGATCTATTTTCTTAGTTCATTCTTATATTGTTTACTAAGTCACATACCCTTTTGACAGGTTGGAAGTCTAGAAGATGTTCTCAGAAAAATGGAGGTAGAATGCTTATTACTTTATTACTTCAATAAATGCATGCTTGAAATATAAAACAGATGGGATTTACTTGGAAGAGTGTTATGAATGATGCAGATGAGTGAGAAGAATTCAGGATGGGAAGATCTGATTTTTATTCCACCAGGAAAAAGCCATTCTCAACACATCCAAGAAGTGGTGAAATCATAGTGATTATGTGCATTCCTTCTACTGACAATATTAGGGATCTGGAAGCAGACATTTTTTGGTGTTCCCAGACTCCTTATTGAGCAGGTTAATATGATTAGCTTGCTCTCTCTCTCTCTCTCTCTCTCTCTCTCTCTCTCTCTCTCTCTCTCACAAGCACGCACACATACGCATCTCATACGCATGTTCCTTACTTGACATTCAGAGATGGACTGGACTCCACAGAGGCTAAAAGCGCAGGAAATCATCATCGCTTGGAGAATGGTCAAAGAGCAGTATAGGTAAATTTTGAACTGCTGAAAAATGTTGAAACATGTGGGGGTACACTATAAAATGGAACTTGTGCAATGCCTGTGTACAATCTGTTGGAGGTTTTCTGCCCATCCCTTTATGATCTCTGTAGCGTTGTTGTCTACCCTTTTGTGCCATCAAAGTCCTCAAATCTTTGCTATACCCGTGATTCGATACAATGTGGTCCTGCATTTTCTAGTATTGGCACTTCATATGAAAGTTTAGTTCTTGTTGAAAGATTATAACTAAGGAATAGTGATAGTAACAAATGAAACTCTCTTTTTCTTTCGTTAATAATATACGGCCAAATAGGGAAAGTAAACATCGTAATATTTGATGTTGCTGGATCTTCATACGATGAAGAGAAAACAGGAGCTTGTACCATTAGTTACGGCCATCGATAAGCATGAGAGGATGCCTAACCAGGCAAAAAATCTCTTACCATTTTTTGACGGAATTTATAGCTGCCTACGGTTAAGACGCCGCTGTCAAGTTAATAGAAAATATTGCACTCAATTCAGAATGATACAATTTCATATGATGCACAAAATGAAACCGGTGTGTTTGTTTCGTCGAAAAGAATTTCTGTATAGATTTTACGATGTTTGAAACTGTGAAAGGCATTTTCAATCAAAGAAAATACTTGCAATTTAAATCAGGAAATCGGTTTCATTAGCTAAATTTCACAATGTTCCATGTCATGTGAAATTAAACAACTTTAATGAAAGCTTCGTGCTTCAGTAAATCTCTCTCTCTCTCCCCCAACTTTTACCATGCATTTTCTCTGTTTATTTTTTGATAAATCATGTTTTCATTATTATAAAAATAAAGTTTTAGTTGGTGGTTTTCCTCTTAAAACTTTATTTCATGGCGCTGTAATGAAGAGCGCGGAAGGTATTTGTCAAATTGTCAAAGTAGATTCTACAAACCACTTCACCTCTTTCAAAACCGGAGAAAAAGAACGAAGAAAATGAATGCTTTCACATATGTTTATGTTTATAATCATTAGACTTTACCGCTTCTTTTTATCATATTTGCTTTTTAAAAAATATTTTATTTGATGTTCTCTACTATACCAACAATTGTGAAATCATAGCTTCATATTTCAATTTAGGGAAAATTATTGAAAAGTTCTAAGTTTGTTACACTTTTACCAATTTTATCTTATATCTTTTAATTTTATCAATTTAATCCTAAAAATTTATACGTTTTGTCAATTGAGTCCCATCAGTTAGCTTTGTCAAAAGTCACTAACACAGACATTAATCGTCTTTCATGGCATAACTAGTGCTTATATTGATAAATTTTAATAATATTTTAATATTTTTTGTAACTTTTTTTTTCTTTTTTTTTAAACTCTAGGCCAGCAACCCTCACCTAACCTAGACAAGGGCATTGTTGCTCTTGTCGAGCATAGACGAGGGCCTCTGCACCTTTGCCAATCACAAGGTGTTGGCCCTCCCCCAAATTCAAGCCAGTGCTAGTGCCATGACCCTCACCCTTTGGCTAGTTAGGGTAACAATGTCCTCATTGGCCAAAAGCAAGGCCATCAACTCTTGTCCAGATCTAAGCAAGGTTGCAACCCTCCCTCTTTGGCTAATAAGGGACGTAGAGGCCCTCACCAACAATCAAAAAAAATATTTTTTAAGAACTATCACATCAAAGATTTTGGCTAAAATTGTCAAATGAACTCAATTGACAAAACATGAAAAAATTTATGACTCAATTAATAAAGTTAAAAAATCTATGATTGAATTAACAAAAGTATAATAAGTTTAGGACTTTTGAACAATTATCCCTTTCAATTTGTAATCTATAATTTCCTTAATGCAGCTTTATAACATTACTTAATCTATACTTAAGGTCGGAATATAATCCAAACATGAAAACTATTGCCCAACCATTTTCATGCTCACTATAAAACAACTGAAAAATCAATCACATTCCTTGATAATTTACTTTGAATCCATTTCTTTTAATATATTACTTTTCATGAAACAAAAGCACCCTATATTAGGGCTTTTACAACATTTTACCACTCTATGTGCAAAAACAAACTAAGGCAATTTGATACATTATAATCATGATATGATTCTCATGTGTTTGATTCTTATTAAGAACTGGGTTGGAGAGACGATGTTGGCACCTTTTCCTCTTTCAAATCGAAATTTCTTTAAGTGAAATGAAATTTCCTTAAGTATACATAATCTATACTTAAGGAAAATAGTTTCGGAAGATAATCCAAACATGAAAACTATTGCCCAACCATTTTCATGCTCACTATAAAACAACTGAAAAATCAATCACATTCCTTGATAATTTACTTCGAATAAACCCATTTCAATATATTACTTTTCATGAAACAAAAGCACCCTATATTAGGGCTTTTACAACATTTTACCACTCTATGTGCAAAAACAAACTGAGGCAATTTGATACATTATAATCATGATATGATTCTCGGGTGTTTGATTCTTATTAAGAACTGGGTTGGAGAGACGATGTCGGCACCTTTTCCTCTTTCAAATCGAAATTTCTTTAAGTGAAATGAAATTGAATTGAGAATATGCTGTCCAAAAAGAAAGATTTACAGAAGAAGTAAAAGCAGAAGCAACGCTTCTCAGTGACGCGCCAGGTAGGGGTCGAACCTACGACTTTCTGCTTAGGAAACAGACGCTCTATCCACTGAGCTACAGGCGCTGACGATGTCCTCAGGGATAGGAATTTTCAATACATTGCCTCGTTTTGTAAACGCCTAAATTCCCCTAATCATCAATATCTATTTTGCTTCTCCAGTTTGATCACACGATTAGATTCTCTATACGAATTCATGTACCGGATTCATGGACCTTTCATTTTACTTTAAGTGATGCTTTGTCCGACAAGAAAAATCACAATTTGAGTTGACACGAGTTTACAAATTAGATATGTAAAGTCGACACAATCCTAGAGAAATCAATAGATAGCTCAAAAATTAGTTGATCCACTTTAAAATCCAATGAAGAAACTGATAAGTCAATCAATGCGCTCTTGAAGAAATCCCAAGGTGCATGACACGAGATAGAAGGTGCACATTCATTCAAGTTATGTATTTAACAACCAAATGAGCATCTCATCATAATTTGTCATGTGTGTTATAGTTGTACAGTTCCTCACAATAATAGCTTAATGATCACTTCGCAGAATTAGCCATTGAATCCCCTCATATTACTTATATCCCAAAACTTTGGTGAAGAAATCAAACTTATTTATACTTCAATTGTTTCACAAAAAATAAACATTTTGGAAAAGAATTTCCTAAAAATTATCGATTGTACCACTTACAAATAAATGAACATCAAATATTTTCATTGTCCATGATAATGTTCAAATATAAATTATTATTAGTAACGAAAACATTTCAAATGATATAGGTAATTATTTTTAAGAAAAAAATTTTAAGTTATTCATTTTTTATGAATCAAATGGTTATGATAATTTTAAGAAACCAATCTTAAACAGACCCGGATATTGGATGCCCTCTCCATTATTCCACGAATTGATAGCTTGAGTCATCCTTTGTCTTTTCTTTCTTTGGGTGATGATGGACTTGATAAGTCTCTGCCATAAATGGTCTTCAGCAGTTGCAAAGCGGAATGATATAAATCATTGCAGATTCGTTACCGTTGCCTACGTTAATTTATACCTTTTGGCAGACAAATTGTGGTCAAAACATCCAAGGTTCGTGTTCTTGGATTCTTTCACCTCGCATGAAAGAAAGGATTGATCTACATGCAACCAAATCGTTCCATTTTCCTACATAAGATACATAAGGACAAAATAGGAACAAAAAGAGAAAAAAAAAACATTTAAAATAAAAGAGCCAAAATCTTGAGGTAGAGAGAGAGTCAGAGCGTACAGATAGATCTTTGTCTGTGGGATAGGGTGGAGCTTCACCGTTATTGTCTGTGTCTAATTTAAGCACCCACTTGGAGGCTCATCCTTCTATATACATAGTGCGTGATGAACCCATTTTCCATTCTTTCATTTCATTATCTTTGAATTCTCACAAGAGATTCTTGATGCCCTTTCTGCTGGACCGGTTTTCTAGTTTCTTCCTCAATTCTGGGTATGTTCTTCTGCCC
Source organism: Eucalyptus victrix (assembly GCA_016097545.1). NCBI lineage: Eukaryota > Viridiplantae > Streptophyta > Magnoliopsida > Myrtales > Myrtaceae > Eucalyptus > Eucalyptus victrix. The sequence continues at coordinate 25,561,136 of CM027840.1, read as the reverse complement.
TCTTTCTGTTCATATAATTTGGAGTTCTACATTGTCTTTTGATGAGGAGCTGGTGCTGGATTGCTGGATTATTGCCTCTGTGAAGAACAGAATTGAACTTCTCTCGGTTAATTTGAGTTGGATACAAGTTCCCTTTTGTGCAGTTGGTTTTGGAAACCAGATTATGGGCGAGGCCAATTCCCGAATTCAATCATTTTCGCATGATTTTGGAAATGTATGTCATGCCAATCTCTCTGGCTTAAGGGTGCTTGTGGTCATGAATGTCGTTTGCCATGGAAATCAAAATTATCATGATGGAGCTTGATGTGGTTCTTCTGGATGAATGAAGTCCCTCCAATTGTTTTAACTCCATTGTTCATCTTTCCGAAACTTATCAGCCACCACACTCTAATGGAAATTTTCTCCATATGCCCGTGAAGTTTAGATTTTGATCCATTTCGTATCTCCCTCATTATATTTTGCCAAACATTTGCAGTGACAGGCTTCAAACGGAGGGAAAATATTTGGTCATTTGTTTTCAAGATTTTGATCGATTTGACAGGCTAGGTTAAAGGATATGTTGGGCTGTTGAATTTGCGCTGCTGATTGATGAGCATAAACTGACAAATGGCCGTAATACAACTTCCCTGGGAGACCAATCATTTGGAATTTCCAGAATTAGTCTGAGATTAATCATTATCATCGCACACAATCCAGAACTGCCCTATTTAATCTTGCCTAACCATATTTTGATTCTCACCTGACAATTTCAACTGCTGGTTCCTTGTAATCATAGGCACATTCTCCCACAAGGCTCCTTTGTTTGAATGGAAGATGTGAAAGCCGCCAACAAGATACCTTCACCTAAGGCCGAATCCTATCCATCCACCAAGAATGACCTTTTGGATACTGAAGAACAAGGGGAACCAAATGTGAAGAGGAAAGTGGAATCTGACCCTAAAATGCCGACATTGGAAAACGTTGAGAACCTTACAGTCTGCAATGGTTCAAATGACAATACCTTAGGACACAGTCAACATTCAGCAAGTGGCTCTGCTTCAACCTCTCCAGTTAAAGCTGATGATTCAAAACTTGACTGGGAAGGCACCTTCATAGAAGCTAGAATTGGCAGCGCACCAACTGGTTTTGATGGCGCTTCACAGGGAGGAGATGAAATTCATCCAATATACAAAACTAAGCATGATGATCCTTGTGCAGTTGCAGAGGATCCTAATACTGAAGAAGTAACAGATCCCTCTAATGGAGAGAAATCTTCAAACAGCAACTTAATGAGACTCGACTCCATTCCAGTCCATTACTTGAGAATAAACCCTACTTTTGAAATGGAAGGTTCTGAAGGTGGATGCCGTTCAATAGCTTCCAATGATGTCTCTTTTCCTACTCAGGATGTGACAAGTGCCTTTGGTGACACATCAGAATTTGTCAATACTTCTGAAAATGTTATGGAAGTCGAAGAAGACAGAAGGCCTTATTGATACGGCTGCTCCATTTGAATCGGTGAAAGAAGCAGTTTCCAAGTTTGGAGGAATTCTCGATTGGAAAGCTCACAAGATCAAAGCTGTGGAGGTATTTGAAACTTTTGCATTATTGCAGAGCTCCTCATTTTCATCTTTCGTATGAGCAGATGCTATGACCGCAGAGAAAACTTTTCTTCAAGCTACATTGCATTATTATAGTTGCTTCCTTCCCTTCAGTTATTTGCTTAGCCATGTGAGATATCTGTGGTGAAACTTTCTATGTCGACACTTCCACATGAATTAGCTCCTCATATGATGGCACAGAGATGCTCTGTGGTATTCTGCGCAAGTCTAGATTCTTTTCAGAGGAGAAGATTTGTACAATTAGTTTCAATGCAAATACAATTTGTGCTTCTGTCGGCTTTAAGAGGGCCATGTCTTTTTTTCTTTTCTATTTTCTGTTCTCTAATAGTCTCATAGATAATTAGAGTGTGTTCACTGGAGCATCGTTTTAAATCTGCAGCCACAATAATCGTCATCATTTAATTCTTGTGATGCAGAGACGCCAGTTTGTCGAAGAAGAACTCGAGAAGGCACAGGAGGAGATGCCCATATACAGGAAACGGTCAGAACTAGCTGAGGAGGAAAAACTGCGTGTCCTAAAGGAGCTAGACAACAGTAAGAGACTTGTTGAAGAATTAAAGCTCAACCTGGAGAGGGCACAAACAGAAGAGTATCAGGCGAGGCAAGACTCTGAGCTTGCCTTGCTCAGGGTTGAAGAGATGGAACAAGGGATTGCTGAGGATGCTAGCTATGCTGCCAAGGCACAACTGGAAGTAGCTAAAGCTAGACACACAGCTGCAGTTTCAGAGCTACAATCCGTGAGGGAAGACTTAGAAGCCCTTGCAAAGGAATATAATTCTTTAATAGAGGAGAGAGATATAGCAGTAAAGAAAGCTGAAGAGGCAGTTCTCGAGTCGAAGGATGTGGAGAAGATGGTGGAGGTTCTCACTATTGAGCTAATTACCGCAAAGGAGTCCTTAGAGTCCGCACAAGCTGCCCATCTAGAGGCAGAGGAACAGCGCATAGGAGCGGCAATGGTCAAAGAACAAGATTGTCTTAGTTGGGAGAGAGAACTAAAAGAGGCAGAACAGGAACTCCAGAATCTGAGCCATCAAGTTCAGACAGCTGAAGGTCTTAAGTCAAAGCTAGACGTTGCTTCGGCCTTTCTCCTGGATTTGAAAGCTGAACTGGCAGTGTACATGGAGTCAAAATTGAAGCAAGAATTGGAAGCAGAGGCAAAAGGAGATTTGGCGGAGGGGGAGAATAGAACTCATGCCAATTGGCAAGCTACGGTTGCTTCTGCAGATAAAGAACTTCAGGAGGTGAAGTTAAACATGGAGAAAGCTACTGCAGAAGTGAACTTTTTGAAGCTTGCTGCTGCAGCACTGGAATCGGAGATGGAAAGCGAAAAATCAGATCTTGCGAACATTAGACAGAGAGAAGAAATGGCAGCAGTGGCTGTTGCATCCCTCAAGGCAGAGGTCGACCGAACCAGGTCGGAAATATCTAAACTCAAGGAAAAAGAGGAGGAAGCCCGAGAGAAGATGGTGGAGCTTCCCAAACAATTACAGAAAGCAGCACAAGAGGCTGATCAGGCCAAGGGGCTCGCTCAGATGGCTCATGAAGAGATGAAAAAGGCCAAGGAAGATGCAGAGCTAGCAAAAGCTGGGGCAGCAACGACAGAAAGCCGATTACAGGCTGTTCTAAAAGAGATTGAGGCTGCCAAAGCTTCAGAGAAATTGGCAATATCTGCCATTAAAGCATTGCAAGAGAGCGAATTCGCTCAGAGCAGTGATGGTGTGGATGAATCCCCGAGAATAACAGTTTCTGTCGAGGAGTATTACGAACTCAGCAGACGGGCGCACGATGCAGAGGAGCTAGCGAACATGAGAGTGGCAGCTGCTATTTCACAAATTGAGGTGGCCAAGGAGTCGGAAATGCAAAGCTTGGAGATGTTGGAAGAAGTCAACGACGAGAAGACTAAGAGGAAGGAAGTATTACGAGATGCCATGGACAAGGCCGAGAAGGCCCAGGAAGGAAAGTTGAGCATAGAACAGGAACTGAGGAAGTGGAGGGCTGAACATGAAAATCGACGCAAGGGAAGTGAACCAAATCAAGGACTATCGACCACAATGAACGGTTTCGAAGAGATGAGGGAGTCCAGTAACTTTATAAGGATACCCAAACCAGCTGTTCACGCCAACTATATGTCAAGTCCATCGCCTTATGTGCACGGGAGTAGCACGGAACCTGAATCCTCCCCCGAAGTAAAGGCTGTCAAGAAAAAGAAGAGATCGCTCTTTCCACGATTACTATTGTTTTTGGGCAGAAGAAAGGCACACTCATCTAAGTCATCATAATACCCAGGTACATTTTTTCTTTTTGTGACTTTCAGTTCACGCTGGCAACTTTACTTGGGAGACCTCTTGAATGTAGATGTCAACTACATACTATACAGTTAATAGATATACCTTGGCCTCCACAGGACTTAATTGCAACAGGTGGTTGTGTTGTAATAAGCAATCAGATTATATCTGATATCTGGTTGGCAAAAGTGTTACATACGACAGCTTTAGTCCTGTCTATATTGTGATTCGGCACCACTTGGAGTTGTGAATTGCTGGAATCAGTTTCTCAGGAGTATTAGCCTGTTGAATCAAATTGGTCATATCTCGTTCACATTGCTTGCCTCAACAGGGCATAAAATAAAACATAAAAAAAAAAATTGGCTTGCATTACTAGAATGAATCTGGCAATGGCTTTGGCACTTTGGAACTTAGACTTTCTGGATCTTCTCACTGGAGACCAACTTAAATGATTCATCATCTAGATTCATGTAGGGATTACTCATATGATGGGTAGGGTTCCGTTTGTTTCTGTTTAGAGAGGACTTTTCAAGTAGATCTCTTGCAAATACACAAACCTCTGGGAATGCCGAAGATAAAACAATGCCAAACAGGGTTGTTCATCAATTTCTTACTGCAAGGTAATTGCTAGCACAACTCATTATTGTCCAGAAACCTTCGAGAAGGGGACAGAAAGATGATAAAACAACTAAAAGAGGCAGCCACAAGTAACATTAAGAGAACTTGTGCTAAGGAGATAGCAGTTCCTCATCATCTTTCATCCCACCACTAACACTTAACGAAGTGCAGTACTGCCATGACTTCCACAATGATATATTGTTGCAGTCAAACAGGTACAGTATATGGCGTACAACACATTGATGTAAAAGAACTTTCAGCAAATCACATACTGAACCACATAACGTGCTAGATTCCAAAACCTAGAGACAAAAAGATGAAAAGAAATTAAAGAGAATAGGCAAGAGTCAATGCCTTGCCTTGTCAGCGACGACTGGATATGCTAAATGAGCTGACTTTTAGCGGAGTTGCAATGACCAGGGGAGCCTCGGGAGAGTCTGTGACTGCAAACTTGTCATGCATAAAACGACTGTCCACTATGGACTCATCTTTAGGGACTATTTTATAGCAATAGCAGCTCTTCAGGCCTTCTTGGTTACGATAGCACTCATGAGAGCCATTTTTCACCTGTTGGAAGTTCCATATCACACTAAATTTCCCCACGGTGGCAACCAGATGACGCTCCTGCTTCCCATTCTCCGTGACCTGGCCATTTTTTATATAAAAAGTTATGGTTAGAGCAATCGGTCCTTTTGTAGGCATTACCAATTAGCGAATCACTCATTGAGATAGCTATCTCTTCTGTGTGATGCTGACAATAAGAACCAGATTTCTAACACCATGTATTTCAAGAAAAAAAAAAGAATTGGAGAAAATGCAGAGCTTTGTAGTATCCAAAACATTTCTAAGAAAAACAAGATTGTGCATTCTGTGTGACTTGATAATGTACAAGTAACAGCCTGAAAGGTTTTAAGAGAATGAAAACTAACATATCAACTAACATATCCAACTCGGAAACATCAGTTTAAAACTTGGCAATGGGATCACGCTTTATCATTTATCTGATGGATGAGCAGAAGCAGAGATGCTTTTTGGTTGAACCATGAAATTCATGAAAAAATTCGTTATTTTGAAGAATATCGACTTAAAGGATTCTTAATGTGGCCTTCCATTATAAACACTTATACCGTAGGAAGCAATGAAAGAAACTAAGGATTTGGTGGCTGCAGCCAAACCAAATTTGAGTCAATATTTTACAAGTGAAACGGGAAGCCCGAGGTACAGATTCCTTCATAGAGATCATCATTGTCATCTCACGGCATTCTAATGGCAACCCTTCAATATAACATATCCATTCACAGAATATCCATGACCAATATAAATCTAGCATCAAATCTTCTAGAAAATCTTTAACAGGAGAAAATCTCAAAGCATAATGCCTGTACTTCAGGAGATGAATATGAGATCTTCTTCAATTTTAGAAGACTTTTAAGATGTGCCAGATGTGAGAATTTACTTGAGCGGTCATATCTCCCGTCAATACTAAACCTCCAATTCTTCCAGTTAAGCACTAACAGAATTTCTAAACAAACAACCACAAGGTTCAATGAAACTGTCTTAATTAACCCATCTCATGAAGATGCATAAGCTAGAAAATTCAAGTAGACCCATCTGCATTCACCAGACCTGATTATAACAGACAGACAGCTAGATTTTCAAAATGTGGCTAAAATAGGACAATCATGATACCACTGAGTAAGAACCTGAGCATAAAACAGTATGAACTCAAACATCGAAAGTCCAACCCAAATTACACGACTGTAAGCATCTAACATGTCCACATGTACCATCATCAAAATTTAAACACTCAAAAAATAGACACATATATGATAACCATTGAAGCACTAAACAGCATAATATGAGTCCTGGGAACTGGCACAACATTGATCCACAAATCATCAATCAAAGATTGCAACAACTTAACTGTTTTTTTTTCTTTTTTGTAAGATGTAACGCATAAATAGAATGTATAGGATGCCAACATGACAGATTAGCAGCTTATATGCAAATTAATTGGTGGCAACGTACCCATGAAAACTGACCGCCACGGAACTTATTATCAACTCCAGCCAAATGAGAATCCAAAGGAGTCAACTTCAACAGTCGTGGAGCAGAGATTCTATTTCCCATTCGACCATTAAAACCAGTCTTTGTTTTTCCATCCTTGTCAGTGAAGAGGGTGCATATAAGAATCAGATATGTATCAGTTGTGCCCAAAATCCACTTTCCATCAAAAGTCACATCCACGTGAGTAATAGGCGAGCCAAGGCCAGGGAAAGCAGTCTTTGCCTGTCTCATTGAATTGGTTGAGTACAACCTGATCTTCCCATCAAGAGAGCCAACGGCAATGGAACCATCACCAGTAGTGGCAAAGCATTGAAAGTTTGTTCCTCTGGAAAACTGATGCCCTTGTGTCCAGTTCAAAACAGGAGTATTTGCATCAGCAAGATTCTGAACCAAACCTTTCCGATCTCGCATGTCCCACCTACAAAGCCTGTTATCATCAAGACCCAAGAATGTTGACCCTGTGGGATCTAACTGAGCTCCCTTACTATCATTTACAATATCCCTCATGCCAATATCAGCACCATCCTTCTCAAACCTCCACTCTGAAACAATCTTCCCAGTCTCGATATCGAGCTGATGTATGCCCCTACCGTGGGGCTTCCCTTCATTAATTGGACTCATCAAAAGCATATTAGTCTCAGCCTTCATTAGAAGAGCTTTCTTTGGCGTGGAATAGGTCGTACTTAATCCATTCCTATGACTACTACCACTATCGAAATTGACAAATACACCTTTTCCATGGATTCCGTGGCTGAAATTCTTAACCACCTGAATACCCGAATCGCCCACCAGAAAGCTATTGTCAAGAGCCCCTAATGCCAAGCTCTGTATCCCCCCATTTGCAGCCTCCTCGAATTCCTCCCGCAGATCCTGACTTGGCCGAAGCGGAGTCACCGACCCCGGGCTCAGACTATCCTCCGCATCTTCCCACATCGAATCATCCGCAGCTTCAGGATTAGCCCAGCCCATGAAATCCTTCCCGTACACCTTGATCCTGTTCTGTTCGGTCGCCTCATAACCATAAGTATTCTCAAACAGACAATCCTGACACCTACCCACGAAAGTCCTATAATCCTCATTGCTAAGGAACTTCACCGCCCAAACACCCCCCGCGTCAAAATCGACCCGCCGCTGCTCTCCGCAATACCTCAAATGCAATCCGGGGCCGACTCTTGCTCTGACCTTAGAACCAATCTTCAAAACCCACCAACCCTCTCCCCCCTCTCCCTCTTCCTCCTCATCCTCCTCCTCACCGTCGCTCTCCCCCTCGCGGCTAGTTTTCACGAACCTGTAACAAGTGAGCTTTTCGGAGACTACCCATTTGGCCTTCGGGGTGTTGCCGCCGATGTGGAGGTAGAGCTTCACGGCGTTCTGGAGATGGGTCTTCCTCTCCGAGGACGGGGACGAGTACTTGAGCTTGAGGGCCCTGAGCCGGGCCTCGACGTCGTCCAGCGAAGCCGGGGATTTCGCGCGCTCCCCGGAGGACTGCCCCCTCGCGTCCTCGTAGGCGTCCTCATCCTGGTCGGATTCTTGCCGGCTCCGGGCGTCTTCGGACTCGCAGTCGGAGAGGTCGAGATCTTCGCGGCTTTGAGCACCACCCATTTTGGGTATCTGATTCTTGCGGCGATTGGACGAAGAAAGGGACGAGCTTGGTGCGAGCGCGAGTGCTTGTCGAGAGAGAGAGAGAGAGAGAGAGAGAGAGAGAGAGAGAGAGGGACAGGGGAATGTGAGGAGAGCGGGAGTTTCGAAATTTGAAAATGGAGCGGCAAGCGATTCTCGCTTTTCGTTCGTGTAGGTTTTTGTTAGGTTGACCGAAAGGTTTTGTGTGAAGAAAGGAACGTGCGAAGATGGGACACGAATCCCGAGGCATCCGAGATGACGGATTCATGCAAAATGAGCAATGGTTATCGTTCGAGCCAAATATTGATTGGATCACAAATGTCTACAGAACTCACAATAATACCATAAAAAGGTAGAGACAATCACAGTACATTTCCGATATTATGACTATCAAATCAGGGGCATAGGTCCTTTGCTCAATTGATATCTATAATGCCGTCTTAATAAATCTTAATTATTGATATTCCAATTGGAAATTCATAAACTAAGCTTAATTATTTAATTTGATGATTTTGGAATAAGATAGCAATGAGGCACATACAAAATGGGTGATGTCATACCTAAATAAGGATGATGTTTGGGGATGGACAAAGGAATCCATGCACACAAATGTAATGTACTTTATAAATGCAAATTGTTCAGAGATCGTTCGTTAACGTGATTAACTATCATTGCTTATCGTGACAATTGGAAAAAAAAAAAAACGAATGAACTTTGGACTTTATGCTTTGTTATAGTTGGGCATTTGTTTGACTTGTATTTGAACCCGTAACAAAATGGAAACAAATGAAAAACTTGTAAGGGAGAAAAAAGAATTCAGGTTTCAAAGTGAATATATTGAAATTGAGATTATTCTAAAAACATTTGATGTTGAAGGGGATAACCAAAAGATTATTTCAAAGGACGGAAAAGACTATTACAATGCGTGATCATAAAATTCAATAAAAATCTGTTAATTTGAAAAAGATATATTGTTTTGGATGATTTTATGAATATTAAACCTACAAATTTATACTTGCCTAATGTTATTGTTTTTAAAATATCCAAATTTAAATCCATAGTTCACTAAACAATAGATTTGATAAGATATAAGGATATTCGACATAGAGATTGGATAAGATATAAGAATATTCGACTTTAAATCTATGACGCCCAAAAATTTCGTTAGTTAGATTGAACATATTTGAGAATATTTCAAAAAAAAGAATTGTTAAATTAAATTAAATTCCATTGATGATTCACTTCATGTGTGGGGGAAAGAGAATTATAGAGAGAGAAAAAATTTTCTTTCTCTCTCACATAGCATGCAGTGTAGTTGAGAAAGGCTTTTCTTTTTTTCTTTTTCACTCTCTCTTTCCTTTTGGGGGTTGTTTGGTGAAGGAACCCATTTTCCTTTTCCCTCACCTGCGTTTCTCTCTCTCTCTCTACCGAAACACCCACTCCTTTTCTCCCCCGTTCTCGTTTCGTTCCACCAAAACCGACCCAATCCTCGCCCCTTGTAGCCCAATGCCTTCGTTCAGCAACAGAGTTGCCACTGCCCCATCCCATTTGGAGCTCCCGCCACCTATCGCAAAGACCCGACTCGCCTGATGCTTCCTCTCTCTTCCGCCGGTGAAAAATCCAGGCAAGTGGGGTGGTGATTAAGATTCTGGGTTTGTGTAATGGTTGTGCCTAGCTGTGTATGTGAAAATTAGGGTAGAGTTTGGGGGTTGAATGCGAAAATTTGGGAACTAAAGCTCTGTTCAAAGCTGGGATGTGGTTACTTTGGTTGATGAAGCCACGGTGGTGTGAGGCCGTGGATTTGCTACGTGGGCCATTCGGTTGATTGAGGGGGAAGGGAGTCCAACCTATTTTGGGTCGTTTCGCTGTGCGGGTCGGCGAGAACGTGACATTAAAGGGGGCCGCGAGCTCAGCTCGCCCCTCTATCTTCTTTATTTCCCATATGCATGATAAAGTGCGGTTTTTATCGCACTGTAGTTACCTTGGATGTTGTAGAAGAGTGCTGAGATACTACAAAAATGTTTGGTAGAAAAACTCATGATTTAGTTGAGCTAAGATGAAGGAAAAACGGTGCAATACTCTCTATTTTAGAGAATTAGAGATGGAAAGGTGTCGCCTTAAATTATGATGATGTAAATAAGGAAAAGAACAAGTTTACTTGAGAGAACATCCATTGGATTAGGTTTGACACTAGTTATAGCGAGGTTAATGAGAAAATGTGTTGGTAAAAGCATTTACCTTAAACCAGTAAGTTGTACTTTAGGAAACAGCAATATCTTAGGTGATTCCATGAATTTTCTGTAATTTTCTAGAAAGAATTAAACCTTAAGCAAGGTTAAGGTAATGAAACGATATTTTTTCTATAGATACTAAATCTGAAAGTTGCTGTAGAATTTTGAGGAGAAGACAACAAATTACTGCTCTTAATACACTGAGATTTAGACTTAGGTTTCTTCACAGAAAATGTTAATCTATGTCTCTCCTATAACATACTGAAATTTCTATAATATTTCGATAAGGATAGTAATACTTTTTATGTCTGTGATTGAAACTGCTCATTTCAGTCTATAGACTACTTTGATCCGAGAATGTGCAATAGTTGTTGTGTTGCCTTTAATGAGAGTTCCTATATACCTTGAAGTATTTTAATGATGTGTGTTTAGACCTAGTTGTGGTTGTTCACATACTGAGGTTGTTGGTGCTGCAATAAGGGAATTGTGAATGTGTGAAGTTGGCTAAGAGCCAATGTGAGACCCGAGTGTCGGGATGCCTGGAGAGAGGTGATAAAGAGTAGCGATATTCTCTTCAGATGTCTGAGAAGGGCTAAATAGCTTATCAGGGGATCTCGTGATGCTAGGTTGGATGCGAGGGGGTTCAAGGTGGAGTGTCGTCTCCTCTTGGGTGATTGTTGCAGCTAGATTTATATGGATTCAGCAAATTGATGATTCTGTTTATCTATTTGTCTTATTTTTGGCCAAATCTAAGTTAAGACTAACCGCCCACTTGTTAAGTTTTTTTTTTTAAAAAAAAAACTCACACTTGCTTATTATGTTATTTCTTCAGAGTAAGAAGTGGTAGAGGAGTGCTAGACGTGTGGGAGAACTTTTATTTTTGATTGTCTGACAACATGTACATTCTCAACAAGAGGTGGGATGTTTAGTGTTTGTGGTTCATAGTGTTTTTTTTTTTTTTGTAGAAATCCCCCTCTTAATCTCATCTCCCCACGTGTAAAGAAACCAAGTTTTATGATAAATAGAGCTGAATAGCTCAGTTTCTTATTATTTAGCTTGACTGAAATTTATTTTACAACTCTTAAAATACAAGCAAATCAAGTTAAATCAATGTATATGAGATCCAATGGTGTTACAAAATCCGTAATTCACTAAACAATAGATTGGATAGGATATGAGGATATTCGACTTTAAATCTATAGTTCACCAAATAGTTGATGGAATATGAAGAAATCTATGAATTTATTATCATATCTTATCGAATCGTATCCCGTTTAGAAATCCGGACGACCAAACGTAACCTAAAGGTTTGTCCAAGCTCGCCCATCTTAAAGTTTTACATACGAATCTTTAGGGGGGATCAAGCATGGCTTGGGCCCAATTAGGGCGAATCGAGTTTCTCACTAAATGCATTTACCCAGGCCCATCCAAAAGGTGTTAAAGTCCTCAAGGCTCAAATTGGGCTTGGGCTTGAATGGGCTTGCAAGCCACCAAACTTATAACTAGATCTACTTGCGGAGATCCCATAAGAAACAGAGCAAAGTTTGTATGCGGAAAACTACGCATTGGAAATTTAGTAAGGCATGGGACAGGACAATATGATAGATGGCTTTATTCGATATGATTTCTAGATGTAAGTAACATACTCAACTATAAATTATTACAAAGTATTACTCATAATAATAAACTAATTTACTAAATTCAAATTAAAGTAAAAGGAAAGCATTTATCATTAAAGCATTATACAAATATTTTAAAATAACTTAACATGGACAAGTAAATAAAAGTCATGAAATTCTTAAACTTGTAACAATAAAACATAAAATGAAAGTTCATTATTCTGTTAATACTTGCATAATTGTTTTTATCATAATTGATTTAAGGGTAAGAACTCTCAAGCTTCTTCCCTTGGGATAGATCTACCTCATGACTATTGAGGGGTGTTAAAACTAGGAATATTCCGTCAGAATTTCCTGGTTAGTCCTTGAAGTCGTTTTTTTCTCAATTTGTCCTTCATAAGAAAAAAGAAATTCTACAATTGTCCCAACTTTCTTAAATCTTTTCAATCTAGTCCCTAAGGAGATTCCTTACATTGACTGCATAATTTTTTTTTCAAATGGGAGGAATACAATCAGGGTCTTCTGAAAGGAGCACTATGATCTCATTCTCACATCAAGTATAACATAAGAGGATACGTCGATGCTTGCTTGGGTTTTGAACGTGGTCACTTCACCTCCAACTTTTGCCTAAATATATGCTTGTATAAACAATCATATTTAGGAAAATCTTTTTCAAATGGTTGATTTTCCATTTTTGAACAGACAAACGGAGTACATGTCTTATAGAGGTACAATGGCAAAGAGGTTCGAATATAAATTCTATTGTACGATGCCTATATCAAGGTACTTTCATGGAATTCTAAATCCAATGAAACTATTTAACACTGTATTGAACGCCCATAATAACCAAACTCCCAACAGGAATCTTGAATCTCAAACTCGGTTGATTTACATCGTATGAAAATGGATTAAAACTAGTGCAACATAGGAATCCACAACGCCAAGGCATTAACAGATCTAATATGCTGACCTAACTTGTCACCTCAAGATTCACAAATATAGACATGACCTGTTTAAAATCAAAACACGAGGGGGAAGTAATCCCTTGCGAATCTCTGAATTTGAACATGCATGGCCTGCTTCTAACTAGACCGAGGAGATGGAATTAGTGGAGCTTTACACCGCGACTTTCGACATCTCCAAGCGCTGTATCAGGTATTGTGCTTTTCTTCCAGGGCCATGGAACTTTTGCAATGAGCAATTGCAGCTTGAATCGCCGCCTGCAACTCTTCCATGGTGCTACGATCAGTTTCCGTCTTCGCAACCAGGCGAAGACCATAATTTTCTGGGGAGCCCATCATCGATACCGGGACGGAGAAACTTGCTTGCTTATTTGTAAAGCTCGAGCTCCCTGAAAACGTCTTGGGCTCCGGATCGAACCCAATATCTTCTTTGCTTTCTCCCAAGAATGGCGAATCAGTCATCCTGGAATACCTCTTCCAAGCCTTTCTGAGATGATCAAGCTTCAACCATCTCTTTATCTTCTCCTTGCTATCTCTATCTTCTCCAGATTTATGTTCTTTTGTCGACCTCGAAGATTCGAATAAAAAGAAGGGAAAGAATTTCTTCCTCCTCTGCATCACGCCTTTAACCTTGGTCCACTGAGTTTTCTCTCCGTTGACCGTGCCCTCGCTGCTGCCGCTGGAAGCATTACTACCTCCGATGATGCTCCGATCATCCAGCTCCGTAAGGGGGTAAAACGAATGGCGGAAAGGGCTCGCAGGACATGGCGGCGAGGTAAGTGGAGAGAGGAGATGAAGAGGAAGCAAGTGGCCGTGGAAGAAAATGTCATCTGCAGGCGATAAGTCGACTGCCGCCGAGGCTTCACTGGGGACCATGGTCGAGGGAGGGTTTCGAGAGATCGCAAAGGAGAACTCAGGAGATGATGACGGCGAGGAAGGCGATGACAACGACGAGAACATAGCAGCGGAGGTTGACGAGTGTTGTTGTGATAGTGGTCTCCCTTTTCTTGCTTTCAGGTATTGCTGTTCATAGGTTTCCATAACTTCAACACACTCTACTAGAGATTCTTGCGGGGGGGTCTCTATGGATATATTAGGAAGGAGAAGAGCATAAGACGGAACTAAATAATTGACTCGTCCTCTAGCCAAGCAACTAAGAGAGAAAGAAACCCTTTTGAACACAATCATAGAACGAATTACTTTAATACAAAAAAGAGCAAGAACGCAACACGTAACGAGCTTTATTATCGTACCATTCTTATGGTGGAAGGTATGTCAGTAGCAGGCACTTTAAGATTGGAAGGACGTTGTTCAAAGTTGCACGATTTAGATGAAGGTGGGTCCCGAAACCGCAAAGCTGGATTGGTACTGATTTTCGGAAACTGAGATCGGCAAAAGATCCAAAATTGACTTGAAAAGGCGACGCGGGTAGTGCATCGTCGGGTATGTGTCTTTTCGCACGAGCCAATTTGCGAGAATGTCACGGCCACAAGGACAGGGACGTGGTGCAGGTGCAGCAGCACACGTTTCGAGAGGAATCTTTGAAAAAAACAACGCAAGCGAAGAACAGAGACGCACCCCTCCCTGTTGCTGCTTCTGTGAATTTCCCAATATGAGCATCGCAATCATGCCGATAAGAAAAGGCCGTTTTCGCGCACTGTGCGAGCCCCGTGTTTGTCAACGAGAGCCATAATGCGAGAGGGTCCATGGTCTACAGCAAAGGAATTTTTTCTAAAACTCAAAAATGGACCTTTTACTGAGCTGAAATCCTCCCACTTAGGCAAAAATCATCCGCGATTCGTCAAAAAGGTTCCATCCTTATCCTTGGAGAGGAGGGCCGGTCCCGAATCGTGACGACCTGCTTACAAAAGGGCAACATAAGCTGTGGCAGCCGCGTTCATACCCAGAAAGTCTACACATCAACAGGAAGGGAGAAACAGAGTATGCCGTGAAGGGTATGGAACAGGTCCGGGTCGCAGTCGATTCCTGTGAGAAAAAAACAAGAAACATTTGGATTTGCTTGGACTTTGAAGTGCACAAGAGACGGGGAAATCTTGGTGTTAGGTCAGATGGTGGACCCTGCCGTGCACGTGTATAATGGCACCGCATCGAAAGCACAGAGGAAACTTTTGTTCCCTAAGTCTGATAGGGTCAACGTTACTCAATCATGGAGGCATAGTGCCGTGGAAAGATGGTAAACTTGTGTATCCTTTTTCCAACTTCAGTGAGCCATTCAAGTCATTCTAGCTTTGAAACCTAATGGGAACAGAGGCTAAAGCAACCATAACAGGATTTCCCCCAAACACATCATATCAAACTTTTTTAGGTGGTGATCTTCTTTCGAAACGCCATTTGCAGGAGGGAACGCAAAAAGAAAGCCTACATAACATACAAGGAGGGTGATCTGATAGATTATAGTTGGTCGTGGGTGATAGATACTTCACATCTTTTTAGGAGATAAATCCCTCAATCAGAAGCAACAAAACAGTATTAATGATTTGAAGATATATTATAGCATGGTTTGTGGCAGTCGAAAGAGAGCCTGCTGCCAAGACTGCAGATTTAGTCGTTGATTGTCGATGTTTCGCGAGCTAGTTCAGGGGTTTATTAATCCCGTTTCACATCAGAAAGGGAAAAAGAGATTTTCCTGCCATGATCAATCTTTTGAAGTTTATATATTGCCAATAAATCCTAGTACAAACTGGCGAATAGCATATGTAAATGTTACTCGATATTGAGCCTTCCTGATTATTGTCAGTGGAAATGTCACTCACTCTCCGTTATCAGACACGCAGATGATACATATGCTACATGACGTACAGGATTACTAGTAGTGTTTGATAAATGCTCTAAACTATATTACATCAAGATAGGACAGTAAAACGGGGAAAATAACAGACGATGAAAGTGCTTTGATGGAATCGAGTTCATCAGATTTGATTGAACAACACATAAACAAATTTCATGAATTTAGATGCCCATAACCTCAAGCTATAGACTAACTGACCAAGCAACGGAAGCAGTATTAGTAGAATGGATGAGAGAGCTTCAACAGCCTGATTTCTATTCAATGAAAAAATGTCACTACCCAACAAAGTACATACAGATGCGCCTCTTGCTGGGAATCATCAATTCCCCATATCTATTCCACAAACTGACTTCCCTACTTTTCAAAAAGGAAGAACAAAGCAACAATCATTCAGGAAGCTGATTGGGTGTATGAACCCTCATCAAGCACCCTTTACGTTGATATTACAGTGGAAATTGGGTAAACTTGAATGTTAGCTCTACAATTGGAAGAAACGGTGTACAGCAGAATGAATTCAAAATCAAAAAGTTAATTACCTCTGGCATATCATTAGGACAGCCAAACTTATGACAGCCGTCCACATACCCTGCAAAGAGGCTGGTATCATTCGTCTCTCAGCTTTGAAGTCAGAAACTGGATATTCAAGAAACTATCAACGCTCTTGAATCTTCTGATTTGGTCCTTGGAACCTTACATTGAGCTCCCAATGAGCTCAAAAGTAATATTCAAAATGCACCAGGCGACCGCTCAAAATGATACTGAAGGAAGTTAGCTTGTCTCCCATTTAGCATATACTTTTGGACATCTGTCAGTCACTCACATAGTCAAAGGGGCTCACTAATCACTCCCGCTACTATGTCTGGATGACCCATCTGAAAGCAAGTTCAAACAAAACGTGATGAAAAGGGATTAATTAATGCTATCAAGCAATTTCTCAGAAAAGTAAAATTGGTGCTATAAGAGCAAAGGAGGCAGTACCTCCAAATGGTCTTCTCCCTTCCATGGCTTCTTTTTTCTCTTGGCAACTCAAGCAAAGAAAAGGTCCATCCCATGGTCTCAGTTTTCCTGGATTTGATGAACCGGCATGTATGGATATACCCTCTCCTGGCTTTAGCTCTACTTGACATACAGCACACATGAACAGCTTAAACATGTTGCATAGGGGGTATTTTGTATCTAGCCTGCATTTTACAAGCATTTCTCAGTCAAAGAAACATTGATACATCATGCAATCACAGTTAGGCATACAAGAGTGGTCCACCAAATTACTGTCAAAAAAGATCTATTGTTGTAATTGAAAGTGGAGGTTAAGATGTAGACCTTTCTGAGAGCATTGCGGATCCATCCTCATATAACTCCTCCACTACATCTGGCTCAATATATTCTTGATCAATCTGAGAAGATGATTCGGATGACTTTTTACGAAACATTGACTTGAATACTCCTTTTCCTGGCTTCTTCGGTGGTGGCAAAGGAGCCATTGGTTTATCTTGCGGTAATATATCAATAACAATGCATGTTGTATCATCTCGAAGTCCTTTTTCATGTAAAGCTTCCTGTAATAAAAGAGGCCGTGAGTTTACATCTAATATAAAGTACATCAAGCTACGTCACGTACCAGATACAATTTCACCACACAATATTTACCACAAACAAATTAAATGTCATCCTATTAAGTAGGGTTAACCATATGAATTCTTCCAATGCCATTGCACTTTGTGTCAAGACTTTTCATAGATCTAAGTGGTCCACATCTTTTCTTATAATCTCCTTCCTACATCTTCCCTCTTCCCATTTAACTGGAGTCTTCATCTCATACCCACATCTCCTCACTGGAGCATCTGAAGGCTTCCGTTTCAAACATATAAGCCTTGTCACATAACATTTACCATGGAAAAATTAAAAAAGTTGTGGCAACACTGTAACTAACACCAGATGTCAAGGTAGTATTTGCAATTGACCCTAGTTCCTAAAATTTGATAAAAAGTAGAGATCCCATTGAGGAATCAAAACAAAAAAGAAAAGGTAATATTGTACAATAGTTTTACTTGAGCAAAATAGTCACTGGCCTGGGATAAAAACAATCACAAGAATCAGATAAAACAAGAGTATCTTGTGTATCTGACATTAGCTTCCATAATAGAAAATAGAATTTGTTTATGTTCACGGAGAGGGTACAACAAGGAACTCTTCTGAGTACATATCGCAGTATGTATGGACTGCATTCACACTTACTTGTAATCATTTATCCAGACCATGCTGCCACTAAACCAGAAGTACATTACCGTGAACCAGTTTCAGACACTATATGTTAGTTACACCAGATCTTCTCATGTTTAAGTTACATCAATGCAAAGGTTTTGCATGCAGTGTGTAAACTTGTTGCAGATTCTGACCTCTGACTACCATTCGGCAGTATGGATAACTAAAAGTTACGTTTTCCTTGGAAATGTGGGTTCAGTAGAAACTGGAAGCATCAGCTGATAAACGTCATTTTAGTAGGCACATAGCACTTAGCATTGTTCAATAGGCACATAGCACTTATCAATCCTAACAAGAAAAAATAAAGAAATCTTTTGGTGTAAGTTGGACTGCAATCATACTTTGACAATCTGTGCAGCGGCAGCATCTGGCAGCATCCCACGACAACAATCAAGTGCTTGCTCTGCACTTAAAGCATCCCAAACACCATCGCTGGAAATAATTATCCTACCTCCGGCAGTAGAAAGCTGCAAACATCATTTAAACAGTAGGAAAATGAAAAACTATCACAGAAAATGCATGTCACAAACTTTATAATGGTCAATTAGAAGGCTAAGCATGCTTTATAGTACAGTAAACTGGAAGTAAAGGGGAAAGAGGACAGCTTGAAAATGAACACCCCAAGAAACAAGAAAAAGAGAATTATAAAGAAGAAAAGGTGATGCCAATGGGCAATAATGATGGCATCATGATTAATAGGCCATCAAATACAATAGTCTATCATGAGAACAACTCAGTGAAATACCTTTCCCTAAAAATGAGGTAATATTGTCTTTTGGGCCAAAAGAAAAACCAAAGAGATGAAAGTGTTCTCAAACCCATTGATTATAAGCATGATGAAATGGTGGCAAAGCCAACCAATCCACAGAGGACATTATATTCATAGACAGCCTAATAGTTAAATGTCATCAACAGTAGGGTTTGTTGGGGCCTTAAGTAGTGGTTTCACAAATCTATTACTTTTGGTCTTAGCTCATCTTTTGTTTTTTAATCAGACTCAAAAAAATTATAGAATGACTGTTTGCTTTATATAGATGAAACACGAGTTAGATCTCTTTCACATGGCTAAGTTAAATCCTCCAAGAAAGCATTCCTTTAACTCAAGTCTTCTATGAATGAGTCACCCACCTTCCCAGCAGATATGTCTGATGATCCAACAATGTGGAGTCAATTCAACCACATATGCATTGAAAACATGTTACTATTTATATAAGAAAGGAAATTTAGCAGTATCAACAATACCAGCACCAAATGAAGAATTCTTATGCAGAAAATCCTCAGAATTCTATAATAATAGCTAAAATTTGAGCACACAGCCAGAGTAGTAGAACATCTTAAACTGAACAGGTGAAAAAAAGAATTTTTTTTGGAAAAAAAAAAAAAAATGAACAAATGAACGTACAAACCTTCACTTGCTTTACATAAGGAACAGGAACAATATACTCGCCCACATCCATATCTCCTATGGATCGGGAAAGACACAATCCACCAGGCCAACATCTCAAAGGACCAATCTACAGAAGAAGTACAAGAGGTTAGTCAAATTAACAACAGAGAGTCCTCGAAAGTGATGCATGCTAGTATTCCGTAAGGAAAACCCAGATCTGCATAATTTTTCAATGTCACAATGTTGTATGCAACCCTTATATGAAAATTTTAATCTAAAAAACAAAAATCTCTATTCACGCCAATTTTGCTGTTTCAAGTTGCAGTTTCAATCAGTGGTATACATTCATATTAGTAAGACATACAAAGACACACTTGCATTCAGTTTACTGCTTCTCGTAATTGCACAATCACAATAAAGAATGGCAAAAAGACTGAAGGGATCTTACCTCGGCACCACCTCCAGTGTTAAGCCGACCCACTTCACCTCCACTTGCAGTAATGCGAATCCTCCTAAGATACCATCAACATTGAAATTAGATATAAGAAAAAAAAGGCAGGGGTCTAGCAAGGATAGATAAGTTATTCCAGCAGCATGAATGGCAGTTAAAAATTTGAAGTTCCATTTACACATACTCCTCTTCATTGCACTCGAGCCGATGGTCTTCTGACAAATGGTAGATAGTTCCTTCAGCAGATTCAAGTATACAACGAGAATCACCAACAGAGGCAACGGTTATAACCCACCCTTCAATTATTAAAAAGGTGACAGTAGTTCCTGAAGTTTGTGCTGCAATATAAGGACAAAAAGTAAAAAACCTATCTCATTGTATCTCTTGAACAAAAAACAAATATAAAACAGCACTGTGCATGTCCAAACAGTGATAACATGATCATATCCGCATCGTGAATATATCACCTCAGCAAAACCCTAGAATACCTACTGACCATGAGATGAAACTTTGTGACAGAAAAATTAGACTATAATTGCAAATCGGGCCTTAACTCTGCAAACTGTTGAACACTTAGATTTACTATTGGAAGAAACTCCTACCTTTCTCTTGGAAGTCTTTATCTGTCTTGACAAAGCCTGCCACAAGGGCTCTCGGCAGTGCAGTTACCCACTCATCTCTGTTAAGATCTGATGGCATTGCTGCTAAAACATTATTGAGGAGATTTTCCTTTGAATAGACAGCAGCTGCAGACCCATTATGTCCATCAAATAGCTGCAAAATGAGAAGCCGGAAGGATATAATCAGCAACTTGATGGTTGTTCATCTAGAACAGCTGTTGAACATTGGTTATTCACAGGTTTCAACAAATAAAAGAAGAATCCAGGCATCTATATGGAACCCGAATACCATTTCCAAAACAAAAGAATACGTAATAAAAATATATCAGCCAAGATGAAAAGTTTTAAAAGAAAAAGTAGTTCCGCGGCTTTCAGGTCTTATCTGCCTAAGAAAATAAAGTGTGTGGAAAAAGTGAAGCAATCATGGACTAGAGCATCACAGAAATTGGATTCCCCTCTGGAAGTTCAGTTCAGTTATCATTCATAGTGGTTACCTAGCAATGAACTCACATATGAAGCAAGCTAAAAGAGAAATTTCGACAACACCTGAATAGGGCTTATACCAAATTCAGTTGGCCGTCAAGCAGGACTGTGGGCGAGGACAAAGTTTCATCTTCCAATAGACACCCCTTTGGTCCTAATTGCTTATCTTCCTACATATTACTGCTTCTATTATCAGATTCATGCACATTTTAAAAGGATAATGACTAAGTCAGCAGATTTTTACCTATAAAAAGAAAAGAAACAATATAGTACCCTAGATCACCCGCACAGGCTTAATGAAAGAATCAATATGCAAACGCAAGCATCAGAATAATGTGCCGTCACAAATGCACATCAGATGATAAAGAAACACATACCGCAAAAACAGAATAAGTAGTGACCCCGTCTCCAACAATTCTTTGGCACTCGGTCTTGAGTAGCGTGTAGTCCTCCCCTTTCTTGCTCTGGCTAGCCTGTCCGTGTACAATCTCCGGTCTATCGATCTTTTCATTTGCCAATTCACGCTTGAGCAGCACTGAGAGCGGCACAGTCTGATGTTCACTCCTAGTGGACATTGTCTCGTTCCTCGTCCAAAGTCTCAAACATCCACCGGCTCCTCAATTTTCGCTATTCTCCTCCGTCCGAAACAGCTCCTACAAAACCAACAGCAGCACAAACCGATCAAACAGCTGGCGCGCGCAACTTCTCGCGGAACGAGCTGCGATCTATCGGATTGACGAAAGAACCTCGGCAATTCCGAGAATGCCGTTCCGAGATCTCAAACTACCAATGCCAACAGACCGCACACGGACCTCCCGATTCGACGACGATCGAAACGCAGGCGGCCCAAAGAAACCACAGCAATGACGATCAGCACAACGCCACATTAACCATTCCCGCGAGTAAACAACAAAGAGAAAACGAAAACGCCCCTCCCCGCGAACATCAAAATCGAAGTCAATGCACGCGAAGGAGAGGGATTAAGCCGGACGCCGCGGGACGCGAACGAGAGCGGCGACGGCGGCGGCGGCGGCGCCGAGCCGGGACGAGTACCGGCCAATGGCGGAGGACGGCGGCGAGGAAACCAAAGATAAAAAAAACCGCGTACGGAAGAAACGAAGAAGAACATAGAGAGAGAGAGGGAGGGAGGGAGGGAGAAACCGAGCATTTACGCGGCGGCGATTGAGCGCGGGGCGGCGAGGGAGGAGGCGGCGATCGCGAGGCGGGGTCGGTCGTCGCTGCGATCGAGAAACGCGGATCCCGGCGAGCTGCAAATATTCCGTCGTTTTTAGAGAGAGAGAGAGAGAGGGGGGGGGGGGCGGATTTGCATACGAAGCGCAATGGAAGCTGCTGTCCCCGGTGGTCGTTTTTGCACTCATTATGTCTTTCACGAGGCGGTCCCGATGACGTGGCCCCGGGGGCCCCGCCGGGGGGGGTGGGCGTTTTCCCCCGCGACGCTGTCGTTTTCAGCCCGCCGTTCCGCAAGCCGTTTTCTTTTTTTTTTTTTTTTTTTTGTCCCTTTCGGGAGCCAGAGCGGAGCTGAGCTGCTTTCCCGTTCCCTCGTGTGGGAGGAATGGGAGTTTTTTTGGGGGGGGGGAAGGGGGGAAATGTGTGCGTGATTGCGGCTTCACGGCAACTTTCGTGAGCCCGCAATATTTTTGGTTCCTTTTTTTTTTTTTTTTTTTTGGGAATTTTTTTTTTTTACTTGGTGTGGTGGGGTTGGGTGTGATGCCCTTTTTATGGGGAAGCGGGGGAAATGTCTGCACCGCGGAATAGGGATACTTTCGTGAGCCCGCAATATTTTTGGATTTCTAACATCCATAATAGAAAAGTTTCTTGAATAACAAATTTATTAAATTTTTTTATTTCAATATAAATAATGGGAATAATTGAGAAATTTTTTTTAATTCTTTTTTTAAACATTCAATCTATAAATTAAAATATATTTATTAAATTTTTATTTTTGATGCCCTATTTGATAAATTTTTATTAAAGAATGATGAAAGGGAAATATAATAATGAAAATAATTTTAAAAAGAGGAAAATGAAATCAATAATAAATAATAAATAAATTTTTTAGCATATTTTCACCATCTTCATTTATGAACATTTATGTTCATTTTTGTTGCCCGTACCTAAATTTGTGTAGTTAATTCCCATCATGAATATTAGTGTTTATTTGTTGAGCAAAAGAAAAATAAGGATGTCGATTTTGTATGTAGTCCGGATTAAAGTTTCTTTTTGAGATACATTGCATCGGGCAAGTGTTACTTATGGCAAGTGTTATTTACAAATATATTACACCCATTGTTGTTTAGCAACTGATGTATCCATTGGCAAAGGCTAAGACAATAACTAAGAAATCAAAAAAATTGCCTACCATAAAAGTCAATACTTATATGACCTTTATTATTATATATTCTCATTGATTAAAGAGATTAACCAAATAATGGTAACATATGCAAAAGATAATATTTAGGGTTGGTGATTCGTTCTTTTTAATGTGTTATATCACATTCATGTCAAATATCTAAATAAGATACGTTTTATTAATCGCGTCAAAATTTTGAGATTCCAAATTCTATATATATATGTTCGAGTCACATGGAATTACATTTTTAAGAAACAAAAATTTTGAATAAAATTTAAAAAGTGCTAAGGTAGACATCCAATTAGGATAAGTAATGCAATGGCGAGGATCGGCATTATTTTGTGCTGCCAATTTTTTTTTTTAAAAAAGAAGATAATATAGCACAATATTTTGTACAACAACAAAAGATCTAATAAATTGATGATATAGTGATATTAATATAGAAATGACATAAGATATAAAAATATTTTATTTTTCAATAAAATTTTACTTAAATTTATCATTAAATTTAGTTTTAAAAAATTTATAAAATAAAGTAGTCTAATGATATTAACAATTAGAGCACTGTCGAAATTAATAACTATAACGAATACACAAGGTGGGGCAAGTGAGACGGAGTCCCTGTCCTCAGTCTGTGACCTGTGGCAGTTGGATAGGCCCTTGTTGATCATCAACCAGGGGCCACAGTGCCATTCTTTCTTTCAAAACACAACATCACATTTAGACAATTATCGTGTGAACATATTCCATCAATGCATACAAAGCACGTCGTGAACAAGTTAGAAAAGGTCAATCTAAACAAAATCACATTTGGTGTTCATTGATAAGTAGGTCAATTTATCCAATATTCATGGAGATAAAATTATCAAATTCAATTATAACATGATTAATTATGCTGCTATAAATATTGGAGGTTCCCCGTAGGAGAAGATGGGAAGTTTAATTTTCTACCTTTTCAAGGGATTGGGGTTGATGGTATATAGTTTCAAGTATGAGATTCGATTTTCATATTCTATAAAGAAGCGGAGTAAAAATTTGAGGGTAAGTTGAAAGTTGGAGTAAAATGGGCAAATTTTTTTTTTTTTATATTTCTTTTACCATGTATATATTTAAATATAAATATAAACATATGTATGTACAATTGTACATGGGGCATATAAGAAGAAGATGAAGCGTATGATTACACCATGATTCCCCAATAACCTAATCATGACGTTGCAAGTTAATGCACTCAATGCGAGCCTGTCATGTGCCCACCCAAAAAAAAAAAAAAAAAAAAAGAGAGAGAGAGAGAGAGAGAGAGAGAGAGAGAGAAGCGGGGAGGAGTCAATCAAGCAAAGTGGGTCACAATACGGAGTGGACCCCACCACGCCACATCTCGAGAAGGCCGACTCCCAATCAGCCAATCAAGGAATAGCTGTGATTGGGCTGTTTAGCTTTAGTGGACATATAGAAAATAATAAAAAAATTTGCTTTTTTATTATTATATAAATAATATATTCCTTTTTTAAATCACAGGCTGGCGCCGGTTAATCGAAGAAAGGCCAAGTGCGTTGTGCACGATGACAAAGCGAGCTCAGTCAATCACGACCCTCCCCCCTCCTTGTATAAACCGAATTGGACAAGCAATTCTTAAATCATGGTAATAATATTAAATATTAATAACAATGACAATGATAATAATAAAATTGCGGTTCTCGAAAACCATTTTGTTTTCTTGTTGTATTGTGTTAACAAAGACATCATATCAATAACAATTTTTTTTTTCTTGTATGAATAAGTGACAACTGAAATACCTTGTGAGTATTTCCAAAATGAGATTGGATTGAGTTTCAACACCAAAAATAGCGTGTCACATTGACTAAGCTACAAGATTGTTTTCATGTGTTGTGACCGATGACCTAAGTTTCATGATTATATTTATTGTGATGGTTAGAACTTAGTTGTTACATTTTAGGCAATGTTATTTCCATTTCATAGTTGAAAGCGTGGGAGGGGTGATCAACACTAGCAATTCCCTCTTGAATGTTAGCATAAGGGTCCCACTCTCACTACAATCGATTTAAGCCATGGCTACCTTATACTATTGATAACTCGAAAGTTCGAGATCCTAGTTGTCAAGAAGTTTCTTCATATAAGGTGGGATTGAACTATACAATGTAACATGGCCACTCGACAGTTGAATCGCGGCATTAAATGAAGTCCTGATTTCGTGGGCGACAAATAACCTCTTCGTCATTGACCGGCATGGTGGTTGTACTAGTCCGTTTGAATGTTCAATGGCTTATTGTCGCATCTGATTGGTGATTTGACGAGAGGATTTTTCCGCGGGAGTGTACATCAAGATCACACCTCATGCCAATTGACTATGTGAATCGTACTTATTATTACTATTTTTTTTTTCAATGACATTGCTCGTGAAAAGAAGTGATTTTTATCGATCAAAGTCAATGGCAGGATTTAATTCTAGTAACAGGCAAAAAATCTCCATCCAAACTCATTGGCCTCACCCCCATGTCACACTCTCTAGAGCTGTCGAGAATACATGTCGCTCTTCAAAAGTTGGAGCAACCTAGAGCGATTTGTGTACAATTTCGTATCTTCTCTTCACTCTTAATGGACTTGATAAAAAAATTGTCATATTTTCTTTGACGTTCCAGCGAGCTAGCATTACTTAATCAGAATCAGTTTCTTGCACGTCAGACCAATGTCCCTTTCAATCTAAAAGCAAGATTCACGGTATAGTTTTCTTTCGCAGGCGTCGGCTTACACGTGTTTGAAGGACACGACATCCTCGGCAGGCCTCCGGCAAATGTTTTTATATCGTCGACAAGCAGTGCCGAGCTGGCGTGAATTTGGGTACGCGTGGAAATAGATAAACTCGGGGATAAGATGGTCCCAACCTCGCGCTCGACTTGCCCGTTCAAGCAAGTCCGTCATGGTCTCTCCAAAGAGAGCGAGGTTGGAACAGGGATTGAACTCGGAGATCTCATGAAACGCGAAGTGCGAATTCTCAATCAAGAGTTTGCATGGTTTCATGATGGAATAAAAAATCTGAGAAACGGATCGGTGGGAATAGATACAATTCTTGGTTCTACAATATGAAGGCTAGATTCCATATTTCAAAAATTGGGGAATCTGTTACAATGATTAGGTTTTAGATTTCAAAGGAAATCGAGAATCTGTAACTAGTCTTTGTGTTTTTGTTGTTTTATGTTTTTGCTTGATATCGCGGTATTCCATAATGTTCAATGATGATCATATAATCTGAAACCACTAGTCTAAACTCTTATTTTCCGGTGATAACTATGATTGAGACTTAAATCGTGATCAATAGCAATAACAAACGATAATCATTAGAGATGATGATTCACCATTATTGTTCAAGTAAGAGCATGGATGGAATTTGGTAAATTCTAAAATCAATTTTGGAACTTGTGACGGAATAAGTTTTAGGTTCTTAAGTATGTGTAGTAAGTTTCGAGTCCCAAAAATTAGAAAACATGTTTCGTAAGTAAATTTCATATTCTAGGAGGGACCCGGACGAAACCTGCCAAATTTGGAACCCTTGACTCCTAATTCATCCCATCTTTTCAGGAGACGAAAGAATAGGGTTTTTACATAGGTGGAAAAAGAACAATAGAAATGTCGGATGATGAGGCGGCTTTCGACATCGCACGTCGGAGGGCCGGGCCCCACATGACCCGGTCCTCCTCTTGACTTAACTAATCCCCCTTGACCCCCCGCTCCGTTCCTCGTGTAAACCCACCCCCCGAAATCACCGGCGCCAATCAGACCAGGGCAAAGGACCGTACCCCACGCCGAATCGCATTCCCTGGCCCACGACCATCCCCCCGCGCGTGCGCACCACGAAGGAAGAAGGCGCCGTGGCGGCGTGGATATTATCAGACAGGTGGCTTTCCGCGATACCGGTTCAGACCTTAAGCGAGACGGACGAAGTAATCCATTGAGGTCAGGTCATGCTTAGAGCTGCGAGACGGAATCATGGGATATTAGGTGCGAGCGGATTCTTTATCTTCTTATTTCTCGAAAGATGTAGGGGAAATCGTGTATGAATTTAACAAATTATAAAATATGAATTGTGCGAATACCAAAAAGGGAATGTTGATATCTATAATTGAAGGTTTTTTTGTTGTTGTTGTGACAATTGAATGACATTCTAGGCATATTGGATTAAGTTTGCATTCTCAGCCCAATCAAATACAGGTTGTCCATGCTTCGCGACTAAAGGATTCACGAAGAATTACTTCTCAATGGAAAATTCAACCCCAAACAGTTATATTGAGTAGGAATTAAACTTGAGATCTCATGCTTTTTAGATTTTCTACTTCCTACAATATAATAAAAAAATCAAACAAATGACATGCCCCATGTTTGTTTCTACTTTATGCATGCACATAATATTTGATTAATAATTTGTAAAACATTGGACATTTTGTTTGTGTCTGGACACGTCTTAAATGAGTTTTGACATACTAGACTTAGTCCACCTCCTTGATCCAGTCCAATCAGACAAAGGGTCATTCACGTTGCGACAAGGGATTTGTAAGGAACTACTCATTTTTTAGTGTCAAGTGTGACTCCACCAAATAATTGCTACTTCTCACTATGAAACAAGCAATCGAAGGGACCACACGTTGGCATGTCTGTTTACATGAATTTTGTGTGATATTGACATGGTGTTATTATAATTTTTCTTGCCATTAACATACTATTACTAAATTATGTGACTAAAGTGTTTATGACACAATTTAAAATTAAAAATAAACTTTCAGACTTACAACACAAGATATATGTTGTATTTGGAGTACATTAAAAGTCGTAAAAATTATCTTAAAAATGTAATTAAAATCCTAAATTTTGAAAAAAAAAGGTGTAATCAAGTGTTAAAAATTTGTAAAAAATATGCGATTGAGTTCGAAAATTTTCAAAAAGTACAATCAACAAAATTGGTTTATAGTTTTGATAAGTTTTATAATTTGATTGAACATTTTAAAAGTTTTAAGATTTAATTATATTTTTTAAAAATTATGATTTAATTATATTTTCGCAATAAATTTTTAATTTTGGATGTACCAGTCCAATTATATTTGTATAAATCGTGTCTCACGGGGCGCGTGAGAGTGGATATTCTTTCTGGAGGCGATTATAAGACGAAGTCCACGCTGGGATCCCGCGTGGACCCCACCCGGGAGCGCCAGGTAAGACAAGACCAAATCCTCGCCCCATGCCAAGGATGTCTCGGTTCATCTCCTGTTCTTTTGCTCCACTCCTTCGCCTTTCCCCATTTCACATTTCCAGTTTTCGGGTGACGTGAGGGACATTGCACAGACGTTGCTGTCTCGTTCGTCGCATTCGGATCGAGCCGCCCGATCATTAGCGTGCCGGTCGGCCCGACACGCACGTCGAGCTCGACATCCAGAGCATACTCGACGGTCTAATTTGCCGTATCATCGATGGGTCTAGGATGGTTTTTTCTTTAGTATCGATCTCGGTACAGTTTGACACGACCCGTCTCTCTAGCATCGGCCTTCTTCGATTTTTTCCTAGTGCATTTTTTAAATGGGCGTTAGTTTAAAGCACGCGAAGATTGGAGGTGAGCGAGCACGCACGTTCTTAGTCCTTAGCTGGAAAAGCCGGAGCTTTGCGATATGACAAGCTAAGTGGAGCTTTCAAAACAGCCTGTGTTCCTCCCCAACCCCACAAACTCACCGCATTCTCAGGCACGAGCAAGCAAGAACACGCAGCGGTCAAACCCCAGGTTTGTCCGTTGCGTGTTCAGACTCGAGAAATATAGACAAAAGGGTTTTCCCAGGTATGAATCTAGTAAAGGCATTACAGTTCTGGGGAGATCTAGAATGTCGGACAAACTGGCATCGAGATACGGCGCCTGTGAATCTGACTAGTTCCTTGAGGTAGCAACTTTAGATGGAGGCGATTTTGAAGCTGACTATTGCAATGAACGTAAAAATCAATCACTGAAAAACAAAGGAAGATGCGGAATTGCTGCTGCATTGAGTGGTTCAACTGTTCCTGGGAATTGCAATTGAATTTTCTTGGACAGTGTCTCTTGCTGAACTGTAGAACTATAGACTAGACACAACTGCCAAGCAGAGCAAAAGCATGATCATTTACAAGCCAAAAACAGACCTACAGCTTCACGATTCCGCCAAGCAGAGCACTAGCTAATTTAATCGATTGGTATCTATCTCTAGATCAAGTTACATTTCGCCTCCTGTGACCGAATCGGGACCAACCCAATGGCAAAATCTCATAGCCCAGGATGACCTTTCTATGCATCGTGCAACCTGCATCAGAGAAACACATATTGACAGTGAGAGAATGTTTCCTTCTTCTTCTTCTTCTTCTTTTTTTTGGTAAAAATGAAACTTTTGTAGGCAGGTCAAAAGTTTGATTAAGTGTAGGAAATTGATTTCAGTGTTGAAGTCCGGCTAACATTAAGAACATTGCCCAGAAGAAAGCCATTCAAATGCAACAAGTTCAGTCTAGGAACAAGATTTCAGACTTAAAAAAGAACATTAATTGAAGTTCTAAGCAGCTGTGGCTAAACTCCGTTGTAACACATAGAGCCCATATTCACAACTACATTTTCATTTTTTGTTTTGGGGGGTTGGGGGGGGGGGGTGGGGTGGGGTGGGGGGGTTGGGTTTTACTAGATTTCCAGCAAAGGTGGGAACAATCTAGTATCATGGGGCCCTGTCTCAGGTAAAATCTTTAGTTGGTAATCATGGACCAAAAATAATCAGATTGTCTTTATGATCTAAACAAGTAAAAGCATTAGAAAAAGCTCACAAGTTGAGTAAGTTCAGACACAAGAACCATCCATCATTACCATCACTATCCCAGATACCAAACATAGTTTATGGAGGAACTTCAATGAAATAAATTCTCATGCTTGAAGGAACTCAGCATTTGATGTTTAAAACACTTAGGAGGCTTTATGGAGGAACTTCAATGAAATTTGAAATGAACTCTCGTGTTTGAAACAACTCGGCACTTTGAGGTTCAAAACACTGTAGAAGGCTTTGCTTTTGCTTTAGAAACTGCTTCTGCTTGTCTGAAAGGAGATTTTTTTTCTTTGCAAAAGAAAGTGAACACACATGAGTGAAGTCTAGTTTGGAGATGCTAAAACATAATCAAAAGAAGAGCTGTCTATTTGTGACTGACGACTGGAGATAGAACATTCAACTTCAGAGAAACATCCAAAGAATGACTACAAGCACAATACTAATTTACTCTATAGGCAAGTAGTAAACTCGCTACTTACCATTATATGTCCAAAATGTGACTGCAGAGCGAACATGTTACTAATCTACTTAGGGCTCCTCACTCTTGTCAGAGCCATTCACTCGTATGATGTAAACCTGAAAATGAGAATGTAGATGGCCCTTCAATTACATGGCAGCCAAATGACATATTACCATTCAAGGGGAAGTAAAACATCCCAGGCAATGAAATACATGCTATTCACGGTTAACTTTGTGTTTATAACAGGATATGGTGATGGCTGTTTGTACTATGGAATGCCAAAGACACATCTCCCCTTAAATCTACATCCATGGTCTTCTTAAGTCCTTATGAATTCTACAATCTATTAAAGACACCTGGACAATCCATTCTATAATCTATCAATTTCTTAGCAAAACTTGGAGTATACTTAGATATACATACAAAGGTAAGCTTTATTATAGTGCCTTCTTAATGAATCAATTTACTAGCTTGACTATGACAAAATGGTTAGGAAGCAAGAAAATGAATTTTGAGTCATATGCAGTCTCATCATCACTACCTTCATCGTGGTGGGTTTAATTAACTGGAAAACTACAGCATCTCCATCAGTTAGCTCATGAGCTACAGAGAACCCTTTCCATCCTCCGCTGAGTCCTGTCTTCCGCGCCAAATATATGGTAGGAAATTCTTCACCATCTTCGTCGACCAACGTGATGACCCCATCATTCTTAGGAAGGCTTAACTTGCAAAATTGGACAGAAAGGCCCTGCAAATAAAATGACTTGAGAAAAGAGAAAACCAAATTGCTGGTTAATGTCGCAAAATTCCCCCTCAATTCCGGGACGCGACATGTAACAGATTCTGCAGTTCGGGACAAAATCGAGCAAAGGGAATCCAAGTCAAACAACATCAAAGTGGCAAACGAATTAAACTTTGTTACCAGCCAAAAACCACCAGAGACATGAGATGGGAGCATGGATTTGACTAAGGTGGGATACTGAGGTTCCAGAGTGGACTGCAGTTGCTCTGCCTTCTCTAGTGCACATTCCCTGGCCTCAGCAGAGGCATACACCAGGTTGAGCGGATCCCTCCTCTTAAAAATCCTATCGATTTTCATAAACAATTTGGTAATTTCAATAGCGAAATATGCGGACTTTTTACTATCTTGGAAATCATTTCACAAAAGTATAAGCATAAAAATGAAGGAAATGACAAAATACCTTCTGGGCACTGCCACCCGATCAATCACCACCTGAACCCAAGAACAAAGTTCGAAACTTTATGATCAGAACCGGCTAAAAACCGCACCAAGCCATCCTTACTAAGCCCGATACGATCGAGTGACTTTCTTCCATGAAAAAAAATGCAAAACTAAGAAAAGGGTCGAGCCTGGACAAGCATCTGATTCGAATTCATTCTTTTTCTTTGCAATGTCCCGAAACCTGATGAAGAAACAAGAGTTCCGCAAAAGAAGAAGGGTCTAGTGGAGTGACCTCTCTGTAAACGGGAGCGGGCATGTTGGCGACACGACTGGACCTTCACCACCACCACCCGCTTCTCTACCGTGCGTGGCTTCGACTGCTTCATCTGACAAAATGTGACACGAAACAGAACATCAGTAGCAGGAGAGAGAGAGAGAGAGAGAGAGAGAGAGAGAGAGAGAGGGGACGAGGAGTTTACAGGGGTGGAGTTGGGAGAGGAGGAGGAGCTCCGGAGGGACTGAGAGAGCTGAGGGAGATTGAGAGCCTCCATCCGCTTCTTGTTCTCCTCCACCCTCTTGCGGCGGCACTCCTCGTAGGATTCCTTCGGCTTGGCAGCCACCATTCTTCCTTCCTTTTTTCTCGGTTCAGCGAGAGATGATTCTGAGGATGCGAAACCAAGAAGAAGCAGAAGGAGAAAGAAGAGAAGGGAAAGGATTTCGATGTGATGAGAGTGGAGTGCAGAAATCGAGAGTCGAGCCAGTCGACCGTTGGGTGGGCACTCAATCCTTCCTGCCCTTCGGTCAGGACTAAATTAAAATCCAACGTTGTCGGAATAACTTCTCTCTGTTCCCCCTTCTTTTTTTGGGTTGCATTTAGTCCTCATTAAATTAAGAAAAAAAAATTGACAATAACAATCTCTAAATTTGAACTATTCTCAAATATTTACACCTGGACCCTCAACTTTCAATTTGTTTTATCTGATTTTTCATATATCTTTACATGTTTAATGTCATCCTTTGATTTTATTCACAGATTTTCATAATCACACTATCCCCATCTAAAAATACCTTTTTAATTTCAATCATTTATCTAAATCAATGCAAGGTAAAAGCCATCAAAAAACACAAATTTTGCCCAGTGCGACACATTTAACTTCAAACTTTTTTTTTTTTGACACAAAAATCCAAACTTATATCCATATTATACATTTACCTTAAATTTATACAATGTAATATATTTACCCTAAACTTATTTTAGGTGACACCAAAAACCTCAAAATTTTTCGTTGACAACAAAAAATCCCATATTTTTACCTATGTGACACATTTAGTCATATTAGATTCTTTGTATAAATGTATTATACATGTAAAATTTTATGATTTTTGATATCACAAAAATAAATTTGGGGTAAAATGTATCACAATGAGCAAAGTTTGGGTTTTTTGATATGACAAAAAATAGTTTTGAGTAAATTTGTCACTCTAAGTAAAGTTTGTGATTTTTTGTGACTTTTTCCCATCAACAAAAACATGCAATCCTTTTATTGCCTTCTTACCTCTTTTATCTTTATAAATATTACAATATTTCTATTTAAGTATATTGTAGCTTATGGTCTCTATAGTAGTAAATATAGAATCCGATTTAGAGTAGTACCATATAACTCCTAAATAAGGATTTTCTTTTATTGTAATGAAAGTCAAAAAATAAATATGAAATTATTGTAATATCTATAAAGACCAAAAAGGTGAAAAAGTTATAAAAAGATACCACACTTTTTCGTAAGCAATGCTATTTCCATCTCATATATGATTAAATCCACCCAATCTTCACCAAAAAGACATTATTACTTTCTACATTTAATAGCAATCTAAATTGGTAGTCCCAAATTTATTTGCTTTCCTTATCCATGTAGATCATTGGTGAAGAATTTTATATGTTTAGTATGGTTTTTGTAGATTTTCCATATATATTAAAGGCGTGATGTCTTTTTTTTTTTTATTGTAAAATATTATTTTCATAAAAATTTATTTTGTTGAAAACTGAAATTTCAAAAAAAAAAAATAATTCTTTTCTATGTCATTGATTAAATTTATGGATAAATTGTTAAGTAGATGAAATTTAATTAAATCAAAACATTGCATAAAGTAAGATTTTTTTTTTTGAAAATGCAAATGAAATTTCATTATTTTGGATTGACATTTTTGTCATCTATAACTATTTACAAAGAAAATATCTCGTTGTGCAATATGTTTAAGGAAAAACTATAAAATTTTTGATATAAAAATAAAGCCAACATAGTAAGGAAAATCTATAAATTTTTTAGTATAGTAAATTTGATCTAAATTTTAGATGAAGAAAATGAGCTTTTGATAAAAGAGGGACAAAAAATAGAGAGGTTGCTATTAGATCAATGATAAAGAAGAGACTTTCTGTTTTATACCATATGAAAGAATGTCTTTTTTCCTTATTATTAATATAATTTTACATGGAGCATGAAAAGCATTATAGAAATATATGAGAATTCACTTCTCTTAAATACGCTAATTTTTTGTAAAAAATGCTTAATTATGATAACTAAAAAAAATTTAAATAAATAGAAAAAAGAAAGTAGGGCCATTTCCTAAAACTATAATTGAAAGGTTGACGACAGTTTTGTTTTTCAGTTTAAATGAGAGAGGATATAGTCATTAAGCGGGCACAAATAGCACCTCCCTTCTTTATTTGTTGATTTAGGAAATGGATTTAACATTTATGAGTAATTCAAGGGCTATATTAAACAAATTAAAACTTCAAAAATGGCATTGTACATTGAGCCAAAATTAAAGATTATTAGTGCCTATTTGTTTGTGTTCTTTTTTTGTTCCCCAAAACACAATTTCTGTGTTCTGAGGAATAAAAAAAGAACAGAAACACGTTTGTTTATACTTTTGTTCCCAAGAATAAATTTGAAATAGAAACAAGAAATAAGAAAAACTTGTTTCTTGTTCTTGAGAACACTTCCGAGAAACAATTTTTCTCTCTTATTTTTTCCTTCTCATTCTTTTCTTCTTCTTTTTTCTTTGGTCGGTTGCCGGCCTTGGCCATGGCCGGCGATCGGCCGTTGAGGGCTAGTGACCTTGCCAGAGCGTTGTTGGCCCCCATTGAGGCTCAACCTAGCATTGGTTGGGTAAGCTCGAGCTGGCCTAGATTTAGCGAGGTCGAGCTCGCCCAGCCACCAATGAGGCTTGGCCTCGCCGAGGGTCGGCGAGCCTCGTTATGGCTAGGCAAGGCCGCTGGCCCTTGTCGACTGGTCGCCAGCCATGGTTGAGGCGGCGATCGGCCAAAAAGGAAGAAAAAGAAAAAAGAAAAAAGGAAAAATAAAATAAAAATATTTTTAAAAAAATTATACAAGTTTACCAAACGTGTTTCTATTATTTTTTTATTCCAAGAACATAAATTTTGTGTAGTTACCAAACGCGTTCTTCGATTCAAAAATTATTCCCCGGAACAGAAATAGTGAAAAAATTTTTGAACGAAACATTATTAAACGCACCTTAAATGGCTGTTTGTTTTTTTTTTTGTTTTACATTCCTTGGAACACTTTTTTTGTTATTTTGTTTCGGAAAACAAAAAAAGAATAGAAACGCGTTTATTTACACTTTTGTTCATGTGAACAAAAAATCTATTTTTTTGTTTTTGGGAACAAATTTGGAACAGAAACAGAAAACAAGAACTCGGGAACACTTCCGATAAACAAATTTTCTCTCTCCTATTTTTTCCTTCTCTTTCATTTCTTGTTCTTTTTGTTTAGCTGGTCGCCGGCCTTGGCCATGGCCGGTGATCAGTTGTCGAGGGCCGACGACCTTGCTGGAGCGTTGCCAGCCCCCGGCAAGCCTCACAGTGGCTGGGCAAGGCCGCTGGCCCTCATCGGCCGGTCACTAGCCATGGCCGAGGCCGGGGACCGACCAAAAGGAAGAAAAAATAAAAAAAATAAAAAAAGGGAAAAAAAGAAAAAGAAAATAAAAATATTAAAAAATTAAAATAAATAAAAAAATTATA
The DNA here is from genome assembly GCA_016097545.1 of Eucalyptus victrix. Taxonomy (NCBI): domain Eukaryota; kingdom Viridiplantae; phylum Streptophyta; class Magnoliopsida; order Myrtales; family Myrtaceae; genus Eucalyptus; species Eucalyptus victrix. The sequence goes on along the minus strand of CM027840.1, from coordinate 25,525,238 downwards.
CAAGTTTACCAAACGTGTTTTTATTCTTTTTCTATTCCATGAACAGAAATTTTGTGTAGTTATCAAACGCATTCTTCTGTTCAAAAATTATTCCCCGGAATAGAAATAGTTTTTTCTATTTCTGTTCCCTAGAACAATTTTTGAACAGAAACGTTACTAAACACAGCCTAAATTGATCGGTTAGGCATATGAGAAAAATCAATAGCGAAATACAAATATAATGATCAAGACTTATCTCAGTTATTCATAAGCAAAAAACGAATAGCGAAAACGAAATTTAAAAGATGGGCTTTACATGGAAAATAAATATTAAAGCAACAAATGCAAACCTGACAAGTTGTCAACATATTGTAACCCTCTTTATTTAGATAATAAATGTGTATAAAACTTTGTGCCGTTGTCCGCAATATCTCTGGCTAATTGTAGTATTTCGAAAGAATTTTGTCAAAAAGCGCCCCGAGACATTTGTTAACACCAAATAATAATATGTTGTAAGAGCCATTGAATTTTTTTTTTTTTTTTTTTGCGTGTGTGTAATTGAATATCTCCTGTGTTCGTCTAATAATATTGCTACACTTAAGCTATAGTCTTGATAAATTATTATAAGGATAAGTGTAATAGAAGTTCTAAAATTTGTTACGAAAGTGCAATTGAGTTCTAAAACTTACAAAAAGTACAATCAAGTCCTAAAACTTGTTAAATTAGTTCAATTGAGTCCTAAAATTAACACCATCAAACTTACTAACAAAAAATGTTGACGTGGCGCTGATATGACATTTTAAATAAATTTTCATTTTCCACATGGATTTTTAATTATTTTTTATTCAAAATTAGATTAGAAAACTAAAAAAAGAAAAGCTAAAATTTATTTTTTTAAAAACTGTTAAAAAAAATAGAGAAAATGGCAATTACTTTGTCACCGCCACCGCGCCACCCATTGTCGGAAGGGCCAGCGACGGTCGTCGGCCTTGGGTGAAGGTGGACGGTTGTCGCCTGACCAAGGTGAGGCCTCGCCGGCCCCAGGCAAGAGGGTCGATGAGGCCTCGCCTAGGGCGGGCGACGATCGTCGGCCCCTATTGAGAGCTAGCGAGGCCTCGGCCAGGGCAAGTGATGGTCGCTAACCCCTTGTGAGGGCCGGCGTGCCCAAATCAAGGTGCCCTTGCTTGCGCCTGGCGAGGGTTGCCAGCTTTTGCCTAGGGTCGATGAGGCCTCACCCTGGTCGAGCAGCAGCTGGCCACCTTCGCCCAAGGCCAGCGACCATCACTAGCCCCTCAAGTGATGGGTGGCAGCCGCAAGTGATGGGTGGCGGTGACGGCGGTGGAGGAGCTGTCATTTTTTTCCTTGAAATACTTTTTAAAAAATAAATTTTAGTTTTTAAATCTAAATTTTAAAAAAATTGAATAAAAATAATTTTAAAAAGCCATGTGAAAAATAAAAAAAATCATTTAAAATGCTACGTCCACGCCAGGTTAATATTTTCCATTAATAAGTTTGACGGTGTTAACTTTAAAACTCAATTAAACTAATTTGACAAATTTTATGACTTAATTGCACTTTTGTAATAAGTTTTAGAACTTCTATTGTACTTATCCCATTATTGCATGACTTCATGAAGGTGACATAGTGTACACGTGTCTGTTGGTCTCGGTACCAACATAATCCCTAGCGGTTGACACTTCTGTTGGACAAAAGAGGGGGCTGGAGGCATTTGTGGATTATCTACTTTTCATTCCAGCATTTCCAATACCTTGTGCATCGAAGGATGATGACTAGGATACATTTGAATGCATCAAAGAGCAACTGTTATTATCTTCTTTAACACCCATTATTTTCTTCGCTGACTTCTTTGAGTCGAATATCCTTTGCTAGACTTAGATCATGATAAAATCAGGACGGAAATTCAATCTGGCTGAGTGCTCTCAATATGATTCTTACTTCCACTGACCATTTCTATCTACAATTTGCCAAAACTAAAGACATCAGTTTTATGAGAGACGCCCTGAGGTTCCCGTAGACTTGCTCTGGAGTCGTGTAACCAAAAATTCGTCTTGCGGTGGTTAGAGACGCAGTGCTATAGTTCATCAAGTACAACTTTGCAAACCTCAAGCTCGACACTATATGAGTGATACTCTTGTCAAGAAGAATGTTATGAGGATTGGTAGGCGTGTCATCCCTCTGGTCACTCTCTGCATGTGATCTCATACGCTTCCTTGCAATTGAGAGGAGTTTCTTCTCCTCGCTAGAAGATCTATCTGCCAATGACCCATTTCACACGAAGTCGCATATGAGAGCATGTTTTGAGCCCTCGAAGCAAAAACCAATAAGAGGAACCACATTGACATGGTAAATCCTTCCTATAGCAGCCATTTCACTGGTGAAATCTTGCCCATTTGCTTTTCCTTTTCTCAATATCTTTGCCGCCACTTCTCAGCCGCTCTATAGCTTCTCTTTATACACAGTGTCATATCCACCCTCAGGCAATTTCTCTTTTAGGCCGCTCATGATCTTTTTGATATCAGAGTGAGAGTATCTTATAAACAAAAAGTTGTTAGATTGCAAAAACTATTCGATGTTTTCGTCAAGTGCTAAACGTTTCCCTCTCCATTTGCGTATTAACAGCATCACCATATATGGGGCTCCTAAGACGAATTTAATTAAGTTTGTTGCACCTGTACTTCTGTGAAAACATAGGAAAAGATGAGGGTTAATATTATCAGTTAGCGAAATTGATTAATTTTGTGATGAGAAGATTGAAATCTGTTACCGATAGCAAGTACAAGTAACGAGCCAAACAAATTGACGCGTCCTACGAAATGGAACACGATCTAAAATTAAGAAAGGAATTGAGGGGTAAAATCGCGAGTACCTGAATTTTCACTTAGGGTCCGTTCATTTCGTAGAAAATGGGCCATTTTCGGAAAATATTTTCCTAGAAGTCATTTTTCAGGAAAATAACAATATTTTCTGATGTTTGGCTATAACTTAAAAATGTTTTAGAAAATATTTTCCGGTGTTCGATAAGAAAAATATTTTCTAAGACTTCACCATTTATGTATGCATCACTTACCGACCTATAAATCTATCAAATATAAACTTGCCTTTAAATTCAGGCAAACTTACTTCATATCTTTTTTTTTTTTTTTTGGTAAAGGTAAGATATGAATATATTTTGCAGAAAATATACAAGGGGGGGGATACCAGGCACCAACAAAACAAACACTCAAAGAGACTGCAGTCAAGAAGAGTTTAGGGGTGCCTTGGATCCAATGAACAACAACAAGAACAACACCGAAAATGAAACCCTAACAGACAAAGGCTAAACTAAGACCGACCAACCCTCCATCAATCAAAGATAGAAGGACTCAAGTCCCAGCTCTGCTGCAGCCTTCTGTTCTTTGGGGTATCCATGACATGCTTGAAAGTCATCGCTTTGTCTTTAATAGCCTTGCCAAGATGCATCTTCATCGCCGGGATAAAAAGAGTCTGATTCCGGAAGATGATGTTGTTGTGTTCTTTCCATATGATATTGCAAAGAGCACCGAAACTAAACTGAGCCAAAATGTGGTAGAAGTCCCGATCCGAAAAGCGAGAGGAGGCCCAGTCAAGGTTCTCACGCCACGATTTGTTGCGCTAGAAGACATTGAACTTTGCTGCCCAGAAGGAGGCGAGATTACCTGGAATTCGGCACGCAAAGAAGAGATGATCAACCGAGTCGGGTCTGCTTGAGCAAAACGGATAGGTAGCTGCTGGAATCGAAGCAAATGAGAGGAGCAGAATCTGAGTTGGCAACCTATTACGAGAAATAAGCCACAAGTGGGTCTGGTATCTCGGTGACATAGATGAACTCCACACAAACGAGGACCACGACACCATATTTCCTTTGGGTCTGAAAAGGTCCCATGCAGACGTTGTCGAGAATCGCCCCGAAGGATGCCGTATCCATTGGGAACGGTCTTCTTGCTGGTTGAACTCAGGTAAGGGATCCCACCAATTAGCCATTATATTAATAACATACCACCCAAGAGGCGTGGAGAAAGCGTCAGCAACCGAGGCAGTGTGGGAAATACCGGACTGATAGATCTCTTGGTTAGAAAATAGAAGGTTGAGCGGACCATTAGGGTGCCACGGGTCAAACCAGAATGATACAGCTCTACCATTACCTATCTTCCATCTAAAATGCTGTTGATAAACACCTCTAAGGCGAAGAAGCTTTTTCCAAGCCCAAGAACAATAAGTGGGAATATGTGTAATCCAGAAATTCTTCCGATTTAAAAAGGTAGAATGAATCCACTTACACCAAAGAGATTCCTTATTCGAGAAGAGCTTCCAAATATGCTTGAGCATGAGGGCCAAGTTATTCTCTCTCAAAGTCCGAATTCCAAGCCCTCCCTCCTCTCTCGGGAGGCATACATCACTCCAAGCTACTTTGGCCCCACCCAGTCCCATCATCGGTCCTTTCCATAGAAATTGCCGAGGGATCCTGTCAATTCGGTCAAGAATAGCACATGTCAGAAAAAATACACTCGCTCAGAAGACTTGAATGGAATAGAGCACGAATTTGATGAGTTGAAGTCTACCAGCAAAAGACAAGAATCTATGGGTCCAAGATTGGACATGAGCCGTTATCGCATTAACCAATGTAACACAATCCGCCTTCCCTAATCTTTTGGATATAACAGGAACACCGCCTTCCCTAATCTTTTGGATATAACAGGAACACCAAGATAACGGAAGGGAAGGGAACCAACCTGGAATTCGAGCATACTTAAGATGTCATTCTGAAGATCAGACGATCCATCTGAGAGAAATACTTCACTTTTGTTCAGATTCGGAACCAATCCACTCCAGTTGGAGAAGGATTCAATTCCATCTTTCAACAGTCCAACCGAAGCCAATGTGGCTTCAGAAAATAAGAGGACATCATCAGCAAAGAATAGGTGGGACAGCTTAGTCGACTTGCACCTCCAGAAGAAGCCAAACTCGGGCCGGCTTGTTCGCCTATCCAATAATCCAGTAAATACCTCCATCACAAGCGTGAATATATAGGGAGACATCGGATTGCCTTGTTGGATACCTCTCCTGCTAGCAAAGAATCCGTGAAGCTCCCCATTTAAGCATATAGAGAACTTAGGGGATCTAATACAAATCATAATACGATCAACAAAAATCTGAGGGAACCCGAAAGCTTGAAGACAGACTTCTATGAATTCCCAGCTTATCGTATCGTAGGCCTTTGTAAAATCGACCTTAATTACGCATTTGGCTCGGTAAGGATCATGAACTTACTTCATATCTTTATTTCCCCATTGTCGCAAAACGTTCATTTACTCTAAAAAAATGTTCGTATGGATTTTAGAAAGAAGTAAAAGAGAAAAGAAGCAAATTATGTACAGCCCTCATGAGAATCTTCCAGTTGAGTGGCTTGTTCTCCCCTTGCTTTGTGTTCTAATAAACAAAGGAAAAAAAAAAAAAAAGCAATGTAGAGCCCTTTGCTTGAGCAATGTACAAGTTTGTATGGTAGAACAAATAAAGAAAATGATTAGCAAGAGTGCGAGCATGAGCTTGAGATCGATGAGCTCGAGGTTCGCTTAGCAACAACCGACGACTAGCCAAGAAAGAAAAAAGATGGGAAACAAAGAAAAAAAAGAAAAAAAGAAAAGAAAAAAGAAATAGAAAAGAAAAAGGAAATTAAAAAAATAATTCGAATTAAAAAATAAAAATAAAAATAAAAAATAATTCAAACAAAAAAAAAGAAGAAAAAGAAAGGGAAGGAGGAAGTGAGGATTTGTAGAGATGTGAGATAAGAGAAATCAAGTGAGGAAAATGTTTTCCATTTTTCAAAAGTGGAAAACATTTTCCCTTAAGGGTCCATTCATTTCGTGAAAAATAACTTCCGAGAAAATATTTTCCGGAATTTTCGGTATTCGGATGGCGGAAAATAGATGGTCAAAGAAAATATTTTTTGGTCAATAGAAAATCTCCTTGTAAGATTGTGGAAAATGATTTCCTCTTTTGAGAAGAGGGAAACATTTTCCATAACTTATTTTACCTTGTTTCTTTTCATTTATGCTTTATTTTTTTTTTTTTTAAAATCAAGTTTTTAAGTTTTTTCCTTTTATTTTTTTTCCATTTCATCTTCTTCCTTGGTGTCCGTCGTCGTCGGCCACGGCGGCGGCCGGCGACTAGCCACGAGCCGGCTCGAGCCTCGCCCTAAGCTGGCGAGGCTTCGCCTAGCTTGAGCCCTGCTGGCCTGGGGCGGAGCTTGGGCCTCGCCAAATCTAGCGAGTTGGACGAGGCTCGGGCCTCTCTCGAGCTCCCCAAAGGTTCGTCGGGCTCTGGCAAGCTAGGCTGGGCTCGGGCGAGATCGGCCGAGCCTCGAGCTTGTTAGATTTGGCAATCGGGTCTTGGTCGGCCACCAAGTAGCCGGCCATCGTCAGGCATGCAGCGGCGGAGGAAGGAGGAGGAAGAAGGAGGAGGAAGGAGGCAACGGTTGAGGAAGGAGGAGTCGAGAGGAAGAAGGAGGAGAAAGGAGGAAGGAAAAGAAAAAGGAAAAATAAATAAATAAATAATAAAAAATAATAAAATTTTTGATTTTTAAAAAATAAAAATAATTAAAATTCATTTTTTAAATAAATTAAAAATAAAACTAATTTTTTGGTCAATTAAAAATATTAGCTAACGAACGGTGGAAAATATTTTCCACTCAAAATGACTTCTAGGAAAATGTTTTTCGAAAACATGATATTTTCCGCGAAACGAACGGACTCTAATTTAGAAAACTTTTTTCCTTTCATGAAAAACATTTTCTTCAAAAAATTCATTTTCCATGAAACGAACGCCGGAAAATCTGGAAAACATTTTCCCGAAAATTATTTTTCGCAAAACGAACGGAGCCTTAATATCCAATCAAGTATTTAAACTTTTCTTTTTAAATTCAATCAAGTATCGAAATCCTCAAATTTGGATTAATTTAGTACTTCCTTTAGCTAAATTGTCATGTCATGTTCTTTTTAATGATGTTATTCACTTGCTTCGGCAACAATAATGCATTATTACTAATATGGCTCTTAGCAAAAATCATGTCAAGTCAGTAAAAATTAAGCCAACTCAGCCATCTAATGTTTAGGATGAAGGAAGATGACGTAGAAGTATTTCATTTGCTAATGGAATATCATCTTAACAACGTAGTTTGGCATCCTAAATGTGCACCACCACCCTTGCCTGGTGGGTAAGTCGTGGGTTCCTTTCCAATAAGGCAGACGACGCAGGGAGTCGAACACTTGACCTCTCGCGAAAGAAACAAGTGCTTAACCAACTACGCCGCCACCACGGGTGGTTGGAAAGTGACACTTAGTGCCATTTCCAATGAACCTCACCTGGAAATCCTACATGGCAATTTTTTTATTTTTTTTTCGTCTATGTGGCTTGCCGGAATGCTAACTCAACAAACAAAGGCAAAAACGATGTCGTTTTTAAGTGGATTCAAATGTTAATATAAAAAATTAATTTAATTAAATTATAAAAATAAATAATTATTATTTTAATAAAATAAAATAAAATAAAATTTAAAAAAAAGTGAGAGAGAGGAGGCGGCGGTTGAGGGCTGAGCCCTCACCGCCACCGCCTACCCGTCTCTAACCCTTCCTGGCGACAATGAGGGCTCGGCCGTCTCTCTCCCCTCCACCTCTCTTTTTTTTTTTTTTTAATATTTGAATTTGTATTTTTAAATGTTTTAAATAAATTTAGTTTTAAATTTAATTTAATTAATTTTTATATTAAATTTTTACCATGTCGAGACAAAACGAAGTCGTTTTTGCATTTTTTAGCCATATTAGTGTGCAAAATGACATCGTTTTGCACTTACTTCGCTGGAAAATCGTCACGTCAGCATTTTGGTCAGATTTTGGCCGGATTGGCACTTAAGTGATCCATTATGCTCCAACTTTGGCACTTAAGTGTACTTTCTTAACTTTTGGCACTTAAGTGTCCCTCTGTGCCAAATTTTGGCACTCCAGATGTCCATACCTCTAGTTTAAGTGAAGACTTCAGAACCTAAACTCGCTCCTCGTAACACTACCTTGAAGGTCGTCACCAGGTTTTCTATTGAATCCGAAAGTCCAAGTTATAATTAATGACACCCTTAATATGATAATGCCAAAGATGATACAATCATGATTAAGACCCATAAACATGGTCATAAACATATACAATTTGATGATGGCCCTGAAAGAGGAGGTACACATAAAGCATCATCAATACAATCCGTTTCTAATTGCAAACATATGTCATGGCATCGGATGGTACCGATATGTGTCTATGCTTGTGTAATACTACTAATATACTCATGATGAGAACTTTCATAAGTTATTGCTTTAGTTAATGAAGTGGATACAATATCACTGCCTTCATCATTCCAAGCGCCATCATCCCTTGTAGACATTTCCGTTGGATAAAAGAGTGGATTGGGAAGAATTTGTAGATCATCTAATTCTCCTTTGAGCACTTCCAAGAATTTACGCATCGAAGGGCGATCGCTAGGATTCAATTGAATGCACCATAGAGCAATTATAATCACCTTCTTTACTATTCTCCTATCCTTGCTGCTAACTTGTTTCATTGGAAAGTCCAATCTTGCACTAAATTGGTCATGAACCCATAAAGGAAAGTAAATTTGACCGGAACACTTTGCAACCGAGTCCACATTCTTCCTCCCACTAGCCATTTCCATCAACAATTTGCCGAAACTATAGACATCAGCTTTGTAAGATACGCCCCCAAGATTCTTGTAGATAAGCTTTGGAGCCATGTATCCCAAGGTTCCTATCGTGGCAGTCCAAGACATAGTGTTGTAATATGTGGGATACAATCTAGCGAGCCCAAAGTCAAAAACTTCTGGGGTGAAATCTTTGTCAAGAAGAATGTTATGAGACTTGATATCAAAGTGTGAAATTTCCATGTTGCATCCTTGATGAAGATATTCAATCCCTCTAGCTACTCCAAGAGCAATCTTATACACTTCCTTGCAATCAAGAGAAGTTTCTTGTCCTTGTGAGAAAATGTGCTTATCCAAAGACCCTTTGTGCATGAAATTGTAGACACGAGCTTGTTTCAAGCCCTCAAAGCAAAAACTAATGTGTCAAACCACATTAACTTGATGAATTCTTCCGATGGTAGACACTTCACCGATGAAGTCTTGCCCATTTGCTTTCCCCTTCTTCAAAATCTTCACTGCTACTACACGGCCGCTCCGGAGTGTTCCTTTGAGCGCGGAATCATATTTTCCCTCCCCTAGTTTGTCTTGGAGACCGCTCGTAATTCTTGATGTTCGAGTAGGAATACCTTATTGGCAAGAAGTTATTGTTAGATTACAAAAATTCTTCAATATTTTGATCTATTGCTAAGTGCCTTCTCCTCCATTGCCGTATTAGCAACATCGTCACCCATGGGGTCCCAAGATGAATTTCACAGCCATGAAAGGCCCTGTATATTGGGAAAACGCAAGAAAATCATGGATGCGTTATTTTCCTGGTAATCAATCTGTGGATGTACGTGTTTGCATTTAGAAACATTAAAACAATTTCTCAATAAGAAGATTATAGTAACGTTACCAATTTCTTGAATTTTGTCGTTACCATTTCACATTGAGCTATAGTTGAAGAACCATTTATGTTATTTTCCTTAATTAAATCCATGTGGCATAAGAGATTATATTGGACTCTTTCAACGAGCTCAACAGTAAGAACAATACATGTACCTTAAAATCACAAGTCAACCGAGTACTTCAATGCCCTGAGCCAAAAACGTATAGCTTTTACCTAAAGAAAATCTTTGACTTGCGTACTTTTTTTCCAGGCAATTTCTTACCCAGATAAATGATATTACCAAAATTCATGGGAAAGACTAGATTACAGCAAGTAGACTCGCCAGAAAAGAAGGAAGAGTTGCCAGCCGTGTAGAAAGCATTGCTTACATTATTCAGGACCGCACCGCGATCCATGCCAAATCTCTCGGCTATTGGTACAACTCGATCAGGGCACATGCACTTACATGGAGAGTTTGGATTAGGGTTTTGAGCTTCATGGTAAGGCAAGGCAATCCCTTAAAGAGAATCTTGATGATCAAGTTGCCCCTTACATGTGAAATGATTTTAAGAAGAAACCCATGGACGCTTTTCAGAGAATGAATGGGAAATGTTTGCTTTTTGGCTTCCAAGATTTGCAAATGACAAGGACCAAACTGATCCAAATTCCAAAGGATTGCAATTTTTAGGTTTATGGAAGAAAATTTTGATGCCAAAGGATTGCAATTTTTACTATTTAAGAACGTGCACTTTCTCGCCTTTTTCACAACAAAACAGATCCAAATTCCTTAAGGCTATGTTCAAGAGCATTCAGAAAAAAACTTGTCTCGAAATTGAATTTTCTCCTTTTGATTTACGGTTCATCTTAGAAATGATAGGTTATCAAATTAGAAAATATATAAATCCATCTCAATTGCAATATGCGTTACGCTCAAATTCACACAATTGTTCTACTGACTTTAGTTTTATCCTTCTTTTTTTTTTTTTTATCATGTGTCATTTTAATATCTGCATGTTTGAGTATTAATACTGATGTGTTTTTTTCTTTGTCTTAGTTAGTCGATATTTATTTCGATAGACGAAATGGACTATGGAACAATAAAAACAGGAAAAAAAATGTAACAAGCATTTACACGTGATAATTGTTTAATGAAAATGTTGCCATGTTAATTGTTAGTTGTAATCAAATATTGTTTTAAATTAAGAATTCTTTAAATGAATTGAAAGATGTTGAATGTTCGCTTGACATTTACTTGCTTCTATAAACTTATATCAAAGAAGTGGTTAAGACGAATGCATTACCCCATTTTTAAAATTATAAACCTTGATCGAGATTTTTCACTCCCTTAAAAGAAGATAAGCATTGACTTGTCGGTTCATAACTAATAAGCATGACTAGGGGTGAGAATGGTTCGGGTTGGGCCGGTCCACCCCCTAACCCTAGAACCAACCTGCACAGTACTGGTTCTCAATTTTTGGGACCGAGGACCGGACTGATCCAATGGGTTCGGTCCAATCAACCAATAATTTTGTATTTTATTTTTTTACTCCTTAAAAGGGCAACCAGGGATCGTATTGACTCAATGGGTTCAATGATGAGCGAGGTCAGTTAAGAAAGGCAAGCGATGAGGGTCAAGTGGGGTAAGGGTTGAACAAAATGAGCATCAAATGTCGAGCGGGGAGCAACAAACCAAGCAAGCATCAAGCGGCTAGTGGCACGAGTGACCCAAAGCGAGTGAGGCGAGTGGCCAATGGAGAAATTATTTTTTTCAATTTTGGAAAATTGAAGACTTAGATGACAATAAGACAGAAGAGAACGAATACTAAATGAGGATGCCATAAGGTGCATTTTTGGACACTGTGAGGACTTCTCACAAAAATATTTTCCTCCTTCGTAAATGATGACTATTGATCTTTGTAAAAGATATTAAAAACCTAAGTTATTAAATAATAATGTAAAACTACTTGAACTTCTCACTAAAGAGCTGTTTAATATTGTTAATGTCTATTTTAAGGTTTTCTCTATATAAAAAAATTATATATATAGTTAGAGTTGGTCCGAGTTGGACCGACCTGGAACTATCTGGACTGAGGACCGAGCCGCACAGTGTTGGTCCAGAAATTTCAGGACCAAGGACTAACCTAGTCTCTCTAGGAACCAAACTGGGATCAGCAGAGTTGGGCCGGTCCAGGGTCGGTCTAGGGTTGACCCTAGACCGATGCTCACCCCTAAATGACACTAGATGATGAGGAAGGTGGTAAGAGATAAGCATAATCTCTATCTTTTGGCTTGTAGTAATGTGTGCAATCAGATTTAGCTTACAAAGGTTAGCTATTTCCAAAATATCATGATTAATAAGTATTTGGGATAAGTGTATTGAAAATCTTAAAATTTATCGTGAAAGTACCATTTAATTTTAATATTTTCAAAAAAATACAATTAAGCCTTAAAACTTGTTATAAAAGTGCAATTGGATCATAATTTTTTTAAAAAAATATAATCAAGTTGTAAAACTTGTCAAACTAGTACAATCAAGTTTTTCCATTAACTCCATCTAACTTGTTTTATTGGTCGAAAGAAATTGTTTTGTTCAATATTCCAAATGATACATGAAAAGCACATAGACTTCACAAAAAAACAAATCGACACATGGCCAAAGCCCAAAATATTGTAGAACAAAACCAAATTTGGAAAACAATAAGAATTAACGGAGCACCAAAGAGGTTAAATATACACTTGTTCCACAAGAACATATCTATCAAGCAAATTAATTGATGGCCATTCATTGGATCTGTTAAACAAACTCTATCCAACTCAACAAACAAAGAATAATAATAAGTTTTAGGACTTAATTGCACTTATTGAAAGTTTTAGAATTTGTTATTTGTAACAATTGGTCATGAATTTTCTGTGTCAGTGTTGGTTTGCTCTGTGAAGGAGAAGACATTAAATTTTTGGCAGATGGAAATTGGAGCGTAGTTATATTTGAAGGCAAGAAGCGGGATTGATTTAACCGGATTAATTCAAGTTGAATAATGATTTGAAATTCACCATACAATTGAGTTTATTTTTTCTACTATTTTTCTTTAAAAAGAGATAGAGGTTTAATTGAGTTTATGAATTTATGAGATCCATGTCTTTAAGAGCTAGAGAAAAAATTTGGTTTGATTCTTTTTTTTTTTTTTTTTTTTGTATCGAAACTCACTTCTCGAAACTATATTATCCCCACCTCAACCCGCTGAAAAGGTAGAGATTTGAACTCCCTACCTTCCCCTTCCATGTTGGAAGGATGGCTATTAGGGCAAACCCTAATGGTTTGAGATCCATGTATTTAAGAGCTAGAGAAAAAATTCGGTTTGATTCTTTTTTTTTTTTTTGCATCGAATAACCCCAATTCGATTCATCATGGACCGGCAGTCCAGCAAACGGAGCTGCATTTGTTTCCGAATGAGTTGGGATATTTGGTGGGGTTGGCGGCCTTACTGCTTGCAAGTGAAGATATAGCCTCCCGGGCTAATGGGCTGGCATTGCATAAGTTGGAGGGGCCGAAAGAGGTCGAACTAAGTAAGGCTCTCCGCCGGCCTTCGGTGTTTCCTTTGCGCAGCGAGATCCTGCGGCTCGAGTGCTTGACCAAGCTCGTTTGTCGTTTGTCATACGTTGTCTGTGTTGTGTTTCGAATGGTTAGTTTTTCAAGTTTTTCTTTTTGGTGCTGATTGGGATGGAGTTATGTACAATGGGTCCTTGCCGTTCTGTGAATTAGTAAGATTGAGTGTCTGGGGACTGTCAGGAGGAGAAATATGGCCTTTTTAAGTACTAAGTACTCGCTTCTGAGGTGTAAAGAAGCTAAGTTCGTTGGGGCTTTTGTGTGGGTTTTCAGGGATCATCTGAGGGTCCTTTAGCTTTGGTACTCTTAGGCTGGGCATTTTTCTGTTCTTTGTCTCTGACACGGGATGCATTTGGTACATATTATTTGCACATGGCATAGTGCACACAAACCCTGGTGTAGCTCTTTCGACGAGCAATTTTCATTGTTGCTTTAGGGTCCGTTTAAAGTTAAAACTTCTACTTTTCTTTTCGGAAATAATTTTTTTATTTCTTTTTTATTTCCTAATATAATTTCTAAGTAAAAATGCGTTTAATATTTACACAAAATTTCTATTTTTGGAATGGAAAAATAACATGAATGTGTTTGATACATTCTATAAATTTTTTTTTTGTGACGTGGAATTTCTTTTAATTTTTTTAATTTTTATTTTTGTTCTTTTTTTTTTCTTATTCTTGCTTGTCGCCTATCACTTGTTGCCCCTTGTAGTAGTGCTTGGTGGACTTATTTTTAAAAATTATTCTCGGGAACAAGAAGCTATTTTTTATTTATTTTGGAAAATAGAAAAATTAATTGACATTACTAAACAAATTTCTATTCTTTTTCAATTTCGACAAACAAAATAATAGAAATTGTGAAAAATAGAATCGTTAATCAAACGGAGTCTTAGGGCGCGTATGACAAAATTTCTGAAACAAAAATCAATTTATGACCAAAAATTGATTTTTAAATTTTTATTCCATTGACAAGTTTCTAAGTAAAGAAACACATTTGATAACAATTTAAAATTTCCATTTGAAATAAAAATTTGTTTGATAACAAAATAAAATTTCTATTTCTAGGAGCGGCAACGATCGGCGTCGATGACCGGAGTCCGACGTTTGACAATCGGCGTTTGGCGTCCGGTGATTGGTGGTGAGCGATCGAAGTCTGAAGTGAGACGTTCGACATCCGGTGCCAAGTCCGATGACTAATGGCGGGTGATCAAAGTCTGGAGTTTGATACTGGAGTCCGACAACTAGCAACCGGTGTCCAACGTTCAGAGTTTGACGTCTGACATTTGACATCCGAAGTCCGGCGATAGGAGGATGATGGCAAGTGGCCAGTGGCCAGAGTTCGGTGGTGGGTGGCAGGCAGCTAGCATTCGATGGTTGGTAGCAAGTGGTGGACGGTTGCTGACAAACATCCAGTGGTGGGTGGTGAGCCTTTGGCATCTAATGATTGGCAATGAGCGACCAACGATCGGTGGGCGTTCGGCATCCAGTGACTAGCGGTTGGTGACAGGCGACAGGAGTGTGGTGGCCGGTGGTCAGCGGCTAGTGGCCAAGGTCAGTGGCAGGTGTCCGACATCCCATGGGTAGCAAGTGGGCGACGGGCGTTGAGGAGAGTAAACGATGAAAAAAATCTAGATTTCTCATTTTTATTCCAGAAATAGAAAAGTTAAAAGTTTTAACTTTTGATTTATGTTCCAAATCTATTTCTGAAATATAAATCTATTCCAAAAATAGAAAAATGAAATTACATTACCAAACGGATTTTGTTCCAAACCTTTCTGGGAAACAAAAAAAAAATAGAGAAATAAATAAACGAAAATTTTGTCATGATGAGCGCCCTTAGTTGCCTCTAGGAAGTTTGCAATGTGGTTTTGACTTGAGATGGTGCAATTGTTATTGTATAAATTTATAGATGTCGAAGTATGCTGTTCTTCTCTCGTCTGAACCAATGGAAGAAAATTGTACATCTTTCTTCAAGTCTTTTCCCTTAGAATGTTGTGATTGCATGCTGACAAAAGTGGTATCTCTTATTGATACGAACTCACATTCGAAAGTCTTCATTAATTGATTTAGGTTGCGGTAGTTAGTTGCGGATACTGTCTGGGACAGTGCATTTGGCCTTGCAGTAATCCTTCTTCATCAAGATCAATGGGTTTCCAGATTAATTCCCACCGATGGAGCCAGGACTGGGTGGGGGTGTTGGAATTCATTGATGAAATATGGAGCCAAACTTTTTTTTTTTTTTTTTTGCACGAAAATTTTGAATTAACTGTTTTTCGGTCGAATATTATTCTTTAATAAGTTAAAATATACAAATCTCTTTGAAGGTTAGTGGCATTTTGTTTTTGAATTATTCTGTATAATTCTATATCTTTGAAGTTGAGGTACTTGCCAAATGATGGCCTCCTCCCTCCCTCCAACAAGCGTACATACATGGATGCAAGATTCTAGAAAATTGATGCTCAAAACTCACTTACCATTATTAGCCTCTTGTCCAAGAAATCCCTCTCATATATTTTGGGGCAATTGGATCCAATGAAGTAAAATCGATCCACTTTCACTTCATTCACTAACTGCCCCATTCAATCTTCCATCTATAGTGAATTTTTTAGGGCTCGGGTAAGTTTTTGGTTTTGAAGGCATCAAATTCGACTCTGATTCCTCAATTTGATGCTTAATTCAAACTGATCTTCCTCATGGAGATCTTTCACATAAATTTCTGAAACCAAGTCTTTACGGAACCTGAAGATGCTATGTGCAATAATATTTTTCTGGCATTTCATTTAGCCATCACACAGTCGATTCAATGTTATGTTCTTTCGGTTAGATGTTACTGTTATCTCTTGTAGTAAACTAGACCGGGACGATATTGTTGAAAGACGTGGACCAAAAAAATTTGGAGCATGCTGGTTCAGATATGGAAATCAAGTTAACACAAAAGGGTAACGTTGATAACAGAGAGTGATAGCATGTTAGAAATTGAGGCTAAAGCAGCAGTCAATTGTGCAATTTTTGAGCTGTTAACACATGCCAATACAAACTTAATGTGAAGGAAGATAGAGGAAGCTGTCGATACGCTTACTAATTTCAAATTGCAGAAATAAAAAAGGCACTTGGCCTGGCCTTTTTGCCCTTGTTGTAGAGACCTCTTTAGTCCTTTGCATCAGCTATCCCTCCTGGTGTTATCTGAAAAACGTGTGTTTGTCAAGTTTAACACCACAAAACAAATCAGTCTTGTCTTATTGACATGACGAGATGTGCATCGTACACGTAGCACAGGCTGCTCACCTAATCAAACCAGGCCTTAGAAGAATTCTCGTCATTCACTTTTTTGTTTAATGCCTTTACACAATATATATATTCAACGTGTTCATGAATATCCATGCAACATCAAGTATATTGTAACATCATGCTTAAATGAGGTCTCCACCTAATCCATATTTAGATTATCGACTTTCTCTCCGATTTTGATATGGATTTCTCCATGTTTGACTTAGTCTCTGCAGTATACTCAAATAAATTTCAATTTTAAAGTGTATGGCTAGACAAAGATCCAGCGCAAAAAGGATATAGCCTCTGCTTCGGGGAGGTTGGGGGCATCAAACATCTTGCAAACGCGCTGTTCACCTTTGCCTTTCCTAAACATCAACCTAATTGTGGCTGCATGAGCCAGAACATGCCCACCTGCTGGTTTCTTTGGGTCTGATATGAATACGCCACCACCTGGATCAGCTATGACTGGAACAAATAAATCAAAGACAAAGTTGTCAAAAAATCATATTTTTTCCTAACTAATGGACTGCAGCTACTCTTTGTATCACTGGTTAACACTAAATAGGTGGTTCTTGAGATTTCACAAATTAGTATGAGCTTAGTGCAGTCCCCATATTGCTATCTTTGAGCAAAGGGAAAAATTGGATAAGATCTTTTAATGGTAGCATGACTATGTGGGATATATGGGATGTGATGCGATACCTTGGTTGGTCATGTAGACTGCGACGTTAAATTCCTCAGCTATCTTAATTATACGTGAGAGCATTTGTGCCAATTTTTGCTGCAATTTGAAATCTATTAGTGTCAAATCAGATGAGCCAAAGAATAAAAACTCACATGATTTGATGATTGCAAGACCAACCTGGCGCTCTGCAAGTTCTCCTCTTCCAGTAAAATCCACTCGGAAGAGAGCAATCACTGAATCCACGATCTGAAAATTGCACTCTCCTAAGGTCAAGCATCCACACCTTAGAAAGTTTTGATTCTCAACCAGTGTCTTACCAGTAACCTAAATGGCTCTTCAGACATTTTGGCAGCCAAACCAAGAAGCAAGTTGTACTGATGCTCATAAGTATAGGCACGGGCATAAATGATCTGAAATTGATGGAAAGGTTAGGTTATAGCAAGTACACTTGATGCAAAAGAAGGAAGAGTTGCCACCACCAGGATAAAAAGCTAAGCTTACATTATCTAGGACTGCACCAGGATCCATGCCAAATCTCTCAGCAATTGGTATGATTCGATCAGGGCGACTGCAGGAGTACTAAGTTAAGAAAGTGCACATGCACTTACATGGACATGAGACGATTATGAAACACAAGCAACTTTGTAGAGGTCAAGAAAAATAGACAGATTATAATAGGATACAAAGTTCCTTCTGTGTCGATATAAGCTACCTTGCCATTTGCCTCCTCTCATGTGAGTTGGCAGCTGAAATTTTTTTACGAACATGGTATCCACAAATCATTGATAAAGAATGATTGAAAACAGGGGTAATACTGTTGTAGGATTTGCTGATAAAGTAGAGTATCTTCAAGCATCGCATTCGACTAATGATCAACCCGAGTCCAAGTCCAACAATAATTAAGGCTTTTGCTCATTTATGACATAGTACAAACTCTTCTGGGCTTTTCCTGCTTGGTTTGAGCCACTGTATATGTATTCCAGTATACTGACTGCAGATTACAGAAAATGAGAGTGCCATACTTACAGAATCACCTAATACACACATTCTGATGCCAGATCACCCAGATCTTAATTCTTTGTAGAAATTCAATCATTATGTTACTATTTGGCATTGTTCATCTAAACAAAAATTGCAACAGAAATTAATGATGGAAACCTAATACCCAATTCAGACCAACCTGAGTAGTGACACAAAGGGTATGGGCAAGCTGTGTTTTCCCAGACCTGAGGTGACGTTAACAGCATTTTCTGAGAAAGCCAACTAACAAAAGCAACTAAAAGTACATCAAAGGTAATGTTTCTGGACTGTGCTTTTCACCGAAATTCACCAAATGCTTCTGTAATTGCCAGAGTTTCAATACCACCTGTTTAACATCACCAAACCAGTGAAATTTGTTTTTGTTGAAATGCATGAAGAATAAGACACAGTCTGCAAAACAAAGTCTATTACCGCCTAAAAGCTCATCGAGGGCTTGGCTTCCAGTTGTGATGCGAACAACTGACTTTCTCTGGAAATAAAAATATTAAAGGTACTTTGAGCAACACATATGCTAATTTGCAAGCTTTTATTTCAAGGGTTAATGACTCATTGAGGTATTCCGAACCATTTTAGCTCGAAGTTTGCAGAATTAATAACTTACTTTGAGCAGAGCATCACTTCCAGTAATATAGCCAAAATTCTGATGAAACGAAGGGAAGTCAATGTGGGATGCTTCTAGAAGTTCAAATTGATTGGAGCCACCATCTCAGGATAAGAATAATAAAAGCTCTAACCACTATCTTTTCAGCTGCTTCGCATATCTTGTCAACTTTTGCCTCAGATAATCCTTTTATTCCAGTTAAATGCTACAAACAAAACAAAGAAAGAGGAAATCACCTTAGCCAAATAAGAAGAGGTGCCTCAACTTAATTCTCAGGACTGAAGATCAGATATACCTTCTTTGTATGCATCATCAAGCCATTGCAAGTGTAGATTCCTGCATCCTGGAGCTTTTTCACATCTCCAGCATTTATTCCCTGAGAAATAACTGCAAAAAAAAAAAAAAAAAAAAAAAAACATTTCAGAGAAAGAAAATTAAAACAACTCACTGAATGTAAAATATCAGAACAAAAGCATTTCCTTGATTATCCATGACAATCTAGCGTTCCAACAGTGATTATTGACGAATTTAGCTTTGGATATTCGTTATTAATTCAGCTATGTCACAAATACATGGAAAATAAGACATACAACGTTCGTTATCGATGAAATGAAAATAACGAAGGCTGAATTGCTCTTGTACGATCAGAAGACAAAAAACTATGGACGAGTTCCAGAGAAAGGTTGAGACGTAAAAACACTAATGGATTCAACGTGGTGTCCAGGAAAATCGAGCTAAGCTGAGCGATCAAACTGAAATCGAGCTCATCTGCTCAGCAGCATTAAGAGCCACTTAATATCGACATCCAAAGAGTTTTAGCTCCATCGAACCATTTGCATCCTATTTTAACTTCAGAACAGAGATCGAGTCGACTTTCAACAACGAGAAAATCACCACAAATCATCTCAGAATGCAACGAATCAGCCAAATCAATGATCGCCTCGGCGATCAGAAAATCACTGAATCTTTCGCCTCGCGAGCCTAAACACGACACACCACCGAAACTCATCGCGAGAGCGATGACATGAACAGAGAGCGTCGCCTACGCTACACTCCGTTTTGGCCTAACTTACGTTTGTCGATCGTTTCGAAGAGGTCTTCTTCGTCGCCGACGTCTTCTCGTTCCACGATCGGCAGCAGGCTCTGCTCCTCGGATCTGAACATCAACGAGGGAAAAGAGCCGAAACTGAGAATCGCGAAGAGGACATGGATGAGAATCTAGCGGAGCTCGGGAAACTCACTTGAGAGATGAAAGCATCTTCGACGACGATGGAGCGCGACGATCGGCGATGGAGTTCGTTGCGTCTGCGCAGAAGCAGAGACTTTCAAATTTTTGTGGATTTTGGAAACGATCGGAAATCGGAGGGAATCATATATATATAGGCGGGAAGCGGGGAAAAAATGGCTCCACGCTCCCCCCCCCCTTTTTTTTTTTTTTTTTCCTTTTTTTAAGAAAAAAGAGGTTAAATTGAGTTTTGTTAGTCTGAAATAGATCTTGTAAGTTGAGATTTAATGCATCTAATAAATTCTTAAAATCCTTATAAATCTATTACTAAAGAGGGTGAGAGAAAATTGGGTTTGATTTTTTGATTTCCAATTGAATAACTTGGAGTGTGATTGTTTCGTAAAAAATGGATGATTTAGAAAATATTTTTCTAAAAATGATCAATTAAATTTCAATCGCAAAGAGAAATAAATAAAATAATGAAAATGTTCAGATATAAAATGTTTGTAGGTAATGAAAAAAATTCATTAACTAATTATTTTAAACGATACGAACTACCATTTTTAGGAAAATGTTTTTCAAATCAATCATTTTCCACAAAACAAATTGTGCTTTAGTTTGATTTGACTCGATTTTATATCGACCTTAGTCCCACTCAGTTTATAATTTTCTCAAATTGGATTAAATATATTTTTTGTTTTTTTCTAAGAAAAGGAAATGAATTGATCTGCATTGTGGTAAATTCTTGGTTTAACTGCATTGCACTCAAACTCCCTACTCATCACTCATAAAATCATAAGAATATGACCCAACAACTAAGGGTGTGCATTGGCACCGCTTCTACTAACAATCTATTTTCAGAAATAGTTCTTTTTTATTTCTACTTTGAGGAATAATTTCTTAGTAAAATAATGTGTTAATTTCTATTCTTGAAATAGAAAAAGAATAGAAATGCATTTGGTGTGATTTATATCTTGCTCACAGATTGCCAACTGCTGCCAACCGCCACATGATTGCCACTTACCATTGCACAACCGCCGCCCATAGCCCATTGATCGCCGACCGTTGGCCGTGGGAGAAGACGATGATCGGTAGGTTGTGGGTGGCAATCAGCGATGACACTTGGCGGTCGGCTATTGGGCGGTGATCGAGCGGTTGTCATGCGGCTATTGTGTGATAGTCGGGCAACTATTGTGTGGCAGTTGAGCGACTGTCGTGCGGCGATCGGGCGGTTGCTATGCAGCGATCGGGCGGCTGTTGTTTGGCAGTTGGGCAGCGATCAATGGCTGTTTTCGGCCAGCGGGGGTGGTCGGTGGGCTATGGGTGGCAGTAATGACGGTCACTAGCAATCAAGGGTGCGGTGACAACGGTTGGGCGGTGGCGACAATGACGATTGCCAACGGTCAAGCGATGGTGGCTAGAAGTCAGTCGACAATGGTCAAGCGACGGTGGCTGGCAGATAGCCGACAACGATCTAGCGATGGCAATGATAATGGTCACCATTGGTTAGGCGGCGGCAGCTAGCGGTCAGCCGACGATAGCCGCGGTTACCCGACAATGGCCACGGGCAATCAAAGGTGGTCAACGATTGGCAGGGGAGCTAGCTAAAGAAGAACAAAAGAAAATGTAAAAGAAAAAAAATGGATTTATTTTTAGAAATTGTTTTAGGGAACAAGAAGTTGCTTTTTTTTTTTCCTTTCTTTTTTCTACTCCAAATCTATTCTCCAGCTACTTTTCTATTTTGGAGAATAGAAAAATAAATTGGCGTTGCCAAACGGATTTCTATTCTTTTTTTGTTTCGGGAAACAAAAGAATAGAAATTTGGAGAAATAGAAATGTTGCCATGCTTGCCCTTAATATCTGAATTGATGCTTTCTAAGCTAAAGAAAAAAAAAAGCAGGGATATTAATGTTTAGGGATTTTTGGAACAAACGATAAATTTTTCCAACATCACCATTCATACATTAGAAAAAAAAAAAAAGAGGATGATTTTAATGTTTAGGGATATTGGAACGACGAAGAAATTTATCAACATGGAGATTCAAAACAAGCTTTAAAATGTTTAGGCCTTTATAACTTTAGGTCAATTTTGTCATCATATTAATAAGCCAGAAGCGTAATAGACAAGACGCCCCCAACATTGCCATTACAATGAATGGGCAATCTACTGCGATCATGTGGCATCGTTTACACCGTGGGTAAGTCAGTTACGTCTTTTGAAGCAAAAAATAATTATTCATGTAAAATAAATGAGACTTCTTATTTTCGTGAGTTATTTTGTAAAAAATCCATCAATGCATAAATGTATTGATTAACAACTTTATCTCATCTCTAGTGTATTTCAATTTTAAATATTGAATCTTTGTAATTTCATAAACGACCTAAAAAAACTATAGTCATATTTTCCTTTTTCTATACATATGTGTAATCGCTTCAATTATGTTGAAAAGTCGGTTCTATTAACTAATGATTCAAATGTTTCATGCCAAGATGATTTTATGAAATCGTTTAAAAGTCAACTTTTCGAAGACACACCTTGTGTGTGTACACTTTTGCTAGTTATAATAGTAACAACAGATATTTGTCTCTACCACCGGCCGCGGTGGCTCCGCTGGATAAGGCCTGCTGATCATCAGCCCAGAGGTGAAAAGTTCAAAACCTAGGGGAAGTGCTAGGTGTATTAAGTGTCTCAAGGGGTGGTGGGTCCTCCTGTTTACGTGTCACCTGGGAGTTTACAGCGCGGCTGTCGACTGCAAGCCGGTTCTTCTAGCACAAAAAAAAAAAAAAAAAAGATATTTGTCTCTTAATTGTCCTTGAATCTCAAACAAAGTTTTCAACTAAATTGGCTCAAGAAATAATTTGTCGTGGTGATGATTCACTTAAGCTTAGTAACACGACCACAATTTTTTTTAGATGAATAGTCAGAACTTGGAATAAATAAAGACCATAATGTTTTTTTTTTTCTAGATCAACGTGACAATTGTCGAAACTTGAAATCTTAGAAGAAAAAAGACCAAAAAGTTTTTTCCTAGATCAATGGGGCAGCTATCCGAACTTGAAATTTTGGAGTAAACAAAGACTAGGAAGTCTTTTTCTAGATCAATTCATATGGAGGTTCATGAAAGCCTAATTACTGGACTGCTGTCAGAATTGAAATCTTGAAATAAACAAAAGACCATAAAGCTTTTGTGTATATCAATTCATATTCTTTTTATATAGAATTCCAATTAATCAGTCCTAGGAATCTTGGAATAAACAATCAACAATTTTTTTTTTAAAGATCAATTCTTACAATGTCCGTAAAGAATAACTGATTAATCAGTCTCATTTATATTTTTTCTTTTTTCTTGACACAAAAGGACAAATTGCTTTGCCGTTTGTTATTAATTGCTCAGCCATCGTACAAACTAGCAACCGTAGATTTATTTAATATGTAAGCACTCTCTCAAGCATAATAATAGCTGAGTGTGGAAATTAATGACAAATAAAAAATAAATAATGAGTTCTTAAAAATTTGAACATTATAAAATCTATCGACTTAAAATGTTGGAACCAACCGTTACTCTCTTTAATTATTTCTCCCCAATATCATCTCTCTTAAGATAAACATGTGTGGCAAAAGAAATTAGTTAAACATGTGAGAAGTCTAACCTTATTATCCCTTTAACTCTATTATTACTCCTCCGAATATTCAATTGGAACATTTAGTTTAATTTTCCCATAAGAGTCGGTTGATATTAATTGTCCATGGATCTCACACATAAATTTCAAAATGTTTATGAGGTGGCCGTCAGCGATATCCCACCACCCGAATTGCTTGTTCTCTCTTATCTCTCTGACCTGAAGAACCGTCCTTGCACAGATGCAAAGAAATGGGTCTGGGCGCTCCCCCAGGGGTGTGGTGGTTTGGTATTTATACAAAAGCTCACCAAATCGAGGAGAGAAGGAGAGGAGTTCGAGTGGCTCAGTTTTAACTTATTTTTGTATTAAGGAGTTCGAGTGGCAAATCCACGGTGGTGTCACGGTTTTTGGTTTTCACCATTGTTTCTCTGTCCTTTCTAGAACATCCAATTCAAGGACGGGACCCTCGAGATTCCCCGGCTTATGATCCAAGATGCGACGAGGTCGCTTTTCCTCAACTTGGTATCTTTCGAGCAGTGTCACTTTAATTGCAGCAACGACATCACCTTGTACCTATTCTTCATGGACAACTTGATCAACTCTGCCGTGGACGTGGGGCACCTCCACGATTGCGGGATCATGGAGCACTAGCTCGGGAGCGACGCCGAGGTCACTGACCTCTTCAACCAGCTTTGCAAGGAGGTGGTATTGGTTGGTAGCCACAGTTATCTCTCTGGACTGTTTAAGGATGTGAACACTTACTTCGGCAACAAGTGGAATGGTTGGATAGCCATTCTCGAGCTTAAGTACTTTAGTAATCCCTAGTCAATCATTTCCTTAATTGATGCTTTCATTTTGCTTGGGCTCACTTTGGCACAGACCTTATATGGAATCTTTGGCTACTACAGGCCAGGTTCTTGATTTCTCGTAGAGTGGAGATTATCCGATGAGCGTTTTACGAGTGATAAATCTCCGGTGAAAATCTAGAATTAGGATTGTGGCTAATGTATTAGGGTGCGTTTGGTAATTTTTCTATTCCTATTAGAATATGTTTAGTGCACGAATCATAGATTTTTTTTGTGCCATAGAATTTCTTTTAATGTTCTAATAATTTGTTATATTTTTGTTTTTTCTTTTCTTTTTCACCTCCTCTAGCCGGGGGCGGCGGCTGGTGATCGAAATTTCACCATGCAGGCCCTTAGTAGCCAATTTGCAGATGAATCTATGATATGTGTTGGTTTCACATCTATAGAAAAGATGTGATTGGTCAATCTCAATCTACGTGATGTGTATTTGTTATGTAATTTTGAGTTCAATGTGGTAATATACTTTCTGAAACCCATATTTGTCTTTTTATGTGAAATTATGACTTTCCACTGATAAATCTTTCAACATTTTTGTAATTCTATTAATTGTTTAAATTACGTGACGACGGTCGGTGGGTTGTGGGTGGCAGTCAGCAATCAGCTGTCAGGCGGTTGTCGTGCGGCTATTGTGCTACTGTCGTGTAGTCAGGGGTTGGCGGTCAGTGGGCTATGGGCAGCAATCGGGCAGCGATCGTGGCGGTTGTCGACCGACAGGGGTGGTCAATGCGCTGTGGGTGACGACGATCCCTATTGGTCGACGACGATGATGGTTACTAGCAATCAAAGGTTGTGATGACGATTGTTGGGCGGTGGCGACGATGACAATCGCCGATAATCAAGCGACAGCGGCCGGCGGTCGGCCAACGATGATCGAGTGGCAGCAACGACGACGGTCACCGATGGTCAGGTGGCGATGGCCAGCGGTCGACCAACAATGGCTGCGAGCAGCTGGAGGTGGTTGGCGATTGGCAAGGGAGCCAGCAGTGGCTGCAGCAAGGAAGAAGAACAAAAGAAAAACAAAAAAGAAAAAATGGATTTATTTCTAGAAATTGTTCTTGGGAACAAGAAGTTATTTATTTTTTTTTGTTTCTTGTTTTTTTTTTCCAAATCTATTCCCCAGCTACTTTTCTATTCTAAGGAATAGAAAAATAAATTGGCGTTGTCAAATGGATTTCTATTTTTTTTTTTGTTTCAGGGAATAAAAGAACAAAAAATTAGGAGAAACATAAATGTTGCCATGATTTGAAATGCCTCACTAAACACTTGCTCGTGACTAGTTTCATTGTGTTGTGCCTTAGCCGATACCCATCCTAAATTTTGTTAACTTGGTGAATTAGTGAAGATTGAGGGAGCATGGATAAAGTTTAGTGTCTAGAATTTGATTAATATTGAATATTTTTCCCACAAAATTTATTCTTTCTTGTAAGCTTTTGAACGTACAAAGCCATACTAAAGTGGCGGCGACGCCAAGTACTGCAGTGTTCACCCGGATATCAGCCGAAAATGCTAGGGCGTTGCCAGCCCAAAGTGTGCGCCGGGACCGCAGAGCATTATGAATTGTTACGATCCTTATTGTAAGGCATGGTTTTCGGCTCCGGATTGATTGGGTTCAGATCCAATGAATTGAAATGGATCACACGCACACCCGGCCAGCGATAAAAGATTTGTCTCCCGGGACTGCTTTGTCTTCATCAGGGTCAGGGAGGAAGCACACAAATTTCCACCGAGGGTGGCGGCGCGAGGAAAGTGGGGAGTCCATGTCTATAACATTTTTAAGTTTGTGCATCGATCAACAGACCTCATGGTAACTATCTCATCTCATACTAAGTTCATTGGTTCCAACAAAACAACAAGCATTCTTTACGATGAAATCAGAGTCCAAGATTGTCTCATATCATCAGAATACTAAAATACAGCCTTACATGATACGAAAAGCATCTTCTTGCTGCTGGAAAATACACATCCTCGGCATGAAGCGTGAACTCCAGTGGCTTAGCTATGAGATCACAAGAATAACATGCCAATGAACTATCTTTTCCCACCTCAACCTCAGTGCTTGTTAACCGGGACATGATGTATTTCTTATGACTGAGTTTCGCTATCCATGAAACATCTCTTTCTTGCAAAGACATGGACCAGAATGTATTTCCTAACCACTTCAATTGTACGTGCATGTTTAATAAGCGCTTGTAATCATCTAAGAGGCAAAGATTATGGTAGACTCAGGAAGGCTGCATAAGAAGCCTTCAAGTATCTGTCATCTCAACCAGTCACAACAATGGAGAGCAGCTTCGTTATTCTATTCATGAAAGTCCCGTGTTTTTCAGTATTTTATTTTACCCAAGTTCTTCAACCAAGGAAGCATCTCTTCAAGCCCTTCTCTCAGGCTTCTGGGCTTATAATCAAGCTCAACTTTGGCCTTGTCGCAAGAATATGCCCACTGATGTCTTAATACTTGAACAGTCTGCAAAAGCATACGTACTTTTCAACAACTTCATAAAGAATAATGCCAGATATATGCTATATAAGACTGATTTGTGAAATTGATTTACAAAGCATCATGCCTTACTCAGCCAAACACCACAGCAGAACATCCACAAAACAGAGACGAGGCTAGAATCTGCTACTTGGAACTATGCCACAACGAATCAAGCAGGTATGTTAAACATGACCAAGAGACTTAATGCAACGAGCAATGCTATATACACTCAATCCTCAATGAGAGTTGCTCATTAGGTAACCTGGAAATGCAAATAACATTGCTTGCTTGAGAGTTTAATCATTTCTTATTAAGTGGAACCCAAAAACAAAATATTTAGTTTGGTTCTCACAGAGGCTATAAGGTTGCCCCAGATAGTCTGTTAACAGATTTTACAAAAGTTATTAGAATGCCTAGGTTTCTATAATGCAATACTCTTAACACCCTCAACAAGAAATACCCAGAAAGGTCACACACAGCCAGACAAAGTGAGGACTTCAGTTTAAGCAGATCCAGTAGAAGTGATGAAGCTTACCGGAGGGCTAACAAGTGGAAGCTTTCCTGTAATCCTGGAGAAGAAAACTGACACCCATCCATACATGTCAACCATCAATAACGGGATATGAAAACTTGGCCTCTTTGTTCCAGTTATAACGGCAGCCATGTCAAAAACATGCATGAATGAAGCGTTTTCTCCTGTGAGTAGATATCTTTCACCAGGTCGACCTTGGTGCATTGCTGCAATGTGCCCTTGCACAACATCTTCGACATGACTAAAAGAAAACTTATCACTACCATAACCCATGTAACCAGGGAGCCTCCCACTGAAGCGTTCAATCAACTGAACAGGGGGAACACAGGAAATCAAATATTGATCGGGACAGATAATCATCTAAACCTTATTTCAGCACTCAAATCATTGATGTTGTATTGGGTGAGCTCCAGTCATAAAAGCCATAATCAGGAGCTAAAGTGGAAA
Source organism: Eucalyptus victrix (assembly GCA_016097545.1). Taxonomy (NCBI): domain Eukaryota; kingdom Viridiplantae; phylum Streptophyta; class Magnoliopsida; order Myrtales; family Myrtaceae; genus Eucalyptus; species Eucalyptus victrix. Next base: position 25,497,290 of record CM027840.1, on the reverse strand, counting down.
GGAAGAACCGTTTCGCAACACACCTAAAACTTCGACAAAATACTCCATTTATCATCATCAATACTATGGACCAAAATCAATTAGCACTGTCAATTTAACTCTCCACATGACAGAGTTCAGGCCAAAGAGGTTTCACTCTACCAATTGTGCGACGATATTGCCAGTCGTGACCTTGCCGGGGCCATAAATGACTCCTGGATAAACCATCACTATCGGCAACCCCTCAGATGCCGCTCGCCGGGCGACATGATCTGCGGCGAGCTTCGATTTCTCGTACTCCGAACAGAAGAACTGCTCGTGATGGACCTGCAAACGCGAACACAAGCTCCGATGCTAACAAATCGCCAATTGGGTTACGAAAAAAATCGGCACTTCCAGAAAACCCAGATCGCAGAATCCACTTGAATCGAAGAGAAGCAATACCTGACTCTCGTCGGCGACGTGCCCGTCCGTCGGCCCGAGCGCGAAGAACGACGACGTGTACACGATCTTCTCGACGGACTTCGTGTCTCTCGCCGCTTGCAGCACGTTCTTCAAGCCTCCCACGTTGACCTGGCAAAATCCCACAAACCCACTTCATTCGAACGAGAACTCGCGGAACCCAAGCGGCGGGTTTCGCCGGTTTCGAGAACCGTCTGCTCACCGAGATGAACTTGGAAGGATCGGGAAGCCAAGGCTCGACGACGGCGGCGGCGTGGAAGATGGCGTGGCAGCCGGCGGCGGCGTCGAGGATGGAGCGGGCGTCGGTGACGTCGCCGTACGCGAGGTCGAGGGCGCCGCCGTGGGCGGCGGGGCGGGGGAGGGAGGAGAGGTCGCTGGTGGGGCGCACGAGGGCGCGGACGGAGTGGCCGTCGGCCAGGAGAGCGGCGCACAGCTTCCCGCCGAAGAAACCGGTGGCGCCGGTCAACAGGATCTTCATCCTTCACTTTCGCACTCCCGAAGTCAATGCTTGCTCCTAAGAGCCCAACGGTGACTTCAGAAACTGCCGTCTCTTCCTCCAATCCATCCGCTTCCACGCCTCCATTCCATTGAAATAATCTCCATTCTTTTCTACACATTTTGCTCCACGTCGTCTCCAACTCACGCATGGCGTGATCAAATTTAGGTATTAACTTTCTATTAAATAGAAATTGATAGAGGTCAACGGTTAGAGATGCAAATCGGCTTATGGTGGCTCGGCGTTCTAATTGGTCTGTTCCGCTGGCTCTCTCAACTCTAACAATTTCAATAAGGCTGGACATCATTACGTAATCTTTGAAATGTTATTGTTTTATATTAAGATGTTTCTTCTACTTGAAGTTGAAGTTTCAGGAGTTGCCTGTACGAACTTGAGCAATTTTCACAACTCTATATATCACTCTCTTTAACAAAGAGAAACTAAGGGTGCATTTAGAACATTTATATTCAAAAATTATTTTAGGGAATAGAAATAGAAAAAATTATTTTTGTTCGGGGAACAATTTTTGAATAAAAGTATGCATTTGGTAAACTTGTTCTCGAAATAGAAAAAAAAAAACACGTTTGATAAATTTGTGTTCTTTTAATTTTTAAATATTTTTATTGTATTTTGCTTTTTTTTTTTTTCTTTTTTTTTCTTCCTTTTGGCCGGCAGCCTCCCCAAGCCACGGCGACGCTCGGCCTCTCGAGAGTTGGCAACGCTCCAGCAATGTCGCCGACCAAAGAAAAAATAAGAAGAAAAGAGAGAAAAGAGAGAAAATTTGTTTCCCCAAAGCATTTCAGATGTTTTTGTTCCAAATTTGTTTCGGAGAACAAAAAATTAGATTTAGAACAAAAACGCAAACAAATGCATTTATGTTCTTCTTTTGTTCTCGGGAACAAAAAAACAAGATTTGTGTTCATAAATAGAAAAAAGAAACACAAACAAACATACCATAAATGATAGTATATTAATAGGCCTAGGTTTAAATGGCAAATGCACGAGAAGTATTCCACTCTTAATGAATAGCATGTATAACATGAATATTAGAAGAAAATGGAATCTTCTAAGGCATGGTCACTTCATCACATTTCTCCTATCTTAATTTTTTTCAAGCAAACACAATTCATTTCTCCATTTCCATTACTTTCATCTCACGTTGTGTCTTATTTACATTGACATGAGAAGTTTATATTGTATTATGCATGCATATAGAATATTTACATGTTGTAAACCAAAAGCGTATGCATCAAAAGATTGGGAAGAGAGTCAAAAGGAACCTAGCTTCTCTATCCAGCGAACTATCCCATGTCTCCCAACAAAAAACCAACTCCTACACACCCTAAGTGCTCTAAGCACCCGCGCTCGCACGAACTCCATCATCTTTGAAACAAAGAGGCCCAAACAATTCTCCATCGTGGTTAATGAACCATGCTACGAATCGCATAGGTATCCAGTTAATATGCCCATCATCCATCCACAGGGCGGCTTCATATTGTGTGTAGGTCAGGTCAATATTATTAAGGTTGAAGACACATGGAATGAAACGTCAATGTAAGCAATGGCCCTGTATTGTGCAACACGAGGGACATCCATTCTAACGATTTGAAAAAGGTAAAGAAACGAGCAATGCCCAGTAAAGAAATAATAGGGCTCTAAACTAGGCAATCCATTAGTCACTAAGAAAATGCATGATCCAACAAGGAAACATCATACAAGGATTAGAACATACGATCACATAATTCACTTCGTTATCACCTCACATTTGTACACACCGCAAACAAAGCACAAAAATATCAACATGAACTCTCCAGGCCAACATAAGATGCAAACCACACACGAACTCACATGCAAAATGTATTTAATTCATCGTATGTTTCAATATCCAACCTTAAATCAAATTTTCACCGAATCACTAGCTAGTTCGATTGAGTTATTTCTAGTTCACTTGTTTGGACTTCTATGGAATTTCCACCATGGGCATCCCATTTTGAGGCATTTTGGTATCACACAGCCGAGGCATCCCAGTCACATAGTAAGTGTATCTCACTCCGAGGCATCTTGGTATCAAAAGCTGAGATATCTATGATCACACAATATGGACATCCCACTCCTAGGGGCATCACTAGTATCGCAAAGTCAATGGAATTTTTTTATACTTAGTTTATTTCATGCAATTCACACATCCACATCTTAGACTAATTGCACGATAGTAGCATGCTCATCAATTTAGTACCCTCAAACACTTGGTAAACCAATCCTTAAGTGGACACATACATGACTTCATAGTGTACTCCATCCATCACACAAAATACTCAATTATCTACAATTCAATGACACTTCATGTGGCATCCCAAAATTTCATGGCAATTTCTAGAGGCATTATGATCTATGGAAAAGTGAATGGTTGTGTCGTTGAAGTATGTTGTGGCCACTAGATCGAAAAATTGTAATAGATTAAGGCCGAGCATTTTAATGGGCAATTATTTGGTTGGAAATATATCTTATGTCCATGAGTGATTAAGGATTTGTATTGAAGGATAAATCGATAGAAAATTTTTATTTTTGGCCATGTACTTTATAAGTTGGATTTTTATTGATTTATATTACAAAATTTTATGGCCATGTGAATATTTGAGATTATGAAATTAAGTGGGGATTAAAGTAAATTGTTAAGAGCAATTATGGGCTTATTTAGTATTGTTTTGGGCCATTTAAAAGTTGGACTTTAGACCCAAAAGTATTGGACCCAAAGTGGGCCAAGAGGCCCGGCCTAAGGAGCCCATGAAGTAGCCGACCAAGGCTGGCCCAAACCCAGCCAAATGAGGCCCATCTTCTTTGCATGAAAATCCACAAGTGACAAAAGGAGCTTGCCAAGTGTCTTTCCCCTAGAGCCAAGTGGCATTAGCCATGCAAACCAAATGATTGCAAATGATGAAGGGGAAAGAAAGAGAGGAAGAGTGGGCGGATTGAAAGAGGGTTAGAGAGAGAGAGAGAGAGAGAGAGAGAGAGAGAGTGAAATCGAGAGAGGGAGAGTGAGCGTGCGAGGAAGAAGGAGGAGGTTCGTCACCGCCGTCAAGCCGCCGAGTCCCGCCATCGAGCCACCGTTTGTTTGCTATGTTTTGCTTGGATTAGAGGCAAGTAGAGTCCATTGATCTACCCTTTGCTTACTGTGTTTTGTGTATAATGAATGGTGGATTTCGGATGTGGATGAAGTGTGAAATTTCGAAGCTATAAGGGTTGTGTTCTAGCCTAGTGTTCTGTTTTTGAAAAAAGGTCCGACCTTTGATGATTTCGTGAGTTTTATGCGCTGTTCTAGTGGAAATCTGACTTCAAATTCTTGACAAAAGTTGTATAGGACTTCTTGAAGATTAACATACTAAAAATTGAGATGAAACGGACAAGGAATGGTTGATGAAATGATTTTCCTTTGAAGAAACTAGACCTGGAAACTGTTATATTGATCTTCGGTGATTTCATGAGTTGCATGTGATGGTCTAGTTGAAATATCACTTCAATTTCTTGATTAAAGTTATAGAGGACTTCTTTTAGAGTAACATATCAAAATTTTAGAGGAAATGAACAAGTATTGGTTGGTGAAACCGTTTTTCTTTGAAGAAGCTAGATCTGGAAACAGTTATGTTGACCTAGTGCGAATCTGTGAATTTTATAAAATTTCTCGGTTGAAATTTGATCTTTTGTCCTTGATTAAACTTGCAGGCAACATCTTAAGGAATAAAATACTAAAATTTGAGAATAAAAGAACAATTAATGATCGGGGAAAATGATTTTCTTTGAGGAGGATGAGTTTGGACAGTGAACTGAGAGTTAGGGAAAGTTATGAAAATGATATCTTTTAATCCAAAAACAATTAGACTTTGATTTCTTCATGAGAATTTTACCTATATGTTTCAGCTATAACATATTAAAATCTCATATTTTTCGGAGTTTATTTAAGGGTTTAATCGAAATTATTTCCTAAACTATGTAAAAGTGGCGTTGGAAATTCTTTTTCTGTGATATGTGGATCTATGTGATTGATGTGGAACTTTTTTTTTACATGGTGCTCTTCATGAAATATCTTACTCTGGATCTTTTTAAATCATGTTAAGTTTTCAGAATTTATTGAGATTTTTACTAATTTTTTCAAGAATTTTTACTAAAGAGGTGTATTCCGTTTTACTTGAAAATTGGTTCTATTTTCAAAAACCAATGAATTTCTTTATGAAATGTGATATTGTAGGTGTTATATGCACTGCATATATGGTGACATTAGGCATATTATATGACATTAAATGCTGGTTTAGACTTTTGATATTGTTGCATCAAATGCCATGTTGAAAATGAGACATATATGTGAATATACATTGTGATAATGATGATACCGTCGGAGGTGTGAGCCGATGATGCCCTAGGAGTCGGGATGCTCAATGGTTTGAATGAGTCGATGCCCTTTGGATGCCTGATTATATTATAAATACATGCGTAGAGGTTTTCCTCAGGAGTATTGGGATGCTCGGTTGTATTATGATACATGCCCATAGTGTGAGGGGTTATATTATGATGTATGCTCGGAGGGTAGGGGTAACCATTTTCATGACGAGCCTCGGAGATTTCTCGTGATGCTAGATGGGATGTAAGATGCTGGAGGTGTGTGCCGGAGGCTCCTCACGATGCCAAGTTGGCTGCGAGCGATAAATAAGGATGCAAACACTAGTCCCTAAAAAGAAAAATGATGAGATCCTTGTGAAAGATAAAATTAAGATTTGAATCATGCGGATGGATGTGTGCATATGGCATGGGATGAACCTCATGGAAATGCAAGCATGAAGTACATGGTGGTATATGCACGTTGCATGGTAATATATGCATGGATGCCTGATGATATATATACAAGTGCATGGTGATATATGTATGTTGCATGGTGATATATGCATGACTGATTGATGATATATGCACAAGTGCATGGTGGTATATGCACGTTGCATGATGATATATGCATAGCTGCTTGATGGTATATGTACAAGTGCATGGTGGTATATGCATATTGTATGGTGATATATGCATGGTTGTATGGTGAGGTATGTTCGAATGCATGTATTATATGTGCTTTATTTGTGATACCTTGATTGTTCTGTCTGACGCATCGTGTAGTTTGGTGGATCTTTACTACTGAGTGGTTGTACTCACCCCGTTTGGGAACTAACATTTTAGACTAGACAAGATACCTCTGCTGCCTCTGCCATTGATAGATGGATCAAGTGGTTGGATATGACTGCGAGGAGGAGGAGAGCAAATAAAGGAACTTTTGGACCGACACTGATCGATGGATTTTAAGTATATGACTATTGGAGAAGATATCGGTCATCTTTTTAAGTATAGCGGAGTATAGAAAACTACGGCATTTTGATGTATCGATGAATGATGTCCATCTAGTTTAAGTAAATAAAAGTGTTCGGCTTTTACCTATAAATGTTTAGTTGGTGTGCATTGTTTTTTGAATATAGGGAATGGAGTTGATGGATGTGCTTCCACCATATAAATTGCGCAGGGACCGATCTAAAAGATGTAAACCCCCAGGATTGATAGACCTTCAGGTCAAGCAAGAGAATGGTAATCAAACCATGGCGATCCTAACGGTTTGGGGGCCATCGAGGGGTGCCGCACTTCATCATATGTAAAACAGAAATATATCAAGTGACAATGTATAAAAGGCTGTATGAATACCAAAGTGTTGCCAAAAGGTTCAGGCAAATCTTCTACAAATATTTGCAAAAATCGGATTAAAGCAGAAAGTGGACAGATTTGTATAGTTTGGAACATCAGAGTCAAAACAATAGAAAAGATATTGAGAAACATTTTCCATGAGGGACGGTAGGCCTATTTCTCATTGTACATAAAGTAGCAAGTTGCTGATTTAACCTATAAACCTGTAAATTTTTTCTAAAACTGCCACACATTGAAGAAAAGACATTTCAATACTCAAAACTCAACCAATTGTTACCAAATTTTAGTATGTTATGCTTGAGGATAAACCCTATGACTTTCATGAAGAGCATGACGTGAATCGATCCAAAAATGACAGAAAAATCGAAGTACACACTAACATCCCCCGGTTTGCACATATATGCAGAACACCACCACAGAAAGAGATCACGTTTTTTTACTGCATCTACTAATTCAGAATATTTCATGAAAATTCTATGTTATAGCTCAAAATCTTTAGATTAACTTTTGAGGAGGAAAGTTCATGGTGGCACAAAATAAATAAACCAGTGACTTGATAAGCCTTGATTATGGATAGGTCATACTAGTAGCCATAGGATTTCTACAAACTAGCCTCTCCCACTCCTCTAGCCTTATGCAAGCATCATTCAAATCTCAAACACACATACAAGACACTTACTCAAGCACCGATCACCAGAAATTTATCTCAAACATTGAAGAAATATCCTAATCCACGAGCTAGCTAATAGCTTTCAAGAATCGACATGCAACCCTATTTCACGACACACTTGACCCGACCTTCTACCAAGCAAACGGCGAACCACAACTTTTCTCCTATGCCTATACTTCCTATACTAGCCATGAACCTCACATGCAAGCCATAAAATGCTCGTTTGACTCAATAACTAGGAAGAATAAACCCATAACAGAGTTAACAGAGGATTTTTCCCAAACCCGCACGATCAGCACCTCGCTTAGTAACCCACATATAATCCTAGCTTAGTACCCTACCGTTTCCTTATCCGGTGGTTGTTCGGCTTCCTTTCTTGTTGTGTCTGTGAGGTTGTGCACTTCTAGAGCCTAGAATCGAGAGAAATCTTAGAGGAAAAGAGGAATGCTATTCAATTGAACCGAGGAGGAAGAAGAGAAAGAAATGAGAGGGAGAGAGCCCAGAACCGAGAGAAATCTTAGAGGAAAGGAGTGATGCTATTCAGCTCAACTGAGGAGGAAGAAGAAAGAAACAGAAGAGAGAGAGAGAGAGAGAGAGAGAGAGAGAGTGTGCAGGATGGAGAAGGGGTGAAGGCAGAAGGAAATGACAAGTACGTTAAGAATGTTCCTTAGATTTTCATTAGTTCCCATGCAACTCATGATGCCAAAGGTCAATGATAATTTTGTGATCCCTAGGGATATTTTCGGCAACCGAGGGAAGCCTTGAGAAGATAGGAGGGGTTGTTTCTTGCATGAAATATCTTCATGCATCACACTTGTCGTCCACCGAGGGGAGGATTAAGTCCTAATCTTTGTTTGATCAAATCATTAACTTCTAATATTTTCATTTTTCTCCATCCTTGTCCCTACAAATCTTGGCCTTACAAGGAATGCAAGGTCCTATTAGCTTTCCTTGGTCTCAATGGCACATTGACGTTGCAAAATTTGGTCTAAGATCGAAAATTAAGAGGAATAACAAGGAGAATGTTAAAATTAATTTACAAGGGATCATGATCATGCATAATTATGCAAGTTCCTAAATCAAATTCATGCATGACTAATCTAAAATTCTCACCCCATTGAAGTAGAGTCTTTTCTACTCAAGCTAGACCTCACGTATACACCCTCGATTCACCGGGCCCAATTCACCGCCCACCGGGCCCAAATCATGGCCCTTCCATGTTGGCCCAACTAGTGGCCCATCACTTGGCCCAACGAGCCCACGCTTGCGGTCCTCACACTGTCCACTGGGCTAATTGCTTTGCCCAACTTTCAAAATTCCAAGCCCATGTTAATCCATTCCTAATTTTAGGGTTGGAAAATTTAGAGTGTCACATTCGCCTTGCCGAGAAACATTGGGAATTTTGCTCCAACATAGGGGAAAAATAAAGATAAAATAACAAGCTCTAAGAAAGTGATGATCTTGGGAAGGGTGTGAGAAGGAAGAAGATTGTGATTGAGTTTTGCAAATATTGTAATTGAGTGAATATTTATCTAATATCTACCAAGCATTGTATAAAATATAATAAATCCCATTGTTATCTACCGAGCATTGTACGCTTGGCTTTTGCACTTTACCTGACATCTTTTTCTACTTTCACATAAAATGCTTTGTTTTACTCCAATTGCTTTGGGCAGATTTCATCATTTGAAGACAGTTGTGAAATAGCAATTTTATTGCAATTCAAATTTTTAAGGTTCTGGTAAGACCATAGAAGCTCATATGTGAAGCCATCTACATTGTTTGCTGCTTTTGCAAAATGGTCATTCTAGACTTTTCATGATTTTTTTCCATATGGTCTTCCAAACAAATGGAAATTCTCATGCTCTATAAGTTGGTCACCCAAATCCAAGCTTTGACTAAGGTCCTTAGATACATTTCCTATTGAATAGCTTGTTTTCCTCTATTGAGCCAAAGCCTTACGATGTTCTAGATGTCTTGTTGAGGTTATTTCCATATGATGTGTGTATATACAGAAGTTTTGCATGCTTAAATACACATATTAGTAAGATTTTAATATTTTGTCATGGTCAAAATATAGCAGATTTTTCTCAACAAGTGTGTTTGAACATTCTTATTGTCTTAATCATAGAAGAAAAAGAAAAATCTTTTTACTCTACTTATTGGATTTATGTACATGCCAAGAATTATAGGACACTTACATTGTTTATGCATGGAATGTAAATCACTTTCAAAAGGAAAAATTTCAGCAAACTGAATCATCTTTTGCCAAGATCTTAGACATATCAACATGCCATGTGCAACCTTCCGAGAATGAATAACTTCATTTTCCACTAGAAACTTTATCTCCCAAGCTCTCTTGATTTTCTTTCCTCCTATTTTTTTTTTCCTTTTTTGTTTCACACACTCACTACTACACATATTCTACTACAGATATACAAAATTGCGTTGGCCTCTTCAATTAGGAGTGACCTAGTCAATAAATCTCCCCCTCACGAGCAATTTGGAGAGGGTGTCAAACCTGCAAAAGTTCAACAAGTTTGCATCTTCACTATATATAGAGATTTTGCCATCATATTTGAGCCATTGTTGTCAATGTATATATTCTTTAGTTGTAAGGCCTTTTCTTTCAACGCATCACATATCCAATAATATATGATATCGGTGTTTTCGAACTTGGAGTGGAAAGTTGCATTTTTGCTTAGGTGTATTGCGTTTTGACTATCCGAGTACAAGATGTACTTCTTTGGTTGTGGCTTAATTCTTGTAGAAACTTCTTCATCCACAAGAGTTCTTTACATGCTTCTATTACTGCAATATACTCTACTTCAATGTAGAAAGGACAACATATTTTTGTAGTTGAGATTGTCATGAAACTACTCCCCCTATAAAATTCATCAAGTACCCCAGTGTAGACTTTCTTGAGTCCACATCCCTTGCCATGTCTAACATCCAAAAAACCTTCTAACACAGTTTTACCATCACTAAAACATATACATTTATTAGAAGTACCTTAGAGATACCTAAATATCCATTTGACTATTGTCCAATGTTCCTTACTAGGATTGGATAGGAAAATGCTTACCACCCCAACTGCCTAGGCGATGTCAAGCCTTGTGCATACCGTTGTGTACATTAGACTAGCAATTGCCGATACATAGGAACCTTTTCCATTTCCTTATTTTTTGTCTCACTTATCGGGCACAGCTCCAAATTGAGCTTGAAGTGATTTGCAGGTGGAGAATAAACTATTTTGGATTTATTGATGTTGAATCTTTAAAAAACTTTATTAACATACTGTTCTTGAGATAATCAGAGTTTACAATTCTGCTTAATTTGAAAGATTTCTATTCTAAGAATTTGTTTTGTGGATCCCAAATCCTTCATTGCAAAGGACTTGCTTACTTTTTTCTTTAAGTTGTTGATCTTGCTTTTATCTTGGTCAACAATTAGCATGTCATCAACATAAAGTAAAAGAATGAGGAAATTACCATCGGTAAATTTCTTGACGAACACGTAGTGATTAATGTTGGTTTTGTTAAACCCATTTTCTTCCATGAATGAATCAAACTTTCTATACCATTGTCTTGGTGCCTACTTAAGCCCATAAAGACTCTTTCTCAATCTATACACAAGGTTCTCATTGATTTGATTTTGAAACCTTTTGGTTGATCCATGCAAATCTCTTTGTTTAGATCTCCATGTAAAAACATAGTTGTCAAGCTTGATGCCAAGCCAAGGACAACTTGGATAGAGGACATTTTAGCCACAGGTGAAAATATCTTGTAGAATGTGATATCTTTCTTCCGAGCAAATTCCTTTACAACCAACCTTGATTTATATCATGGTTATGAGTTACCTTCTTTAGTCTTTAGTCTGAACACCCACTTATTTTTTAGAGCTTTCCTTCCTTGTTACAATTTGACTAAATCATAAATATGATTTTCATCTAAGGATTTCATCTCCTCTTGCATAGCTTTTAACCACTCCTTTTTGTGCTCGTGGAAAATAGCTTCTTGGTAGGTCTCAGATTCTCCCTTGTCTGTAAGCACTAGATACTCCTTGGGAGAATATCTAAAACTAGATTATTGTTCACAAGTTGATCTCCTTAATTGAGGTTTCGATGGGACCTGTTCAATAATTGATTCAAGTTTAGTTGAAGTAGTCTTACCTTCAATGCTAGATTCAACTTACTTGTTATTAGAACTAATGTGAGGAGTGTTTGGGACAAGATCAATAGGGTATTCTTCTGTTGATTAAGATTTCTCATGCTTCTCAACGTCCTTAATTGTCTGATCTTCAAGAAATACCACATTCCCACTTTTGACTATTTTTCGATTAATAGGATCCTAGAGTTTGTAGCCAAATTCTTCATAAGCATAGCGTAAAAAGACAAATTGCCTTGATTTCCTATCAAGCTTTAATCTCTCATCCTAAGAATGTGAACAAATGCTTTGCAGCCGAACACCTTCAAGTGGCCATAAGAAGCATCTTTAACGGTCTAGACACTTTATCATATATCATCGTCAAGTAGAGTTGAAGGTGACTAGTTGATTAAGTCAATTGCCGTCCTTATTGCCTCACCCTAAAAATGGATTCGTAGCTTTGCATTAGAGAGCATGCATCTGATTTTTTAATAGATGGTTCTATTTATCCGCTTCGTGAAATTGTTGTTTTGAGGTGTTTTTGGTATGGCTCTTTCTAGTTTGATCCCTAAATTTTTACAATAATCCTCGAAAGGTCCTTGGTATTTTCCATTGTTGTTTGATTGCACACACTTCAATTACTTGCCTGTTTCTCTTTCAACCTTCATATGGAATTGCTTGAAGATTTCTTGCACTTGATCTTTAGTTTTCAAGGCAAATGCCCGCACCTTTCTAGAGTGGTCATCAATAAATGTTACAAAATAAAGTGCATCTCCAAGTGTTCTAGTTTAAATTGTGCATACATTAGTATGTATCAAATCTAAAATTAAGCTTTTCTAGATGGTGGGGAATTACAAAATGCTACTTTGTATTATTTTCCCATAATGTAGTCGACACAAGTATTTAGCGATGTACAATTCATTCCAAGTAGGAGTTGCTTTCTAGTGTGAATCTTGAGTCATTTTTCACTCATGTGTCCATGTCTTTTATGTCATAACTTGGTGGTGACTTATTTTCCCATTACTAAAGAAATTGTTGTAGCCTTTGTTATTGAGCTTGCCGACTAATTGAGATTTATGTTCGGAACATGTCTCACATCTTTGAATAGTAGCCTACATCTAACATCAGGCTGCAATTAAATATTACTCACACTAGTAATTTTGGACATATCATCATTTCCCATCTTTACAAAGTCAAAGTTGCCAGTGTTGTAAGATGTGAAAAGATCTTGACGAGCCATAACATGGTAGGATGCACTGTGTCAACTACCCATGTTGAATCTTGGGATGCAAGATTAATGGAATCATTACTTTGAATAATGATTACCTTGTATGCAATATTTTTGGTGTCAATTCGTCTAGTTCTCATAAGCTTTGTTGATGTTATGACTCTTTGATTTTTCTACCTTTAGCTTTATGCATTCTTGGTTGAGGTGTCCCAAATTACCACAATGATGGCACTTGTTGTCTAGTCTAAAGTTGGATGGGGAGCTTCTTCATTGTTGATTTAGGAAGCCTTGGCTTTTGCTTCTCCCTCTTCATTCTTGATTTTCTTGTTAGCTAATGACAAGAGCCTCAAACTCAGGGTTGGCTTTGCTCTCTTTTTGCTAGTATTCTCCATTCAATATTTTGGCTTTTACCATGTTCATGGTGAGCTTGTTGTAGGGGCCGAGTTGCTAACTGACACAACAAGTGTGTCCTAGCTATTCGGCAAAGAGCTAAGTAGTAGTAACACCTGCAACTCATTATCTAATATCATCTTCATAGAGTTGAGTCGGTCTACTATACCTTGGAACTTGCTCATGTGTTCCAAGACACTACTCTCGTCTTTGTATTTCAAATTCACGAGCCACCGCTTATGATTTGCTTTATTTTGCGTTGTCATTCTTCCATACATTTTCTCTAATTTTTGCCAAAGAACATATGCATCATGTTCATTAGCAAAATTTTGAAAAATACTCTTGTCGATCAATTGCCGGATTTGAGCGGTACACTTTCAATTGAGCACCATCTATTCGCTTTCGAACATGATTATTGGTTTACCACTAGAAGACAATGCCGATTTGCCTTCCACTACCAGATCTGACGCCTTAGACGTTGATGTTGGTACCTCCATTAGTGTAACGAAGCCTCCAAAGGTCTTTATTGTATTATAGATCCTCCATCTTTGGTTTACAAGTCATAAAATTGAATGTGGTCAATTTTATCATGTTGCAAGAATTCTCCTCCATTTAATTCTACACAAAAAAAGTACCATACAGAGCAATTTCACTTTGATACCGTTTGTTAGGAAAAAAGAATGATATTTGCGGAGAATGCCTAAATAATTTTCCCACTAATTTTCCCACTACTATTTTCGTGAAAATTAATAGGATAAAATATTGGATGAAAGTGAGAAAGATGAATAGTAAATCACACCAGAATTTTAACGTGAAAAAACCCTCTAAGGTGAAGGGAAAAACCATGGGATTGTAGTCCACCTCAAACTTCCACTATGATAAATAATGTGATACAACTTCACCATAAGGTGGACCTCTCACTTCTTCAATTTGTGAATTTGAATCTCTCAAGAACCAGACAACTCACTCAAAGATAACTCTATTGGAAGAAGAAAATTGTTTTTTTCACTTTGCTATGATATTCTTGTTTTTTTGTATGTTCTTCTCCATTGATGATATGAGTAAATGCAATCCCAATTGGAATTGTACTATATGAAAATCAGTTTGATTTATATTTTAGGGTCTGTTTGTTTCGCAGAAAATAACTTCCGAGAAAATATTTTTCGGAATTTTCGGTGTTTGGGTGGGCAGAAAATAGATGATCAAAGAAAATATTTTCCAGTTAACGGAAAATCCGCTTGTAACATTGTAGAAAATGATTTCCTCTTTTGAAAAGAGGAAATCATTTTCCCGTCCTCTCGCACGAGCTTTCACGCTGCTTTATTCCTTCCTCATTTCTACACTCTTTCTCGCAAAACCTACGGTTTTTGATCTCATCCTCCTCCTCCTTCGACACCGATGATCAGTAGCGGTGGAGCATCCCTCATCGCGCAATCAACGGACTCTATTGAGTCGCACACTCGCCTCGGACGGTTTCCCCTTGCCGGAAGCAAAGAATATCCGCGATCTAGGTATGCGCCTCTTGCTTCGATCGCCATATGGTTTTCCCCTTGCCGGCCGCGTGAGTCGACCATCGTCGTTTAGACTTGAAGTGCATGCCGGTGTGAATCGCTGGCGTTTGACTTCATGTCTCTGCTCTTTTTTCACTTATTTCCTTTGCCCGGATGTTTTGGATTCTCGATTTACTCGTGTTGCGGAAATTGTTTGCGGATGTGATTTTGTTGTTGTGTTGTTCTTTGATCTTGGTGGCGATTGTGGTCTGAGCCACGCCCGCCAAGGTGTTCCTGGACAGTGGATGCGTTTCCCTTTTTTTTTTTTTGGATTTTTGATATTGTGTTGTCGGGAGGTGCAGAGATGATGGTGTCCGAACAGGAGGAGATTGTGTTTTCGGGATGCATATGCCTCTTTCGTTTGATGATATAGAATGGTTACCAAAATGTGGTGTGGATTTTACTGGATTTAATTATAGGCTCTGGTTGATTGTATATGTGGAAATGAAAATGAGGCAATGCTTCCCTGTTTTCTCATGATTCCCTCGCTTGAGGTAAGTTGCAATGTCATAGACACCCACTTATTTGTTCCATATTTTAGTTGTTGAACCCAACAATGCAAGTCCTTGGATGTCTTCTTCATTATGGAGATAGTGGCTCTGCATGATCTAGAGTGATCTACATGGGGGGTGAAATTCTCATTGCTTCTTTTCAAATGCTTGCTGGTGTTTGAGGATAAAGGTTTTGGTGCTACTTATTATCATTTGCATTTGTGAAGATGAATAACAGTAGCTTGAAGCTATAAGACAAGGGAAATGATTTCTTGAAGTTCTTTATCTCTTACTTGCATTTGTGATGGTGATTTGATCTTGATTTGGTGATACATTGATCATGCTAGTATACATATAGTTATGGGCAGAGGAATTAAATTTAATTTGCAGGGGTTTCTGGTTGAATTATTATACTCTTATGCCTCGAGCGCATTGAACGTTGACTCTAACTGGACATATGTTGGGCCTTATCAATTAGATGTGAATTTGAATGAAATGGGTTTAGTTTGATCATTCTCGTAAATAATTAGTTTGATTATTCTCTTACATGCTCATGATTATGGGTACTGTCTGATCTCTTTTCTAGGTTCAAAGCATGTTTAAAAATCATTGTCAATGTATAGTTTGCTTTACATCTACCAACCAATTGCTTGGCTTTATTGGATGACCTTCATTGAACATAAATTCTGACGAATTTGGCTTAAATGAAGACTATTTTACTTGTTCGTATATAGAGGCTCACATGTCAATAGATTTTGTTCATATCAAGTTGATACTTCTTTGTAGGCGTACATTAAGCAGCTTGCTTTCCCTTGAATGCAACTCTGAAATGGAGGCCGAAATGTGTCTTGCAAGTCCTGTTGTGTGACCTACAAAGGGAAATTGATTAAGCTAGACATCCACATTGACATAGACAAAGTAAGGTAATACATTCTTACAATACAGCCCTAAGTTTTCTGGATTATGAGCTAACTCCTTCATAGTAGACAAGCCTAGTGAAGATTCATTTGGTCTCTTTCGTGAGAAATATGTGCGTTATATACTAATTTACCCTCTTAACCCCTTCTACCATGTTTATAGATAGTTGGTTAAACAAGTTGTCATGTATATGGGTTGACCTCTTAATCCTCTTAAATATCATTTAGATGAAACTAGTTGAGCATATTATCATCTGTTGTCCCTTTTTTTTTTTTTTTGACTCTTCTAGTATTGTCCTTCTTATATTTCACATGCATTTTGTGTTCAATGATTAATGTGTTCCAAAATAGATGGATAAAAAAAATTCAAGCGTGTGTTATATAGTGGTGATGCTCATTGTGTAGATCAAATATGGATGACACTGAATGCTTTTTTAGACCTTTGTAAGGTACTTGGTGCAAGTAACTCGTTGCATTCTACTGTAAATGTTTCTATTATGGAGCAAGTTATGGTATTTTGTCATATCATTGGACATAATGTGAGGTTTAAAGTCATTGGGGGAAGATTTCATAGATCAATAGACACCATCCATAGATATTTCAAAATCATCCTGCAAGCGATTTTGAAATTATACAAGCATGTGGTGAAAGAACCAAGCAATTCCAATCCTCTTGAGATAAGTAACAGTCAAAGGATTTATCCATATTTTAAGGTATGAAATTTGAAAAAACAAGTCTATAAATTACTTGAGAAGTTTCATTAGTATTTGGTTGGTAACTATATTGATTGTTTAAGGATTGTGTTGGAGCAATAGATGGAACTCATGTACGTGCATCGGTTCCTCTTGAAATTCAAGGAAGATTTCGTGGTCAAAAGGATGGAACAACACAAAATATATTAGTTGCCGTTACATTTGACTTGAGATTTTCTTATGTATTAGCTGGTTGGAAGGCACATCTCATGATTCACGTATTTTGTCTGATGCACTTTCAAGGCCGAATGGATTGAACATTCCTAGATGTAAGAAAATGGAATTTACACATTATTTGAATTGAGATTAGTAACTTGATAATAAACTTATTTATAACTTGTAGGAAAATATTATCTTGTTGATGCTGGTTATGGAACCCAAAATGACATCATCTCTCCCTATCATGGTGTTAGATACCATTTGAAGGAGTTTAGTGATCGCCTCTTGAAAACGAGAAGGAACTATTCAATTTGCAGCATTCATCTCTAAGAACTACTATTGAAAGAGCATTTGGAGTTCTAAAGAAGCGTTTTTGAGTATTGGGTTCAGAACCTTTTTGGTCATTTAGAACACAAGTTGATGTTGTCTTAACTTGTTGTATCATTCACAATTTTATTATGAAAGCTGATCCCAATGACTCAATCATGGAAGAGATGAATAGACAGATGGAATCTCAAAGAGAAAAATCCAAGAATCCAACTTTCTCAAAGGGAGGAAAAGGAGGAAAATAGGATATGGGCATCAAAGAGGGATAGGATTGCATATGCAATGTGGATTAGTTATTAGAATATTAGAAGAAGCCAATAGTTTTACTTTTATTTCTTTCGAGTGCTTTATTTTGAACATGTGCTTTGCATTTCTTTAATGATAATCATCTCTAAATATTTACTATGTGTCCGTCTTCATCATATTTTTTCTTATTCTATTGTTTATAGTTGTTACATAGTTATCATGATGGGTAAAGTAAGGCTAACGATGAGAAGGTCAAGCAATTTAGATGGTTGAAGCCTATGGAACGTGTTTTACTTGAAATTCTCGCTGATGAAGCTAGTAAAGGAAACAAGCCTTCAAGTACATTCAAAACCTCTTCAATTACTCGAGTTGTCAATATAGTAAATGAGAAGTTTAGTGTTTATTGTGAGCCCGACCATGTTGAGAACCATTTGAAAACAGTTAAAAGCAATTGAAAGACGATTCAAACTATGCATGGCAAGAGTGGATTCAGTTGGGATGACAAGTTGAAGATGGTCATAGCTGGGAAAAATGAATTTGATCAATATGTATTGGTAATTTTTCTTGTCACTTCCTCAATACATTCTTTTAGCCAATGTTTCTCATCACTTGCTCAATACATTTAGTTGGAATGACAAGTTGAAGATGGCCATAGGTTATCGTGTTGGTGTTGTTTCTGTTTTTGTGACAAGTGCAATGCATAATTTAATATCGACTATCATACTAGCAATTTATATGCCTGGAAATTTTCTCAATGTCTTTGGTTGCTGCGATTTTAATTTTGATTGTTGGGTATATCTGGAATGCGACTAGGGTTGGTAAAGTTTGCTTCTTTTCTCTTTTTCTTTTGCAATTTAGGTGGTGAGAACCTAAGAAGGCATCATGTCAGAATGTTTAGAGCTCATTAAGTTAGTACTAGAGCTCGGTTGGACTCTAGGCATGTTACAATGGGCTAATTGCCTAATATTGTTTCTGGGATTGCCTGAAAATGTGATATTGAATATGCTTTAAGACATTACTTCTCTAGTCTCATTTGAAAAAATGAGTAGTAAAGAAATTAGAAAAGGTCAAGTAGTGACTGCATTTTGCCTCAATGATCAAGAAATGAATTGGAATAGTGTGTTACCCAAGACTCTTATGCTTTCTGGTATATTTTGATCTCAATCTATGCTAGTATAGAAAGCACATTGATGACTTCACTTCAAAACATTGTCACAAATGAGTTGCTAATTCTAACATTGATAGGCATTTTCAAAACCTCATGCTTTGGATCTTATTGATCTCACATATCTTGCAAAGATGGATTAACAATGCAATTTCTATTCAGGCGTAATTGTGAAGGGAAAAGGACTAAAAGAACAAACAAATGAAGGGCTTCAAACATGTTTTTGTCATAGTTTGAAGCCTAAGTGTTGTTTGCTTAATAGCTTCTTTTCATATCTAACTGTGGAACTAATAATTGAATGAATATTGTGCATTTATAGGTCCATCCTACTCATCAAAAGTATTTGAATAAAATGATCGACATGTATGATGAGATGGCTATGGTGGTTGGGAGAGATATAGCCACCGGAAGCTTTGCTAAGCAATTTGGGGACATCAATGCAACGGAAGTTGACTCCTCACCTGTCAACTTAGGCGATGACTTCGATGAGTTGATGAAGGGCTCAAAAACATCTTCCTCTACTGTGCATTAAGAAAAGAGGTCTCACAAAAGGCGAAAATGTTCCAACAATGATGACTAGTATGTTGTACTTTCAACACAACTTGGAGAGATGGCATCAGCAATTAAGTCATTGGCTCAAAGGGATGTTGATCACTCTTAAGTCTCTTACTCTCAACTCTACAATGAGGTGATGAAAGTGGATGGATACAATGAAATTACCCTTGGATCAGTTTTTGACTATCTAATTGAAAATGAAAAAATTGGAAAAGCATTCATGGTGAAGAGTGCGACTCTTCACAAAGTATGGGTTGATAAATTTCTAAGTAAAGAAGATCATCATTAGTGATATATTATATTGAGCTTTACTGCCAAAAGACTCATGTTCTTCGCAAAGTACTTGTCGTTGTCCCGACCGGTTGCGAGTTTTGCTAACTCTTTTTGTTTCTGGTTGTCCCTCCTTTGTGGGTTTTCTTGATACTTGGCAGTAAGGGTATTTCAGCTTCTGCTTTGCCCTACAAAAGGACTTCTTCGAGCTGGCTCAAGATTTCTTCTCAAGATGTAAGAACATTTTTGGCTGCGTTTGTTTGTTTTTGTGGGATAATGGGTAGTTTGTAGCTGTTGCCTCCCTCTCAGGACCTGGTGTAAGATGTGGGAAGCTCAACTTTGATGTTGTTATGATATTTGTTTCGGTAGTTTGTACCCAATTTGGTTAGAGGAAAGAGGGCCTATACCCATGCATGACATCCTATCCGAAACCTAGTAATGTAGTCACTCTCATCTAGTAGAATGGTGCTTGTAATTGTTTACCCGACTATCAATGGGAGGAAACCGTGGATGATGTTTGACTTGCTCTTTCTGGGCTTATCTGCCTAATTATGTGGTGTTAAATTCTGTGCAATTTCGTGCCTTTTGTTATGTTTATAATTTTTGTCGAGTCTTTGATTAGATGAAGCGTGCATTTGGATAGTGGGATTCCAATAGAAAGGGCATTACGATGATGCACAAAGTACACATAGCGATTCTAATTGTGAATTCTCAAATTGCTAGTTTCGGCCAGGAGACTTCAAACAAATTTTCATTATGGGAAACAAAAGCATTGATTTGGCTAATTGGATAGAGTGACCACATATCTTCGATCGATCAAGACAGCAACAAGAGGAAAAAAGGAAGCAACTTCGCAACAAAGACCGTAGTAAACTATTCCCAAGCAAAAGGGTCATTGCCATTTAAAGGATTCAAGCCCCACAAACGATGTTCAAGAGAATTACCTAAGTGGTGAAATCTTAGAAAATGTTTTTCGGTAGAAAACATTTTCCTTACTAAACACCAGAAAACATTTTCCGAAACATTTTCAAGTTTTAGCCGAACATCGGAAAATATTGTCATTTTCCTGGAAGATGACTTCTGGGAAAATGTTTTCCGGAAATGGGCAATTTTCCGCGAAATGAACGTACCCTTAATTTCTCTTGATTTTCTATATGTGGAAAGATCACTTTGATTTGTTTCCCAATTTCTCTTGATTTTCTGGATGTGGAAAATCATATTGATTTATCTCCCGATTTCTCTTGATTTTCTTTACCCTTCCTTTTTTTCTCTTTCACTTTTATAAACTCACTACACATATTCTATTATAGATATACACAATTGCATTGGTCTTTTCAATTGGGAGTGACCTACTCAACAGCTCTAATGTTGTTGCAAGTCCTGAATCTTGCAACCATGGTAGCTGCAAGCTCAAGAACTACGAGCTTCAAACCTCCCGGCCTTGGCCATGCCATCACAAGTCGAGCTCGAGACCGTAAGTCTAAGGTTTGGTAAGCTCCATATCTGGCCGTACAGCCTCAAGCTTTGGCGGCCACGCCAACAAGCTTAGAGCAAAATCCCAGCCGCAAGGGACAAATATCAATTCAGATTCTCATCAACTCCGTTACAAACGCACACTCGAGTCAAAACCCATCAACCCCCGCTCCGAAAGACTCATCAACCCCATCAAATTTTCTTGGCCTCTTTTTCGTCTCAATTCCAATACGTACCCGGTTACATCACAATCACACCTGCAAACCTTGCACCATTTCCCGAATGGTACATGCTCTCGCTCACTCATTCAATTTATTCTCTTTTTATTTTTAGGTTGTTTGATTCTGGGCCACATAATAATTTTGAGCAACGTGTGCTCCCTCGTCCATTTCAGCAATTTAAGGGTCTCGTCAGTAAAACTTGATTGGTAAAATAAAATAAAATAATGGATTAACATGGGATTTTTATAAAAAGAAGAATATATGGACAGTTTTGAACAAACAAAAGGTAAGTACGGGGACGGTTTTGAATTTCGAACAAAACAGAGGGACTGTTGGATTTTCAATTATTTCGCTAAGGCCTTTGAATTATTGTAAAATTCTTCAATGCCTTCGATTCATAAAAGAAAAACTTTACAAATCAAGAAAAAACCGAGTGCGATTTTTTTTATATAAAATTTTAGGACAACTTGATAAAACCTTGTAAGCTTTTGCAAAATGAATTAATGCAAACCCTCTATCGAAATATAATTTAGGAAAAAAAGTCATAAAAGTGCTAAATTATGCCCACTATGACACTTTCACCCGAAATTTTTTTTGTGACGCCATAAACCCCGAACTTATAGCCACGTAACACATTTATCTCAATCATTTTTCCTTTGACACCAAAAATTTCAAACTTATATCAATGTAACCTAATTATCACAAACTTATACTCATGTGGTACATTTACTCTTTATTAAAATTTCATTTATGAATGCTGCTGAAAATATTATGTGGTTGCTTGCATGAACGCCAGAAAGCAAACGACTAAAAAGTTAACATTCATGTGACAAAAATATGTTTATTCACTGTTTTGCTTTTTGGTTTTCTTTTTTCTTTTTTAACTTCCTCCTTCATTGTCTTCCTTGGTTTGGCGATAGTGAGGGCGGTGGCAATGGCAACAATAAGCATGGTAGCTGCCACGAGGGCGCTGGTGAAGATGAAGGAGGAAGTGAAAAAGAAGAAAAAAGGGGAAAAGAATCTTGATGGAGGATAAATATGTAGTGTGGGTCTATGTTTGGCAATTTTTGTGTCATAAATAATAAGTTTGGAATAAATGTATTACATGAATAAAAGTCTAGGGTTTTTTGTCACCAAAAAAAAAATTAAAGTAAATATGTTATATAAGCACAAGTTTAAGATAAATGTATCACAGTGAGCATAGTTTAAGATTTTGGTGACTTTTATCCCAAAATTTATCCTCGACATACTGTCTCACCCTCCTGCAAATTACTCGTGAGCTTGTCTCCTTATATCAATTTGAACCCCACATTTTCTCTCCTCTCTTCCGGTTTTCGTAAAACGCCGGAGGAGAAATATGCTATCAAAGAAGTGTCCCTAAATCGTCGAGCTCAAGATGCAGTCAGAGCCACAAAAGTTCAACCCTTTCTGGCTTGAAAGCTTGCGTTTCGCTGCTTCCATAAACACGACAACCATATTCGGTGAGTCGCCTTTCGAGAAATCCGAAGTTCGTATTTCAATGACCTTCTGGAGCTTCGTCTCGTCATTGCTTATGATGCTATAGGAAGGAGAGTGGCCGCCGGACGAATGCGAAGAAGCTCATCCAACACATTTTCACCTTTATTTTATCGGATTATTTGTTTATTTCGCATGCGACTCAGTATGAAGACAGTCCGTGTGAATCGAACTTTATATGGATATTAAATGCTCGTGTACCAAGCCAACTGATTTGGTTATAATACTTAATAGAGTTTGACCTCGTGGGTTGATTTGTTAATCAATCAGCCCATTCAACGGGACGTTGCTCCCATGCATGTTGACCTTGCAATCTCCATCAGTCAGACCTACAATTCTCTAGTTGAATGTCAACCCCATGGATGGTGCAACTTCCTTTCCCTCGAGACTGGGCATTGTCTTGTCTTTTATTTGGAAAACATAAGGAATCTTATAGACTACGGATTAGAAACATGTTGAGAACAAAGGAGGAGTTTGTATTTAGGAAGAATTGCCCTTCGATTAGACCTGGATGTGAGCAATCGGGCCGGTTCAATCTGGGACGGGACTCAAGGTTAATATATCATTGCCATTTCCTTTCCACTATAAAAAAAGACAAAAAAAAGGGGCATCATCCCTTTCTTTTGACATGAGTTCTATCACTACCAGACTATCATTTCATACGGGGAAGAAAAACTACACTAATTTAGATTTTACTACAGTTAAGGCTTGTGTTATAAAAGTTTGATTTGCACAAATTATCTTAAAAATGCTGTGATTTATATTTTTGTGCCAAAATCAACACTCTGGCTTTAATGCGCACATGATGAGGCATATATCCAATATAATTACAACAGAATTTTATCACCCATTGAAGTTGAAAACCATCTCTTTATAAAGAAGGGTAAATAACCTTCAGTTCCATAGCCTTTACCATCTCTTTCTTGTCCATCAGTTGAATACATCATCCATTGAAAGGTGGGTTTGACTCAGGTTATTTTAAGGAGAAATTGTGATTTTTATATACTAACGTCCCGCAAGTTAAATGAAGCACTCGATCATTTAATCTATCTCGGGTCAAATCCACTTTTTAAATCGGATAATATTGCTCCACCCGAGAGGGCAATCTTCTGCCCGCTTAGTTTTAGCCTGCTCATTCCGCACTATGAAAAAGGAAAAAAGGCAATCTTTTGGCTCTGCCGTCAAAATTTAAAATATTATCTAAATTTCTAAATATCATGAAAATTAGTATATGTAATTTTAAGTTTCATCATATATATCATGTGGATTTTTTTTTTTTTGGTGACCCAGGGAACCCACCGCACGGCCGACAACCGGGAAGTAAACCCTGGGGAGGCACGCAAGAAACCTCCACCCATGCACCCCGGGCAAGACACCACGCGACGCTTCAGCCTTCCTGCTTCGCAGGGGTTTCGAAATTGGGACCTCTTGCGTTGGAGTCCAGCAGCCCTACCATCCACGCTGCAACGCTGGGTGGTATATCATGTGGATTTTAACTCTCTCGAATTGGGAAAAAAAGTCAAAGTGCGCAAACCACAATATTTTTATTATGCAAAAAGCAAAAAGTAAAAATCAACCAATACAAGTAATATAGCATGTTACGACTATCCGCCTAATTGCAGCTCTAAGTATAAGCACGGTTTTGGAGAGCCACTTTATCTATTTTGTAAGAGATATGGCTGCGACGTGGTCAATATACCTTCGACGATTAGTCTTTCCTATCTTCTTTTAACAAGGATTAATGTTTCATCTCTTTCATGCCTAAAGGATGTGTATTCTGAAATGTGGTTTCTACGAAAAGGATTAGTGGTCCAAGTCAATCCCATATGAAACAGAGAAAGACGACAACAACAACCACATTAGGCAACAGAAAATATTATAAATCAGAGACCAACACAACATATACTTGGGAAACGCCCCAAAATCGGTCAAATTGTCAAAAGGGTTGAATTGAAACAGGATTAATCATGTTATCTATAAATATACTGCTCAGCACGCAGAATTAACCACTTCATCCAAAAATTCAGTCTCTCTTCACAACGCCTCTGGCAAGAGTTCAATTTCTTCTTCTTCATTTCTACATCTTTTGGTATCATCAATGCAGCCTCCTGCTAGTGGGAATCTGGTCACCATTCTAAGCATTGATGGTGGTGGGATTAGAGGAATTATTCCTGGTATAATACTGGGTTTCTTAGAGTCCGAGCTTCAGGTAGCTACACTCTGTTGCAATAATCTTTTGTCATGTCATTGATTTGAGCATATGCAATTTTTCATTTTTCTTTTGGGATAGCACCATGCATCTTTGACAAGAGACTCGGTCATCCTAAACATGTGCATCTCTGAATGCATCTGTTCTTACTAGCTAACTGTGTGCATTTAATTGTATGCATCATGGTTGAACTTTGAGTCGAATAATATGCTCAAGCTAGCTGCAGATGCTGCCTAACCCGTCAAGTCCAAGAAAAAGTTTGCCAAGTTGGTTATGTTAGGATCAGGTTATTTACCCCCTGAAAGACTGAAACAAGCTTTCTGGCTATGGCATAATGCAGAAGCTGGATGGAGAGGACGCAAGAATAGCAGACTACTTTGATGTCATTGCCGGAACCAGCACTGGTGGCCTCATTGCTGCAATGCTGGCAGCGCCAGACAAGAAGAACCGCCCTCTATACGGCGGCAAGGACATCAAGGCCTTCTATTTGGAACACAGCCCTAAGATCTTCCCTCAGCCCAGGTCTTAATAATTCACTAGCGAATATATACAATCATATAGCTCCTAGAGATCAGATTACTAATAAATTTAGAGGCCAATCTATCATTGTATTTGACCAACATATGACTCTCAGCTTCTTTCATGGATCAGATGTCCAAGCATAATTTCCAATGCTGTGAGGACAATCAAAGCCATGGTCGGACCACAATACAGCGGGAAGTATCTGCACAGACTTATTAAGGAGAAATTGGGAGATACCAGATTGCACCAAACACTGACTAATGTTATCATTCCAACATTTGACATCAAGCAATTGCAGCCTACTATCTTCTCCAGCTTCCAGGTTGGGTCAATATTAATACAAAAACCTTATAAACCCCAAAAAAGTAGCATTAGGTGAAAAACAATAAGAGTAGCTAGATGAGTTGCCCTATGGCTATGTTAGTTAATTATCTGACTGTGCTGTGTGAGTTTCAGGTGAATAAGAATCCTAGCTTGGATGCTTTAGTCTCAGACATATGCATCGGAACTTCGGCTGCACCAACTTACCTTCCAGCTCACTATTTCAGAACTGAGAATCCTAATGGATCAGTCAGACAATTCAATCTCATTGATGGTGGTATTGCGGCAAATAATCCGGTAGGCTCATTTGTATCAGAAAACTTTGGTACTATAAGGCACAGCATATCATCAGGCAATATGTGTACGATATATGTAGAGAGCTTTATCAATTTCGAACTGTTAAAGTAGAACCTAGCGAGTATTCTTGAACCTACCAATTTTTTAGGTAAACCTAAGACTTCCTTAAAATTAGCTTAACATTAGTTATCTGAAATAGGGGCATACTCTCCAATAGTATCATTGTTCATGTACTGCATAAGTGTTATTACCAAAATTTGAATTGAAGTCATAAGACAAGAAGTCTCATAAAAAATAACAAATTTGTCCTCTTAAATTCTTGCCCATGTTCGCAAAAGCAGTTAGCCTCCCTAAACAGCGTGCTTGATTTGATTCGCTAGATCTGCCCCATCAATCTCCTGCGGTAAAAAAAAAAAAGTGTTCCTAGTAAGAAATTGTCATTATCAACCTTACTAATTGCCCAAATAACATTGAGGGCATCTCTGTCTGTAAGTTCGGAAAGCGTGAAAAAACAGCCAGCTACCGGAACCCACTAACTATCCCCATTCTCCTTGAGAAGTAAGACTCGGGCTAAGGAGGAAAAGAAATGAATCTATGCATAAAAAGCAGTATTAGAAGCAATGCAGACATCGTAATTCATTTTGATTTTCCCAGAATTAAAACAGTTTGCCGTGATAATTTGTACTGTTTTTCATATAATTCATTTTTCGCAGGCTCTAGTGGCTGTAAGTGAGGTGACCAAAGAAATAAGCGATGCGAACTCAGACTTTGATGTTCCTGATATGAAGCCAACAGAGTATACTAGGTTCCTGGTCCTGTCGCTGGGCACAGGTTCGGCAAAATCAGAGAAAAAGTACAGTGCCAAGAAAGCATCGAAATGGGGTGTGCTCGGCTGGCTCACGAATGGTGGTTCGACTCCGTTAGTTGATGTCTACACACAAGCAAGTGCAGACATGGTGGATATTCATCTCTCCACTGTATTCCAGTCTCTTAAATGCGAACATTACCTCCGCATTCAGGTGATACACTGTCTGACTATCATTAAAGAGCGATATTATACCAACAAACAGTATACCAAATTGGAACATTATACTGACAAAAAAAAAAAAAAACCCACCTTGAAGGAAAACTACGGACTTTTATTTTATTTTATTATAAAAGTACAACATTCAGTAAGTGTAATCTGAGAAGGACATGGTAAAAAATGGTGCAGGATGATACATTGACGGGAGATGTGGCATCGGTTGACAAGGCCACAAGGGAGAACTTGGAGAATATTGTGAAGGTTGGAGAGGCATTGTTGAAGAAACCAGTGTCAAAGGTCAACTTGGACACTGGGGTCTTTGAGCCTTTGAATCAGGGTACAAATGAAGTGGCTCTCAAAAGGTATTTGTTTAAATGGCTACCTAATTTAATTTATTAATGAATTCCGAGTGAACAATCGATTTTTCCATCAAAAGACAATTACATATTCGTTGATCTCTTTTTCTGTTTCTTGTTACTTTCTGAACATAGGCTAGCGGAAACACTGTCCATGGAGAAGCAGCTCCGCCGAGGAAAATCATCGGCTCCATGAACTATATGATGACGGGATATATATGCTACAAATTTACAGTCATTATGTACACAGCGGTGCAATTTGTTGCGGGAGAGTCAGATGCCCGACAATGTTATGCGTTCGTTCTTTTTGAAGTTATAGGGACTTACCCTTCAGTTTGCTCTTTCCGATATGCAAAGACATGTAGTTTCTTGACCAATCAACTAATAAAACTTTCAATGCATTTTTTTATCAATAGCGTGTATACCGCATAGTAACTCTCCTATTATAACAATATGGAGAAAAGAATCGGACTTCAGACCATAATCCTACGTCGTAGTAGTTGGCAGTAAAAGTATATCACAGATGGTCTCATCAGATGAAACTGGACCTGCTATATATGCTTGTCAAGATTATTCACTTGTGCGTATCCATTGATATCGTCCCTAGGGTTTTCCAAGTCCACATCTAGGCACTGCATGGATTCTTTCGGCCAATAGTCGACTAGATTTTGGGGAGTTACTCTTCATTTGCCGCCACAAACTCTCCCGTTGATAGTAAAACCCTCAACTTCAGTGAGAATCTAAGGATCGAGACTCAACAAAAGCATTGAACTGAAGGTGAGGACCAACATTCTGCTAAGTGTTAAGGTCAAATTGGGCTAATCAAGCGGAGAAAATGGTCGCCCCTCACTCCCCTAAAAAGAAAAAACCCACCAAAAATGGACTCTCGACAATTATTGATAGTGACCCTACAAAACAGTGTTTTCAAAAGTTGATAAAAACGTCACACTATTAATATTGTGTGAAGATATATTGCTTAAAACTCAATTGACTAGATGAAATCAATCGCTTATCAAGAACTAGTGGAACTCCCACGAAAAAAAAAAAAAAAAACTCACTTCATGTTTTGGCGAGAAGCAACCGGGGCATGCTTCCATCTGGAACTTGACAATTGTTCTGACAAAAGAGAAATCATATGAGGCATTTTATTTTTATCTATCCAATGTGGTATTTTGATGGTTGTTGGCCTTAGTTTGTTGTAGCAGCAAATCTTGTTTTATTCTACAAGAACCTTGAGTATTTGTAGATTTAGTTCATTCAGACAGCAAACTTCAGCGTATGCTACCTGAAAATTAACAACAATGATCGCTCAATTAGGAAGTATGTTTGCCTCGTTTAAGACCTCATTTTGATCGCCACAATTGTGTATTGTCTTTAGGCCAATCCTCTGAGCACAGATTCCATGATCCGAAAATTACACTTCGTGCGTAAGACGGGGGACCATCAAACTCGTTAGGGACTAAATGAATACTCAGCAAGACACCCTATTGTTATAAAAGAAACTAACTAAAAAAATTGTGGCCTTTTTATTAAAAAAAGAAAAAAAGGGGGAAAAAGCAGAAGTTCTCTCACCTAACTTGAATTTGCCTAAGCGATGATTTATTGATTCACATTTAACCATATAAAAGATTTCACTAACCACACAACCGAGATGCATGGCGAGATCATCTTGGCTAATCCACCTCCTTGTACGATCTTAAGGCAATTTCTATTAGGTCTATTTTAGGCGGTCATCGTTGGGTGCTGCCAACAATTAGGAGTCATAACAACTAGCAAGAGAAGAACAATACCTTATCTAAATGTGATTCAGGAAAAACAAAAACAAAAAAGAGGGAAATCAGAGAAAAGGCAATTGCTGACTCCGAGTAATAAAAGAGTAAGATCAGTCACTGTTCTTTCGGAAAATAACTATAAATTCTTTCAGACCAACCGGGTTCTTATTGATAGAGCCGGGATTTCCCTGCTTTCACTGAACACGCTGTAAGTACCATACAGAGATGACTGCACGACGTTCTATACGATGTAGGATCCATGTTATAACTTTATGCTATGCTTTGGTTGACAGAGTTTTGGATTGTTTGGCGTGACAATGGCGTATCTCTTCCACAAGTATCTTTGCGAACCTAGTCCATCAATAAGAGGAGTACATTATCATTATACTAGATTTTATACTTGTGAAATGAAATTGGCATGGTCAGAGGACCATTTATGTCTCAATGACCCTCTAGACCTTACCATTTTCGTCATTGCTTACGTCGCTGTGATGGAGTGGCCGCCTCGTGGATGCAAAGAAGCTTATAAAATAACGTGGATCCGAACACATACATGAACTGCGTGATTGCATCTAATAAAGACAGTTTTGTCTAAATCGGATTTTATAAATTAAAAAAATTGCCGCGTATTATAATATTTACCAAGGCTTTAATTTGGTTAATATTTTAATAGAATTTGACCACGTGGGTGATTTGTTAGTAAATCAACTGGTTCAATGCCATCTTGTTGACATACATTATCCATGGTCAGACCTACAATTCTCTAGTTGAATGTCGAGCCCATGGATTATGCAACTTCCGTTCCCTCAATGCTGCGTATCGTCTTGGTTTTTTTATTTGGAAGAACAATTGTTTGAGTTAAGGATCAGAAACAAATCGAGAATAAAGAAGACGTTCGTACTTAAGAAAAACTAGCCTTCAGGGGAGACCATGTGAAAGCACACAAGTCAGATTAGAAACGACACATGGAACTTGATAAATTAGGGGGGCGAGGGGCATGCGAAATGAATTAGGGCAGAAACTAAATTTGACGACATGTTAAAAGTCCAACTCTAAAACTTAAACTTTATAGGTGAAGGTATAAAGAGCATATAAATTCCATAAATAAAAGTTCATATATAGAAATAAATCTTGAAAATATAGTGATTAATATTTTTGTGCCAAAATAAACATTCTGACTTTAATGCATACGTGAGCCATATATCCAAGGTGAAAGAATTTTATCACAATCAATTTTCTTTATAAGGTTGGGCAAACAACCTTTGGTTTGATGGTCTCTACCGTCTCTTTCATGTTCATCGACTAAGGCTCCTACTATTCAAGGGCGGGTTTGACTGGGGTTACTCTAAGTAGAAATTGTGGTTCCCATATGCAAATTTATCTCAAATCGAACGAAGCACATGATCATTCAATCAATCTTGGGTCAAATCCACTGTTTGATCCTTTTGGTGAGCAATTGTATCCTTGCTTAGTTTTAGCTGTTTGTTTGGCAATTAAGCAAAAGGAAAATGAACTTCTTTTTCGCTTTCCTGCCACTGTTTAAAATGTGGTTTGAACTTCCGAAATTTATGAGAAAATATTTATAATTCTAGAGCGTGTATTCTGAAATGTGGTTTCAATGTCACGTTCAAGTCATTCTCATGTCTAGCACAAAGAGACAAATAAAACAAAACGAATTATATATTTTAATCAGAGATAAATCTGAAAACAATATAGCCTATACTTTGAAAACACTCCAAATTGGTCAAATTGTCAAAGGATTGGATTGAAACAGGATTAATCAGGTTCACAGAGCCACTTTCATCCAATACATAGAATTAACCACTTTTATCCAAGAACTTCAATCTCTCTTCACAGAGCCTCTCAAAAGAGTTCAATTTCTTCATCTTCTTCTTCATTTCTCCATCCTTTGGTATCATCAATGCAGGCTCCTGCTAAAGGGAAGTTGATCACCATTTTAAGCATTGATGGTGGGGGGATTAGAGGAATTATTCCCGGGATAATTCTGGGATTCCTAGAGTCCTAGCTTCAGGTAGCTACACTTTTTAATAATTAATTTTTGTCATGTCAACCGTTTAATTGTTTGGAATTTCTCTTTTCTTTTCTTTTTTTTTTTCTTTTTCTTTTTGGGATAGCACCATGCATATTTGTCAAGGGATTAGGTCATCCTAAGCATGTCCATCTCTGAACGTATCGGTATATCTTAAGAATTTGTCTCTCTGTCTACAGAATTTTTCTGAATTCCCCTGGACTCCTAATGGCTAACTATGTTAATTTAAATTGTGTGCATTAGCATCGAACTTTTGGTCGAATTATATGCTCAAGCTAGCCATCAATGCCGCCTGGCTGGTCGCACCCGAGAAAAAGTTTACCAAGTTGGTTATGTAAGGATTTGGTCATTTGCCCCTTGAAAGACTGAAACAGGTGTTTTTGGTCTGCATAATTCAGAAGCTGGATGGGGAGGATGCAAGGACAGCAGACTACTTCGATGTCATGACCGGAACCAGCATGGGTGGCCTCATCGCTGCGATGCTGGCAGCGCCAGACAAGAAGAACCGCCCTCTATATGGAGGCAAGGACATCAAAGCCTTCTATTTGGATCACAGCCCCAAGATCCTCCCTTGGCCTAGGTCTTATCATATCACATCTCATGATCAGATTACTATTAAATTCAGAGACCAATCTATAATTGCACCTGACCGACACATGAATCTCAGCTTCTTTTCATGGATCAGATGTCCGAGCATAATTGCCAACCCTGTGAGGACGATCACAGCCACGGTTGGGTCGAAATACAATGGGAAATATCTGCACAGATGTGATGAGTATACTAGAAGTGTCAAACATTGTGTACGACGGTCACTTTGATGCCAATTTTTTTTGTCACTTAAGTTACATTTTTTTTTTTCAAAAAACAATTACTTAGGTGCCAACTTCGATCAAGGTTGCCAAAAATCTAACATGGTCATATTTTGCCAATTTCTTAATCCTACATGGCTTGTCAACGTGCCTAGTTAGCATATAACATCTAAATGACGTTGCATAAACAAGTTGACGAGTGATCATGCCAAAAATTGCAAATATGAATCATTTGAGGTCCATTTATTATTAAAAGTGATTACTTAAGTGCCAGTTATTAGTAAAAAATGATCACTTCAATATGAGTTGTTGTTAAAAATTTATCATTTTAGTGCCGATCTCATTTAGAGAGTGATCATTATGCCATCGTTTTGGACGTCTACATGGACTGGATTTTTTAATAAACACATCAAATCATATTAAAAATTTAATTATAAATGTCATGTAATCAATTTGACCGGAATATCTCACCGGAGGTACTTAAATGGTTGTTTTTTCTTCAATTTGACATTTAAATGAGTTGACAAAAACTTTGGCACTAAAGTAAGTATTGTACATAACTTTTAGCATTTTTAATACACATACCTCCTGCACAAACTTATTAAGGAGAAATTGGGAGACACCACATTGCACCAAACACTGAGTATTGTGATTATTACGACATTTGACATCAAGGAATTGCAGCCTACTATCTTCTCCAGCTTTCAGGTCGTGTGAATATTTATATAAAAACAGTGCAAAACCCCAAAAAGGTAGCATTAGGTGAAAAACAAGAAAAGTAGCTAGAAGAGTTGCCCTATGACTGTTTTAATTGATTATCTGATCGTGTTGCGCGAGATTCAGGTGAAGAAGAATCCTAGGTTGGATGCTTTAGTATCGGACATATGCATTGGAACTTCGGCTGCACCAACTTATTGTTTTCCAGCCTACTATTTTAGAACCAAGACCCCAGTGGATCAGTCAGGGAATTCAATCTCATCGACGGTGGTGTTGCGGCAAATAATCCGGTAGGCTCATTTGTGTCAGAAAACTTTTGCGCTATGAGGCACAGCATATTATCAGGCAACATGTGTACAGTATATGTAGAGAACTTTATCAATTCCGAGTTGGTTAAAGTAGAAGCTAGTGAGTATTCTTGAACACGCCTTTTTTTTTTTTGTGTAAACCTAAGACATCCTTAAAATTAGCTAAGAATTACATTTCCAAAACAAGGGGCATATCCTATTTCAAAAATATAATTTCGAATCAATAGAGCAATCAAATTGAACTTTGTGGCGTGATATCACTTTCTTTAAGGATTTATTTACCTTACAATGTTGCTAATGGTCACCGGCAAATATCCTCCAAGATACAATAAAGTCTCAAATAAGAATATTGTATAGCAATTTTAATATATCTCCAAGGTCTTTCTAGATAATTGAAGAGATGGCCATAGTTTTGAAAAGAAGACTGAAATGATTTTCTGCTCATTTTCATTCAAATATATATATATATATATAGGCGACTCTTTGCGAAAGGTTGCAAAGTGAAAAAAATATTCTTTTGAAAGAAGTTACAAAATGAACAAACGCAACATTTCGAGCAATGATGCAAACTAAACAAGTATGATTTCTAACAGTTGTCTTGAAAAGACACATATAAAAAATTTGGAATAATAAAATAATAAATAATAATAATTTTTTTAATAAATAAAATTCTGATTTTTCACAATTTCCAAAAATACTTAATAAAAAAACAACCTTTGAACTAATAAAGGTTAATAAGATAACCGTACTAAAGAAAATAAAAATATAAGGGGTTAGTGCTAATTAAGCTGTAGGCGTGCAAGCATGCAAAGTGCCAAGTGTGCCAACATCATGCATCCGCACGTGGATATTGTAAAGTCTAGTTCACACCAAATATTTTCTTTAAACACACTAGAGAAGGCTCACACTTATTAACTAACCCATGTCCTCTCAATTTTCCTATATAAGACAAGGAAAAACACTTTTTGTTGGTTTTATAAACAAACTTCAAACATATCCTTTTATAATATCATTGTTCACTTACTGCATAAGTTAGTTCGAATAAAAGTCATAAGACAAGGAGGCTCATTAAAAACAACAAGATTGTCCTCTAAATCCTCGCCCATGTTAGCAAAAGCATCAGCACAGCAGTAAGCCTCCCCGAACATCGTGCTGATTTTAATTCGTAGGATCTGCCTTATCAATCTCCAGGAGTAAAAAGGAAGTGGTCCTATTAATAATTTATCATCATCAGCCTCACTAAGTGCCCAAATAGCACAAAGGGTATCTCTCTACGTAAGTTCAGAATGTTTGGAAAAACAGCCAGCTACTGGAGCCCACTAGTTATCCCCATTCTCCTTAAGTAGTAAGTACTCGGGCGAAGGAGGAAAAGAAATGAATCTGTGCATAACAAGCAGTATTAGAAGCAATGCAGACATCGTTATTCATTTTGATTTTCCCGGAATTAGAACAGCTTGCCGTGATGCTTTGTACCATTTGTCTTACTATCCATGCATCACAGGCTCTAATGGCTGTAAGTGAGGTGACCAAAGAAATAAGTGATGCGAGCTTGGACTTTGATGATCCTGATATGAAGCCAACAGACTATACTAGGTTACCGGTCCTGTCCATGGGCACTGGTTCATCAAAATCGGAGAAAAAGTACAGTGCCAAGAAAGCATCGAATTGGGGTGTGCTCGGCTGGCTCACGAATGGTGGATCGACTCCATTAGTTGATGGCTACACACGAGCAAGTACAGACATGGTAGATATTCATCTCTGCACAGTATTCCAGTCTCTTAAATGCGAAAATTACCTTCGCATTCAGGTAATACACTGTCTGATTTTCATTAAAGAGCGATATTGTACAAACACCTGTACACTAACGTGGAATATACTGACAAAAAAAAAAAAAAAAAACCACCTTGAAAGAAAACTAGCGGACTTTTTTTTTTTTCTTTTTCTAAATTATTATTATAAATTTACGGCATTCCATAAGCGTAATCTGAAAAGGACATGGTAAAAAATGGTGCAGGGTGAGATGTGACTTCGGTTGACACGGCCACAAGGGAGAACTCAGAATATTGTCAAGGTTGGACAGGCATTGTTGAAGACACCGGTGTCAAGGGTGAACTTGGACAGTGGGTCTTTGAGCCTCTAAATCAGGGTACAAATGAAGAAGCTCTCGAAAGGTATTTATTTAAATGTCTACCTAACTCACTTTATCAACTAATTTCAAGTGATACAATTGATCTTTCCATCGATAATCAATTGGATATTCATTGATCTCTTTTTCTGTTTCTCGTTACATACTGAACACTGGCTAGCGGAAACACTGTCCAAGGAAAAGCAGCTCTGCCGAGGAAGATCGTCACCTTTGTGAACTGTGTGATGATGGGTGATATATGCTACAAATTTACGTTCGTTTTGTACACGGCTTTTCAACTTGTTGCGGGAGATTCAGATGTACAACAGTGTTATATATATTCATTCGTTTTGGAGTAACAGGTACTTACTCTACGATTTGATCTCCCCGATATGCAGAGATGAGTAGTTTCTTGAAAAACCAAATAATAAGCCTTTCAATGGATCACATTTTCGATTAGTAGGATATATATCGCATGGTTATTCTCCTATTATCACAAAATGGAGAAAATAATTGGACTTCAGACAGAAATGCTACGTCGTATATGGTCTCATCAAATGAAGCTGAACCTGCTGTACATGCTTGTCAAGATTATATGCTTGTCAACATTTAGGCACAGCATGGATTCTTTGGGCCAATAGTCAGGGAATTCAATCTCATCGACGGTGGTGTTGTGGCAAATAATCCGGTAGGCTCATTTGTGTCAAAAAACTTTTGCGCTATGAGGCACAGCATATTATCAGGCAACTGTGTACAATATATGTAGAGAACTTTATCAATTCCGATTTGGTTAAAGTAGAACCTAGTGAGTATTCTTGAACATACCCCTCTTTTTTTTTTTTTTTTTTTTTTGGGGGTAAACCAAGACATCCTTAAAATTAGGAATTAGCTAAAAATTACATTTCCAAAACAAGGGGCATATCCTATTTGAAAAATGCAATTTCGAATCAATAGAGCAATCGAATTGAACTTTGTGGCATGATATCACTTTCTTTAATAATTCATTTGCCATGCAATGTTGCTAATGGTCACCGGCAAATATCCTCCAAGATACAATAAAGTCTCAAATAAGAATATTGTATAGCATTTTTAATATATCTCCAAGGTCTTTCTAGATAATTGAAAAGATGTCTGTAGTTTTGAAAAGAAGACTTGAAATGATTTTTCTACTCGTTTATCCAAAAATTGACATGTACATTATATGTATTGATTTTAAAGAACATGGGTGACTCTTTGCTAAAGGTTATAAAGTGAACAAAATATTCTTTGGAAAGTTACAAAATGAACAAACGCAACACTTCGAGAAATGATGCAAATTGAACAAGTATAATTTTTAAAGGTTGTCTTGAAAAGACACATATAAAAAAATTCAGAATAATAAAATAATAGAAACTAATAATTTTTTAATAAATAAAATTCTGAATTTTGATAATTTCCAAGAATACTTAATAAAAAGACAACCTTTAAACTAATAAAGGTTAATAAGATAACCGTAGTAAAGAAAATAAAAATAAAGGGGTTAGTGTTAATTAAGCCGCGGGCGTGCAAGCATGTAAAGTGCTAAGTGTGCCAAAATCACGCATCCGCACGCGGATATTGTAAGGTCTAGCTTACACCAAACATTTTCTTTAAACGTACTAAAGAAGGCTCACACTTATTAATGGGCCCATGTCCTCTCAATTTTCCTATATGAGACAAAGAAAAACACACTTTCTTTGTTTTATAAACAAACTTCAAACATATCCTCTTATATATCATTGTTCACTTCCTGCATAAGTTAGTTTGAATAGAAGTCATAAGACAAGGAGGCTCATAAAAAACAACAAGATTGTCCTCTAAATCCTCGCCCATGTTAGCGAAAGCATCAACACAGCAGTAAGCCTCCTTGACCATCGTGCTCATTTTAATTCGCCGGATCTGCCTTATCAATCTCCAGGAGTGATGGTTTTATTAGTGATGGGCTTAAGGCCCGTCCGCCCATGTTGGGCCTAAAAGCTCGGCCCACAAGAGTAGGGCCCATGGATGAAGGGGCACGATTAATTGTTTTTTTTTAGAGGGACATATATAAGGGAGGAGAGAGGGGGAGAACGTACCTCTTGGCATTAACATACGTATTCTCTCCCTCTCTCCCTCCAAAAGAAAGAAAATGCTAAAGGCGACCCCGTTTTCCCTTCAAGGCGAATTGGCGTCATCGGATCGAACATGACCGATTTCTCTTCCTCTTATCGGCGTTGGTGTTTAATCTGTGGCTAACAAGGTACGCTCGAATCCGTGGTGTGCTTTAGGATCGGTGATACGTGTTGTTTTCCCGGGCTTGTCTTCCGCATTCGTTTTAGGGGTTCGATTTAGTGTCGAATCCGGTTTTCGGGGATCCGTTATTCCCAACATTGGTATCAGAGCCCTAGTTCACGTTTTCCCGACCCTTTTCATGTTTTTTGATTGATTTTTCGCAAAAGTAATTCAGCCGTATGGATCGGGGCGAGAAATCTCGACACCCGAGTGCTGTTCGTTTTTTTTTTCTGAGTTTTCGTAAGTCGAAATCAATTTCTGAAAGCATTGGGTGAAAGAGGTCGTCGAGACGAGTCCGGCGACATGTCATGCGCTGCCGGGCGACACCGCACGCGCCCACACGCGCGGCCAGAAGGCGCTGCGCGTGGGCATGACGCCCCAGAAGTGCTGGCTCGCCCAACGCGTGTGGCACACACGCCGGTCGGCGGACCGGCACGTGAGCGCTGCTGGCGGTGAACCGGCATGCGTCGGTTGACGAACCAATGCATGCTGACGTCACACGTTGACGTCACCTACGACATCATTGCCGACGACCGTTAGCCGGCCGATGACCGCCTGGCAACCCGACCCGATGGGGACACGACCCAACCTGACTCGCTCAAAAGCTAGGCGCATGCCGCGCACATGCCGGCTGATGTCTGCGTAACGTCATCCCGCGCACGCGCGCGACACGTGTGGTCGGTTCGTCCGACCTAGCCTGACCTGTCCGACCGGCCCGTTCGGTCCGACCGTTCCGACCAGCCCGTCCAGTCCGACCGGTCCGACGATCCAACGACCGTTGACCACCATTGACCGTTGACCGTTGACCATTGACCAAAAAAATAAAGGAAAAAGAATGTGTTTCTTTTTCAATTAAGTCTATGTGGATTATATGTGATCCCTTATTTGTTCTTCATTTATTGCAGGAACAATGTCTCCCCTGAGGTTGCGCACACCTATTCGTGAAATTACCGATGAACAAAAGGAAATGTGTCTAAGTTGATAGCTAAGCTGATTGATCATCGATGGGAGAGTGGTGACTTAATTGATCACGTCCTTGAAATCAAAGGAAAAATTCAAAAGGTCATATGGAATGTTCGTCCTATGCCACAGTCAGAGATGGTGCGATTTTTCATGAACTCTTCCACCTGAATGGCAAGATGTGTTGAATCGCATATGGGATGTCAACGAAGCTGCTTCATATAAGAAAATTGTGATGGATTTTGTAAATGAATATTTCTGAATTGTTATAAGGGAAAAGATCAAGAAATTGAACAAAAGAGAATCTTTCTTAGTTCATGTGCTGACTTGGTTAGTTGTATTGGCTAATCTTTATTTAAGTGTGCTTTGTGGACATCTTATGTAATGTTAACTACCTGATTGTTGTTGATGTAGCAACCTATATGTTAGTTGTATTAGTTGAAAGCGTTATTGTTTTATTGGATGTCCATTATCTCTGTTGCTTTTGTTATTGCCGATTGTGGGTAATTAGCTGTGAGTAATTATAGAAGTTTTTGTAACTTTATAGAATTTATTTTGCATAAGACAATTATATTAATGATAATTTTAAGTTAGGATTTTTGGAGGATGATTAGAAACATAGTGACCTTTTGATTCTAAAACCTTACTTGAATTTTTTTTTAATGTGATGGGTCCAGTGCAAAAGGGATGCATAAATGATAGGCATTAATAATTCGTGCATATTTGTCTGATGTGTTCAAATCAATGGCTTCAGCCACAAAGAGCATAGTTGCCAAGCTGAACAAAGGTGAAAAGCTCAATGGTGACAACTATGAAATTTGGCAAATGAAAATCCAGAATGTGCTGGAAGAGCAAGAAGTACTTGAGGCTCTTAACCTGACCATGGTTGAACCTGAAGAAGAAACCACTGCACAGCACAAGAAAGACAATGAAGCTTTTGCTGCGTGGAAAAGAAAGAACTCTCTTGCTCGCATTACGTTGCTGAGCAGCATGGACAATGACGTCATGCGAGAGTTTAAGCGTTTTGACAATGCCAAAGAAATGTGGGAAGCATTGACGGCAAGATTTGGTCACACTTCGGTGACTAGACTGAGGCAGCTCACTATCAAGTTTGACTCTTATAAGAAGTCTCATGGTCAGACCATGAAGCAACATCTTAGAAAGATGTCAAACATGATAAATGAGCTGAAAGATGCTGGTCATGTCCTGACAGATGAGCAGCAAGTGCAAGTAGTGATTTGTTCCTTGCCTCAGAGTTGGGAGCATATGAAGGTGCACCTACCCCATAATGATAATATCAAAACTTTCAGGGATGCAATACGTCATCTTGAGCTGGAAGAGGACCGCATCTTGGCGGTTAAGTCGGATGCTAAACTCTATCATGCTAGTTCTAGCTCACATGGAGCTTCGAGCTTCAAGCGTAAACGTCCTAACTGGTTTGATAAAGGGAAAGGCAAGGAAGCAGGTCCTTCAAGGAAGAAACCCAAGCTTAACCAACATGAAAGAGGAAAGCGTCCTCGAATGAAGAAGCTTACAAGGGTGA
This sequence comes from Eucalyptus victrix, assembly GCA_016097545.1. Classification (NCBI taxonomy): domain Eukaryota; kingdom Viridiplantae; phylum Streptophyta; class Magnoliopsida; order Myrtales; family Myrtaceae; genus Eucalyptus; species Eucalyptus victrix. Next base: position 25,457,250 of record CM027840.1, on the reverse strand, counting down.
AGTGTTTTAATTGTGACAAGAAGGGTCACTATGCTCGCGACTGTAGTGAGCCAAATAAGGTAAACACCCATTGTACTTTTCAGAACTTTACTTTTGTGTCGAGTTCTGTATTCTTGACTGAGTCTAATCTTTTGTGGACTGTAGATTCATGAGCGATAGACCATGTAGCGAATGATAGAGGATCCTTCGTGGAATTCCGACGAGTACCAACTGGAACTAAGTGGATCTATGTGGGAAACAACTTTAAAGCTGAAGTGAAAGGAATTGGCACCTGCCAACTGAACATGCGTGGTGGACACACTTTGTTCCTTCATGATGTATTGTATGCTCCAGAGATTCGTCAAAATTTAGTGTCTGTTTTAGTGTTGGTTAGACTAGGTTTTAATATGAACTTCTCTAATAGAGGTGTGAATTTGTTTTTAGATACAAATTACTATGGTTGTGGTTATTTTCTGGATGGTTTTATTATATTAAATATTGACTATGTTAATGTAAATGTTTGTTATTTCCTTATCACATCTCCTAATACCTATGATAATGATGTGAATGTGTGGCATGCTAGACTTGGTCACATTGGCCAACAACGTATGAATAGACTAGCCAAAGAGGGCTTGTCGGGCAACATTGAAAAAGTTGATTTGCCTATATGTAAGTATTGCCTAGAAGAGAAAACGACAAGGAAACCATTTGAAAAAGGTAAAAGAGCTGAATTTCCTCTGCATTTAATTCATTCTGATGTCTGTGGTCCAATGAATGTGAGAGGAAGGTATGGGGCTGTTTATTTCATCACTTTTATAGATGATTATACTCGATTCGGATATGTCTATTTGATTTCTCATAAATCTGAAACAATAAGTTGTTTCAAAAAGTTTATGAACCTGGTAGAAAATCAATTAGACAATAAAATAAAAACATTGAGATCCGATCGAGGTCAAGAATATTTATTTGATGAATTCAGAAAATCATGTGATGAAAAAGGAATAGAAAGACAGTTGTCTATTCCGTATACTCCTCAACAAAATGGTGTTGCGGAGAGAAGAAACAGAACCCTACTGGAAATGGTTAGGTTCATGATGGCGCATGCTAACTTACCTATCACTTTTTGGAGTGATGCATTGTTAACTGCTACCTATATACTTAACCGGGTGCCTTCCAAATCAGTTACTTTCACTCCATATGAGTTATGGACAGGTAGAAAACCGGACTTAAGTTTTCTTAAACCATGGGGTTGTGCTACCTATACACATGAGTCCTCTCACAAGTTTGGGAAATTGGGTCTCAGAGGAAAGAAGAGTATTTTCATAAGATACTCCGAACACTCGAAAGGATATGTGTTCATAGGTGAGCAGGAAAGTGGGAGTATAATTGAATTTGAATCATGGGATGTCACATTCTTAGAGAGTGAATTTCCTAGGAAGGGCGAAATATGTGAAGATTACTCCCTATTTGAGACCTTGGATCAAGATAATGATATTAGTGGAGTTCGTCCAAGTGGGAGTAATATGAGAAGTGATGAATTGAATTCAACTCATTCTCAATTGCAACCATATGATGAGACGACATCATCATTATCTAATCCAAGTGGGAGCATAATGGGGAATGATGTGCAAAGTGTACAATCTCCCATACGGCGAACAAGTCGCAAAAGTATTCCCCGTCGACGTTTTGACATTGAATGGGAAACTTTTATGGTTGCTCCACAAGATGAGGATGAGCCAAGAAATATTAATGAGGCTCTGAATTGCCCTAGTAAGGAAAAGTGGATTTATGCAATGGAAGAGGAAATTGAGTCAATGAAATCAAACCAAGTCTGGAAACTGGTTGATCTTCCAAAAGGATGTAGAGTTATTGGAAACAAGTGGGTTCTCAAAATAAAGCGAAATGCCGATGGCTCGATAGAAAGGCATAAGGCTCGCCTTGTGGCGAAGGGGTATAATCAACATGAAGGAATTGATTATGAAGATACATTTTCTCCTGTATTGAGATTTACCTCGATTCGCATTATTCTGGCAATAGTAGCTAGTATGGATCTTGAGTTACATCAGATGGATGTAAAGACTGCTTTCCTCAATGGAGAATTAGAGGAAGAAATATATACGGAAGAACCTGTTGGTTTCATAGTGAAAGGCTAAGAAGAAAAGATATGTCGACTTTTGAGATCGATATATGGCCTCAAGCAATCATCGAGACAATGGTATATACGTTTTCATAATGCCATAATGGCATATGACTTTACAATGATATATGAGGATCATTATGTATATATCAAAAGATCCAAAGATCAATTTGTGATCATATCATTATATGTTGATGATATACTGATTGCCGGAAGCAATATGGAGTTTGTTAATATTGTCAAGAGTTGGTTGTCTTCCAACTTTGAGATGAAAGATATGGGTGAGGCTGCATACATTCTTGGAGTTAAGATTTCCAGAGATCGTTCGAAGAGATCATTGTCTCTTTCGCAAGAAACATATATAAATAAAGTTCTTAAACGATTTCATATGCAAGATTGTAAACCTATAGACACCCCTATTGTAAAAGGTGAATGATTGAGTCATAAACTGTGTCCAAGGACTCCATAAGAGAAGAAACAAATGAAACATGTTCATTATGCTAGTGCTGTTGGAAGCTTGATGTACGCTATGATGTGTACATGACCTAGCATATGTTTTTGCAGTTGGAATGGTAAGAAGATACCAGTCCAATTCAGGTCAAGCACATTGGAAAGCCGTTAAAAGAATACTGAGGTATCTAAAGGGAACTGCTGATTATATGCTGAGTTATTAAGGAGAGGATCTGCAACTCGAAGGCTATTCAGATGCTGATTGGAGAGGAGATTTAGATGAAAGAAAATCTACCTCTGGGTTTGTTTTCTTACCGAATAATGGCACTATATGTTTGAGTAGTAAGAAACAAACGTGTATAGCCTTGTCCACGATGGAAGTTGAGTTCGTGGCATTATCAGCAGCAGTATAAAAAGGTGTTTGGCTTAAGAGATTTTTTTGGTCATTTAGGTGTTTTTGGAAGTGCTGTAGATTCATTGTTGGTTAACTGTGATAGCCAAGCAGCAAAAGCGTACACCAAAGATCTAAAATATCATGGCAAGACCGAACACATAGATACTAAGTATAATTTTGTAAAGGATATGGTTGCACAAAAAAGACGTGAACTTAGAGTACATACTACGCATAGAATGGTAGAAGATCCTATGACAAAACTAATACCTAGAGATGTGTTTTGTAGCCATATGAAATCTCTAGGATTGCGTAGAGACTGATGTACTAAATATTGTATTTTCCCTAAGTGTTCACATTTGATGAATTTGTGTTTTCATCATTAATGCCTATGAATCTATGCATGATTTTTATGCATCTTAATGCTCAGTGCATTATTTTAAGTTGAGGAAGTATGTCGGACAGATAAAAGATTAGTCCACTTACACGGGTAATCGCCTCTATTTACTATGTGATAAATAGAGATGAGACTGTTTTTAAGCTTATTATCTAGATGATAATTGAGAGCTCAAGCTTAAAATATGCATGTCGCCTTAACTAAGTGTTAAGATTATGACATAATACTTACGATGTCCGAAAGTAAAATACCCCACATATTTTACTTTATCTGTCTAAGATGCCAGATGTGAGTTCTGATGAATTTTGTAAATGAGTAGATACGTGAACTCAAGTTAGATATTGGGTATGTCTGAACTATCATCTGTATGGTATTGAAAGGTGTAGACATACGCTCCATGGGAAAGGAGTTAATACCGTAATACGTATTTCATACTACGTATGCATGAGACGACCAATAAGAGTGGCAAAAGTTTAATCTCAACTTTTATGTCGTGTGAGACTCTTGAGGAAAAGAGTTCCTCAATTTTTAGTCCCCTCATGACTCTTACTTATTCTCAAGATTTCTATTTAGTGTTTGCTATCTTAGGATGTTGCCAATGGTCATGAGTTTGATTCGATCTAATGGGACATTTCTAGAAAAGTAAGCTAAACTGAAATTGAGAGTTTGAAGGAAAGAGGAAGATCGATTTTGGAGAATCACATTATAGTTTTGTATTTACTGGTTAACCAATTATGACTGTTTTTGGGACAATCATAATTGTGAATACAATATATATATATATATATATATATATATATATATATATATATATATATATATCATTGTTTAAAAGAGATCAAGAGAGATATAAATGTGATCGATCGATCTAGGAAACTGCATACTAAATCTACTCAGAGTGTGATGCCCATTATGAGCTGCTATATATTCCCAACAGATGTATAACAACGAGCTCTCAAAGTATGCTGGTCGCACGGATTATTCACCGGTATGAACGTTGAAGAGAGGTAAAGAGAATCATATTCGGCCCACCATTTGCGAGTGGGAGTGGGAGATAATGGTTTTATTAGTGATGGGCTTAAGGCTCGTCCGCCCATGTTGGGCCTAAAAGCCCGGCCCACAAAAGTAGGGCCCATGGATGAAGGGGCACAATTAATTGTTTTTTTTTTTAAGGACATATATAAGGGAGGAGAGAGAGGGAGAACGTACCTCTTGGCATTAACGTACGTATTCTCTCCCTCTCTCCCTCTCTCCCTCCAAAAGAAAGAAAACGCTAAAGGCGACCCCGTTTTCGCTTCAAGGCGAATTGGCGTCATCGGATCAAACATGACCGATTTCTCTTCCTCTTATCGGTGTTGGTGCTTAATTTGTGGCTAACAAGGTAAGCTCGAATCTGTGGTGGCTTTAGGATTGGTGATACGTGTTGTTTTCCCGGGCTTGTCTTCCGCATTCGTTTTAGGGGTTCGATTTAGTATCGAATCCGGTTTTCAGGGATCCGTTATTCCCAACAAGGAGTAAAAAGGAGGTGGTCCTATTAATAGTTTATCATCATCAGCCTCACTAAGTGCCGAAATAGCATAAAGGGTATCTCTCTATGTAAGTTCAGAATGTTTGGAAAAACAGCCAGCTACTGGAGCCCACTAGTTATCCCCATTCTCCTTAAGTAGTAACTAGTAAGTACTTGGGCGAAGGAGGAAAAGAAATGAATCTGTGCATAACAAGCAGTATTAGAAGCAATGCAGACATCGTTATTTATTTTGATTTTCCCGGAATTAGAAGAGCTTGCCGTGATACTTTGTACCATTTGTCTTACTATCCATGCATCACAGGCTCTAATGGCTGTAAGTGAGGTGACCAAAGAAATAAGTGATTCGAACTTGGACTTTGATGTTCCCGATATGAAGCCAACAGACTATGCTAGGTTACCGGTCCTGTCCATGTATACTGGTTCATCAAAATCGGAGAAAAAGTACAGTGCCAAGAAAGCATCGAATTGGGGTGTGCTTGGCTGGCTCACGAATGGTGGATCGACTCCATTAGTTGATGGCTACACACAAGCAAGTGCAGACATGGTAGATATTCATCTCTCCACAGTATGCCAGTCTCTTAAATGCGAAAATTACATTCGCATTCAGGTAAAACACTGTCTGATTTTCATTAAAGAGCGATATTGTACCAACACCAGTATACTAAAGTGGAATATACTGACCCAAAAAAAACCACCTTGAAAGAAAACTAGCGGACTTTTCTTTTCTTTTTTTCTTTTTCTAAATTATTATTATAAATGTACGGCATTCCATAAGCGTAATCTGAAAAGGACATGGTAAAAAATGGTGCAGGGTGAGATGTGACTTCGGTTGACACGGCCACAGGGGAGAACTTAGAAAGTATTGTCAAGGTTGGAGAGGCATCGCTGAAGACACCGGAGTCAAGGGTGAACTTGGACAGTGGGGTCTTTGAGCCTCTAAATCAGGGTACAAATGAAGAGGCTCTCGAAAGGTAATTATTTAAATGGCTACCTAACTCACTTTATCAACGAATTTTAAGTGACACAATTGATATTTCCATCGATAATCAATTGGATATTCATTGATCTCTTTTTCTGTTTCTCGTTACATACTGAACATTGGCTAGCGGAAACACTGTCCAAGGAAAAGCAGCTCTGCCGACGAAGATCGTCACCTTTGTGAACTGTGTGATGATGGGTGATATATGCTACAAATTTACGTTCGTTTTGTACACGGCATTTCAATTTGTTGCGGGAGATTCAGAAGTACAACAATGTTATGTATATTCATTCGTTTTGGAGTAACAGGTACTTACTCTACGATTTGATCTTGCCGATATGCAGAGATAAGTACTTTCTTGAACAACCAAATTTATCAAATTTAATATCAACTTTATTTTAATCTAAAAAGGTAATTAAAAAAGAATTGGAATAGAAATTTTATATAGTTACCAAACGCGTTTCTATTCTTTTTCTATTCCAGAATCAGAAATTTTATTTGTTACCAAATGCATTTTTTTACTCAGAATCAGTTCCCGGGAACAGAATCAGAAATAATCATTTCTGGTCAGAATCAGTTCCCGGGAACAGAATCGTTACCAAACGCGCCTTAAGTCTTTCAATGGATCACATTTTCGATCAGTAGGATATATATCGCATGGTTATTCTCCTATTATAACAAAATGGAGAAAAGAATTGGACTTCAGACGGCAATGCTACGTCGTATATGGTCTCATCAAATGAAGCCGAACCTGCTGGACATGCTTGTCAAGATTATATGCTTGTCAACATTTAGGCACAGCATGGATTCTTTGGGCCAATAGTCCAATAAAGCTGGGGCAGTCATTCTCCATTTGCAGTGACAAACTCTCCCGCTAATATTTGGGGTTTTTTTATAACCAAAAGATTATTGCATGATAAATTTATCATAAATTTACTAGTTGGAGATAATTTAAAGGTATAAACCCCTGTCCCCCAAAAATATAAAGATAAACCACCATGAATGGAATCCGATAATTATTGATAGAACCCTATAAAACAGCGTGTTCAAATGTCGATACAAAATATGATTGCATTTTGTTTTCTTATCTCAATACAGGTCACGCTATTAATACTGCGTGAAGGTATATTGCTTAAAACTCATTTAACTAGATGAAATCATTCGCTTATCATAAACCAGTGGGACTCCCACGAAAAGACGATCACTTCATGTTTTGACAGGAGAAGAATTTTGGGGGATTCTTATTTTTATTTTTCCCAATGTGGCATTTTGATGGTTGTCTTGTTGGCCTTAGTTTATTGTCTTTTGAGGTCATTTTCTTTCAAAAGTTGCTCGGTGAATTGGTTGAGTTTGGAGCAGCGAATCTTGTTTTATCATACAAGAACCTTGAGTATTTGTAGAATTGGTTTATCCGGATTGCAAACTTCAGCGCATGTTATCTGAAAACTTTTAAAAACACTGATGGCTAAACTTGTAGGTTTGTTCGCCTCGTTTAAGGCCTAGTTTGATTGCCACAATTGTATTTTCTTGAGGCCAATCCTCTAAGCACAGACCCTGTGATCTGAAACTATACTTTCCACGTGAGATGGGAGACCATCACACTCATTAGAGATTAGTCGACTATTCAAGTGGTTGGAGACATCCTATGATTATAAACGTAAGTGAACTAGAATAATTGTGGCTTGTTAAATAAGGAAAACTCGAAAGTTCTCCACACATGTTTGGATTGTATAAGAGAAAGTTTTTTTATACAAATATAAGCATATAGGAGATTTCACCTAGTATAACCGAGATGCATTATGAAATCATCTCGACTAATCCACCTTCTTGTACAATCTTAAGAGCGCAGTCCATCCCGTCATTCGGAATTTTGTTCTTGGAGTATTTTCCAAGAAGACCTGAACTGAACCATAAGAAGACGAGTAAACTCCCTTACCATCTTATTTTGCTAGGAATTAGTGAAATTCCTTTCAACGAAGGTTGATCTTTGGTTTTTATTGAATCTGGTTCAGTGACGATTGGAATATGAATCGAATTTGTGTAACAAGGATGAAAAACGCAAAATCTGGAAGAAAGCAAATGTGAGTACTGGAAATTGATAAATTGAAGTTGAGAAAATACATAAGTTTGTGTTAATGATCGTGTCCCCTCTTACAACAATTTAACATGGCTTTATATAGTGTGTTACAAAGTGTAACTGCTTACAACCTCATCTCCATAACTTAAGGCTCCGCAATCGCACATTGACCTTATCGACAAACTATTACAACTCCTAGTTGTCGTTGGACTTAACTGTCAATCAGTATCTTCATCTTCCGGTGGCATCTTCGCTTTGTCTTCTTTCCTCAGTTTCTTTGTATTCAACACTTGGCCAAATGAATTGAGTGATAATCGTTGATCAATCGCCATCGTATATCAACAACTGTACATCATGGTCTTCGATATTCATCATAGTCATCGATAAGTTATTGATAACTTACTGACAATCGATTACTTATTGATGACTGAATCGTACCGCGCTCTATATCTATTCAAGTTGGCGTCATATTGATTAAAAAGACCTGATAATTTTTGAGTTTCAACACATCTCATCCAACGCATTGTTGATACATAGGTTAAATTGTGTCGTATAACAACTTGGTTTTAGATAGTTTTGGAGCGGCAAAGAAAAGCATATTTTTCTAACTCCCATCTCGAAGTTTGGACTTACAATGCCCAGCTTTACTTGTGGAATTTTGTTTAGGTCTATTGACAGCGTAAAAGAAATTGCGCTTGATCATCGTTGGATTATACCAGCAATTAGGAGTCATAAACTAGCAAGGAGAGACCGATACCATATCTGAATGTGATTCAGATAAGACAAACAAAAGAGAGAAATCAGGGAAAAAGCAATCGCATGTCCCTTGATAGTAAAAGAGTAAGATCGATCACTGGTTCTTTCAGAAAATCACTGCAAACTCTCAGACCAACGAGGCTCTTATTCATAGAGCAGGGATTCCCCTTATTTCCAACACTGGGATTCCCCTTATTCATATATCAATTAAGCTCTTATGCTTCATACTATGCTTTATTTGACAGAGTTTGGGAATGATTGGCGTGACGACGGCGCCTCTCTTCCACAAGTAGCTTCGCAAACCTAGAAAAGGTGCGAGAGTGAGAAACTTTGTCCATGGATAAGAGCGGTACATTTTCATTATAGCTGATTTTCTACTTGGGAAATGAAATTTGCATGGTCAGGGAACCGTGTATACGGCTTTTAAATAAGGAAAGAGGGACTTCTACTGCTACCTTTTCAGAGCCTGTTCATTAGTCTCCATCTTTGAAGCCTCCAAGTTACCAGTCTCCAGGTTCACCTTGGAAACGGGCTTCTTCAGCAATTTTTCCCCGACTCCGACAAGATTGTTCAGATTCTCCTTTGTAGAAGTGTCAACTGACGACACTGTTCCACTCAATGTGTCGTCCTGCAAATTCTCAGTTATACTTCACCAGCAGCTAGAACTATGATTATCTAGGGATGAACATTTCTTCTATGTAATAACCAAAATGGGGCTAAGTTCACTAAAAGTATAAAAAGTTGCGTACGGCGCTCAATTTAGTGCGAAAAGTTTTTTTTTGGATTATTTAAGTGCTACTTTAAAAAAAATGATCATTTAAGTGCCAACTCCAATCCAAATTACTGGAAATCCGACGTGGCTATATTTTATTAATTTCTTAATCCTACATGGCTCGGTAGCGTGCTTAGTCAACATATAACCCCTAAACGATATCATTCGAAAGTTGTAAATAGTGATCATTTAAGTGCTGAATTTTATTAAGAATGATCATTTGAGTGCCAAATTTTATTTAAAGTGATCACTTCGGTGTCAATCATGCCACATGGACTGGATTTTTAAAAATTTTGCCAAGTCATATTATAATTTTAATTATAAATAACACGTAATCAATTTGGTCAGAATTTCTTGTCATTAGCACTAAGGTGATCATTTTTCTTTCGATTTAACGTTTAAGTGAGCCGGTGAAAACTTTTGGCACTAAAGTGAGTACTGACATAACTTTTGATACTTCCAATGTAGTTAAAGGTCCTTAGCAAGATCTTAAAAGGCTATGACCACCAGGAAAGTCTGGGTAGAGGCCGGGATCTGGGCTTTGATAAATATACCGGCCCGCTTGGTTACCCCCGCACACAACCTCTTTAAGGGGTTGGGGGGCCACTGGTGAGGCCCCGATGCCGATCCCGGGTAACCATTCCCGGCAAGGTACAATTGATGATCCAGCCAGGATGGAGTAGTGCGCGCGCGCGTTGATACTTCCAGCATACTTATCCGCCAAAATGTTCCACATGAAACTCAAACAAAGAAGAGAAGAGCAAGAACTACTTTTTTATTATGATATTTGGAGTTTAAGCCAATCATGGATCACCTGAATCCTGAGATAGTTACTTTCTGAATTAAGGGCTTTGAAAACCACGGAAAGGTGAATATCAACCATGTCGGCGCTTCCTTGCATGAATGCATCTATTAAAGGAACTGAATTTGTAATATTTGGGATTTTTTATTAGGTTAAAGAAAAGGTGGTGGGACCCACTTTAAATAAAGAAATAAAAAGAAAACAAAAAGGAGAAGAGATAAAAAGAAAAGGAAAGCCCACGTTCGGGCAGCGGAAGAAAAGAGGAAAGAAGAAGAAAGAAAGAAAGAAGAAGAAGAAGAAAGAAAGAAGAAAGAGAAGAAAGAAGAGAGGGGGCTTTGTGTGTTCACATCGTAAGCAACTCACCAAGCTTATTTACAACACCCGGTAAGTGATCGCACCTTTTGTTCTTCCAATCGGGGAGTAGCTTCGGAGTTAGGGTTTGAAATTCGGAATTTGGGAAAATCGAGCGGCGAAGTCCGATTTTGGAGTCGTTCAGCCGTGTATTTTTGCAAGAATGATAGTTTAGGGTATTGTAGAGCTGTGGGATTTTACGGATCGTGATTTGAGCTTATGGTTTGTCTGAAACAAAATTTCGAAGTTTCCCGTGCGCAGTGTCCAGTACACGAACAGCAGCTTTGGGCCCGTATTTTGTCATTTTTCGGCTTGATTTTGGGACGGCCAAGTTGGGATTCTTGTAGTATGTTTGAAGGGCTTTCTATTAATTATAAGTATGTTCGGATCGGGGTTTGGAGGAGAAAGTTAAGGTGCGATCAAGTTTGCGCTTAAACTCCGTGTTGCAAATGGCTTGAATAATCGCTTGGTTATGCGATTTATTAGCGTATAAGAATCGTTTTGTTAACGTTTAGACATATTATAGCTGTTTCATGGCTGATGTAGTGTGTTACCCAAAATTAATGTTGTTTCTCGCTTATTTGATAGGACTGCGAAATCGAAGGATCAAATAATGTGAGTTATTTGATTTTGGGGCATTCCCAGGTGAGTAGTACTAGTGTCTTCTTTGGTTTTATGAAACTCATGTATTAAGGTAAGATTAATCAACATATACTCGTGTAAGGAAATGATAACTTATTTGTTGTATAATGATGGATATGGTGCTCGGTAATTTTGAGTTACTGTGGGATGATTCGACAAACCTCTCTTGAAGGGTTATGCCTGCTGTTTTGGTACAACTGATTTATGTGGTTATTTGATGATTATTGAAACATGATATGTGTTGTGTTAAAGAAATCAAATGTGTTGTGAACAAGTAAAGGACTAAGTGCTACACGACAAAGAAATTTCATGTGAGTCACCTCTAGGGCCTTGTAGTCAAGGGCTAAGTGCTACATGGTGACTTGAGTCACATGGGAGCCACCTCTAGGGCCTTGTACTACCGACATGCATAGTAAAGGACTAAGTGCTACATGATAACGTAACTTCGTGGGAGCCACCTCTAGGGCCTTGTACTATCGCTATATGTGGTCAAGGGCTAAGTGCTACACGATAACGCAATTTCGTGGGAGTCACCTCTAGGGCCTTGAGTTTGGATATTGACCGGGAAATTAACCATTGATATGAGATAGGATGAGCCCAATTATTGAACAAAATTGGTGATGCTGGTTTTGTTATTATGGACGAATGAGAAATTTTGCTATTTGATATAGCTAGGTTGAGGTAACTTATAACGCATTTTGTTTATCATATTTTTGTTTGGCAATAATGAGTAATGTCTTGAGTTTTAAATATGAATATGTAAGTTTGATATGCTTTTATGGTACGTACTACTCATTGAGCTTGTGGTTGCTCACGCCTCTATTTTCAAACCTTTTCAAGTCCTTTGGTTAGCAGCTAGTAGGTCAAAGAGTGCTATCGATGGGGACCTTTGGAGGTAGACTTTTGGTATGGTTTGAGGCTGCGTTCTTCAGGTGGAAGGACGGCCATGTTACTCCCATCCTTGTAGGATTTTGGGGTGTGACAGAATTTGCTCCCATCAACCAACCAAAGACACCCCATTTGGCCACTGACTTGGCCTCATACTTCTCCTCGACCTTCGCTGAACCGGTTCCCACGGATATCACCAGAAACCGGCCAAATTCCGATGCATTTATGGAGTTGAAAGCAGGTGATTTCCTAGTGATCTCTCGTGTCACTTCGCTGATGGCAATCAGAGTTTAATTGGAAGGAAAACAGCAGACATGTCAAGAAGACAAATGTGTTGAGACGAAGTTAAAAAGCTCAGGTTTGAGGACATTCAGCGCACCGGATTATTAGCCGCCATACCACCATCGATGAGATTTTAGTCCCTCAGTGCACCTGTGGAGTCTGAGGTTTGAAAGAAGTGCGTGGGCAAGTAAGTCGGCGCTGCTGAGCTACCGATGCAGATATCAGAAAGTAGAGCATTGAGTCTTGTCTTCCTTTTCTCCTGAACACTCAAAAGCAGTGTCAATTGCTTTTCGATCTATGATAAAGGGTCACTTTTCACATAATTATTGCAGAAGAAAAGGGAAGTAGACCTCAAAGCTGGAGAAGATAATAGGCTGAAGCTGCTTAATATCGAAGGTCGGAATAACAACATTGGTCAAAGTCTGATGTAGCTGAAGATTTCCAAGCTTTGCCCTCAGAAGGCTGTGGAGATACTTGCCGTCATATTTTGGCCCAAACACAAGCTTGGCCGATTGTGTAATGGAGGAAAACAAGCAGCTATTTCAGAAATGAAATGCAACAGAAAAATAGGACGGTTAGGAATGTTTACTGAAGAGAAAATGGAACTAGATTGCGGTTTTGAGGTTAAAAGAAAAAAAGATGATCTCCGACAGCGCCTGCACCTTTTTTTGTGGGAATATTTTGGGGCCATTGTCAAAATAAAAGGGTTTGATGCCTTTGGCGGCAAACAGGGGACGGTTTTCCTCATTTGGCGCCGTCAGCATGGCCGTCAGAAGTGCGCCAGTGCTTGTTCCTGCTATGACGTCGAAGTAATCCGCAATCCTTGCATCCTCACCGTCCAACTTCTGCATCATAGAAGGAGAAAACGCGACCAAAATGAAGAGGAAACTTCAATTTTGTCAAATAAGAGCCTGCGGTGCTGTGTCAGGAAGTGTAATAGAAACAATTTCCTTCTTATCTTGTTTCAATATGATCCTCAATTTGCCACTTTGGAAATTGCAATAAACCAATTACAAGTCCAAGTTTCATACAAAACATTCCTTTTAAGTAATAAAAACTGTCACGCCATGTGCATTATGACCTGTAACTCAGATTCCAGGAAAGCTAGGATGACTCCTGGAACCACTCCCCTTATGCCGCCTCCGTCAATGCTGAGGATAGTAATAAGGTTCCCATAAGTTGGAGGTTTCAGGGTCGATTTCGTGTATTCCATTTCAGTGAAAAAATGTTCTAGGTTTGAAGAAAGAAGGCTAATCCTAGCAGCGTGTGAACGTTGCTTTTCTTTTTCTGAGCCTTCGCTTGAGCCTTGGATTGGATCTCCTGTCGACTTTATATATACTGATGATGCGACAGTTATCAAGGTCCTAAAGAAAGTGTGGTCATTTCTGAAGCTTGAGAAACATTGTCATGGGACCAAACGATTATCCAATTGGGTCCATGCCTTTTGTTTTTCTTCCTCCTGCTGAATTTGTATGAAGCTGGAGAGCACAACTTATCATTTGAAGCTTGAAAGAAACATAAAACCATTTTCATTTGAGGAAGTAGTGCCCTGTGGGTTCGCCAAAAGCGAAAGTTACTGCTTTGGGAGAAGGATCTTCTTGAGGACTGTCCGTTTTTTTAGGCAGAAAATTAGGAGAATGTTAGGTAAGGAAAAATTAGGTGAAGTGTTCATCATAGCATGTGGTTTGCAAATCGTGCAGTTCTTTGATTATGAACGGTGCTCATGCCGCACTATTGAGCAGAGTGCTTTGTTTGCATCCCGGGTTTTCTTAAATATCATAATCACCGGCGCATGCTTTCAATCCACTCTGCAATTGGTGGTACCTCCAAGTCCAATACACATGAACCCGCCTTATTGCCGGTCCCTGCTGTCGATCCACTCCACAAGTGGTGGTACCTCCAAGTCCAATGCGCATGTACCTTTGTTATCGCCAGTCCATGCATCCAATCCAAGCGGACTTTCCCGATCACCATTCAGGCTGAAGCTGACGCTCTTAGAGATGGCCTAGGAGTTGCCTTTGATTGCAGTATCCAGAACTTAGAAATTGAATATGACTTGAATCTGGTTTTGGACAATGCAGAACGTTACTGAGAGATCTGGACAGGGGAGCAATCAGCGTGTGCTGCGACACAGTATTAATCTGATCGCCAGAACCAAAAACGAGGTCCATTAGTATGTTCTTGGATACCCGCCTTTTGAAAGTACGGATGCAAAAGGTCCATTCAACTTCATCTAGGTTACATTCTTTACCTTCTGTTGTTGTTCAATAGGAAAACCCTTTTTTATTGATCAAGGTACAAAAGATCGGCACACAAAATTTGTAACAAAAGAAGCAGCGGGTTTTTATTGTGTCGCTGATACGAGGCACTCGTTCAGAAGTCCACTTACAATCCATCATATCATTTTGTTTTGTAATTTGATTGGCAAAACGTTATTATACACCTAATGATATAAGCCCTGTAATGTAGCCTGTGGTTTTTCCATTACATAATGAACTTTACCGTTTGTGTCCCGGCTGCGATGGGATACCTCAGACGGTGGGTCCAAATCAGCAAGGGTGGGAGACGTATGCCCCAACAAATTACTTGGTATTTTCATTAAATTCAATATTAGCAAAGGTCAATGTATCATATTAGAATATTTTTCTGGTATAGTCGAAATATTTATCTATTAGTTGGTGGCAAATATTTGGAATTTTTATTAAGTTCAACGAGTATTTAATTTGATCAACGTGACAACATAAATCGGTTAATGTTGATAAAAAAATCATTTTGCCACTGATTTTTTCAAATATAAAGTAAATTTCTATATTAATGATCTAATTTTAGGGTTTTCAAATTAGTCTATGCCAATTTGTGACTAGTAACGTGTTGAAATGATTATTAAGTTTAATAAGATAAAATTAATTATGCATGGAGATGATTAGCACCCGTAAATTGAAGTTCACGAAGAGTCAAATTTGTGAAGAAAGATGTTTGCTTCGATAACACTACTCGAAAAGGAAGTAATTTGCTTAATTAGTTCGAGGGAATAGAGATGGCAAGATGGTCCATTAACTCGTTTTCCACTCAATTTTGCTAGATTGCGTTCAAAATAAGGCACTTCCATGTTGTAAATGAGTAAAAAACAATGACTAGTTAAAAGCGGGCGCAAATAAATTTTACTCGGACCCATCTTTCTTGCTCCCTCATTCTTGCGCTTCACCCTCTCCGTCCCTCTTTCAATTTGGTGTCCATCGATACCCTAAAGGCTACGCCTAGACAAGCGCACAACATCCAATAATAAAAAAACGGTATGTTGTTCCGATACTTACACTACACAACCTCTATTATGAGCCCAAACGTAGACGTAGTCTCTTTGTATCTTCAATCACCACTTACCATACTCCACTTCTTCTCTTCCTCATCTGTCACATTTCAATGCCTGCAAACATGTTTTCTCTTTCCAAGACCTCCTTCCATGGCAATCAAATCGATCCTTTCATTATCGACGACCAAAATGATCCATATCTAAGCCTTCTAGAAATCACCACTTACCATACTCCACTTCTTCTCTTCCTCATCTGTCACATTTCAATGCCTGCAAACATGTTTTCTCTTCCCAAGACCGCCTTCCGTGGCAATCAAATCGATCATTTCATTATCGACGACCAAAATGATCCGTATCTAAGCTTTCTAGAGTCGTCTGCAATCCTCTCTCTCTCTCTCTCTCTCTCTCTCTCTCAAGAAAGAAAATCTCCAGCCATTACCTCCGTTGTTGGAAACAAATTCCTAAAAATCGAACCTCCAGCCATTACCTCCGTTGTTGGAAACAAATTCCTAAAAATCGAACCGATACTCGAACGATCAAATATTGAAAACGAAAGCGAAAACGTGCCCGAAAAACATGTAACACTGATGGAAAGCATATCACAAAGTCGGACATACCTTGATTGCCACAGATTAAGTATAGTCGTGGTTTTAGAGGAATCCTTTGAAGCCCTGGAGTTCCGTTCGTCGAGATGAAGTGTTCTGCTTCAAAAAGGAAAAATATGGACAAGCGTATTTCTCTCTAAAAAAATGCTTCAGGTAATGTTATCCCCCCTTTTTTTTTTTATATATTACAGTTATTTTCACTTAGAAAATAATTGTCCTCTCCTTTTATGGCCCCTTCACATACGGGCCGGATTTTGGTCCAACATGGACGGATGGGCTTAACTTGGCCCATCAAATAAAAAATCCATCCTCTGTAAATGGCAAAAATATTTGGTGTGTAAAGTCGGTAAAATTGGGCTATAAATATGCTCTAGTGGTCAGATCTTTGATCTCAGACCAAGAAAAGCTCGCCCACTATACAGTTATAACCTATAAACTAAATAAAAATTTCATTTCCTTGTCCCTTTGTTCCTTTTCCCAATAAATTCCACACCCACTCGCGCATCATCACCAAAATCTTTTTTTTTTTTTTGGTAAAGGTAATAATAATATAAAAGAGATTGCCAATGTACAAAAGAACGGATCCATAACCTACACTCTTAGCCAAGGCAAAAGTGAAGGGGGTCCGTTGTAAAAGGGACAAGGGAACAACCCACAAGAAAGATACAACCAGCACCAACTAGAGAACCGACTCCTAAACCTGCCAAACCTCCAGACTACAATGAGAATGCGGGAGCAGAAAAGAAGACGGGAACAAGTCTTTCTAAGGAAGAGCATCACTATAGAAAATCCCAGAATCTAAACCCCAACCTCTTTGAAGTCTTCTGTTCCTCGGTGAAGGGAAAACATTGCTATAAGTGACAGCTTTGTCTCTTACCACCTTAAGGAGGTGATTTTTGAGTGCAGGGACCACCAAGGATTCACCCCTGAATAGTATTGCATTTCTCTTCTTCCATATGAGGTGACAAAGGGCTCCAAATGAAAACCGAGCTATCTTGTGGTAGAAATCGTTACCCGTAAGGAACTTCAAAGCCCAAGGAAGCACCTCATTCCAGCACCGATTTTTCCATGGTAGGTTGCACCTGGCGGCCCAGAAAAAGGCCAGAGAAGTCGAGGTACGACAACCAAAGAAGAGATGGTCTATGGAATCGGGTACTTCGCTGCAGAATGCACAAACACTATAGTCAATTCGGCCATAGGATAGAAACATAACCTGGGTGGGAAGACGCTTCTTCACAATAAGCCAAAGAATGAACTGGTATCGGGGCGCTGTGGATCCATCCCATATAAGGGACGCCCATCTAATCGGATCTTTCCTTGGTCTGATTAAATTCGAAACTGCTGCAACTGAAAAGGAACCAGACGAGCCACACCAAATAAACTTATCAACCTCAAAAGATAGCACAGGCAAAGGAATACCCCAACTAAGCAAAAATTCTTTAAGAGGCTGGCCCACCGGAGTGCTTAGATCTGCAACCACAGCATGATCCGGGATACCAAGGCTGCTTCTAAATGAAGGAGGCACAAATGCATCGAGAGGGCCGCAAGGCAGCCAATAGTCATGCCAAAGTGACACAGATAAACCATTCCCAACTTGCCATCTAAAGGAGGTTCGAAAGTTACCTCTGAGCTGGAGAATTTTCTTCCAGGACCAAGAACACATTCTGGGTTGGGACACAATCCAGAAGTTCCTTTTAGTTAAATAGATAGAATGTATCCAGCGACACCAAAGTGATTCCTTGTCAGAGAAGAGGAACCATATGAATTTTAGAATAGAAGCTCTATTGCAAACTTTAAGATTCCTGATTCCCAGACCTCCTTCAGATTTCGGTAGGCAAATGTCTTCCCACGCCACCCTAGCTCCCCCTCGTCCTAGAGATGTTCCTTTCCAAAGGAACTGCCTCATAATTCTTTCAACATTCGCCAATACGAAGGCGGGAAGGGTAAATACACTAGTCCAAAAGGATTGGACAGAGTGAAGCACTGACTGGATTAGTTGTAGTCTTCCGGCGAATGATAGGAACCGATGTGCGCATGATTGGATTCTAGACGTTAACCGATCCGTCAATGCAACACAATCCGCTTTACCCAACCTGGAGGAAATAATAGGCACACCCAAGTAGCGGACAGGAAGTTTCCCTTTCGGAAACCCGAAAGCCCAACATGTTCTATTTCGGATAGAGAGATTACCACCAGAGATAAAGATCTCACTCTTACTTTTATTCGGAAATAACCCACTCCATGAAGAGAAGATATCAAGCCCTCTTTTAAGCATAGAAACCGAAGACCAATCGGCTTGCGAAAAGAGGAAAACGTCATCAGCAAAGAACAAATGGGATAGCCGAACTTGTTTACACCTCCAGAAATATTTAAAGTCTCTATTTGCCGTGCGGGAAGCCAGCAAACCAGAAAAAATTTCCATGACCAATGTAAACAAATAAGGGGACATTGGATCTCTTTGCCTGAGACCCCGCCTACCCTGGAAAAAGCCGTGGATATCTCCATTTATAGCTATGGAGAAGGACGGAGTGATAACACAGGCCATTACTAACTTGATGAAGCTGACCGGAAATCGAAAGGCAAGAAGAACTCTTTCCAAGAAGTCCCAATCAACAGTATCATAGGCCTTATGGAAATCAACCTTAACCACACACTTAGGGAGATATAGGTGAAGATGGAAGCCCGCAAAAAGTTCTTGGGCAAGGAGAATGTTGTCTCTAATTCTCCTACCTTTGACAAACGCATTTTGGTACTGATCAACAATATCATTTAACACAGCTGCTAAGCGATTAGCTAAGATCTTTGTGATGACCTTGTAAATGGTGTTACAGCAAGCAATTGGTCTAAAATCCGATACAACACTAGCATTAGGGACTTTAGGCACCAGTGCAAGGATCGTCGCATTTACCTCTTTGAGAAGACGCCCGGATTGAAAGAAATCCCGAACAGCCAGCAAAACGGAGGAACCAACGATGTCCCAATTAGATTTGAAAAATTCAACAGAGAACCCGTCAGGTCCCGGGGCCTTCCCCTTTGCAAGTGAGAAGAGAGTGGATTTAATCACTTCATCAGAGACCGGCTCTTCGAAGGCTCGAACCTGGTGATCAAGTAGCGGCCGACGGATAACACTCCTCAACTCTTCCACAGCTGGCTTTGTCAAGGCCTCTTGAGGAGACAATAAAGATGAGAAGAAATCAATGAACACTTGAGGAATCGTCAAAGGGTCAGAAATAACAGTTCCAGCCGAATCCTTGATGGATAGGATTCTATTAGAGAACTGTCTCCTTTTCACCGAATGATGAAAAAACTTGGTGTTTTTATCCCCCTCTTTTAACCATCGGATTCTGGACTTTTGTCTGTAAAAGGACTCCTCTTGATTCCGTAATTGAATAAACTCACGACGACATTGCCTTTCCATATAAGCAAGATCAGAATTCTCCGGATCAGATTGGAGATTAGACTGAACGGTAGATAGAGCTGCTCTCACCTCCGCTGTTCTAACGGAGATTTCCGAAAACGCTTCATGATTAAGAGTCTTAAGACAGGCCTTCAACATCTTGAGCTTAGAAACTAATTGGAATATGGGAACCCCTCTCACTAGAGTATCCCAAACCTGCCTAACAATGGACTTGAAATCCGGATGGTCCTCCCAGAAATGAAAATATTTGAAAGGCTTCCTTGTACGAGGCGGATGAGCAACTCTAACCACCATCGGAGTGTGGTCGGATATACCCGGGCTAAAGAAAGCTGCCTCAGAGAAGGAAAAGTCTAAATTCCACTTGTTGTTAACTAACACTCTGTCTATCTTCCTCATCTTCCTAGAATTACCAGACGATGTGGACCAAGTGTACCGAAAACCGACAAATCTAAGGTCCGTCAATTCAGTCTGATCCAGACATTGAGCAAATTCGTCAAAATAGGGAATCCAATTAGTAGAACTTCCGACACGGTCTGAGGGATCTTTAATTGCATTAAAATCGCCCCCAACCACCCAGGCCATTTCCTGAAATATCTCATCATAGTGCTGGAGATCTGACCACAGAGGCCTACGCCGAACAAAAGAATGCTCTCCGTAAATGAATAAACAGAACAACTAAGCCCAGACAGCTTACACTTGAGACAGCCATGAATCACTTAGTCAGAAATGGAAATAGGACAATAGGAGACAATATCAGGATTCCAACCAACCCAAATCCTCCCTCGATGGGAGCAATCATAAATAGCAACCCAACTCCAACCCCTAATAAGGGTGGACGAGATAGAATCAAAAAGATTTTTGGGGACTTTCGTTTCGATCAAACCGATATAACATAACTTGTTAGCCGCAACAAAACGCCTAAGCTCCGCACGCCTCAGCGGATCATTAATACCCCTTATATTCCAAAAGCCAAAAAAACATCCAAAAAACCGAGGCAGAGAAGACTTACCTCCTCTTGGAGGACTTCGAGCCTTTAATAGGCTTCTTCGGGACAGCCAAAATGGGCGAGTCCTCCAACTGCTTGGCGAGCTGTTCCTGAAGAGTAGCAACCAACTGAATAGGCTTTTTCTTGATTGCAACATCATCAATAGCCGGAAGGTCCTCATCAGACGAATCCTCATTTGAGCTTGAGTTGCTAATATCTTCCGGGCTGTCTTGGACAGCTACAGAGGTGTCCAGAACACGTGGATCATTCGTGACATGGGGAACAACAGGAGACCGATCCTGACCGTGGAGGTATTTTTGGGCCTGGCCCTCTTCTGAGATAGGAGATAAACTAACGGACGCTACATTAGCCCTTTGAGCAACATCTGAAGCAGAAGCAGCAGCAGCAGCAGTAGCAGCGGCGGCTTCTCTGGCCGCCTGCTTCTTTCTTAGCTTTTTATTCTTCCGCTTCACCTGTTTCCATCCCTGATCACTAATATCAGCAGGCACAGAAGAGACCTCTGGGTGATGGAGGGCCATTTGCCGAGAGCTAGGCTCTCCAATGTGCAACGATCTATCTACATTTGCATCAGCAACGGGTTCCGCATAGGAAAGGCCACGAGATGACTCCATAAAACTGACATCCTTTTGAGCTCCTGAAGGTGGAAGAGCAACTCCTTTTTCCTTTTGCAGACATCGAGTTAGGATTCTCCTTAGAGATAGATTATGCCCTGACCCCATTCACAGCTGATCAGCAGAAACATCAGGAACAATGTTCTTGCAACAATGACCGAACATTCCACATTTGGTACAAGATAACGATTTCCATTCGTACTCTACCTCGACCACATTAGTTTTTCCATCAGTAACCACATCCAGAGATTCATATAAGGTTTGCTGGACAGTTATCTCAACACACACGCGAGCAAAGGAGAGCATAGACATTTGCTCGGTTCTTTGATCCACATAGAGAGGTTTTCCCAGCCCACTTGCAACTTTACTGATAGACTGGGCAGACCAGTACGCAAAAGGAAGATTTCTTAATCTTACCCAGATCGGAACCGCCATATGAACATCTCTCTTGAGCTCAACACCGGGATACCATTGCTGCAAAATGAATGGAATTCGAGCCACAGTGATAGGGCCTCCCTCTAGGAGTTTCCTTCTGAATTCCTTGTCAGAAATTCGCAGGAGAAATAGTCCACTTCCATTGGATAGAACTTCAATCAAAGGCGGCCCCCAAGCTCTCTTAAGGGCCTCTTCCACAACTTTAAATGGAAGCTTTTTACCTATGAAATAGCCTACAAGACAGTCATAAAGTTTCGGATCTGCTGCTTGTAAATCAGACTCGTCCATGTGAATTACCGGTCTGTTGTTAACAAATTGAGGAGGAGAGAACTCGAGATCATATCCCTTATTAGCTCCACTCGCAACCGACGCCCAAGAGCGGACATCAGGAGCCTTAGAGCCACCTCTTGAGCGGGGTCGACCAGACTTAGACCTTCCCCTTTGGTCCGGTCGACCTCTGCGAACTGCAGACATTGCTCGCGGAATCGCACTACCAGACGGAGCAGAGACAGAGCTACGATTAACCACGTCCAACAAGGAACCAACCGAAATAGGTCGGTTAGTTCTAGGGGACGAGGGGTTATGGAGACTCCGTTCTCCTTCATTCAATCGGGTCTGCATTGATTCGCCCATTGCAGAGAAAATCGCAGAACATAGCACAAACCCTAAACCATCGGCCTCAGATTATTCGACAATCAGGAGACGTACCAGGGAGTGGAAGGTAAGGGTTTGTAGAGCATCAAGAGGCGCCACTTCAAGCCAAAAATCGGGTCCACCCGCCGGCTAAATCAATCGGAACCAGCAGCTGCAAAAATCGCAGGAACAGAGCACCTCGTTGTGGACTTCGTTTCCCCCTTCATCACCAAAATCTTGTGCGTTATTATCTCAGTCGGTTGGTATTGGCACGTTTGTCCCATCAACCCACTACTATAATCGCCCACCTCACCCTTGATACATATTCCTACTTTCGATGAAAATAACTATGACCATTGAAGCATTAAAATGACTACTTTCTTGATGGTCCAAGATTTATAAATATCATGGAAAAAGGATATGCTATCTACAACAAGGTACTAGCAATTTGGCTGAGCAATTGCAAAATGATGCAAGGCCTCTATATGTCATCCAACAAGCAATCTCATAAATATCAATATGATCAAGAATCATTGGGGCAAAAACCACAAAAAAGGCACGGGACATACAACACTTGGTCCAAGGCATAACAAAGATATGGAATTCAAAAATGCTGAAATGAAAGATTATGAGACTGCCCAACAATATTGTGGAGAATTGAAAGAGCTAGTAAATCACACAAGGGCCTATAGAGATTATATCAATGATTAAAGGGTATTAGTAAAATTACTTGTAACACTCACCTTAAAATAAAAACCTATTTTCTAGGGGTGAGCATTGGTCTCAATCCAACTTAAGAACCGGACCGGACTAGAGTGGCCAATTTTGGGCAGTTCTGTGGGAATCGATCAGATTTCCAATTCCCAATATTTGGAACAAACAATAATCAATCTGGTTCCTAGTTCCTTTTACGGAACTGGATGGAATCGGTGTGCCTTATTTTATTTATCTAATTATTTTCACTTCTAGAACTAAAGTTGCATTGAGGGCTGAGGCAATATGCATCGTAAAATTTCTACTCAAATCCAAAGCCAAACTCCAAAATCAAGATCAAAACTTGAAATAAACTAAATCATTGTGATTTTTTCACGACCAGATAAGGAACTCATGCTAAGTTTTCACATTAAGTAGGAAATCTATTTATACTTTAGAAAACGGTAAGTCTTAGATTATCAAATTCCAACATAAGAAATCTGATTGTCTACAAAAAGAATTAATATACTCTAATTAAGAATGAATTATAACTTTCTAAAAAAGAGAAACTACCGGTTCTTGGGTGGATGGAGTCGATTCATGGTTTCACAAACGAGGAACCAACCCTGTTCGATCCGATTCCCAATTTCAAAATGAAAATCGAACCACTCTAAAACTGATCATCACTACTATTGTCACCTTAATAAAAGAATTTAAGGATTCAAAAATATTATCAGTGAAGTTGGGCTAAAATAGAGCAAGGAAAAATATTAAAAAATGATTCATTTCCAAGCTTTCTAGAATAGTCTCCAGTAAACTCTTTCAGCCTAATACGTTAGAAAACCTCCAACTTTAGCTTTTGTTCCGATTTACCTTTTGTCTCATAAAAACCTCTAACTTTAGGTCCAGTCCCATTTTATCCTAAACTTTTTTTTGTCCTATAAAAAAACCCCCAACTTTACCATCTAATCCCATTTTTACTCTAAAATTTTTACAGTCTTATAAAAAACCACAAATTTTTACTTGAGTTCAACATTGACTCTTCATCCAAAATTTCTCATTGAAAACCCAGAAATAGAAAACTCCCAAGCACAAGTTATTTGAGTGTCTCGAGTGCAAGCTTTCTAAGACATGAAACATTCCTAGGCATGAGAGATTGGCGAGTGCAAAATCACTAATGCCAATTTTGATAGAGGGTTAATAGACAACAAATTTGGGACTCAAGTAAAAGTTGGTGATATTTCTTGAGATAAAAAAATTGAAGTGAAATTGAAACTAGAACTAAAGCTGGGATTTTTTTTTAGAAAAAAAAAATTAGGGTAGAATTGGCACCGAACCTAAAGTTGAGAGTTTTTTATGAGATAAAAAAAAGTTTATAGTAAAATTGAGACTGAACCTATAGTTGGAGGTTTTTTATGGGACAAAAAAAAAAGTTTATGGTAGAAGTGGAATATTATCTAAAGTTGGAGGTCTTTTATAAGATAAAATGTAGAATTAGGACAATAACTTAAGTTGAATGTTTTTTACGGTATTACGCCCACTCTTTCTTTAGTAGTGGAACATAAATGGCTGAAGTTATTTGGGCATTAGACATTGCAAGGAGAAGGAAAACTCTTCAGCTTGCAGAGATACTGGGTAGCTATAGTCAGTGAAGTTGTGCTATAAATATGCTCTAGTGTCTAGGTCTTTGATGTACAAACCAACTAAGAAAATCTCATCGACTCTACACTCGTAACACAAATATCACTTAACAAAAATTTCCTGTCCTCGTCTTAGTCTTGTTTTTTTGTCTAATAAAGCCCACATACATACACTTACACATTAATGTAAAAAATTAACAGCACCCGCAAGCTTTGGTTGAATTGCCATGTCATCGTCGTCGACATCGAGTGGCAATTGAACTTCAAGCCTAGCATTGTCCACCCGATTGCGACCATGCAATGTGCGTCAGATACAATTGCCTCGTTTTTCAGCTCCTCCATATCAAATACATCCTTGTGTCTCATCAGGCTCAACTATGCATTCTTGGTTATTGGCATTAAGGACGATGTGATGAAACTAAGTGACAACTACTAATTTGCCACCTTTGAATGGTTGACCTCCGCACACTACTAGTGAAGAGGTCGTGGAACCCATCATTGTGTTATATGGGGCTGAAAAGTTGGTCAAAGTGCTCCTTCGCACAGAGGCCGAAAAGCCCAAGGAGATCACAATGAGCCAGTGAGATGACACCTTCAAGCTTCGAATGGTTTTGCAAGTGTGGTCAATGTAGGAGATCTTGATTGTTGGTGTGCTAATGCTGAGGACTAAATGATTATACCTATTGCCCCCATTTTTGCTCATTAAAGTTAATAGAATTGGAACCAAATTGGTTATGCATGGATTGGGTCCAAGTATGAATTGTTAAAATTGTATTTTATAAAATGGGTCAACATGGGTTAAATGGATCACTTTGGGTCATATCCATTTCAACCATCTAAAGCCAACTGATCCACCATTTTGATAGATTGACAAGGGAATAAGAATCCCGAAGGAAATGGGAAAAAAACATTATATACGTACTATTTCAACAAAAAAATAAAAATTGAATTGACTTATGTCATATTGTTCAAAGGATTGGAGTACGTGATGGACTCTTGTTGCATTGATACTTGAATTTTCATCAATAGGTCCAATAGGATAAAAACTCAAGAATTGGGATTCTTGATCATAATAAGGCTCCTTTCTTGGCCAAAAAGAGTCTTCTGGTGTCTTTTAAGTGTCATTCCATTTCTTGTGTACTTAGATATCATTTTCTTAATAAGTCAAAAATTGACTTGTAGGTCAACTTTCTAGTCAAACCTAAAAAGTGAATTTTGGTCAACATCTCATAAAATTTGAAAAAAACTAAAAAGTCATCAATTATATCTTCGTAGGCATACTTAAATTTTCAATCCTCAGTTTTTTATAAAAACAATCAAGAGTTAACTTTTCAGTCAAACCATTGACCATCAATTGAAGTATTCCCACCTTCTTTGGTTTGATTCCTTTTTTAGACATTTGATTTAGAGACCATTGGCAATTCAAAATTTTAAGACTAATTCCAAGATTTCAAGCTTGAAATAGATTGGCCTTCATTTAAGCGCAATTTAGGAATCGTTAGCCTTTCACAATAAAATCAAGGATTACAGTTCAACCCCATTAGGCCAAGCAAAATCAATTGGCCCATAATTAGGAATAAACATAAAATGATACATCAGGAAGGACGAGATTGGGTTGGGTCTTTGACGCCCAAAACATCATGCGCAACACGTCTTATCTAGTTATTACTCTTTAATTATTATGAGCATGCAGAAGCACATTTAAACATTCACAATATCCCATATAAAAACAATCACATTCATTTGATAAAATACATATGTGTCTTCTTCATTTTAACATTGTTATTGCAATACAACGTCCAAACAAAATATAGAAGTCTATCTGTACAAAATTCAAGCTATCTGCTACGGGTTGACAACTTCACCCATCGTCTTGTCACGGTTCCATCAAGACCCCATAACTGTCCGATTAGTTGACCCTCGATGTTCATGTACCAAGCAACAAATCAATGGGAAATCCACTCTAAAAGTCTTACATTGACCCATACAGTTGTAAAAAAAAAAAAATTACTATATACTACTGGTGATCCAAGCATAAATACATCTTCATAAAATAATCGAAATAAAAAGTAGTAGTGGTGGGGATCCATCCTACATATCTTAAAAATAAAACAATGGTCGAGGCTCGATAAATGAAATCCTTGAATCTAAGGTAGGAGATCCACCTGTCACTCAACCTAGTATCAATAGCAACTATGAATTCAAGGCAATGTAAATAAACATCTATGATGAGTGCAGAAGGAAAAGCACTATCTTTCCTATAATGACATGTCAATGCAACAACAACCTTGCATTACATCAATTATGCATGTGCCAGGGAATGGCATATTATATATGACAAATACCCCATAACATCTTATTGATTTACACATGAGTTCATATTAATTATTGGCGAGGACCATCTCAATTCATGAGGCATCTTAACTTATGAGATATCATTACCACTAACTTATGGGGACGGAATCATACAATACCCATTTGCAACACCTCTTAGCCCATCTATTATGTGTGTCCTCTATATTAGCGAGGATAAATATACTATTGTACATTTAGATAATGTTAGCTATTTTCAACATTACACTATGGCTACACAATTCATGTCATGCCATAGTTACATGAGTCATATCATAATAGGATTTCATGTTATTTCAACCTTATAGAGAACTATCATATATAATAGAATATCTGGCCAAATCTAGAATCTCATACACATACTCATACAAGGGAATTTGTTCAGTCGCCAACAAGCCATGGCAATAGTCTTATTCACGTGGCATCAAAGACATATGCAATTAAGTACAACACAATAGGGGCCACGTAATTTTTAGTATCTACAATTGCAATAACAACATGTTAATCCCTTGGCATTTCCCACGTACACCATACCAATCGATTAATTAGGTACATTTCAACATTTTAACCTTCTTATTCTTTTTCCCATGCCAACATAATGCGATTGAGAATTTTTACAAGTTCATTAATTCTTGATATGCATATATCATAGATACTACTACTCTATAATTTAAGTAACTCATACAAATTTTCATTTTTTTAAGTGACCTTTGATTAAGTTCACTTTCATCACAAAGATTAAGGATTATCTTCTATAATTCCAAATTCTTAGAATTAGATCATTGCCTTAACAAAATTCTTCATTTTATAGTTTTGTCCCAAACTTTTTATTTTCATTCAACCAAGCCATATTAATTAAATTAAATACTAAAGGCTATTCTTTTGTTATAGAAGACATACTAATATTTTATTTACAATATGAGCACACCACATATTATACAAAACTATCAAAACAACCCGCTTTTAACCAATAAATACAATTTGCTTCAATTTTGCATAGTTTGACACATCACCTAGATTAAGCAATTAGCTCTAAAAGTATCTTAACCACCTATCATTTAAAGGTTCCTCAAGCTATGAATAGTCGCCAGAACTTTTAGTTTTCGCAAAATTCGTCTTTCAACGTGGTGAAATTACAAATTGGCCCCTAAAACTTCTAAACTTAATTTTTTGAACCTGTTTGATTTCCCTTCATTAATCTTACTTATTAGCCCACTAATTAATACTAAAACTCATAAAATAACCCCGTTAACAGCTCGCTCTTACTCCTGCAACTTTCAAAATTGTCCCCAACCTTATAAAAACACTTACCAAGATAACTTTTTTATACCCAAGTTTTACTAATTTGACATTTTTCCCATATAAGATATAACAAAACCCTTTAGTAATCTGCCAAAGACATACTAGGCATGTGGAAAGCTTTTTAATACAAGCCCAACAATCATAATAGCTCAATGTACAATTATTGAGACGTAATCAAACATAAAGTAAAATCTAAACTAAGTGAACAAACAATCAATCAACCAAGCTCGAGAGTCTTAAGTAGATCATTCTAGCTTAGTTCTTAGAGTTTTCATTCACCTTGAGTAAAAGCTTCAACAAATGAAGCCTTTAATCATCTATAAATCAAAATAAATTCTAAAATTAACAAGCCCCACTCTTTGGAAAACAACAAAGCTAATTTGATAAAAAGAAAGGGCATTTTATGAATATACCTTGTAAGACACTAAATTGAAAGTGAGAGTTTGGACTTTGATTGTGTTGAAAGAGAGTGAAATAGGAAAAAATTTTGAACTTGAATAATGAAGAAGATGGAGTTACACGCCCAAGAGGAAGGGAAAAGGCATTGTCTTCCACGTTTATTCTATATTGAAGAGTTAAGTCACACTTATTAGCTTTGGTTAAAGATAATAATGCCAATTAACTAGAGTTAATAGTGTATATAAAATTACTAGGGTTAAAAATACCATGCCATGCATGAGGTTATCAGAGCTAGGTTCAATAAATTCAATTAAGGACATGTGGGCAAAAACAATGTGAGAATTAAGACATTTTTTGAAGGTAATATTGTGACAAACACCATGGTTTGGTTGAGCAGATGAAGATTTTCGGTTATTTTAAGTGGATTCTTTACATTGCGGTAAATAAATAGGGAAATTAGTATTTGTATGAACGTTGGTAATTTAGAAAGTTATACTGAAACCACTAAAATTATTAATAAAAAGTGTAGGACAATGTGGACACATTAACTCCATAAAATTTTAATGTTTGAAAAATATTCGATACGTATTTTGGAGCATATCGGTCCATGTTGACAATTCATAAACTAATTTATTTTTTTAATAATTCCCACTAACTTAATATCCTAAATAACATAAATTACGAAAAAAAATGCCGAATGTCACAACGTGGACCAGGTTCGACCCAAATGGGACAATTTGGAGGCCTTAAGTCACTTTGCTTTGACCCAACCCATTGGGTCAAAGCCCCTGAATTAATCAACGCATGCAGCCCGTAAGACCCAGATCTAGCCACCTCTCTCCTACATTTACCAAAATGCCATTTTCTCAATTTGGATGCTGTTACATGAGAATTATTGTTCGATTTTGTTTTGCTTCCCTTTTTTGGGGTTGGCTGTGGGGTTTGAATTTGTATGCATTCTTATATTTAGCTGTAACAAGAGTGATTCACCGATTTATAAGTTTTCTGTTAATGGAAAAGTGATCATGCTTTGGGTTGTTCTTGTTCTGCTACATTGTGACTTGTTGTGGTGTTAAGTTATACCAGCCTTTGGAAGCTATAACTTTGTGTGTGTGTATATATATATCTTTTTATCATGGCTTCTATCAAAAAATTAAACAATATAGTTATGACATGTTTCAAGATTTATCAACTATGTTTTATTTCCCAACCAAAAAAAAAAAACTAATTTTTATTTCATTGATAATAAATAGACCATGGAATTTCAATTCAGAGTTTTCAATTAGTTTTTGGCTTCGACAAATAACATTTTTGTTGGCATTTTTGCCGCAAACACCATTTGATTTTGCAGCCAACGCCATGTTTCAAAAGCAGAAAATTCAGCTAGGTAGAAGAGCATTTGTTCCTTCCAAGAGAGCCTCTCTCTACAGTTATTTTGAAGGTGTGACTTAATTATCATTTTAATTCTTGAATTCTCCTGTTATTTTAGGCATGATAAAAACACGAGGACAATTCGATATTGACGGAACGGTAACATCTACTTTGCTTCGAGTTGTCAACAATTTGGATTCTCATGTAAATCACTCTCTAAATTGGAGGCTGATGAAAGCGAGTGTGATGGAGCTCTTGCTACTTTTCTTGAAGTCCTCAAGCGGATTCATACCAATCACGTAGGCGCCTTCTCCGCTTGTAGCCCTTTGGATTGTGGCTATGTTTTTTTTTTTTTTTTTTTTTTTTTCATTGCAAGACAACAAATTTTTTGTGCTAGTAGGAACTATATGGCCTGTGCAAAGTCACTACTGTTTCTTGTCTTTTTTTTTTATGCGTGGGATTTTTTGCTTTGCCGGAACTCGAGGACGAGCTTGCTGGCTGAAACGTTACAAAGGCATTGCATTACTAACTAGATTTCTATTACTTTAGTTTTCCCATACTCCTAGTAAAGTAAAGAAGCTATAGTGTTGAAATCAAATGCTATTTTAGTTAGGAGTTTAGTGTTCTGACCTATAGTTGGCTTAGCCACGTCATCGAACATGGATTTTAAAGTTTAAAGTGTCTTGAATGATAAAAGGGCGTAAGAGATTTTTAAAAAGATGCCTCAAGTGCTATCGAGCAAGGTTTTAGAACTAGGATCATAATTAGAATATATAGGCACTAAAATAAAGTGTAGGAATAAGAGAAGAATTGCGGAATAGTACATATCGATGCATGGTAGATTACAACGAGTCAGTAACCAATGTGGTTGCGATAGATGGTATAGCAAAGAAATCACGGTGGATCGCACATTAAAATATCAAATTACCCATAATTGCAAACTCATTTAGCATGGTAAGGTTTAAGTGATTTTGTTTCTTGTTGATATAGAGTGTTTTGGATGGGTGTGATAATTTATGATTAGGAGATGTACAGTTATTAAAAAAAATGATAATTTTGTAGATTTGAATTATTGACTCAACATACAAATCTATTTTTGAAAATGGAAATATGTAAGTGGTTATTGGGTAAAATACGATATATTTACAAAAGTTTTTTTTTTTTTTTATAATCAATGTGAAGTGAATATTATGGAAAGGGAATTCTCTAAAATTTTACGACATTCCAGATGAAAAATATTCTTCTAAGTCCCGCGGTCAAGGCGCCCATCCAGACCCGCCACGACACTCTTTCGCCCCGACCGAAACCTAACACCCGGAACCGCCACCCGACCGAATCCACGATGTCCGAAGACCCCTAAAAAAATAAAAAATAAAATTGAATTTTATTACAATTAACAATATTCCTAATAATAAATAAATTGAAAACCAAATTATTCGCATCTTCACCGAGATAATTCTCTCTCTCTCTCTCTCTCTCTCTCTCTCCTCCCGAGTCGCGAATTCTCCTCCCGCCACTCTTCTCCTTCTGCAAGAAAACGAAACCTTCTCCATCTCCGTCTTCGTCTCCATCTCAAATACGCCACCGAAGTCCACCGCCGATCTCGATCTTCGCTTTCTCTCTCTGTAGAAATCCTTTCCGCCATGCTCCGCCTGTGCTTCTGCCGCACCCGGCGCTGCCTGCGCTTCCCCCGCCCCCGCTCCTCCTCCTCCTCCTCCTCCTCCTCCTCCTCCGCCCCGCCCAAGGACCCGATCGACGAGCCCCTCGATCCCCGGCGCCTCCACAGCGCGCCCCCTCGCCGGCCCCCACCCGCCCCCTCTCCCCCTTCTCCCCTCCCCCGCCGCCGCCCCTCCCCCGCCGTCCCGCCTCGCCCGCAACTCCGCGCTCGCCCTCTCCGCCACCCTCCTCGCCGCCCTCGCCGCCTCCGCGGCCGCCGGGGACCCCGATCCGTCCCGCGAGCGCAGCCCTAACCCGCTGTACTCTGCGGCCGAGGGCGCGGTCCTCCGATCGGGGGACTCCCTCAGGAGGATTTACCGCCACGTCACCCAGACCGGGGTCGCCGCCGCCGTCCTCTGGCAGTCCCTGAGGTCGGTGCTCTCCTCCGCTAACCACGAGGTCCGAGTGGGATTCGAGCTCCGGGTGGCCGCGCTGCTGGCCGACATTGCGGCCGCGAATGCCGGGAGGAGGGCTGCGATCGTCGGGGCTGGGGGCGGGAAGGTGGTGGATTGGTTGCTGGAGACGGTGGCGACCCCCGGCGTGGGGTTGGGGACTCAGGCTGAGGCTGCGAGGGCGCTCGCTTACTTGATCGCGGATTCGAATGTCTGCGAGGCTGTTCTGGGAAGGCCTCGAGCTGTGCCTAATCTGCTGAGGTTTATTTTTTCCTGCCATCCTCAGCGGTCCAAGAAGGTGAGTCGCCTTTGTTTGCTGCTGTGTATATCAATGTTGATTTTATTGTGAAAGTCGCTAGACTGATTGAGGAATCAAGTTTCTATTTTGGACAAGGCTGTCTAATGGTAATGTGTAATAATTGAAGACAATGTGCGAATTTGTCAATTGATGCATGTTTATCTGAGGCTTTCTTGTAGAATTCAAATTTTGTACCCTGAATCATATTGCAATACCTATACAATTTTGTGGCATCGTTCAAATTATAGCATTGTAGATCAAATCAGGTTCTTTTTGCCTTCATTCTAGATTTTTGAGCCTTTTGTAGAAGTAAAATTTGGGGATCTAGGCAATCTCAGAGTATCCTTAGCCTGTCTTGCTTCTGCATACCTTTATATACTTTATATTTTCTCGAAATTGGCTAGAAGCAAGATCAGAGGGGCCCTTGAAGTTTTTGCTGAAGGACAACATTGAAGAACTTTTGCTAGTTGTCATTTGCAGGAAACATCTAGTTTGTCACAGTTTAGTTAATCATTTTTAGATGAATATGTTAATAGGGCGACAGTTGCATTGATGCTTCCACATGCCTTTCTGATCTATAATGTATTATTGCAGCCATCAATCATGGCTTAGAATTATGAGGTGAAACCTACAATAATGGTTTCTATTGGTTTCTGTCTTTCATATGTTTTATATCTTTTTGTCTTTGCAATCTGGCATTTTCTCTTGATCTTCTTGATGCCTTTAATTCATGCTTTGCCATTGATATATCGCATTTTCTGGGAGCAGCACACGAGACGTAGTTCATTCGATATTTCTGATTCTTTGAAAGGTAGGAGCATGCTAGTTGCTGCAGTAATGGACATTGTCACATCAAACTGCGATGATTTGGATAAGAAATCAGTGAAGTCTACCTTGCCAAAAAATGCGGAAATGAGAGATATTGCTGCTGCCATTGAGGTTATTGAGGAAGGTGCACTGCATATGGATGAGACCAGTGGAAATGAAGATGATGACAATGGTGATAGCAGTATGAAAGGAATTGGGATCAAGATCCTAGAAGGTACTACAGTTTTAGGACTTGCTAGAACTAATGGACCAACAAATGTGGAGCATTTAGATGTTGGCCGTACTGAAGGAGTAGAGCTTGTACCCAAAAAAATGGCACTGCAACGTACTTTTGATAATTCAGTAGCACAAGGCAATTTGTTATCTGCTGTGGTCCCTGGACTTTGGGATGATCTGCATTGTGAACATGTTGCCGTACCTTTTGCTGCATGGGCTTTAGCAAATTGGGCATTGGCATCTGAGGAGAATAGATGCCATATTCAAGAGCTGGATCAAGATGGGCATGCTGTCATGACTGCTTTGGGAGCTCCTGAGCGATCTGTCAGATGGCATGGGAGTCTGGTGGCTCGCTTGCTACTGGAGGATCGTAATTTGCCTCTAAATGATTCTGTTCCTGAGTGGAGTTCAAGCCTCCTTTCCACCATATCTCAGGCAAGCAAAAATGAAGACATTCCACTTGCTCTGGTGGCATTATCTGCATTTCTGGTTTCTGTTGAAAGAAGCTCAGAGGCGCAAAGAGTTGTCATGGAGAAAGGGCTCTACCTGTTAAGAGATATTGTTAAGAGGACAGCTAAGCACAAACAAGTACAAGAAGCACTGGCAAAGGCATTGGAGTTGCTTTCTACAGGGGACACTCATTTATCTCTTGAAGAGAGTCAACGATGGTCTGCGATATTGCTTCAGTGGGTATGTGGGAGAAGTTCCTCTGATATAGTACGATCATCAGCGACAAAGGTCCTCTCATGCATTCTTGAAGACTATGGACCATATTCTGTGCCGATTTCGCAGGGCTGGTTAGCTATCCTGCTATCAGAAATTCTGGGTTTCAGCAAAGCATCATCTGTCAAAGGAAATGCTCAACCCAAGAGCGACAAAGTGAAGGTATGGTGATGCTTTTCTTTTTTTGTATTCCATTCTGAAGTTACATTGCATTTTTTAGTTTACTGAAATAGTTTGATCTTTCAGGATGATGTATGAGGACATACTTTAAAACCCAATAATTTAAAAATATATATATATATATATATATATATATATATATATATATATATATATATTCATACTTTGGTATGCATCTCAGTCATTACTCTGAGGATTTTGATAAATTTATTCATCAACTTCATTACTGTCTGCTCCATTAAACTGCAAAATAGCTGTTGCTGAAGGTGGTCAATTCAGCTGGTGGCTGTTTGTTCTTTTGTCGAATAATAAATACACTGAAGAGCAGCAAGCGCTACCACCCTTATAAAAAAATTGATCACAAGGGAAAGATTCAAAATCTCTAGATAAGTATTAAACGACTTCCACTACAGGGCAATGAGTGAGGGTGTTAATCTTCTTGAGCAAAATCCATTCTCTGGAATCTTCATTCTTCTAGCTCTTGGTTGAGATCATTCTTTGCCTACCTGGTATGTGGAGTAATTGTTACAAAACTCTATTATTTTGCAGAATCAAATTGATCAGTCGAATATGCTTTCTGCTGGACAAATTGCTAATCAGTTGGCCGGTGCTGTTGTTGGTTTAGCTGGAAATCAGTTGGAAACGGCTACCCAGTCTCTTGACACACTTCCATTAGCAGATCTCCTGTCTATTGAACCTTTTGTTGGACCATCTAAAGTCCTAAAGAAAGATGGTCGCCCCAGAATTAGTGCTGCAGATTCTGCATTGGCGACCCTCAGAGGGATTAAAGCACTTACTGAATTATGTGCAGAAGATGTCTCCTCTCAGGACAGAGTAACAGAATACGGTGTATTACATTTGTTAAGGCGCTTTCTTCTATGTGATGATTATGAGAAACTTGCCGCTTTTGAAGCATATGATGCATCAAGAGCCACAGAAGTTGCGCAAAGGGTCTCAGATGCTCCTGCAGAGTCATCGCTTCCAGAAAATAATGGATCTTCTAATGTTCGAGTGCCGCCGACTGGCCACATTCGGAAGCATGCGGCTCGTTTCTTGACCATCCTTTCACTTCTACCAAAAGTCGGGGAGTTCATTGTAAAAGATGATACTTGGTGTAGATGGCTTGAAGATTGTGCCAATGGGAAAATTCCAGGTTGCAATGACCCCAAATTACAGAGCTATGCTAGGGCAACACTATTGAATGTGCTTTGCAATGACCAGGTGGATAGAGACGATTCGAGTGCCTCTGGCAATGCAGGTGGAAGCAGCATATGTCCTCGTTACGATGATATGATATTTCTAATCAATCCTGAACTGCCTCACTGGAAGTGTTTGAAAAGGATAGGTAGAAATGCTGTTCCTGATAGTAACTCATCTGTGGCTGGTCCTAATTCTGAGAATTTTGAGGACTCACCTGGGAAAAGGTCTTCCAATGAGGAGATCTTGTCAAGATCGAGTGATGTATCTCACAACAGCTTAAACTCAGAGCTACCTCCATTAGATGTTGTTTTTGTTCATGGCTTGCGAGGAGGGCCTTACAAGACATGGCGCATAACAGATGACAAAACTTCAACAAAGTCAGGCTTGGTTGAGAGGATTGATCAGGAAGCAGGGAATGAAGGAACGTTCTGGCCAGCTGAATGGCTTTCTACTGATTTCCCTGAAGCACGTCTCTTTACTCTCAAATACAAGGTTTGTGCTAGATAGACAAATAGTTAATGCTTTCCAGCTTTCCATTTTATAGGGGTACTTTTATTAAGCTTCATCATAGATCTTGCTCTCGTTATTAAGAGTTTTGAAGGTCCCTATCAACTTGGAAAATTTCTGCGAGATATAACTTGAAATTTGAATATCATGTGCAGACTAATCTTACCCAGTGGTCTGGAGCTACCCTCCCTCTTCAGGTCTGTTCCCTAACTTAGAGCATCTTCATTTCGGTAGGTCTTTTATTTTTCAGTCTCTGAGTGAGGAAGGAACTTTTCCTCATTCGTAAATTGTTCTTTTGTTTTCTTTTTAAATAAGCAAGAAAGGACAAAATAACAAATTTTTTATAAGATATTAAAGGAAGATTTCTACAATTCTTTCCTTTTTTTTTTTTAATGTTAAGTATACTAAGGTTAGTTTACACTATTCGTATTTTAATTGATGTGGCAGACTAAAAGTGCAAACAAACGAGTGGGCCCTTGATAATACCAGTAGACAATTACATTACTTAGTGTACCAATTTTTTAAACCAGTCTTAATATACCTGATGTATTGTTTCTTTCTATTGGTATATTGGTTCTGGCTGAATATTTAAAGAGGAGTTACAATCATATCCAATACTCAATAAGGAGAAGTCAGCAGTGTGTGGTTTTTCTTTATCCCACAGCCACAGCACTAATTTTCTATTATGTGCTTTGAAAGAATGGATTGCAAGAGTGCGATGATATTATAAACTATATTCCAATACCTCAGCTAATTTAATTATGTGTATTATCATATATTTTTCTTTGTCCACTAGGTAGTGTTTGTGAATTTCTTTCTAGCATCTGCAGTGTGGCATAATTTATATTTTA
The DNA here is from genome assembly GCA_016097545.1 of Eucalyptus victrix. Lineage (NCBI taxonomy): Eukaryota > Viridiplantae > Streptophyta > Magnoliopsida > Myrtales > Myrtaceae > Eucalyptus > Eucalyptus victrix. The sequence continues at coordinate 25,420,133 of CM027840.1, read as the reverse complement.
TTCTGAAGTGTGTAATAAAATCAAAGAAAGTAATCTGCTATCAGCGTAAAACTATTTTAATCCTGAATCACTCATGGAGTTTGGTGTTCGTCGTCATTGTTCAGTTTTTAAATGCTCTTCTTGGTTTCTGCATGCATAAATGCTATAAACTGGAGCTAATACAGCATCTGTCTGATTTTCTTGCTTTTATGACCAGGAAGTGAGCTCCATGCTTTTGCGGAAGCTTGTTGCTGCTGGTATAGGGGATCGTCCTGTTGTGTTCATAACTCATAGGTATGTTTTATTCCATTAGCCCTTGGCTCTTTTTCCTCATTGACTTGGCATTTATATCTGTTTTTAGAACTCTAACGTGAAATCCCTTTTCTTCCTCCTGATCTTCCACTTGTTTGGGCTGTTTCAGTTTCTGATAGACATGCTTTGTAGTTTCAAATTTTTCATTGTGATGGGAAACTACCATTTTTAGATACTATCATTAAAAGAGTTTTGCACATATGCTGATCAGAAAATGAGGGGCTGGAAAGTTTGTACCTCTGCTAGCTATCTGTTCAGATAGATTCAGACAGTGGCTCGCTCATTTTCTATAGCAACCACCTCATAGGAGGATCTCTTCGCATAGCCCCATGCACTCAGTTGCATTCCACCACACATGCATCAAAGGGAAAACAAAAGCAAGATAGGGGAAAAACAGTATTTATATTCTTAAAACGTTGATTGATCATACATCATGAAATCTCTCATTTTTTGTATTTTTTTTTTTTTTTTGAATTTTATTTTGCAGCATGGGTGGCCTTGTTGTCAAGCAGATGCTTTATAAAGCAATGACAGAAAATCTTGGCAGCCTGGTGAAGAATACTGTTGGAGTTGTATGTTTTGCTTTACATCAAACTATGCTTTTGAATCTCAGTTTATTTTGTTTAGCTTCTCTTTCATATAACTTTGGCTTCCCATTTCACTGAATGTATTTTCATGTGTCTCTTGATCAGGTGTTCTACAGCTGTCCACACTTTGGAAGCAAACTTGCGGACATGCCTTGGCGAATGGGTCTTGTGCTTCGTCCAGCCCCAACTGTTAGTATATGACGCTTTTAATATTTTCAAGTTGATTGTCTGTTCTTATACTTCTCGGTGCAGTCAGGTCTTTGTACTTTAATTGCCTAGTGGGCTTGTGGCTCCTAATGGCATCTTACTTTTGCTGACGACAGATAGGAGAGCTAAGAAGTGGGTCTCCAAGATTGATAGAGTTAAATGACTTCATTCGTCAGCGAAACAAGAAAGGACTGCTAGATGTGTTGAGTTTCTGTGAGGTCTGTTTTCTGAGTTTGCACATGTAAATGCTTCCTCACGTCTATTCATCTCTTGTTTGGTAAATTGTGCTATTTTGCAGACCAAGGTAACTCCAATTGTAGAAGGTTACGGAGGATGGGCTTTCCGGATGGAAATTGTGCCAATCGAGTCAGCATATCCTGGATTTGGTGAACTTGTTGTAAGTACTGCTTATTGACATTGACCTTAATGCAATTTATGGTGGTTAATAGAATCTGAAAATATTGGGATTTCTGTGTTTGTGTTAGGGCATGCTCTGCATGGTGTACCTCTTATCAGCTCTGGATCATGTTTGCTTCGTTTGACAACATATGTTGCCCCAATAAATCTGTTCTCATATCTGTTCTCATGAAATCTGGTGGAGTGTAAAAGTCAATTGTGCAATTCGATAATTATTAGTCTTGCAATGTTGTCGCAGGTACTGGACTCAACAGATCATATAAATTCATGCAAACCGGTTAACCACACTGATCCTTCATACACGGAGACATTGGATTTTCTGCGCAAGCTGAAAGCCCAATACACACATAGATGATCAATAGTTAATGAATTTTGGGGGATCTGATGATTTCCGCTGCTTGGATGGAAGCTGATGGTGTACCCAGAAAGTGCAGTTGGCGCCTTTGTACATAACACCAAATTCTTTTGTTCGAGACAACGTTGATCAGCGCCTCCTTGTCTTGCACTTTACAGGACACAATTCCTTTGTCAAGTTCGTCAAAGTTGCTGTACGAAGATATTCATAACCACCGGGGTTACACTGAAGGGCAACATTAAAAGTCTTGATCCCTTTTGTACTCCTTCCATGTTGTACATGTGTTAGTATCATTAAGTTCTGCTTCCTGTGATGAAAGCAATAGCTGTGGCATTTTCGTGAGAAGCCTCCACGCAGCATGTAGTCTTTGTACATTAACATTGTAAGAAGTTAAGGAAAAGCAAAAATCTGATTCTGTTCATACCATGTGATACCGTTTCCCTTCTTAAAACGTTTGGAGAGGGATGTGCTGAACATGTGAATGGATGGAAAGGGGCGACAAGTGCGACAATCGAGAACCGTTACCTTGAGCGTAGTTATTCTGAGGTTCTGGTAATTGTCCATGGTGAACGCGAAAGGTTAACTATGATGTCTCGAATTATTGTTCAGGAAAAAAAGTTTTTCAATTAGAAATTTTTTCAATTTGGCTCCGTCTGATCCGTGAAAGTCCACGATCTTGAAAAGTATCAGGTACGTTTTATTTCATTTGACGGTGGCATTTTCTGAAATTGGAAGTTGATGCAACATTGTAATTGAAAACTCTGTTCACAAAGTCCATAAATTAATTCAAGCGAAACTTTACCAAGCAATCGGGCAAGTGCACAGTGTGAAGGCTAATTCATTATTACTGACAATCTATTTGTAAATATTTTGTTGTTATTACCTTATTTCTTAAACAACATAATAGCTCAAATGAGGAGTTTTCATTAAATAGTTAACTTTACTTGTAAAAAGAAATTGAAGCTAAGAAAGCGAGAATGTCGCACCAACACATTAAACATCAATCAAATGAAGTTGTGGTTTCTTTGTCCCGCAAAAAACAAATATTATAGAATATATATATATATATATATATATATATATATATATATATATATATATAAATTTGATAGCTTGTATTCCTTATTAGAATGTATTAAAAATGTATTTTTGCCTTTCACAAAAATATTCAAATGTAAATTAATGTCAATAATAAAAAAATTCATAAATTAATAATTTCAGGCAATGTTAAATATTAATTTTTAAAAAGAATATTTTTCTTATTTAAGATAAAATAAAATAAATAATTATTTAAAAATTTGATTTTTTCTTAAAATAAAATCATAAAGTCAAGGGAAAATTCCAAATAAATGCTCGAAATATCCTCATTTTCTTAAATAAGGATTTGAAATTGCCCTTGTTTCAAGTAAATACCTAAAATGCCCATATTAGTTTTAAAGAATGGCTTGAAGTGGCTATGACCATTTCAAGTATGGGCCTAACTTCGTTGGCTTGCTAGCTAGCAAAAAATTCTAGGCAATTAGAGGTATTTTCATCCAAATACAATTTAACTTAAATTAAATAAGATCATAAATTATTATTATTTTTTTTTTAAAACACACCACCCATAGTTGGTGGGGGTGGAGATGAAAGCTGATGGGGTCGCTAGCGCATAGGGAGGGTTGGCGACCCTAATTGACTAGAGATAAGGGCTGGCAAGTGAGAGAGGCCAGTCGTGTTGGGCAAGGGCCATTAGGGCCACGCGATGGCAGCGACTCTTTCCTAGACTGGCTGAGGGTGGGCAACCCTCGCCCAAATCAATCTGGGAGAGGATTGCTACCCTCTCCCACCTCTAGTGAGGGTCGGTAGACCCTTGCCTTTGGTCGGCCATTTGGCCCTCCATCGACTCTAGCGACACCGCTGCTCCATTGGCGATGGGTGGGAGGGAGCAACTTTTTGCCTTTTTTTTTTAAAGAAAAAAATTTTAAAAAAGGAAGAAAAAAGGAAAATTTTAAAATTTTTGAAAGATGAAATTGCCCTTCACATTTGGTGAGTTTAGTCCTTATATATTATATAAGCCTTATTTCATTTCAGATTTTTATTTGAGAAAAAATAAGAATATTTAGAATCATTAATTTGAGAAAATAAAGATAATTCACAACCTTGAATGGAATTTTTTTTAAAATTAAAATCATTTCATCAAAATATATTTTTGATTATATATTACTAAATGAAAGAAAATTCTCTATTTTCTTGAAAAAGGATTTTCCGAAAACAAATCCGAATTTCCTCCAAACTTTTTGGCCGTTTGGGGGAAAAGCCGGGCCGAGGCGCTGCAGTTTCCCATCTCCCACCTTCCCCTCCTCCGCCGACTCCTCAGCCCGCCACAATGTCTCTGCGGCCTCCGCCGCCGCCGTACAGACCAGCTCCGCCGCCTCCCGTCTGCCGGTTCTCATTCTCCAGGTCGTGCTCCATCTCGCCTCTAAGCGACCCGAGGCGAGCGACGCCCAAGCTCTCCCTCACTCCCCGCTGCTCCTCCTCCTCCTCCGCCCCGCCAGGCGTCCCCACCAAACCGCCGGTGGTGAAGAAGAGGAAGCGGTACCGGAAGCTCTACCCGGGGGAGACCGAGGGCATCACCGAGGAGATGAGGTTCGTCGCCATGAGGCTCCGCAACGTCGGCGGCAAGTACACGCACAAGGTCAAGAGGAGCGGCGGCGGCGGCAGCGGAAGCGATAGCGGCAGCGACGGCGAGGCCGGGGAGGTAGCGAGCGGAGAAGGAGAAGGAGAAGGAGGAGGAGAAGGGGACGTGAGTGGTGGGTTGTCGTCGGATGGGGGTGAGGGTGGGGAGACGTGGGTCCCTAGCTTGGAAGGCTTCGTCAAGTACTTGGTCGACAGCAAGCTGGTTTTCGACACGGTCGAAAGGATCGTCGACGAATCGAGTGATGTTGCTTGTGAGTGTTTCTTTGCCCCTTTTCACACGACAATGCCCCCTTCGTTTAATTGGTTTCTGTGTAGATAATTGCTCTGAGCTGCTTGACGTTGCTGATTGTGGTGGCTTAATAGGCATGTACTTTGTCAGAATTCGGAGTTATCTTGCCCACTTAACTTGAACCAAGTTCAAGTATTACTTGAGAGATTTCTCCGATTATGCATTGGTTGGAGCTATATTTTGAAAATTCTCATAGGAAAGCCGTTTAGTTGTGGAAGCTCATGCAGCTTACGTGTGAGGTGCAATTATTTATAGTCCTTAATCTGTCGGGACTGTTGTGTCTTCTCATCATAGTTTATACAGCACTCATCTAGATCTCTGACTGTAGCGAATCATGTCATAAAGCAACATGTGTATTTGCACAATGTATTAAAAACTGTATTCATTTTTAGTCAAGCTGTTCCTTTTGATCATTGCTTGACACTGGTTTCCTGTACTTGCAGATGCTTACTTCAGGAAAACTGGATTGGAGCGTTCAGAAGGCCTTTCAAAAGACCTAGAATGGTTTTCCCAGCAGAATGTTGCAATCCCCAATCCTAGCAATGCAGGGATTTCGTATTCCGAGTATTTAGAGCAACTTGCAGAAAAGAGTGCCCCTTTGTTCCTGTCTCATTTTTACAACATATACTTCTCCCACATAGCAGGTGGTCAATTGATAGTGAACCAGGTAAGTTTTGGCCTAGCTACTCTGTGCGTGCTTTTAGCTTCCTGCATCTCCGACAAGAATGATATGGCAATGCTTATACATTACATATTATGAAACTCTAAATTTGTGATTTTTAATGCTCATAGAATGTTGATATTCCATGTTGTCCTAACAATGAATCATTCTTGGCATGCACATCCCCTCTTTCAATGTTTTTCGAATTTCCTAAATCATAATATTTGGCTTTATAGGTATATGAACATTAGTCCTGAATCAGTTAGGTTCTCTGGAATTAATTCAACTTTGAAAAATGAACCAGCAGAGCTGAGTTTTCAGTATCTCATGAAATTTTACAGAATGATTATTGTCAGTGGGAAATAGATGTGAAGTTATCAGAGACCAGAAGTTGGCAAATTCTCTAGTCATTCATAAATTGAATTCAGATTGTTCAAGGTGGAAAGAATATGCCTTTCTAAGTTGTTAGCTGAGTGTTTGCAAATGATTTCTGCTCACTGGACCCTTCTACATTTTTGGATACGGTCTTGTCTTTTTCTATGATGTTTGTAGCTGATGAAATTCTGGATGTAATACATGCTTGTTTGTCATATAGTAATACTTAGCAAAATACTTAAGCTGGCTCATGATAAGCTGCCTCATGATGAGTCCTTTCCATTTGCACTCAAAATGGGTGGTGGGCAACAATAGAAGGACATTATAAAGTTGAATTTTTTTGATGCATTGCAAATAATATAGTGCTAATAGATGAAAAACCAAACTGCAGTTCTTTAGAAAATCTATCTCCGGAGGGAAATGTTGGCTTCTGAGATATTTTGTTTAAGTTTGTCCAAGATAAGAGTATGTAGAGTGAAAGTTCAGTAAAACATAGAAGTTATAGGATGGTGGCATATGGAGACCAGAAAGTCCTAGAAACTTCTAAACTTGCAATAACTTCAGTTGATTCTGCAAAATGACGGAAAATGACGAGAACTTCCACATGAAATGCAAGCAGGATGGATGAAGTGGTGAAGTGCATCTAATGTCTTGTGCAATGAATTGGCTCATGTTTAAGGGAAATCCTAGGAGTAAGCGCACCCAAAGTGAAATCCTGTCTTTAAACTCTTAAAACTTTCAGTAATGCAATTAAGTCCCAAAAGTTGTAGATGTTTTGCAATCAAATATCTCTGTTAGGTCCATTACATTTAAGTAATGGAAAATAGTCTTGTTCATGTCATGTCCCTGAAAATGATGGAATCAGAAGTTTTCATTTGTCTTTTATCCAAATTAGCAATTTTTACGGTGGCTCTCTAATGAAGAAACTTGATGGAATGACTAATGATGTGCTTTTTAGAAAGTACAAGGATCTTTTTCCAACCAAATGGAAGTAGATGGATGATTTAGAATTTCAAGCGAGAGTGCCTGTTTTACCAATGTCATTTTCCTTAATCTCTTTCATGGTTACTGTTTCACATACTGGCTCTTCTTTACATCGTGTTAGTGCTTTTGTCGCTTTTATCCCCTAGATTTCCATTTTTTATATGCTGTTTTTTCTCTCTGGTACTTTCTTAATGTAATAGTAGAGATTTAGCATCTTGTTTTCAATAGACTTTCTTCTATGATATACCCATTTTGGTTTTTCAGATGCAAAGTATCCTGTATGTTGCGTTTGTTGAACAATTTGAGCTCCCGAAAACTGAAAATTTTAAACTGCTTAACCAAGAGCCAACTTTCCTAAACAATATTGATGATGTCTTAGGTCTCTCAGAAGATACTTGAAGGAAGGCATTTGGAATTCTGCCAATGGGAAGGAGATATGCATGAATCACTGAAAGGTGTGCGAGAGAAGCTTAACATGCTTGGAGAGGTAAATGCCTAGATAGCCACATTCTCTTTTAATCAAACGTCAGTTGCCTCTCAATAATGTATCGCATGTTTTTGCTGATACTGACGCAGCACTGGTCTCGTGATGAGAAAAATAAATGCTTGAGAGAAGCAACAAAATCCTTTCGTTATATGGGGCAAATTGTGAGGTTGATCATCTTGTAAAGAGAAATGCCATCCCAAATTTCAGCCTTTTGGTTGACCAAGAATTGCTACTGAGGTAAGAAGTCTTTGTTTTCGCTTCAATATGTTGATTCATTTCATAAGACAGTCATTAGCTGTTGCTCACTGTTTCAAAATCTGTTCTGGCCAAGAAAAATTCAATCTAGTTCAAAAGAGCATGGTCATGTAGAGTCTTGCAACTTTCTCATATCATGACACAACTGAGTAGCACATGCGTATGCATCACTGGATTGAAAGAGTATACGATTTGAAATAAATGGTGCTTTCCTTTCTTTCTGTTGGGCTAGCCTAATTTCTTCATGTCCCCATCAGATGTATTTCTCTGTTGCTGCCTTCTCCAGGAGCGGTTAGTTAGTTCCTCTGTAGATATCATTTGTTGACCTCTCTTCGCCAAATAGCATTTCACTTTCAAGGCTTTAAGTATGGGAGTTCTCTCTCATGTATGATTAACCAGAGGAACCTGTGACTAGATGCAATTTGCTGCAGAGCAGGTGTAATGACAGATTAGAGAAGTTTTACCATTTATTCTTGAATATTTTGTAATTGATTGTTTCAAATTTCCCACTATGATTCAAGTCCAAAAAGAGAGGAAAGAGATCCTTCAGAGTCGAGATGGGTTAATTGACCCGATCCCAACCTGTAAATTACATGAGCAATACTAGAAATATCAAGATTCGTCTAGTAAATTAGTATACTAGTTGATGTGATAATCTACAGATAGTTGTTTGAGCTAGTAGACCCATTAAATACCCAGAATGAATCTGTCGAGTTACTTACTAAGCAAATTTAGTAGATGAGTCTTAGTTCGTCAAGCTTTATAGAAAATTCTTTTTCACCTTTTTAGGATAGGAACTCATACAAAATACATGTTTCTTCAGGATACGACATGTCCAGATTTCCTACTATGATTCAAACCCAAGGAGAAGGCAAAGACATCCTCATATGTCGGCTCAAATTAGGTTGATGGTGTATGGGATTCGGATTGCTAGTCCCAGATTGGATGAAGGCTTCAATGCAGTAATTCAAAGATCAGGCTAGGATGGATGCGATGCCATTCAACTAAGTAAATGGCGGTATCCATTGTTTGTTAGAGTTGCAAAATGCACGAGCATGATGGTTAGCGACATTGAGCTGATTTGTGAAGTGTAATCTGAGTTGTAAAACACCGAGTTGTAATTCATTTAAGAGTAGACTGAAATGTTAATGCTAGTTCTCTATCCCATTCTCGTCGTGGAATCTGCTCACAACAGTTGACCTGACCCGGCCAAAATACTTCCAGGTCGTGGTCGGGTTGATCGAGTTTTTGCTGGATGAAAAAGGGTTTCCCATATCTTTTTGTCATTATTATAGGTTGTGAGCGGTATCAGATTTAGGTTTATTTCCACAGGATCTTAAATTTTAGCATTAAACGTCATCGTTTATTATTTTATTCTTCTTCTTCTATTTATCATGCTAAGAGTGAGTGGTTTAAGGTTCAAGTGGCTAGAACCTGTCTATTAAAACTGATTCTCTAATTTTTGGAATTAGGATTTAGAACTTATCTTGTCACAAGTTTTAAAGTTCTTCTAATGTCTACATGAGTTGCAACTGTACTGTCAATTGAATTATTATAGTAAATTATCGCATATAATGACCATCATTTGCTACAATCTATTGATCACAACTCATATATAGACATGCAAATATATGAAATATTGATAAAGTAAAAGTTTCAATTATGGATATAGTTGGAAATGGAAATTTTGACTAATGGCTTTAAATTATACACTTATTATTGGAGGATATGAAAAGTCGCAAAATTGGGTGAAGACAAAATGAGAAAAATACAAATATTTGTTCCAAGTTCCATGTTTCAAATTCTTGGTTTCACTTGAGCCTAAAACTTACCCATTATAAGTTATAACAGGTTTTTCAATTTTTGGAATTGAACCTAAATTGCATATCCTATAACTTAGAACATGATTGATTTCCACCAATTCGATTCTTAAGGCGTGTTTGTTTAAATATGTTTCTGTTTTCCGAAACTCAAATTTTTATTCTTTTGTTCCGGGGAACAAAAAAAATAATAGAAACGCGTTTGTTTACATTTTTGTTCTCGGGAACAGATTTGAAACATAAACAAGAAGTAGAAAAAATTTATTTTTTGTTCCCGGGAACACTTCTGAGAAACACTTTTTTTTCTCTTTTTTCTTCTTCTTTTTTCTCTTTCTTTTTTTTTTTCTTCTTCTTCCTTTTGTCGATCATCGGCCTTGGCCATAGTTGGCGTCGGCGACTGGCCAAACGAGAGCCGGCGACCTCGCCAAAGTGTTGTTAGCCCTCGGAGAGGCCGAGCGATGGCAAGGCTCATCAACCCGAGCCTCGCTGTCGCTCGTTGTGGCCGCGTGAGGCTTGGCCTCGCTTGGGCTAAGGGCCTTGGCCAACTACCGGCGAGGCTCGGCCTTATCGGGCCACCTCCAGGATGGCGTCGCCTAGTGGTGGCCCGAAGAGGCCAAGCCTCGTACAGCCACGGCGAGGCTGGCCTCCCCAGCTGAGGCGAGGCCAAGCCTTCTAGCCGGCACGAGGCTAGGCCTCGCCAAGCTAGGGCGAGGCCGACCTTGCATTGCTTGCACGAGGCCGATCCTCGCTAGTGGCCCGGTAAGGCTTACTTGGTCAGCGGTGATCTCGCTAAGGCCAGGCTGGCCTTCAACAAGCTCGCCGGACGTCGTCGGCCACCACTGTGGCCGACAACCGGCCAAAGAGAAAAAGGAAAAAAAAAAAAAAAAAAAGAAATAAATAAAGGAAAAATATAATAAAAATATTTAAAAATTAAAAAGAAATAAAAAAATTATACAAATTTATCAAACGTGTTTTGTTCTTTTTCTATTTTAGAAACAAAATTTTGTGCAATTACTAAACACGTTTTTCTGTTTAAAAATTGTTTCCTAGAATAGAAATAGTTTTTTTTTTTTTCCTAGGAACAATTTTTGAACGTAAACGTTACCAAACGCGCGTCCTTAGATTCCAAGTTCTATGCTAAAACCATGCTTATCTATACACCGAGCATAACCTTACCATTCGCCGAAAAAGTATCACCATAGGCTCTTCAAGGAACATCCATTGCGTCTTTTGATATGATATAAGCAACTCTATTAAAATGACACCATATATCCTACTAGCGGTTGTTAAAGGTTTAAAGGAATTTGGAATTGGAGCTTGTGAACTCTTATAAAGGTTTGTTACAGTACCGAAGATAGTTTTGAAACTCAGGGTTATTTGTATGAATAAAAACTGTTTCTGAAAAATTATTTTCCAACATTTGAGTATTTGACGACGGAATTTTAGCCAATTTATGGAAAATGTGTTTTATGGACTAAAAATAACAAGCTTAAATTGGGAAAAAAAACTATTTCTCCTTTTAGCAAGGAGTACTTTCCCTAACTTACCAAACAATGGCAAAACAAATATTTTGCTTGAAAATTAAAATGATTTCCATAAAATCTATTTTTCTTTATCATAAAATTTTCAATGAAACAAATGCATCTTTATAATATCCTTTTAAAGTATTTTTTGGGAAATTATCAAAAAAATCCAAACCTATTGCATTTGGGCAAAATAACTAGCTCACACTGGGGAAAAATTACTTCTCCTTTTAGGAAGATGGAATAATTTCTATAAATGACCAAACAAATAAAAAATAAACAATTTTCTTGAAAATTAAAATGACTGTTATAAAAAATATTTTTCTTTATCATGAAATTTTCAATGAAACAAATGCACTCTTATTTTTTTCTAGTATTTTTTGGGAAATTACAAAAAAAAAATCTTAAACATATTGCACTTAGGGAAAATGACAAGCTCAAATTGTGGGAAAATTGCTTCTTCTTCTAGCAAAAAGGAATGTTTTCCCTAAATCACCAAAAAATGAAAAATAAACATTTTACATTTTTTTGAAAATTAAAATGATTTATATAAACTTTACCAAAAAAATGATTTATATAAAAATATTTTTCATTATCATGATGTTTTCAGTGATACAAACGCACTCGTATAATGTGCCTCTTCCAATATTTTCTAGGAAACTATTAAAAAATCTTAAACATATTGCACTTGTATTAATTCATTAATAAACATTTTTAATTTAACCAACTTAACTTGAAATGTTTTGATGATTTAGTCCTTCTGGCTAATTTTGACTAGAAGTCACTGAAGTCGATGCTAGTAATATCATGTAGAACGGCCAGTGCTAATATGGATAATTTTTATATATTTTTCTGAGTTTTTTTGTAAATTTTATTTTTTTCTTCTTTTTTTATTTTCCTTTTTTATTCTTTTGAAGCCCTCACCACTCATAGGTAAGGGCCAATCAATCCTTGCCAATCACTAGGTGAGGGCCATGAAGCCCTTGCCAAACTTCAAAAAAAAAAAAAAAAAGGAAAAGAAAGAAAAAATAAAATAAAACTATAAAAATTCAGAATTTTTTAGAAAAGCTATAAATATTATTAACATTATCCCAGACTGCTCTATGTGACATTGCCAATATCATGCAACTTCAGGTCAAAATTGACCAAAATGACTAAATTGACAAATCGTCAAAAGATTTAAAATTAAATTAGCTAAATTGAAATGTTTATAATTGAATTTGCATAAATGTAATAGGCTTAAGATTTCTTTTTAAAAAAATAATTTCCCCCACATTTTTTAATATCATGTTGAGGTACTAATCTATTATAGGTGTTTGAAAGATAGACCTTAGAGCATATAATATACTTTGATAATCATTTCAAATAAGCACGTGGGCCAAATTCCACAAGGTGAATTGAACTTATATTGTGTCCTCATTCACGATGACGTTCGTTCCTTAATCAGTATGCCATTCCCATGCCTATGCTGTTTGCATCATGTGCTTGTTTTTGTCAACTAGCAAAAGTACACCATAATTACCAAAACTTGGCACGAGTTGACATTTAGGGCACACATGGCAATGCTCCTATTCTTTTGTTTTTATGTTCTGTTACTCTCTATAATAGAAAAGGAATAGAAATCCATTTTCAATTATTTTTTCTATTCCCTAGAATAGAGAAGTTGTTGGGTATAGTTTTGGAACAAAACTAGAAATAGAAAAAATAACTTCTTAATCTCAAGAATAATTTCTACAAATAAGTTATTTTTTTTCTTTTCTTCTTCTTCTTTGCTGCTCACCGCTGCCCATTGTTGCTGCCCGTTGACCATCATCGCCATCGTTGCCGATAGCCTGCCGCTACCACCAATTGGCGACGGCTAGAGGAGGTGAAAAAAGAGAGGAAAAAGAGAAAATTAAAAAAAAAAGAAGAAGAAAATTCTAAAAAATTATTAAAACATTAAAAGAAATTCTATGGTACAAAAAAATTTGTGAGTCATACCAAACACATTTTTGGTCTTTTTCTATTCTCGGAATAGAAATTTTATGTAGTTATCAAACGCGTTATTTTATTCAGTAATTATTCCAAGAAATAGAAATAGAAAAAACTAATTTTGAAAAGAAACTATTCCACTAAATAGAAATGTTACCAAAGAGACCCTTAAGTGCCAAAATTTCCAAATCTACACTTAAGTGCCACTTTATTTATTTATTTATTTATTATAATTGGGAGACTTCAAGAGCCAACTTCGACCAAAAAAACAAAAAGTGCCAACTTTGACGAGAGTAGCTAAAAATTTGACGTGGCATTATTTTAAGAATAAATGTGGTCTACGTGACTTGCCAAAGTTTCTTACTCAACAATGAATGTGCAAAATGATATTATTTTGCCTCCAAAATTGATTTTTGCTATCAAGGGCCTCCATGACCCTCATTGCTGTCATTGCTCCACTATTGCCATAAAGGATCAAGCCTCGTTGATGGTCGGCCATGGTTGCCAGCCAGTGGTCAGGGCCTAGTGACCTTGGCTGACCTTCACCCCACTGTCGTCGGCTCTTTCTAGCAATGGTGGGGCGGCAGCAGTGATGAAGGCCATAGAAGCCCTCTTTATTTTGTTGCAATCCTTTTTTTTTTTTTAAATTTAGTTTTCAAAATTTAATTTAAATTAATATTTATATTAAAAATCAATTTTAGGGGTAAAAGCTAGTTATGTTAGTGCCACATGGATAAGTTTTTTTTAAAAATAATTGCCACCTTAGTAAAAAATGTTGCTAGAAAATACCGCATCAGCATTTAAGCCAAAATTTCTGTTGTTGGCACTTAAATATTCATTTCTTTTCCAATTTTGGTATTTAAGTATATATTTTGGAAGCTTTAGCACTTAAGCGTCCACCTTGTTGAGTTTTGACACTCCGGCACACTTTGTTGGCAATATGTCCACCCAATATACTAAAATGAACTCTATGAATACAATTTGGAGAATACCTTGAGGAAAAATAAACAAAGAACATTAAAAAATAAGCATGTCAGAAAAAGCCCTAAATAAGTCTATTATTGTGATCTCCGTCAATAATATATGGCACGAAAATTATATGTGGCAGGATATCTCCTTCTTTCGTTTCTTAAAGTACGTTCCAGAAGTTAATCGTAAATTGCCTTAGAATTTAATATGTGTGATCATGAATTTGCGTTTCACTTGTATTATACTTGGGGAAAAGTCTGCATTGAAATTGGAGTATGTAAATTAAATGGTTCCATACACAATATCCTTTCTTATAGTTGCATTTTCTCATTTCTCTCCATCATCACATTTCTCTCTATCATCTAATGTTAGATTAAAAATGGGTAAAACCAAATCAATTCACGAAATTTTTCAGTTGAGTAGTATCTCGTGCTGGTGTTGAGTTAGGATTTCCCTTGAAAAATTCATGTCTTGCTCTTGTATGATTTCACAAATTGCAAACTCGTATGTGGAACATTTCTAAGTTGGAAAAAGGAGGATTCCCAATCCCATCAAACAGGAAAGACCCAGAGAGAGAGAGAGAGAGAGAGAGAGAGAGAGAGAGGCGGCACATTGTGGGAAAATGCCTAAACAAAAGAATGAACGTACATTTTGATAAAGTGCATGAACACGAGAATGAATCCCAACCCCGTAAGTTGCAACTGCGTCTTGATGTCCACCCCACAGGTGGTGCCCTGCCAGAGAGAGACTTGCACCTTGAAGATTCCTCAAAGATACCAAAGCCTTTTTTCGTTTTGGCAGGATCCAACTTTTTCCTATTTTTACGGCTATGATTTGACGGCTCTGGACAGCACGTCCCCACGCTTCTTGTCGAACGCATCACGGATATCGTTTTCCACCGCTCATCGTGTGTTTTATTCTCGGCATCCACCGCCACAATTAAAAAGGGCTTTTCAATATTGCTTCTGACTTTGTGATCTCCGGTTAGATGGGGACGTGCACCAGAAACTTCCCCAGCTTTGAGGAGACAACTATCCCCCGGCAGCCATCCCCCACAAAGTCAAAATTCAACGGCGGGATCGTTCAATAGTTGAGCCCTTCCTTATTTTACGGATCTCTTTCTCTACACCGGAGGGGATCCATTATTAGAGGGCAGTATAGCTGGCCGTCATGAACATGGATTGGCCCATCTCGAAAAGATCGCTCAGGTGGTCGGGATGCACGATCGCGATACACAATGACCCGGTGGGCAAGACCCTCAAGTTGAACATTCTGTTATAAGGCGTGAAGTCCTTATGGCAAGCCCTAAATTAGACAGCTACCCTGGCCACCTGGGCTCTCTTTTTTTCGATACCAATAATATTCCTTTTGTCCTAGCTGATGGCTTGATGTGATCCCTGGAATGTGCTCGTTAAGTGTCAAAGTCAACAAGGGAGTAACACATCACACAGGACATCAAAACAGAGCTTTCCGCGATCTCCGGGGGCTCTCGAAAGGTTATTGACTTTCCAAGAGTGCGCATTCAGTCAAAGCAACAACTTGCATCTGTCCCCACATCTTCAATTGGACCCCAACAAACACTATTAGCTCCGCTAATTGGAATATTCCTATTTATATTGCCATTGCGTCAATATGGCTATCATGACTCGCTATGATTACACCAGGCTTCCTGCATCTTTCTTGAAGGTTTCTGGTGATGATCTTCAATTTGGAATTGAACACTCACGATCTGGGCAACAGATCACTGCAAATGCACGTGGAGGAACTCCATGGCCGCCAAGTAGAAAATAGTGACTAGTAATTCAGTGGGCCGTCTTCTGTCGGTTTGGAAAAACCCTTAACCATTCTTATGCTTGGTGAATTACAAATTTGGACGCCACACGCAATTGGTTTTTCTTATATTTGCACAAGGATGATGTCCGGATCTTATAAACAATAATCAGAAATGTGGTTAAGAATACTTCATTCGATTAGGAATGGACGAAAATAGAGGCCAAATCAAAATTACATTTCAACTTCAGAGTTTGAAATCAATAGCACAATGCTATACATCAATTTGCCACAAATCATGAGTAGATATCGTTTGCTGCTTAAGATTATACCAAAGCTTTTCTTTGAAGAAGAACGGCATATAAAGGACTATAACACTCTAAATTCAGCCGGTATATCTATATTTTTAAATATACTTCCATTGAGTGGTCGAGACATCATTAGCTCATGTTACAAAAAATACCCTAAATTCATTAAGATTCTTTGCACTCATAAAATATACCTATACCATTTCTCTCACTTTTCCCTTTGTCTCTCTTCCTCTTGACTACAAAGCTAGCTCCACCTACCACCACAGCTCCGTCATTGTAATGCTCGTCAAGCCACCGTCGGCCTTTGAGACGACCGCCGCCGCACCTGCTCATGTTGCAGAAGTAATGCCTCTCTCTCTCTCTCTCTCTCTCTCTCTCTCTCTCTCTCTCTCTCTCACTCTCACTCTCTCATAGATTGAGTTGGTGTCACGTCGGCGACAACAAGGCAGCAAATGATAGTGGTGGTCCTGTGGTGATGGGTGAAGCTATTATAGTGCGGTTGTGGCCAATGGATACTTTTTGTACTGAGTTGTTCTCCTTTAAACAAGGGAAGTTCATTAAGATTTATCCCTCCAAAATTTAGAGGATCCCTACCCTTAAACATATCGCATGATGATACTTATACATATAGCATTAGATTATCACCATACGTATAAGCTTTTGAAGGCTTCCCCTATGTCCTTATACATATGTTTGTGGGATAATTACTGAAAAAGCCCTAAACTTATAGTAAATAAGTCAATTTAGTCATTAACTTTTCAATTTGACTAATTTAATCATATTATTTTTTGATAATTTACCAATGTAGTCATTTTGGTAAATTTTGGCCAGAAATTGTGGACATTGACTTTGACGATCCTATGTGGCACGGTCAATATTGATGTGAACAATTTTTGCAAATTTTCAAAAAAAAAACTCTACTTTTTTTTATATATTATTTTCTTTTTTCTTTTCATTTTATCTTTTCTTATTTTTGCAAGTCCTCACCAACTACTGGCAAGGACCACTCACGTGCAATCGGTGAGGCCACCCTCATCCAATGGCCTGTGAGGCTTAAAAGAAGTAAATAAAAAGAGAAAAGAAAAAAGGATAAAAAAATCATAATAATTTTAAAAATTTGTAAAAATTGTTCACATTAATGTTGGTCAATATTTACATCAGTAATTTCTGACCAAGATTTGCCGGAAGAATTACATTGACAAATTATCAAGAGATTTATGATTAAATTGACTAAATTAAAGGTTTAGGACTAAATTGATATCTTAATAGTGGGTTAATAAATTTTTTGGTAATTTTTTCATATTGGTTGGAAAAAGAATATTCGTGGCCGCCTCAAGGAGGTCAAGCATGACTAATAAAAATGTTGGAGGAAAATCTTTCTATCATGATTACCATTGGAACCCTCGCAGCCCCTACACATTACCTAGAAGAATGTACCATGTGCTTCCTCTGGCAGCCACCCAATGTGAGGATACAATAAGTCAAAGTTCAACTATCATGCATGCTTCCTTGAATATCTTCACGTTTCAGGAAAAGTCCTGAAGGGCTTATGGTTTTTGTGTGTGCGTCGGCTTCGTTTTCGGAGCAATGTCAGGATCTACATTTCAAACAGATTTCACTAATACATCAAAAATACAACACCAAACACTTATTAAGAAACAATGAAGATTTAAGGTATGTTTATTTGAGTAAAAGAATTTTCTGTAAATTAGATTTCTAGCAATATTTTTCTCTAGGCAATGTTTACGTTCCTAACTATCAATTGAAGGTAAGATTGGAGGAAATTTCCTCCAACTAGAGAAGGAAGAATATCTAACTCTTTCAACATTTTGCATTAGTGTCGTTGAACTACCTAATTAGATATTATGGTAAGCAAAGTAGTTTCAACATCGATTTAATTATCCAATCCAAGAGGCAAGACCATCAAAGTTATAATGAAAATGAAGACTCTTGCCAGAAATATCTTGCTAATTACAAATTTTTTAAGTTCACACTTTGGTCCATCTTTCATCAGTGGATTAGATACATGGACATCTTCAACATTAATTGTTGAAATAGCGTCTTATCATGAAAATATGCGACTCTTGATTATGGAAAAAAGATAATTATTGACATGAAAAATTATGGTGGTTGATCACAAAAAGTGATGGTAGTAGGGATAATGTACCCATTACTAAGAGATGCATCGATTTGTTGTCTATAAATAACATCAAATCATATATTGTTCAACACAATTATTCAAAACAACTTTTTCTTTATAACTCTCTTTTCTTCTCTCTGCAGACACAAAACTTTGATCACATATTCAAGGTGAACTAAATAATTGCTAAACTCATTTCTCTGCAGCTTTGGTATATATTTTGGAAGAATATTTGTTCTAAACCCGACAATAACAATAGTAGGGGCAAATAATTACTTAAGGACAATGATCATCACCACATATCAAAGATCTATAATCACTATTCTATCTTGGTCAGCAGTCATTTTCCCCCAACATCAGTTTTCAGTTAAATTTGCATACGGGTGGTTCATCACTTCTAACCCATCAATTTAATGCAAGTTTAGAGAAAATTTTACTCCAATCAAGGACTGAGGAAACGGTAGTTTTTTATTTTTAAGGACTTCATCCTAGAAGTCGGTTGTCCCGGCACGGCATATCCTTGTCTTTATCGAAGATTAAGACATGCTTTGCATGGGACATGCATATGAGAGAGAAAGATTCTGAAGAAACAAAGAAATATACCAAACTCAAACAGTTCATCCGAAAACTCCCGAAGAGAATCTCAGGAGACATAATGATGACTAAAATCACAGATTTTCCACCCCTTATTTCCGTAAATAATTTTATTGGCAAAGCACTGGATATCCCAAACTGCATAAGCTCGATCTATATAAACCCTAGAAGACCCCAACTTCACAGCATCCTCACTCAGCCGCTCTATTATATTCTTTTCTTAGTCTCATTCTAAGAGCAAAATCGCTTTGCTATTGCCGTCTGATGGTTAAGTTTATCGTACCAATGGCAAATTCCAAGCTCGTCTGCACTACTTTTTTTCTTCTTTTTATGATTCTTTCTCAGGAAGTTATCACTTCAAAGGGAAGGCTACTTAAACCAGAGAGTCAAAGATCGAGCGAGCGACTTATAAATGAAGATCATGAGAAGAGAAGCGCTTCCTTCAACTCCGTCAACCGTCGTTCCAGGCAAGAAGCACTTCCGGAGGCAACAGATCCAGGTCACAGTCCAGGTGTCGGGCATGCTGCCACTCAAATTGAAACCAACAACTGAAAATGGTTCAAAGATAGCATATGTGTTAGTTGCATTGAAAGTGTCAGAGATGATTGATTATCTATTAGTAGAAAGTATGCATCATGTATCGTGTGTTGGTTTTTAGACGATATTGAAATGATCATCTATGTATGCATGTAAGTGGTTTTTATGTCTAGAATGTCTCGTCTGTTGCTATTTTATCTTAGGTGTGATATATGAAGACGTGTGTCATATAGGTCATTAGTTTTATATCAAATATGCTTTGTTCAAGTCGATCTTCCTGCAAAGATGATTAGTCAACTTGTTGCTTGTAACAGCGAAGCATCCCCGCACATAATCTTACCATGGTCCATAATATCGAAGGGATCTTTATGCGCATCGACAAATTCGTGATACTGTTCCTTCTTTACATTTTAGAGAATCTTTGTGGACTTCTCTCGTTATACTAAACCGTCTATCTACCAAATCTTTTCAGCGACATCGTAACATGCAAACGGATAGCGACGGCCTCCAATTTGAGGTCATCGGCCTCCGTCATCCTCCGCTAATGGAGGTCAAAATGAGAGAGAGAGAGAGAGATTGTCCCTTGAGGACAATAATGTTCCGTTAGCCCATCAACAAGAATTAAGACTTTGTTTCCGTCAGAACGTTTTCCAGGAAAAAAATTTTCTGGATTTTCCATTGTTTGGCCAAGGAAAACCAACGGGTCAAAGAAAACAACTTCCGTCAATGATAAAAAGTCCTTTAAAATTGGGGAAAAAGACTTCCGCTTTCTGAATATCAGAAATGATTTTCCCCACTCTCGTCTCGCAGCCCTAGCTTGTTTTGCTGAACATTCCTCGTCGCAGCACACGTCCCCCTTCCTCTTCTTTGCCTCCTCGCTCATTTCTTCTTCCTCTCTGCCTTCTCGCTCATCTCTCTTCGCCTCCAGAGATCCTCATCCTTGTTCTCTGTTGTCAACGTGTACTTCTCTTTTAGCCACGACAGAGAGCGGAGCCGAGAGGCTAACATTCGGAATGCCTTTATCATCTGGTTTCCACCCGGTTCCTCCAGTGATAAGCTCGGTTGGCTCCTCAATCCCGCCTCTGTCATGCTCAATTCCTGCATCCAAGGTCTCTTCCTTTGTCGCTCTAGATTACGGGTAAATGTGAATTTCAGAGCAGTTCTCCAATTAGATGTTTAAAATTTGACCTTATCTTCTTCAAGCGTCTCTTTTGATTGGGACTGGAGAGTTCGGCTATGAGAGTACGATCGTTGAAGAAAGCTTATGCAAAATGTGTGCTTGATAGAATATATTATTTACAGGTGCAAATTCATATAGATAGAGACTAGGGTCTGGATGTTGTTGTTGTTATTTATTATTTTTTTTTTTTGGGTGACCAAGGATCCGTTGGAGCATGCCCTTGTTGGCTTATGCCGATTTGGGATCTCGCGGGCCTCCGCGATGGAAGCCCAACAGCGACCATACCTCGGGGGAAGTTGGCCCAGCAACCCACCGCCAGGGCCCCCCACTTAAATTGCTAGCACTGCGGGATCTGGATATTGTTTAAGCTTATAATTTGTCAAGAAAGGTTCTTCTCTTTGGAGATTATGATTCATATTGTGTTTGGTGGTGGTGTTCACCCAAATGATAAATCATTTGTAGTACTTCACCTGCGTTTTGTTTATGACTGTGGATGAGGAAATAAACTATGTAACCAATGTATGGCCCTTCTATTATTGCACTTGCATTTTTGTGTTTTATGATCAGTATGCTCCAATATAGATGAATAATAACAAAATCCAAGTGGTGATAACAAGTGAGGCCACATACCAAGAGAGCTTATGTGAATCAAGATTATGATAGAGAGCTGTATATGAATCGTTTGTTATAGAGTGGCGACACTAATTGTATAGACCAAATATAAGCCGAATTCTTTTTTAGAACTTTGTAAGGCACTCAGTGCAAGTAACTCGTTTTTGTTCCATAGTAAATGTTTCTATTAGGGATTATCCTTTGATATTTTGCCATATTATTGGACATAATGCGAGGTTTAGAGTAATTGGAGGAATATTCCATAGGTCAACAAAAATTGTGCATGGATATTTCAAAATCATCTTCCAGGCCATTTTGAAATTGTACAAACATTTGGTGAAAGAAACCGAGCAGTTCCACTACTCCTGAGATAAGTAATAATCAAAGATTTTATCCATATTTTAAGATATGAAATTTGGGAAAAAAAATACCTTCATATATTGCTTGAGAAGTTTCATTAGTATTTGGTAGGCAATAGTATTGATTGTTTTAGTATTGTATCAAAGCAATAGATGGAACTCACGAGTGTGCATTAGTTCCTCTTGAAATTTAAGGAAGGTTTTGTGATCGGAAGGATGGAATAACACAAAATGCATTAGCTGCTACCACATTTGACTTGAGATTCTCTTATGTATTAGCTTATTGGGAGGGCACTACCCATAATTGACATATTTTATTTGATGCACTTTCAAATATGAATGGATTGAACATTCCTAGAGGTAAGAAAATGAAATTTGTACTCAATGTTTCAATTGAGCTCAGTATCTTGGTAATAAATTTATTTATAACTTGTAGGAAATATATATATATATATATATATATATATATATATATATATATATATTATGCTAGTTATAAAATCCAAAATAGCATCATTCTTCCTATCGTGGTGTTAGATACCATTGAAGGAGTTTAGTGATCGCCCGCTAGAAAATGAGAAGGAACTATTCAATTTGCACCATTCATCTCTAAGGGCTACTGTCAAAGGAACGTCTTGAGCTTTCAAGAAGCATTTTCGAGTTTTGGATTCTGACCCTTTTGGTCATTTGGAACACAAGTCAATGTCGTCTTAACCTGTTGTATTGTTCATAATTTTAATATGGGATTTTATCCCAATGACGCCATCATGTAAGAGAAGGATAGACAAATGGAATCTTGAAGAGAAAATCCAAGAATCCAACTTTCTCAAAATGAGTAAAAGGAGGAAAATAGGATATGGGCATAAAAAGGGATATAATTGCGCATGCAATGCATATTAGTTTTTAGAATAGTAGAAGAAGCCAATGGTTTTCCTTTTGTTTCTTTTGAGTGTTTCATTTAGAACATGTGGTGGTTTCCATTTCTTTAATGTTAACTATCTTGAAATATTTATTATGCATTGCTCTGTCATTTTTTTTCTTTCTTATTATGCTGTTTAAAGTTGTTATGTAGTTATCATGATGGGTTAAAGCAAGGAAAATGATGAGAAGGTCGAGCAATTTAGGTGGTCTAAGCCTATGGAGCATGTTCTACTTGAAATTATTACCGATGAAGCTAGTAAAGGAAACAATTCAAGCACATTCAAGCCCTCTTTAATTGCTTGAGCTGTCAATACAATAAATGAGAGGTTTTATGTTGGAAGACAGTTGAAAGCAACTAGAAGACAATTCAGATTATACGTGGTAAGAGTGGATTCAATTGGGATGACAAGTTGAAGATGGCCATATCTAAGAAAATGGAATTTGATCGATATTCATGGAAAAAATGTTCTTGCAATTGTTGGAGTTGGATTTGAAATTAGATTTGGTGTTTAACAGAGATGTAGAGTATTCTGGATTTTTCTTGATTGAGCAATTATTTTTATTTTTGTTTTTGTTGGTGGAGGCAGAGGATTTGTAGGCCTAATGGCTTGCGAGGGCATTAGGGCCCTCATCTAGTGTCGACAAGGGTTGCAGGCCCTTGCTTGTGGCCAGCTTGCCAAACCTCAATCCCAAAAAAAAAAAAAAAGTAAAGAGAAAAAAGAAAAATTATAAATATTATAATAAAAATTCAAATGTCCACATTAGTGTCAATTGTGCCATGTATGATAGCTAATATATAAGTTAGTGATTTCTTCAAAATTGACAAAATAGATTGAATTTGTACAAATACAGGAAATTTAAGATTGAATCGGCATAAATAAAATAGGTTTAGGATTTTTTTTTTGTACTTTCCCAGATGGCAGTTTGATGAACATGAAGCCACGATTGATGGACTTCACCCTCGGGAGAAAAATATTCAGTGATTTATTGCTGCCACATCGGATGCTAAAGTAGTATGTTTTTTTTTTTTATTAATTCAAGTCCAATCGCAAATTGACTCATATCTGCTGTTGTGAAATAAAAGTGAAACAGGAAAAAAAAAAAAATCGCATTTGTCCACCTATAGAAGATTCCCCTCCATTGTGCTCTTGGCTGCCTCTATCTACCTCCATCGTTGCTTGCGACCAGCTATGCCATCCCTTGCAATCAGCTCAAGGTCGGCCCCATCAACGGCCGAGCCACCCTCCATTGTCACGGGGGCTCGTAGTCCTTTTTCGTTCAAATCTAAGACTGGATTCGTGCCTACAAATCTGGTCTCATCCATGGCGACGGGTGAGATCAAGATCTTGAAGACCATGGACAGAGCTCAAACATCAAGGAAAACAGTAAAAGAAGCCGTCTTCTTGCAATCGTCCCTAGCGGTCGGCTCGTGGTCGTCATAGCGACAAGTAAGGTCAAGATCTCAAAGGCATGGACCGAGCTCAAATTTCAAGATATGCCATCCCTTACAGTCGGCTTGTGGTAGGCCATGGACGAACAATAGAGACAACGCATGAACGCTTGCAACCATAGATGAACGATGCTAATGATGGCAATAGACGAACGCGCCGAAGATTTCGGCCATGGACGGATAGATCTCGAGATATGGAGAACAGTGAGACGTATAAAATAAAGGAAGTTGGCCATGCAGCTTGGATGCAGGGATGGTCAACTTGGTTACGGTGTTGGTGACTCCGTTAGTGGTGACAGTGTGAAAGGAGCGGAGGTCTAGCGACTATGGAATGAGGAGGAAGACGAGAAAGAGCAAAGTGGTGAAGAATATACCACAAATAATGTTGATTTGGTGGTAACTAACCACAGAATATTTTCTCCATATTGAGGACTTGGAAGAAAAGCCAAAGAAATGGGCATGAGAGTTTGAAGCCAATATGGAAGTCATAACTTGTGCCAAGGTGGAACAAGAGCAAAAGACATTGAAGTAAAACAAGCATTGCAAATTATGAGAAGGAAAAATGTTATTATTGCAAAGAGGCTTTAGGAGGTGTTAGAAGGCTTTCTAAGAACGCGCATGATAATCATTTTATTTCTATTACAAAATTATTTTTCTATTTTAGACTTGTTTCTAGATTAGAAATTCATTTGGTAAAACTATATCATTTTCAATTTCTGAAATAGATTTTTACTCTAAAAATAGATTTAAAACATAAATCAAAAGTAACTTTTTTTTACTTTTTTTATTTTTGAATAGAAATGAAAAATAAAAACTCTTCTTATCGTTTGTCCTAGCTATTAGCTAGTCGCCCATTCATTGCCATTGCTGCCCATTGTCCATTCCTACCACTCCTCGGCTATCGCCAATCACCAGCTGCCACCACCGATGTCGATTGCCAATCGCTAGCTGCCCATCCGTCACCGCCGTTTGTCGCCACCACTCCCCGGTTGTCGTTGTCAACCACTAGTCGCTAGCTACAGCTTAGGAGGGAGAAATTTTATATCATTATCAAACAAATTTCTATTTTGGGAATATAAATTTTGTGTCGTTATCAAATGTGGATTTTTAGTTAGAAACTTGTCCAAGAATAGAAATAGAAAGATTTATTTCTCTTTCAGAAATCAATTTTTGACTAGAGTGGTTATCATTCTCTTCACCTACTCTTTACTCTCTACTACACATTTAGAAAGTACATTTGTCCCAATTTAAGGAATTGGGGTGACGGTCTTGTGAAGATTCATAAGCAATTTTGCCCCAATTCGTTAATTTAGGACAAACATATGGCAAAACGACCAACATTGTTTACACACTCACTTGTAAGGACTTGAATTTCCATACAATTGAAACCTCAAATGTGAATATAATTTATTCTCAAATAAATAAATACTTTATTCTGAATTGAACAAATAATTTGACCTCAAGTAATATACATTGGAACCTTATGTATAGAAACCCGTTTCCACTTTGGAAGCGTTAATTTAAAAGCTCCTGAACTATGGATTAGAAAACCACGCCAATCAACAAGTCATCACCATCGAAACTAGAAGAACCATTGGAGCCCCTCAACGATGCAATTAACTCATAACTGATGTTCCAGTAACAAATCGATAGATAGAGTTACACTTAGTATATACTACTGACAATTCAAATACAAGCACATCATGGTGATCACAGCCAAAACATATGTGGATTGCAAACTGCAGTAGTAGAGGATGATCCATCTTACAAACCTAAAAAAATAAGGAGTGAGCCGAAATCTTGTAAATGAAGTTTCTAAGCCAAATGTGGGAGATCACCTTAATACTCAACCTGGTGCAAAGCAAAGTGAGTTCAGAGTCATACAAGATAACCGTGTTTCATGTATACAAAAACAAGTGCTTATTTTTTTACTAACACAATATGCCAATAAAGAAGCATTACCCTCAGTCCATAAGTTCATTCACTCGAGAGCAATAGGATGTCATATTATTTCATGATGCACTAGTATCACCTAGTGTCTTACCCTTACACACATGGAATGTTTATCCTTTATTCGAGATCAATATTACATAGGATTATCCATTCATATGCAAACAAATGATATAATATTTATTGATGCATGGCTACCACCAATGAAATAACATGTGGATGTGGGCATATGCATGATCACGTATTACATTTATTATTACTTCAGCTAAAGCACAGTTACAACGCCAATCGAGCGATGACGACCGAGTGACGATGGGTGAGCGACATTGGGTGATTGACCAAGCTATAGTGGGCGTCGGGTGAGCAGCATACTTTGTATGCCAGAAGAACATATTGATATCTTAATTTAATCCCCTTTCAATGACATCTTTTTGCCCGGACGAGTTATGCAGTGTTGTTTTTGAAAGGTAGTTTACGTATGATGGCAAAATGACATCGTTTCTTAAGGAGGTAGAAAACAGCATCATTCATACCACTCCACGTGGACTGCATTTTAAAATTTTTTCCACATCAACTTATTATTTATTAATATAAAAGTCACGTAATCAAGTTGGCCGGAATATGTTGTCGGTGGCACCAAAGTGATAGTTTTTTATTTTTATTTTTTTTTTCTGATTTGGCACTTAAGTAAGCCAGCGGAAATTTTTCACACCAAAGCAAACATCATATGCAAGTTTTGACACTTCTAGTGTACTTATCCCAATATAGTCATATGGTGTCATGCATACAACATTAATATCACATGATATCCTATACATCAATCACGTACCCAACACTCATTCACAACATTAACACTTCATACATAATATCTCTTCATATTTATCATTACCTCCCATTTCTCATGATCACATACATGAGTGATGATGATGACATGATTACATCTTTTCATTTCTTATGCAAGCAAATAATGAAATTGCCATAAAACTGGCCATGTATACATCAATAACTCAAATAATCAACAATATGATATCGAAAACCAAAAAATCAACAATTTAACATCTACAACCCAAACAATAGACAATATAACATCGACAACCCAATAGTCGATAATGCTTAGCTAGTAAATTATTAATTTAGATGAATCACAAAAATATCACTTTTCGGTTTAATCTACTACCAAATCACATCGAAGCTGATTAGTTGCATCCTTAACTTATAGAAACTCATCAATTCAATTCAAATGAACGTGATGATTCGTCATGCAATCATTATAACCTTCTCACCATTAACATTCATGTTTAGAATAAAATTAACAACCATCAAACAACCAAGTCAAGAGCACTAAATAGATCAATTTAACTTAATCCTTAAAGTTTTCACTTATTACGAAAAGGACTTGAGCAAATCAAAGTTCTAAATACCTTCAAAGCAATAAAATCAAGATCATTATTTAAGAACTCCTAGTCTTTGTAAACAACAAAACTAATTTGACAAGATGAAGAGGAAGCCCAAAAATTCACCTTATGAAACTTGGAAGGATAAATTAGAAGTTTCAACAACATGACAGTGGAATTCTTGCTTTTAATTAGAAGATTGGAATGTGAGAATCAAGAGAGAGAAGTTGAGGACGTGAAGCATTTGGGAATACAACCAAGGGGAATGTATTTAGAAATTGTCATGAGATACAAAAGTATAGAAACAACTAATCATTGGTCAAAAGTAATTATGGCTTTGAATTAAAAGCTTCAAGTGTAAAAAGAGAAATGGTTCTTCAATTCAAAGAATAAATGTGGGGCTTTACTTGTAAAAAGAGGAGTGGTGCCCTAACTCAAAGATTGCGTGGTACCTTGCAAGTGGCCTAATAAAATGGACTATAAGAAGATATTTTGATCTAAATGAAAGATGGCCTCTTCTTGAACAAGTAAAAGAGTGAGTAATCAATAGTATTAAATGACTAAGTTAAAATACATGATGTAATGCCTGATAAAATTTGAGAGGCTAAGTTTAATGTCACCATTTGAGAGAGAGGTGAGTTATTCGTTAAATGACAAATGGATGGAAATGGAGAGAGAGAGAGAGGGAGAGGGAGAGGGAGAGGGAGAGTCGTTAGCCAAGCATAATGCATGAATGAGGATATATTATTTGAGTTATAATTATGTCAAGAATTAATGAAAGATAGACAAGATCTTGACTTGTGTATCTCATGAGCTAAAAAAAATACATTTTAGTTAATTTAGGTTAAAAATCATGATGAGAGAGAGAGAGAGAGAGAGAGAGAGAGAGAGAGATGCATACATAGATGCATAAATGATGATTCAAGTTTATCAAGAGCATTAATGGGTTAAAGTTAAGAATTTTGAGGTCATACATGATAAATTTCCATAGTTAAAACTTATGGTTGAAAATGAGGGAAATGTGGTCAAGTAAAAACACTACACATGGCCACATTTGGGTTGCTTAATAAAGCTATTTTATAAGTTACCAAGAGATATTATGTTCCTATAAATGATCAAGAAAACCAATATCCATTCTAAACACCAGTATACCCAAACAATATATTGACCTCACTAAAATTAGGGTGAAAGGTAATGGATACTAGGAGAATCTTAATTCGGTAAATTTCCAACATGAAAATCCTCCAATAGGTATACTTGAAGCATAACAGTCTGTGATTACAATCACTATTGCGATATATGATTCAACATTACTCCATGAAATCAACCTATGTACAAATGCTCAATAATTACACCTAGATGGAACCACATTATGAAAGTCACAAATACGGAAATACATTCAAGATCTTTTGCACACTGCAAAGTCAATAATCCAATTGGACTCTCTCCTTATGACAATCGTCGTTTTCATTTCCTATATATTAGTATTTGTGATGCTTTTGAGTACTATACGAAGGTTAAGGCACTTGTATGGTTGTAGTGAATTGACAATTAACTTTTAACTCTATGATTAAAGTTTTACTTTGACTATGTATCTCATTTGTGGATTTCATTCGATGATGATACTAGGTCAATTTCCTCAAGCGATGAATAATTTCCCTAATATATCACATCATGTCATGTATATCGAGGTGGATTCCATAAGTAATAGATATGTATCTTGTTGCGCTTGTGTTACCTTCTAAATTTCAATCCCTTCAGTGTCGGCTCCACTTTACCTCAAAGCGAGGTCAATTTTACCAGAACCAAGGGTGAGCTCAGATCTAAAACTTAGTCAAGATCCTTCGAAGCCAATTTCTGCGGCTCGAGCTTGAGTCGAGCCTTGAACTCAACTTGTTGGTGTTGCCTCTTGTCTTTGTTGACAATGGTGCGACAAGGGAGGAGTCACAGAGATGAAGGACAAATGAACATAGAGAGAGAGAGAGAGAGAGAGAGAGAGAGAGAGAGAGAGAGAGAGAGAGAGAGAGAGAGAGAGAGAGAGAGAGAGAGAGAGAGAGAGAGAGAGAGAGAGAGAGAGAGAGAGAGAGAGAGAGAGAGAAGGAGTTCAATGGTGGAGTTCGCATGGAGATGGAGATGGAGATGGAGATGGGATGAGACAAAGGGACCCCGGTGAACATTCGACTCCTGGAGAAGGGCCAGCGTAGCAAGTCGTGATGGTAGATGGCTCGAGGTGGCGACACACGAGCAACGGTGGCGGGAAGTGCTAAGTCCATCAAAGCAAGAATATACTTCGCGCAAGTAGAACTGTCAAAATGGGTCATAAACTCATATTGTAACTCACTTTTAGTTAAATGGGTCATATATGGATCAAGTAAAAGTTAAATATAAGTCACAAATGGGTCTTAGAAAGTAGAGCAAGAAAAAAAATGGGTCTTAATGGCTTATTAGGAAACCCACTTTCAACCTATGGCCATCCTCCTTTGCATCCTTAATTCTCTCTCCTTTCATTAATCACAAATCTTAGGTGAGCAGGGCACCCCCTTTCCTTTCCAATCCCAACCGATTGCAGCCATCGCCTACCCTACCATCACACTACCATCTCCGTTGCCAATCCCAAGCTCGCTAACCTCAGGTGAGCCACGAGTTTGTTGGCCTTAGGTGAGCTATAAGCTCACCAACCTTGATAAAGCTCAGGTTTGCCTAGATCGGCAGAGCCACAAGCTCGTCAGACTTGGCTGAGCTCGGGCTCGCTGATCGCAACGAAGTTAGGTTGGTGAGCTCGGGCTCACTTAGATCAGTCAAGCCCTAAGCTTGCTAGTCGCAACAGAGCTCGAGAGCTCGAGCTCGCCTAGACAGTTGAGTCTCAAGCTCATTGGATCACGACTTGGCCAATCACCATCTGTGGAGGAACAAGGGAGAAGAAGGAGGAGGAAAAAGAAAGAAAAGATAAAAGAAGAAAAAGGAAAAAAGAAAAGAAAATAAATAATAATAATAATTTCAAAAATTTTAAAAATAACAAAAATTCGATTTTTTAAAATGATTTTTGGTAGATAGATTTCCATATACATATTAGAGAAGTACTTTTAGAGGAAACTCGATGTTGTCTAGATCGAAATTCAATCAATATTGAAATAAAAATTCTAAACATCATAATGTACTTTTTAACTTGGTGAACTACAATTAAGAAATCGACCAAAATAAAAAAAGAACTAGAATGAAGAAGCTATGCATTCTCACATTCAAGATGATTTGTTATAAGCAAATATTATTTTCATGTCAATTATTAGCTTGTCAAACTCTTTCTTATCAAGAGTTCTTCAAAAATATTTCCATTTAAAGGTTTTTCAATTTTTTTTTATTTATTTACTGATTTTATATTCTTTATTTACTTTTTAAATTTGATGTGAAGCTTTTATTCAAGTAACTAAATAAGTTAAATATTGATGTGTTTTGGTAATATGAGTTGAGTCGAATATAGGTTGAGTATGGCCGAGTCTGGTATGAGTTATTAAATTTACATTGTATGAAAATTGATCAAAATGTGTTAAATGGGTCAATATGGGTTGGACTATTTTTGACCTGATCCGACCCAATCCACCCATTTGACAGCCCTACGTGCAAGTTCAATGGAGATGTCCGCTCAGGGGGATCTCCCCTTTCATGGGATGAAATGCTTGGAGGTTGCACACCGACGCAAACATAGAGCAAGTGTAACATAGATGAGAAAAGTGTTACCGGATTTGGAGAGCATGCCTTACACAAATAAAACTAGATATGAATATAACCAAAGAAAATTAGGTGTAACTATAACTCTAATATATAACCTCATAAATTTGATCAAGATGAAATGATATGGAACTGCTAGAACTTACAAAAGATTTAATACAAATTCGAACTCAAGGAAGAAAATTTTCAAATGAGTATCGAAGGTCCCATGAAGTTTGGATACCAAATTGAAAAAAAAATCAGGCTTCATTTGTTTTGCAGAAAATAAATTATTTTGAAAGCATCTTCCTACAAAAGACAACTTGTATTACTTGTAAAAATTAATTGACAAAAAATATTTTCATCTTCAATGAAAATAATTAGATAGAAATCACCATTGATAATGAATGTATTTTTTATTGGCTAATTATTTCAAGTAATACAAGCGATCATTTTTAGAACGATGTCTTCCAAATCTTTCGCGAAACAAATTACGCCTTGAACATTCAAGGCAATAAGGAGTTTGGTACCAAGGTTTTTTTTTTTTAGGTCGTCGGAGTTTGGTACCAAGTTTCCCTTGCAACTTTAGTTATGAACAGGGGTGGCGCAGCACAACCTGCAACACTTCGCACGCGCACTTCAGCCGCAACCACTCCAAATGGGCCCGTTTAGCGCAAGTGCTAAATTCGCGATCTGCTAAGCCCACAGTCTTTACTCCATCTGGGCTTTGGGTTGGGCCTAAAATTGAGGGAGCCCTTGCTTCTGTGGGGACGCAAAACCAACCCTCCCCCTCTCCTCCCTTTTTAGCACACGCATGAAGCCACGAGCGCCGCCTGACTTCTTCGATCCACCGCTAATCCATTTCGAAACCTAGAAAACTACAATCACCACATGGTGACAACATGGTCGTGTCATATTAAAACTACGCACTTACCAAAAAAGAATTCCATTTTTCCTTGTACCATTAAGAAATTACTTGAGACCCATCAAACATGTGATCTATTCAAAAATAAAAATTAAATAGGATGAATATAGTTAAGAACCTAAATTTATACTCACTATTACACAAATAGTATAATTTTTTTTTGTCACCAAATATTAAATTTGTCTTCTGTGACACGAATAACTTAAAACTTTTTCTTATGTTACCAAAAATTCTAAATTTATTCTATGCAACACAAATATCTCAAAATGTAATGAAGAAACTAAAATACTTTTAGTTTATTCATAGTATTCATCGCGTCGATATAAATTTAGGGTTTTTTTTTTATGACTTTAAGGTATTTGTGCCATCATAAGCATATTTAGCGTTTTTAGTGATATTGGTGTTATGGTGGGTATGATTTGAGATTATTTGTGATATTAACAAAACAGAAAGTCAATAGGCGGGTTAGGTAATCAGTATTTATTGTGAACAAAGTTAATATGCCATCATTAATTACCTAATCAAGCTAAACTAGGCTTACTGTATATCATCCCTCAAATCATCATTAATCAAACATCCATTTACGCTCCCTCCATGCATCCATAAATGTCGATCCATTAATGTAACAACGGGCGTCCGAATTACACAGGTAAAATCAGGCTTTTGCTGCTGCTGCTGTTGCTGCTCCGGATCTTGCCCCAAAAAAACGCAAGCCAAAATTCCACAGCATTTTTCCTCTGCAAAAGCACAGGCAAAGTCGCAGTGTTTTCCGAAAACGAGGAAACACTCGGGCATGACGGGAGACATCATCTCGAAAAAATATAAAATAAAATAAAAAATTTCGGGTGAAAGTAGGGAAACATCAGATTTAGAAAATGGGAAAATGGTGGGAATTGGAGGGACGAAAATAGGAAAGAATTTAAAAATGGAGGAGGAGGAGGAGGAGGAGGAGGGCAAAATCTAATCTGGCGGCGGATCCCTGAAGCGAAACGAACTCCATGCATATCCCTCGCCGATCCGACGGCCCACGTCTCCCTTCACTCGGGCGATCCAACGGCCCCAGCAACAACCGCGTTCGCCGAAGCCGAACCCCATCCCATCGTGTTTGTTGTATCTATCCCCACCCCATCGTCTTCGCTCTCTCCTCACTTCAAAGTGCTTACCCTAATATCACCGTTCTCTCTCTCTCTCTCGCTTTCGCTCTCTCTTCTTGCTTCTTGGGTCTCTCTCTCTATATCTGGGAAGCTCAGATTCAGGAAGCTCCGGCCTCGCGAGCGGCGCTTTGGCATCTGCCCACGAGCCGGGTTGCGTTTCTTGTCTTTGTTTTTCGACATTCTTTGATTGGTTTATTCAAGGGAGGAGGGGGTAGCGGTGGTGGTGGGTAGATTCAAGATTTGAGGATGCAGTCGAGCGAGGATTCAAAGCAGGCGGAGCAGAGCGGTAACGGTGGCCAGCAGCGGCCGCCCCCCACGAAGGGCGGCGGCAACGGTAACCCCCCGCCGCCGCAGCAGCAGCAGCCGGCGCTCCCGCAGCAGCAGCAGCCCTGGATGGCGATGCAGTACCCGCCGTCGGCGGCGATGCTAATGCAGCACCCGCAGATGATGGCACCGCCGCCGCCGCCGCACCACCACCAGCATTACGCGGCGCCGCACTACCTGGCGTACCACCAGTACGCGCCGCCGCACCAGCGCGTGCACCACCAGCCGCAGCAGCAGCAGCAGCAGAACGGCGAGAACAGGACGGTCTGGGTCGGCGATTTGCACCACTGGATGGATGAGAATTATCTCCATAGCTGCTTCGTTTCCACTGGCGAGGTAACGGGAAGATGTTGTGGACTCATTTTTTGCTTCTTTCTCTGTTTGTGTTTGTAATGACTGTGAAGATTGTAACTTTCTTTTCTTTTCTTTCCTTTTTTGGCGTTGGAGAGGTTGTGTTTTCTGCGTGATAGTTTTATGTTCGGTTTTTTGTTTCTATATGTTGCTGTATATTAGGAAGTTGGTCACTTCTGGTAAGATCTTAGGATTAGCTGAAAACTGGTGGATATTTCTTGACACATGTTTGGAAATGGGTGTGAAGTAGATCTCGAATAGGCAAGTTCTGTTCTGGCTCGCAGGCAAATGGCGACAATTCATTTTGCCTCTTAGGGGAAGGTTTCGAAATTGCCCGAAGTGAGTAGAAAAAGTACATACGGAATGTGTCAGACAATCAGGATTTGTATAGTATTGGGGATTGGCTTTTGGGATGCAATGTAGCTTGTGAATATTTTAGGAAGGCCTAGCTAGTCGTCTTTGTTCTGTTTAAATGACGTTTGCCTGCTTTCGACGTTGCTTTTCTGAACCCAAAAGCTGAGCTTGGATGTTTCTCGTTACTCATCTTGGAATCTCTTATATTGTCTTGTTAAATGTCCTTAAAATAGCCTGGAACTTGCTGATACTTTGCAATTCCTATATGGGTAAATGGTAAAGAGCATAAATAAGTTTGTAATTGTTGCGTGAAACATTTGCTTCTCTTAGCAAAAATCATATCAATACAAGTGCTTAGTTTATCTGCTCAGAGAAGATGAACAACCATATGAACAAAACTGAGGTTTCCTTGCAGTAGTTTCAGTTGTGAGCTGGCTGCGACAGAAAATAACAAAGAAAAATGAGTTCTCAAGAAATGATATTTCATGGAATTTGGAGTTGATGCTCTTTCATTTTCCCTTCGGCCTTTAGAAATGGGCGTACTGGGTAAAGAAAATTTCTCTTGTTCCTCACATTTTTGTCAGACCTTTGGTAAACGATCCTGTGCTTTAAACTCGGAGGAGTTTAGTATAATTGCAAGCGAGTTTATATGGTGTCTTCTCAGAAGTTTTGCATTGTTGTTGCTTTCAAATTACTGAAGTATTGTTATCTTACCAAATTCAGACAATAGATTATTTGATTATAGTGTTTATGACATTCCCACTATTGCTCGTTAACATGGTCTTATATGTAATGCAGATTGCTTCTATCAAAGTTATTCGAAATAAGCAGACAGGTTTGTCCGAAGGATATGGATTTGTCGAATTCTATACACATGGCACAGCTGAGAAAGTTCTACAAAACTATTCGGGAATCATGATGCCTAATACTGAACAGCCTTTCCGTCTGAATTGGGCAACATTTAGCACGGGTGACAAGCGTTCAGAAAATGCTCCTGATCTGTCTATTTTTGTAGGGGACTTAGCTGCAGATGTTACTGATAGCTTACTGCATGAGACTTTTGCTAATAAATATCCGTCAGTTAAAGCTGCCAAAGTTGTTTTTGATGTCAACACTGGCCGTTCAAAAGGCTATGGATTTGTGAGGTTTGGGGATGAAAGTGAAAGGTCACAGGCCATGTCTGAAATGAATGGTGTATATTGTTCTAGCAGGCCTATGCGAATTGGTGCTGCGACACCCAGAAAATCATCAGGATATCAATCACAATATTCTTCACAAGGTACTTTTTTTTCTGTTTAAAAAAAAAGGTTTAGACAGGGTTGGGACGTAGCTTACCTGTTGTGGATCTTCACAAGGTACTTGATGTAATAATAGTGCAAAAATTTCATATTTGATGATAGTATTATGTACTTGTTTCCAATTTGAATGGTTTGCTGATGCTGAGAGTTATAATTAGGCACTTGGAGGTGCAAGGCCTAAATTAAGCCCCTTTGGCTGTCATTTATCATGTCATACTTGTGATTCTTCAGGAGGTTTCTGAAGAACTTGTTTTTCTCTTCATCATTGACCTTGAATGAATCAATGAAAACCAAACAGTGAACAATCAAATAGGTTGCCTTTTTTTTTTTTTTTTTTGGTGTAAGATATCAATTAGATGCATTTTAGTCACATTGATTTTGCCTATTTGTTGCAATGTTTAGATCATCATATACATAATGCTGCTAGATGCTTATTCTGTTGCACAAAGCTTGTTTATAGTCAAATTGATGCAACTTTAAGATGTACCTACATATTCAGACTGGACCATTGCTCTTTCTCGTGTATTACCAAAAATTCATCTTCCTATTGATTTTCGGTTTAATAGGTGGATATTCGTCAAATGGTGCCTCATCCCAGAGCTTTCAGTCTGATGGGGACTCTGCAAACACAACAGTGAGAATACCTACTTCATGTTTGTTTAAACATTGGCAGCCTTACCTTTTCCTTTTATTTTTTGTGCTGTCTTTTACTTGTCTGGTTAATTTTCATTTCATCATAGATATTTGTTGGAGGCCTTGATCCTAGTGTTAATGATGAAGACCTCAGGCAACAATTTTCTCAATATGGTGAGATAGTGTCTGTTAAAATACCATCTGGGAAAGGCTGTGGGTTTGTACAATTTGGCAACAGGTAAATTTTCCAACTGCTTTTAACCTCTTTGGCATTTTTATTATCTCATATGGCCTTTCTCTTGTATCAGTCTTTTCTGATGATTCTGCCTGTTTAATGATCTGACAGAAGTAATGCTGAGGAGGCATTGCAGAAACTGAACGGGACAGTGATTGGTAAGCAAACGGTGCGTCTTTCATGGGGTCGAAATCCAGCCAATAAGCAGGTCAGACCTCTTTCCTGTCTATTCCTCTTTTTTCCTACCCCCTTCTTTCTCATTCAATCGTCTGCTTCCATATCTCTGCTGTGGTTGGAAATTTAGAGATCATCTTTAATGTTCTTGTAAAAAGCCTATTTCTTCAAGAAGGTGCTAGAACTGCTGGATTTTGGCAGGTTGTACTGCAAACTTAGTTCTCACTTGATATATTCTTTTTTGGATATTGAAATGACAACTATAATATAGTAGTTAGTCTTGCTTTTTTGCGTTCCCTAGAATTTGACAAAAGCAAGCTAAGACTAGATAAAACAATGGGAAACATTATATTTTGGCATTTCTTGAAAGAGATTGTTTCCTCCTAAACTATTTTTTAACACATTAGCTAATGAGAAGTCACAGACTTAATTGCAGAAAGCATTAGAAAGCATCCCAAGCAGGACTGTATACACTGGAAGACGAGTCCAAAATTTTCTTCCCTTCGCGAGGCTCTTGTCCACTCCTTTCTTTTGTTCATTTTTGCAGTTTAGAGCAGATTTTGGAAATCAATGGGGACCAGTCTACTATGGTGGGCAAGTTTATGATGGTTATGGATACGGTGTGCCACCACATTATGACCCGAGTATGTATGCCACAGCCACGGCATATGCAGCTTACCCAGTATACGGCAGTCACCAACAGCAAGTGAACTGAACGAGTGAGGACAAAGCAGAAAAAAGTTAGTTCTTAGCTCTTGAGATTCGTGATGCTGCAATTAGCCGATCTGTTCTGGTCCTGTAGAGATCTCATGAATCCGTCCACTTGTGGGATGGAGCTGAATTTTGATGACTCTCGGTAGTTTTGTAGGGATTTATCTAAACGTGTCTTCTAATTTATGGGAACCTTAAACTTATTCATTGGAATGCGAAATCTTGCGCATGACGCGGGGCAGAGTGCCTTGTGGATTTGAAATAAACACGGTGCTGCAAAATTCATGATGGGTGATCGCAGTCTCTGGGGGAAAAAAAAAGCAGTTGGTTAGATAGGTTAAGACAAATTGCTTGACATGCTATTTGGCTTTGATTTTGCTGCTGTAATTTTGTGAAGGATATATTCATGTTCCAACTCTAGTTTTTGTGCGCTAAATGCAGAATCTGCATCTTGGATGCCTCTGATCATACGTTGATGTGCAAATTCTTTAGTTTGGAGTAAAATAGAGCCCATAGATTTTACTCAGTCGTCGTGCCAAGACTTGTAGTTCGGCATCTTCAGCCGAATGTGAAAGGCCCTTTACTTGCGGCGGTGACGCCAGCTTCTTGATACAATAGCCACTGTCAAGACTAGCCTTCACTTGCAAGAAACCTTGGATGGTGAACCTCGAAAGTGACATGGGATGTGGGGTAGAGTACGCCGATAGAGGTGCTTTGACGGCAATTTTTAGTACCGACAACTGCTGTACATCTAGTTGTTCAATTTGACTAGATAAATATGACGACTGGCGGTTTCTGTCTAAGAGTCTCGGAAGTGGATTGAAGACTCATTTATTATTATTCCATGTGTAGTGGATTGGGTTTGCGTAATAAAGTCAAATAAAATGTGGGTTTTTAATGGGTCTAAAGCCTGATCAACTTGCAGTCCATTTTGAAGTGCGCTTGCTCTTCTTTTTCTAGCTTGTCACTCTCTCTCTCTTCTCCACTGATCGCAACACTGCTGATCTCCATCCTTGATGAGCTCCTATTTTACCCCAACTGATAGGTGCCGCTGCCGCCTAGCATCTTTGACACAACTTATATACGTGCGACCCTCCATCATAAGCAATGACCCCAGCAATAAGCTCGGCCGGAACAAGAAGAATTGAACTCTGATCATCAAGAAATGCGACGGTGACTCTGAGTGGAAGCATGAGATGCAATTCGACGTAGGGGAGATCTCCCTCCAGGACTGCGAACGCACCATCCTGCACGTCAATCTGTTCCACAAGGGTGTGATGTTTGGCGACAAGCACATGGGCGAGGTCTGAATGTCGCCCACGGATCTGGGGCTGGAGTGGTTAGATTTGTGAGCTACCGGGTGAAGAATCCGGAAGGGAAGCTCGATAGAGTCAGAGTGTATGAGAGGGGCAAGGTCCATGACACGGTGATCGGAACTGCACTTGCGCGATCGTTGGTGGATATCCGATCATCAACCCTCTTCCACACCAGCTGAGAGCAGAGAATGGAGGATGGTCCAAACATGTAAAAATCAGCTCACTCTTCGCTTGTCTTTGGGTTCATATTTGGGGTTTCAGGTAGAGCAACTCATTCTCTAGTTTAATTTCTACTTATGATAATTTTTTTAAAAAAATAAAAATAAAAATTAAAGAATAGTGAAAAATTGTGATCTTTCAAATTCTAGAACTTCATGAAAATTATTATATGATTTTACGTGTCAATATTTATTCACTAGATGTTGAACATTTCATTTTGAAATTCTGAAAAATTTACAGTAAAGAAAAAGTCACAAACAGTGGGATGTGAAGTGTCGGCGCAGCGGTTTTCGTTGCAATCGACTATTAAATTATAGCACTAGGGATGGCGTGGACCAAGTTCTTAATATCAACTCAGGCTTCAACCAAGTGAACTTGATATTGGATTGTATGCTCTTGTGGCGCACCGTACAACTTGCAAAGCAAGTTGTGCTAGTTTAAGGTCACCAGAAATTTATTGACCGCAACAGTCCATATCTAGGCGATTTGATACCAAGAGGCAAGTTTAAAATAAAAATATCCTCCCTTGTCTCTAATATAACTAAAGGTTGCCGCTCTTGGACCACCTGCCACTGTATACCATCATTATGATGGCAACTTGCCTACGCATCCTTGAGGATTTCTTAAAACATGTCGTATAGTTTAAGGTTGCGCGAAGTTTATTTACCTGCACAATGACTCATATCTAGACAAGTTGAGATCATGCACCAACATCATTTGTTTTATATTTCAATTGTGTTATTTATTACCTAGTCAATTCCAATTGGATACTCAATCAAGATGGAAGAGATGTTGCAGCCGGCTACATGGAACGTGGAGAAAGTATTATCGTTCATCATCAATTAAATATTCAAAATCAGCAGTTCGACTATATCAAATAATTGACAAACTATGTATTAATTATAAGAATATCACGCTTGCCTATTAAAAAGAC
Organism: Eucalyptus victrix; assembly: GCA_016097545.1. NCBI lineage: Eukaryota > Viridiplantae > Streptophyta > Magnoliopsida > Myrtales > Myrtaceae > Eucalyptus > Eucalyptus victrix. The sequence goes on along the minus strand of CM027840.1, from coordinate 25,380,712 downwards.
CTGGGAATTAGTTAAAAAATTCAAAATTCTCTAATTTTTGTTTTTTTTTTCTTATTCATTAATTAAATAAAGGGCTTGTAGGTTCGATGACAATAGATATTACGGTCTATTACTTATAAAAATATATTTAAAAAATAGATATGTTAATAAGAAAGAAAGAGAGGTAATAGAATAAATGATAGTTAAAAAGAAGTGAATTTACATCTTTTTAAGAATTCAAATTCAACATAAAGCATTCAAAAAAGTTGACATCTTTAAATCCTTAATCATGTCATGGTCTGTTCAATTAACAGTACAATCTAGTTAAGATTAGATGCCGTGGGCATGACTCCACGAGTTAATGTTTAGACGGCTCGATCTTCTCGCATTGCCAGTAAGGTCAGGAGCACGATTTTGGACTGGCCTAGCGAGCAACTCTCTTTTCAAGCACGAGCCTACTCGCATTGGCTTGTAGGCTCAGTCATTTTGCAAAAACCCCCACTAATAAATTAGGTCACCCGCCCTAAAAAGTGTACAGATTAATATAAAATATAGTGACTGAGCAAGTGTACCAAGAGGAATTTCTGCATATTTTACTAAGAAGATGGGTGTTTAATTAAATTAATCATTGTGAGGGATGAATGAATGAATGAATTAAATTTTTTTTTTTAACAGGAATGAATTAATTAATTAAAGAGTGGCTTTTCAGTCACATTTTCAACGTCGCTGATTGGCTCCCGAAGGAAAGGGACGTCAGTATGCAATTATGGCCACCATCGTCGTCCCCAAAAGTAGGACACTTCATGGTTGGAGAAGCAAGCAACAGCAACGTCCTCTGTCCTCTCTGTCTGTTGCTTTAGGACCGTCCAACTTCTTTCCTCCCATTTTTGCCAATCTCTCTCTCTCTCTCTCTCTCTCTCTCTCTCTCTCTCAATTACACAAAACATGATGAATTTTCTAAATAATTCATGTTTGCCTATGAGTAATCAGTTCCCGCTTCAGCTCTCGGTTCCTAGATTTTATGATTGGGAATTGGATTGACCGATCCTAAAACCGGGAATCAAATCAACTGATCAATCCGGTCTGATCTAGTGGAACTAGTAATTTGCAGTTGAAGCAGAAAAGGCAAATTGAAGCGATCTAAATGACGAAGCCAAAGAGGAGGAAAGTGCAGTTGAATGTGAGCCCCACGGCTTTCCGTATGGCCCAAGCAACCCATTCAGCACTTCGAACCACTGCAATCAATCAATCGATTTGTTTGTTATCTTCATTTTTCGGTTTTGATCTTTTGATCTTTTTGTTTATGGAGGGAAAGTTGAAGAGGAGGGGAAGAAGGGAGAGGGACCTAAATGATGTGGTTCTTGAAGCTGACATTCTCTCTCCTTCTTGGTTTGGTACTCAATGTAGAGGACACCGATGAGGTATGCGATCTAGCTTCCCAAGAGACCATAGAAGATCTACAAGATGATCCCTGAGGCGAGAGGTTTAATGAGAAATGGAGGAAATTGGGAGGAAGGGTTTGTTTCTTAAGAAATTTAAAAATATTACACACTCATCCACCCACCCTCACATATATAATCAACTGGTACGATTGATCCAGTTCCTACCTTGGAATTGGGAATCGGACTAATCGACCACCAATTCTAAGAATGGGAACCAGGAACTAAATTGCCCTTTCTAAGAACCGCTCAGAATTGACTTGTCCGGTCAAGTCTTGACTTTGAGAAGGTGAAAGTATATTTTAATCTTGTTCTTGAACCAAATCTCTATTTTACTATTAGTTGCTGTAAAAAAAGAAAAATAAAGAAAAATAAAATGGGAAAAATAAATTAATTAAAATAATGATAAAAAATAGATATCAAAGTGATATTAAAATAGTAGAAATGTGTTAGAATTTGATAAATGTAGCCATGTTAATAAAACTAAACGTGATATTTTGAGAAAAGGAAGAATATGCTAGGAAAAGGCATCGACAGCGAAAAGGTAAAATGATATAAATTTGGGTATTCATTAATGTACATTTTAAGAGTTAATTAATTTGAAATTAATTAATTAATAAATCAATGTAAAAGATGATCAAATAATAAAATTAGAGAAAATTCGACATAAGGGCCAAAAGTGCTCTTACTTTTTCAAATAAGGGTCTCAAATAAATCTTGTGTCAAATAAAGATCTAAATTAGTCGTGGTTGTTTTAAATAAGGGCTAGAAATAACTATGGTTGTTTCAAATAAGGGTTTGACCTTATTGGTAGCTGGCCGGCTAAATATTCCGATTAATTGAATGGTGTTTTTGTCCAATTATAATTATAATTATAATTATAATTTATATTTGATTCTTTTTTTTGTTGTTTTTTTTTTTTTTTTTCAAAGTAAGCAAAGGCTGGTGAGGGCTTGGCCACCCTCATTTGCCGCTAGTAAGCGCTGGCTAACCCTCGTCGACGAAGGAAGAGATAGCCGTCGATGAAGCAGAGGGAGGCCTTGCTACAAAGGGCGTGCTTGGCCATTGCCGAGGATCGAGCCTGGGACTCGGGAGACACCATTCTTGATCACTAATCACACCTTAGACCTCGATTGGGGTTGCATTTAAGTTTTCTACTCACTCAGGAAGGACTATGACTATGTCATTGTCTTGTGTAGAGGGGCCACTATATGTAAAGGCTCGAGCTTTGGGGCGTGATGTTAATGGGAAGATTGAAGAGAGGGAATCGAGGAGGGGACTAACCAAGAGTGCTTGCGTTGATGTAAGTGGAAGTCAATTAAGGAAGCAAATCGTGGTCGATCTTGCTTCCCTCTTTTCTTGTCTTCTCTTCCCTTCCCCTTAAGGGAAGGACAACCTCCACCAAAGTGAGGGTCGCCTTGTCGGCCACCAACAAGAGTGGCCCTCACCAAATAGGTAAAGGCGATCTGGTAAGTACAACTCTTGCCCAGCCCTCTCATGGCATCGTTAATAGTTGACCAGCCACTGACAAAGAAAAAAGAAAAACCAGAAGAAAGAAGAAAAAAAAGAAAAAAGGAAAAAATAAATCAAAAAATAAATGACTAAAATGCCCTTAACTAGCTAGAAAGTCAAGCATTTATTTGAAACGTACATAGTTACTTCAAGCCCTTATTTGAAACAAAATTTACTTGAAGCTCTTATTTAAGAAAATGATGGTGATTTATGCTATTATTTGAAATAATGTCTACTTTATGCATTTATTTGAAAAAAATGAAGGCACTTCAAGCTATTATTTGGAATTTTTTCATAAAACTATCTAACAATACTATATAAGGATTATGTCCTTGACTCATGGAAAGAAATGATAAATTGAAATCTAAAATAATAATTTTAAATCATTCTTTATTAGCTCACTTCTTGCGTTGATTAAACATCTATAAATATATAATAGGTATCAAATTTTTACGGTTTGACCTTTATGTTATTTAGTCATTTTCCATTTCTATTTAATTGTGTCTATTTTTTATAAAGTATATTATTATTTCTATTAATATATTCACTAAATAGAACAATTTATTTATTTATTTTGTAGATACATATTACTTCTTTATTAATATTTTATTTAATTAATTTCTCTATCGTTATCTTTTCATTTTTGTAGAAATGAATAATAAAAAGAGAGATTCCTTTAAATATGAGATGATGGAAGTTATGTACAAATAAATTTTACCATTTAATTGGAAGTTATGTACAATCCACGTGCTAACGGAAAATATAATGTAAGGTTACATTTAATGGGTGATTGTTAATTGGGTGGGGTTAATTTCCTTTGTAATCAAACTAGACAAGGTCAATTTTCAGTTTGTTGAATTAGGAACCGACCCTATCAACTCTAAAACTAGACTAGACCAAACTGATTAGTTCCGTTCTGGTTTCGGGTTACGGCAGAGTTTCCATTCTCCTAAGTTCTTAAACATGTTGAAATTTACTTTAGTATAGGATGAAATTACTAATTTTTAGAAAGTTACTAGTAAAAGAAGAGTCTATTCCCGCAAATAATTTATAATTTTTACCCTTGCTAAACTCCGAATTGGTTTTGTCGATTCTTTCACAAGAATTGGGAACTAAACCGGTTATTCCTGATTTCAACTATTGAAAATGGGAACTAGATCGCTTTTCATAGAAATCACTCTAATATGATTCCCAAATTTAACTAAGACCAATGCACGCCCCTATCTCTGGCCGGAACAACATGAATGTTCAAGGGGCTAACTCGGAAGCTGCGTGCTGACTCTATAATTTGGAGAAGTTTCAAGTAATTTACCCTTTTGTTCAATTTTGTATTTTCCATTTCCTGGTTGGAGGTGGCTCTTCGGTTCCTGAAACGTCGCCAATGAAAGAAATGTGAAAAAGTAAAAATGCACCTAGAGAGAGAAGCTGCGTGCTAACTTTATAATTTGGAGAAGTTTCAAGTAATTTATCCTTTCGTTCAATTTTTTATTTTCCATTTCCTGGTGGAGGTGGCTCTTCGGTTCCTGAAACGTCGCCAATGAAAGAAATGTGAAAAAAAAAATAAAAATGCAACGAGAGAGAGACAGAGAGATCCATGCACCTAAGCGCGGGCCCCCACTGAAGTCACATTTGCGGTCTTGAAAGAATAATTAGGGGGCGCCGAAGATGCATCGGAATCAACGGCTGAGATTTAATGTGCGATTCGCCATCCATAGAATGCAAGGACGTGGTGCCTTCAATGGCGTAGCAACGTGACCACCCCCTCACCTGTTGGGCACAAAGGAACATCTCATCATTGTTGGCCTCCCTCGAAAGCAATATACCAGGTTGGCGGGATCCATTACTTATTTGCCGGCCGGTGCCATCCACCAATCCCTCCCGATTGTCACGAGACTTGAAATATCACAAACTATCCACTATTCTCGTAGGTGGTTGATTTGAAATGCACTGGACAATTAGGATAAACTCGCGCTCTCTTTTGGTGATTTTGTGCTGTTCGAATATAGGTCAAGCCTTCCATAGAAATCCTCGAGGCATTGACTGTTTGGGGGAGGGGTTAAAAGTGGGCATTAAAGATTATTCTCTAGAATTGTGCAAATTTAACTATGGATTGAGCAATTGTCCCACCCGATGTTATGGCTGAATATGTTATCTAATGGGGCTAAATAGAGGATAATTAAAACTCGATACATTTTCGCAAAATTATCAAGTTTGATGTATGCAGGAATAGTTTAACTTACTTTGATGTATGCAAGAATAGTAAATGATATTAAGTGTAGTCACTTGTATAAGAAAAATATGGAAATAAGTAAAGAGAGAATGCGATGCCCTAGAACGTCATGCGCGACATGAGATTTTTCCATCAATTATTTATTTTATCTTTCTTTTAGGCATACAAAAGCATAATAAAATAATTACATCATATTAGAATGGAAGTTTTGACTAGTATAAATAATTACATATCCATCTTTATTATATCTTCCTTCACCCAAGTATTAATACAGGCACCAAAATAAACAAGATACATTGCATTAACCTTGGGAAGAAGGTCAGGTCATTTGTAGATACTGCGTGCATACTCCTGCACCAAAAACTTGTCTATACAAAAGCCAAGTCATTCAGTACAAATCGACAACCTTGTTCATGAACACATTGCCATTGCCCTTGAAGCCAAGGGGACCATCGAAGACCCTTAGTGGTCTAATCAACTTCTCGTTGATATTAAAGTACCAAGCAACAAATCGATGGGGGACCCACTCCTCCAACCCCACATCGACCCATAAATTGGACTTACATTCAGTATAAACTAGTGTTGAATTGGTTATGAGCACATTTAGATATTCACCTATCAAAATACACAAGAACTCTAAAGAGCAATGGGTGATCCATCCTACAAATTTCAAAATGAAGGAATGAGCCAAATCTCAATATATATATATATATATATATATCTTTATGTCTAATATAGGAAATCCCCTTACTACTCAATACGATACCAACGGAACAACATGAGTTCAAGATAGGTACAATTTAATCATGTATGACAAATAAAGATGTAAATGCACCATTTTTTCTATCGTGATATGCCAATAGGAACCACTAGGCAATGTCACATTAGATCATTCACCCAAACGCAAGCAGATGTAATATCACTTTATGTTACGTAGATATCACATGGTAGCTTACTAATATACACAGGTGATTTTCTAACTCCTATTTGTCACTAGTTGGGACCCATCTTGACTCATAAGGCATTTTAACTAACGAGACATTATCTCTAGCTAACTCATAAGGACAAAAATCATAAGTGCCTCTTCGTCACGCCATACAGCTTATTCATGACGGGCATCCTTTGTATCGATATGAATAAATATGCCATTGTAAAACCACATGATAATAGTCAATTCAGACTATGCAAACCAACTCATATCATGTGTAAATTATAAGACTTTCGTGTCCCATGAACCTTGTAGAGACTTGTCTCTTAGACGACAAAAACATTTGTCTCTTCCCAGAGTCTTTCACATATATTCATCCAAAGGAATTTGCTCTCTTGGAATCGGGCATGGCAAATTTCTTCATCTCATAATATCACTCACACAAAAATTTCCTCATACAGTAAATACCATGTATGTATAGACAATCAAAAGCGCAACTAAAAGTGCATGGAAATTTAAACGTTTTTCACATACACCATAATAACCCAAACAATTCATGTGCTTCGAAATGTATTCCATCATTCCCTTCTCATCATGCTGTATATGTTTAATAAAAGGCTCGAATTAGACCATCGGCAACATAGGGTTTGGCACATGGACATCGATGATGTTGAAATGGACACTTTAGTTCAAAATTGACAATCTTGAACTAGATAACTTGGTTAGAAATTGACAATGTGAAATGGACAACTTTGAAATTGGGCACATAGAAATCAATAACTAGGAATTGATACTTAGAAATTGATGACTTTAAAATCGATACTTAGATTGATAACTTTGGAAAATTGGCCATTTGGCTAACAATCGGTAAATTGATCAAAAAATCAATTTACTTAGAAGGTTGATTGGATGATTCAAAATCAGCAAAAAGGTTAAAATCGTTCATCTAGTCAAAGAACTAACAGTTGATCAAGATTGGTGACTTATCATAAATCAATGACTTTCAAAAAATTGGAATTCGATAAAAAAAATTGATTAAATGATCATAATCAATTTAAATGATTAATGAGCCAACTTTTTTTCCAAAATCACTCGAATATTATTTTCAAGTCCAAATTCCACATTTTTACACTTTTCTCATCTAATATACGACCAAGCCTTTTGGGGAGCCGATTAACACTTTCGACACAAGAAAATACTTATCAACTTAAGTCAATTAACCACAACACATCAGCATGCTATTAAGAAAGCTTGATCAAACTCAAGATTAGCATTCAAACGAAATTAACAAACTTCGACCGACTAAATTCAAGAGTACTAAGTCAATAGGAAGATAAGAACAGAAGGTGAAGCACAAGCTTCTCTTTTTTTTTGGAGGCAAGCAAATAGATTTTGTGACTTAAAATGAAATCATTTGGAGGGAGAAACAAGGTTTCTATGGTTTTGAGCCTGACTCTAACAAAGCAGTAAAAATGGTGGCAAAGCTAAAATATTTGCTTTGTGATGTTTGCTTATAGCTGATGATATTGTTTTTTTTTTCCCCTCAAATTACACTTCGTATCACACTCAGTATTTAAGTTTACAATGGATTAATTAGTGGCTAAACTTTATTAAAGACCACTCAAATGCCAAATTTTTTAAAAATAGTCAATTTAAATTTCTTCAACAAGTTCTTAATAGTGTCATGTTAGATTTCTAGTAGATTAAGTCATCGGAGCCACTTAAATGATTAGTTTATAAAAGTTATGACACTTAAATGATTGTTTTAAAAGTTTTGATATTAAAGAGAATGCCATAAAATAATTTAGGCACCAACAATATCCTTTTCCCTAATTTATTTGCTGGAACCTTGCATATAATGTACATGGTATGGGTACCTTTGGATATATTATCAGAATTATATCATTTATCACTGATTCTAAACTTTTTGAATCAGAAATCCATTGTATAGCCTCTATCAACCACATTCAAATCAAGTTTGTTCACATATTTAATAAGCTCTTGGGAAGAAGTCACAAAAAACTCTAAATTATACCCATTGTAACACATTTACTTGAACTTTTTTTTATGGCATTGAAAACCTCAAACTATGCCGATTGAGACGAATTCATCCTAAACTTTTTCTCATGATATAAAAAAGCCCAAAATTTTTATTTATGTAATATATTTACCCTCCGTCAATGATTTGTCAAATAATTTTTTAGCCAAAACATGGTTTTTATTTCACATGAGAGATTTGAATGTCACGTCAATATTGTTTACTTTTTCAAAGTCCATGCAAGCTGATTGTTAATGATACTCATTGATGGAATCTTGATAGAAGGTAAATGTGCAAGGTACAAAGTTGTGATTTTTGGTATCATTAAAAAAATTATAATAAATGTATTACAGTAAATATAATTTAGGGTTTTTGGTGATTTTTGCCTTAATTTCTATTGCATAACATTATTGTTGGCGAGCATCTAGGCGGTGAGGGCCATGCGCTCGCCAACAAATATGGGCGACGATCGGTCCCTCGCCCGAATCTGCAACGCCTCTGCCGATCTGACAAAGGTCTGGCCAACGACACGAGCCATTAAGATTTGCGCATGCACTTCACCCCTTGTGCATCTCCTTTTCCTCACAGCCACGCCTCGGGATAATTAGTCATCATCAAATTCGCAACTTTTTCATATTTTTTTTTTAGTTCTTTACTCCACATGCTAATGTGGATATCCATCTAAGTAATTAACAAATATTAAAGGGTAAAAGTCACTGAAAATTCCAAATTACAACTACTTAACACATGTATCCCACTTTTTTTTTTTTTATGACACAAAAATGTCAAATTTATATAAGTGTAACATATTTACTCCAAAATTGTATTTGTATGACACATTTTTCCAAAATTTTTTAATATAAAAACTCTAGACTTATATCTATTTGATAAATTTATCCCAAACTTATTTTTGTGAGACAAAAAATCTCAAACTTAGACTCATATTGTATATTCATTCTCCGTCAAAACATTTTCTTCATTTTTCATTCTTCTTTCCTTCTTCATTTTCATCACCACTGTCTTTACCGCCACTATCACCCTCATCCTCACCATCGCAAATGAAGGAAGAAAATGAAAGAGCAAGTTAATCAAAAAAGAAAGAAAGAGAACAAGCAAAAGCATATAATGGGTTGACATATTTTAACATCAACACGGTTTATTTTATGTCATCCATATAAGTAGTCATATAAGATTTTCAGTTGCGTTGGTTAATAGAATATTGATAAGAATAAATGTATTACACAGGTACAAATTAAATTTAAGGCTTTTTATGTTATAAATTTTTTTAGAGTAAACATGTCACACAATTACAAGTTGAGAATTTATAATATTATTAAAAATTTGAAATAAATATGTCATAATAAAAATAATTTAAGATATGTTGTGATTTTTTTTCCCATGCTATTATATCTAATTATTTTTATCAATAGTTTTCATCAATAAAAGAAAAAATAAAAAAATAATCCTATTATTATTTTTAATTTTTTTGGTAAGCTATTATTTTTAATATTGTTCGTTGTGCAATGCAAAAAAAAAATCTTTTTTCTCTTAAGTAAGTTAAGTAAAAAAAATGGAATTGTAAATAGATATTTTTGGTCTTTATGAGAACCTTTTGAATCAAGTATTGTAGTGATTCAAATGGTTCTTGATAGCCTACATGAAGTAGGAAGTTTTCTTATCTTCTCTTCTTACTTATTTTTCTATTTTGGTAACTAAATATTTACAACTTAAAAATTTAAAACAGACTTTTCAAGTAATTAACTATTATTTAATGGATGAAAATGGGAGAATTTTGAATCGATTCATGCAATAACATCGTTTTGAATTCATTTAATTTGAATTGGTATTTTCTCCATCATAATTATTATCATAATTATTTTGAAGAAAGATCTACAATAATTAGTCTTGGACAGTTTATTTGTGAAAATGTATGTATATCCAAAAACGCATAAATTTAAAAACTTGATTGCAAACAACAACCGTCGGCTTACGTGGAGTCTACCATCATTTCTTGATTTGGCTACTTCGCCCCCTCCTCATCTGCCACGTGGACTGTTACGATCATGCCAGGTGTACTGGCCAATGATTGGGTGGAACCACGATTGGCGGAGCGGAATTAGATAATCGGGGAGACCCGAGCGTCCGGACGATGGCCATCCGACCGGGAGGCTAAGTTGTTGATAGGATGGCAGTTGAATCATTCGAATGATGATGGGGCGTGACTTTTGCCCTTTCATCAACGCACTTACCAATTTTGATAAAAATATAGAATAAAAGAACGCTCGCCGCTCGTAATGCTTTGTAAAAGATTGATTGTTCGTTAAGGCTCGTACTGAGTTCTGGAATGATGAAGCATGTTGGGAAACTTTAATAAAGAAACATTACAGGAGGGACCACAAAGTGTAAGCCCTTTCGTCCTTATAGCAATCCTCTTGATTGATCCATCCGCTTTTGTAATTGCATTATTTTGCCACATCCTTCGATCACTTTTCAAACTTGAATAGATCATTACCAATATATGTATTGCCTCATTTTTTTGGGATCCGAAATATGCTTAGCTCCTTTGTTTGAGTTGCGAGTACTTGGCCCAAACATCAGAGTCCCATGTTTGGATTGAGAGGACCTAATTTACGTGTTGCATCTGGGGTTTAGTGCCGTCGAGACCTGAGTCTAGGACCGCACCCCAACTATGAGAATCAAGGACATAGTGGGAACACTGAGGACCTTGCACCCAAGACATAAGGATCCCTAGTCAAGGCAATACAAGACTTAGGCTAGGGTTGTGAGGTCTCGGGTCTGTATGTGACATTCGGAATTTTCCATATTTGATAATAATATTTATGATGTTTTTCCATGATGTAATCGGCCAGAGTCTGATGTATTAAAATTAAATCGAAAATTTAGATGTGTATGTAACAAGACAAAGATAGATTTATTGATATATTAGTTAAAGATGTGGATGGATAAACTTCAAATTTCATATTTGAGAATTTTCGAGTTTAAATTTATTATATTGAAACTTTCCTAGCATTCGGCATTTTTCACCAATAGTTTTAGTGGGTTGAAAATATTTTAAAGATTTATCAGTATTTAACATGGACATTGATTTCCTTATTTTCACCCCAATTTATTACATATTTCAATAACTTAACAAAATATTTACTTCACATAAAGGAACCATTTGTTATCCTTTAACTCGATCCACCTCTCTCCATGCTCAATCAATTATATCAAAACCCCATATCCTTAGTGACGTTAAACCTAATCTAGTTTTGAGATCATGCTACATTATCTATGTTAATAAAATAGTCGTTTGTATTACATGTTGAGTGGTAAGGTGATATCCATTTTAAGACTTGGAGATTTCATTTACCGGCTTCGACTTACTGTTTTATCATTTATATATGTAGGTTGGATTGTTCCGCTCCCATTGCTTTTTGGAGCTCTTATGCATTTCGATTGTGTACCTAGATCAGGAGTAGTGTATACGAAGTGTATTTATAGTGTATGAATTTACATGTGGTTTCCAAAATGGACACCCATTTATTTGTTGCTTAGTATATGAATATCGAGGGTGAGTTGGTTGGACCATTGAAAGGTTTTGATGGTGATAGAGATGAGTTGATGGACAAGATTATTGACTCATAACGAGTAGTTGGACTTGTGTACATGTAGATTTTTTGGCATCAAAGTATAGTATTGGAGATGGGTCACCCTAATCCCCTTTCACAAAGCTTATGTATTTTGCGTGGGATGTTGTATTTGGGATCGTAATACTAATGTTAATATAAAGAGGCATGTGTACATTAATCAAACTCATGCAATTTATTTGTATGGTATGCTGTAAATACTTTCTTGTGCTTCCACATGTTAAAAAAAAAAAAAAACATGTCACACGTGACATTGTAGGACGTCACACCGTAAACCAGGCACCAAAGTCTAGAAATTGTAGAACGGTCTGTGACGATAGAGGTCTAGTTTGGATTTTGAAAAATGATTTTCAGATTTTGAAGGGTAAAGTCGTTTTTTTTTTTTTTTTTCTGGAAGTAAGCATAAATTTTCCTATGACTGCCATTTTATTTCTCATCAAATCATTTTTCTAAAGTATCCTAATCACGCCCCCAACTTGCTTGAGCTAAATAGCTTATAATGATTCCAACATGAAAAAGAGTTAATATCACAAAAAATTCTAAATTAATACATTTGTGATAAATTTATCCCAATCTAATTTTTTGCCTATCAAAAACCTTAAATTTATACACTTGTGACGAATCTTCTTTCTATCAGTTTCATTTAAAAATTTAGATAATTGGAAATGTATTAATTTGTGATTTTACTCTTCCTCTGTCATAAGTATATTAATTTATAGTATTTTAACGATAATTGGAAATGTACTAATTTCTAAGGAATGTATCAATTTCGGTTGTTGCATAATATTAACCAACAAGATTTCAAGGGGTCAGATCTCAGGAGCTTATCATGGACTGCAGTGCAGGCCATGAGTACTCCCGGGGAGAATATCTTGGGGGCTTTCCTCGAGTAATTTAAATTAAAAAAGGGAAGGAAGGCAAGCGAGATGGAGTTAAAGTACAGTGGCTAGGTGCTTCGTTCGGTAACAGCTGGCCCCTTTGAATCCGCAAATGCGCCACACGTCTCCCACCCCCAAATGATGCCCCCTCCTCTCCCCACCTCCCTCTCCCTCTCCCTCTCACTCTCTCTCCTCCCCGTCCCCCCGCCTCCTCGCCCTCCGCCACCGCCATCTCCGTCCCCCCCCGCCGCCGACTCTCCCTCAGAATCGCCGCCTCCGCCGCCTCCGCCGACTCTCCCTCCTCCTCCTCCTCCTCCTCTTCCGGCTCGACGCCCGAGGTCGTCGTCACCAGAGAGCGCGGCAAAAACTCCAAGCTCGTCAACGCTCTGGTCCTCTCTCTCTCTCTCTCTCGTCGTTTTCGGTCTGCATTGCGGTTCGTTTCCAGTTTGTTTTCGGCTTGTTGTGTGGCGCCTCGGTTCTGCACATTGATATGCGTTTGCTTCTGGTTCTTTTGGCTTTGTATCGTTAGCGCTTCCGATTTCGGATGAGCTTCTTAGTTGTTCGGGTTTTGTGCGGAGTGTCCGGAGCGTACGGTCTCTCGGTGTTTGGCTCTGAATCGAGTGCGGATGTTCCGATTTAGGTGCCGGATAGATATGACGATGCGAACGACGGTTCGGGGTTCAAACGGCTCTGTTTGCTTTGTGCGCCTGTGGCGGCGGCGGCATTGGCTTGTTTTTTTATCGTCGGAATCCTTTGCATTCTCGAAGGTTTTATCTGCTAGTTAGGTGGTGAATTTAGCGAAGTGTGTGAAATTTCACGTGCCGGATGCGTGTTCATTGCTGATATTTTGCGTTCTTTTATGTTCAACTTGTGCGTTGCTGATTTTTGTTTTTTTCTTTCGAAAGTAGCAGTGCTCATGGGTTGTGTTCAGTAATTTTTTTTAACTGAGTTCATTTTTACTACCACACCACTAATGTGACTGATCACATGGACATGAAAGTTGTTGGCATGGCCAAGGAATAGGGGGGTTGTTTTTGAGGCATGGTAAGGATAGGGCTCATAATTGGGTAGCATTTTGTCGATTTTTATGGTTCACAAAATTCTGAAAAATTGTATTCAGTAATTTTGTTTTTTTTTTTAACTGAGTTCACTTTTACTACCACACCACTAATGTGACTGATCACATGGACATGAAAATTGTTGGCATGGCCAAGGAATAGGGGGGTTGTTTTTGAGGCATGGTAAGGATAGGGCTCATAATTGGGTAGCATTTTGTCGATTTCTATGGTTCACAAAATTCTTAAAAAAAAAAAAAATTATAAATAACTTGCTACATGGGATGGCAACTCTTGTTTATGGTCCCAAAAGAACAATAAAGTTGATTGGGAGTTGTCCGGAATGATGCACATCACAGTAAATTCAGCTAATAGCTATTTGTAATCTTCCATTGGCATATCTAGTTCCTGCAATTGGTTTGCTGTCTTAATCGTTTGAGCAAGGATACATCTGACCATTGGATGCTTAGGGTAGTTTTGTAACTTTTCCACTAGATAAGAATGCTATAATTACCACTCTGGAAAGATTTTTTTTTTTTTTTTTTTTTTTTTTCACTCTGTATAAAACTTGTTTGCATATGAAAACCCCTTCACAGGGATGTCTAATTCGTGTGCTGCTATTTTGGAATATATGACTTAAATCAGTTGCTGTAGTTTTTCAATTTGTGTTCTTCTTACCCATGCCTCCATTTTGGCCCGAGTGCATTGTACTCTGTTTTTTTGGTTCCTTTCTGCTTATATTTTTTGGTGGTGCCCTGGGAGGAGGAAGAGCAAGAAAGGCATGGGGCGATAGGATAGTTTTATTTTTTAAGTATTACAACATTTCCAATTTTTGATGCTATTTTTGAAATGTTGAACAGCATAAGCATGGCATCAGCTGTCTGGAGCTTCCTCTTATTGAGCATACAAAGGGGCCTGATCTCGATAAGCTTCCTTCAATTTTGGCTGGTTAGTATCAGATTCCTATTTAATGATGTCATGAAACTTTTTTCAATGTAATACCACGAAGAACAGTTCTTTTTTTTTTGGGGTCTAAGAACAGTTCTTACAGAAGACTTCTGGTCGACCATAGGCATGTTCCATGAAAGCTTGCTTTTTGGCCTTGTATATGAGGAGTTCTGCCGAGTGCTTTTTTGTTATTATTTAACTGACTCTCTCTCTATCCACATGCCTTGTGTCATGCACGAATATGGGGTTTGTCTTCAAGTGAAATTTCCTTTTGCCAAGACAATTATGTTACCTTTGTTTTGTGCCTCTTAGGTGCCATCAGCCTATCCTTGCTATTTCCGTGCTAAAGATAACAGTGACAACCTATCTAGACATTGAATCCTTAGTGACCTTACCTTCATTATGAAACAGCAGAAGTCATGCCTTGGTTTCTGGTTACTATAATTTCTCTAAATGAAAAAATGACTGCTTTTTATTGAGATCTTTCTTTCTTTTTTACTAGATTTCCGACCATGGGTGTCTGTTTGTGCATACTTTCTATCCAAGTTTTAACATGCAAACTTACTTTACTGATTCACATCTTCCTTGTTTCTCGATGGCAGTAGATGATGCCTTTGATTGGATTGTGATTACTTCCCCTGAAGCTGGTTCAGTCTTTCTGGAAGCGTGGAAGTAAGGGTTGTTATCTTTTATTTAAATTGATTGGCTGTTGAAAATATATATCTTTTGCTGATATTGAAGTAGATGGTTAGCATGTTTTCTCCTATTGCTTCCTTTTGTGAAGAAAGCATAAGGGTAAAAGTAGATAGAGCATTTATCTCTTACATGAATTTGAATTACGCCCATTCTTCATGATATCTTTTTCTCCTGCGCTGATTAATAATCATCACCTCTCAATGTTTTGTGCCATCCTTTCCTCTATAATAGGTTTATTAATTTTTCCAGAGTTATTCTGAATAATTAAACTAGGAGAATTGAAACTATCACGTTTTTTTTTTTCCTCTCAATTTTAGGTGCATTGCTTGTCTGTCTAAGCAGGACAACGATTGTGCATGTTTTTTGTTTTAAATGGTCCAAAGAGATCTTGTGAGAAGATCTTTCAGTTTAAGCTTATCTAGTGTGTAGCACTTCTTATGTATACTGATTTAGATGAAACCTGGTGCTAGGGCTGCTGGAACACCCAATGTAAAAGTGGGTGTGGTTGGAACTGGTACAGCTAGCATCTTTGATAAAGTAATGCAGCACGACGGAACACTAAATGTTGCTTTTACACCATCAAAAGGTATTCGGGCACAATCAGTTTACATGAGTACAAACTAAAGTTAATTGTCTATAGCCAACGCATTGACTTATATCATCAGATAAGTCTGTATTTTTCTGTATGAAGGCTTGCATGGTCATGTGGTGCTCTTTTCTTTTCTGAATTGTTGTAAAAGCTAGGATTAATAGTTGCAGATAATTACCTGCTTGTTGGTCAGCGTTCTTTGCAATTTTTTGAGCTTATTAGCATGTCTTTTCCCCCCTAATTTCTTATTTGGGAGCTTTACACTGCAGCGACTGGTAAAGTCTTGGCTTCAGAGCTTCCGAGAATTGGCAATAAAAAATGCAGAGTCTTATATCCTGCATCTGCAAAAGCTAGCACTGAAATTGGTATTTGACATTTCCTCTTCTTGGCTTCTTTCTTAAAGGACATCCGTAGCACCACTTTTAATTGATGACATTGCTAAGTGCTCTCTCTGTTTCTTGTGCTGAAAGGCTGAAGACATGTTCAGCATATTTATCCTATGATTGCTTGTAAAAGGACTAGACTTATATCGGTCAATTCCACATGATTAAGGAGCTTGCTAACCTAGCAGATGATGTTCTAAAAAATTGATGGCTAAGTGAGAAGTCATTAACTCCCTCAGATGATGCTCTTCAGTAATAAAAAACTTTGTGGAATTGTGGGTACTAACCAAGGGCCTTTATGGTCTCCATCGTCCTCAGGGGTTGTGCTGCTTTGTTCAGATGTAAATTTTGGGTATCCTATGTCACAACTTCCAACTAATGAATGTGTGACTTTTTTACAATATTCCTTCATCTCTTCCTACCTGGGCATTCATGTATCTTACAAGTTTAGTTAAGGCATTGAATCATTTTATCTGCATATTTGTTCCAGAAGAAGGCTTGTCAAATCGTGGATTTGAGGTTACAAGGTTAAACACATATTCCACGGTAAGGTATATCTGTGGTTCCTTTCAGTTTACTGTGCTTACAAGATTTTCTTTATTCTTTTGCTTGTTTCATCAAATGCCATTTTGTCAACATTTTTCATCCAGTAGTTATAGAAATTATTGTGTATACCGGTCGTATCCTCTCTAACTTTGCACCATGGATTCCCAAACCACATTCCCAGTGAACCCTGCAGAATATGTGTTGTCTTATTACATGGAACAATTATACTGGCACTGGGGATCTTTCATGGTAATACCCTGTATAGTTAGGAATCGTACAATAAACTTCCATGGAGGGTGCATGGAAGGCATATCGTTTAAGTGAGTTGTCTAAAGAATAATAGCCCACTGATAATGACTTTTGCTCGAAATTAATTGCTAATAAATATCAGTTGATTGTCTGATCCTGATTGTTCTCACCTTTTCTGCTGTGCATATATTAGTGTATTGAACAACCAGATTTGGTGATCAGTGATAGTTGATTCATGAATTACTATATCCAAGCAAATACGAAAGTACCCAATTCTTTTACCTACTGACATCTTGTAATTCCTTCCAGATACCTGTTAGTCATGTTGATGAGATCATTTTGAAGGAGGCACTTTCTGCACCTGTTGTTGCAGTGGCTTCTCCCTCTGCAGTGCGGTCAGTTTGCATCTGCTTTCTTTAGTAATTACAAATAATTTGGTTGAGCTGCTGGACATGATTATCACGATAACTGGGGATTGCTATTCAAGGTCCTTTGGCAGCTGATTTAATGGTTTAACTTTGCTATGGTTCTATTACAACAGGAGTTATGGGATGAACTCTGGTGTTTTTACACTCTAGATTCATTTATAATATGTTGAACAGCTCGATCAAATACTTGTCATTGTTATGACCTCATCCTAGCATGAAAAAAGAATTTGAGCTGACTAGTAGGGATCTGTTTAGTAACTATTCTGTTCTCGGGAATAATTTTTGCTCAAAGATAGTTTTTTCTGATTCTATTCCTTGTACGAGTTTCTGAGCATTTATAGACATTTGATACCTGTACAGATTTTCTATTCCTAAACTAAAGAAAAGAATAAAAATGTGTTTGGTAGGACTATCAAAATTTTTTGTCATATAATTTCTTTTAATTTTTTAATAATTTTGAGATTTTTTTTTTCCTCTCTTCTTTTCCTCCTTTAGCCAGTTGTTGAGGCCAGTTAGATGAGAGCTGATGACCTCACCGGACTCAGGGGAGCCTTGCCGGGGGCTAGTGAGGTCGAGCTTTGCCTTGGTTGGGTGAGGTCACCGGCCATCACCAAGGCCGGTGACCGGCTAGAGGAGGAAGAAGAAGAAGAAAAGAAAAAGTTGAAAAGAAAAGAGAGGAAAAGAAAAGAAATTGGCTTGATTCTAGAATTGTTTTTGGGAACAAAAAAGTAATTTTTTTACTTCTTGATTCTCTTCCAAATCTATTTCTGGGAACAAATTTGTTCTCGGAAATAGAAAAATTAGCTGACATTGTTAGCAAACGGATTTTTTTTTGGGAACAAAAAAACAGAAATAGGCGAGAATTAGCTAGTTACCAAACAAGCCCTAGGTGGTTTTCTTCTATTGACTAATTACCCACGATTGTTGCTGCAGTGCATGGCTCAACCTTATTCAAGAGCCAGAGTCATGGAATAATTCAGTTGCATGTATTGGGGAGACAACTGCTTCGGCTGCCAAAAGGTTGGGCCTGAAGAAGGTCTTCTACCCTAAACATCCTGGCCTGGAAGGGTAACTAATTGATTTTTCCTGCCAGCATTTAAATTGTTTTCTCCTTCTGGTAACATTGTTTCTTCTTGTCAGGGCAAGCTTATTGCTTCAGGAATGTAAGGCCAGGATGTTTCTCTAGTGGTTGCTTTTCTTCCATTGGTTGTTTGCTTCTGTTTATATCTGTTTTGAGACTGGCAAACATTTTAGTTAGATGCAAGTTGGTTGCCAGGCACCATCATATGGTATTTTCAACCAGTAATCTATTGAGCCCACAGATGCAGTTCACAATTACCATTAAATGGGCAATGTGTGCTTGAAGTTAGTTACTGAACAGAATTCTATTGGATGGCATCCATCTAATGATACTTGTGTTAACCTTTTCTTACATTGTCCTTTGACCCAATAAAATTCATTTTCCCATTGGTAACTGAGATTCAGCTATACCGCAGTTAAGGTCTTCTTAGGTAAAGTAAATCTAAAGTATTGTATCTGTTTGTATAAACAAAAAACTGGCTAAAGGTTTAGAGAGCACATGGTTTGTGATTTACTAATTGCATTTCAACAGGTCAGGCAATGAAAACTCTCTTTAGAAAGTCACACCTATGCTGGGGCGTGTGATGCGATACTTGATACTAATCAGTAGCCTTACTAGTTTCTGGGGGTTGACATTAAGGTCAATTACCCAAATTTGCAATTTAGATAGTGTATGTATTGATGCATTCAACTCCTCGACATTATCATTGGATACAATTGAAGTATATGTGCAGAGAATTGTACTCTAGCTGAGCCCAAATTGATGAGATATGACTCTAAATTGTAATCCATGATAACCGAAATATTGGTTCTCTTATTACAAGTAGGCACTTTTATTTCTCTATCTCCATTATCTCTTTTGCATTAAAGGAACAACATAATGATATTCTTGATCCATTTGTAGTCCTTGGCATCATTTCTTTGTCATCCAAAGAGATTGGAGATCTTAAGGGCTGGATTTCTTTTCTTGAACTTGCTTAGATATTGCTGTTTTCTTTTCTGACTTCTACTGAGTATCAGGATCCTCCTTTTTGTTTTTTTTTTGTCAAGATGAGTTCCAAACCCAGCTATCATATCCCTTCTTCCTTCCTGTTCAATTTTCTTAACATCTGCGCTCTTTGGTAGGTGGGTGGCTAGCATTCTTGAAGCCCTGAGAGAGAATGATCGGTTGTAGGTGGTCTCAATCATTCAGGTGATTAACTTTTGGGATCATTTGTTTTTTCCATTTTCATAACCTAGAGAAAATTGGGGGGATCTCTCAATTGCGTACTTTATTTCAGGATCTGAAAAAGAAGCTGCAGTAAATGTGGCTTTCGCTACTTAGGAGAAGGTGGCTTCTGTGCCATGCAGTTCCAAAATCAGCAACAAATATGTTAAAAACGGAAAAGCACTGATGGTTTCTTGCCTTGGGAGCTGTCGGCCAAATCGACGGTTTGGTGGCGGGATTTCCCAGGTTAGGATGAGGAGATGAGTTAATTTTTTCTATTGAAGCTCATCTCTAGCTGTATATCCAACTGCTTGTACTGACTATTAATTCATTGATTCAACATCAAGTTTTTGGTAGCGAGCCATCTAATCTTACCCTGAAAGCTTCTCTTATTACCAGGTAAACTTCTACAAGAAACCAATATTCCTTTCTGGCCGCGTTATAGCAATTTGGAAAATTAAGTTGTAGAGGTACCTTGAGAGGATTGAGGCAGTTGACAGGTCATAGATAGTCACCCGCAATGGATAGTAATCATAATTTGCATCTTGGCTAGTCTCCGAAGGATGGGCCTGCCACTTGCGGTGTATTGCTGGGCTTCCCACTTGCATCCTGCTCGGGTCAGTGTGACGGGCTTGCCCGCTGAGCATGGTACCCAGGCAAATCTGCAAATCTACAAAATCTTAAACCAGACATTCTACACTCGGTGATTTAAAGTTTGTCAATGCTGGACGCGCCTTCATTATAAAAGAGGGGAAAAGAAAAGCCACCTTATTCCCAGTTGAAATCGAGCTATAATACTGTCTTAGCTGTTGTGCTAGAGGTGGCTAATGAGTGCGTCATGAATGAGTTGGATCAAATTTATTCATTTAACTCACATTGACTTATATTTTCTATATAATTTAGATGACTCATGCCTAATTGAGATTAATCCAAACCAATCCACTTAACTCTCTCTTCTTTTTTTAAAAAAAAAACTTATGCCATACTTACTAGTTAAGTAATGCAACATAATACATCAATATGTCGTTTAAAAAAAAAATAAAGAATTTCGACACATTGGAATACATTATATATTAAATGTATATTTCTATATAAAAAATAAATTATCATTTTTATGATTATTACAATCAAATTAATTTGATTCATATTTACAAATAAATAAATAATGAAAAAAGCTTATAATAAATTTACACTAAATATATATTAATTCATCATTTCTTAATATCATTTATTGTTTCAATTTGATAAATTTAATTCCATTTCAATAATCAACAACTTGGAAGAAAAAAACAAATAACTCACATTTTGGACTCACATGTCAAACGTGTCGGAAGAGGAGGAAAAAAATCTAGGGTCAAGTTGTGTATTACGGGAAGAGAGAAGAGAGGATTAAGTTTTTATTGTTATCCTATTTATTATTATTATTATTATTATTATTATTATTATTATTATTATTATTATTATTTAATCTTTTCATGTTTTGACCCCTCAAATTTTTAAAAATGACCTCTCGTGTTGGAATCACATAACGGAAATTCGCATGTTAGAATTCTGACTCAAGTGTTGAAGCGTGTTGGAAAACTTGATCAGGTGTTAGATTTTTTGATATGTAATATTCGAAAGTATCGGAGAGTGTTGAACATGTGTCGGAGGACATGTATTGAAGTGTCCACACAACACGAAGACTCTTAGCGAGTGGTGGTGCTTCATAGCTTACTAGAGCAACCATATCTCACTAAACCCTAGTTCCAATCTCTCCTCCTTACTTCAGCCTCTCTCACCTGACGACAAAGCCCGTGGTCTCTGTAGTGCTTGACGTCCTTTCTAAATCTAAAAATAGATAAGTATACTAGCAGTGTCAAAACTTGTATATGGCGTTCACTTTGGTGTCAAAACTTTATTTTGGATCACTTAAGTGCCAAAACTTTTGAAAAATGATCATTTCAGTGTCAACGCCGATTTGATTGGCCGAAAATTCAACGTGACACTTTTTTTTATTAATTTTTTAAGCTGATGTGACTCGCCGGAGAGTAGAGTCAGCATTTAAACAACAAAACGACACCGTTTGGTGTCTTTCTCCCAATTCAAAATCCTAAATTCCCAAATTAAGAGAGAGAGAGAGCATTGCATGGGCTTCCCGTCGTCTTCTTCCCCAAAAAACAACACTAGCACCAGCCAACAATGACACCAGTAGTGCACAGCACTAGCACAATTGTCTAACATTATTAACAAGTCCATGTTCTTGTCCTCCTTCTCCTCTCCTCCTCCTTCTCCTTCCCCCTTTAGAAGGACTCACTTCAGCCGCCCCCGAGTAGAGCCCAATCCGCCATCTCCATCCGCGCCCTCCTTGTTTCCATCGCCCTTCTCGTCTTCGCTCTTTCCACCTTCAACCCCCCTTCTTTCTCCTCCTCCTCCGCCCTCGTCTCCTATTCTTCCTGTTGCTTCTTGCCCGAGCAACAACCTCAGCCTCTCCTCGCTCGCTTAGTCGAGCAACTACGACAAAAGGCCAAGCAACGGTGGTGAGCAACTACGATGGAGGCCGAGCAATGATGTCCAAGCAACAGTGGCCAAGTGAGCTAGGTCGGCGTTGGGCGAGGATCGGACAAAAAACCCTAATTTCATCTAAAAAAAAAAAAATCTCCAATGAGTTGTGGTGTCGTTTTTGTGAGGCCATCTACTTAGGACGGCAAAACGACGTCGATTTTTTAAAGAGGATCGAAAACGACGCCGTTTAAAAGCCATGTTATTTTTTTTTATTAAATATAAAAGCTACGTAATCATTTTGGCCGGAATCTTTCGCCAATGGCACCAAAGTGATATTTTTCCTCCGATTTGGCATTTAAGTGATCCAAAATAAAGTTTTGGCACCAAAGTGAGTGCCGTGCACAAGTTTTGACACTGATAGTATATTTATCCCATTCTACTGCGATGCTGCCAAACCCCTCCCCCTCCCCATCCCCCTCTCCCTTTGCGTCGCCATCTTCCTCGGTGCAGTCCTCCCTCTCTACATCTTTGAGTTCCGTTACTGAATGATGCTGCTCATGCTCCTCCATACCAACCTCCCCTCTGGCGTCATGTACGCCAACTGTACCTCTAGCACAGCATATTGGCTGCGTCGTGAGGTCGCCAAGCGTGAGTGCCTCGCCGCCAGTTCTTCCTCATCTGCAAGGGGCAGGAGTAGTTCCGAGTCACTTGCATCATCCGCACGAAGCTCTACCTGGTCTCACAAGTTGATTGGCTCGACGTCTAGCGATGGAAGTGATATTCTGGGGAGACTGACATCGACTAGCAAGGAGGAGAGAGTGAAAAGGGAATGAGAAATCAGCGAAGAGTGAGAGAGGAGTCGTCTGAGTTCTAATGGGTTCGAAATAGGTTCTAAACTGAACTACTAGATACATCTATTTTAGGCTTTAGATTTTAAATAAATTTGAGGTGATTTATACAAGACCCATTTCAAAAAAGTTAAAGTCATATATTGATTTAAGGCCCATTTTGAAAGGTCTATATTGCGCCTAATCCTAGTTGAAAGATCTCAAAATTAATTAATTATTTCGTACTCTCTTTCAAAGCCCCTTTCATCACAACGAGACCAAGAATGGGACAAGCACAGGGATGCGATTATTATAGACCACCTAACACAGAGACTCCCGTTGATAAATCCTCAAAGCTTTACCAAGCTCAAGCCTGGTTTTCACTACAAAAACAGACGCTCTCAAAAACATCCGCTGCAGGCAGTGTATGTTATTACGAATAAAGCAAGGTGAGATCTGCAGACGTGGTATATAGTGCCAATCCATGCAAAGCTTCAAAAGGGTTTTCGAAAAACTCTACCCTTCATCATCTGCGTTGTCCAATGACATCTGTCTATTCCAATTACCAATCCCTTTGTCCACATAGCATAAGCAGGCCTCACATCGTGCAATCTTTATTATCCGCAAAGCCCTAACTTTTCTAATCATCCATAGTAGAGTCTGAATGAAGATAAGAGACTTTGGTGCTTCGAGTGGAGCTGATAAATCCTAGGAAGAACTCACATGTTGATGGTGCCACCAATCATACCGAAAAGGTGCTTTACAGCCACTGCCTGGGGCAATAACGGTTTCGACGAAAGGTCTAAAGGATGCAACTAGTCTTTCCTTGTATATGTGCTAATCCGAGTAGGTTCAGCAGCCAAATCAGATGAGCTTCGTAGCGGATAGCAATCGAGGCTAATGCGAATTCCAGTCGGCTTGTGATGTAATGTGCCGGAGATCTATAAGGATACGAGCAATATCTCATAAATGCAATCATTGAAACTCCAAGCCTCCCTCTTCCAACTAATTTTATCCCTTGGGCATTATTAGCACTTCATTGAGCTATTCTTATGGAATATTGTCCAAAGAGTTATAAACCTATTATCTAGCAGCTAATGCAGTCTTAAACATTTCTAATGTGCCAATTTACTCATAAACCTATCGTAAGTTAGTTAATTTAATCATAAACTTTTCAAATATGTTAATGTAGTTTTAAATCTGTTGATGATTTGACAATTTAGTTATAAACATTTTAATTGTGAAAGTTATTCCTAAACTTTTGAACAATTTGCCAATTTAGTCATAAAACTTTTGACGATTTTCCAATATAGTTCTTCTAGCCAATTATCCAAATGGTATGCGGAAAAATTTCGAAATGCTTAGGATTAAATTGACACAATTAAAAGGTTTGAGACTAAATTAGCAAATCGTCAAAATGATTATGACTAAATTATTGCAATCAAAAGATTTAGAACTGAATTGGTCACAATACAATCGGTTTAGGACTTTAAGACAATTATCATGCTCTGCTTATGCGAGGCTGTAGATCAGGTAATGGAGTCTACTTGTGAAAGTTGATGTTTGGAAGTCCGACAAGATACTAGAGCAGTTATATGATAAACGAGTCATTTGCAATGTTTGCCTGAAAGCATTCTTGAAACTGAAGGCAACCCCGAGATACTTAACGGGAAGTTTTGCCGTTGCGATGAAACACATCGAAAGCACCCTCAATAGAAAAGCTCCCAAGATCATCTACAAAGTATAAAGGAGTCGTGGCGAAATACAACATGACAAGCGATTCTTGCGTTGACAGTAGCACCATCAAGCGATTCGGAAAAGGAGTTGCACGACCATAACAGAAGGAGGACAAATCAGTCTCCTTGTCTAGCACCTTCTCTTGCCAGTAAGCCTGACCATGGGCATGACACTATTGATTGTAACTCGTGATGGAACGTAGAAATTACTCCGGTGTGCTAGCAAGAACTTTTGCGATGCAACTTTCTAATGGCGCAAGACAATATCAGTCCGTACTCGATCATCTTGCATGCACTAACCAACCTCAAGGATTTGCCAAGAATCAAGAGTTTATGATGTCTATGCGGGAAGGCAAAGTGGCGATGGATAGAATGCGTATTTACTACCTTGTTCCAGCTAAAAACTGGATCAAAGTCTTCTCACACTTCAATACCCCACCCATTTCTCCAAAATGTCTCTCAAGACAAAAATTTTCACTGAAAGTCATTCTTCAGCTTTTAGTTAGAGGAGTCAAGTTTTGTGGTGACTCTGGTAACAAACATACAAGCGCAAATACAAACCGTACTGGAATTTAATTGACGACAGGGCTTGGAAAGTATAGCAATTACAAACAAACCAAACACAAACAAACTCTGTCAGAATTCAATCAACGACAAAGCCAAAAATCGCCAAAATAAACATACATGCTAGAATTTAAGTGACAACGCGAATCTACAAATTAAAAGTACAATATAGGAAAGTAAAAATAATTGGAGGATAGCAAATTTGTTTGATTTGTGCAGGCATTTTCAGTAGCCAATCAGTAGTAATATTTATAGTGATTGTGCCATAACTGCCTCTGAGTAGTTTTCAGTGGTTATATCCATATTCCTCCATCTTCGAAAGCCTTGTGCCCACACCTTCTCATGATGCCACGACCTTATCCTCAAACAGTTATTCCATTGCAAACATGTGCTTGTTATTCCACATTCCTTCATTTCGCTTTTCGGTAATTTCAAACTTGTAACTGCAACTTGACAATCTTCATGAACTCAACTTCCTCTTGGTACCCTGACAGTTTGCCAAGCCCATGAATCGATAAATTTGTCGAACATTGTTAGCCATGTGTTATCATATATTGATAACTGATCAACAATGATTATTGATATATGCCAATATCGATGTTGATTTTTTGGATCGTCAATAATGGGTCACATGCTCGACAATATCTTATGCTTTAATCTCGTGTCCACTCATATCGATGACTTGGTCACTGTTTGGTGAAAACACTACCGTGTCTTCTTGCTCCAGGCTATGACTGTTTGTTTACTTGCCATGAAAAGTCCAATTTCTGCTCCTAGGGGCCTTTTCGTTTTCTAAGTCAAAGCAGAAAAAAAGAAAAACAAAGAAAAGGATGTTCCAAACATCGTAATTGCTACTTGCAAGCAGAAGCAAGACGCATTCAGCTGAAAAACCTGATATGGAGCAAGGCGTGGTTCAAAAGATGTTAAAATAAATAGTTTAAGTTGACTAAATTGAACATGCAGCGGGGATAGCTCAGTTGGGAGAGCGTCAGACTGAAGATCTGAAGGGCGCGTGTTCGATCCACGCTCACCGCAATTTTAATTAAAAAATAAATCAGTATTTTTGTCCTTTCTTTTTTCATGTCTTTTTTGTATATTAATTTGGTCACAACTTTTCTATTAATCCTATGAATCTCACTTTTATACCTCTGAGATAGTTTGGTTCTCCCTTTTGGTGGAAGCGAATGATTCCATCATGGTGGGAATCACCCACTACGGTTCCATAAAATGGGATCCAAAAACCGCCCATTGGTCTGTGGACTCACCTAGGAGTTAGACCGAAATGTGGAACTTCTTCTCATGTACCGCTTTACCGGCTCCTAATTTTTGAGTGGGTCCATAAAACCGGTTTACTTGGAATTGTCTCATGTATAGCTCTACAATCACTTGCATAGACAATAGCCATAGTTCAAAAGAGTACTCAGGCCATCTATTTTCTCGACTCTCCAAACAAATTTCAAAAAACCTTAGGAGAAATGAGAACTTTGCCTACTTGTTTTTTGGCAAAACAATCAAAATTGACTTCGAAACTAGAAAATCAGCAGATGACAAGAACACACAGTGTGTCGAACTTTCGTACTAATCCTATGAATCTCACTTATCCTTTTCTTTTTCATGTTTTGGTTTTGTATATTAATTTCGTCAAGACTTTTCTATTAATCCTATGAATCTCACTTTTATACCTCCAAGATAGTTTGGCTCTCACTCTTGGTAGAAGCGATTGGTTCTACTAGGGTCAAGATCGACTGCTACGATTCTATAAAATGGGAGTCAAAAACTGCCCACTAATTTGTGGACCCACTTAATGATCAGACTGGAATGCAAAACTTCCTCTCATGTACAACTTGCTCCTAATTTCCGAGTGGGTCCATAGAACAGGTTTACTTGAAATTGTGGAACTTCCTCTCATGTATAGCTATACAGTCATCTATTTTCTCGACTCTCCAAACAAATTTCAAAACCCTAGGAGAAAAGAGAATGTTGTCTACTTGCTATTTGACAAAACAAGAAAATCATAACTGGCTTCAAAACTAGCAAATCAACATATAACAAAAACACATACAGCAAGAGAGGGCCAGAGGTGAGGCCACGATTTTGATGCCATGAATAGTGGCCGGAGATGAGAGCTCAACTGAAAGGCAACTAAGAGCAGGGTGAGGCAAGAGAGTTGAGACCAAGAGCTCAGCTTAGGGTTTTGATTATGAAAACATAAAAATTAATATGTGTGAGAGTGTGTGTACTAGTCCTAAATGGTCTAGATGGATGGTTCTTCTTGGAAATATGCTTTGATATCATAAGAGATATCGATTCTAATTACAAGTTAATTGATTCAGTTAATCGATAATTAATTCTATTAACCCATGATTGGCTTGGTAAAATGGGCAAATGTAATCATGTATATTTTTTCCTATCTTACACTTTTCTTTCTAGCATTATAAATAGAGCAGTTTACATGTACAAAAATACATAGCAATATAGAATACAAGTTAATGCACATATACAATAATACATAGTAATATATTATACAATTCCTCCCAAATGCTCTTCATTTTCTGTCATAGTATCAAAACCTTCCATCTTGGCCTAGCTTCCGCAATCTTTGGATTGCCTCAAATTATTTTCTAACTAGTTGTTGCAATCCCAATCCTAGAATACAAGCCAGCCACTAAGTAGGAATTCAAAACCTTTTTCCGATATCATGGCAAAAAACACCAATGACACCAAGCCTTCAATGGAGGAAACTCCCAACTCCCCTCAACCAGTTAATGATCCCACTCATCACCAAGCTTCAAATGAAGTTGATCAAATTGAAGAACAATGTTCGTCAGCCCAGCAATTTGCACTTATTCTTGTTCAAGTCCCTAGCTCAATCCCATGGGCCCATGTCAATTAGTATCCATTTCAAGGCCAATGGGCCGTTAGGCCAAGTTACACATGGGCCTAGCATGGCCCATTTGGAGAGGAGAATGGTTTGGGCCTTGGAACTTGACTTGATGAAGGTAAGCCACATTCACTTCCATAGGAGACTGGTCCAAATGGTGGATCAAGTTGGACAAGACCAAGTCATAGACTTGGATCCATCTTGCTAGGTTAAGGGACGAATCCCATCCTAGTCATCCAACTCGAATACCTTCCTTGTGCATTTCCAATGAGCGATGGCCACCTTGAGCCCGAAGGTCGGCGACCCACTCCACAAGTTTCCAACCGATGGACCAAAGCTGCAAATTATCAACCCATAGCTCATCAAATCGGACAACTACAATGCTTGGGCTCGAGACTTCTAGTGAGCCCTTGTCACCAAAGACAAGGATGACTTCCTTAATGAAGCTATTCCTTACCCAATTGATGAGTGTCTCCAGTGGCATTGGTAGAATTGCAACCAATTGATTCACACTTGAATCAGAAGTTGCCTCTTTGGACGTTGCGGTCGGACTCCCATCGACCAAGGACTTGAAGACGATCTAGGATAATATCCACGAGATGTACATGCGGCTTGATTGCACTAAGCTATTCACATGCGGCTTGAAGCAAGGGAACTTCTTGGTTATCGCTTGCTTCAATTGACTCTCGGCTCTGTGAAACGTGCTCAAGGCAATCCAAGAATAGCTCGAGGGACTTGAGGCGACGCTTTGTCAGTACTGAGCAATGAAGGAAAGGGAGAAAGCAACTCAATTCTTATTGATACTTAATGAGACATACTCACCTTTTCGATCACAAATCTTGGTGACAGAGTCGATGCTAACACTCAGCTAGATCTTCCAACTAGCCATCCAAGAGGAAAGCCAACAACTAGCCACGATCAAACTCGCAAGGACAATTGAACGTGTTGCCCTCCTCATTGGGTTCTAGCCTAGCTGAGCTAATGCATGGCATCCATGGAGTGCTTAGAGGTCATGAGCTTCAGGAGTATCGGGTGAGCTACGACTGTGAAGAATGAAGGAGAAAAAAAAAACATAAAGAGCTTCAAAGGGACGGCCACAATCAAATGAGATCATCTAATGACCGTAATTCACCCATATATCCGCCCAAATCCAATGGTAGCTATCAAAGGAGATTGACAGCTATCATTCATCTTTTCACCTGCCCGAATCCAATGGCTATTATCAAGCTATGTTGGCACCAGCGTATAGGCCATCTAATAGCCCACGAGGTGCCACATCATCATATAAATCAAGTGGAAAAAATTCACAAAATCGGGTAAATATTGTGAATATTGCAAACATCCGCATCATATCATTGATTCATGTTGGAAACTACATGAAAAATCAGGTGATAAGGACAAAAAAGAAAAAAAAGAATTTTTTTCCTTATCAGATTTCAACATAGTGGATCGATTGGGCGCGCCAACCAATTACCCAAGATCAGTATTAGAATACCATGAAAGCTCTGGGTCAATTAACAACAAATGCTAAGATTGCAAGCTTTTCATGTAATTTTATTTGCAAGTCAAACTCAATATCAATTGATGCATAGATAATTGATTCGGGTAGTAGTAACCACATAATTGAACAGTTATTATCTAATATTAGAAGAATCCACACTTATACAAGATGTCTTCCAAATGGAAACGGCACTCATGTCACCAAAATTGGCACTGTCTATCTTAATTCTAATAATATCCTAAAAAATATCCTGTACATCCCTAATTTTGAGTTCAATCTCTTATTCGTCTCAGAAGCTTGCAAAAATAATTCTTGTTGTGCCATATTATGTTCCAACAATTGCTTGTTTAGGACTTTTTGACTGTCAGAGTAATGAGCTTGGGTAGTATTGCACAACGGCTATATTTTTGGACAAATTTCCCTTGATTTATTGGATAAAAATATTTCTTGTTATGTCATTATTAGTAATAAAAATCTATTTCTAATCAATATTTGGGTCATAGTGCATGTTTCCCTTATTCCAAATGTCCAATTTGCCCTTTAGCAAAACAATTTTGGACACACTTTCCAATTAGCACATCTCTAGCCACCAATGCCTTCTCCTTATTTCATATTGATATTTGGGGCCCTTATCGCACTCCAAATCATGACGACTCTTGCTTTTTCCTCACCATGATGATTATACTCACACCACTTGAGTTTTTCTTATACAATCCAAGGGCTAACCTTTTTTCCAATTTGTCAAAATTCCCCCCTATCATCAAAATCAATTCAACAGATTTATCTAAAAAAATTCGTACAAATAATGGATGCGAGTTTTTTTAGTGTGGAATGTGCCTCTTTCCTATCCTCTTAAGAAATACTCCATGAGAGTTCTTGCACTTACACTTCCCAACAAAATGGAGTTTTTTTTTTTTTTTTTTTTTTTTGGTAAGTAACAAAATGAGTTGTTGAATTGCAACATCAACATCTTTTAGAATTAGTCTGAGCTCTTAAATCTCAACCTTCGATTCTTGAAATTTTTTCGGGAGATTGTGTGGTGACTATAGCCTATTTGATTAATCACACACCGACTCGGATTCTCAACAAGTGAAGTGAATTCCTTTTGAGTTGCTTTATTAAAAGTATTCAAGGACTAATCATCTTAGAGTATTTGGCTATTTATGTTATGTAACAATTGTTGGCCCTCGGGATAAAATGGACCCCCATGCCATTCTGTGTGTTTTTGTGGTATACCATCCTCTACAAAAAGATTATAGAGTTATGAAGATTTCTACATGGCATTTCTTTGTGAGTAGAGACATTATCTTTCAGGAAGACACTTTTCCATTTTGAGAGACAAAATCTTCATCCTCTATCTCAGCATCTGATCATCATCATTTTTTGGTTAGAAGAGGACTTATCTATAGAACCTCAATATGTACTCATTACACCTAAGTAGCCTATACCAATCACAAGAGACTCATTACACCAGCTAGTTGAATCACTTGCTCTCTCACATGAGGAGGATCATACATTTAAATCTTTAGTGACTTCCTCACCACAAATTCATCATGATTCATCCCCTGCAGTCCCTGAAGAGACAAGAGTTGAGGAACCTCGATGTTCTGATTGTCATATCCAACCCCTCACATGGACAAAAGGACTACATATGCCCTACATAGGATTTTCCAGGTACACAATATCTTGTATCTTCATATGTTTTATTTAGTCGACTGTCACTAAAGCATGTGTTGTATTAGTTGAATTTTCGAATAATAGGGACCCTAGATGGCAACATACTATGGAGGTTGAACTAAACACTCTCACTAAAAACCATACTTGAGATATTGTTCCACTACCCCTACATTGTAAGCCCATTGGCTATAAATGGGTTTACAAGATTACATTCAAGATAAATGGTTCCATTGAAAGATACAAGGCTCGCTTAGTTGCAAAGGGATTCACACAATGGGAAGGTTTTGATTATCATGAGACCATTTCTCTCGTGGCTAAGGAAATTATTGTTCGCTTTTCTTTGTCTATTTCTACCATTTGCAATTGACCATTACATCAAATGGATGCCCACAATGCCTTCCAACATGGGGACCTGGATGAAGAAATCTATATGGAACTTTCATAGGGTTTACAAAAACATGAGGAGTCTTGTGTATTTCGTTTCCATAAATCCCTCTATGGGCTTAAATAGGCTTCTAGATAATGGTATGCCAAGTTCACTACTACATGAACCAATGTAGGATTCTAGCATTCTAAGCATGATCACGCATTGTTCACATGGATTGAAGGTACTTCATCAATTTATTTATTAATACATGTTGATGATATTCTTGTCATGGGTAATAATGACTCTGTTAGTACAAAATTCAAGAAATATCTGCATTTTGCTTTTCACATCAAGGACTTGGGGCATCCTAAATATTTTTCTTGGCATTGAAATAGCTTGATTAGATAAGGGGATTTGCCTCAACCAATGAAAAATCACTTTGGAGATAGTTTTAGAAGCAGGATTGTCAAGTTGTAAATCGGCCGTTATACTAGTAGAATAGAATGTGAAGCTGACAAAACACAAATATGATGTGAGCTCATCTTCATCTACCATAGATCCATTGCTTAAAGACCTATCGGGATATCAACGACTTGTTGAGAAATTAATTTATCTCACCATGACAAAACATGATATATGTTATGTAGTACTGATACTCGGTCAATTCATGCACAACCCAAAGTAATCTCATATGAATGTAGCATTGAAGGTTGTAAAGTACTTGAAGGATGCCCAAGACTTGGTATTTTTCTATCTCATGATTGCAACATGAAAATGATAGCCTACTATGATATTAATTATGCTATTTGTCCAATGACAAGAAGGTCCACTACTAGTTTTTGTATGAAGTTGAGAAATTCACTTGTTTCGTGGAAAATAAAGAAGTAGTCAATCGTATAACTATCGTCAATAGAATCGTAATATTGAGCCACGGCAAAGACTATTTATGAAATAGTTTAGATATGGGGACTATTCTTAGACCTTAGAGTACAAATCAATGGACCTAGTGAATTATTTTGTGACAATAACACATCACTCAAATTAGTGGCAAACCTAGTCTTTCTTGAAAGGATCAAGCATATAGAGATTGGTTGTCATTTCATTCAAGACAAGATTCGAGAACGGATCATCATAGCAAGGGGAATTGGAACTATAGAGCAAGCTATGGACATCTTTATCAAGCCATTATGCAAAAGATAACATATATACCTACTAAGCAAGCTAGGTGTCCTTGACATATACAGGCCACAAACTTGAGAGGGAATGTTGGAAATATGCTTTAATATCATAGGAGATACTGAATCTGATTGTGAGTTAATTGATTCAGTTAACTTGTGATTGGCTTGGTAAAATGGGCAAATGTAATGGTGTATATTTTTTCCTATCATACACTTTTCTTTCTAACATTATAAATAGAGAATGTACATGTACAATTAATACACAGCAATACAAAATATAATTCCCCCCAAATACTCTTCATTTTCTATAACCACACGTAGATCTGGGAATCAAACTCATTCCCATTGGAATTGCCTAAGAATGACCAGTTTGGCCTAGTTCGTCTTAATTCTTTTGCGCATCCCTAACTCTTTGCACATTTGATGCTACAAAGAAAGCATAGTTATAAGTGAGAGCAATGTGCAATTGAAATCTCTAATTCAAGATGCCCATTTAGTTTTGCAATCAACATTTGGTTTCATGGTCAAGAGGAGGACCTTTGTCTTCGCAAAAAAGGAAACGGAACCTATAGAACTAGAAATTTTGATGGTCATATTATTCAAATTTGAATAAACCGCTTTCAAATTATTATGATGGGATTGCTTTTGCATAGAATTAAAAGCATAGGTTCAATTAGTGTGTATGCTACTTTGGGCATAAGGACACTAGAAGTGTCAAAAGTTTTATGCAACACTCAAATGTCAAAAGTCTTTTGTTGGCTCATTTAGGCCCTGCATGGTAACACTTCTGAAAAGTGTTTATGAACACTTTTTCTGTTTTTTTGTTCCAGGGAACAAAAAAAGAACAAACGCGTTTGTTTGCGTTTGTTCTTTTTGTTTTTTCGTTTCGGAACAAAATTGAAACAGAAATCATAAACAACTTTTTGTTGTTTCTCTACTCGAAACACTTCTGGGAAATCAAAAAAGAACATAAATAAAAAAACACAATTGGAACAAAACGGGAACAAAGCGAAGCTCGTGCGAAGCCCTTCTCCTTCGTGCCCGTGCGAAGCTCGTTCTCTCCCCCGACGCCTCCCCTCTCCGGCGCCTCCCACTCGGGCGGACTCTCCGGCGACTCCCCCCTCCGGCGACTCTCCGGCGCCTCCCCACTCCGCTCACTCTCCGGCGCCGACAGGTGGTGCTCCGTCAACCAGCTGAAGCTTCCGAGTCCAGGTAATTGCTGCTGCTCCTCCATCTCTGTTCGAAGAGGGCTTCGGCGACAGCAACCTTGGCCGACCACCGCCGGACACTCGCTCGAGCCTCAAGCGAGCGTCGCTCGCCCAGATCTGCGGCAGATCTGGGCGAGCAACGCTCGCTGCAGCTGCTCTGCTGAGCTCGAGCTGCTGTGGTCGCTCAGCAGAGCAGCTCGAGCGAGCGACGCCGACCCCCAAGGGAGCCGTCGCCCTTGGGGGTCGGCGTTGACGAGCCCCGTAAAAGGTTCCCCTTCTCCTTCGGGTCGAGGCCAAGCTTGTCCTTCGCATCTGTGGGCCCCCGCCGCCATTATTTGGGCCCTCTATTTCCCTAACCTCGTGCTTCCCCGTCGCCGGCGAGGGACGCCCTTCTGGGAGATGGGTTCGCTTCCGCGGCTGAAGAGGAGGGCGATTTGACGATTCCCGAGGAGAGGCCGGTCAAGTTCATGCTCTGGGTCGTGTTCTAGGCTTCCCTGTCTGCCTTGGTTCGCGGCTTCCAAGGACGTGAATGCCACCGTTGATTCCATCAAAGCCTCGGGCTTTGGCGTGAAGGTCACCAGCAAACTGCGGAGCTCGGGATGGCCGGACGAAGCCGTGGTCTTCGCGCTTGCGACGCTTCCGGTGATTGAGCTCCGAGGGGCTATTCCTGTCGGTTACTGGATGCAACTCAAGCCTTCGCTGCTCCTTTGTCTTATCGTTATCGGGTCGAGTCTAATTTCATCCATTTTACTTGGTGTACATTACCTCATTCACATGAATGGAATGTCTGATCTTGTTATTGGTGTTTGCACTGGGCGCCGTATTGAATTCCAAATGCAGCCCCTCTCACTTCATGTAGTCTCGCGCCAACTGCTCGATGAAATGCTGTGGTTAAGATGGATTTTTAAGTAATGAGAATATTTTTTTGATAAATGGGGCTACTTTAATCATTGGTATGTCAAGTTCCTTTATGTTTGTTCTGGATGATATTTGCGCCTCATTGTTGGCTGCTGATGCTGATTATTTTTGCCTTCCAATCAGTTTGTAACATTTTGTAGGAGAGAGATGCATTTCAGCTTTGGAAATGAAACACCAGCTACAATCTGACATTTTTTTTTCTCTTTGGTCTTACTTATTGTAGGAATATGTTGCTCGTACCATTCATCATACTCTACTTGAAGAAGTTAGCTACTTTTCTTGCTAGGAGGAGCCGATCGGCATCCGGTTACTTGAGATGCTATTTGAGAGGGCGAAAGAGAAGGCTGGCCCTGTGGAAGAGTTTCGGTGGCTTGGCCTCATGTTGTTTGTGGCTGTGCCTTTTTCTGGAACGGGGGCTTGGACCGGAGCTATCATAGCTTCAGTTCGGATATGCCCTTTTGGTCTGCGGTATTTGCCAATTTTTGCGGTGTTGTCCTCGCGGGGCTTCGGTGAATTTGCTTGTGAACCTTGGACTCAAATATGCCATCATGACTGGTATAATCCTCTTTTTTATTTCCACATTCATGTGGAGCATCCTTCGAAGTCTTAGGAAATCTTTGAGCTCAACAAACTGATGAACACAAACTACTCATTTGATGTTAACGGCATTGAATTCGTATTCAGTTTTTGAAGTGGTTTTTTGACTTGGTTTTGGTGCTGTCACTTTCCTTTAAAATGCTCATCGGGAATGATTAGATTTTGGTGCGGAGTAAATGAATGTTCTCTCTTTTGGTTTAAAATGGAGATGTATTTCAGTAAATGCCATTTGATTAAACTCGAGCAGCAACCCCCAGTTTTGTTGACCTTAGCTAATGTAACTATATTT
Organism: Eucalyptus victrix; assembly: GCA_016097545.1. Lineage (NCBI taxonomy): Eukaryota > Viridiplantae > Streptophyta > Magnoliopsida > Myrtales > Myrtaceae > Eucalyptus > Eucalyptus victrix. The sequence goes on along the minus strand of CM027840.1, from coordinate 25,344,650 downwards.
ATTCATCAGTGTCCTTTCTGTTGGATTATATTTAAAAGCGATTTTGCATATGCCCTAGCATCAGTGCCCAAGCCAGCACACTTGTTTTCCATGTCTAGGGTGCAAGCGAAGCAAACCTCAGTGTCGTAATGGGAATTCGTTCTATATTGGAAAAATTGCACCAGAAGTCCTAAGTTCTTATCATAGGACGCAGTTATATCTAAATGTTTAAATGGGTGCAATTAACTGTGAACTTTTGAAAATTGTAATCATGTCCTGCTACGCCTGTTAGTTGATGTAGTCAATTCCTAAATTTTTATTGAAAAGTGTAGTCAAATCCTAAAATTATTTCAAGAAAACCAATTCGGGGTTGCCACATCAGTAATTTTTGAATAGCACGTTGACCCTTCCTTTTATCCTTATTTAGAGGACTTAAATTGCACCAATCAATAGTTCTGGAACTCGATCGGATTCCTAAAATTGTATTCCTCATTTTACATTATTCCACTTCTCATGAGACAAGCGGTACTCCTCTAGTTTACTTTTGGATTGGCGGAATTAGGTTCATACCCTCAAGTTGCTTCTACTTTCTTGTAATAAAAATATAGGCCAGAAGTTTGTTGTGACGAGACGACCAATGAGCAATAATTGCGCAGTCTATGCAGAAAAAATTTGGCAAGGGATCACAATATGCAGGAGATTTGTTGACTTTTGTAATATTGTTTTTAAGTATTTACTGTGATGAAGTTGAACAATGAACTATAACGCTTCATTATTGTGATGTCATGTATGGAAGGATTCATGTTGAGATGTACTCTTTTTCTTTTTTTTATATTTCTTATTGTACGAACTTTACTTATATTTCATGAGAATGAGAATTCAATCAAGTTTAAATGTTATAAAAATCAAAAATAAAAAAAGCATTTGAAAAAAAATTTGATTCTAACTTTACATTTTAAATTTTCTACCAAGTATGAAAAAATTTGCCTTCACTCACCATGAACAAAATAAAATTAATGAGCATTTCATGAGAATGATAATTCTCATCTCGTTTAAACTTTATTTAGAAAAAAGCATTTTTTAAAAAAAAAATTAAAAACAGAAATTTTGTATAGTTTACCAAACGTGTTTCTGTTCTTTTTCTATTCTAGGAACAAAAATTAACTGCGAGTTACCAAACGTGTTTCTGTTCTTTTTTATTCCAAGAACAGTTTTTTTTACACTTACCAAGCGCGTTCTTTTGTTCAAAAACTGTTTCGAACAGAAACACTTTTTTTGTTTGTTCCCTGGAACAAAAAAAAAACAGAAACGTTACCAAACGCAGCCTTAAGTACCAAATTGGAAAAAAATAAATGATAATTTGGTGCCTTTGGCGAGAAGTTCTGGGCTTTTCAATTAAAATTTAATATAAGTTGGTATTTCTTTTAAAAAAACCGATCCAAAACGACGTTGCACTACGCCCAAGCAGAAAAAATGCCATCGTTGGACGCTCACTGTTACCATCACTCGCTCGCCACTGAAGGACACCACTACCCGCCATCCATCACCGCCCCATAGAGAAAAAAACTCGCAACCACTGCCAAACCACACACAGCCATCATCGTCCCATGCACGGCCACCATCAATCACCATGTCACATTGGCCATTTCCTCGAAGGCATCATCCAACCGAGCATGAGCAGAGACATAGGCGGCCACTATTAACCAATCGCCAATATCTCAAGTCGGCCATAGATCGAAGCCGCTTGTTGTTCACCAACCTTGCTGGTCACTGGCAAAGCCGTGGTTAGTTCGTCCTGATTCTGCTTTGTTTTCCAACAAAGAAGGCTTGAAGAGTTTGGAGTTCACTCGAAGCTCGTTCATTGGCATCATCCACCAATGACAACTTTCCTCACTGCTTTCAAGCCACCAAAGCCACTACCAACTGTTGCTATTCGTCATCTTAGAGCAACAGAGGAGCAGCTATGTTTTTTGTTGTCTCTTGCCCGAGAAGCTTGAAGTACTTCAACTTGTTCGATACTCCTTCATTGGCTTCGAATCGTCAGTGATGATGCCACGAGGACCCGTTGACCGATTGAATAATTGACGGTCACAAAACATCGCCCGTCTTCATCGATTCTCATTACAGTTGCCATTGCTCCATTTCGGTCTACTTCTCGGCTGGGAAAGCTCGAAGTGGCCCGCACTCGTTTAAGCAACTCATTCAATGTGTTTAGAGCCTCCCCAACATCCATTTGGGAGATTGAGCTGTTATTTCTAGGGCAAACCAATTAGGGTTTCGATTTTAGGTTGAATTAGTCGTTAGGGTTTCAAATTGGGGAATTTTTTTCAATTTGCAATTTAGGGTTGATATTTTAGGGCAAACAATGTAGACAACATCATTTAGGGGCATATGTTGACTAGGCATCCTAGTGAGCTATGTCAATCTGAGAAATTAATAAAATATGATCACGTCAAAATTTTCAACGATTGAAATCAGAGTTGGTAATTGAGTAATTATTATTTTTAAAAAATTAGCACTTAAGTAATCTAAAAAACATTGATATTAAAGTGAGCGCCGTATAGGATTTTTTTGGTATTTTTTAGTGCCATTTTGCCCGCTATTTTGAGTTGTAAATTAATTCTTTGGACTTTTTATCAATATGAGGTGATCGTAACACAGTATATAATACTCGTGATTCAGGCAATCCAATCTTCCGTGTGTAAGGCGGAAGCCCCAAAAAATGGTTTTCCAAAAATGGGTGATCAAAAGATCGAATCACTATGCGTATCTTGGTAGTCGTTACTTTTGGTGGTTTTGATTTTTGGCTCCTCTTCCTGTTCTATTGATCAGAAGCATCCAGCAGCGCCACGCCGGTTTCGAATTCGATTCGAAGTGAAAAAAAAACGGACCTTATCCCCCCTCCCTTTTCTTTCCCCCCATTTCTAGGGGCCTCGTCCTCACCCTATTCATATGCCAATAAAGGACTACACCTATAGTTGATCACGTCGATTCAATAGCTTCCAAAAAAAAGATTCGAATAGAAGGAAACACCAATATTGAAAAAACGAAAAAGGTTTTTTCTTGATTAAGATGGGAATCAGTCTTTTTCGCGACATCGCGTATAACGGGAATCGAACAAAATTCTTCCACTACCCTATTTCTATCGAGCTATAGTCCACTCGAAAAGGCGATCTTGTGCTATACTCCGGTGTCACTTTCCTACCGAGGCACGCAAACTCTCATCATGTCCCAGATCACATTCTGTTACTAAGCTAATCACAATTGGACATCATATTGAAAATTATTTTTCTTATTAAACTAATAACGTTTTGAAGACATGGATTTTTAACTCTGTGCGCACGAATGCACTGTTTCCTGCTCACGGTTTCATATGTTTGTTGGCTTTGAACGAGAAAAGACAAACATGAGACAGACAAGAACTGGCAAAGCCAACTAGATAACCCAACTTGTAGGGTTTGACTTTGACCAGACAGGCACCAAAGAAAGAGCCAAAATTTAAACGACTTCCTCCGGTCCCGACTCACGTCCATCGCTGATTCATCTGAATCCTAGATGAGATCCATATCACCTGACGGTGCGCCTAGTAATTTTTTTGGCTCTCGGGGCAAGGGAGATCGTACAGCACCACCAACCCAACCGGCCAATGGGTTGGAAGGAAACCGTGCTAGTTGCTCTCTATTTCCGATTTATTCATTTATTTTCAGGAACCCTAATGTATTACGAAAAATAGTCTAAAAATACCAAGGAGGAGGAATTAGTATAAAACCATTAAATTGTTGGAACACGGGGAAAACATGGACTCTCTATCCTCACATGCTCAATTTGAAAAATGTCCAAGATTCAAAATTATAAGACTTAGTTAGAGATTGCAGTTAATGATGATTGAAAACTTGAGCTCCAAACATTGTTTATTTCGCCATGCCCCCTCCCCTTCACACGAAGCTTCACGTCAGTCAGTGTCCATCCGGCATCACGATCGAAATCCAAACCGACGGCCACGATGCAACGATGAGCTGGCATCCGCCGTTGACTATTGGGCTTGGGCAACAAATGAAGACTTTCGTGCACTGCGGTCTGACCAGCTGTGGTGGCACTCGATGTCCGTATCTATGGCCGATCTTCTTCCCTAAATTAAACAAACAATTTCAAAGATCCAAGACCCAAAAGCAAAAGAGAAGAAAAATATTTGGAAATGAAAGATTAGGGTTTGCAAGAATACTAAGTACGACAAAGATAAGTATAATAGTGTAAGGAGGAGTTGCCTTAGCTGGCATTAGCAGTGCCTGGTCACTTCAAGGATAGTATGCCAAGATGATGATAAGGTCGTCTGCTAGCAAGTTGCTCATAGCCATATGCCTCTCATTTCCTTAGATTCCTACTCTAGCCCCACTCTGAAGAAAAGTCAAGGTATCTAATCTCGTCTCGACTACCATCAAATCATAAATGAACTTGATGTCGAGCTTGCTAGCTTAGACATTTATTTCCCGTGTTCTTATAAATGCAAGTTATATATGTAATCAAAGGATTTATATGTCAACTTTTATAACTATACGATGTTATTTGGAAAAACAATAATAGTAGAAACTTAAATAGGTTTGTGCAAGCTTTGAGTATTCGTGAGCTTGAACTATCAACATAACTTGAGAAGATATTGAAGCACTCTGCACTCTAAGTTCAACCTCAAATCAAGTGATTTGAGGTTGAGTAATTATGGATGAGCTCAAATAACTTAGACTGTGGTTTCAATGTAACCGATGTGACTAACTCTTGATAGGGTCGTCCGGCAAATGGAGGGAAGAAACTTGACATACCAATTGTATTTTGATGCAAATGAATTTGTAGGTAATGTGGACGTAACATGATGCTTCATTTTTTGTTTGGGACATGCTAGAGGAAGAATTTAGGAGTGCCACAAATTAAATACTTAGTTTGTTTCACAAGAGATAAGTAATTTGGAAAAAAAATTTTCTTAAAGATGATCACATATATCGCTTAAGATAGTAAGTTAATGAATAATATTTTTATTATGGGCAACAACTTATATTTAAATATTTTTGTAGACAATGAAATTATTTTTCATTTATTCATTTTTGTAAACAATACAAATGATTATTTTTAGAAAAATATTTTTCAAATTATTTATTTTTCGCAAAATGAAGCACTTTATGGGTGGTTTGTTTTATAAAAAAACTCAAGGTTCCAGAAAAATGATTTATTATATTGCTTAGAAAAAGTAGTTAATGAAAAATATTTTCATCATTGATAATAATAATTTATGCTTAATTATTTTTAGGAGTGATGAAAATATAGTTTCAATTTTTCAAGTTTTCTATTCTCGTCAAGAATTTCAAATTCTGTCCCTGTTTTGTCCATCCAAACTTTCATTCTCTCCGTTTTTCCCCTCCCAGACAAGTGCCGGTCGATGGGGAATTCGACTATAATTTAAGGCAAAAACCAAACCAAACCAAAACCAAAACCAAAACTCACGTTCACGAGGAGATTCTTCCAGGCTGGGAGTGGGGCCCATCCTACGTGGAATTGGGTTTGAAACGAGGACGTCCATGTCGAAGAAGTGGTAATAGACTTGGGGGTTACATTTAGGTGTTCTCGAAACATTGCATTCCATTTGTATATATTTATGTCAAATCATCGGGTTGTCAAATCTCAAATATTATTCGAAAAGAGATAATTAGTAAAGATATAGTGAAAGATGGCAAACAAAAAGATAAAAGATATAAAATATTTATGTGGTAGACATCGACAGTCGAATCATAATTTCTAACATAATCTTATTATAATTATTTCATCTTTCACCGATCACCGAAGTCAACAATGGATGGATGGATCCACTTGTGAAATTTTGTTGATTTTCCAAGACATTTATTTATCATATTTAATGAGAAAATGATTGAAATCCAAAATACAGCTTCCTTACAATATTTCCTTATTTGATTGCTTAACAAATGGGGGGTTCAATTTAGGATAGACCGGGACTAAAGTGTTGCCTAATCACACACATTATAAAAACAAAAATTTGGTGTATTAAATCGACAGGCTAAACTGTCATGAGATTAATTAGCTCGAGCCAGATTTATGATCTAAAAGCATCATCCAAGTTCATCCAAAAGAGACCCCGAGACCAATGTGACTCGAGCATGTTGGGCCGCCATCCTATGATCGGATCTATTTATAACATGCTGCTAAAAAAGAAAAAAAAAAAAAAACTTGGCCATGCCGGATGAAATCCCAAAAGAAAGAACCAAAGGAGGAGAAAAGCAAGAAGAGGAGGAGGTTTCTTTTCCGGTCGTTTTCGGGGACGGTTGGCCTGAGCCGTTTGATTGGGAACCAGGGCAGGGGACGGTCCGGATTTGGACCGCCTCCAGCTGTAAGACTGACTGCGGAAAGCGAGTCAAAAAGGAAGGGACGGGGGAGGCGGCGGGTCCCCACCCTCGCCGTTTGAATTCGTGTTTCGGGTTTTGTCGTTGTCCGAAGGTTGCGTGCAGTTGTGTGGCGTGGTGCAGGACAGCTTTTGCCCTGGTGCCTTCTTTGCCTTCTTGTTTCTTGCCAACATCTCTTATTTAATCCCCTTCCACATAAGCATGTGCCACACCTAGAATGATTACACACCACCCCTTTCCCCTTTTCTGTAAAAGAATGTCCTTTTTCCTTGAAATGCGTCCTAAAAATAATAATTTACATTGTTCAATAAATAAATAAATAAATAAATAAATAATTTAATCGTTCACCAAAATATTTGAATTAAAATTATTGTTGATAATAGAAAAAAATTTCATTAATAATTATTTCAAACTATATATGCATTTATTTTTAGAAAAAATGTTTTTTAAATTATTCCCTTCGCGAAATAAATTGAATCATTAACACAATTATAAGTAAATTACAAAATGATTTGGAAGCTAAAAAAGCCGGAAGATTAGGCATTTGACTCAAAAGGAACTGGACTTAATGTGATAATAAAAGTACTTGAGATAGACCCTTTTTTTCTTTCATTCATAAATTTTTGAATTCATGGATTATAAATTTGGACATTACATATGTATGAACTTGATTAATAATGTAAATGTGGGTAACCTACAAGTTTGCAATGGCAACAACAAAAAAAACTTAATTCGAGGTGATGGAGGAAATTTTAACCCTACATATTTGTTTGGTTTGTTTTCTTCAAAATTTAAACGTTAGTCGGAAAACTATCCCCATTGATTAGTTCAAACCATTTAATGAACGAAAAGATGGCTATGTATACACTTTTCAACTTGCTTTCTTCAAATGTAAACTTTTGGATTAAAAAAGAAATACTTACCTACCCGATTTCAAAGGTTAACTCCACTCATCAATTAACAACAATATTTCATGATCATACCACTTTGCCCTATTAACCGTCGTACACGCAATTATGGAACATCATACCCTTAAAACTCTTTTTTTTTTTTTTTTTTAGATTCATTTTATGTAGTGGATATTGTTAACAAGTACATCAAAGGCGGTTGATAATTAAATTTAGGTTCTATTTTTTTTTGAAAAATGAATGATTTAAAAAATATTTTTTAAAAATGAACACTTTTTTGTCACTTGAAATAATTAGTCAAGGAAAGAAATTTTCATTTTTGACAAAAATTTATGTTTATATATTTTCATAGAGGTTAAAAATTTTTCATTTATTATTTTTTTATAAGCGATACAAGTGATAATTTTTTAGGTATCTATTTTTTAAATAATTCATTTTTCACAAAATAAATAGAGACTTTAAGGAGACAATGCTCCGATATCGAATGCATTGATTACACATAATACGCGAAACACATTGCACTAAAAAAAATAACAAACTTTCTTTATCTGAATTTTTAACAAATACTTCTATTTTATTCATTTATTATAGGGAAAAAGTCATGAAAAAATTGTAAATTATACTCACTGAGACACATTTACCTTAAACCTTTTTTTCGTGGCACTAAAATCCTAAACTTTTACTTGAATGATACATTTATTCTCTATTAACATTATGTCAATAATCATTGTTAAAAATCTGTCCAGATTGACATCGTTAGGAGGAAATGGTGTTGAATGGTGTCCATATAATTTGAATGAAATAAAAATGACATTTTTGTTGAAAAATTATCTAATGAAATTTTAATGGAAAAATAAATGTGTCACATAGATATAAATAGTCATGTCACGATAAGTATAATTTAGAAGTTTCGATATCACAATAAAAAGTTAGAGTAAATATATCAAACAGTAAATATAATTTGAAATATACAAACCCTTATCTTAATTGATGATGGGAAACCCTAATTGGCCGTTCGCAAGCAGCATCGCATCGATAGCTGCGTTGTCAAGCTGTCTCCCAGAAAGTAAGTCACGATCCAAATAATTAATCTCAATTAAAATCCGTCTCGTTCTTAGCTGCCATCCCTCCCTCCACCCACTTTACACGACCCAGTTTCCTGGAAACAGCTCTCCCCCGCGGGCGCCGTTCGCTTTCCATTCCCCTTCTTTTCTCTTTCTCATTCTCTCTCTTTCGTGCATATATAAGCGCGAGCCTCACTTCAAGAACCACAGGAAGAAGTAGAAGAAGTAGTAGAAGAAGCTTTCTCCGACATGGATATGACGTATAGGAGGTCGTCTCCAACGTGTTCCTCCTCCTCCTCCGACTCGTCCTCCTCCGATTCGTCCACCCGCAGGAACCCGGCCTCCTCCGCCCGCAAAACGGACCGGGTCAAGGGCCCGTGGAGCGCCGAGGAGGACCGCGTCCTCACCGGGCTCGTGGAGCGGTACGGGCCCCGGAACTGGTCCCTCATCAGCCGCCACATCGAGGGCCGCTCCGGGAAGTCCTGCAGGCTCCGGTGGTGCAACCAGCTCAGCCCCGCCGTCAAGCACCGCCCCTTCTCCGCCGCCGAGGACGACGCCATCCTCGCCGCGCACGCCGTGTACGGCAACCGGTGGGCCACCATCGCCCGGCTGCTCCCCGGCCGGACCGACAACGCCGTCAAGAACCACTGGAACTCCACTCTCAAGAGAAGGGCCTCCGCCCAGCAGAAGGATGACGGGGCAAATCACGGGAACGATCATCGTAACGAGCATATGTCGATGAGCGGTTGTCGTGTGGACATCGAGGACGAGGACGGGCCATTCACTGCATTGACTCTTGCTCCGCCGGGGGCGGCGGCGGCGGAGGGGCGGCGGGAGGACAAAGGGTTGCCGGAGGAGGGGTTTTGGGAGGTGATGAGAGGGGTAATTGCGAGGGAGGTTAGAGATTATGTGAACTCCACGATGACGGCTGAGACGAGTTGGAGATGATGATGATGGGAGGAGATGATATTTGTAGGTGCTTTGTCTGGGCTTAAAAAAATTTTGGTTGATGTTAAATGTTAATAATGTTCAATGCAGTTATATATTGGCAAATGTTAAATTTCGGGATAAATTATGGATTCGGTCCTGAATGGATTTCAACCTTGAAATTTTTACATTGTTTTGATATAATTCTAAATTTTTGCGGGCAGTTTTAAGATAATCTTACTCATCAATTTTCAGTTGCAATCGCTGACATATTGGTTTAATTAACCGTCTGCCATCAAATTCGATCTCTACTCAATGCATATCACCCTTGGGGTGCTATGGCTGTTTTGGTTTCGACTTAGAATAAATGCTGTTCCGAAAAAAAGAAGCCGCCATTTCATGTAGTTTGAGGAAGACAGTGACATTAGGAAAGAGAAATGATATGAAATTTTCATTTACAGATTCGATACATTTTTGCAAACTCATCCCAGATCGTCGTTCATAAGAACTGAACTTCTACGCTGGGGAGCAATTTTAGACAAAATGACTTTGTTTTGTTTTATTTTTAAAAAATTCAGAAATTTTGTCTTTTTTTTGTCTTTCCATGTTATTTTTCATTTTCTTCCGGGTGGACTTCCAGCTTCTATAATTGTCTTGGGCATGTAAAATAGTTGTCTCAAATCGTGACAGTTGACGGGACAGATGATCGTCGTCCATATTAGTAAAGCTAAAACTCAAAAACACGCCAAACAATCAATTTCTCTAAAAATGGGGTTATATCATCTCCAACCTGAATTGAATGGGTTCGTCCCGTGGGAGGTGCTTCTGCTGCTGAGGTTGGAGGAGTGGGCCTGCAATTACATTTTGCATATGAGCTGAATGTGCTTGTGGTATAATATTTCCGCTTAGATGAACCGGATCCGGGCCGACCGAGTCGGCTTGCTCTCGCTCTTGACGGTCAAAAGCTCGATGGCCATGGAGGAGGAGTTGCCAAGCAAGCAGGCTGAGATCTGGAGGCTCAAGCTCGTCGAGATTTAGATGGTCACAAACTTGACGAGCATGGAAGACGAGTATTTAGCTCTTTGAGAGGCAGTCTAGCAGCAATGGCAACGGCGGCATGACTGCGTTTTGTGGTAGAGGTTGTGATCGAGAGTGGGCGAGTCATGCTCCACCTTCATTTCTGTAGAAAATTTGTGTTCCTATTTAGATGACAAAAAAAAAAAAATCAGAAATTAAGAAAAACGGTGCAATTTTGTCTAAAATTGTCCACGTCTTATCAATAGCCATGCAACGTTGAAAGGCCGATAATGACGGGATAGGCAACCTTAGCAACTTTCTTTATTAAGAGGATTACATTGAAATTCTTGTCAAATTTTTTTAATTACATTGAAATAATTAGAAAGTTTAGGATCAAATCGGAATTAATATAATAAATTTAGATCCAGATTGGTAAATTCTTCAAAGTTTGAGGTCCTCCCTGAATGCTGTGGAAGATGTTGAGCAGAAAATTCCGAGATGGTGAGTCTACTAGAGGTGGCAAATGGGCCGGGTAGATCCGGGGCACGACCCGTTTTCATCCAAATTCTCAAACTCGGTGTTTTAATTTACATGCTTCTTCATCCGCATATTAGGTCTGTTATTGCCATATCCGTGAAGAATAAAATTTTAAAAAAATTCAGCATTGCTGGAATTATTTTTCCTATTAGTTAAGATAATGCTACTACAAATAATGTTGCTATTGATCTCCGCAAGCACAAATGAATCCTACTCTGGAAGGTCAAATTTCCATGTTCTTCATGTGTCGTATGAGCTTACATGTGAAGGATGGATTGTCCAGGACCAGGACCCAAGAGAATCAGAATGTTTTTTTTTTTTTTTAAATTATAAAATCATTTGTTGAAATTTTTTATGACAACCATTTGCATAATCTCCAGCATTATCCACATTTCAATATCTTCTGTGAATTAGTAAATTGTTTAACGTATGTGCAGGTGATAAGGAATTTTCAAACCTATCGTGCATGCTATGAAGGAGAGTTTAGGAAATGTTTCGCAGAAATTCCGCCTTGGTACTTGTTGGCTGCTGTAATGGATCCTAGAACCCAATTAGACTTGGTAAATTTTGTGGTTGGAACATACTAGTATTCTTCTTTTTATATTATTACCTTGGGAATAGGTGTATGACCTGGCTACTCGGAGATTCGTAAAACATGCTCTAAGATCAATGAATCAATTAAGTTGAATCTTTCGATTGATGTAGGCGATTCTAATCGAGAGTAGTTTGCACAAAGTTGGTGGCATTCAATCGAATGACCTCTGGTTACTTAGCTGGAAAAAGCCCCAACGCTCTAATCAACCATTTCTAATATGGGGTTAAAGAGTATTCACTTTGAGAGATAGTTCTTTCAGAATAGTTATTGTAGCTCCACCAACATGGGAATGGATTTAAATCTGTTGTTCCTTATAAAGATTCAAAAGTCTAGATAACTTGCATTACCTCAAGCTCAATTATGGGCAAAAGAAATAGTTTATAGAGTCTGTTTCGTATTACTGCGCCTAAAATGTAGTTGCATAGCAACTTGACTCTTTCGACCAAAAAAAAGAAAAGAAAAGGAAAAAGCAATGTGACTCTGCTGTAAAGCGCCGAGACTTTTATGCCTAGTGAAATATGTTCTAAAACAGCAACATTTTAAAACTGGATGGATGGTATTTGAAATCTTTGGTAAGTATTGAGGTGCTACAACTGCAAGATGCTTGTCAAACGGCTTATAGAAACTATGGTACCCTTTCAATGCGTGTGCATGATGGGATTGCTTTTTGAATGATAATAGGATTTTCGATATATAATAATTGGTACCAAGGCATAAAGGACACGCCACAAGCCAAAGATAAAGAATGGGACAGATGAAATTCATCACCAAAGCTTAAAGGAATATCACCAATCAAGGATAAAGGATTTTGGATAGATGAAATTCACTACCAAGGCATAAAAGCAAGCCACTAGTCATGGATAAAAGACTTCAGAATAAAGAAGTTCATCACTAAGGCCTAAAGGGAACCCCCCCAGACAAGGATAAATCACTTCTTGATTCACCACCAAGAAACACGGATAGAAAATCTAAATATGGTCACTCACTTGAGGAAATCTCATGTATTCATTAAATTCAAGTCTTGTTTGTCACATAAATGAGATTAAGCCTCGATATATAAAGTAATTTTGCTAAACAAAAGAAAGTGATTCTTGGAATCCTAGATACCAAAATAATTCTTGGTGTTTTCCATAATTAAAACTCTTAAAACTAACATCATAATAAAGACTCATAAAACTAAGAATTAGGGTGCTCGGTAATTAAGACTAAATGCATTTAACTAAGATTAGATGCATTGTGGCTTGACTTGTCCAAATTCGTCCATGGCTCTGGGAAGTCAAATAGTCGTTTGGGAAGATTGACAAATAGCCATGGAAGTCGATGAAAACAACCTCTAAGAATTAGGTAGTCGAGTAGCAGCTTCAACGTCAATAATAAACTTGTAAGTTGATATTTTGATAATCGATCGATAACCATGAATTTGACAATTAGTCTTTCAAGTTGACAACTAGCACGCATAACTGACATCTTCAAACTTGAATTATCAAATCATATTGTGGCTGAAATTAGCCTTTACTTGCAGGAACAATGATTGAGTTGGATCAATCGACGAGAACCAAGTTGAGCTTGAATATTCATCGATAAAACTGGAGGCTCTCGCATCAACCTCCCTGGATTGATTGAGACTTGGCCTCATTTTCAAAATAAGAAGAAAAGTCTCCCCCATTGAAAGTTGCCGAGATGCCATATTCTCCTAGGAGATCAACCTCAAGTACTTTAAGTGGGCCATTATGCATTGTCGTTAAGATGGTCAATTATACACAAAATTACTTAGTTAAAACTAAGCCTTTCTCCTATGCTTTTTTGCTTTCTTTTTGTAGGACTCCTTTACTTTTTCAATCTTGGATTGAATCCGCTCATGAAGTGTCTTCATCACTTTAGCTTTCTCTTCAGCTTCATAGTTGACTTGTGAGTTGGATGGAATGAGAATCAAGTTGATAGGTGTGAGAGGGTTGGTTCATTATGCAATTTTAACAGGTGAATGACTAGTGATGAAACTTTGGCAATCAATTATAAGCAAATTCTGCATTGACAAGCTTTAAGTCCCAATCTTTCAAAGTTTTACTCAACAAAACTTGAAAGAGAGTAACGAGGGTGTGGTTTGTTACCTCAGTTTGACCATTTATATGTGGATGACAAGTTACATTGAATAGGAGTTTAGGGCCAAGCATTCTCTATAGAGTCTTCCAAAGGTAACTCAAGAATTTGGAATATTTATCCATCATAATGGTCTTAGGAATCCTATATAGATTAATATTCCCTTTGAAATATAGCTTAGGCATGTGAGAGGCATCATCCATCTTATGACACATAATGAAATATGCCATATTTGAAAATCTATCAACAACCACTAGAAGACACCTTTCTCCTTTGAGTTCTTTGAAGTGCTACAATAAAATTTATACACACATCTTCCTAGGATTGTGTTGAAACTCAAAGTGGAATATAAATCCCTCGATAGAAATGACTTTTTGCCTTTTGGCACGTTGAACATCCATAAATGATTGCATGTACATCTATACTCATGTTCAGCCAAAAAAATTGCGTTTGAAGGATTTCAAGAGTTTTTTAATTCCAAAGTGGCTTGCCAATCCTTCACCATGAGCTTTTTGAACTAAGAGCTCTCTAAAGGAACTCTTTGATGTACAAAGTTTGTTTCCTTTAAAGAGAAATTCTCCATTGAATAACCAACATGAACTCCATGTTTGCAGTTGTTGATGATGGGTGAGAATCTAAATCTTTAGCTATAATTTTTTTCATCATAAATCGATTTCGGAATAAGCTAATTCTTGATTGCTTCCACTTTAGACTAATAGACAGGGATCTCATCGTTGGAAACTACATAACCCAAGAATATCATGCTCGTTGAAAGGAACCAGCATTTCTCCAATTTTGCATTGAGTTTATGCTTTTTCAAGACTTCAAAGACCTATCTTAAATGAGATACCTGCTCCTCCTTGTTCTACTATAAATTAGAATGTTGTTGATATTAATAATAACAAATCAACCATTAAAGGAACGAAGGACCTCATTCATGAGTCTCATAAAGATGTTGAGAGCATTCAACAAACCAAATTAATTGACTAGCCATTTATAAACATTTAGTCTTGAAATCCATTTTCCATTCATCTCCTCTCCTATGGATCTAATGGTAACCACTCTTATTGATTTTGGAGAATACTATCGATTCATGCAACTCATCGAACATGTTGTCAAGTCTAAGTATAGGGTACCTATACTTTTTTTTTTTGGGTTGAAATGAGTTACCTGTACTTGATTGTGATTTTTTTAATGGCTTAGTTGTCAACACACATTTTGAAGGAACCATCTTTCTTCGGCATGAGTAGGGCTGGAGCCAAATAAGGACTCACGTTTTCCCATACATATCTTGTAGCAACTCGTCGTTGCACTACCTTAGTTTCCTTTGCATTGCATTAATAAGCACCTTTGTTGGGTAAAAAAGTAGTAGGAATCAAATCAATTCAATGCTTAATTCCTCTTATGGGAAGCAATCCAGGTGGCAAATCCATTGGGAAAGCATCTTCAAACTCATCCACTAGGGGTTGCAATTTTAGGTATAGGGAACTCTTTGTTTAACTTTCTTTTATTTCCACCATAAGCAAAGCAAAAACATTTTTCATTTGCAAATGACTCTCTCTCAACCCAAATTTCATTTAAGAACAAATTTTCCTTACCAGTGGATGATGTTGAGAAAAAAAAAAAAAAAGCGACCTTTATCAATCTTGGCACGGTTTATTTCCACGCGGCATGTTATGGGCAAATCCAACAAAGAACAGCCTAGATCATGCTGGGCCAATTGGACCCCGTTACCAAAATTTTGGCCCAAATTATAATACTAATAGGAATCGTGAAGACTATAAGAGAGATTATAAGCAATTTGTTTCTTCTTAATAACGTCCGGCATTCTCTACAAAGACAATTTGAACGATGTATTCTAGCGTGCACATGGATTGTCTAAGTATCACCTTCTCGACCCAACCCAAGAGGATCGGATGTTTTTATTGTTGTAAAATGATTTATTGAAACTCTATTTATGATGTAACAAGAGCATACTCTCCTCTATTATCCTTTGGAAAATCACAAAAAAAAGTCCTAAACTTATTGTACAAATGCTAACTTTGTCCTAAACATTTTAATTTGGCCAATTGAGTCTAAACCTTTTGACAATTTGCCAATATAGAGTTCTTTCGATCAAATTTTTCCAGCAAATGACTAATGTGAATGTCGGTCATTGGCACAACCACTATTGACGTGGACAATTTTTTGAAATTACTTTTGAATTTTTCTTGTCTCTTTTTTCTTCTTCTTCATGGCCATTGTCTGGCCACATGCGAGGGCTAATGAGGGTCGGCCTTCCCATCCTAGGGCTAGGCTTTACCAAGAACAAATTTTGCCAGCAAATGACTAATGTGGATGTCGGTCGTTGGCACAACCACTATTGACGTGGACGATTTTTTGAAATTACTTTTGAATTTTTCTTGTCTCTTTTTTCTTCTTCTTCATGGCCATTGTCTAGCCACATGCGAGGGCTAATGAGGGTCGGCCTTCCCATCCTAGGGCTAGGCTTTACCTCACGGACATCGTCAAGGCTTAGTGATTGGTGGAGGTAGAAGATAAAAAGAAAGTGAAGAATAAAATACAAAAAAATAAAATCAGAAAAATAAAAGTAAAAAAATTATCCACTTCAATGTCAACCGTACACGTAGGACAATTGATGTCCACATAAGTGATTGCCAGCAAAAATTGGGTAGAATGATTGTATTGGCAAATCACCAAAAGGTTTATAATTCAATTGACCAAATTAAATGGTTTAGAATTTTTGGATAATTATCCCTTTATCTATTGATGGTTGTGGCATTTCAGTACTTTCTTAAATTAGTAAAATTTTAAAAAATACGACAATGAGAAAATTTTCAAACCTACTATGCATATTATGAATGAAAGATTACGAAATATTTTTAGAAATTCCGCCTTTGTATTTGTTGCGTGTGATAATGGATCCTATAATCCAACCACATTTTATAACTTTTCTGTTTGAAGAATAATAGGAGAATTTAATATTTTTTATTTGTTATTCAAAAATTCAAGGGACAAGTGTTGAGACTTGACTACTTATAAATCCATGAAATTTCTTACAAATCGCATGAACTAGTTTAGTCAAGTCATTTGGTTTGTGCAAATGACTTTAATTCAGAATAGTTTGCACATAATTGGTAGTATTCAAACTAGTGACCTTCAGTTCCTTGGCTGAAAATCTCCAGATGCCTAACAAGCTGATCCAACCTTAAGGTTGGAGAGATAGTTCTTTAAGAATAGTCATTGTAACTCCACCAACACGCACTTGGATTTGAAATTTCATTAATTGATTAAGAACATCTCTTATTTGCCGATATTATCTTATCTATCTTTCAAAGTTAGAAAAAAGAAGGAATCGCTCAATTTTTATTTTCCTGAAGCCCCATAGGAAGATTTAAAAAGTCTAAATAACTTGCTTTACCTCAAGCTCAATGACCAGTAAAAGGAAAATCACTTAGAGTTGGTTTGGTGTAATTGCACCTTAATTGTGGTTCTATCGTGACGTGACTACACAAAGTGTCGAGACCTTTACATTTGTTGAACCACGCTCTAAAACTGCAGCACATGAAAAATGGTTAGGATGGTTTATTAAAATCTTATTAACTATTGAGGTGATAGAGCTGCAAGATACCTGCCAAACATCTTATAAAAATATGATACCCATTTTAACTTTTAGGGTTGATGTCATGAAAAACCCTAAACTAGCATATATATGACAAATTTATTCCGAATTAATTTTATGACTACAAAAAATCCCAAACTGATACATATGTAATAAATTTATCCTTTGTTGATTTTTGTTAAACTTACTGTCAAATTATTAAATTGAATTATACATGACAGTTAACAAGTATATTGGTTTAGAGCATTATCTTTTGTTTGTCATAGGTATACTAGTTTGTAATTTTTCTAATATTAATTTAATTTAACGAAAATTAACAAAAAGTAATTTTCACAAATGTACCAATTTGAGATTTTTAATAATAAAATATTAATTATTACTATTACAAAAAAAAACCATACCAAAAAATTTCCCACTACAAAACATAAATTCCAGATGGAGCAAGTCGTTTGTCTTCCGCAGTGTTCATCACTTTTTTTTTTTTTGGTCAAAAGGTAGAGTTTATTTATATGATAGGCGGAAAACCGCAAAGGCCCACTACCGGGGCATCAACACATAAAAGAGCCCAAAGGCCTGAGGGAGGGGAGGCCCGCCAATTTAGGGGAAGAGTCTTCATTCATTGGTGGCATGCGGCCCAGTCCGCCACTGAGTTGGCTAAGCGTGGATAATGGGCCAGGTCCACTCGCGGCATCTGCTGAAGTAGTAAGCGACACTCCTTCAACGCCCCACGTGCATTTGACTCAACTTGTTGTTCGTGCTTTAAGTTGTCGACCAATAGTTTAGTCGTCTCTACCACAGCTTCGTCAAGTGCTTTCTCCTTCAGAAATTTTAGGGCTTTGAGAACCCTTAGGGTTTCAACCTGTAAACTCGATTTCGCCCATACCGTCTTCGTAAATCCGTCTAAGAGAGTGCCGGAGGAGTCTCGGACGACACAAGCCACTGCTCCTCCGTCGATTCTTCCCCCAGCAACCCATCGATGTTTAGCTTGAGGCAGCCGGTCTTAGAGCTCGTTGGGTAGGTGGGTTCTTCGGTTCTTCAGTTTTTTCGGCTGGTTCTTCTCCACATCCCCACTTTTGGTAGCTATTTTGCTGAGATCTTGCTAGATCTATTACTTTGCAAACCTCTGGTTTTGTTCCTCAAAAAATAAAATTGTTGTGCTCCTTCCATACCTACCACAAGAGGTTGCCGATTGTTTCCAGAGAGGGGAGGTGCGGCTTCTTACTTGTAAATTTGACCAGCCAGTCATCTATTCGTCTAATTTCTTGTGCATCAATTTGCAAGTTAGTTTCCTGGCAATTCCATACTCCATCAACCCATGGACAGAGGAGGAGGGTGTGTTTGACCGTTTCCACCTTGGCTTTACAGAGATCACACAACGGATCATGTAAGATTTTTCTTTTCCATAGATTTTCCTTGGTTGGTAGAGCATTCTGACAAGCATGCCATACAAATAACTTCACTTTTGGGTTGGTTTTCATATGCCAAATTGCATTCCATAATGTTGCTGAAGTTTGGTATGAAGAGGAAGGGTGCTCATTTGCTATGTTTTCTGTGGTGGTGTCTCTTAGCAAGTTATAACCATTCTTGACTGTAAATGACCCATGTTTTGTGCCTGTCCATAATAATTCATCACTGAAAAAATGGCCATTTATTGGTATTGCAAGGATTTCCTATGTAGTTTGCTCATCAAAAAGATTTCTTTGCAGCGGTTCATTCCACCTGTGAGTCCCTGATAGGATTAGCTCCAAAACTTTTTGGGAATCATTTCTATTTGCCGGCCCTCCTATTAAGCCTCTTTTCAGCCATTTGTCTGTTCTGATATTAACAAATTCTCCATTTCCTATCGACCATCTGACTGAATCCGCAAGAGTTTCTCTTCCAATAAGCAAACTTTTCCATCCCCATGAAGGATTACAACTAGTATTAGCATGCTAGAGATCTGAACAATTGAAATACAGCCCTTTCAGTAGTTTACTCCATACGCATTTGGATTTTTAACCATACTCCAAGCTTGCTTCCCTAATAAGACTTTATGAATAGTGATCAAATCTTTGAAACCCATTCCTCCTCTATCTTTCCTCATCTTCAAGATTTCCCATCGTTTCCAATGCAAACCAACCTTTGAATCACTGTTTTTCCACCAGAAATTTGCTATTTTTTTTTTCTCTATAGCCTTACATATTGACACTGGGATTTCAAAAACGGACATGGCATATTGTGGTACCGCCTACACCACTGATTTCGGAAGAATTTCTTTACCAGCTTTTGATATGAGTTGCTCTTTACAGCTTTCTAATTTCATGTTGATTTGATTCAGAATCCACCCAAACACTTGCCTCTTTGATGCTAACCAATTAGATGGGAGCCCCAAGTACTTTCCTAATCATTCTAGCTCTAGTACCCTTAATTCTCTCTTCATATTGTCCTTTAATAAAGATGGACAGTCTTTACTAAAGAAGATCCCTGATTTGTTTAAGTTAATAGTTTGTCCTGAAGCATAACAATATTGGTTAATGATAGCTGCAATGTTTTGGCATTCCTAGAGAGAGCCAGTCTAAGAAAAAAACTGAGTCATCTATAAATAACAAATGAGTTAAAGTGGGGCAGAATCTATTTAGCTTGATTCCCTTGATGTTTCCTTCTTGTAGCGCATTTCCCATCAAAGTTGATAAACTGTTTGTTACCAAAATAAATAGATAGGGTGAGAGAGGATCTCCTTATTGAATGCCTCTGGTGGGAGCGAAAGCAGGAAGAGGTGCTCCATTAAGCTTAATATTAAATGTGACTATGATAACACACTGCATTATCCAATAAACCCATTGAGCATAGAAACCCATTTTCAATAAGCAACCTTCTAGATAATCCCATTCAATCCTATCATAAGTTTTCTTCATGTCAAGTTTTAGCACCGCTTGGAAGTGCTTCTTCCTTTTCCTCTTTCTCAATTGATGCAGCACCTCTTGTACAATGTAAATATTGTCTTAAATCTGTCTTCCACTAATGAAGGCGCTTTGCTCTTCTGAAATCAGCATAGGCAGCCATCTTTTCAGTCTGTTTGCCAAGATTTTTGCAATAATCTTATAGGCAAAATTGCATAAGATGATAGGGCAATATTGATCAAGTTTCTCCGGATGGGGAACCTTTGGGATTAAAGTAATATGCGTTCTGTTAAGGGCTGGATCCAAAACCCCGAATAGAAAAAAACCTCGAACTTCCTTTAAGATATCGGGGCTAATTATGTCCCGGTGATGTTGATAAAAAAGTCCGTTTAAACCATCTGGACTAGGGGCTTTCTAAGCTCCTAGTTGGAAAACAACAGCACGAATTTTTTCCATAGTTACTTCCGCCAATAAACAATCATTTATATCATTTCCAATTAATGTAGGATGTTGATCTAGGACAGGGATGTAGTTGCGAGGGCTTATTGAGGTGTATAACTCTTTGAAAAAAGACATGGTGAGGTGTTGAAGTTGTTGTTTACCTCTGACCCACTAATTTTCTGCATTTTTCAGCATATTAATTCTGTTTTTTTTTTTTTTTATCTCCATTGGATCATTGTTGTATGGAAATACTTTGTATTTTTGTCTCCCCAACGAAGCCAATTGATCTGTGATTTCAAACCCCAAAATATTTCCTTTTTGTGCCATAAATTTGCCAACTCTTCTTTTATACTCTTGATTTTGCTCGTGGCTTGATAACTCCGGTGGCTGTTTGTGATGTATTGGAGCACCTTCTTTAAGGCTGTAATGCGGGTATTATTATTGGGAAATTTCTTTTTGCTCCATGTTTTTAATGCTTGGCTGGTAGAAAGTAATTTGTCTCCCAAGCCTTCTTAGATGCAAGGTTGAGATTGCCATGCATGTTTGACTATCTCCTTACATTCGCCATCTTCAACTCAAAAGGCTTTGAAATTAAACTCTTTTTGTTTCTTGCAGATTCAGCATTACTTACCACAAGGAGTGGACTATGATCGGACCCCACAGCTGCTAGTAGGGCAAAAGTTTTCAGCCTTCGAGAACATAACCCGCCAATCCATCGAGCATAATACTCTATCCAATTTCTCCTGAACTAGATCAGCCCCTTCTTTGTTATTGGACCAAGTAAATGTACACCCATTTATAGTCAATTTCATTAACAAACAGTCATGGATGCAATTTTGAAACGCCTGCATTCTAGAACTTTCTGCCATCCTTCTTCCCATTTTCTCCCAATAATAAAGTATTTCATTGAAGTCTCCCATGCACACCCATGGGAGTGTATTATAAGATGCAATTTGTCTCAATTTCTCCCAGAGCTGTAGTCTCTCCCCATATATGTTTGGAGCATGTATACAACTTAGCCACATTTTTATGTTACTCTCATAATTAAAACATGTCAAATTTATCATTTCTTGAGAACTGAACTTCATTTCCACCTCCATTTCCTCATTCCATAACACCACCATCCCCCCCGCAATGCCTTGCGATTCCTCCACAAAACTATTTTGAAAATTTAGTTTTCTTTTAATACAAACTATTTTGTTTTTCGGTTCCATAAGCAAGATTAAATTAGGCCTTTCCTGAGCCACCATGGCTCTCAAATTTTGAACTATTAGTTCCAGCAAATCGCTCTCATTTGTGAATCGGTGGCTTATTTGGGCTAGCCACCAAAGCCCTTCCCATGGTTTCTTTTGAAAGACTGATAAGGAGTATCCTGCAGACTTGCTTCATCCAAACTGGCCAAATCAATAACTGAAGGGTGATAAGGAGTATATCTCTTTAACTTCTTTGTTGGTGAACTTTTCACAATCCTACTTTCCTTCTTTAAACTCGTTTTTTTTTTTTGTCCAAGAACAGGAGATTACAACTTATTAGACTTGCCATGCTGGTTCATCTGCATTCATGATGCCTTTTCCTTTCTCCTTTTGCTATTCCATTTGGATGCCAGGTAAGTTTACATCAATTTGTGTCCTGCTTAGAGATGGTGTTTGTTCCGAATTTTTGTCTTCAATTTGCTTTCCTATGAATATAACAATTTGAGTATCATGAGAGGATATAACGCTGTCCTCTTGTGGTTCCACCTCTTCTTTAACCACCTTTTCATCATAAAATAACTCCCAAAAAGGGCTATTTTCTTTCACCTCTGCTTTTAGCCAATTGCCAAACTTGTTGTTCTTTCTATCTTCAATTTTTGCCACATCATACGGAATTTCTTCACAATTGGTTGTAAAGTACCCAACCCTTCCACATGAATAGCAGAATCTAGGTAGCCTCTGGTACTTAAAGTCCAACCAAACCTTCTCCTCTCCTAGATTAAATAAGATACCTGGTTTTAAAGGTTTTTCCAGGTCCAATTCAACTCTAGCTCTCCCCACTTTCTGAAACGCCACACCTTTTTTCTCCACTTTTATTTCCTTTACCCCTCATAGTTGTTGGGCAACGAGAGACACAATCTCTTCACTACACCATTCGATTGGAAGACCGTGCACTTGAACCCAAAATTCACAGCTTGTAAACTTGTAACATTGCGTAGGTTTATTTGGCTCCCACGGTTTAAATATTAGTAAATTACTCGCAAAGGACCATGGGCTATTGACTAATATTCTGTTTTTGTCCCTTTCAAACTCAAAGGTAAAGGATAAGATATCAGATTCGCGTTGCGCAAAATTCAGGGAATCAACCTTCCAAGCCCGCGTCATAGTAGAAATAAAAGCCTGGTAATTTATATTTCCTCCCGAATACAACTTCCCAAACACCGTGCGTTTGCATTCATCTAGTATCTTTGCTGAAATGACTCTTTCCCAAGGCGGGGCATCCACCTTTGTTTTTAGATTCCCAAGCCTCTTACACAATAAGGCTAGGCGACAGTCTTTTTCCCCAAATTCATCCATTTAAAGTTCCCAATAAGCAACAGTGAAAAAACACCAAGAGAGCCAGAGATCAAATCCAGACCTTACCCTTTTTTTGCCTTCCTTCCATTGCAGAAATACCCTCGAATGAAGCCAGTCTACTATATTTTGTGGGAGAAAGCCCCATTTAATAGAGACTCCATAACAACCCCAAAAAAGAACTTACAGAGAGTGGGCATGGACACATCGGCATCTTCAGCGATCCCAAGGAGCTAGCTATCCTGCCGCCCCATTTGATAAAACCTCCAAGACGTCGTTATCTTCAGCGGAACAAGGAAAAGATGAAGGGAAGCTGACCGATTCCTCACCGTAAGCTAGCGAGGAGACAAAATCAGCGAGCCAAGGAAAAGACGAGATGAAACTGACCGAAGAAAGCATACATGGTTTTGGGTTTTAGGGTTTTTCAGACAAGCCGGGTGGAATTAGGGTTTAGGGGCAGCTACCATAGGAGGTAGGGAGAGCTCTTGACCAAACATTGTTGTTCCAACTTGAGTGTATTAAGTGTTCATCTCTTTGAACATTATTTTCTAAAGCATTAATTATCCATGACGCATGCGACATGAATCCCACATAAATTCCAATAACCAATTTCATGCATTTTTTTACATTAAACTGAAGCATATAAAAAAAATTTGCCTAGTTACAAGAATATTACGACTTTGAATTTGATTTGTTAAGATTAATTGACATTACACGTAAAAGAAGACAGTAATTAGAAAAAGAGGGATTATTTTTGTTAGCTGAATGATCTAATAGGGAGAACGACTTTTTAAAAAAATAATATAAAATGAAATGAAAGACTCTACTTCATGTAACAGATTTTTTTTTCTTCTATGATCGATAGTAAATAAACATTGCATACAAATATCTGTAAATTAATTATTAGAGGTTTCGTTTCCTCCAAACTTTTATTTATTTCAATATAAAATATATTACGTGCGACGAAAACAACACTAAAAAAAAAAAATTAAGTGAGCTTAGCATTAGTTGTATTTATTATAAAGCCATAACAAGTTATGAAAATAGGTAAAAAGATGCAAATGACAAGAATTAAATTTTATTAATAGAATAGAGTTGCTCGCAGTGGATATATTCTCAAAGAAACTATGTATGAAATGGGAGATTGGGAGGACGCATGTGTCACAAGTCAGCAATTCCTTGGCCACAGAACAACCTGTGCAGCACCTAGCAAGCGAAATTCACTAGGCTAGCCTTCGTTCAATAGTTGGTCCAAAGGACATTATGGTGAATAACTTCCTTATACAAGGTCATACCACACCCAGCTTAACTTAGATGTCTAGTCCATCGAGCAAGACAGCAGATTAGTTTACGCTTGACAACTAGTTTCAGCCCACTATGACCTCATCAGGAAAGCGATATCAGCTTTTGACCGACAAATTTATGCATGGGAGACCAATCCCACCTTTAGAGCTCCTAGGTAATATAATCTTTTTATCCTAGAACTCCTAGCATTAACTGTCATAACGTCACTCTCACGGACCAGTTGTATTTATCTCCTTTGCATCCTTACTCTTTACTGGATAACCTCCAGCATCACTTTCAAGGCTTCATGAGTATGGGAGAATCACGAATTGTGACCCATGTCATTCGCTCTATCCTCTCCTCCTCTTTTCTTAATTTGCATTTTACAAAAATTTCACTGCACATGCCTCATTCATGCCTTGGCAAAATTTCAAATAAGGGTATGGAGTGCCTTCTTTTTATCAAATAAGGGCCTCAAATAAACATTATTTCAAATAAGGGCCTGAAGTACTTTTGTTTTCTTAAATAAGAGCTTAAAATAGACATTGTTTCAAATAAGGGCCGAAGTGCTACATTAGTCTTAAAGAAGGGTCTAACCTCTCATCAAAGGCATTTCCATCATTTACCTTCTTAATTTTTTCTTTTTTTTTTCCTTTTTCTATTTTTTCCATAAAAAAATTTCAGAAAATAAAAAAATAAATTTGAAAAAACATATAATTAAAAAAAAAATGAACTATAGGGCTAGGCCAGCCGTCCTGCTTGTGGCTGCCGTCCCATCACCAGTGCCTTGGCAAGAGTTTGATGACCCTTTGCTAGAATCGAGAGAGGGCCGAGACCCTATTTGAGATTGATATTGTCACTTTAGGAATTTATTTGGAAAAAGTAACAAATATCAAAAAATTAAAGGACGTAAATGCCCTTAATAAGTTAGTGAGGTCATGATCTTCTTTGAGATTGATATGGCAACTTCGGACTTTTATTTAAAACAAGGTTAACTTCAAGCTCTTATATGAGAATATGATAGCATTTCAGATCTTTATTTTGAAATAAAGTTTACTCCAAGCCCTTATTTGAAAAATTGACGGTATTTCAACCATTTATTTGAAAATTTCTCAAATTCCTCAGTCCTTCACTCTTCCTTTTATACTTCTCTCCCATTATAGTTTTACCTTATTAAACTTTTAAGTGGTGTACCTTACTATTAATCTCTTAAAGTAACCACTAGGGTTACCTAGTGGACGCTCTTTCCACATGGGAAGGGGGAAGTAGGGGATTTGAATCCCTACCTTATCATGAGGGTTGGAGTGGAGACAATTAGTTTCAAGTATGGGTTTAGACTCTTACGTCTTGCAAAGAAATATGGCAAAAGTCTGAGAGTAAGTTGAAAGTTAGAGTAGGATTAGCAGCAAAAAAAAAAAAAAAAAAACTCTTAAAGTTATGTTGTTCTCATGATTCTTTCTTTTAAATAGTTAAATTAAATCCTAGTTTTTTTATTATTTTTTCTCATGAATTTTTAAACTTTTTTAATTAAATCCTAATTGAAAAAAATGATTATTTTGTGTATGAATTTACTAAATCATGAGAGGACAATGTCATTTTTTTTTTAATTATTATTGGTACTAGGAAAAACGTACGCATATTGTGTGCATGAAAAAAACTGATATTTAAAAGACTTTCCAAAATTTCCTTATTATGAAATCTTTAAATTTTTAATGATTAAAATATTTGAATTATTAATTTTGGGATGAAATTGTTGACTCAATATGAAGAAACTGAAAACACATTTATGGAAAGAAAAATATATGAAAATTTGAACTTATTTCGGTAAGGATATTTAACAGATAGAAGATATTCAAGTTTTAAAACTGAAATACGTGAGAGCTAATGTGTAGTTATTAATTTACAGATCTATTTACTGATATAAGATAGTATAGCATAACTAATCGAGAATATTCTAAGGATGAAAAAAGAATTGCGATCCCGTAAAATGTAGGAAGTATTCTTTGTTTTATAAAATAATAAAATATATGTCACATCTCAAATAGGAAGACTTCTTTGTTATACACACTTCAATTTTCAATTATTTCATCCAACACAGTTTTATGATGAGATCATTAAGGTACAATATAGCTTTTACTGTGTTGTTTAGATTTGCTCCATTAAATCTATTAAATTCAACGGAATTATGAGGGAATCAAGGTGATTTTTATATCCTAAAAGCCACATTTCACTTTAATTATTTCGGTTCATGATACGACTTAACTTTTTAATGAAATTATTATGTTATGTTTAGACATTATTTTCATTAATAATGAAATTAATTAATTATTATTGTACAATAATTTTCTTATGTGTCAGATTATATAAAGGAATAATGAAATTTATTCATAATAAGATCATATTCCGTGGCGAACCACGGGTCACACAATAGTAATAGAGGAAACGACATAACACCCTCAGCCAATACAATATTTTTCAGCCATGACCTCTCCCGGATGAGTCGCTCTTTAATCAATTTCTATAGACGCACAACCTAGTCAGATATTACAGCAAACGGAACCAGCCCAATTCTTCATCCCAATCATTGCCAACGCGGAAGCGGCATCGCGAAGAACTTCATCAAGCTGTCGGAGCAGTCCTTGTCGTTAGAGGAAACAAAGTCGTAGAGACTCCATGCGTCCAGCACGACCTCGAACCCTTCTCCGGTGCCTTTCGGCGCAACGGCGAGAAGCTTCGCACCTCTGAAGTCGCATTTGAGGTAGCTATACAGGTTGAGCAGCAAGTACACATCGTGGGGTGCATCGAATTTGAACGCTAGCCAAGGGGAAAAAGTAGTTAAGCATTGGTGATTAAGTTTGATGGTTCATAATGGTATCAACATCGATTCTTAAAGAAGTAAACTTGAAAGGGTTCTTGATTTCATCCGCAATCTGTATACAATGTCACCCTTCCTCCTAGATCCTGTGTTTATATCACATTATCTCCCATTTAAAGTAATTTTGATAATCATTCTCACTGTCATGTTGTGAGCCTCATCTAATGCACATGGCTGAGTTGATTACGTATATATCGATGAGATTCTATTATAGTAAAAAAATCAGATATCCTATATCATCTAAGAGAAGTAAATCAATGTCTCTCTCCAACTAGATAATCGGCATAAATTAGAATCATTAGTGACTGCTTGTCACGTATTTTTCTGAATGATGAACAACTTTTAGGCATAACTTTCTCAATTTCGGGCGTTCCCCTATCCAAACTTCAGTAGCATCAGACGAAGTGAAACATTTTAGGCTAAAACTAGAATTTGGTTGGTCGTACTCATCAAGTTTGTCGTTGATATAGAAGGGACTATTCTTAAGAGCCCGGTCCGTGTAGTTGTGGCCGAAACGCCAGTTCTCAGATCCACCATGATAGTCCTGGCCTCGGTCACTGCCATGGTCGCGGCTATCACCCGCAACACAATTCCTGCATACCTCAGTCCTGCCATTTCGCTAATTCTCAAAAGATCTCTACCAATGAATATAAATTGTTTCGGCAGTTGAAGTGACTTCCAAGGTTCATAAATGGGGGTTTATATACCCAATTTCAAACCCAATTTCTGACAAGAATGGTCGGAGTTGAATTTTCTCAACTTGGTAGGCAACAGGAAAAAAGATTGGATTTAAAAATCAAGAGAAGACATTTTTTCCAAGATTTTGAATCAGTAAATTCATACGAAATGCTTCTAGATTACTGCTTTTGGTTCCTGAAATTCTTTTCTCACTTGCCACTAACCTTAAAGCCATCCCACTCTCATTTTGCAGTCATTGTGTTGAAGACTAAACGGACGCTAAGGAAAATGGGTAGCACTTGAATTTGGTGGTTTGACTGAGTCCATTGATCTTCGTTTTGGCACTTATCCGCTTGGGGAGGAAAGTGAGGGCAAGTTAATGCTTGTGAAGCCTTTTTAAGTCTATTGAGAAGATATTTCATAAGAGATTTTGAAGATTGACAAAACTTACCTGTAGTAAAGTCTTTTTTTTTTATGATAATTATTTTTTAGGTGAAAAGTCTTCATCTTCAGCGATCTTGACGCTATCAAATCATTTTGACGAGATCCAGGCCAACGGTGGATTAGATGGATTATCCTTCCAAAGATATGTCCAACGGTCAACTTGGACTAAAAGGAGTATAAAAGGAGGTTGAAGCTAAGAGACCCATCGCTTTCAAGAGAAAAGCTTGCAATTCCAAAGTCTGGAGAGTGTTTTGTGATAAAATCTATTCATCTCTGTAAGCATATTTGTGTAATCATTTAAAGGTCAAAAGTGTGTGAGGAGTGATACACATGAGCTTGAGATTGGATAGCTCAGATCTTGTAACATTTGATTGATTCTTCTTAGTGAATTCCAGCCAATAGATTGTAGCACAAGAGAGGAGATATAGGCTTACAAAAGCTGAATCACTATAATCTTTTGTGTGCAATTCTCTATTCCTAACTCTCTTTAATTTTTTTTTTATAGAATTGCACACAAGTAAGATTTGATCAACTCTTTTCATCACAAGTGGTGTTTTGTTGCAATTTTTCTTAAAATATTTTATTTTTGCACCATCACCTATTCACCCTCCTCTAAGTGATAATTTTAGTCATAACGAAGTCCACCTCAACGAAGGGAATGAAGTTGGTGTGTGACATTTTTTGAGTTCCTCTTCAGAGGGAACTTTTCATGGTCGACCTTTTATACTGTACTTGTTCTTGTCGAGAAAGTTAAGTCTTCATTAGCTGGTTTGAATCCTCCACTAAAGAGGAGTGACATTTCCCGTAGGTTGAATTTTTTTATTACATTCTCATAGAGTTATTTCAACAAGCTACTGACGAAGATGATGCTTCTTATTAAGGTAGTTCTTGGATTTTTACTTTGTACAAGTGAAGAACTTTGACAAAAATGGGTTTTATTCTTCAACTTTTACGTAGAGTAAAATGTCATGTCAACTTTACTTTTAACTATATGCATTGATTGATAAGAGAAATCTCTTAGAAATAAAAATAAAACATGAAGTCATTATTTGACATTGAGGACCTCTTTGTTTGGACTTATAGAAAAGCAAAAAGTGCTATGTCGTCTAAATTTAACATATTATTCAACTTCCAAAAAATAATGATATTTTTTTTTTTGTTTATTTACCTCTCAATATTTGTGGGAGACAAGTTTTATTGATCGTATGGTACACATAGAATTTTGGATTTGGTTTTTGCAACTCGGGGCAAATAAAATTCCAAAACGTGGCCCGCGATTCCATAGTCTGGAAAGCCCTGGGCTGGGTTTCAGCCCACGATGAGATCAGTGCCTCCATTTCCTCAAGCCGGTTGTCTGGCAAACCGCCTTGTCCTATCAATTGATCCTTGCACTCCTTAACCAGTTGAGGCTATACCTGTCATGAAGTAAACACAAAAGTCAAGCTGTCTGTGAGTTTGTCTACATCCATCCGATGTCTCATCCAAATTCTTTTAATGGCTAGTATGCAAGTCCGAAAATGGCACAAACTGAAAACCGGTTATTTCACTTTTTTTTTTTAGCATACAATTGCAAATGAAAGATAAATTTTGGCAGCTTTACCTCATCTTTCAGGGGCTTGCGCTTAATTTAGATTGATGAGTTGCTTTTTTCTCTCGTTCTTTTTGAGAAACATATAGGAGAATCGTGAAGTTTTTATTTATACAACATTATCGAGCCAAAGTACAATTATCTTGACCGAAGCAGAAGTGGACTTTGGGCTTTAAACCAGTTGATACAATAAGAGAGACGATGAATTTTGCAGCAATGGCACCAAGAATCGTGCATTTCGATTGTGGATGAAATGGATGATTCATCAGCGCATAGTTAGAGACGCCTCAAGCAACGTGAGAGATGTAGCAGCATTCCTTGCAATAGTAAATGGAGTACATGGGATTTCTTCTCATCTTGCGGGCATCACAGCTATACTCACCCGAAATCATCTTCCTCCACTGAGTTGGTTAAGGTTAGGCGATGGTAGTGATTCTTGTGTTTAACTGTTTTTGGAAAAGAGAATGGAGCATAATGGATGTGGAATGTGTAACGGCACCAAGGAACGACCTGTACATACACTGGGGAGTTGCCACTTGGTACTGGGTCCCAATTTTTTTGTCTCGCACGTTGCATGTCATGAGAAAGTCACAGAACTTTATGGGATCAAAACTAGAAAACTAGAAACACTTGGAAACTAGGGCTATTAAACGCTATTAAAATCAAAACAATATTTCCAATGCTTCTACTCATCCCCAATTGCCTTGATGCAAGTTTCGATGCATGGGAAATGATAAAATCTTCATAAAAAAGTAAAAAAAATGAGGCTCTTCACTTGTTGATGAGGTTTATCGACACTAGGCTTATCGATGAGAGGGTCGTTAAGCTTGAGTGCATGCCAATCTTTTTGGTTGAACGAGATGGTCTTGAATGCAGGTTGCATCAGTGCACTAAAAAATTTAAACTAATGAGTTAGGGGTCAATTAAGATATATTAACTACTTCACATCACATCACTTTTCCAATGATGGACTTCTCTAACACAAACTCACACATACATCTCAATATCTTGATGGTCTCATACTCATTGACCAATACACCTACCGGCAACTAACATTGTTAGAGAAAGGCAATATTGTGCAACTATGATGCAACTAACTCTTTAGGAGGTTAGTTAGAGGCAAGATCAGATATCTGTATGAACAGAGGATGCTATTTTCCTCGATGTTTCTTAGAAATTGTTGCATTATCATTCGTCAAACACTTGACTGTTGTTCCTAGGATAGGTGCCAACTATATGAGAAATGAGAGATTCAAGTGTTAGTCTTTTCTTGAGCAATTCAATGAGCTTAGTGCTTAAGCGAGGGCACAATTGACATAGGCCATATAATCATTATCCTAGGAAAGATAAACAATGTTCATGGGGTTCTGCCACTTCGGCGGAAGCTACGGGAGAAACCATAGTAAGTCTTCGAACCGGCCAGCCACTTCTTGGTAAAGGTGAGTTAACGATGGTGAATGTTATTAGACTCAGTAGTTTTAGGTATGGTAAACTAGGTAGCGGAGCAGTGAATATGGAACGCATAAACACATCCGGAAGCCACAGTATTTTGCCGGAATTTCTCGCGGCGAAATATCTCTTGCTAAAAGTACTTTGACTTTTTATTGAAAGAGACCAATTTATATGGTGATGCCAAATAGGAAATATCCAAGTGAATACAAAAATCAACTGCTTTACTCCGAACAAAATTATATAGACACTTGGGCTAGAATTCAATCGACATCATGTAATGACTCTATTTTCGTTCTCCTGACTAATAGTGAATTTAAGTATAAATAATTAGGTGGTGTCAATGAGCACCAATTAAATTCTAGATAATTATGAAATTTTAGGAATAATGGCACTTGGCCCTTATATTAGCTAATAGTTTGTTTGTTTGAGTCATAGACGCGATTCTTGATTGCAAGTGTATGTGGTATGCAATAATTGGTCAGTGATGAAATTCCGAGGGTATGATCACCTCTCGTTCTTTCTTTCTCTCTGTATCTCTCCTCTCTCCTCCTCCTCCTCCTCCCTTACCGCTGCCAAGTGGCAGTCCCTCTCTTCCTCACCAATGCATGCCCATGCATGCATTTCTCTTCCCCAAGATGTCATCATGGCGTTCCCCTTCCAAGGCAAATGATTGCCATCATTT
Source organism: Eucalyptus victrix (assembly GCA_016097545.1). NCBI lineage: Eukaryota > Viridiplantae > Streptophyta > Magnoliopsida > Myrtales > Myrtaceae > Eucalyptus > Eucalyptus victrix. Next base: position 25,312,634 of record CM027840.1, on the reverse strand, counting down.
CCTCACTCTCTCTCTCTCTCTGTCATGCCCTCTTCTCTCCTATCTTCCTTCTCTCCCATGATAGCTCCCATTTCCTCCTATGCATGCTTTTGCATGCCTCATTCCCCAAAGACCATCATTGGCCATCATCTCTCTCTCTCTCTCTCTCTCTCTCTCTCTCTCTCTCTCTCTCTCTCTCTCTCTCTCTCTCTCTCTCTCTCTCTCAATGTCTCAACCTTCTTTGTTGCGGCTCCATTTTGCTGTTCTGTGGGGATTCATGCCATGAGGAGTGACATCGAGCTCTGAGGAAGGCCAAGATGCGATCGTTTCTCCCTCGTCCGAACCACGCTGCATCGTCTGTCATTGTCGAGGCAAGTGGAGTTCCGCCTCTCTATATTACTCAAAGATCTAGTCTTGCATGTTGATTGTGGCTATCTTTATGTGCTGGTTGCTTGAAATTTGGTTGTTTGTCTTTGGTTTAGACGGATTTTTCTCGTGGGTGTAGTTTGGGGCAAGGTCGTTCGGTTTTGCGGTGCATGTGAGAGTTTGTGAGCCGAAATGTGTATGTGTGTAATTTTGGTGAGGCCTGTGAGTCTGTGTGGTGACTGGTGAAGGCCCTCAGACCATGAAGTGACCGGTGAGACCAAAAGATGGGCACACGGGCCATGAGGCCCGAGAGTGCATGAGTGGGCCGCAAGGCCCAAAAAGCAGCGCAAGTGGGCTGTGAGTATTGATGTGTTGAGAGTAGGCCGTAAGGCCCAAGAGAAGCGCGAACAGGCTGCAAGGCCCAAGAGCATGTGAGTGGGCCGCAAGGCCCAAGAGGTATGCAAGTGGATCACGAGGCCTAGTGGCATGCAAGTGGGCCACGAGACCCAAGTGTGGCATGTGTGGGCCACAAGGCCCAATTGGGTTGCAGGTGGTCCATGAGGCCCGAGTTCGCGTAGATGAGAGATGAGGCCCGAGTGTGGTGTTAGTAGGTTGTGGTTTCAAGAGTGTTTTCGTGGACTGTGAAGGTCGAGACTTGTCATAGGGGCATGAGGCTAGTGAAGTATCTTGTGAAGTCATGAGGGTCGCTAAGTAGATTATATAAAGTTTGTGTTGTGATAGGGCGAGCGATCGAACAATAATATAGACAGAAAAAGAAAATAAATTGGATACCAGATTTACGTGGTTCAGTCGTAAAGACCTACGTCCACAAGGAGAGCAGCAGCGAATTTCACTATAGATCAAGCGATACGAGGAGATTACACACTCAAGACACTCAAATACTCTCTCGGTGTTTCCCAAGCCCCAATTACACCCAATAACACACATAGTGTTTAGCCCCGAAATTCCTCAAGAAATAATCTCTCAATCTCATGAAGGAATTACACGCAAATCTTACCACAAGATTTAATGGGCTTCAACACTAAACCTTCTTGGATGTAATTCACAACAAAGAAAATCCCTCCCAAGCACTCGACAACGAGACGGCGCTTCAAGACCAATTCTTCACGATCAAAGGCGGAACACCAAGCACTCACACGGCACTTCAAGACAATTTGTGATCCACACCTATCACCCACGGCCTCAAGTCTATATATAAGGCCTTATTCTTTTGCCAACTTCTCATAGGATTTTGTTTCCTATCAAAAACATATCTTTGTATATTTTAAACAAAAATCCAAGTCCTAGTCAAAGTTGGACTTTCCTATTTTAGTAGTCAGACTCTCCAACGTAGATTCAAATTTGGGAAGTTGATCTTGGGATCTTCTTTCCTCGATTTCGAACATCCGCAACATATCCAATTCGGAATATTCGTAATTTTGCATTGAGCTTAAACTCGAGACATATTTTAACAATTTGGACTATCTATTATATTTTGGATTGATTTTGCGTGTTTCAGCTAGGTCAGGTTAGTTCAAGTTGTCCCTAGGCAATTTGATCTTGCTTAGGGAGTGTTTCGAATTGGACTAGTCGTGCCAGAGGGTCCTATGTGATTCAGCTATGGCCTGATGTGATCTGTCTTGATTGAGCCATGTGGTACAATTCACGTATCCCTGGTGGATTGTCGATCCATGAGTCGACTGAGTTGTGTTATTTGCATAATTGAAGATAAGATGGTTGTTACCTACGTTGCATGCCTAAGATACTATTGAATACCATCGGAGAGCATACCAACGATGCTCCGAGGAGCTTGTCTAGAAATTCAGGATACTCGGAGAGAGCGTACCCTAGAAGCCTACGGAGAGCGTGCCCTAGATGCCCTGTGGAGTTGGAGAGAAATTCAAGATGCCTAGGGAAAGGGTACCCTAGATGCACCAGGAGTTCGATTGGGTTGGGATGCTGTGGTCAGTGGACCACAAAGCCTGTGTAGGCCGAAGAGTGTACCGATGTATACTGCAGCGAACTGGAGAGAATACCGGATTCTGTAGACAGGATAGTAATTCCTTCTTGCAAGGTCCGGAAAGCGTCCTTAAGTACAAGTGCAAAAATAAATGTTGCGTGACACGTGTGTTTTGAGTGACTGCTTGTAGTTTGGTGGTCATTCAAGGTGTCATGCGTCTAGAGTACGAAAACTAAGTAGTGTGTGGCTTTAGTACGTCATTTCATGGTTGCTCTAGTTGCATGTCAGGGATCGATATCATCGGTTGCTTGATAGGTGATTCGTTTAGTATAGAGACGTGAATATTTCATGCCTCAGCTTATTGCTCACTCTTATGGCTATTTACATTTTTCTTTTTTCAGATATTTACTACTCCTCTGCCTGCAATCCCCATAACTTGCTACGGCGCCCCCATTAAGTTCGAGAGGCGTTTCTTTGATTTCACCAATCCTTCCTTCAACACCACCCTATGGATGAACATGGGTATGGAGAGAGTGGCTTCATACTTCGTGGTGGTGTACTTCGACATTGGTGGGGGACTGTTGGGACCCATCCCATATCCGGTGAGCTTGGGAGGTAACGATAATCGTGGCGAGGACGGGGTGAGCATGGTGGAGTAGGCAGGCTGGCCTAGGAGATGGGAGCTAGGACGAGCAGGTTTTTGGAAGGCACAACTTGCCACTTTTTGAGATATGGTTGTGCGGTTTGGGTGACAGTGTTCTAAAGTAGCCGAGGGGCGGCGCATTGTAGATAAACCGGACCGGGAGTAGAACCCTTTTGTTAGCCTCCCATATGTCTACCTTTGATGTATCACCTTGTTTATGTATAAGATAATCAGTTTAAAATGGTTGTCATGTTTTCTTCGCGTGTGTTTCTCCTATGATTGTTGGGTTGTTTTTATAAGTTTGCTTCTGCATGTGGTACAAGAGGAAAGAAAATTAAACGTTAGTTGAACCTACAAGGTGGCGTACTGGGACGTCACAACCTCTGACTATGACCTAGGACGTGACATGGCAGGACTTAGAAAGTACAACTGGTATAAACGAAACAAACATTAATAAACCCTGCCAAAATTTAATCAACAGCAAAGCTTCGCAATGCGATGACAATATGTTGGAATTTAATTGACAATATGAGTCTAAAGCTACAATTAAATAAAGTGCGACGCAAGGAAGGGAGATAATGATTTGTGCGGAGGGCTTTCTAGTATACGACTAATGGTAATTATAAATGTTTGTGTTGGTGGTTGTCTGCTTCATTATCAGTTCCCGTTGATTGTCTCAATATTATATTCTTCCTTTCTTTAGCATTTCCTTGCCCATGATCCTTAGCTTTTCTCCCTCAGCGGTTATCTTCCGGAAAAAGTGTCAACTACGTACACGATTCTGTTCTGATAGTGATCGACAACTGCTCATCGATGACTGTCGTGAGATTGCACTAATAATCGGTTTTGTCTTTTATATCCTTTTATATGATATTCAAATGGCAACTGTTCTCTCCAAACATCCGTATCCATTTCTTCCCATTTCCATTTGTTTTGTCTTGAAACCAAGCCTCCATGTCCCCTCGTTAATTTCTCCTGCCCTCAAGGACCTTCAGACAGCATTTCACTATTCATATCACTGCCAACATTCATATCGATAGTCTATGGTATCTCATTCCTTGTTTATTTGATAAGTGGGTGTAAATCACTGACATTTGTTACCATCAGTTGATCATATATTATCTTCTATGGTCATCGACAAAATTCAACGCATGTGTTAAAGTTCACATGCTTCCTATGTGACTATTCACGTTTATGTGCCAAACATATGCTTGTTAATGACCCGATCATATTTAGGTGTAAACACATAGGCATTGCATTTACGATTATGACATAAAAGGATATCCTCAAAGAGAAAAAGAAAGTGATCCATAGTATGGGGAGGAACTAAAATTGGACGGAAGGAAGAGCATTTCTTATCGAGGATGAAGTCGTGCGTGAAGCATCGGGACACATAGCAGTAGATGATCAGATGAGAGCAACTTAACTGTTCCTGATTTCCATTGCACCGGATCGGATGCTGAGAGGGTGGAGATCGCACCGCAACATCACCAGAGGCAACTCCACGTACCAGCGATGAGATCATTAGGTTTTGTTATCTTCTATCTAGGTTTGTTGCATTAAAATCTATAAAATTGTGAGGATATGAAGGTTATTTTTTTTCCTTTATTATATGTTTTATCCAAAAAAGTTATTTACTATTTCGAAGAATAATCTTAAATTTCTACCTGAAGTGATTATTTTATATCTAGACATTGTAGTCATTAAAAATAGAATAAATGAACTAGTATTTTACAATTATTTTTTGAGTCACATTATATGAAAGAATAACAAAATTTAGTCAAAGTAAAATTTTATTCCACAGTGAACCGCAATTAATGCATGAGTAATAAAAGAAATGCGTGGTGAATTACAACCACTTTTGGATCAGTCGTTCTTTATTGAAATACTATAATTGCATAAATATAATCAAATATCATTAGCAAACAGAACTAGCCGCCTTCTTCGATCACTGCCGACGAGGAAGCAGCATGGCGAAGAACTTCATCAAGCCATCCGAGTAGTCCTTGTCGTCAGAGGAAGCAAAGTAGTAAAGCCTCCATTGGTTCAGCACGGCCTCGAACCTTTCTCCAACGCCATTTGGTGCACCAGCGAGAAGCTTCGCACTCCTGAAGTCGCACTTGAGGTAGCTATAGAGGTTGGGCAGCAAGTACACGTTGTGGGGTGCATCAAACTTGAATACTAGCCAAGAAAATAAAATTAGTTAAGCATAGGTTATTCAGTTTTCTGGTTTAGAGTGGCATCGACATCGATTCTTGAAGAAAGGAACCTTGAAAGGATTCTTGATTTCCTTCCCAATTCACAAACGATGTCACCTTCCCTCCTAGATCTTTTGTTTATATTATATCATCTCTTATTCAAAGTAAGCTTGAGGATCACACTCACCATCACGTTGTGTAGTCTTAGCCGGCGTACATGGCTGTGCTGATTATGCACATGTTCAGTATAGTACTGCTTTTGACCCCCAAATGGATGGACAATCGGAGAGGACCATACAGACATTGGAGGATATGCTTCAAGCTTGTGTCATTGACTTCAAGGGTAATTGGGATGAAAAGTCACGCCTGGTGGAGTTTGCATATAACAACAGTTTTCAACAAAGCATAGGCAATGCTCCATTTGAAGCATTATATGATAGGAGGTGCAAGACTCCTATTTGTTGGGATGAGGTCGGAAATGAAGATTAATAGGACTAGAATTGGTTTAGGTGACAATTGACGTGGTAACGACAATTTGGGATCGGCTTAGAACTGCTCAAAGCCGATATAAGAGTTATGCCAACAAGCGTCATAGGCCTTTGGAATTCAATATAGGTGACCATGTGTTCTTAAAGGTATTGCCCATCAAGAGCGTATCAAGGTTCAGAAGGAAAGGAAAAATGAGTCCACAGTTTGTAGGGCCTTTCGAGATTCTAGAAAGGATAAGGGAGTTGGCATATCGAGTAGCCGTACCACCGAAGTTGTCCAATGTGCACGGAGTTTTTCATGTGTCCATGTTAAGAAAATATGAACCTGATTATGCACATGTGCTAGATTTTGAAGTGCTTGAAATAGATGAGAAAGTGAAGTACATGGAGAAGCTCGTGCAATTTTTGGAAAGTAAGGAACAAGCGTTGAGGAACAAAACAATATCACTGGTCAAGGTATTGTGGAGATACCACCACTTGGAAGAAGCAATGTGGGAGAGTGAGGAAGAGATGAAACTCAAGTACCCGCAACTTTTCCTATGATTAGATAAGCTTTTAGAATTTCGAGGACGAAATTTTATAAGGCGAGGAGAGTTGTGACATCCCAAAATTTCGGTCTTAGAATTTCGTTTAAGCTATTGCTTGTTGATAGAAGAGGAATTAGGATAGGTGAATTGTCCGATGAGCTTTGCGTGTGGGCTAGGCATGTGAAGGCCTAATGGACCTAATTTTTGGGCTGAGCGTGGACTAAAGAAAGGATGGTGGACCGTGAATAAGGCCCATTGGCTAGCCGTGGGTGGAAGGCCCGGTTGAGGTGGAAAAATGCCGAGATTTTGGTCAATGTAAGTCTTGCACAAATTTGAACGATTTTGAATGTTCGATGGTGTTTTCTTGTAACTCAATCGGTGATGTTGTGATGTGTGGAATTAATGGTGGACATAAGATCCTTGGAAATTAGAAATTGCGACTTGAAGATATCTGCAATTCCATTAATTTTTTGGTCATGTTATTATGGAGGATTTTGGAATAAAGTTGCTTGATTTGTGCCTAGTATTAGAGGTGGTTGAATTCTTTGGGCTAGGAGAAGGATTAGTTTTGTTCTGTTTAGATTAAGTTTTGTTTACAGCATGTAAACCAAGGGGAAAATGACAAAGTCTAGGGATTTCTTGCAATTGGTTTTGGTTTCCCATGCAAGTTTTAGTTCTCCCCCTTCTCACCAGCCAAAAATTTAGCCCTTAAATCTTATGATGGCCCTAAAATCCCCCAGCCAATCTCCTCATTTGCATGGCTACAGTAAGGGAAAAATTCCTAAGAAAAACCATCATTTTCCTCCCCAACTACTTCCTTTATTTTCCCTTCTTTTTGGTTCTTCTTCCTTCTTCCCCTCACTCACCTGATGCCTCTCTCTCTCTCTCTCTCTCTCTCTCTCTCTCTCTCTCTCTCTCTCTCTCTCTCTCTCTCTCATTTTCTTCTTGTTTCCTTGCTGTTCTTCGAAGGACCAGCCACCAAAAGAGTAGCCAGCCTTCAAGAGAGCTTGAGAAAGTAGTTTTTGAGTCCTAAACTAGGTAAGGGAATAAGCTAGGTATTTAACTTTGACATCCTCTTGACGCTTAAGAGTGGATTAGCTCGATCTAGTGGATTTTTGGGTTATAGGAGCTAGATCCTTGGATGAATTTAGCTTGCATATATGTTGTGATGTGTGGGAAGTCTTGCATGTAAGTTTCTCAAAGGTTTTGGTTGTTAAGCTTCCATGAGATGCGTTCATAGGGGCTAAGGTTGGATTCTTCTCAAGATCTATTTCATTAGACCCCCTGTGTTTGCTGTTTTCATGGGTTAGAATGTGCTATGAATTTAATGTTGCTTTCTTCTTTAAAAATTTTCTAAACATTCCTTTATGACATATATTTTACTCAAGATTTTCTGGATTTAAAGGAATAGTTTTTCAGCTTTGTTGCACACAAGTCAGAATCTTGTCTTATGCTGGAATCCATGACCTTTTGGTGTTCAACAAATTTTTATCAACTCTTGAGGTTCGATTTTCAAAATATTTTATTTACAAAAGTTGTTCAGAACATCTTGACATCTAACATAGTCAAATTTAAGAGAAAATGACCGAGGTTTGCATTTTGAACTAAGCTGGTTTTGAAAAGGTGATTTCGGGGCATGGGAACAGTTTTGGTGACTGTTTGATGGATTTACTTCTCCTATTCTAGAAAGAACTGGATTAAATTTTCTTGATGAAAAATGTTTACTTAAATGTTCTTTACAATATATTTAAATTTGAGAATTTTCTGACCTTATTTGGTTATATTTCTGAATTTAATCCTAGAGCCGAGTGTGCGGACTCGATTTCTACCATTGAGGGCCAGTTGTGGTCTTGTTGCTGTTCTTGGTGTATTGCTTGCTAGAAAATGCATATTTTATGATTTTGTATGATTTTGGCATGCTAAGAACCTATGCTTGATGGCTGTGCACAAGTGGTGCTCATCGTGTGTGTGAAATGAAGTGGAATAGGCTTGGAGGTGGTGAATGGCAATTTTGTTTAGTGCATGCTATTGCATTGCTATCTTGGCACATTGATCATGTTGTGTGGTGATATGTGTGTGTGTGGGTGGTGTTAAAAGTGTACCCTAATTGAATATTGTGGTGTGGTAAAATGTGTGAATGAATTTGTGACATCCTGAAATTCGACCCCATCTCAAATATATGAAATAGTTTTTTCGTCGACGTGCTTATGGTTAATTTATTAGGAACTAATAACTCTAGAGTTAATTAATCTATTAGGTGAGGCCGTTAAGAGATATAAACGTGACAAACTAAAGAATTCAATCAAAAATTAATCGCTCAACCATAATAATAGGCAAGGGTTAATACAACACCGTTATAATTGAATCGCGATCGGATATAAGTTGATTCGATGGAAATATGTAATTGAATTGCGTGTGATTTCACATGATTGTGAAATTCGCATCGAATGGCAATAAACCAATTTTCGATCAACATTATACTTGGGACACGTAATTGAAATCTTGCGATTTTTACAACAACTAAGAGTCGTCTACGAGTCGGAGATGCACAAACGTGAATCGAAAATTATTGGCCACGAGTCATGTGACATCCTGATTTTCAGGTTCTGTTTTTGATTGGATAGGTCGGGCTTTTCATTAATGTGCCTATAGCTCTTTTATCTGAGTTGGTTACTCACGAGATAACTACCATATCATGTGAAGCCATTAACGGATTTTACTGCAATAGACTTGAGAATTCGACCGGGAATCGACTGCTCGATCGCGCTAGTTTGCAAGGGTCATTACGAAACTATTAAAATCGATAAGAGATTAGAGATAAGTCATTCGACTGAGTTATGTGATCAAAGTGTGGGTGGTTCCACCAAATATCAAAATTCTCGTCGATCGGCACTAGACCGATTTTTCTATCGTTTTGGGTACCCTGTGTCCGTAATTGAAACCTAGAGATTTTCATGACAACTGAGAGTCGTCAATGTGTCGAAGATATACAATGAGGCTCGAAAATAATCGACCACGGGTCAATTGCGCTAAAAATTCCTAAAAGTTACTTGGTAGTTTAAGTTATGCTAAAATCGTGTCAGATTGAAATTAACCGTGAATTTGAATTTGATTTCAGAAATTGGAAGTTCTATTATGTCATGATTCATTTTAGAACTGTCGACTCATCCTCCGAAGATTTTTCTTCAAACCGAGATTTTTGGCGTAAATACAAAATAAGCCCGTTTTCGATTGGAAAATTTAGGAGACCATTTTTTATTATGTTTTTGGGATGCAAGTTGGTTATATTGGTAAGGAAAAATGTCAATTTGGTTGAGGACCCCTTGGTGGAATTTATGGGAACCGAATTGAATTCCATTGAAGGAGGTTTTTTTCAATTTGGGAGAATTTGTGCCCAAATTTGTATGCCATGGCGACATGGCCACCACCACTTTTGGACCACTTCATTGGCTTGCATAGGAAGTTTGTGGGCTACCATGACGCTGTGAAAGACAGCCAATGCCTAGTGGGGCTTCTTCAAGGGACAAGAGGATAGAATGGAGGCTTGAAAGACCCTCCAAGCCTTTGTTGTCCCCTTTCTTCTTCAGCTGAGATTGCTTTCCCAATTTTCAGACCTTAGAGAGCTTAGAAGTTGTAGAGAAAAATCAAAGAGTGACCGGTAGCCTCCCCCTAGCTCATCACACGCCCTCTCGAGCCGTCGGATCGTCGCACGTCAGCCACTTGCCCGCCCGGAGCTACTCGACCCCGTTCACGCCTCCTTGATGTCCCCAGCAACCCCTCGCACCGTCAAAGTCCAGTAAGAGCCCCACCATGCCGTTCCGTCGCCATCCACCTCCATTGTTCACCGCTGCAACCTCCTCCTCCCGTCCCTTGTTGTTTTGGCCTCAATCATTACCTGCAGCAGCCCCGTCTAGCAACAAGCAAAGACTGAAGGCCTAGCTTAGCCATGAGCTTCGAGGGCCATTTCGGACTAATTTTGGACCTTGTAAGGTGTCGCCGCTTTATAGATTGTCGCCCATCTTCGCGTTGCCGTCATTGTGGACTATTTAGATTTCAAAACTGGTGAGTTTACTCACTAAACTCTGCTTAGGGAGTTAATTATGCTTAAGGGTTGATTAGTTTAGGTTCAGTATGGTTTATGTGGTTAGTTAGAATGGATTAGCGATTTAATTACTCGTTATTGCATGTTAGGTGGTTAGATCGGCTAAATCAACAATTAGATAGGTTGTAGTATTTATCTAGAGAGGTTTGGAATTTTTCGGGCTGTTTTGGTATTTAATTAGGCGTTTCCAGCCTAAGTGTCCATTTTCGGCATTTAATGGTATTTATTTAATTAATTTTGGTATTTATTTAATTATTTATTATTTTTAGAAAATTATACCGGGATAGTCGGTGACCGGAATTTTGTGCTAATTGCAATGATATGCTTGGTTTATTTAATTGAATGTTAAATTGTGTTATTTAAGTGATAATTGTAATTTAATGAATTTATCTCAAAATTTGAGTAATTTAAGTATTTAATCGGGAAACACTGGACGTCGGTTTATAACGCCAAAAATATTTTTATGGACTATATTAAATGGTGGGATTTTTGAAAAGGAAAATATTGTATTTTGGCTTAGGCCGACCGTGTACCCATACACGATTATTTTTATCAGGTAATATAAAAACGGTGAATTGTCAGTTAGTGAGAACAATATATTATATCGGCCTATAGATATCTATTAGCTTCGGTGAGCATTATAGATATCTATCAGCTTCGGTGAGCATTATAGATATTTATCAGCTTCGGTAAGCTATATTATCTAGCAACTTCGGTGAGCATTATAAATATCTATCAGCCTCGGCAAGCATCTACTATATGTCAGTTTCGGTGAGCAATATAGATATCTATCAGCTTTGGTGAGTTATACCATCTATTTTCAGCTTCAGTGAGTAGTGTTCGAATCAATCGAATTTTATAGATGATATTGATAGTATGGAATTGAGTGGGTCGATTGATCATTGATTTGATTTGAATTGAAGTGATTGGTTGAGAATATGAACTATACTGACTTGCAGGAATGAACTAAGGCAAAGGTAGGTCCTCTATCTTGTGTGTGCATAAGTAGTCTTTAGGCATATTTCCTTTCTAGTCGGAGTTTAGGGATGGACTTGCTGAGATATTGTCTCACCTTGTCGTGGGCTCAACATTTTCAGGTTCTTAGATGACAAATCCTCCTAAACATTTTGGCTGTCCCATAAGGGTTACTAAGCAGGTTTCTAGTTATCCCGATTCCGGAAGTCACTGGGTCTATGAACTTGTAGTGACTACAATTTGGTTCGAAGAGAATCCACCTCATAGGGTACCTCATCAATTCAAAGCATGGTTCCGCAACGGACCCAATGATTTCAGGGTTGGTCCCCTTCGGAATTTTGATGTTCCCACTGTGGTAATTGATGCTGCTCTGGACGAGAATCCAACTGACCCTCCTGATAGCATGGTGGAGAACCCGACGTCCCATCTGGATCCTATGGAGACTGAAGAATCGGAGAACAAGTTTAACTAGCTAGTCATAGGACAGCTCATTATGAGGATCGACTTTTTGTACACTTGTAAATATAGACTAGTATTGTATATGACCTAGTCTGCTATGTATAAAAGCGTGTTGTGGTTCTCAAAATTTTGGTTCTGTTTTTCTATCCCATCTTTGCGTTGTTTAGGGATTTATTTATATGCTTCCACATACGCATTAAAATGAATAGGTTGGCAACGTGTCCTAGGACGTCGCAATGTAATCGACCACCGAGGGATGGGCACGCGTTCAGAGGATCGGGGTGTGACATCCCCGCTTGGAGTGGTATCAAAGCTGGTTGATAGTTGGAGTGATAATGTGCGATAAATTTATGGGATAGTCAGTAGGAATGACCATTTATTTCGTGTTGGTGCATGTCACTGATAGCTGTTTGGTAAATTATTTGTTGGGATCGCTCAGCTTCTAATTTTGTGTGGAATTGGAAAGTAGGTTTCTTTAAAAAATTTGTAAAATGAGCAATCGAGAGCAGAGGACTCCTAAAAAAAGAACCTTTGGACCAGTTACTCGGGGTAGAACGCTGACAATGATCGGTGCCGGAGGTGGTCGAGATGGAGCGCCGGCTCAAGCCAGCGCAAGCGTAAGAGTACCGCCATAGGCCAGTACTGAGAGTGTAGCTGCACCGAGCGATCCTAAGTTCGACGGGATTGTTCAAGCGTTAATAACCCTTAGGGACTTAGGACTGAGCCGCCGTTGTTGTAGTTGTCACTACTGTCACCAGTGCCGTAACTGTTGTTGTTGCAGCACCTACTAAGGCCCAACCTGGAGTTGTGATCGGGAAGCAAACTATCGCATATGGATCAAGTTTCGGTTCCAACAGAGATGACAACCAACTAGGGAAGAGACCGATGTTAGACGAAAGGTATTCCATCCCTCTCAACCAAAAGAGTTGGATTGGAAAGTCGACGCCCAACTCGATCGACATGTGTCGTGTTTGTAGGAAAAGACATGGATCTACCCCGTGTTGTAAAAAGGAAAGGATTTGTTACAGGTGTCGCTAGCACGACCACCTAGTTAAGGAATGCCCATACAGGTTGATGAGACAACAACTGCTACTACCATCACCACCGATAGAACATAATAGAGTGAATGCGCCACAGGACGTTCAGTGGGGTATTTGGAACAGGCCCCCGATACAAGAAATAGTGCATGCTGTCACCTAACGGGAGGTAGAAAACTCACTAGGCGTGTGCTGAGTTTGTAGGAAAAGATATGGTTCAGCTCCATGTTATACTAGGACAAGAGCTTTTTTAAATGTGGCCAGCATGACCACCAGTATAAGGATTGCCTGCGAAAGTCCAGGGAAGCACGGGCACCGCTACCGCAGACAAGAAGCCACTAGGATGGTGAAAGGAACATGAATGAACTGACTATGCACCGATCAAAGGAAGAATGTTTTGGGGTAACTTTATAGCACAATGGAGTTTTGGTTAAGTTTGTAGAACTTTAGTTTGTTATAGTAAAGCTGTAAAAAGAATAATCACTGGCTAGAGTTTTACTTAACTAGTTTGCTTATGTATAACTTTGACGTTATATATGAAAAGGTTTGGCTCGAGGAGCTTTTTGTTGTAATGAATTGTGGTCATAATATAATATAGTTTGATCTGTTAGCATGTGAAAGTTTCAAGTTATTGGGAGTCGAGGAGGATCCTCAATCCCTTTTGTTTCGCCACTTAAGGCAATTGGTTCTGGATGTAGGTTGCCAAATCTATTTGGCAATTTTAGCATATGCGACAATTAAGGAACCGAATATGGAAAACATAACCGTGGTATAGAAGTTTTCTGAGGTGTATCCTGAAGAATTGCCAGGTCTGCTGTCAGAAAGAGAGATAGAGTTCGTGATCGAGTTAGCACCCAGGACAGAGTCAATCTCTAAGGCTCCTTCCTAGATGTCGTTATTTGAGTTGAAAGAACTGAAGGTGCAAATGTAAGAAGTTGGATTAGGGATTAATACGTCACAGTGCATCACCTTAGGAAGCACCAGTTCTATTCGTGAAGAAGAAAGATGGTTCGTTGCGACTATGCATTGACTATTGCCAACTTAGTTAGGTGATGATCAAGAATAAGTATCAACTCCCGAGGATTGATGACTTGTTTGACCAGTTACAAGGAGTGTCGATATTTTCAAAGATTGACTCGAGGATAGGATATCATCAACTGAGGATAAAAAATGAGGATATACCGAAGTCAGTGTTTTGTACTCGATATGGCCATTATAAGCTTATAATAATGCTGTTTGGTTTGATGAACGCTCTAGCTGCTTTTATAGATCTGATGAACTGAGTGTTTAAAGAAGATCTAAATCAGTTTGTGATCGTGTTCACCAACGATATTCTGGAGTATTTGAGAAGTTCTGAGGAGCACGAGAGGCATTTGAGAATGGTACTTTAGACCCGGAGGATTCTTGGATTGTATGCCAAGTTCAGTAAGTACGAGTAACTCGTGTAACGTTTCTAGGTCACGTGATTTCAAGCAAAGTTATCTTCGTGGAACCGTCCAAGATCGAAGCAGATATCAGTGGGCCAAGATCAATGACAGTGTTAGAGATCAGAAGCTTTGTAGGTTTGACAGGGTACTACAAAAGGTTCGTGGAAGGATTGTTAGCTTTAGCATCACCGTTGACTCGACTATTGAAGAAGGAAGAGAAGTTCGTGTGGGCAGACAAGTGTGAGCATAGTTTCCTAGAGCTTAAGCAAAAGCTAAATACCGCACTTTTGTTGACCATTCTATCTAGTCTTGGAGGATACAAGATTTATAGTGTTGCGTCGTTTAGAGGATTGGGTTACATGTTGATGCAACATGGTAGGGTTGTTGCATACGTGTCCCATTAGTTGAGACCTCGTGTGTTGAATTACCTGACGCATAACTTAGAACTCACAACAATCATTTTTCACTCTGAAGATTTGGAAACATTATTTGTGCGGAGAAAGATTTTAGATCTTCATTGACCATCAAAGTCTCAAGTATCTATTCTCTCAGAATGAGTTGACTATGAGACAGCGTCACTGGATAGAACTCCTAAAGGACTATGGTTGAGATATTTTGTATCGCCCTAGAAAGGCGAATAAAGTCATAAATGCTTTGAAGTCTAAAGTCTTCAGTTACTCATATGCTAGTTAAGGAATGGATTGTACTCGAGAGAACTCGAGATTCAGTTTTCAAATTTGAGGTAAGCCACCTTTCAAATCTTATGGCCACCCTCAAAATTGAGCTGGATGTTCAAATTCGAATTAAGACGCTTCAATTGACAAGCCCAGATGTTCAAAAAATTCTGCAAGAGGATACCGCTAAGAGAAATGCTGATTTTCAGATTTTTAAGGATGGAACACTAAGATTTCAAAGATGATTGTGTGTACCTAACAATGTAGAGCTTAAAGAAGAAATCTTATCATAAGCTCATTGTAGCAATTATAGCATTTATCTTGATAGTACGAAGATATATCAGAATATGCGTTGACACTATTAGTGGTCTAGTATGAAGGTGGACATCGCCAAGCATGTCGCCAAGTGTCTGGCGTGTCCGCAAGTGAAGGCACAACATTGTAAGCCGAGAGGACTTCTACAACCTCTCGAGATTCCCTAGTGGAAATGGAAGTACATCATAATGGACTTTGTGACAAGCTTACCGAGCAGTCAGAGGGGTAATAATTCCATTTAGGTTAGTGATCGACAGATTCACGAAGTTGGCTCACTTCATCGTCGTATGAAAGGACCATGGTTTGGACAGACATGCAGAATTATATGTGCGTCAGATAGTTCGTTTGCATGGAGTGCCGATAACAATTACATCTGATAGAGACCCGACATTCGCGACTACCAGCAGAGCATTCAAATAGCTCATTTTGAAGTGTTGTATGGCAAAGCGTGCGAGACGTCAGTTTGTTGGGATGAGGTTGGAGAATGAAAGATTACAGATCCAGAGTTGGTTCAGCAGTCAATGGATGCAGTCGCAATTATTAGGAACAGATTAAAGATCACTCAGAGTTGCCAGAAAAGTTACGCTGATAAGCGTCGAAGGCCATTGGAATTCTAAGTTGGTGATCACGCCTTTCTGAAGTGTCATCAATAAAGGGTACTTTGTGCTTTGGGAAGAAGGGAGAACCGAGTCTGAGATACGTAGGTCCATTTGAGATTCTGGAAAGAATCGGGATCTTAGTGTATTGTCTTGCATTGCCACTGAGGTTGGCGCAAGTGCATGATGTCTTTCACGTGTCGATGTTAAGAATGTATGAACCTAACCCGACCCACGTGCTAAATCATGAAGAATTAGATGTGGACGACAAAGAGTCATACGTGGAAAGTCCGGTTCAGATCATGGATCGGAAAGATCAGATTCTTCGTACCAAAACGATCCCATTGGTTAAAGTGGTATAGCAACACCACAGCACAGAAAAAGCAACATGGGAAAGTGAAGATTCGATGAGAAGACTATACCCCCACCGTTTTGGTTTTAAGATTTCTAAAGGTTTAAATTTTGATGACGAAATTTTTATAAGAGGGGAAGAGTTATAACATCCTGATTTTCAAGTTCTGTTTTCAATTAGATAAATCGAGCTTTTATCGACGCGCCTATAGTTCTTTTCTTTGAGTTAGCCACTCACGAGATAACTAGCTTATCAGGTGAAGCCGTTAAGGGATTTTACTGCAATAGACTTGAGAATTCAACTAGGAATCGACTACTCGACCGTGCTAGTCTGTAAGGATCATTACAGGATTGCCAAAACCGATAAGAGATTAGAGATAGGTCGATTTGACTGGGATATGTGATTAAAGTGTGGGTGGTTCCACCTGATTTCAAAATTCTCGTTAATCGGCACTAAATCGATTTTCTGTCGTTTTGGACACTTTGTGCCCGTAATTGAAATCTAGAGATTTTCACAACAATCAAGAGACACCAATGTGTTGAAGATGTATAATGTGGCTCGAAAATAATCGAGCATGGATCAATTGCGCTAAAAATTCCTAAAAGCTACCTGGTAGGTTAGGTCACGCTAAAATCGCGTCAAATTGAAATTAACCGCGAATTTGAACCCGATTTTAGAAATTAAAAGTTCTATTATATCACGATTCATTTTAAAAACGTCAACTCATCCTCCGAAGATTTTTATGCAAATCGAGATTTTTGGCGAAAATACAAAATAGGGCCGTTTTCAATTGGAAAATTTAGAGGATCATTTTTTATTACGTTTTTTGGATGCAAGTTGGTTCTATTGGCAAGGAAAAATGTCAATTTGGTCGAGGACCCCTTGGTGGAATTTATGGGGACCGAATTGAATTCAATTGAAGGAGATTTGGTTCATTTTGGGATAATTTGTGCCCAAATTCGTATGCCATGGCCACCGCCACTTTTGGACCACTTCATTGGCTTGCATAGGAAGTTTGTGGGCTGCCATGAGGCTGTGGAAGACAGCCAATGCCTAGTGGGGCTCTTCAAGGGACAAGAGGATAGAATGGAGGCTTGAGGGACCTTCCAAACCTTTGTTGTCCCCTTTCTTTTTCAGCTGAGGTTGCTTTCTCAATTTTTAAACCTTAGAGAGATTAGAAGTTGTAGAGAGAAATTAGAGAGTGACCGGTAGCCTCCCCCTAGCCCATCGCACGCCCTCTTAAGCCGCTAGACCGTCACACGTCAACCGCTCGCTCGCTCGAAGTTGCTCGACCTCGTCCGCCCAACCTTGTGCCTCCTTGCTATCCCCAACGACCCCTGGCCATCGTCGAAGTCCAGTCAAAGCCTCGCCATTGCCGTTCTGTCGCCATTCACCACCACAGCCTCGTTCGACCGTCTCTTGCTGTTTTGGCCTCAACTGTCGCCCGCAGCAACCCCATCCAACAGCAAGTAGATACCGAAGGCCCATCCCAGCCGTGAGCCTTGAGGCCCATTTCCGACTGATTTTGGACCTCACGGGTGTCGCCGCTTTGGAGATTGTCGCCATCTCCGTGTTGCTATCATCATGGACTCATTGGATTTCAAAACCGGTGAGTTTACTTACTAAACTATGCTTAGGGAGTTAATTATGCTTAAATGTTTTTTAGTTTATGCTAAGTATGGTTTAGGTGATTAGTTAGAACGGATTAACGATTTAATTACTCGTTATTGCATGTTAGGTGATTAGATCGGCTTAATTAGCAACTAGATAGGTTGTAGTATTTATCTAGATAGGTTCGGAATTTTTCTAGGCCCATTTCGGTATTTAATTAGGCATTTCCGGCCTAAGTATCTATTTTGGCATTTAATGGTATTTATTTAATTAAATTTGGTATTTATTTAATTATTTCTTACTTTTCGGAAATTATACCGAGATAACTGGTGACCAAAATTTCACGTTGATTTTAATGGTATGCTTGGTTTATTTAATTGAATGCTAAATTGGTTATCGAGTGATAATAGTAATTTTGGAAATTTATCTCAAAATTGAGTAATTTAATTATTTAATCGAGAAACACCAAACGTTGGTTTATAACGCCAAAAATATCTTTGTAAACTATATTAAATGATGGGATTTTTGAAAAGGAAAATATTGCATTTTGGCTTAGACCAACTGTGTACCCACACACGATTATTTTTATCGGGTATTATAAAAATGGTGAATTATCAGTTAGTGAGAACAGTCTACTATATTAGTTTGTGGGTCTTATTATATCAGCTTCGGCAAGCAGTATTCTATAGTAGCTTCGATGAGCATTATAAATATCTATTAGTTTCGGTGGGCTATATTATCTAGCAGCTTCGGTGAGCATCTATTATATGTCAACTTTCGTAAACAATATAGATATAAAGCAGCTTCGGTGAGCATTATTATATATTTATCAGCTTGGGTGAGTAGTGTTCAAATCGATCGAATTTTATGGATGGTATTGATGGTATGGAATTGAGTGGATCAATTGATCATTGATTTGATTTGAATTAAAGTGATTGGTTGAGAATATAAATTGTACTGACTTATAGGAAGAATTTGAGGCAAAGGTAAGTCATCTATCTTGTGTGTGCATAAGTAACCTTTAGGCGTATTTCCTTCCTAGTCAGAGTTTGGGGGGTGGACTTGTTGAGACAGTATCTCACCCCGTCGTGGGCTCAACATTTTCAGGTTCTTAGATGGTGAATTCTCTTGAACGTTTTGGCCGTCCCATAAGGGTTATTGAGCAAGTTTCTAGCTATCCCAATCCTAGAAGTCACTGGGTCTATGAACTTGTAGTGACCATGGTCTGGGTTGAAGAGAATCCATCCCACAAGATACCTCATCGATTCAAAGCATGGTTCCGTTACGGACCCAATGGTTTCAGGGTGGGTCCCCTTAGGACTTTTGATATCCCCGCTGTGGTAATTGATGCTGCTCTGGACGAGAATCCAGCTAACCCTCCCGATGGCATGGTGGAGAACCCGACGTCCCACTCGGATCCTGTGGATACTAAAGAATCGGCGAATGAGTCTAACTATCTAGTCATAAGACAGCTCGTTTTGAGGATTGACTTTTTATAGACTTGTAAATATAGACTAGTATTGTATATGACCTAGTCGACTCTGTATAAAAGTGTGTTGTCGTTCTCAAAATTTTGGCCCTGCTTTTTTATCCACCTTTGTGTTGTATAGGGATTTATTTATGCGTTTCTACGTTCGCATTAAAATGAATGGGTCGGCAACGTGTCTTGGGACGTCGCAATTTAATCGACCACCACGAGATGGGCACACACTCGGAGGATTGGGGCGTGACAAGTCAAATGCGCTAAAATCACTAAAGCTACTTGATAGGTTAGGTGGTACGAAAATCGCGTTCGGTCAATTATATCCACGAAATTGAATTTGGTTTTAGGAATCGGACGTTCGAGCATGTCACAATTTATTTATGGGACGTCGTCTCATCTTTCAAAGAAATTTCGTCAAGTTCAGAATTTTGCGGAAAAATCGGTTTTCAGCAAAAAGAAAATAAGAGTGGAAATTCATATTAGTGGAAAAAAGGGGAAATGGCTGCCCAAAAAGGATTCATTTGTGAGAAATATAACTAATTCTGTAATTGGATGACCTCTTGACTTATTTGGATGAAGACTTTGGAGGCATTTCAATGAGTGCATAGATATTTCTTTTGGTTTCTAATTGGTTGAGGCTTTGACTTCTTTGTTCTCCCTTCTCTCTCTCACTCCTTCTCTATCTTCCCTTGTGTGAGCCCTCTTTGCCTCAGGCGACCACTCTTTCTTTCTCTTCTTCTTTTGCCTGCTCCATCATTTCCCCCGCAGCACCATCACACCCTTTCCATTCCCCTTCACCCCAACAGCAATTTATGCCAGCACTCCCACTCACCAGCCAACACCATCGACTCACACCCACCACCACACCACCCACCTTCAACCAACTCTATTGAACAGCCTTGTCACTCCTCACGCCAACTCCATCTGCACCAATCTTCACCACCACCACATCTCTACCCGTTAACAACTTCCCCTCTTCACACCACAACTCCACCCGTGCCTACACCCTCTACCAAGCCAGCGACTTCATCCTCCACCACCAGCTTTTCTTCATTGCTGCTGCAAGTCCATCCTCCGCATCATCTCATCTTCTCCATTCTGCCACACATCTGCCCTTACATCTCCACGCTAGCAGCTCCTTCTCCCTTGCTACTGGTCTACCACCGTTAACTCACCCCAACACTAGCTCAACCACAACACATCATCCCCACTCCCACAGCTCCATCCGCCTCATCCCACCATCACCCGCCAACATCACAACCCTGCTTGCTGCACCCACACCCGCCAACTTCACCATCCTTCACGTCCATTCCCCATTCATGCCAGCAACAGCACGCCTCCACCATCCACCAAAACTTCACAGCCTTAGCCTCACCAACGACATCACACAGCAGCCCGTTTAACGTCCCAACTCCAGCGAAGCCTAGCTCACCCTCCACATCTAGCAATCGCACCACCAGCAGCCAAGTCACTCTTGGCCGAGCTCTTATAGGGCCATCACGGCCATCATTTGAGCTTCGTTGGAGACACGGTTGTCTCGGGTTCTCACCACTGTCGCATTGCCATCGCCGTGAGCCCGCTACCGTCTTAATTTGGTGAGTTAACTCCATAATCCTTGATTAGGTCATTAATTGCGCTTGGGAGGTTAGATTAGTGTTAATTAGCTTGGTTAGATTAGTGTTAAATGGATTAGCTTAATTTCATATTCGGTTTATTGGACACTCGCCGTTTGCTATTTTTGTGGGGAAAAATGTGCTACGATTTTGAGATTGCTTCCTCCTTGAAAAATGTTATATACATCTTCAGATATGACATATATTTTATTTAAGATTTTAGAGATTTAAAAGATTAAGATTTCAGCTTTGTTACCTATAAAACAGAATCTCGGTTTATGTTGGAACCAGTGACCTTTTGGTGTTTAAAGGATTTTTATCAACTCTTAGGATTTGATTTTAAAAGATTTTCTTCATAAAAGTTGTTCATCACATCTTTTAGTTTAACATACTCAAATTTCAAATCAAATGGATAAGTTTTGGATCTCGAACCAGACTGATTTTGGAAAACATAATTTCTGGACACGAACACAGTTTTAGTAACGGTTTGGGCGTTTTACTGCTCTTATTCTAGAAATATTTGGGTCAAGGTGTCCTCATGAAAAATGTTCTTTTAAGTGTCCTTTATAACATATTCAAATTTGAGAATTTTCTGAACTTATTTGAGTATTTTTTTTGGAATTAAACTTGGAGACGTGTGAGTGGACCTTTTTCTCCTGGTTAGGGCCAATTGTGATTTTGTAGTTGTCTTGATATCTTGCTTGCAGGGAAATGAATACGCTGTGATTTGGTTGATATTTGGCTTGCTGAGAACTTCTGCATGGTATTATGAGAATGGTTGTTTTATGTTGACTATTTATTTTTATTGCAAAAGATGGCCTTAGGGATAATTAATTAGAAAAACAATAGGTGTCAGGTTTGGACACCAAAAAAATTTTGCTCAATAAAATAAAAAGGTTTTAAATTAGGTGCGTGCAAAGTTTGACAGATTAATTTTGAGTACATGAGGACCTATGAATTTCTTTCCAAAAGTTTTAAAGAAAGAAAAATGGGATTACCCAAGTTTAGTTCCAAAAAGGGTAGTTGGGAAAGAAAGTAGAAAATAAATAAGGTGTCAAGTTTGGATGCTGAATTTTATGTGCTCAATAAAACGAGGAGGTTTTATAGTAGAAGCATGCAAAGTTTGACGTTTTGATTTTGAATACATGACTGCGTACGAATTTATTTCGGAGTGTTTTGAACAAAAAAAAGGGGTTGCAATGTTTATTATTTAAAAATGGATTTTGGTGTTCTTGGCTAATGAGGAAGATAACAATGGACTTGAGTGATGGTATGCTCATATGATCACCTAATACCCTGATGTGTATGAATATGCGGGGCAATGAACCCGTCCTAATGTGTATGAATATGCAGGACAATGCCTAATTAAGTTCGGATGCCCCACGTCAACGAATGTCGGTCGCTGTGGAGGCCGGGCCGATGCTTCTGTGTGGAATGCTGTCTTGATGTGAATGAACACACGGAATGATGTCGTGCCTGACGGAGCGAGACGACGCCCAATTATACCAGATGACCATCGACTTTTGAGTTGGCCATGACTAATGGTTTGTAATAACTAGAACATGCCTGAATGGTTGTGATAGTTGCGCCTGATTATGGGACAAAATTGTGAGGCAAGGTATGTGACATGTCATAACGGTTTGGCCTTATAATCAAGATTCATGTGATTGAAATGATGTGTTCCGGTTATTAAATTATGCTTGTTGTACTGATAATAACATATGTGATGAGCTAATGTGCAGGTATGCGCCGAGGCAAGATGAGTTATGTATGGTGCATGTTTAGGACCGTCTTCGGGGTGAATTGGGGCTTAGGGTTTTGACTCGCTAAAATTTTATTTCACCCCGTCGTGGGCTAACCTTTTTCAAGGCCGTAGCATGGAGAATTGCTGAGTGCGAATGTGATGGGCATGAGATGCGACACCTTTTGGCTGGCCCTACCATTAGTGAAGTTTAAGGTGACCCTGATCCCTGAGGATTTTGAGAGGATCGGTTGGAAGTTGCCAGCGTAAGGACTTGTAAATCATTAAACTTCCTAGGGACAATAGTGGTTAAATAAATAAGTTGTTTTTGGCAACTTTTGTGGCATGTTATACTATCCCTATGTTTGTTGTTTGTTTGTTAGCCGAGTGTTTATTTAATTCGCTTCCGCATGTGCTTAATTGAAAGATAAAAAAAAAAAAAGAATGGGTCGGCAACGCGTCCTGGAACATCACATTTTTAGTCGAGCACCGAAAGATGTGCGCGTGCCCGAGGTTCAGGGTGTGGTAGAAACAAATTAAGAGATATTCCATCGGCCAATGTCCCGATGATGCCCCCGAGGAGTGGGGATGCTCCAAGCTGTGTGGTTTGGGATGCCTTGGTTGAAGTCACAAAGCTAGCAACCCTTCAACATTGGATGCCTCAGAGGGAGATGCCCAAGGCTAGCATCCCTTGGAAGTTTGACCAGCGACTCGAAAGTGACTCGAACGAATCTGGCCAGTGTCTCGGGTTTAATCCATTTCGAGGCTAGATATCAAATGTTCACACATTGAAATTAATCAACAAGACATGTGAGTATGTGTGAAGGTGTACTTGTGTGTCATGAGATGCATGAATGATATTGTGTGTGCCATGTGACGTATGAACGGAGTTTGTATGCGCGTTGCAATGCAGTCTTCTTGCATTTTACCCACTTTAGCTTGTTTATTTCGCATGATATCATTGGTACCATATGCTGCCCTATTTGATATAATCCATGTTCATGATGATTCACTATGTTGTGCTATGTTCACTAATGAGCAAAGCTAGGATCTCGTTGTTTGATGCCATGCTTTATCCTTTACTGGGCATTGTTGCTCACCCCTAATTTTTCCTCTCAAATCATTAGCTATGGATGTGATACCCTTGGCAACTTATGGCACACCTATGTGAGTAGATGGCGTGTATAGGAACTTTGAGGATCGAGATTTTAGCCTTGTTTTGACTCATTATATTTGTACTGTTTGGATAGATGATGAACGCCCTAATCCTTTCCCTATGCAATTTGTGTCCGTGTATCTTAACGTGAATGAGAGGTTGTTTGGCCCCATCCATTGGTGATGCTTTGGGCATGGAGTAGGAGGCGCGTGTGGTATGGAGGGAGGTAGTGGATGAGGAAAACTACCGGGTAGAGGAGTTAAGCATATTTTTGGCCTCTCCCAAGTATTTTGTTCAGGTCATCTTGATGAGTTCCTTGCCATGTTGTAATTGCCAAGATGTTTTTCTCTTGTAATCCCTACTTATGATGAATGAAATGGAAGCATGTTATTATGTAATTTGTTCTTAAGTGAAATTTCTTTATATGAAAAGTGCATACTCTTCTGCTTGTGCAATAGAAATTAAAAATTATAATTGAGGGTCTAAAGTGACGGTGTGGGATGTCGCACTTTTACTTTTTCAGGTGTGTAAGTATGGCTAACCAACCACCTGAATGTTTTGGTCTACCCAAAACCTAGAGGTGTCAGTTTCCAATATAGTGGACGTAGAAGAGGATACTACGTATCGTACATGCACTACTACTATAAGGTCAAGGAGGGGCTGGATGATTTGGTCCCTCACTGTTATGTAGCTTGGCATGAATGGTTCGATGGAGATCTCGTCGGCTCCCTTCGTGGGTTTGAAGAGCCAACCGGATCGTTCACTAAGATGAGGAACGAGTCCTTCACACTGGTTTGTAGCAGAATGGTTCCCAATTTTGGATATTACAGCCCATAGCAGAGCTAGGGATGGCCCGGCCTTTTGCCAACTTATGTATAAAACTAACGTGGCTAGAAAAATAGCATGTACTCTGCTATTGTAATATAAGTAGCGTGTTTGAATGATGTACATCACATGTCTTCTAGTCGTTTGTTGTCTAGGAATTTTATGAACACGTTTTCCGCATGTGCTTATTAATAAGATAAAAGAATTGAGATATGGGAGGTCACAACAACAACCCCGAAGAGAGGATGTTAAACTGTGGATACACGTTATTCTTTTCAAGAATGCAACGGAAATTTCACACTTAGAGTATGAACCCAATTACCATGAAACACAATTCGTGCACACAATCACCATCTCAAGCCAGCCGGCTCTCGTTGATTTTTCTTCTTTCTCACTCTCCAGTTTTAGGGTTGTGATCTCCCACTTGCTTGACTTTTTCAAGTCTTGACAGGACAATGAAAGCATCCTGTCACATTAATACTCTCTATCAATGATGCACCTAAAAGTTGGTGGGCAATAACTCCCGGGGAAACATATTATCGCACATGAGAAATTGCCGAGGAAACCTACCATATTGACTTGGCATTTACTTGAAACTTTACAGGCGAGTTGAGAAAATTCTCAACATCAAGTCCGGGCTCCCAAAGTCCTTTATTTGGGTTCGTTCCAATGGTCAGATCTAAACACCGCAGAGTTCGTTCCAATTCTTCTTCTATATTTGGGTTGGTTGGTGCTGTTTCAATTTTCAAATCTGTATTCCAAAATCAACAGTTTCTTGCTTGGGTGTGTTGGCCGATCTGGATCGTCCATAACACCACCTTAGCCATGGGTCATCCATAACCGACCTGAATCAACAGATTTAATTTTGCGTGATAAATTAGAGTTAATTAGGGAGTATGATAGACGTTATGTCATCCAATATGAATCTCCTCGAAACATATTTCATGCATATATAATCACTAGCTCAAACCAATCTGCTCTTGTTGATTTTTCTTCTCATTCTCCTGTTTTGGGGTGTGATCTCCCCCACTGCATCCGTTTACTCTTGCTTTGCTTGACTTCTCAAGTCTTGGCATTGTAATGAAAGCAGCCACCATTGATATTCTCTATCGCTGCAGTCAAAGTTGGCGGGCAGTAACAAATCGTGACGAGACATATTGTCGAACATGAGAAACTGTCGAGAAGCCGACCAAATTTCTGAAACTCTACAGATGGCCCCCAATAAATTTCTGAAAATCAATTTCGTTCTCCCAAAGTCCTTTTACTTATCAACGATCAGATCTCGGACCATATCTATGGCTTGGCTTTGATGTTGACTTCACAACTTAAACTTGACCAAAAGAAAAATGGAAAAAGAAAAAATAAACTCATCTTACCTCTCCTTATATACCCCGGAACCCATCAAATTAATTCATCGAAACAACAAAAAGTTATGAAGAGAGTTGAAGGAAGAACCATGGTCATCCATGAGCTTCTCTCGAAAGTTGTGGTGCTTGGGACCGTCATATTGGGTCCATACCACAATCACATAGCAGAAGCTGATGTTTCAATGACCAAGCCCGGATGCCAAAGTTTCTGCGGAAACCTCTCCATTCCATACCCATTCGGATCAAGCAATAGTGATCCCAAATGCCGCATCAATCATCCCTCATTTAGAGTTGATTGTGATTACTCTATCAACCCTCCTGTAGCTTACCTCGCAAACAGAAGTTCTAACATCGAAATACTCCACATTTCTGTCGAAGACCATGAGCTGCGTGTTAATGTTTCCACCGGTCGAGATTGCTATAACTCTTCCGGCAAAGATCGGTCTTCGAACCATTATCCACGGCTCAGATTAGCTGAATTCCCCATATCCAGCACCAAGAACAAGTTCACCGCAGTCGGTTGCGACACGACGGCTATTTTCCGAGACCGCCATGGGAATTTCTCTTTCGGTTGTATGTCTTTGTGCAACAACCAGTCAGATGTCAGCAGCGGGTCGTGTTCCGGCATCGGTTGCTGCCAGACGAGCATCCCTAGGAACACCTTTGGCTACAACATCTCCATTAAGAGCATTTTTAATCATTCCAGTGTCTTGGAATTCAATCCTTGCAGCTATGCATTCGTCGCCGAAACTAACTTCTACAACTTCTCGGTTGGCGATCTTTCACAGCTTAAATTTAACCAGTCCGCTCTAGTTCTCGATTGGGCAATAGGAAATCAAACATGCAAGGATGCCAAGAAGGACATCACGAGCTACATGTGCACCAAGAACACCATTTGCACCGACGCCGAAAACGGATCTGGGTACAAGTGCACTTGTCAAGATGGTTATCAAGGCAATCCTTACCTCGAGAATGGTTGTCATGGTACGTTGATAATATGGGCATTCTTCACGTTGTCCTTGGTATTGGTATCATTTGAGAAGATTAGATACATTTGATGTGTGTTTAATTTTTACAGATATTGATGAATGTGCGGATCTAGAGAACAACCCCTGTGAGGGAAAGTGCCATAATATTGAGGGCAGTTACAAGTGTTCATGCCCAAAGGGTTATCATGGTGATGGCATGAAGGGCAGTAGAGATGGAGAAGGATGTATTGCAAATCCATCACATTTGATAAAGATTTTGATTGGTAAGTTCTTCCATTTTATTTGGACTTTCTAACTCAAAGATACATTACCTAGCTGATTTTGAGAATATATATTTTAATTTGTCTGGGGTTGAGAATATATAATTTACATCACAATCGAGCTCTCTGAAGATTCGAAAGTAGATTAATTTCACTCTTGTCAATGCCTAAACTCTTGGAGCATCTTTTGGCTTGGCGACCTTGGCCTTTGAATAATTGTGAATACATCTTCCTTCCATTGAGATCAAGTTGCGAATATTGATATTGGTACCATATGACTTGTAGTTGCGTGATCTCCATTGTCACTTAAAGCGGAGAGTCGCTAAGTTGTGGGATTGAATTAGTCACGATATTGACATGAAAAACCACAAAAGTCACAAATTTGCCGTTTCTATATATATGTATGACGAATTGGAGCATGTCAGTGATTTGGTCAACAGGCTTCCTGTATCATATTGTATTTTAATTATGAGCGGTGCTAACATAAAAGTACTGTATAAACATATGCTTTAAATGACGTGGATTTGGTTGCATAGAACCTAGAAAACTTTAAGCAGGTATACTGTAGGACCATGGGAAAAGTTAAATATTTTTGTAGTTAGTTTGAGTTTATACTTTTATGAATTATTTCATGTCTCATTAAACCTGTCAAACTGATGACATGGTTTGTTGACAGGGGCAATTGTGCTTTTCTTACTTTTTTGTAAATTAGCTTCACCAAATCCATTGTCCTAATTCAGACTCAAATTGTCCCAAAACTACTAAGTTTTTCAAGAACACCTCACAATGTAATTCTACGGAAAGTTTCAAAGTGTGGCTGCTTTTACATGGTGCAATGACTTGCTGTGCAATTAATCATGTGATTTAATGTTCTGAAAAAGCCAGTGTTATATGTAGGTGTTGCCGTGGGCATAATAGTGCTCCTTTTCAGCCTAGGCTTTCTATATTTTGGACACAAGAAAAGGAAGCTCATCAGACTCAAAGAGCAATATTTCAAGCAAAACGGTGGCTTGCTTTTGCAACAACAATTACATGAACGTGATAGAACCACAAATTATGCAAAACTATTTACTGCTGAGGAGCTAGAGAAGGCCACTGACAATTATCATGAGAGCAAAATAGTCGGCCGAGGAGGATATGGTATTGTTTACAAAGGGTCATTGCCAAATAATATGGTAGTTGCAATTAAAAAATCCAAGCTTGTGGATCAAAGCCAAATTGAACAATTCATCAATGAAGTCATTGTGCTTTCTCAAATTAGTAATCGTAACGTGGTCAAGCTTTTGGGATGTTGTTTAGAGACAGAGGTGCCTTTATTGGTGTATGAGTTTGTCAACAATGGAACCCTCTTTGACCACATCCACAACCCAAACAAATCATTGAAGCTGTCTTGGGAGATCCGATTGAAAATCGCTTCGGAAACTGCTGGAGTCCTCTCATACTTGCACTCTACAGCTTCTACTCCCATTATTCATCGAGATGTCAAGTCAGCAAACATCCTTTTGGATGCTAACTACACTGCAAAAGTCTCCGACTTTGGAGCTTCAAGATTAGTCCCACTTGATCAGATGCAATTGTCTACCATGGTTCAGGGAACATTGGGATACTTAGACCCTGAGTACTTTCACACAAGCCAATTGACAGAAAAGAGTGATGTTTATAGCTTTGGGGTTGTTCTAGTTGAGCTATTGACAGGGAAGAAGGTGCTTTCTTTTGACCGACCGGAAGAAGAGCGAAGCTTGGCAACATATTTTCTTTCAGCATTGAAGAATGACAAATTGTTTCACATTGTTGAGGAAATTCTTGCAAACGGAGAAAATAATGAGCAGGTAAGGGAAGTTGCCAATCTTGCGAAGAGATGCTTGGAAATAAAAGGCGAGGAGAGGCCAACCATGAAGGAAGTGGCAATGGAATTGGAGGGACTTAGAGCAATGGCTAAGCATCCATGGGTCAGAGGCATCCAGGAGAATCCAGAAGAGACGATTCGTTTATTGGGAGAGAAGACCGATGTGTACATGGATAGTATTGCAAGCACGAACACTGGGTACACAGATAGCATGAAAAACCATGTCATGCCACTAGTTAGTAGTGGGAGATGACAATAATAAGGATATCGATACATGCCTAGGTATATTCTGATGAATGTTATGATTGCCATAGGGCTTTATCGATTGCACTAGTCAGTTGGTTCTTTCACGTTAAAACTAGTTCATCAAATGGTATCTATGCGTGGAAGAGAACTCTTGAAAAGTCTAGCCTTATGATAAAGTCGGTGTAGTAATTCAATAAGTGTTTATGTGAATACAGGATAATTTAGCTTTTGAAAGCTTTGGATCCAACTTGGTGAGAGGATGTAAATATGGTTTCCCACTTCTACCGTTTCTTGGCGGTGCTTTTGAAATTTGGGAGTTCCATTATTGTCTTTAAGTGTACCGAAGTATAATTATATGGAAGTGCAGATTTCTGTTTGCTTGACGTTGTAGTTTGTCCACCTCAGATGAATCGGTTTTTCCCGGGCAATTCCATGGTCTTGCCTTACATTAATACAATAAAACTTTCGTGTATCAATTATACATTGTTCAATTCCATACACCATCGTCTTAATTGAATTTCACGTTTGACTTTTGCTTGTGTGTTACTCGTCCATACATTCACTGGGGTACGGTCATATTTGCCTTATTGAGTTACAATTATGAACATCATCCGTATCCATTTGTAGTCAAGTTTTTATGTAGTTAATGTCCATGTTAATAATCAAGCAATCAAGAAATTTCATCCGATTAGTGAGGGAGGAAAATGAAGTCCAATAGAAGTTCATATTTCACCGGTGTAGGACTCACTTACCTAGGGCGGATCTTTTCACCAAAAAATACAAACTAAGAATTAGAGTTGAGATCCTCCTAAGCTAAAATACACCGCAAGTGTCAAAACTTGACATGCTTATATACTAAAGTGCCAAAAGATCCAAAAGGTATATTTAGGTGTTACTTTTTTTTATAAAATTGGGACACTTAAGTTCCAACTCCGGCAAGAGTAGCCAAAAATTCAACATGAATTATTTTATGAATAAATGTTATTTACATGGTTTGCCGAAGTTGTCTACTTAGGGCGCGTTTGGTAACATTTCTATTCAAAAATTGTTCAAGGAACAGAAATAGAAAAAAGTGTTTATGTCCCGGGGAACAATTTTTGAATAAAAAAATGTGTTTGGTAAACTTGTTCCGGGAATAAAAAATGAACAGAAACACGTTTGGTAAATTTGTGTTCTTTTTTTGTTTCTTTTAATTTTTTTAATTTTTTTAATTTTTTCTTTCTTTCTTTCTTTTTTAATTTTTTTCTTTTTTTCTTCTTTTGGCCGGTCACTAGCCTCGGCCATGGCCAGCAACCGGCCGACGAGGGCCGGCGGCCTCGCCTTGGCTAGGCAAGCTCGGGCTCGCCCAAATCCAATGAGCCCAAGCTCGCCTAGCAGCCCCACGCCAGCGAGGCTCACCGGTGGCTGGGCGACCTCCAGGCTAGCGAGGTTGCCGGCCCTCGACGGCCGGTCGCCGGCCATGGCCGAGGCCGGCTACCGGCCCAAAAAAAAAAAAAAGAAAAAGAAAAGAAGAAAAAAAAGAGAAGAAAAAGAGAGGAGAGAGAAAATTTGTTCTTAAAAATTGTTCCAGAAACAAGAAACATGTTTTTCTTGTTTCTTGTTTATGTTCCAAATGTTTTCCGGGAACAAAAAATATATATATTTGAAAAAAACGAAAACAAACGCGTTTTTGTTCTTTTTTTGTTCCCTAGAACAAAAAAAAACAGAAATTTTGTGCAAAACGATGTCGCTTAGGCTGCGTTTGTTTTGATTTCTTTTTTCTGTTTTTAAACAATTTTTTTGTTTTTTTGTTCTTGGGAACAAAAAAGGAACAGAAACACGTTTGTTTGCGTTTTTGTTCCAAAATTATTTTTTTGTTCCCAAAAGCACATATGGAACGAGAAACAAGAAACAAAAAAAAGTTGTTTCTTGTTTCTAGAACAAAATTTAGAAACACTTTCCATTTTCTTCTTCTTTTCTTCTTCTATTTTCTTTCTTTTTTCTTTAGCCGGTCGCCAACCTCGGCCAGGGCCGGCGACCGGCCGT
Source organism: Eucalyptus victrix (assembly GCA_016097545.1). NCBI lineage: Eukaryota > Viridiplantae > Streptophyta > Magnoliopsida > Myrtales > Myrtaceae > Eucalyptus > Eucalyptus victrix. Next base: position 25,281,374 of record CM027840.1, on the reverse strand, counting down.
CGAGGGCCGGCAAACGGCCGTCGAGCGCTAGAACGTCACCGGCCCCTGGCGAAGCTCAACCTTGCCTTGGCTGGGCAAGCTCGATCTCGCCTAGATCCGGCGAGGTCGAGCTCGCCCAGCGGCCGACGAGGCTCGGCCTCACCAGACCACAGCCAAGTCAGCGTCGCCTAGCGGTGGCTTAGCGATGCCGAGCCTCGCCGGCCGTTGAGCGAGCTCGGCCTCGCCGAATTTGGGCGAGCTCGACCTCGCCCAGCCAAGGCAAGGCCGACCCTCGCCGTGGCTAGGCGAGGCCGCCGGCCCTCGTCGATCGGTCGCCGGCCATGGCCAAGGCCGGCGACCGACCAAAAAAAGAAAAAAGATAAAAAGGAAAAATAAATAAGAAAGAAAATAGAAAAAATAAAATAAAAATATTTAAAAATAAAAGAAATAAAAAAATTATACAAATTTACCAAACGTGTTTCTGTTAAATTTTTATTCCCGGAACAAGTTTACCAAACTCGTTTTTTTGTTCAAAAATTGTTCCCGGAACGAAACACCTTTTTCTATTTCTATTTCTTGGAACAATTTTTAAACGAAATGTTACCAAACGCCCTTAGTAATCAATGTGCAAAACGACATCGCTTTGCCCAAAAAGTTGATTTTTAATATAAATATTAATCAAATTAAATTAAAAAACTAAATTGTTAAAAAAAAAAAAAGGGAGGGAGGCACTTTCCACAGCCCCCGTAATTGCTGCCACCCCACCATCACTAGAAAAGGCTGACGACGCCCTAACCTCGCCCTAGGTAGAGGCAGCTCTTAGCTCGATTGGGCAAGGGTCGACGACCATCATCAAGTCTATAGGAGGGCCTTGAGCCCTCATAGGTGATAGGCCAAGGTCACTGGCCACTAGTTGAGGCTCACAACCCTGGCCGACCCTCGCCCCACCGTCGTTGGCTCTTTCCGATGATGGTGGGGAGGTGGCAACAACAAGGGCCTTAAGGCACTCATTGATTTGTTGCCCTCCTCCTTTTTTAATTTGATTTAATTAATATTTATATTAAAAATCAATTTTGTGGGCAAAACAATATCGTTTTTGGGAAAAGTTAGCCACATTAGCACCATGTGGGTAATTGCTTTTAAAATAATTGCCACCTTGGCAAAAAAATTCGCCAAAAAATTCCCCATTAGCATTTTGGTTATTATTAATCAATGTTGACACTTAAGATGGTGCATGGGAACATTTATGTTTCTCTATTCTTTCTTTTTTTTGCTCCCCAAAGCGAAAAAGCAACAGAAAATGTTTGGTAATGCCAACTAATTTTTCTATTCCTTGAAATAGAAACATAGCTGAGGAATAGATTTGGAATAGAAACAAAAAATTTTTAAAAAAAAAACTTCTTGTTCACATAAACAATTTCTAGAAATAGATCAATTTTTTCTTTCTTTTTTTTTTTCTTTTCTTCTTCTTTTTTGTTGCTCGCTACTACCGACCGCCCACCGCCGGCGGTGGTAGTGATTAGAGGTGGTGAGTGGCAAGCAAGAAGAAGGAAAAAAAAAAGAAAAGAAAAAATCTTAAAAAATTAAAAGAAATTCTACGTTACAAAAAAAATTGTGAATTATACCAAACACACTTTTGTTCTTTTTTTCTATGGGATAAGTGTTGCAGAAGTCCTAAAATTTGCAAAAAGCGCAATTAAATTCTAAAACTTGTCAAGAGGTTTCAATTGAGTCCTAAAATCAACACTATCAAATTTGCTAATGGAATTTTTTTTTTTTACTATTCGCCACGTAGAAGAGAGAAACGATTAAAAAAAAACCACGTCCATGCCACGTTAGCTTTTTCCGTTAGGAAATTTGACGGCATTGATTTTAGGATTTAATTGCACTTTTTGCAAGTTTTAGGACTCAATTGCATTTTTGTGACAAATTTTAGAACTTCTACAACACTTAACCCTTTTTCTATTGCAAGACTATAAATAGAGTACAATGATAGAAAAAAGGTTTGATTTTTTTTTTTTTTTTTTTTGAGGAAAGCAAAGAAAGTTTTGAATGGATTGGCTTTATAGCTTTAATGTTACATTGGAATGATAGGATAAGTAGCAAATTGATTAGAATGAAATTTTATAACCCCGTCGCAGCATTGCCTTATTCTCACTATTATGTAGGGTTGAGTATGGTCTAGGTTGGGCCAATCTATCCCCTAACCCAAGGACCAATCCGCGCAGTGCTAGTCCTCAATTTTTGGGACCGAGGACCAGATCCACCTAGTGGGTTCGGTCCAATTCCAGAGAAAACCTGGGACCAACTGATAATTTTTTTATTTCATTTTTAATACTCCTTGAAAAAACGATTGAGAACTGGACAAACCTAATAGGTTCGGTCCGATTCCAAGGTCAATCTGAGACCAATTAATAATTTTTTATTTCATTTTTTGTACTCCTTGAAATGGCAACTGAGAATCGGACCGACCAAATGGGTTCGATGATGTGACATGCTGAAAATTCAATCCTATCTCGACTAAATGAAATGGGCTTTTCATTGACGCACCTATACTTCTTTTTCTCTGAGCTAATCATTCATGGAATAACTAATCTATCAGGTGAAGCCGTTAAGAGATATAAACGCGACAGACTAAAGAATTCTATTAGAAATCAATTGCTCGACTATGCTAATTGGCAAGGGTCAATATGGCATCGTTATAATCAATTAGAAACCGGAGATAAGTTAATTCGATCGAAGCACATAATTAAATTGTGAGTGATTCTACCTGATTGCAAAATTCGTGTCAAACGGCACTAAATCGATTATTCTGTCAATTCTGTACCCGGTGCTCGTAATTGAAATCTTGAGATTTTTACAACAACCGAGAGTCGCCGATGAGTGAAAGATGCAGAAACGTGGATCAAGAATTATCGACCATGGGTTAAATGCGATAAAATCCCTAAAAGCTACTCGGTATATTAGGTCACACTAAAATCGCGTTCAATCGAAATTAACAACGCAATTGAACTCGGTTTCAAAAATCGAAAGTTCGAGCATGTAACGATTTATTTTTAGGACATCGTCTCATCCTTTGAAGAATTTTCGGTGAGCTTGAAATTTTTGGCAAAAAATTAAAATTTGGCAAATGAAATTCAAGAAATTCGGAGGGCCACTTTTATGTGGATTTTTTGCCTTCAAAAGGGATGGGTTAGTGATGGAAATGGTGGAGGTTGGTTTAGGCTGCTACCATGGCATTTTGGGCTACCAATTTGACTTGAGTTAGTGAGGAATTGGATGGAAATTCGTAGGTCTGCTGGACTATTGCTTTTTGGCCTTCAATTTGGCTTGTTTAAGAAGTTTGGGAGGGAAAATTTGGCTGCTAGATAAGGCTGAAGACTTGTGGGGCTTGCACTTGAGTGCATAGATATTTAGGTTAGACTTCTTGGCATCCATTGGCCACAAGGTGGACTTTTAAGGCCATTATCCCCCCTTGTCCCCCTCTCCTTCTCCTTGGTCAACTAGAACCCCCCCTTTGCTACTACCTTTTTCTTCTTCCACTTCCATTGTTATGCTGCAACTTGCCTCACCGGAGTAGCCACCAGCCTTGTAAGCCACCAAACCGAGCCCAGCCTCGTGTAGTCGCTCGACCCCACGCCTCCAATCCCGCCGATCCCTGATGCTACCACCCGCACATCCATCATGTCCCGCTCTAGCCCGATGCCAGCCTCTGCTCAACCGTCGACCATCTCCGACCGTCCCAACTCCAACCATCCCTGCTCACCTAGCTGCCACCCTCATGTACGTAAGCAATCATCACCATCAGCTAGCCGTGTCCAGCCCCCTCGGCCCCCTCGACCAACTCCAAGTTAGAATCGAAGTTCCAACTTGAGCTGTGAGCTTGTCATGTCACGCCCCGATCCTCGAGCGCACTCACATCCCACTACGGTCGATCAAATGCGACGTTTTCAGGACACATCGTCGACTCATTCATTTTAAATGCACATACGGAAGCATATCATAAACCTTTGACAACAAATAGCATGAGATAGGAAAGCAGGGCAACATTTTTCAGAAGTCACACTTTTACAAACAACACGTTTAGTTACAAAATGAGTCAAGTCAAAAGTCTACAAAAAGGGTAAGCTCTCAAAAAGAAGTTGTCCTACGTGATACTAGTCAGACACAAACACCGATCCTTCAGACTCCACCTCCACAAACTCTAAGGCTTCGGTCCTCCACAACCACCAATTATGGACCTGAAAAGATAAGCTCACGATGGGGTGAGACAATGTCTCAGCAAGTCCACCCCCAAAACCCGTATTAGAAAGAAAATAAGCCATCGGGGCGTTTTAGCCACACGGCCACACAATTAGAACAGATGACTTACCTTGCTTCAGTTCCTTCATGCACGTCACCACAGTTCATATTACATTGCATATAATTAATGCACACAACAATTGAAATGCTTCACTCATTTCAGTCAATCACAGAGGTCTCAACCCAATCAATCATAAAGGTCCTGATTATAAGGTCAAACGATTATAACACGTCCCATACCATGCCACATTGTTTTGTCCCATAATCAAGCGCATTAACTCAATCAATCATGCGTTTCAATTGTTAATTAAGCCCTTCAAGGGTACAACCTACTCGTCAGTTCAGTGTCTTCGCAATTGAGCCCTTCAAGGGCATCACCTACTCGTCAGTTCGGTGTCTTCTGACTCAGCCAGGCTTCGTCTCACCACCGTTGAGCACGGCAACGTCTCTTAATAGACGGCTTTCCTAAAGGAGCATAAGTCCAGAATCTACTGCAACCCAAATCTCACTCAATGGGTATCCCATATAGGGTAATGTCCATCTAACTCAATTGGGGACGGGTTCTCTTAATCAATCACACGTCAATTCAAACTCAGCCCGGGACACCTTGCATTTCACTCAATGTCATTCATTAAAGTAGTGATCCCGACCTCTTTTCTTCATATTAAAATCATCCAAGAAATTAGCCACGTGTGTGTATACCGTCAAATTCAAATCAAAAAGACCAATGCCACTCTTTTTCAAACCCCACTATTTGATATAATACTCAAATTCCATTTTCAAACCCCAACACTCGGAATTTTCTGAATAAAATCCATAATCTTCACAATCAAGATTCAATTTGCGACATCCATCAATCAATTGCATAATCTGGAAGCACCACTGCAGTCAGCACAGAATTTCTAACGATCAGCTCTCCTAGAACAATTTCTGGAAAATAATAATTAATTAAATATATTCCGAAAATTAAAATAAATAATATTATATTATAATAATTTAATTTAATAAACTAATATTTATAAGTTCGAAATAATTAATTAATCTAAAATAATTAATTAAGGATTAACCAAGATTACTCTAATTTAATCCTCTACTTAGCCTTAATCAATTATACACTAAACTAATTGCACCCCTTAATCTAATTCACACTTAACTAAAATAATCTAACCACCTAATCACACTTAGCTTAATTTAAGCATCCCTTAAGCATTGTTAACCTTCTAAGCAAGGTTTAGAGGATAAACTCACCGGAATTGCACACTGGTGAGTTCACGGCGATCATGGCGCGAAGGCGAGCAATAAACTTGCCCACGGCGACACCAACGAAGGTCGAGAAGACACCTAAAACGGGCCTTGAAGATCCAGAACTTGCTGGAATTCCAGCTGCTGTTCTTGGCTAGAATACAGGTGTCGGTTGCTGGTTTGAAGCCTAAACAGCGAAGGATGGACAGCAACAGCGCAAACAGTGAAGACGGTGGCTCCGGCAGGCTATTTGGCAGTCCACGGTGGCCCTAGCGACAATAGGCAGCAGCTGGATGATAGCCTGGATGGTCAGTGATGCACGAACTAAACGGCGGAACAGCAAGCACGTGAGAGGACGAGCAATGGCGTTCCGGTGGCCCTTTAAGCTCGCAATGGCGGCAGAGGAGGTCGGACGGCTAAGGGGCTATTTCCTCCGATTTTTGCTGAGCTTCCAAGCTTCTTCAACAATGGAGAAAGCCTTAGATTGAGGGAGAAGAAGGCAGCTGAAGAGGGGGGTTTTTTTGGGCTCTTTAGAGTTCAACACTTGTCAATTTCTCATTTGCTTTGCCCCCACATGACATCACATGACATCAGCCCTTTCTCTCTCCTCAAGTCTTCCTTGACAAGCTTCCAATGGGTCCAAAATAGCTCTCCCCCCATGGCATACGAATTATGTAACTTTGTACATCAAATTCCTTCAATTACAATCAATTCCCTTCCAATTGAGCCAAATTGAAGTCCATAAAATCATCAAATGTAATCACCCTTACTTCCACATTTTTCCTTGATCTTAGAACCATCTTGGATCCCAAAAGTGCGACCAAAAGCGAGCCTTTCCATTTTCCCAAACCAAATTAACCATATTTTGATTTTTTTGCTGAAAAACTCGGTTTGCAGAAAAATTGTCTGAAGATGAGTCAACGTTCCTAAAATGATTTGTGACACTACAAGACTTCCAATTTCTGAATTACATTTCAATTTCACAGTTAATTTCATTTTGGCACGTTTCTAGCACGTCCTAATCTACCGGGTAGCTTTTAGGAATTTTCATGCATTTGATCTATGGTTGATTATTTTCAAGCCACAATGTACATTTTTTACACATTGGTGACTCTCGGTTGTCGTGAAAATCTCAAGGTTTCAAATGCAGACACAAGGTACCAAAATGACAGAAGAATCGGTCTAGTGTTGATCGACAAAAATTGTGCAATTATGTGAAATCACCCACTCTCAATAACATACCTTTGCCGAGTCGACTTATCTCCGATCTTTATTTGATTTTTAACTGTGCTATAATGACCCTTGTAGATTAGCTCGGTCGAGTATCGTTTTCTGGTCGAATTCTCAAGTTTGATGCATTAGAATCCCTTAATGACTTCACCTGATAGACTAGTTATCTCATGAATTGCCAACATAGAGAAGAGAGCTATATGCACGAAGATGAAATACCTGACTTATTTAATTGAAAACAGAATTGGAAAATCAAGATGTCACATACACCACAGTTGAGCTTTCTTAAAATCCAAAAATAAATTAACTTCGCTCATGTCAATGTCTCTACTCTAAGATCATCTTCTGACTTGGTGACCTTGGGTTTTTTGTAAATGTGAATACATTTTCCATCACCAGAGGTCACATTGTGAACAATAATACCTGCACCGAATGACTTGTAATTTACATCTTTTTCGGTGGCTATTAATCATATAAATATCGTGTGGAATTGTAAGTTGGTCAACCGCCTCCTTGCATCATAGCAAGCCTTAAAAATATTCTAGTTCAAATGTTATTTCTTGTATTCTTTCCTCGTGTAACCGTGAAAACTTTATATACTAAACACAACTTAACTCCGCATGCAATTTAGAGATTAACCCAATTCCCCTAACTCTCAAATGTGTCAAAATAAAATGCTAATTTTTTTATAGCCATCCCAGATCCAACACGCCGTAAGCTCTAACGCTACATTTGGTCATCTGAATTTTTAGTAATAATAAGACTAGATAGAATAGGTTATGAAATTTAGGAATTCTATTATATTCTATCAACTATTTGGTGATTATAGTAATAAAGTCGGATATATTATAGTATAGCATATACATTATTTGATAAAAGCAGTATATTAATATAAATGAACCAAAAATTTTACAAACAAAGATAAAAAAAATTTCTCATAACATTCTTGCCTATTTTTATTTATTTTCCTCTCCTTTTTTAATTAATATATTTTTTATTCTTTTTTCCCTTTCCATCATTCTCTAATAAATTTTTATTAAATAGTAAATTATACTAATATAACTAAAATACTAAAACACCTCAAATATGTAATAAATATAAGTATATATTTAAATTTATAACAAGTCCACGGCCATCGGGTGCAACACAGTCGCCGTGATCGCAGGATCTAATGGGCAAGGATTCTTAAGCGGCTGCCTCTCGATGTGCGATGGGATTGATGACATGACCGATGGGGCGTGCGATAGGATCGGGTGTTGCTAGACCCTAATACCCGAGATGCTCCTTAACTACAACGCCATCGTGGGCAGCTTGAAGAACCACAGCAATGTGCGGAGCTTCAATCGTTGCAGTTATGCATTCATAGTCGAAGACAACTCCTTCAATTTCAGTAGGGAGGATCTCAATGGCATGAGTAACAGGACGGTGGTCCCCTCAGTGCTCGACTTGGCTGTGTGGAATCAGACTTGCAACGAGGCAGCGATGGACTCGGTAAACTTCGCTTGTAAGGCACACAACAAGTGCTTTGATTTTGCCACCATCGGTTACTGATGTAATTGCTCTTCTGGGTATGAGGGGAATCCATACCTTGGTTGTGAAGGTTGGTATATATTTTGGGTCTTTGATGATGATATTTTGATGCTATTGTTTTTTTCCCCTCTTGGAGTTTACATTTAATGTGCTTTTAATTTTTGTGGATATTAATGAATGTGATGATCCAAAGATTTACCCGTGTGACGGAATTTGCCATAACAATGAGGGGAATTATATATGTTCATGCCCAAGGGATTATCATGGTGATGGCAAAAGAGGTGAGGATGGACCAGATGCATTGCTAATCCTAAATCATCACATTTTGTGATCATTTTGGTTGGTAAGTTCATTCAACTTTTTAGCTCTTTTTATTGATGATTTCAATTTAATGTGTTTTACAAGAAAATACTATTCATATATTCAGCCTGATTTTCCTATGTATCTTGCTTTCTTGGAGTAAGTTTATAGCAAAACTATCTCTATCCTTTTGCCTGAAATTTCTATGCGAGGAGATTAAGCATCAAATTGGATTACTAATTCCAAGTAGCTATCTTAAAATTTAAAGGCTAGATTTCACTCTTGACAATGTTTAGAGCATCTTTGGCCATATGGAAGACTTGATGATCTTAGGTCAATGTGAAAACATTTTCCATGAATTGGTGAAAACATTTTCCATGAATTGTATTCACATTGTGATTGCCATCTTGTGACTTTGCCATAGTTATGTGATGTTCCATGCTTGTTATTGAAAACTATTCCCATGTGGACCCACCGGTAGGCGTCATTGAATATGTCAAGATAAAAAGTATAGATGCAGCAAAATTGGCATTTCTGTATCATTGAAATTAGAACCATGGACGGCTTGGAACGTGTCAATGATTTGGTCAGTCTCTTCTTTCACTTATAACTTAAATTATGGGTAAGTACACCAAAAGTGTCAAAAATTGTGTACGGCGCTCACTTTGGTGCCAAAAGTTTATTTTTGATCACTTAAGTGCCAACAAATTTGAAAAACAATCATTTTAGTGCCAATGCCGATCTAATTGGCTGAAATCCGACGTGGCACTTTTTTATTAATTTTTGAAGCTGACGTGACTCGTTAGAGAGTATAGTCAGCATCCAAACAACAAAATGACGCCGTTTGGTGTCTTTCCCCCAAGTAGAACTCTAAATCCTCAAATTGAGAGAGAGAGAGAGAGAGAGAGAGAGAGAGAGAGAGAGAGAGAGAGAGAGAGAGAGAGAGAGAGAGAGAGAAGGTATGGGCTTCCTCCTCGTCTTCTTACCCGAAGAACAACACCAGCAGTGGCACTAGTAGTAGCACCAGTTGCGACACCAATAGTGGCACTTTCGACCCCCTTCCTCCTCCTCCTCTTCCTTCGCCCTCGCCTCCTATTCTTCCCACCGCTTCTTGCCTAAGCAACAACCTCAACCTCTCCTTGCTCACCTAGTTGAGCAACTACAATGTTGGTCGAGCGACGGTGGCCGAGTGACTGTGGCCGAGCAATAGCAGTGGGTGTTCGGCGAGGATCGAACAAAGGACCCTAATTTCAATCCCTATATGAGCTATACCGCGTCATTTTTGTGAGGCTGTTCACATATGATGGCAAAACAACGTCATTTAAAAGCCACCACAATTTTTTTAATATATATATATATAAGCCACGTAATTAATTTGGCCGGAATCTCTTGTCAATGGCACCAAAGTAATCAGTTTTTCTCCGATTTGGCACTTAAGTGATCCGACATAAATTTTTAGTACCAAAGTGAGCGTCATACACAATTATTGGCACTTCTAGTGTACTTTCCCCATTAAATTATATAAAATAAAATAAAATAAAATAAAATAAAATAAAAGTGTTGCACTAGCCCTTTGTAGGAATATTTGTTTTCAAAGTCCTAAAGTCAAGCTTGCTGCTTTGTCTTTTAATATAGAAGTTGCAAAATGTTATTCAAAGGTGCTATTTCTTAGCAGTTTCCATGTCATTGAAAGCAATATCTATTATTTGGATGGAAGCGAGGGTGAAAGCTTTTGGCACTAAAAAGAGTGTCTACACAAATTTTGACACTTCTAGTGTTCTTCTTCCCATTGCCAAGGGCATGGGTCTTAGACGAATTGGTTATAGTCAATGATAGTGGAAACTCAACTTTATAATTTCTAACAAAATTATTAAAGTTAAATGGGTAACAACAAGCTATTGTAATTTAATGGTGATCGAGTATCGAGACACAAGATTAGTTCTCATAGAAAGTTAGGAGGATGAATATAGGAAACATTCTTAATGAAATTTAAGGTTTTAGCAAAGCAAAGCTAAAATAACAAATTCAGAAACTTCACCTATATGGACATATGAAGCAATGCCGCTTCTAACAAAAGTCGGATGAACATTTGTAAATGTTCATGAATGCAAGAGAAGCACAAGGTCATAAAAGTGCTTAAGTATAAGAAATTTCTAATCGAATGTGTATAAATTCATATATATGATAATTTGATTAATAAGTGAAATTATGGTTCAAAGTTTTATCTACCATTGATTTTAATGGAATTATTTACACTAATTGAAAATTCAAATTCTAACATATACCTTCTTGTATGTATGAATTTATGTAAATTTTGTAGATAACAAATTGTGGGGATTGTTGAAATAGTTTGGTCATCATAAAAGAGGTGTCTTTGGTTAAGAAAAGACATGACTTTTAGTGAAGAGAAGACATGACTCTTGGTTATGAAAATAGATGAATTTTGATCCTAAAAAGAGCTTATGGATAGTTATAAAATGAAATTATTCTTGTCATGAAGAGTGGTAATGGTTGGAATAAGGTACCTATTCCCAGAAGATATATTAATTAATTGTCTATAAATAGAGACTAATTCACATATTATTTATAATAACCACAATTGTTCATAAATGTTTCTTTAGAACTCTCTTTTCTTCTCTTTTTATACATGCAACTTTAGCACATTTAAGGTGGAATTCTAATAGAAATTGAGTAATTGATAAACTTGTTCCTCCATGACTTTGATGTATATTTGTTCTAAATCCAACAACAACAATAAGGAGGGCAAATAATATCTTAAGGACAATGATCATCATCGCATATTATAATTACTACTTCTTTATCTTCATCAACATTAAATTTCCCCAACAATCCTTACTTCAAAGTCCCAAATAAAATTAGCGAAAATGCAAGACCGATGGATTTTGTGGTCAAGATTTAACAAAATATATGTACTTCGCATCCAGGCCATGGCGAGGAATGGATTTGCCTTGCCCTCATTTCCTTTTGTTCGTTCTTTGTTCTCCCTAAAGATTTCCCTGTTTGAGACTATTGGATATATTCTTTCCACATTTCACTGTGAAACCTCTACATAATTAAGCACAGCTTAACACCGCACAAACTATAGAGATTGACCCAATTATGGGCCAAGATTTCAAAATTGCCAAAATAGAACATTAACTTTGACGGTAATCCCAAATTTGGCACACTGTTAGCTTTAAATAATTACACAATTCTAGCATGTCACTATTATTTTTTCACTACCTATAACATTTTCTTTTGTCCTTGTCCTCTTTACTCACTTCTATCTTCTTATGATCATGAATTATGCTTATCGATTTTTTTTTAAAAAAACTTGACATTATGGGGAGAATGGTGACGAGATAAAGAAACTTGTCTTGCATGAGGCATGAGGTGCGTATGGAATATCTCCACTAGTTTTAAGTCGGGGACGGGGGCGTAAACCCAAACCCATCTCATTGTGTTCCCCAAGCACATGCACAATTGCTTCTTTTTTTGGAGTCCCCTTTTCTCAAATGAAGTAAGCAGGAAAATTAAGAAGGTGGTTGATTTGGTTTTTTGTCAAAAGAAGGTGATTGATTGAATTGTGGATTTGCATGTGCTTTTTTCAGAAAAATTATCCAAAATGTCCTAAAATTATTCTACAGTGGTCAATTTAGCTCTAAATCTTTCAATTGTGCTAATTTATTCCTAAATATTTTGACAATTATCAATTTAATTCTAAATCTTTCAATTATATCATTTTGTTTTTGTTAAGAAAGCAACATTAATATTAATACTTCAAGAGTTGTTAAACAAAAAACCTGACAAAGGGGCATCCAAACATAACAAATCCGAGGTTGGGGGGACGGATTACCCAAGAAGAGGCCAGTGTCATGGGCCGATCGATCTAGCATTTCCTTGCCCGTGCAGCCTTAGGATTTTCTCCCAAGTCAGCCTTTCACACACTCAACTCACAAGGATCTTAGAGAGAGAAAACTCTTCGCTTGTGAATGAGATGATACAATGAGGGGGGAGGAGACCCCTATCTATACAAAGACAAGGCAAACCATATCCGTAGATCTCTCCTCGATCTAACGATAGAGATTACATCTCCCCAACTACTAACTACTCGCATTTATTACATACAAATACAATTAAAGTATCGCCCACTCCCAGTAGTATTCTAGAAGACTCGAGAAAACCCTAGGTCTTGGGGATACAAGCTGAGGATCGCTTGATCCATAGACATGTCATGGCCGTTCCGTATGAACCTCTTGGATCGTCATTCCTTCGGATTGTGACATTCTCCCCCACCTAATCGGGCAACACCCTCATCGCGTCTTCAGCATGAAAGACTTCAATCTCCTTCTTGAACTGCCAAAGACTTTCCGTGGACTCCCAACTTGCTTCACTCTCCGGAGGACCCTTCCATCGGATCAAATATTCTTGCTTCGGCACACAATACCGCTGCCGTATGACTCGATCTTCCATGGTACTCTCAACTTCTCGATCATACAAGGTCTTTGCCTCGAGTGGTGCCCGTTGAGACTCCCCTTGATCCGGATTTTCCTTATCAACTTAAAAAGGCTTAAGCATACTCACATGGAAAACCAGGTGTACTTTAAGCTTTGGTGGTAACTCTAGCTTGTATGCGACCTTTCCGACCCATTATAGCACCCAAAATGGCCCTTCGTAGCGATGGATCAACCTCTTGTGCATGTCTTTGTATCGGAGAACCATGTGCAGCTTGGCTAACACTTGGTCCTCAACCTAGAACTCCACATGCCTGTCACTTTTTGTCGACCCATTACTTCATGCGCTTGGAGGCTTTGTGTAGACATGCCCTCGCCAAATTGGCCTGCTCTTGCCAATCTTTAGCAAACTTGTAAGCGAGCGAACTACTCCCCCAGTAACGTAGATTGTAAAAGAATTAGGCTACGTCGATCAACTTCACCCAATTCACTTGCGCCATGCTCACAAATGGCGCGCATGACAACCATTCTGTTCCAGAAATAGTTTCTGGAACAGAAATAGATTTTTCTATTTCTATTTCTAGAAGAGTTTCTAAGCAAAAATAAACCGTTTGATAACGACACAAACTTTCTACTCTAAAAATAGAAATTCATTTGATAACGACATAAAATTTCTTCCTTTCGGATGGCGTCGGCGACAACCGATAACCTTTAATATAAAAAATAAAAATGATTTAGTAACAAAAAAAATAAAGAATAAAATAAAATAAAATAAATCATAAAAAAATAAAAATATCATTTTATTTTAAAATTAAAATATCCTTAAAAATAAATTTATTTTATTTATTCTATTTTATTTTATTTTACGAATAAATTTATTTTAAAATGAATACAAATTAAAAATAAAAATAAATTTATTTGGCAAAACACTCAAGGCAAATAAAAATAAATTTATTAAATTTATTTTTAATAAAAAAATTATTTATTTTTATTTATCATAAATAAATTATTTATTTTTATTTATAAATAAATTATTTTAAATAAATTTAATAAATTTATTTTTATAAACTAAAAATAAAATGATAAACAAAAATAATTTATTTATTTTTAATAAATTTTTAATAAAATTATTTTTATTTTTAAATGAATAAAATGAATATTTTATTTTTATTTATTTTCATTTTTAATAAAATGAGGAGAGGCGGAGGAGGAGGAGGAGGAGGCAGAGACGTAGAGGAGATGAGGGATGACTCACCGAAATTAGGGTTTAGTGGGAGAAACTATTTCGATTTCTCTTCCATAAATCAAAAGTAGAAAATTTCTACTTCTGATTTCTCTTCCAAATCAATTTCTAAAATAGAAATCTATTTCAGAAATAGAAAAACTGAGTAGGTTTGTCAAATAAGTTTCTATTCCAGAAACAGGTCTAGAATAGAAAAGTTATTTCTGAAACAGAAATTTTGGTTATCATGCACCCCCATAGTGTCGGACGTAAATCTCCAAGAGTGCATTAACCTGCCCCGTCTAACCGTTGGTTTAGGGATGCAAACTCGTCAACATATTCAGCTCCAACCCCAGTAGCTTGAACAACTCAAACCATAAACGCCCTATGAAACAAGGATCACGATTGCTCATGATCATTTGTGACACTCCCTAGTACTTAACCACGTGCTTCATGAATAGCTTGGCCCCTCCTCGGCCGGATAATTCTTCGCCGCAGGCACGAAAGTCAAGTAGTTAGAGAACCCGTCTACCACGACCATGAGAGTACGACACCCTTTGGACTTTGGCAGGTTGACTATGAAGTCCATGGAAACACTTTCCCATGGACGAGTTGGAATGGGAAGCGGTTCCAACAAGCTCGGTGACGAACGTTGCTCTAGCTTGTCTTGTTGGCACACTAGACAAGTCTTCACATAAGCCTCCATGTCGTCCCGCATTTGCAACCAATAGTACCGATTTTCGATAAGAGCCAAAGTGTGGTGGATTCCTAGATGACCCGCCCACTTCGAGTCATGGCACTCGCGCAAGATTTTCTTTCTCAACTTCCCATGGAAGGGCACGTACAAATGCCTTCCCTTAGTGTAGATGAGCTCGTCCTCACACCAAAATTGTCAAGTCTTGCCTTCCTTTGCATACCTGATGAGGGCTTGACCTCTTAGATCATGCTTCAACCCCTCCTTTTATGTAGTGGACCCAAGGACAGCTCGGTTAACTCACTAAGCTACTCATCAGCTCCATCTTCCGACTCAGCGCATCCGCCACGAAGTTGGCCTTCCCCGGCTTGTACTCCAATGCGTAGTCAAAACTCTATTAAGAAATCTTGCCATCAAGCTTGCTTCAGACTGAGCTTCTTCTAGGTCTGGAAATAGCTCATGGCCACATTGTCCGTCCTCACGACGAACTTTGATCCCAGGAGATAGTGCCTCCACGTCCGAAGGTAGCAGACCACCGCAATCATCTCCTTCTCCTGAACGGTATACCGATGCTCGTATCGTTCAACTTGCGAGACTTGTACGCCACTGGATGTCCTCCCTGCATAAGGACGCCACCAATAGTAAAATCCGACGCGTCAATCTCTACCTCGTAAGATTTGGTGTGGTTGGGCAACACCAACACCGGCTCTTCCGTCATGGCTTTCTTCAATTGATCAAACGCCCTTTGGCATCTATCCGTCCACTCCCACAGCTTCTCCTTCTTCAGTAGGTCCGTGAGTGGCACAGTGATGCTCGAGTAGCTCCAAATGAATCGCCAGTAATAGTTGGTGAGGCCGAGGAATGACCTCAACTCTATCACCTTTGTTGGCAACTCTCATTTGACAATCGATTGAATCTTCGCCTTGTCCATCCGCACTCATCCACCCCTAATGATGTGCCCCAAGAACGGAACTTTCTCTTGGGTAAATGCACACTTCTCGCACTTAACATACAACTCATTCTCATGCAAGACTTGGAAGACCTACCTTAAGTGTTTGACATGATCCTCAAGCATCTAATTATAGACTACAATATCATATAGGTAAACCACTACAAACCAATCTAGGAACGGGTGAAGTACCTTGTTCATTAGCATGTAGAATGTAGCCAGAGCATTGATCAGGCCGAACGGCATGATGAGGAACTCATAGGATCCGTACCGCGTCACACAGGCTGTCTTTGGCTCGTCCCCTTCGACGATCTGAACTTGGTAATAGCCCGACTGGAGATCTATCTTGGTAAACCATTGAGCTCCACCAAGTTGATCGAAGAGATCCACGATGAGTAGGATCGGGTACTTGTTCTTCACGGTCAACTTGTTCAGCGCCTAATAGTCAATGCACATCTAAAGTGACCCATCGTGCTTCTTTTGGAATAGGACCGATGCACCGAATGGAGCCTTGGACGGCCGAATGTAACCCATGTCGAGCAGCTCCTTAAGTTGCCTCCTCAACTCTTCCAATTTGGGGAGCGCCATGCGATATGGCGCCATGGCAAGCAGTCGAGCTTCAGGCACCAGCTCGATCCGATGATCCACCTCTCTCTTGGGTGGCAACTTCTTCGGCAACTCCAAAGGCATCACATCCTTGAATGAGTTGAGGACTCCAGACTAACTCTATCGGGACTTCCTTCCCTTCGCCCTTGTCATCCTCGATTTTCAAGGCAGCAAGGATTGTCACCTCACCCTTCCTTGCCCCTTTGGTGAGTTGCATAGCCGAGATCATCCATTAATCACAATCTGACTCACGATGGACCGGGATCACGCATTGACAACGCTTGTCCAACACGCATATACACTTGGCAAAAGGCAATATAATAGTATGGATCTTATCTAGGAATTTAATCCCAATGACAAAGTCATAGTCGTCAAGGAGAATTACCTCTAGAGTTTCCTTGCCCCAATTGAAGCTCCACGTCCCTCGCGACACCGATTGTAGGGACTCCTTAGAGTTTACCATCTTGAGCCACCCGACTTCCTTCTTAACCAGTAGGTTAAGTCTCTTCACAACTTGCTCCAATATAAAGAGGTCGGATGCTCCCGTGTCCACAAGCGCACTCATTGTGGACTCTCCGATCCTCAAATCCGCAAACATTAGTCCTTTAGGCTCCTTCGCCTTCTTGGACTTGATCGAGCTCAGGAGGCGCAACGAACTCAATCGCAATTCCTCCTTAGGCTCATCTTATTTGCATAGGGCGGCCAACTAGGCCTTGTTCGGGCCATCTCGCGCCATATGCGGACCATTGCTAAAGAAGCATTTGTATGAGCATATCTTCCTTTGTCCTCCTCCACTTGACTCTGCATGAGCCTTGTGAGGGTTTGTTGGTGGTCTACCTCCAGTCGAGCGACTGTATCCCCCTCAATCTCCCCCACCAGTGGCTTTTTCCCTCGGACGAGAGTCCAATTGGGATGTGAAAGGTGCCTTGTACTCCACGAGCGACTCGGCAACAGTCATAGCCATCATGAGATCTCTCACATTGAACCGCTTTAGCTCATGTTTCGTCCATGGCTTGAGACCACTCATGAACTGGTGATACGCTTCAACCTCGTTCATCGAAGAGATTTAGAGTAGCAACTCTGAAAACCGCTTCATGTTGTCGCGTACACCACCCTTTTACTCGAGATGTTTTAGTTCGTCACAAACTTCCTCCTCCGTATAAGCGGGAAAGTAGTTCCGTCGGAACTCTTCGACAAATCTACCCCAGGTCATGATAGGATCCCCACACCTATCATTCGACTGATAACACCACCACAGCAATGCACTATCTGCCAAATACATAGATGCAGTGTTTACCCGTGTTTGGTCGTCATTGATCCTCATGGCTTGGAAGTACCGCTCCATGTACCGTAGGAAATTGTCCACGTCTTTGGCCACCCACGAGTCCCGGAATTCCTTCGGCTTTGGCATGTCCACTTGTGGACCTTGCACGGTGATCACCCCATTCACACGTGCAGCTTCCAATTCAGCGAGCTTGCTCTTCAGCTCCGCTATCTCCGCTCGCATGGCTGCCATCATGGCCTCCAAGGGTTCATACCATTGCGCAAGTTCTTCCCGTAGGGTCCCCAGCAACTTGTGTCGGAGTTCTCCCATGCCGATCTTGAGCTCTTGTACTTCAGCAACAGGCTCCTCCCTTCTAGCGTCTACTCCGTCCACGATCTAGATTAGGTCATCAACCAATCCTTGGACAGCGGTGACGAACGACTCTAACTTCGTTAAGTGATGCGCAAGATCCCCCATTGAATCCCTTGAACTCGAACCACAACAGGTCTTCTTCCCCTTGGCAGTGCCTTTCTCGGCGTTCCTCCCACAATCAACACCGTCACCACCCATGGCGAGCACCTCATCAGATCGTGGATCAGCCATTGTACTTGCGCTTAGAACAAACTTTGCTCCGATACCACTTGTCACAAGCCGATCGATCTAGCGTTCCCTTGCCCGTGAGGCCTTAGAATTTTCTCCCATGTCATCCTTTCACACACTCAACTCACAAGGATCTTAGAGAGAGAAAACCCTAGAGAGAGAGAAGCTCTAGATTATATTTCACTTGTGAATGAAATGATACAATGATGAGGGAGGGGACCCCTATTTATACAAAGACAAGACAAACCATATCCGTAGATCTCTCCTCGATCTAACAGTGGAGATTACATCTCCCTAACTACCAACTACCCGCATTTATTACATATAAATACAATTACCATATCGCCCGCCCCTAGGAGTATTTTAGAAGACTCGAGAAAACCCTAGGTCTTGGGGATACAAGCCGAGGGTCGCTTGATCCATAGACGTGTCGCGACCGTTTAGTAGGGACCTCTTGGATCGTTGTTCTTTCGGGCCGTGACACTAGAGTATTCCTACATTGGGATTTAGCAACCCAACCGACTACTAAATTTGCGGACCGATCGCAATGGGCCAATGTAGTGTTTCCATAATGGGCCAACAGAATTCTAGCCTCCTTCGTTAAAGACAGCATCTCCCATCCCACGTGCTTATCTTGTAGAATGACACCCACCATGTCCAAACAATCAGATTCAATCTCCATGTTACTCTCTCTCTCTCTCTCTCTCTCTCTCTTTGACCGAAAAAATTTCAAAGTTTCAATTAAGGTCAAGTACTCCGTCTGGATCGCTGATGAAACTGGGAGAATCTTTGCAAAACCGTCAATAAGGTTTCTCAACGCATCTCCAAGAACTCTCGAGATGGCCCCTATCGTGGCTCCTTCCATAAACGCTCCATCGATGTTGATTTTAAAGGTAAGAGGCTTTGGTAGGATCCAATTTTGAGTCAACTAAGTCGTTCCCATGTAAAGTTTCAAACTTTGTTTATTCCACTTGCTGAAATTGCTTAGTAATGCTTTTGCGGAGTCAATTAGGGTTCTCAAATTTGGGGGTAACCTTCAAAATACAAAGTCATTCCTTACTTTCCAAATGAATCACAGGAGGGTTGCAATTTCTTCAAAAGTCAGTGAATTTCCTAACTGTTCAATTTTGTCTTGGAGCCAAACCTTAATTTGGGAAATGTTTTGACGCGAAATTTGGATTTTTACTTCAAGATCAGACCAGCTTCAATTCATCCATGGAAAAGCAAGAATAGATGTTCCACTGATTTTGCTTCTTGATCACAGATTGGGCATGCTGGCCAAGGTAAGATTTTCCCCCAATATAGATTTTCTATTGTGGGCAGAGCATTTTGACATATACTCCAGAGAAAATTCCTAATTTTGGGAAGGGGGGTCTTCATGTTCCAAATATGGTACCAAGTTTGCGGGATGGCTAAAATGACGACATTGCTTGCATGCTGTGTTGTGGGTTTTCTGACTCTCTACTAAGATTATAGGCACTTTTTCACTATGTAGGCACCTAATTTAGTAGCCATCCACATCAATCTATCTTGTGTAGCACAAGAATTAAGCGGCATTGCTAGGACTTCACTTATTATTTGTTCAACAAAAAAGTCTTTTGAGTGTCCCACCTTTTTTCCTCCTCTACGATTAAATCAGCAACTTTAGTTAGGTCATTGAAGTTAGCCGGACCCCCTATTGTTCCTCTTTTTAACCATCCGTCTTCCTGGATGTTGATGCTTTTTCCTATACCCACTAACCATATGAATGATTCTAAAATATTATCTCTTCCCATCTATAAGCTCTACCATCCCCAAGAGGGGCGAAAGCCCCTTCTTGCGTGCCAAAAGGTTCTTATAGAAAAGTAAATTCCTTTAAGGATTTGATAGCATAAAGATGACTGATTCTAAGAAAGCCTCCATGCTTGCATCCAAAGCATTGCTTTATTAAAAACCAGTAAAACCTCAAAGCCCATTCCCCCTTTGTCTTTCTTAGTTTTGAGCACGTCCCATCTCTTCCAATGAAGACCACTTCTAGATTCACTATTTTTCCACCAAAATGCAGCAATTCTTTTCTCTATAGACTGACATATCGACACAGGGAGTTTAAAAATTTACATTGCACATTAAGGAATAGCTTGTATCACAGCTTTGATCAATGTTTCCTTCCCTGCCTTTGAGATTAGATTTTCTTTCCAACCCTTTGATTTCATGTTCACTCTCGCTAATATCCATGCAAATATTTGTTTCTTGGAGGCACCCCAATCAGAAGGAATCCCAAGATATTTTCCAGTTTTTTCAACTTCAAGAATACGCAGTTCGGCTTTTTTCATTAAAGCTGAGAGTGCATTAACCATTAGTATAAATAGATAAGGAGATATGGGGTCTCCTTGTTGAATACCTCTCGATGGTTGAAAGAAGGCTAGTGGCTCACTGTTAAACTTTGCACTAAAGGAGACTGAGGTAACACATTCCATAATTCTGTTTAACCACCATTTGTTGAAATCCATCTTTAACAAGCATGCCTCTAGAAAGTCTCATTTCACCCTGTTGTACACCTTTTTCATATCCAATTTTAAAACGGCCTGGAATTTCCTCTTTCTTTTTCTTATTCTCAATTGATGTAGAACCTTTTGCACTATCAAAATATTATCTTGGATTTGCCAATCCCCTACAAAAGCACTTTGTTCACCTGCAATAAGTTATGGTAACCATGGTTTCAATTTATTTGCCAAGACTTTAAATATAATTTTGTAAGCAAAATTGCAAAGATTGATGGGTCTGTATTGATCCAATCTCTCCGGATTATGAACTTTCGGAATCAAAGTTTTGTGAGTTTTATTCAATTATGGGTTTAGATGTCCACAGCTAAAAATAGACTTAACTTCATCAAAAAGTCCCTGTTTGATATTCTCCCAGTGATGTTGATAAAACTGGCCATTTAATCCATCAGGCCCCAACGCCTTCAAGGAACCCATTTGAAACACAACATTGTGGACTTCTTCCATTGTGATATTAGCTACCAATTGTTGGTTCATTTCAGCCGTAATGACAGTTGGACATTGTTGCAACACGGTTAAAATTCCGAGGACCCATTGATGTGTAGAGGTCTTTGAAGAAGTCAACTGTCATTTCTTTCAAACTCTGTGTCACACACCCATAAATCCTCGGCAGTTTTAAGCATTGAAAGGTTATTCCTCTGTCTCCTTTGCATAGTTGTGGCATAGAAAAATTTTGTATTTTTGTCCCCCCATTTCAACCAATTAATTTTAGACCTAAGTCGCTAATACATTTCCTCTTGACGCCATAATTTTTCTATCTTTCTAGTAAGATGCTTCTTTTTGTGTAAATCAGCAGACAACTCTTGATCATTAATCATTTCCTGAAGCTTCTCTTTCAACGTCTTGATCTTCTTATGACTGTTCTGAAAAGTATTCCTACTCCACTTTGATAGCTCAACAGAGACATTTCTTATTCTTTGTGCTAGATTAGCCTCTTGCAAGCTAGATAGATTCCAAGTACGCTTAATAATACTTTGAAACTCTTCATGGTCTAGCCAAAATGCTTCTAATTTAAAAGCTTTTTTTCTCCTCACCTTTTCAGCTGATAATGATGACGAAAGGAGGCTGTGATCCGAACCTATAGCTGGTAGTGCAAAGACCTCAGCTTCAGGAAATATACTCGCCAATTAATATTACAAGCTGCCCTATCCAGTCTCTTCTTCACAAATTCTTGCCCTTCCTAATTGTTTTTCCATGTCAATGCACAACCCTTACTTTCCAAAATCCATCAAACCACAAGTATTGAGGAATTCTCGATATGCATTCATTCGATAGTGCTCAGCCATCCTCTTTCTCACCTTTTCTTAATGGTACAACGTCTCATTAAAGTCCCCTATACATACCCAAGTTAAGGAATTCATAGCACTCAAGTTTTGAATTTTTCCCCATAATCTCTATATGTCCTAGAAAATGATTGATGCATAAGTCGAAGGTTCTAATACCCTCTACCATTGGCTCTCTATCTAGACAATCGGCGTATGTTGGAACTATCAGTGACTACTTATCCCGTCTGAATGATGAACAATTTTTCAATAAACTTTTGAAACCATGGGCATTCCGCTATGCAAACTCCAAAAGCATCAAAAGAAGCAAAACTTCCTAGGCTAAAACTAAAAGTTAGTCGGTTACACTCAACAAGTTTGTCGTTGATGTGGAAGGGACTGTTTTTAAGAGTTTAGTTTGTGTAGTTGTTGTCGAAATGCCAGTTCTCAGATCCACCAACAACAATAGTTCTAGCCTCAGTCATCGCCATGGTTGTGGCTATCACCGTCAACACAATTCCTGCATACCTCAGTCCTGCCATTTCGCTAGTATATTCTCGAAAGATCTCAGCAGTTGAAGTGAGTTCCTAGGTTCATCAGTGAGGGGTTTATATAACCAATTTCTAGCTAGAATAGTTGGAGCGCTATTTTTTAAACTTGGTTGGCAAAAGACAAAAAAAAAAAAGATTGGATTTAAGAATGAAGAGAAGACGTTTTGTCCAGGATTTTGAATGAGTAAATTCATACAACATGCTTCTAGATTGCCGCTTTTAGTTCCTAAAATTATTTTCTCATTTGCCACTTAGAGCCATCCCAAACCTCATTTGCAATCATTTCGTTGAAGACTGTCAACTAAGGAAAATTGGTAGCATTTGAATTTAGTGGTTTGAATGAGTCCGTGTGGCTTCTTCGTTTGAGTCACTTCAGGCGAAGCTTTTTTATGGTCAACCTTGGCTACTATTTCTTCTTAGTCAAAATATTCAAGTCTTCCTTGGCTGGTTTGAATCCTCCACTAAAGAGGAGTGACGTTTCTCATGGTTAAATTTTCACTGCATTCTCGAAGAGTTAGTTCAACTAGCTGCTGATGATTGGATAATGTTCCTTGTTAAGATAATTTTTGGATTTCTATTTTCTACACTAATTAAAACATTTTGACAAAAATGAGTTTTACTCTTGAACTTTTAGGATGAGTAAAATGCCAAGTCAACTTTATTTTTGAGTATTTGAATCAATTGATAACAGATATCTCTTTGAAATAAAATAAATCATGAAGTCATTAGTCGACATTGAGGACGTCTTTGTTTTTTTTTTTTTTTTTTTTTTTGGTAAAATTGAGGACGTCTTTGTTTGGACTAATAGAAAAGCAAAAAGTGCTCTCATATTATTCAACTTTCAAAAAATAAAAAATAAAAACAGTTATATGTGAATTTATCTGTTAATATTTGTGTGAGATAAGTTTTGTTGATCATATTGTACACATAAAATCTTGGACTTGACTATTGCAACTTGGGGCAAATAATGAGTGATTACACTTAGTGTATGATAGGTCTTACTTTCTCACTCAATCGCTTTTTTAGTATTTCTCTCAAGATCACAGATTGTAGTCCAAGAAAGACAAGTATGTAGGATTGAAATTCTCTCGGACTTTGGAATGCTTGATTCTGGACTTTGTCTCTTTCATTCTCATCAGTGCATTGGTCTCCTTTTATACTCTTTCACTCTCAATGTCATGCCCCGAACCTCGAGCACGTGCACATCCCTCGGTGGTCGAAAGAATTTTGCAACGTTCCCAGGTCGTGTCGCCAACCCTTGTCACTTTATTGCACATGCGGAAGTAAATTAACTAATCCCCTGACAACAACATACATGGGATAAAAAAGCAGGACAACTAGTTTCAGGTCAAATACACTTTTATAAACACCACAAGCTTATACAGACGGTCTATCTTATGAAGAACTACTGGGTTACCTATGCTCTTGACCCTTCTGCTTCAAGCTCCGGGTTCTCCACACTGGAGACCTGAATATGGTTATACAATAACAAGTGAAATATAAATCTCAGCGAGTTCTTCCCCTATTCCCCCGATTAGAACACCAACTCAACTCGGGCTATCTCTTCAGAATCACCCCCAAACAACCAACAATCAACAATCGGTTCACATGCAATCTTACCCGGCATGCCATACCCTGCATGTTATATCTCAGCACAATACACGCAATGCACATGGCCATTAGATGATGCAGTTCATCAATCACATACGAGTCGCGTCACAAGCAATCTCACCTAGCCATTGCCACACTCTACACATTATTGATTCATGCATGTGTGCCATAAATGATGTGATTCACTCTGCATATAATTAATGCATATAACAATTTCAGACATCAATGCATCAATTCAGATCGAGTCATCGATCAATCGACTTAGTCGATTCCATGTCAAACAAACCATTCCCCGGTCATTCAAGCTATTACTATTCATTCTTGACTGATAGAACCAATCACCGAGCCACGTGCATTCTCCGAGGTAATATTCCTTATCACCAAACCATGTGCATTCTCCAAGGCAACATACTTTGTCACCGAGCCACGTGTATTCTCCGAGGCGACGTGTCTAATCATCAAGCACCGTGCATTCTCCAAGGCAACATACTAATCATCAAGCCACGTGCATTCTCCGAGGCGACATACCAAATCACCAAGCCACGTGCATTCTCCGAGATGATGTACTATTCACCGAGCCACGTGTCTTTCATGATGATTCATCCCATTTCTAAAGTAATTACTCACAACCTAAATTCGTACTCAATTTACCCAAATAATTAATTTAGGAATAAAATCCTAAAATTACAATTACACAAATCATCACTCAATTCATGCAAATGCCCATGCATTTACACATATGTTCACTTCATAAAATCAACACACGTGAAATTAGACCACTTTTCGCATTCTGGATGAACAGTGCATGTGAACAGCGCGCATGAACAATACTCCGTGAACAGTACCGCATGAACAGTGCACATGAACAGTAATTTGTGAATAGTGTCGCGTGAACAGTAAATTTTCAGAATTAAATAAATATTAAATTAAACTCAGAAATTAAACAAAACATTAATTAAAACAAATAAACAATTAATTAATCAAAACAAACTTAATTAAGCACATAAGCATCATTAAGCAAATAAAGCGAGATTAAGCTAAACTAATCTAATCCATCCATCTAACCACTTATCTTAGGGCTAATACAACTTAATTAAATCTCCTAAGCTAGAATTAACCTTAACTAAACCAACCCTAAACAAGTTTAGGCACTAATCGAAGGATTAAGAACTAAACTCACTCATTAAGCGGGCCGAAGACACCGACACGGCGGCAATGATGGAGGCAACGCTTTGGGGCTTATACCACGATGATCCAAGGCGGTCCTAAGCTCAACACAACAACCACAACTCGGACTCCCTCTGAAAACACTGAAAAATAGCCCTGCTAGAGGAGAAAACAAGTTGAACGGCTTGGCCAAAGCTCCGGCAAGGAGGGTGGCTGGCAACCGGCGACACCCGGGGGTCTTAGGAGTCTTGCTAGAGGTTGGGATGAGCAAAGGAATGGCTGGAATGGAAGAAACAGGCTGCAAAGTCGAAACAGGCAAAGCAGCACAAAACCAGGCGGTCCGGCGACCGCTGTCTTCGCGTAACCGTAAGGGACTACCAAAGCATCGTTTCGGCGAGCGGCGGGGCTCATTGGAACGGTTTGGTATCTTCTTCACGATGGTTGGTGGAGCGTAAGCTAATTCATCCGAGAATGCAACTTTTAACTCGGACCTTTGACAAAAGGTCAGCTAGAGCAGAACTGTTCCAAGTGGTCGGACTGCCTCTGGCTTATGGCTGGCTGGCGGGTCAAACGACGGCTCCGATCGACAAACGGTTGGATCCTGGTGGACGATCTGGATGTCCTAAAGACAACAATGGGTGGCACTTGAGCTGATTCATCTGGGAAGCCAACAATCAAGTCGGATCTTTGGGGGAAGATCTGCTGGAACAAAAACGAGAGGAAGGGAAATGAGGAGAGAGAGAGAGCTCCGTCAAGGGAGAGCTGAATGAGGGGAGAGAGAGAGAGTGAAGTGAGGGATGTCAAGGCCTCATCAATGCTTGCCCAACTCCCCATGCAAGTTCCCTCACCTTCTCTCTCTTCCTTTGCCCATATCCACTTGCTTTTAGGGGCAATTTGGTCATTTCACTTTGCACAATTCCCATTCCGTCCTTGGGCTGAAATTGGTGGATAGGCCTAAGAAATTGGGCTTGGCCATGAATAGGAGTGGGCTTGGGAATTAGTTGGGCTTGAATGGGCTTAAGATTGGACCATGGGCTTTGAAAAATGAATAGTTGGTTTGGCCCAATGGACTCATTTGATTGCCTTAGGCCCACCATGGTGGATGTCCCACCTTGGGCCTAAGGCCCACACTAGCTTAGCCCGACCCACATCCTTATGGGCTCGCTTTCTCGATCCGAAAATCCCTTTTCCAGTTGCTTTGCTTAATTGGCGCTGTCAACTGTCGTTGTAGCTTCATCCAAAGTCTGTTCCTAACATTCCCGATAATTTGAAGTCCAATTTTTAGTTCTCATGCCATGTCAATTTTGCCCTAATGCCATTTTGGGTATAACTCAAACTGACGGGTGGCTCCGAGGATTCATGCGTAACCGACTTGTGCCAAATCACATTCAAGACATCTCAACATATGGACATCCTTGACTACATGAAATTACGGAGGATAGAGTCTTATTTCAAAATACACGATTACTGAGGATCGACCTAGGGTTGTTCACGGGTTCGATAATAGTAAACAAAATCACCCGTCGTTCCATTATGTTCTGTCCGTGAATCAACTTTTAGTCATCCTTAGAATCGGCCTGCCTATCTATAGGATCTTCCTCACGCAGGTCTCACGGTCACAAGTCGTTTTCCCAAGTCAAGTTCTTTAGTTGTGCGAGTTTTGTCCTCAATAGCCTTTCCCTTCAAGGTCAGTATCTTGGCAGTGATCAGTTCCAAGTAAGATCAACCAACAATGCATTGACAAAATTCACATTCATTCATCCCTCAGAGGGCTCGAATTTCAAGATGTCACACTCAATCTAGCCATTGGACAATCTTCATATGATCATGTTCCAATCTATTCATTAGACAGATTTGTATCAAGAAGATTGAGTAGTCGTTGAGTGATAAAATTTGAATCTGCACTTGATTTTGGTTGATCATACAACCAAAATTTTGGTTTCCAAAATACAGGTCTCCACTTATAGAAGTAACTTGTTTCAAGATTAATTTGTCAATCAATTAAGATGTTTTCCATTACAAAGTTGGTTTGCAAAAAAATCTTCAAGATTGAGTCAATCTATTCTTTCTAAATGTGAAATCCTAGCCAGATCACTGGGTGTTATATACGTTATGAACTTGTGTCTGAATGGGACCATAAGTAGTTCTCTTAGTCTGAAAAATTTCATTATCAATATAAAGTTGGAATCCGTTGCACTTGAAGTAGATTTCACAATCTAGACTTGAGCTAGAACAAGATCAAAATTGTTATAAACTTCTCTTCCAAGAGCAATTCCCTAAATCAAAAATACTTCATGACATCTATTAGACTAACGAGACATACATGAATAATTTTGTCAACTTCAAAACTTATTAGGAAATTCTCTCAACAACGTGTGCATCTCAACATCTCGATGGTCCCATACTCCTTGACTAGTGAAGGTAACACCTACCAATAACTAAAAGAGATTTTTTTTCCATGGTCAAAGAAACATTTCATTCATTTCCATCAATATACAATAGAGAAACACAGTTCAACTACAAATCCGAGACAAATCCAAAACAAAACAAGCTCCAGATAAGAAGACAAATTTTCTTAATAAGGTTAGAGGTCACATGCTTAAAGAGTAAATCATGGACTTCTTCAAATCAAAATTGGCAACTGATCACCAAATCTGTCTTTAGTAATGAGCACACACTAAAGTCTCCATATGTTGCTCCAACTTTACTTTATCAACGATATGCGCCTAAGTTCAGCATCCCCAACACCATTGTTCAAATTAACAAGGTTGAACAAGCATATATTTGACAGAGCGAAACCTTCACAAACTCCTCAAATCTTCTTTCATACTAGACTTATTCGTCAATGAATTGCCAAAATCATATGCGCAAAAAAATCCCAAATTTAGACTAGATCGGGATAAAACCTCCTGAAACGAGAGAGAGAGAGAGAGAGAGAGAGAGAGAGAGAGAGAGAGAAACTCCTAAATCTAGACAAGATGAGAAAAGAAAAGCTCCTCAAAACAGAAGGAAAGCAAGAAAAAGAAAACAGAGAATCAAATTAGCAAAAGAAAAACGGGAAAAAAAGGGGGAGGGAGAGATCTAGCTGAAAACTCATCTTCATGGAGCTTGAAGAAGAAAATTGTGTGAAAATGGAAGGGAAAGGAGAGAATCCTACGAAGGAAAGAGAAACGTTGACATATAAAGAAGTAAAAGTTTATCTATTATACAACTATGATGTGGCTAACTCTTTAGCAGAGAGGTTCGGTAGAGGTAAGACTGGATATCGGTATAAGAAAAGGATGCGATTGTCCTCGATGTTTCTTCAAAATCTGCTGCATTATCATTCAATGAAGCACTAGATTGTTGTTCCCAGAATAGATGTCATCTCTGTGAGAAATGAGATTCAAGGATTAGTCTTTTCTCGAGTAATTCAATGAGCTTAGTATTTAAGTGGGGCACAATTGACGTTGGCCACATAATCACAGTCCTGGCAGAGATAAACAATGTTCATGGGGTTCTACTACTTCAGGCAGAAGCTGCAGAAGAAATCATAATAAGTCTTCAATCGAGCCGGACACTTTGGTAAAGGTGAGTTGACGATGTTGAATGTCATTGGACTCAATAGTTTTAGGTATGGTAAACTTGGGAGTTTACCAGTGAATATGGACCATGTAAACACATTCGGGAACTGGGCAAACAAAGGTAGGAATCCTTTCAAATTGAAAGCCACAGACATTGCCTTTATGATTATGCCTGGAAGGGATATCCTCAAAAAGAGAATGAAGGTAGTTATCAGGAATTGGAAGGACTTAAATCGGACGCAAGGAAGCACATTTGTTATCGAGCATGAAGTCGCACGTGAAGCATCCATACACGTGGCAGTTAACGATCAGGTGAGAGCAGCACGATTGTTCCTAATTTTCCATCCCACCAGACCAGAGAGCGAGAGAGTGGAGATAGTATTGCAATATCACCAGAGGCAACTCCTCGTACTGACCATGAGATCATTAAGTTTTTGTGATGACCCATATTTGGGCAGTACGGAGGGATGGACTAAGATCGCCTCAGCAGTATGCGGGCGAGGCTAAGGGCATGTCTCCTATCCCACATCGCTTAGGGTGGGAGTCATGAGCTAGCTTATAAAGCTTGGATCCCTCTAACTGTACATACACATTTTCCTGGGATAGTATGGGTTACCCTGAAAAAAACAAAATCGTGAGGACTAAGGCTGCGCATGACAAAATTTCTGAAACAGAAATTGATTTCTGGCCAGAAATCAATTTCTTAATTTCTATTCCCCGGACAAGTTTCTGAGCAAAGAAATCTGTTTGATAACGACTCAAAATTTCTATTTCTGAAACAGAAATCCGTTTAATAATTAATTAGATAACAACATAGGAAATCCTTAAATACAAAATAATATTCGAAATAATACTAAAACAATATAGGAAATCCTCAAATACAAAATAATAGTCAAAATAATACTAATACATTACAAAAGTTGAAAATACAATTTCATGGAATTTCCGGCATATTATTATCCCTTGCCATTTTATTAACAATTATTTTCCTAAGCGTATTTATTTGGTTTCCCTCCTCGGTCAATATATCGTATGTAAGCTCATCCTGCGTAGGTTTAGACAAGTACTGCGAAAGCATGAATATGGGTGCCATCAATGGCGCTTATACAGCCTTGTCATTTTATCAAAAATTAGTATTATACAAGATTATCAACAAAATAAAACTAATGGTGTAAAGGAATATATGAGAATTTTACCTTAAAATAACATTTATGGTTAGGAACCAATCGGGGGAAGGTCGGTTTATTTTGATTCTCGAATTGAATTAATCCAGTTGCTCATACCTAATTTCTTTATTGTTGCTCGATGAATCTTTAATGGCCCTTGCATAGCAAAGAGAGAGATTCTCTTGAATCTCTTGCCTTCAAATTAAAATTCAAGATTGTGTAACAATCTAATTATTTTGATTTTGCAAGAATTTTGAATCCGTAAAAAAAATAAGGTTAAATTTCTAGGCACGTTTTTTATTCATCTATTACATAAGGACTTTTTCTTCAATTGGCCATGCGCGTGCCTTTTCTAGGAGGAAAGAGCCACATTGTTTTTTTTTTTTTTTTTTTGGTAAAAAGAAAAGAGCCCCATTGTTTTTAAGTAAGCATTTAAGAACTTTGGTTGTTTTTGAAAATTGGGGACCCATTCAATTGCCTTTCATCCTAAAGAAGAAGTTATCAAAAAAAAATGTAAAAAAAAAAACACAAGCAAAATAAGAAAAAGAAAATTAGTAATAATTTGTGAAGTTGTGGTTACGAGTAAATTAAGTTAGCAAGAAAGCACAAGGTTCTTTTGTATGGTTTGATTTCAGTTTTTGATTTCTATTTCAGAAACTAAGAAGTTAAAAATTTCAACTTCTGATTTCTTCAATTTCTCTATTTCTGAAATAGAGAAATCAAATTGCGTTACCAAACAGATTTCTGTTCCAAACCTGTTTCGGAGAACAGAGAAACAGAGAAATCGAGAAACAGAAATTTTGTCATGCGCGCCCTTAGTGTCCAAAGTGGACAATATGTGTACAGTGGAGACCAAACTCCTTATAAGTGGTATCAGAGCCGACTCCCAGGACAGTACGAAGGGACGGACTAAAATCGTCTCAAAATTACACAGGCGAGGCTAGTTTTTGTTATGTTGCATTTAGGTTTGCTGCATTAAATCTATAAAATTATGAGGGAATTAAGGTAATATCTCTCCTCTATTATATGTTATACCCAAAAAAGTCATGTACTTAAATTTAATTATTTGGATGAATGATATGATTTAAATTTCCCATTGAAATTATTATTTTATATCTAGACATTGTAATCATTAAAAGTAGAATAAATGAACTAGTATTTTAAAATTATTTTTTGCGTCACATTATATGATAGAATAACAAAATTTAGTCAGAGTAAAACTTCATTCCATGGCGAACCGCAATCAATACATGAGTAATAGACAAATCATCGTAATAGCTCACGATACATTTACTCTTCAAGTACGACCTCTCCAGGACTAGCCGTGCTTTATTGAAATTCTACAACTGCATAAACACAATCAAATATCGCTAGCAAATAGAACCAGCCGCATTCTTCGATCACTGCCAACGCGGAAGCGGCATGGCAAAGAACTTCATCAAGCCATCCGAGCAGTCCTTGTCGTTAGAGGAAGTAAAGTAGTAGAGCCTCCATTGGTTCAGCACAACCTCAAACCCTTCTCGAGCGCCATTTGGTGCACCACGAGAAGCTTCGCACCCCTGAAGTCGCACTTGAGGTAGCTATACAGGTTGGGCAGCAAGTACACGTTGTGGGGCGCATCAAACTTGAACACTAGCCAAGAAAACAAAAATAGTTAAAGCATAGGTTATTCACTTTTTGGATCATAGTGGTATCAACATCAATTCTCGAAGAAAGGAATCTTGAAAGGATTCTTGATTTCGTACCCAATCCACAAACGATGTCACCTTCCCTCCTAGATCCTGTGTTTATATTATATTATCTCTCACTTAAAGTAACCTTGACGATCATACTCACCATCACGCTGTGTAGCCTTAATCGATGCAGATGGCTGAGTTGATTATGCATTTGTTCATGAGATTTTATTCGAGTCGAAGGTTCCAATATCCTATACGATTGGCTCTCTAACTAGATAATCGGCATATATTGGAACCACTAGTGACTACTTATCACGTCTTTCCCTGAACGATGATCAATTTTTTTAGTAAAACTTTCTCAACCATGGGCATTCCTCTGTGCAAACTTTAGCAGCATCAGAGGAAGTAAAACTTCCTAGGCTAAAACTAAAAGTTAGTTGGTTGCACTCACCAAGTTTGTCGTTGATGTAGAAGGGACTGTTCTTAAGAGCCCAGTCGGTGTAGTTGTATCCGAAACGCCAGTTCTCAGATCCACCAACAACAATAGTCCTGGCCTCGGTCATTGCCATGGATGTGGCGATCACCAGCAACACAATTCCTGGGTACCTCAGTCCTGCCATTTCGCTAATGTATTCTCAAAAGATCTCCCCTGTGAACTTAAAAACAATGAAGTCAAATTGCTTTGGCTGTTGAAGTGAGTTCCAAGGTTCATCAGTGGGGGTATATATACCCATTTTCTGGCAAAAATAGTAGTTGGTGCTCTATTTTCTCACTTGGTTGGCGAAAGAGGAAAAAAAAGGATTGCATTTAAGAATGAAAAGAAGGCGTTTTGTCCAAGATTTTGAATCAGTAAATTCTTACAACGTGCTTCTAGATTACTGCTTTTACTTCCTGAAATTCTTTTCTCATTTGCCACTTAGAGCCATCCCACACCTCATTTTGCATTCATTTTGTTGAAGACTAAACTGACACTAAAGAAAATGGGTAGCATTTGAATTTGGTGGTTTGACTGAGTCCATGCGTCTTCTATGTTTTGGCATTTACCTACTTGGAGAAGAAAGGGAGGGAAAAGTAATGATTGCCAAGCTGTTGAAGTCCATTCCAATTAAGGAAATGGGGGTTGGTATGCACGTCTATTGAGTCCCTCTTCAGATGGAGCATTTTATTGCCAACCTTGGACATGACATTTTTTCTTAGTCAAAAAATTCAAGTCTTCCTTGGCTGGTTTGAATCCTCCACTAAGAAGGAGTGACATTCTTAAATAGTTATTTCAATAAGCTATCGATGATCGGATGATATTCCTTGTTAAGGTAATTTATGGATTTCTACTTAATGCACTAACTGAAACACTTTTATCAAAATGGGTTTTACTCTTCAACTTTTAGGAAGAGTAAAATGCCAAGTCAACTTTATATTTAGCTATATGTATCGATTGATAAGGGAAATCCGTTAGTAATAAAAATAAAACAAGAAGTAATTATTGGACATTGAGGACCCATTTGTATGGAGTGATAGACGAGCAAAAAGCGCTCTCCCGTCCAAATTTGACATATTATTCAACTTTCAGAAGATAATAAAGATTTATGTGTATTTGCCTCTCAATATTTGCGTGAGACAAGTTTTGTTAATCGTATGGTTAATATAGAAATTTGGATTTGGTTATTGCAACTCTGGGCAAATAAAAACCAAAACGCAGCTGGCAATTCCATAGTTTGAAAAGCCCTGGGCCGGGTTTCGGCCCACGATGAGATCTCTGCCTCCGTTTCTTCAAGCTAGTTGTCTGACAAACCGCCTCGTGCTGTCAGTTGATCCTCATACTCCCTAACCAGTGAAGGCTTTACCTATCATGAAGTAAACACAAAAATCAAACTGAGTTTGTCTACATCCATCCTGTGTCTCATCCAGATTCATCCAAGGCCTAGTATGCAAGTCCAGAAAATGGCGCAAACTGATTACCGATTGTTTCACATTTTCTGAGTGTACATTTAGAGATGAAAGATGAACTTTGGTAGCTTTACCCCACCTTTGAGGGGCCTCCGCTCAGCTTAGATTGGCGAGTTCCCTTTCTCTCTTGTGCTTTGACTTGACAGTCTTAGGAATGGTAAAAGTAGGAGCGCAGCAGTGAATATGGACCACATAAACACATCCGGGAACAAGCCTCACAAAAACAGGAATCCCTTTCAGATGAAAGCCACAGACATCGCATTTACGATTATGGCAGGAGAGGATTTCCTCAAAGAGAAAAGGAAGGTGGTCGTCAGGATGTGGAAGGACTAAAAACGAACGTAGGGAAGAGCATTTGTTATCGAGGAAGAGATCGCATGCGAAGCATTGGTGCTCGTAGCAGTTGACGATCGGGTACAGACAAAGAGCAGCATAACTGTTCCTGATTTTCCGTCACACCGGATCGGAATCACCAGAGGCAACTCCGCGCACCGGCAATGAAGATCATAAAGGTAAAATATTATTTTTGTTATGTTGTTCACCTATAAAATTATGATGGAATTAATGTGTTTTCTTCTTTATTATATTTTCTACCCAAACAAGTTATATGCTTCAATTTAATTAATTCGATCAATGATATGACTTAAATTTCTACTACGATTATTAGTTTTATCTTGACCTTGACGTTGTACTCATTAAAAATAGAACAAATTGTTAGTATTTAAACTAAATTCATAAATGTTGTTGATTTCAATGGACGAGTTATGGGTTCCATAAACAAGCTATTGACTTTCATGGTTGTTGATCAATTGTTTGGTTGTCGATGCACAAATTTATTGTTGATATCCATTCGAATTCTAAGATTGCTGCACAAGTTGAAGAAAATGGTGAAAATACACCGCAAGTGCCAAAACTTAGTACAAACAAACATTTAAATGCCAAAACTTCCATAAGATACATCTAAGTGTCACTTTTTTAAAAATTGAACACTTAAGTACCAACTCTGCCGAGGCTAACCATAAATCTAACATGGCTTTTTTTTTTTAATAATAAAAGTGGTCTACATGACTCACTAGAATGTCTACTCGGCAATCAATATGCAAAATGACGTTGTCTTCATTGTCCCCCAAATTAAAAACCCTAAAAAGGTCAAAATCCCCACAATCCCCAACTTAAAACCCCTAAATCTATCCACCACGACCACCAACCACCACTAGCAACCATTGTGGTGGTGGTGTGTTGCGGCAAGGTGCCGGTGCTTGCACCAACACCTGGACCTCAGCGATGATAAGCGATCGATGAGCAACCATGAGTGGATGGTGAGTGATGACTGAGCCTTGATGAGAATGGCAACCAAGAATGAAGAATTGAGCATGAGAAAGACAATGAGTGTGAGATGGACGACGAGTGTGAGATAGTGCTTGATTCAATACAATAAATGATGTCGTTTATCAACCGTGCCAAAACAACATCGTTTAGCATTTGCCTTGTCCATGTAGATGGCATAACGCCGTTCATCCTATCTACATGGATAATTTTTTAAAAATAATTGTCATGTCAATAAATAAAAATATCACGAGATAATGCCCAATTAGTAGTTTGGCTGTAAATACTCGCTATTGGCACTTAAGTGTTCCTTTATTCTCAATTTTAATACTTAAGTGTACAATTTGGAATTTTTGGCAGTTAAATGTCCACATATGCCAAGTTTTGGTACTTAGGATGTCCAACACTCTGAAGAGAAGTCTTTATTATAGTGTTTTTTTGCAAAGCATCTATTTCCATATTTTTATGTGAAGTTTAGTACTTTGTAAATTCACAAAAAAACTATCTCCTTGGAATGTTGTATATATTTATGAGTCATTTAAGAGTAAGAGAGTAAGAATCACATAACAAGTCAATAAATCAATTAATCTTGTAACCATTTTTGATAAGGTAAAGTATATTTAAAAAAAAAAAAAAAAATAGAGAAGTCTATCCATCTCCTTCTCTTTCTTGAGTTGTGTGAGTTGTGAGTGTTTTATCTTCAAATTATTTCATCATAAATGAGCTAGTATATTACAATTATTTCTTATGTCATATTATATAAGAGAATTGTTGCAAAAAGCAAGCAATGGACAATAAATATACAGAATAAGAAAATAAATCAAACATAGATTTACATGATTTAGTCATAGAGATCTACATTCACGGGAGAACAGCAATGAATTCATTATAAATCAAGCAATACAATAAAGATTATGCGTTCGAATCACTCAAACACGCTCAATATTTCCCAAGCCCCAAATACATCTAAAAACTCACGCAGTATTTAGCCCCAAATTCCTTGCTAAATAATCTCTCAATCTCACGAAAAAATTCACAAATCTTACCACAAGATTTTACGGCTACAAACACCAACTTAGTGAATGTAATTCACGTTAATTCACATTCCTTTATACGTCTTTGACACTGAGCACTCGTACACAAACGGTTCTTCAAGAAGACACTACATCCAAAATCCCACACACACACACACACACACATTTTGGATCTTCTTTGTTCGATTCAAACGAGAAAATAAATCAAACACTAGATTTACATGATTCAGTCATAGAGACCTACATTCACGGGGAGAACAACGACGAATTCATTATAGATCAAGCGATACAATAAAGATTATACACTCAAATCACTCAAACACGCTCAATATTTCCCAAGCCCCAATTACATCTAAAAACTCATGCAGTGTTTAGCCCCAAATTCCTTGCTAAATAATCTCTCAATCTCATGAAAAAATTCACAAATCTTACCACAAGATTTTACGGCTACAAACACCAACTTAATGAATGTAATTCACGAGTTTCCTTTACACGTTTTTTACCACTGAGCACTCGTACACAAACGGTTCTTCAAGAAGACACTACATCCAAAATCCCACACACACACACACATTTTGGATCTTCTTTGTAAGATTCAAACGTCCATAAACTATCCAATTTGGAATATTTAGGTTTTTGCATTGGAATCAAACTCGAGACATATTTCAACATTTGAACCAAGTCACAATCTCTTCACAAAAATTTAAATTGAATTGCTACTGCTACTCTCCCATAGATTTTATCCAAGTCTAAGCCTCGCTTGAACTTTTTCATAACCGAGAACTTCATCAAAATACCAACTCCAAATGCACATTTAACTACTCCGTAGGGATTTTCCAATGCAACCTCCTTAACCACAAATAAAGCAAAACCATTTTTGCATATATATCTATCATGAGATCAAATATGTAGCTAGTTAATTTCAGCAATTACAATAGCCATTAGCTCTATAAGCTCCACCTCGCTACAAACATCATATATGTCAATTATAGAATTGGTCCTCATACCCGCTACCTCAAGAGTTGAACACTGTTCAAATCCATATAAACACTGCCATAAACACTCCTAGCTAGAAATATTAAAGACTCATCAATTGTAACTTCTTTATTGATAATAAGTGAATTTAATTCCAAGCACCACAACCAATAACCCCTCTCACTGTGCATAGCCTAAGAATATGCACTTTATTACCCTTCTATCGAGCATCGAGCTTATCATCACTAACTCGAATAGAACATGGGCAACCAAATATTCTAAAAATAGAATAATCAACAACATTATCTAACTACATTTCTTCAAGAGCCCAACATCAAATTGCAGTCGATGGAGATCCATTTATTAGGTAGCTCGCCGTACTAAGTGCATCCACCAGGAATTTCCTAGCCATACTAGCACTAGAGAGCATTTTATAGGCTGTCTTGAGTAACGTTTTACTCATCAAGTCCGCAACATGTTGTGGTTTATTGGCATAAGTCCAACGTCTCACTATACCTTCCTTCATGCATAATTCATTTTATAGCTTTGAACAAAACTCCATACTACTATTAGTCCGCACCTACTTAATCGTTTTACCAGTCTCATTTTTTATCAAAGCTCTCAACTACATGATCTTGACAATAACATCAAATTTGTGCACATGCACAAACAGCCACACCTTTATTAAGTAGTCATCAACAAATGTTAACATATATTTTACACTCTTCCCTAAAGGAAATTGCAACAACCTATGAACATTCTAGTGAATTAACTCTACAATTTCCATGATTTCTTTAATGGCTGTACTAAACTATACTTTTCGCCGTTGATCTAAATCATTGCACTTGCATACATTAAATTTCTTAGCATTATAATCACATAGCAGATTTCTTTCACTTAAAACTTTAGGCTTCTATCACCAATGTGCCCCAAACACATATGCCAAAATTCAGACTCTTTAAACAAATGCATCCGACTTCTCCGCAATGAAATATGTCACTATCTCATCTTAAAGTTCATATAGGCCACTATACTTGATTACTTTCATTATCACCAATGCACCTCAAACAATTTTAGAATTTCACATTTTGAAATATATTGATACCTAGCTGAATTCAGGGCACTCAAGGAAATTAAGTTTTTATTCAACTCTGGAACATGCATCGCTATAGTCAATGTCATCACGATACCATCATGCATTCTGATTTTAACATTGCTAAAACTGACAACATCGTATTCAGCATCGTTCCCCAACTATACTTTACTATTATTCATGCATTGATAAGTAGTAAACCAGTTTTTACTTGGTGTAGCATTAAAAGAACAACCATAATCCATAATCCATCCATCAAATGATGAATAATTAGTGACAGACAAGATATAATTGGCATATCAACTACAATTGCAACATCATATGCTAAATCAACTATAATTCCCTTACCCTTCTCATTCTCCAGCTTAAGGTAATACTTTCTAATATGCCCCATTTTATCATAGCTCCAACAGACAACATCACCAATCATAGACTAACTATGCCTGTTCATATTAGTATTACTAGTGCTAACACATGTTCTAGATCTTCCTTTGTTTTCACTTACCAAAGCAACATAGACAAGTTCATCATATTCTCTTTTACAGATTTCCTCACTCACAATCAAATCTCAAACTCCAACGTTAAGTTTGTTGACTTAGAGAAATTACTAACAGTAGTAACAGTAATACTTCAACTATTAGGCAATGATGATAATAAAATCAAAGCATGTACCTCATCTTCAAATTCAATCTCAACTAAATTCAATTGACTAAATATTACATTGAATTCATTGATATGATTTGCAATTGACCCACTTTTGCTCATCTTCAAATTAAATAGATATCACATCAAATAGACTTTGTTAATCATAAAGGGCTTCTCGTGCATATTTGATAGGACTTTCATCAAATCAACAGTAGTGGTTTTCTCCTTCATGTTGCAGAAAGCAAGTGATCAAACAATAGATAGGCAAAATAAGAAAATAAATTGGACACTAGATTTATGTGATTCGGTTGTAGAAACCTACGTCCACAGAGAGAGGAGCGACAAATTCACTACAAGATCAAGTGATACAATAGAGATTACACACTCGAGTCACTCAAACACGTTCAATATGTTTCCCAAGCCCTAATAACACCCAAAAACTTGTGCAGTGTTTAACTTTGAATTCCTCGCTAATTAATCTCTCAATCTCATGAAAGAATTCACAAATCTTACTACAAGATTTCACGGCTACAAATACTAACTTGATGAATGTAATTCACGATTTTCCTGTACACATCTTCGACCACCAAGCACTCATACACAAACGGTGCTTCAAGAAGACGCTACATCCAAAATCCCACATAATATATATGTATGTATGTATAGTATATGCATATGTATGTATGTATGTATATGTATGTATGTATGTATAATACATACATACATATACACACATCTACATATACACACATACGCCACCTGTATTAGAGAGGAAATAAAATTAAATTCGGTCAACCCAAGTCCAATTTTTGGACTTTTCTGTTTCATCCTGGCCGACTTCATGAAGGAATATATATATCAAGCAAAATCCCAAGTCCAAGTCAATGTTGGACTTTCCTATTTCAGTGGCCAAACTCCTCAACACAAATTTGATCTCTGAGGAGTTGATTTTCGGATCTTCTTTGCTCAATTCGGATGTCCGTAAAATATCCAATTCGAAATATTCAAGTTTTTGTATTGAACTCAAACTCAGATATATTTTAACAAGAATAACAAAACTTAGTCGCAGTAAAAATTTTATTCCGCGGCGAATCATGGGTAATACATAAGCAGTGGAAGAAACAATAAAGTACCCTCACCGCATATATTTATTTCAACCATGACCTCTTATTCAAATTATATAACTGCGTAAACATTATCAAATATCACTAGCAAACGGAACCAGCCTGATTCTTTGTCCCAATCACTGCCAACGCGGAAGCGGCATGCCGAAGAACTTCATCAAGCCATCGGAGCAGTCCTTGTCGTTAGAGGAAGCAAAGTAGTAGAGCCTCCATTGGTTGAGCACCACCTCGAACCCTTCTCCGGCGCCTTCTGGTGCACCGGCAAGAAGCTTCGCACCCCTGAAGTCGCACTTGATGTAGCTATATAGGTTGGGCAGCAAGTACACGTTGTGGGGTGCATCAAACTTGAACACTACCCAAGAAAATAAAAATAGTTAAGCATAGGCAATTTTGTTTGATTGTTCATAATGATATTGGCATCGATTCTTGAAGAAAGCAACCTTAAAAGGGTGCTTGATTTGGTCCGCAATCCGCATCAGTAGACGTATTCGAGTTTTCAACAATCAATTCCACACTAAAAAAACAAATGTAACCTTCCCTCCTAAATCCTATGCCTATTATATTATCTCTCACTCAAAGTAACCTTTATAGTCACCCTCCCAGTCACGTTGTGGATATGTGACGGAGGTGGTGACATGTATATTCATCATATTTTATGTAAAATAAAAATTCAAATATCCTACATCATCTAAAAGAAGAAAATTAATATGGCTCTCTAACTAGATAATTGGTATATACTAGAACCATTAGTGACTACTTGTCAAGGCTTTATTTGAATAAGGATAGCAAGAGTGCCATAACTTTCATACAATACTCATTTAAATGTCGTAACTTTTTTTTTTTTGCTTACTTAAGTGTTACTTCTAAATTAAATTCAATCATTTGAGTGAGACCCCCAGCAAATCATCAAATGTAGATTTTTTGTAATTTAAAAAAAAAAATTGATTTTCTTGTTATTTTTTGAAATTTTAATTTTTAGTTTTTATACTTTGTCTTTTCTTTTTTCTTTTTTTCTTTTTTATAAGCAACAACCATAAAGGCCTCACCCTAAGCCAGAAGGGCCATGAAGGCCTTGGGCTAGGCCATTGCTAGCTACTGGCAAGGGGATGAGACCGTGATGGACTAGCCTATGGCCATCGCGCCCTTACAAGTTGCTAGCCAGGACATGGTGGCTTCACCAACCACAGGTGAGGGCGCAAAGGCCCTCACTAGATCTAGGCAAGATTGCCTTTCCAATGGTTGGCGAGGCCATGAACGCCGATCACGACCTCAACAACCACAAGCGGGGCTATGAGGCAGATTTTCCAACGAGCAATTTGTCGATGGCACTTAAGTGATTGATTTTTTAAATTTATGGCACTTAAGTGAGAAAAAAATTTCAAAAGTGATCCATTTTGATGCTGGCAATACCATGTAGGACTACTGGGTCTACACTGGATTTTCCAATGATGGTACTTAAGTGATTGATTTTTCAAATTTACAACACTTTGAGAGAAAACAAATGGTTTTGGCACTCAAGTGAGTTCAGCACAAAAGTTATAATACTCAAATGAGCATCGTACAAAATTTATAGCACTCCCGATATACTTGTCCCTGTCTTTTCCTGAATGATGACCAATTTTTAGGTAAAACTTTCTCAATTATGCAAACTTCAGCAGCATCGGAGGAAGTAAAACTCACATAGCCTATAACTAAAAGTTCGTTGGTTGCACTCACCAAGTTTGTCGTTGATGTAGAAGGGACTGTTCCTAAGAGTCCAGTCCGTGTAGTTGTAGCCGAAACGCCAGTTCTCAGATCCACCAACAACAATAGTTCTGGCCTCGGTCATCGCCATGGTCGTGGCTATCACCATCAACACAATTCCTGCATACCTCAATCCTGCCATTTCGCTAATATATTCTCAAATGATCTGTCTGGTGAACTGAAAAGCAATGAAGCTAAATTGTTTTGGCAGTTGAAGTGAGTTCCATGGTTGATCAATGGGGGTTTATATACCCAATTTCTGGCAAGAACAGTCGGAGCTGAATTTTCTCAACTTGGTTGGCCACAGAAGAAATGATTGGATTCAAGAATGTAGAGAAGACATTTTTTTTTCCAAGATTTTGAATCAGTAAATTCAGAAAAAAAAAAAATCCTTCTAGATTACGGCTTTTGGGTCCTGAAATTCTGTTCTCATTAGCCACTTACGTC
Source organism: Eucalyptus victrix (assembly GCA_016097545.1). NCBI lineage: Eukaryota > Viridiplantae > Streptophyta > Magnoliopsida > Myrtales > Myrtaceae > Eucalyptus > Eucalyptus victrix. The sequence continues at coordinate 25,239,135 of CM027840.1, read as the reverse complement.
TGATCCATCCCACCCTCATTCTGCTGTCATTTCGTTGAAGAATGAACTGGCACTAAGGAATAGGCAGCAATTGAATTTGGTGGTCTGACTGAATCCATTGGTCTTCTTCGTTTTGGCACTGATCCGCTTGAAGAAGGAAAAGAGGGAAAGGTAATGATTGTGAAGCCACTGAAGTCCATCTCCACGAGGGAAATTTGGGTAGCTGTAGACGTTTTCTTGGCTCCCTCTACAGATGGAGCATCATATGGTCAACCCGCCGCACTCTGCTTTTCTCCTAGTCGGAAAAATTTAAGTCTTCCTTGGCTAGCTTGAATCCTCTAAAGAGGAGTGACATTTCCCATGGTTGGATTTTATTACATTCTCGGATAATTATTTCGACGAGCTGCTGACGATCAGATGATGCCACTTGTTAAGGTGACTCGGGAATTTCTAATTTCTGCGCTGAGTGAAGAGCTTTTCTATACAGACTTTGTTGATCGTAATTCCCCAGTCCGCATAGCCTAGGCTGGGTTTTCGGGCCTGATTCTATTTCATGATTCGGGCGGGACCGGGCTTATTCAGGTTTTATTGCGTGTAATTCAAAATGGCCCGACCTAATCTGAACTAAAGTTTGCTTACATATTGAAATATTTCGAGCATTTTGTGTTGAATAAAAGTCGAATTTGTGTGAGTAAACAACAAAAGGTAAAGTCTTCCCAAACAAAGAATAATAATTTTGATGGTACTCATTCTCAATCCACCACCACAAATGAGGATGACAGTTCTTCCTTTGTATAAATCAACAGGATGAACATCTTACATCTTTTTTGAAAAAATAAACTGAATTTCCATAGCACGTCCTTAAGTTCGCGAGCAGTAAGCACGTGCCTATTAGCTCCATAGAAGTTGTTCGACTACATATGTCTTTAAACTGTCTATGAGTTTGTGTCGTCCAGAATCTTCCAACGCCTAGTATGCAAGTCCAGAAAATGGTATAAACTGAACATCGGTTTCTCATATTTTCTATTGTATATTTGGAGATGAAAGATGAATTTTGGCAGCTTTAACCTCATCTTTCGGGGCCTATGCTCTATTTAGATTAACGGGTTGTCTTTCTCTTGTAATTTCGGAGAAACATATAGGAGCGTCGTGAAGCTTTTATTCATGCAACATTATCATACTAAAGAGTACTAGATAGCGGGGATGAACATGGGGCTTTGGACAAGATTTGCAGCAATGGCATGAAGAATTACGTCCCTGATAATTGTGGATGAAGATGGTTGATTCATGAGTTCATACCGCAAGTAACGTGAGCAATGCGGCAGCATTGCAATAGTAAACGGGTTACTCGGCAGGTTTCGTCTAGTCTCACAAGCATCACTGTAGTACTTACCTGAATCATCTTCCACCACTTAGTTAAGGTTAGACAATGGTAGTGATTCTTGTGCTTAACTTTCCATGCACAAGTTCTTTGCCTCCGGCTTCAATAGTAATCACTGGAGGTATGATTTATTGTTGAACTATTAGGATTTACTATCTTAAATGTTAAATCTGTATTCGTTTAACCTGTTTAGGTTGTCTTTGTACAATAATAGTATAGAGGAAACAGAACCTAGGTGCACACTGCCAACTAATAACTCCATAGTTATTGGAGAAGAAATTTTCGATGTGTGATCATAATTGACAAAAATACGAGATCCATCAATTGACAGCTAAATATTTTGCTAGAAAGATTTGTTCTTGTGGAATGAGCATGTACTTAACCTGTTAGTGCTCTATTGATCCTCCTTGTTTTTTGAATTTTGCTTTGTTTTGTAGTATTCTGGATTTTGCTCTATTTGATTTGCTTTACTATGAAGTCTATGTACTTATCATGTATCATTTTGAGCAATAAATATAATTTTCTTTCAATAAAAGAAATATTTGATTGTGTCAAAAGTTAAAGGTTCATATCTTCAAATCATGTCCATATTTATTGCAAGTATGACGAATTTAAATATTATAAGAAAACATTATATCACCCAGCTTATAATATGACATATAGTTACGCTCGTTGGAAGATAGAGCTCTAAAGTTGCATTGACTGCTACTAACCCCTAAAATCATATCCAATGTAGGTACTTAGGTCATGAAGACATTATTACATAAAAAAAATAAAGAAAATGAAGAGAACTCTCTTCAATCCACAAACACAACTCGCTTCCAATAACAAAGGAACTTCATTTCGGAGGAACTTTTTTATTTACTCCAACTCCTAGGTTCCTCCAGATAAGTAGCTCTTTATTCAACCCCAATAAAAGCACAAAGCACGATCACTTTCGTCACCCAGTTCTAATTCCATGATCAATCGCGGTCGATCACTGCCAACGCGGCAGCGGCATGGCGAAAAACTTCATCAAGCCGTTGGAGCAGTCTTTGTCGTTCGAAGAAGCAAAGTAGTAGAGCCTGTATTGGTTCAGCACGACTTCGAAGCCGTTTCTAGCACCGTTTGACGGGCCAGCGAGCAACGTTGCACCCTTGAAGTCACACTTGAGGTAACTATAGAGGTTGGGCAGCAAGTACACGCTGTGGGGCGGACCATACTTGAACACTAACAAAGAATTATTCGGGAATTTAGTGCTGTGAACTTAATCAAATCATAACAATCATATCCAATATAACTCCATCAAGTTCAAACAAATGAACCGATCATATATCTTGTGACAACAAAAACAACAAGCATCTCCCACGAGCCAATTATGGGATCTAGCTAGTGCCAGTGCAGTTGCTTGTTTGAAACATGACAGGCTTGCTCTTATGATATATGTCCACATGATGAGGAATCCAAAGTAGAAGTTGGCTCGTTGCACACTTACCAAGCTTGTCATTGATGAAGAAGGGACTGTTCTTGAGAGCCCAATCCGTGTAGTTATAGCCGTAGCGCCAATTTTGAGATCCACCCACGACTATAGTCCTGGCCTCGGCAATTGCCATGGCTGTGGCCATCATTAGCAACACGAGTCCTGCAAACTTCAGTCCTGCCATTTTGTTACTGTTTATTCTTAAGATTGGTCTCTCCCTCTAGTGCGCTCAAAGACGGTAATAGGATGGGATTGGTTTGGCAATTGAATCTGTGTGTTCCAAATACAATGTTGATGGGAGGTTTATATACACAAATTTTCGCCACGAAGTCAGCCAAATCGTCTCAACTTGTCTGGCAAAAAGTTCGAATGGATTGAATTGAAGAATGAAGAGCACCCGTTTTTCCAAGATTTTGAATATGTTAAGTCAAACAAATCCTTTTTCTTGAATCACATGCTTCTAGATTATAGCGTTGAGTTCCTCCAAAGGAAAATTATCCAAAAAGTCATAAATCTATTATACAACAACTAATTTAATCCTAAACTTTTCGACTATGTCAATTTAATCATTAACATTTTGATGATTTGCCCATTTAGTCCTAAATATTTTAAAAATTTACCAATTTAGTCATTTTGGCTAACGTTAGTCAGAAATCACAACGTCGATGTGACAATCTAGTCAATATCGGCTAACTCATTTTGGACGGCCGACATTGACATAGATGATTTTTGTAAATTTTTAAATATTTTTCCTTTTTTTCTTTTTTTCTTTGTATTTTTTTTCTTTTTTTTCCCCTTTTTCCTCCGCCATCCACCATTGAACCTCGTCAATTGCTGGCAAAGGCCATAGGCCTCCCCTCACTAGCCTTAGGCAAGGGACACCAGTGCCTAGGCTGGCGAGAGCCGCCCTCACTGAGTCTAAGAGAGGGCTGCCCTCGCCCATCTTAGGCAAGGGTTACCCTTGCCAGCTTCGAGTGAGGGTTACCCTACTAGATTCAGGAGGGCGTTGAGGCTATTGCCCAGGGCCAATAAAGGGAAAAGGAGTAAAATATAAAGAAAAAGAGAAGATAAAAGAAGACAAAATTTTAGAAAAACTTTAAAAAAAATTATAAAAATTATCAACATTACCTATTTCGACCGAAATTGATTAAAATGACTAAATTGAGTCATCAAAAGATTTAAGACTCAATAGACACATTGTCAAAATGCTTATAATTAAATTTGCACAATTAAAATGTTTAGAATTGAATACGCCATCTTTTATTAGATTTGAATTTTTTTGGATAATTTTTCCCGACATTCATTTACCTTGAAACCATCGCATTCTTGGGGCTGTTGTCATCTTTATGGAGTTTTTACATGATTATTGAATTGAAGATTGACTATAATGAGGAGAACAGGCAGAATTTGAGGGGTTGACTGAGGAGATTAGGTATTCCTCAATTCGGTAGTTATCCACTTCTTGCAGAGAAGAGGAAAGAGGGCAAGGCAATGATTATGAAGCCATTCATGAAGTCCTTCTAGATGACATATATGCAACGTGGGTTGGTGAGGGCGGTTTTTGTGTCTTCAATTGGAGCTCTTCCTACGGTCCAGCTACGGCATACCCCTTTTTCTTGTTAGGCCGTAGGATACATGGATTCTTTTCGGTCATTAAAATTATGTTAAGAAGAATAAAGAAAATTTTTGAATTTTCATTGCATTAGCTAAAGTAGATAAAACTTTCTACGATAAGTGCACTAAAAATTCTAAAACTTATTATAAAACCATATGTAAGTCATAAAACTTACAAATAGTGCAATCAAGACCTATAACTTGTCAAATCGATACAATCAAGTCATTTCGTTAACTTCATCCAATTGTTGCTAAATGAAAATGTTGATGTGATTTTTCTATTATTTTCTCTCTCCTATGTAGCCCTGATGTGGCTAAAATACGAAGAATAAGGCTAGTTATCATTTTGGTCAAGATATAATATTTTTAATCTAATTATTATTTAAATTAGACTATAAAATAGAATAATTTTCTTATATAAAAGAAAGTGAGAGGGCAAAATGACGATGGTGGAGAATGGTCGGCTAGTGGTCGGTGAGGGTCGCCAGCTGACCATTGGCCGATGACCCTCTTTGACTGCAGGCGAGGCCTACAACCCTCGTTCAAATGTGGCCAAGGGCCACCAATGGTAGCCAAGCTAAAGCGGATAAAACATATTTTATACTAGCATTGTCAATTACACTAGAGCAACGCCTTATTTGACATAACTAACATATTCACGTTTCTTGCCATCAATGAGTTGTCAAAAGGAAAAATTGTTCGATCAATCTTAAACCTGTTGCACAAAAGTCAATCATGTCCTCACATTTCAATTTTATTGATTTAGTCCTAAATCTTTATGCAAAATTGCAATGTAATCCTTCCAACCAATATTCGTCAAAGATGCCAATTTTGCAGTATGCCACGTGGGCCAATCGATGATGACGAGACCACTACCACGTCAACAATTTCTGGCGAATATTAATCAAAATGACTATATTGAAATTTTTTAAGCAAAAGTTTAGAAGTAAATTGGCAAAATTGAAAAGTTTATGATTGAATTTGCATCTACACTTTACAATTGATTAGGTAACCTTTCCCTAGTTAAAACTTAAAAGTTTTTGGGATAAGGACACCACATATGTCATGACTTTCATATGATGCTCACTTGAGTGCCTTAATTTTTTTTCAATCACTTCAATGTCATAACTGCTTAAAAATGTTAACTTGAGTGCCATAACTTTCAATAGATCAGGGTGGGAATGATGGCTATTTTGTTTCTTTGTTTTTCTAATTTTCTAATCCTAAGAACAAGTTTAGAATAGAAATTTCTTTGATAACACAATTTCATTTTTCTATTTCCAAGATAAACTTTTAGCTCGGAAATAGGTTTGAAATAGAAATGAAGAGTAGGAATTTTGGAACAAAAATAAAAATGATAACTCTTCCCATCGCTCGCCCTCACCACATGTTGCCATAGCCACCTAGGAGGGAAATACTTAAGAAGACCTATCAAACAAATTTCTATTTCGGGATTAGAAATTGTTTCATTATCAAACGTGTATCTTTGCTAAAAATACAAGAAATATATATATATATATATATATATATAGAAAAATCTATTTCTAACTAGAAATTATTCCCGAAAGCATAACAATTATCATTGGCATAGTGCCAAATTTATTTTAAAATTTCACCCAAGTGCCGGAAGTCTAACATAACATAACACTTGTGTTGAATAATTTAAAAACTTATGACATTCAAGTGATTGATTGAAAAATTATAAAGCACTCAAATGATCAGAAAAAAATAAAAGTTATATGATGAGTGTTCCATATAATTTATGACGCTCAAGTGATCAAACAAATATTATGCCACTAAAGTAAATGTCGTATGAAAAGGTATAGTCAGCTTATCCTAGAGAGTTTCTGGACACTAAAAGTGTCAAAAGTTTTGCAAAGCACTCATTTTAGAGCCAAAAATTTTTACTAGCTCACTTAAGTACCAAATCAATATTTAAGTCCTTCCAACAACAAATTCTAGCCAAAAATATGACATAGATTTATAATTAAATGTTTAATCTAACATGGCATTTTATATTGAAAACAAGTCAAATGTGGACTTTTGAGGTGGTTGGCCTGCACCTTAATAGCGTCGCTCAAAGCCCATCTCAACATAAGGACACCAAAAATGTCGAAAGTTTTGTAAAGTACTCACTTTAGTGCTAAAAATTTGTGGTAGCTCACTTAAGTGGCAAATCAAATAAAAATGACTACTTTAGTCCCTTTGGCAACAAATTCATGCCAAAAATTTCACGTGGATTTTATAATTAAATGTTTAATCTAACTGGGCATTTTATACTCAAAATGAGTCCAACGTGGACTTCTAAGGTGGTTGGCCTGCGCCTAAAAGGTGTCGCCCAAAGCCCATCTCAAAATAGACAAATTTGTGAAGCTTCGTTCAATGTTGCGTTTTGTTCTTATTCATAGATAAATCGAGACAAAAAGTTTTGATTCTTTCCTTACCGAAGAGAAATCTGGGTCGTGATTGAAGGTCGCGATGACGGGAGGAAGTACTGGAATCCTTTTCTGGTTAAAATTGACTCCAGTGATGATGCTTGAACCGAGGTTAAAGCTTTTCAAGCTTCATGACTGAAAAACAGGGAGAACGTGAGCATTTATTGTGCTTTCGCAAATGCAACAGCTGACAGCAGATGACAATGATAGGCAAAGAGGAGGGACAAGCATCCTAAGTAGTATCAACATCAATACGTGACATGTAACACGGGACAACACAATGCATAGACTCATTATTTCTCAAAAAATAAAAAATTATGACACATTGAGACATACGTTATATATTAGATATATATTTTTATATATACATTATAAATTATAATTATTATAAATTAATTTAATTCAAATTCGTGAATAAATAAATAAATAAATAAGAGCCTAAAATGAATTTGCATTAAAAAAGAAAAGAAACATCAATCCACCATTTGTTACTATCTTTTAATATTTCAATTTAACAAATTCAACTTCTTTTTATTAATCCATAAAACTTGAAGACGAAAAATAACCAAACCACATTCAAGATTTGCGTGTTAGAGCATGTTGGAAGAGAAAAGGAAAAAATAAACTTAGGAGGTGAATTGTATGTCATGGACAATGAGAGTTGAAAGAAAATAGAAGGTTAGGTTTTTCTTCTTTATCAATTTATTATTTTCATTATTTTTATTTTCTTACATACTTACGTTTTGACCCTTCATTTATTGAAAATTTTTAAGATTGACTCTGTGTCTGTCAAAATAACACGTTGGAATTCCTGACTAGCGTGCTAGAAGAGTTGATTAAGTGTCGGATTTTTCAACACGTGTTGATCGAGAGTCGGAGAGTGTCAAAGAATATGAGAATGTTGTGTCAAAGTATTCAACATAACACGGAAGTTTTCGAAGAGTGTCAGTGCTTCATCATAACAGACACTGACGGCCAATGATGCAGAGAATCGAAGATTGAGTCTGAAAGTAATATTTGATCGAGGTTTGGCCCGCTCGAAGCTCTCGATCGCCCCATAGGAGACAGCACTCTGTTGTCATGCAAGAATCGCTTGAAGGTGGCGATGACGAGTGGCTGCCGATTTTCTCACGCAACTACTTATTGACGTCCAAAGCTCTGCGTTCTTCTCTCTAAAATCTTTACACTACCCTCCTTGAGAAAACCCAATGCTCCCTCATCTCATTGACGTCCATCAAATGGAAGCTTCGTTGAAACGAACTTGAGTCACTCGTCACGCTCCTTCTCTCGATTACAAGATTCAATTGTTAATTTTGGAGAAAAGCAAAATTGGGATTTCTAATTTTGGAAAAAACTTGATTGTTCAATTTAGGGTTTATATTTTGGGAAAAAAATGTAGACAACATCATTTTAGGAGTACATATGCTGACTAAGCATGCCAGCAAGACACTTCAATTGAACAAATTAATTAAACATTACCTTCTCAGATTCCCAACATCCTAAATTGATATTAACAATTAAGTGATCATTTTTCCAAAAAAACATAGCACTCAAAGCAATTAGATGAAAATTTTTGGCACAAAAATGACGTGCAAAACTTTTGACACTTTTAACATCCTCATGCCTTCTCTCTGCACAAAAAAGTTTGTTAATTTTCCGCAATGACTACGCAGCTACAGTCCAGAATTTATACAATAGTGTTCTTCGGGGTTCACAGAATATAGGGCAGAAAGCTCTGTACATTGCTTTTTTTTTTTTAAATTCCTTTTTCTTACTAGTTTTAGCAGAGGTCGCGATCAGATGCCTTTCTTTCTAACCTTTTTGGTTTTAATGGCAAGGGCTAAGAAGATGGTTCCTGCTAACGAACTGGACAACACAGAATCACCCACATTTTCCAAAAGAGTACCACTCGGGGAAGCCTGCCAATCACAAGTTCAGGAAATAAAAGAGAATAACTAACATTTCTGCCTCCTAAGCAACATTCACCAACTACTTATATAAAAAGAAAAGGCACCATTTACCTACCAAAAATAAAATATACACATTGAAAGGAGCTTGAGCTGAGCAGCAATGCCCCACCAGTAGCCCTTCATTCGGATTTCCAACCTCTGAGAACAACTCTCGATATTAATATTTGCTTACTTTATTTAACCGGAAGGTATTAGCTTCTGACAAGGCAACTCTCATGTGATCTAAGTTGGAGAACAAGGTGTCTTTGAAGAAACGGTGAACACTGATCCCATCCATTAGGCACAAGCACTTGCTAAATGGGAGCACAGCGCACAAACCGTAGCAGCCTATATCAAGGCATTTTAAGCCCTCAGAAACTATGGTACCTCTCAAGTTGCCTACGATCTGTGGAGATACCGAGAACTCAAGCCATTGGTATACACCTTGGGCCTTGTCAGATTGATTTTCCAAGTCTCAATGTCTGAGCACCCAAATGCATTTTAATCTGTCCGTGGGACATGTTTCTGCTTGCCTAGAGGATCTAAGGCAACAACCAGGCCCACTGAAAAGCACCCAGACAACCCTCCCGGAATTCAGCAAATGTATGATGAGTAGAACCCCATCCATATGCTGCAATCAATCTAATCATTGCAGCGACAGCTTGGTAGCAACTCTTCAATTGTCCTCTTTGCCTCGGTAAGAGGGTTTACATGAGAGACTTCCACTGCCCACATGTGCTGAATGGAGTCCAACTCCATCTCCATTTCCAGGAAGTGCTGTTTCTCCAACTGCCGAGCAGCATTTAAATCCATGGCAGTTCCAACTATGTTCTGCCATAATAAAAGAGACAATGCATAAAGTTCAGCAAAATGCCAACGTGAGGAAGTTAAGTGATACGAGAGTTCTACAGAGAAACTGAGTAATTTCAATAAGTGAGAAAAAACATAAATAATCATAGAGAAACTAGGATTCTGAGCGTGTTCACTAGGCTACGAATAAGTTACCGTAAGAAATCACAAAATTTCCGACACGAACTTATTGAACAGATCCTGCATGAATGCTAACTTACCCAATCTGTGGCAAAGCTAGCATTGAAGAGAATATATTTCAGAATGTCCTCCTCAAAGTTGCTGAGGACATTATGTGAACCAACTGAGATCATAAGATCTTGACGAGAAGAATCCAGCATGGACCCACAATTTCTCACAGTAATTTTGACATGTTTCTTCAGAAATCTGTCGACATAATATGCACTTGTTCTGGAGGCATTTTTTTCTTTTCCAACCCATTTTAGTGTCCAGTTAGCACTCTCTAGAGCTGTCTGTGGGAGCTTTTCATTCAATCTCAACAAGGTTGATGCCCGATCAGCATTGGCCCAGCAAAAACATAAAGAGGAGCCATCTTCTATGCAAATAAGAAAACACAAGAAATGGAAAGTGAAGATGAAGGGCAAGACAACTAATTAGTAATCCTCTAGAGAGAAGGCAAAGTTACCAACTGCAAAACCAGCAATGGGAATGTTAACAAGAGAGGACTGGTGAGAGAACCCTGACTGTAAACAATCCATTTCTATACTTGTCTTCTCCAGTATCAGAATGTGGACGGCAATAACCTTCATCATATCAAACTGCAATGAGTAGGAGCTTCCAAATAATAAAGTGAACAACAATAAAAAGGAGGGGGGCAAAATAACAATTCTCTCAAGATCTATTTTACCTATTCGCAAGAATATACCTTGCAACGGAGTTGCATCATGGTGCATCCGGGGTCTTGTGTCAATTCAGAGATAAAACCTGAAGATGCACCATTGAAGGCAACCCTTCTGTCGGACACAGACTGCATGGAAGTATCCTTAGTCCCACACTGCTCATTGATCATCCTCAAGGAATTTGTCTTGATGAATGATATTGGAGTCAACAAGAATCCTTCCTGCCCACTAAAGAATAAAGAATAAAAAACAAAAAAATTGACCCATGTTGGAGTACACTTAAAACCACGGATGAAATATACAAACTTCAGCTCATATATAATTCAGGAAAAACCACATTCAACCAGTCACCCAGCCAGAGGAAAACAGTATAATGGGGTGTGTAGAAACTACAAACCGACATATGTGCTGGAAATAGATTCCACTTAGCCAGAGTAAAAATGTTCCAACTGCATATTTTTGGGGAATACCTCACAAATTTGCAGAGTGGGTTAGGCTTGTAGGTAAAGGGGTGGAACTTCAGAAAAGTTGACAACTTGAGACATAATGTACTTCCAATTAACTACACAAAATGATCATGTAGCAATATCCGCTTTTGAATTGCACAGCTTCCTCGCATCACTCTCTCCATTCAGCTATAAGACAGATTCTAACCACATTTACTCCTCTTCTTCACTTTTGCACTCATACAAATCATCATTACTAAATCAATCCTCCCAGAATAACTGCCAAGGAGAGCACTTGCAAGTTACCAAATAGTTCACTAATTGGTTGCTAAAAGATGGTTACCAACCTCCTTGTACCTTGGAACCCTTAGGAATGAATTATCTTAGACATCACCATATAAAATACATGTGGAATTCCAAAAGATGATTCTAATCAAGGACATTTGAACACATACTAGTGTAAATGATACCAATATTTAGTATTGCAAAGTAGAACAATAATGTTCACAAGATTCAAGAGAGCATACAGTGGTACATTCATTTACTGGTCATTGAACTGCATGTAATAAAGCTTGGAAAACTGAATTTGCACTTTGTAGGAAAAGGTACCCGAGCTTCAGGATTCTACAGAATGTTGCATTTACACCAGGTCCAAAACCAATTGGATAAGCATGGTTTCTCCGACAGCCAAATATCTGCACCTGCTATTAGAAGGAATCAAATAAGAGAACATGTTCAATACATCTTAAATCCCAAAAAGACGTTACAGGAATAGTACAGTGCCATTGTCCGTCAAAACATGAACGCGGATACTATTTGTATCTCCAGTAAAATCTCTGGACTGTTGATTGCTTGTAAGAAGGTTTTCGTGGCTTGGATACAGATTGCAGGAAGTACTTTCAAATCTCTGAATGGCAATGACATCTCCACTAATACTGACAAGATCCCCATCTGGCAAAAGATGACCACGACTAGAAAATTTACTGGAAAGGGAAGAAATCATGTTCCCCCTACATGAAGACACAGTGTTATCCTCAGTATTAACAGTTGGATTTGTCAAGCTATGTTCCATTTCCAGAAGATCCATCCGAAAGGGACCTGCTGCCTTGGTAGATACATCAAGACAAATATCAGGGAAAGTTTCCAAAGAACAGCCAGAGAATGCCTTTGTGAAATTTCCAGTTTCTTCTCCCAAAAGAACTTGATCAGTGCACAATGGAGAATCATGGGGCAAATTGTGAAGGAGAGTATCTCTAGAAGAGAATGAAAGGCTCCACAACTTTGTTTCAGAGGGAAAATGAATTTTCATACCCCTAGCAGAGTCCTCAAGATGACAGAGCTTTTCTTCTTTACCGTGTTTTACAATATAATAACCACCAATATCCAACATCTGTCATAAATGAGATCAACATTACTCATTCTTATCCAAACAACATCCTCGTGGAAAAACAAATGTAGAGCGAAATTTTACTGGAAATTGATACCTGATATTTGGAGACATCAGAGGGCTTGAACTCCAGCCATACCTTGTGAGGGCTTACTTTATAGGAAATGCCATTCCTGTGATTGTCTTTAATGCGGCCCAAGGATCCTGACCTAGCGGGAAAGCCAGATTTTAGCCCTCTAACAGTAACCTGGCATGGTACTTTATGATAATTCAAATCATGGAACCTTCTATTGTCATTGCCTGCATGAAAATGTGAACACGGTTTATCATCTGTCCCAACATCACGAACTCTATCTGTTAGCCTAAACAAGAAAGCACTTACTCAGTGTAATGTCAGTTTTATGTCTCTTTGAGGAACCATCAGCCCATTTATTGGAATTACGACCCACAGCTTCCTCCAGCTGGTCCATCAAGGCATATGGTAGACATTCCACTCCATCTTTATCGGCAAGAAACAAGTACCATGGTAAGATTACGGCCTCAACGAAAATAGATTCCGATATCACAGGTCTAGCTGATAACTGTGAAAATAGAGAAAACTACTCAGACACAACTACTTATATTAGCAATCAAATCACATAAGCAATAGTGCGCACCTTTTGCAACAGAGGAAACTTGTGCACTATACGCAATATATGATAACTGCCACTGCCAAGTTCCTCACGCTCATCCTCAAAGGTCTCGTGAAAATCTATGCAGTTTGCATCCTTCAAACGAAAACAAATGGAGATGTCCAATCCCATCTCCCTCACCAAGGGCATGTAATTAAAAATACTTCTACAGGAAAAGGATTCTTGATCAAATGGTCTAAGTTGACCAGTCCGCTGAGATACGCCCATCATAATAACACTATAGTCATGTACCTGGACATATGAGAGAATTAAGTTACTCCAGATCCTAAACATATCAAGTCCAAGTAGAGCTTTTTCTTACTAACTTCAACAAGCTCATGTACATATGAAAGGATAAAATTCTGACATCATTTTCACATATGACCTCGTATATGCTGTTGGAATTCCAAGTCGATGGAAGGTCAGGAATGACAACATCAAGACTTCTGGTGGCATCAACCAACTGCAACCTTCCAGTAAATGGCGAAACCTTATAGGAGAAAAGGGAAAGGAAAATGCTAATTAGATCTAGGAAAGCCAATTTTTACCATGCACGCAAATAACTGGAAGCAAAGATGACTGAAAATTAGAATAGACATAACAGCAAAGCCTATCTTCTCCAAATAAGTGTGACTTTTTTAATCTTCTTATGCCAAGACCTGCTCGATGTATCACGTCATATAACTTCATATTTGCTATCTGCACCAGCATTTCATCCACGTCTTCTTTTGTTCCCTTATTATACCTTTTAACCAGCATTCCTAACATCTAGATGAGACCAAGAGTCAAGAATCTCAATACTCTTCCTTTAAATAAAATGTCAGATTATTGTTACCAAAGACAGAGGAAAGGCCAAGTTATAATCATCTCCTTATATTATCATGTTTGCTCATTTGAGTGATGTATTTTACACAACAAAACCTCATGTTACTGATTGATAAGGTGCTAAGCCAGTGGAAGGGATCATGAAGAATTATATGTTAGTTCTCCATTGGCTGAAACTCAATGGCTCCCTCCAACGTTATGACATACAGTTGTCACACTCATGTTGATTTTTCATACAAAAGAAAATCATCCATGTACCATAAAGTGAAAGTTGGTACAAAAACTTCAATTGAGACTGTAAATATTCAGACTGTTGGATAAAGGCAGATCTTCCCGTAAACAGAGGAAGCATAAGATCAAAGAGGAACCTTGAGATTTCCAAGTAAAGTGATGCCAATATTGTCGCTTGGAATGATCCTCTTAATTAACTGACTATAGGATCCTCTGACACCATAAAGGTTGCTGCTTTTCTTGTTGTCATCTGATACTTTACCAGCTTTTTCTGATTCCACCAATAATCCTTCCCATATGGATTCACAATGACGAACCAACAAGGAGAAGGGTACTATCTGAGTTAGTGAAGAAAATGTTTTAAGTATTTTCCCTCGTCAAATTGCAATTCTTGTTGGAACGTAGGCAGACAAATGAGAGAAAAAAATGATTCTTCGAAACATATCAGAGAAGCTAAACCCTTGACCTACCAATTTCAGCTTCCTGCAGCCCAGTTCACAACCAAAGCCACATAAATCATGCCTACATATCTCCATGAAAACTCCATGCTGCCACCAAGTGAATTTTGATAGTAAATCATGGGGAACAAAGAAAGAAAGTAAAATACGAATATCTGGCAAAATATATACCGTATTACTTCATCCAACAGCAGTTAACTTACCCGTTTTCGAAATGCCCAGGAAGGTAAATGTGAACTAGCATACATCTGCAATAGTCCTTCCTTCTGCAATCACCTTTCAACCATTAGTTAGCCAAAGAGAAAGCCATATGATCTGACAGGGAAAGAGAATTCAAGAGATTATATGTGAAAATAAGTCCATTAAAATGACAGAAATCGTTTGGCAAAAAGTTACATTTTTCGATCCGAGAATCTCCTTGTCCAAAAAGATCCCAGAAAACTTTTTGCGGAAACATGAAATTGTTAGGAGAACCCTGGGAAAATCCAAACAGAAGTTAGACCAATAAGAATGAAAGAATGAGTACAACCAAAAAAAAAACTATATCAATTATAAGAACACGAAATGTCCCTACCATAATCTGGCAGGGTATGACAAAGTTGCAATGAATTTTCCCAACATGCTCTGCATATCTGAGAAATTATAGCAGCTGCAAAAGGTAAATTAGACAATCATTGTTCACTGGAGGGAACTTTTATGGAGGCCAAATATCCCCAAGTAAAGGAGTTGGTCTTCAGTCAACAACACATTGACCTTGTCAACAAAACCCTTTAAAGCAGTATTTACCGTACATCATGCCAGCATAAAGATGCACTCCGAATTTCTCACTACTGAGTAAGCATAGAAAAACAGAGTAATGCAAGGAACAATAAAAGAATTTTCATGTTCCACAGAATTATGCAAGACGGTATGAACTTTGCATTTGTGAGCAGAATACTCACTTTTATTAAATATGATGCCAGAAACTAAGAGCAAAAAGGATTTGTTAATACTTGCAGACATTATTCATAACTGGGTAATTCAACTGTAAAATTGATTTGTTCCTATAAGCAAAGCATAGGGAGTTGAGCAAGATTAGTATCTTGTTTATTTATTCAACAATAAATATACCCATTAGCAAAATATAAACCAATAAAAATAATAAACAAAAAAATAACTAATAGTAACAATACCTCGTTTCAAAAGGGGACGAGGACTCTACCAAAATACTAGTCCTAAAGCAGCCTCCAAGTATCAGCATTTCTGCCCAAGAATATTTTCCATTCAGAATATGAGCATTTTTCACAGATACCTGCAAGAACAAGCGAGGAAATATTAAGGTGATCAAAGCTAATAGTAAAACCACACCCCTTGACCATTTTTTTTTTTTCTCAATTTCCTTTCAACAAAGTTCAATATTGTGTATGTTAAGGAAGACGAAGTACGCACGACAGCGCCAACTCTGAGACTGTGGGGCGGATGAAACTGCTGATCAGTTAGCAGAAGCCAAACTTTTTATCCAGCTCAACAACCATTCCTTGCATGTAGATCCCAGTCACAAGGCCAGTATAAATACTGCAGTCCCTAGTCTTCTCATTACTAGTCCTCTCATGCGCTGACATTTTTGAAGACGTTTCGAGCAGATGCAAAAGGGATTTCTCCATTGTCACAAACATCACCTGAGACTCATCCTTCCCTATGTAGACCAACTTCTTTCTCAACCCTGATAACACTACAACATCACCTATTAGTTTAGTAATTGCAGGATGCCAAAACGAAGCAGACCCGCAGAAATACACGAACTCGGGCACAGAGTAAACGTGACTTCCAGAACTTCCGTTTGAATTCTCCATTAAAACCTTAGTTACATCTCTGGAGCGACATAATTTACATCCACAAATCATGAATCGTGCTAGGAAACCGCGCAGATTCCTTGCGCTGCCAGAGTCAAAGTTAGTCCCAGAGGAACAGGGAACGACAGAAACGGGACTGACAGACTCCACCATGCCACGAACACAATAACGCGCTTTGGAACAGTCTTCAGAGGAGGAACCTGAACCCAACGCAAGCGCGCTCGAGCTCGAACAAGACCGAAGCCCACCCTGGGACTGGGCGAAGCTCCATCTAATAATCTCCAAAAACCCCCCGCCGTGCTTAAACGGAATGAAATTGAAAGCGACCACACGGATTCTCTTCCCCAAAAGGCGAGCGCTGAAGTCGACCACGTCGCAGCAGATTCTGGAAGCGCCGTCGGAGAACTGGAAGCAAGTGCCGTTGCTCGAGCACTTGAGAGCTGCCGAGGGATGGCCGTCGCCATCGCCGTCGCCGACAGGAACCGTCACGGTCCCTACGAGCATCGCGGCGTGGTCCAGAGGGTTGAGAACTCTAGGGCTAGAGTCGGGAGCGCTCGAGGCTCCTCGCGGCGGCTCGACTCCGGAGGCGGAGGAGAGAACCGACGGCGGCGGCGGGGGGCCGAGCGGAGAGATGACGTGGCGGAGAAGGGGCGGGACTGGCGGAGCAGCTCGGAGATGGAGAGCACCGTCGCGTCGGGGCCCTCCATCGCCGTCGCCTCGGGCGGACGAAGCTCGATCGACCTTGTGACTGGGAAGTCCGGGATGGAGGAGGGAAAGGGAGGGATGCCGTGGCGGGAAAACCATGGGCTTTTTTCACGTGGTAAGCTGATATTGGGCCTGGTCTTTTTTTGGGCCGGACCCTGACTAAAGGATGGACTAAATGCCAACCCAAGTCCAAGCCCATTACGGGACATAGGAGAAGTTTCAAAAATCCCTTTTGTAGTCGAGGGCATTTTCTCAAATTCCTCCCAAATTGAGCTTTCTTCAAGAAAAAGAAACCTTCGAAGTTGGAAACCGTGTCAACACACCCCTTGAGTTCAACGGCGGCCAAAAAGATCGTCAAACATTATTTAGAAAAACGTTCATCCATTATCTAGCTATTTCTCTAGCATGAATATTTCACAACCAATGATTGTCTATCGTGGGGTTCTAGAGCTCAACTTACTTGTAGACTAATTCATCTAATTTGGGTTTTGATTTTGCACACCCAATAGTCTCCCGGAGGACATAGGTCTGATAGTGGTTTCTTTGGATGCTAAAAATAAAAAATCACAGGCATTCATTGGGAAAAAACTTGCCAGGTCATGGTCCATAGTCTTTGATTATTAAAGGATCCATGTGTAATCCACATGAGTCGAGCAAAAGACCTATTAAAAAGAAAAACACAGGAAAGCTCATATGACTGACTGATCCTATATGTGGACTCAAAAATTGATCCTTCTTGATGTATATTTTATATGTTTCCGATTAATTCAGAACAACAGGTACTCAAACGCAAGTGGTTTGGAGAAATCATCAGTAGCTTAAGCCAAAAGCACAACAGAGAAATACAGTATGATTTACAGGGAATTTACAACTTGACCATCAGAGAGAGTTGCATAGATAAAAAAAACTACCACCCAAAAATCGCAACACTGGTAAAACAATGGAATGAGGTACTTTTGCTCATTCTGATTGCCCATCTTTTCATGCGTACTTCTTTACCTTCGATGGCCTCCCAAATGTAGCTCGAAGGTGATGTTCTGTGAGCAACAACAGATTCAACAAAACCTTGTCTCTTCATGTGTGACCAAATCAATCGTCAGCATAATCTACTCAGCTCCACCAGAAGAGGCCTTCCTGAATCTAGAAGCCACACTTTCCGTGCCAGTGCGAGTCTTCAAGTTTCCACCGTCAGACATGTAGAAATAGTTGTAATTTATCCTCGTCACTAGATCAGCCAAATGAGGAAAGTTTCCCACATTAAGCTTGAAAGATAGGACCTGCATATCAGAAACTTAAATCATGTCAATTTCGCTTGACTGTACCATATCATGCAAAACACATAAATTGGGTAGCTAGTATGCATATGGCAATATGACTGTGCTTGTATTTTCTTAACATAAATCCACATTACATGCAGAAATTTCACTTCAGGCAAATTAAGCTGAGATTGAATTGGTAATCGCAGAATGAGAAGACAGGGCCATACCCTAAGAAGGAAAGCGATACAATCGTCAAACTGTTTCTCAATCCTTTCCACTTCCATCTCACATCTGGCCTTGATAGTAGGAATTGCTCCTCCACTACTAAGTGTCTGTTGTACGGAATAGAAGTCCAAAGCTAAATTGAGAATGCTGTTGATCCGGCTGGCAATCAGAGCCCACTACATGCAAAAGCACGCAGTAAATACTCTACAGTCAGAATTCAGGAGAAAATTTTCCTTCAATTGAATGACCACAAACATCATATGAAATAAGATGTCTACCCACCAACTTATCTGGAACCACAAAACATTGCCGCTGAATTGACAGTAAGTAGGCCTCATGTACTTCCATGACCTCATCCAGTGATCGAGCATTGGCCATACCCTGACAAAGTTCGCGCCATGCACTGTGATAGACCTGAAAGTAAATTATGCATCAGATATCTGTACGTACTCTAGGTAGAAGGTAAAGCTTCAAATATAGAATGATTAATCTGAACATGACTACTGCCACTGTGATGTCATTTTTCCTTAACACGCTCCAATAGAATGCTCTGCTAAAAGTAGCATAATTAGAAACATGGAGTTCGGAAATTAGGAGCTTATGGTTTATACTATTTCCAGAATATCTAAACAGCTCTTTCTCCATCCATTATTATGCTCTATTACCTGATCCATCCCTTTCTTAACATTTTTTTCGACTGCATCATCTACATTGTATAAAAACTAAGGAACTAAGTTTTTCCCTTTGGGACTAACGTGACCATACCTCAACTAGGATGCAACTACAGATGATCCGATCACATATTGAATAAATTAGATGATTCGATCACATTGAATTGAACAAATTAGAGAAACCTGAATATGACGCAGAAAATAATTTAACTTGAAAATGGACACTACTAGATAAGGTTGCAGAATAAATTGGTTGATCCATCATGGTCTTAAGCCAAAACAAATTGACAAAAACTATTGACACAACCATGATATGGTGACAAAACAACACTCACAAAGTATGCCATAGAACAAACTTTCCACTTGTCATAAACCCTACTTTATATCCTGACATTACTTTAACTTGTTATCCACCAGTCAATTGGCAGGAAAAAAAAAATGGGTCACATCAATGAGCTTATAACGTCATCATATCATGTCTCATCATCCACTATTATTTATCTATTAATTAATGCTACTGTCAATCTCCCACCGCTGATGTCGATTCATTCACCAGCAAATCAATAACAGCAAGACTTCCAGTGCATCATATCCTATGGCAGTTTCGATCTAAATAGATGAAGATAGCCATCATGCTTTGTGCAAATTCCCTAAGTTATCGGCAACTACAATCCACACGACAACATGTCAACCATCATTTAAAGAAGAGGCACATCCAACAATGCAACTACCAACATGAAAATCTAGTGCAGGGGAATGGTGGTAGATCATTTTCTCATCCCTAATGTTAAATGTCCAACATGTATGTTACTTAACCTACCTCTTGAAGAATCAAAATATTTGCAAATTCTTGTTATGATATAAACTTCAATGTTTCATAATATGGATAATTTTAAGTTCCTTCACTTTAGAACCATCAAATTCAGAGAGGATAAAACTGACAACAAAGACAAGCTTTGTCCATCG
The DNA here is from genome assembly GCA_016097545.1 of Eucalyptus victrix. Classification (NCBI taxonomy): domain Eukaryota; kingdom Viridiplantae; phylum Streptophyta; class Magnoliopsida; order Myrtales; family Myrtaceae; genus Eucalyptus; species Eucalyptus victrix. Next base: position 25,218,933 of record CM027840.1, on the reverse strand, counting down.
GGACTCAAGCTATCTTCAAAAACACCACGAGGCTTGTCTCAAGATCTGGAAGGGACAATGAAGAAAATAGATTGCATAGATGAGACTGACACTAAAGAGATCAGCAATATTAATGAAGACAATATAACAGATTGTTTGTCATCTTAACCTTTTATAACTTAGGAACACATTTCTGAGCACTCTCTACCTCTGAAATTCTTGCAAATGTTCTTTTCTGTCATAGTATGCTACTAAAAAGTACGATAAAATGAGGGTTCAAAAGTACTCCAGCATCATGATTTTAAATTGAGGATACTCTGTCCACAGAGAGGTATGTAAGCATGGAAACCAAACCAAACTTTCTCAACATGGCAACCAACATGAAAACAGAAAATGACAAAAGTTCAAAAGCTTGTCTGTAGGTTTTGTTTGAATAGTATATCCTCATGTGCACGCTTACAGTCACTTTGTGAGTTTGGGTTATGTTGATGGAGAGAAACACAATGTTCTTTTTTCAGTAATGAAAAGAAAACAGTTTAAGTTTTACTGGATAGAGGTCATGCCTGCAGATTAATAAAATAGTACAAGATTTTAAACTGTTTAATTAATTAATGATGAAGTGGGTATACAAAAAAAGAAACTTCAGGCAAACATCTTCTACGAACTAAAATATTACTATAAGATATCCAAAAGTTGCTGAAAGCATGGTCCTCGACATGAAATTTAGGAGTGGCAAGCAGAAGAGCAAATAGCATGCCAAAGTAGAATAAGCTAGTAACCATGCCCAGAGACATTAATTACAAGATGCTGCAACTACTCCTCAAGAACATATGCGAGTACAGCAACAAAAAGGGAAGAGTCCTACTCTGTCCATCACATACTGGTGAAAGGCATCTACGAAATGGAGAAGCTTTTGCTCGACCAACCAGTGATGCTTGCGGCTGTATGTTGCAATTCCTTTACCCTGGAATGTAGGAAATAAAGTTTACAATGCTCATAATGCCAATGTTAGAAGAACTCTTGTGGGTATTCTCTGGCCTTAACTCACAACCACATTCCCTAGAATCCATGAGATTAAGAATGAATACCTTCCACATCCACCTCCGAGCTTTATCCAGAACAAACTTTGCACGCTTAACCTTTAATAAGAACCCCATAACCTGTGGACAAAGTCAAAAAACCATGAGAGAAAGGAAGAATGGGTTTAGCAAAGAAAATGTATATGAAAGTATTACCTGGTTATATTTCTTAATAGCTTCTGCGTTTGCAATAAGTTCAAGTGGCCAAGAAACCTGTCAGAATTACGTAGGGTTATCAAGAAAAATAAAGTAAGACCAATACATTCTGAAGTGTCTTTTAGTGTTGTAATAACCTTATATGAAAACTTCAGAGAATCCAGACCGTCAATTCCAAGGCTCTGTACAGATCCTTTACGAGGGGTGGAGGTGAAGGCAGTCATGGTATTTTGCTCATCATTATTAGAACCTTGACTTCTAGAGATAGATGCAATTAATGAATCAGGAGAAGTCAGTAGATTTCCATCAGCAGAATTCCTAATGGACTCCTGTAGTCAATGCACATGGTCAATTAGGAAAGTGATTATGTTGATCGAGCAATCCTTGCAGCAGCATGGTACCATCCACCGTGCACACTTGCCTAAAACATGTGGTCTACCCCATTCATGTGGTGGTATTCAAGAACCAGCCACTCTAAAAATATGTTCCTATTCAAAACAAGTAACATCCAACAAATTGAATATGTTAAAAACTTAAATTCTATCGTGCAATATTACAGTCAAGACGAAAGTGTGTGGTAATGTCATCTTAGCATTCCTAGGCCAGGCCATACACTTAGAACCTGTTTGACAACTCTAATAAGAACTGAAAATGATTATTCAGCACTAAATTAAATTCAAGATGAATGTGTGAAGTGATGTCATCTTAGCATTCTTAGGCCAGGCCATACACTTAGAGCCTGTTTATAACTCCAATAAGAACTGAAAATGAATATATTCAGCACTAAATTAAATTAAGCACATTTGATAGCCATAACCAATTTTGACTTAAAAGATTTAATTAGATCAAAAAATCACTTATTTCGCTAAGCAAGGATGGGATTACTTAATTCATTCAATAGAAAAGGCATCAAAATTGGAAATAAAACCTTCCCTATTACATTGCTAAAAGCCTAAAACCTGCCAATAATTTTCACAGCTCAAAATATTTGGGAAGAAAAAAAAAGTATCATACAATACTTAATAGTCATCAATAAAAGCCCAAAACCTGCCAAAAACATTCACAGCTCAAAATCTGGCAAGATAAAAGAAGTACCATCCAATACATAATATTAATCAATAATCAAAGATGTTATATTCATTTTTCAGCACTTAAAATGGTCAACACTTGAAATTCAGTGCTTAGATTTTTGGCAATTATCTTCAGTCTTACCAAGCAGATGTTTAGTCCTTCATTGGGTTGTTCTTTTACTATTACAACAAAAATCAAAGAAAATGGAACTTCAAAAGAGCAGACAATGGAACATCATATAATGAATTCATATAAGATCTTCCTAAAAAGTTACAATAAGGACAAAATCAGAAGCTAAATGATAACCAGATTATGCAAACACAAACATTTACTTGGAAAATAATAAGCTCTACAGGGGCAGTGCTACTCAAAGTTCCCGGTTGCATCAACTCACGAATTTCATTCAAAAAAACTCTTGGCTCATGATGATAGCAGAAACTTGATGTAGATTATTTCCTAGAAGAAAAAAAAAAAAAAAAATTGGAGAGAAGAAGACTTAAAAGCACAAAATCAATCAAATCTGGTTGAATCCAAATAACAAACTTGCGAGGGAGAAAATAACCTGATCAGAATCGACTAAATTGAAAGTAGACATAACCTCACTAAAAACTTGTACGTAATTTTCAAGGAAACCAACTCCACCTGTAATAATGTGTTCAATTCAAAATCATCATCACAGTTCTCCCCCCTATCCAGCTTATTGAATATCACCGTCAAAAATGCTGCAATAGATCACCTGAATTATTGCTTCAACTCATGAGCCATGAAATTGATATCAAGCACTTACTCTTGAAAAATAACATGGAAGTGCAAAATGCTGGAATCACCTGAACCTAACAAGAATATGGCACGCAACACCGCTAGTTCATCCATCAATCTCCAGTCATGCATTAACTTTGATAATATTTGCTTGCCTATATAATCCACCTATGACACAGAAGCAAGTCAACAGCACTTTAAATGTATATTTCTGAAAAAGGACATGAAAGTAATGGACTTGTGCAGCTGTGCCATTACCTGCCTCTCTATGTAAACTACAAGGCATTCCTGCACAATGGCTAGAGGAAGGGGAGCGCTTCTTGGTTCAACATGTTGAATCCAACCAAGCATTCTTGATGGAAGGGTACTATTTCTCTGAAATGGCAAGAGTTCTGACACATGGATGTCGTCCTGTTTCAGTATTATCGATTAAGATTATTGCTATGAATTACATTAAGTCGAAGCAAAAATAGTCCAGAGAAGCATCAAAATGGAATACCTGAAAGGAAGGAAGAAGAGTAGGAAAAGGAAACAACCCTTCTAATAGCTTTGCATCATTTTGCACATGTTGATATTCAAACTGGCCAAAACTAAATTTTAATGCAAAATCAGTTCCTTGAGTTTGTCCACTCTCTTCACCAAAAATAGCCTTCCACATGACCTCATCATTCAGTGGAGGAAGATGATAGCATTTAGATAAGTTCAGCCATTTCCAGGCATCCACACTCTTAGCTAGTCTTTCGTGGCAAACAGTAAGAACTGGATTCTCAGGACAAAAGGACCCTACAGAAAGTTCATCATCAATTGCTCTTGAACCTATATTATAGTGCTCTGAATTAAGAACATCACTTGCTGCCCCAGTATCACAAGAAATCTCTTTCCTTTGAGAAATCACATTCATCAAAAGCTTGAACCATGTCTTCTCTGAGAGGTAAGAAGAAGGTAAAGCTTCCTCTCCTTTCCCCAGTTTTATTTGCTGAAAGTATCTTGACAATTCATCAACATGGCCAATAAGACCAGCCAGTGACAAAGAAAAGGTTTCTGATAGAGTCAATCCAGCCATGCTGTGCCTACAATAAATCTTTTTTAAGCTGTTAAGATTGACAGAACATTCCAAAGCATCAACTTCATAATTACTTCTTCGAAGCAGAGCATCAGAGGAGATTGTTGGGACGTGCTGCATTAGCTGGAATGACTTGCCAGCAGAAACAATTGATTTAGAAATGTCCTTAATAAACATAGGACACACTTGCCTATCTCTCTCACTCCACTCCCTAGCTTTCAAAGAGCCAGGATTCAGTTCCCTTTCTGTTGTTTCCTTCCTATCACCCGTTAAAGGTACACGATCCTTGGAGTTATTGACAACAGATTGCCGAGCATCTAACTTGCAATCCTGTGCTAGTCTCAAAAGATAACTCCTGTCCCAAAAGTCAGCATCCTCAACCGTGACATCCTTGCTAGCATAAAAGAACATCTGTCAGAGAGGAAAAAGGAAAGATTATAAGCAAGAAAACCGATTAGAAAGGGCCAAAAAGAAAACACCAAATATTCACAAATAACACGAATTAAGGCTTTGTTTGGAAGATGGCCAGAGGGGGGGAAATAAGAGGTGGGGGTAGAAAATGGGGATTTGATTTCTCTCACAAAAATTCCCAATTTGGTCACAACATTTTACCTCTGTACTCATTTTCCTCCCCCTCCCATCTTCCAACCAAAGCTTAAGGAAGAACTTCAGCATCTTCATAACAAAATCAAGGAAGATTACTGGAAAAATAGTGTGCAAATACCATCCCACCAGCATGGTCATAATAAGCTCTTGATTTGACAAACCATTAATTCAGCACGATTAACAGAGAGTTAACCCAAAGCTTCATCAGAGTTGTAGAGTGATACTGCATGAGATATCTATTCTGTAATAACAAATTCACTTTATAAAGTGAGCAGAGACAGCAGCAACGGGAAACATGAATCTCAATTACCTCCTCAAAAGGATCATCCAATATTCCTTCATAAAGCCAGGAATCCAGACCCTCTATATATGGCAACACACTTCCGACAAATAAAAAAAGTAGCATCTGGTAAGCTTCCTCCTGTAATTAGCATTTCTTTTTACTTTTGTAAGTGCTTCTAGCAGAGAAACTACAAAAAGAAAAACTGAAAAGATCAAAGAGAGCAAATCTAAATAAAAGAACAGCACCTCACCACCTTGTACCAGACAAGCTTCATCAAGCCTTTTATAAAGTGAGTCAAGGATATAAGCCGCCACCTCAGAAGCTGTAACAGAAGACACAGGCTCAAAGTACGCCAGAGGAATTGTCCCATGAACTACTTCCAAAAGATACTCAGCACCTGAGCAAAGACTGGTATACAAACAAACATGATCAGAAATACTATAATATATACCTACAAGAACAGGTTTTGAGACTAAAACCTAGAATGAGCTCCTTATGAAAGAAGTTCAAGAAAATGTATCAGGAACTGAAGGCAAACATCTTCCATTAGATAGGTGCAGGAAGCAAGAGAGCATGACAAAAACTATTACTTACCAAAATAATTACATAATCCCTAAAATTAATGGTGCTGTAATATGTATATACCATCAGACCTGGATAAGGAACTTGCTAGTCCCAACAGGGTTGGTGTCATTCCACCATTCAAATTGCTCATCTGAATTTCCTCCTTCAAAGCAATCTGCCGCAATCTCTATAGCAAGAAATAAATCCAAGATCACTCTCGGTTTTTCAACTAGTTACTAGCCAATAATTTCACACGTGTTCAGTCCAAAGTACTTACCGTAATCCATGAGGAAACAGAACATACAAATGCCCTCAAGGTAGGGGGAGGTGATCTTGAACATGTTTTTACCCTATCAACTATAAGATCAACCAGCTTTAAGCAAGTAGCAGCATAGCTAAACTGGCTGAGAATGGCATGAAGACTTGTCCGAGAAAGATGGGTGACATATATCCCAGTTGTGGCACAAAAACACTTCTTGCCTTGGTCCCAATAGAATAAAGAACTAGATAAACCTTGCAAGATCTGCAAGACACCTCTTACCTAGAGGAAACAAAGTCAGAAGGAAGTCTATTATGAGTATGAAAACGTTACATGTATGAGTACTGACAAGGGGACATACCAGGTCGACTTCATTCGTCCTCAAGCTTGAACTAAGAGTAGCAAAATGCAAACCATCAGAGAAACCACCATATATCTTATCAACCAAACTCGTAGACACTTTAATGTCTGCCTCATCTGCTAAGTGAAAAGCCAAAATCATTGACCTTATGAGGCTACAGTAAGAATTAATACCTACAGACTTCAAAACCGTAAAGCACCAGAAACAAGAGAGGTTGTTCAACCCTAGCACAGGTTGCTCATCCATGCTGCATCATAAGCAGCCAATCCAGCACTTATATTGACATAATTCGTAATGTCTAGTTCGCTCAAATAGTAGTGTCAAGCTCATCATTGCTGCTGGCCTTATAGAGCCCTTTGACTCTAGTGGAAGTGTTTCACGAGAGCTTCCATTGGTCCATCCGCTAAATCTAATAATTAAGGTCAACTCCTTTCGAGCAAGCTCACATACCATGACAATGCACCAATTCACTATATATCTTCCCTTGTCACAATTGAGAATATGCTTTGGGTAGACCCCAGAACCAGAATTAACAGTTCAAAGAGCGCTCCCCCTCGAGAGAGGAAAACCCATGAACAAAACTGGCCGAATACAAAAACTAAGTACAGAAAGAGACGGCATCATCATCACGCAAGACTCTCCGTTACCGAAAATTCGAATGACATTCGCGCAATGACACCTCCAAAACTGTAAATCCTCAAGTCCCGATAAAGAAAAAAATAACAAACCCCAAAGGGCAAACTCAAACTTCACAAATTCAGTTGGTGACAAAACGGAGCAATTAGCAAGCAAGTAAAAACCACTCACCGACCCACAAACTGCGACTGCAAAACCTGACCAACGCCCAGGTGCTTGAAGTGAATTCGCCCGAAAATTAACCCAAAAAAAAAAAAAAAAAAAAGAAAGAAGAAGAAGAAGATTTGAGACGACTCTACCGTAGCGAAGAGGCTTCTCCATTTCGAAAGATTCCCAACACACGGCGCACCCCAAACAGCCGATCCGATTCCCACCGAACACGAGCTATCGAACGCAGCGTCGAAGCGGGATTTTGAACTGCGGAAGAAGAATCGCGGGACGTCGGGACGGCGAGGAATGCTCGAAGAAGAAGCGAACGCACTAAAAGCCCCCCCCTCACCTCCCCCGAGGGCTCACTCCATCTCCAGAGAGATCACGCCGAACCCAAGAAGACGAGCTTCCTGCAGAATGCAGATCGATCGATTTCGCTCGCGTGTGCAGAGCCCGAAGAAGACGGCTCGCTGCAGATCAAACGGGGCCCTTGCTCGTCCGAACCCGTTCGTCGAAATGGAGGGAGCCCAATGCATTTTTGAAACAGAAGACCCCGTATTTGGGCCTCAATTTTTTTTTGTTGGTCCTATTTTAATCATCGCTCTCAAACTTTTGTCATCCCTCCTCATAGAGCATGCAAGTCAAAATCCACTCCTAAAATGATATCATCCCCATCCCAACTCTTAAAAAGATAAAATTTGAACATCTCACCTCCCTTTCAATGTTAGAAGGGTGACCACTGATTGGGAAAACATAAATAAATAATAAATTAGTTTATTTTTAAATATAAGGGTTAATACCTAAAAAATCCAAACCGGTACATGTGACAAATTTACTTCAAATTATTTTTTTTATCACCAAAAACTCCAAACTAGTATACATTTGACAAATTTACCCCAAACCAGTATACTTGTGACAAATTTACCCTCTATTAGTTTTCGTTAAATTTTATTCTCAAATTATTAAGTTAAAGAATATGTGACAGTTGATCGGTATACTAATTTAGGATTTTACGCTCCGTTTGTCACCGTTTATAATTTTTGTGATTTTTTTGTGGTATTAATTCAATTTAGCATAGGATATATTTGTCACAAATTTACCATTTTAGAGTTTTTTTTAGTCAAATAAATTAGTTTGGGGTAAATTTGTTATAAATGTACCAGTTTAAGGCTTTTTATAGTCAGTCGGGATAAATTTATCACAAGTATACCAGTTTGGAGTTTTTCATGGTCAAAAAAATAGTTTTTGGATAAATTTATCATAAGTGTACCAATTTGGGGTTTTTTAGGGTATTAACCCTAAAGATAATTACCCAAATAGTTCTTTAGTATCAATATAATCCCTCAACTTTAATACATTTATGTTTTTCTAATAATTCAAGTTTAGGGACAATAGTTTATGGACTATATTGAAATATATATATTATATTAAATTAAAAATTCAGAAACCATATTACATGGGCTAAAGTTTGTAAACTGTTCACATCATTTTCCCTAATTTTTAGGAAAAAATGCATTTTTTTCTTCTTCGACCTGAAATTAGATCTTCCATTGAAAAAAAAATAATAAGCAATCTAGAACGTTCTCTTTTTCTTTTTCTTTTTTAACTTGCTGCCCGGGGCCCTTAATATGAGCTCCTTATATATGGCATATATAATATGACCCGTATGGTAAAAACGCTAGTTTGAAATGAATCATATTTTTTTCCAGTAGTATTTCCACTAAAATTAAAGAGTGAAAGCCACAAAAAATCTGAATTTTTACTAACTATGACACATTTATTTTTAAAAAATTTATGGCACTGAAAACACTAAATTTATTCTTATGTGACACATTTACGTCAAACTTATATATTGTAATACACGTTACCTCAAACCTTTTTTTTGTAATATTAAAAGTTTCGAACTTTTTTCATCGACACCAAATTTTGTAGGAAAACATGTTACATTTATACAAGTTTGGGAAAAAAATTGGTAAATATGTCACACGAGTGATATCACATAAAAAATTTGGGTAAATATACCAAATTTGGTAAAGTTTGTAGTTTTTTCTCAAAATTAAAAAGAAAATGAAAATGATTTCTTGTTAAAGAAATCAGAAAAATAGACGAGGTGCGACGGAAGTTTTTCATCCCAATTTAGTCAGCGACATAAATAGGGGTAGGAATAGAATTATTAAGTCATAAACAAAGGAACTTCATTAGAAGTACCAAACATTTGAAGATCTGAGGTACCACACCGACTAAGCATCGAGTCGACTTATAGAATAATTAGTTCTCGCAACCAATCATCGTAACAACTACTATACCCTATTTTTAGGAAAATTACCAATTCAAGCCTATAACTTTGTACATAATTCAATTATAAACTTTTTAATTTTATTAATATACTCCGAAATATTTGCATGAAATTTCAATTTATTCCTTTCAACCTATTATCGTCAAAAGTCACTAACGTGAACTTTCAAGTAAAGTTTTCCATGTCGGCAACAATGACTAGATAAAACGTTTGGAATTTTGATTGCAATTGGCTATAATGATTACACTGGAATTTTGAGTTAAGATTTTGAGACTACATTGACGAAGTTAAAAATTTAGAACTAAATTGATATCCGTAAAATAATTTGAGTACTAATTTGATAATTATCACAATCTTCTTTTACTCCGGTCAAAATTCAGTTAAAACTTTGATCGCTAAAGCAATATTTGACATATAGGAATAATGCGAGCAATGAAAATTTGATTTGAAAATTCAAAAATTCCTAAAAAGAGAAAGGAGGAAAAATTTAAAATAGTAGGTTGTTTCCTTTCATTTTCTTCGCCTGTGGAGCTTCCAAACATAGTATAAGGGTAAGGAAAAATTTTAATTATCCATTTTATATGCACTTTTCTTAACACGACCCATATCCATTAGTGGTGACGAATGTGCAGAATAAAAAAACACAAAGATTAGAAGAATGAATCGAAAAAGGAGATTCATTTCAAGTAATATTCAACTTATAAGAAGAAAAGCAGCATAATTTGACTTGAACAAATTCACTTGCAAAGAAATTATTAGCACATTTTTTCTATATTCATATGTCGAATGTCCTGTTCTCTCTCTCTTTCAACATAATTTGTAGCGCCTTCAGCACTCAGAATTACGGATGAGCAAGAATTACGGATCAGAATCACCATGCTCATCCGTAATTCTTTCCGCTTTAGTTGCTCCTTCATGATGGATGAAAGACAAGATTCTTGATCCTTTTGTCACTTTGAATTCCAAACAGAGATATCCTCCTTCAAATGAGGCAAAAGAAACACATCCCAATCAATTTCGAGCTATACTCCAGTCCAAGGACTTGAAGTCCCGTGTCGACGGTGCTTTCTTTGTCGGGTGAGTGGCACAAATCTTTTCTTTACAGACCAAACTGGATAAGAAAGATTTGTCTTGCTAGTGCCATTGTAGCTTCTTTTTTTTTTTAATTAATCGCTGAACCAGATTTGTCACCCAAAGAATGGATGAGAATGAAGCCACGGCACAAGATGAATAGGGTGACTTTATGTAGGACGCAAGTAGAAAAGGTCATGGTGCAGATTTAACTGCATTATCTGATGCTCCAGGGATTATCTGCATAACGGACACGTTATAGTAACATCAGATGTCTTATGTCGATAGGAAATAAAATTCCCAGTCACTAGAGCAAGACTTGTGATAGATGATGACAAGAAAAGCACCTCAAAAAAGAACTCCCCATCTGCATACCAAGGGGTCATTTGTCATCTTTGTGCCTGAAGTCAGAAAGAAAAGATCAAATTTATGTCTTACAGTGTACTCAGCACTTCGTGATTTACCCTGGAAATGTTTGTTAGAGATAGAACAGGAACATCACATTTTCCTAGGCTACAAGATTTAATAGAAGATACTTCAACCGGAGAAAGAAGTCACAACTTACAACTCGTTTGAGTTTGCAAAGTGGTCTAGAGCCTGAACCATTTTGATCATGAGAGTTTCTCAAGAAAGGGTGCTGTAGCAGCTCCTCAGCTGAGGGTCTCTGCGCAGGATTTCTTTGGAAGCAACGCTCTAGGAAATCCCTTCCTTCTGATGACAGCTTCTTTGGTATGGGAGGGCTTCGATACAAAACTTTGAACATCGCTTGTGGCTGATTCATAGAAGAATGTCGGACTATCAAAATAAAAGCATTATTCTGAACACTACCATGTTTGAATACAGTATCCCAGTAAGAAGCAGCAACCAAGTGGAGATACGAGAAGCCAATTTTGGTGAAAAATATCTGATCTAAACACTTCAAGTATAGAAAACTATCTATGTGATATCTCAAGATATAGTTGACTGGAAGAGAGATCCCTCAAGATAAACTATCGAAAAAAACGAAAGGATGGGTTTTGTGCTCATAAAATCTCAGCAAATTGACTGTGCAGGTGCCCAATAAGTATTGGTGCAAAAGGCCAATGGTCGATGCCAAAACTGGAACTTACCCAAGGAATCAAAAAATTGGCTGAAATAAAGTAAAACCTAGAAGCCAAAAATTGTGAAACTTTCAAAATGAAATTGAATGACGCAAGTAGTTGTCACACTAACCCCTTCTAGTTCACCCCAAGGAGGCACTCCGTTCAGCATTTCAATGATGGTACAACCAACGCCCCATATATCAACAGCAAAAGCAGTCTCAGGACTTGTCTTCTCCTTTCTCATAGATCCCAGCAGGATCTGCATGATAATTTGAAATATTACGTCAAAGCTTGCACTTGCATGGAACATGAGTTTAAAATAGTTTGAGGTACGCTACCTCTGGAGCCATCCAATAAGGACTACCCTTCAGAGAGAGAATGGAAACCTGTCCAGACAGCTGTATACAAGCTTGAGTTAGCATACAAGCAACTAAAAAGTTGATGCAGTAAACTTCCATGATGCTACCCATGGGATGCAAAGGTGGTGCCCCCTCATCCACGACAGCACTTATTTCTAGTCTCGTTATGTTTTTTATTCCCTTGAATTTTGCTGAATCCAACCCCTCCCCCAACCCCCCCGCTTGTTCACCTTTCCTATTTTTAGCCAAATACCAAGTTTTCTACATGTCAAATAAACTTCCCCAAAACTTGTAATTTCCTAATTATGCTTTCTATGGGAGCAAAATGAGTTGAGCATTACAATATTTTTATATTAATATTATATTTCATGCTACTTATGCATTAGTTACCTTTACAAATTTGGTAAGCAATTTTCGTGCATTTATACAATAAAGATATTGGCATGAATGAAAATTTTGGTTTTTATCTGGTTGTTCAGTACATATACTTATGTGTTAGATAATCATGAATATTTCGATCGGCTTTCAAAATTGTGCTTGATGTGTGAGCATCACATGTCTATTTGCGGAAAAAAAAAATTATCACCCATCACGTGTGGCAAAAACCCCTTTTTATTAGATCTAACTAGGAGTTTAATGACCACTTCCGCTAGGGAAATCCGGTTAATCTTCTGGTCCTTGATTGAAACCCGAATTAATTCTTTTGATGCACGTACATTTTGAATCAAACTCGCTATAAACAATTCCATGGTTATTAAATACCAATGTATAGATTATTTGAACACATAGCTAATAAAAAATAATTGCCTCACAATGAAGTTTTTGAGATTTTCTGAGTATCTGATTAGTCACCAGAAGATATGACAATCCTCACTCTCCAGAACTAGATAATTAATGGGACCACATAGTCCGTGCTCCTAGAAGTGGCCTTGTAAAAACAAACAGACAAGTTTTTGACTTTATGCTTTAATGAGTCATGAACATGGATTTAACCAATAATTTGTTCCTAGCAATGAGCTGTTCGACACTTTCTTAGTACCTGACTAGATGCTATTGAGCATGGTAGCCTTCAATCTCAAGCACACCGAATAATTTATAGGAGAGCACAGTCCATACTCCTAGGGTTGGCCTTGACGTAAAAATAAAGTAAAAGAAATCAAATTTTAAAGTTCTCTTCTTTTATTTTACCTTAGTGTAAACTTTCCTTATCACTACAACTGAATTAGACATGATATAGTTTTCCTGTTATATGAAGAATGTAAATGACATTATACTAAATTAAATCAATGACAATGCCTTAAATTGCTGAAGAGGTTACATTCCAGTTCTTATCGAGGACTTATGGACCCATTGACCAGCAAACAGAGGGTAACTACTACAAAGGAATTTCAGAGGATTTCATACTCTCTGACCAAAAGAAGTGTCCAACTTTAATGGGGTGGAATAAGAATGATTGAGAATCTACAGCTGGTTTTCTCAAAGGACAACTTCAAGTTAACAAGTACATGTATATGATCTGAATGGTTTTCTTCAAGTGCTTATAATATTTCAAGAATGAACAATGACTATGTAAGGCCATTTAAAAAACAGAAAAAGATGTGCAAAAGGTAAAACAAGGATAATTTTTTGTAAGAAACTGGCATGTAGAAACATGAAAAGTTGTTGGAACATGCAAATGCACATGAAGACAGGTTCTACAATAAACTTAAGTTGCAGAGGCAAACCAAGCTTACATGTTTTGCCATCCCAAAATCAGCAAGCTTGACTACACCAGTGACATCAACGAGTAAATTTGCCCCTTTTATATCCCTATTCGCAAAAGAATCACATAAATGAGTACAATTCCAAGCACAATTCAAGTTGTAAATGTACTGAGCAAAAGAAGTAGTGAACCTTTAAAACTATACTTCAGGCAAGAATAATAAAGCACAAAGCGTTTTTGTAATAAAACAGGGAACATTCCTTTTCAGTCAAAAAGTTTTGCCCCAATAATGGTATTTATAGTCTGCATTGCTATCTGAAACTTGTTAACAGTTTTATGCAAAAGAGAGTCGCACATGTGTATCCCATGTAAATTGTTGCTCACCTGTGAATTGTTCGGTTGCTGTGCAAATAAGAAAGCCCAGATAAAATGTGACGAGTGAAACAGCGAACAACTGATTCAGTCATAGTTCCACAATGTTCATTGACATATTTGTTAATTGATCCCGGATAGACATACTCCATATATATGCATAAGTGATCATCAACCTGCAGATAGAATGAGCTCCCTTCATTATAAAGTTTCACAAAGGCACTACAATCCAATCTAAATGAGATTGGAGAAACTAGAAAGCACTTACAATTTCACTACCATAATATTGCACGATATTCGGATGCCGGAATTGTCTAAGAACTCTGATTTCCTGCAACCGTGAGATAATGATGAGGACAAGAGCACAGCTAATTGTCAGATTGATGATTCATATTAATGCTCATACAAGGCATAACTGTTATAAGGTGACACTTAAGATGAAGTTATCAGCAGTAACCTGCTCCAGCTGCTTCACAGATTCAGCAGATTTAGGGTCGTCCATTATTAGGTCAACTTCTTTCATTGCACATAAAGCTCCCGTTTCTCTGATAAAGAGACAGGTCAATCACGTCACAGACCATAAAGAATTTATAAATTCTCTAAAGCATGGGCTTACCTGTTGGTTGCAGCATAAACACTCCCATATGTACCGCGTCCAATAAGTTTCCCTTTCTGCCACTGACCAGTCACGGATGCCACATTTTGCCTTTCTGTGGCATGGCTGATATTTGACGTTGAAGGGGGAAGAGGTAATGGATGGGCATTATAAGTCTCCGAAAGAGATTTGTGTTGATACCATGATGCAGTACCACTTGGACTTTTCGGAGTTCTTGAACTTGGGCTTTGAAGTGGAGAAAGATGACCCAAAGACTTCGGCAAGGTTGGAGTTTGAGCTTTGAAAGTAGACCAGCTATCTGGAACCGTCGATTTGTACCCAGTAGCCGGATTATGCGGGCTAAGATAAGGACTTGACAGACTACTAGCTGGAGCGCTCCTGGCTGGTATATTGATCCGCAAGTTGTGATTGTCCAAACTCAGGTCTCGCATGAAACCCCTTTTGCAGTCTGTTGAAGGTTTAGCCGATTTTGGGGAGACATGACCACTGTTCCTCCTGAAAGTATCATAACCATAATAGTTTGATCAATAAAAGTCACTGCTCGCTCTTTGCATATAAGAAACTAGAAACAACTGTAGAGTGGTATGTCTGATAAGTGCAGACAATTTTCTTTTCTGACACAATAGTTTAGTCTATACAGAATAAGTTGCTATCCAAACACAGGAGAAAAACTCACTTTTTATTTCAAAAATAAAAAAGGAAGCAACAAATGAATTCCTTAGAAAAGAGAGATTCTACAGATATATGTTACACTAATATAAGCATTCTTTATCATCATTGACGGCGTCAAATTGGCTTAGCTTACATCAGTTAGACTTAGAACAATAACAATCTCCATTGATTTTCTGACCGAATCTTGACAAAGAACAACAATCAGCTGCCATTAACAGTTCAAAACGCAGGCGAAACATATCAAGCTTTCAGTATTAGTGCACATGCCAATGACCATAGCGTCATCATTAAACCAATGCTCTTCAACAACCATTTCAAGGCAAATTCAGGCAACCCAAGACTCGTATTATCGTGGCCAAGCTCGTCAGATATAAAGCAGCCCTACCTCCATACCTCGGCCGATCCATTTCTATCCGGCGCTATCCTCAAACAAGCCATCTCGGGCAACGGCAACGGCAACGGTTGAGGCACCGCCGTCGACCACAAGCGTTCGGACCGCCCCGGCGACCGCACCTCCGGCGTTGACTCGGGCGACACCGGCGTCGACCGAGAGAAGCCGCCCACGTGGGCCAGCGTCGACCGACAGAAGCCGCCCTCGTGGGACAACCCGACCTCGTCGTCCGTCGCGTACCGGAGCTTCCTCTGCCTCGTAAGCCGCCTCTGCATGACCGACGGCCCCCCGCCGTCGCCGTCACCGCCGGGGCTCGCCGGACAGCCGGACCGGGACGCATTGCAGGTGGACGAACAAGCGGGACGGTTCATCTGGGAAGCACCCGTTCTGGTTCCGAAAGGCAGTACGGACAAAAACACAGAAGAGCAATCGACAGAAGCTGCGCGCGCGCGAGAGAGCAAGCAAGCAAAGCAAAGCAAGAACTCACGCGGCCATGGGAATCACCTCACGGGTCTCGTCTCCCTCGTCTTCCTCGTCCTCCCGTTTACTTTTCAAGAAGAGAATCGCGGGATTGCTTGCGTGGTCAACAAAACAAGTAGAGAAGCTGCTGCTGAGGTGGAAGAGGAAGAGGAGGAGGGGGCAATTTCTCCGTGTTCGCTTTCGACACCTAACATCGAACGCTTGTCTTTGAACTGATGATTCGAATGGATCAACAAAGAAAGCGAAGGAGTCGCCATTGTCAACACGAGGACAAGAGCTTCGGTCGGACTAAATTTTCTTCATCAATTCGGGAGTCGAATGTCAAAGTTTTTGACTGAATCCGTCGTTGTGGCGGTCAACCCCGGTATGCACGTGAGCGCCACCTGCTACCCCATCGTCGAAGCGAGCAACTTCACCCCAGAAAAAAGGAACATAACAAATAGAAATTCATTTGCCATATATTATTTACATTTCGTTAGTGTCCATATTCTTTTCTTTTTTCTTTTTTTTTAATGGATTTCGTTAGTCTGCTAGCATTTTATTTGACTCATTCCGATTATCTTCTAATCGAAACTTTATAAAGAATTTTCAAGATGGATATTATCTCAAATAAAACCATAAAGTTTATCAATTTATATATGCAATTCACATATTTATTCCAACGCAACGGGCAATTTTGTTTGACATTATTTGGTTTACCCAAATTGAAGAAGCTTCAAATGGGACTTCACAATTTTTGCATCTCGTCAAGGGAGACGACCGCCGTATGAACGCTCTCTCCCCTTTTGCCGACTCACGAACTCTTTCTCCTACTCCGCTGGAGAAGAACGACTTTGAGGCTGCGAGGAGAGCACGATCTCCGAGCTTCCTTGAGAGCGCCCAGGCATTGTTGATGGCCTAATGATGGGTGATCTCTTAGGTTTCATTCATTTCCCGAAAAATATAATATTTTTAAAAAATACTATCTAATAAGTCATTTTTCAGAAAAACGATAATATTTTTCAATATTTTACTGAAACTTAAAAATAAAGTAATAAATATTTTCCATTGCTTAATAAGAAAAATATTTTACTCCATGCACTCATTTCAATAACTTTTTAATTATTTTATTTTAAAATTGATTTTCCATTATATTATATTTTTATTTTTAAAAATAATGTTTAATTATATTTTATTTTATTTTATTTTATTTTAAAACGATTTTTTAATTGATTTTTCTTCTTCTTCTTCTTCTTCTTCTTCTTCTTCCTTATCCACTTACAACGATGGTAATGGTTGGCGACTGGCAAGCATGCTAGCTTAAGCCCTACCTTGGTCACTACTATAGCAACCTCGCTTGATAGCCTCAAGCGAGCTTGGGCAAGGTGAGGCTCAAGCTCACTTGTGGCCGATAGCCGCCCACCACGGTGGTTGACGACCGACCAAAGAATATTAGAAAAAGAAAAGAAAAGGAAAATATTAAAATAATTGAAAACTCAATTTTTTAAAATAAGATAATAAAAATAATAGGAAAATGTGTTTAGTTAAATAAAAAAAAAAAGTGCTTGGTTTAGAAGTGAAAGAAAGAGGATAGAAAATGTTTTTTGTATTTTAAAAAGCAAAAAACATTCACCCCACTTTTGAAAGTGTTTTTCTCCGTTGATGGAAAGTGTTTTCCCCAATCATTTTTTTTTCTATGAAATGAACATTTAAAAATCAAAAAAACGTGCCCATCGATGGACAGTTGAGTTGGTTCGACTTTAGATACTTCATCGCAAAGGTCCCAAGGTTGAAACTCCGCAATTGCTAACATGTCTTAGTGGGGGGCTATGGTGGTGGGGTCTGTGCTAGTCTCTCCCGAGATATAGGGGCTTGGCCCTTCGATGCCGTCCGGGCACAAGGGGCCCGTGGTGGAGTCATCGGTTATCAAAAAATAAAATCCAAACAAAGTTTTCTTAAAAGTTATTTTTCACGAAATAAAGATACCCTAAGAGTCTTGTGGATGGTTTGAGTTTGAGTGACATTGACCACAATGGCTTCGATTTGGGAATGAAAGAAATTGGAGACTTTGAGCACAAACCCTAGCTTTGATTTGTGTTTCTTCAACGTGGGTCAAATCAGAAATTTTGGACAAAATTGCCCCTAATATGCTATTGGAATAAGCAAATGAGTCACACATGCAAGCCAACCAGTGAATGCTTTGCCAGCTAGTAAGCTCAAGACCTTATTTGAGATTAGGTTGGCCACTTCAAGATTTTATTTGAGATGAGATCCATTGTCAAATTTTGATAAAAATGTAGGTCTCATATGTCGATTATGTAAATATAAGCATTATGTTACGCTAAGCTTATTTCTCTAAAATAACCTTATTTCTCTTTTTTGTTCTTTAGAATGAAAGTAGATTTTTTTTTCTTTTTGTACTTCATGTTACTAATCAAAATCTATTCCATGTCCACCGATTTATTATAGGGAATAGAAAAATTAACTTATGTACCACAGATGGATTTCTATTCTTTTTTTGGTTTTAGGGAGCAAAAGAATATAAAAATAAAGAAATAGAAATATTATCAAATATACCCTTACTTGATATTTTTCCCCAATTCAAATGACATGCAAATCACTGTTTGATTTTTAATTTGGGTAAATCTCGAATGGAAGAAAAGCCAAAGCTCAACTTTTTTTTTAAAGTCGAGGAGACCCGCAATCAAATGTTGTCCTAATTAGATCGGTCCACCTCCAAAGTACTGAACTCAGGTTATCTGAAAAATCGATTGGCCCAAAACTATTGGGAAGGCAAAATTGGAAAATTAGCGAACTCGAAAAAACTACTCAAATCTTAAAACAACTTCATTTGAATTCAACTAGATCCCCTCCTCCGACCCCAAAAGTGAAGATCACTGGCAATTAATCGTCAAAATGGGAAGTACACCAAGAAGTGGAAGATAATTGCACGCCACAGGAAGAATTATCAAAAAAGTCATAAATATTTTTTTTTGTCAATAAATTTTTTTTATAATTATGCCAACTAATTGCATGCAAAGTCACGCCCATAGGGAGAATTACTAAAAAGTCCTAATTTTTTTTTTTTTTGTTAATTCAATCATAAACATTTTATAATTATGACAATTTAGTTTTAAATCTTTTACAAAAATTTTTTACAATTATGCTAATTCAGTCTATTTGACCAATTGTGGCCAACCGATTCTGATAGGACACTATTTGGCTAACGTTAACATGGATAATTTTAAATAGTATTTTCATTTTCCTTTTATTTTTGTTTTTCTTCTTATGTTTCCTCTTCTTCCTCTTTTTCCTTTTTACCCCCATAGTGGTTGGCGAAGGTAGCAGCCCTTGCTCAACTTGCCTAGATTTGAGGGCCATGGGTGAGGCTAGCCTCACCATGGCCTTGCCGTGAGCGAAGGTGGCCTCGCTCATGCCTAGCAAAGCCATGGTCGCCTTCACCTATGGTCGGGAAGGCCATGATAAGGGCTTCTTGGCCTTTGCCTAGTGGCTAGCTTTGCAGTCCTTGCCTAGTGACCAGTGAGGCTTGCCAACCACTGTGTAGGGAAAAAAAGGAAAAGGGGAAAGAAGAGGAAAAATAAAATAAAAATGAAAGGAAAAATAAAAAATTTAAAAAATTCAACAATATTTTTTGTAAATATTATTAAAAACCATTCATGTCAAGATTAGCTAGATGGCCAATGTCCATGTTATCTCCAATGTATTAGAATTGGTTGGATGGACCGAATTAACATAATTGCAAAAAATTTAGTATTGAATTGACAAAATATGTCTATGATTAAATTGTCATGATTGCATTAGGTTTATAATTTTTTTAGTAATCTTTCCCCACCCATCATTGTGTCTCTAGACTTCTCGGCCATCACACGCTGAGCAAGAGCGGAAACCCTAGCCCCCAAGTCTGCGGCCGTGACAGCCACATGATCCAAGAATTTAGTACAACCAAAAGAAAAATTGTAGGGACTTAACTGAACATTTTGCAATGGTTTATACACTAGCGGTGCCCTTTTGTTTCTTTTTTTGAATAATGCAATTCTTCACGCTTATAATGCCCTGGCCACACATAATTCATGGTATTTAACAAAGAAAAGAAGACGCACGCCACCTGAAAAAGAACAATGACGATGTAGTCTTATTAAAAATCTTTGATGGACCGTCTCCTGCCTTACAAGCAATTGAATCATTCAACGCACAGGCTGCACACGTTTGCAGTTTTCATTGACTTCAATTGAACCTGACAATAGCACTTAGTAAATAAGCTTTAGTAAGATCTCTCTGTATCTCAAGTATTTCTCAAACAGGAAATCTGTTTTCTATCGCAGATTTTAGCATTGATTCCTCTAAACTACTTGATTTTTTCCACCGATGAAAGTTTTCCTTACTCGGGATTTGTTTATTTCGAGAAAAATGAATAATTTGGAAAACAATTTCCTAAAAATAATAACTTATATCTCTTATAAAAATGAATAAACAGCAAAAAAATATTCGAACATAAATTATTGATCATAATGAAAATATTTTTTATAAACTAATTTTTTTAAATGGTATAATCAATTAATTTTAGAAAAATATTTTTTAAACCATTCATTCCTTATGAAATAAATGGAGTCTTAAATAATAAACATTCAAACAAGTTACAATCTTTTACGCATGAGTCTCACTTATTTCGAGACGGACATTCACAAATCCCGTCCATCCAATCCCGTCACCGCCGGCTGCCGCCCTACCTTTTTAAGGATAAGAGTCATTCCAATCACCGCGAAAGGTTGACTTCGTGAATTAAATTAAAATGAAAAGGAAAATTCCTGGGCTAAATTGGCGGGCCAGACGAGGGGAGAAGGTTCTCTTTTCAAGCGATCCTCATGCATGACGTGGAAATCATCATGCATGACGTGGAAAAAAATGGACGTGAAGACAGCTGGATAAGCATTCTAAAGAAGAGAATTTGAACGCGTGACCGTGAAGCCAAAGAAATATAGCGTCCCCATCAGAACACTCTCGGGAACCAAAGTGAGACAGGGATTCGAAAGCTTAGAGGAGAGGAAATGAGGAGGCTATTTCGTGCCATCTTCAGTGGCCCTACTTGGAGGGGGCATGAATGTAGAGATGCACCCGAAAAGTCTTCCGGATTTTAATGTGATTTGTAGGTCGTTGGAATGGTTGTAATTACTGCTTTCTAAGGGCCCCAATATTAATGGGCTAGTTTCAGTAATATGATGGATTCTGAAATTTGGCAAGAGGGATCCATTTGGGTCGGAGTATCTAACAATGATTTTGTAAAATCAAGCCATCTTGCTATAGCTTGAACCACATCGAAGCGGTCTTGAACAGTTATCGTGATTTAGACTCTAAATATGGTTACCAACATCCGAGGTTTGATCAAGTCTCATGAACTTTTAATCAAATCTTTTTCTGACAACTAGTCCTCTAGAGGACTCCTAGTTTCGTGTTGTACTTTTGAAATTGAGAGGTCACACACCTTTTGAACAGCACCAAAAGCAGGTAGTTTTAGACTTGAAGGTACACTGAGGGTGCGCATGGTAAAATTTCTGAAGCAGAAATTGATTTACACGTAAATCAATTTCTCAATTTCTATTAGGACAAGTTTCGAGCAAAGAAACCCGTTTGATAACGACTCCAAAATTTCTATTTCGAAAGTAAATCCGTTTGATAACGAGAAAAAATTTCTATTTCTATTAATCATGTTGTCCCCATCCTTTTACCTCACTCTTCTTAGTGCTTGTGATGGTAATTTAATTTGATAAAAGTTGGTAAATCGCTTTAATTTATATTGGTAATTCGATAGAGTAGTTAAGAACTTCAAAACATTAGCAATTTATGTAAATAAAAGCTAGTAATTAGTATAAAAAATGCTAATATGCAAACTATAAAAGATTTGGTAGTTTCAAATGCTAATATGCAAATAGTTAATGTATTTATTCTCCTCATTCAAGATTCGGGTTTAAGTCACTACATTTTTTTGCAGTCTTTTGAGACCACAAAGTGATTTTATGGTAGGTACTAGTTGACATGGAGGTAGGCGTAATTTGCGAGAGATTTGAAATTAATAAAATGGAAATTGTGCTAGAAATAGAAATTGATTAGATAATAATATAGGAAATCCTCAAATACAAAATAATAGTCGAAATAACACTAATGCATTACAAAAGTTGAAAATACAATTTCATGGAATTTCGGCATATTATTATCTCTTGCCATTTTATTGGCAATGGTTTTCCTAAGCGTATTTATTTGATTTCCCTCCTCGGTCAACTGATTGAATGTTTGCAAGGTCATCCCGCGTAGGTTCAGCCAAGTACATCGGATCTCCATATAGGGAAAAGTTCCTATCCATCTTGTCTTGATCACGGATGTAATTATGGATGGCACAACATGCAATTACGATATGTGCTTGCTTTCGAAGTAAAAAATGAGGGCATGTGCCTCAAAATGAAAAAGCGATTCTTCAATGCCCCAAATGATCTTTCAATGACATTCCTTAAAGAAAAATGCCTATAGTTGACCAATTCTCTTGCAGTTGTTGACCGTCTCGCTCTACCCCTATACTCATTTAAATTATACCGGTCACCTCTAAAAGGAGTTAAAAATCCCGGAGTTGCTGCATAACCAGAATCCATGACATAGTATTTGCCTACAATAATGTATTTTTGAGGGATTTTCCATGCATTTTTGGGAGGAAAAACATTTTTGAGTATTTTTCTAATTTTTTGGATATAAAAGGGATTTTTTTACCTTTTTTCGTATTTTTTGAAAAATACAAGTCTTTTTTGGCTTTTTCTGAATTTTTTGGCTTTTTCATGAATTTTTGGCTTTTTTTTGGATTTTTGGCATTTTTTGAAAATATGAAATATTTTTGATTTTTTGATTTTTTGTGAAAATAAAATATTTTTTAATATTTTTTAATATTTTTCAATATTTTTGGAAAATAAATTATTTTTAATTTTTGTCGATTTTTTTGGAAAATAAAACATTTTTTTAACATTTTTTAAATATTTTTTTGAAAATAAAAAATTTCTGATTTTTTGATATAAAATATTTATGTTTTATTTATTAGAATATTATTTTATATTAAAATAACAAAATAAAACCGACCCGGGTCGGATCCGCAAGTTGGGTCCGACCCGGACCGGCGATTTCGAACAAGGATCGGGCCCGACTCGGATTTTTTATTGAAATGGCGTCGAGTCTGCTTAAGGAAGGAGGTGGATGGAGAAATAATTTCTATTTCTACTTCAGAAATAGAGAAGCTAAAATTTTTAGCTTCGATTTCTCCTCCAAAACAATTTCAAACAATCTGTTTAAATATAGAAATCAATTTGCGTTACCAAACGGATTTGTTTCCAAACCTGTTCCTAACGAGAGAAATAGAGAAATTGAGAAACAGAAATTTTACCATGCGCACTCTGAGCCTACCGATTTAATGATCAAACGAGTATGAAAAGAGAGGTCTTGATGAATGAAGCTCCTCCATGACGTTCAGAATATTGTTCGAACCATTTTAATGGTGGGTCAAGCTTTAGTCACAGTTTTGTTCAATCAATTGACATTTTGAATGTGGGAGAAATGAGATAAAAAGTCCTAAATTTATTGTAATTATGTTAATTCAGTTATAAATATTTTCATTTAGCTAATTTAATCCTAAATCTTCTAATATTTATCATTGTATTCCTTTCAACCAATTTTGACTACTAATTGCTGATGTAGATGTTAATAGTGTTGCCTAAGATGGCCATCGCTGACAAAAACAGTTTTTATAAAATTTATTTTTTAAAAATATTTTTATTTTTTCTTTCTTTTCCTAACCAAGTCACGCAAGGGTCGGCTGGCACTTGCCAAGCTTGGAAGGAAGAAAAATGAAAAGAAAAAAGAGAGAAAAAAAAAAGAGAGGAGAACTAAATATAAGAAATTCGAAAATTTTAATAAAATCATAAAATTTGTTTACATTAGTGTTGGTTATGCTACGTAAACAATTGATGTTCACGTCGGTGATTTCTATCTAGAATTTGACGAAATGACTAAATTGGTAGTTTGTCAAAAAGTTTGAGATTCAATTGGGAAAACTGAAAGATTTAATATTAAATCGGTATAAGTGCAATAAGTGTAAAACTCTTTTGGTAATTTTCCCAACAAGATTTGTAACCTCTTCGCTAAATGTATTCTCTCAATTAGAATCGCCCATCTTTTACCAATCCCGAAGTCCTAAAGCTCTTATTTATACATCCGAAGGAAAGCTAGTTATCAATTGTCACGCAAACTGCTGGATTCACTGGACAACTTTTGGATACCTGGTTTGAGCCCACAACTAGCGTTCAACAGACTAGGTTAGGCTGCATCGCAAGGGAGGCAATGGTTGTCGCCGACTGGGGTGGCGGCTTGAGACAAAGAATGGAGAGAGATTTCAATTGGGGTCTCAAGGTTCTTTAGTAATTTGAGAGTAAAGCTCTAATTTCTTGGAGTGATGACTTAATTTTCTTAATGAGACAATTTAGGTGGGATATGCGATTTACAGCATGCTTGGTAACCTAGGTGAGCGCTAGCATATGGTAAAAACTTGGTGGGAGCATAAAAGTATGGTAGCTTGAAAGCCGGACCAACCAAACTCAATATTTTGGGGCCGGGCTTATATATTTTATTTCGATCAGTTGGGCCTTGGGGCCTGATCTCAGGCTGATAATGACCCTAGCTGTCTCGAAATAATTTCAAAAAATGCAGGAGCATATTGAGAATATACATTATTTATTCTCTAGAATACCTTAATAAAGTCATAAATAAGTTAAGACATAATTCAACTCAAATGACCAAGAAGTAATGTGCTGATATGGGTTGAACTAGGAAAAAAAAGGACAAAATCATATGTAAAAAAGTGATTTTTCAAGGCATAAATGGCACAAAATGCCTTTGGGAATTGGAATCATGGCGTTGAGTACTAAATAGGCTTCCAAATTGTGCTTACGCAGCTTATAACTCTACCATGATCAAAAGTTATGTTCTGTTATAGTTGAGGTGCTTGCGGATGCATTTTGTAAATTTGAAAATGGCGGTATGTTAATCACCTTATAATTAGATCTTTATATTAGAAATATAATAAATACCCATTATTCATAATTTTTCTTCATACAAATTCAACCATTAGCTTGAATTGGATCGGGTTAGTCTCTTACAAGTCCTTTTCGTATGATCGGGCCGACCTTGGAAATTCCACGCACGATCTTTCTAGGCTGGACCAAGAAATGCCTTGAGGCTCAACCCATGCTCAATCTGGTAAAAATTATCATATCTAAGGTTCGTTTGCACACTAACGAGGGGATAAGTCCGAAAAGAAGCCCCATAACTTTGGGCTAATGAGATGGAATAATGTTATCTGGTCAGGATAAAGTAAGGCCTAATTCCCTTAAAAAAAATCCTCAATTTTATTTAACTTATAAATTTATCATCATTGTCAAAGTCACTATTAGCTGTCTAACGTGGCATGTCATCGTCGTCAAGTCAAATGAAGAGAAAAAGAAAAACTAAAAGAGACAAAGAGGAAGATAAGAAAAGGCAAAAGAAAAGAAAAAAAAGAAGAAAAGGAAAACTGAGAGCGAGAAAGAGGCAACCATGGTTGCTCAAGCTCTAGGTTCCTGGCGGGCATGGTCGCTGGAGTTTCGAGCCACGAAGCTCATGGCAACCATGGTTGCAGGAGTTCTGAGCCACGAAGTTCACGGACACCGTGGCCGCTCAAACTTCGGGCACAACGGCCATGGCCACTCAGCATGATAACTGAGAAGAGAACGTGACCAAACAAAAATCAGGTTTTGTTTACTACGTGGAGGAACGAGCTTTGTTTTTGTTGTGATTTGAGTTGGTGTGTTTGGAAATTTGATTTGCAGAATGCTCAAGAGGGTATCCCATCATATGGAGTTCAAATTCGATCCATGTTTGAGGTATCTGGATTTTCGCTCGAGCCTTGAATGCTTAACGGTCCATACTACGTTGACAAGCTCGTCATCAGACTATGCCGTTAGCGTCCCCAACGGCGCCACCTAGCACTACATTGCCTCACCCCACACGCTATCGTTCGGCACCACCTTGCCACGATCCCAAACCCACGCATGCCTCTCTTGAAATGCCACGAACGGGGTTAATGTGGCAGTCAAACTTGACATGCCCAGAAGCTGAAAAAAGAATTAAATGAAAGCCAGGTCTGCATCTCTCTGTCGAAATCCTAGGTCGCCACAAATTGAAGGATTTGACCAAAGCAAATTTCAAAGACGGTGGAAGATTAAAAATATTCAGCCACTTCCTTACATTAATTTGGGGAGGAGTACAATATCAATGTCATAAGTTATGTACGCTGCTCACTTTGGTACAAAAAGTTTCTTTCGGATCGTTTAAGTGCCAAATCGAAGGAAAAACGATTACTTTGGTGCCGCTGGCGAAAATTTTCGGCCAAAATGATTATGTAACTTTTATATTTTAAAAAAAATCAATAAACCCTTTAAACGACGTCATTTTCCGTCTTACTTAAGAAAACGACGTCGTTTTACCATCATATGTGGATGGCTTAGGAAAAACGACACAGCATAGCTAATTTGGAATTGGAATTAGGGTTTTTTTTGTTCATCCTCGTCGACCTAGCTTGCTTGGCCACCGTCACTTGGCCACCATGCTCGGCCACCGTCGCTCAATCACCATGCTTGGCCACTATTGCTCGGCCATCGTGCTTGGCCACCATCGCTTGGCCAAGAAGTGATGGGAAAATAAGAGGCGAGGGTGGAGGAGGAGGAGGAAGAAGGGGGTTGAAGGTGCGAGAGAGAGAGAAGATGAGGAGTGCAAGAGAAACAAGGAGGGCGTAGATGGAGATGGTGGATTGGGTTCTGCTCAGAGAGTAGCTGGTGCTGGTGTTGTTATTCGGGAAAGAAGACAACGCCGCCATTAGGGGTGTTAGTAACCGAACCGAACCGAAAAATTCGGTTTTTTCGGTTCGATTTTCATTAAAAATTGAAAATTTTTGGTTTGGTTCGGCTTTTATTGGTTAACCAAACCGAACCGAACCAACAAATAAAAGTGGAGAAATAAAATTGGACAAATCTGAGTTTAATAGAAAAAAAAAACGAAAACTGAAAACCAAAGGTTAAAAACGAAAAACCGAAAAACTGAAAAACCGAACCGAACCGAACCGAAACGAACTGAAATTTCGGTTCGGTTCGTATTTGGTCGGTTCGGTTCGGTTTCGGTTTGATTTAGATTTCTAACGGTTCGGTTCGGTTTGGTTTTTTTGAAAAACCGAACCGAACCGAACCGAACCGTTGACACCCCTAGCCGCCATGGCTTTCTCTCTCTCTCTCTCTCTCGATTTGGGGATTTAGAGTTTTGACTTGGGGTTTAAGACGTCAAATGACGTCATTTGGTGATTTACATGCTGACTGTGCTCTCTGGCAAGCCACATTGGTGTAAAAAATTAATAAAAAATTGTCACGTCGGATTTTCGGCCAACCGGATTGGCGTTGGCACTGAAATGATCGTTTTTCAAAATTTTTGGCATTTAAGTGATCCAACGGAAACTTTTGGCACCAAAGTGAGTACTATACACAACTTATAGTATTGATAGTGTATTTCTCCCCATTAATTTGCAACGTGTCATGAACATGGGAGAATTTCTCACCTCAAAGACGCGAACACTCATAGCTGTCTTTCCCCTCCTGCTACCGCAAAATTGAAGGATGCTGACCAAGAATTTCAAAAGCGGTGGAGTAAAAAGATAAAAAGGCTGTCTCACCAAATTTTCATTTTACCGGACAGCCTCACCATCGTCATTTTCATTCATCTTCTCCTTTCCATTCCCTCACCAGAACGTCCGCCATTCTAAAGCCATGACTCGACGCCATCCACTCGCGCCATTCCGCTGCTCCGCCACCAGCCTTCATCACCGAGAATTTGAGGCAAGTAGCCGTCTCCTATTTGATACCATGTGGATTCTATTATTGCTCGACAAGACATATTCCATCGGATTTTCGTATTATTTTTACTAAATTACTATGCACATTGGTAGTATTGCCCAAGACTTTATTCGGGTTCCATCGCTTGCTTCGAAACGTCGCCAACTTGCGATGCGGTGGACGCCGCATCCATCTATGCAAGACCTCCTTCTTTATCCCCTTTCCTTTCCGTTTGCAATGAGAAACTAGTCATGTAGACCTGGGGATTCATACTACACGTGACTTGAAATTGTCTCTCGGTTTATAAGTATCGTTAGTTCAAATGTTGCGGATTTTGGTGCCATTAATTTTGGGGCTTTATTTACATCTAGCGTTACATTGTACTACGACTTTGGACTTTGGAATTGGAAGTGTTTTATTTTGCATTAGCAATTCAATATAAATAAATAATTTAAATCAAATTACTGAATTGCTACACCACGGTATGAATTTGATGGATGCTATTGATCCTCATGATGATGATGCCTCGGGTGTCAAAATGCTTGGAGGGGTATAACACGGTGCCCTTTGGATGCCTGAGGATATAATAAGAATCCCTTGAGGGTCCTCGCGATGCCAGGTGGGGTGCAAGATACTTGGAGGGGTGTAACATGACGCCCTCCGGATGCCTGGGAAGTGCCCCGGAGGTTCTCGCAATACTAGTTGGGATGCGAGATGCTTGGAGGGGTGTAACATCATTTCCTCTAGAACATGGTGGTGGTTGAATCTAGACTAATTGAAGTTCCCAAATTTCCATTTGCTTCCTGGTATACCGTTTTCGTGAATTTCTTTTAGAACCAATGCAAGTTGAATTATTTCGATTTTGTGTATTTTATTTTTGGGATTTCGTCAAACAGGTAGTGGTAGATTTGTGTAGTATAGTCTAGTAGACTTTTGCTTGCTGAGTGGTTGCACTCACCCTTAGTGGATTATCATTTTTCTAGACCCGTAGGTATGCCTCTGCAACCCGCGTCCTCCATGATTCTCTATGGTGTCCCAATCGATCTCACGTGAAACCAAATGGAGCAGGTCAACCCCGACTTCCTAGAGGTCACGTTTATTTGGATCACAGTGATCTTGATGGTCCATGCTGGCCTCCCATCGAGCCCAGTGTTGATTGGGTTTGTCACCCTCTACACTCGGATCAATGGGCGTACGGTGGGGCCTCTCCCACTTCTAGATGGCGATGACGATGGCGACAATGGGGTCGAATAGGAGGAGGACCTGGGGGACAAGGGTGGCATTTTTGCCGAGACTAGGACTTGTTACGTTGGTGGTTGTGTAAATAGGCAGTAGGATGGTCGAGGCAATATTTTGGATATAGCCAGGAGAATGAACCTTTTGACCCTAATGTATCGATCTAGGTCGTCTAAAATATATGAATAAATAAAAGTGCTTGGTTCTATATTTCTATGTGCATCGATTTAGATTATAATGCATTGAGTTGTTGTTACACATTTTAGCATGCAAAAAAAATTAAAATTAAAATTTGAGCGTCACGGTAGTCGTGATGTGCTGGGAGCATCACAACTCTACCATGACGCTCCAATTATTTATTTATTTATTTATTTATTATTATTCTTTGCATGCGGAAACATGTAATGCCAACTCAATGCATTATAATTTAAATTGACTCACATAGAAATATAGAACTAGGCACTTTTGTTTATTTACATATTGTAGACGACTTAAGTTGGTACATCAAGGTCAAAAGGTTCCTTTTCCAGACTATATCCAAAATACCGCCTCAACCATCATATTGTCAATTTACATGACCGCCAACGTAACAAGTTCTGGTCTTGCCAAAAATGCCACCTTCGTCCCTCAAGTCCTCCTCCTATTCGACCCCGCTGTCGCCATTGTCATCACAGTTTAGAAGTGGGAGAGGTCCCATCGTACGCCCACCGATTTAGGCATAGAGGACAACAAACCCAATCAACACGGGGCCTGATGGAAGGTCAGTATCAACAGTCAAGATCGTGGTGATCCATATGAATGTGACCTCTGGGAAGTTGGGGTCGACTTGCTCCATCTGGCTCCACATGAGGTTGGTTGGGACACCATAGAGCATCATGGAGGACGCAGGTTGCAGAGGCATACCTACAGGTTTGGAAAAATGATAATCCACTAAGGGTGAGTACGACCACTCAGCAAGCATAAGTCTACTAGACTATACTATGCGAATCTACCACTACCCGTTCGACGAAATCTCAAAAATAAAATACACAAAATCGAAATATATCTAAAAGAAATTCATGAAACAGTATACCACGAAGCAAATGGAAATTTGGGAACTTCAATTAGTCTAGATTTGGCTGCCACCATCTTCCAAAGGAAACCATGTTACACCCCTCCAGGTATCTCGCACCCCAATCGCATTGCGAGGACCTCCGGGGCCCTTATCATATTCCCTAGGCATCCGAAGGGCGTCGTGTTAGACCTCTTTAGGCATCTCGCACCCCACTTGGCATCGCAAGGACCTCCTGGGGATCCTTATATATCCCCCAAGCATCCGGAGGGCACCGTGTTACACCTCTCTAGGGATCCCAAGCACCCGAGGCATTGTCATTATGGGGATTAACGACATTCACCACATTTATATCATGGCCCAGTAATTCAATAATTAAATTTAAAATATTTTTCATATTTCCAATACAAAAATGAAACATTTCACGTTTCAAAATCTAGGATAATATAAAACCAGGTATAAGCAAAGTCCCAAAATTTGTAATATCAAAATCGGCAACATTAGAATAATCATCTCTTCACCCCCAAAAATGATAAACTGAAGGACAAATCAAAAGTTAGTGTTAAGAGTGTCTTATTCTTAGTGCTCCCCTGAAGGATATGAAAGATTATTTCATCAACACCACCAAACAAAATTCCTTTGAATCATCTACTACCCACCAACCTCACAAATCCCACGATGATTTCCAAAATCGAAGCACCCAAAGAAAAGAACCAAAAAAGAACATGTAATTGGCCCATTGAAAAGCCACGACCACAAGAACCCCAAAACACTGAAATCAAGTCAAGCAGAAGACCAACAAACCGGCACAGGGAATATCGGCATGGTCCCAACACGAACATATTAACTAATCTGCCGCGGCAACGGATGGTGTTCAGAAACTGAGGATTCGATAGCATCACCACCGGAATTGCTGGTCTTTAACCATGATCCACCTGATCATCCAGTCACGGTCTCATTCCCAATTTCGTGTTATACAAGCCGAAATGTATTCAAAATTCATAATTTAGTACCTCAACCGTACTTTCAATATCCATAGTAATCCTAGATGTAAGAAGTTCAGCTAGGCAAAATTTCCAAATTTACCAACGAGCACGATTTGCACAAAATAGCGATAACTTGTGGAAAATCCAACGGCCCGTCGAGCAATGGTGGAATTCACAAAGTATAGACTAGTAGACATCTACTTGCCTTGTGTTCTTGTCGATGATGGTTGGAATGGCAAGACGGCGCGAGCGGATGGTGGCATGGGGTGTGTTACTTTGCAATCTTTTTGGGTGTGATGAAGATTCCGAGGTGAAGATGACGAAGTCGTAGGAAATGGTGTTGGTTTCTGCTTATATTACCTTCTTCCACCTCCTCATGCATGCACCATAGGAGATCTAATCACCACGTTTTTGTCAACGTTGGCAATTCAGGGAAAATTCTGCTGGGAAAAAAACGTGGCTTTTTGGTGGCAATGTTTAATTTACCACTTGACAGCTCAAGGAGTTTGCCGTCCATTTAAGGAAGGGACGGTTGGAGGTAAACGTGGGCGTTGGTGAGCAACTTTCATTTACCCCTTTGACAGCTCAATGGACGTGTTCAACTTGAAATGGCCACACCACTCAGCTCGTGGCCTTACAAGAAGAAGCTGGCTATGGGTTTGGGGATGTGGTGAGGTGGTGCTGAGGTGTTACAGCGGCATGGACCGTTAAATATTCGAGGCTCAAGCGAAAATTCGGATATCACAAATCTCCCCCACTTAACAAATTTCATCCTCAAAATTGAGCACTCTTTACGTCTCATTGAAAAAATGGGATATTTTTGCCTCACTTCTTTCTCACTTTCCCATGTGGCCTCTTCCACATCGTGGTGTCGCCACAAGACCTTGACTAGTGGGATTACCTTCGTTCGGAGCATTTGCTCTTTCCAATCCAATATCCACATCGGCTCCCCCATGTATTTCCCTTTTTCATCCACTTTAATAACCTCATGATCTAGTATATGAGCAGGGTTTGGATGATATTTCCTCAACATCAACACGTGAAAGACATTATGTAGATTTGTCAACCTAAGATGCAGTGCTAGTTGATAAGCCAAATCCTTAATCATTTCAAGGATTTCAAAGGGTCCAATAAATCTCGTGCTCAAGTTGCTGATTGGTTTTGTCATCCTCTACGCCTGGATCGGTGGGCATACGGTGGGGCCTCTCCCACTTCTAGATAGTGATGACAATGGCGACAATGGGGTCGAATAGGAGGAGGACTTGGGGGACGAGGGTGGCATTTTTGGCGAGACCGTGACTTGTTCTATTGGTGGCCGTGTAAATAGGCAATAGGATGGTTGGGGCAGTATTTTGGATATAGTTAGGAGAAGGAACCTTTTGACCCTAATGTACCGACCTAGGTCGTCTACAATATATAAATAAATAAAAGTGTTTGTTTCTATAATTCTATGTGCGTCAATTTAGATTATAATGCATTGAGTTGTCGTTACACATTTCCGCATGCCAAAAAAAAAAAAAATTTAAAAAAATTTGAGCGTCACGGTAGTTGTGACGTGCTAGGAGCGTCACAATGTTAGCCAGTATCTTTCAAGCATGCGAATTGGATTTAGGGATTAACTTATGATACAATGAAAGGATGGCGTCGCTCTCACTTCCTTATCTGCTACCCATTTTAACCGGCAAAAGAACGCTTCAAGTGCCATAACTTTGGCCAAAGGGACACTTAAGTGCCATAATTTACGAAAGGTACATTTAAGTGCCATATTCGAAGAAAAACAGATCACTTGAGTGCCACTTCGGCCAAAGTCCAGCCAAAACACCAACGTGGCGTTTTTCCGGCGAACCGTGCCTAAAACAACGTCGTTTTGCACGCTGACGTGGCCAAAACGGCGTCGTTTTGGGCTGACGTGGTAAAAAAATTAAAAAATTAATTAAACTTAATTTAAAATTAAATTTAGTTGAAATATTAAAAAATTAAAATTTTTAAAAAAACATTTTTTTTTTTAAAAAGGAAAGGGGAGCGGGCGAGGGATTAGCCCTCAGCCGCCGCCACCACCGCCCCGCGCCGCCGGGAAGGCCTGGCGACGGCGGGGGGAGGGTTGGCGAGGGCTTGCGAGCCCTCGCCGGATCTGGGCGAGGGCTGCGACCCTCGCCCCGATCTGGGGCGAGGGCTCGCGAGCCCTCACCGCCGGTCGGCCGGGTGGCCCGGCCCCGCCGGGGCTCAGCGACCCGGTCGACCCTCCCCCATCGTCGCCGGCCCTTCCCGGCGGAAGGGCCGAGGGCTAATCCTAAGCCGCCTCCCTCCTTTTTTTTTTTAATTATTAATTTTTTTAATATTTCAACTAAATTTAATTTTAAAATTTATTAATTTAAATATTTTAAATAAATTTAATTTAATTAGTTATTTTATTTTATTTTTTTTGCCACGTCGGCCAAAATAACGCTTATTTGTTTTGGCCACGTCGCGTACAAAACGGCATTATTTTGTGCTCGGTTCGCGTAAAAGTGCCACGTTGACATTTTGGCCGGATTGACACTCAAGTGATCCATTTTACTCCGATTTTGGCACTTAAGTGTACATTTCGTAAGTTATGGCACTTAAGGGTGCGCATGGTAAAATTTCGTTTCTCAATTTCTCTATTTTCTCTGTTTAGGGAACGGGTTTGGAGCAATCCGTTTGGTAACGCAAATTGATTTCTCTATTTCTGAAACAGATTTCTGTTTCAGAAATTGTTTTGGAGGAGAAATCAGAAGCTAAAAATTTTAGCTTCTCTATTTCTGAAGTAGAAATAGAAATTATTTCTCCATCCACCTCCTTCCTTAAGCAGACTCGACGCCATTTCAATAAAAAATCCGAGTCGGGCCCGATCCTTGTTCGAGTCGCCGGTCCGGTCGGACCAACTTGCGGATCCGACCCGGGTCGGTTTTTTATTTTGTTATTTTAATATAAAATAATATTCTAATAAATAAAACATAAATATTTTATATCAAAAAATCAGAAATTTTTTATTTTCAAAAAAATATTTAAAAAATGTTAAAAAATGTTTTATTTTCCAAAAAAATCGACAAAAATCAAAAATAATTTATTTTCCAAAAATATTGAAAAATATTAAAAAATATTAAAAAATATTTTATTTTCACAAAAAATCAAAAAATCAAAAATATTTCATATTTTCAAAAAATGCCAAAAATCCAAAAAAAGCCAAAAATTCATGAAAAAGCCAAAAAATTCAGAAAAAGCCAAAAAGACTTGTATTTTTCAAAAAATACGAAAAAAGGTAAAAAAATCCCTTTTATATCCAAAAAATTAGAAAAATACTCAAAAATGTTTTTCCTCCCAAAAATGCATGGAAAATCCCTCAAAAATACATTATTGTAGGCAAATACTATGTCATGGATTCTGGTTATGCAGCAACTCCGGGATTTTTAACTCCTTTTAGAGGTGACCGGTATAATTTAAATGAGTATAGGGGTAGAGCGAGACGGTCAACAACTGCAAGAGAATTGGTCAACTATAGGCATTTTCTTTAAGGAATGTCATTGAAAGATCATTTGGGGCATTGAAGAATCGCTTTTTCATTTTGAGGCACATGCCCTCATTTTTTACTTGAAAGCAAGCACATATCGTAATTGCATGTTGTGCCATCCATAATTACATCCGTGATCAAGACAAGATGGATAGGAACTTTTCCCTATATGGAGATCCGATGTACTTGGCTGAACCTACGCAGGATGACCTTGCAAACATTCAGTTGACCGAGGAGGGAAATCAAATAAATACGCTTAGGAAAACCATTGCCAATAAAATGGCAAGAGATAATAATATGCCAGAAATTCCATGAAATTGTATTTTCAACTTTTGTAATGCATTAGTGTTATTTCGACTATTATTTTGTATTTGAGGATTTCCTATATTATTATCTAATCAATTTCTATTTCTAGCACAATTTCCATTTTATTAATTTCAAATCTCTCGCAAATTACGCCTACCTCCATGTCAACTAGTACCTACCATAAAATCACTTTGTGGTCTCAAAAGACTGCAAAAAAATGTAGTGACTTAAACCCGAATCTTGAATGAGGAGAATAAATACATTAACTATT
This sequence comes from Eucalyptus victrix, assembly GCA_016097545.1. NCBI lineage: Eukaryota > Viridiplantae > Streptophyta > Magnoliopsida > Myrtales > Myrtaceae > Eucalyptus > Eucalyptus victrix. Next base: position 25,183,608 of record CM027840.1, on the reverse strand, counting down.
TGCATATTAGCATTTGAAACTACCAAATCTTTTATAGTTTGCATATTAGCATTTTTTATACTAATTACTAGCTTTTATTTACATAAATTGCTAATGTTTTGAAGTTCTTAACTACTCTATCGAATTACCAATATAAATTAAAGCGATTTACCAACTTTTATCAAATTAAATTACCATCACAAGCACTAAGAAGAGTGAGGTAAAAGGATGGGGACAACATGATTAATAGAAATAGAAATTTTTTTCTCGTTATCAAACGGATTTTGTTTCAGAAATAGAAATTTTGAGTCGTTATCAAACGGGTTTCTTTGCTCGAAACTTGTCCGGGGAATAGAAATTGAGAAATTGATTTCGGCCGAAATCAATTTCTGTTTCAGAAATTTTACCATGCGCACCCTAAGTGTCCCTTTGGCCAAAGTTAAGGCACTCTAGGGGTCCGCGCGTCCATTTTAACCATCAAGAGAATTGCTTGCGGTTGCTCTCACTTTTGGTGACTTCACTCTTACAAATTTGGGCTTGATGGAGAGGTCTCACCTTTGAAGTCTACTTGTAATTCTAAGCTAGCGTCTTCCCATTCTTAGGTAGCCTGCTCATAACATCAACCAAACTTGTGAGCTTTTGGGTAAATGGTGCCATATGGCCACCGCCGCCGTCACCCTGCTTTCTTCCCCCTAGCTCGTCCCCATCTCCATTTGCTTACATGCTTTGCGCATTCATCATGTGCTTGCGGCTGCCATGGCCATGGCTGGTCAAGTTTCGTGCTCACTGGGACTAGGAGCTTAAAGCTTGAGCATCCATGGTCGTCCTTCTCTCTCACACCCCTCTCTAACACATTTTTTTTCTTTATCTCTCTCTCTCTCTCTCTCTCTCTCTCTCTCTCTCTCTCTCTCTCTCTCTCTCTCTCTCTCTCTCTCTCTTTTAACTCTCTTAGTTTTCCTTTTCCTTATCATAAATTTTGTCTGATGCGGCAATGGAAGTGGACAACGAAGATAGATTTGAAACTTAAATGAAATTGGATATTTATTTTGACACAAAAAAATTCGAGATAGATTTGAGATTAAATTTAAAATTGGGGATTTTTTTTTATGAAATTAAGCTAATATACTAATGAAAAATTTAGAAAAAAAGGAGAAAGAAGGAAAGAAAACATAATCGAATTGGGGAGGGAGAGAGAGAGAGAGAGAGAGAGAGAGAGAGGAGGAGGAGGAGGAGGAGGAGGAGGAGGAGGAGGAGAGAACAATGACCACAATGAGAGGGTTGCAAACTCTCTCTAGGCTACAATGGACATATCATGGTGATATGTAGGTGTACATACGCCTTTTCTAATGTAAAGTCCCAACGTGCCAAGTGTTTGTGCTCCTTAATTTACTACATGATGAAGGCATTAAATGCAACTTGGAAAATATCTAAGTTTGAAGGCCTTGTCATCCTAGACTAATCAAATTTGATCACGATCGACTATCTTATTTGGCTCGAGGTTCATGCCTAAGACATGATCGGAGGAAGCAGACACAACTTGGCTTAATCGGTGAAACCAAGTTCGGACTTCTCTTTTACCATGTAAATGGCTCGAAGTTGAGGATGTTACAATTACCTAGTCCAACGCATCATTGGACCGATATTTCTACGGATTTTGTGTTAAGATTTCCTAGATCTAAGCATGGTAGAGAATTCTATTTATGTGGTTGTTGATCGGTTTTCAAAGATGGCTCATTTTATACCTTGTTATAAAATCGATGATGCATCTCATGTTGCTGATTTGTTCTTTAGGGAGGTTGTACATTTGCATGGCATTGACTAGATCAATTGTTTTGGATTGAGACTCTAAATTTCTTAGCTACTTTTGGAAAATATTGTGGAAAAAACTAGGAACATAATTGTTATTTTCTACTACTTGTTATCCACAGACCAATGGTCAAACCAACGTAGTTAATAGAACTTTAGGAGTATTGTTGCATGCTATCATTAAAAAGAACGTAAAATCTTGGGAAGATTGTATACTACTTGTTGAGTTTACATATAATAGGAGCATGCATTTTGCTACTGAATTTACAGCATTTGAGGTTGTCTATGGTTTTAATCCATTAACTTCATTATATTTAACCCATTTACCTATTGATGAGCGTGTGGATTTAGATAGAGCAAAGAAAGCCGAATTTGTCAAGGCATTGCATGAGAAGATGTGCGCAAATATTGAGCGCAAGACTAAGCAATATGCAAGGGAAGCCAACAAATGGCACAAAGAAGTGGTGTTTGAACCCGGCAATTGGGTTTGGGTTCATATGTGTAAGGAGCGATTTCTTGAGTAGTGACATTCTAAGTTATTACCATGAGGGGATGAACCATTCATGGTGTTGGAAAGAGTTAACAATAACACCTACAAGCTTGATCTTCCATGTGAGTATGACATTAGTGCTACATTTAATGCTTTTAACTTGACTTTTTTCAATGCAAGTGATAATTTGAGGGCAAATCCTTTGCACGGGGGAGGGAATGATGTGGACATCGAGTCATATTGAGGAGGAGGTGCTAAGGACCCGTTGTCTATTCCAACTGGTTCAATCACACGAGCGCGGGCCAAGCAATTCAGGTAAGCTATTGGCATCATGGTTCGTGTTATTTGGCGTGGAGATGACCTTGGATCAAATTTTGAAGAATCTTGGAAATCTTGGCGCAATTTGATTATCTGGTCACCAAATATTTGGCCAAGTCAATAAAATCATCTTCTTGTTTATGCCTATTCTAGAATAGAAAGCATTAGATCTCTTAAATTGTAATCAAACTAAATTAGGGTTTTGGGAGTTGGTTTGGCCAAACTCTAGGGCTGGTTTTAGGGTTTGTGTGGTAGCTGGAAGGCTTATATTAAGAATTGACGGAATTTCTTTAGAGGAGAGACATTTTATTTTGAGGGAATAAAAATTGAGAGGTTATCTTCTATTGTTTTTTTTTTTTTTTTTTTTTTTTTTTTGAGAACTTGACCTTATCAAGGTTCCCTTGTGACGGTTGATTTAATTTATCGAGCGAGATATCAAATTCTTTCGCTCATGGCATCTATAATGTTGGTTGGTTGACATAGATTCGTCAACAGGTCACGTTCATACCGAGGTTGTCAATCACAGGTTAGATTGGAGGTCGATGTTCGCAATTTGAACCATCCGGGCCTTCATAGAACGATCTTTCCATAACGATTCACATCAGCATCCTTCTTGGATTATTAATATCCTGATCATCCTATGTGACTCGAGAAAATTTGCGAATCCACTAGGACTCGCTCTTTCTCCTTGTGTACTTTGATCCTGATCATCCACAATCTTGGTTCTTTGTAAAATTCTAATATGTTGCATCTAACCCAAACCACCACCAGTGTTAGATTGGGGAAAAAATGGACTAGCATTGATCCTAAAGCGACCTGGCCTTATGGCGCCAAAGTTGTTTGGTTTGGTGAACCAAAACTTGAAGCAAGTTTGGTAGCCAAACTTGTGAACAAAGGAGTAAGAATCCCAAAGAAACGATTGGTCATGTGATTAGTCAAATCATTTTATTGCTCTTTGAACAACCTTCTCATGGTAGCCACCACTGCCGAATTCGGGCTAGATTCCTCCTTGGATCTTTGGTAAAACTTTGAATGATATTGCTAGAATCACACCTATGTTGATATTATCAACCGAATTTGTTTCTTGGTTGGAACTTTCAAGACGAAGACGCCTCTCACCCACAAATTGTGAGAATTGATTATGCTAGCCAATGATGGTGCCCCTCTCCTAATTCATGGTTTTTACCATAAACAACTCCTAGAAATGGAACACAAAATGTCCCATTGGGCGTGTCAAAAAGATGTTTGCCAGGAAAGTGTTCCCTTGCGGATATCTTTCATTGAAGAGGCGAGTCTTTGCTTTTTTTTTATTGGGACAAGGTTCTGTGTAGTTATGGAAAAGAAATGAAAAGTTATATGCTATTTGAAATAAATTAAAGGATAAACAAGAGATAAATGTGCGATAAACAAAAAAGATAGCCATAAGACAATTGTTCTTGTGTTTTTGGATTTGTCAAAAGGTTCTTATAGCTTTGTTCTTCCGGCTATTTATAGGCTAATTTGTGAATAATCACTCATTGGCAGTTATTAGCTTTTCGAATTTAAATTGCTTTTATAGTATAACATTCGCAATTTTCAACTTATGAGAAATGGTTATGAAGTCTGGTGTGCTAGTGGTAAGGATCAGGCATGGATCGTTCCAAGAATTGGCCATAGATTGATCGGCCTAACCGGAAGGGTAACTAAGGGATTAATCATGTTCTATCAAAGAATCGGTCATGGGTTGATCAAGGAATCAACCATGGATCATTTTAATGACCATGTAAGTGTGTGACATCCCGATTTTCCAATTCTAATTTCAATAAATTGAGACGGGCATTTTGTTGGCACGCATATAGTTCATTTCCTTGAGTCGGCCACTCATATGAAAACTAGTTTATTAGATGAAGCCGTTAAGAGATTCTAATGCATCAGACTCGAGAATTTGATCAGGAAGCGACTTTTCAACTAAGATAATTTGCAAGGGTCATTACGGCACAAATAAAAATTGATTAGAAATCGAAGATAGGTTGGCTCGGCAGAGGCATGTATAGGTTGGCTCGGCAGAGGCATGTGATCAGGTGTGGGTGATTCCATCGGATCGCATAATTCTTGTCGATCAGCATTGGACCGACTTTTCTATCGATTGCGTACCCTATGCCCGTATTTGAAACCTTGAGATTACCCTGACAACCGAAAATTGCCAATGTGTCAAAAATGTACATTATGGCTTGAATTGATCAACCACATGCCAAATGAACAAAAATTTCTAAAGGCTACCCGGTAGGTTAAGCTGTGCTAGTATCATGCCAAATGAAATTAACCGTGAAATTGAGATCGAATTCTGAAATTGGAAGTCCTGGTGTGTCACAAATTTTATTAGGAACATTGGATTAAATTATGAACTTTAATTTGGACTCAATTGGAAGAGAATCGATGGGAATTGAAGAAATTGGATGTACAAGAATTGGACCCCGGCGGAAAATGAAATTGAAATTGGACTAAAGTTGTGGAAGGTTGGAGTTCGTGGATGGTGACATCACAAGTGATGTCATGGGGAGGCAAGATTGGCTAGGATGGTGACAAGTGGAGGGTGGGGATGAGCTCTTGGAAAGGTGGGATGTCACTTCCCCCTTGTCCCCATCATCTCCTTCATTTGAACTTGGAAGAGAGAGAGAGAGAGAGAGAGAGAGAGAGAGAGAGGAAGAAAAAGCTAAAGCAAAACCAGCAAACCAGCCCCCTTCGTCCGCCCCCTTTCGCCCGCGCGGTTGCTCACTCGGCCGGTCGCCCTTTGCCCGTGTTCCTCATCGCTCGTCATTCGTCGGAGCTCACACCGTTGCCGTCCTGCTCGCGTCTTGCTGCTCCGCCTCCGCCCGAACTCCAGTGTCGTCATCCCTCCTCGCTAGCAACTGCTTGCCGTTTGCCAGCCACCGTCGGAGCTAGCAAGACCGCCGGAGCCATTGCCGGTCATTGCTCGAGCTAGCACCGGTCCTCCTCTGCTGTTCCTCCGCCCGTTCAGCCGCCATGCCACCTCCCTCCAAGCTCGGTTAGTGGCTGGAACTTCCAGCAAGATCCGGCTTTGCCAAGCTCGATTTGACCACCTTTTAGTTCTCATTTTGTGTTGATCCATGTAGGTTTGTCGTCAGCGTCGTCCTACTCTTCATCGGAGACTCGTCGGAAAGCGATTCCGGTGAGTTTAGCTCACTAAACCTTGATTAGTGGGTTAATGATGCCTCAAGTGTGTTTAGTTTAGGTTGATTGAGATTAGGTTGTTAGATTATGTTATTTAGATGTGGATTAGATTAAGGTGATTAATTAAGGTAAAGTATGTTTAGTTTAAAGGTTAAGTAGGTTTATTTTAATATAAGCCTTGATGTGACTTAAAGGAATTTGTTTATGAATTAAATAAATGTTTCAAAATTATTGGATTATTTAATAATATATTATATTCCGAAAATCATTAAAATATTATTATTAAAAAAACTCGAAAAATTATTTTTGATCCTAATTGTTCAGAATTTTGTGCCAAATTGCTAGTGTATATTTAGAATTTGAAATTGATGAATGATTAATGCAAATTGAGTGTTGATTGTGGAAAATATGGATTTTATTTAGAAAATCTCAAATGTCGGGTTTGACATCGAAATTGGATTTTTAAAGATTAATAGTGTAATTGGAGTATGTGAGTGATGTGCAAAGTGCCTTGGGTTGATTGTGAGTTGTTGTATGATAACTAAGAGGAATTGTCTTGAGCTATTGAGCTGGAATTGCCCCTATATGGGATGCCCCATATAACGGATGTGGGTCGCAGTTGATTCTGGGCCCATGCTCCTTCGGAAACGCCGTCGATGTACTGACGAAGCCGCGCTCCAAGGTGGGGAGGCGATGCTTGGCTATATGTCAGTAAATAGCTGAACTACGAGTAGGCTATGTCATTGTGTGGCAGTGAATAATAATAATTTGGAACGCTTGTTGTGATTGTGAAATTAAGTGAAATTGATTGTGTTTCGATGGTTTACATTCTTATTATTACTTGTGTTTGAGTGATATGAATTGTACTAACCTGTAGGAAGGCAAGAAGGCGAGGTAAGTCTTCTGTGCTGTGTGGCTAGACCACTCTGGGGCATATTTTCTTTCTAATAGGGGTTTAGGAGGGGTGAACTTGTTGAGACAATGTTTCATCCCGATTTGGGGAAAATATTACAAGACCGTAGATGGCAAGACTCCCGAAGAAGAATGGCATCCCAATACAGATCATTGAGCAGGTGCACAACTTCCCTGATCCTGGGAGCCATTGGGTCTACGAGCTGATCAGGACTATCGTATGGATTCAGGAGACCGAGGATGTTAGGGTACCCCATGGGTATAGGGCTTGGTTCCATTTTGGGGCCAATGGCTTTAGGATTGGTCCACTTGACAATTTTGATATTCCACTGGCCGTGATGGATGCTATTCTAGGTGAGGGTGTAGCTGACCTTCCTGATGGTAAGGTGGACAACCCATTGTCTCCGGACCCAGGGCAGTCAGATGTGGAAGATGTGGGATCGACAAACGAGTCTGATTAGTAGTTATAGGATTGTTCCTCTTTTTGGTGAACCGATCCATGTTGTGTAGACTGACCCCTTTTTGATGCACATAAACTCTAATCCATTTTTGGTGCATGTAGTCTCTGGATCCTGTTGGTGTATGTAAATTTTGGATTGATGATATATGAAAGTATGTTGGTTTGATTATGAATTGATTTTTCCTGCTATCCTATCCCGTATGTTTTTTTTTTTTTTATAGGAGTTTCTTAGCACGTTCCACATGCGCATAATAATTTAATGGGATCGGCGACACTACCTGGGAATGTCGCATATACATGACCATGGCGGGTTGTTCACGTGTCTCGGGGTTCGGGGTGTGACAAAGTGAACCTGAGTCATTTGGTCAATGGACGATTACTCGACCATAAGGGTTGATCGAGGGATAATCATGTATCACCACGGATTGATGGATGATCATGAATCGATTCTAAACAGTCATGTTCTGGTCGTGAGTGATTTCGCTTAGTTATGCACCAACCATGGACCACCATGATTTGACTCGATATGACCGTATGTCGATTACGGATTGACCGATCTCGAATGGCCACATGACAATTAGGAGTTGGCTTGGACCAAGCCTAGGGTTGGTCTAGGAGTCGGTGCGCTTGGCTAGAGCTAGTCCAAGGGCTGGCCATCAAGCCTATGCCCTGGGCCATCGACCTAATCGAAAAGGCAAATTTTGCCTACAATAACCACACTGAGGGTGGCTTTGCAAAAAACTTCGGATGTGTCGGGATAGTTGATAGGGGATGTACAAAAAAAAGCCCTTGCCTGGTTCCGGTTACACTTCTAATGGTTATTTTTCCATGTTTGCCATATTCTTTGGAAATGGACAAAAGAGAATATTCTAGAACACTCTAGGTTATTAATGAAGGAAGATGACTTATCACCTTAGGTGCATATTTCTAGATTTGGTAATGATTACCAATAATTCGCCTTGGGGATTAAGTAAAGGACTCTCGATAAATGTACCAATAAGAATGAGATACCATAGGCAATTATTGCTATCCTATGGTCTAGGTGCCACCTTATCCTTCGTAAAGTGCCACCTATTAATGATGACTTATTCCTCAATAAAGAATCAAGTACTTATGTGGGTTAGTAAAAAAAAGACAAACAAGTCTCCAAATTATTACATTAGGCCATTAGATGTCCACCTCATAAGTCAAAGTGTACCACCTTGCAAATTAGACTTGCCACCTCAATTCTATAGCCATGCCACTTCAAGAAAGATGATTGAGCCATTTGGATAAGTAATAATGAGGATAGTGACTATAAATAAGAAGAGCCGCTCACTCATTTCCTCATCTTAAGGCCTCTTCTCCTCCTTGCCATTTACACACTCACTTCCTCCTCTTTTGGCCTCACACATGCCTACCCTCTTCATGCCGCTTCCTTTAGGATTCTTGAGATTTATCAAAGGAAGAAAGATTCCTATTTCTCATCTAGGATGGTAGACTTCATTGTTGAGTTTAATTAGGTGCTCACTCGTTCAAGCCGTGGGTAGGATGTGAGATCTTTTATATAGTTTTGCTCATGTTTGTGCATGAATGTGTGCTTGAGTTGCTCATGCTCGGAATGATGCCAAAGTTTGATTGGGTTGAGTTCAACGCAAGGCAAGGTTGCCAAGCCATAAAGCCTCGGATTGGTATTAAAGCGTGCCAATTCCAAGTCTTGTTCGATGTAGGGACCACCCAAGGCCGTAGGGTCTTGAATTTATATTAAGGCATGCCAGTTTTAAGTCTTGATTGGTATGGGGCACCCACCCACGGGGTCTTGATAAGGAACTAAAGTGTGTCGGTTCTTGATAAGGAACTAAAGTGTGTTGGTTTTATGTCTTGATTGGTCCAGGGACATTGTGTTTGGCATTTGAAGCAAGTCAAGAACCAAAGATCATTCATGGCATGAAGTATATTCACACGGGGTCGAAGCTGAGGTCCGTCGAGCTTAGATTCTTCATGAAGCGAAGTGTAACCAAGCCTTGAGGTCTTGGATTGGTATTGAGGCATGCCGTTTCGAGCCTTGTTTGGTGTAGGGATCGACACTAAGTGTTTGGTAAGATCAAGGATCGTTCCTAACATGTTTTATAGTGCAATACTAGGATTCATGACACACACATATGAATAAGCTTACCTTCGGGCCATGTATGAGTTGGCTAAGGAGAAAAGATAATAATCGACTTGTGTAAGGCCCTTGTGTGTGCACTTAAAGAGAAAAAAAAGCGTTCATCGTCACATAGTCCTGGCGGTGATATCTCATTCATTGAATATGATGTCTTCATTGAGCCAAGATATTTGGGTTTTGAACTAAAAGGCCTCAGGAAGCTAGCCTTGAGAAGCCTTTGTTGAGCTAAGATGCCCTAGTTGAATCAAGAAGCCTGGCAAAAAACTAAAAGCCCCAATCAAGTCGGGAGAGCTTAGTTGAGCTAGAACAACAATAAAAGAATCATTTTATGAGTGTCGGTTGTCATGATGTTGATGTGCTCATTATTAAGTCGATAGTAGTTTTGCATGGACATAATGTATTTAGTCAAGGCATAGTAAGTAATTTGCTACTAATATGTTGTTGACATTGTTTGTGAGTGTTGTACTCGCTAGGCTTCAATGATGAGATACTTTCCTAGTAGAGAACTAGAAATTTTACTTGCTAAGTTCTCAAAACTCACTCCCTCATCTTTCAATCTTGTAGGCATGGAGTTTTGGAAGCTACAATCACATTAGAGGAGATAGGAATTTCCCTAGCCTATGTGGAAACTTGTAGTGTGATGTAAAAAGGAAAAATGGCTCGTAGAAAAGGGATTTGTAAATGTACCATTGTAATATAAAGTAATGTGTTATGTGTTATGTATATCGTAGTCTTCCAGCCGTTGTTTGTCTGAGGATTTTGTTTGTTTGCTCATGCTTCTGCATGTATTTATTAACAAGATAAAAAGAACTAAGACGTCGACAAGCTTGGGATATCGTGAAAATAACTTTTTGCTAAAAACCCTAGAGATGAAGTTGGGGTCATTGTAGTTTTTGGTATTAGAGCAAGGTTTATTACCGAGAATCATAAGGCGTGCTAGGAGTCGTGTGATAGTTAGTTAGGAAAAACGTTCCATGCATGTGATTGCTTCATGGTTTCTCTAGCGATAGATCGATATAAGGATATCTTCGACATAAAACCCTCATCCAACGACTAGTGGATTAGCGCAAATTCCTTGCCTTATATATATTGATTGACCTAGAAGGAAAGTTGACAATCATAATATGGGCGACAGAATCAAAGGGAGTCTCCATTCTTGAGAAGTCTTGAAGCAATCAGATTTTCCAGTAACATTAAGGTCCACCGGGTTGATTGGATGAATGATCATTTGAGGCTATGTCCAATGGTCAACTTAGATAATGAGGAGTTTAAAAGGACATCATGAAGCTGGAGATACTAAGAGAGTTTTCTGAAGTCTTTGATTCCAAAGTTAAGAGAAATCCTTGTATTTGCAAGTTCGTCTTTGTGAGCTCAAAGCTATAATTTTTTAGAGGTTGTTAAAGTGTGAAATCAGAAGAATTAATCACACTTACTTAAGTTGGGAGTACATAGGGTGTGTTTGGTTAGTATTTCCAAGGGGTTTTCAGCCTTTGAAGCCCCTTAGAGAAATGTTGGATTGTTTGGCAACCATTTTGAAGTAACTTTCAAGTAAAAACCAATATTGAGAAGCCTGAAAGCCCAATGCTAATAGGGACTAGTTTTGAGTTTTCAGCATTTGACTAAATGCTAAAACTTAATTTTTTTCTTCTAAAACTATCCTCATTTAGTTTTCAAATTTCTGATTTTGCCATCGTTTTTTTTTTAAATGCCAAAATAATGCTAAAAAATAAAATATAAATGCTAAAAAAATTAAATATATTTTGGTCTTTTTAAAAAAATATTGATATATTTGATTTTTTTAGCATTATTATCAAAATTTATATTTAAAAAGTTGCATGCATTATTTTTTTCAATTTTAAACAATTAAAAATTTAAAAATTCCAGCGAATGGTTTGGTATTTTTTAAAAAAATTATATATATATATGTATTTTATTTTTTAGCATTATTTTCAAATTTATATATAAAAAGTTGCATACATTATTTTTTCAATTTTAAACAAATAAAAATTAAAAAATTTCGAAGAAGGATTTGGTCCTTTTCAAAATTTATATTTAAAAAGTTGCATACATTATTTTTATTTCAATTTCAAAAAAAAATAAAAAATAACAAAATTTGACAAAGGGTTTTGTCTTTTTTTTAAAAAAAATTATATAAATGTATTTAATTTTTTAGCATTATTTTCAAATTTATATTTAAAAATTTACATACATTATTTTTTCAATTTTTAAAAAAATAAAAGTTAAAAAAAATTTTGACAAATGATTTTTTTAATTATATATATATATGTTTTTGATTTTTTAGCATTATTGTCAAAATTTATATTTAAAAAGATGCATACATAATTTTTTTTTTCAATTTTAAGTAAATAAAAATTAAAAATTCCGATGAAGGGTCTGATCCTTTTTTAAAAAAGTTATATACATACTTGATTTTGTTTAATATTATTGTCAAAATTTATATTTAAAAAGTTGCATACATCATTTATTTTTTCAATTTTAAACAAATAAAATTAAAAAAACTAATATTAATCACCTAAAAGGCTTTTCAAATGTGTTTTATATCAAATGGTATTTCCCTCAAAGTTGTTTCTCAAAGTATAATTTTACCAAACGACCTTTGGTATTTGCCTAAAGTTTTTTAGCCTAAACTGCTTTACATTTTCTCGATGGGCTTTTAAAATACTGAACCAAATGCACCCTTAGGTCTTGTAAGGTTTGATAGATTCATCTAGTGGAATCAAGGCAATTAACTATCAACGCCGGAGAGTAGACATAGGCTTGTTAAAGCCAAATCACTATAAACTTGTTTTGTGCATTTTTCTATCCCTTAAAATCTCAATTGTTTCTTGTGATGGATTATTGCACACCAATAAGATCTGAGCATTGCACACCTTATCCCTAGACGTTGTCCAATTGCAATATTAGTTTCAATTTTCTTTAAATTTTGCATATTCACCTATTCACCTCACCTTTAGGTGAAAGTTCTAGTTCTAATGAAGTGAGTGCTACACAAAAGTTATGACTTTTGTAGTGTTGTTTTTTTTTGCAATATGTAGATTTGGAATGTTGATTTGGGTGAGGATCTATAGGATCGGGGCAAGTTACATTTTGCCCCGTCAAATTCCAAAAGTCATGAGTTCTAAATAACCATAAAGTAAATTTGGCCACGTTGACATACATTTTTGAGGTTAAATCTAATTATCAACTCTCTAAATAACCATCAAGTAAAGCCTAATTTTTAGCTTAAATAAGCATAAATTTCTTGCTTTAAGAGAAATAGCACGATATGTATTCTAGTAGCTTAATAGATCAATTAGTTTTTCTTATTTGCTAATTTTTCATGTTTAGCTTGTTTATTGTTGGTTAGTTTTTTTTTCCCTTTTTAAACCACGTTTGTTTCAAGAAAAATATTCTCTAGAGAAACATTTTCAGCATTTGGTTCACTTAAAAAATAAGTCAACAAAAATTATTTCTTAATTATGCAAAAACATATATTTAAATTCAAGGAAAATAGGAAATCGGTTTCCAAAATATAATTAGGTATTAGCGAGGCATAGAAACCCCAACGCTAGTTCTAGGGTCCTTGGCGTTCTTGATTAGATCTTTAGTACTTGAGCTTGGGTCTATCAAGGTTAGACAAGTGACCCTAGTGCCCATCCTCATGACCTCGGTACCTAGGTCGAGGCCGTGGTAAAGTCCTAATGCCCGAGTCCACTAAGGTCGAGCGTGGGATCTTAATACACGAGCTCGAATCCCCAACATTTAAGCCGGGTCCACAAAGGCCATGTTTGGATCCATAAAGATTGTGCGTGGGTCTATCGAGGTAGGGCCCGAGAACCTAATGCCCCTACTCAAGTCCATCAAGGTCAGACCCAAGACCTAGGTATCATGCCCCAAGCCCCAACACTAGGGTCAAGCTTTGTCATGATGTGACCCAGATACTCTAGTGCCCAAATCTAGTTCTTCGCTAGCCATGCACATGTTATTAGTGCCCAAATGTCTATTTAAGAAAATTTTTTAATATATTTTTCCTATCAAATGATGAAAATTATTTTCCAGTTTATTTTCACATTTCAACTAAACACTTTGGAAAATATTGGTATTTCCTGAAAAATGACATTTTAGAAAAAAATTTCTAGAAATGTTTTTTGCGAAACAAATGAAACCTAATTATTTTTTAAGATCTATTTGTTTTGCGAAAAATGTTTTATAAAATCTAATTGGTTATATCACTCAAAAAAATAGTTAATGAACATTGTTTTTTTTTTTAACCATCAATGATAATTTATGTCTAAACAATTTCACATATAAAATTATTTTCATCTATTTATTTTTATAAACAATAAAACTGATTTTTTTTTAAATTCAAAAACTGATTTTTTAAAAAAAAATATTTTTTGAATCATAAGTTTTTCGTGAACCAAATGCACTTTTACTATGATACTTTCTTCGCAAATTGTTAAGATTTGGAGCCAAAATTGGATTGAGTGTGAATTAATATCAAGTTGAATTGGGTATGTATTGATAAAATTATATTTCATAAGAATGGGTAAATATAAATCAAATGAGTAATTTTTTGATCCGTCAAAATCCTACCTGATCAAGTCGTCCAATGCGTCCCTAGCAACTAGGGATGTGCATGGTCCGAGCAAGCGATTCCCAACCTAGAATCGGGAATCGCCTGCTAAGAACTGATTCTTAAAAATTGGAACTAGGAACCACCTATAAGTTGTACGAATCCACCCGGGAATTGGACCGGACCAGCGGTTTGGTTCCCGGGTGGATCCATAAAATCAGTCTTACCAATAATAATATTATTTTCTAAATCCCGCCATGAGTACTCTTCATATCGAGTAATATTGTTCTTTAAATCAAATCGGATTAATTAAGGATACCATTTTTCTTAATTTTATTAGAAAACACTACCAAAAAAGGGAAATAAGTTTTTTTTCTTATTTTCGAATAATTTTAGTTGAAATCTAAAATATTCTTTTAGTTCAAGATTTCGGATGATTGTCATATGTAGATCGTATTTTCCTTTATCTCCTATTAATGTTCAATCTCTCACAACCTTTGCTTCATTGAATTCTTTCTACATAAACAATTCCACCGATACTCCACATACTTTTGAACATAGTGTCTTATGTGAGTCTCGGAAGTATCATTTGAATGAGCCATTTGTTGAGTTGCTGAAAGACAGATTACACACTTTACTAATTTCTTATAAAAACATGGAAATCGTGATAGGAGATGAAGCCCTAAAATTTAGGTTTGCTAATTAGTAATTAAGAAACTTATTTTAATATTAAAAATTAATATATTATTATAATATAATCGGTCCGATCCAAATGGGCGGATCCAACTATGGAAGCAGAAACCAGGGACCGGTTCCGATGATTTCGATCCTGTTTTGGATGGTCTGGATAGATCCCGATTCTTTTGCACACCCTTATGACCAATCCTCTAGTCTATGATTGTTGTTCGAAGACTGGAGGTTTCTTCAACTCTCCGTTCTTCGTCCTTCTTTGTTGTTGGTCGGGGTTTGTTTAAGATGTTGTTTTGTGCTTTTTGCTGAGCGGCTGTAGTTCTTGGTTGTTGCCTTGTTCTTGCCCGTGTGGCTTTTCACAGCTTCCTTCCACTCTTCCTGTTCTAGCAGTTAGAGTACAAGGTTTTGTTCTAGTAGTTAGAGTACAAGGTCTTGGCGCGGTCTTGTATATTTGTCCAAAGCTTAAATATATTCTTACCTTTAACCAAAAAAAAAAAAAAAAAAAAAAAACCCTCCAGTCTCCGACCGTCTCCAAGCTCAACTTCAATTGCCGTCTTCTTCAAACGAACTCCATTTTTGACAAGACCGCCCTTTCAAATTTCTCTCTCGATCGGCCCCTGAAACCTTCCCTTGACCCAACCCCTATTTTTGACGTCCGCCGATTCCCATTTCATTTTCCCCCTCTCTGATGACGACGTACCGTCTCAGAACCTTCATGCGCAACACCGCGCCGTTCCCGCTCCGCCGCCTCGCCCCTCCCTCCCCTCCGCCGCCGCCCTCCTCCGCCGCGGGCCCCGGGCCGCGGGAAGGCGAGCCCGGCGCCGGGAGCGCCGTGTACCGGCACGCCCTCCGGTTCCAGAGGCCGACCACCATCCGATGGCAAGAGCAGCTGGCGAACTCCGGGAGCTTCATCGGGTCGGTCCTTTTCCCGCCGCGGCGGGTCTCGACGAGCGACGGCCGGTTCGGCGTCTCCGCGGTGCTCCGCGTCCACAAGCCTCGCGATTCGGGGCGCGGGTTTAGGTGAGAAGGTCGCGGTTGTTTGATTCGGTGTTGACCCAGATCATTGCGTTGCCGAGGTTTTGCGTAGAATCCTAGGATAGGTCGTTGATTGGTCGTAATTTATCTTACCTTTTATCATTCCGCTGCGTGTCCGGTTTGTCACCCTCTTATTACTGGTGAATTACAAAGCGTTGTCACCGAAGAGCTTGAAGTTTGTGTGCGGTTTGTGAACAGGATATCGCTGAAGATGTGGGACGAGATGGCTGAGATATCGTGGAAGCATTTGAGGCCAGAGGATTTCGTGTATGTTTCGGGTCAATTAGGGAGCTACGAGAAGGCTTCGGAGAGTGGACAAATGAGAACTTATTATGAGGTAGCCATTCAAAGTATCATGACATTCTGTGACCAATTTGTTGGTTGATGATCGATGTTTTTGGATTATCACGTTAATAATGTGAAGCTAGATATCAGAACATGGAGGCACAAAGAAAGATGGTTCTTTCAAGTTCTTACTTCTCGAGTGGAATAATGGTTTGATTCTAATGGTTTAGCTTAAGTATTTCCGTGATTTAAGGGACAATAGATAGAAACATGCATGATCCCTGGCATTTCTCTATCATTTCACATGCTCGTTCTTATTTATGATGTCATCATTGAAAACCTTTGGAGTCTTTTGCTTTTGCATACACATTAGGACTAGCAGCAGAATGTTGTTTTGAGAGAGTATGTTTGACTAATAAAACTGTCCTTTTTGTCTGCTTTCTATAGGTAATTGTGAAAGAGTGGAACTATGTTGCTCAAACTTGTAGAGACCAAAGTTTACCGACATCTGCAGAATCGAAATCAGGTTAAGTAATGTCTCTCTACTTTTTGTTTGATACTTTCTTTTATGGTGGATCAAAGGTCAAGTTCTGGTTTTTGAGGGATTATTAATTTGGCCAGGATAAAAAGGTGAGTAGAATGTTCTGCAGGGATTTAGCTTTTGTTGGCACGGTGTAAGCAAAATATCCTGATTTTTGGGCTTCAATAACGAGTGTATGGACCTGACTTGCTTGATTACTGAGGAAACTGGGTACTGAACATCTTATATATGAAACTTTTATCTGCACCAAATATCAGTTCTGTAATTGACAATGGGCACTTTTCCTGTCTTGGGGGATTGTTACTAATTTCTGCTATTAGAGTTGTTTGTTCACAGATTTCTCAGTTTCTTACCCTCTGGATTGGAACTGGGTCTGGGAAATAGAAATTCTAACTTGATTTAGCTGGGGCCTTAGCAACTTTTTAATCCTCTGGTTTGGATTTGGGTCTGGGAAATAGTAGTTGCTCGTTTCAGCTGGGGCTTATAACATTATCATGCTGGCCTACTCAATAAACCACATCATAAAGTGTCTGACCAAACCGTTTATACTTTCAGAATTGAGAGTTCTTTGTTATTGTCAGTTGACATTGTACTTCTCTATTCATTTGTGCACTGACCTATCTTTGATTACGAATGTAGGATCTTTATCTGAGAAGCGCAAAGATCGCCTGCAATTGTGGCAGATCTTTTTTGCCAATCCATATGAATGGTGGGATAACAGGACTAGCAAGGTTAACCCAAGGCAACCTGATTTTAAGCACAAGGATACAGGTGAAACACTGTGGCTGTGCTCAGACGATCCTCCATGGATTCAAAGACAACTGAAATTGCTCGATTCACGAATGGGAGGAAAAGGCCTCCTAGGGAATCAATTTCCTCGCCATATCTCTCCATGGGTGTATGATGAATAGGGATTCTTTTGTTGGCCAAGCCAAAGTGTTAACAGGGACTTGAGAGGTTTGCCACCATTCAACTGAGTGGGTAATGTCTCCTAGAAATTCTCCTGTGGTCCTGAAGCAAGGCCTGTCCTTGGAAGCAATGTTATAGGAGCGGCAAATTGCCATTCCCTTATGGAAGGAGGTACATCTATACATTTGACATTACTTCTTATAAAGTCATTATTAGCATATCCGTTGCCCTTGAAGAGACTTCCAGTTACTCATTTCCAGTTTTATACATATACTTTATGTTCATATAAACTTGTTATAGCGATATATTAATCATTCTGAAAGTTCTGTTTTGCCATAGCGTATAACTTTTGCAGGTCATAAGTATTTCTCCTGAAAGTTGAATGATGATTCAGCGTCTCCTTATTTCTTGTGGACATAATTGGACTGGACTGGTCAGATGATATTTTCTGAAAGATGTATCTGGAAGCACTGAAGGTGTCTAATATGGAGCTCATGATGGTGGTCACGGAAGAAGCGAAGAAACTCAATTATGAGTGGTGATAATCTCTGCATTTCTCTGATTCCCCAAATTTTGTCTTTACTAATCTTCAATAGATAGTTTCCTCTGTTGATTAATTCCTCTGTAGTGCTTGTGATGTCTATGCAATTTACTATCCAACAGAGGAAAACTCGTATTAATTTTTGCTAGTCATACATGAAATTTGGTCATCAAGTGCCTAGAGTATGCAAGAATTTCGTCCTTTTCATGTTGAATGTTGAGTTATTGTTAAATGAAAAAGGAGTACCATACTGGTAGACGGAGTGTACCATAAGAAAGATTTGGAAAAAGAAGAAACTAGGAAGGGGACAAGGGAAGATGAGACTAAAAGCCAGCATCTAGGATGAGCATTGGTTTAGGATCGACCTTGACTTGACCCTGGACTGGCCCAACCCTATCAGTCTTGATTTGATTCCTAGGAAGATTGGGTCGGTCCTTGGTCCTAGGATTCCTAAATCAGCATTGTGCGGGTTGGTTCTCGGTCCTAGGAGTTTAAGTTTGGTCCAACCTGAACCAACCCTGACAACTTCTAAAATAAACAGCGTTAACAATATTAGACAACTTCTTAATGAGGAGTTTAAGTAATTTTACATTATTATTTAATAATTTAGATTTTTAATGTTTTTTACATTGTCAATAGCAATAATTTCCAGATGAGGAAAATGTTTTTGTTAGGAGTTCTCACGGTGTCCAAAAGGGTGTAAGCAATTCCTCACGGCATCCTCCTTTAGTACTCGTTTTTTTTTGTCTCATTTGTCCTCTTAACTTCTCCGCTCGCCACTCGCCACTCGCGTCGCTCGATTTTGGTTATTCGTGCCGCTTGTCGCTCGATGTTCCCGTGGCTTGTTACTCCCCACTCGACGCTTGATGCTCACTTTGCTCGACACTCACCCCACTCACCCCACTCAACACTTGCCACTTGCCTCTCTTAACTGACCTCGCTTGTTATTGAATTCATTGAATCGGCCTAGTCCTTGATTGTCTTTTAAGGGAGTACAAAAAAATGAAATAAAAAATTATTGGATGGTCTCGGGTTGACCCTAGAGCTAGACCGAATTCATTGGGTTAGTTTGCTCCTCAATTGTTTTTTCAAAGGCTACAAAAAATGAAATAAAAAAATTATTGGTTGGTCCTGGATTGATTTTGGAATCAGACCAAAATCACTAGGTTGGCTTGGTCATTAGTTCCAAGCTCAATAGGGTCGGTTTTTAGTCCCAAAAATTAAGAATCGGCACTGTGTGAGTTGGTCCTAAGTTAGGCGGTGAACCAGCCCAACTTGAACCATGCTCGCCCCTACCAGCATCAACCAATTCAGACAGCGGCTTTAGTCTCCATTGGATGCCTGTATCAAACAATGCATACATCTAGGAAAATTTCAAAATGGCAACCACGATGATTCTCTGTCATTATGAGATTCGTGAAGCTGGCTAAATGGAGTGGAAGTTTCAGGTGGATCCTAGCTGTCGCATGTAACCGCGGGTGGCCTCCCTGTGATACACCATTTGGTCATCTTCGGACGGACTCAAGTTATTGAAATCATTTTTCATTCCGATTTGAAGTAACTCTTCCAAAATATTCTCCTTTATGCTAAACTTGTGATTCCTATTAGCTAGACATTGCCTTGGGGAGGGAATCCAAAGCAATGTCATCTAAGGGTTCCGACAGATCACTTTGGTCTCTCGTTTGGAGACTGTTGTATGGCATTACGCATGCGTGACTCGGCAATACCCCGAAGCCGGAAAGATTTGGTTGGAAGCATATTCCCAGGTCTTGAACGGGAGTACAAGGCAGTGTTAAGGAGGCTATCATCAATCTTTGGCACCTCTTCCTCCTACACGGTTTCAAATTAGATACATAATTGAGAAAATTATCTAAAACCTCCAAAATTTATTGTATTTTTGTCAATTCAATTTTAAACCTATTAATTTTATAAATTGAGTCAGAAACCTTTTCTTGTTTGAGCTAATCCTACCAATTTTGGCCGGAAATCTTTAATGGCATGTACACAATTTTTAATAATATCTTAATTTTTAATTTTAATTTATTTTTTCCTCTTCCTTCTAATCGGTTGCCCAATTCAGGGACCAATGAGAGTGACCTTACCCTGTTGTTTCCTTTAGCTAGTTGCCAACCATCACCCAAGCCCAGTGACTTGTTGGAGGAAAAAGAAGAGAAAAAAATAAAAATAAATAAAAAATGAAATGTTAAAATATTATTAAAAATTATTCACATCAATGTCAATCGTGTCACATAAGGTGCATTTAGAAAGGCTTTTGGGAAAAATCTTTGGGGAAATGCAAATGCCATTGAGTTAAAAGTCTTTTTCAAAATACAAATTGTATTTGGTAAATTATATTGTAAAAGTCAATTACGAAGTATCTTTAAGTAAAATGGTGTTTGGAAGAATTATATTTGCAAAAGACTTTTGTTATTCATTAAAAAAGAAAAAAAAGTTGGCCGACTAAGAAGCAGTTGCCGGTGAGGAGCAAGCGATCCAGCGAAGGGCAGGTAGTTCGATGCAAGCCGTCTGGTAGAAGTAGGTAGTATGGTGAGAGTTGCGCAACCCTCCGAGGAGCATTGCGGCGACCAAATCAGGTCGCGGCGACCCTCGCCGGAGGGTAGGACCCAGATCGCACGGCCTCGCTGAAGGTTGTGGTGCGTCAAGCAATCCTCCGGCGAGGGTTGCGGCAACCCAAATCTGGGTCCACCAGAGGTCGTAGGACCTCGCAACGACCAGTGCAACCCAAATCTAGTTCGCCGAAGGTTGCGCGACCCCCTGTGACTAAATTTGGTTGTTGGAGGTCGTGCGACCTCGGGCAACCGGATTTGGGTCGCGCCCATCGTCGTGAGGTCGCACGACCTCCGGCGACCCAAATTTGGGTCTTGCGACCTAGAGTTGGGTCACGGCGACGCGACTCATGGGTGGTCGTTGGGACTTGCGAATGGTCGCCGCGACTTGCCGGGGTCGCGCGACTGATCGGTGATGGTCGCCGCGACCTCGCCGACCTCAGTCGTGACCTCACTTGCCTCTCGAGCTTGTCTCTAATCAACCACGCCGCTGGAGAAGAAGATGATGAACAATAAACATGAGGCTTCCTTTCGAGAATGCTGAAAGCTCAAGGCGGCTTAGGACCTACCTTGGGCTTTCAAACTTACAAATGCTAGCTTTGCCTTAATGGGACTTCCAAAGTAGCTCCCAAATACCTTCATTTTGGCCCAAAGGCCTTTAACCCCCAAAGATACTTGGCAAAGTGGTTCCCAAAGATAGTCAAGTTTCATGGAATATGAAGTCTTCCGGAGGAAATTATGCCCCGATTACTTAGCAAAACCGAGAAGAGTCTTTTAGTCTTTACATGTACGTATTGAGTCAGAAACATTTACTTTGTTTCTGGAGTCATTTGAGTCAAGAGTCAATGTTGGTGTGTATGCTTTTTTTACGTGATCTTTATCTTGGAAAATGACGGGTTGGTGTCAGTAATTTGAAGGTTGTTCCAAGTTGCGTCTATATAAACCCCTCTAAAGTTTTCTTAAGGGTAAGTTTGTATTCTAATGATTGTTTTAATTAGTTTCTTGACTTAAAAGTTTAACTTGACTCCGTATCATTTTTGTGGATTCCACTCAATGGTAACCTAATGCGGATTCTTTACATGATTATCATCCGCCCTATTCCACGCCCTAAATTGGGATTTCTTATGCGATGAGCTTTCATTTTTTTTTTTTTCGCTTTCATGTTACCTTTTAAATTTTTGTTTATTACCATGAAAATCCCAAATTGATATACCTTTGATAAATTTACCTCAAACTAATTTTTTAACCATCAAAATCCTCAAAATGATATATCTATGACAAATTCACCTTTCATTAATTTCCATTAAATTTTATTATCAAGTTGCCTAGTTGGATGATATATGGCAGTTTACAAGTGTATTAACTTAAGGTTTTAACCTCCATTGTTCTAGTTTGTGGGTTTTCGTGATAGCACACTTTAATAGAAACTAACAAAGGCAAAATTTGTCTTGGGACTTTGGTTAGTCAAAAAATTAGTTTGAGATAAATTAATCACAGTTTTATCGATCTATAATTTTTTTGATAAAAAAATTAGTTTTTAGTAAATTTATCATATGTATACTAGTTTAAGATTTTTGTGATATTAACCCTAATTTTTTTACCACTCTAGTGTTAGCATAATAAGATATGGGTAGAAATGAAGAGGGGGGACCCCTCCTTAAAGTAGCGTGGTCAGCGGTCTCCTTGCCCCATGAAATGGATCAAAATAAAATAAGCCAAATTGGATTGTTGTGCGGGTTGTATCTCATGCGGCGATGTGGCATCCTTGCAGTTCAACAGAAGCAGATTGTAGGAACCTGAAATGAGCAAGACAAAAGCAAGATGTAGCACCCTCACACGGGCGACCCTGGCTGGTTGTTTCCTTTGGCCAGCTGCTAGCCATAACCCAAGCCCGACAACCGGCTAGAGGAAGAAAAAGGGAGAAATAAAAAATAAAAAGAATAAAAATTGAAAAAATATTTAAATGTTATTAAAAATTATTCACATTAATGTCAGTTATGCTACGTAAAATGGTTGTCATCCATGTCATCGATTTCTGATCAAAATTAATCAAATTGACTCAATTGGCAAACGTTAAAAAGATTTAGCATTCAATTAACAAAATTAAAAGTGTAGAACTAAATTGGTAAAAGTATAATAGGTTTAGGACTTTTTGGACTCAAGCTTTGACACATCTTATGTTCTACTTGATTTCGAATATAGATACATAACTAGCGTGTATGGTGGAAACTCACTTAAAAACCTATCTACCCTATGCTAGTTCTGCAAAACGAGATGGATGGCTAAAAGCGGTTCACAATAACGAAGAGCCTAACGTGCAACTGGTGATATGGGTTAAATCTAGATTCTAAATGAGTGTGATGAAGATGCAACAATTAATGCAATATTGCTTAGAGGTTAGGTTCATCTATTCCAACAGAATTTCATGGTCACTTTCTTATGAGATTTGATGATGGTTTCGTACTCCAATGTGGTCTCATAAGATATGGATAGAAAGCCCTAGGTCTCTACTTTCAAATGAGACAAGTTTCATGGAATATGGAGTCTTACAGAGGAAATTATGCCCCCATTACTCAGCAAAATCCGAGGAGAGTCTTTTAGTCTTTTAGTCATCACCATTTTACTTTCTTTCTAGAGTCATTTGAGTCAAGAGTCAATTTTGGTATATATGCTTTGTTTATCTGATCTTTATCTTGGAATAAGAGGCTGGTGTCTTAGTATTTGCCTGTATTTGAAGAGCTGTTCCAAGTTGTGTCCATATAAACGCCTTTAAGGTTTTATTGGGGGTAAGTTTGTGTTTTAATGAATATTTTTGTTACTTTCTTGACTTAAAAATTTAACTTCAACTCCTTGTCATTTTGGTGGATTCCACTTAGGGATAACCTAATGCGGATTCTTTACGTGATGATCATCCGCCCTATTCCATGCCCTATGTTGGGATTTCTTATGTGATGAGCTTTCATTTTTTTTTCCCGCTTTTGTGCTACTTTTTAAAATTTTGAATTAATACCATCAAAAATCCCAAATCATATAGCTTTGACAAATTTATCCTATACTAATTTAAAATCCAAATTGATACAATTATAACAAATTTACCATCCGTTAGTTTTTATTAAATTTTACCATCAAATTGTCGAGTTGGATGACATATGGTAGTCTACGAGTACATCAATTTGGGGTTTTAACCTATGTTTGTAATGGTTTGTAATTTTTCATGATATTAATCCAATTTAATGGAAACTAATATAGGTAAATTTATTACACATGTACAAATTTAGGGTTTTTAATAGTTAAAAAATTAGTTTATGATAAATTTGTTACATGTATATTAGTTTATGACTTTTTATGATATTAACCCTATATTTTTTTGTCACTCCGGTGTTAGCATATCAATGGATGGGGAGAAATGAAGAGGGGGACCCCATCCTGAAGTAGCATGCTCAGTGGTCTCCTCACCCCATGAAATGGATCAGAATTAAGTAAAGGCAGATTGGAATGCTGAGTGATGAATT
Organism: Eucalyptus victrix; assembly: GCA_016097545.1. NCBI lineage: Eukaryota > Viridiplantae > Streptophyta > Magnoliopsida > Myrtales > Myrtaceae > Eucalyptus > Eucalyptus victrix. The sequence continues at coordinate 25,159,670 of CM027840.1, read as the reverse complement.
ACGTGTGCAGGTTATATCTCATGCAGCGATGCAACTCACCTGCAGTTCAGCAGAGGCAAAAATGTAGGAACATGGAATGAGCAAGTATAGAGGTAGAATGTAGCATTGCCGCGCAGGCGGCTTCAGGGTTTGAATCTCTGACGCCTTATCGGCACGTCTATTCTGTGCTTCAGAAAGGTTTCGATCAGTGGTATATTCACATAGGTGCACCACTTTTTCCACTCATAAGTACAGAAACTTTTTAGCTGCCCATGACCTTTGTTCTTGGGCCTTTCTGTATCACTTGTTTCAGCTTCGTCACTGTTCAACATTTGCCTTCATGTGTCATCAGGCCTGCGGATTTTGTTAGTTCAGGATGTTGTTGGATGTTTACTTGCGTTTTGAGTTAATGAACTCATGTTACAGAGGGGGATGAGAAGGAAAAAATGGCTCTGCAAGGGATGAGAAGGAAAAAATGGCTCTGCAAGTCAAACAGATTGTGCAACAATTTGACCAATTCCCGGACCGATCGATAATTTTTTTTCGTCTTATTTTTTATACTTCCCTAAAAAAGCAAACCTACAAATTCAAATTACACATCTATCGACAATGGCATTGTGCAACTAAATTATATATACCAATACATATTTAGTAAATTTAAGATGACACAATAATAAAAATTTTGATCGCTCATCGAGATATGGGACAAGATGAAAAGTTCTTGTAATCATCTATCTTTAATATTCATAACACCATATGTAAAAGTGTTTTCCTGCATTTGATCATGTAGAGTCCACTTAACCAAAAAATGAGCTTCACATCACTTGATTAGCAAATCACCGTAGCAACTACAGTACTACTCTACTCTTCAAAAACTTCTACCATTTGACACAAATTGAAAAGCAAAGTGCTGCTGAAATTCATTAGTAAAATACAATTAAACCATAAAAAGTTCAAAATACTTAATATAAACCATGAATATATAACTTCACATCTTGTTAATTCACTTGAACTTCTAAACAACTTAAAACAAAACAAATGACACTTAATTAATACTCAACAAAAGTTTTAAATTGAAATTACTATTAGTGCTATTTATAAAACATCTCAATATAATATAATATAACATACATTTTGCTTAGGTTTAAATATAATATAATATAATATAATATAATATAATATAATATACGGGGTTGGTCTAGGGTTGGATTGATGAAAAACTCTTAAGACCGAGGGACAACCGCATAGTGTTGATCCGGAATTTCGGGATCAAGGACCGATTTCCGTCTCATTGGGAACGGATCGATCTGGCGGGGTTGGGCGGTGGGATCGGGGGGGGTCGACCTAGACCATTGCTCACCCCTAGATTGTGCAAAAATTTGACCAATTCCATACTTTAAGTATGGTTCGGGTCATAAAAAAAATGTACATATAATTTGTTTTGAAGAAAAAAAAAAGTGTTTCGCTTTTTCTTTAAAAAATAAGTAAAAATTAAGTTTTGGCAAAAATTTATGCATGAACAGGTTAAAATTACAAAACTGCCCTCTGAGGCGTGATCTTCGGCTTGTAGGCCCAAAACTTATTTGAGGCTGTAAAACCTCGGAAATTATATATTTATCTAAAAATCCTTTTTTTTTTTCTTTTTCTGGAAGATCCCATCGAAAGTGACTTTTTCTAATTATTACGGGACTAGTCAATTAAAATTTGAGGTAATGCTTGCTTGTACGGATCACCTTGCTAAACTTGTTCCAACCTCTGCTCAAAGCAGAGGACAAATTTGACTAGTTTTGGCATCTTCCTCTTCAACGCATACGATCGCTCTCTACAATATTCTGAATTATGCCTGTTGTGCCACTAATTAAAAAAAAAAAAAATGTCGCCAAAACCCAAACATGTACGAGTATAACAAAAGTACCCTTCATCTACAACCAAAAAAAAAAAAAAAATAGTAACACTTTAGCATCAAATCCCAAACTTTTTTCTTGTATCATTGATATCCCGGACTCATACTAGTGACAAATGTTATTTTTGTTAGAATCCATTGGAAATTTTTTTGAGTCCAAAGTATAGGGTTTTTGTTGGGAGATTGATGAGATCTTTTCTTCTTTTCCTTAATAAAAAAGTCATTTGTATTATCATAACTCAAGTTGAGTAATTCTGAAATAGCTTAAAAGAAAATTGTTATTTTATCACATTGGTATAAGTTTGGTGGTAATGGTAACATAGAAAAAAAATGATGTATTGGTACTACAATTGATATAATTAGTAGTTTCGGTTAAAAAAAGGGTTTACAATATTGTCATCATGGTGGGCATATTTTAAAGTTCTCACTGACGCAAAAAGAGTTTGGAATACTAGTATTACAGCCTACATAGCTTGAGGTTTTATTATAGTATTTTCGCTAAATTATATGTTGTATTGCTTATCCTTATATATTTCTTTTGTGAGTTACCATAATAACTATTTCTTTGTTATTTTTAACAATCAAACGTGAAACCCTACATATTCAAGAAACGTGGATATATATCATTAATAATTTGCCATCATATCTAAGGTTGGTTTAGTTTGCGAAAAATAAAAGATTTAGAAAATATTCCTGAAAATACATGTTTGTATTGCCTACAAAAATTACTATATGAATTTTTTTTATCATCTACGAAAATATCATATAAAAATTATTATGATAATAAAAATATTTTTTATAAATTAATTATTTCAAACGATTATTTTTAGAAAGATATTATTTTAATCTTTCGAGTCTACAAAACAGACGAAGCTCGAAATTTCGTACGAAGGGCTTTATTCAATTGGGCTACGGCGTGCCGTGTACTTAACTTATCAAAAGGAAAGGAGAAAAAGATCCTCCGAAGCGCCACCAATAATTTCTCCACGCGTGCGGAAACAGCCGAACGCTGTCCCCACCAACGTGAACGTGCGAGCACTCCACCACAAAAGCAGGAATCTCCACATGGTTGCTGACGTCAGGCCCATTACGTCATGGTGGTCCAGGACACGTGGTCAACCCTGCACGTCAACGTCAAGGGTCTTTGCTTTAAAACTCCCACTCAACCGCGTAAAAACGAATGGCTGCAAATTGCAGCCTGCACTCATGTTCTCAAAGTCTTCCCCCACGTCAACCACCAATTGCCAAGGTAAGGATAACCGGCCCCCTAACCCCGTCTCCCGGCGTCCACGGCGACTCCAAAACATGGCTTGGTGACCTTGTCCTTTACTATCCTCGTCGATCTTTTCATCCAACCATGCCAGTGTTGGATTTTACTTACCAAGTGCCGTCGATTTTTTCAGATTAGGATAGGTTGAATTGGGTGAAAGAGTTTGGAATTTCTTTTCGTTTATTGACGGGGGATCATAGCCTAGATAGGAACATGAATTAGGCTTAAAGAGTGATACGGAGTTAAAAAGCTCAAATCAAACTCAAAAAGTGAGAGTTTGGTAAGATTAAGAAGAATGAACGGAAACTTTGATAATACAAATAAATCTTGAGTGTGCATGTCCTTCTTTACACTTCATAAGTTTCTTTTTCCACGTCAATGAGCCTCTAGGTTTTTACTTCTACATTCGTAAACTTGTTCATTAAGTTCTAGACGTGTTCTCAAAGTTTTGATTGTACTCTCGAAGTTTTGCCAACTGTTTTTACCATGTGTATGCCAACTACTTTTGCCATGTGTATTTTAACTACTTTTAACATCAATCTTCATTCGCCTATTTGGTACTGGCCGTCCATACGAAACATGTTAAATTTTGGTGTCAATAGTGGCCAATGCCAATCTCGCACGTGTCAATCCTCTCATTGGCCAAATCTATGCCAATCAATAATTTGCATGCAGTTACTTATAGAGTCGATATCTTGCTTAATAAGGTAAATGCCTCGCAAAATTAATGTCTCTTTTGTGAGATATTATAGGATCATTACTAATTATTTTCAAATTTTAGTTTGTCAAATGAATATATGATTTATTATTTAAATATTCTAATACTCTTCCTTACACTTGGCCTAGTCTCTTGCCTAGTACTAAGTGTGAAGATTTAATTGGGGAGGCAAATGGAGCATGGAATGATTGGAACTCAAGAACTTTAACTTTGATATTATGTAAGATTTTATAGGATCACTGCCAACTATTCTCAAAACTTAAACTGTTATATGAAGGCATAATTTATTATTTAAATATTTTAACATCTCTCAAAATGACCAATACCTATTATGGTTGTTTCTAGGTGAGAACAGAATTCTAAGAAAGTAAATTTAAAGTGTGAGAGAGAAAGGGATGATAGGAAGATTGACAAGCCACCTTCAAAAAGATTAGTTGAGTCGACTATATTCCTTTCGTATATGTTTAGATGTAGTCAAGCTATTTCAACGTAATTTCCGTGCTCAGCATAAAATGAGCCCTCTTCCTCCCGTCAAGTTCATGATGTCATCTTTCAGGCAGAACCGCTAACCACTGTATGTTACTTACAGAAAATGACCCTTAAACAGGTGGCCCCATTTTCCCACATCACGCTGCTAGATTGATGTAAAGCTTTTTCCTTTTGGAAAAGAAGAGGGAGAAAACTTAGAAAACGGGGGAAATAATGTGACTAGCTTTACAACTCGCAAGAAATTACATTCGATACATACAAATGAAAGTACCTCTCTTCATTTGAATTTTAAAAACACCCGCCTATCGTTAACTTATTTCAATCACAAGCTCTTGTTGCAATGTAGTTGATGAAGGTTCTCCTTTGCCTCCTTAACCTTTAGGTGTAGGTCACCAAATTGAGATCTATTTAAGCCCCTAAGTTGCCGTTTCAGTTCTTTGAGCTTCTTCACCACTATGAACATCCTTGATCCTCTAGCTTCCTATTGCCAACAAGTGTAAACCATTGGCAAGAACTCAGGGTTGGTAGTCTAGAAATTGAAGAATTTGAAAGAACTTTTCCTTCTCCTATATGTGGTGTCCAGTCGCTTCAAGCATGGGGAGTGGAGATGGAAAATGAGTCATTTTCTACAAATTCTTAGTAAAACTTTGTGAGAGACCAGTAGAGACTCTTCACTGAAAAAGTCGAAGATCACAAGTTGTAAAATCTCTTTTGATTCTTAGTGGAATCCAGCTAGTGGGTTGTTAACGCGAGATAATGAATGTAGGCTTGATCTAAGCCAAACCATTATAAACCTTATGTTCTAATTTTCTTTCCCTGAACTTCTTAATTCCTTACTTTTATTCGTAGCTTTATTGTTTGCTCAAAGCTGAATACATTCATAGTCAGTGATATTCTAAAAGCAACTTATTTCTTTTAAGTCTTACGAAAATTTTTATTTACACCTATTCACCCCCTCTAGGTGTTTGCACTAGCCTTTACATCATTAAAATCCTCATAAGCAACCAGGGCACGTTTCTGGTTTGTCTAGTAAAGAAAGTTGAAATTCTTCCCCATAGATTCCCTCATTCAACTTCAATGTCATAATCATATATGGAAGAAAGCAAAAAAGGGTCCATCCCAAGTTTTTCAGAATGAAAATGAGTCTTTTCTTTGGTTAGAACTAATTTAATCCATCGACAATCTTTTATGTTTGATTCTATTTAATAATGTGCATACTTAACGTGGGAAGATGGGGCTGTCAATTGTGCGACACGTGGCGCAACCTCAACACATTATCCTACATAATTTTCAAAATTTGATGTGGCAAAACCTAAGAGAGAGGTTTATTTGCTTACGTGGAATTTTCTAAAACTCCATAAGTCTCTAGATTAGCTCACAAATCAACAAATGCTTCCGATTCTACAAAGTCATATAAATATATAGAAAGAGGCTACAAGTTTCACTTACCATATGTGGTTCTTACATTCTGTAGTCGTGAGAGTGAGCAAAAGGCAATTCCCCATTTGGATTCACCCATGTAGAACACATCTACATGTATACGTACATATGTACATGTACATGTTGGCAGTCGTGAAATAAGGTCAACGGAAATATGTACCTCACCTAACAACGCGGGATCTGATAAACTGATCCCACCTTCTATTTTTGACCTTTGTTTAGTTGGCCGGGACGAATGGTTACGGTGTCATCATCGCCGATGCTAATAATCAAAATAAAATGATGGAAGAAACAAGGAAATCACGCCGGCTTAAAAAAACAAACAACGTCGGTCCCACATGCGCCCACCAATGGGCAAGCATTTAATAAATTAATAAATAAAATAAACATACAAGATTAGATACTTAAACAAAACTAGCCAATGAGCAATCTTCCATGGCTGCCAAAAGTCGCGGCACCAGCAGCGAAGGTCTCCAGAGTCGAGTCTGAACTCAACACCCAGTCATCGTCTGAGTCTCTCTCTCTCTCTCTCTCTCTCTGGTGGAGCTACAGTAACGCGGCCTTGACGCAAGCAACCACCGGAACATGGCGGTGACGGACTTCTTCGCCGGCGAGATCGCGACGGAGCTCCTGAAGCAGCTCGTACAGACAACCCGCAAGTCCTGCCTCAGCAAGGAGAGGGCCCTCCAACTCATCCGCATCATCGAGGACCTCCAACCGATCATCCACGAGATCCAGTACTCGGGTGTCGAGCTCCCTGGCCACCGCCAAACCCAGCTTGACCACTTCAAAAGGACCCTCGTGGATGGCCTCGAGCTCTCCAGGAAGGTCCTCGGCACCAACCGCTGGAACCTCTACAAGAACCTCCAGCTGACGAGGAAGATGGAGAAGCTTGACAAGAAGATCAATCATTTCATTCAGGGCCCGATGCAGGCCCACACCCTAGCCGACGTGCACAACATGCGGGTGGAGACGGGGGAGCGACTGGAACGGATCGAGGGGTCGACGCGGCGGCTGGAGCAGAGCCTGTCGGAGATGAGGATCGGCGGTGGCGGGTGGGTGGGGGAGGCGCTGAAGTTTAGGGAGGAGACCGAGGCGGAGTCTGACGCCTTCGGCAGCGGCGTGCTGAGTTTTGGGCCATCGGTGGAGGTGGGGAGAAGGAAAGTGAGGGAGATGATTGAGGCGACTAAGGGTATGGGGGTGATTGGGATATGTGGGATTGGTGGCTCTGGGAAGACCACTTTGGCTAAGGAAGTTGCTAAGGATGATGCCATTAGAAGTAAGCTCCTTTTCATGGGTTTCTGCTGCTGCTTTTTATTTTAGCAGTAATTTTTCTTTTGTTTCTCATTTCTCTGGGTTCTATTTTTTATTCATGCTCTTTCTGGTAGAATTTGTTCTGATTGCACGACTGCAGTTTTGGACAGGAGGCTTTTGTGAACCTTTTATTGCATTAAGTGCTCTAAATTTAGCATGTTAGTAATTTTTGGATACTTGAGCCGTTGGTTGCCATTTAGCATGTTAGCAGTTTTGGTCATGGTAGCTTGACCTCAGTATCTTTGGATGGCTCTCAGATGTGGCTTTGAAACAGTTGTCTAACAAATCTGTATTTTGTGTAAAATATATATCCAAATAATTTCTGAGCTCCTTTCTTTCCATTATGTTTTAGGTGGATCTTCACTTGTTTCAGAACGAAAAGTTCGTATGTTTAGATTCAAAGCTACCAACTGACCATTTTTATGCTTCTTCCAGGTCACTTCAACGACAGGGTCCTGTTCCAAATAGTATCTCAGTCCCCTAATATAGATGGATTGAAGGCACAGATTAAGTCATACATAATGGGGAATGAAGGCGTCAGTCCATTCGATCGGGTTCCTCAGTGGAATATGCACTGGAGACCAGAAGGCATACATAATTTGGGGGCCACAGGACGAAGGACCCTGATCGTGCTGGATGATGTGTGGTCGTTCTCGGATCTTGAGCCGTTGGTTGCCATTTCCAGGACACCCGGTTGCGTGACCCTTGTGGTCTCGAGATTCAAATTCCCAGAAGTAATTACAGATACTTATGAAGTAGAATTGCTGAGGGAACAAGAAGCCATGACCCTGTTCTGCCACTCGGCCTTTGGTCAAAAATGCATCCCTCCTGGTGGTGCTGATAAAGATTTGGTCAAGCAGGTAGTTTAGAAAACACTCTCTCTCTCTCCGGTGTGCTGTTATTCTCGTATAAAAGCAAGTAACTTAGTTTGAAGTTTCATTTGAATCTGCTGCCTTAGTCCTTTAATTTTATATGTCATGAAAACGTTGTGGATAGGTGGTCAACGAATGTAAAGGGCTTCCTTTGGCTCTCAAAGTGATTGGAGCTTCATTAAGGGACCAATTACCGATGTTCTGGGTGAGTGCCCGAAATAGATTGGCAAGGGGAGAGCCGATATCTGACTCTCATGGAAGCAAACTGTTGGATAGGATGGCGATCAGTGTCGAACACTTGAAGAAAAAGGTCAAAGAATGCTTCTTGGATTTGGGATCGTTCCCAGAGGACACAAAGATTCCTCTGGATGTTCTTATCAACATGTGGGTCGAAATACATGACATTGATGAAGAAGAAGGTTTTGCGATCGTTGTTGAGCTCTCCAACAAAAATCTAATTACTTTGGTTAAGGATGTCCGGTATGTTTATATTCCGCAGGTCTTTTGCCATGGCTCTTAGATTTGGAAGAACTAATCAAAATGAATCCTTCTAACTTCATGAGATCTGTGGCAGAGCTGGAGAAATATACAGCAGTTATTTCGAGGTGTCGGTGACCCAACATGATGTGCTAAGGGACCTTGCCCTTCATCTCAACAAGCAGGAGGAAGTCCACAAGCGCAAGCGACTGCTTATGCCTAGAAGAGAAAACGAGTTTCCTAAAGAGTGGGAAAGGAATTCAGACAAACCGTTCGATGCTCAAATTGTTTCAGTTCACACAGGTATTGACTGAAATTTTGTGAGTCTTGTACAGTGAACTCTCTTTTCCAATTTGTTTTCACTAATTTCTGTTGTGCAAAGCTAGGTAAAATGGATGAAATGGACTGGCCAAGAATGGAATTCCCCAAGGCTGAAGTGCTTATCCTCAACTTCTCTTCCGACAGTTACTTCTTACCTCCTTTTATTGAGAACATGCCGAAGCTCCGTGCTCTGATTGTCATAAATCACAGCACTTCCAATGCTGTCCTCCGGAACTTTTCGGTTTTCTCTAGTTTGACCAAGTTGCGAAGCCTCTGGCTTGAAAGAGTTTGTGTCCCCCATTTATCTGAAAGCACAACACCCCTCAATGACATGAGGAAGGTATTTCTAGTCCTGTGCAAGATCAATGACAGCCTAGATCCATCAATCGTCAACCTCCCCCAGATTTTTCCACGCCTATCGGAGCTCACTATTGACCATTGCGATGACTTATTGGAGCTTCCTTCAAGCATTTGCCTGGCCCAATCCCTCAAGAGCCTGAGCATCACGAACTGCCACAGCCTCCAAAGTCTACCAGCCGATTTGCACAATCTGTCGTCTCTAGAGATACTGAGAATGTATGCTTGCCCGAATCTTAGGACGCTTCCTCCGGGAATCTGTCAACTTGGTTGCTTGAAGTATCTTGACATCTCTCAATGTGTTAATTTGATGGACCTTCCTAAAGAAATTGGAAACCTGGAGAAACTTGAGAAGATCGATATGAGGGAATGTGCGCAAATAAGGGGGGTGCCGAAGTCTGCCTCATTGATGAAGACTCTTAAAACCGTGGTCTGTGATGAGGAGGTGTCTTGGGGGTGGAAAGATGCTGTGAAGCCGAGGGAGGATGTTCTAGTTCAAGTCGCAGACAAGTGCTTCTCTCTGGACTGGCTCGACGATTGACCGCATCTATTATGCAAGCTTGCCACATCACTCAGCATTCAATGTTAAACAACAATTTCTAGTCAAGCTATTCTCGCATCTGTAACTTTCATATCTTTTACATGTTAAGTCCTCCATGTCTCAAAAACTTATTAAACTTTGCATTTTGTTCAATGTTATTTTGGTCTGTATATCCGTGTGGTGGATGTTCTCCGAAGACCATCTTGCATTTTTTGTTTCTGGCCTGTTTCTCCATCTTGAGTTTCGTTAAACTGACCGGATTGTTATGTGTGCAATGCTGCCTGTAATGAATTTTGTTTATTAAATGACTTGATGCTTAGGCAGAACAACTATGGCATTTCTGAGAGTTCGAAGTCCAGTTGTTGACTATTGTTTCTATCTAACTCTATGCTGAGCACAGAAGTTCCTAGTCATTTGTGCCGTCAAATTCTTGCTTTGGTTTAAATCCCTCCCCGCCCCCCGGCTCGCTCACTCTCTCATCTCAAAAGGCAGAATATCAATGAACTTAAAATGCTAAAAAGGAGTCAAAAAGTTCTAGCATGGGGAAAGGAAGAGTGGCAATTTGGGCGACTATGACCTGCTATTGTGCTGTGAAGAATTGATATTATTGTTAAACTAATTTGAAAATTTATATCAATATTATGAGGAAGTTGATTAAAGATCAAGTTCGGGGTACTTTTGATTATATCATTGTCCGATTTAGTATTCTCAAACTATTCTCATAACTCGATTTTTTCTTAAGCATGATCTCGTGTCATGTCAAAGTCATCAATGTAGTGATGGTTTTGTTTTGTTTTGTTTTTTTTTTTTTTTTTTCACTTTCTCATGATCGTCTTTATAAAGTGTTTTTGAAGCTTAGGATCGGACAAAACTTCGTAGCTCGTGAGTAATCTTAGATGGGTCCGAAGAATCTGAAGTCGGCAAGCTTTATAAGCAATATTATGAGCATGATGGAAGTGTGACTTGGCAAAAGCTAGGAACCAATCTTCATATATCTCAACAAGAGTTCGAAATTCAGCATTTCGAATTTGGAGTATTAGGCGACATTTTGGTACCACAGTGTCTTCAATCATGAACTTCGAGAGGGCCCCCACAGATTATTAGTGAATTTTTTTCAATGGGGCTTTAGATGGAGACATTGACTGATTACTGGGCTGATTTCTTGGACATTGCTCGGTGCCTTGTTATGTCACTTTCTTTTTGCTTGTAGTTTAGTGCACGACCACATTTTTCTAGTCTTCTGATCACATTGTCTTTATCTTTGATTAAACATACTTTTCGATGGGACCTCGCTTTTTGATCTCCTCATCACGTGTATCGGTCGGTCTTGGCATATTCCTTTGGGGGGTGTTTGGTGAAATGCAGAGTTTACTCATGCGAGGACGAAATAGATAAGGATAGTGGTACACTTCGTCCTTCGCACTACGTTTCATGTTCATCCTCTCAAAATTTTGTTTTGCTTTTGATTTGATCCCTAACATTCCATGGCCTTAAAAGGAGACGTGTTAGTTTTAGGTTGTGCACAACTTATCTCTCATCACAAGAATCCACATCTAGGTGATTTATGATTGATGCATATCTAAACCCAACAATCTAGTTGAACAAATTTACGGTAGTTGCTATTGAAGGAGTGAATTATGACAGAAACTTGGGTTCAAAGGGAGGTTGGGTTGAATGCTATTGTTGCTATCATCACCATTTTTGGGTTTGTTGCCTAGGCCGAGTCCACTTAAATGAGTGTAACTTATTCACCTCGTTCCCCCTTGAGAGTAGCAGCGTGCTCCATGTCACGACGAGCCTGTTGGTACACGATGTGTATATTACCTTGCCTCTATTGATAATACATAGATTAGTGATTTTTGATTATTTTGTCATCTTAAACTCTCATGGGAGTTTCTTCAACAAGAATCCAATATTATGACATCTAACCCCCGACATAAATCTAGACAAACCGTCAAGGGATGGTTCAGAGTTAACAAAACAAGGAATCCAATACCTCAAAGATCAATCAAATGTAAGTTCAAAATATAAAACAATGATCAAAAATATAATTCCAAACTTTCAATGAGTAGTTCAAAGTATGAGATAGCCAATTTCTAAATCTCAATCATGTGGAAACCAATGCTAATGTTTTAGTAATCGAAGTTGACAGGCACAAGCTAAGAAATGGGAAATACCAAAGTCATCTCTGAATTTTGGCTTAATGTGCAACTTCGTTCTTGGATATTTAATTTGTTTATTATGGTCCCTAAACTATTTCCAAAAGTTCAATATAGTCTGTCAGTTTACTCAAATGACAAATTAGACTTTATTTGATGACATGGATTACTATATATTGATTTAGATTTTTATAACAATGAGTCAACATATCCATCTTTTCTTTCATTTACTTTAGAAAAGTAAAAAAAAGAAGAAGGTGTTAACATGTCCATCGTTATTTGATGGCATGGATTACTAAATCACAATTGATATGAACATCTTATTTGGATAATCCACATGTAACTTCTTGTGTTGTCCACTTTTCAAATTTAACGAATTGGTAGTCATATCAATAAATTCCACTAACTTGAATTAAGGAAAGGAATACATTGAATATTTTGATATATTCTAGAGACTAGATTGAACATCCACCACTAGTTTAGGGACAATATTGAATGTACTGCAGGGACTACATTGTATATTAAATCAAAGAGTTCATGAATCATTTAAATCATTTTTCCCTTAAGAAATTAGACTTCTTATAACCTTACGAACCCAGTTTTTTTTTGTAAGCACTTGTCCAAGACATAGGCCCATAAATGGTAACGCCACTCCAAAGCATCCTATAACTCCCCAATGACGAGTGGATAGTTCACATGATTCAATCCTACATAAGAGACTAGATTCACATAGAAGACTATGACTCCTGCGCTCATGTTCTTCCATAGGTGTTGCCCCTTTGATAAAATCAGCTCAAGTTCCAAGCTCATGTTTCGATCGTCAATAGTAGGGGTGAGTGGTTTCAGGTTTCATACAGGTTTCCCCTGCAACCTAAAACCTATCATCGGGTATAGGTTTCTCATTTTTTCGAACCTGAAACTTACCAGTTGAAATCTTGAACCTTAAACCTACTCTGTCACATGTTCCAGGGTCAGTGCTAGGATCCAATGATTTTTTTTTCTTTTTTGGTTTCATTTTTAATTAAACAAAACGAAAATAAACGTAACAATAATAAACAAGCTTGTCGTTCATCAAAGAGAATACAAAATAAGCAAAAACTAAACAACACTAGCGTCATCGACACAGGGGACTCTTTTCCATGGTGGCTTGTCGACAAGCAGGCTACTCATGGTCGAAGTCTAAACAGTAGCGGCGTCATCACATAGTTAAGCCCAACTGGTAATAGGAAGACATCACTCAACTTATCCAGACAAACTAATATAGACACCATGTATTGTCATGTATTGTCCTTTCTTTCCACCTATTTTACAATTTATCCTCATGCAAGCTCTCAAATTAAACTACGATGTAATCTTCTTAAAATCTCAAAGTCTGAAAGTATACGCATGAAGATTTCGATCTCATCCTGCACTTCCTTCTAGGCTATTGTTTGCGCAAAGACAACATCAATGAGGAGCTTCTTTCAGAGCACTAAGGATATTGCATACATAAGTAACATTGTGTCATCATGCCGCACCAACTCATTGGGTAATTTAATAAAGCAACCTTTGTAGATGCTCTACAAAGGTTTTCCTTATTAAGTCTAAGGTTGAAGCAATAAACTGATACTAACAGTGTTTCACACCGTCCAATAAGTAGATACCTTCAATAGCCATAAGATATTCCTTTGTCAGAGTTCATCACAAATTGTCAATATGTCCAAAGAAGATAAAAGCAGGGCTAAGAATAACATTCAAAAGCACTCCATCTGAGAATACTCAATTTTTTTCCTTTTTTCCCTCTCTTTTTGTTTTTTTTTTTTTCTGTCTTCCCCCTTCTTCCGGTGATCAGCCAGAGAGGATGGTCAGTTCATTGGACTCAAGTAGCCAGCTCAACCCGATTGAGGGCGAGCTCACCCTCACCATTGCCGGGTGAGGGTTGCCTAGCCACTAGCAAGGTAAGCCCTCGCCGGATCTAGGCAAGGGCAAGCTCGCTAATCCCTCGTTGGATTTGGGCAAGGATGAGCCTTGCTAGTGGATTGGCAAGCTCACCCTCGTTGTCACTAGAAGAGCCTTTTCCAGCCACTGGCAAGGGGAGCTCTCTTCGAATTTGGGCAAGGGTGAGCTCGCTGATCCCTCGCCTGTGGATCCAATGAGGGCTGGCTGGGCAACCCTCTCCCAACAACGGCAGGGTGCGCTCACCTTCAATTGGGCCTAACTAGCCGCTTTAGTCCAGTGGCGATTGGCCCTCCCCTTTGGCCAGTCGCTGGAAGAAGGAGGGAGAAGAGCAAAAAACAAAAAGGAAATAAAAGAAGAAAAGATTAAAAAATTCAAAATAATAGAATAAAATTAAAATATTGTCTATTGATGCCTCTCAATGTCCATATTAGCATCGGACAAATTTGGCCAGAAGAACTAAATTAGCACAATTATAAAAGATTTAAAACTCAACTGGTTAAAAAAAAATTAGAATTGAATTGACACAATTGCAATAAATTTATGAATTTTTTGGTAATTTTCCCATGAGCAATAACAATACAAGATTACTGACCGTTTCACCACAACTCAAGTAACACTGCCGAGTCCTTTCACCTGAGCGTCTTTGTTTAAAAATCTTTTGGCTTCTGCTCGAGACCTTTGAATTGACGTTCATCAAAGGGTGCAGTGATCATCAAGCTTTACCATGTAGCTCTCGCACAGGAAAAGTGTATGTCAATCTCATAGTGAAATAGAAAGGCCAATTCCAGTGCAGCTTCATCCCTGCTTTTCTTGAGAGGCTGTTTCCGTAATCGCAACCTGTCAACTCCAGGTTCCAGTGGACTAATCATCAAAGGTTGCATCGATCATCAAGCTTTACCATGTAGCACTCGCGCAGGAAAAGTACGTCAATTTCATAGTGAAATAGAAGGCGAATTCCAGTGCAGCCTCATCCATGCTTTTCTTGAGAAGCCTTTTCCATAATCGCAGCCTGTCACCTCCAGGTTCCAGTGGACTAACCTTACTATTACCCTAAAGGCTCAATCCGCAATCTCATCATGGATGCCAGAAAACAAAAACCTCATTGTGACTCTTCATTTACTTTACAAATATTATTTACACAAGCAAATGAGAGGCACTTATACAATTGAGATGTATTCCTAATCCTTGCAAACAAGATGAAATGGAACATCGTGCCTCAATTTTTTACACCAAAAATTTCCAGAACAAACACTATGTTACAAGAGAGGCAAGTGTTGATGTTTACCATTTCACATCCAAAGTGAGGGCATCTGGAGGGACTAAAATGGATGGGAACTTAGTGAATGAGATGTTAGACAATAAGCTACTCCATGCAACGGTATCTGCTCCACTAAAAGGCCTCACCTTATTTACAATGAGGGGCGTCAGCCTCTCTGCATCTACTCTGGCCACCACCTGGAACCAGACTCGTTCAACAGTAGGCCTCGTTCTCCACTGCTCCCACTTTACTAGGTGAGTCTCATTACCCGTAACATTCCGCTCCAATTGTATCTGGAGACGAATAACCATTACTGCTTTTATTTTAGCTTTTACAAATCCTAAAAACCCATTTTGACGCATCCGATCGCCCATTAAACCCCCCAGAACTCTTTCAAGAGCGGCTATCCTTGAACTCAAGGAATCAATGGGGCATGAAGGTCTCCTATACAGAAAATTGCCATAACATTTCTCTGGCAGCAACTCAATGGTACCCGTGGACAGGAAATTAGTCTCTATGTAAGTACTTGGATTTCGAGTTCTGTAGGCAATAAGTGACGCAGATCCTGTAACACGGATGGGCAACAAAGGAGTACACACTGATTGCCAATAGGGCCAAAATCCACTTTTCACCTTGGTGACGTTGCCTGAAGAATTGAACTGTGGTCCATAAAGCAGAGAAACTTCTTGAGCTCCGTTCACTTCCACAGTTATGCCTTCACCCACTAAGACATGTCTCAATCCAGTGTATGTGGTGTTTAGCTGAATGCCAAAAGTAAGGACAATACGATCATCAGCATTCAAGCAAAAACTGTGATTATAAATACTGTCAACCTAAATAGGATTCAGATACAACAAGATTGAGAGTTTTCTTTATAAAATCTCCTGCTTAAATTAGACAAAGTGATTCATGGCCAAAAAAAGATAAAGTGATTGGTCTATCAATAAACAAGTCAATGCGATGAATTAGAAATTTATCTCATTTCTTTAAAGTATGTCACGTTCTATTACATAGGACACATAGCTGAAGCAGCAGAAAACACCAAACACATTAATCATTTCATATGAAAACCTTCCAAGTTTCCGCAACAATCTCAAGTAGTACTTAAAAAGGAACGCTAGTAAGCCAATAGATTGTTCCGTTCAATATATGCAATACATACATGGCAGCACGTGCAACCCACGTGCCAATAGAAACAAGTGGCATCCTGCATGATCAACATCTTATTGTAACCTGCCATGTCTCGTCGACACAAGTCCATAATGAAATTATTCAAGCTTGCATGGTTCTGACAACAGTGACAACTATAACTAAAGTTATTTCATTTAACTCAAGGTAACCCCTATTCATCTGTTACATCACCCAAAGTTGTCAAGATCGTTCAAAAGGAAGCACTCTGCACATCATATTTGTAAGGAGTTCCTTTCAACAGGAAAAAGAATTGGAAACTTTAGTTAGAACGGGTAACAGAACATAAGTAGAGAAATTAGCGAACAATGACCTTAACACCAGACATCCTACCAGAGCAGTTCCTATGATATTCCCATAGTTAACCATGCTTACATACTCACCTCACACATGACAGTGACTTCTCCAAATGGACCATCTACATCTTATGTTAACTCAACCACTCTGCCAGTGAGCCAAAGCTCTCAAACATCCTAGGAGCATCCTTGTTCTATGGCGAAAAGCTTCATCAACCAAGAGGCTTTTCTTGCCATAGTCATACACATCAAATAAGAACACTGCATTTCAGTTCAGTATGGATAGTAACTGTTAAATCCTATTTCCATCTATTCACTAGAAAAACAGCAACAGCAAAGTTGATTTGAATAGCGTTGACTACAAACCAAAGTGTACGATTTTCAAACAACATGATAATCCTTCTACCGATGATTATTTTACTACAATGTGAAAGAAGCATGAACTCAACCAATAGTTCGATAAAAGTTGATATCATTGCTGAGTTGACAAAACAAAATCACAAAGCAAAAGAGTAATAATTCAATTGCAGGAAAAACATATAAATAAATTGTTGAAAGTCAATTGCAGAAAAGTAAAACTCATCTTTGGGTGCTCGTATAACAATGTGTGTCATCCTCTGTTTTTCCCCTACCTTTTATATATTGAGCCTTCTTGAACCAACTCTGCACAGTTCGTAATTATTCTTGCTTACAAAGATTGAATTTTGGCTCCAATTCTAATTGACTCAAATGTACCTGCTATCTGGGTAACTAACTCGGATTTCTAGTTGGCTGGATTTCTTAATTGTAATTGTTTCCTTCTTGCTGAATCAGGAATTAAATGAGAAATACCTGCAGCCACATTTTCCTCAATTGGCTTATGGGATGTCTGTCTCAAGGGTTCTTGGCTTTTATCAATAATCTTGGTTGATGGAAAAGCTGAATTAACAGTTGATGTAACTATTTAACATCAATTAGTTTTTTTTTTTTTTTTCCATCCTGGCCAGTTAAACATCAGGCAAACTTGCTATACATTGGCCATTGCTAACATTACTTGAGAGGCACCATTGCTCAACTGTCCCTTGGCCCGGATCCCCCATCACGCATCAATCGTGTGGCATTTTGCTTGTGATTGCTTTTTCTTGATGTAGTCAAGGTGCCAACACCATCTGTCCAATCTTAAGACTTGACAGCATCCCAACCAGGAAATGCAGGAACTAGAATGGAGCCAGATATTCAGCATATCTAATGACAATCTTGACCCAATCTAACAAGCACATCCAGGGTATGGAAACAATTTCTTTTACTCGACTGGAGAGCAGTGAGCTTTTAATCCACAAAATTTCCAGAGCCCATTAATTTAAATTAACGTTCGCTAGTTAGATATTAACCTCCCCCAGTATGCCAAGCAAACGAGCTTTTGCCAACAAAAGTAACAGGACAAGCTGAACTCCAAAGTAGCTTCATGTCCTTGATATGGAAGCGACCAGCCA
This sequence comes from Eucalyptus victrix, assembly GCA_016097545.1. Taxonomy (NCBI): domain Eukaryota; kingdom Viridiplantae; phylum Streptophyta; class Magnoliopsida; order Myrtales; family Myrtaceae; genus Eucalyptus; species Eucalyptus victrix. The sequence continues at coordinate 25,141,678 of CM027840.1, read as the reverse complement.
CAACTAAACGCATCCACCTATAAATAACTATACATCTGTGCAGAAGTCTCAATATATAGCCAGCATTGGCTAATGCGAAGTTAAATAATACTCCACCGTATAAATGAACCATAAAAATCCTAATCAAGGTTGATCCTTAACGAGAAGCATGCAAATTTCACAAAGTCCTGATTCACAGCAAACCGAGAACTATATAAAACTTCCAAATTGAAACACCACACTGAGGAATGACTAACTCCAATACCCAAGGCTCGAATTAACTCATACAATAGGAACAAAACAGACTTCCATCAATTAAATTAATGGCCACAACAAAAAGTCAATAGCAGATCGGAACCCAAAAAAGGAAACTCACCGGCAGCGAGATCGAGAACTCGTGATCTCCATCAGCCCGCAACTCGAACGGGCCGTCCACCTTGAAAGATCCAATCACCGGCGACGAACCGACCGCCCTCACCGAATCCACGAAACCCACCCCTCGCGCGGCGTTCAGCTTCCTCCACGACGCCACCTCGTCGGAGAACCAGAAGAACACGTCGGTCTTGCCGAACCGGATCCGGAACTCGTGCCTCCGGGCGAACCCGAACCTGGCTTTGCTCAAATCCAGCCTGGAGAGGCTCACGGCGTCCGAGTCCCACCCCTGCCCGGCGCAGATCTCCTTCACGACGTCCTGGGACCGATCGAATGGGAAGCGACGGCGATGAGAAAGAGCGCTGACCCGAATTCGGGTTCGATTCGATTGCGGACGGAAATGGGGAAGTGGGAATCGGGGGTGGCGTGCTGGCGTACCTGAAAGAAGAGCGCGGTGCTGGAGGGGCGGGACGAGGCATTGAGCGCGAGAGCTGGAGTTAGGGCCTGGAACGACGATGACATCAGCTGGAGGAGAGAGAGGAGGAAAGAGAGAGTGGCTATGGTGGAGCTTGCGGTCATCGCTCTTGCCTTCTGCTCTTTCGGTCGTCGAGGTCCAAGCGGTTCCCGTCGACAACTATCGGCGACTTCCGGACCGGGGAACAGAGATGTAAGTCTAGTTGGTAGTTACTAGGATACGAGGTCTTTTTCTGGGGACGATGTGGAATTACCATTTTGCCCACGAGCGTAATCGCTTGCTCTTTCTTGGCCGCCAAGAGAAGGATTAGGCGAATTGAAAATTATTTGCTTTATCGATGATTCTCGACGAAACTCTACTCAGGTTTTGGAGATGCGTAGGATTGGTTTGGCTGGGGAAAATGTTAACTGGTTTCGGGCTCAGTTTATTTTTGCGAAAGAAAGAATGTTTCCATTATCGTCAATAATTTATATTTACATATTTTCATAAATAATAATAATATTTTTATTTATTCATTTTTTAAGTGATTAAGTCATCATTTTATTTAAAAAAAAGATATTTCACAAGTTGTTTAGTTTTTGCGAAACAATCCGTTTGTTTCACGCAAGATGATTGATTTAGATAACATTTTTTAAAAAATGATCACTTTCTCACTTATAAAATTAAATGAGAGTGAAAATTTTTTATTACCCATGAGAATGTTTAGATATAAATTGTTTATGATAATAAAAACATTTTTCAATGAAAAATTATTCCAAACAACACAAGTGATTATTTTTAAAAAATAATAATTTTCAAATCATTCACTCTCTATAAAATAAACACACCATGTCTTCTTAAAACTTATTTGATTTGTTATAATAATAATTTCCAACATGAATGGAACCCTGTAAACATGTTTAGGGAAGGAGTAAAAGCCTAATTGACATGCATACACTTTCCAATTTGAAGGAATCAACTGTGATGTAGCGATCCACATTCCTTTGTCATGGTTAGATTCATTAGGACAAAGGGATAGCAGAAGATGATAATGTCATCTAAAGAATGCATCATATCACCAACTTAATTGTAACCAAGCAACGCTGACAAGCTTTTCCTCTCTCCCTGTACATTTCAGCTGTCACTACGAAGGTCGACATAATCCATCCTAAGCTGCATCCATCCAAAGGAAACGTGGCTGAAAAGAATAAATACAGTAGCATCATCTATCTTTTTACATGTTTCCGCTAAACGGTTTCATCATCTCTTATGAATGTGCAGAGCATGAAAATAATTTAAAACTAGGTACATGAATTCCTCCTCAGATGCCAGAGCAGTTTGTGTCACGAGAAAGAAATGGCATTGTTGATGCTGTGTGCTTCATACAGAGTATCGGGTACACTGGACGGAGGCCAGTAGCGGAACCATGATCTACCAACTATGTTCTTGATAGGAAGTGGACCCCTGCAAATAATGGTTCAAGATATGATGACTTAGAAACATTCTCCAAGGTAGCAGGAATGGTAGCAAACTCGGTTTTTTCTACTCCACACATCCCCAAAGAGAAACACTTCCAAATCATCATTCTGGTCAACTACAAGTGCTAGAACAGCACCCAACTTTTAACAGGACAAACAACAATCTTCCAACTCAATGAATCACATTATCACACATAACAATTGTGAGAAGCTGAAAGACTCAAAAATACCAGTTATGGGAATCAAAACTGTTGTTACGGTTGTCTCCCATCACGAAAACATATCCTTTGGGCACACACTGCAGTTAGATTCATAGAAACAAATCTGTCAGTGCTAACTGATCAACCTGGGGTCACAGTCATCATAGAACACATCAGTGGGCAGCTGCAATTCCACAAGAACATATGAATAAAATACATTACCACTGGCTCCATCTCATAATCAAGCGGCTCTAAGATGAATTCTTCATCTTGAGCAACACCATTCACCAAAAGTTTACCATTGCTAACCTGCAAAACAAAGCCAGAGTCAATATATGACCACCAAATAAAGTTCCTTCGTAGGTGCAAATTCAGAAGTCCTGGCATAGCAGGTCTTAAATTAACTTAAGATATTAAGAGAACACATCAAATCTTACTTCAAAATAAACCATGATATTGAAAGTAAGTAGGACTGGCACTGCTTAAGAACTTACTTCAACATAATCTCCAGCCTTTGCCACAATCCTTTTGATGAACACATCACTTGAGCCATAGCCCACGTCCTGACCAATTTAAAACCAACAAAATAATTACTTTGTAATCTGATAAAGCATAAACAGGCAACCATTTTCTATCAGTAATTGTTCATGACAAATTAAACTAAGCAAGACCTGCAAAACTGGAGGTGCCTTAAATATTACAATGTCCGAAACCTCAGGTTGTCGAAAGATGTAAGACACCTGCAGAAACAAAAGCCAGTAAAAAAGTGACCAAAATATTAGGCCAGCTCATAATCATCTACCCCAGCTTAGCACCCAGAAAGAAAAGATAACTCCAACCATTAACCATCTGAATAAATCAATCAGCAAAAGCAAAGGCATTTCATCCCCTTGACCAGATAGTCTGAGTAGCTCTTTTTGCAAAATGGAACAGACAAGTCATTTTTTCCTCATTCAGCCTATCAGAGGGAGAAAGAACCATACCCTGGATTGTTCATTTTAATTCATTCCGATGACAGCTGATTAGTCCCATTACAAGCCTAAACCAGTTCAAGTTTATTGCGGAAGAAAATCATAGTTATTCTCCAGTCCTAGGCTGCAATTTTAATTTCTGAACAAGCATCGGCAGACTTGATCACAAATTATGCATCAATGATTCCAGATAACCATGGTTCTTTGAATCAATCAATTGCTCATGAACGCTACAGAACATCAATCACGACTGGAAAACAATAAGACCTGCCTACACTATGTTCACAAGAACCACAAGGAACCTTCATTGTTTTGATTATATCTGTCATTTCCCAACCTCAATCCCCAGCGATTCCCAAACAGTAAGTAAACAGTAATTATTTTGCCAACAGTAAACGCGATGATAGGTGCACTCACTTTTTCAGCCAAAATGCGGTCGCCAACTTCGAGCGTGGGATACATAGACGAAGAGGGTATCGACCTCGCCTCCGCCAGAGGCGATCTAAAGAGCAAACCCACAGTCAAAGCAGTGAAAGCTGCCTTCGCATCTTCCAAACGAACCCCTAAAAGCCTCGAAAACCAATACCCATTCCCCGCACCATTCCTCAACCTCTCGGCACCACCACCGCCCTCCTCCTCCTTCTCACAACACACTGCATCTCCATTTCCTTCGTCCACGCCACCGCCGGAAGCAGCCGCCGCTGGTAAAGCCCTGCCGGGCGAAATTCCAAAGACGCCCTCGCTCGAGAACGGAGAATAACACGAGCCACCGGCGATCGAATTAGCCAGCGAGATCAAGCCGGCGATCACGGAGCCCCTGCAGTCGGGGCCGCGAACCTCCCCGGCGAGGGTAGAGCACGCGGGAGCCGGAGGGGTCGCGGGGGGAGGAGGCCTGAGGTCGGGTTCGGACCTCTTGCTCGGGCAGAAGAGGCGGGACCGGACCCAGCACTCCTCGAGCAACCGGCAGTTCCCGACGCGAAGGCCCGCGTTGGAGGCGAAGGCCTGGGCAATGTAGGTCGAGTAGGTGAAGGTGACGCGGATGGCCATGGCAGCGGCGCGGCCGGTCGGCTCGATCGCCGGCCGGTGATGGGTCGTTCCGGCGAGCGAGATCCAGGAGATTGCTGGGTCCTACGAAATCTCGGAAGCGACGATCGAGATGCTTTACGAGTGAAGGCGACTGGAAGTGGACGGCTTAGGGTTTGGATAGAGAGAGAGAGAGAGAGAGAGAGTCGATTTAGCTTTGGTTTCGTGACGAGTAAGGAAGAGAAAGGAAGGGAGGGGGAGGAGAAAAGAAAAACGAAGTGCGACAGACGCCCGGAAGAGTGGAGCTAAAACGAGGAGGCGAGGAATTGATAATGTCGCGACGGCGGCTCACCTGCTGTGCACTGTCTGTCTTAAAGCAAGTGATTCTATTGGGGGAAAGTCCCGTCGAAATTTTTGAAAATATAACATTTTTTTCGAAAAAAAAATATTTTCTAAAAAATATGTTTTTTAAATTTAAATTTCTGTTCAATCTTCATAATATACTCATACGAGCTATTTGCTAATTTTAATATGATATTAACAGGTGCCATTTGAAGCACTTGTTAACAGAATTCAGCATCTTGTCCTCGAGCATCAAGTAAGATTTTCTTCACGCATTTGGCGAGTATGATTTCTCAGGATTTTTCAGACTAAAATTATTAAGATCAAATTACATTTTTCCGTGAATTTATTATTGACTTATTTTCGATTGCTCACCGCCAAGCGTGGAAGCGCAGTGTGCTAAGGGAGTCACGCCGCTTTTCATGAGACTAAATATTCAGCCATGTTTTTGTCGAAGTATAAATTGTTATATATTTCCATTAAACTTAGGTGAGTATGTCTATACATAAGAGTACATTTTAGAAGATTTGCTTGTAAGAAAATGAGTACATAAAATAGAAAACTTTCCAACTTCCAAAGATAGGGTTCTAAAACTTCAAAAATCAATAACCTTGTATTTGATTGATACAACCCCCTCCAAGTGGAAAAGTCGAGACCGTGAGTTTTCAACTTGTCTCGAAAAAATTTAAAACGTGTTGTAGGAAGAGCTTACATAAGTGCATCAACTAATTGGTCAACTATGGACATAAATTATACACAAAGTTACCGTTTGGTGACACAATAACAGACAAAGTGGAAGTCAATTTCAACATGTTTGATATGAATGAAAACTGGATTTGCATATAGATGGATGACACCAATATTGTCACAATAAAAAATGGCAGGACCTTGAAAAGAGGGAATTCAAGGTATTAAAAGAGTGACTACAAGCAGATGAGTTTAGCTACAACATTGGCAAGGACTTTATGCTCAAATTATGTGGAAGAGCGTAGTGTGATTTGTTTTTTTTAGAACTTCAAGTTTATATTTGGTTGTTTGAATTTCTAATCAAGAAATAACAAAATAGAATAGGATTTGAAATTCAGAGATTTCGCTATATTCTATCAATTATTTGATGAATCGTAATAATAAAATCGGATATGTCCATATTATATCATGTATATTTTTTTGTATAAATTGCATATCAATGTAATGAACCTAAAAATTCACAAACAAAGACGGTAAAAATGTCCCACCGCACTCTTGCTTATTTTATTTTTATTTTCTTATTTTACTTTATTTTTCTTTTTTTTTATTTTCTTTTTTTATTTCTTTTCCTCATTCCATTATTCTCTAATAAAATTTTATTAAATACTAAGTTGTACTAATATACCTAAAATATGCAATAAATATGAATATATACTTATATTTATATATTGCATTTATATTATAATATAGAATTAAAATCGAATATATAAATAAAAATAAGATTAAATTAAAAAACTAAATTGTCATTTTTTGTTGTTTTGAATTTCTCATGTTAGAATTCAAATTATTTATTTATATATATAATTTCAATTTTTAAAATTTAAGAAGTTATTTAAGAAAAATAACTTTTCATTATAGACATTAGAAATCATATCCACATTTTCCCATCTCCCATATGTGATAATTTTATTCTACTTATATCCCTTTATATCCGACTTTATCTTATCTTGAGTAGACATCAAATGTAGGACAAGATAAATTTTATCATATTCTAAATTTTATCATGACTGTCAAATACAACCCAAGAGATTAAGTTAGGACTAAGAAAAATAGCATACCCTCCAATTGACTTCCTAACATAAGAGTTACCAACCTAATTCGCATAAAAAAAGGCTTGCAAGCAAGTATCAATGGATTGGGAAAGAAGCAAACCAAATGGCCTCATAAGTTTTAGATAGCACAAGATGTGTTTCACTATTTGCAAATTGTCTTTAATCAATGCATGCATGAATAAATAGGCTTTATCAACGGAAAGATCTAATCTTGTTAATGTCACATATTGGAGGGCACCAACTATAGACCTATATAGAGTAGGATCAAACATCAAATGACCCCTTCTCAAATGATTTTGTAGTCATGGCCATGGTTGTTCGGACAGGCCTACACTCAGACATCTTAGCCTGGCAAATGAGATCATCAATGTAACATCCTTGAGAGAGAAGCAATCCTTCAAAGTGAGGGACAACCTCTATCACAAGGGAGAAGTGCAATGGGCCAAGATCCTAATGGAGAATTTTGTAGACAATTTATGTAAGATTGCACTAATAGTAGAAGATGCATTACATGTAACTAGAATGTCATCAATGTAGATTAAAAAAAAAGACATAAGTGCCTCTTCAATAGATAAACAATGAAAATTTGTCTATGATGCTGAGAATTCCAAATGCAGTAAAAATTGTGAAAGACGCTAAAACTAGGCTCTCTAAACTTGCTTGAGACCTATAGAGAATAATGCAACTTACATATATAGTCACAACGACTTGTATCCTAAATGTAGGGGGCTGCTCCATGTACACCTCTTCAAAAAGAACCCCACATAAGAAGGCATTGTGTACATCCAATTTGTCACACTTGCCTTCCATGAGAGACAATAGGATGGAGCGAACAATGGTAATCTTCATGACCGGACTGAAGGTTTTTGTATAATCCAAGCCTTGCTGCTAACGGAAACCCTTAGCAATCAGGCAAGGTTTAAAATGCTCAAGACTACAATCCACTTGGTGATTGACTTTGTAAACTCACTCACACCCCATGAGATTCACGAAGGAAGTGCGAGGGACTAGACCATGAGTCATTTTTCAATAAGGCATTAAATTAATCAATTATAACTACACAGCACTTAGGGATTTTGTTAACTTGGTTGAATGAGGTTGGTTCAGTGAGAAGGGCGGTGGCTTTATTAATTTGAGGAGAATGAGAGTGAAGTTGCATGGTGTAGGTGCAAGTTGGCCGAGGGGAGCGGGGGAGGGGTGGCAATGGTGGAGAGGCCAATGAGGAGGGGGAATGATAAATTGTAAGAGTTTTCCTAATGTGAACTAAATTAATTAATATTGTAATTTACTGTTTTTACGGTTACCGTAAAACAGGGTTGATCTAAAGAGAGATAGAATGTTTCTTAATTAGTCTAATATGGGCTGGCTAGTGTGGGCCGAGTTGAGCCTGGCCCGTAATGAGGGGGACTGGTTGGAAACTCTATAAATAATGTTCAAGTCTCTTCTCTAACCCTAATTCTCACATGTATCCTCACCTAAAGGGCGTTTACCTAACGCTAAACGTGAGGGGGGCCGCCTTATTGAGTCAGTGATACGGAGGGCAATAGAGAAGAAGAACTTGATGCGTGGATCCCCTTGATATATGTGGGTAATCATTTTTATGCTTCCGCTCTATATTTGATGGATCCAGGTGCGTTAATCTTTCTACTCAATTATGCATGTTCTTGTTCTGGTTATGGAGATCTTGGGGTTGCGCAATTTACATGTAATATGTGGTATCAGAGTAACCATAACCCTAGAACTTGAACGCATAAAGGTTTTGCCCTAATTTGTACGGATTTTGCCCTAATTTGTGATTTTTGAGACTTTTTGTTCAATAAAAATAAAATTAAATCACAAATTCGGATTGGGCTCGACGAGACGAGCAAGAAGGTTAGTGGCGCATTGCCGGAGGAGGCCGCATGCGCCCCCACGCGCGGACACGCGCTGCCTGGGCGTCGAACGCGCGCCGCGCGTGAGATCCACGCGCCGCGCACTTAGGTGGCGCGTGTAGGCGCGTGGAGGCTCAGATCGGCGCGTGGCTGGCGGCGTTGGACTCGTATGGTGATTTCCTATCTCGTGGTATATTTATTTTATATGTTTGATAGTTTTATTAATGTGAAATTGCATATGAAACCCTAAATACGTGTATTTTAAATGAATTTTTGCGTATTTTTTCTTGTATTTTTCTGTGATTTTGGAAATACAAGTGTTGGGTTATAGGTATATTATCGCATAATCATTATAAAGGTGTGATTCATCAATAAACCAATTTTCGAAAATACTGAAGCTACCTGCAATTACTCGAATAGATCGTCTATTCCCGGCAATATGTACTTATTCTAAAATGTGACTTGGTTCAATTGTCTAAAGTCAATGCAAAGGTGCAATGATTTGTCCTTGTTCTTTACAAACGACATTGGCGCACCACATGGTGATGTACTAGGTCAAATAAATCCTTGATTTAGCAATTCTTGTAATTGCACCTCTAAGTCCTTTAATTCCGTTAAAGCCATTCTAGACAGGGCCTTTGAAATGGGTTCTATTCTAGGAGCTAGCTCAATTACAAATTTAACTTCACGCTCCGATGGTAATCCCGATAACTTCAAGAAATATATCAAGAAGTTCTTGGATCACAATAATTTCCTCAAGCGTTGCTTCTACTTCAACATAATCATTCATTGTTGCTAAAAGTCCTTGACATCCATCATCAAGAAGTCTGTGGGCCTCAAGTGCCAAAATAAAGGTTATAAACAAGTTTGTCCCAATTCTGAAGAATTCAAAGCTAAGTTGATCTACAAGGTTGAATTGGATTATTTCTTTATAACAATCGATATTGGCTTGTAACTTACGAAGCCAATCCATTCCTGCGATGATGTCAAAATCTTACATGCATAAAACCACTAAATCTATCATTAGGTTCTATCCATCCACAATGATCTAACAATCCTTCCCACTAAAGTTGATAAAATTACATCTTTTAATGGTGTGGAAACACTAAGTGGTACCTCAAGCGGCTTAGGTTTCATTCCATATAATCCTACGAATCTTATAGACACAAAAGAATGCGTGGCACCGGTATCAAATAATGCATAGGCCTTTTAATTGCATAAGGAGAGCATACATGTTATGACGGTCTTTTAAGCCTTAGCTTCCTCTTGAGTGACTACGTAAACTCTTCTTTGAAGTAATGGCCTTGGTAAATTTCCTTGAGGTGCTCCACCCAAAGGTTGTTATGGTTGTCGTACTTGCATATTACATGTTTGTTGTCCTACTTATGGACAATCCCTAATTACGTGGCCCTACTGTCCACATCCAAAATATCTCCTTAAAACTTGACATGGTTCACCTATATGCTATATACCACACCGATGACAAGGACTACCTAAATGCTGATTCTGTCCTATGGTTTGAATATTCCTTGCCCTTATATAGCCTCCAAAATTGCACCTTTTGTTTGAGTTGTAGGGTAACTTCCCCACTCGATTGGCCATCTTCTCATGATGAAGGTTACCTTGATCAATTTGGTTACTCAACCTTCCTTAATGCCCTACCTCAATCTTTTCCCTAATCAATTCCTGTTACATGAGTTGGGCTCTCCCATAGAGTCTGTAATAATCTCTAATGTTGAGAACTATCTCCTTATCTTTGCTCTAGACCATTCAAAAATCTCTTGGCCTTATCCTCTCTATTCTCAATCAATTGAGGGGTATACATATAAAGTTCCGCAAATTTCGCCTCATACTAGTCTACTCCGGAATTGTTTTATATCTGCTACATAAACTCTTCTATTTTCTTACTCTTAGCATAGTTAGAAAAGTATTTTCAATAAAATACCCTAATAAAGGTTTTCTGAACCACTTCAGCATCAACTAGAAATATAATTTCCTTCAATACTCTCCACCAATGCTTAGCATTTCCTTTAAGTTAGTATTCTGCTAGGGTTATCTTATCAGCATTTGTGCAGTTTTAAAGATTATTTACGTACCATATATCCACTGTTTAGCTTCCTCAGGATCTCCCATTCGTAGAAACTTGTGTGAGTTCAATTTCAAAAATTGTTCAACCAAACCTGGTACACGACCTCCACCACCTCCTTATTGTTGAGCTTGCATTTCCATTAATGCTCCCACATTAGCAAGCAACTGGAGGATCCATTCTATTTAAGGATTTGTTCTTGAAGGAGATCCTCCCAAAGTAGATCCACTTGTCCTTCTCATCTTGAGTTAGGGTAATTCCACACATTGATCACAAGTTAGACGTGATCAATTGCTAATAATTAGCCTGATAAGTAACATATGTTGCTGATATCACATAAATAACATATGTTACTTGTTTCTGAAAAAAAAAAAAACAAACAAACAAAAACAAACAAACAAACAAACAAACACATGTATTTAGTGTTTTAAATTGTGAATGTCTATCTTATTCTCTTCTACCACTAGCGCACCCTATCACTCCAAAGGTAAACTTATACTTTGATACCAAAAAGAGCCGTGGCATCCTAGTTCGTCACCTTCCTAATGCAAGATATTAATCTTTCACTTTTAGCACATGTGGAAAACAAATTCTAACATCAAGCAAATGTCAATCATAAAAGACAAACACCAGAGAGAAACATGCAATAACTTTCATTTCTTGTATTATGTATAAACAAGGGTGATAATAGGGCTAGACTAGGGTCTCAAAAGGGTTATATTACTCCCACAAGCTAACCACTCAGCCTTCATTTGTGCCCTTATAATCAGCAGGGGTGCTATAGCATGCAATTAGGGTGGCAAGAATCGCATCCATGGCTAAGTAACTGCAAAATGTAAACAACCACAAGAGTGAGCTAAAACCTAGCAATAAAATACCCAAAATGAAAATTCACACGCAATTATCTTGGTTTAAGCATGTGATTAACAACCACATCACATTTATGTAGGGATCTATGCCAACACACATCCAAAGCTCACCCTCTAGTTAGCGCTATTAGAACCGATCAAACAGTTAACATCCAAAACCAACTATCTAGACTCCATCAGGGAAGGAGAGCCTAGTGTTCCTAGTCCTAGCTTAAACAACAGCTTCACCACAACTAGCTTCATCCAAACTAATGACACTTCCAAAATCAATCATAACTACAATCAATGAGCAAGCCCAAGACCTCAATCATCCAATGCCTCATCGAGACCCAAACTTCACTAAGACCCAACAAATTCAATCCATACTTAATCTCAATGAGTGTAAGCCTCATCGTGACCTCAACTAACCAACCACGTCAAGACTTCACTAGACCCAAGCCTCACCAAGCCTTAATGAACCCAAACCACACAAGACCTCAATAAACTTGAGCCACACTAGACCTTGATCCAACCGATCATTGCATCGAGTCCCTATCTAAATCAAGCCTTACCAATTCCGTGACAAAACCAAACCACAACAAACCCAACTAAACTCGGCCCCTAAAGACCTAATTGAACTCATGCCTCATCAAAACTAAGTTAGACCTAAAACTCATGTCTCAACCAAACTAGACCCGTAACTTTCAACGCTGACCACGCCAACTCTTACAATCGTCGTGACTCACGGCCATACCGAAAGCCACCGACAAACAAGCCCAAGCCACACTCAACTCAGCTCACGTACACCCCTAACAATCCATCAACTTCTCACGGTAGCATGCATGCCATCCAAAGGCCCAATCATTTCACAAAAACATCAAATTCCAATTAACGGGACAAATTTTAAATCAACAACAACATTCAACGAACAACCCAACAAATCCAAAATAGAATTCATTGATCCGTACAACGACTAAACTAATACAATTAAAAGAGTTAGAATTCCATTTGCCTCGACAACAATGGATACATGTAGCGTGGTTTGGCGGGAGAGAAACAATCGCAGTTCGATCTTCCTTGAAGCTCAACATCACTCCTCATGGCGTGAACCCCCACGGAATAGTAAAATGTAGCTGCGGTGAAGGAAGTTGAGAGGCGGAGGAGCTTCAGGAGAGAGAGAGAGAGAGAGAGAGAGAGAGAGAGAGCTTGAGAGAGAGGGACAATGAGAGAAATGAGAGGAGAATGGGAGAAGAAGAAGAGGAGGGGAGTCAAGTGGAGAGGATGAGGGAGAGAGGGAGGAGAAGAAGAGAGAGAGAAATGATGACCAATGATGGCCAATGATGGCCAATGAAGGCCTTGGGGAGAAGAGCCCATGATGGTCTTTGGGGAATGAGGCATGCAAAAGCATGTAATGGAGGAAATGGGGGCTATTGTGGGGGAGAAGGGAAGGAGAGAGGAGAGAGAGAGAGAGAGAGAGAGAGAGAGAGATGATGATGAGATGATGATAATGATGGCAATCATTTACCTTGAAATGGGAAGGCCATAATGTCCTCTTGGGGAAGAGAAACATATGCATGGTCATGCATTGGTGAGGAAGAGAGGGGTTGCCACTTGGCGGCGGCAAGGGGGAAGGAGGATAGAGAAAAAGAACATGAGGCGGTTGTGCCATCACAAATTCAGCACTGATTGTGTCCAATTATCACATACTACAAACACTTGCAATCGAGGATTGCATCTACAACTCAAACACAAACTAAAATTTCATGACTATTTTATAGGCCAAGCACCGTTATTCCTAAAATTCCATAATTATCTAAAATCTAATTAGTGCCCATCAACGCCACCTAGTTATTTATATGTGAATTCACTACTATTTAGGTAGACGAAAACCGGGTCGTCACACCATAAGCATGACCAAAGCCATCACCGTGACCCTATGACCTCTAGACTAATCTCGTCTAGAGAAAGAGGAATTGGGAGGAGTGAAGACCGAGGTGGAGGAATCTCGCTGAGCAGAGTTAGCAGTAGCAAAATTAGCCTGAGAGGAAGGCTCAAAGTTTGGCTAAAGGTGGCTAATAATATCACCTAGAGAAAGGTGAATAGGTAATATCAAAAAATCTTTGCAAAACAATGTGAAATTAATAGAACCAAGTTTGATAAAGAGTAACAGGATAAAACAAAAAATGAATATAAGGAAGTTATGCCCATATTCAAGTAATGCTATGTAAAGTATTTGTCAAGTAGTATTTGAGTATGAGTAGAGAGATAGAAGACAAAGCACATGGAGCTTAAGTAGTTTGGTGTGTAAGCTTACATGCATCCTCACACGCTAATAGCTTTCTAGCTTAATTCTATTAGTCAATAAATAAAAAGTTATAATCTAATGTGCTTGTGTATACCTAAGCACTTCTTCATAAAGTATGTATTGCTTACCCTCAAGCTATCTCCACCTAAGGCCACACTTAAAATACTACTAACACTTATTAAAAGATTACAATTGTATGCTTAAGGAAGACAAATGAAAATAAGCAAAGGTCTCTTGAAATTTGGAATTGTGAACTCTTGATCTCTTTCTCTCTTTTTGACACCTTCTTTCATACTCATCAACATCTAAGATTCCTGTGTGAACATTCTTCAAGAGAATCAATTTTCAATCTATCCGTTGGACAATTGTTGAGAAGATTAGGTAGCCGTTAAGGTTAATCAATTAAAATTCCCATTGATTTGATTGCCTATACAATTAAATCTTGGTCCCTAAAAGTGGAGTGCTTTAGTTATGGTAAGAATTTTGCCTTAGAGAAAATTGCCAATCAATCGAGATATCTCGTGTGACTAAATATTTAGTGAAGATAACCTTTAAAACTAATTTAAGATCTTTGAAAGAGAGAATTCATACCATATCACTAGCTTTCAAGGAAACGAAATAAAATATCTCAAATTAATAATCCAGAAAATCGCAACATGAACTTCATTGCAAGTAGTAGGTATTATGCTAATATTCATATATCACATTACTTTGTTCATATCTAGCTTTTGCCTTGCCGATATCCATTGTTTGCCTTGTTGATATCTAGCCTTTACCTTATTGATATCTTACTTATATCCACGTCATACATTGCCTCTTGCATCTTGGATATGATCAACTATTCTTACCAAGAAAATTTATTAATAATAGAGATGTAGATATAAAACTTTAATACTTTAAAGTCAATATGAACTCTCCATCTTTTTGGATTTGTTCAATATTACCAAAAATATAAACATTGCTTCAAAATATATTAAGAGGTTTTTTCAACATCTGCAACTTTTGGAATGCCTTAATATTATCGTGGCTAAAGAGAAGACCTTGAAGGTCTGTGAACAAGATTGGTGAAAACAGCCAAGTTATGTAGGAACAATGTTCGGGAGAATAGATTGGAGACCACATAAGATGTAAACATTGAAATCCTTGGTTAAGAGGCTTGCCTGCAACACCCATCTCATCCACAATGGACTTAGCATGCTAGTGGAAATTACTAATTGATTCATCCTATTTCTGGTGTAGACATTAAAGACTAAGATGAAGAGAAAGCATAGGTATAGTGCAAGCTGAGCCAAAAGAGACATTGAGAGCATCCCATATGACTTGGTTGATTGGTTTCTCAAGAATGAGAGGTGAAACCGGTTTTGAGAGAGACACAATTAGAAGAATCATGATGGAAGAATCTTGTTCTTGCTAGAGAGCTTCTTGGGTTGCGTTTGAGGCATGTCCCTTCAATTTGGCCATATAGGTTTTATCCCTTGAGAAATGGGATAACATGTACTTTCCACAACATGTAACTAGATGCTATGAGACGCAGAGAAAGGAAGTGGTGAGCTTATCGAATGCAAAGTGTAGATGGGTTTGTAAGTCATGGTGGTGGCGATATTTTCTAGAGCCATGCCGACCACCCTTGTAGAAAAGATAAGTATAAAAAATAGAGAGAGAGAGAGAGAGAGAGAGAGAGAGAGAGAGAGAGAGAGAGAGAGAGAGAGAGAGAAGAAGAAGAAGAAAGTAAGGGTTGAAAAGGGGTGTGAGCCCTAGATGGCATTGATAACATGTTGAAGTAAAATTGTTATATATTTCCATTAAGCCTAAGAGGTATTTATATACCCAGGAGTACATTCGAGAAGATTCGATTTGCAAGAAATAAAAGTACATAAAATAGAAAACTTTCTAATTTCCAAAGATAGGGCTCTAAAACTTCCAAAACTAACATCACTATATTTGGTTGATAATTGTGAGTAAAGCTTTGAGAATTTGTATTTTGGGCATTTACGAACTCATGTGAGCGACTTGCTTAAGCCTCTAGCACACAATAGGGTTGGATGATTAGCTCATACATCTATAGGTAAATTAAGTAGTTATGACTCGCATTGAGTATTCTATAGAAGTTTGTGGGACACCTTGGGCTGCGCATGACAACGCTTCTGTTCTCGGGAAGAGTTTTTTTTCAGAAATAGTTCTTTTCTATTTCTGCTCTAGGGAACAATTTCTGAGTAAAAGAACCTGTTTGGTAACGACACAAAATTTCTACTCTTGGACTAGAAAAAGAATAGAAATGTGTTTGGTAACGCAACAATTTCTTTTTTGTATTTAATCATTTTTTATTCTTGTCGACGGATCACGCCACCGTGAGGCGGGCAATCGTCGTCGTCGGTGGCCGATGGGCTTCCGACGGCGGTTGACGGTGACGTGATGTGATCGGCGGCTAGCGGTCGTGCAACGGCGGGGGCCGGGCAGCTGGGCGACGGCGCGACGTGGACGGGGTGGCGGGCGACCGCGGCCGGCGACGGGCGGCGGCGGCGGCGGCGGCGGCGGCGATGGTGGTGGCAAAGTGGGCGGTGGCTCCGAGCGTTGACGGTGGCCGCAACAAGAAAAGGAAATAAAATAAAATTAAAAAAGAAAATCAGCTCATTTCTAGAAATTGTTCCGGGAACAATAAGCAATTTTTTTTTTCTTAAAACTGTTCCGGGAACAAAAAATTAGAGAAATTGTTCCCGGGAACAAATGTTTTACCAAACAGGTTTTTGTTCTTTTTTTGTTCCGGGGAATAAAAGAACAGAAATTTTGAGGAACAGAAACGTTGTCATGCAGGCCCTTGATGGTAATGTTCACAAGGGATCATTGTGATGGTCACTCCTCCCCACCTTTTTGCCCATGAAAAAAAAAAAAATCTGTGTTGCCCTCATAAGAATAATTCCTTAACAAACAGATAGTATGTCTCAGCAAAATTGGCCCTGTTGGAGTTTTGTTTGTTAAAACAAAATGAGTGTTTTTTTCTTTGTCCCACATAGAAAAAGTGGAAGGAAGTGGGTCAATTTAAAAGGAAATCCTTTTTGTAGTTAAAGGAATGATTCGGTGGGGCCAGACCCAACCATACTTGCGTGCAAGTGCGCGATTATTTGGTGCACTTAGCACTTTGCACGCTTGCGCGCCCGCGATTAATTAGCACTAATCCCTTTGTTTTTTTTTTTTTAGTCAATTCAAATGTTGCCTTTTATTTTGAGAATTTTCAAAAATGAAATATAAAAATTAAAATTTGAAATTTTATTTAAAAAATAAAAATAAAATATTTATTATTCCGAATTTTGTTTGTGTCTTTTCAAGACAACATTTGGAAAAATTACTTATTCGGTTTTGCAAATTTTCCCGAAGAGTTGCAATTGTTCGGTTTTCGACTTCTTCCGAAGAGTCGCATTTGTTTATCCGAACAATTTTCTAAAGGATGTGTTTGTTCATTCTTTGGCAATTTTCACGACGAGTTGTAAGACTGTTTCATATATATACTTGTCAATTTTCGGAAGCAAAAAAAGGTGATCATTTTCGAGTCTTCTTTCTGAAAAACTGCAGCCAATTTTTCGATTGTTTCCTAGAGAAATCCTGAAAAAATACTAGAATTGCTGTCTAGCATTCTCATCCGAGACTTTGTTGTATCCTGGAGGATTTTTACTAGTGACTATTAACAACGTTGTGGGGCAAATAAATCCTTAAAGATAGTGATATTATACCCAAAGTCCAAGTTGTTTTACTCGATCCGATTTCATTATTCAACCCATTTCGAAGCTGTATTTTTTCAACAGGCCCGGTTGCTCAAAAAACCAAAAGGGTGCTAAGAGTAGAGACGAGACATAGTTGGCATTGGCAAGACCAAGAGAGATAAAGAGCGACAAAGGCGAGGTTATGAAGAGAGAGAGAGAGAGAGAGTAAACGGCGTCGGCGAGAAGAGAAAGATTAAGGGCGCCGTTGGAGAGACTAGAGAGAGGGGGTGATATGAGAACGAGAAGTGAAAATTGGAAAGTATGGAGAGACTAGAGAGAGGGGGGCTAATATAAGAACGAGAAGTGAAAATTGGAAAGTAGAAAGCGTTGTTAATAATAAAAGATTTAGAGTTGGTTTCAACTTGTCTAAAACCGAGTCTGCCCAAGAGTTGGTCTTGAAACTGGTTCAAAACCGGTTAGGGCAGTTTTTGAGTAGAATTGATGGCTCTTGATATAAAATTGAGAACCGAACCAGTCAATTATGTTTCCTAAAGTCTTCACCTAACAAAAAAATCAGTCTTGTGTGAACATGCTTGGAATTGATCGGATAAGACCAGTCCGATTTGATTTTAAGATTGAACTTTTCCAATTGCTCACCCCCACTTTTCCCGCCTCCTACAAGAAAAACTCAGACACCACTCAAAGAACTATTGATTTACCTTATTTGATTTAGAGACAGGTTGCTCATGAAAGTTTATGTGATAAACTATTGATTTCTATAGATTAAGGACTAAAATTGCAATGGGTGCTATTTTTCAAACTAAGATTGATCCGTTTCAATTTAAAGTTACTCATAGTTTACCTCTGATCGTGACATTTTATGTTCAAATTAGATTTCTTCCAAATAAATTATCTAATTTGATGTAAAAGTCCTTGAAATATGTCACGAATGGAGATAGCGGCAGTTTGTAATATATCTCCATCCTTCCATACTGCAGAACTTTTGCCTCCTAGGAATTCCAGCAAGTCTGCAAATATCCTACTTGATAAATTCATTTTTTTAAAACTAGATAAATGAATTCTGATATAAAAAAAAAAAGATCAAAATATAAAACAAAGTTTTCATTTTTTAAATTATTTATTTTCGAGAAACAAATGGAGCTTAGAAGATATCCTCAAACTCTCTCTCTTTAGCTTAAAAGGTATAAACTAACTCCATCGAATAAAGAAAAAACCAATTTCCATACGTTAAATTGGAAATTAATAAGGTAATCAAAAAGGGAAACGCAAATAGTATAATATATATATATATATATATATATTATAATTGTTCACAATATAATATATAGTATAATATATATGTATGTATATATAATTGTTCACAATATTCACTATCAGTACAAGGAATCAATTTTATCTCAATCTAAGTTGGATTAGTCATGCAGGCCTAATGATAGTTGTATAGCCGAAGTCATGCACATGTCACTTATCGAATGGTAAATGTATAAAAAATTGAGTTAATATCATCAAAAATTCCAAACTAGTATATCTACTGCTTGTTTATCCCCCAAACTAGTGCACTCATCCCACATTTATCTCAAATTGGTGCATTTAGGCATATTTACCCAAATTTAATTTTTTATGTCATAAACATCTTAAATTAGTATGCCAATGCCACATTTACCCCTAAATTGATATACTCATGCCATATTTATTCCTAAAAAAATTCCAAATTTACCTCAATTAAAGGGTAAAATGACATGTTTGCCAAAAAAAGAGGGTAATATGACATGAAAATATCAGTTTAGGGTAAATATGACATGGGTGTATCAATTTTGAATTTTTAGTGACACAAAATTAGTCTAAGGAAAATTTTGCACCGATGTATCGATTTGGTATTTTTGGTAGTATTAAAAGCTAAAAATGTATCTTGTCCATGCCCATGAACTTTCTTGGAGAAGACGTCTACGTTCATTCTAGTCGGTTCCATAGTCCTATGTCATACAGGGTCAATACTCAGAATTAAAAATAAGATCTAGCCATGGAATATAGTAATCTTGGAGCGCTCGCTTACGTGCAAATAATTATAATTAATCTTGGAGCACACATCATCAACCGGTTGTTTCGCATTGCATCGAGCATATTCAGCTTTCTTAATTAATTTTCAAATGCAGATTCCAAATTAAACATTTAAATTATGGTCATTATTAGTGGCTGGCTTAACGAGAAATCAACCACTTGCGATTTGTTAATTAAGCAGCCGGGTTTGACTGTCAAAGGAAGAGGAGGGCAAGTCAAAAGAGAACAATGTGGAACCTTTGAAAGAGGGGGGGGGGGAGAGAGAGAAAATAAATTTAATTTAAGCCCCATCTTATATTATAGTGTATTGACCAGAGAGAAAAACTATTAATTTTATTAGACTAATGTTATTTAGTTGTAGTTTGGCATGCATCTAAGTATATCAAACCTTTAAGTTGGAGTAGCGTTGTGTCCTATACTTTTTCATATCACAAGATGAACTTCGATATTCCAATAATTGTCACCCTACATATCTCAGTGAACATAGGTAAGCACTTTCCTTGAAGTTCCTTCGTATGATATCATACTAATAATGGAGGTATTTTTTCTGCAAGAATAGAAAGTGGATTTAAAAGGTAGCATGAGTTCAATTGTGTTTTAGCACCATGAACTCATTAAGAGATGCTTAGGTGCTCCTATAGCATCACGCAATTGTCCATCCAACTTTTTCATTACATTAAGTTTCACGAATTTCGTGATTTTCCGTAAAAAGACATTTTCTTATTGATCCACAACGATTTATTAAGCATATGGATTCTGAGGATATACATCCATATTTGACTATAACAAGCCCTAGAAGTCCGTGTACCATTTTTTGGCACCCAGATTTCGAACTCTGATGACTTGTATTGGAGAAAATACTCTAAAGCCAAGCAATTCCGGAAATTACTCTCAATCGTATAACGCCATTTGTATTTTTGGTAAGTGCAGAAGAGTTTCCAAATTTAACAAAACTCATTTTATCCTTCCTTATATAAGGACTTAGTTTAGGAAAGTTACTTTATTCCATGTATTCGAGCTATCTCTTCCATAAATCATTAGCTATCTTATACTCTTGAGAAGGGGTGATCGGTTCTAGAGTGAGCATATTTTATATTTGAAACTTAAAACTTACCCTATTTGCCTCGAAACCTGCCCTATTTTTTCGATCTAATTTCAGGTCTACCCAAAAACCTGTTTTTTCTTTTGTTCCTTTTGTTAATTTCATTTTGTATATTAAAATAAAATGAGTTATAAAATGGTTCAAAATAAAGATGAACAAGGGCGAGCAAGTAAAAAGTGAGTAAGGAATGAGCAAGGTTTGCAAGGCTTTTGAACAAGAGAAAGTGAGCCACAAGTAAGCAAGGAGAACAAAACAGAACAGAGAGAGAGAGAGAGAGAGAGAGAGAGAGAGAGAGAGAAATGTGAAGTGTCTAAATGAGGCTGGAGAGCTTAGAAAAAAAGAGAGAGAGAATTTACACTTTTTAGGCTTTATAAGACCAATTTCAAATTCGATTCGGTCAATTCAGTTCCTAAGGGACTCTTCACTTCTTGTCCAATCCGGTAATTTGGTGATCAATGTTCCAATTTGAATCTCTCTTTTGCTATGTATATAACAAGGTTGTCCCACTCAAGCATGGCTAGAAGTGAAATTGGAACCTTAAACTTTTTTAGGGAATCCAAGTATTAGAAGTAAGAAATTTAAGAGGTACGGATACCGTGCCAAAACTTGGCATAAAGGGATACTTAAATTTTAAATAAAATTTTTATTTTTTGAATAAAAGAATGATTTTTATTTATTTTTATTTTTAATAAAATAAGGTGGAGGAGGAAAATCGGAGCAAAATTGATCACTTCGAAGTAGAAAATTTCTATTTCTAATTTTCTTCCAAATCAATTTCTGGAATAGATTTTTATTCCACAAATGACAACCAGTTTTCTATTCCGAAATGAAGTCTAAATAGAAAAATTATTTCGGAACAGAAATTTTGGTTATCATGCACCCCCTTAAACTTTTTTAGGGAATCCAAGCATTAGAAGTAAGAAATTTAAGAGGTACGGACACCTTGAGTGCCAAAACTTGGCACAGAGGGATACTTAAAGTGCCAAAAGTTTGGAAAGTAATTTTTGTAGCAAAAAAATGTGTTTGATAATGATACAAAATTTTTCTATTTGAGCAAAAAAAATATAATTCATTTGATAAAAATTCATTTGATAATAGTATAAAATTTTTATTTCTTAAAACATTTTTTTCTTTTTTTTGGAGCAAATGAAATGTTCATTCTTACAAATTTCATATAATTATGAAACCATTGACCCAAATACAAACTAAGAGTTTTTTTTTTTTTTAGTAAAGTCTCCATTTTTTGAAAAAAAAATACAAAGTAAGAGTTGTTATATCAAATTTTCTAAATTTTCACACAAAATTCTTTAGCATCAACCTAGATAGGCAATTACGGTCAAACAATATACTTATCAATAGTCTTTATACAATAGAAAAAATAGATCAATATGCATTACTCTTGAGCATGATAGAAGGTTCCCAAAACTCTAGTAGAATGAAGGTGAGCAATCATATTCTAATTCCCTTCATGCTAGTGTGTCACGTCGATTGCCGCCACGGTTGACAATATCAAGCAATCGTTTTAGAAAGAAACACAAATAAGTGTATTGGGCAATTTGCGGCAAATTTTACAAAATCAGCGAATTTTATAAAGTGTAATAGAGCTTGTCATAAATGACCATTACAAATAAGGGAAATCCTCAAGTAGAACATCACATTACAAGAATTGAGATATGAATCATCAAATACATTATCACATTACAAAAGCAAAGATTGTAAATCCTCAAATACAAAATAATAGAAATGCATTACAAAAATTGAAAACACTATTTCATGGAATCTTCGACATATTATAATCCATTGTCATCTTATTGGCAATACTTTTTTCTAAGCATATTCATCTTAGTTTCCTCATCGGTCAATGTATCGCCTATAACCTCATCTTGTGCAGGTTCAAATGAATACTCTGGATCTCCATATAAGGAAAAGTTTCTATCCCTCCTATCTTGATCACGGATGTAATTATGGATAGCACAACATGCAATTACAACATGTGCTTGCTTTCGAATTGTAAATGCAAGCTTGTGTTTCAAAATAAAGAAGCAATTCTTTAATATCGTAAATGATCTCTCAATGACATTCCTTAGTGAAGAATGCCTATAATTGAACAACTCTCTTGCTGTTCTTGGTCGTCTTGCTCTACCCCTATACTCATTTAGATAATACCGTTCACGTCTAAAAGGAATTAAGAATCCCAGAATTGATGCATAACCAGAATCTACAATATAGTATTTGCCTATAACAAAATATTCATATATTAGTAGTGATTTGTAAATACAATACAATCTTAAAGAAAATTGATAATTCTAGAACAAGTAGAAATACCTAGTGGTGGTTGAGGAAATTCCAAATGAAGAGTCTCGAGTGCTGCTGATAGCACTCGGCAATCGGTGGCAGATCCTTTCCAACCAGCATACATAAAAGTAAATTTCATATCAAACGAACATATACACATCACATTTTGAGTGGTAATTCATTTTCTGCCTCTAAATGGAATTTGCTTCGACAAAGGTATAGAACATGAGTACCATCAATAGCACCCACACAATCCTGTTGTTTTATCAAAGACCAGTATTGTATAAGATTAGCAACAAAATGAAACCGATATTGTAAATGAATGTATGAAAATCTTACCTTGAAGTAAAGTTTATGGTTGGAATCCATAAGAATCTCATTTGGGACCACATTAAAGGAAAGCGGTATGATAATCTATTTTGCAAGTTTGAGAGCTGCTTTCAATACTATAGTGAAGTATTTGTTAATAGTTTGTCCCGAACGTTGGAATCTTTCGCATAAAGTTCTATTCAAGTTCTTGTGACAAATCATAAATAAGAATATCACAATTTGTTCATCTACCTTTATATATCGATTATCTTTCAGCCAACCTCTTGCATTCATCAAATCACAAAGGTTGAGAAAAACGTGTCTGTCCATTCTAAAATATTCATATATTCTATCTAAATGTCCTTGAAGAACCTCCATCATCCATTCGGATCCTGACAATATGCTATCCCTAATAGGTTCTCTCGAGTGCATAGACATATTTACCGCAACCATGCTCAACCATGCTATCACAATATCGATATCAAAATCATCAAAGTTTAGTTCAATCAATTCACCTGTTGCTACTTGATCACTACACATGCTACTTTCATCCCCCTCCATATTACCTATGCCTTCACATAAATTAAAAAAAAAAAAAAAAAAAGATAAACAAAATATATAAGTAAGAAATCTAATAATAATCAACAATAGCTACAAAGTTTTCATAATTGCAGCATAAAAAGACCAAAGTATCTCAAATACATAAGTCATAGAGTGAAATTAAACAAAATATATAAATCCATAGCATACTACTCAACATCTGTTTAAAAAAATTCAAGAAATCAACGTCTTCTTTCAGGTAACATTGTGATGAAAGCCTCTCTCCAAGTGGCATTAAGATGTGATTGGTTCATAGCTTTGTTGTAAATATTTTGCTCTAAATCAGGTATGCTATTTAAAATGGCAACCACGGCTGCTGTGGAGTAGGGGTCTACAGTTGATGGGGCATCTGAGGTCACAGAGCCACTTGTTGATTGAGCAGTCTTGATTTTAATCATTTTTTGAAGGGCTTTGCAGGTGTCACTAACATCATATTTGTTACTCTTCCTCCTCTTAGAATTTGGAGTCCTATCCTACTTGTGTTTCTTATGATTTGAGGTAGTAGTTGTATCAAATATGAATACCTCCTCATCAATATGTTGTTCATCAAATTTCTCTAGATCACCTACTGCATAACCATTACCACCATCACCATTGTCACCACCATTGTCATCTCTCTCCAAGATACTACCACTTCTTCTACATATCCTACCACTTCTTCTGCATTCCCTACTACATAGTCCCCAATAGCATATGTATCACCAAACATTATACATAAATCAGGATACTAAGAAACCTATCATTTCTTAATTTAGCCCATTCACTATTGTTCTGGAATTTATACAATAATAACAGATGTCAACAACATAATCAAAGCTTGCAATATAATATAAACAAAATGACCTTGATAAATTGATACATTGATGTGAGACTCCCACACACTTTGATCATCCACGGCAACCTTATTGTTTATATTATCCCATCCAAATTCAGAGTGTGACAAAAGTTTCTTGAAACTACTATACTGTTTCTTTAGTTTGTTAACCTTGTTCTTCAACTGAATTATACTAAAGTGGAGTCCCATCTATTTATTGAATTCGGCGTGTACGTTATTCCATCATGTTTTGTTGAAGGTAGAAGTGGTGCGATTTCCTTTGTTACCTCTGTTACCAACAAACTTACAAGCTCATTGATCAAAATCTTAGTCCACTTTGCCATACAAACCTCTTTGGGGGAAGCCATTTAACTTTAACTAGTTGAACATCAAATGAGCCATATCAATTGGTGTATCAATTCAAGCGCATAGACTTTGATGTCGATATCACATCAATACAATGTTCTATGACTATCAATAAAACAAAATGCACAAAGAAAATTAAAAGAGAATCATCCTCATATAAAATTTTATAAGCAACCATATATAACAAGAAAAATGAACATTCTCACCAACCAATGCCCCATCTATTTGTTCATAATAACCAACAATGAACATTCCCACTAACAATTAATCCATTCACCTATATCATCGGCATTCTAAAGAGCCAGACTTGAAATCTCTATATAGAGATGTCAAATAATCCATCACACAAATATAACAAAATACAACAACCATATAAAATTACACTTTTGGCGAGAGCACAAATATGCTTGGATGACTCAACCCTGTTATGAGTTTCATGCTCTCTATTGAAATATCTGAAGTTTATGTTTTCACATGAGAGATGATTTATTAAATAAAAGGAATAAAAAGAGAGTAAGTCTTATTCATTACAAATGTTATATGTGACATATGGACGTAACATCAAACATTTAACAATTGACCCATTGTTGACCCCATCAAAGGACATGTTTAAATGTTACAAAAAAATGAGGTCTTCCGATTGTAATAATAATCTCAAGTCAACATGTATAAATGTAATGTTAAGTCTCATTATATCTTGGTGCTTTTTGCCCCTCCAAGCGCTTTATTATTGCCTGTGGATCTTTAATTCCACATTCAAGCATCCCTTGGTTGGTTTGAACCCAAATCCAAACCAAGAGAGTCCGCATATAATATGTTGGTGATCGATATCTCACTCTCAATTTTAATATAGTCCAATAAAAAAAAGCTAAAAGAAAAGTATGGTGAAGTGATTGGATTAGATGTCCAACCAACATTTGCAAATTGATCAAAATACAATGATTTTGATCCAAACACTCTACGGGAAGGGCGTTTAACCTGAATGATCCAACCAACATTTGCAAATTGATCTCAATACAATGGTTTTGGTCCAAACACTCTGTTCCATGTTATGGGTTTCCGGCAACTATAAAAATCATCATGATTCAGTATTTTAAGATAATCAAAGGTAACACATGAAGAAGAAGCACTTGGTCCATGATACAAAGTGGCACATGATTGTAGTTGGATGGCTTTTGAAGAATGTATATATATCCATTATTTGATTAAATGTTTCATCTATTATATTGTACAAATTTAAATCAGAAAACGATGAGAAGGCTGTTGCCATCATCTTTCTCTCTCCTCTCTTCCTCCAAAAAAGAGGGCGGAAAGAAAATTATTTCATAGATTGATCACTGATTAAAAAGTTGCGACCAATCTATAAATGTACTCTACATTACATACGTTGGCAAGATAGGAAAGTTACTGAAGTTCTAAACTGGAGTGAAACGGAGACGACATTTGACAAAAAATTCAAAGACGGGCGAATTTACCCATCTCTTATTCATACCCACAAGCTGAAAACTCAACTCAAATTTCTTATTCATATCCACACGGAGCAAACCCGTTCCAATCCTAAAATTCATAAGCAAAAAAACACACGAACCCATGCAAAAAGAAGAGGAATCGACATGAACTAGAGAAGGAGGAGACGGGTAGTTCTGCTTCTTTGCGGTCCTAGGCCTCGTCGAACAAACTCGAGCGGCTCAAGTGTCTATTGTAGAGGGCTTCTCGGATGAGGCAAGGGGGTGGATTTGAGAGCAGCTCATCGCTAGATGAGGAGAGGGTGTCGCGCGGCATTGCTAAGGTTGTGGGGCAATGGCAACTTCTGGTGAGACGGAGTAGAGCAAGAGCGGTTCAGGCATCGGTGCTCGAGATATGCTGCAAAGGGCTTCTAGATGAGGCGAGGGCCTGGATTTGCGAGCAGCTCATTGCTAGATGAGGAGAGGGCGCGCGACATTGTTGAGGTCGCAGGGCGATGGTAGCTTCTGGTGAGACGGAGCAAAGCAGGAGTGGCTCAAGCATCGGTGCTTGGGATCTGCTGCAGAGGGCTTCTGGCGTCATAGGGGAACGAGCGGCGGGGGTACAGGCGCGAGATCTATTGCCGAGGGGTGCTCAGACAACAAGTGGGGACAGTGGGTCGCGGCAAGGGGGTGGATTCGCGAGCAAACGTGGATGAGATGAGGAGAGGCAGAGAGCATCCAATGGAGGAGATGATCCGAGCATCCAGTGGAGAAGACAATGTCTTGAGGAGATGAGGAGAGGTGGTGGAGACGATGTCTCGAGGAGATGAGGAGATGCGGAGGAGGAGGAGGAGGCAGAGATGTAGAGGAGATGAGGGAGGACTCATCGAAATTAGGGTTTAGTGGGAGAAATTATTTTTGATTTCTCTTCCAAATCAATTTCTAGAATAGAATTCTATTCCAAAAATAGAAAAACTTAGTAAATTTATCAAACATGTTTCTATTCTAGAAACAGGTATGGAATAGAAAAATTATTTATGAAACATAAATTTTAGTTATCATACACCCCCTTAAGTGCCACTCCGGCTAAAATCCGACCAAAATACCGATATGGCAATTTTCTAGCAAAGGAAGTGCAAAACAATGCCGTTTTGCATGCTAACATGGCTAGAAAATACAAAAACGACTTCATTTTGGTGCTGACGTGATAAAAAAATTAATATAAAAATTAATTAAATTAATTTAAAATTAAATTTATATAAAACATTTAAAAATAAAATAAAAATATTTAAAAACTAAAAAACTAAAAAAAAAAAAAGGGGCAGGCGACTAAGGGCCGAGCCCTCACCACTACCGCCTCCTCGCCATTTCGCCGCCCTTTTTTTCTAGTTTTTTAATATTTTTATTTTATTTTTAAATTTTTAAATAAATTTAGTTTTAAATTTAGTTTTAAGTTTAGTTTAATTAATTTTTATATTAATTTTTTACCACATCAGCACCAAAATAACGTTGTTTTTGTATTATATAGCCACATCAATATGCAAAACGGCGTCGTTTTGCACATACTTCGCCGGAAAATCACCACATCGGCATTTTGGCCGGATTTTGTCCACAATGACACTTAAGTGATCCATTTTATTCCGATTTTGGCACTTAAAGTGTCACTTTCCTAACTTTTGGCACTTAAGTGTCCTCCATGCCAAGTTTGGCACTTTGGGTGTACTTTTGCCGAAATTTAATATTCCTATCATTCGCATAAACCTCATAAATCAAGCAATAACCCAAACCTAAACAAACTATTTCCATCAATCACGCCAACTTGAACAATCTCAACAAACACATGCTCACTCCTCGCTCATTCCCAAGCCTTATAGTTTAAGCATATCATGAGCAAACCATATAAAATTAATCACATAAGTTCCTCTACCTAGGATGACTCTACGATACTAGAAATGAACCTAAATGCAAGTTACGTAACGCAACGGCCTAATCGACGTTTGGGAAATCTACTTACCACAACTAGGACATGAGATACACGAACAACAAAGAGACGATGGCTAGAGGGGAACATGGCATGAGGATGGCAGTAGTTAGGCGAATGGCAAATGACTAGCAATGGACAAGCAAATAAGCATGCAATGACGGACAAGCAAACGGCAGCAATGCAATAGCGGACGACTAGGTGAATGGTGGCAACCAGATGGGCAAGTGAACGGCAAGAGAAAGAGAGGAAAAGAAAGAGAGAAAAAATAGAGAGAGGAGAGAAGAGGAGGTTTGGCTAGAGCGAGAGGGAGGGAGAGAGAGAGAGAGAACTTAAGGAAGAAGGAGAGGCTTGAAGAGAAAGTGATCAATCACCATTAATGCACCAATGCATTATTTCCCTAACTATGATGGCCTCAAACTTGGAGGGCGAGATGCAATCCTAGCCCTCCATCTTGCCAAGTTTGTCATCCAAGATCAAAGGCCAAGATCTCTACTTAACTTCTTAAAAATTGGCTAGGTTTAAGAAGGGTAAAAGGATCCATTCCCCATTGTCTTCCTAAAAGTGGCACCTATACCCTTTGAATGGCCTCCCAAAATTTGTCTCATCTCAATTTAAATCTTAATAGGCCAAATTGGTCTCATCTCTAGATCCGTTAAAATCTATGTCCTCAAATTAGTAAATTTCTCCAATTAATGCACTAATGGGTTCACTAAAATCATTTCAATTGGAAAGGAATGCCTTGATAACATCCACAATCAATATTCTTAATTGGACCGCAATTCCCCGCTAAGTTTCAATTGAAAATGGCTTTAGTGCGACCTATATGAAAGTTAGGTTGCATTAGCAGAACTCATGTGACTAGACTTGAACTAAGTTCGATGCCTATCCAAGGTTTTATGATGACTTTTAGTTGAGCTTGGTCAATCCATGAATGACCTTTGATTATCATGAAATCGATTAGAATTGATAAGCCTGCACCAATTCATGGTCATTCAAGATCGGATTAGGGTCATTCATGGACAGTACATTGACCATGGGGCATTACTCACGACCGATATATACTTAAGCTAAATCAATCTATACCCATCCATTCACTAACTTGTGACCGCACGTGATCGCCTACAGCAATACTTATAGTTAGACAGTCCTTTCATGGTCGAATACTCTGGTCTATTGTAACCCTAATCCTAAGTTGCCTTGTTCTTAATCAATTAATTGACTTGTGAACAATCCCTAGAATTGAGTCACAGCCTATCCTCGTTACTAACATACCGATCTTTAGTCCATGTCTCGCGGTCTAAATAGAGGTTCGAATCAAGCATGTCACAAAATTAATGACTAACACGCCTAAAAATATACCCTTACCTCTTTCTAGTTTTCAATTATGGGTGATGATGGTAGGATGGATTTATCCTTTGACTTCAAAAGAGGAGGATTGGAAGTGGGAGTGAAAGATCAATTGAGAAAGCATTAAATAGAGAACGTTTAGATTATGAGATTACTAGGGTGTTTTATTGGGCGAGCTTGCCATTTAACTTAGGAAGGAACCCTTACTTTCAATCCGCTTTCACTTATGTTGCTAATCATAATATTGCGGGTATGTACCATCGAAATATTATTTGTTGATGATCACTTTGTTGCAAAAAGAGAAGACAAATATTGACAGGTTGTGTACACCTATTAAAAACATGTGAAGGGAGAATGGTATAAATATTGTAAGTATTGGATGAAATAACTCATAAAGGAGACTACTTATTAATTCTATGATAGAGTCAAATGGAAAACTTATATTTATAAAATCAGTTGATTATTCGGGAGAGATAAATGATACACGTTTTATTTTTAACTTATTGAAATAAGTAATCAATGAAATTTGATATGAGAATGTGATTCAAGTAATTACAAACAATACTTTAATTTGCAATAGCGCAAGACAACTCATTAAGTAAGAATTTCCATCCACTATTTGGATGCCTTGTGTGATGCACACCCTCAATCTAACTTTGAATAACATTTGTTCTACAAAATGTTGAGACCAATCAAGTACTTTATAAGGGAATGTAGTTGGATTTCAGAGATTGTTTATGCAAATCAAATATTTCATCATAAACCATTTTATGAGATTGGCAATAAATAATGAGTTTGTTAGAAGTTGCTTTCTATAATCAATATATATTTTCCTTTGATGATTGTGATGCTTAGGAGGTTTAAGCTAATAAAAAGTGGTTTTCAAAGCATGGTTATTTGTGATAAATGGGATGTCTATCAAGATGATAATCAAAAGAGGGCTAAATTTGTCAAAGAGAAGGTGTTGAATGATTTTTTGATGGATTCAATTGATTATATACTTTCCTTCATGACTCATATTTATGACATGCTTAGAATTTATGACATCAACCTTGTCTTCACATAGTTTATGACATGTGGATTCAATGATTGAAAAAGTGAAGAAAGTTATATATGTGTATGAAAGGAAAAAGCTAAATAAGGAGTATACATTTTATGAGATGGTTTATACAATTCTTATGGATCATTTGACTAGGAATAGCATTGCACTTCATTACTTGGTTCATACCTTGAATCCTGGGTAAATTCTAAAATTGTATGAGTTGATGACTTTATTAGTCGGTTTTTTTTTTTTACATGATAATATAATATTCCTCTTGCTTATTATAGTTTTTTATTTTTATTTTATTTTAGTAAATAAGGTGCTATAGTGATTAGTGACTAAGTGAAGATCCTACTCGAGTTTCTTCATAAAAAGATAAGGAGATCAACTAAAAAAGATTAAAATACCTTAGGAAATACTTTCTTGACTTGAATAAGCATAACAAGGTGAATTTGGCATATGTAGATTTTAAAAGCAAAAATGGAGATTTTAGAAAATTTGATTCCATTTAAAATCGATATCCTATGAATCCTAAGACTTTGTGGGTTAATCATGGCGTATGTACACCTATGCTTCAAAGTATAGCTTTAAAGTTTCTTGAACAATCTTTTTTTTTCATCATGTGTTGAGATAAAATGGACTACCTACTCCTTTGTGTACTTTGTGAAAAAAAAAAAAATGACTCCAAAACATGCAGAGGATTTGGTTTCCATTTACAACAACATCCGTCTTCTATCAAGAAAAAGTCAACAATATGTAGGAAAGACCCAAATGTGGAATATTAGTAAAAATGCATTTGACACATTTGAATATGTTGGGATGCTTGAAGTTGCGAGTCTTTTGCTTGATAAGTCGGAGATGGAGTGTGTTGTTTTTCCATTAGGAGTGGATAATATAGATGAATGTCTTATTGTTATATTTGATGGTAAAATGTGAATTGTTTTTTTTTTTTTTCAACTTATTGTTAAATATTGAATTTAATGGTGGAATATGGATTGCTTATTTTTTTTCTCCAAGTTTTATGAATTATTGGAATGGAATGTGATTAAATTTGTTAATTCAAAATGATATTAACAAAAGGTGGAGCAATGTTTTTAGTGTAAATTCATTCCAAACTCTTTTTTTTATTATTTATTTATATGTGGATTTGAATCAAATCAATTAAAAATAATCATTTATCATGAATATAAAATAATATATAAATATATAACATATCCCAACATACCGAAATTGTTTATTTTTTTAGAAATGATGTGTCGGCGTGTTGTATCATATCATGTTTTGTCACGTATCAATGTTAATGTTATTTAATGTACAAATCACTTGAGGTTAGGTTCTTCAAGACAATCCTCGAAACTAGTGACATGTTCATATTCTCCAAAATGCTTGTCCAATATCAGTACAATGCCAATCAAACCGACTTTGGCATAGCTATTTCCGCATTCAGAATGCAAGTGGGGGAACTATGTCAGTCCCTAATAGCGTGTTTGCAACCAACATCGACGGCGGAATTGTGGCTAAATCTTTCAAGACTAGTGTTACCATCATTCAAGCACCAAAGGCTGGCCTTGCACCCTCAAAGCACGAGAAAGAGAGAGTAAGAGAGCTATAGAGAGGTCACCTTCTACTAAAACACCTTTCAATTAATATTTGAAGGGTGAATTGTTGAAAATCATTCAATAAAGCAAGTTTGATGGTGCACTGATTTAGACCCGTTAAACTTGTATGAGGTTTGACTTTGCCAACAAAAATGCATGAACAGAGGTGGAATATTCGAAGTCGATGGCCTCTTTTTCTTTTTTTCCCCTGTCAAGCATATATGGTTTCTTTTTCTTCGGTGTAGACGTAATTTTGCATCAAGAAAATTACTTTCAGAAGAGTGTCCTACTCAGTTTGGCGCTACGTCATTGTCAATGTCAAGCATTTAATTAAGCTCACTTATAGGGTGTATTTGATTAAGCATTTGCAAAGTTTTTTGGGCTGCAAAGTTCCTTTGATAAATGCAAATACCTTTTTGGTGAAACTTTTGGGTTGCTTTGAAGAGATATAACCTTTAACTCAAGGCAGGTCTGGAGAATTTTTGGATTGTTGCATTCCGTAATGTAAATAGACTTTTTTCTTCTTCCAACCTTGCTCTCGCTCAATTTAATAATTCCAAAATGTTTTCAAAACCGTAACTTTGCCTCGCCACTGGTGAGTAACCGGTGAGCAGCTAGCATGCAGCCGGTGTGCGGTCGACATGCCATCAACGAGCCGCCAGCGAGCAACCGCCACCCTCGCCTGTTCGTCGTTCAAGGGTCACTTGAGGTCAGGTTCATCAACTCGACCAAGAGCACTTCAATCAGACCCTCCAAACAGGTGACATGTTCATAATCCCCAAAGGGCTTGTCCACTGTCAGTACGATGCTGATCAAGCCCACTCCGCAATAGCTCCTGCCGCGTTTGTGAGCGGGAACCTAGTAACTGTGTCAATCCCTTAGAGCATGTTCGCGACCAACATTGACGACGTAATCCTGGCTAAATCTTTCAAGACTGATGTTGCCATCATTCAAGCACTGAAATTTGGCCTTGCACCCCCAAAAGCATGAGAAAAAGAGTGGGAGGAATAGGGAGAGGTCAACTTCTGAAAAAACAATTGGACCTTTGTTCTTGCTATCGATATATGAACTGTTGAAAATCATCAAATGAAGCAAATGTCCGATTATGCTGATATCCTCCCATTTTTACTTCTTTTTCTTTGGGTTCCAGAAGTAACTTTTGCAACGAGAAAATTTACTTTCGGAGTGTCCAATTCAGGTCGGGTGGGATTGATCATTCTCAATGTCAAGCATACGACTGAACTTGCTGATGTTAAAGCCCAGATTTTGGTTGAAAAATCTGCCATTGAGTCCAGAGAATTCATCCCCCAGCTTGAATAATTTTGATTGGACCACTATCAATTAATTTCAAAACTTAAATTATGAGAGTATCCCGAGAATCGTATGATTCATGTCGACTATAACTAAGTTTGTCGGTAATTAGCTATTCCCTCCTCTGCAAAAGGGAATAGCTAGCAGAATGTGTGGTTGGTTGCAACTGAACGTTTAAAGATAAAATCACGTACTATTATAAACCTCGATAAAGCCATAAAAATACAAAATTAAACATCAAACATCAAATGGGCCACAAAAGTTATGCGATTTTTGTCTCTTTTGATGAACGTGATGAATTTTAGGTGAATTTGCTTCAGTTATTTTGAGAATTTTATATTATAATTTTGAAATTTGATAATTATTTTGGAAAAAAAAGAATTAAAAATACAAAAGGAGTTCGAGCTAAAGTCCCAACGAGCTCGAACCGAATAGGCAAGCTTTATCGGGCCTTTTCCTCTTCTTTTGGGCTCGACTTACGGACCGAGCCCAGATAAAGATAAGCCCAATCTGATTGGGCCGGGCCGAAAGAATCCCTCTACGTCAACTAAAAACAAGACGTACGCTTAACTAGTAGTCAACGGTAAGACCGCCCGCTTGGAGAAAAGCGAGTCAACGGTAAAACCGAGCGCCACCAGTGGAAAGACACCCCAGTCTCGTCCCTCTCTATTTATAAGCACAGCTAGTCGCCAAAGATCAAACGCAACCGCCGGAGTGCTCTCACGTCTACTCTCGATCCTCTCGACGGGTGAGCATGATTTATAGCAATCGCACTCTTGCATTCCTTTGACCATTCCGCCGCACTTCGCGGTGATTAAACCTGATTTGGGATGATGGTTTAGTTTCTAATCTGTGCTGGCTAGAAATCGCTGTGGCTGGACTGCGCTTTGATGTTCGCTTTGTGTGTAGCTGCCTTCTGCAGTTTTCTGCGATGAAGCTATTGTTGTTTTTGTTTTGGTAGTTATGGTGCGTTCAGAGTTTTCTGAGATCTATAACTTAGATTTTCATGGGTTATTCATGTTTACAGATGTCTTTTTAGCTCAGTCTGGTCTGATTTTGGATCTACTTCGGGCGGAATTTCATTTTCCTAAATCGAGATGATTCGAATACTGTTATAATATATCTGACTATGACATTCTCCTCATTGCGATAAACTGGAGTCCCTTCAGCATTTAGAATTTCGATGCTCGATTTCTGTACCTGGCCAATATTGGACATGTTATAGAATTTTGAGGAGCTATTTTCCCCCTTAATGCTCTAATATGACATGTAATTGCAACTAAGATATGGTAATGGCTGTTCTGTTCTCGTGTTGTTTGCTTTTTTTCTTTTTTCTTTTTTCGTGACGATGTTATGTGATGTGACTCATATAATAGAAACAAAGCGAACGGAGGTACTTCACATGCTTAATTACATTTAAGGTGACTTAATGGAATGATACGTTTGATCAGTAAATATATTTCTGGACAATCCAATCCTCAATTCACTGTGTCCTGTTAGCATTATCCATCTCTATGATGAGCATTGCCGTCTTAATATTTGTTGGGACTCACGGCAATTATGTATTAGTTTACTCAAAGCTAAATAATGCTAATCTATTAGATATGCAATCTTGCTTATCCAGAAGGAAAGTGGCATTAACCCCCTTATCCATGCTTATGCAGATTGAGATGGTACCTACGGAAAATTGTTGTGGTGGAGGATAGCCAACAATATGATGCAAGGGCTAGCAATTTTTGTTGAATGTGAAGTCTCAAGATGAAGTTCAGGAAGGAGGTCTCATGATAGGATTATGGTCGATAGTAGGTGTGGGAAGACAGCTTTAGTTAAAATCCTTTACAATTTTAATTTTGGAAATTTCAAAGGTTCCATTTTTCTCAATTGTCTTAAAGGTTTTAAAGATTTTGAAAACTGGAATTTGGTTCGTTTGCAAGAAAAATTGCTATCTACTCAACCCTGTCCTTGCCCATCAACTGAAGTCAGGCACTTGTAGGGTCCCATTCTCATCCCTTTATCAAGATCTCCGAATGAGATCATCTACTCCACTAGCTGCTTCAAGATCACACCTGTCAAAGACACAACAGTTGAAAAAAAAAGGAAATGTGGAGAAAAATCTCCTTCTCATCATTATTCAACCATCATAGCTTATTTTATAGTCAGAGCTTACGGTGAATTTATTCAGTTCAATGTTCTCTACTAGCACAGAAGGCAGAACCCAACACCTCCGATGCTAAAGAAAGGACAGCTCTATCAACAGGATCTCTCCTTATTACTATGTTCCTCTTCCAGAAGCATACTTTTTAAAGAGTTCACGATCCTCTAGAGCCATAGCTTTTATGTTGTTGATGCTGATCAATTCTCTTGCCGAAGCTCCAGCTGAAGCATCTATGTTATCCAGACCATCAAGAATAAGGAGAACTCTTTTGCAACAAAATCTCTCTTCTATTTAGCTAATTCCTCCAGCAACAGTGCTCACAGTTGTTTCTTTTGTCATTAATATACGAGATGGCAATTTTCCTTGCAAATGAACAAAGTTTCAGAAGTCTCTCGAAGTTTGTTTGATGCCATCAAGAAAAGTAGAATTTTTAAAATTTTTAAAGATAGAGTTATAAAGCGTTTTAGCTAAAGTTGTCTTTCCCATACCTCCCATCGCCCATAATCCAATGAGAAGACCTTCATCATGAACTTTGGTCTTGACACTTCATATTCAACATTAATTTCAGCTTCCCCATTCTCACTCTATATAGATATATATTGGGCAGAAGAAGCTTGCTTCCCTGGTGATGAAAGCTATTGCAACTCCAAACAGGGCTTAGCAAAAGCCAAATCATTATCTTCTTGTCGGAGAATTTATTCAATGTGAAAGGGTGTAGATGCCTTGAAGTTGGAACAAGTCATTCACAGTCCATCTACACTCACCTCTTCCTCCTCTTTTCATTAAGTTTGCTCTTTGAGGTATGCTACTATCTACATTAAAACTTCAGGTTGATTTTAAGTTCTCTTTCTTAGATTTAGTTAATACTCAGTTGTGATTCTGCTTCTTAAAAGGAAACTGATCCTTTGGACCCAAAGTTCAGGAAAGTCTGATGTTTCTTCATGTTTTCTAGTAGTGAACCTTTTTGTATCATTTCGCCTTTTCTAGGAGACTAGCATAAATTGATTTCGTAGTCTGCAAATTCAAAATTAATGAATGAGCGCCTTTGAAAGTCAAAGTTATGTGCCTCTTTTAAACAAGAAATTCAACATAAGCAGGTGAATCACAAACTTGGAAAAAAAAACTCATCTACCTAATGAATCAAGTAAAACTCAGACCTGATTTCAAGTACTATAGTTTTGTTATTATGTCACCTTAAGTTTCCTTTGTGTTTTCTTTAGGGTCATGAAGGTTCATCTGCAGGCAATATCTAAGTCTAGATGTGTTCCATATGTTAAACCAGTGATGACAAGGTACTAGGTAGTTTTAACGTAGTAGATTTTGTCCATCACATTGAAACTAAACAGTGAGATTCAAACTCGCTTCCACTAGAAAAACAAACTTTCCTACAATTTATGTGTTGTACCTGTTTTTGTTCAACACAAGGATGAGTCTATGGTTCTTGAGAGGCATCGTGCATCCCGGAATGTTGAGATCCATTGCATTTTAAATCAACAGTAAAAGATTGCAAAGGCATAGTTGGGACCATAGAATTACCCCATGATGGATTTTTGTAATCAGATTACTGAACTTCGATTTAATGCACAATACTAATAAGTATCTATTTCTTGATACTTAGTTCAATTTGACTGCAATCTAGGCAATATTATGAGGAAATGCAAATGTTGCGGATGCATGGCAATGGTGTAGCATCCAGACGATTGATCCAATATTCGTGTTTTGCCGGATTATTAGTCGAATTCCTGTTAAAAGTGCATCAGTTACCAAGAAATTATGGAAGTTTAATGCATCTGGTTATAAAAATAAATAAATAAATAAATAAAGTTTAGGGACTTTATTGCAAAATCCACCAAAATTCAATATGCTTACGAGTAGAATTTCATCTTTGACTATCATATTCTCTCTTTTTATCTCATTTACGCAACTTTAATAAAAGAGTTGGTGTAATTTTTTTGTCTATTATACACTTAACGCTCACACTCTCAAGCAATAGAACAAACCGCTGATATCGCACAATTTCTGTGATGGAAATAAGCAAATGAAAAGTCTCGAAGGAAGCGATCTTTTTCTCTTATACCATGCTTGGCATTCTGTTGGCTTTCTCTTCCATGCAAAAAGTCAACAATGTTTGTCCGTCAACTTGTGCATTGCACAAGACAAGAGACATATGACTTACTTTTGCAAAGTACCGCATTTGTCACATTGTAGGAAACGAGTTTGTGCTGTACATTGTTGTACCAAAGAATTTTCATCCGGTTGGCCAGTTCACAGGATTGTTACTCCATAGATCAGCGCAAGAAGAGGGAGTTTAATGGACCCTAGGCGTGTCCTGAAGAAATAAAACATATGGCCGCCTGCTTTGCTAGGCCCATAACATCACTAAACGGATCCGGAACTCGTATTTGGAAACGATCCACGCTCAGACAAGGCCCATGCGTAACAGTGTGCATGGAAAGCCTCGTGCAACGTTCATCACATGGACTTTATATCTTGATTGTAAGTGAACATGTATGTCCAAATTTGAATGGAAAGCCTTCATTGTTCCCCTACAGGGACACACTTCATAGTGTGCCATGCGAAAATAAGCTTATTATATTCCGATATCTTTCCCGTGTTGTGGTGGACACTTACAATCTTTTCAATCTCATTGCATTGGCTATCTTTAAGATCGATCAACTTTGTTGTCAAGAAGTTAGCATACATCAACTTATGTGATCAAATAGCTCTCTTAGCGTACATTTGGTAACTATTTTATTTGTGAGAATAATTTATGCTCATAATTGGTCATTTTTTTATTTTGTTTCCTAGATAAGTTTTAAACATTTGAAAGTATTTGATAATTGTACAAAATTTCTATTCTCAAAATAAAAATACATTTAGTAGACAAGAGCCAACAAGATCATCGGCCTTGAGGGAGCCTCACTAGGCGCAAGGCTTGACCTTCCCTAGCCACCATGAGGTCAACCTCACCATGGTTGAGCGACACCGACCTCGCAAGCTAGGTGAGGCCGTGCCTTGTCGGGGTCGACAACTAGCTAGAGGAGGAATAAAATAAAAAAAAAAAGAAGAAAAGAAAAAAGGAAAAAAAAAAGATTTGATGTTAGAATTTTCTTGGGAACAAATAATAATTTTTTTTTTTTTTACTTATTGATTCCATATTCATTCCCAAAAGCAACAAAGTTATCAAATGAATATGTATTCTTTTTTTGTTTTGGAGATCTAAAAAATAAAAATTAGGCATTGTTTGACATGTTACCAAACATGCCTTTATTTTATGACTTAGTTGGCATTCTAATTGTTGCATCTAAGCCCTCATCAGTGGCACAAAATCAGCACATCACATAGCACATTATCAGGAGTTCTCTATGCTGGAATTTCTCGTGTTGTGGATCTCCTGAACAGGCATGTTGGGAAATGACAAGGTTAAAGGTAATGTTGAGTTGGGGACCAACGGTTCTTAGTCAACGCAAGTTTTCTTACCACATGCGACATTGGAAAATTACAAAAAGAATAAATTCATATATGAACTTCAATTTAATTAGGAATCACCACTAACCTATCAAAAGTATATTAGAAATCGAGGAAGATACAAAAGTATGCTTTACTTCCTACGCAACCAAAAAATATAGAATCAAGGATTTGATTACACTAATTGTCTAATTAGTGCCATTTCAGTATTCTAACTTAATTGATTTGTTAACCAAACTATTTGGCAATCTTTGACCATTTTATTAACCTAGGCTACTAAATGATGTTTGTACATTAGTGCACGATCAAAAAAAGTAAACAATCACAAGTAATATGATAAAAGTAAATGGTAAAAAAGTAAAATCAATAAAGCTTCAAGCATAGGATGCACATGACTTTATAAATAAATCCTAGGATAGCAACCCGCCTGAGTTTGAATTGAGTCAAATTTCTTATCCCAAAGGTCAATCTATCTAAATTTAGGTTATATCAAATCAAAGGTAAAAACTAAATTCCCTAAATAATAAGCATACTAACGAAATTAAATTAGGCTAAATCAAGTGTTAAAATCATGCGACCAAATCATGACCTCCATATAAACCATTTTATATTTTTCTTTTTAAAAATCATTTTATTTTTGCAAAATAAGGGACTCGGACTAGGCCCGAAGGTAGGTTGAACTTTGATATCACGAATTTGGGCTATCAAGATTAAAAGTGGGCAGCATTAGGCTCTCTCAATTTCTCCAGACCCATTTCACTAAAATTCAAACCCAGCCCAAATTTACTTAAACAAAGTTAGGCCTAAACTTTAAAAGACCAAACTAAGCCCAACCTCGTTTAAACCATAACAAACTTATTAAATTAACAAAATTAAAATTATATTTCATTATAAATAATATTTGAATTCTAATTTAAGAAATTTAAATTTAAACTTTATTTTTAATTTTTTAATTTATATATTCAACTTTAATTCTATCTTATAATACAAATTCAATCTATAAATTATATATTTACTTTTATTATATATATTTTAGGTATTTTTGTATTTTAGGTATGTTAGTACAGTTTACTAGTTGATAAAATTTTATTAAAGAATGATGAAAGGGAAAAAAAAGAAATAATAAAGAAAATAAAAGAGGAAAAATAAAATAAAATATATAAAATATAAATTAAGGAATAGTGTCACGAGAGATTTTCACCATCTCCATTTATATTGAAAAAAATATACATGATATGATGTGAATATATTCGACTTTAATACTACAATTCACAAAATAATTAATAGGATATAAAAAAATTCAAAAATTTAATATCATATCATATCCAAGTCCATCCCGATTAGAAATTCGAACGATCAAATGTAACCTAAAAGCTCAGTCAAAATCCATCTCAACCTCATTTTATTATTTTCTTTTGGCTCGTACTATTCCCCACCCCCCCCCCTTCTCCCTTATTAAACGCTGACATCTTTATCTCATCGATTTGATTACATTATCTATTGTAGAAAACACTTAAGATTTCAAGTTATTTCTTCCCTTTTTTTCTTTTTTTTCTTTTGTTTCAATTTTTACTAGAGATGAAACTATCCATGCTCCACTCAAACAATATTTGTTAAGATTAAATGTACGGCCCACTCTTGATTTGATATTTATTCTTAACTTCTTTTCTTCTTTTTCCACTGTGTTAATGAGTAAGTATTTTCCTTTTTTTTTTGTACGATGAAACTATTTTTCAAATATAACCTAAGTGTGAAATGAACCATATATCGCTTTAACTATGCATTTCGTTTAATTATAACATTAATATGTGCCAATTATGTCATAGTTTGAGTATTTTAATTGCTTAACTTTCAAATTTTATTCAGTGAATGCAGTAGCCCAATAACCATTATCTTTCATGCCATCATAGGTACAATTTTTTAAAAGATACTATAAAAAAATATTCTAAAAAATGACAAAGTTAAGCACATAAAATATTCTAGATGTCCATTATTATCATACAAATGCAGAAGAAAATGCTACCTAAACATTATTACATAGAATATTGTCTTTGCCTTGAATACATGTATTATTAGCTATTGATAAGAAATTAATAAAAGAAATTTATTACAAAACATTCAAACCATTTGCAAACACATTTTTTATAGTCAAATGTAAATGCATTCGATTTTTCATAAAACCATCAATGAAAAGAAAGTTATTCTCAAAGTACAAATGTATTGCAATAATAAGTTGCATACACAACTTAATCAAAGATATTGTCTATTTAGCTAGGGGTGCATGATAAAAATTATTTTACGTTAGGAAATGATTTTTTTGTCGCGCATTTCGGAATAAATAAACTTTTGATAACGCTTATCAAATTTTCTTTTTGGAATAGATTTATTCCGAAATAGAAATGGAGAGAAATCAAGTAGAAATTTTCTACTTACGATTTCTCCCAACCCTAATTTCACTCTTTTCTCCCTCGTATGCCTCTTCTCTGCCCAAAATAAAAATAAATATATTCATTTAAAAATAAAAATAAATTTATTAAAATAAATAAATTATTTTTATTTATCATTTTATTTTTAGTTTACTAAAAATAAATTTATTAAATTTATTTATGATAAATAAATAAATATTTTTATTAAAAGTAAAATTATTTTTTATTTACCTTGAGTGTTTTGCCAAATAAAATTATTTTTATTTTTTATTTTTATTCATTTTAAAATAAATTTATTTGTAAAATAAAATAAAATAGTAAAATTAAATAAAATAAAATTTATTTTTAATTTTTTTATTTTAAAATAAATTTATTTATAGATAAATAAAAAAATTTAAATTATTTTTTTATTTATGATAAATAAAAATAAATTATTTTTATTTGCCTTGAGTGTTTTGCCAAATAAAATTATTATTTTTATTTTTTATTTTTATTCATTTTAAAATAAATTTATTTGTAAAATAAAATAAAATAGAATAAATAAAATAAATTTATTTAATTTATTTAAAATAATTTATTTATGATAAATAAAAATAAATTATTTTTATTTGCCTTGAGTGTTTTGCCAAATAAATTATTTTTATTTTTTATTTTTATTCATTTTAAAAAAAATGTATTCGTAAAATAAAATAAAATAGAATAAATAAAATAAATTTATTATATTTATTTAAAATAATTTATTTATGATAAATAAAAATAAATTATTTTTATTTGC
Source organism: Eucalyptus victrix (assembly GCA_016097545.1). Taxonomy (NCBI): domain Eukaryota; kingdom Viridiplantae; phylum Streptophyta; class Magnoliopsida; order Myrtales; family Myrtaceae; genus Eucalyptus; species Eucalyptus victrix. Next base: position 25,099,139 of record CM027840.1, on the reverse strand, counting down.
CTTGAGTGTTTTGCCAAATAAAATTATTTTTATTTTTTATTTTTATTCATTTTAAAATAAATTTATTCGTAAAATAAAATAAAATAGAATAAATAAAATAAATTTATTTTTATATTTTAATTTTAAAATAAAATGATATTTTAATTTTATTTTTTATGATTTATTTTATTTTATTTATTTTTTTCATTTTTTTGTTACTAAATCATTTTTATTTTTATTTTTTATATTAAAAAAAGGTCGATTAAATTGCCGCCAGTGCCTAGAAGGAAGAAATTTTGTGTCGTTATCAAACAAATTTCTATTTTTAGAGTAGAAATTTTGTGTCGTTATCAAACGGTTATTTTTACTTAGAAACTCTTCTAGAAATAGAAATAGAAAAATCTATTTGCGTTCAAACTATTTCAGCAGAATGGTTGTAAATGCGTCTTGCCTTAGCTCCTCTCGAAAAGATTGCTCCCTTGGAAAAAATATTATACTTGAATCAGACAATAAAAGTTTTCAATTACATTAATTAGAGAGTAATTATTTACTAAAACAAATATGTATCAAGGAATAATTTTGAATGTCATAATGTGAGGAGCTCCAACCTTAGTCTATGTCTTTCAAGTTGAATTGTTAAATACTTAAGTCCTATGTGCCTATTATATTTCACCATCATGAATTTCAATGATCTTTGAGTGTGAATTTGATATGAGATCTTTGCCTTTTGATTTACATGTTCAACGATTATGATCATAAACCTTACAAGTATCACATCTCTTCCCTCTTCAAAAATCTCAAATGGAAGGATACATCATGTAGAAGTTCTTTCACTTTAGTTTTTGAACTTAGAAGGACAACCCATATGAGATGTAGCTAAAGTCTCATAAAATTAATGAATTTTAAGTAAATTTGTTTGAGTTATTTTGAGAACTGTATATAAGAATTTTGAAATTTGATAAATGATAAATATTTTGGAAAAAATCAAAAACACAAAAGAAGTTTGAGCTGAAGTCCCAACGAGCCCGAACTAGATTGGCAATCATTATCGGCCTTATTTTCTTCTTTTGGGCTTGGTTGACGGACTGAGCCCTAAAAAGCCAACCTCGATCTGTTCGAATTAGGTCAAAAGTATACTTCTTCTTCTTTTTTTTTTTTTTTTTTGGGTCAAAAGAACACTTACATGCTTGGTCTTTTTGACCCGTTTATACCAACCTTAACATTCACTTTAGAGTGGGAGATAATGTAATTTGGATATGGAATCAGCTATTACCAGACATAAGCTTTGGTCAATGTTTGTGTACCTTTTGCTTTTTAGTTGTGAAATACCTGATAGCAGCCGTCCCCACTAGAAAGAAACCCCAAGCTTCCTCCCTCCTATATATAAGCACATCTAGTCGCCAAACCTCACACACAGCCGCCGAGGGCTCTTGCAATCCACTCCATCTCAGTCTTCAGTCTTCATCTCCTCTCGACAGGTGAGCATGATCTAGCAATCGTAATTTCTTGTTTCTTTGACTATTCCACTGCACTTCTCGGTGATAAAACCTGATTTTTTTGGGATGGTTGGTGAGGTTCTAATCTGTTCTGCTAGTTTCTGTTTCTAGAAATCACTCGCTCGTCTGCGCTTTGAAGTTCGATTTGTCTGTAGCCGTCCGTCCTATGTAGATTTTTACGATGAAACTTTTGTTGTTTTAGTAGATGTTGTGCTGTCGGAGGTTTATGAGATCTATAACTTAGATTCTCATGGGCTATTCGTGCTTATGGATGTCCTTTTAGTTCAGCCTGGTCTGGTTTTGGATCTAGTTTGGGCGAAATTTCTGTACTTGGCCAATATTGGAAATGTTATAGAAATTTTAAGAGCTAATTTTTTTTTCTTTCCTTAATGCTGTAATCTGACAAGTAATTGCAACTAAGATATGGTAATGGCTATAATAGCTGTTCTGTTCTCGCTTTGTTTGCTTTTTTTTTTTTTTTTTTTCTTTTTTGTTTATGCTGTAATGATTCCGTGATAATGCTATGCAATGCGACTCAAACAAAAGAGAAATGAAGCGTATGAAGGTACTTCACGTGCTTAATTACATTTAGATGACCTAATGAAGAGTATTTGCATTTTTGTATGATCCAATTCTTAGTCAATTGTGTCCTGTCAGCATTATAGAACCCTAAGACAAGCATAGAGATCTTAAAAATTTTTGGGACTTACAGCGATTATCCATCTGTAAACTCTAAGCTAAATAATGCTAATCCGTTAGATATGCAGTCTCACTTACCCAGAAGGAAAGAGGCATTAACCCCTTATCCATGCCTATGCAGATTGAGATGGTACCTTTGGAAAATTGTGGTGGAGGATAGCCAACAATATGATGCAAGGGCTAGCATTTTTTGTTGGATATGAAGTCTCAGGATGAAGTACATGAAGAAGGTCTCATGATTGTATTATAGGCGATGGGAGGTATGGGAAGATAGCTTTAACTAAAATCTTTTACAATTCTATTTTTGGAAATTTTGAAGGTTCCATTTTTCTCAATTTCGTTCGTTTGCAAGAAAAATTGCCATCTACTCAACCATATCGTTACCCATTGACTCCAGTCATGCACTTATTGGGTACCAACTCAATCAAGTCATGCACCTGTAGGTCCCAACCTAACCCCTTATCAAGATCTCCCAATGAGATCATCTACTCCACTAGCCGCTTCAAGATCACAACTGTTGATGACACTTATTTTCTACTCCACCCGCTGAAAAAACAAGCAATGTAATGAAAAATCTCCTTCTCATCATAATTCAACAATCATGGTTTGGTCAGAGCTTATGTTGAATTTATTCGGTTCACTCTCCCAATTTACAGAAGGGAGAACCCAACATCTTTGGTGCTAAAGAAAGGTGTTAAGTATATTGCAGAGCTCTATCAAAAAGAGCTCTCCTTATTTTTATGTTTCTCTTCCGGGAGCATACTTCTTAAAAAATCCACGAGCCTCAAGATCCTCTAGAGTTGTGACTTTTTTGTTGTTGTAATGATGATCAACTTCCCTTACCAAAGCTCCAGCTAAAGCATCTATTTTATCCACACTGTCAAGAATAAGGAGAACTCTTTTGCAACAAATTCTCCCTTTCATGTAGCTAATTCCTTCAGCAACACTGGTCATGGTTGTTTCTTTTGTCATTAATATCCAAGATAGTAATTTTCCCTGCAAACGAACAAAGTTTTAGGAATCTCTCAAAGTTCCTTTGATGTCATCAAGAAAATAGGAACCTTTCAAATTTCTAAAAATAGAGTTGTAAAGGGTTTTAGCTAAAGTTGTCTTCCCTATACCTCCCATCACCTATGATCCAATGGTGAGACATTTCATATTCAGCATTGATTTCAGCTTCCCAATTCTTTCTATTTAGCTGTATATTGGGCAGAAGAAGCTTGCTTCCCTGGTGATGAAAGCTATTGCAATTCTAGACGGGACTTTCCAAATAATTCACAGTCCATCTACCTTCACCTCTTTCTCCTCTTCATTAAGTTTGCCTTTTGAGGTATGCTACTAACCACATTACAACTTCAGGTTGATTTTATACTCTCTTTCTTAGATTTAGTTAATACTCAGTGGAAAAGATGCGATGACTCTCTTTGGACCCAAATTCAGGAAAGTCGGATGTTTCTTCCTGTATTCTAGCAGTGTAACTTTCTTGTATCGTTTCTGCCTTTTCTAGGAGACTAGTATAAATTAGATTCATAGTCTGCAAATTTAAAAATGAGTGAGTGCCCTTGAAATCAAGGTTACATGCATCTTCTAAGTGAGAAAGTCAGCCTAAGTAGGTGAATCATAGACTCATGAAAAAAACTAATCAATCCCATGAATAAAGTGAAAAGCCACCTGAAATTCAAGTATTGTAGTTTTGGTATTACGTTACCTTAAGTTTCCCTTGTGTTTGCTTTTGGGTACTCACTTTGTTCTTGAAGATTCATATGAACGCAATGTCTAGTCTACATGTTGTCTGTATCAGTATGCTAAACCAGTGATGACATGGTACTAGGCAGGTAGTTGTAATCCAGTAGATTTTGTCAATCACATTTAAACTAAACAGTAAGATTCACACTCGCTTCCACTAGAAAAAAACAAGTTTTCCTGCAATTTATGTGTTGTGATTGGTTTTGCTCAACACAAGGGTGAGCCTATGGTCCTTGAGAGACATCATGCGTCCCGGAGAACATTGAGATTCATTACATTTTAATCCAACGGTAAAAGTTTGTAAAGGCGTAGTGTATCTTGGGACCATAGAATTACACCCATAATAGATTTTTGTAACCAAATTACTGAACTTTGATTTTATCGCACAGTATTAATAAGTATTAGTTTCTTGATACTTCATTTTGACTGCAATCTAGCCAATATTATGAGGAAATGCGAATGTTGCATATGCGTGGCAATGGTGTGGCATCTGGACGATTGGTCAAGTGTTCATGGCATCCATCACTTCGGCTTTTTGCCGGGTTATTAGTTGAATTCTGTCAAAGAGCATCAATTACAAAGAAATTATTCAAGTTCAGGGACTTGATTGCAAAATCCACTAAAGTTCCTTATGCTTATGAGTAGAATTGCCTTTGACTGTCACGTCTCTCTCCCTCCCTCCCTCCCCTTGTGTGGTTGTTCTCCTGTTTGAAAGTGTGACCGTTAGTATCCACCCGACTGAATAAGCAAAAAAGATTACACCAACTCTTTTACTAATGTCACGCATATGAGATAAAAAAGAGAGAATATGAAAGTCAATCTGGAATTATCCCAACAAGAGGGAAAACAAAGCAGGAATCAGCATGAGATGTCTATTGGCTGCTTCCGGCAAGATCAGCTGATAGCGCTCAATTTCTGTTGTGGAAATAAGCAATGAGAACGAAGTAGTCTTTTCTCTTATACCATGTTTGGCATTCTGTTTGTTCGTCTACTTGTCCAGTGCACAAGACAAAGAACAAGAGACTTATGTCTTACTTTTGCAAAGTACTGTCTTTGTCACATTGTAAGGTGTTACGATTGTTTTCGGACGTTACGAAACCTTTTCATAAACAAAGTGCGAAAGGGTTATAGGAGAAGAGGTTGTACGTTGTGCCAAAGAATTTTCATCTGGTTGTGGCCAATTCATGGGATTGTTACTCCATAGATCTGCGCAAGGAGAGGGATATTAATGGACCATAGGTTTGTTCTGAAGAAGAAACACATATGACAGTCTTGCTGGGCCCATTACATCACTAAATCGGATACGAAACTCGTATTTGGAAACGATCCACGGGCAGACAGGCCCATGCCTAACAGTGCGCCTGGAAAGCCTCGTGCACCAATATCGTCACATGGTCTCTATATCCTTGTGTGTTGTGGATAGTTGATGAACATGTACGTCCAAATTTGAATGGAAAGCCTTCATTGTTCCTTTCCCCTACAAGGAATCAGTTCACAGTGTGCCATGAGAAAATAAGCTTATTTTATTCCGTTATTCTTATGTTGCAATGGACACTTCCAATCTTTTCAATCTTATCACATTAGCCATCTTTAAGATCAATAGACTTTGTTGTTCAAAAGTTGGCATATATCCACTAATGCAATGAAGTAGTTCTCTTATTATTACTTGGCATTCAAAACCATTGCATCTAAGCCCTCATCAGTGGCACAAAATCGGCACATTAACGTAACACGTTATTTTGAATTCTCAATGTTGGAATTTCTCTTGTGCCATGATCCTCCTCAAGGGACATGCCAGGAAATGATGAGTTTAAATGTAATGTCAAGTTAGGGATCAACAGTTCTTAACTGATGTGAGTTATCTCAAACTTTTGCTTTATGTGGTTTTAGAAAACTATAATAGGAATAAATCTATCTATGAATTTCAATTAAACCGAGAGCTGTCACTAGCTCAACAAAAGGGAAAAATTACCAAAATAGTTATAAACTTTTTTTTTTTGTTAATATAATCTTAAACATTTAGCAATTATGTCAATTTAATCCATTCAATCAAATTTGACCGACTAGTACTTTCATGGATGTCGGCCATTTGGCCAACGCTAATGTGTCATAAACCAAAACTCCCTCACCCATCGTCGTCGGCGGAGAGAGAGAGAGAACTATCGAGAGAGAGAGAGAGAAATAAAAATTGATCTAGAGAGGCAAGAGAGAGAGAAAAAGAATTAAAAATTGATATGTGGGCGTTAGCCAATGCTAACCGACGTCTACGTCAATATTAGTTGGTTAAATTTGACCGGATGGACTAAATTTGAAATAATTGCAATAGGTTTAAAAGTATTTTAGTAATTTTCCCCTAACTTATTAAATTGCAAAAGATTTATGACTGCATTGGAAATTTTTAATTGCAATAGGTTTAAAGGTATTTTAGTAATTTTCCCTAACTAAAGTATTTAAAAGCCAAATGAGATACGAGAGCATACTTCACTTCTTACATAATCGGAGGAAGAAGAAATGAAAAAATTTAAAAAAAAATTGGCAAAAAGAATTTAGAGTCAATAGGTTTAGCAATAGGTTTAGGACTTTTTGGACAATTGTCCCGTTAAAAACCAAATGAGATACAAGAGCATACCAAAGAATTTAGATTAAGGGATTTAATTACACTAATTGTCAAATTATTACCCTTTCAGCACCCTAATTTGATTGATTTGTTAATTAAACCATTTATTAACCTAGGCTACTAAATGATGTTCATTGATGAGTGTACAATCCAGGAAAAGTAGAAAATCACAAGCAGTATGATAAAAGTAAAGTGTAATAAAGTAAAATAGAATACGCATGGCTTTATTATCAAATCCTAAGATAGCAACCCAGATGTTTTGACATTGAGTCCGATTTTTTCTCCTAAAGGCCAATCTAACTAAGCCTAAGTTATATCAAAGGTAAACACTAAAATCCTTAACTAATAAGGATACTGATTAAATGAAATTAGGCTAAATCAAGTGCTAAAATCATACAAACGAAACATGACCTACATCAAAGACATTTTTTAAATTTTTTATTTAAAAAAATCATATTTATGTTCTTGAAAAAAGCAGACTCGGGCTGGGCCCTGAAGCCCAAAATGTGTTCTGAAGAAGAAAAACATATGACTGCTTAGCTTGGCCATAACATCTCTAAATCGCGTCGGAAACTCATATTTGAAACATTCCATTCTCGGACATGGCCCATGCCTAAAAATGTTTATGGAAAGCCTTGTGCATCGATATCACGACATGGGCTTTATATCCCTTTGCGTTGTGGATGGTTAATGAACATGTTTGTTCAAATCCGAATGGAAAGCATTCATCGTTCCTTTCTCCTACAAGGATCACTTTACACTTTACAGTGTGCCATGTGGTAACCGAGCTTATTGTATTCAAATTTTTTTCGCATGTTGCAGTGGACACTCACAATCTTTTCAATCCTGTTGTATCGGTAATCTTTATGTTCGATCGACTTTGCTATTAAAAAGTTAGCATATATCAACTTATGAGATGTAGTAGTTCTCTTGTTATGATGACTTGGTTGGCATTCTAATTGTTACGTTTAGGCCCTCGTCCGCGGCGCAAAATTAGCTACAAAATACCTTTTGAAATTATTCCGGAATTGGTGTATTGGACGACGACTTGGCCCAATGACCACTTTATAAAGTATCAATAATAAGAAAAATAAGTTAAGGAGGCAATCTTACTTTAGGAGGATCCCGCTGTCATTTATTAAGCGCTCCGTACAAAGCACAATGAAGCTGCTTGCCTTGCTTTTTCAAAGCAGGAGAAGATGATGAGATGGGCTCTGCTGTGGACCAAAGAACACTCCGCTCATCATAATCATGATGATACTGCGTCTTCTTTTTCGTTCCAAAGTCTATTTGGTTTTCAGTCAATGCTATTAAACCAGAGAACATAAGAATCTGCACTCATTTGGTGGAAAAAGACATCCAAAGAATCCAAGGACGCTTCTTTCGGGATCCGAAGCTCAATTATATGATTGTCTCGATGGTATCTTCGTAATTTGCACTCTATTTTGATTCTATATTAGGGTTAATACCACAGAAAATTCAAAATTATATTCACCATACACAAATACTCCAATTTTCTTGCATTGAAAAAAAGTCATAAACTTGCCCATTACGATACAAATACCCTAACTTATCATGTCATTAAAAACCCCCAAATTTGTATCAGTTTGACAAATATACCATGCATTGAACTAAAATAGATGGTATATATGTAACATATATAAGTTTGGACTTTTTCATAATACAAAAAAAAAAAAAAATGAAGATATTTATATCATAATGGACAAGTTTAAGATTCTTAGTTGACAAAAAAAAAAAACTAGAGTATTTATATATAGCAGTCATAATTTACGATTTTTTGTGATATTTGTCATTTCCTGTATCTACAAGGAGCTTTTGTATGCCATTGAATATTCATGTTTATAAAGGTGCTACGCTCCAAATCCCAGGCTTTTAGTACCTTGAAACTTAGTGGGATAGTTTCAAGATAGCCGCAAGGTGCTACGCTCCAAATCCCAAGCTTTCAGTACCTTGAAACTTAATGGGATAGTTTCAAGATAGCCGCAAGGTGCTTCACTTCATTGAGTGCTTCAATATTCTATTTTAATTTAAGCGATCGGTCATGTTCCGATCAGCTTTCGTGCATTTGTATGAGCACACTCTCCCTCATTGACTTGATATATTTAGGATTTTATTTATGAAACACTTCTAACGCAAGGAAAGTAGCAAATTCTCTTACCATTTAAACCAATGTCTTGTTTATGCAAATCGCTCTCAATTCAGGAGACTATTCCATCCTTGTTTAAATATCATAATTTGCCTGTAAAATAAGGGTGCCTCCATCGAACGCTTTGTCCCCTATCATGTGGAAAAAATCAATCCATATTCTTCACCGAATAACCCACGAAAGCGCTATGAATCACCATCCTATATCGACCCTCTTTTGAATTGGGTCGGTCCCTCATTGGTCATCACTATACTCTATCGACCAATGGGGCCGACGGCCGATGAATTTGAATAATGGATCTACCAACCCCAATGTGATCTTCCGGGAATGTCGAAGTGGAGATGGAAATGAAAAGGGCGACGGCGGTGGTGCAAATTGCTCCCCCTTTCGGCGTGAACGAGAAAACCCCACAAAAGAAAAGTGCCGAGTGTTTTCCGGTCCACACTCTCCCTTTTTTTTGCTTAATCGGAGGATAAACAAAACTCCGCAGCAATCATTGCGGATTAGCTCGAACACCATCATGACCTCCTTATTCATTACCAAATCGCATGCCTCCCACGAAAAACATTGACAAGTCCGAAGCACGCCCCCCCATCTCTAATCAAGATGACAATTTATGGCACAAGGGGACACTAACCTGCTTGAGGATCATCAATCGTTAATTGCATTCGTATTGAGTTTAATTGGGATCTCGACCGATTGGTGAATTTTAATGGGGTAGCTGCGTGATGGGCAGCTGCTGTGCTAACGGTCTCTTTTATCTTTTAATATAAGGGAGACCACAAATTCGTTTCACAAGTCCATGGCAACCGGTCGGACTCGTGGAGGAATTTGCATAAGTTTGTTTCATAAAAAATGTACTATTTAAATAAAATTTCCTAAAAATGATTTATTATTTCGCTTATAAAAATGTGTTAAATGGAAAATAATTCATTGTCCAAGAAGATGTTTAAATATAAATTATTATCGATAATAAAAAAATTCATTAACTAATTATTTCATGCGATATAAGTGATCATCTTTGGAAAAATATTGTATAAGTTATTCATTTTTTGTGATACAAACGGAAATATTCTATGAAAGCTGCCTGGGGTGGCCGGGATACAAGTGTACATCTTTGGAAAAATTTGTTATTCATTTTTTGTGAAACAAATGGAGATATTCTATAAAATTTGCTTATTATTCAACTACTTGAGGAATTCAATTAAATTTATTTCTTATGGCTAAAAGCGATAGCTTAGCTATGTAAACTGAGTTATTGTTTGATTATTGGATGCATATAAAAAGATATTTTCATTTTTTGCTAAACTTTAAAATATAATCCAAAAAGAAAAAGAAAAATACAAACATTACTCTACGTGTTAATATTTATATGTTATGAGAGCTCTAAATGATTTGGGATTAAACAAAGTCGAAATGCATGCATTGCAAAATTTATATTCAACAAAATGTAAAATCAATTCAATTAACTCCCAAAATCTTGTTGCTAGTTTTATTGTACCTTAGCAAAGTTTTGCTACGAGGTACAATCTTTAGAGATGAGTTGTATTTTTGTTACTAAAAGTTTATTGATAATGTAATATCTCATTGACGTATGTGATGGTGGAATTTATACCTACATACTATTATTTCATCCATAACTTTTTGTTTAACTATATATATTTGTTTCTTTTACGATAATTTTTGCTGAACTATAATAAATTAAGCTTCTCGTGATAGTTGAATGCGAATATACATAGAGCTTACTTTCATCAATAAAACAGATTTAGTAAAAATTTCGTCACTTGAGACCCAACAAAGACATCACACTACCTTATTAAGATGAAGTTAAAAGGTTATTGCCAAGTTTTGATAACTAGAAATTCAAACACCAGCTCCAATAAAAAGTGATAACATTGAAAGAGAATTCAAAATACATTAAAAAAAAAAAAACCGGTTTTTAAGGTGTGTTTGTTTCATATATTCATGATAATTTTTTTAATCATGATTATTGTTAACCTTCACTTGTTTAATGTTTCATAAAAAGTGATTTTCTTCATGTGAAAAATAAATTCATTTTCTCCAATTTAGACTTGTTTTTTCAATATGCGAAAAGCTCTTTTCTTAAATCAATTAGTTTTTCATCGTTTAAATATCGAAAAGTCAAAAAATTATTTTTCAAAAACGATTTTTCTTCAGAAAAAAAGGGATTTTTAAAATTTCTCCATCTTACATGTTGGCATATGCGGTGGAAAAAGGGCCGTCAGTGAAACAGTACTGTCACGCTCTCTTTTCCGTACATGACAAATTAAGAGCGTGGTGTTAATGCAGGGATTACACTCGTCCGTGCTATTTAGCACCGTTAAATCTCTATCACGTCTTGCTAGGTTTTAATGATGCGATCTGGTCTTTTGTCGGCGCATGATGCATATGGTCATGGGTTTTACTTGGGGTAACGTGAAAAGGCTTCGCTAGAGAAGAGAGAATATGACATTAGTGGCAGCGGGAGCGTCACGCGCCGTGGGGTGCACGTGGTGCTGTCGGAAGAAATCTGACATTGTACGCTCTGCCCGTCCCGGACAAGCTCACCGCCACGCGAAGATCGACGTCGTGGCATCGGTCCTGTCTCACGCGCTTGCTTATTGAGAAGCCAAATGACTTCATCAACATTAGAAGAAAAGTATATCCTGTTTGATTCTCTATCTCCAATATAACTCAAACCCAACGAAAATGACCTAATTCCTTTATTAAAAAAAAAAAAAACCCAGTTTAGATCCAGCCAAGTTCTATCCCAAAATAAATTTTCAATTTTCATTCTCGTTTTAAATTTGACATACACTAAAAGATCATCATTAAATTTTCAAAATTATCAAAATGTGTTTTCATCAATACTTTTTTATATGAATTAGCGATAGATTTTTATATTGATAATGTCAAAGAAAATAGTGAATTTTTTAAAGTGGGGGTCAATTTAGGATTAGAATGAAAGTTTGAGATTTTTTTAAATTAAAAATTCCAAAATGGAAAATAGGATTTAAAGTTAATTTGTGTTTTGGGGAATTGGCGCTCACGAAAATGGCGGTGGAATCGTGGAACGGTCAAAGCGGAGAAGAAAGAGAGCGAAACCCTGAAAAGCAAAAGCAGCTCGTCGAACGTTGGGGTGGCTGTACAATGCCGATGCAAAACCCATGACACGCGCTCCGACACCACGCGTTCGCGACGGCGGAATGGACCGCAAAAACCGGAGCCTAGAGTGGGCCTCGCTCTTGCTGGAATTATTTTTATACACAGTCAATTTGACCAAAATCTGACCCCCAAAAAAAATAAATGACCTGCACGTTCAACCGAAAAATATAAAATTGACTTGCACGGTGTCTTAAGTGCATGTCGATTTGACCTCCGTTGATAAGTATTGAATTTGACCCTAAAAGAATCTACCATCAAGCCTGGCTGTGATAAAAGATCCATATTAAAAACTGCCTGGAATGCTTAAATAATTAATATTAACTAAAAATTCTAAATTAATAATTTTATTATAATTTTATTTTAAATTAATATTTTAATCACTAAAATCATCAAATTAGTATATTTGTAACATATTTATCTTCCGTTAATTTTTGTTAAATTTTACCTTCCTTTTTATTCTTCGTTTATCACATGTATATTAGTTTTTGGTTTTTCATGATATTAATAGAATTTAACAAAAATCAATAAAGATAAATTTTTCACAAATGTATAAATTTGAATTTTTTGTGATAAAAAACTTAGCTTGAAACAAATTTATTATAAATATACTAGTTTGAGTTTTTGTTGTCAAGAAATTAGTTTATGGTAAAATTGTCATAAGTGTACTAATTTAGAGTTTTTATTATATGAACTAGTGTTTAAATGCTAGTGTTTAAATGCCTTAACCTAAAAAGCCAAAAAAAAAAATACTATTATTGAGAACTCTATTTCTATCCATAGAATTTGATTTTTGCATTATTATAGTTTGTAAATCCTATAAATACTACACTTAGATTACCATTATTGTGCATAATCACCTAAATTTAAATTATATAATGGGTTCCTTTGAAATTGTCTATATTGACTAATTAAAACACGTTTAGACATGCCAAAAAAGTAATTCAATTTTTGTGTGGTTTCTTTTTCTAACTCTTGTTTGCATTTCATTTAGATATAATATTTGCACGCAACATTAATTTTGAAGAAATTTTTTTAGCTAAGACAATTTATATAGGCTTTGTATTACAAATAATCTAACTTAATCATGTGTAGAATGGTGTTCAAATGAGAGTCGTGGGCTGATGTCGCATTAATTTAAAGGAAAATATCAACATCTCAATTTTTAAAGATCTGCAATTATTGGACCTAGGATCGCGGATGTTCCCTTAATTAAGCTGGAAAAATTTAATTTTCTTTATTTTCCTTATTAACGCAAAATTCTATCCTAAAGTAAGTTATGTCTTCGAACATTTTCTCTCTTTACTCATTTAACAACTTCAATATCATCACAACAATAATGACAACAATAATTTTGGTCCAATTCCATATGAATTTCATCAAACTTGCAACCTCGTGCTTTTTGGGGGAAAAAAAGGGAATGCTATGTTTTTGTGAGGGAAGGAAAAAATTTGAAGAGAAAATAATCAAAACCCTTTAAATTTTTGGGATAATACCACGAAAGACTATAAAAATACACATATGATAAATTTATTATAAACTTTTTTTTATCACAAAAAACCTTATATTAGTATATCCGTTACAAATTTATTCTAAATTTAACTTTTTTACTATTAAAATATTCAAATCGATAAATTTGTAATAAATTTACGTTTCATTAATTTTCATTAAATTAAATTAATATCATAAAAAACTATAATCTAGTATGCATATGACAATTGGATAGTAAAATTCGAAACTAGTGCATTCATCAATTATTATGTATTATTCAATTTAATAATTTAACGATAAAAAACATAAATCTAACAAATGATAAAATTATCAAATATGAAACAATATGAGACTTTTTTGTTTATAAGTGTATTAATTTATGATTTTTTGTGGCATCAATAATTAATTTTTTTCCAATTTCGACGAGGATTTGACATTTTCTCCAATATTTTATACAAACTTTCGTTTCACTTTCACCCCCTCTCGTTCCCCAGACGCGGCAGCGATGTCCATGTCATCATCAACCTCAATCAAAGCACTGCCGCATTGGAAGATCGAAGGAGAAATCCCACCCACTTCGATTTGATGGGACCGTGGTGACCCGTGATTGAACCCCTTCCTCTTCGGCCTTCCCCCCATCTTCACCGTCCGATGCAAAACTTCACGCAAAGTTACGGTACGACCAAACCATCAATCACCATCCGAAATCCCCACCCATCCGATTTGACTACGAAAGAAGCCGACGTCCCGGGAAAAGGCGACCCCGCGAGATCGCGTCCGTCTGCTCCTCGGCCGGGGACGGTGGAGATGGGCGGGGGGGCGCGAAATCTGACGTCGCTCGTCCGCTCCGTGCCTGCCTTTATTACACCCTCGCTTCCTGCGACAACCGAAAGTAACTGCAATAAACAAACGCGCACAGTTGGCAACCATCATTTGGCGTCGGAAGAGGAGGGTAATTGCGTGCAAAACCTGAGTCTTCGCTTTGGGGTTACTCACTGACGGTCCGTGGGCACCCACCGGAACTGACAAGTGTCGGGGAGCTCCTCAACCCCCCACCCAAAAAAAAAAAAAAAAAAAAAAACGAACGGACAAAAAGGAAAATATCAATTGGACTCCATTTGCTCCAAGGTTTCTTTTTATTCCCAAAAAATATATATAATATATTTCTCTAAAAGTAATTATTTGTATCATCTCAAATAATTAATAAATAAATAATATTTTTATTTTTTTATAACAATTCATTTTCGAACACTTTGTAAATGATACAAATATTTTTCGTTTGTGCATTTCTATAAAAAATATAATATATCATTTTTCAAAATATTTAATACATTATTTATTTTCTGTGATATATATATATATATATATATATATATATATATATTTATTGCACAAGTATCATGAAAAAGAATTTCACGAGGGAAAAAAATGGTACCCGTAAAAGGTATTTAGCGTTTATTTTTCCTTATTAAATCAAGTCAATATGTTCAATTGAGTTATAGATAAGCTATCTACGTTGAAATAAGTAGATTTTGTACAAATGTTCTTCTTTATATTTGGAGTTGAGGATTTCTTTTAAAAATTGCGAATCTTCACCCTATCCTCCCTTGCATCTATGTCAAGTAATCCCTTCAAAATTTGTTAGGATGGTCCCTACTATTAGCTCTGCAAAATTGCTAAATGCAATGCAAATAGTAGGAGTAATGTTGAGAGAATGCTATAAAAATTGATACCTTTCGAGGTACCTTTCACTTGGGAGATTATTAAGAGGAGATCTAAATCGAAGTCTGTTTACATATCTAGTTGAACCTATTTTTATTTAATAGTTTAATCTAATGAATTATTAGCCAACTAAGATATATTAACTATTCTACACTATACAAATTTTTTGATGTGAAATTTCTCTAACATAGTTTACACGTGAATTTGGACTACATGAATATAGAAACGCCATTAACAACTACATTACACTCAACTTAAACTTCCACCTTTTTTAGACACGTAAAGTGCCTGCAAATTTTTTTCCCCACTTTTAAATGACTTGTGCAAGATGTATTTTAAATCAATTGATGACATTCTTAAAGAAAGTCTCTTCTAGATTTTAAACAAATGTCGATGTAAACGTATTAATTATTTAAGATGCTTTAATGATAAGAATTTGGCTAATAATTTTAGTAAAATTTTTTTTTTGACCTTATTAACAAACAAATTGGGGGATAATGGATGAATTATACACTAAAATTAGACTAAGATAGACTTTTGGACATTAAGCACATCTAATTTAATAAGAGAAGTCTTTCTTTTTCCAAATAAAAACTGAAAAGTTTTGTAAGTAGTAAAAGAGACTTTTTGCACATTGTTTGCGTTTCAAATTAAATAAGAGGAGCATTTCTTCTGTAAATAAAAGTTCAAAAATGCGGTAAGTAAAAAAAAAAAATTAAGTTGTATATTTTAAATCTCAATCTAACTAGAATTATCTTTTTGTATTGTAATCTTTTATATTAATTTATTTAATAGAGAAAAAAGATTCAAAATATCTTTAAATACGTCATGATTTATGATATATGGACAGAGAATTTCCTTCGCTATACATGACGAAACATTTGTTATTTCTGACTCGCGTTGAGAACATGTAAGAATATGAAAGAATTTTTTTTTTGGTAATAGAGAACAATTTGATTTTTTAATGATAAAACCCATGTGAAATATGGAGAGAGCACTTGTTTAATTTGTAAAGCGTAGTTAACAAGTGTTTCGGAGCACCCATTAATGTGATGTCAATATATCTTAGTATGACTAATCTCTCTCCTACGAAAATTTTCAACTCTGTAATTATTTAGTTAATTTGCGTTTCACCGAACTTTGGCTAACATATAAATACTTATTGCGCAGCCTACTTCACCCTATATTCTTAAAGGCTCACTTTTTTGAGATATTTTTTTTGGTCACATTTTTTTCTGGGATCTTGACATGTAGGGTTTTCATTATCATCATTCCTTTAGCCGAAAGGTGAAAATAGTATGATTCTTTCTGTGTTTCCTTCCCCAATAATTCTAACATACATTGGACGAAGTTCGTCCGTGTAACTATATTTTTCTGCAAAATACCTTATTCATCATTAATTTGATGTTTAGTGAGAGATGAAATAATTAAGATCCTTGAATCAAGGGTGAATTAGACCGTTGGTGTAATTTTTTTTTCGCATGCAACTTTATTAACCATTGGTTTGATGGTTAGTGAAAAATTGAATAGTTAAAATCCTCTAACCAAGGTGGATTAGATCACTTATGTAAAGTTTCTTTTACGCTGATTGTGTATGTTATAATTTTCCTTTCATTATATTTCATCAGAGAAAACTATTGTCATTTTTTTTGTTCTATTGTGAAATTGTGAATATGGATGATAAAAATTTACAAAAATTCTTTTCAATAGACAAATTAGTCGTAATAGTCAAGTCTCCTCCCACATCGCATAATTTTATGTTATTTATTTGAAAAACTTACAGTAAAAGATTGTGCTTTTTTTTTTTCCTGGCCACAGTAAAGAGTGTGTTTAAGATTGTTTAAAAGCACTCCCTTGGACAAGGCTTAGGAAAGTTGAAATAAAACTCAAAGTCGTGACAAATGTCGTATTATTAGCCCATGCATTTCTCTTCCGGCCTTTCTGGGCTGCTAAACATAAAAATATCAATATTATCCACTTTTAAGAGATTATTTCCGGAATCCTTAGTTAAAGAATTTCCGGAATCCTTAGTTAAAGAAACTTCTTCCAATCATGTCTTTAATTGGCATTTTACAAGTTATGAACATTACACATGCAAACTTAATTAAATGTGATTATAGTTGGAAAAAGAAAAAAAAAAACCTAAGTTTAAACATGCTCGTAGCTCATGATTTGTAGAGAGTTTTCTTTAATGGGAGATAGATGAAAGCACGACCCATTTAAAATTAATTTTATTTGGATTATGTCCATAAAAGAAGAGTGTGTTATTAAGGTTTCCCTTATTTTGCGAAAAATAAATAATTTTAAAAATATTTTTTAAAATGATTGTTTATATCATTTGATATAATTAGCCAATGGAAAAATGTTTTCATTTTGATAAGAATTTATATGTAAAAATTTTCGTGAATGATGAAAATATTTTTCCGTCTATTTATTTTTAGAAGTATTACAAATGATAAATTTTAAAAAATATTTTCTAAATTATTTATTTTTCTCAAGACAAATGAAGCCTAAAAAAGACTTTTTTTAAAAAAAAAAAAAAATTATTCTGAAATTTGACTAGTGGATTCGAAACTAAAAATAGTAAAATCCAAATTCATGTCTATGTAGCCCCCAAAATGAAACTAAAAATTTAGGTGATGTTAGTGGTTTTATCCACTAATTAAAGTTTTTTTTTTTATGCAGATCCCCCCCTTCCCTTACAGAGGAATTTGGGTAATTGGTCAGGTGGCTTTACTCGGCAGTTAAAAGCCGAACCTTGCTTTGTGGTCGAACCTTGCTTTGTTTGTATGGGTTTGCATCTCACAATTTCGTTGGGCTTCAAGAAAGAATTGGCAAGCGATTATGAAGTAATCGGAGAGAGTTTGCTTCCACAAATTCACCAGCTGATTGAGCAGTTCAAGTTTTTTTTTATTCTAAGGCTCTCTTTGTTTCATACAAATGAATTAGATGAAAAAATAATTATTTATATCGCTTGAAATAATTAGTTATTGAACGATATTTTCATTATCAACAATAATTTATATATAAATATTTTCATGAATGATAATTATCTTTTTTGTTCATTTATTTTTTTGTGCATATAAACAATCGTTTTTAGTAAATATTTTTCAAATCATTAATTTTCCATAATCCATTTGTTATGCATAAAATGTTTTCCTCTTTTTCAATATTTAGATTATTTAGGAAAATTTAGGAAAATCTAAATTTAAATTCATGAAAATTATTTTCT
The DNA here is from genome assembly GCA_016097545.1 of Eucalyptus victrix. NCBI lineage: Eukaryota > Viridiplantae > Streptophyta > Magnoliopsida > Myrtales > Myrtaceae > Eucalyptus > Eucalyptus victrix. The sequence continues at coordinate 25,080,828 of CM027840.1, read as the reverse complement.
CTTTAAAAAATCATAAATTATTTTCCAAAATATGATTAGATGTTGAGTCATAAACTATGTGCTCGGACATAAAAACCCTAACGTTTGTTCATTGGTCCATTGAGGTCGAGCCTAAAACCTTAACGCTCATGCCCAATGACTTAGCACCTAAGCTTAGGTCTAAATGGTTAGCGTGGGGCCTTTATACTTGTGCTTATGTCCCTGGCACTTGGGCTAGAGTCCACAAAGGCTATGTGCTCGAGCTTTGGTCCTCGATACTTAGACTAGGTCCCCCCACACCTGTACTTGGATTCCTCATGCCTGAGCTCGAGCCCATCTAGGTTGAGGCTCGAGTCCCCAATGCCTATGCCAAAGGTCGAGTCCCTTGAGGTTGCGACTCAAGACCTTATTGCTTGTGCCGAGGCACCAAGAATTTGGGCATGAGCATTAGGATCTTGAGCTCAAGCACTAAGGACCCAAACATAGGCACCATGGTCTCGGGTCAAGCCTCGATGGACCCAAGCTCGATTGTTGAAATATCAATGCAAGATTGGGATATTAATGAGATGAAAAAACATCTAGGTGTTTACATTATGTGGGAAAAGGTCCTGGGTTAGGAAACACCAATACTCTTCCAAAGTCTTAGTATTGTATCGGACACCTTGACACTTCACTCTTCAACGGTTTCGGATACTCTCAGATAATTGATCAATACATGTTAGAAAATTTGACATCTAGTCAATTTTTTTGACACTTTCCAACACTTGAGTTGGAATTTTGATATGCAAGCTTCTAATATATGATTCATGCGAGGTTAATTTTAAAAATTTTCAATAAATGAGAGTTCAAAATGTGTATATGTTAAAAAAGAATAAAAATAATAAATGGGAAAAAAAGAAAATTTTAGTTTTTTCTTCTAATTCTCACTTCTTGTGAGATAATTCACTCTCAACTTTTTTTTTCTTCTCTAACACATGAGTTTAGGATATGAATTGCTTATTTTTTATTCAAAAATATGTATTTAATATTTATCGTGTCCTAACATGTTGGAAATTTTTATTTTTTAAAAAACAACGAGACGGCATTTCATGTCACATGTCGTGTACAAGTGTTAGTGCTACATAGGTCCCAGGAAATTTTCTACAAACGAAAGAAAGAGAAGGGAAACACGGCCATGAAAATAGAAAGGAAAGTTTTTTTCACTGGAAATAGACTTTTAGGATTCTTCCATTTTCCTTTCCCTTTTTCGATAGACGGAAAAAATATCTCATGGAGTAGTGCGCTGCGCTCGATTTACAAAACCGAAAAAAGGTCGACAAGCAAAAACAAACAAAAAAGCCAACACCCCATCATTTCTCTCCCTTCTCCACTCACTCTCTCACTCACGCTCTCTCCCCCCCTGCCTTCCCTTCCCTTAAGAAGACCCGACACTCGCCGAGACACAACACAACACGAACAGAGACTCCCCCGAAAACCCACATTTTGGCTTCACACCCAATGGAGGAGAGACCAGAGACGGAGCTCATCTCCATCCCGGCCACCCCACGCGCCTCCACCCCGGAGGCCCTGACGCCGTCGGGCCAGAGGTCGCCGAGGCCCGCGGCGGCGTCGTCGGGGGCGGGCGGCGGCGGGAAGGCCCCGTCGGCGGCGTGGACGCCGACGTCGTTCATATCCCCGAGGTTCCTGAGCCCCATCGGGACGCCGATGAAGAGGGTGCTGGTGAACATGAAGGGCTACCTGGAGGAGGTGGGCCACCTGACGAAGCTCAACCCGCAGGACGCGTGGCTCCCCATCACCGAGTCCCGCAACGGCAACGCCCATTACGCCGCCTTCCACAACCTCAACGCCGGCGTCGGCTTCCAGGCCCTGCTCTTGCCCGTCGCTTTCGCTTTTCTGGGCTGGTGAGAGTTTGACGATGTTTGTTCGTTTGTTCGTTTCACCGCTTGACGAAATGTTCCTTGGGTTTTTCTGTTTTGAGTGCTTCTTGATGAGCTGAGAAGGGAGTAAAAGCATTTATAGCTACTTACTTTTTTGTTCTGCTTTCCGCATTTAAAGGGGATTTCTTGTTTTTTGAGGGTCTTGGTTTAGTGAAATATTTTTCTAGTTCGTTTCGGGTTTGAACTCTTTCGGCCAATCTGGGATGCATTGCATCCATTATCGTTCTTGATTTTTGATCTTTTGTCTTTTGTTCCCAACTTCGCTCTTTCGTTAATTGGAAATGGGAAAACGAGAAAGCTAAAATCACGGTATTTTTCTTGTTTTCTTCTTCTTCGGCATCCTTCTCTCGTTGCTTTTGCACGGCAGTTTCTTGGTCCCAATTCAGTGTCTTAAGGTCTTGCATATCTTGACCACTCCAGACCTGTCGCTGTCCTCCTTCAATTCGCTTCCACATGGGAACTGTACCGACTTTGACTAAAGTTTTTGGCTTGTGGGTCTTGCGGCCGGTGATCTTTCGAGCCTTTACGAGATTTCTTGATTATGGATAGATTCGATTTAGGTGGATTTAGAAGCATCTTTGAGGCAAGTCACGTCGTTTCTTTTTGATCTTTTACTTTTCCTTTCAAATGCTTTCGTCCACATTCAAGAGAAATGTCACTTTCTTGGGCCACTAAAAATCCTGTTGTCTTGGGCTCGAGACTGTATGCGCTTGACTGTTGCATATGTTATGCTTTTCTTTTCATTCTATGCGGAAAAAGAAGAAAAAGGAAATGTCGACGATGCTGCTTTTAATAGGATATAATAACAGGGTGCACTTTGGCTGTTTTTAAGTCTGTCTCTATGACTTCGTAAACTTGGCTTTGAACCGCAGACTAGTCCCTTTACCATGTTTTTTCTTAATTCAACCTTGCACGTTTGTACAACGATGCAAAGGCCTTGTTTAGTCATATGTCGACTGCATAGTGACAGTGGCATAGATGATGGTTTTTGTTAACGGTTTCTGAACTCTGCAATTAATCTGCCATAAAAAGACCGAGCTAAGACATTCAGTTTTCCAGTAAGAACTAAGAAGCTAATCATTGGACTTCATGGTAAATCAACATTTTTAATACTTTTACATCTTCTTTACAAGTTCTATGAATTTAAGGAGTCATGATTGACTGTGCAGGAGTTGGGGAATACTATCGTTGACAATTGCGTACTGTTGGCAACTTTACACCCTGTGGATCCTAGTGCAGCTCCATGAAGCAGTCCCAGGCAAGAGATATAACAGATATGTTGAGCTTGCACAAGCAGCATTTGGTAAGCAAGCATGGAATGTGGACTTCGCAATTGATAAGCGCATAGATTGTGACATGCTGGATAATCTGCTTTCATTCCAGAATGGAATCGATACAAGTCACTTTGATCTATTGGCAATTTTTAAACTATTACATACTTGTGTTCTCCTTGAATTGGCTTGCTTGTACACTCAAGGGTAACTCTTTAATGGGTTTTTCTTTCTTTAAATCTTGCCAATCCTGGTATACTTCTCCTTCTTATTTGGATTGACTATCCTCCAACTGTTTAAGAATTTTACCAAATTAGCACAGTGATATATTCATCATAAGTGATCTTTCTTGAAATGATTAGTGTACGTTAATTGAATAATTTCAAACTGTTTGTCTGCAGGGGAGAAGTTAGGACTATGGCTTGCTGTCTTCCCAACAGTTTATTTATCTGCGGGAACTGCCACTGCTTTGATTCTCATCGGAGGGGAGACGATGAAGCTATTCTTTCAAATAGTTTGTGGTCCCCTCTGTTCTTCGAATCCCCTCACGACTGTGGAGTGGTATCTGGTTTTCACCTCTCTATGTATCGTGCTATCTCAACTGCCAAACCTTAATTCAATTGCTGGACTCTCACTTGTGGGGGCCGTAACGGCAATCACTTACTGCACTATGGTGTGGGTGCTCTCAGTGAGCCAAGAAAGACCTCCCACCATTTCATACGAGCCTCTTTCACTCCCTTCCTTTAATGCTTCTGTATTTTCAGTCATGAATGCACTTGGGATTGTTGCCTTTGCATTCCGAGGTCACAATTTGGTTCTGGAGATACAGGTAAGAGCTATGATGCTTTGTTGCTTAAATTTGGTGCTTTAATAGAAGCTATGGTTATTACCTAATGAAAATTTTGGGCTTTGTTTAGGCAACGATGCCTTCGACTTTCAAACACCCGGCTCATGTACCAATGTGGAAAGGAGCCAAAGTTGCTTATTTCTTCATTGCCATGTGTCTGTTTCCTGTTGCGATCGGAGGCTTTTGGGCCTATGGAAATCAAGTAAGTACTAATCTTTCATTTTCTCCCCTGAGAATATGAAGAAAGCATGGAGATCGAAAGATCACACTGGCAAGAACTGTCAAACTGGACAAAATAGTCATTTAACTTTATGACAACATCTCCCATGAACATAGTTGTAGCAATGAGGAATGCCCATTGAGATCTTGTCTAACTACGGTTATAAAATTGTAACAACTTTAAAAACAGCCTAGAATCATTTACTAGGGACATTTACTTACTAAAATTGTTTGTTTGTTCCCTTTTGCAGATGCCTCAAGAAGGAATCCTGAATGCCTTGTATAGATTCCACAGCCGTGATATTCCGAGAGGACTTCTTGCAATGACTTTCCTTCTAGTTGTCTTCAACTGCCTCAGCAGTTTCCAGATTTACTCCATGCCTGTATTCGATAGCTTTGAGGCCAGCTACACAAGCCGTACAAACCGTCCATGCTCGATCTGGGTCCGTTCTGGTTTCCGAGTTTTCTACGGGTTTGTAAACTTCTTCATAGGGGTGGCCCTTCCTTTCCTTTCAAGTCTTGCGGGATTGCTTGGTGGACTCACTCTTCCGGTTACATTTGCTTACCCATGCTTCATGTGGGTCCTGATTAAAAAACCAACCAAATATAGCTTCAACTGGTATTTCAACTGGATTCTTGGTTGGTTGGGAATTGCTTTTAGCTTGGCTTTCTCGATCGGTGGCATCTGGAGCATGGTTAACAGTGGACTGAAGCTGAAGTTCTTCAAGCCCAATTGAGACCGAGATTGAGTTTTTAACTGGTGCTGCCACTTAAACTACTGCGAGACAGTCTGCACGAATCATATGCCATGGCAGGTTTTGGTGTTTTGTGGGAGATGTACTCCATGTGTGTATATCTGTCTTACTTTAGGGTATCGAGTATGCGATGCAAATATCATGATTGCTCTGGTTTCAGCCACATTGAACTTTTTCTCTATGTTCAAATTATAAGTGTATGAATAGGATGTTATCTTTGCTTTTGTGAACTATGGCAGTTTTATAGTATGGACTATGGAGTGCTTGTTCAGGAAATAAAAAAAAAAACACGTGTGAATGAGCCCAGGATGACTTATAATGTCCACATGCTATTCTTTCTTGAGCGGTAAATCTTGGATGGACCATTGAATTTCCAACCTTGTTCATCAGATGGTGGTGAACACAATGGAGCTACTAGCCAATCTTGATAGCGCAGGCTGACCGGCAACCGACATGACGTCCTTTCTTTTCCTGCTTTTCATTATCGCCTATGGGTGATGGAGACTCCACTTAGTGGGGTAGGAGCGGAGTGGGGTGTGGTGAGATTTTGCCCCACCAGGAAGTGGGAAATTACCTCATTTTCTTCGGATTGTAGCACCACCCTGTCAAGGTGAAAATTGTGGGTTCGAATCCCCTCAATCCCAACGAAATCCAATTCAATAAAAAATGCGTATCATCTTTCCCTTTTTTTTGGGGGGGAAAAGGGGTACAAATAGCCGAAGGTCATTTTCCCAACGGCGATTCCTCTAAGTGACGATCCTTAGAGATCGAACATCCTAAGCAGCACCCCACATCATGTGGTTTTATATATATTTAATATATATCATCGTGCGCCTACTTGTTCTGTTATCATGATTTAATGGCTCGATAGCTTTGGATGATAAGTACTTTAAGTTTGCAGCTAACTTTCTTTCCATCTTAGCTATTAAGGCCAAGAATCGTTCGTTGGAGAATTTTTTACTCTTTTAACGAGAATTGTTTCTTATTAAGGACTTCTTCTCAGGAATCTTTCTTTCATTTTTCGGTACAATCTTGGAGTGGCTCTATGTATGGGGGTTTCAATGCTATTCAAATTCTTCTAATTTTTGCTGAAAAATATTTTGGATATGTCATCACTTTAGATTCTAAAGGCGTACTTGATAACCATTTTATTTCTGTTCTAGAACTTTTCTTTTTCTTTTCTAAACTTGTTTCTAAAACATAAATCCGTTTGATAGAGCAAATTTTATTTTTCTATTTCTAGAACAAATTTTTAATTTAAAAATAGGTTTGAAATAGAAATAAGAAGTAAATTTTTTTTATTTTTTTATTTCTGGAATAGAAATGAGAAATAAAAACTCTTCACTACTTGTCCTTGTTACTAGCCAGTTGTCCATCTATCGTTGTTGCTAGTTGGTCTCTCTCATTGCCCTCCGTGAGTTCCCATTGGCCGTTGCCACCCCCACTTCTAGTTGCCGTTCGTCGCCGCTTTGGAAGGAGAAATTTTGTGTCATTTGTCAAACAAATTTCTATTTTGAGAATAAAAATTTTATGTCGTTATCAAATATATATTTTTGCTCAAAAACTTATTCAGGAATAGAAATAGAAAAATCTATTTCTATTTAGCTAAAATGGTTATCATTTAGACCCTAAGGGTCTATTTGGTAACATTTATATTTATCTATTTATCTATTTTTTTTGTTCCCTAAAATAAACAAAGAACATAAATCTATTTGTGTATGTTAGTTAATTTATCTATTTCTGAGAATAAATTAGTGGTTAGGGAATGATTTAAAATAGAAATAAAAAGTAAAAAAAAAATCTACTATATAGAAACAATGTCATTCTAGAGAAATGAGCTTAATGTAACTTAATGCTTGTCTTTACACAATCGATACAACATCCGAGTGAGACTTGAATCCCCATTTTTTGGAATAAAAAATAAAAAAAATTCATAAATTTAGGAAAAAAAATTTAAAAATTACATTTTGAGTAGTGTTACTAGATTTTAGCATGAATTCTAGTTTAGAATTAGTTTAGCATAAGAAAATGTGAAATTTTTTTGATGAAAATTGGATTAAAAATTGAATAAGCTCTTAAGGTTTTACCATATGGATTTTTGAATGCTGTTTTCTTTTAGAGACAATGAGGCCATGATAGCTTGGCAACTCTGTTGAGAGAAGATTCTATTAGACATTCTTTAAGATCATCTACAATTTTATTTTAATAGAAAATTAAATGGCTTTGAACGAGTCTTTTGCATTACCATTTGTCTTGCGTGCATAGCAGTCGAGTAAACTTATGCTTCTTGGATTTCCAATATCATCTGCTTGAAGGTTTGATGAGTTTTTGCAAGTTGTTTCTCTTTTCCCGTTCAACCAAGCAATGTTTGCATTTTTTTAAAGCTAAAAATGCTCAAAAAATCTAGGGTTAATACATTGAAAAACCCCAAACTGGTACATCTATGACAAATTTACCCAAAACTATTTTTTTGACCACCAAAAACCCCAAACTGGTATACCTTTGACAAATTTACTATAAACTAGTACACTTGTGACAAATTTACCCTCTGTTAGTTTTAATTAAATTTTCTTATTAAGTTTAAAGTTAAATAACACGTGACAATTAACTGGTATATCAATTTGGGATTTTATACTGTTTGTCACAGTTTATAATTTTTGTGATTTTTTTGTGGTATTAATCTAATTTTTGGAGGGTATATTAATTACAAATTTACCAGTTTAGGGTTTTTTGTGGTCGAATAAATTAGTTTGGAGTAAATTTATCATAAATATATTAGTTTATGGGTTTTTTTTTATAGTTAGTCGGGATAAATTTGTCACGGGTGTATCGGTTTGGGGTTTTGCATGGTCAAAAAAATAGTTTGGGGTAAATTTGTCACAAGTGTACTAGTTTAGGGTTTTTTAAGGTATTAACCCAAAAATCTATACATTTTTTTTTTTTTTTTTTGGTAAAGGTAAGAAGTGAAATAGATTTTTCACAAAATTACAAGGGGGATGCCTGGCACCAACAAAACGATCACTCAGAGACAAGAGTCAAGGAAGAGTGAGGGGGTGCCAAGGGATCCAACGGACAACAAAAAGAAACCCTAAACAAGAAAGACTAAGCTAAAACCAAAACCCTCAATCAAAGAAAGATAGAAGGACTCAAGTCCCAGCTCTGTTGCAGTCTTCTGTTCTTCGGGGTATCTATCACATGCTTAAAGGTCGACGCCTTATCCTTGATTGCCTTCTGGAGATGCATCTTCATCGCCAGGAGGAATAAAGTCTGGTTTTTGAAAATAATATTGTTGCGCTCCTTCCAAATGATATAGCAAAGGGCTCCAAAGCTAAACCTAGACAAAGAGTTATAAAAGCTCTTATCCAAGAAGTGCTTCATCGCCCAAACCAGGTTCTCTCGCCAGGATTTGTTACGCCACAAAATATTAAACTTAGCAGCCCGGAAGGATGCGAGATTACCGGAGTTTGGCACGCGAAGAAGAGGTGGTTCACCGAATCGGGCCTACGGGAGCAAAAGGGACGGAGAGCTGCCGGAATCCTGGCGTAGGAGAGGAGCGGGACTGTGTTGCAGTCTATTACGAGTAATAAGCCAGAGATGGGTTTGGTACCTCGGCGGTATGGAGGAGCTCCACACGAACGAGGACCAGGGCACAGCATCACCTTTTAGCCTCAATAATTCCCAGGCAGAAGCTGTTGAGAAACGGCTCGAGGGGTGCCGAATCCACTGAAAACGATCCGCTTGCTGGTTAAATTCAGGGATGGGATCCCACCAATTGGCCATAATATTAATGACATACCAGCCTAAAGGCGTGGAGAGAGCATCAGCAACAGAGGCATCTCTAGGGATGCCAGAACGGTAGATCTCTTGGTTAGAGAATAGGCGGTTGAGAGGGCCATTAAGATGCCACGGATCAAAAATCTATACATTTGTTTATTGTAATGCCAAAAATTTTACTGTCAACTTCCTTATTTGTGAGTTATAAACTAGTGCAACTCTTTGCTATCATTTCCAGTCATCCATCTTTGACTAACTATTTACATTGGATTTTCTGAGGTTATCTTAAAATATCATGATTAGTTTAATCCTTACAAAAGTCCAATTTTATCCAAACATGAATTAGTTAAATGGGAAGAGTTGACTTGCATAGAAAAGAAGAGGAATGAATCATTTAAGGCCTTTGCACAAAGGTGGAGAACCATGGCCTCACAGGTGGAGCCGGCCTCAAATGAAAGGGAAATGAAGTAGCTATTCCTTAAGACATTGCCCCCTGAATACTTCCAAGGATTAGTGTACTCTGGATGCAAGACGTTTTTACAATTGGTAGATGTGGGTGAAGGAGTTGAGTGGGCAATCATCAGGGGAAGGATATTTATCGGAAGTGTTAAGAAATTCTTGACAAGTAAAGATAAGGAAACTGTGGTTGAAGTAGCACTAGTGCAAGAGCCATTTCTCTCTAGGCCACCTTCAACACCCACACATAAGCCTATAATGGCTCAAGGGAACTCATCCTAGGCATATGATAAGGACAAGAGACCCATTCTAAGAGAATTTTCCTTGTTACCGTGCCCATTGTTGAAGCTGTTACCCATGCTCTTCAAAAAGAGGATGGTTGCGAAGGAGGTACCTAAGGACAACCTCACGAAGTTCGCTGGGTTTGATGTGACCAAGACTTACGAGTACCACATGGGAGAAAGGGGGCATGATGTGGATAATTGCTATGTATTGAAATACAAAGTCCAGCAATTGCTAGATGGGGGCATCTTGACTTTCAAGGAAGTTCAGCCTAACGTGCAACAGAACCCCTTACCAAATCATGCAGAGGGAGTGAACTCAATTTTCGAGGAGGACGTCATATGCACCATTCGACGTGTGAGGAAGCTGAGTCCTTTGAAGTCGTAATTGTCCCTCCAAAGTAGGGCGGTTCTCGTTCAGCTTAGTCTTTTGTCTTATGTCAATCTCCCATGTGGGATCTTCTTGTTATTTCTTTCTTATCTATGATGTTCATAGCGTGAACTATGGTTAGCCTCAATCTTGAGCCGTTGGTCTAGGGTGTTGTGTGTTAAAAAACGACATTATCTTTCCTCATTTGATAAAGTAGACAAATGTGTTATTAAGGACACATGGAAGCATATCAAATTAATCTTATGATGGTCGTTGAGGCCTAGGCCTCCACATGCTCCCAAGTTTGACTATTTTGCAAGGACGAGGAAATCCGATGATATGAGGATGAGTTCTTGAAACTTTTTACAAAAATACTTCAAAAGATTCTTTGAAAACGACATGCATGATCTTTATTGTTGACATACTCTAACTTATCTCATCACATCACAAGCATTTCATTATGTATAATCATGATAATGACTCACATGACCAGGATGTGCATAAAGAAAGTCTCTTAGGTTCCAATGACACTGACAATGATTAGAAAGGGATCGAGCATGAGTGGAATCAACATGAGTAAACGCTAATGTAGTTAATAAATATTTTCCATGAATGAAATCAAGGCCACAAAGCCACTTCATGCACAATCCAAGTTGCATACATCATGCATAACATCGTAGATATCATGCACACGTTACATACAGCATATCTACTTGTGTTTTAGGCACCCTATCGTTCAATGAGGAAATGGCGGAGGAAAGAGTTGATTGAAGGACCCATCAAGTCTCCGCACAAACGGTTGAATATCTCTTTTTCTTAAATAAGAGGTAAATCGAGATGATATATATAAAAAAATAAAATGCATGGCATCATTCTTATGACCTATTTCCAGTGTCACTATGCGTGCTTCATGTCAGTGAACATCGAGAAAAGGGGCTTGTAAAACTGATTTTATTTGGGCAAAAAGGTGAAACGTTAACCATGCCAAACAAGAAGTGCTTAGGATGAAGAAAAGCAAGCCATTTCCAAACACATCCTTCAAACACTTTTGAGATTTGAGTGAAAAGCGACATTCTCTTAGGACGAATGATTCATTCACTTTGAGTGCAAAGATCGAAATGATAAAGACGTTTCCTTCATCAATTCCAAGCATTGCACTAATCTCTTGCTACCCTTTTGGGCCAAATAAAGATGATCATTCAAAGTACCCCTGTCGAGAACGACCTTACATTGGGGCAGCATAGGAGGTTATGGTTGAGATGTAGAGCGAAAGATTAAGAAAGATTCTATTACTTTCACTTGCATCAATTTTCTAGTGATAGTTTCAGTGGAATTTTCATTAGAGCTTGACTCATCCCAAGGTGAAGAAGAGCATTTACTTCTCTACCCAAACACCGATACCCGTTGCTTTAACCAATTTGGGCCGATTATTCATTTCTAAATCCTGAGCGGTGATTATCTCCCTTCACTAGGGCAAGGCATAAGAATTGACCAAATACAATCGACATTTATGAGAAAACATGAAAAGCATCTCGAAAATTATAAGAGCTTCAAAAGTTCAAAGAGCAAAAAATTCGACAAATTTAGGGAGCATGAAAAAGTAGTGTGCTTGGTACGGTCAATGCCCATCAAGAAAAAGAGCCAAAACAATGCATCTTATGTGAAAGAAAAATTATCAAAATCCAAGTGCTTGCGTAAAAAAAATAAAAATCATTTCAAGTGCAAAGGAAATTAGAGAAATGAACAAAGCTCCCATGTAGAAATGATTAATCAAGGGACTTTCGAGATATGTTGTGTTTCAAAAGTCAAATGATTTCGAAAGATCGAGTGACCTGGTCACGATACCATGATGATCACCGACTCTTAAAAACCCTTTTGAAAATTTTAAGCATTTCGAGTCTCTCCTGAGCCAACATTACAACCCTCTTCCAAAGTCTCTTCTAATTGGGATGGTTTGAATGAAAATGAGAATGCCACAAGAAGCTACTACTTGAAGGAGTGGAAACAATTCTATCTTGTCTTATCTTCCAAGTTCTTCACTTGTAAACCCAATGATGATAGCGACAAATGTTCCTTTATTGGCCTCAAAGTAATAATCCCTTTGTGTAAGCCCATGACGAAACCTATATTACATTCCTTTCAAAAGATTTTTTTGATCGATCAGGTTGTGCTTATCGCGAATGTTTCTAAAAGCGTTTGACATAGGTTATGTGAGATACCCTTAGCAATTAGTTACTTCCCACACGAATGGATGAGATCAAGCGGTCATTTTATTGAGAGTATGTGAAAAACCCTTTCTAATTAAGAAGCTCTAGTTTAGCATGCTTAATGAGCCTTTTTCTCAAATAGAAATCGTTTTGATAAGAACTTGTCTCCCAGAGAATTTGATGATTAATGATACATCTCCGAGCAAGATGACAGTTCTACATCACATGATGCTGATTGACATTGAATGTTTTTTTAAAGCAGTTGGACTTAGCTTGATTAGCTTGTTCAATTAATGCTGTAATATTGCAAATACGTCTCTTGATGACGTCCCTAATGACATTTGTTCAAGTTGAGTTTGATAGGATTCTCCAGTGAAGCCATGCGGTTTTTAAGGGGTTAGCAAGTGCTTCCCTAAAAACCAAAGGTTCATGGTTAGCCTCAAACCATGTCATCTACAAGGTTCATGGTTAGCCTTAAACCATGCCGTCTTTAACGGTTAGTGGGTCTATTCTTAAACCACATGGTTCGTGGGTCTTTCTTTAAACCACACGGTTCATGGATCTTTCTTTAAACCACACGGTTCATGGATTTATCCTTAAACCACACGGTTCGGGATCTATCCTTAAACCACATGGTTCGTGGGTCTTTCCTTAAACCACACGATTCATGAGTCTATCTTTAAATCACACGGTTCATGGGTCTATCCTTAAACAACACGAGTGGTTCGTGGGTTATCTTTAAACCACACGGTTCGTGGTGAGATAGCTAGTATAAGCACCTAGAGGGGGGTGAATAGGTGCACAAATAATTTTTCAAGATACAGAAGCGATTTTAGGCAAACGATAGAAACGAAGTTCTTTATTGATTAACAAAATGAAGTGCGATCAAGGTAAAGAGAGTAAGGAAGAGAAAATTGAACACAAGGTTTATAGTGGTTCGGCTTATTCCAAGCTCACGTCCACTCTTCCGCACTGATAGCCCACCGGCTGGATTTCACTATGAACGAAAGAGAAGTTACAGCACAGCTTTTCCTTGATTCCACAGTGTAGATGTTCTACCACACCTCCTCAAGGTTTCTCACAAATATAGACTCTCTTTTGCATACAAGGTTTCGCTCAAAGGAATTGTCTAAACAACAAGGAGCTTCAGACTTTGGAATTCTTCTATTGCCCACACCTCGAATAACTTATAACGTCTTCCTTATATACTCCTTCATGCCATCATACCCGTTGGCACTTACCAAAGGAATTCCTCCAATCTACCCGTTGAACGGAATCAATTAGGAAGATTATTCGAGCTATTAAAGGAACGTGTCGATAGCCCATCAATCATGTTCGCCCATACAATCAGGATCTCGGTTTCCATAAGCAGAACCTTCCAAGAATATTTAGGCAATCATCAGATCCTTAATCTTCAAGTCAATCTCGATCAATCAAAGGATTCCGTTATGTCTTTTCCAGCCAAGAGATCTTCTCCAGTCGATAAGGTCCTATGCTTAATGAAACATCAAGTTCTGGATAACCTTTCTTCAATGGATTAGAGACTGTCAATGAGGATAGACTTTGAGTCTTGAGTCTGGCTGTTCGGAGGTCTTCAGACTTTAAATAGCAGAGGTTGTAAACCTTCAGACTAGACTAATGGAAACGTTTTGTCAGCTTCAAAACACTTCAAGAAGATTTCTCCAACAATCTCCCTTTTTTTGATGGTGACAAAACTTTCCTGTAGATTTGGATAACTTTTACCTGCAAAACATTTCTCAAACACATATGCATATTTTATAGAGATAAATGGCTAAATGAATAACACTAGAATCTGCAACTACAGAAAATAGGTTAGTCTAGTATGCGATATAGCCATCCATAAGATATCAATAGTAGATAGTATAAGCAGTTAAGTCCAAGTCAAGTTCAGTTCTCATCCAAACACAAAAAATAAAGTCACAGAGTTAAACATCAAAGCAATCCAATCCAAACGATAAAAGTTCCAAACGATAAAAGTCAAAGTTTCAAATATTGTATGTCTCCCCTCTTTTTGTCAGCATTAAAAAGGTTGAGATGAAAATGGAATAAAGTCAAGATTGCTTGGAAACGCGAACAAGCTGGAAATTTCCCATAGACTGAACGATGCCTTCCAGCCTTTTCAAGTCTTCCTTCAGTTGTGCAATTTCCTCACCTTTGGCATTGGCCTGAATCTGAACAGAGAGGGCTTGGATTTGATCATTCAATGAACCCGAAGAAGCTTGACCTGCGTTCTGCAAGTTTTGAACCTCGCATCCCAGAGCTTAAATTTGACCTCGCATCTCCAAGAGAATATCCATAATTCTGCGAAAATCTGTTGCATTATCAGTCTGAGTACTTGCTTCAGCACGATTTGATGGAGTAAATGCAAACGATGGTAGATCAGCATAATCACGCAGATTTGGCGATGAAACATTATAACCTTCCTCAGGAAATTGAGAGGCATAAATGTCCTCTGTATCTGCTGGAGAGCGACTGACTCCCTCACTTGTAGCAGGATATGAAGACTTTCCTCTTTTCTCTTGATCTCCCCCTGTTTTCATGCCTTCAGGTGGAGAAGAGTGTTCCTCAGATTCTCCTTCTTCTCTTTTCTCTTCTTCTTCTTTCTCCTCTGCTTCTTTCGTCCTTTGTTCCGATTCTTTCTCAGGAACAGAACGACTCAGATTCTTCAAAGCCATTGCAGAAATGGTGATGTTTTCCTCATCATCTTCATCTTCAACGATGAGAGCTCTTCTTTTCTTGGATGGAGCAACCAAGGGCTTCTTCCCTTTCCTTTTTGACGAAGAAGAGGTTTGATGAGTTTTGACTTGAGTCTTCTCCTTGAATTTCTTCAATGCCTTGCTTAGTTCCTTCAGATGCATCTTGGTCACCATTTTCAGTCCTACCACCATATGATCGCACGATCGAGCACAAAGAATTTGCGGAGGTTGAATATTCAGATGTCTGAATAACTTCGTCACAAGACTTGGATAAGGAAGTTGACCTCCGTCTTTCACCACTGCTCTATACATGTGGAACATAATAGTGTGAGGAAGAGAAAACCTTTTCCCAGTGATGATGGCATATATCAGCTTTGCCTCTGAACTTGAAACATCAGTATTGGAAGTTGATTTTGGCCTGAGGCAATTGATCACAATCTTGTGAAGCAAAATGTTGAACGCACTCATCCTTAAGTAGGAAATCTTTTCCTTTGTTCTCCTGTCCTTAACAAGTTCCAATGTAGCATGAGCAATAGAGACTTTGATCGGTTGATATCTTCCTCTCTCAACTCCTAACACATCTGCCAGCATATCCATATCCACAACAAAGTCTTGATCTTTGATGCTGAAAGAGAATTTATTTGCATCCAAGAAGCTAAGATTTGAATAGAAATATGCGGTCAGTTCAAAGCATAGGCCTACGTAGTGTCGAGCGGGAACTTTTCAAGTTGAAGATAACCGAACTTTTCCCTCAAGTTCACATTCACAGCATCCCAGAAAATCAAAATCCACACTCCTAGGGTTTATTACCCCACGCTTCAACAATTTTGAGTATAGATCATTTTGTTCCTTCGATCTGACAACTCTCCCATTTTTCCTCGATTTTCAACCTCAACACCCATTCTCGGTTGAAATTGACTATACAATTTGTCATCATCATTCCCATCTACAGGATTAACTCCCCAATCACGAGGATCACTTGGGATATTCGCAAGGGTTTCTTTTGCCACCCTTTTACAAGCAATTCCCAAACTTCCCATTTTTCGCAAAAAGATATATTCATTTCCATACCCTTTGTCTTTAAGAAAATCATCAACATAGTTCAATGAAGTATGAGTCCCTTTTAAAGCACGATACAACTTATAAATAAAAGCGGGCTTTTGAACTCTTACAGGATCTGCATCCTCAATGATTTCTTCCTCTTGTTGATGATCAACGCCTTGAGGACTAGATGGAGGAGAATGACGCTGCTGAGAATGTTGTGGGCTCTGCTGTTGATTTGGAGACACTTCTTCTTTGGTGAGATTGAAGTGTATAGGCCCCTCACTCATCCGCCGTGATCTCCTGCTTGCGATTCTCGAAGACTTTCTTGAAGATGACATCTTTCTCAGTTTTTAGAAGATTCCTTGCTTGACTTTCTCAAGAAAGATAACAACTTTTTCGAAGATTAAACAAGGGAAGAAAACATGAATGGAAGATTGATGCTTTCTAGGGTTTTTGAGAGTAAAGCAAAGAAGAATCAACAGTGCATAATCGGTTAAAAAGAGAGGTATACGAATCGTCATAAAGGAAAATAAAAAGATGCCTTTTCAAAATAATTGTCCTTTTTCCCCGAAAATAGTCATTTAAAAAAAAATAACTTCTTTTTCGAAAAGGAAACATTGAATAATTATGTCGATTAAATATAGCAATAATTAATCACAGTTTGACGATCGTACCTTTTCAAGATAAGATTCGAGAGAGAGAATAACTTACAGTCAAGGTCTTGTATGTCTGAGTCTGAGAGTCTCTAGACTTTGATTTCCTCATACTTTAAAATGTTGAGTTTGGAACGGATGGTTTCAAATTGATTTTTCTCCAAAGGCTTTGTGAATATATTCGCCAGTTGATTTTTTGAATCAACAAATTGAATTGAGACATCTCCATTTTGAACATGGTCTCTAATAAAGTGATGTTGAATCTCTGTATGCTTTGCTCTTGAGTGAAGAATTGGATTTTTGGTGAGATTGATAGCGCTGGTGTTGTCGCAATTAATCTTTGTGCATGAATATTCAATTCCAAAGTCTCTTAGTTGTTGTTTTATCCACAAAATTTGTGAACAACAACTTCCGAGAGCTATATACTCTGCTTCTGCTGTAGAGAGAGCTACTGTACTTTGCTTTCTTGAAAACCAAGACACTGTCTTGCCTCTAAGTAGTTGACAGGTACCCGATGTGCTCTTTCTATCGACTCTGCATCTAGCAAGGTCTGCGTCTGAATATTCAAGAAGAGTAAAGTCTCCCCTTTTTGGATACCAGAGACCAAAGCTTGAAGTTGATGAAATATATTTGATAATACGCTTTGCAGCATTTAAATGAGATTCTTTGGGGTCCGATTGAAATCGGCACAAATGTAAACACTAAACAAAATGTCGGGTCTAGAAGCGGTAAGATAAAGAAGTGATCCAATGATACTCCGTATAACTTTTGGTCGACTTTCTTTTCTCCTTCATCTTTGTCTATCTTCAAGGAACTTGACATTGGTATATCAGACCTTTTTGCAATTGTCCAATCCAAACTTTTTGACAAGATCATTTGCATACTTTTCTTTATGAATGAAAGTTCCTTCCTTCAATTGTTTAATTTGAAGCCCGAGAAAGAAAGTTAACTCACCCATCATGCTCATTTCAAATTCATCCGCATAGTCTTAGAGAATTTCTTGCCTGAGACTTTCATTAGAGGATCCAAAGATAATATCATCGATATATATTTGAACAAATAGAAAACTTTTGTTTTCTCTTTTAATATAAAGAGTAGTATCTACTTTACCTTTAACAAAACCATTTCGAATTAAAAACTTACTCGTTCTGTCGTACCAAGCTTAAGGTGCTAGTTTTAAGCCATATAAGGCTTTTTTGAGTCTGAATACTGAGTCTGGTTTCCTTGGGTCTTCAAACCCAGGTGGTTGTTCCACATAAACTTCCTCATGGATGAATTCATTTATGAAGGCACTTTTGACATCCATTTGGAATAACCTGAAATTCTTATGACAAGCAAATGCAAGTAATAAACGAATTGCTTCTAACCTTGCTACCGGTGCATAAGTCTCGTCATAGTCGATCCCTTCTTCTTGTGTGTATCCCTTGGCCACGAGTCTAGCCTTGTTTCTTATGACTTTTCCTTTTTTGTCCATCTCGCTCCTGAAAACCCATTTAGCTCCAACAATTGATTTACCTTTTGATTTAGGAGTCAACTCCCAGACATCATTAATTCTGAATTGTCTGAGTTCTTCTTACATAGCTTCAATCCAGCTTTCATCGGATAAAGCTTCATCTATGCTTTTGGGTTCTATTTCAGAAATAAGAGCCACAGCACTAGACTCTTCTTGCCTTTTGGATCTTGTGCGAATTCCTTCATTGATGTCGCCAATAATAAGATCTTTGGGATGACTGAACTTATATTTCCAGTTGCTTGTTAATTTATCAGATTGATGGTCACTTCCTTCACTTGAATCTTCAACAGTCACTTGTTGCTGGTCCTTCAAAGTCTGAGCTGCTTCTTGAGATTTAGACTTTGTAGAGTCTGGAGTAGGTTCAGTTTCTTCAAGATGAGTCTGAATAGATTCATTTTGTATAGAATCTTAGAATTTGATATTCATTGATTCTTCCACAGTTCGAGTCTTCTTGTTGTAGACTATGTACGCTTTGCTTGTGGTTGAATATCTAAAGAAGATGCCTTCATCTGACTTTTCTTCAAACTTACCAACTCGATCATTTGCATTTTTCAGTATAAAACATTTGCATCCAAATACATGAAAATATGAAATAATAGGCTTCTTTTCTTTGAATAGTTCATAGGGGTTTTTTCAAGAATAGACATTAGAAAAACTTTATTGATAATATAACATTATGTTGAAACTGTTTTAGCCCAAAATCGTAAAGAGATATTGCTTTCAATTAAAAGAGTTCTAGCCATTTCTTGAAGAGATCTATTATTCTTTTCCATAACTCTGTTTTGCTCGGAGTATATGGAGAAGAGAACAAATGCTGAAAACTAGATTCATTACAAAATTTTGTAAAATCTTGATTTTCAAATTCACTTCCATGGTCTGTTTTTATACTTGAAATAACATACCCCTTTTCATTTTGAATCTTCTTAGTAAATTTTTCAAAGTAAGAGAAAGTTTCAGACTTACTTGCCAAGAAATATACCCAAGTAAATCGTGAGTAGTCATCCACAATTACTAGGCAATATTTCTTACCTCCTATGCTCTGTGTTCTTGTTGGTCCAAAGAGATCCATATGCAAAAGCTGCAGTACACGGTTAGTGAAAACTTGATTCATTGGTTTAAAGGAATTTCTTACCTATTTTCTCAATATACATGGTATACATAGATTAGACTTTTGGTATGATAAATTGGGTAGACCACGAACAAGCTTCTTTGCTGAGATTTTGGCTATCTGCTTCATGTTAATATGCCCAAGCTTCTTGTGCCATAAGCTCGCTTCGTCTTGGATTGAGATTAGACATTGCGATTCATCTGGTTTCACGTCCAAGAGGTAGATATTTCCATGTCTTCGACCCATGAATGACTGAGTAGAGTCTTTATTGGTTCCCGAACAAATACCCTCTTGAAAGTTGATTTGAAACCGGCATCACACTGGTCGACATTGAGCAGATTGTAGTTGAGCCCTTCAACTAAAGAAACATTGCTTATTATGAGGTTCCAAATCTTTACAGTTCTAAATCCCACAATTTTTCCTTTGCGGTTTCCTCCAAATGAGACTTTTCGACCATTCACTTGAACAAGCTTTATGAAGCAATTTGAATCTCTTGTCATGTGTCTCGAGCATCCACTATCCAGGTACCATTTTACCTTTTTCTTGATAGTGACCTGCATTTAAAAAGAGACTCAATCTTTCTTTGGTACCCATATTTTTTGGGTTCTTTTGAGTTAGTATGATATGCAGTTTTTGCCTAAACTTTATTGACAGGTCTCCAAACCGTAGGACATTCTTTCTCAAAATGATATGCACTATTGCACTTTGAACATCGAGAGCATTGCGACCTACTGGTTTTACAAAGGTCCTTTTAAAATGATTTTTGTAAGTATCTCTTGTGGGTCTTTGTTTGATTCTTTATTTCACTTTAGGAAAATCAATTAAAGGAATGGTTTCAAGCAGTCATTCCCAAACCAGATTTATCAAAATAAGGTCTTTGAACATAAAGTATTTTTTCCAGTTTTCAGATCCTAGAGAAATTCTTTTGGAAATATTTGAGATATCATTTTTCAAGAATGCATTTTCTTTTAAAAGATTATCTTCACTTTCTTTGAGAAGAAACATTATGGTCTAAGCATTTTACTTTTTCTTCTAAAACATTCTCTTGTTGTTTTAGAGCAAAATTTTCCTTTTTGAGTTCGAAAATTCTTTTAAGAAAAGTCTTAAGACTAAAACACAATTCATCAATGTATTTTGAAACTTTAATAGGGATTTTGAAGTCACTTACCTCGAATTCACTTTCTGAATCTGAATCTGTCTTGGAGTTTGATTCTGAATCCGATTGTGCCATTAGACATATGTTGGCATAATCATCATCACTATCTTCGCATTCTGTATCACTCCAAGTTTCTGCTTTGAGAGCTTTTCGATACTTTTCAGTTTTTCCTTTCTTCTTCCTCAGAAGAGGACAGTTAGACCTGATGTGTCCCTTTTTCTTACATTCAAAGCAGACTACATCTTTGTTTGATTCATCATCTTCTTGCCAGACTTGGCTGTTGCTTTTGAAAACTTGTTTCCTTGAATTGAATCTTCTCCCTTTTCTGTTTAGCTTTCAATCTTCTTATCATGAGAACAAGTTCCTCATCATCCACATCGTCTTCAGAATCTGTTACATCAGAATCATTATTAGATTTTAATGCAATGAATTTCTTACCTTTAGGATCTTCGTCTTCATTGATTCGTTCCACTTCATAAGACTGAAGAGTCCCAACCAACTCATCAACAGATAGTGGCATGATTCTTTGGGTCTCTCTGATTGACGTCTTTATGTGATTCCAATCCTTGGAGAGTCCTTGCAGTAGCTTGTTTACTTTCATGGGATCAGAAATTGGTTGACCTTGATTTTCAAGACCATTCACGATTTCTGTAAAACGGCTAAACATGTCAGTTATGGATTCTTTCGATTTCATTCTGAAGGTTTCGTATTGACCGAGAAGAATGTTGATTCTAGTCTCTTTCACTCGATCAGTTCCTTTATAGATAATGTGTAATCTATCCCATACTTCTTTGGTTGTATCAGAAGAAGATATTTTGTTATATTCAGTAGGTGATAAATCACAATATAAAGAATAAATTGCTTTTGCATCAAGAGCTTGTCTCTTGATTATCTCTTCCTGAGTCATTTCGCTAGACCCAACAGTATCTTTTCCTCTTTCTGAGACAGGTGCAGCTTTAGGAATGATTTCTTTTTCTACAACGTCCCATTCTAGAGGATCCTTTGATCTTAGGAATGCCTTCATCTTGTTTTTCTATATGTTGTAGTCCTTTCTATCAAAGTAAAGCGGTCTGGTATTGCTTTGCCCTTCTACTAGTCCTGGAGCCAACATACTAGCCATGGATCTTTAACTCTGAAGTAAAACACTTCAATAAAGTAAGTATACAAGCTCTGATACCAATTGAGATAGCTAGTATAAGCACCTAGAGGGGGTGAATAGGTGCACAAATAATTTTTCAAGATACGGAAGCGATTCTAGGCAAACGATAGAAAGGAAGTTCTCTATTGATTAACAAAATGAAGTACGATCAAGGTAAAGAGAGTAAGGAAGAGAAAATTGAACACAAAGTTTATAGTGGTTCGGCTTATTCCAAGCCTACGTCCACTCTTCCGCACTGACAGCCCACCGGTTGGATTTCACTATGAACAAAAGAGAAGTTACAGCACAGCTTTTCCTTGATTCCATAGTGTAGATGTTCTACCACACATCCTCAAGGTTTCTCACAAATATAGACTCTCTTTTGCATACAAGGTTTCGCTCAAAGGAATTGTCTAAACAACAAGTAGCTTCAGACTTTGGAATTCTTCTATCGCGCACACCTCGAACAACTTAGAACGTCTTTCTTATATACTCCTTCATGTCATCATACCCGTTGGCACTTACCAAAGGAATTTCTCCAATCTACCCGTTGGACGGAATCAATTAGGAAGATTATTCGAGCTATTAAAGGAACGTGTCGATAGCCCATCAATCCTGTTCGCCCATACAATCAGGATCTCGGTTTCCATAAGTAGAACCTTCGAAGAATATTTAGGCAATCATTGGATCCTTAATCTTTGAGTCAATCTCGATCAATCAAAGGATTCCGTTATGTTTTTTTCCAGCCAAGAGATCTTCTCTAGTCGATAAGATCATATCCTTAATGAAACATCCAGTTCTGGATAACCTTTCTTCAACGGATTAGAGACTGTCAATGAGGATAGACTTTGAGTCTTGAGTCTGGCTGTCTGGAGGTCTTCAGACTTTAAATAGCAGAGTTTGCAAACCTTCAGACTAGACTGATGGAAACGTTTTGTCAGCTTCAAAACACTTCAAGAAGATTTCTCCAACACGTGGGTCATCTTTAAATCACAAGGTTCGTGAGCCTATCCTTAAACCACACTTTTAAAATGTTCATGAGTCTATTTTTAAACTGCGATTTTCAAAAGGTTCACGGGTTTTCCTTAAATCATGTATTTTCAACCCGGTTAAAACCCGTTGTTGCACGGTGAGACTTCATTTCTCTCTTTCTTCCTATGACACGGCATGCTTCTGTAACCCGGAGTCTTTCCTTCTTCTTATGACACGGAGTGCTTCTGTAGCCTCGGGGTCTTTCCTTTTTCCTATGACACGGCATGCTTTTGTAGCCCGAGTTCTTTCCTTTTTCCTATGACACGATATGCTTCTGTAATCCGGGGTCTTTTATTTTTCCTATGACATGACGTGCTTCTGTAGCCTGGGGCCCTCCTTCTTCTTATGACACGATGTGTTTTGTAGCCTAGAGTCTCTCTTTTTTCTTATGACACGACATGCTTCTGTAACCCGAGGTCTTTCTTCCTCTTATTGACACGACACACTTCCATAGCTCGACCTGGTGCGAGCCTATGTAGTCAAGGTCTCTTTACCATTGAAATAATTTAGGTGTCTTCTATCTTTAAGTACAATATTTTCGAAGCCACCTTCAAAAAGAGGCAGCTGTTGACACATAATTTATATTTTCAAGTACATATAAAAAATTATTAATTAAAAGAACCAAAAAAGGGTGTTAGTGATCGGGTCGGGCCGGATTCGGCTTTGGTCTGGCCCGCTCCTCTTTCCTTTTTCTTTTCCCTCACGTTAGGCCTAGCCCGGCCTTTTTCTCCCTTGTGCGGCCCACTAGCCCGGCCCACCATGGTTGGTCGTCCTCCTCTAGCCATTCTTTGCGCCCAAACCTGCAAAGGCAGAAAAAAAAGCACAGCAGAGTAGATAGGGGCAAAGAAGAAAGGAAAAGACAGCAAAAGAGCAAAGAAGGAGGTGACAAGACAGGGGGAAAAGGAGAGGAGAAGGGACAGGAGCAGAAAGGGGAGACTAGTGGAGAAGAAGAGGAGGGGGGAACGAAGAGAATAGAGGAGGGATTGGTGACGGGAAAAAAAACCCAGAACAAGACACGCACAAGGAGTGAGCAGGGGAGAATGCATAGAGGAGGATAAGGCCGATGGAGATCAACCAAAGAGCCAAGAGCCACCGAGACGCCTTGCCACAGTCGAAGAGCTGCCCATCGGACGTCGATCACCGCCACTTCCTCCGAATCTTCAGTTAAGCATTCTGTCGAATGCATGGTGCGCGTGTAGTGAAACCAAGTTGGCTGGAGCTCCTTCGACCAGTTCGAGCGAGCTCCGACCCCCTGCTCGTCCTTGTTGCATTTCCTAAGTGTTGGTAGGTCTCTTTAGTTCCTTAGGTTTGCGCTTGGGCCTCGGCTAAGCCCAAGGTTCTCGATCTTGTTAGTGCACATCGCTTGTTTGATAAAATGCCCAACCGAAGCCCGCCCTTGGTTCGTTGTTTAGAGCTTCTACAACCTCTCTCTCTCTTTCCATCTCTCCCTTTCTCACTTCTAGACGTCCATTAGGTTGAGTTTCTAGGAGATACGTTGCTGGGACGAGGGGAAAACGGAGTTGCGGGACCTTGTACGCGGCGTCGTTGAGGCTTGCCCGACAGCCCCCTGCTGTTGCCGCTGAAACTCTCGACCTCAGGGAGTTGAGAGCCACCCTCCCCTTGCCTAGTTAGAGTGAAACCGCCACGTGTTGGTCGGAAGGCACTCGGCCTGCATGCCAACATGGTGCCCCCTGGTTGAGACTAGGTAGTCGTGGACTAGAGGGTGCTGGCCGAGCAGGGCCAGATCTGATTTGGCCCGCTCGGCCACCCTCGTTCCGCAGCCCAACAACCCAAAGTTAGTTTGGGTTGTGGGCTTGTGGGACCCATTTTTTTGTGAAAAGGGAATTGGACCCACCGGTTGGGCCAAATCCCTAAATTAGACAGAGGCTCGACCACCCTTAGTTGGGCCTAGTTCCTTCGGGCGAGTTCGACTCGACCCGCCCCCAACCGGGCCGGACTTGGGCGGGTTTGACCGACTTGCTCGACCGGGTTAGATTAGATCAAGTTAGACCAGACTCGACTCGGTTTTCCCAAAAAAATGAAAAAAAATTAAAAAAATATTTTTAAAAAAATAAACAAATAATTTTTTTTTAAAAATTGAAAATCTAAAAATACAGGGTTTGGTTGGGAATTGCCATGTATTACCTTCTTAGTGTATTTAAACCTTTATTTTCTTGCACATTGATTATGTCGCGGGTTTAATTTACATGTTTAATTACGTTTATGTTTAATTGCATGTGCTAAAGTTTATTGCAATTAAGATTTTGGTTACTAATTGTTATTTTAATGATTGCCTACTCGCACGATCATCTCACATGTTAGTGGATAGGTATAAAAATCAATCTAAACTGTCTGACAAAAATCTTTTCTTTTAAAATGAGCAAGATTAGCTACTGAAAGGGCATTAATTGGTCAATTAGTGTAATCAGGTCGCCGACCCTAGATTCTCTAGTTGCGCAAGAAGTGAGGTACACTTCCATACCTCATTTGGTTTCTAGCCGATCACAATAGGCTAGTGGCGACTCATTCTTGTAAAATTTTTAAAAATACCCTAATGTCATATGAGTATGGGTTTGGGAGAGCTCGTGCCTGATCATGGGCCTTAAGTCTATCCTTTAGACAATACCCCTCAATAGAGGAGGGACTGACGACTAGGGAAAAAAACCTAAAACAGGGCATCGCACAGGGAGTGAGCAGGGGAGAACACACGGAGGAGGACAAGGCCGGTGGAGATCAACCAAAGAGCCGAGAGCCCTCGGGATGCCTTGCCATAGTCGAAGAGCTGCCTGTCAGACACCGATCGCCCCCACTTCCTTCAGACCTTCAGGTATGCATTCAGTCGAACGCTTGCTGCACGTGTAGTGAAACCAAGTTAGCCAGAGCTCCTCCGACCAGTTTGAGCGGAGCTTCGGCCCCCTTGCCCGTCCGTGTTGCATTTCTTGAGTGTTGGTAGGTCTCTTTAGTTCCTTATGTTTGCGCTTAGGCCTTGGCCGAGCCCGAGGTTCTCGATCCCGTTAGTGCACATCGCCTATTCGACAGAATGCCCAATTGAAGCCTGCCCTCGGTTTGTTGTTTAGAGCTTCTTCAACCTCTCTCTCTCTTTCCATCTCTCCCTCTCTCACTTCTAGACGTCCATTAGGTCGAGTTTCTGGGAGCTACGTTGTTGAAGCCGAGGGGAAAATGGAGTTGCGGGACCTTATACGCGGTGTCGTCGAGGCTTGCCCAAAAGCCCCCTTGCCGGCACTGCCGAAACTCTCTACCTCAAGGAGTCGAGAGCCACCCTCCCCTCGCCCAGTCGGAGTGGAATTGCCGCATGTTGGCCCGAAAGGCACCTAGGCTACACGTCAATACGGCACCCCTAATTGCGACTGGGTAGTCTCAGACCGGAGGGCGTTTGCCGAGTAGGGCTAGATCTGATCTGGCCCGCTCGGCCACCCTCGTTCCACAGCCCTAACAACCTAGAGTTAGTCTAGGATGTGGGCTTACGGGACCCTTCTTTTGTGAAAAGGGAATTGGGCCCGTTGGTTGGGCCCCTAGTTCCTTTGGGCGAGTTCGACTCGACCCCCCCAACTGGGTCGGACTCGAGCGGGTTTGACCAACCTGCTCGACCGGGTCAGACCTAGGTCAAGTCAAGTCAAACCGGACCCGACTCGGTTTGCCCGAAAAGAAATAATAATTTTTTTTTAAAATTTTGAATATCTAAAAAATGTAGGGTTTGGTTGGGAATTGCCATGTATTGCCTTCTTAGTGTAATTAGACATTTATTTGCTTGAATATTGATTATGTCATGGGTTTAATTTACATGTTTAATTACGTTTATGTTTAATTGCATGTGCTAAAGTTTACTGCAATTAGGATTTTGGATGCTAATTGTTATTTTAATGATTGTGTACCCATATGATCATCTCACATATTAGTAGATATGTATAAAAATCAATCCAAATTGCCTGACAAAAATATTTTCTTTTAAAATGAACAAGATTAGGTACCGAAAGAGCACTAATGGTGCGTTTGGTAACGTTTCTGTTCAAAAATTGTTCCTAGAAACAGAAATAGAAAAAACTATTTTTGTTCCAGAGAACAATTTTTGAACAGAAGAATGCGTTTGATAACTGTACAAAATTTATGTTCTTGGAATAGAAAAAGAACATAAACACGTTTGATAAACTTGTATACTTTTTTTGTTTCTTTTAATTTTAAATATTTTTGTTATATTTTCTTTTTTTCCTTTTTCTTTTTCGCTTTGGCTAGTCACGGCCATTGCCGTGGCCGGTGATCGATTGGGCATCATCCAGCAAGCTCGCCGGAGGCCAGCTTGGCCCTAACGAGCCTCGCCAAGCCACCGACGAGGCTCGACCTCGCCTAGGCAGCGTGAGGTTGGCCTCGCCTTGGCCTGGCCTGGTGAGGCTCGGCCTCGTGCTGGTTGGGGAGGCTGAGCCTTGCTGTGGTCGCGTGAGGCTCAAGGTTGGACCACTGCCAGGTTGACGTCGCTTCGCCGAGGTCGCCGGCCCTCGACAGTTGGTTGCCGGCCATGGCCGAGGCTGGTAACTAACCAAAGAAAAAAGAAGAAGAAAAAAGAAGAAGAAGAAGAAGAAGGAGAAAAAAAAGAAACAAGTTTTGTGTTTTTGTTCTTTTGTTTCTTTAAAAAGTGTTTAGGAACTAGAAACAAGTTTTTCTTGTTTCTTGTTTCTGTTCCAAATTTGTTCCCAGGAACAAAAGAATAGATTTTTTGTTCCCGAGAACAAAAGATGTAAACAAATGCGTTTCTATTCTTTTTCTGTTCCCAGAACAAAAGAATAGAAATTTTTGTTCCGGGGAATAGAGACAAAAATAAACAAACAGGCCATAATTGGTCAATTAGTATAATCAAGTTCCCGACCCTAGATTCTCTAGTTGTGTAGGAAGTGAGGTACACTCCCATACTTCACTTGGTTTCTAGCTGACCCCAATAGGCTAGTGGCGACTCATTTTTACAAAATTCTTAAAAATACCCCAACATCACGCAAGGTATAGGCTTGGGAGAGCACACGTCTAATCATGGGCTTTAGATTCATCCTTTAAGCAATACCCCTAAACTTGTTCCCTCCCCCTGAGGGTTCACAACAACTAAAAGAAATTATAAGTTACAAAAATATTAGGGATTGCACCATACATATTTCTGTTCTTGGAACAAAATTTTTTTATAGTTACTAAATGCCTTAAAATGCTCACAAGCTATTCCCTAGAAAAGAAATAGAAAAAAGTGTGTCTCAAAAGAAACTCTTCCTAGGAACAGAAACGCTACTATACGCATTCTTAGAAACCCAAGTAAAAAAAGAGAGATTTACTTTACTCTTACAAATAAGAGATTATGAGTTATGGGACTTGATTACGCTAGATTTCTCTAACACCCTTTCGTTAGCTTTCTCTTTTATTTCAAAATTTTTTTTTTGCAGGTAGCTTAAACTGATTTTAATTTACTTTCCTAATATGTGAGGTAATATGTAGGTGCGTAAACCATCAATTTAACTCCCATAAAAAAAATTATAAGACTTACCTCATAGCAACGAAAGCATCTACAGTGTTAGGTTGGAATTCATATCAATAACCTTACATATGATTTCTAATTAACATGCAGTCACTCAATTTTTTTTAGGATTTTTTCTTGTTTAATGAAATCTAAGTTATATGTCATGCAATTTGAGTAAATGGACTAATTCTAATGACGAACAATCTCTAATTAAATGGACCTAGCAACAATTACTGAATGACATGCATTTCATGAACCTAATTCTATATGACATGTGCATGATATTTTTGTATTTTTTTTATAAAAAATTCGTAATTAAAAATTACTAGCAATAAAAATCTAACTAAAGTGAGATATTATCTATTTTAAGTTGGGAAATAAACTAATCTGAATCTTATCTTTACTTAGAAATTTATCTTGACATGCAATTTAATTCCAAGATATAACCTAGATATCATCTAAACATGCAAGAAAGGTATCTTACTATTCTATCATGCAATTCTATCTAGGAAATCAATTCTAATTTACATGATATGCAAATGCACTCTTTTTATTTTTTATTTTTTTATTTTTGGGATAAATAAAACAATTAAGGTAAGATAAGCACCAAATTACTCAAGATCATATGTAATCCAATCAATGCAAATAAGTAAATAATATCCAACCAACTTGAAATTTTGCGAATAAAATCGATGAGTTGATCTTAAGCCTTAAAAGTCAAAATATCAATTTTAAAGATTTTCGCAGAATCAATAATTCCATCTAAAGCCTTATAGGTGGAATCAAAGATTATATGCAGTTGCGAATTAGGAAATAAATAATAATTGAGAGATATGCCTATCACTCATAGATATGCATGTTAGATATTAATAGACATATATTAGGTAGTAAAATATGCAAATATACTAGAGATGTGCATCTTACCTAATTCGAGGATATTCTTTCCAAATTTGCTTGCAATGCAATTGGACTGGAATTGTGACCAGTTCCTAAACGGTGAACGACGACAAATGGTGGCGAGCGGTAACGATGCATTAGCGCGTATCGGTGGCGTGGCAGTTTATGGCCAAGGAGGACTCATTGACTGCTTATACATTGTGAGTGGAGGAGTTGGTGGCTCAGTGTGACACGATGACACGATGGTCAAGGACAGCAAGGACAACTGGTTGTCTCCTAGTGGATCACGAGCGGCTCGTAAGAGTTGTAGCTCAGCACGTAGGACTCCACGGTTGGGGATTTTGGCACAATTGCTTTTGGTAGTTGGAAGCTATTGGTCATTGAGAAGCCGTGTAATCGTCTAAGAAATTTCGCCTGTGATGGCAATAAATCACTGCGGAAGTTGCTGAACAAACGTTTGAAGGCAACGTCAAGATTGGACTGCAATTTGACTTAAGAAAACCTGCAACAAGAAAAATTCGGGTGGAGCTAAAGCAATGACATGGTGAGGACAATCTCTGACACGTTGGGAAATTGGTGAGTGCTGGTGCTTTGTTAGTTGTCAAGGCTAGGTCTTCGGAATAAGTGAGCTTGATGGCAAAAGGTGCACAATGGCATGAGGAAAAGCCATGATGTGAAGACCATGTGCAATTGCTAGAGGAACTTCACGATTTTTCCTCTTAACTCAGAATGGGACCATCTAAGAAGACAAAACCGCCGTCTCCCTTTTCTCTCTTCTGGCGTGTATGGCTCAATGTGCTTTTAGAATAGAATTGCTGACCCCCGGACAAGAAGAGAGACTCTTTTTATATGTAAAATAAAGAGGCCTAGTAAGGAAAGAAATAGAATTTCTTTCCTCTCTCCAATATTGCAAGAGCATACTACATCTCCTTTCCTATATTTTGTTTCCCTCGTAGACCAATGGCATACGGATTTCTTATGCATTTCTTTCCTTGTGTTGATACTTTTTTAGTATTGTGACATCCCGATTTTCGAGTCTAATTTTGATGAGAAGAAATGGGCTTTTCATTGACATGCCTATAACCTTTTTCTCTGAGTTGGCCACTCACGAATTAACTAGCCTATCGGGTGAAGCCGTTAAGGAATCTAAATGCAATAACCCTGAGAATTCGACTAGAAATCAACTTCTTGATCGTGCTAATCTGTAAGAGTAATTTTGGCACTGTTAAAATCGATCAGAGACCGAAGATAGGTCGATTCGATAGAGGTATGTGATTAGTACGTGGGTGATTCCACTTAATTGCAAAATTTCTATCGAACGGCACTAGACCGATTTTTCTGTTATTTTCGTACCCGATGAGGATAATCTCTGACACGTTGGGAAATTGGTGAGTGCTGGTGCCTCGTTGGTCATCAAGGCTGGGTCTTTGGAATAAGTGAGCTTGATGGCAAAAGGTGCACAATGGCATAAGGAAAAGCCATGATGTGAAGACCACGTACAATTGCCAGAGGAACTTCACGATTTTTCCTCTTAACTCACAATGGGACCATCTAAGAAGACAAAACCGCCGTCTCCCTTTTCTCTCTTCTGGCGCGTATCACTCAATGTGCTTTTAGAATATAATTGCTGACCCCTTGGACAAGAAGAGAGACTCTCTTTTTATATGTAAAATAAAGAAGCCTAGTAAGGAAAGAAATAGAATTTCTTTCCTCTCTCCAATATTGCACAAGCATGCTACATTTCCTTTCCTATATTTTGTTTCCCTCGTAGACCAATGGCATACGAATTTCTTATGCATTTCTTTCCCTATGTTGATACTTTTTTAGTATTGTGACATCCTGATTTTCGAGTCTAATTTTGATGAGACAAAATAGACTTTTCATCGACGTGCCTATAATATTTTTCTTTGAGTTGACCACTCACGAGTTAACTAGCCTATCAAGTGAAGCCGTTAAGGAATCTAAATGCAATAACCCCGAGAATTCGACTCGGAATCAATTTCTTGATCGTGCTAATCTGTAAGGGTCATTTCGGCACCGTTAAAATCGATTAGAGACCGGGGATAGGTCGATTCGATAAAGGTATGTGATTAGTGCATGTGTGATTCCATCTAATTGCAAAATTTCTGTTGAATGGCAATAGATCGATTTTTCTGTCATTTTCATACCTGGTGAGAACAATCTCTGACACGTTGGGAAATTGGTGAGTGCTGGTGCTTCGTTGGTCGTCAAGGCTGGGTCTTTGGAATAAGTGAGCTTGATGGCAAAAGGTGCACAATGGCATAAGGAAAAGCCATGATGTGAAGACCACGTACAATTGCCAGAGGAACTTCACGATTTTTCCTCTTAACTCACAATGGGACCATCTAAGAAGACAAAACCGCCGTCTCCCTTTTCTCTCTTCTGGCGCGTATCACTCAATGTGCTTTTAGAATATAATTGCTGACCCCTTGGACAATAAGAGAGACTCTCTTTTTATATGTAAAATAAAGAGGCCTAGTAAGGAAAGAAACAAAATTTCTTTCCTCTCTCCAATATTGCACAAGCATGCTACATCTCCTTTCCTATATTTTGTTTCCCTCGTAGACCAATGGCATATGGATTTCTTACGCATTTCTTTCCCTGTGTTGATACTTTTTGAGTATTGTGACATCTTGATTTTCGAGTCTGATTTCGATGAGACGAAATTGGCTTTTCATTGACGTGCTTATAACATTTTTTTTTTTTTCTGAATTGGCCACTCGCGAGTTAACTAGCCTATCGTGTGAAGCCGTTAAGGAATCTAAATGTAATAACCCTGAGAATTCGATGCGGATTCAACTTCTTGATCATGCTAATCTGTAAGGGTTATTTCGGCACCGTTAAAATCGATCAGAAACTGGAGATAGGTCGATTCAGTAGAGATATGTGATTAGTGTGTGGGTGATTTCACATAGTTGCAAAATTTCTGTCGAATGACATTAGATCGAATTTTCTGTCATTTTCGTACCCGGTGTCCGTATTTGAAATCTCAAGATTTTCACGACAATCGAGAGTCGCCAATGTGTCGAAAATGTATGTTGTGGCTTGAAAATAATTGACCACGGGTCAATCGCATTAAAAATTCCTAAAAGCTACATAGTATATTATGACACACTAAAATCATGTCAAATTGAAATTAACGTGAAATTGAACTCGATTTCGGAAATGAAAGTTATGTCGTATCACGATTCATTTTAGGAATATTGACTCATCTTTCGAAATTTTTCGAAGATTCCGGGATTTTTACGGAAAATCGATTCGGACGATTCGAAAAACGAACGGAAATTCGGTTTAGCTCATTTGAAGAGAATTTCGACTTTTAAGCCGAGCTACTAGGTGATGGGAATTTGTGGAAATGTGTGGGATTTTTCTTTGACAAAAATGGACTTCGAATTTAAGAAATTGAGATGAAATTGAAGTCCAAACTTAGTGAAATTCGGACCTATGATTTGAGGGCTGAATTTTGGCTTCAATTTGGTTAATTTATGGATTATATTTGCTAAAATGAAACAAGGGGGACAAAGCCTTAATGTCTAGATGTTTATCTTTGACCATTTCCTTTTGTTCCAATCTCTTTGACCGATCAATCCAGCTGCTCTCCACGGACGTTGCTTCCTTTTCATTTCTCTCGGTGCAGCTTCCTCCACGTTGCCAAGACCGCTGCTTCGGTCTCCTTCATACACCTCCCCTTCGAAGCCGACTTCATGAGCTTCTGCTTATTTTCATTTTTCCTTCATTTCACCCCTCTCTTTCACGTGCTACTCCATCAAAACTTCTCCTCACACCGTGAGCTTCAAGCTGCTGTGAAGACCGAAGCCACTCATCCCCTCCCCCACTCACATACGCCCACCTCCACTCACGATTCCCCTCTGCAAGCCACGCCTCCCCTTTGGTCAACAAACCAGCCTTGTTTTCACTTTGGTTGACTCATCTCATAGCACCATTTCGTTGGCTCCCATTCGTGCGGCCCACAGCCCGTTGAAGGCCAGCGATTTCTCCCTGCTGCTTCGAAGACCAGCCATCCATCTCCTTCCATCGAGGCCCCATCGAGAACCCACGCATCTAGCGCCTTCACGTCCGAGAGTTTGTAGCCAGCAGCGAGCTTGTGGCTGATTTCAACCGGCCCGAGCCGTGAGCCTGAGTCTTTGCCGCCATTGTGCCATTGTCGCCGTGAGCCGATTTTTGTGCTAACCGGTGAGTTGCATTCTAATCCTTAATTAGTGGGCTAATGACACTTAGAGTTGTGTTAGCTAGCTAATTGGTGGATTAATTAGGTTAATTAGGCTTAGGATAGCTTAGTTAGATTAAGTATATATTATTTAGTTAGTTTAATTAGTTTATTAGGTGGATTAGTTAGGAATTAGTTAGTTTATTTAATTAGTGTACTTAGATTAAGTTTAATAGAATGGTTAGATTTAATTGTTAGTAGATTATTTAGCTTAGTTAGTTTAGGTTAATTTAATTAAATGCTTTAAATTTATTTATTTCGTAATTTATTTAATTTCTGGTAATTTATTTAATTATTAATTATTTTTCGGAAATTAACCAGGATAGCGGTGATCGAATTTCATGCTAATTGCAATGGTGTGTTCAATTTTTGCAATTGAGTATTAATTTATGCAAATTGAGTGCTGATTTGGGAATTGAGTATTTAATTTCAAAATTGATGAATTTTGATATTTATTCAGAAAATCCCGGGTGTTGGGTTTTAACACTGAAAATGGTTTTATATACTATATAAAACAATGGATTTTAAATTGGAGGTTATGAATTTTCTAGGTCCAATTTGACCGTATACCCATACACGACTAATTTACCATGTATTTTTAATACGAAGAAAATAGACCAGGATCACTATTTTAATTGAGGCATTTGAGTACAATGCACGGTGTCTTGGACCGAAATTGATTGGTCGTGTGTTGATTAAGAGAATCCATCTCGAGCAATTATGCCGGACATTACTAAATCCCTTTTTGGGGTTACCCATGTATTAGGATAGCGGGTCACAGTAGATTTTGGACCTATGCTCCTTTAGGAAAGCCGTCAATCTCAATGGGAGAAGAGACGATGCCTGGCTACGCCAGTAGACATCCGAACATGGGAGTCGGTTGTGCCTTGAGTGGCTTAATTACCAATTGGAACGCATGATTGTTTGAATTTGATGCGCCTAATTATGAGACAAAACTGTGTGGCATGGTATGAGACGTGTCATAACGGTTTAACCTTATAATCGGGACCCTTGTAATTAATTGAGTTGGTGAGGTATTCCAATTGTTATGTGCATTGATTATATGCAATGTGATTAAATTGTGCTAACGTGCAGGAAGGAACTAAGGAGAGGTAAGTTCTCTGTGCTAATTGTGTGGTTGTGTGGTTATGATACTTCTAGGTGTATTTCCCTCATAATCGAGGCTTAGACCGTGAACTCGTGAGATTTATATCTTACCCCGTCGTGAACTTAAATTTTTCAGGGCCGTAGAGGGAGGACCTGGAGCTGAGCTAAGGTGACCTGAAGAGTAGGTCGAATATGATAGTCTCTTTTTGAGAACTAGTTTTTTGGGTATAGACGTTTGTAAATGACTCAGTATGTTTAAAAAAGTGGGGTTTGTTTGTGAATGTAATGTCATGCTTTTCTATCTTGAGATGATTACTGTTAGGGATTTATTTTTGCTTCCGCATGTGCAATAAAATGAAAGGATCGGTGACTTGTCTTGGGAAGTCGCATAATTTTTATCGACCGGAGATGGATGGGCATGCGCTCGAGGATTGGGGCGTGACAAGTATCACCAAATATATTCCTCTCACGTGCAATATTCCCTCTTATTATTTCAATATTTCTTCTGAAATCTTCCATTCTTCTGCGAAATATATCTTTTAGTGTGTATATTACATTCATATATGAAAGATTTACTGAATATATTGAATCGTCATTTCTTATAAGTCAATTTTCGATCATTAGAGAATAGCAAGCTTAGGCCAATTTCCTCTTGCCACAGACTTAATCCAACTCGTCTAATTAAAATTTAGAACCATTAAGTCAAACCCATCCATTCACTAGTCCAATGCAAATGCAATAAAAAAAATGCTCCTAAAATTATCTATTATGTTTCGAAAAAAAAAACTATATGTTATGCAATTTAATTCTAATACTTTTGTCTAGGTGTTAAAATAAATCCCAAATTTTAATGTAATAAGTGAATGATCGGATTGTCAAAATTTAGGTGTCAATAATAACTGTTCTTTACCTGCCAAAAACTTACTATTTTACTCTCAATATGCAAATTAGCTTCAATTAGACTAGACCTACAGGACATAGCACGGGATGTTTAAGACCTCCTAAACCTGGTTTCTAGTAGGTAGATTACAACAGATGATCAAGCAGATGATACATGAGGGCATAAGTTCTGATTCGTGGGTTGGTTTTATTTGCGTTTGGCCATGCTAGACATTCTGCACTATTTCTTTAAACCTGAAAGATTATTCTTGTCATTGAGAGAGGAAGCTCAGAAACCTGGCCTTTGTGACTAATCATCTGTCTAATTGGATGGATACTCTTTCAAAATGTTTAGGTCATAATTAGCAAATCGTTTAGTGTGATTTAGTTATGGTTTAGAGGATGAGCCTCACAGGCGCAAAACTGCAATTACATTAAATTAAATTAACTAGGTAGATGCAATTAGAGATTTGGTTGATGACGCAAACAAGTTGATAGCTGGATTGTTAAGGTTGAGACTAAGTCGACAGAGCAATTAAGCTTTTCTTTCTTTATTCTCATTCTCATTTCTTTATAACTCCCATTATTATCACGCATGGTTGCGCTGACAAGTGAAACATGTGAACTTCAGAAATAATTCAAACCTAAAACAGGTGCCACTACCCATGAGACATACTATTTCATTTGTTTATTTCTTCTAAGAAAATATTTTCGTGCTGAATTTTTATTATAGGCAGGGCTCATCGTTTGGTCATGGCATAGCTCTGGAGCAACACATCTGCGTTTCACTAACTCAATGGATATAAAAGAAAAACAGAGAGAGGACTCGCTCCTTCTCGCATAGCAAAATGATCAATGATCAATAAACTTGTTACCACAAACTGTGGATTGATACCTTTACTGTGACTGAGTCATGCTGTTTGATCACGATCGAATTTGGTGCGCAGCTCCATCAAAAACTCGGACTCCACCTGAATAATGACGAATCAATCAATCCATCGACAATCGGTTTGGCATCAAATTGTCTGGATTCTTGATCCCATTACACAATCTTGGAGGCACGCGGTACGAGGAAAGAAAAGGTGAAAAGCTGACATGTCTCTTATATTGTTTGGACCCATTTTTAGTTTACCTGGTCAATTCAAAGAGAAGACGACAGTCGGATCAACCAGTTACAGCAAAAGAAATGGGAAAAGGATTCTTTCGGATTCTCACTCTGCAAGCTGCCATCAGGCTTTGGAAGGACGTGTATCGTGATTGAATTATGGAGAGGAGAGGCTGAACGGAGGCATCAAGTGGGTGCGACAGGATGACCAACGCCACCCACAAACGACGGCCGTCTCTTTCCAAGAGTGAATGCGTTGACGTGGAGGTCGCTATAAACGATGACCATCTTTTTCCAAGAGTATATGCGTTGATGTGGGGGTCGCTATTTTTGATATCCCACTTGCCCACGGAGTTCATGCTGGGTCTTGTACAATGTACGTGGGCAAATTCTGAAAAGTCCATGTTGAAGTGCAAGTAACGGTCCGTACAGGTTGATATTTTCTCCTTCATCACTATTCCAATCATGAATCTAAATTTTCTTCGACCTCAATTAAAATCTTGTCTATGCATATAAATAAAAAGAAGTTGTCATCTCATTTTGGATGGAAACTAACAGAAAAATATATATCGGCTATATGATTATTTGTCAAGGTAATAGATTTCAAAAAAAAAAAAAAAAAAAAAAAAAAAAAGGCAAGAGACGCAATACTATATCCATGAGAGAGAATTGAAGGGGTTTTTTTTTTCTACTTTGATTATGTCATGACATTTACAGATCTCCCTATGAAAGTTCCCATCGTTGGTCTTTCCTCATGTGGGTTGTTGTTCCTTGACTTTTCCATACTCAGCGACCTTTATTTTCCTCCTTTAATTTCCCATTCTAGATTCACAAAAATCTTCAGTCCTTTCACATCTAATTCGAAATAAAGTGGATGTGGAGGTGCCACGACTTGGATGAACCCGTCAACTCTAGACGTCCATGTTTATCTTAGCAAATGTGGAGTCTTTTCTCTTTGGCTCTTTCCCCCAATATCTCATCACGCGCCTTTATCAAACCATACAATGCATTTTGACAAAACGAAATAGTTCGTTATCATCACAAAGAACGAGACTTTAAACACCACACATGACATTTGAAAAAGTATTAAAAAAATCTTAAATATAATTGTACTTAAGCTTATTCAGTCATAAACATTTCAATTGTATTAATTAAAATCTAGATCTTTTCATGATTTGCCAAGATGGTCCATTCGATCAATTTTGGTGTAAACGTTGGTTATTCTACATGACGCGATCCATACCATTATGGATCTTAATATTTTCTTTGAATTTTTTGTTATTATTTTCTTTTCTTTTCTTTTTTGTTTTTTTTTTTTTTTTTACAACTTTGGCTAGCGAAGTCATCGGTCGACCATTGTCAGCCACAAGTGAGGGTCAGGGAGTTTGGTTGAGGGTGTCATGGCCCTCGTCTAGATCCAAGCGTGTCCAACAAGGGCATTGGGCCCTCGCCCAAACCTCTTCCAACCCACAATTTAGAAAAAAAAAAAAAAGAAAGGAAAGAACTATAAAAATGAAAAGAAGAAAAAGAAAAGAAAAAAGTAAAAAAAATTAAAAAAATTTCCAAATCAACAGCGATCGTGCCATGTAGAATGATTGGTGTCCATGTCAGTAATTTCTAGCTATAGCATGATGTACTGCATTTGTAAATTGTCAATAAGCTTAAGACTTTTACTTAAGTGGCACAAGTACAATAAGTTTAAGACTTTTTTGTATTGTGTCCCATGATATTGACTTCCAGAAGCTGTCGACTCACAAGTTGCAATAGTTTTTGTGTAGGTTAGTGACTTTTTGCTCAAATACAAAAGCATAACTAGCGACTAAATTGCCTAAATTGAGTTTATCTATGTTTCTAAATGGTGATCCCAAATATGCAATGAGGACGTACTATGTAATTCCACAACCTTTCGTAAATGTTTTCAAATGGGTACTCGATCTCTTCTTACTTAGACTTGCAGTTATGCCCGGCAGGCAAAAAGAACTAACTATTCGTTTTTCTTTAGTGGTAACAAAAATTTGACTCTTCTAACAGTGAAGTGTCTTTAAAGTGTAAAACGAGCACGAGACATTTGACCCAGATATAGCTTAGCCAATTTCTCATCCACGGTAATCGACCAGAATTTTCAAAGGCTAAGTTCAAACATTTATACGGCACGGAGAATTTAGTGAAAGTAAGAGGAGCATTTCTAATCTTTATCTCAGACGTCACTTGGCTTTCTCATCAAACTATATCTACGGTTGGTCAGACTTGACATGGTGGCTCTCCAGCTCTAGGGCTCTCTCTCTCTCTCTCTCTCTCTCTCTCTCTCTCTCTCTCTCTCTCTCTCTCTCTCTCTCTCTCTCTCTGGTTGGTTGAACAATGGTGAATTCGAGGGTGATCCTTGCCTTGCATGTAGCAGCGTGCATACTACTTGCAGACGTCGCTCGTGCTCAGAGCCAAAGTGCTACGACCGCCCCTTCTGAAGGTACAAAACGAACCCTCTTCCCCTCTTTCTCTCCGCGTGTTCGTGTGTGTTTAACGAGTTTGCTATCCATAAGAAGTGCGCAAGATCGTAAGCATCCTTCCTGAAAATGGAAAATCAACTCCTTCCTACTAAAGTATGATTAAGATCGGGACAGACAGCGATTAGGTGTCGGCACTGTTATCCTTTCACGAAACACGGTATCTTCTTACTTAACCAAGGCAACAGGTAATCAGTTTGCCTGGTTTTGCTTGAAAATTCTTGCTTAGTCCTCGGTGGGATTTGCTGGCATAAAACAAATCCCTCAAAGTGGGGGTTCTTTATATATTAAAAAAATAAAGAAAGAAATAAATCTGAATTATATTAAATACCTAAGTATGTCTAATCGCCGGTATGATTAGATATTACTAAATAAAACTTATTAAAAGGATATATTAAATTTCAAATTTGGAATTAAAAAAACACTTCAAGTAACCATGACTCTAATGTTCTTCTCATCGCTGGCTTAACAGTAGTCACGCTGGTGTAAGTGCAATGTTATTTAATTTTATGATTGTACTGACTTGGCAACCCAATTCAAATTGAAAGAGATGGACCATTGGAAGTGCTAGAGAGTTGTGGTTTCTTGAGCAACCAACGAGCCATTGAACGGGAATTCTTTTTCTTTTCAAATCCACAACATGATATTATTAAGCAATAAGATATTTGTGAGATGTCATTTTTAAATGATGGACTTGACCCCAAAATGGATTGGCAAAGATACTGAATGTAATTCATTTAATTTATGCATCTACAAACTCCCTTTTATTCTGTCTTCGATAATAGCTAGTACTAAGAGTGTGTTTATTTGAGGAAAAGTGTTCTTCCAGAATTAGTTTTCCGAACCTTACTCGTTGGTCTGCACAAAATGATTAGTCAATCGAAGACACTTTCCGGTCAAGGAAAAAATTTATGCATAAAATTAGGAAAGTGAATTCCTAAATATAAGAAAGTAAAAACACCTTGCGGAATCACTCATCTTGAATTATATAATATTTTTCTTTTATTAAAAATCAATTCTTTAAATATTATTTCTCTCTCTCTCTCTCTCTCTCTCTCTCTCTCTCTTTTTCCTTCCTTCTTCCTCCTCCACCAGTTGCGATAATCGACCACAGGCTCAAGGCAGCATAGGTCGACGAGGGCCACCTTGAGCCTGAGGTTGAGCTTGACTTGTTTCAGGCTGTGGTCCTTGTCGAGCCTCAGTGACGATGCCAATGGCCTATTGTAGCCGTTGCCCAGGCCCAATGGAGGAGGAAGATGGAAAGAGAAAGAAAAAATATAATTAAATTAAAAATATAAACTATTTAAAAATGATTTTTTTTTCATGAGATTGAAAATTATTTTTCAAAAAAGATCACAACACCAGATAATGTTTTTGGTCACATATCACCAAATAAAGGAAAATTAACCATTTTCCTAAAAAAATGATTTCACGAAAAGTATTCTCCTTTTTTCATGAAGTTTTCTCCTAAATAAAGGCACCCTAATTATTATTTATTGTCAAGAAAAATACTTAATCATACATTGACTTCTTAATCATATGAAATGGCATAGGATTGGGTATTATGTAATTATATGCGTACGCTCATTCACAATTTTTCTTTAATTTATGCAATGGGATTAGGTCCTAATGCATCTTTTTCAACAATATCGATTCAATGAGTAATAATCTCACCTAGCAATATCACACTATTCATGTTTTATCATTTCATTATTTCATATAGTATTTTGTATATTGTATTTTTGCTGCTGTTATGCATTCTTGATTTCGCCAATACCTTGAATTAAGGTCGATGACTCCTCACAACTTAACTTGAATACAAAAAATCACGAACCATTTAAATGCACAATGATATGTTAATTAATATTGAAATACAACTTAGCGTGTATTTTTTTTGGTAAAGTCCATTTTTGAAATTTAATAGATCCTTCTAATAAATTAATAAATTTTATTTAGAAATAATTTTTTCATACTGCTGATTAGCTATATTTGGGTTACTTAATTTCATTTATACGTATATATATTTGTATTAAGTATATTAGTAATTTTAAAACCTCACTCTGAGGATTTGCTTTCTGCCACCAAATCCCACCAAGAGAATTTTCAAGGAAACCTTGCGTTGGTTAAATAAGTGTGGAGATCTTAGTCCCCTATGGAAGAATAACAGTGCTGTCACGTAATCAGTCCAATCGGACTATACATCTTTCCTCTTTAAATATTTTGCAAACTTATCATTGCTTCGCTTTATTATCCAGAGAGCATTATGTTATGGGATTGCAAGGATGTATGTGGCCCCACTTTCACCTTCACTTTTTTTTTTTGACGGCTTGTTGTATAATCAAAAAAGCAAAATTGATTCCCTTAAAACCATGTCTGGGAATTGTAAAGATGCTTCTCCATATGAGCAGCTGTCCCCGTTTATACAAATCAACTAGATAAACAGCAAGTGTATACCTGTATTATAACTTGCACTTAATTGTCTAAATCACTTTTCATTTACTTAAGGTAAAAATTGTTGGGGTTTCATGAATCATGTAAGAATTGTTGGGGTTTCATGAATCATGTGTAGGTAAAATTAACCCAAAAAAAAAAAAAAAAAAACACAACGGAAACAAATATATATTTTATACACGATTCTCCTAAGGTGTTGTTCATGCGTTTTAATAAAAAATCTGAATATAAAATAGAGTTAAACGAATTACTTTCGAAAGCGCGTTTTATACAAGTCGGTTAAGATATTTTACAGTTCGAGTTCTACAAGCGTCGGATCTCTAGTTCAGACACATCAATAATAGACGTCGAACGGAAGATAGAACTTTCGGATAATCACCACTTTGATTGTTCTAGCAATCTCGTGGAGATGATCCGCCGTATCCTTGATGTATTATAGTCACGGCCCGAATGAAAGAACACTCTTCTTTCTCGCGTCTCTCAAAAACACAAGAACACACACACTTTGCTCTCTTTTCAGCAACTAGCAGAACTTCATGTTTTTTACATTGAAAGAACCGATACTGAACAAGAAGAAAACCACCACACTTTTTGCCGCTTGAGCAGAATGGGGCTTTTCTTCTTCACGAATCAGCAACGGTTGCTAAACCGTTGCTGATCGTGCACAATCATGCACGATCGTGCATGAATTCATGCACGAAGCAAACGTGCAACCGTGCATGCGCACGATTATTCGTGCCAAATGGTCAACAAGAATTGCCGACCATTTCAACTTTAATTAATTAATTAAATGAATGAATAAATAATTAATCAATCCCCTTAAAATAAAAAGAACTTAATCTTTATATGTACAAATAGAATACATTAACATATATATTCACTTTGGACATGCGTGTGCATCATATGCAAGTAGGCTCGTGACTTTAATACAAATTAAATTAAGTCTCATTTAATTTAATTTCAAATCAACTTAATTCGATTGCAGTAATTGTAAACACATTTGCAAACAATATTTCTCTCTTGTTCCACGTTATCCTAATTGTTTATGGTGTTTGACATCCTTAGGTTCATTACTAAGCTGGTAGTAAGACTTGTATTAACACATTAGTACTCCTAAAAGAATTAATTGTCCCAATTAATCTTTTAGGTTCTATAAGCCATCATTGACATCTAGCAATATGTCATGGTTACCCAGATAGTGTGAATACTTTAAGAACATAATGAACTTGTCAGCTTTGGCTATAGTGTAATTCAATCCCTCTATCCTACTATGTCTCGATCAAACAAAGACCATGGAATATTTGTCAAGTCACTAATTTGATCATATGCACAAATCTAATTGACATGCATTTTATTTGAGACATAAACAATTTATTCTCAGTTATAACCCCGGCCGATGATTTCAATGTAGTATCATAATTAGATCACATAGGACATCATTATTATATCTTGCGTGTAACAAGGAGATAGATTTCATATTGTGCACACGTGCAACTTTGTATATGAATGAATTATGACTATCAGGTATAAAAACGGATCAACGACCAGGTATTATGTGCACTCATGAACCATAGTTGTTCAATAAAAAAGTTAACATTGTGCCTCAGGTCTAAGGATTATTTACACAAGACCAAAGCATGAACAATTAGACATTGACCACATTAAAAGCTTCCATTTCGCTAATCGTTCCATATGCGTCACGTTCAGTGAACTTGTCTAATACAAACACCTGTGTTCTAACTCAGGCATCATAATACCCAATGACATGTGATTCATCATCCTCTTAAGTATCCAATACTTAATGGCGAAATTAAGAATACATCGGTCTCAATAGGATTATTAATATCCACTCCATAATCCATCAACGGGAACGATTTAAAGATTCAGTCTAACTATGAACCCATCACATATATTTTTGACGTCTCAAGAATAGGTCTAGTTGCAACTGATCTTATGGAATCATTCATAAATATGAAATAATTGTACAAATGAATGAATACGTCATTGCCATTAATTAAATAATAATAATGAAAATATAACTTAAATCCCTAATATGTAATTGTTACATAATAGCTTTAGGGCATACATCCAACAAGAATCATGCACCAATTCATTTAGTTTGAGCATGAAGCCAAACAAAGTCTGAGTCGATGACGGTTACGTGAATGTAGTGGCGATTTTGAACTCGATATGGTCAACATGGGAACTCACTTCACAGGCGCCAAAATGGAACATAAGTGGAGAGCCATGCAGCGGAGCCGCGATCGACGACTCCGTTTCCTTCGACGATTACAGTTACAACCCTTTCATCAAATGCGACTGCTCCTTCAAAAATTCCACCACTTGCCACATTACACAGCTGTACGTATCCACAGTATCTCGCCCACCATGTGTACGTCTCTTCTCATGAACGGGTGGTTTTTCTTTGGTTGCAGCAAGGTTTCTGCAATGAGCGTTGTCGGTCCTATCCCTGATGAGTTGTGGAACTTGACTTACCTCTCCAATCTGTATGTATTGGTCCCATTCCACTTCTTCCGTCTTTTCCAGTAGTTTCTCATTTCACTGGAGTTTTCATGGTGTGCCATGTGTCATGCCTTATAATAAGCAACACTAAGTTCGAGCTTGTCTACGCAACACTCACATGCTCTCATCTGCTGAAGCTCCATAATGATTTTACTCACCGAGGTTTCAAAATCTTACGTAGTTTTCCATTGTTCCGATGGTATTATGTACTTTATACAGGAGCTTAGCCCAAAATCACTTGACCGGTTCCTTATCTCCATCCATTGGCAACCTAACTCGCATGCAGTATCTGTGAGTACAACCCAATTCTAGTTTCAAAATTTATACGAGCTCTCTGCTTCTCCTTTTAGCAGTTTTCTTTCTTTCCTGATGCTACTCTGCTGATTTACTTCAGGAGTCTGGGCAGCAATGCATTATCAGGGGAGCTCCCACTGCAGCTTGGGCAACTTACAGAGCTATTGTCATTGTAAGTAACGGCTCCAGAACAGGATTTGTAATTTCAACTGAATTAGGTCCATCGGATGTTCAGACATATGTTCAGCGAAACTTGACATGCAAGTTTAATATTGTAGGTCCTTTAGCACCAATAACTTCAACGGCTCTCTGCCATCTGAGCTTGGAAATCTGTCCAAATTGCAGCGACTGTAAGTCCTGCCTGCTCTACATTCTTAAACATGGATATTTGCAGGTATTGGAGTTTGGCAGAGGCCAGTTTTGTCAAAATAGGTGGCAAACGGACTAAGTAAATTTTTTCATGCTTCCTTTCAAATTGATTAGTTTCTTGTAACCTTTATGACTTGCAGTAGCATGTTGTTGTTACTATCATCCTGCCCATCATCACAGAGCCTAATCCTTATACCTCATATTTCACTTTCACTGTCATCCTCTTGTTGACATTTCAACTACAAGAGACTCCCGCAATGTTTGGCTGTGTACTTTCTAGGTGTAAACCTTTTCAAGTCTCGTGGATGTTGCGCAAATATTCCATGACACTGTGTCACCCTCTCCTCTTGGCATCACTTCTGCTTTCAACTATTCAAAAGGAGAAACTATTGAGTTATTTGAGTTGCGTTAAATTTATAAAATTCCC
Source organism: Eucalyptus victrix (assembly GCA_016097545.1). Classification (NCBI taxonomy): domain Eukaryota; kingdom Viridiplantae; phylum Streptophyta; class Magnoliopsida; order Myrtales; family Myrtaceae; genus Eucalyptus; species Eucalyptus victrix. Next base: position 25,036,060 of record CM027840.1, on the reverse strand, counting down.
TTGGCTGATACTTATTGTGCAGTTACATGGATAGTTCCGGAGTCAGTGGTGAGATTCCGTCAACATTTTCCAAGCTTAAAAATCTTCATACAGTGTAAGAGCTTCATTCCTCCTTTGATACTAGAAAAGAAACTATTAACAGGAAAAGATTTGTGATACGATTTCTCAGGAGAAATACCTTTTCCGGTTGCAGGTGGGCATCGGATAACAACTTCACTGGCAATATACCAGAATTCATAGGAAATTGGTCGCAGCTTACACAGCTGTAAGGCAATATATATGTTTGTTTTTCATCTAACCATGGCTAGGACTATGAATGTCTATCTTTCACAACAGGTTGTAGGCTCTGGAAATTGAAATTCAACAAATTCTATAGCATTAATTCTGTATTACGTTATCATTAAAAAGTACGTGATAATTTGTCCAAATTTTTCTCAATTTGTTTTGTTATAGGCTTCTGCAAGGAAATTCTTTCGAAGGTTCGATTCCTTTGACATTTTCCAATTTAACGGCTTTGAAAGACTTGTGAGTGGGCTATGCACTTTCTGTTTCTAGGCTTGTAAAAATAACTTACCACGGCCTTGAACAAACTGACAATGAGTTGAGTACATAATGCAGGAGAATAAGTGATGTATCTAATGTGAGCTCTTCACTGGAATTCATCAGGAATATGAAGAATCTGTCTACTCTGTAAGACATTGTGATTCCGGGGCATGTAGCAGACTTTCTTTTCCTTTCTTTTTCTCTTTTGGCCCGTATGTAAAATGGGCTTACCCAGCTGTTTCCAGGATACTGAGGAATAACAATATCTCAGATTTGCTCCCATCAGATTTTTCAGGATACCAGAGTTTATCTCAGCTGTAAGTCGTTTCAGTTGAGATTGATTGGAAAATATGCCGAAGTGTGTCTGTCTTTCATTATCATCAACACGGATATGGGTTGTTGCCATTTGCATTCTGAATATATATTCAGTGACTCAGAAGCAATATTTGAAAGGGATGAATAAGACACCCTTCATTAATGGTTTATAATAGTAGTTACTAAATGATTTGTACTTAATATCATCTGGATGACCATATTTTAATTATAGACCATCTTTTGCCCTCATTCATAGTACAGTACTTGAAGGGAGCATTTGCCTCCACGATTCTTCTCTAGACGTCAACTGACAAGATGTTTTATTTATTGGGTATTGTGATGTTTTTCACATGTAATCAGCTTGATCTTCCCAAAGACATTTTTTTTTTTTTTTTTATTCAAACTTCTATATCTTGTTTACTCAATTTATTCATAGAGTAACTTTGTTGCATCTATATTGGACCAGGGACTTAAGCTTCAACAAGTTAACAGGACAGATTCCAGTCTCTCTTTTCAATTTGAGCTCCCTCACTTACTTGTAATGCACCTCTTCTGGATTTCATACGTGTTCCTACAAATATGTTCTCTTTGTTAATGCTTTGCAAATCTCTTTGCTTCGTTTCTCAGGTTTCTTGGAAATAATAGTTTGAATGGCACACTGCCTGAACAGAAAAGTGCATCCCTTCGCAACATGTAAGAAACACCTGGAAGATCTCCGTTGCATAATAGCCATAATGATGCTCACAACTGTCACTGATCAATTGGGAAGAGCACAAAGTTACGCACAAGTTTTTATGGGCATTTATGGAGTTTGAATGCAAAGAGGATGTGCAGTCAAAATATTCCATGTTCCGTCATAGATTGAAGGTTCAAAAAGAGGATATAGCTATTCGAATAGATTTTTCTCCTTTTCCCTTTATAGCTAATTCAGTACTAAATATAGTTTCTTTCGAAGTCATCTATTTTGCACCTGTCAACATGGAGAATATAGTCAACCTTTTGTTGTTTGACATATCACAGCATGCTATTTGATACTGATAGACGACTACCCTGTTGGTTAACTAAATGACATCTCTCCTGTGCCAATTTTGTAGAGACGTGTCATACAATAACTTGATGGGAAGCATTCCTTCTTGGGTCAGCAATGATTTACAACTGTATGTATTTCTGTCATTTGAAAAAAATTAATTAATACTTTATGTTAGCTATCTTAAGTGAGGACTCTTCTTTTGCTCTTTGTCAATCTTTTGTTGCTCGAGGGATGCTATATAGTACTTGAAGTCATTTTCTAGCTACAGGATGAGCTGTAAATGTTCCAATCTTGTGGGGAGACTTACGATCACAACTTTTTTCATGATGCATTTTGCAGTAATCTGGTTGGCAACAACTTTACATTGGACAACTCTAACACTAGGTAATTGCCCTAGCGATTTTTTGCTTATGATGATTGAGTGATCATAAATGGTAATCAATTCAATGGAAAACTGTTAGCTGATGTGTCCTCAGATTTGTCTTGAATGCCTACCTCAATTTACGAGGATAATCACCAATCCCACTACCCTGCTGGGCATTCTGGATGTTTCTATATCAAATTTGTCCTTTGTCATACTAATTCCATTAATTGAGATCACAGATGCATGCTGAATTTACATTAAAAATCACGTTTGGTTGCTGAATCTACTGCTTGGAACAAATGCAAATCATTTAAACACTGCCTGCAAAAGAACTGTCATAGGTAGTGACTTTCATAAGATTGTCCTTATTCATATGCCGTTGTGGATGTCAGCAATTTGAGTAAATATTGATAATACAGTTCCACCATCTTTTAATCCTTGTAATCGATGCAGTGGAGAATCAGCAATCCTGCAAAACTCAGTAGTGGTATTCACTAGAAAAGCATGCAGTTTGAACTAGGACTTGGAGATGCTATCACTGCTTCAATGATTTAAGAAGTTTTAGCATTTAGCTAGCAATTCCATCTTTCATGAAGATATCTTGAATGTTTCAGTGAAAGTCATAAAAAAGAAAAGGAATTTCCTTGCTATAGAAGTATCTGCTCTTGATTTACTCATATGTTCATACTGCCATACAAGTCAACTGAATATATTTTTCTTCTTTATCTTAAGCCTTCTTCCTTCAGGATTAAACTGTCTTCAACAGAGTTTTCCTTGCAATACGGGGAATGGAATCTGTAAGTCCATGTAACCTTTTCCTCTTAATATGCTTTCCTTTTGTTGAATGCCTCAACAAGAGGACAGGAGATCATGTTTCCAGTTACCTCAGCTATTCTGCGTGCTTGCATCCTGATATATGAAGTGAATGGTAACTTTAAATGTAGTAGAAGACAGAATGGTCAAACTAGTTTCTTCCCGTAAGTTAGATTAGGGGTAGTTCAGTGGGAGAGAGGAAAAATTAAGGCTCAAGCTATTATGCTAGGTTATTTTCTTAGAAAGGGGACAGCTATGTAGTATTGATGTCCCATGTCAGCTCTTGCCACAGACAGAGATGTAAGGCAGGTCGCTTAATGTTCGATAATTGCCTCTCTAGGCTCCTCCTTTATCTGTGATATTTCCCTCAAAAGGACCTTACTTCGTTTTCATTAGTACTTTGTGGGTCTTTTCACTAGATTGGGAGAGAACTAATTTATTATTACATTTACAACTGCATTATTATGATGCTATGCAACAGACTGTAGGAAGTAAGTTTTGAAGATAAGCATGTGCCATTAATCTATATAGTTAAATCAGGCTGATTATGAAAATTTAATATGTACAAAGTGCATGTCCTTTGGCAGATAATTCTTGTCCATTATGTAATGGAAGTACGTTTCACAAACTCATCATGATCTGCTCTTTTATGCTTGCCATGCAGATTATAATTTTTCAGTAAAATGCGGTGGCTCTCAGATTACTTCGTCCAGTAATATTGTGTATGAGATGGATACTAACACCCTTGGTCCTGCGACCTACTATGTGACCGACACAGAGAGGTGGGCAGTGAGCAATGTTGGTTATTTCATGGGAAACAGCAATCCCGCTACTAAAGCTTCCACGCTTTCCCAGTTCGCAAACACTTTAGACTCAGAGCTGTTCCAGACTGCACGGGTCTCTGCTTCGTCTCTACGATACTATGGATTAGGGCTGGAGAATGGAAATTACAGTGTCACCCTCCAGTTCGCTGAAATACAAAACGAAAATACTGGATGGAAACGTCTTGGGAGGCGTCTTTTTGATATTTACATACAGGTAGGACCATGCTTTACCAGGCTTCTTGTTTTACTAAGAAAGGTCATGGTCAATTGCCAATGCCATTTGTGCTTATTTCAGGGAAACCTCGTTGCAAAGGATTTCGACATACGGAAAGAGGCAGATGGTGTCTCTTTTACAGCTGTCCAAAAATTGTATCAGGCTCGGGTAACAGCTAACTATCTTGAAATACACTTCTTTTGGGCTGGAAAAGGGACGTGTTGTGTACCAAATCCAGGCACATATGGACCTCTAATTTCAGCCATTAGTGCTGTCCGAGGTACTATGACAAAAACCCGCTCATACTCCCAGCACCACTTTATAAAACATTACTAAGTTGGCAGACTTTGTGCAGACTTTATACCCCCTGTCAGTAACAAACCGCCAACCCGCAAAGAGGATCACACTCGCTTAATAGTTGGAGTTGCTACTGGAGTTGGAGTGGTCGGTTTGGTGGCTGTTCTCCTGGTGTTCTATGTTGTTCGGAGAAGGAGAATGGCACGCATGATTGAAGATCAAGGTAAACCACACTATCCGAAGCTTCCGATAGCTTCCTCATCATAATTTCCCATGTGTAATCTTGTGTGCTAATTATGGTTTTGGATAAAAGATGAAAACAATGTTCTGCCGAGGTAAAAAGAATGAGAAATCTCCATATCGACATGCCGCTGTTATTAAGAGTTTTTGAGCTCATTGCCCACTGGTGGTGGGAAGTGAAATTTCCATGTTTTCTAGTCGAAGCTAAATTTCATGAATGCATTTTGATTTTGCTGGATGACTAATTAAGCGGCTAATATATTTCTGAAAAGCAAAAACCTAAGTGACAAAAGGTTGCAAAATATTCTAATAGCGGGAATCTTATCTGCATTATTGTGTCTTACAGAGTTCCTTGGCATGGATGCTAGACCTTACACTTTCAGCTATGCAGAACTAAAGGCTGCTACAGATGACTTCAGTCCCAATAACAAACTTGGGGAGGGAGGATTCGGCCCTGTTTTCAAGGTTTGTTGTAATTCATTGGATAACACAAAAGAGTAGACGTTGATGGAGTGGTGTCACAATTAAATGTTGGCAGAATTGAGGTGCTTGGCTCCTTGCAAAAGCTGATCTTATCACACTATTGCTTCTTCAACTATAGCTGATCTGATCTTAGCTTGTTATAAGAACTAAGTCTATGGTTGATCTGTGACAGTCTGATTTTTCGCTTCTGTTTTCAATTAAATAATTCGGGCTTTTCATCAACGTGGTTATAGCGCTATTCTCTGAGCTGATCACTCGTGAGATAACTTAACTAATCGGGAAAGTTATTAAAGGATTTTGATGCAACAGACTTGAGAATTCGACCAGGAATTGACTGCTCGACCGTGTTAGTCTACAAGGACCATTTCGCACGATCGAAAATCTATCGAAATCGGAAATAGGTCGATTCGATAGAAATAAAATTAGGCATGGGTGATTCCAACTAATTACGAATTTCGTCGATCGATACTAAACCGATTTTTTTGTTGTTTTGGTACCCTCGTGCTCGAAATTGAAACCTCGAGATTTTTCACGACAATCGAGAGTCATTAATGCGTCAAAGATGTACATTGTGGCTCGGGAATAATCGACCACGGGTTAGTGCACCAAAAATTCTCCAAAACTAACCGATAGTTTAAGTTGCGCTAAAATCACATTTTGACTGAAATTAACCGAGGAAATGATGCCGATTACAGAAATTAAGAATTGTCACGTGTCACAATTCATCCCAAGGACATTGTTACGTCTTCTCAAAATTTATTGATGATGGGAATTGTTCATGAAATGTGCAAGATTAGCAAATCAAAAAGAGCAAGGGAATTGCCACATTTTAAGTAGGATTTTAAGACCTTTAATGTGAAACAATTTAAGAGATATTATAAGTTGTTACTAAGGGACTTGACCCTATTGAATTAAATGTTAGGTTGGTAATTAAATAAAGAGAGGTCTCCTAAAAGAGGAAATTCGTAGGACTCCCTCTCTCCTACAACTTCACATCAATTTCCTTAGTATTTAATGGAGATTGACTTGGAAAAGTTAGGGGACCACTTGATAGGGAAAGGACTCAACCTCCATGGGAAAAAGCTACGAGAATCCACTCCCAAAATTCGGATTCAGCAGTGCACATGGACTCCAACCTCTTCTTTCATCTCCTTTAGAAGAAAAAAACATTGGAAACTTTGTGGGGCCTATGAGGGTGATGGGTGGCCAAAGTTTCCATGGAAAATCAGGCCAAAGGTTGCAGGAAACTTCAATGAAACTTCCCGACAACTTTCACTCTCCTTCCCCACTCTTTTTCTCACGCATAGAAGTTTTCTGCTGTAAGTTTGTCTGCTGTATCTTATACGGCAACTTCCATCTTTCCCTTTCTTCCTCTTAGTTTATTCTTCTTCCTTGTCTTTTTCAACGTACAAGCCGTTGTTTTCTTTTCCCTTGAACGTGCCACTTCCATTTTTCCTCCCTCTTGAACGACAAACCAGAGAATAAGAAACAAAACAAACCAAGACGTGAACGTTACGTTACCAAAAATATTCTTGGACCCACATAAACGTCAACGCCTACCACCATGGTTTTTTTAAATATAAGTCGTATAGTTTCAGTGAGGAAAAACCCCCTCACCCGCACAAGAACCGCACAACCGACCAAACTCCATACTTAGTTTCCTCTACCGAAAAATTTATAAGTTCGTGTGTTGCCGTTGCCATCATACCACATCACAATCTTCTGCGGCTTCGGCTCAACACCAGCACCAAAAGGACCAAGGCTGTTCTCTGTGTGCTGCCCAACCACCAACGAGCCGCCGTTAGCGGTGATTAGGTGAGTTGTCTTCTAAATCTGGACTAGGGGTTGAGTACCTCTATTAGGGATTCGTACAAGTTAAAAATATGTAGATGACGTTAGATATGGATGGATGTTGGTTAGAGATGTTAGGATAGACATAGAAAAGCTTAGATAAGGTTTAGAAAGCAAAACAAAGGTCGTGGAGGAAGATTCGGACTAGAACAGTAGCTGGTTTCTGAAACAGTTTCCAGGACGTGTGTATTTTACTAATTTTGTAGATAACTATGTGTTACGATTTTAAAGGAATTTTGTTCTGAAGAAATGTTTTATACATCTTAAATAGTAACATATATTTTTTTCTTAATTTTTAGAAATTAAAAAGATGACGATTTTAATGACGTCATGTTCGGAACAGTAATTCGGACAGTTTTGTAACCAGTGACCTGTTATGATGCCGAGGGCTATTAATGATCTTTAGAGGTTGAATTTTCAATCGGTTCCTTCATGAAAGTTGTTCATTATAACTTTTAGCTTAACATACTTAAATTTCAAGTCAAACGGACCAGATTTCGATCCAAAAGCGAACTGATTTTGACAAGTTAGGCTCTCTGGAACTGGACCCGATTTTTGTGCTGGATAGAAACAATTTCTGGGCCGAATCCAAAGGGATCTGGATCTCGGTGCCTTCATGAAAAATGTTTGTTTATATGTTTTCTAGCACGTATCCAAATTTGAGAATTTTTCGAAATCGTACGGATGAGTTTCTGACTTCGAAGTTGGGAGAGCGTTATTGGACAGTTCTTTGTCAATTTGGATGAATAAGAGTATATGCTTGTTTTGAAGAATTTTTGCTATGAAAGTGCCCAATTGATGCTATGGATGCTGTATATAATTGATTATTGAAATGTGACATCGATCATATGCATTCACGACATGATTCCGTCACGTGCCTTTGGGGCCGGGCGATGCTCCTTCGGGAATGCCCCACGTCAACGGATGCCGGTCGCAGTGGAGGCTGGACCGATGCTCCTATATGGAATGCCGTCTAGATGTAGACGATGCCGCGCTCGACGGTGCGAGGCGATGCCCGGTTATGCCGGAAGACTGTTATCTGTGCATTGAAATCATTTGTGACACATGAATGGGTGAAAGTGAGGGACCTAATTAAAAGACGGAACTGTGTGGTGCGGTATGGGAAGTACTACAACGGTTTAGTCTGGTAATTGGGGGCCCGTGCAATTATGTGACATTTATGTCCTTACATATATATATGTTAAAAGTATTCTGATGATATATGATCTCGATATCTTATGCATGATTTGTTTGACACTAACATGCAGGAAAGTACTAGTATTAAGAAAGTATGAGAAACGTGATTAGATTGCATGCATGATGTACCCTTCTCCTACTCTGGATTTAGGGGATTTACTCGCTGAGATGTGATCTCATCCCTTAGAGGGCTAACATTTTTTAGGTCCCTAAATGGAAGAAGGCCGGATCGTGTACAGTCGGTAGCAGTAAAGGAAGAATAGGATTTTCACTATCTCCTTCCAAGTGATGATGGGTTTTCCGTCAAGACTGGATGTAGGGTGACAGCTCACCCCCGAGATAATTGAGAAGTACGGTACTGTAGTAGCAAACCCCAGTCTTATAGGTAGAAGCTTAGTTATAGGAAATCGAACAGCTTCACTTTTGTATCAGACTTCGGGGTGTTAAACTGATCTATATGTATAAGTACTGTAATGTTGTAGGTGTGGCTTATTAAAAATAATATACTATATTTCTATCCCATTGTTTGTTGTATGGAGATTATTTTACGTTTTCGCCTGTGCAAAATAATGAATGGGTCGGCAACAGTTCCTGGGATGTTGCGAATTTTAAAATCGACCAATGAGGGATGTGCATATGCCCGAGGTTCGGGTCGTGACATGATCTTTGTGAAAGTGTTTCTTGGAGAAAGAATAAAAAAAGAGAAGAGAAACACATTACTAAAGGAACGGTGATTATGGTTTCGTACCTTGGGCCATAAAGAAAAAAAGAAAAAAAGACTTTGTGTGCTGGTTGACCTAACTTCCAATATTTTCTCTGCCTTGAAAAGAAAAGTCCTTCGCTTATTGCTTTTTCATTCTTTAGGAAATCATTCTTTGGCTTTGGAGGATGACTTTAATAGGTCCTAAATTACGTCCAGGAAAGAAAGAAGTTCAATGGATGCCATCCAAATATCCATGGATAATATAACAAATTGTTGATTACATAAGGCTTCAAGTAAGTAATGAATGGACAATTTTCTTGGTTATGTTTGCTAGGTCCAAATTGAGTAACATAAATTAGGTTGACCGTCCTTCATTTGTCATCTATACGCTAATACAGTGTAGTTCTAGAAGATGGATGGCATTTCTTGATAGTCAGACATAAGTAGAGCTTCTAGATAGTCTAGGAACTGGAGTATACATTATCATGCTGACCGCATTATTGGTCTCAAAATGGCTTAAGCATTTTTTTATATTGAAGTAGTGACCATATCAGTGACATCAGGGAACACTTGATGATGGGAGAGTGATTGCTGTTAAGCAACTATCTGTAACATCCCACCAGGGAAACAATCAATTCGTGACAGAGATTGCCATTATATCTGCAGTGCAACACCGCAACCTTGTTAAATTGTGTGGATGCTGCATTGATGCAGATAATCGGCTTCTTGTATATGAGTATCTAGAAAACAAGAGTCTTGATCAGGCAATGTTTGGTAGGTGACAGGATACACCTCAATTATGTCCTTCGTCATGTAAAAAGTGACGCTTGAACTTATGATATAGTGCCTCCACGGTGCAGGGCAAAGGACCCTGAATCTTGATTGGGCGACGCGGTTTGATATCTGTCTGGGTATTGCAAGGGGCCTAGCTTATCTTCATGAGGAGTCAAGGCTGAGAATCGTGCATAGGGATGTGAAGGCCAGTAATATTCTGCTGGACTCTGATCTCACACCTAAAATATCAGACTTTGGTTTGGCTAAACTTTATGATGATAAGAAGACCCATATAAGCACCCACGTTGCGGGAACCATGTAAGCTCGATGTTCCTTTGTCGCATGCAAACAGAACCATATGCAATAGTACATTGACGCCTACAGTTGCTGAGAATCTAATTCTGCTTTCTTATTGCTTTTGTAGTGGATATCTTGCTCCCGAGTATGCAATGCGTGGCCACCTTACAGAGAAGGCAGATGTGTTTGCGTTTGGTGTAGTGGCTCTAGAGGTTGTTAGCGGAAGGTCAAATTCAGACCCTAGCTTGGAAGAAAAAAAAAAATATCTCCTTGAATGGGTACGCGCTTGAATATTCTGCCACTTGTTCAGTTGTTTTATGGCCATTAAAGGAGGAAACATCATCATCCTTTTTCCTTGTCACTTTTTGTTCCTGCTTCTCAGGCTTGGAACCTGCACGAAACCAACCGTGTTGTTGAGCTGGTTGATTCTAGATTATCAGAGTTCAATGAAGAAGAGGCAAAATGCATGGTTGCAATAGGGCTCTTGTGCACTCAAACATCGCCAGCGCTGAGACCCCCAATGTCCCGTGTGGTGGCAATGCTCTCTGGAGATATTGAAGTGGCTACCGTGTCCACGAGGCCAGGCTACTTGACTGATTGGAGATTCAATGATACCACTAGCTCCTTGACTGAGACTGCTGATAAGAGCACAGACAAGAGCCCCTACAACTCCCCATTCACTGCAAGCACTGTTGGAACTGCAAATCTTTCACCAGAAATTGCAACGACACCCATGCTCGATGAGATAATCGAAGATGGTAGATGAATATGGTTTATTTGGATGGATCTCTGCTACATCCATATCAGGCTTTATCAGTTGATTATGCCAACATTTTGTAATCTAATTAATTACTAGTATGTACAAATGAATTTCCTCTATAAGATGACTCTCCCTGTCAATCATTTTTGTCATTATGTAAATTAAAGCCGTACAAATTGTCAATTTTTCTAGTAAATTTGCAATTAACCCAAGAGAACATAAACCGGTTCACCTCAGCGAATAACTATTATGATTTCGTTCCAAAACTTGCAAGAATAAGTGCATCGGTTATCGGATTTTTCTACAATAGCATCCTGAAAAACAATTGTCTGAATAATAGTGAATCAATCAATCAATCCATCCACATTTAGTTTGGCATCAAATTGTCTGGCTTCTTGATCCCATCACATAATCTTGGTACCATAGCACCAGAAAAGAACAGGTGAAAAACTGGTATGTTTCGTACATTGTTGGGACCATTTTTTCTTCACCTAGAAAATTTAAAGAGAAGAAGGGTGCGTTTGTTTCAGCATTTGGAAAACTCAAGCAGTTTAGCCTAAAGGATTTTGGGGAAATACAAAGACTGTTTGGTAAATTTGCTTTGAAAAACAACTTTGAGAGAAATGCTGTTTGGTAGAAAACATATTTGCAAAGCTCATTTGGTGATTAATCTAAATATTTTAATTTTAATTTTTTTAAAATTAAAAAAATAATGTTTGCGACTTTTTTAAATTATATTTGACAATCATGTTAAAAATGTTGTATAAACAATTTTATTAAAATTAAAATTTCTTTTTTTTTTTTTTTTTTGGCTAAAAAACATCAAATGGAAAAAATTTACGTACTCTCCTTCTAAATTACAAGAAGAATACTTTCATTATAATAAAAACAAGATAACATATGCTTTGAGGAAAGAAGCACATTATCCTTAAAAACCATAGAATTCCTTCGTATCGTTGAGGTATAAACTTATTATGCAAGATCTAGAGGCGGGCTCAAGTAAAAACAAAGAAGATTGAAGATTTTGATTTACATCTAAACTATGAGCATCACTACATTTTGCATCGGGTGCTTTCAAGAAACCCTAGTTGAATGAACGGTTGGCAAAATGAGTTAATGTTTTGATCGTTAGTGCCAGAACATGACCCCAGGATTTTCCCTAAGTAACTCTAGCGAAAACCTTTGGAAATTGGATTTGCCATGGTTATATTGGATCCTTTTGGCCCGTTCTTCTTTTGCTTAGCATACTGAATCCAGATGTGCAACCAAAGCAATAGAATTAATTTGCAATCTTACTCGTTTGCAATGGGAGCTTCAATTGTCAATTTGAGAAACGAACAATCTAAGATAGAGTGAAATCATACATAGGAGCAGAGTAACTCAAAAACCGCACTAAACCACATTATTACGATCCATACTTAACTCTTGAATCTTAAATACAAATCCAAAGCTCAACTCATAAGGAAAACAAGGGCAAGCAAAGCTATTCTCTGCACCGAGCAAGGAGCAAGTGCAATAATTGACACAAGGCTTCATTCATCCTGGACTCGCAGACTACTCTGCCTCCATGGACGGGGACAGGGACTTTTTGGTGAACAGATTTGAGCCGCAGAAACAGAGCGCTCTTGTTGAGGATGTCTTCCTCAATGCAATTGCAGGCTATGCCCTTGAGCTTCAATGCCCACTCCACCGTCTGCACGAAGGGGCTCACCCAGAGCCCCAAGAGCTCTACTTACTGTGGATTCGCCATTCGAGCGTACCAGGAGAAGACTAGTTTTTCCGTGAGCTACAAACTTGACAAACCACAGGCCCTTCACGACAAAATCATACAACATCCTATGCCCGATCTAATGCCTTCCGAATCATAAACTCTTACCCCCACGAACATCATCAGAGATCTTAAGAAAACCATGCATAAGCACTTATCGACAAACCACAACCAAAGAGGCTAACCACGGTCACGGTCCTCCAATGCTCTCCGCACACTAGACTACCCTCGTCGATGCCGCCAGTCGCCGAATTCATGAAGCTCCACCGCAGCAGCCGAGTCAAAACTCCCTTCCATCGCTCTATTGCCTGGACCGGCTCGTCTTACTCATCTTCACGGCCTTCAACAGCTCCCTCCTCTTGACCACCCTCATGTCGACACCCACATTCTCATCCTCCCCTCGGCAGCTTAACTCCATGGCCACGGTATCCTGCGATGCCGGCATCGCGACCATCAGCTACGACTGCAACCTCAGCGCCACCTGATCCTCATCGTCACCCACCGTCCAGTTGAGCTCGATCCTCCCAAGCCCCGCCTCTTAATCCCGCAGTGACATTGACCCTAGCGACGACCCCGACCCCAATCCCGATGACGCCGTTGACGAGACTGACGCGCACGTTGGATCCTCGACATTGGCGTGGCTTGGATCCTTCGTGGCGCCGTACGCGAGCGTGCGGTGGAAGCTCTCAAATGTCCGGTTCCATCTCACCCAAGATATTCCTGATTGGGGATCTGCCAACCTTGTGCGCCGCTCAACGGCCTCTCACTGGCCTCTCGTTCGATCAATCGCGGTGGTCGTCATCGGTGATGGCGGCATTGACCTGCGGCGGCAGATCGGAGGACGGCAGTCGAGCTCGCAATCATGGAGAGAGTGATAGGGAGGGGTGCAGAGCGTGGGGGAGGGTGCAGAGAGAATGCCATCTGGGGTTTTAGTTTTCAAAATGGGTAAAATTGGTTTTTCGGTAAAGTTTTGAGGGTAAAATAGGCAATTTACTAATTTTCATTAAATGAGCTCTTCAGCATTTTGAAAATGCTGAAAGCGCAAGTCAGGTCCCCCCAACCTTAAGCTTTCAGCATTCCCAATGGTTGGCTTTCACTTGAAAGCCCTTTGGGAATGATTGCTAAACACCTGAAATTTTCGCCAATGGACTTTGGGGTTCCAAGGGGGCTTTCTAAATGCCAAACCAAATGCACCCGAAGACTGTAAGATCACCCAGTTACCACAAAAGAAAAGAGAGAGGATTCTTTGGATTCTGGATTTGCAAGCTGCCATCAGGCTTTGGAAGGACGTGTATAGAGATTGAATACGGAGAGATGAGGCTGCAATGTGGCATCAAGCTGGTGCGAGAGAAGGACCAACGCCACGGAAAAACCGATAACCGTCTCTTTCCAAGAGTGAATGCGTTGACGTGCAGGTCGCTCCTTTCTATATTCCACCTGCCCCATTGATTTCATACTGGGTCAAATTCAGAAAAGTCCATGTTGAAGTACAAGTAATGGTCCGTAAAAGTTGGTATCTTCTCCTTCATAGGCCGTTCCAATCATAAATCCAAGTCTTCTTCTTTTAATATTGAGCGGAGTCAACCTCAATTAAGATCTTGTAAGTGCATATAAATAATAAGAAATTTTCATCTCGTTTTTGGATGGAAAGTAACAAATGTGAGAACCATTTATCAAATAGATGATTAATTGTCAAGGCAACCTTAACTCAAGCGAGAGAGGCAATATACTGTATCGATGAGAGAAAATTCAAGGGATTCTTATCTAGGTTGATTATGTCATGACATTTGTGAATCTCATCGCGACGGTTCCCTATTGTCCCTTGACATTTTCATTCTCATAGATGATTATTTTTGTGACATCCCAGATTTTCAGTCATGTTTTCAATTGAATAAATCGGACATTTCATTGATGCGTCTATAGGCTGTTCTCAGAATTGATCATTCTAGAGATAACTAGACTATCTGGGGAAACCATTAAAGAATTTTAATGTAATAGACTTGAGAATTCGACCAGGAATCGGCTTCTCGACCGTGTCCATCTTTAGAGGTCATTACGACATATATATAAATCAATTCGAGATCAGATATAGGTTGGTTCAACTGAGATGTGTGGCTAATCGTGGGTGACACCAATAAATTGGAAAATTCTCGTCAACCAACACTAGACTGATTTTCTTATTATTTTGGTACCTTGTGTCCGTATTTGGATCATCGGGATTTTCACGACAATCGAGAGTTACCAATGAGTCGAGTGAGTTCATAGTGGCTCAAAGAAAATCGACCACGGGTCATTTGCACTAAAAATTTCTAAAAGTTACTCAGAGCCATGGTTTCGTTTTTAAGATTACCCACTCCATGCGCTTGATATGTGAATCCAGTGCTGAGAAGATCATCTCACACCATGACCAAACAACCAGAGTCTACACAACCTGAAATCCTTGAAGCACCCGTTTCTCTTGTTGCTTCTTCCTCATCCTCAACCCCTCCAGAATTTCGTGTTTCCAATGCTTCTGAGATAGATTATCTTTATGAAGTCTCTCTTAGCGATGAAACTAAGATCTCTAAAACCCAACTACCTCTCATGAACCCTTATTATGCTTTTGCTAAACCCACCTCATCGTTCTCACCTATCCGCTCAATCCGCCAACTCATTCACTAAACTCCAAAGCAAGTAAAGGAGTACGTTCAGTCCTCCAAATTCGACCAGCATCCCATTCCTGCTACTGAGAAAGAGTACTTTGTCACTCTCCAGATCCCTCCAGAATTTCCTAGACAATGGGTCCAACGGGGATATTCTCATGTTCATTATGGAGCTGTTCGTCTTGCTCTCACCTTCCATGGTCGTAAAGGTTTGCCAGTTGTGGCAAGAATTGCTTTGTTAGATACCAGGTTTTTACAATACCAGCATGCTTGCATCGGTACTGTTCAAACTACTTTGAATGCCGGAACAGTCTTTGTAACCCTATACCCAAATTTCAACATCGCTCTTTCAGACCCCCAACTACTTTCTTTTCTGAAAGTTCAAGTCCAGCTCACTAAGCCCCTTAGACTGCTGACTCTGTAGCCGCAACCCTACATTACTAGATGGTTTATCGAGTGCAAAACCATGCCCTCGACCTCAACTTCAACAATGGTAATGAAGATGTGTTGTTCATCTCTATGCAAAATGACCAAGCATCTTGCATCCATGTCCCTAGATAGATCCCGAAGGATACGTTGGCCAAGCTCCTTCCAGAGACTTGGATCACCAACTATGAAAAGCTACATCAGCACAACAAGCCTTTTCAGTCTACGGACTCAGAATTTGTACGAAAAAAAGTTGGAACTGTTTCCATCAAATTTGGCAAGGAAACGGAGGAAAGTCCTTCTATCTTCCAGACCCTCTTCATGATCGAACCATGTGTTCCTGAATCCATTTCCGAACCAGATCCAAAAAAGCATGTTCGACACTTTAATGGTGATGGACATCTTGTTCATTACTATAAAGACAATTATGGTCATTGTTTTTGGGATCCTTTTTGCCAATGTTCCCACTGTACAAATTCTCCCGATGAAGTAGATCCTCTTGCAAGATCTCCACCTCGGTGGAAAAAATCAAAAAGACAAGGTGTATCAAAGGTACTTAGATGGAGATTCCTCCGTTGATACTCTAGGTGAGTGTGACAAATACCAGTTCATGGTTTCTTATGCAACACCTCCACCACCAGAGTCTAGTACTACATCCCAAGTCTTACCAGATCCACCAAAATCACCTCCACCTTCTCCTCCTCAGAAAAAGCAAACCCTCTCTCCATTTTACAAGCCAATACTCAAATGGGCTAAGAAACATTCTTACCCGCTTGAAGTCTCAGCAGAAGCACCACCCACTTCTTTTATTGTCATGTTCCAAGACACTGACTTTCCTCTTTTGGTGAAGGAAAGCTCTAAACTCTCGTTCCCTGCCACAGAAGAGTTTATTGACCCACATAACAGATATCGCCATGTTCCCAAGATTCCTAACCCCACTGATGTGGATGAACATGGAAGACAGAAGAAAACCCTTGTTGCTGAAGCTGTTCTAAACTGGCAATCAGAGACTTTGTTGGCACAAAACAATGCCTTTAAGGCTATTGATTCCAAGATTGGAAATATGCAAAAAGATCTCTGCAGATATGATGAACGTACCAAGAAGATACTTTCTGATTTCCAGAATAAGCTTCACGCCTTAGAATCAGGATAACATCTTGGGTACCATTATCTTGAAAGTCCAAAGCCAGAAATAGACAAGCTCAAGAAGCAAATCCAACTTCTTGAAGAAGGAAGGTTTAACAGACCTTTCGATCCATTAGCACCGCCTGTTCGAACTGGGTATTTACCTCCAGCGCCACAAACGTCTATTTTTGCCAATATCCCAGAAGATCCCTACAGAAGAGAACCGGATACGGTAGAAATACGAAATCGTCTCAAGGCCCTGCAGAAGGAAAAGGGAAAAGAAAAAAGCTCACCTACAGAATCAAGTTCACTTGTTATAAGAGACAGGCCAGATCAGATGATGCTATCAAATCCATTAGAATCCTTTCTAAAGGATTTGGGTACTCAGGAACCTGATCCTGTTATCCCAGAAAAACAGATTCTGTTTGCTGAACAAACTTCCCCTACTACATCAGATTCAACATCTCTTTCTTCTTCTTCATCCTTCTCAGATCCTACAGTTGATTCTCCCTTTATTGTTCCACCAACTTCACAAATATTCATGGCTGACACTCCTCCAGACTATGAAATGGAATGAAACTATTCTGATCTAGAATTTGGACAGACAAGTAATCCCACCAGAAACAACTCCACTAGGCATGTGTCCATGGCATCAAAACAATTCTTCACCATTGACGATATTCCTTATCCGAAATGGCTAGAAAGACTTGAAGAATTTCATACTTGGTTGAGTACACAGTCCATCACCAACCATGATATGAATGATGTCCTTTACAACTTTGTTACAAGGTTCACAGGAAGCCTTAAATTTTGGTGGCAATCACTCTCAGAACAAGACCAGACTATGTTTTTTCAGCCATGCCCTTACTTATCTATATCATGTTTTTGTGGGAACACCCGGAGATCTCAAAGAGTTAAAAAGAAGAGATTTTTTCGAGAGGAGATGCTGCTCCCTTCAGAAAAAGCATCTTGATAAGCATTACCGACTAATGCTTCAGCTCTTTTACCAGATTGGTGCAGATCCAAATTTGAAGCATGTCTTCCTCACATCCATTCCTAAAGAGCTATCCCAGATGGTTGAAAGATCTTTCTTTGGAAAGTAAAGAAGAATACAAGACATTCCCTTGGGAGAAATTCAGCAAGAAGTCCATCTATGCCTTGAAGAATTATGCTTAAAGCGTAGGATGGTTTGTACATACATCACAGATGACAAGCGTCTTGAATCAGCTTGTTCTCGCAAGAAGTTAAAGATCAAATGTTCCAAACAAGACTGTGATGGTACTTGTGGGCAGTATTCCCGGAAGGAAAAGCACTACAAGAAGTACTCGATTAAGAAATCCAAACATGGCTCTGAGCATTTTCGGAAAAAGAAGAAATGGCGATACCTACGCAAGAGGAAGGATTGCACAGGCCATAAAAAATCAAGCCGATGCTACATTTGCAACAAGAAAGGACATTTTGCCAAAAATTGTCCTCGTGCAAAAAAGGTCGAATCATTTTAATAGAGAATGAGACAGGTATTTCCCTTGAAAATGATGATATTGAATCCTTATTCTCCGCTAATGAAGAACCAGCTGAACAAACGCTCGTGTTATCCCTTTCTATCAAACTTCTAGTGAAACTGAGTCTGACTCAAAATCTGAAGATATTTTTCACATATTTCCCACATCTTCAGAACCAAATCCTGACATATTTTCAAGTCATATTCACTGTCCCCATTTCCCTGTAAAAATCCTCACCTCAAAGTTTGCAAAACCCATCAATGTCAGTGCTCTCATTGATATCGGAGCAAGTTGTTCCATTCTAGATAGTAAAGTTCTGCTTGAAGAATTCTGGACTCCTTACATCCGATATTTCAATTCTGCTTTAGGAGATACTTTCTCCACGAATGTCAGAACCACTCCAGTCACTGTCTAGTTTTTTCCTCAGTGTTTCATAACCATAAAGATTTTTGGATCAAGCCTTCCCAATAAAGATCTGATAATTGGGTGGGATATCATGACTCAAATCTCTCAACTTCGTATCATTCCTAGAAAAGGTCTTAGATATAAAGACCAATTCTCTAAGTTTGTCAATATTCAGAGACTCTTTTCCATTGAGATGAGTTTATTAGATCCAATCATGCAAAATTTGTTTGAATCTTGTTCGGAATCCCATTCAGAATTCGCTCAGAAATGTTCTCATCCTTTATGGGAAAATCCTGAGTTCTTTGTTCGCCTTCCCTTCAAGAAAAATGAAGACATAAACCCGACTAAGGTGAGTCATACAGGAATGAAGCCAGAACACTTGGCTTTAGCTCAGAGGGAATGCTCAGAACTATTACAGCAAGGCCTTATTGAAATCTCAAATTCTCAATGGGCTTGTGAAGCTTTTTATGTCAATAAGCATGCTGAGCAAAATAGAGGAAAAATGAGATTGGTAATCAACTATCAACCTCTCAACCTTTTCCTCCAAGATGATAAGTTCCCTTTACCATCTAGAGATTCTCTCTTTACTGGTTTAACTAAGGCCCATATTTATTCAAAATTCGACCTCAAAGTCGGATTTTGGCAATTAGGCATCCATCCTGAAGACAGATCCAAAACAGGATTCTGTATCCCAAACCAGCACTTCCAGTGGAAAGTTCTTCCTTTTAGTCTAAAAGTAGCACCATCCCTTTTCCAAAAGGCCATGTGTCGTATTTTCCAACCAATTTTGTCAAGTGCAGCAGTATACATCGACGATATTCTGCTCTACAGTCCTGATGAACAGTCACATTGTCAACTCCTTGAGCAGTTCGCATAAATCGTGAAAAAGCATGGCATTATGCTTTCTCAAAGGAAAATGAATATTGCCCAGACAGAAATTGAATTTCTTGGTATGCACCTCAACAAAGGTACATACTATCCAGGGCCACATATCGCTCAAGAATTATTGAAGTTTCCCGAAGACAACTTCATAACAAAACAAGTTCAGCAATTTCTTGGAATAATCAATTATCTCAGGGATTTTTTGTCCCAAATATTGCAAAGTTCCTGATTCCTTTACAATCCATGCTGAAAAAGAACTCCCCACCTTGGGGAAAAACTCAGACCAAAGCAGTCGCTGAGCTTAAAGAGATTATGCAAAATCTTCCACCACTGCAAATACCATCAATAGGAAAAAGAATTCTTCAAACTGACGCTAGTGATGAATACTGGGCAGCCGTCCTGTTAGAAGAAATTGATGGTAAGAGACTCCTTTGTGCTCACAAAAGTGGAAAGTTTTCCCAGGTTGAAATGCATTACCATTCCACCTTCAAAGAAATCCTAGCAGTAAAAAATGGAATAAAAAAGTTTGAGTTTCATTTCATCGGCCATCACTTTCTGGTAGAATTAGACATGTCATCTTTTCCTCAGATGACCAAGTTTAAACAGAAACAGATTCCAAACTCCCAACTGCTTTGATGGGCTGAATGGTTCTCAAAATACTCTTTTGAAACCAAACACATTCCCGGGAAAAAGAATGTGCTTGCTGATTTTTTGTCAAGACCTAAAGCATCAGTCGAAATCAACATGTACATCAAGAGACTTGCTTTCCATATGCTCAATCATGGAGTGAAATACAAGATTGAGAAGATCAAAGACTTGCCCAGCTGGAAATTTCCTCAGGAGATTATTCAACAAATCCAAAATGACAGTCTGAATGAAAACTTAGAAAACCTCATGTGGCAATGCCACACAGATCTATTCAGATTCAATAGAGGTTCGATTCTTTATCCTTTTAGGTTAAATTTGAATTATCCTTTCATTCATCCTCTTATCTGGAAAGAAGATGATTTCCCTGACTAGCTCAAAACACTGTTATGGTACTTAACTAATAAGTACTTAATAGCCATTGAAATCCCCACCACAAGATTCATTGCCAACCTCACAAGAATATTCATGCTCGGGAGAAACATCGAAAAAGAAAGTGATAAGAATCTCTTAGATTTTCTTAATTGGTTCTATCATCCTACATGTTGGAAACAAGACTTAGAAAAAGAACTGAGAACCATGACACCAAATCCTGAAGTTCACACCATCCTGTTTTTTCAACGTCCATGGAATTTTTGCAGAAATAATGGTTGTATTCTTGATGCACCACTCGAAATAGGAACCACATCCTATAAACCTCACTTGAACAGCCGAGAAGCTCGGATTCATAAATCTTATCCAAGATCTGTTAGATTTTGTGAAAACGAGTATCGAGAACTCCAGAGAATCCTATGCCAAGAAAACAAAACCATTCCTGAAGATATTTGGAATAATGTACCCACTACGTGGGATCATTATGACCTAGCACGAGAAGCTAAGGAAGCACTCAGGCAGTACAAATAGGCTGCATCGTCCTAGGAGCATGAAATGACAAGTGAAAATGACATTGTCCAGTCCACTCAAGACCCCTATGCACGTTTTGGAGGACCTCTGTCCTAGGATCCCTACGAACAGGGATCTTCTTCCTCATTCTAGAACATGGACACATCGTATTATGCACATACATCAAATTGGCCTCAGCCCTACAAGTAAAAATACAAATTGGGCAGAAGAAGAAGCATCCCATTGGGCTCATGTACAAGCATCCTCATCAAGAAGGCTAAATCAAATCCTCTCACCTGAAGATCTTGAAGCTCTTCAGTAGAAATACGAGGCTCATCTCCTAGAAGACAGCTTAGATGACTCAGACTCAGTCTGTAGCTACAATGCTCGTGACGGACGAGACCGTTGAGTCTGTACAATTTCACTGTAGCAAAGTCACTGTTCACTTTTACTGTAGCACTAGGCTAGGGAATGTACTGTTCAAAGTATAGTTACTGTTCATAGTGTGCGAATAATTCCCTCCCGAAAGTTTCGGGTGCCTCTGTTTGTTTCCGGACCCATGAGCTTGGTCCTTGTTTGTTTCCTACCGCCTTTTGCCTATATAAGGCGAGGTTTGTGTAATGTTCTGGGCAAAGTTCCCTAAAGTAAAGTGTGTGCTTTGTGAAAGATCTCTCCATGGCTTTCTAAATCCCTCTTCTTCTCTAGCCTGGTATGATCATTCGAGAAATGCAGCTTGGGTAGGTTAGAAACGTTTCCATCCTGGCATCTTTGGGTGTCTTTAGGCTCTGAACTAAAGGGCCGAGTAGTTTTCTACTAAAAGGCTGTCCCTGAAGGGCTTGAACGGGAGTTGTTCGCCCAATGTGGGATGCATACCTTTAGGAAATTTATTCTCCTTCCCTGGTTCTAAGTCTAGGTCCATTCATGTTTTGTGGTATCACAAGTTATTTTAGAACGTCGACTCAGTCTCCGAAGATTTTTCAGAGATTCCGGGATTTTTGCGAAAATCTGTTTCGGACGTTGCGGAAAATTTATGGAAATTCGTACGGGCCAAATTAAAGGAGATTTGGATTTCCAAGCTGAGCCTTTAAGTGTTGGGGACTTGTAGAAAATTGTTCGGGATTTTTCATCAGCAAAATCAGACCTCAATTTGGGAAATTGTTGATGGAATCGAAGCTCAAAATCCAATGAAATTCGGATCAAGAAGAAGAAAGCAATTTTTGGCATTAAATTGGATAAGTTGGTGGATTTATTTGGCAAGAAAGTAATAGAGACCAATGTGATAAGTTGGATTGCTTTAAGGGGACCAAGCATTGAATGAATTGGCTAAGATTTTAGACTTTTTGTCTCTCCCTCTCTCATCCGACTTCTCAAGCAAGCTGCCGTGACTGACCCCCGCTCCTTCGTCTCTCTCTCTCTCTCTCACGCAAGACAACCGAAGCTCAGCCACACACTCTCTTTTCTTTCCCCTGCCTTTTTTTCCTTTTCATCTTCCTGCAGCCGAATGCTTCCTCCTTCCTCTTCGTAACCCCACGCCGGTCAAACCTCAAACTCACAGAAGCATTTTGTTTGACCGAAGCCCCCACCACCCAAAGAAATCCACCGAACTCCCTTTTTGCTCGATTTTTTTTCAGCTCATTAACGCCGTGGATTTCATTCCCTCGAATACTCCACCGAGCTGCCACGTTCAGTCAACAAACCAACTGTAACCCCACCTTCGCTCATCTCTGCACGCGTCTCTTACTACCCCACCGATCTTCACTCCACGCGGCTAGGAATCCAGCTGCCATCTTCGTCCATCTCTTCTTCAATCGAGGCAAGCAGCTCCTTCCTTGCATCGACACCAATGAAGCTGCACCACTCTCGGTTGTCTGGCCGAGTCAACAAAATCAGTAAATTCCCCTTGAAGTTGACTTGGAGACGCTAGGAGCCGCTGCCACGAAGGTCAGCAACGTCCACTGAAGCGCATCAGCAGCTGCTTCTTGATCTTCACTACTTCGGTTTCTTGCAGTCTTCGGCCCGCGCGTCTTCATTGTAGCTCCAATCCAACCTGTCTTCCGCCCAGCAGCTTCATTGAGCCCACGCCTTTTGAAGCCCAATCAGAGTTAGGCCCACAAGAAATCAGCCCAACAGTTTCTTTAAAGCAAGATCAGCCCAGTAATTTGAGGCCCAATTTAGCAGCCCAATCTTGAAGCCCAAGCCCGCGAAGCAAGTCAGCCAAGCTCAGGCCCAAGTTCAATCCAAGCCCAGAAATTTCTGCGGGCTTGTGAGGCTTTTGAGCCTGGCCCGAGTGTCCGCCGATGCCGGCGAAAGTTTGGAATTCGGCTGCCGTCATGTCGTCATCGCGGTGTCCCGGTTCATGCTTTTAATCAAGTGAGTTTTGCTCACTAATGCTTTCTTAGTTTGCTAATTATGCTTAAAGGTTGATTAGATTTAATTAAGTGCAATTAGGTGGTTAGATTAGTTTAGAATAATTTAATTAGTGACTTAATGATGCATGTTAGGTGATTAATTAGTGTAATTAGTAAGTAGAGACGTACTTCTATTTATTGAATGTATATCGGGATTTTTCCTGATCCGTTATGGCGTCCAATTAGGCATTAATTAATTAATTTATTTTCCGGAAATTAAACAAGGATAGCCAATGATTGGAATTTCATGCTGATTGTCGTGGCGCAGTCCGTTTATTTAATTGGGCTTTATTTTGTGCTGAATTGAATTATTTGTGAAATTGTGAATTATTCTTTAATTGGATAATCATTGGTTATTAATTGAAATATAACTGGACATCGGTTGATAATGCCAAAAATATTTGAGTGGACTACAGAAAATGTGAGAGTTATGGAAAGAAAAATATTATATTTTGGCTAAGGCCGACCATGTCCTTACACACGGCTATTTTATCAAGAAGGATAAAAGATGGAATGTATTGAATGGTTGGATAGTATACTATATCAGCCTACAGGTGATATGTCAGCTTAGCGAGAGTAGTATACCGGTGTACTATATCAGCTTACATGCAATACGTCAACTTAGCGCGAGCAGTTTACTTTATCAGTTTAGAGTGAGCATTGGGGGTATACTATATTAGCCTGTGGGCGAAATGTCAGCTTAGCGAGAGCAATATACCGGTATACTATATTAGCCTACGGGCGATATGTCAGCTTAGCGAGAGCAGTATGCCTTAACTCTATCAGCTTAGTGCAAGTTATATTATCTATTTATCAGCTTAGAGCGAGCAGTCCTGATATGAACGGACTTATAGATAGTATGAGATGAGCCGACCAAGAAAGGGTCGAGATGACATGTAATCGACTAGGTCGATTGATCATTGCGTTGATCTAATGTTGTGAATTGACTGATTGATTGGAAATGGCCAAGAGATGGTCCGATTGACATGTAATCGACTAGATCGATTTGATCGATGCTTCGATCAGTTATGTAATTATTTGGGTGCCTATTGAACTGTGCTAATATATAGGTGGAATCTGAGGCCAAGGTAAGTCCTCTGACCCGTGCGTGCATAGGCAGCCCGGTTATGGAATAACCATTTCAGGACTCTGATGAGGAGCCTAAGGAGGAGGAATCTGAAGAGGAGAACCTTGATGTGGAGCCGGATGAGGAAGAAGATTTTGGAGAAGAAGATGACCACGAGGAGGATCCTGAGTACAATCCGAATGAGGACTGAGATCCCATCTTGTTTTGTCAAACGTTGATTTTATGTGGTTAAATGTTAGATCAGACCCCCGCGAATAGTATTGCATTATATGCTTCGAGGTGTATGTATAAAAGTGTGGTTGTGAATTTTAGTATGGAAATTATGGCCCTTCTTTTCTATCCTATTGTTTTATAGTCCGGGGATTTATAACTACTTCCGCATGTGCTATTAAAAAGAAAGGGGCGGTGATACATAGTCCTGAGATATCGCATTTTAAAATCGACTAAAGATCAATGATGGGCGCGTGACCAAGGATCGGGGCGTGACAATTTTCCCCTATAATTTCCCATTATAGATCCAAAAAAATCTTCCCTCCATTCACATCTAATTCAAAATGAAGTAGACATTGAGATATGCCACCACTTGGATCGATGAATCCGTCAATTCTAAACGTCCATGTTGACCTCAGAAAATGGAATTGAAAAGTCCCCTATATTTTTCCCTTTGCCTTTTCGCCGCCAATTTTAGCATATGCCTCTATCAAAACATGCAAAGTCAACAGGTCTGATTGAAGGCGAGACTTTGAACATCACACACGATATTAGACTCCGGAAGCAGCCAACTTGCAAGTCGCCATACTTGTTGTAAGAGTGACTTTTTGTCCCAATTCGGATGCACAACCAGCGACTAAATTGCCTAAATTGACTTTATTAGTCTTTCCAAATGGTTTTCCTGAAATATATAATGAGGATATATAATGTAATTCCACAGCCTTTGGTGCGGTGAGAAGAAGTTCTCAATTGAGTACTGGACTCTTCTTAATTAGAAAGATTTGCAGCTATTCAATGAAGAAACTTTTCCTTTGGGGCTTTTCATCTTGAGTGCAAGTTTTTGGTGCCTTGATCTTTTGTACTTTTGGCCTTTCCTCATTATATCTATTACCTTTTATAAAAAACAAAAAAATAAAAATAAAAATTTCAATCTTCCAGCAATCAAGGTTCTCGAAAGTGTAGAACGAGCATGGATATTTGACCCTAATTATCATTTTATTTTCAAGAAAAATACTTAATCATACATTGAAATACTTAATCATACATTGAATTCTGCAATTTTCTTTATTTCCTGCAATTCGATTAGGTCCTAATGCATATTTTTCTACAACATTCGATTCAGTAGGTAATAATCTCACCTCGTAATATCACACTATTCTTGTATTATCATTTTGCTACTTCATATAATGTTTTGGATATTGTATTTTTGCCACAGTTGTTATGCATTGTTGATTTCGCCAATACCTTGAATTGATGTCCTCAACTCCTCACAACTCTACAATGCAGAGGATCATGAACCATTTAAATACAATATGATATGTCAATTAATGTTGAAATACAACATTGGGGTGTTTTTTCTTCTTCTTCTTCTTCTTCTTCTTCTTCTTCTTTATTTTTTTTGGAAATATAATAGATCCTTCTAATAACATTAGTAAATTTTATTTAGAACTAATTTTTCCATACCAATGATAAGCTATATTTGGGTTATTTAATTTCATACATATTTTCATTGATGTTATATATATAAAGATTAGTGATTAAAGAACCCCACTTTGGGGAATTCCCCATCGAGAGAATTTTCAAGCAAACCTAATAAACAGGCTACCGGTTGACTCGATTATATAATTGTGGAGATCTTTCTGTCTCTTACGGAAGAATAACCATCACACCTCGAACGTCGAGCGTGCACACATCCCTCGGTGGTTGATAGAATTGCGATGTCTCAGGACGCGTTGCCGACCCATTATTTTCATTGCACATATGGAAGCAAATAAACAAATCTCCAGACAACACAAATATGGGATAAAAAAGCATGACGACAATTTTCACAAAACACTTTTATAAACAAACTGAGTTTATCTACAAAAAGACTGGCTCCCAAAAAGAAGCTATCCTACGACCTACTAGTCGGGCACATTCGACGATCTTTCGGACTCCATTTCGACAGGCTCTAGGGGCTTTGGGTCCTCCACAACCCCATCAGGAGGGTTAGTTGCACCCTCACCTGAAGCGGCATTAACTGCAACAGCGGGGATATCAAAACCTTGAAGGGGACCTTCCCTGTATCCATTGAGCCCATGACGAAACCACGCCTTGAATCGATGAGGTACCCTCTAAGGTAGGCCCTCATCAATCCAGATAGTGATCACTACGAGCTCATGGACGTAGTGACTCTCGAGGACAGGGACGTTTATGCTCCACTCGATAATCCCCCGAGGCTATCCAAAACGAATCAGAGGGATTGCCATCTAAGGACCTAAAAAGATGGAACTCACGATGGGGTGAGACAATATTTTAGCAAGTTCACCCCCTAAACCCCGATTAGGAAGAAAATATGCCTAGAGGCGGCCTAACCATAGAACCAATGAGACTCACCTCGCCTTAGTTCATTCCTGCATATCGGCACAGTTCATATCATGGATGCATATAATAAATATACACATCAATTGGAACATCTCACTCAATCATAGGGGTCTTGATTATAGGGCTAAATTGTTATGACACCTCCCATACCATGCCACACAATTTTGTCCCATAATCTAGCGTGTCTAACTCAATCAATCACATGTTTCAATTGATTACGGCCCCCAGGGCACGGCCTATTTAACATTCGGTGGTCTTCTAGTGTAGCCAGGCATCATCTCACCCCATTGAGCACGGCAACATCTATATTAGATAGCAATCCTAAAGCAGCATTGGTCTAGAATTTACAGTGACTGACATTTGTTGTCTAGGGGCATCCCATATAGGGGCAACGTCCACCCAATGCACATCGAGGACAGGTTCTCTTAACCATCACATGATCATTTAATTTTGGCCAAAGACATTGTGCTTTGCACTCAAATGCCTCAATTAAGATAACGAACTTGGCATGTTTTCTTCGTATTAAAAACACTCGGTGAAAATAACCGCGTGAGGGTACACGGTTAGATCGAACCTTAAAAATTGATATCATTCCTTTTAAAATCCCACTACTTAATATAGTATTTAAAAACATTTCGGGTTCAAAACCCGACACAGTATTTTCTAATTAAATACCAAAATTTCACGATTTTGAAATAATAACTCAAAAATCACAATCACCACTCAATTGCACTCAATTGCAATAACTAATCATACCATGACAATCAGCATGAAATTCCGGTTACCAACTATCCCAATATAATTTCTAGAAAATATTAAATAATTAAATGAATTACAAAATTAATTAAATAAATGCAAACTCAATCAATAAATACATACTTAGGCAAAAAAAAAACTAATTTAACAACCTAAACGGGCCTAGAAAAATAAGGCACCTATCCACATGAATAGTACAATCTATCTAGCCTTAATTAATCTAATCTAACCACCTAAGAAACCTAATTAACCAACTAAATCATTAATCCATCTAACCACCTAAGCCATATTTAGCCTAATCTAATTACCTACTAAGCATCATTAACCTCCTAAGCAAGGTTTAGTGAGTAAACTCACCGAATTAGCGAACTGATGAGTCCACAGTGACGGCAACACGAAGGCGAGCGAAACACAAGCTCACGGCAAAACCAAACAAAGTCTGGATAGGCCTAGAAAAAGCCCATGAAGTTCACAGCTGAGCTATGAGGTTCGATTATGCTCATAGGCTGTAGACGCTGATCGAGCGGATCGGTTGGCATGGAAATAGCGAGACAGGACGGCAGTGGCTGCAGAGGCTACTGGTGGTGGCTTTGGCAGCTTGGATGGACGGCGGAGGAGCCTTAGCTAGCTGGACGGAGGGCTCGATTGCTCAGGACAGCAAGCGACGATCATAGATGGGCGGACGGAGAGCGGACGCGCGGCTCGGCTTGTAGGCGGTAGCAATGGCGCTCGATGGGCGGCAGGGGGCTCGGATGGTTGACGGCAAGACTGCTATTCTCTTGGCTGGCTTTCTTTGGTTTTCTTGAGCTCAAACAACACAACAACAATGGAGAAAGGGCTGGAATGAAGAGGAAGAAGGGTCAGCTGAAAGGGGACCACCAAATGGCCTCTAAAGTCCTCTTAAAATATCCAAAACACTCATCACTTGCCCCCACCATGTTCAGTCCTAACCTCTGCTTATTTTCCTTCTTCAAAGCTTCCTTAGCAAGTCAAGAGAGGGCTGAAATGTTGCACCCCACCAAGGCCTACGAATTTTGGACATTCCCCTTCCAATTCCATTCAATTCCAACTCTAATCAACCCAAATTGGTGCCCATAAATTCAAACAAGTTGCCTACATCACATTCTACATTTTTCCTTGCCAATTAGTCTAACTTGAATGCCAAAAGTGCAACAAAAAATGACCTTCTGGTTTTCTCGGTCCAAAAATGCCTAACTTTGATTTTTTTTTCCAAAAACTCAGATTTGCAAAAAAATCTTCGAAGGATGAGTCAACGCTCCTAAAATAAATCATGATATGATAGAACTTTCAATTTCTAAAATCAAGTTCAATTCCGCGGTTAATTTCAACGAACGCGATTCTAGCGTGACCAAACCTATTGGGTAGCTTTAGGGAATTTTTAATGCATTTGACCCGTGGTCGATTATTTTTGAGTTACATTGTACATCTTCGACTCATTGATGACTCTCAGTTGTTGTGAAAACCTTGAGGTTTCAAATGGGCATAAGGTACAGAAATGACGGAAAAATCAGTTTAGTGCCGTTCGACAAGAATTTTGCAATTAGGTGGAATCACTCACACTTTAATCACATACCTCAGTCGAATCGACCTATTTCCGATCTCTGATCGATTTTGACGGTGCCGCATTGACCCTTACAGATTATCATGGTCGAGCAGTTGATTTTTGGTCTAATTCTCAAGTCTATTGCGTTTAGGTTCTTTAATGGCTTCACTCAATTGATTAGTTATCTCGTGAGTGATCAGCGTAGAGAAAAGAACTATAGGCGTGTCTATGAAAAGCCAAACTCATTCAATCGAAAACAGAATCAGAAAATCAGGATGTCACAATAACAGTATCGTCATATTATCATTGTCCAATCGAGAGTATACACCTTTCCTTTTTAAAGCATCATAATGATCATTCTTCGGAACCTTTCGCGAACTTATCATTACCTTGCTTTATTATCAGAAAGCATTATGTTATGGGATTGCAAGGACGTTTGTGGTCCCTCTGTCACCTACTTATGTTGATTCAGTCTTTATGGAACTTAGTTTTATTTGATGACTTGTCGTATAATCAGAAAAAGCAAAATCGATTCCCTTAAAACCATCTGTCTGCCAAATGTGAAGACACTACTCCATATAAGCGGCCGTCCTCGTTTGTACAATTCAACTGGATGGACAGCATGTGCATACCTGTATTATAAATTGCACTTAGTTGTCTAAATCATTCTCCATTTACTTAAGGTAAGAATCATATACCAATGCATTTAGTTTAAGCATGAAGCTAGACAAAGCGTGAGTCGATGATTGTTATGTGAATGTAGTGGCGATTCTGAACTCGATATGGTTGACATGGGGACTCACTTCACAGATGCCGAAATGGAACACAAGTGGAGAGCCATGCAGCGAAGTTGTGCTCGACGATCCTTTCATCAAATGCGATTGCTACTTCAACAATTCCACTACTTGCCACATTACACAGCTATATGTATTGACAGTATCTCGCCCATCATACGTATGTCTCTTCTCATGACCGGGTGGTTTTTCTTTGGTTGCAGCAAGGTTTATGCAATGACCGTTGCCGGTCCTATCCCTGATGAGTTCTGGAACTTGACTTACCTCTTCAATTTGTATGTATTGGTCCCATTCCACTTCTTCCGTCTTTTCCAGTAGTTTCTCATTTCACTCGAGTTTTCATGGTGTGCCATGTGTCTTGCCTTATAGTTAAGCAACACTTAGTTCAAGCTTGTCTACGCAACACTCACATGCTCTCATTTGCTGAAGCTCCATATTGATTTTACTCACTAAGCTTTCAAGGTCTTACATAGTTTTCCATTGTTCTGATGGTATTATGTACTTTATATAGGAACTTGGCCCAAAATCTCTTGACCGGTTCCTTATCTCAATCCATTGGTAACCTAACTCACATGCAGTATTTGTGAGAACAACTCAATTCTAGTTTCAAAATTTATACGAGTTCTCTGCTCCTTTTTTTAGCATTTTTCTTTCTTTCCTAATGCCTACTTTGCTAGTTTACTTCAGTAATCTGGGCATCAATGCAATATCAGGGGAGCTTCCACTACAACTTGGGCAACTTATAGAGCTATTGGCATTGTAAATAGTAGTACCAGAGCAAGATTTGTAATGTCAAGCAAAAGGATTCAACTGCATTTGGTCCACTGGATGTTCAGACTAATTTTCAATGAAAATTGCCTTGCAAAAAGATATAAAAGAAAGAGTGGATCTGACGACTAGTTTAATGTCGTAGGTCCTTTACCACCAATAACTTCAGTGGTTCTCTGCCATCTGAGCTTAGAAATCTAATCAAATTGGAGAAACTTTAACATTCTTAAACATGGATTTTTCCTTTTTAAATATTTCAGGTATTGGAGTTTGGCAGAGGCAGTTTTGTCAAATTTTTTTTGTTTCTAGAATAGAAATTCGTTTGATAACAAAATAAAATTTCTATTTCTAAAGGGGGTAGCGGCCGGTGGCTGGTGGTGGATGTTTGGTGGCTGGCGTCCCACGGGCAGCGAGTGGATGGCAAGCGGTGACTAGAGTGAATGATGAAAAGAGTTTTCATTTCTCACTTTTATTCTAGAAATAAAAAAGCTAAAAATTTTAACTTATGATTTCTACTCCAAATTTATTTCTAGAATAGAAATTTGTTCTAGAAATAGAAAGATGAAATTTCGTTATTAAACAGATTTCTATTCCAAACTTGTTACGAGGAATAGAAAAACAGAGAAATAAGGAAATATAAATTTTGTTATGCGCACCCTTAGTGGCCTAACCCCACTATCAACCTCCCATCTCATATTCCAAAACTGACTCTCATTTCTTGATATCTTCTTTCATACACCGATACAAATTTCTCATTAAAACATCCTGATGACCTTTTTTCATAGCCGTTTGCCTACTTATGATTACCTCATCTTATAATAAGGACAACATTATCTTATTGGACTGCAAGGACGTGGGCGGTTCCTCTTTCACCTTGTTATGCCGATTCAATCCATATGGAACTCACTTGCATTTGATGACTTGCAAAATAATCTTTATATTGAAAATATTAACTATCAAGAGAGCAAAATTGATTTCCTTAAAACCATATTGTCCCGGAAGTGTAAAAACGGTACTCTGTATGAGCGGCTATCCTTGATTGTACAATTCAAATGGATGGACAGCATGTGAATACCCATAACATTACTTGCACTCAATCGTGTACATCACTCTCCACTTACATATCCCAAGAATCGAGCACCAACGGCTTTAGTCGGGGGCATGAAGTTAAACAAGGGTGAGTCGATGATGGTGATGTGAATGCAGTGGTAATTCTCAACTTGATATGATCAAAATGGGGACTCACTCCACAGACAATGACATGGAACATAAGCACAGAGCCTTGAGTGGAGCCGCCATCGACTCCACCGACTTCAACGATAACAATTACAACCCTTTCATCAAATGTACCACATTTTAAGTACCACATTTTAAGAAAAGTGGGACACCTGAGTGCCACCTCCGGTGAAGCCGGATGGAAATCATACGTGGCAATTAAATATTAATATTTCTTGCTTAGGTGGCTCACCAAAAGATTGTTTCAAGTGCCAAAAGTTGGCAGAGCCGACTCGCCACATTTTAAGTAAAGTGAGATCTAATTCACTAAAAACAACGTCGTTTTTATAATTGGCCAAAATAGAGCCCTTAAATCGACCAATACAACATCGTCTCCCCAATTGTCCTAAATCTAAAACACTAAATCGGGCAAAATTCCATTGAAGCGTTGGAGCTCTAATCTTGAACCCTAATTCGATTTGCCCCGAATTCTACAGTTGAATATTGAAAATGGGGAGCAAGACTTTCAGCAGTGGCTCAAATTCCTCTCGTCGAAGTGAAGGAGAAGGTGAGCGTTTTTGTTTTTGTGGGTTACCAAGTCTAAGAAGAACATCGTGACTCAAATGAATCCCAAGAGAAGATTTTATGGATGAGCCCGATACAGAGAAGAGTTGAAGTGCAAATATTTCAAATGAGTCAATGCGAAATTCTCTCACCGAGCCACAAACGTGATATTGGACCTACTTGATGATGTCATCAACCTCCATCTACACTTGTGGATGACTTGGACGATGTTGACTCAATGCAAGCTCAAGCATCTTCTGCTAACCATTTGAAGAATGAAGTTTCAAGGAAGAAAATTGAATGGAAGTGTTACCAAGCGTTTATTATGTTGCTATTTTTTATTTATTTATCTTACTTTATGATGAAATGTAAAGTACTGGAAGATGAGAATAAGTTTCTCCAACTACCATAATTATAAATGAGTGGACAAATGTACTTGTTTTGAATGAAATAAACTTATTTCTTTAGAAGATGAGAAGAAATTTTGTGTTGTCTACAAGATCATTGTGGCTTTTTTTTTTTTTTTTTTTTTTTTTGTGCTGTCATATGTATTATGTATTATGTATTACTTCTTGTGCTTGTAGGGTGATTAAGGAAAGGGAACGAATGAGATATTGTTTATACTATGTTTTTGCTTACTTCAATGTGTTGTGGTGACTTCTTTACTTGAACTGAATATAAATCAGTAGCAAACATTGAATTGAATGGAGTTGCCATAAGTTGAACCGTATATATAAACCAGCAGCCTCTCTGGTTTGCTGCAAACCAACATATACATAGAACAAATACGAGTGATTACTCGAATGCTATAAGTTGTATCTAGTGATTACTTAAGTGCCGGTCGTGATAAAAAAAATAGTCATTTAAGTGTTAAGTTATTATTAAAAGTGATCACTTAAGTGCCACTTGTGATTAAAAGTGAACACTTAAGTGTTAGGGGTTTAGAATGTGATCAGTTAAGTGCTAATTTTTTTTTTTTGTATGTTTTCTCTATCTATTACACTAGCCATCAGTTATTACCAGCCACCACCACCGCCCACCACTAGCCATCATCGGCCTCCAGCCATCACCACCAGCTACACCAAACCTCATAGGCACCTACTTGAGCCACCACCAGCCACCACTATGCTGGTGGTATGCTGCTGCAAAAGTTGCTAATGCAAGGTGCCTTACATCAGCTTGCATTAGTACTATTTGGTGCAAGATGTGCATATTGCATACTTACATCTTGCATTAGGTGTAGCACCAGCATCCCAGCTTCCACATCAGCACGTGGCCACTACCATAGACCCACCATTAGCAACCATTGTTGGTGGTGGGTGGTGGGTCTGTTGCAAAAGAGGCTTGTGCAAGCTAAGCTATGTACACTGCACACTTGCACCAGTACTAGATGCAACAAGAGCCCCTAACCCAACCCCCACAATGGACCTACCACCACCAGGCTTCACTGGCCGCCACCACCAGCCACATGAGCATCCCAGTCACCATCACATATCCACCACCAGAAGCAGTAAGCAAAAGAAAAAACAAAATCAAAAAAATGAAAAAGGTAAATATGACAAACAATAAGATCATTCCATTGATATTGAAATTAAATCTCAAACTCAATGATAAACTATTAAAAAAAAAACATTTGTCTGTGATTTCTTAATCCCACAAACCATATCTCATCTCATTTCATCAATCAATATGCACAATGCCTCTTATTCGCGGTCCTTTTTCAGACATTTCACTTGATTCATAATCCTTGTGCCTTTTCTAATTGGACGTGAGACTTCTTCTTCAACCGTCTCAGGATGTGTTGATTCTGATGGAGCTGCAATTGTCGTAAGTTAAATTGATTCAGAATAAGCTGCAACTGTCGTAAGCTAAACTGATTCAGAAGGAGTTGCAACTAGGTTTTTCTTATTATTTTTTCTTGTTGGTGCAGCCAATGTCTTCTTCTTTGTTAGCACAGCTGTTGATTCTTGAGTTGGGCCTTGAGAGATAAGAACCTTTGAACTTCTCTCAGGCTTCAAAAAGAAAACTCAATTATCATTAAAAGTTTGGACTATAAATTAAATTAAATATAGCCTATAAAACTTACATTAAGAATAACTGTTCTAGTACACTCATCTGTATAAAGGCCATAACCATATTGTTTTAGCCTCTTCCCAAGAGCCCCTCTTGTTCGAAGGGGAATGTCACTTTCAGGTACTTATAATTGGTTGTCCCTTCTTCTTGCCTGTGATTTCTTGGGCTTTTGTTGTGGCTGTTCAGCTATAGCAGGGGCTTCTTCAACCAATTCTTTAGCTAGGCATCTTTTAGATGGCCTCCTTGTAGCTTCAGTGACACCTTTTATTGGCTTTTGTGGTGGCCCTTGTGATGACCTTTCTAGTGGCCTTTGTGGTGATCTTAGTGATGGATCTTGTGGTAGCTCTTTAATTAGGCCCTCTATTGGCAGTTGAACTCTAGCTTGTCTTCTTTGAATTCAAGAAAAATGCAAAGGACATCATAAATATAACATCATGCTATATAACAACGTAAATGAAAACTAGACATAAATTACTGAACTTACTTGGTACTTTTTTCTCTACTGTTTCTGAAGAATAGTCGACTTAACTGGCCCTTCAGTTGCTTTGGCCAATCCTTCAGCTGGCCGTCTTCTACCTTGCTTTCTTTGAATAGGCCCTTCAGTTTTAGGTACAGCAGGGGCTTCGGCCAATTCTTCATGTGTCATTCTCGTGACTTGACAAAGACAAAAACATACATGTCAATTATATCTATGTACATATTTGTAATAAACCATAAAGTAACATAAATACAAATGTCATGACTTACTAGGTTTATTGTCAAGGATTGAAGAACAATCGACTCACTTTGCCTTTCTGTTTGTCCTTCTCTAATTGTCCCTTCACTTGGCCCTTCGGCTGGCCTCAACTATTCCTACTTCTTCCTTAATTGACAGCCTTTAGTATTGTGCCCTGCTATGTGGCTAAAAGAGCACTTCATCTTTACACTTGTCCTACTCATCCTACGCTAACATGAGACCTCTCCTTCTGTCATTCTTCGTTTTCACTTTAATCTTCCCGTTTTCTTCTTTAGTGGCAAAGGTTGAGGTGCTTTGCGATCTGTTGGCTCCTAAAACTTGCTACTTTTGATTGACTACAACATGAATTGGTACGAAGCAAGATATTTCAGTTTCTTGTATCAATCATCAATGTAGTCCTCTGTGTTGTGACCCTTCAATTGAATGGCACATATGGCATGTGTACAAGGAATTCCACTTAGTTGTCATGCTTTACATAAACACTTTTTCGTACCTATATGGACAATATATATATCAGAACCCTTCATTATCTCATATCTTTCATTCCCATTTCAAACGAGATGACAATATCTACTCGTAGCCAAGTTCTCATCCAATGTTTTAGCAATCCTAGGACCACATTGCCTAGTCCATTTTGCAGTCTCATCTCTTTGCTTGTGTAGCCGAGTCATGACCATAACCTATATGTCTTCAAGCATTGAGATAATTGGTTTGCATCTAGCATCTATTATCCTCCCATTAAATGCTTCACAGATGTTGTTATCGATGTTATCGCACCTGAATTCCTCGTTGAAGAATGCCCTACACCAATACTTTAGTTCTGTTTATAATAGTACATCATAACCTTCCTTTGTCAATTTAAGTAGTTCTTCTTTAGCCATCCTAAAGTCAGCTATATTCGTGCTCTTTGCTAGCTGCCAAAATTGCGACTACAGCTTGTTCCCTTTATAGGTCTTTGCCTAATTTGCGTATATCTGCCGCGCACACATTCGATGTTTGACATAAGGCAACAACTCGGCTATTATTGGAACCAGTCTCTACAATAATTCAAAATAAGAAATGTAAGCAAATGACATGTTGATGTCAAAAAGCAAATTTTTCAAAAGCAAACATTACTTTTTGTTAGTCACTCATGAACGCCCACCCTTCCCCGTTTGTTATCTCCAAATCGATCATCAATTTTTTTAGGAATCAGGATCAATTGTCCTTGTTCTCTACCCTCACAATAGCCTAAGCCATTGGAAACATTTGGTTATTTGCATATCTTCCAATTGCAGCCAACAATTCTCCCTTGCACAAGCCCTTCAAAAAACATCTGTCCAATCCTATAATATATCTACAATCGGATAAAAATTATCGTTTACATGCATCAGAGCAAACATAGAACTTATCGAACTTGGTCCCACTATCAGGAAGAGGTCTATCCACGACCTCTACATATACTCTACTTGAAGAATTTTGCAGCCTACACTCCCAAGTATAATCCCACAACTATCCATATTCGCTGCCGTACTGACCAATGAGTATCTTCATCACCTTTTGCTTCGATCTTTTGCATTGATTCCTGGATATATTGATACCTACCTGCTCCTTCACTAGCATCTTGAACTCATTATTATTCATTTGAGGCATTAGCTTAATCAGATCAAAGAAGTTCTTGGTTGTTACCTTTTTATTTTCAAAATTAATGGAACAAGTATGTTCCTCTTGGTAAGCTCTAATCTGGAAGGATCCACTTCTCCTAACAAAAGCGCCATAAATCTTCCATGGATAATTTTGCTGTGAACACCTAACTCTTACAAAGGTTTTATTGTTTCTAATGAAGTCAATATTCCTCTGTGCAGTAATGGAGTTCTTTAGTATATTTTCCCTAAATTATTTCGCATCTTGAAATTCCATACCTACTAACAAAGTAGGAGAGGCAACGGATGGATCATAAGAAAGATACTTACTTTTCCTTTTATGCATAGCTCCTTCATCTTCCTCAAGCTCATCCTGGGAAGTAGGATTCTTGATGCTTTCTTCATAATCAATCTCCTCACCAGCAACATCGGCATTTGTAGGGCTTTTGGCCTTGTTTGAAACTTCATTAGCTATCTTCAAAGCTGTCATGCCCCAATCCTTGAGCATGTGCCTATCCCTTGGTGGTCGATAATAAAAATGCGACTTCTCGGGATGAGTTGCCGACCCTTTGATTTTATTGCACATGCGGAAGCGAATAACAAATCCCCGACGGTAACTATCTCGGGATGGAAAAATAGGACAACAGATTCACAAAAAAAACATACTTTTATAAACCAATTGAGTCATATACAAGAGTATACCAAAAGATTTCAAAAGATTGACTTTCAAAAAGAAGAAGTCCTATTTGACCTACGGCTCGGCTCGGCTCCAAATCCTTCATCCTATAGTCCTAAAAAGAATTGAGCCTACAACGGGGTGAGATATAAATCTTAGTGAGTTTACGCTCTAAACCCCGATTCGGAGGGTAATACACCTAGAGACGTCCTAACTACACAACCACACAACCATAGAGACTTATCTCATCTCAGATTCTCCCTGCATGTTAGCATAATTCATATTATAGATAGCAGCAACAATCAAGCTCATCAATTGGAATGCCACACTCAATTTTCAAACAAGCATAGGGGTCCTAATTATATGGCTAAATCGTTATGACATGTCCCAAGACCGTGCCACACAATTTTGTCCCATAATCAGGCGCATTTAACTTAATTAATCATGCATTTCTAGTTTTGATCTTGGCTTATAACATGGCCTACTTGCTGTTTGGCGGTCTTCTAGCATAGCTAGGCATTGTCTTAGACCATCAAGCATGGCTATGTCTTTCCTAGACGACTTTCTTGAAGGAGCAAGGGTCCAGAATCTACTGCAACCGGCTTCCGTTGTCCTGGGGCGTCCCATATAGGGGTATCATCTAACTTAATAGCCCATGATGGTTTCTCTTCACCAACACACGATCACTCAATTATGGCTAAGGACACTGTGCATTGCATTCAAATGTCTCAATTAAAATAATGCACTTGGCTCATTTTCCTCATATTAAAAACACCCACTGATAATAGTCACATGTGGGTACATGGTTAGATCAAACCAGAAAAATCGATATCATTCCTTTTAAAATCCCATTGTTTTATATAGTATATAAAACCATTTTCGATGTCAAAATCCAACACTCGGGATTTTCGAATAAATATTGGAAATTCGTAAGCTTTGGAATAAACGACCAAAAATCCAATCAGCACTCAATTTGTACAAATTAACACCCAATTACATAAACTGAACACACCATTGAAACCAGCACGAAATTCCGATCACCAGCTATCTCGATTTAATTTCCAAAAAATAATAAATAATTTAAATAAATTACCGGCAATTAAATAAATTAAAAAATAAATAAATTAAAGCACTTAATTGAATCAACCTGAGCTAACCGGGCTAATTACTAGAACTAACAAATAAATCTAACAATTCTATCTAATTTAATCTAATTACACTAATTATATAATCCAACTAATTTCTAACTAAATCCACCTAACTATTCTAGTTGAACTAACTAACTAACTAACTAACTAACTAAATACTTATTCTAACTAAATCATCCTAAGCTTAATTAACTTGACTAACCCACTAATTAGTCCACTAATCCACTTCTAAGTGTCATTAGCCTATTAATTAGGGATTAGAACATAAACTCACTGGTTCAGCTTGAAAATTGGTTCACAGCGACGGCAGTCAAAACTCGAGCCTATGGCGATGCCGATGGGAGCTTGGACTGGGCCAAAAAAGCCTTGCAAGCCCACAGTGAATTGCTGGGCTCGATTCTGGGCTTGGGGTTGAGATGGCGAGCTGCTAGGCCGTTGATTTGAAGAAATTCAGTGGAGATGGAGATGTGATCTTCGAACATGAGGCAGTAGGGCTGTTTCAATGGAGCACTTGCGATCAAATGACCGCTAAAGGGGAAATACGAATTGGCTTCATGAGTGGAGGGAGGCACGAGGAAGTGGACGATAATAGGGGTTGGCTTCGTTGGCAAGAGGTTGATGCTGAACTTGGTAGCAAGGAAGAACCGTTGGAGACAGCAGCAAGAGAGAGAGGAAATGGAGTAGTAGAATTTTGGTCACTGTTGGGGGGAACTGGCTTTGAAGGAAAGGAGGTAGTCCACAATGGCCTGCTGGGTTGACTTGGTGGAGTGGACTAGCAAGGTGGCGTCGACTGGTGGCAGAGGCCGAACGGGGGAGTGACAATGGTGGAGCAGATTCGGAGGGGATGATGCCAAGTGTGTTGGTGTGGGGAGTGATGGAGATGACATGAGGGCATGAGCTACATGCTGAGCTTCAAAGGAAATGAAAGAAAGAGAGGTAGAAAACCGAGAGGGTCGGGGGAAAGAAATGCTTGAAGGGGGGGAGAGAGAGAACGGATGAGAGAGAGAGAGAGAGAGAGAGAGAGAGAGAGAGAGAGAGGAGCAAAAGTTAAGAATAAAAATCTAATTCATCATTAGATTGTCCAAAAGTCTTCAAGAATATCCCTTAGTGTTCCCCAAATACTTTCTTGCATATTAATTCCATAAATAACTCTTTTTGGTGCCAAAAGTGGCAGCCCCCATGCCAACCTTTGAATTTCACAACTTTGGGTTTCAATTTCTTCACCAATTTCCCCAATTTGATGTCCAATTTTGCTAAGGAGGAAGCCATACAATATCTACAATTTCCCTTTACCAAAAGGCTCACTAAGGAGGCCAAACATCCACTTAATTTGGCCCGTCTAAATTTTCCTTTCTTTTCCGAATCGTCTAAATTGATTTTCCGTAAAAATTCCGAACTTGACGTAAATGCTCCGAAAGATGAGATGACATCCTATAAATGAATCATGAAACACTTGAACGTCCGAATCCTGAAACTGAATACAAATTTGTGGTTAATAAACAACCGGACGTGATTTTAGCGCGGTCCAAACTACTATGTATCTTTTAGGGATTTTGTTGTGTTTAACCCATGGTTGATTATTTTCGAGCCACAATGTACATCTTCGATATATTGGCGATTCTCGTTTACTGTGAAAACCTTGAGATTTCAAATACGAACACATGGTATAGAAATGACAGAAAAATCAATCTAGTGCCGTTCGATAAAAATTTTGCAATTAGGTGGAATCACCCACAACCTAATCACATGCCTGTGTCGAATTGACATACCTTTCTCAAGTTTGTCGCATTTATATCCCTTAACGGCTTCACTTGATAGATAAGTTAACTCGAAAGTGACCAGCTTCAAGAAAAAGGACTATAGACATGTCGATGAAATGCCCATTTTGTATATTCAAGACGAGATCGAAATTCACGATGTCACAAAAGTTGAAAACTTATCTGTCAAAAAATTCCTTTGCTTTTTTTCTTGAATGTATAAGCTCCTCCTTGTTGTTATCACATATGAAATTTTCAGCAGGCAACCCTTCATTATCACCATCACTTGATTTAGCTACTTCCCAATCTAATCTAGTGATTGTAACATCACTTATGTCATCATCACTTTGGTGAACTCCATCTGTGCTCCTCTCCTCTCCATCATGTCTATCCTACCCTCCTTCAACACTAACCTCAGTACTACCTTGAATACCATCTCCTTTTTGTCCTTCTTGGGCGCTCTCTCCATTATCATCTTCGTCCTCACTTTTCACTATTGTACTCAATATATACTTTTACCTCTTAGCCATGAAGATAATGGAATATAACATTCCTAAAACCATTATCATCTTCTAAGCTTCTCAAACCAACTCCTAAGCCTTTTCCAGGAACACAATACAGCAACTTCTGAACTTTACAAGGTAGATAAGTCACTATATCCCGAACAAATCCTATATAAGATGCCTTCTTTATCTCGACAAAGATAGTGTTCTCATTTCCACCCTCATACTCTCACTCATCCTCCCTAATCACAAAATCCCCATTAGAGCAAGCTATGACATCGACATAATCCTTGTCATAAGCCATTTTTGAACCAAGAAAAAGAATAATTAGTTTTTTGGGACCACATCCACGAAGAACAACAAATAATTGCACATGGGAGTCCCCCCACTTTCATGGACTTTATTAAAGAAAAGGGAAGGGGGAAGAGATCCACATGTCAAGCCATTTATAAGAAAGATAGCATCCACGACAAAAAGAGGTCCCTATACTAACAATATGCCCCAACACAATAGCAAAAAGCGAGATCGCCACTCTAATTATTTATCTTCGACACATTGGTGATTCGCGGTTGTCATGAAAATCTCAAGGTTTTAAATACGGACACAGGGAATAGAAATGATAGAAAAATCGGTTTAGTGCCATTCGATAAAAATTTTGCAATCAAGTGAAATCACTCACACACTAATCACACGCCTCTGTCGAATCGACCTATCTCTGATTTTTGATCAATTTTGACTGTGTTGTAAGGACTCTTACAGATTAGCACGGTCGAGAAGTCGATTCCGAGTCGAATTTTCAAGTCTGTCACATTTATATTCCTTAACAGCTTCACCTGATAGATCTGTTAACACGAGAGTGATTAGCTCCGAGAAAAAGGACTATAGATGTGTCGATGAAATTGCCTATTTCATATATTCGAGATGGGGTCGAAATTCAGGATGTCACAAAAGCTGCAAACTTATCTATCAAAAAATGCCTTTGCTTTTTTCTTCACTATACAAGCTCCTTGTCATCGTTATCACTTATGAAATTTTAAGCACACAACCCTTCATCATCATCATCACTTGATTTAGCTACTTCCCAATCTAATCTAGTGATTGTGACATCACCTATGTCATCATCACTTTGGTGAACTACATTTGCGCTCCTCTCCTCTCCATCATGTCTATCCTGCCCTCCTTCGACCTTAACCTTAGTACTACCTTAAATACCACCTCCTTCTTGTCCTACTTGGACGCTCTCTCCATCATCATCTTCATCCTCACTTTCACTACTATACTCAATGTATACTTTTACCTCTTCACTATGAAGATAA
Organism: Eucalyptus victrix; assembly: GCA_016097545.1. Taxonomy (NCBI): domain Eukaryota; kingdom Viridiplantae; phylum Streptophyta; class Magnoliopsida; order Myrtales; family Myrtaceae; genus Eucalyptus; species Eucalyptus victrix. The sequence goes on along the minus strand of CM027840.1, from coordinate 24,993,517 downwards.
TGATATAGAACATCTTTAAAACCATTATTATCTTCTAAGCTTCTCAAACCATCTCTTAAACCTTTCCCAGGAACATAATACACTGAACTTTACAAGGCAAATAAGGCACAGTTTGGTAACCATCCAAACAGTGCCTAATTCTAATTTTTTGTTCATGGGATCAATTTGGGAATAGAATCACGTTTGGTAAAATTTTTGTTCATATGAACAAATTTCTATTTTTTTATTTCTAGAAGTAGATTTGGAGCGAATCAAGCATTAAAAAAAAATTTAATTCTTGTTATGGGAACAAATTTAAGAATCAAAACCAATTCTTTTTCTCTTTTTTTCTTCTTCATTCTTTCGCCATCCCGCGATTGCCGTTTGCTACCATCCGCTGCCGCCTACTGTCATTGCTGTCGGTCGCCACTGATTGTCGCCGTCCACTGTTGATCGTCGCCGTTTGTCGCTATCGCCATCGGTCGCTGGCAACCAGTCCGACGAGCTTGTCAGAAGCAAGCCTAGCCACCAGCGATCTCAATTGAGGTAAGCCTAACCACCGGTGAGCTCGTCCAAGGGTTAGGCAAGGCTTGCTTAGCGCTAGCCTAGCCCTGTCGGTGACCAAGTGAGCCTTGCCTAGCTCTGGCGAGGCTTGCCCAACCCTGCCGGTGGCTAGGTGAGCGTCGACTAGCCTCGATGAGGCCGTTCTGGCCACCGATGAGGCTCAGTCCCGCTAGATCTAGCAAGGCCGAGCCTTGGTAAGGCTAGGCGAGCCTTGTTGGTGGCCACGCGGGCCTCACCTAGCCTTGGCAAGGCCAGCCAAGCCTCAGAGGGGCTAGGTGAGCCTCGTAATTGGCCACGTAGGCCTCGCCTAGCCTCGATAAGGCTCACCCAGCCCAACGAGACCAGCTAAGCCTCAGCAGGGCTGGATGAGCCTCGCTGGTGGCCATGCGGGCCTTGCCTAGCCTCGACGAGACTCACCCAGCCCCATCGGTGGCTAGGTGAGCCTCTCCTAGCCCTGGCGAGGCTGGCCTAGCCACCAGCAAGGCTTAGGCTCACCAAATCTAGCGAGGCCGAGCCTCGACGGGGCTAGACGAACTCTACCCAACTGTTGGTGAGGCTCGGCTGACGAGGGTTGGCCTTGCCAAAGGCCGATAATGCTTTGGTGAGGTTGCCGGCCCTCGTTTGGCCGGTCGCTAGACCAGCGACCATCCACCAAAAGAAGAAGAACATGAGAGAGAAAGGAAAAAAAGAAAAGAAAAAAACAAAAAAATAAAAGAAAAAAGGAAAAAAGAAAAAAATTATTTAAAAATTAAAAGAAATTGAATTTAGAACATAATCAATGAGCACGGTACCAAACGTAATTCTATTCCGAATTAGAAATTTTGGACAGTTACCAAACGGCTTAAAATAATTAGAAATTGTTCCGGGAATAGAATAAAAAATAATTATTTCTGGTCGAATCTGTTCCTAGAAATAGAATCGTTATCAAACACGCTCTAAGTCAATATATCCCTAACAAATCCTATATAAAATGCCTTATTTATCTCGACAAATATGGTGTTCTCATTTCCACCCTCATACTCTCACTCATCCTCCCTAATCACAAAATCTCCACCATAGCAAACTATGATAGCGACATAATCCTTATCATGAGCCATTTTTGCACAAAGAAAAAGAATAATTAGCTTTGGGGATCACACTCACAAAGAACGATAGACAATTGCACATGGGAGTCCCCCCACTCTCATGGACTTTATTAAAGAAAAGGGAGGGGGGAAGAGATGCATATGTCAAACCATTTACAAGAAAGATAGCATCCACGACAAAAAGGGGTTCCTACACTGACAATATGCCCCTACATGACAGCAAAAAGAGAGGTCGCCACTTTAATTATTTATCTTAGATATATTGGCAATTATCAATTTTCGTGAAAATCTCGAGGTTTCCATTGGGGACACATGATATAGAAATGACAGAAAAATCGGTCTAGTTTCATTCGATAGAAATTTTGCAATAAGGTGAAATTACCCACACACTAATCACATGCCTCTATCGAATCAACCTATCTCCGGTCTTTGATCGATTTTGACTATGCCGTAAGGACCCTTACAGATTAGCATGATCGAGAAGTCAATTTCAAGTCGAATTCTCAAGTTTGTCGCATTTATATCCCTTAACGGCTTCACCTAATAAATCAGTTAACTCGAGAGTGATTAGCTCTGAGAAAAAGGATTATAGACGCGTCGACGAAATTTCCATTTCATATATTCGAGATGGGGTTGAAATTTAAGATGTCACAAAAGCTGCAAACTTATATGTCAAAAAATCTCATTGCTTTTTTCTTGACTATACAAGCTCCTCATCGTCATTATCACTTATGAAATTTTCAGCAGAGGAACCCTTCATCATCATCATCATCACTTGATTTAACTACTTCTTAATCTAATCTAGGGATTGTGACATCACTTATGTCATCATCACTTTAGTGAATTGCATCTGCGTTCCTTTCCTCTCCATCATGTCTATTTTGCCCTCCTTCGACCCTAACCTTAATACTACGTTGAATACCATATCCTTCTTGTCATACTTGGGCGCTCTCTCCATCATCATCTTCCTCACTTTCATTGTTGTACTCAATGTATACTTTTACCCCTTTGCCACGAAGATAATGATATAGAACATCTCTAAAACCATTATTATCTTCTAAGCTTCTCAAACCATCTCTTAAGCCTTTCCCAGGAACATAATACATCAACTTTTGAACTTTACAAGGCAAAAAAGTCACTATATCCCTAATAAATCCTATATAAGATGCCTTCTTTATCTCAACAAATATGGTGTCCTCATTTCTACCCTCATATTCCCACTCATTCTTCCCAATTACAAAATATCCACCATAGCAAACTATGACAGCGACATAATCCTTGTCATAAGTCATTTTTGCACCCAAAAAAAGAATAATTAGTTTTTTTGGACCACATCCACAAAGAATAACAGACAATTGTACATGGGAGTCCCCCCACTCTCATGGACTTTATTAAAGAAAAGGGAAGGGGGAAGAGATGCACATGTCAAGCCATTTAGAAGAAAGATAGTATCCATAACAAAAAGAGGTCCTTACATTGACAATATGCCCTTACAGACAGCAAAAAGAGAGGTTGTCACTTTAATTATTTATCTTCGACACATTGGCAATTATCGGTTGTCGTGAAAATCTCGAAGTTTTCAATAAGGACACAAGGTATAGAAATGATAAAAAAATCAGTCTAGTTCCGTTCGATAGAAATTTTGCAATCAGGTGGAATCACCCATGCACCAATCACATGCCTTTTTCGAATCGACCTATCTTTAGTCTCTAATTGATTTTGACTGTGCCGTAAGAACCCTTATGGATTAGCACGGTTGAGAAGTTGATTCCGAGTTGAATTCTTAAGTCTGTCATATTTATATCCCTTAACAGCTTCACTTGATAGATTAGTTAACTCGAGAGTGATTAGCTCCAAGAATGTCGCGACCAATTTTTCGGGGTTTAAACCACCTAGGGTTTGGCTAATGGATTGTTAAGCCTAGACTTAACTCGGGCTCTCCCAAGCTCATACCAATTCGCGACTTAGATTCAAGTTTTTAACATGCAATTGATTTTCAATTAGGAGCCGCCACTAATCTATTTTTGGTGGGTCGATTAGAAACCCAAGTAAAATAACTGGAGAATTATTTTACTCCTACGAACCGAGAGACTATGGGTACGAGGACTTGGTTACACTAAATTTCTCTAACGCCCTTTCGGTACCATGTCTTGTATTTTGAAAAAATGTTTTTTGCAAGCAGCTTGGGTTTATTTTAAATCTATTTCCCTAACATGTGAGGTTATCGTGCGCGTGCACAAACCACCAATTTAACACTCAGATAAACAATAAATAAATTGCAAAAACTTACCTCCAAGCAACGAAAGCATCTGCAATGTTAAATTAAAATCCACATCAACAACCCTGGATATGGTTTCTAATTAACACACAATTTTTTTTTTGTTTTCACTTAATTAATGAAAATCCTGCAATATGCAATGGGATATTAACTAAATGACCTAATCCTAATGACATGTAATTTCTAATTAAATGGGCCTAGCAAAAATACTAAACGACACGCCTCTCAATGAATCTAACACTAATGATGTGCATATGAAGTTTTTTTTTTTCTTTTTCCTAAAAGAATGCATTTCATCATAAATAATAAAATTAATTTAACCTATGACATTTTTTGGTATTTTTCAAGAAATTTGAAATTAGCTGAAATGTGAAAATTACCTAATTAGATTAAGATCCTATTTAATTTATTTTAGGAATTAGGTTGAGCCAAATCCTAATTTAAACTAAAATATTATCTTAACCTAGATAATCCTAAAATGCGATCTATTTACTAAAATACCCAAACCTATGGTAAATTAAGAAAAATATGATCTAAAATTAAACTAAATGCAATTTTACTCTAATATGGTATGACGTGCAAAAGATGCCCTAATTTTACATGACATATGCATAATGACTTTTTTTTTGTGTTTTTCCTTTTTTTTCCTTTTTTTTAAATTTCAAAATTAATAATTGCCAACTAATTAAACATGCAATCCAAATATATATATATATATATATATATATATATATATATAAAGAACTAGCAACCTAAATTAATTGATTTGATTTTTTTATTTTTGAAAATTCGAAATAAAATTCCTATTATGAACGTGCTGGATAATCCTAAAACAATGAATATTCTAAACGAACTTAATCTAACTCAGATTTTTTCGGATTTTTCTTTTCTTTTACGGGAGCAATCAAAATAAGACATCAAGATTAGCACGCAACAAATTAGGCAAGATATCATCCATGTCCATTTTGGAATAAATTGACGAATCATATCTCATGCATGAGATCGGATTGGCCAATTTCAAATAAAATCGCGAATCGTATCTCGAGCGTGAGATCGGATTAGCGATTTTTCTCCGTGCGATTGCGAGTCGTATTTCGAGCGTGAAATCGGACTGTCAATCGTATCCACGTTATGAAATTAGGAAAATTTCCTAATTCACGAGAATGCAAAAGATTTCTTTTGGACATGATAATATCAACTAAACATTCAAACATGGTCGCAATCTACGAATTACGCATAGGATATATGAAACTGAATTAATCAAGATTCTTACCTAATTTGCGGTATGGCTCAGATATTTTTTCTGAATTTGGACGGACAGTAGACCACGAGAATCACAATGAGGAATGTCTGACGATGGCTCGTGGTGGCTGTTCACGACGTTGCTCCGCAAGGATGATCAGGATGATCACGTGTCTTTTGAACGCGGCGAAAGCAAGTTGCTAAACTTCATGCGGTATGCAATTACATGGGAGATTTGAAGTGGACAAACACGCTGGGAAACAAAGAGGCACCACAACAGGTGGTGTTCCACTAATATGAACCAAGACCAAAGTATTAGTCAACTCTCGCTGACTACGCTGACTTTCACGAAGATGCTCACGGATCAACGTGGGTGGATTGTCAGAAGATCACGGCTTTGACCAGGAGACAGAAGCGGCAATGGGAGGAACTCGGCACAGCGGGAGCTTCGACCATTGAAAGGAACCGTAAACGCTTCGTAGAGGTAATCAGCAGGAGGATGTGCTGCAGGCTCAAGGGACAACGCCAGCCTTCTCGACTTGGACGAGCGTGCTTCCTTTTCCCTTTGTAAAATCGTTCGTCTCTTTCTCTCTAATTGAAGCCGTCTCTCTCGATTTTTGTGTGCGCTGTGCTATGGCTGTATGTATCAATATGTGGCCTCCCTCTCAACTTTGTCCGTACGCGGTCCCTTTTATAAGCCAAAAAATTGGATCTTCGTGGTATATTTTACTTTCTAATTTTGCTCATGCAAAATACCACTGAATATATCGTTGCACCCCGCGCAATATTACATTTTGTATTTATCAAATATCCCATCCAAAATTTTCCTTTTTGCTTGAAAATATATCCTTTGGTGTATATTGCTTAAATGTTTGAAGAATCTGAACGGAATATGTGAAAAATTTTGCACTCGCCGTTGGTCCAATAAAATAAACAACAATGTTCCTAAACTATATGCCATGTGATTTTATTATTTTTTAGGGATAAAATTAACCCCTAATTTTTAAATGTCTAAATGGGTCGCGTAAAATTTAGGTGTCAACAAAGAAAAAGGACTATAGACATGTCGACTAAATGCCCATTTCATATATTTGGGACGGAGTCGAAATTCAGGATGTCACAAGAGCTGCAAACTTATCTATTAAAAAGTCCCTTTGCTTTTTTTTTGACTGTACAAGCTCCTTGTCGTCATTATCACTTATAAAATTTTCAGCAGGGAACCCTTCATCATCATCATCATCACTTGATTTAGCTACTTCTCAATCTAATCTAGGGATTGTGACATCACTTATGTCATCATCACTTTAGTGAATTGCATCTCCATTCCTTTCCTCTCCATCATGTCTATTTTGCCCTCCTTCGACCCTAACCTCAATACTACGTTGAATACCATATCCTTCTTGTCCTACTTGGGCGTTCTCTCCATCATCATCTTCGTCCTCACTTTCACTGTTGTACTCAATGTACACTTTTACCTCTTCCCAATGAAGATAATGATATAGAACATCTCTAAAACCATTATCATTGTCTAAGCTTCTCAAACCATCTCTTAAGCCTTTCCCAGGAACATAATACAGCAATTTCTGAACTTTGCAAGGCAAATAAGTCACTATATCCCTAACAAATCCTATATAATATGTCTTCTTTATCTCGACAAATAAGGTGTCCTCATTTCTACCCTCATGCTCCCACTCATCCTCCCCAATCACAAAATCCCCACCATAGCAAACTATGACAGCGACATAATCCTTGTCATAAGTCATTTTTGCACCAAGAAAAAGAATAGGTAGTTTTTTGGGACCACATCCACAAAGAACAACATATAATTGTACATGGGAGTCCCCCCACTCTCATGGACTTTATTAAAGAAAAGGGAAGGGGGAAGAGATGCACATGTCAGGCCATTTACAAGAAAGATTGTGGCATCCCAAAAATTCAAGATGACCTCTAAGAAATATTGAAGTCCATAATTAGGTAATGAAATTACCTATGGTTTATGCTTTAGCCATTAGTTTTCTCTTAAGACTAAGTGTTATATGCTTGTGTTCATGAGTTCTTAAAATTTGTATTGTAGGATAAATTAATAAGAAGAATTTATTCTTGGCTATGCACCTCATAGATTTAATCCCTATAGATTAAATGTTACAAGATTATGGCCATATGAATTGAAAATATGGAATCTATAAAAGAAAGAATTAAAAGTGAATTATTAAAAGTAAAATTGGGGTTTAATTAGGCTTGGGTCTTAGGCCCAATAGCATGGACCTTTGATGGGCCAAATGGCCGGCCCATTGAAGTCCAAGGAGGAGATGTCGTCGGCCACAAGGGGGAGAGGCCGGCCCAAATTCCTCCAAGCCCACTCCCAAGCCCATCTTGCATGTCTTGCCAAGTGGCAAAAAGAAGACCCCATGCATTGGCCATTGGGGGAGGCTTCTCATCATTGCTAATGATGGAGTTTAGGGGAAACAAAAGAGGGAGAGTGGCTGGCTGAGGGGCTTTTGCCCAAGCTGAGAGAGAGAGAGAGAGAGAGAGAGAGAGAGAGAGAGAGAGAGGAAGAAGGAGCCACTCGCCCGCTCGCCGTCCGTCCGTCCATCGCCGACCGTGTGCCTCGTTTGCTTGATTTTGGAGGCAAGTTAGGATCCATTTTTTGCTCTTGCATGTGTGTCTTGCATGTGTGTTTGGAATGGTGTTGAATCTTGGGTGTTTAGGAGTGAGAAACCAAAGCTAATGTGTTTTGTCTTTGAAATAGCTTGCTGTTTTCGTGTATACCGCCTGACCCAGAATTTTGTAAAGGCTTGCATGCGTGTTTTGAGTTGGATTTTGACTTCGATTCCTTCATGAAAGTTGTAGAAAATATCTCAAAGTATGACATAATAAAATTTGAGACAAAAAGAATGAGTTTTAAGGGGTGAAACCGTTCCTCTATTAGGACGCTAGATCTGGAACTATTTTGTCGACCTCTTGGTGGTTTTGTGTGTTGCATGTTACTTTTTACCAAGAATATCACTTTGACTTCTTCATGAAAGTTGTAGAGAACATCCTAAAGACTAACATACTCAAATTTGAGGTAAAATGAGCAAGTTTAGCCTAGTGAAACGATTTTCTTTTGAAGACGGTAAATCTGGAAATACGGTACTGGACACCCGAGATTTCTTAGACCTATATGGTGACTATTCTTTGAGAATCTCACTTAGATCCCTTAATGAAGGTTGTAGGGGACCTTTTGAGGCAAAAAATATCAAAATTTCATAGGAAACGAAGAATGATAAGTAGGAAAAACCTCGATATTTCGGAGATAGCTAAACTGGACTGTTCGGTACTAGGAACAGGAGATTCGACCGGCTATAGTTAATTATATAGAGCGAATCTTGTAACACCCCGAACCATTCGCAGGTCGTTAACAGTGCCGATGATTACATCTTCTACCATCTCTATCTATTGGCTAAATAAAGCATTGCCAGATTACAGGCATTCTTTTATTTTTTTTAAAAGCGGTCCCATGCGCAACTCATAGCGGAAGCAAAATTTACATCGTCATCTATCTCCCCTTCTAACCCATGATACAAATACACACCAGCTACACATCAGGATTTTATATATGAACATCGACACTTTATTTACATATTCTTTTAAGATGGGACTCCTCCTTTCTCGGGTCGATACAAAACAAGAAAAGCGAGGACTCTGCCATGTCCTGCCTAAAATCTCAAAAAGAAACTATCAACCCTCTACATCAAGCGCACAAGCTCCCATCAAAGGTGTCGATTATCTACATCAAAAAGCTCGGCTCCTACTCGTCGCGCGTGAGTCTCACACCCAACCCGGTGCATCAGGTGGTGGCGGCGGCAGCATCCCTCGCATAGCACCATCTCGACGGACGTGAACAGAAATGTACTCTTGTATGACAGGGCCCCCAGCCAGGCCGATATCATACATAACTAAGCATCGCACTCGGATGAACGTCAAACCGGGCACAGAGGGACAATCTAACTCTGTACACTCCACCTCAACATCAGACGGTAGACCGTAAAATACTCCACGCGAAACAGCAGGTAGCGGCATAGTGCTAATCTGAAATGTTATCCCCAAAAGGGGTGAGTACAACCACTCAGTAGATAGGGAAATCCAATAACTACTCAATGCACCATGCATACCATCATACAATGCAGGCATTGCTTACCTTTTTGATGTCAAGCGTATTCATGCATCATCATAGCATATATATATCATCATCATGGCATCTCATATATCACTATCATCACATCATCATTAACCATGCATCACCATGCATATCACATCATATCATCATTAGCCACGCATCACCATGCATATCACATCATATCATCATTAGCCATGCATCACCATGCATATCACATCATCATTAGCCATGCATCACCATGCATATCACATCATATCATCATTAGCCATGCATCACCATGCATATCACATCATAGATCAATTTCCACTTTTATTTATCAATTGATCCCCACATTATCTTTTCTCAAATCGTCGAATTCACCATCATCACCATCCCTTCGGGCAGAAACCTCCGACAGGGATCCCAGTATCCCAGCCATCTCATGGCCACTGGGCTTCCGGCCCCCCACATTCGGGCATCTCGCATCTCAACTAGCATCACGAGGCATTCCCTTCGGGCGAGAAACCTCCGACGGGGCTTCCGGCCTTTACCCTTCTAACCGGGGATCTCGCACCCTAATCCTGGCATCGCGAGTCACTCCCTTCGAGCAGAAACCTCCGACAGGGCTTCCGGCCCCCCACATTTCGGGCATCCTGAAACTCCCAGGGAATCTCTGGAATTACGCCCCCAGGCCACCAGACAACATCCTCCACCACAACCTCTTACTCACATACCATTTTCCACTTTTTATCATCCTTTTCATCTTGTTATTTCATGGCATATGATTTACATACATGCATCACGATTCATGATCATTCACACATCAATGTCATATAACAATACATCATAATTCATGATCATACATGCATCAATGTCATATAGCAATGCACCATAATTCATGATCATTCATACATCAGTGCCATATAACAATACATCATAGTTAATGATTTCACATGCATCAATGTCATATAGCAATGCACCATAATTTAATAGGACTCATGGCCAATAAAATAATCCACCTTTTATTTTATTATTATATTATTATTATATTATTATATTATTATATTATTATATTATCTATTTTCATAAATAAATAATATATTTAATATTTATGATTTTCCAAAAATCATAATCTTCAATCAATCCTTAAACAAACAATTAGAATCAGATTTCACATAAAATCCATGGCTAATTCGCATTTTACATAATTTCCCAAATTTCCACAAAATACACACAACATTCGGATCATAACCAGATTTGCACAGTTTTCGAATTAATTAAATTAAAATACTCATATGACCTCCGAAAATTCCCAAATTTTACAGGACAGTAGCCAACACATTTTCGTGCATTTTTCATGAAGGACTCTTAGCCAAATTATTTATAGATTAATTTATATAACTCCACGAAGCTTCTGGAACCTCTACCGTTTCGTCCAGAACGTACATCACCGAAAAACTTAGGTTTGACCCATCAAATCTCTTTCGTTTCTCCTGAAATTCGAGTATGTTATATATCAATGTGTCCTTTAAAATTTTCATGAAGGGATCTAGGTAAAATACCCAGATTTTGGTCACCATTTTAACCCATGAAGTCTCGGGTGTCTCGGTTCACTTCAACAGAACCATCCGTCTCAAAGATCTAGCCGATTCACCAAGTTATACTTGTTATTTTTTGCCTCATTTTCGAGTATGTTGTAGCTTAGGGTGTTTCCTACAACTTTCAAGAAGACAACAAGGTGAGATCTCCAACAGAAATCGACATGCAACCAAGAAATCAACAAAAGGTCAGTGAAAATTTCGTAGATCTAAGTCTCCGTATGACAGAGCTTTTGACCCCACATATCACCATCGTTTTCCATGAAATTCGAGTGTGTCATACCTCAAGATATTAGCTTCAACTTTCATGAAGACACCGAAGCCAAAATCGCACTCCAAGTACACATGCAAGCTCGAATAAGATACTGTCTACCACCAACTGAACGGAAACAGCCACATAACATGAACACATTCAACCCTTACTTCGGTATTTCGCCCAAATCACCCCACAAACCGAACATGCAACCATCAAACAACATGCAAGAGAAGTAAAGGAACCCCCACTTGCCTCCAAAATGAACGAACAGCAAGCACAAAGCGGTGTAGGACGGTCGGACAAGGCGGGCGTACGGTGAACGGGCGGCGGGAACTCTCGGCTCCACCTCCTCTCTCTCGGTCTCTCCTCTCCCTTTCTCTCGAAATCTCTCTCTCCCTCTCACTTCTCTTGGACGAAAATGAAGAAGCAACCGGCCACTCTCTCTCCAAATCCCCTTTTTATACTCCCCTAGGCTCATCATATGTAATGATTGATCCACCACACCCATGGCCAATACATGCTCTTCCTTTGGCCACTTGTAATTTAAATTTTTGAAATTTGATTTGGGTTAATGGGCTTGGGCTTAGGCCCAACCGGCCACTCCTTCTTGGGCTGGTCGAAAATCCTTCTTGGGCCCAATGGGCTGACTAGCTTGGCCCAACAAGCTCTAGGCTAATGGGTCCAAGGCCCATTTCGAAAATAACCCTATTTTCTCTTTTTTTTGAATTCCTTTTAATTAATATTTCTAAATTCAAATTTCATCTTGGCCAAAGTCTTGGGATATATTTTTAATTATTGAAATTTAAATCATATGGCCAAGCATTTAAATTTAAATTTCCACAACACAAGCAAAATTCATCAAATTAAAAGACAAATTGGCTAAAGCATAAGCCATAAAATTCTATCACCTAATTAAAGACATTTAACACACCTTAAGGCTTGGCTTTGAATTTCCGGGATGCCACAAATCTGGCCTATATTTCTTCATGAAAAATCTACCTTAGGGTATTGAATATAACCTGGTAAAATTTCATAATTTTTGGAGGTCATTTAGGTATTTTAATCGAAATATTTCAAGAATTGCGCAATCTGACTTTGTCTGAATTTTGAATAATGTAATGTGTGAGCTATATCTTCTTGTGTGCAGCACTTTTGGGCATGTGTTCTTCATGAAATTGTTACCTTTATGTCTTGTCTATTACATGCTCTGATTTTGTGATTTTGAGGATCATATGGATATTTAATTTAAATGTTTTCCAAAATTGTGTAAACTAGAATTTAGTGAATTTAAAAAAGAAAGGCATGATATATGGACTATTCTAAGTTGTATGGACCCCATGGATTGTATGTCATTAGTGGTTGTATCTTGCTGCATGTATGATGATGATTGGAAATGCATATAAGAATTAAAATGATGAAATTAATCTTGTTTGCCATTACATCATGTGCCATGCTGATTTTAAGACATAAATTGGTGAACATGAATTATGATAAATGAGGAAACTGTTGGAGGCGGATGATAATGCCCTGGGAGTGTCAGGATGCTTGGGATGGGGGGTGCCGGATGCCCGGATTGTATTGAGATACATGCCCGGATGTCGTCGGGAGTTTCGAGATGCCCGGAATGTGGGGGTGCCGGATGCTCGGTGGTGTGTGTCGAAGGTTTTTCTCACGATGCCAGGTTGGGGTGCGAGTGATTAAGTGTGGGATGCAATTACTGATCTTGGGAAAGAGAGATGTGGTGATCAAATTGAAAGATAAAAGTGGAAATTAAATCATGCATATATGATATGATGATGATATGTGTGATATGATGATGATCATCTATGGCATGATGTTATGTGTGTGACATGACAATGATCACCTATGGCATGATGATATGTGTGACATGATGATGATCACCTATGGTATGATGATATGTGTGACATGATGATGATCACCTATGGCAGGATGATATGTGTGACATGATAATGATCACCTATGGCATGATGATATGTGTATGATATGATGATGATCACCTATTTCATGATGATATGTGTGACATAATGATGATCACCTATGGCATGATGATATGTGTGAGACATGATGATGATCACCTATGGCATGATGATATGTGTGACATGATGATGATCACCTATGGTAGGATGATATGTGTGACATGATGATGATCACCTATGGCAGGATGATATGTGTGACATGATGATGATCACCTATGGTATGATGATATGTGTGACATGATGATGATCACCTATGGCATGATGATATGTGTATGATATGATGATGACCAGCTACGGCATGATGATATGTGTGTGACATGATGATGATCACCTATGGCATGAGGATCTATGTATGACATGATAGTGATGAGTACATGAGGATGTAGGAACATATGGTATGACGACATATGCATGGTTGCAAGGTGAGTTATGCTTGGATGCATGAATGGCGTGTACTATGCTATGATTGTTATGATTGAATTGTGTGATGCATTGAGTGGTATATTGGATCTTTTACTTGCTAAGTGGTTGTACTCACCATTTCGGGGACTAACATTTTAGATTAGAAAGATGCCACTCCCTACCGTCACACGGGGCACCTTCTATGACCTCCCATCGGATGTAGAGGTAGAGTGTACGGAGATCGACTGTGTCACCGTCCTTGGACTGACATTTGTGCGAGTGAAAGTGCTAGGTATGTACGATGTAGGCCTAGCTGAGGGCCCTGTCATTCAGGAGTTCATATCCGTTCACGTTCGTCGAGACGGAGTGTTTAGGGGGATGTTGCCGCCACCACCGCCTGATGCACCGGGATGGGTGTGAGGCCCATGCATGAGAAGTAGGAGCTGCAACTTTTTGGTCAATAGCCGACGCTAGTTGATGGAGGGATTTGCATGATTGTCATAGAGGGTCGAGTTGTTTCTTTTTGGGGTTATGGCCGAGTGTAATGAGAAGTCTTGGCCTTTCTTTTGATGTACCAACCCGAGAAAAATCCATCATAAAATTATGTAAATAAAAGTGTTGTGGCTTTATCTTTTCTTATGGTTAGTGGTGTGCAATTGTATCATGGTTGTTGGAGGGAGAATTAGTAAGACTTGATTATGCTTCCGCAAATAAGATGCACTGGGACCTTTTTTTTTTTTTTTAATAAAAAAAATGCCTAGGATCTAAGGTACTTCTTTGGTAAGATGTGGCGACCTTGGGCGCTTCAGGGTGACACAAAGATAGCATTCACGATAAAAAGAGGTCTCTACACTAACAATATGCCCCTACATGCCAGCAAAAAAAGAGGTCGCAACTTTAATTATTTGTCTTTCATTCCCTTAAAATATTAACAAAAAATTAGGGGTCCCCACGACAAGCATAGGTCCTCACACACACATTTCAACACTTCAATCTATAAAAAGCAACCAGACATTCCCACAACAACCACTTCGAGTAGTCAAAATTGCTGCCGCACATCACATTTCACATCTAACCCCTAAAAATCGCCCTCACACATCACAATACCACATCCAAGCTCTAGACACACATCAAAGTAGAACCATTCTAAATCACACATCACAATAACTGTGGCATCCAGAAATTTTGACAACCCTCGGATATGTGACGGCCATGATTGATCGACGGAGGTATCGTTGGACTATATCATCGGTACCATGTACGGACATTGTTTTGTTACCACCATCGGACTGATGAGTCATGGTTAGAAATGGTTCGACCGTGAGTGAGTTATAGCTTCGTCTCTACGTACCATTACTAGCAAGGCCGAGGTTTATTCCGAGTAATGTGCTGACGAGATATTCCTATACTAAATTTGGCTGTTTAGTCGTGTACTCTACGAACTAAATCTCCCATGTACATTGTTGTGACCCCGTACAGCCACGTAAGTAATTATTTTTCAGCACTTGCACATGCTGAAGTTAAGAGTCGAATTTTGGAGGAATTAATCCGTGCGTAAGGACCATGCACATTTCTTCACATGCGCGACCATACATTCACGTAAGAATTTCTCCGAGTCCATTGACCTACCATGCACGGCCATATGGCCATGTTCTTTTCTTTTCTGTCGAAGTCAGTCAATAAGAAGAAAAAGAAAAGTTCGACCTATGCAGCCCTTTATTTTCGCACATGAAGAATCGTGCAACCGGTCAACTAAGGAAGGGGATTGTTGACCAAAGGGCACTCAGCAAAAGCCACGTAGCTTCCTCATTTGGTTGCCAGCGAAGGAGAAGTCCATGAAGAAATTACGTTGGCAAGGCAAGGGGTGAAATCTGCATGCAAGGGGCCACGTTTCCTCCACCTGCCACGTTCACCAGCTGTTCCGTTCGTGTCTCCAAGTGGCCAAAGAAAATTGCCACGTTTCTTCCACCTGTCCTCCATGCATGCATCCACCAAAAATCCCCCTCTTTGTTGGCTGGTTTTTAGCAAAACCAGCAGCTAATCTGCTCGTGTAAGAGAGAAAAGGGAGTGACCGAGCAGAACCGAGAGTGAGAGAGAGGGAGAGAGTGCGAGAGAGAGGGTGAGATGCGAGGGAGAGGAGGCGGAGCCGAGGAGGAGCCGCCGTGTCCCGCCGTCCGTTCACCGTGTCCGTCCACCCTACGTCGTCGTCGTTCATCCTAGAGGCAAGTGGAGTCCTTAACTTCTCTTGCATGTGTGTATATGGTTTGCATGTTCGATTTTAGGTGTTGTTTGTGAGAAAAACCGAGGTAAGGGTTGGTTGCTTTCAAACCGTGTGACTGTTCTTGCTCGGGTTGTAGGAGTCAGTAACTTGTTTGAACTTGCATGTGTGTTTAGAGTCCGATTTTGGCTTCGATGTCTTCATGGAAGTTGTAGCTAACATCTTGTAGTATAACATACTGAAATTTCGTGGAAAATGATGGAGATATGAGGGGTTAAAGTTCTATTTTTCAGAGACTCTAGATCTGTGAAGTTTTCACTGACTTCTTGTTGGATTCTTGTTTGCATGTTGATTCTTGTTGAAGATTTGACTTCGATGTCTTCATGAAAGTTGTAGGTAACACCTTAAACTACAACATACTCAAATTTGAAAAGAAAAGAACAAGTATACCTTGGTAAATCGGCTAGATCTTGGAGATGATGATTCTGGTGATGTATTCCGAGACATCTGAGACTTCATGGACTTAAATGGTGACCATAATTTGCTTATTTGACCTAGATCTCTTCATGAAACTTGTAAAGGAAACCTTGGTACATAACATACTCAAATTTCAGAGGAAACGAAAGAGAATAGATGGGTGAAATCTTAATATTTCGGAGATGTGTATTCTGGGCGACGCGGTAGTGGTTCCAGAAGTTTCGTGGGATTGTATAAAATAATCTAAAAAGATTCTGGCTTGGAGTTCTTCATGAAAGTTGTACGAAAATTTCTTGGTTATAATCCAGTAAAATTTCGTAATTTTTGGAGACCGTATGGATATTTTAATCGAATTTCTTTGGAAACCGTGCATTCTGATTTTATCCGAATATTATGTGCTGTTTTGTGGAAATTGTGAAATTGTGCGAAATTCAATTTGGCCATGAATTTTGCATGTAATTATCATCTTATTGGTTTGTTTAATGATTTCTTGAATTTTTATAATTTTGGGAATTTATAGATATTAAATAAATAAATAAGGAGATTATTTTATTGGCCATTTAATTTATCTATGTGGCATGTGTGATAAAGTCTTGGTACATATTTATATGACATTGAATTGAGATGCATGTATGAATCATATGCCAAGTATGACTTGTGTGATGTCACGCCATATGCCATGTTAAATTGAGATTAAAATATTGGCAAATGTGGATGATGGGAAATGAGGAAATGGTTGTGGTGGAGGATGATGGCGAAATGTATAGAGATACATTGCCGAGATTTCCCGGGAGTGTCGGGATGCCCGGTGGTATATGGTACGTAATTCCAGGGGAGGCCTGGTGGTATGTCGGTACATAATTCCGGAAGCCCTGTCGGAGGTCTTTGCCCAAAGGGAATGCCTCGCGATGCCAGGATTTGGGTGTGAGATGCCTGGCTAGAAGGGTAAAGGCCGGATGTCCGGTTGTATCTTGGATACATGCTCGGAGGTTTTTCTCGCATGGGATGCGAGTGTAAAATATGAGATGAAATTGATGAATCGAGGAAGGGTGATGTGGTGATCAAATTTAAAGATAAAGATGAAAATTAACTCATGGCATGATATGCATGATGATGGTGATGATATGTGATATGATATGATCATCGCCCATGGTATGATATGCATGATGATATGCATGATGATGATGATGATGATGATATGTGATGTGATATGATGATCACCCATGGTATGATATGCATGATAATATGCATGATGATGGTGATGATATGTGATGTGATATGATGATCACCCATGGTATGATATGCATGATGATATGCATGATGATGGTGATGATATGTGATGTGATATGATGATCACCCATGGTATGATATGCATGAGAATATGCATGGTGATGATGATGATATGTGATGTGATATGATGATCACCCATGGTATGACATGCATGATGATGATGATAATATGCGATGTGATGATGTCATGATAAGGATGACATGTATGATATAATGATGCCATGATGATGATTATGATGATGACATATGATGATATGATATGCATGATAATATGCATGATGATGGTGATGATATGTGATGTGATATGATGATCACCCATGGTATGATATGCATGATGATATGCATGATGATGGTGATGATATGTGATGTGATATGATGATCACCCATGGTATGATATGCATGAGGATATGCATGATGATGATGATAATATGTGATGTGATGATGTCATGATAAGGATGACATGTATGATATAATGATGCCATGATGATGATTATGATGATGACATATGATGATATGATATGCATGATGATGCATGATAGTATTGCGCATGGCTGCAAGGTAAGTTATGCCTGCAATGCATGTATGATTTGTATGATGCATTGAGTTGTTATTGGATTTCCCTATCTATTGAGTGGTTGTACTCACCCCTTTTGGGGACCAACATTTCAGATTAGTAGATGGTTTGAATGGTTGGATATGACCGTGAGGAGGAGGATAGCAAGGGAAGGAGCTTTTGGACGCCGGCACTAATCGATGGACTTTAAGTGTATGACTGTTGGAGGAAATGTCGATCATCTTATGGAGTGTAGCCAAATATAGAAGACTACGGCATTTTGATGTACCGATGAACGATGTCCATTTGATTTAAGTAAATAAAAAGTGTACGGCTTTTACCTATAAATGTTTAGTAGGTGTGCATTGTTTTTGAATATAAGGAAGGGAGTTGTTGGATGTGCTTCCGTATATGAATTGCGCAAGGGACGGATGAAAAAAAAAAAAAAAAAGAAGAGATGTAAACCCCCAGGTTGTAAGGACCCGCTGCAATTGAAATGGTATCAGAGTAACATGTTAATAGGGAAAGTGAAAGGTAGAGCAAACTGTGGCGACCCTAATGGATCAGGGGCCGTCAAGGGGTGCCACAATAACACAAAATCTTCGAGGTCGAGCCCTAATTTTCCCCTCATCAAACTCTACATTTCGAGGCCAATTCCTAAATTGCTAATCCGAACCCCCATTAGGGTTATAGTACCACTTCTGACCCCTAAATCACACATTAAAGTACCATCCGAGCTGACCTCTGCATTTCCTTACTAAGCCCTATATTTTCCATCGGAGCCCTAATAAAAGAATTTGAGCCCTAATTTCATCACAAGGGGAGGGGGAGAAGGGGCAAAACCTAGAGGAGTGACGATGGTGAGTGGCGACAGCGACCAATGACGGCGACTGATGACGGCAACCAATGACCACCTCTGGGCGTGAACGGCGATGGAGAGAAGGGCCTAAGATCTAGGGGGAATGCGATTGAACGGGGAGGAACGGTGATGGCCAAGTCAGCTTAAGCCAAAATAACCTAAATGACATTGTTTAATGTGACAACCCAAGTGACGGTGTGCAGGGAGGAGGGATGGCGGTGCTTCTGCGCCTTAGTCCCTGAACGTGCACAGGGAAGGGGAAGGGGTCCTTTTTTAGTCCCACAGTGCTTAAGGGGGAGTCTTGGGTTGGTTGATAAAGGCTTGGGTCCCTCTAATTTGTGTAACGCATTTCATGTACGCTTCCGCTGCGCTGAAAACAAAGCCATGAGGGAAGGCGGGTTGGTGGGCCACGGCTCCAAAGTGGACAAATATTATGGCTTTGGAGAGGAAAGGCCCAAGGGATGGCCCTCTGTCCATACATAACGCGTTTTAAAGCCGTGAGGACTCAGTGTCCAAAGCGGACAATATAACACAGTGGGGCCTGGGTAGTTATAAATGGTATCAGAGCTGACTCCCGACTGCATGTGGGGCTACAACGAGGACGCTGTGTTCCTAAGGGGTGGAGAGTGTGACAGCCCAAGTGACGGTGCATGGAGAGAAGGGATGGTAATGCGTCCGCTCATTGGTCCCCGGACGTGCACAGGGAAGGGGAAGAGGTCCTTCTTTAGTCCCACATCACTTAAGGGGGAGTCCTGGGCTGGTTTATAAAGGCTTGCGTTCCTCTAATCTGTGTAATACGTTTCATGTATGTTTCCGCTGAGCTCAAAACAAAGCCGTGAGAGAGGACGGGTTGGTGGGCCACGCCTCGAAAGCGGATAATATTATGACTTGGGAAAGGGAGGGCCCGAGGGATGGCTCTCTGCCCCTGCATAACGTGTTTTAAAGCCATGAGGACTCAATGTCCAAAGCGGACAATATTACAAAGTGGGGCCTAGGTCATTACATTTAACACCAAGGAAAAATGGTGTTGTTTAGGTCGGCTTAGTTAGCGTGGATGGACGAAGTCATTTTTGTCGTCCACGTGTGCTTTTTTTTTTTCTTTTAAATGTTTGCCACCTCAGTAAAAGATGTCATCTAAAAATGCCACGTATGCAATTTGGCTAAATTTTCTCATCGGTGGCACTCAAGTGATTCATTTTACTCCGATTTTGGCACTTAAGTGTTGCTTTCGTAACTTTTGGCACTTAAGTGTCTATTTGTGCCAACTTTTGGCACTCCAAGGGTCTGTGTGTTGATTTTTACACATCAAGGTTTAAGACCTTGCAGAGTTTTCCATTGTTTTGATAGTATTATGAACTATTTTTACAGGAACTTTGGCAAACTAACTCGCATGTAGTATCTATGAGCACAACTCGATTCTAGTCTCAAAATTTATACAAGTTCTCTCTTTTTTAAGCATTTTTCTTTTCTTCCTGACGCTTACTCTGCTTATTCACTTCAGGAGTCTGGGCATCGATGCATTATCAGGGGAGCTTCCGCCACAACTTGGGCAACTTACAGAGCTATTGTCATTGTAAGTAACATTTCCAGAACAGGATTTGTAATGTCAAGCAGAAGGATTCAACTACATTAGGTCCACTGGATGTTCAGACTAATTTTCAATGAAAATTGGCATGCAAAAAGATACAAAAAGAAAGAGTGGATCTAACAACTAGTTCAATGTTGTAGGTCCTTTAGCACCAATAACTTCAATGGCTCTCTGCCATCTGAGCTTGGAAATCTATCCAAATTGCAGCAACTGTAAGTCCTACCTGCTGAACATTCTTAAACATGGATTTTTCCTTCTACAATATTTGCAGGTATTGGAGTTTGGCGGAGGCCAGTTTTGTCGAAATAGGTGGCAAACGGACTGACTGTTTCATGCATCCTTTCAAATTGATTAGTTTCTTTTAACCTTTCTGACTTGCAGTAGCATGCTGTTGTTACTATCATTCTACGCATCGTCACATAGCCTAACCCTTACAGCTCATATTTCACTTTCTCTGTCATCCTCTTGTTGACATTCAACTACTAGAGACTCCCGCATTGTTTGGCTGTGTACTTTCTGGGTCTAGACCTTCTCAAAACTCATGGATGTTGCATAAATGTTCCATGATGTGTCACGCTCTCCACATGGCATCAATTCTGCTTTCAACTATTCAAAAGGACAAACTATTGAGTTATTTATTTATTTTTATTTTTTTGGTAAAACTATTGAGTTATTTTATTTTTTATTTTTTTGGTAAGAGTTATTGAGTTATTTGAGTTGCGTTAAATTTAAAAAATGCCCTTGGCTGATGGAAATCACTTATTGTGCAGTTACATTGGTAGTTCTGGAGTCATTGGTGGGATTCCGTCAACATTTTCCAAGCTTAAAAATCTTAAAAAGTGTAAGAGCTTCATTCCTCCTTTGATACTTTGTGAGAAAAAAAAAATATTAACCGGAAAAGTTTTGTGATATGATTTCTCAGGGGAAATACTTTTTTCCGGTTGTAGGTGGGCATCAGATAACAACCTCACTGGCAATATACCAGAATTCATAGGAAATTGGTCTCAGCTTACACAGCTGTAAGGCAATATATATGTTTGATTTTCATCTAACCATGCCTAGGACTATGCATGTCTACCTTTCACGACAGTTAGTAGGCTCTGGATATTGAAATTCGACAAATTATATAGCATTAATTCTGTATTATGCTATCATTAAACAGAATGTGATAAAATTGTCTAATTTTTTATTAATTTATTTTGTTTATAGGTTTCTTCAAGGAAATTCTTTCAACGGTTGAATTCCCTCAACATTTTCCAATTTAACTGCTCTGCAAGACTTGTGAGTGGGCCATGTACTTTCTGTCTCTGTGCTTGTAAGAACTAACTTATAAGGGCCTGGAACAAACTGACAATGAGTGGAGTACATAATGCAGGAGGATAAGTGATGTATCTAATGTGAGCTCTTCACTGGAATTTATCAGGAATATGACAAATCTTTCTATTCTGTAAGACATTGTGATTCCGGAGCATGTAGCAGACTTTCTTTTCCTTTCTTTTTCTCTTTTGGCACTTACGTGAAATGGGCTTACCCAATTGTTTTTAGGATACTAAGGAATAACAAATCTCAGATTCGCTCCCATCAGATTTTTTCAGGATACCAGAGTTTATCTTAGCTGTAAGTCATTGTTCTTGGTGGAGATTGATTGAAAAATATGCCAAAGCATTTCATAATTTGTCTATCTTTTATTATTATCAACCTGGATATGGGTTGTTGCCATTTGCATTCTGAATGTATATTCAGTGACTCAGAGGCAACATTTGAAAGAGATGAATAAGTGACCTTTCATTAATGGTTTATAACAGTAGTAACTAAATGAATAGTACTTGATGTTATCTGGTTGGTCATACTTTGGTCAAAGACCATCTTGAGCCCTAATTAATGGTACAGTACTGCAAAGGAGCATTAGCCTCCACGATTCTTCTATAGACTTCATTTGACAAATATTATATTCAATGGGTATCTAGATGTTTTTTCATGTAATCAGCTCGATTTTCCCAAAGGCTTTTTTTTTTTATTCAAACATTTATATGTTATTTACTCGATCTATACATATAGTAACTTTGTTGCATCTATATTGGACCAGGGACTTAAAGCTTCAACAAGTTAACTGGACAGATTCCAAACTCCCTTTTCAATTTGAGCTCATTCACTTACTTGTAATGTACCTCTTCTAGATAATCATAAATGTTCCTTTCAATATGTTCTCTTTGTTAATGCTTTGCAAATCTCTTTGCTTCATTTCTCAGGTTTCTTGGAAATAATAGTTTGAATGGCACACTTCCTGAACAGAAAAGTGCATACCTTCATAACATGTAAGAACACCTGAAAGATCTCCTTTGCCTGATAGCCATAATGATGCTCACAACTGTCACTGACCAGCTGAAAAGAACTTGGGGGATCATGTACATTTTTTTAGGGGTACTCTTGGATTTTGAACGTAACAAGAATGTGTAGTCAAAGTATTCTATTCTGTCTTTGGTTCAAGGTCAGAATGAGGATTACTCAGTACTCTAAATAGTTCTACAAGGTCTTCTATTTGGTGCCTGGGAACATGGATAAGATGGTCAACCTTTTGTTGTTTGACATATCACAGGATGCTATTGGATACTCAAATACTCCTACCATATTGGTTAACTAACTCAATAACATCTTCAATGTGCAAATTTTACAGAGATGTGTCATACAATAACTTGATGGGAAGCTTTCCTTCTTGGGTCAGCAAAGATTTGGTCAGCAAAGGTTTAAAACTGTATGTGATTTCTGCTATTCGAAGAATGAAAATTGATAGTTTTGAGTTGTATATCTTATCATGAGGGATCTTCTTTTGCCCTTTACTAATCATTTCATCGACCTTGAGGGATGCTATATTATACTTGAAGTCAATTTCTAGCTACAGGATGAGCTATAGGTGTTCCAATCTTATGGGGAGACTTACGATCACAATTTTTTCTCCTGATGCATTTTGCGGTAATCTGGTTGGCAACAACTTCACATTGGACAACTCTGATAGTGGGTAATTGCCCTGGTGACTTTTTGCTTATAATGCTGAGTGATCATAGACAGTAATAAGTCAATAGGCAACTGCTTGCTGATGTGTCCTCAGATTTGGCTTGAATACCTACCTCGCTTTACAAGGATAATCACCGATCCACCCTGCTGGGAAATCTGGATGTTAAGTTATGAAATTTGTCCTTTGTCATACAAATTTTATTAATTGAGATTATAGATGCATGTTAAATCTGTGCTTAACTCACTCTCTCCTATGGTCGCTAAATCTACTGTGAGGAACGAATACAAATCACTTAAATGACTGTCATAAACAGAACTGTCATAGCTAGCAATTTCATACGAATGTTCTCATTCATATTCAATTGTGGATGTCAGTAATTTGTATAAATACTGAAGCAACAGTTTCACCATCTTTAATTCTCATAATTCATCCCCTGGGTAATCAGCAATTCTGTGAGACTCGGTATTAGTATTTACTAGAAAGGCATACAGTTCGAACCATGACTTGGAGATGCTATCACTGTGTCAATGATTGAAAACCTTTTAGCATTTAATTAGCAATTGCATCATCCATGAAGGACTTGAATGTTCGGTCAAAGTCATAAAATGTCATGTCAAGGGAAAATGCATTTCCAAAATGTGAAGCAGTACAACCCTCATAGTGGGGAAATAACAATTGATTATTGGATGGGATAAGATGTGCAGGTTCATGATGACTAAAAGATGATCCTTTGAGTTTAACTCCAAAAAAAAGATGTGTCTATACGACTAGAAGAATCCTTTTTTATACCCTTCGGTCGTACAGCCAGTTACTTGTTATAGAAGTATCTGCTTTTGATTAACCTATAAGTACATAACTGCCATACCGGTCGACTGAGTAAACTTTTCTACTTTTGTCTTAGTGTACTTTCTTCAGGATTAAACTGTCGTCAACGGAATTTTCCTTGCAATCGCAGGACTGGAATCAGTGAGTGCATGTACTCTTTTCCCCTTTATATGCTTTTCATCGTTGAATGCTTCAACAAGAGGAGGACAGGAAATCATATATACAGTGACTTAAGTATTATGCTTGCTTGCATCCTGATACGTGAAGTGAATGGTAACTTTAATGTAGTAGAACATGGAATGGTCAAACTAGTTTCTTCCCATAAGTTAGATTAGGGGTAGTTTAGAGGCACAAAGGAGGAAAAATTGAGGTTCAAGTTGGTATGCTAGGTTTTTCTTTAGAAAGGGGACAGCTAAGTAGTTAGGATGTCCCATTTGATCCATGATTTATGTTTCATCTTTAGTTTCTTTATGGTTTGTTTTGTTTTGTTTTGAGAAGTATATAGGCTAATTCTGTTTCTTTCTTCTCTTGTTGATTCTTCCTGAACGAGATATATGGATCTATCGGTCTATGTGGCTAAGTAATGAATCCATTATCATTTCATCGGGGAAAAGCCATCTTATTCTTAACAATGTCTTTGTCATTTGATCCAATAACCTTATGGTTTTTCAAATACCCACTTATGATGCTGAACATGCAAGGTTGTTCGATCCATTAAAAACATGCTATTTAGAATTCTACTTTCCCCATCTGCAAAGGGCCTAAATAATTCAGTATCTGGTTGAGGGTATAATAGGTAGATATGTGGCAGGCTGTCCTTGTTTCCAATATTTACCTCTCTAGGTTCCCCTTTATCTGGTTTATTAATTTCCATCAAGACTTTATGGGTCTCTTCACTACATTGTGAAAGAACTAGTTTATTATTGTTGGAGAAAACTTCCTTACGTGTTTTGAAGCTGACAAAACGTTTCCATCAATCTAGTCTGAAGATTTGTAAACTCTTTCGTCAAAGTTTGAAGATCGCCGGACTGCTAGACTTAAGATTCAAAGTCTATCCTCATTGACAGTTTCTAGACTGTCAAAGAAGACTTATCCAGAATTGAGTATCTCTTTAAGGATTTGATTCTATCGACTAAAGAAGATCTTTCAGCTGGATATAGCATCTCAGAATTCATTATTCATCTTGAGATTAATTTAGGTATTTTGGATTCGTTGATTGGCAAAGCATACTTGGAAGGTTCTACTTATGGAAACCTAGATCCTGATTGTATGAGCAAGCAGGATTGGTAGGCTATCGTCATATTCCTTAAATAACTCGAAATCTCCCTAATTGATTCTATCCAACGGGTAGATTGGAAGAGCTTATTTGGAAAGTACCAATGGTTATGAAGGCATGGAGGAGTATATAAGGAAGATGTTCTAGTTATTTGAGGGTGGGCACAATAGAGAAATTCCAAAGTTTGAACTCCTTGTTCTTTATCAATTCAATTGTTGAGCGTAAACTTATACTCAAAAGAGAGTTTATACACTTGTGAGACCTTAAGGAAGTGTACCAGAGTCTCTACACTGTGGAATCAAGGACGTGGTACTGTAACGACTCTTTTGATTTATAGTGAAATTCAGCCGGTGGGCTGTCAGTGCGGAAGAGTGGACGTAGGTTTGGATTAAGTTGAATCACTATAAATCTTGTGTTCTTATTCTCATCCCTAAACTCTTTTACTTTACTTGTAACTTTAGTTAATTGTTAGAATCTCGTTTCTATTTTAAAGTCTACTGTTAAACAGACTCAGGTTAAAAGTAAAGCTTTACTCTATACCTCGCAAAAGTTTGTTTTCGCACCTATTCACCCCCTCTAGGTGCTCATATTAGCATTCTCAATTGGTATCAGAGTCTGTGTACTCATTTAAATTAAAGTATTTTTTCTTCAGAGTTAACGGTTCATGGTTAGTATGTTGGCTCTAGGCTTGGTTGGAGGACAAAGCAACACCAGACTGCCTTACTTTGATGGGAAGGAATACAACATATAGAAAAACAAAATGAAGGTATTCCTAAGATCAAAGACCCTCTTGAATGGGATGTGGTAGACAAATGAATTATTCCTAAATTTACAACAGTCTCAGAAAGGGGAAAAGAAGCCATTGAGTCCAACGAGATGACTCAAGAAGAGATAACCAAGAGACAAGCTCTTGATGCAAAAGCAATATATTCTTTATACTGTGCATTATCTCCCACTGAATATAACGGAATATCTTCTTGTGAAACGGTTAAAGAAGTCTGGGATAGATTGCACATCACCTATGAAGGAACCGATCGAGTGAAAGAAACCAGAATCAATATTCTGCTTGGTCAATATGAAGTATTCAAGATGAAACCAAAAGAATCTATCACTGACATATTTAGTCGTTTTATAGAAATTGTGAATGGTCTTGAGTATTAAGGTTAACCAATTTCTGGACCCATGAAGGTTAACAAGTTACTGCGTGGACTTTCCAAATATTGGAATCACGTAAAGACATCAATAAGGGAGACACAAAGAATCATGCCACTCTCTGTTGACAAATTGGTTGGCACTCTTCAGTCTTATGAAGTGGAGCAAATTAATGAAAATGAAGATCCCAAAGCTAAAAAATCTATTGCATTAAAATCTAATGATGATTCTGATGTTACAGATTCGAAGATGAAATGGACGATGACGAGCTTGCTCTCATGATAGGAATGTTCAGAAAACTGAGCAAAAAGGGAAGAAGATTCAATTCGAAGAAATCAAGTTTTCAAAAGTTTCAAAATAAATCAGTTGAGGATGATGAATCCAATAAAGATGTGATTTGTTTTGAATGCAAGAAAAATGGACACATCAGACCCAACTATCCCTTATTGAAGAAAAAGAAAGGAAAAGCTAAGAAATATAGAAAGCTCTTAAAGCAGAAACTTGGAGTGATATCGAATGTGAAGAGAGTAATGATAATTATGCTAATATTATTTGTCTGATGGCACAATCAGAATTAGAATCAGACTCTGAGATAGACTCAGATTCGGACAATAAAATCAAGGTAAGTAATTTAAAAATTCCTACCAAAGTCTATAAATATATTGATGAATTGTGTCTTAATCTCAAAACCTCTCTTAAAAGGATTTCCAAACTAAAAAGAGAAAATTTTGCACTAAAGCAACATGAGATTGTTTGGAAAGAAAAGGTTGAAAATCTAAATAAAAGTGTTATTATTTAAAAAAAATGCAAACTCTATTTCAAAAGAAAATGCACTTTTGAAAAATGATATTTCAAGTATTTCAAAAAGGTTTTCAATAGGTTTTGAGAAATTATAGAAGATTCTTTCAGCACAAAAACCTTACTTTAATAAATCAGGTTTGGGAATGACTCGCTGAAACCATTCTTGTAATTGATTTTCCTAAAGTAAAGGAAAGAATTAAACAAAGACCTACAAAGGATTTTTATAGAAATCATTTCCAACAAGTTTTTGTAAAACCCGTAGGCCACAATGCTCTCAAATGTTCTAAGTGCAACAACTCAGAACATTTAGAACATTCTGATAAAGATGTCCTATGGTTTGGAAACCCGTTAAGAAGGTTTGGGCAAAGACTGTTTATTGCACTAACTCCATTGGAGCCAAGAAAGTATGAGTACCAAAGAAAGCTTGAGTTTCTTTTTTAAATGCAGGTCACTATCAAGAAAAATGTTAAATGGTACTTGGATAGCGGACAAGAGACTCAAGTTGCTTCATAAAACTTATGCAAGTTAATAATGGAAAAGTTTCTTTTGGAAGAAATAGTAAATGCAAAATTGTGGGATACGGAACCGTAAAAATTGGAAGTCTCACAATAAGTAATGTTTTCTTAGTTGAATGACTCAACTACAACTTACTAAGTATTAGCCAACTGTGCGACACAGGTTTCAAAATCAACTTTCAAGAAGGAATATGTTCAGGAACTAGTAAAGACTCCACTCGGACTTTCATGGGGTGAAGACATAGGAATATCTATCTCTTAAATATCAAACCAAAAAAATCCCAATGTCTAATTTCAATTCAAGAGGAAGCGAATCTCTAGCACAGAAAACTTGGCCACATCAACATGAAGCAAATAGCCAAGATCTTAGCAAAGAAACTTGTTCGTGGACTACCCAATCTGACATACCAAAAATCTAATCTATGCACACCATGTGTATTGGGAAAGTAGGTTACTAATTCTTTCAAACCAATAAATCAATTTTCTACTAATCGTGTGTTGCAGATCTTGCATATGGATATGTTTGGACCAATCAGAACTCAGAGCATTGGGGGTAAGAAATATTGCCTAGTAATAGTGGATGATTATTCACGATTTACTTGGGTATATTTCCTGGCAAGTAAGCCTGAAACCTTTTCATATTTTATAAAATTTGCTAAGAAAGTTCAAAATGAGAAATGGTATGTTATTTCAAGTAAATGAACAAAACATGGAGGTAAGTTTGAAAATCAAGACTCTGCTAAATTCTGTGATGAATCTGGTTTACAGCATGTGTTCTCCTCACCATACACTTCAGAACATAATGGAGTTGTGGAAAAGAAGAATAGATCATTGTAAGAAATTGCTAGAACATTATTAATTGAAAGTAATATTTCCTCTCATTTTTGGGCTGAAGCAGTTTTACAGCGTGTTATATTATTAATAGTCTTTTTAAGGCCTATTCTAGAGAAAATTCCCTATGAATTGTATAAAGGAAAGAAGCAAATTGTTTCATATTTTCATGTGTTTGGATGCAAATGTTTTATATTGAAAAATGCAAATGATTGAATTGGCAAGTTTAAAGAAAAATCAGACGAATGCATCTTCCTTGGATATTCAACCACTAGCAAAGCTTATAGAGTATACAACAAAAAGACTCAATCTGTGGAGGAATCGATGAATGTCAAATTTCAAGACTTTATACAAAATCAATCGATTCAGACTCAACCTGAAGAATCTAAACCTACTCCAGACTCTACAAAGCCTAAATCTCTAGAAGCAGCTCAAACTTCAGAGGACCAGCAACGAATGATCGTTGAAGAATCAAATGAAGAAAAAGATGAACAGTCTGACAAGCCAATCAGTAACTGGAAGCAAAAGTCTAATCATCCCAAAGAACTCATTATTGGTGACATTAATGAAGGAATTTGTACAAGATCCAAAAGGCATGAAGAGTCTAGTGCTATGACTCTTATTTCTTAAATAGAACTCAAGAGTATAGAAGAAGCTTTAACTGATGAAAGTTGGATTGAAGTTATGCAAGAAAAACTCAGGCAATTCAGTATCAATGATGTCTAGGAATTGACTCCTAAACCGAAAGGTAAATCTGTTATTTGTGCTAAATGAGTTTTCAGGAACAAGATGAACAAAAAGGAAAAGTCATAAGGAACAAAGTACGACTTGTGGCCAAAGGATATACGCAAGAAGAAGGGATAGACTATGATGAGACTTACACACCAATAGCGAGGTTAGAAGCAATTAGATTATTATTTGTTTTTTCTTGTTATAAAAATTTCAGGTTATTTCAAATGGACGTCAAAAGCGCTTTCCTAAATGGATTTATCCAAGAGGAAGTCTATGTGGAACAACCTCCCGGCTTTGAAGACCTAAGGAAACCAAACTCTGTATTCAGACTGAAAAAGGCGCTATATAGTTTAAAGCAAGCACCTCGAGCTTGGTACGATAGGTTAAGTAATTTTTTAATCCGAAATGGCTTTATTAAAGGTAAAGTAGACACTACCTTGTTTATAAAAAGAGAAAGCAAAAACTTTTTACTTATTTAAATTTATGTTGATGATATTATTTTTGGATCTCCTAATGAAAATCTGTGCAAGATGAATTTGAAATGAGCATGATGGGTGAACTATCATTCTTTTTCGGACTTCAAGTAAAACAATTAAAGGAATGAACTTTCATTCACCAAGAAAAATATGCTAAAGAACCTGTCAAAAAGTTTGGTTTTGAGAACTGTAAAAAGATTGATATACCAATGTCAAGTTCCTCGAAGCTAGACAAAGATGAAGGATGAAAGAAAGTTGACTAGAAGTTATATATGAGTATCATTGGTTTACTTCTTTATCTTACTACCTCTAGACTTGACATTTTGTTTAGTGTTTGTATCTGTGCCAGATTTCAATTAGATCTCAGAGAATCTCATTTAAGTGCTGCAAAATGCATCATCAAATACATCGCATCAACCGCTAATTTGGGTCTCTGGTATCCTAAAGAAAGAGACTTTACTCTCCTTGGATATTCAGACACAGACCTAGCAGGATGTAGAGTGGATAGAAAAAGTACCTCGGGCACTTGTCAATTACTTGGGAACATGACAGTATCTTGGTTTTCAAGAAAGCAAAATACTGTAACTCTTTCAACAGTAGAAGTAGAATATGTGATTCTTGAAAGTTGCTGTTCACAAATTTTGTGGATAAAGTAATAGTTAAGAGATTTTGGAATCAAAGACTCATGCACTGAGATCAAATGTGACAACACCAGCGCAATTAATCTCGCCAAAAATCCAATTTTTCATTCAAGAGCAAAGCATATAGAAATTCGACATCATTTCATTAGAGATCATGTTCAAAATGGAGAAGTCTTGATTCAATTCATTGACTCAAAGAATCAACTAGCGGACATCTTTACAAAGCCTCTGGAGAAAAGTCAATTTGAGCTTATTCGTTCAAGACTCAATTTCTTAAAGTCTGAAGAAGTTCAGACTCAGGGATAAAAGTCTAAAGATTCTCGGACTCAGAAGATCAAGAATCACGACTGTAAGTTATTTCTGTTTTAGAATTCTATCTTTTGGATAAAATCTCGAAAATGTACATTCATCTATTAATCCATAATTGATTGATGTTATCTTCCCCAGTTCTCGTAATTATTGCAATCATTCTTTTTCAAAAAGAAGTTATCTTTTGAAATGACAAGTTATCTATTTTTAAAAAGGCAGTTATTTGTTGAAAAGGCATTTTCTATTTTTCCTTTTACGTCGTTCTGTATACCTCGTTTCGACTGCTTTATATACTGATCATTTTCCTCACAAACCCTAAAAGCACAGAACATCACTTTCTTACTTTTACTTTCTAGTTTAATCTTCAAAGCTCCCATCTTTCTCGCGAATTGAGTTTGGAATCTCTCAAAGACTATGACGATGGCTTCTTAAAGAAAGTCATCAAGGATTGTGAACAGGGGACCACAACACATGCGTGAGGGTCCTACGCATTTTGACCTCACTGAGGAAGAAGAATCTCTAAGACAGCAGCAAAGCCCACAACATTCTCAACTACGTCCATCTCCTCAAGCTAGACCTTAGGATATTGATCATCAAGCAGAGGAAGAAATCATTGAAGATGCAGAACTCGTAAGAACTCAAAAGCCCGCTTTTATCTTTAAACTTTACTCTGCCTTGAAGAAGAAAGGTACTCCCTTGAAGTATATTAATGAATTTTTGAAAAAGAAAGGGTATCGAAATGAAACTCACTTTCTGCGAACAATGGAACGATTGGGAGTTGCTCCTGTGGGGTCGGCATAAAGAGCATTTGCGAATATTCCAAATGATCCATGTGTTGGAGGTCTTAGTCATCATAATGGGAGTGATGATGACAAAATGTACACTCATTTTAAGCCTAGAATGGGTGTTGCAGCGAATATTCGAAGCAAAAGTACATATTTGTTTCGCTTGGAGGAACACAAGTGACTTTACTCTAAGTTGCTAAAGCAAGGGGTGATCAACTCAAGAAGTGTGGACTTTGATTTTCTTGACTCTTTGAATGAGAAGCTATGAGAGAAATTCACTCTACTTCAACTTGAACAATTTTGCTTTGAAACAACGGTGGCTCATCTAGAACTTACTACATACTTCTATTCTAATCTAAGTTTTTTGGATGCGAATAGATTTTTTTTTCGTGTTCAAGACCAGGACTATACCGTTGCTATGGACACATTGGCAGATGTGATTGGAGTAGAGTGAGGGGCATTCCAATCAATTAGTGTGTCTGTTGGTCGTGTGACGGTGGAGCTTGTTCAGGATGGAATGATAGAAGGACAAATTTCATACTTGAGGATGAATGCCTTAAATATTTTGCTTCACAAGATTGTGACCAACTGCCTTAGATCCAAATCGACTTCGAAGACAGATGTCTCAAACTCATAAGCAAAGCTGATGTATGCTATCAACGCTAGCAAAAAGTTCTCTTTGCCTCATGCTATCATGTTTCACATGTATAGAATGATGGTGAAAGACAAGGGTCAACTTCCTTACTCAGCGCTTGTTACAAAGTTATTTAGACATTTGAATATTCAGCCTCCCAAGATTCTATGTGTTCAAACCTGTGATCAAATGGTGGTGGGACTAAAAATGGTTTCTAAAATGCGTTTGAAGGAGCTAAACAAGGCTTTGGAGCAATTTAAGGAGAAAACCCTTGTCAAGATTCACCAAGTTTCTTTGGCTGCAAAGCGGAAAGGGAAAGAGCCATTGACTGCTCCATCCAAGAGAAGAAAAGCACTCATCTTGGAGGATGAAGAAGATGAGAAAGATATCACCATTTCAGCTCTTGCATTGAAAAACTTACAACTTTCTGTTCTAGAGACAGAGGGGAGAGAGGATCAAGACAGAGAAGAGTCCGAGCAAAGAAATGGAGAGAGAGAATCGATGAGAAAAGAAGCAAAGGAAGAAAGGACTACAGAAGAAGAAGAGGGCAGAGATGACCAAGAAGAAACAGAGCATGAAGAGTACTTCTCACTGCCTGAAGGCAATGAAACAGGGGGAGTTGTTGAGAAAAGAGGTATCTCTTTAATTACTTTTACTAATGAAGATGTTAGCCATTCACCTACAGATCCAAAAGACATCTATGCCTCTTAATTCTCTAAGGAAGGTCATGAGGTTTCACCTCCAAATCTGGGTGCTTATGCTAAAATGCCATCATCTGCCAACACTCCTACTAATCATGTAGAAGCAAGTACTCAGACTGATAACTCAATAGACTTTCGAAGACTGCTTGATATTCTTATGGAGGTGTGAGGACAGATTTATGCCCTGGGATGCGAAGTTTAGAACTTGCAGAATGCTGGTCAAGCCTTTTCAGTTTCCTTACATGATCAAATTCACGCCCTTACTCTTCAAGTTCAAGCAAATGCCAAGGGTGAAGAAGTGGCTCAACTGAAGGAGGATTTGAAAAAGCTGGAAGGGATTGTCCAGTCAATGTGAGATTTTTAGCTTGTTTGCATTCCAAAGCAGTCTTAATTTCATTCTCTTTTAGTCTCTACCTTTTTAATGCTAACAAAAAGGAGGAGATGTTACAGATTTGAGATTTGAGATTTAATTCTTGTTTGATATGACTTTTTGATTTTTGATTGACTTTACTTTTGTTTGGTTTGGTTATGGTTGTGACTAGTTTAAATTTGGATTGTTTGATCGTTTGATGTTTGCAGTATCTTAAGCGCTGATGGTATTCATGGCAAAGATAGTTGTTTTTAAACAGGACTAATTTATTTCCTGTGGATGCAGATTTATTACTATCTTTACTAAACCAATTATCTTTTGTGAGATATCCATGTTTGCTTTGAGTATTGTCTTGCAAGTAAAAAATGTCCAAATTTGCAGGAAAGTTTTTTCATCATAAAAAATGGGGAGATTGTTGGAGAAAACTTCCTTACGTGTTTTGAAGCTGACAAAACGTTTCCATCAGTCTAGTTTGAAGACTTGCAAACTCTTTCGTCAAAGTTTGAAGACTGCCGCACCGCTAGACTTAAGATTCAAAGTTTATCCTCATTGACAGCTTCTAGACTGTCGAAGAAGATCCACAATTGAGTATCTCGTTAAGGATTTGATTCTATCGACTAAAGAAGATCTTTTGGCTGGATATAGCATCTCGAAATTCATTATTCATCTTGAGATTGATTCAGGTATTTTGGATCCGCTGATTGGCGAAGCATACTTGGAAGGTTCTACTTATGGAAACCTAGATCCTGATTGTATGGGCGAGCAGGATTGGTGGGCTATTGTCATATTCCTTAAATAACTTGAAATCTCCCTAATTGATTATGTCCAACGGGTAGATTGGAAGAGCTCATTTGCAAAGTGCCAATGGTTATGAAGGCATGGAGGAGTATATAAGGAAGATGTTCTAGTTATT
This sequence comes from Eucalyptus victrix, assembly GCA_016097545.1. Lineage (NCBI taxonomy): Eukaryota > Viridiplantae > Streptophyta > Magnoliopsida > Myrtales > Myrtaceae > Eucalyptus > Eucalyptus victrix. The sequence continues at coordinate 24,959,020 of CM027840.1, read as the reverse complement.
CGAGTGTGTACGTGATAGAGAAATTCCAAAGTTTGAAGCTCATTATTCTTTGTCAATTCAATTGTTGAGCGTAAACTTATAATCAAAAGAGAGTTTATACACCGTGGAATTAAGGACGTGATACTGTAACGACTCTTTTGATTTATAGTGAAATCCAGCTGATAGGCTGTCAGTGCGGAAGAGTGGACGTAGGCTTGGATTAAGCCGAACCACTATAAACCTTGTGTTCTTATTCTCTTCCCTAAACTTTTTTACTTTACTCGTAATTTTATTTAATTGTTAGAGTCTCGTTTCCATTTTAAAGTCTACTATTAAATAGACTCAGGTTAAAAGTAAAGCTTTACTCTATAACTCGCAAAAGTTTGTTTTTGCACCTATTCACCCCTTCTAGGTGCTCATACTAGCATTCTCAATTATCACATTTACAACTGCATATTAAGATGCTATTTGACAGAGTGTTGGAAGTAAGTTTCGAAGATAAACACGTGCCATTCAGATATTCTAAGTTTAATCAGGCTAAATTATGGAATTATAGAATGCAAAAACTACATGTGCTGTGGCAGATAATTCTGTCCATTATATAGACAAAAGTACCTCTCATAAACTCATCATGATCTGCTCTTTTATGCTTGTCATATAGACTCTTATTTTGCAGTTAAATATGGTGGCCATCAGATTACTTCGTCCAGTAATATTGTGTATGAGATGGACAATAACACTCTTGGTCCTGCTACCTACTATGTGACCGACACAGAGAGATGGGCCGTGAGCAATGTTGGTTATTCCACGGGAACAACAATCCCGCTTATAAAGCTTTCACGCTTTCCCAGTTCGCAAACACTTCAGACTCAGAGCTATTCCAGACTGCACGGGTCTCTGCATCGTCTCTACGATACTATGGATTAGGGCTGGAGAATGGAAATTACAATGTCACCCTCCAGTTTGCTGAAATACAAATCGAAAATACTGAATGGAAACGTCTTGGGAGGCATCTTTTTGATATTTACATACAGGTAGGGCTGTAATTTGAGAGGTTTTTTCTATATTTTAACCTGGAAAGTTCACGATCAACTACCAATGCCTCTTATGCTTACTTCAGGGAAACTTGTTGCAAAGGATTTTGACATACGAAAAGAGGCAGGTGGTGCCTCTCTTACAGCTGTTCGAAAACTGTATCAGGCTCAGATAACTGCAAACTATCTGGAAATATACCTTTTTTGGGCTGGAAAAGGGACTTGCTGTGTACCAAATCAAGCCACATACGGACCTTTGGTTTCAGCCATTAGTGCTATCCCAGGTACTATGATAAAAACTTGCTTGTATTCCTAGCCCCATATTTTTAAGTTTACTTAATTCGTAGAATTTGTGTAGACTTCATACCCACTGTCAGTAACAATCCCCCAATCAGCAATAAGGATCATACTGGCTTGATTGTTGGAGTTGCTACTGGAGTTGGAGTGGTCGGCTTGGTGGCTGTTCTCCTGGTCTTCTTCTTGTTCGGAGAAGGAAAATGGCTCCCATGATTGAAGACCAAGGTGAAACCCAATCAGATTTTTACAATAGATTCCTCCTGATAATTTTCCTATCTGTAGTCTTGTATGCTGATTATGTTTTTGCATTAGAGATGGACACCGTGTTCTGCAGAGGTAAAAAAGAGTGAGAAATCTCTACATTTTAATGCCACTGTTCTTGAGATCTTTTGAGTTCAATGAACCCCGGTGGTAGGATGCAGAATGTCCATGTTCTCTAGTTGAAGTTAAATTTCATTAATGCATTTTTATTCTGCTGGCTGACTAATTTAAGCGGCTAATATGTTTCCAAAACTTATCTACATTATTGTGTCTTACAGAGTTCCTTGCAATAGATACTAGACCTTACACTTTCGGCCATGCAGAACTAAAGGCTCCTACAGATGACTTCAATCCCAATAACATGCTTGGGGAGGGAGGATTTGGCCCTGTTTCTAAGGTTCATCGTAATTCGTTGGATAACCCAAAAAAGTAAATGTAGATGCAGTGATGTAACAATTGAATGCTATGGCGGAAGTAAAATACTTGGCTGCTTGCAAATGCTGCTCTTATCACTATAGCTTCCTGAACTATAGCTGATCTGATCTTACCTTGTCATAAGAACTAAATTGATGGTTTATCCTTCTGAAAGTTCTTCTTTGAGAAAGAACAGAAACAGAGGAGAAACTCATTACTGAATGGTACCACAATTATGGTTACAGTACCTTGGAACAAAAAGAGAAAAGTTCATTGTTTCCGTGTGCTGATGGACCTTACTTCCAGTATTTTTGGCTTTGAAGGATGACTGTAATAGATCCTAAATTACGTCTAGGAAAGAAAGTAATCCAGTGAAAAACAGCAACCCATCAGTGATAATATAACTAAATCTTGTAATGAGAGGTTTTAAGTAACTAATGAATGGACAATTCTTGGTTGTATTTGCTAGGGTCCAGACTGAAGAACATGATATAGGTTGACCTGTCCTTCATTTGTCATCTACATAATAATACACTGTAGTTCTAGAAGATGGGTTCTTTGGCATTCTTGATAGTCTGACTTAAGTGGAGCTCCCTAATAGTCTAGTAACTAGAGTATACATTGTCATGCTAATCGCATTGTTGGTCTTAAAGTGGCAGAGGATTTTTTACATTGAAGTACTGACCATACAAATGACAACAAGGAACGCTCAATGATGGGAGAGTGATTGCTGTTAAGCAACTATCTGTATCATCCCACCAGGGAAAGAATTAATTTGTGGCAGAGATTGCAACTATATCTGCAGTGCAACACCGCAACCTTGTTAAACTGTATGGATGCTGCATTGATGCAGAGAATCGGCTGTTTGTTTATGAGTATCTGGAGAGCAAGAGTCTTGACTAGGCAATGTTTGGTAGGTTATAGAATCTTCACATCAATAATGTCTTTTGTCATGAGAATACATATTTAATGCACGAACCATGGAAATGTTGCAAAACAAGTGGGAAATCAGCAAACAAAAGTTAAGAACAATGCCATGTAAGAAACTTTTTCAAATTGCCATATATTTGATTAGCACTGATGCTTGGACTTATATTGCTTCCATGGTACAGGACAAAGAAGCTTGAATCTCGATTGGGCAACATGCTATGATATCTGTCTGGGTATTGCAAGGGGCCTAGCTTATCTTCATGAGGAGTGAAGGCTGAGGATCATGGATAGGGATGTGAAGGCCAGTAATGTTCTGCTGGACTCTGATCTCACACCTAAAATATCGGACTTTGGTTTGGCTAAACTTTATGATGATAATAAGACAAATATAAGTACCCGTGTGGCGGGAACAATGTAAGCTCCATATTGTTCTGTCACTTGCACACAGAGCAATATTTATTAGTTCACTGACACATACAGTTGCCGGAACTCTATTTCTGCTTTCCCATTGCTTTTGTAGTGGATATCTTGCTCTTGAGTATGCAATGCGAGGCCACCTTACAGAGAAGGCAGATGTATTTGCGTTTGGTGTAGTGGCTCTAGAGGTTGTCAGTGGAAGGCCAAATTCAGACCCTAGCTTGGAAGAAAAAAAATATATATCTTCTTGAGTGGGTAGACGCTTGAACATTGTCCCACTTGTTCATTTGTTTTATGGCCATTTAAGAAGGAAACATCATTCTCTTTCTTCCTTCTATTCTTCCCTTTTAATTCTGTCTATCAGGTTGCCTGAATACATCTTTGCCAATTTTTTCCTGCTTCTCAGGCTTGGACCTTGCATGAAACCAACCATGTTGTTGAGCTGGTTGATTCTAAATTTTCAGAGTTCAATGAAAAGGAGGCAAAACAATGGTTGCAATGACGCTCTTATGCACTTAAACATTGCCAGCGCTAAGACCACCAATGTCCCGTGTAGTGGCAATGCTTTCTGGAGATATTGAAGTGCCGACCGTGTCCACAAGGCCAGGTTACTTGACTGATTGAAGATTTAATGATACCACTAGCTTCGTGACTAAGAGTACAGACATGAGCACAGACGAGCCCTTACAACCCTGTGTCCACTGCAAGCACTGTAGACGGTGCAAATCTTTCACTGGTACTTGGTTTCACACCCATGCTTGATGAGATAGTCGGAGAAGGTACATGAATATGGTCTACCTGGACGGATCTCTGCTCCATCCATGTCAGGCTTCATCAGTCACATTTGGTATTGTCTTTATTTACTAGAACATACATATTAATTTCCAATAAAAGATGACTCTCCCTGTCAATGATTTTGCTATTATGTAAAAAGTTGTGGAATAAAGCTGCACAAATTGTCATTTTTTCTGGTAAATTTGCAAAGTATCAATTCACAACCCACGAGAACATTAACCGGTTCCTCCACAAGTGTCTAGTTATATTGCAAATAACTTCTATAACTTGGTTCGGAAAATTGCAAGAATAAGTGCATCATTATTCACATCTTCCTACCAGCTGAAAAAAGCTCGAATTATCTGAGGAGCATAGACTGCATTTTCTGACAATGCTCAATTGTACCACTATCTATATAAGTTTGCTAAATCACACTGCACTCGGTTTCTGCATTGTTTGCTTTTGCCCGTCTCTGGGTCAAGTTCACGTGTTGGGCATCACAATTACATACACCGATCAAAGGTGACTCGGCGAGTTCTTTGGGCAACTTTGGTGTTCTCTCTCTAATCTCCAAACAAGGACGACTGTCATCCTGCTTGTTTGCGCGGTGCCTCGATTATCAGCCAATGTACTCCCAGAGGGAGGAAGAAAACAAGAGGTCGATGCTTTTCCACTAAAGCATTAACTTACGGAATGCATATGGGGTAGCAGATATAAACGCATTCTTCACCAGCACTATTCATCTAGTCTAAGTGGTCGATGTTAGTTTCAGATTTTTTTTTCACATACCATTGTAGGAAATGATAGTAATGTAACATGATAGCGACAACAATAAATTACTCTCGTTTGCCTTAAGAGATGATAACATAGGATGAATTTTCCTCTAAAGCGATTTTCTTACTTTGTTTCCTGCATTTCCATTGGTGTGACTCGCGAGCAGCTGAAGAAACATGGGAACAGTGACAATCAATTCTTTTCAAGTCTCTTGCATACATGCATGAATGAATAATATTGCTCAGCATAAAATTTCACCAACATGGTGCAATTGCCCAGTGAGCTTATTAAACTTATTGCGTTGAGATAAAAAGCAATCAGCTTTGCTTCATAAGATACATCCGTCAAGATGTTGCCCCCCCCCCCCCCAAAAAAAAAAAAAAAAAAAAAAAAAACACAAGTTGATTTTAGTTTGCTCCATTTTTTTATTGTGTTGAGACTCCTTTTCAGTCGAATCATGAGTGCTTTTATGCGGAGGATTTCGATATCCAGGGGCTGAATGATAATAAAATACCAAACGTTTTCAAGGGTATGAACACTTTCACATATGACAAGACAAAACATATATCCCTTGCCTTTCTCTTCGAGGAATGCAAGAGTGGACAATAATTACTTCTCGAAAACATTCAGGGTACAGGTGATCTCCTAGTTCTGAGATGCAGTATCACTGGCCATAAAGAACATACACGTCAGAATCACAGATTCGGCTCCAGCACCTTGTTGACACCCTTTCGAGGAGGCCGCGTTTGCCGCTCTTATAAGTCAGCCAAAATATTTTGAATCACTGAGACAAGTAGTATACTCCGAGGCTGTGCATGAGGATTCGCACTAAGCAATAACCGACTCTTATTCCCATTGATGTTCAGGACTATGAAGTAAGAAGAGATTTCCTAGCTAAAATTCCGCCTGAAATTGGTTTGCACATTCAGTTTAAGGCACAGGGTTCATTCTTTATATTTGCCAAGATTCCTGGGGAGTGCCTTTTGTCTGACGAATGCTGCTTTTTGCCACTATTTTTATTGCTAATGGGATGTCTGAAATCCGATATATGTCATTGTCAAAAGTTAAGAGTGCGATTGCGGGGGTGGTTGCTGTTCCAGATTATGGATTCTTCCACTCAAACACACTAGATGAGGTTGGTGCTGATAATTTTTATCATAACAAATGTATCAGCTTCGTGAATAGAGCAAGTGCCTTTGATCGCAGTGTAAGTGTAGAGTGCTAATCTGTCCGAAGCCTGCCAGTTGAGAATTTTAAAATTTATGAATGTCTCTTTTTTGAAAACCGTCCAAGCATAGAACACATGACAATGGAGCTCTGAACCTTCGGCTTGCTCATGTTAGTGGTAATCAGTTACCATTCCTTTTTAAATTTATATCTAGTATGCCAAAAATCACCTTAGGAAATAAATTAATATTTTGTAATATGGGCTTTTGTCAAGCCAGGATTGTTCTCTCCTATCTGAGCTGCAAGCCTACAAGTGCAGTAGTTGGCATCTTAAACTGAATTAGATGTGCAGCAGTTGGCCTCTTGAACTTATTTTAACTTCTCATGGGGTTTCACTTTTTCGTCGGAAAGCAACTTTAACTGTACTAGAAGTGTGACATCGTGAATTTCAGATTCTGCCTTCGATTGAATAAGTTGGGCTTTTCATCGACGCGCCTATAGTTCTTTTCCCTAAACTGATCACTTATAGGATAACTAGTCTATCAGGTGAAGTCGTTAAGGGATTTTAACGCAATGGACTTAAGAATTCGACCAGGAATTGACTATTCGACCGAGCTAATCTGCAAGGATTATTATGGCATAGTTAAAAACCGATTAAAGACCGGAGATAGGTCGACTCAACAAAAGTATGTGATTAGTGTGTGGGTGATTCCACTTGATTGCAAAATTTTTATCGTTTAGCACTAGACCGATTTTTTTTTATCGTTTTGGTACCTTGTGTTTGTATTTGAAACTTCGAGATTTTCATGACAACCGAAAGTTGCCAATGTGTCGAAGATGTAAATTGTGGTTTGAAAATAATCAATCATGGGTCAAATGCGCTAAAAATTCCTAAAAGGTACCAAATAGATTAGGTCATGCTAAAATTGCGCTAGATTGAAATTAACCGCAAAATTATACCTGATTTTAGAAACTAAAAGTTATGTCATGTCACGAGTTATTTTAGGAAGGTCGACTCATCCTCCAAAGATTTTTTCAGCAAACTAAGATTTTCGGCAAAAATTCAAAGTAAGAGTATTTTTGACCGGAAAAATCAAGGGACCGTTTTTGGTCACGTTTTTGGGATTCAGGTTGGACAAATTGTTGCGGAAAAATGTTGTATTGGACGATGGCACCTTGGTGGGATTTATGGACATCAAATTGGATCCAATTGGAGATGATTTATTTCAATTTGGGGGAAAATGTTCCAAAATTCGTAGGTCCCTTGGTGTGCAACATTTGAGGCATCAATGAAGCTTCTAAGGGAAGATTGAGGGTTGCAAATTGGCTTGGATGATAGCCAAGACAAGTGGGGGCCAAGCAATGATCAATAAGAGGATATTTGTGGTTAAGGGGGACCCTCCAAGTCTTCAGCTATCTTCTTCTTCTTCAAAGGGCTATTTTATCCATTGTTGTGGCTTGAGAAAACTTAGAGAAACCAGAGAAAACTGGCAGCTCCCTCCCCTAGCTGTCGACTAGCTGCCGAAGCCTCCTGCCGTCGTTGCGCGCTTGTCACTTGCTCGTCGCACCCCACGAGCCGTGTCCATTCCTCCCACCTATCTCACGCCCAGTCGTTCATTCTGAGCCTCCCTGGTCACTGTGAAAGCCTCACCACAACCATCCAACCATTGTCTGCCATCGCCCTAACTCACCTAGGTTGCTGCAACCACTGCCGTCTCTCCTCACCGCTTCAAGCCACTCAAGCAGCCCTTTCTACCCAAGGACAAATGCCGAAGGCCTACAAGAGCCTTTAGACTTCAAGGCTTGTTTTTAGGCCCGTTCAGTCTCCGTTTGGTGTCACTGCAAGCTCAATTGTTGCCCGCCTTCACGTTGCCATCGTCATGGACTCACCAGATGTGGCACCCCTCGACGGCCCCCGATTCGATTGGGGTTGCCACAGTTCGCTTACCTTTCACTTTCCCTAATAATATAACACTCTGATACTATTTCAATTGTAGCTGGTCGATACAACCAAGGGGGTTTACATCTTTTAGATAGGTCCTTTGTGCAATTCATATACGGAAGCACATCCAACAACTCCCTTCCATATATTTAGAAAACAATGCACACCTACTAAACATTTATAGGTAAAAGCCAAACACTTTTATTTACTTAAACTAGATGGACATCATTAATCGGTACATCAAAATGCCATAGTTTTCTATACTTGGCTATACTTCAAAAGATGACCAACATCTTCTCCAATAGTCGTATACTTAAAGTCCATCGATTAGTGTCAGCATCCAAAAGTTCCTTCCTTTGCTATCCTCCTCCTCACGGTCATATCCAACCACCTGATCCATCTGCTAGTGGTAGTGGTAGCAGAGGTATCTTATCTAGTTTGAAATGTTGGTCCCAAAGGGGTGAGTATAGCCACTCAGCAGGTAAATGACCCAATAAATCACTCAATGCATCACACAATACAATCATAACAATCATGGCATAACACATGTCATTCCTGCATCCATGCATAACTTACCTTGAAGCCATGCATATGTTATCACACCACATGTACATACATCATCATATAACCTTTACCATCATGTCATACATTTACCATCATGCCATAGGTGCAGATACATCCATGCACTCACCATCATCATGTCATACATGTACCATCATGCCATAGGTGCACATACATCCATATACTCATCATCATCATGTCACACATGTACCATCATGCCATAGGTGCACATACATCCATGCACTCACCGTCATCATGTCACATATACCATCATGCCATATGTGCATATACCACCATGCTATATGTACACATCCATGCGCATGATTCATATCATCCATGCTATCGTGTATACATCCCCTTGAGATCCATTCAAGCCTCATGATCACATTCTCAATGTCAAATAACATCAAGTTACTTTCATAAGCAGATCATGCATCATGCCACATGCATACACCCATGCACATGATTTAATTTCAATATTTATCTTTTATAAGGATCTCATAATTTTTTTCCCCAGGGACCAATGTTTGCATCCCTTATTTATCGCTCACACCCAACCTGGCATCGCGAGGAACCTCCGAGCATGTATTCAAAATACAACCAGGCATCTAGCACACATCTCCGAGCATCTTGTATCCCAACTAGCATCACAAGGAATCCCCCCAGCACACACCTCCCAGGCTTCTGAAATTACGTACCGCCATACCACCAGGCATTCCCCCTGGAATTATGTACCGTATACCACCGGGCATCTCGAAACTCCCAAGGACCCTCCGAGCATGCATTATGATACAATTGGGCATTCGGCACAAACCTCCGAGCATGTATCATGACACAATCGGGTATCTGGCATTTGCACTCCCTGGCCGGGCATCCCGACACTTCCGGGGCATCGTCGGCTCACACCTCCGACGGCCTTCTCATTTATCACAGTTCATATTCACAATTATTGCTCAATTTCAACATGGCATATAATATGATGGCAAACAAGATCATTTTCAGCATTTGATTCTTATATGTATTTCCAATCATCATCATACATGCAACAAGATCCAACCACTTATAACAACACAATCCATGGGGTCCATACAACTTAGAATAATCCATACATCATGTCCTTTTTTAAATTTACCAAATTCCAGCTTGCACAATTTTGGAAAACACATAAATTAAATATCCATATGGTCTTCAAAAATTATAAAATCAGAACTTGTGATAGGCAAGACATAAAGGTAGCAACTCCATGAAGAACACATGCCCAAATGAACTTCACACAAAAAGATATAGCTCACACATTCCAGCTTGCAACATTTGGATACAATCAGATTGTGCAGTTCTTGAAATATTTCAATTTAAATAACTGAATGGCCTCCAAAAATTATGAAATTTTACCAGGTGATAGTGAAGATCCTAAGGTAGATTTTTCATAAATACATCCAGGCCAGATTCTTCCTATATAATTAACCATGGATGGTCGAAGCCCCTGTTCCTAGCACCGAACTGTCCAGTTTAGCTGTCTCCAAAAAATCAAGGTTTCACCTACTTATCTTCCTTCATTTCCTCTGAATTTTTGATATGTTTTGTCCCAAGAGGTCCACTACAAATTTCATAAAGAAATCTAGGTGAGATTATCAACGGATAGTCACTTTATAGTCCACGAAGTCGCTAGAGTCCAGTACGATACTTCCAGATCTGTCGTCTTCAAAAGAAAATTGTTTCACTAGGCTACACTTGTTATTTTTACCTAAAATTTTAGTATGTTTATCATCAGGATGTTCTATACAACTTTAATGAAGAAGTCGAAGTGAAATTCTCAGTAAAAAGTGACATACAACACACAAAACACCAAGAGGTCAACAAAACACCAAGAGGAAGGGTTTCACCCCTTAAAAATCAGCCATTTTGTCTCAAATTTTAGTATGTTATACTTTGAGATGTTTTCTACAACTTTCATGAAGAATTCAAAGCCGAAATTTGACTCAAAACCCATATGCAAGCCTCTACAACATTCTGGGTCAGGCGGTATAATTGAAAACAGAATGCTGTTTCAAAAACAACACACTCAAAGCTTCGGTTTCTCACTCCCTAAACGTCCGGGATTCATCACACTCAATCACATATGCAAAATACAACATGCAAGAGCAGAATATGGATCCCAACTTGCCTTTGTACTGAGCAAACAACGGCACACGGACGGCGACGGACGCATGGCGACTGGCGACGGACGAGCGGACCTTCCTCCTTCGCGCGGCTTCTCCCTTTCTCTCTTGGTTCCTCACTCTCTCGGCAACCCTCTCTCTCTCTCTCTCTCTCTCTCCTTATGGATGACAACCTCCCATAACTTGTCACTCCTTCCTTTTATTCCCCCCTCAATACCATCATTTGCAATGATTTGGAGCCACCCAAGAAGACCAATGGATGAAGCCTTCTTTTTGCCACTTGGCAAATCCCATGCATGATGGGCTTGAGGGTTTGGGCCGGCTCCTCCCCCTGGTCGACTGCATCCCTCTTCATGGGCCTCATGGGCCAAGCCAATTTGGCCCACTTTAGGTCCAATACCCTTGGACCTAAAGTTCAATCCTAATAAATCCCAATTTCACTTTTAATAATCCATTTTTAATTCTCTCTTTTATAGTTTCAAATTCTCAATTTCATATGGCCATAAATCTTGTAACATTTTAAACTATAGGGATCAAAGCTATGAGGTGCATAGCTAAGAACAATTTTTCTTATCAACTCATCCTATGATATTAATTTTAATAACTCATGAACACAAGATACTTAACACTTGGGTCTTAAAAGAAAACGAATGGCTAAAGCATAAACCAAAGGTAATTTCATTACCTAATCATAGGCTTTAATACATCTAGAGGTTGCCTTGAATTTTGGGATGCCACACCGGATCGCTAAATTGGTGAGTTTACTCGCTAAACTCTACTTAGGGAGTTAATGACATTTAAGTGGTGATTAGTTTAGGTTAAACATGGATTAGTTGATTAGTTAGAATGTATTAGTGATTTAATTATTCAATTGTACATGTTAGGTGGTTAGAATAGCTTAATTAGGGACAAGATAAGTTGTATTATTTATCTAGATAGGTTCAAAAATTTTCCCAGCCTGTTCGTGTGGTTAATTAAGCATTTCTAGCCTAAGTTGGTATTTTTGGTAATTAATTATATTTAATTAATTATTTTTTGTATTTATTTAATTATTTATTTATTTTCTGAAAATTATACCGAGATAACCAGTGATCGAATTTCGTGCTGATTGCAATGGTATGCTTAGTTTTTGCAATTGAATGCTATTTTGTGCAAATTGTGTGGAAATTATAATTTTGGATATTTATCCCAAAATGGTGCAATTTTGGTATTTCATCGAAAATACCGGGCGTCAATTTTAACACTAGAAATGTTTTTATACACTATATTAAATAGTGAGATTTTTTAAAAGAAAAATATAGTATTTTGGCTCAGATCGACAGTGTACCCACACGATTATTTTTATTGGGTATTTTTAACACGATGATATTAGGCCAAGTTTATTATTTTAATTGAGGAATTGGTATGCAAAGCACAATGTCCTTGGCCGGAATTGATTTATCATGTTTCAGCTTGTGTGAGCATTATTGAATTGTCGGCTTATGAGAGTATTGAATCGTTAGCTTCTGTGAGCATTATTGAATCGTCAACTTGTGACAGCATTGAATCATCAGCTTGTATGAGCATTATTGAATCGTCAGCTTGTGAGAGCATTGAATCATCAGCTTGGGTGAGCAATTATCGTTAGCTTGTGAGAGCAAAATTCAATATCAGCTTGGGTGAGCTATAATATATATCAACTTGTGCGAGCTACCATCTATATATCAGCTTGTGAGAGTAATAATAATCTATTTTAGTTTGTGTGAGCAGTGATGGTATTAATTAATTGATTGTATCGATTGTATCGAATTGAATGGATTGAATGATCAATTGGAAGGAATTGATTGGTTGAGATTAATGTTAGGTCGAAATTCATATCAATAACCATACATATGATTTCTAATTAACATGCAGTCACTCAATTATTTTTAGGATTTTCTATTGTTTAATGAAATCTAAGTTATATGTCATGCAATTTAAGTAAATGTACTAATTCTAATGATGGATAATTTCTAATTAAATGGACCTAGCAACAATTACTAAATGACATGCATTTCATAAACCTAATTTTATATGAAATGTGCATGATATTTTTGTATTTTTTATAAAAAAAATCACAATTAAAATTATTAACAATAAAAATCTAACTAAAGTGAGATATTATCTATTTTAAGTTGGGAAATAGACTAATTTGAATCTTATCTTTACTTAGAAATTTATCTCGACATGCAATTTAATTCCAAGATATAACCTAGATATCATCTAAACATGCAAGAAAGGTATCTCACTATTCTATCATGCAATTCTATCTAGGAAATCAATTCTAATTTACATGATGTGCAAATGCAATTTTTTGTATTTTTGGGATAAATAAAGCAATTAAAGTAAGATAAGCACCAAATTACTCAAGATCATATATAATCTAATCAATGCAAATAAGTAAATAATATCCAACCAACTTGAAATTTCGCGAATAAAATCGATGAGTTGATTTTAAGCCTTAAAAGTCAAAATATCAATTTTAAAGATTCTCACAGAATCAATAATTCCATCTAAAGCCTTCTAGGTGGAATCAAAGATTATATGCGGTTGCAAATTAGGAAATAAATCATAATTGGGAGATATGGCTATCACTCATAGATATGCATGTTAGATATTAATAGACATATATTAGGCAAATAAATATGCAAATATACTAGAGATGTGCATCTTACCTAATTTGAGGATATTCTTTCCAAATTTGCTTGCAATGCAATCGGACTAGAATCGTGACTAGTTCCTAAACGGTGAACGACAACAAATGGTGGTGAGCGGTAGTGATGCATTAGCAGGTATTGGTGGCATGGCAATTCATGGCCAAAGAGGACTCATTGACTGCTTATACAGTGTGAGTGGAGGAGTTGGTGGCTCAGTGTGACACGATGACACGATGGTCAAGGATGGCAAGGACAACCGGTTGTCTCCTAGTGGATCACGAGCGGCTTGTAAGAGTTGTAGCTCAGCACGTAGGACTCCACGGTTGGGGATTTCGGCACAATTGCTTTTGGTAGTTTGAAGCTATTGGTCATTGAGAAGCCGTGTAATCGTCTAAGAAATTTCACCTGTGATGGAAATAAATCACCGCGGAAGTTGCTGAACAAACGTTGAAGGCAACGTCAAGATTGGATTGCAATTTGACTTAAGAAAACCTGTAGCAAGAAAATTTGGGTGGAGCTGCTGGGTCTTCAGAATAAGTGAGCTCGATGGCAAAAGGTGCACAATGGCATGGGGAAAAGCCATGATGTGAAGACCACGTGCAATTGCCAGAGGAACTTCACGATTTTTCCTCTTAACTCACAATGGGACCATCTAAGAAGACAAAACCGCCGTCTCCCTTTTCTCTCTTCTGGCGTGTATCGCTTAATGTGCTTTTAGAATAGAATTGCTGACCCCTTGGACAAGAAGAGAGACTCTTTTTATATGTAAAATAAAGAGGCCCAGTAAGGAAAGAAACAGAATTTCTTTCCTCTCTCCAATATTGCACAAGCATGCTACATCTCCTTTCCTATATTTTGTTTCCCTCGTAGACCAATGGCATATGGATTTCTTACACATTTCTTTCCCTGTGTTGATACTTTTTGAGTATTGTGACATCCTGATTTTTGAGTTTGATTTCGATGAGACGAAATGGACTTTTCATCGACGTATCTATAGCTTTTTCTCTGAGTTGGCCACTCACGAGTTAACTAGCCTATAGGTGAAGCCATTAAGGAATCTAAATGCAATAACCCTAAGAATTCGACTCAAAATCAACTTCTCGATCGTGCTAATCTGTAAGGGTCATTTTGTCACCGTTAAAATCGATCAGAGACCGAAGATAGGTTGATTTGATAAATGTATGTGATTTTTGCATGGGTGATTCCACCTAATTGCAAAATTTATGTCGAATGGCACTAGACTAATTTTTCTGTCATTTTCGTACCCAGTGTCTGTATTTAAAATCTCGAGATTTTCATGACAACCGAGAGTCACCAATGTATCGAAAACGTACGTTGTGGCTCGAAAATAATTGACCACGGGTCAATCACATTAAAAATTCCTAAAAGTTACCTAGTAGATTAGGACACACAAAAATCACGTCAGATTGAAATTAACTGTGAAATTGAACTCGAAGTTCTATCGTGTCACGATTCATTTTAGGAACGTCGACTCATCTTCTGAAAATTTTTCGGAGATTCCCGGATTTTTACGGAAAATTGATTAGGACGATTCGGAAAACGAACGGAAATTCGGTTTAGCTCATTTGAAGGGAATTTCGACTTCTAAGCCGAGCTACTGGGTGATGGGAATTTGTGGAAATGTGTGGGGTTTTTCTTTGACAAAAATGGACTTCGAATTTAAGAAATTGAGATGAAATTGAAGTCTAAACTTAGTGAAATTCGGATCTATGATTTGAGGGCTGAATTTTGGCTTCAATTTGGTTAATTTATGGATTATATTTGGTAGAAAGAAAAGGGGGACGAAGCCTTAATGTCTAGATGTTTATCTTTGACCATTTCCTTTTGTTCCAATCTCTTTGACCGATCAATCCAGCTGCTCTCCACGGACGTTGCTTCCTTTTCATTTCTCTCGGTGTAGCTTCCTCCACGTTGCCAAGACCGCTGCTTCGGTCTCCTTCATACACCTCCCCTTCGAAGCCGACTTCATGAGCTTCTGCTTATTTTCATTTTTTCCTTCATTTCACCCCTCTCTTCCACGTGCTGCTCCATCAAAACTTCTCCTCACACCGTGAGCTTCAAGCTGCTGTGAAGACCGAAGCCACTCATCCCCTCCCCCACTCACATACGCCCACCTCCACTCACGATTCTCCTCTGCAAACCAGCCTTGTGTTCACTTTGGTTGACTCATCTCACAGCTCCATTTCGTTGGCTCCCATTCGTGCGGCCCACAGCCCGTTGAAGGCCAGCGATTTCTCCCTGCTGCTTCAAAGACCAGCCATCCATCTCCTTCAATCGAGGCCCCATCAGAAGCACACGCATCCAACGCCTTCACGTCCGAGAGTTTGCAGCCAGCAGCGAGCTTGTGGTCGATTTCAACCGGCCCGAGCTCACCGTGAGCCCGAGTCTCGGCCGCCATTGTGCTGCCGTCACTATGAGCCGATTTTTGTGCTAACGGTGAGTTGCGTTCTAATCCTTAATTAGTGGGCTAATGACACTTAGAGGTATGTTAGCTAGCTAATTGGTGGATTAATTAGGTTAATTAGGCTTAGGATAGCTTAGTTAGATTAAGTATATAGTTAGTATTTAGTTAGTTTAATTAGTTTAGTTAGGTGGATTAGTTAGGAATTAGTTAGTTTATTTAATTAGTGTACTTAGATTAAGTTTAATAGAATGGTTAGATTTAATTGTTAGTAGATTATTTAGCTTAGTTAGTTTAGGTTAATTTAATTAATTAAATGCTCTAAATTTATTTATTTTGTAATTTATTTAATTTTCGGTAATTTATTTAATTATTAATTATTTTCAGAAATTAGAATCGGGAATTTTCGGAATTTGCTAATTGATTGCAATGGTGTGTTCAATTTCTACAATTGAGTGTTAATTTATGCAAATTGAGTGCTGATTTGGGAATTGAGTATTTAATTCCAAAATTTGTGAATTTTGATATTTATTCAGAAAATCTCGGGTGTCGGATTTTAACACCGAAAATGGTTTTATATACTATATAAAATAGTGGGATTTTAAATTGGAGGTTATGAATTTTCTGGGTCCAATTTGATCGTGTACCCACACACGACTAATTTACCGTGTATTTTTAATATGAATAAAATATCTAGGATCACTATCTTAATTGAGGCATTTGAGTACAATGCAAGGTGTCCTGGACCGAAATTGATTGGTCGTGTGTTGATTAAGAGAACCCATCTCGAGCAATTATGCCGGACATTACTAAATCCCTTTTTGGGGTTACCCATGTATTAGGGTAGTGGGTCGTAGTAGATTCTAGACCTATGCTCCTTCGGGAAAGCCGTCAATGAGATGTAGCCGTGCTCAATGGGGAAGAGATGATGCCTAGGAGTTGGTTGTGTCTTGAGTGGCTTAATTACCAATTGGAACGCATGATTGTTTGAATTTGTGAGACAAAACTGTGTGGCATGGTATAGGACGTGTCATAACAGTTTGGCCTTATAATCGGGACCCTTGTGATTAATTGAGTTGGTGAGGTATTCCAATTGTTATGTGCATTGATTATATGCAATGTGATTGAACCGTGCTGACGTGTAGGAATGAATTGAGGAGAGGTAAGTCATCTGTGCTAATTGTGTGGTTGTGTGGTTAGGACACTTCTAGGTGTATTTCCCTCCTAATCGGGGCTTAGACCGTGAACTTGCTGAGATTTATATCTCATTTCAATGTGGGCTTAAATTTTTCAAGGCCGTAGAGGGAGGACTTGGAGCTAAGCTGAGGTGACCTGAAGAGTAGGTCGAATAGGATAGCCTATTTTTGAGAACTAGTCTTTTGGGTATAGACGTTTGTAAATGACTCTGTATGTTTATAAAAGTGTGGTTTGTTTGTGAATGTGATGTCCTGCTTTTCTATCCCGAGATGATTACTGTTAGGGGATTTATTTTTGCTTCCGCATGTGCAATAAAATGAAAGGGTCGGCGACTCATCCTGGGAAGTCGCATAATTTTTATTGACCAGAGAAGGATGGGCACGCGCTCAAGAATCAGGGTGTGACAAGTATCACCAAATATATTCCTCTCACGTGCAATATTCCCTCTTATTATTTCAATATTTCTTCCGAAATCTTCCATTCTGCTGCGAAATATATCTTTCAGTGTGTATATTACATGCATATATGAAAGATTTACTGAATATATCGAATCGCCATTCCTCATAAGTCAATTTTCAGTCATTAGAGAATAGCAAGCTTGGGCCAATTTCCTCTCGCCGCGGGCTTAATCCAACTCATCTAATTAAAGTTTAGAATCATTAAGTCAAACCCATCCATTCACTAGTCCAATGCAAATGCAATAAAAAAAAAAAAAAATGCTCCTAAAACTATATGTTATGTTTCGATTTTTTTGACCATAAAAAACCCCAAACTGGTAAACTTGTGACAAAAAAAAAAAAAAAAAAAGCTATATGTTATGCAATTTAATTCTAATACTTTTGTTTAGGTGTTAAAATAAATCCCAAAAATTTTTATTGGATGTCAAAATTTATTTTAACTATTCTTTACCAAAAACATACTATTTTATTCTCCATATGCAAATTAGCTTCAATTAGACAAGCCCTACAGGACATAGCACAGGATGTTTAAGACCTCCTAAACCTGGTTTCTAGTAGGTAGATTACAACAGACGGTCAAGCAGAAGATACATGAGGGCATAAGTTCTGATTCGTGGGTTGGTTTTATTTGCGTTTGGCCATGCTAGAGATTCTGCACTATTTCTTTAAACCTGAAAGATTATTCCTGTCATTGAGAGAGGAAGCTCAGAAACCTGGCCTGTGTGACTAATCATTTGTCTAATTGGATGGATACTCTTTCAAAATGTTTAGGTCATAATTAGCAAATCGCTTAGTGTGATTTAGTTATGGTTTAGAGGATGAGCCTCACAGGCGCAAAACTGCAATTACATTAAATTAAATTAACTAGGTAGATGCAATTAGAGATTTGGTTGATGACGCAAACAAGTTGATAGCTAGACTGTTAAGGTTGAGACTACGTCGACAGAGCAATTAAGCTTTGCTTTCTTTTATTCTCATTCTCATTTCTTTATAACTCCCATTATTATCACGCATGGTTGCGCTGACAACTGAAACATGTGAACTTCAGAAATAATTCAAACCTAAAACAGGTGCCACTACCCATGAGACATACTATTTCATTTATTTATTTCTTCTAAGAAAATATTTTCCTGCTGAATTTTTTATTATAGGCAGGGCTCATCGTTTGGTCATGGCATAGCTCTGGAGCAACACATCTGCGTTTCACTAACTCAATGGATATAAAAGAAAAACAGAGAGAGGACTCCCTCCTTCTCGCATAGCAAAATGATCAATGATCAATAAACTTGTTACCACAAACTGTGGATCGATACCTTTACTGTGACTGAGTCATGCTGTTTGATCACGATCGAATTTGGTGCGCAGCTCCATCAAAAACTCGGACTCCACCTGAATAATGACGAATCAATCAATCCATCCACAATCGGTTTGGTATCAAATTGTCTGGATTCTTGATCCCATTACACAATCTTGGAGGCACGCGGTACGAGGAAAGAAAAGGTGAAAAGCTGACATGTCTCTTATATTGTTTGGACCCATTTTTACTTCACCTGGTCAATTCAAAGAGAAGACGACAGTCGGATCAACCAGTTACAGCAAAAGAAATGGGAAAAGGATTCTTTCGGATTCTCGCTCTGCAAGCTGCCATCAGGCTTTGGAAGGACGTGTATCGAGATTGAATTATGGAGAGAGGAGGCTGAACGGAGGCATCAAGTGGGTGCGACAGGATGACCAACGCCACCCACAAACGACGGCCGTCCCTTTCCAAGAGTGAATGCGTTGACGTGGAGATCGCTATAAACGACGACCATCTCTTTCCAAGAGTATATGCGTTGATGTGGGGGTCGCTATTTTTGATATCCCACTTGCCCACGGAGTTCATGCTGGGTCTTGTACAATGTACGTGGGCAAATTGTGAACCATGTTGAAGTGCAAGTAACGGTCCGTACAGGTTGATATTTTCTCCTTCATCCCTATTCCAATCATGAATCTAAGTTTTCTTCGATCTCAATTAAAATCTCATCTGTTGATATAAATAAAAAGAAGTTGTCATCTCATTTTGGATGGAAACTAACAAATTGTGAAAAATATATATCGACTATATGGTTATTTGTCAAGGTAATAAATTATAAAAAAAGGCAAGAGACGCAATACTATATCCATGAGAGAAAATTCAAGGAGTTCTTTTCTACTTTGATTATGTCATGACATTTACAGATCTCCCTATGAAAGTTCCATCGTTGGTCAAAGTTCCCATCGTTGGTCTTTCCTCATGTGTGTTGTTGTACCTTGACTTTTCCATACTCATCGACCTTTATTTTCCTCCTTTAATTTCCCATTCTAGATTCACAAAAATCTTCAGTCCTTTCACATCTAATTCGAAATAAAGTGGATGTGGAGGTGCCACGACTTGGATGGATGAACCTGTCAACTCTAGACGTCCATGTTGATCTTAGCAAATGCGGAATTTTTTTCTCTTTGGCTCTTTCCCCACCGAGTATCTCATCACGTGCCTCTATCAAACCATATAATGCATTTTGACAAAACGAAACTGTTCGCTATCATCACAAAGAACGAGACTTTAAACACCACACATGACATTTGAAAAAGTATTAAAAAAAGACTTAAATATAATTGTACTTAAGCTTATTCAGTCATAAACATTTCAATTGTATTGATTAAAATCTAGATCTTTTCATGATTTGCCAAGATGGTCCATTCGATCAATTTTGGTGTGAACGTTGGTTATTCTACATGACGCGATCCATACCAATATGGATCTTAATATTTTCTTTGAATTTTTTGTTATTATTTTTTTTATTTTTTCTTTTCCTTGTTTTTTTTTTCTTTTTTACAACTCTGGCTAGCGAAGTCGTCGGTCGACCATTGTCAGCCACAAGTGAGGGTCAGGGAGTTTGGTTGAGGGTGTCATGGCCCTCGTCTAGATCCAAGTGAGTCCAACAAGGGCGTTGGGCCCTCGCCCAAACCTCTTCCAACCCACAATTTAGGAAAAAAATAAAGAAAGGAAAGAACTATAAAAATGAAAAAAGAAAAAGAAAAGAAAAAGAAAAAAAAATTAAAAAGTAAAAAAAAAAAAATTAAAAAATTTCCAAATCAACACCGATCGTGCCATGTAGAATGATTGGTGTCCATGTTAGTGATTTTTAGCTATAGCATGATGTACTACATTTGTAAATTGTCAATAAGCTTAAGACTTTTACTTAAGTGGCACAAGTACAATAAGTTTAAGACTTTTTTGTATTGTGTCCCATGATATTGACTTCCAGAAGCTGTCGACTCGCAAGTTGCAATAGTTTTTGTGTAGGTTAGTGATTTTTCACCCAAATACAAAAGCATAACTAGCGACTAAATTGCCTAAATTGAGTTTATCAATGTTTCTAAATGGTGATCCCAAAATATGCAATGAGGACGTACTATGTAATTCCACAACCTTTTGTAAATGTTTTCAAATGGGTACTCGATCTCTTCTTACTTAGACTTGCAGCTATGCCCGGCAGGCAAAAAGAACTAACTATTCGTTTTTCTTTAGTGGTAACAAAAATTTCACTCTTCTAACAGTGAAGTGTCTTTAAAGTGTAAAACGAGCACGAGACATTTGACCCAGATATAGCTTAGCCAATTTCTCATCCACGGTCATCGACCAGAATTTTCAAAGGCTAATTTCAAACATTTATACGGCACGGAGAATTTAGTGAAAGTAAGAGGAGCATTTCTAATCTTTATCTCAGACGCCACTTGGCTTTCTCATCAAACTATATCTACGCATATAAATACACATATCTGGGAGTGCGGTTGGTCAGACTTGACATGGTGGCTCTCCAGCTCTAAGGCTCTCTCTCTCGTTGAACGATGGCGAATTCGAGGGTGATCCTTGCCTTGCATGTAGCAGCGTGCATACTACTTGCAGACGTCGCTCGTGCTCAGAGCCAAAGTGCTACGACCGACCCTTCTGAAGGTACAAAACGAACCCTCTTCCCCTCTTTCCTCGGAGTGTTCGTGTGTGTTTAACGAGTTTGCTATCCATAAGGAGCGCGCAAGATCGTAAGCATCCTTCCTGAAAATGGAAAATCATCTCCTTCCTACTAGAGTATGATTAAGATCGGGACAGACAGTGATTAGGTGACGGCACTGTTATCCTTCCATGAGGGACGGTATCTTCTTACTTAACCAGGGCAACCGGTAATCAGTTTGCCCGGTTTTGCTTGAAAATTCTTGCTTAGTCCTCGGTGGGATTTGCTGGCATAAAACAAATCCCTCAAAGTGGGGTTCTTTATATATTAAAAAAAATAAAGAAAGAAATGCATCTGAATTATATTAAATACCTAAGTATGTCTAATCGCCGGTATGATTAGATATTACTAAATAAAACTTATTAAAAGGATATATTAAATTTCAAATTCGGAATTAAAAAAACACTTCAAGTAACCATGACTCTAATGTTCTTCTCATCGCTGGCTTAATAGTAGTCACGCTGGTGTAAGTGCAATGTTATTTAATTTTATGATCGTACTGACTTGGCGACCCAATTCAAATTGTAAGAGATGGACCATTGGAAGTGCTAGAGAGTTGTGGTTTCTTGAGCAACCAACGAGCCATAGAACATGAATTCTTTTTCTTTTCAAATCCACGACATGATATTATTAAGCAATAAGATATTCATGAGATGTCATTTTTAAATGATGGACTTGACCCCAAAATGGATTGGCAAAGATACTGAATGTAATTCATTTAATTTATGCATCTACAAACTCCCTTTTATTTTGTCTTCCGTAATAACTAGTACTAAGAGTGTGTTTATTTGAGGAAAAGTGTTTTTTTCAGAATTAGTTTTCCGAACCTTGCGCGTTGGTTTGCCGAAAATGATTAGTCAATCGAAAACACTTTCCGGTCAAGAAAAAAGTTTATGCATAAAATTAGGAAAGTGAATTCTGAAATATAAGAAAGTAAAAACACCTTGTGGAATCACTCATCTTGAATTATATAATATTTTTTTATTTTATTAAAAAATCGATTTTTTAAATATTTTTTTTCTTTCTTGTTTTTTTCTTTTTCTTTCTCTCTTTTTCTCTCTTTTTTTTTTTCCTTTTCCTTCTTCCTCCTCCACTAGTTGACAACCGACCATAGGCGCAAGGCAGCATAGGTCAACGAGGGCCACCTTAAGCCTGAGGTTGAGCTTGACTTGTTTGAGGCCATGGTCCTTGTCAAGCCTCGGTGACGATGCCAATGGCCTATTGTAGCCGTTGCCTATGCCCAATAACTGGTGGAGGAGGAAGATGGAAAGAGAGAGAAAAAATATATATTAAATTAAAAATATAAATCATTTAAAAATGATTTTTTTTTTTTGCATGAGATTGAAAATCATTTTTCAAAAAAGATCACAACACCAGATAATGTTTTTGGTCACATATCACTAAATAAAGGAAAATTAACCATTTTCCTAAAAAATGATTTCCCAAAAAGTATTCTCCTTTTTTCATGAAGTTTTCTCCTAAATAAATGCACCCTAATTATTATTTTATTGTCAAGAAAAATACTTAACCATACATTGACTTCTTAATCATATGAAATGACATAGGATCAGGTATGATGTAATTATATGCGTGTGCTCATTCACAAATTTTCTGTAATTTCTGCAAATGGATTAGGTCCTAATGCATCTCTCTCAACAATATCGATTCAGTAGGTAATAATCTCACATAGCAACATCACACTATTCATGTTTTATCATTTCATTATTTCATATAATGTTTTGTATATTGTATTTTTGCCGCTGTTATGCATTCTTGATTTGCCAATACCTTGAATTAAGGTCGTTGGCTCCTCACAACTTAACTTGAATATGAAGAATCACGAACCATTTAAATGTACAATGATATGTCAATTAATGTTGAAATACAACTTGGGGTTTTTTTTTTTTTTTTTCCATTTTTGAAATTTAATGGATCCTTCTAATAACATTAATAAATTTTATTTTGAAATAATTTTTTCATACCGGTGATTAGCTATATTTTGGTTATTTTTTCCAATTATACATATATTTATATATATATATATATATATATATATATATATATGTATGTATGCATATTAGTAATTTAAAAACCCCACTCTGAGGATTTGCTTCTGCCAACAAATCCCACAAAGAGAATTTTCAAGGAAACCTGGTAAACAGGTTACCCGGTTGCCTTGGTTAAATAAGTGTGGAGATCTTGCTGTCTCCTATGGAAGAATAACAGTGCTGTCACATAATCATTGTCCAATCGAGACTATACATCTTCCCTCTTTAAAACATTTCGCAAACTTATTCATTACCTCGCTTTATTATCCAGAAAGCATTATGTTATGGGATTGCAAGGACGTATGTGGCCCCACTTTCACCTTCACTTTTATTTGACGGCTTGTTGT
The DNA here is from genome assembly GCA_016097545.1 of Eucalyptus victrix. Classification (NCBI taxonomy): domain Eukaryota; kingdom Viridiplantae; phylum Streptophyta; class Magnoliopsida; order Myrtales; family Myrtaceae; genus Eucalyptus; species Eucalyptus victrix. The sequence continues at coordinate 24,935,133 of CM027840.1, read as the reverse complement.
ATAATCAAAAAAGCAAAATTGATTCCCTTAAAACCATGTCTGGGAATTGTAAAGACGCTTCTCCATATGAGCGGCTGTCCCCGTTTATACCAATCAACTGGGATAGACAGCATGTGCATACCTGTATTATAAATTGCACTTAATTGTCTAAATCACTCTCCATTTACTTAAGGTAAGAATCACGCACCAATTCATTTAGTTTGAGCATGAAGCTAAACAAAGTCTGAGTCGATGACGGTTATGTGAATGTAGTGGCGATTCTGAACTCGATATGGTCAACATGGGAACTCACTTCACAGGCGCCAAAATGGAACATAAGCGGAGAGCCATGCAGCGGAGCCGCCATCGACTCAACCTCCTTCATCGATACCAATTACAACCCTTTCATCAAATGCGTCTGCTCCTTCAACAGTTCCACTACTTGCCACATTACAGGGCTGTACGTATTGACAGTATCTCGCCCACCATGTGTACGTCTCTTCTCATGACCTGGTGGTTTTTCTTTGGTTGCAGCAAGGTTTTAGCAATGAGCGTTGCCGGTCCTATCCCTGATGAGTTGTGGAAGTTGACTTACATCTTTGATCTGTATGTATTGGTCCCATTCCACTTCTTCTGTCTTTTCCAGTAGTTTCTCATTTCCCCGGAGTTTTCATGGTGTGCCACGTGTCATTCCTTATAATGAAGCAACACTCAGTTCGAGCTTGTCTACGCAACCACTTACGTGCTCTCATTTGCTGAAGCTCCATATTGATTTTACTGACCAAGGTTTCAAAATCTTACGTAGTTTTCCGTTGTTCTGATGGTATTATGTACTTTATACAGGAACTTGGCCCAAAATTTCTTGACTGGTTCCTTATCTCCATCCATTGGCAACCTAACTCGCATGCAGTATCTGTGAGCACAAGTCAATTCTAGTCTCAAAATTTATCCGAGTTCTCTGATCCTTTTTTAAGCATTTTTCTTTCTTTCCTAATGCTTACTCTGCTGATTTACTTCAGGACTGTGGGCAACAATGCATTATCAGGGGAGCTTCCACCGCAACTTGGGCAACTTACAGAGCTATTGTCATTGTAAGTAACGGCTCCAGAACAGAATTTGTAATGTCAAGCAGAAGCATTCGACTGCATTAGGTCCACTGGATGTTCAGACTAATTTTCAACGAAAATTGCCTTGCAAAAAGATATTAAAGAAATAGTGTATCTGACGACTAGTTTAATGTTGTAGGTCCTTTACCACCAATAACTTCAGTGGCTCTCTGCCATCTGAGCTTGGAAATCTGTCCAAATTGCAGCAACTGTAAGTCCTGCCTGCTTAACATTCTTAAACACGGATTTTTCCTTTAAAAAATTTGCAGGTATTGGAGTTTGGCGGAGGCTAGTTTTGTCGAAATAGGTGGCAAATGGACTAAGTAAATTTTTTCGTGCATCCTTTCAAATTGATTAGTTTCTTTTAACCTTTCTGACTTGCAGTAGCATGTTGTTGTTACTATCATTCTGCCCATCATCACATAGCCTAACCCTTGTACCTCACATTTCACTTTCATTGTCATCCTCTTGTTGACATTTCAACTACTAGAGACTCCTGCAATGTTTGGCTGTGTACTTTCTGGGTGTAAACCTTCTCAAGTCTCGTGGATGTTGTGCAGATGTTCCGTGACACTGTGTCACCCTCTCCTCTTGGCATCACTTCTGCTTTCAACTATTCAAAAGGACAAACTATTGAGTTATTTGAGTTGCGTTAAATTAATAAAATTCTCTTGGCTGATGGAAGTCACTTATTGTGCAGTTACATGGAGAGTTCCGGAGTCAGTGGTGAGATTCCATCAACATTTTCCAAGCTTAAAAATCTTCAGATAGTGTAAGAGCTTCATTCCTCCTTTGATACTAGAAAGAAACTATTAACAGGAAAAGCTTTGTGATATGATTTCTCAGGAGAAATACCTTTTCCGGTTGCAGGTGGGTATCGGATAACAACTTCACTGGCAATATACCAGAATTCATAGGAAATTGGTCGCAGCTTACACAGCTGTAAGGCAATATATATGTTTGTTTTTCATCTAACCGTGCCTAGGACTATGAATGTCTATCTTTCACAACAGTTTGTAGGCTCTGGAAATTGAAATTCAACAAATTCTATAGCATAAATTCTGTATTATGTTATCATTAAACAGTACGTGATAAATTTGTCCAATTTTTTCTCAATTTGTTTTGTTTATAGGTTTCTACAAGGAAATTCTTTCAAAGGTTCAATTCCTTCGACATTTTCCAATTTAACCTCTTTGAAAGACTTGTGAGTGGGCCATGTCCTTTCTGTTTCTATGCTTGTAAAAAATAACTTACCACAGCCTTGAACAAACTGACAATGAGTTGAGTACATAATGCAGGAGAATAAGTGATGTATCTAATGTGAGCTCTTCACTGGAATTCATCAGGAATATGAAGAATCTGTCTATTCTGTAAGACATTGTGATTCCTGGAGCTTGTAGCAGCCTTTCTTTTCCTTTCTTTTTCTCTTTTGGCCTGTATGTGAAATGGGCTTACCCAATTGTTTCCAGGATACTGAGGAATAACAATATCTCAGATTCGCTCCCATCAGATTTTTCAGGATACCAGAGTTTATCTCAGCTGTAAGTCATTGTTTTGGTTGAGATTGATTGAAAATATGCCAAAGTGTGTCTTGTCTTTCATTATCATCAACCTGGATATTGTTGTTGCCATTTGCATTCTGAATATATATTCAGTGACTCAGAAGCAATATTTGAAAGGGATGAATAAGTCACCCTTCATTAATGGTTTATAATAGTTACTAAATGATTTGTACTTACTTAATATAATCTGGATGATCTTATTTTAATTAAAGACCATCTTGTGCCCTCATTCATAGTACAGTACTTCAATGGAGCATTTGCCTCCACGATTCTTCTCTAGACATCAATTGACAAGATGTTATATTTATTGGGTATTGTGATGTTTTTCACATGTAATCAGCTTGATCTTCCGATGACATTTTATTTATTTAAACTTCCATATCTTGTTTACTCAATTTATTCATATAGTAACTTTGTTGTGTCTATATTGGACCAGGGACTTAAGCTTCAACAAGTTAACGGGACAGATTCCAGACTCTCTTTTCAATTTGAGCTCACTCAGTTACTTGTAATGCACCTCTTCTGGATTTCATATGTGTTCCTACAAATATGTTCTCTTTGTGAATGCTTTGCAAATCTCTTTGCTTCATTTCTCAGGTTTCTTGGAAATAATAGTTTGAATGGCACACTGCCTGAACAGAAAAGTGCATCCCTTCGTAACATGTAAGAAACACCTGAAAGATCTCCATTGCATAATAACCATAATGATGCTCACAACTGTCACTGATCAATTGGGAAGAGCATGAAGTTACGCACAAGTTTTTATGGGCACTTATGGAGTTTGAATGCAAAGAGGATGTGCAGTGAAAATATTTCATGTTCCATCATAGGTTGAAGGTTCAAAAAGAGGATATAGCTATTTGAATAGATTTTTCCCCTTTTCCCTTTATAGCTAACTTAGTACCAAATATAGTTTCTTTCAAAGTCATCTATTTTGCGCCTGTGAACAAGGAGAATATAGTCAACCTTTTGTTGTTTGACATATCAAAACATGCCATTCGATACTGATAGATGACTACCCTGTTGGTTAACTAAATGACATCTCTCCTGTGCCATTTTTGCAGAGACGTGTCATACAATAACTTGATGGGAAGCATTCCTTCTTGGGTCAGCAATGATTTACAGCTGTATGTATTTCTGTCATTTGAAAAAAAAAAAAAAAAAAAAAAAAGATAATTGATACTTTTAGTTAGATATCTAAGTGAGGACCCTTCTTTTGCACTTTGTCAATCTTTTGTTGCTCGAGGGGTGCCATATAGTACTTGAAGTCATTTTCTAGCTACAGGATGAGCTGTAAATGTCCCAATCTTGTCGAGAGACTTACGATCACAACTTTTTTCATGATGCATTTTGCAGTAATCTGGTTGGCAACAACTTTGCATTGGACAACTCTAACCCTAGGTAATTGCCCTAGCGATTTTTTGCCTATGATTCTTGAGTGATCATAAACGGTAATCAATTCAATCGAAAATGGTTAGCTGATGTGTCCTCAGATTTGTCTTGAATGCCTACCTCACTTTACGAGGATAATCACCAATCCCCCTACCCTGCTGGGCATTCTGGATGTTAATATATCAAATTTGTCCTTTGTCATACTAATTCTATTAATTGAGATCACAGACGCATGCTGAATTTACATTAAGACTGACTCATATTTGATTGCTGAATCTACTGCTTGGAACAAATGTAAATCATTTAAACACTGCCTACAAACTGTCATAGGTAGTGACTTTCATATGATTGTCCTTATTCATATGCCGTTGTGGATGCAGTTATTTGAATAAATACTGATACTACAGTTTCACCATCTTTAAATCCTTGTAATCAATGCAGTGGAGAATCAGCAATCCTGCAAAACTCAGTATTAGCATTCACTAGAAAAGCATGCAGTTTTAACTAGGACTTGGAGATGCTATCAACCACTTCAAGGATTTAAGAAGTTTTAGCATTTAGTTAGCAATTGCATCTTCCATGAAGATATCTTGAATGTTTCAGTGAAAGTCATAAAAAAGAAAAGGAATTTTCCTTGCTATAGAAGTATCTGCTCTTGATTTACTCATAAGTTCATACTGCCATACAGGTCAACTGATTAAAATTTTCTCCTTTTATCTTAGCCTTCTTCCTTCAGGATTAAACTGTCTTCAACGGAATTTTCCTTGCAATACGGGGAAAGGAATCTGTAAGTCCATGTAACCTTTTCCCCTTAATACGCTTTCCTTTTGTTGAATGCCTCGACAAGGGGAGGATAGGAGATCGAGTTTCCAGTTACCCAGATATTCTGCGTGGTTGCATCCTGATACGTGAAGTGAATGGTAACTTTAAATGTAGTAGAAGACAGAATGGTCAAACTAGTTTCTTCCAGTAAGTTAGATTAGGGGTAGTTCAGCGGAAGAGAGGAAAAATTAAGGTTCGAGTTATTATGCTAGGTTATTTTCTTAGAAAGGGGACAGCTATGTAGATTTGATGTCCCATTGTCAGCTCTTGCCACAGACAGAGATATAAGGCAGGCCGCTTAATGTTCAATAATTGCCTCTCTAGGCTCCCCCCTTATCTGTGATATTTCCCTCGAAAGGCCCTTACTTCATTTTCGTTAGTACTTTGTGGGTCTCCTCACTAGATTGTGAGAGAACTAATTTATTATTACATTTACAACTGCATATTACGATGCTATGCGACAGACTGTAGAAAGTAAGTTTTGAAGATAAGCATGTGCCATTCATATATATAGTTAAATCAGGCTGATTATGAAAATTTAATATGTACAGAGTGCATGTCCTTTGGCAGATAATTCTTATCCATTATGTTACGAAAGTACCTTTCACAAACTCATCACGATCTGCTCTTTTATGTTTGCCATGCAGATTATAATTTTGCAGTAAAATGCGGTGGCCCTCGGATTACTTCGTCCGAAAATATTGTGTATGAGCAGGATAATATCAATTTTGGTGCTGCTACCTACTACGTGACTGACTCACAGAGGTGGGCAGTGAGCAATGTTGGTTATTTCACGGGAAGCAAAAATCCCACCTATTATGCTTCCTCGCTATCCCAGTTCACCAACACTTCAGACTCAGAGCTGTTCCAGACTGCACGGGTTTCTGCTTCATCTCTACGATACTATGGATTAGGGCTGGAGAATGGAAATTACAATGTCACCCTCCAGTTTGCTGAAATACAAATCGAAAATACTGGATGGAAACATCTTGGGAGGCGTCTTTTTGATATTTACATACAGGTAGGGCCATGCTTTACCAGGCTTCTTGTTTTACTAAGAAAGGTCATGGTCAATTGCCAATGCCATTTGTGCTTATTTCAGGGAAACCTCGTTGCAAAGGATTTCGACATACGGAAAGAGGCAGATGGTGCCTCTTTTACAGCTGTCCTAAAATTGTATCAGGCTCGGGTAACAGCAAACTATCTTGAAATACACTTCTTTTGGGCTGGAAAGGGGACTTGTTGTGTACCAAATCAAGCCACATATGGACCTCTAATTTCAGCCATTAATGCTGTCCCAGGTACTATGATAAAAACCTGCTCATACTCCCAGTACCACTTTTTAAAACATTACTAAATTGGCGGACTTTGTGCAGACTTTAAACCCACTGTCAGTAACAAACCCCCAACCCGCAAAAAGGATCGTACTGGCTTGATAGCTGGAGTTGCTACTGGAGTTGGAGTGGTCGGTTTGGTGGCTGTTCTCCTGGTGTTCTATGTTGTTCGGAGAAGGAGAATGGCACGCATGATTGAAGATCAAGGTAAACCACACTATCAGAAGCTTCCGATAGCTTCCTCGTGATAATTTCCTATCTGTAATCTTGCGTGATAATTATGTTTTTGGATAAAAGATGAAAACAATGTTCTGCAGAGATAAAAAGAACAAGACATCTCCATATCAAAATGCTGCTGTTACTAAGAGCTTTTGAGCTCATTGCCCACTGGTGGTAGGAAGTGGAATTTCCATGTTTTCTTGTTGAAGCTAAATTTCATGAATGCATTTTGATTTTGCTGGATGACTAATTAAGCGGCCAATATATTTCCGAAAAGTCAAAAACTAAGTGACAAAAGGTTGCGAAATATTCTAAGAGCGGGAATCTTATCTGCATTATTGTGTCTTACAGAGTTCCTTGGCATAGATGCTAGACCTTACACTTTCAGCTATGCAGAACTAAAGGCTGCTACAGATGACTTCAATCCCAATAACAAACTTGGGGAGGGAGGATTCGGCCCTGTTTTCAAGGTTCGTTGTAATTCATTGGATAACACAAAAGAGTAGATGTCGATGGAGTGGTGTCACATTTAAATGTTAGGAGAATTGAGGTGCTTGGCTCCTTGCAAAAGCTGATCTTATCACTATTGCTTCTTCAACTATAGCTGATGTGATCTTAGCTTGTCATAAGAACTAAGTCAACGGTTGATCTTTCGGGAAGTGTTTCTTGGAGAAAGAATGGAAAAAGAGAAGAGAAACACATTACTAAAGGAACAGCGATTATGGTTTCCGTACCTTGGACCAAAAAGAAAAAGACTATGGTTCTCGTGTGCTGGTTGACTGAACTTCCGATATTTTCTCTGCCTTGAAAAGAAAAGCCCTCCTTCGCTTATTGCTTTTTCATTCTTTATGAAATCATCCTTTGGTTTTGGAGGATGACTGTAATAAATCCTAAATTACGTCCAGGAAAGAAAGAAGTTCAATGGACGCCATCCAAATATCCCTGGATAATATAACAAATTGATTACTAAGGTTTCAAGTAAGTAATGAATGGACAATTTTCTTGGTTATGTTTGCTAGGTCCAGATTGAGTAACATAAATTAGGTTGACTGTCCTTCATTTGTCATCTATATGCTAATACAGTGTAGTTCTAGAAGATGGATGGCATTTCTTGATAGTCAGATTTAAGTGGAGCTTCCGGATAGTCTAGGAACTGGAGTCTCATGCTGATCGCATTATTGGTCTCATAATGGCTTAAGCATTTTTTTATATTGAAGTACTGACCATATCAGTGACATCAGGGAACACTTGATGATGGGAGAGTGATTGCTGTTAAGCAACTATCTGTAACATCCCACCAGGGAAAGAATCAATTCATGACAGAGATTGCCACTATATCTGCAGTGCAACACCGCAACCTTGTTAAATTGTATGGATGCTGCATTGATGCAGATAATCAGCTTCTTGTATATGAGTATCTAGAAAACAAGAGTCTTGATCAAGCAATGTTTGGTAGGTGACAGAATATTCACCTCAATTATGTCTTTGGTCATGTAAAAGTTGACGCTTGGACTTATGATATAGTGCCTCCACGGTGCAGGGCAAAGGACCTTGAATCTTGATTGGGTGACACGGTTTGATATCTGTCTGGGTATTGCAAGGGGCCTAGCTTATCTTCATGAGGAGTCAAGGCTGAGAATCGTGCATAGGGATGTGAAGGCCAGTAATATTCTGCTGGACTCTGATCTCACACCTAAAATATCAGACTTTGGTTTGGCTAAACTTTATGATGATAAGAAGACCCATATAAGCACCCATGTTGCGGGAACCATGTAAGCTCGATGTTCTTCTGTCACATGCAAATAGAACCATATGCATTAGTACATTGACGCCTACAGTTGCTGGGAATCCAATTCTGCTTTCTTATTGCTTTTGTAGTGGATATCTTGCCCCCGAGTATGCAATGCGTGGCCACCTTACGGAGAAGGCAGATGTGTTTGCGTTTGGTGTAGTGGCTCTAGAGGTTGTCAGCGGAAGGTCAAATTCAGACACTAGCTTGGAAGGAAAAAAAATATATCTCCTTGAATGGGTACGCGCTTGAATATCATGCCACTTGTTCAGTTGTTTTATGGCCATCTAAGAAGGAAACATCATTATCCTTTTTCCTATTATTCTTCCCTGTTAATTCTATCTATGAGGTTGCCAGATTAAATCCTTGTCACTTTCTGTTCCTGCTTCTCAGGCTTGGAACCTGCACGAAACCAACCGTGTTGTTGAGCTGGTTGATTCTAGATTATCAGAGTTCAATGAAGAAGAGGCAAAAAGCATGGTTGCAATAGCGCTCTTGTGCACCCAAACATCACCAGCGCTGAGACCCCCAATGTCCCGTGTGGTGGCAATGCTCTCTGGAGATATTGAAGTGGCGACCGTGTCCACGAGGCCAGGCTACTTGACTGATTGGAGATTCAATGATACCTCTAGCTCCTTGGCTGAGACTGCTGATAAGAGCACAGACAAAAGCCCCTACAACTCCCCATTCACCGCAAGCACTGTTGGAACTGCAAATCTTTCACCAGAAATTGCAACGACACCCATGCTGGATGAGATAATCGGAGATGGTAGATGAACATGGTTTATCTGGATGGATCTCTGCTTTATCCATATCAGGCTCTATCAGTTGATTACGCCGACATTTTGTAATGTAATTAATTACTAGTACGTACAGATGAATTTCCTCTATAAGATGACTCTCCCTGTCAATCATTTTTGCCATTATGTAAATTAAAGCTGTACAAATTGTCAATTTTTCTGGTAAATTTGCAAAGTATCATTTCACAACCCAAGATAACATGAATCATCTCTGCATGTGTCTAGTTAAATTGCGAATAACTACTATGATTTTGTTCCGAAACTTGCAAGAATAAGTGCATCAGTAATCGCATTTTTCTACAATAGCATCCAGAATAATGGTGAATCAATCAATCCATTCGCATTCAGTTTGGTATCAAATTGTCTGGCTTCTTGATCCCATCACATAATCTTGGTGCCGTAGCACCTGAAAAGAACAGGTGAAAAACTGATATGTTTCTTATACTGTTGGGACCATTTTTTCTTCACCTGCTCAATTAAAGAGAAGAAGACTGTAAGATCACCCAGTTACCACAAAAGAAAAGAGAGGATTCTTTGGATTCTGGATCTGCAAGCTGCCATCAGGCTTTGGAAGGACGTGTATAGAGATTGAATATGGAGAGAGGAGGCTGCACTGTGGCATCAAGCTGGTGCGAGAGAACAACCAACGCCACCAAAAATATGATAACAGTCTCTTTCCAAAAGTGAATGCGTTGACGTGCAGGTCGCTACTTTCTTTGTTCCACCTGCCCCACTGATTTCATACTGGGTCATATATATCGGCAAATTCAGAAAAGTCCATGTTGAAGCACAAGTAATGGTCCGTACAAGTTGGTATCTTCTCCTTCACGCGCCATTCCAATCATAAATCCAAGTGTTCTTCTTTTAACATTAAGCGGAGTCAACCTCAATTAAGATCTTGTAAGTGCATATAAATAATAAGAAGTTTTCATCTCGTTTTGGATGGAAATAACGAATGTGAGAACCATACATTAGTTACATGATTAATTGTCAAGACAACTTTAAATTTTTAAAGGATTCTTATCTACGTTGATTATGTCATAACATTTGCAAATCTCCCCACGATGGTTCCCTATTGTCCCTTGACATTTTCATACACCCGGATACTTATTTTCTCCCTATAATTTCCCATTAGAGATTCAAAAAAATCTTTCCTCCTTTCACATCTAACTCGAAATGAAGCAACATTGAGATATGCCGCCACTTGGATGGCAGAAAATGGAATTGAAAAGACCCCCTCATCTTTCTCTTTGCCTTTTCGCCTCCAATATCGGTAGAAGCCTCTATCAAACCATGCAAGGTTAACAAGTCGATTGGAAGGCGAGACTTTGAACACCACACGCTATTAGCCTCCGGAAGTAGCCAATTCACAAGTCGCCATACTTTAATTAAAAGTGACTTTTCATCCCAATTCGAATATACAACCAGTGACTAAATTGCCTAAATTGACTTTATCAGTCTTTCCAAATGGATGTCCTGAAATATGTAACGAGGATGTACCATGAAATTCCACAACCTTTCGTGCAGTGAGAAGAAGTTTTCCATTGAGTTCTCGACTTTTCTTAATTAGAAAGATTCAAGAAAGTTTTACCGGCAAAAAGAACTACTATTGGTTTTTCTTTGGTGGTAACAAAAATTTCACTCTTCTAACAATCAAGGTTCTCGCTCATCCACGGTCAACAACGAGAATTTTCTAAGTCTGATTATGAAAATGGTACATTCCTCGAGAATTTATTGAAAAGCAAGGCGGACAAAGGAGGAGGGGGGAGGGGGGGCGCATTTCTGATCTTTATCGCAGACGCCACTGTCCTTGGCTTTCTCATTTTTCTCTACGCATGTAAACACATGTCAGGGAGTGCGGTTGGTCAGAACTTGACATGGTGGCTACCCAGCTCTGAGGGGCTCTCTCTCTCTCTCTCTCTCTCTCTCTCTCTCTCTCTCTCTCTCTCTGGGGTTGAACTATGGTGAATTCAAGGGTGATCCTTGCCTTTGCATGTAGCAGCGTGCATACTACTTGCATATGTCGCTCGTGCTCGAAAGCAGAATGTTACATCTGCACGCCCCAATCCTCGAGCGTGTGTCCATCCCTCTCTGCTCGATAAAATTTTGTGACTTCCTAGGACAAGTCGCCGACCCTTTCATTTTATTGCACATGCGGATGCGAATAATAAATCCCTAACAGTAACCATCTCAGGATAGAAAAGCAGGACAATGAATTCACAAATAAACATGTCTTTATAAACATACTAAGTCATGTACAAAAGTTTATACCCAAAAGGTTTCAAAGGTGGACTCTAAAAAAGTTGTCCTATCCGACCTACTCTTCATATCCCCTCAACTCGGCTCCAAACCTTCCACTTTACAGCCTTGAAAAATTGAGCCAACGACGGGGTGAGATATAAATCTCAGCAAATTCATGCTCTAAACCCCATTTAAGAGGGTAATACGCCCAAAGGCGTCCTAACCACACAATCATACAACCATAGAGACTTACCTCATCTCAAATCCACCCTGCAGGTCAGTACAATTTATATCGTAGACAGCCACAAAGACATGAGCAGCAATCAAGCTCAATTAACTGGAACGTAATACTCAATGTCAATTAAGCAGAGGGGTCATGATTACATGTCACACCCCGACCCTCAAGCGTGCGCACATCCCACTACAATCGATAAAAATTGCGACTTCCCAGGACTAGTCACTGACCCTTTCATTTTTAATGCACATGCGAAAGCGAAACAATAACCCATGACAACAAACAACATGGGATTGGAAAGCATGGCAACATTTCATGAGAGCACACTTTTATAAACAACTGGGTTTATATACAAAAGGAGTTTAGGTATAAGCCTACAAAATGATCGACTCTCAAAAGAAGCTATTCTACAACATACTAGTAAGACACAGACACCGATCTTTCAGATTTCACCTTCACCGACTCCGGGGCTTCAATCTTCCACCAATACCATCTAAGGACCTGAAAATGGTTATACAATAACCAGTGAAATAATATCTCAGCAAGTCCACTCTCTAAACCCTTATTATGAAGGAAATACGCCTCAAGGCGCTCTAGCCACACAACCACACAATTAGAACAAAAGACTTACCTCACCTCAATTCCTTCATGCACGTTAGCACAATTTATAACCCAAATGCAAATAAATATTGCACACAACAATTGAAATGTCTCATCAACTCAATCAATCACAAGCATCCCAATTGTTAAATTTGTCCCTTAAGGGTACCATCTACTCATAAATTCGGTGTCTACTGGTATAGCTAAGTATCGTCTCACCGCCATTGAGCACGACAACATCTATATCTTAATAGATAGCTTCTCCGAAGGGGCGTAGCTCCAAAATCTACTGCAACCTGAGTCACCAACTCATAAGTTCGGTGTCCTTCTGGTGTAGCCAAGCGTCGTCTCACTTCCTTGAGCACGACGATGTCCATAAATTAATAGACAGCTTCCCCGAAGGGGTGTAAGTCTAGAATCTACTTCGACCCACGATCCAAAGAAGGGATATCCCATATAGGGTAATGTCTGGCTTAAAGGCTCGAGACGGGTTCTCATTAATCAACACATGACCAATCAATCTCAATCCAAGACACCGTGCATTGCACTCAAGCCTCCATTAAAATAGTGATCCTGACCTATTTTCTTCATATTAAAAACGCTCTGTGAAAATAGTCGTGTGTTGGTACACAGTCAGATCAAACTTGAAATATTCATAACTTCCAATTCCAAATCCCACTGTTTTATATAGTATATAAAACCATTTTCGGTGTTAAAACCCGACACCTGTGATTTTCTGAATAAATATTGAAATTCACAATTTTTAGAATAATTTACCAAAATTAATTAAATAAATCAACTAATGCCAAAATTGCTAACCTAGGTTAGAATTGCATAATTAAATACCAAGATGGGCCCGGAAAATTTCCGAACCAATCTAGATAATTAATATTGTTGACACCTAAATTTTAATTATTTTTATTTTTATTTGTTTACATTAGGGTAACAATAATATTTAACTTATCTTTTAAAAGTTGTTAAAAATATTTTGTTGAGGATGGAGATTTTGAAGGATTTTGGATTATGAAGCCATATCAAAAGTTGAGTGAATTATCTTAAAAAAATCTTCATAAAGAATTTGGGGCTATTTTTTTGTTGAGCACATCTCTCCGTTTCGAAGGATAATCCCTAGTGATTAGGTCAATATATGCAAATCTTCATAGGTAGAACAAATTGGGTTTTCACTCTATAAATAGGGGGGCAAGGCTTCAGAAAAAGGGGGTTCTTTTCTCGGAGGAAGTAAAAAAATTGAAGAAATTTCTCCTCCGGTTGAGAAAAGTGAAAAGAGTCTTATGCAGAAAGTGAGGGAAAAGACAGTGAAAGCGACGTGAGAGAGAGGGAGAGAGAGAAAAGACAAAAAAGGAAAAGAAAAAAGGTCTTCTTCTCCTTCTTCATGCAACGCCCCACCGACCCTCTGCACTCTCCTTCCGCCGCTGCTGACGTCGGTAGCCGCGCCTCCACCACCTGCCGGTCATCGCCTCCACGCCGTTGCTGTTGCTCCTGCACCTCGCATAGCCCACGCCCAGCCACCAATCACCGTGTGCCCCTGCTCCGAGTGCTGCTGATCCGCACCCGATAGATGACACCACTCCCGCTATCTCGATCTACCTGCTTGAGCGCTCGACTCCAGCATATCTGAGCCGGACCGTTGTTGCCCGCACACTGCTGGTTGGCGCACCACCGTGTCCCTGCCCTGCGCCACACCATCGTGCTCGGATCTCCATGCCGCGTCTTCGCTTGCATCCCTCCGCCCGAGCACCGGTGCCACAGCAGCTCGCCTCTCGCCACACGTTTGCTGTCTTCTCATGAAGCCCATCGATTGTCGTTCGTGACGCCCAACGCCGGAGCTTTTCCTACCCTGGTCCGCCCGCTTGAAGCCGTGAGTCCACTCCTCGCCGACTCCTCCTCACCGACGACGCCAGATTGCCTCAGCTATTGCTGCACTCGAGCACCTTTGCCGGTGCTCGAACACTGGTGGCTTCGCCTATGCCGCCCCTATCCTGCCTGACCCGTGACCAGCTGTACCTGCTGCCGCCCTTGCCGGAGTTCCCCTTTGCTAGACCGATTGACTCGCTGCCTTTGGAGACCCGCAAACAAGCCGTGCTCGAAAAAGAGAAAAAGAAAAATCAGATTAGGTAGTTTTTCTTTTATTTTTTTTATTTTTTTATTATTTCTTTAATATTCTGTTTTAGTGAATTGTTCCTTAATATATTATTGATATTCCAACATGAAATAGCCCTCAAGCTAGGGATTGAAAGTCCGATTTTTGCGCCCGAAATCCGACTCGCAATCCCTTACAAAAATCGACAATCAAATCTCAAGCCCGAGATTCGATTTGTGATTTAATTTAAATTGGCCAACCCGATCTCATGTGCAATGGTTCGTCAATTTTTGGATATCAATCTTATCTTATTTGATTTGCTGTCGTCAAGTTGGTTGAGTCAATCTTATTTTCGTAAAAATAAAATCAAAAAAATATTTGAGTTAGGATTAGATTTGCTTTAGAATATTTCTTGTTTTAGGGTTAAAATTGCAATCTTATTTCGAATTTTTAAATAATAAAAAATAAAAAAGGCATTCATTTAGGATGTTGTTTTCTTTTTTTTTTTTTAAAAAATTTGAATTGCACGTTTAATTATTCAGCAATTTTAATTTCGAATTTTACAAAGAAAAATACAAAAAAAATCATCCTGCATGTATCATGTAGAATTAGGGCATCCTTGTCACGTCATTGCATGTTAGGATTGCGTGTTTATCAATTATTGGTAGATAACCTCTCCTAGATAAATTGCATGTTTTGTTAGGGAAATAAAAATGCCCACGTCATATAGAATTAGATTCATAAAATGCACGTCATTTATTGATTGTTGTTAGGTCCATTTAATTATAAATTGCCCGTTATTAGATTAGGTCATTTAATAAATGTCGCGTGACATATAGCTCGCCTATTAAATTGCATGTTGCATGTCATTTTAGTTGAAATAATTTTGTACGTCATTGCATTGCATTGCACGTCATTAGAATTAAGTCATTTTGGTTAATTTAGATTGCATATTTAACAATTGCATGTTCATTAAGAGATCACAAAAATTTTATTCATATAGTTTAGGACATGTTGCCATGCTGTATCATTTCATATTAGATCAAAAGCATTGCATTGCATATGGATTATAGTCTCGTTAAAAAGTGAAAACAAAAAAATAAATTGTTTGTTAATTAGAAACCATATCTAGGGTTGTTGATGTGGATTTTAATCTAACACTGCAGATGCTTTCGTTGCTTTGAGGTAAATCCTATATTATTTAATTGCTTTCTTGGGTGTTAAATTGGTGGTTTGCGCACCTGCATGGTCACCTCACATGTTAGGAAAGTAAATTAAAATCAATTCATGCTGCTTGCAAAACCTTTTTTTCAAAATAAAAGAAATGGTACCGAAAGGGCGTTAGAGAAATCTCGCGTAATGAAGTCCCCGTACCCAAATCTCTAGTTCGTAGGAGTAAAGTGAATCTCTCGTTACTTTACTTGGGTTTTTAATCGACTCACCAAAAATAGATTAGTGGCGACTCCTAGTTAAAAATCAATTGCATGTTAAGAACTTGAATTTAAGTCAAGAATTGGTATGGGCTTAGGAGAGCCCAAGTTAAGTGTAGGCTTAGTAATTCATTAGCCAAATTCTAGGTGGTCCAAACGTCGAAAATTCGGTCGCAACAAATACAACCTATCTAGACCTTAATTAACTTAATTTAACAACCTAATATGCAAAATTGAATATTTAAATAACTAATCTAATCTAAATAACTGCCTAAACATTAATTAACTTAATATAATTACCCTCTAAACATAATTAATCGACTAAGCGAGGTTTAGTGATTTAATGTCACGCCCCAAACCTCGAGGACACGCACATTCCTCTTGGTGGTCGATAGAATTTTGCGACGTTCTCAAGACTCGTCGTCGACCCTTTTCATTATATTGCAAATGCGGAAGTAAATTCACTAATCCCCTTACAACAACATACATGGGATAGAAAAACAAGACAACCAGTTTCAAATCAAATACACTTTCATAAATACCGCAAGCTTATATAGAAGGTCTATCTCATAAAGAACTATTGAGCCACCTATGCTCCTGACCCTTCCACTTTAGGCTCCGGGTTCTTCACACTAGGGACTTGAAAATGGTTATAAAATAACCAGTGATATATAAATCTCAGCAAGTCCTTCCCTAAGCCCCTAGTTAATACACCAACTCAACTCGGGTATCTCTCCATAACTATCTCACAAGCAACACCAACGACTAACAACCAACAATCAACAAATCATAATAGCCGAGGTCAATCACTAACCACATCATCAGTTCGCATGCAACCTTACCTGGTATGCCATACCCTGCACGTTACATATCAACATAATACACGCATTGCACATTGCCATTAGATTATGCAATTCATCAATCACATACGAATCACTTCACAAGTGATCTCATCTGGCCATCGCCACACCTGCACATTATCGATTCATGTGTGTGTGCCATAAACAATATGCTCAACTCATGCATAATGAAAATCAAGGATGCCATGTTTCATATGCTCTTGCACTTTAGTGTGCCACCTATCATGCATCACTCGATCACATGAGTCCCGATTATAAAGTAAAATCGTTATGACACGTTTTATACTACGCCACACAATTTATCCCATAATAAGACCCAACCAACTCAACACTCAAACGTGCTTTAGTTACTAATGACTTACCGGCCATAACTAACTTTCCAATTAATGCTCATCTACCTCAATACTCATGTGTGCTTCAGATAATAATGACCTTCAAGCCATGGCTAACTTTCCAGTCAGTGATCATCCAACTCCCGTTGGGCTACCGATAAGAAGATCGGGCTTCGTCTCGCCCCATCGGCATGGCTACATCCAAAACTCCCGTTCAGATGGTTTCCTAGAAAGGGACATCGGTCTAGAGTCTACTGCGATCGGCTTCGACTCCGCCGGGTATCGTCCCCAAACTCCCATTGGGTGACGGTCCAACATTCGATCACATAAACATATCTTCTCAATTCCTTCTCTCATAAAAACGGTCAATTTCTAATGTCCCTCAAACAATCCATATTTCCTTTCTTGTGAAAATTACTCGATTCATGTGGATGCCCATGCATTTACACACTCATTCACTTCATATGATTAAAATACATGAATTTAGAATACTTTTCATTCTTGGGTGAACAATGCTCGTGAACAATACCACATGAATAGTGTTGCGTGAACAATGTCGTGAACAGTAAAATTCCAGAATTTAATAATTAATAAATTAAATCTAATAATCATTAAAACAATAATTAAATTAAACAACCAATCAATTAAAGCTAAACATGTTTAATTAATCACATAAGCCACATTAAGCAATTAAAGCAAGATTAAACTAAACTAATCTTAGTCGCTAATCTAACCACCTATCTTAGGACTAACATAGCTTAATTAAATCCCCTAAGCAAGTTTAGGCACTAATTAAGGGATTAGGAGCTAAACTCATCCGTTAAACAGGTCGAAGACATGCATGCAACGGCAACGATGAAGGCTGCACACCGGAATGTCAACCATGACGATCCAAGGCGGTCCTAAGGCTGAAACAGCAGCCACAAGCTTGAACTCCCTTTGCAACTCCAAGAAACCAAACAACGGAGGAGGAAAAGGAGTGAAACGGCTTCACCGGAGCTCCGGCGAGGGGTTGGCCGGTAACCAGCGGCACCTGGGAGTCAAAGGGGAGTGGCTGGTAGTTGGGTTGGGTAAAAGCTTGGTCAAAATGGGAGAAAATGGGCTGAAATCGCGAATCAGGCGTAGCTGGGCGGACTTCAGGCAGTCTGGCAAACGGTGGCTTCTCAGCGACGGACGAGTCTGCCAACGCCTCCATTCCACAAGTAGCCAGGCGTGTCCTTATAGTCTCTCTCTCCTGGTCATGGTGGTGGGTGGAGCATAGTCTGATTCTCACAGGAAAATAACGAACTCAAGTTTTTGCAGAAAGGTTAGCTGGAGCAGGATAGGACCAAGCGAACTGGTCAGCCGGCAGCTCCAACCAACAAACGGCGGGGTCTAGAAGGACGGTCTGGGTGCCCTAAAGACAATGGTGGGTGGGACGGGAGTTGATTCGTCCAAGAAGCCAACTATCAACTCAGATCTTTGGAGAAATGTTTCTGTTGGAATAGAAGCAAGAAGAAAGAAGGAACAAGAGGAGAGAGGAGCTCAATGGTTTGGGCTGAAGGAGGAGGAGATAGAGAGAGGATTGAGTTGCTATCAAACCTCATCAAAGCCATTGAAGGCTTGCTTCAAGTCCCCATGCAAGATGACATCACCTTCTCTCTCTTCCTTTGCCCTTATCCACTTGCCTTTAAGGGCAAAATGGTAATTTCCACCTTGCACAATTTATCAATCTAACCTTAGGCTAAAATTGATGGGCGGGCCTAAGAAATGAGCTTGGAAATGACTAGTAACGGGCTCGAGAATTGGTTGGGCTCAAATGAGCTTAAGATTAGATAATGGGCTTGGAAGATAAATAGTGATTTTGGGCACAATGGGCTCACTTTCTTGCCTTAGGCCTTCCATGGTGGTTGTCCCACCTTGGGCCTAAGGCTCACACTAGCTTTGCTCGGCCCATGTCCTCATAGGCTTGCCTTCTTGGTCCTTAAGTCCTTTTTCCTCACACTCGGCTTGCACGATACTATTGACTGTCGAAGTCGCATCATCCAAAGTCCGTCCCAAACATTCCTGATAATTCGAAGTCCAATCTTGTGTTCTCATGCCATGTTAATTTTGCCCTAAAATCATTTTGGGTATAACTCAGACTGATAGGCGGTTTTTTGGATTCATGCATAACCGACTCATGTCTAACCATGTTCAAGACCCCTCGACACATGGACATCCTTGATTACATGAATCTATGGAAGATAGACTTTTATTTCAAAGTACACGATTATCGAGGATCGACCGAGAGTCGTTTGCGAGTTCGATAATAGTAAACGAAATTACCCATATTCAATTATGTTTTGTCCACGAACCAACTTCTAGATATCCTTGAAATCGACCTGCCTATCTACAAGATCAACCTCACATAAGTCTCATGGTCAAATCGTTTTCTTAAGTCAAGTTCTTTAGTCGTACGAGTTCTATTCTTATTAGCCTTTCCCCTCAAGGTCAATATATCAGGAGTGATCAATTCCGAGTGGATTAACCAACAATACATTGACAAAATTCACATTCGTTTATCTCACAAAGGGCTCAAATTTCAGGATGTCACAGTTAACTCACTTGATTTGCGATCCACTCGGACCAAAACAACGAGCATGCAACGAGGAATGACAATTCCCAAGACAGCTGACACCAATGGGGCACGGATCGGGCTTGAAAATTGGCTCGCAAGCTCGTTGCTCAAGCTAAAAAGATCAACTCGAAGTTGCTGGTTCGGGGTTTACTTTCGTTGGAGTTGAGTGAGCTAAAGGTGCTCGTGATGGCCACGCGTGGAGGTGGGCTGAAGGTTGTTTTGGTTGTGCTGGGCTATGGACGAAATGGCAGAGAGAAAGAGAGAGATTTAGCGGTGGGATGGGCCGATTGTGGGGTAGCGTTGCTTCGGTGGAGTTGGGGCTTCACTCAATGGATGCTACTGGACGGTTGGCTTTGTGGAGATGGCTGTGTGGAGCAGTGAAGGAGGGAGACTTTGGTGAGTGCAGATGGCAGGCACAAGGGGGATGAGGGGTCAATCAACAATTGAACTTAGCTAGGAAATTTGAAAGAGAAATTGCGGAGAGGAAGAAGTCGATCGGCTGAGGCGTACAAAGGAAGAAGAGAGAGAGAGAGAGAGAGAGAGAGAGAGAGAGAGAGAGAGAGGAGTAAAATCAAGGCCAAAATATCTCCATTAAATATTTGGTCCCCCAAAGGCTTCAATCTTATCCCTTATATCACCCCTTAATACTTTCTTGGAAATTAATACCACAATATTCAATTTTGATGCCCAAAAATGATGTCCCCTATAAGCTTCGAATTTCCTCATATAGCTTCAATTTCTTCAATAAATTCCCAAATTTGAAGTCCAATTTTGATGTAGAAAAAGCCCACAAAATTTCTACAATTCCCTTTCACCAAGTAGCTTGGTTTATAAGTCAAAAATCCATTCAATTCGATCAATTTGAATGTCTGTTCTTTTCCGAAACGTCTAAATCGATTTTTCGTAAAAATCTTGGAATCGCCGAAAATTCTTGAATGATGAGTAGACATTCCTAAAATAAATCGTGACATAACAGAATTTTCAATTTCTAAAATCGAGTTCAAATTGCGGTCAATTTCAATCTGATGCGATTTTAGTGTGACATAATTTACTGGGTAGCTTTTAAGCTTTTTTAGTGCAATTGACATGTGGTCGATTATTTTCGAGTCACAACATACATTTTCGATAAATTAGCCACTCTCGGCTATCGTGAAAATCTCAAGGTTTCAATTATGGACACAAGGTACCAAAAACGACAGAAAATCGGTCTAGTGCCGATCGATGAGAATTTTGTAATTAGGTGAAATCACCCACACTTAACCACACACCTTGTCGAATCGACCTATCTCCGGTCTCTAATCAATTTTTAATTGTGCTGTAATGACCCTTGCAAATTAACACGGTCAAGTAGTCGGTTCTTAGTCGAATTCTCAAGTTTATTGCATTAAACTCCCTTAATGACTTTTCCTAGATAGTCTAGTTATCTCATGAGTAATCGGCTCGGAGAATAGCACTATAGTCATGTTGACAAAATGCCCGATTTATTCAATTGAAAACATGATTGAAAATTTAGGATGTCACATTATAGAGCCAAATAGTTATGACAAGTCCCATACCATGCCACACAATTTTGTCCCATAATCCGGTGCATTCAACTCAACCAATCATGTGTTCCTAGTTTTGGTCTCGGCATATAGCATGGCCTACTTTCTATTCGGCGGTCTTCTGGCTGTCTCACCCCATTGAGCACAGCAACGTCTCTATTAGACGATTTTCCTTAAAGAGCATCGGTCCATAATCTACTGCAACCAATATCCTATTGTCTAGGGGCATCCATATAGGGGTAATGTCTAGCTTAACAGCTCAAGATGGGTTTTCTTAACCAACACACGATCACTCGATTATGACCAAGGTGTGGCATCCTAAAATTGTATGACAACCCCTGGAAATACCATGAACCATGAATAGGTGATGGAAGTGCCATCAAACTATGTTATGGTCATTGGTCTAATAAATTACAATAGATTAATGCCGAGCATTTTAATGGACAATTATTTGATAGGAAAATTTTATTGTTGGCCGTGCGCTTTATAAGTTGGATTTTATTGATTTATGTTACAAAATATTATGGCTATATGAATTTGTAATTGGGTGTATACTTAGGTGGAGATTAAATAGGAAAAATTAGAGAAGGAGTTGGCTAATTTTCTTAAAGCCCAAAACTAGTCCACAAAAACCACCCACCGTTCGGCCACTAAGGCCTGGCCCACAAAGCCCAAAAGGGGCTGCTGTCGACCAAAGGAGGGAGAGGCCCGGCCCATTGAGCCCATCAACTTGCATGAAAATCCACAAGTGGCAAGAGGAGCCTGCCAAGTGTTCTTCCCTTAGAGCCAAGTGGCAATTGCATGCAATTGATGATTGCTAATCATTGTTGAAGGGAAGAAAAGAGAGGAGAGGGGGCGGAGTGGGCGAGGTGTACCGAGAGAGAGAGAGAGGGAGACCGAGTGAGCGTGCAAGAGAGGAAGGGAGGAAGAAGACCGGCCCATTGTGTGTGCACCTAGTCCTACCGTCGATCAAGCTCGCCGAAAGCCTCGTGTTGCCGTTAGTTTGCTGTGAAATTAAGGCAAGTAGATTCATTTGATCTACACTTTACTTGTTGTGATTGTGTGTATTGTATGGTGAATTTCGGAAGTGGTGGAGGTGAGAATTTTTGAAGTTAGGGGAGTAGTACCTTAGTCTAGTAATCTATTTTCTGGAAAAGCAGTCCGACCTTTGGTGATTTCGTGAGCTGTATGAAATTTTTTAGTGGGAATCTCACTTTGACTTCTTGATGAAAGTTTTAGAGGACTTCTTGGAGAGTAACATATTAAAATTTGAAAGGAAACGAACAAGTATCTATTCTTCAAAGATACTAGATCTAGAAACTGTTATGTTGATCTATTGTGATTTTGTGAATTTTGTACAAGTATTCAGTCCGAATTTGATCTCATATCCTGATAATAGTTGTAGCCGACATCTTGAGGAGTAACATACTAAAGTTTGAGAATAAACGGACAAGTATTGATCGGGGAAAATGATTTTCTTTGAAGAGGATGAATCTGGACAGTGAACCGAGAGTTAGGGAGAGTTATAAAAATTATAGCTTTTAATCCAGAAGAAATGAGACTTCGATTTCTTCATGGAACTTTTAGTTCTAAGTCTTACTGATAACATATTAAAATCTCAAAATTTTTGGAGTTCATTTAAGGGCTAAATCGAAATTATTTCCGAAGCTGTGTAAAAGTGGCGTTGGAAATTCTTTTGTTGTGATGTATGGACCTATGTGATTGATGTGAAACTTTCTTGACATGGTATTCTTCATAAAATCTCTTTCTCTAGGTCTTTTTTACATCATGATAAATTTTCAGAATTTATTGAGATTTTTTACTAATTTTTCATGAATTTTTACTAAAGAGGTGCATTCTGTTTTACCCAAAAATTGTTCCATTTTCAAAAAACAATGAATTTCTTTATGAAATGTGATATCGTGGGTGTTATGTGTATTGCATATATGATGACATTTGGCATATCATATGGCATCAATAGACTGGTTTAGACCTCTGATATTGTTGCATCAAATGTTAAATTGAAAATGAGATATATATGGGAATATGCATTGTGATGATGATAATAATGTCGGAGGTGTGAGCTGACGATGCCTCGGAAGTGTTGGGATGCCTGGAGGTGTGTTCCAGATGGTCTCACAATGCCAGTTGGGGTGCGAGATGCCCAGAGGTGTGTGCCGAATGCCCGGAAGTGTGTGCCAGAGGTTCATCGCGATGCTAGGATTGGGTGCGAGTGATATATGAGGGATGCAAACATTGGTTCCTAGAAGAAAAATGAGATCCTTTTGGAAGTTAAAATGGAAATTGAATCATGCGCATGTGTGTGTGCATATGGCATGGGATATAATTGCCTATGAAATTGAGTTGATACTATATGGCATTGAGAATGCGATCATGAAGGTATTGAATGGACCCATAAAGATATATACATGATTGTATGGATGTTATGAATCATGCGCATGTATGTATATATGGCATGGAACATGAATTGTTTTAATGAATAAATCTCATGGAAATGCAAGCATGATTACACGGATGGTGTGTGCATGTCACATAAAATTGTGGTTGTCTTACCTATTGCATTATGTAGTTTGATGGATCTTTACTGCTGAGTGGTTGTACTCACCCCTTTTGGGGTCTAACATTTCAGATTGAGAGATACCTCTGTTACCTGTCATGCGTGGTACATTTTATGGCTTGCTGTCTGATGTTGAGGTCAAGTGCTCGGAGCACCCTTGCGTTGGTGTTCATGGTTTGGTGTTTATCCACGTTCGTGTATTGGTTATGTATGATGTAGGCCTACCTGATGGTCCCGTAGTCTAGGAGTTCATGTCTGTCCATGTTTGTCGAGATGGGAGGATGATGGGGTTGTTGCCGCCGCCACCGATCGATGCACTGGGCTGGGTGTGATAGGAGCATGTGACTGATGGAGGTTGACACTTTTTGGATTGCCGACATTGGATGATGGGTTGATGTACATGTCTGATGTAGAGTCGAGTTCTTTTGGGTTATAGCCGAGCTTAGTTAAAGTCTTGGCCTTTTGTTGTAGCAACTCGTGATGTCCATCAAAGTATGTAAATAAAAGTAGTTTGACATTAGCTTATATATATATATATATATATATATATATATATATATATATATATATGAAAAGTGTAGTTAGTGTGCATTGCATTGTATTATTTAGTTTGCATACAGGTTAGGGAGATGTCGAGTATGCTTCCATTAATTTGAACTGTGTAAGGACCGATTGAGATGGTATGAATCCCGGGATTTATGGACCCACTACAATTCAAATGGTATCAGAGTGACATGTTATTAGGACAAGTGATAGGTGAGCAAGCTGTGGCGACCCTAGCAGATCGGGGGCCGTGTCGAGGGGTGCCACACCTGGGCACCGTGCATTACACTCAAATATTTCCATTAAAATGATGAACCCGGCCTATTTTCTTGGTATTAGAAATACACAATGAAATAGTCATGTAAGGGTATACGATCAATTCAAATCAGAAAAATTGATATCTTCTAATTTAAAATCCCACTGTTTTATATAGTATATAGAACCATTTTTAGTGTTAAAATCCGACACCCAAGATTTTCTAAATAAATATTGGAAATTCACAAATTTTTGGAATAAATGACCAAAAATCCAATCAATACTCAATTTGCATAAATTAACACTCAATTGCATAAATTAACCATACCATTGCAATCAACACGAAAATTCCGCCACCAACTATCCCGTCTAATTTCCAAAAAATATTTAATAATTAAATAATTACTAAAATTAATTAAATAAATCAATTTAAATACCGAAAATACTAACCTAGGCCGTAATTGTTGAATTAAATACTTAAACATACTTGGGAAAATTCTCGAACTTGTCTAGATAAATAGCAGACCCTTTCTAGGCCTTGATTAATTTAATCTAACCACCTAACATGCATAATTAACTAATTAAATCACTAATCTAATCTAATTAACCACTTAATTCATAATTAAATTACATTCAACACCCCTTAAACGTCATTTGCCTACTAAGTAGAGTTTAATGCATAAACTCACTGGTTTAATGTGAAAATCGGTCCATCGTGATAGCGGCACGACGACGGTGGAAACTCGAACTTTCGGCGGCATCGACGGACACTTGGGTCGAGTCGGGCCGAAAAGCTTTGCAAGCCCACAGCAAGTGCTAGGCTTGATTTGGGCTGGATTGAGATGGGCTTGCTTCGCGAGCTTCAAGATGGACTGAACTACTTTGAAGAAGCTATTGAGTTGAAACTTGGACCAAATTGTGGGCTTCACTAGACTGAAGATGGGCTGAGAAGAAGTAGCAAGGGTTGCTGTTGGTTCGAGCTACCAAGGAGTGAAGATGGGCTGAGTAGTTGAGTGGCAGTTGCCTCGGTGGGGAATCTCACACGGATGGTTGGCCGAGAAGATTCAGGGTCAACAAATTAGTGGAGTTAATTATCGTAAGGAGAAGCGACACTAGAAGAGGGTCTTCGGTGGAGATGGCAACATGAGACAACAGCAACCTGTCTTCATGGCAACTTAAAGAGAAGACCCGGTGAAGACAGCTTTGAGCAACTGAGAGGGAAACAAACTAAAGTGGAGCAGCAAGCGTTGACAGGGCTGAATGAAGACTCGAACGTGGTAGCTAAAGACCATAAGGCATGAGAGGTAGGGGGCACGAAGATGGAGCAGCTTTGGACGTGCGGCAGAGGAGAGAGATTTAATGAAGGTTGCTTTGGACAAAGGAGAAGAAATGAAAAAGAAGCAGTTAAGGTCAAGGAAAAAGGGACGCTCGAAGAGAAGAGGGAGAGGGAAACGTGCAAAGGAAGCTAAGGAGGGGGGCCCAAAATCAACAAACCTTAGCTACTCCATTAAACACTTGTCCCTTATTACTTTCTAACCAATTAAATCCCACCAAGTAATCCAAATTGATACTGAAATTTCCAACCCCTTGCCTAGCTCCAAATTCTTCAAATTAAACTTCAATTTCTTCATCAATTCTCCAAATCAACGTCCAAATTTACCAAGTAAAAGGCCCATACTATCTTCTGCAAGTCCCCTTCACCAAATAGCTCGGTATAGAAGCCAAATTGTCCTTTAATTTGGCCCATATGAACTTCCGTGATTTTTCGAACCGTCCGAATCAATTTTTCATAAAAATCCCGAGCTCTCTGAAATTTCTTCGAAGGATGAGTCGACGTTCATAAAGTAAATCATGACATGACAGAACTTTCAATTTCTGAAAACGGATTCAAATTCGCGGTTAATTTCAATCTTACACGATTCGAGCGTGACCTAACCTACCATGTAGCTTTTAGGAATTTTTGGTGTGATTGACCGTGGTCGATTATTTTCAAGCCACATTGTACATCTTCGACATATTAGACTCTCTTGCTTGTCGTGAAAATCTCAAGATTTCAAATAAGAGCACACGGTACCCAAAATGATAGAAAAATCGGTCTAGTGCCAATTGACGAGAATTTTGCAAGCAGGTAGAATCATCCACACTTTGATCATATATCTTAGTCGAATCAACCTATCTCTGATCTTTGATCTCTTATGAGTGATCAGCTCAAAGAATAGCACTATCAATGTCAATAAAATGCTCAATTTATTTAATTGAAAAAAAAATCTGAAAATTCAAGCCATCACAACTCTTCCCTACTTATAAAAATTTCGTCCTCAAAATTTAAACCTATTACAAGCTTTAAACAAAAAGGTGGGGGTACAATTGTCTCATCAACTCCTCAATTTCCCAAGTTGCTCCTTCTTTGCCTTGGTGTTGCTAGACCACTTTGACCAACAAGATAGTCTTACTATGTAGGACCTACTCATTGCGATCCACAATTTGAACCGGGCTTTCAACGTATGACACTTTGTCGTCCAAGTCTAATTCCTCAAAATTAAGTACGTGGGTTGGGTCAGACTCATATTTCCTCAACATCGACACGTGAAAGACGTTATGTACTTGTGCCAATCTCAGCGGTAATGCAAAACGATATGCTAGGGTCCCGATTCTTTTAAGAATCTCAAACGGACCTACGTACCTCGAACTCAGTTTTCTCTTCATGCCAAAGCACGAAGTACCCCTCATTGGTGACACCTTCAGAAAAACATGATCGCTAACTTGGAACTCCAAGGATCTTCAACACTTATCTGCGTAGTTTTTTTGGCGGCTCTAAGTGGTCTTTATTTTGTCCCTGATGACAACAATTGCATCCATTGACTGCTGAACCAACTCTAAGTTTGTGATTTTCCGTCCCCGACTTCATCCTAACACACTAGTGTTCTACACGCTTTGCCATACAACGCTTCAAAATGAGCCATTTGAATGCTCTGCTAGTAGCTATTGTTGTATGCAAACTCGACAAAATGAAGCTATTCCTCCAAGCTTCCTTTGAAATCCAACATACAAGCTTGCAACATGTCTTCGAGGGTTTGAATCATTCTTTCGGACTAGCCATCCGTCTAGGGATGATAGGCCGTACTATATTGCAACTTTGTTCCTAAGGCACTCTATAAACTTTTCTAGAAGGTAGCTATAAAACCTTAGGTCTTGGTCTGAAGTAATCATCACCAACACTCCATGCAGACGAACAATTTGACGCACATACAATTATACGTGCCTATTCAAATCAAGGTCCTTTCATACTGCAATGAACTGAGTCAACTTCATCAATCTGTCGACCACTATCCAAATAAAGTCATTATCTCTTTGACTCCTTGGTAAGCCCATCACAAAGTCCATCATGATGTGTTCCTATTTGTAGAAATCCTCCTAGCTTACAATATTGTGCCTTCACTTGCTAACACGTTAGACACTTGGCAATATGCTTGGCGATGTCCACCTTCATACTGGACCACCAATAGGGTTGACATAGATTTTGATTCATTTTTGTACTGCCAAGATGAATGCCATAACTGCTACGATGAGCTTATGATAGAATCTCTTCCTTAACCGCTACATCATTAAGTACACACAATCGTCCTCGGAACCTTAGTGTTCCATAATCAGAAATCTGAAAGTCGGGTTTTCTCTTATCGGTATCCTCTTGCGGGATTTTCTGAACATCCAGATCTATCGGCTGAAGCATCTTGATTCTGATATGCACTTTCGGTTTAATTTTGAGAGTGGCCATAAGATTTGAAATGTGGCCTACCTTAAACTTGAAAATAAAATCTCTAGCCTTCTCAATCAAAGTTAATTCCTTGAACACCATCTATGCAACTGAAGATTTCCAACTCAATGCATCAGCAACTTTATTCGCCTTTTTAGGGTGATAAAAGATATCACAATCATTGTCCTTCAGGAGTTCCATCCAGTGACGCTGTCTTATATTCAACTCCTTCTAAGAGAATAAATACTCGAGACTTTGATGGTTAGTGAAGATTTGGAACCTTTCTTCACATAAATAATGTCTCCAAATCTTCAAAGTGAAAATTATTGTTGCAAGTTCCAAGTCATGCATCGGATAATTCATTTCATAAGGTCTCAACTAACGGAAGGCATATGCAACAACTCTGCCATGTTGCATCAGTACACAACCCAATCTTCTGAACGACGCATCACTATAGATCTCGTATCCTTCAGGACGAGATGGAATGGTTAGCATAGGTGTAGTAGTCAACTTCTGTTTAAGCTCTTGGAAACTACACTCACACTCTTCTGTCCACATAAATTTTTCTTCTTTCTCTAGCAATCGAGTCAAAGGCAAGGCTAAAGCTGAACATCCTTCTACGAACCTTTTGTAATACCCTGCTAAACCTAGAAAACTTCTTATCTCTGTCACTATTGTCAGTCTTGGCCAATTAATCAATACTTCAATCTTGGTAGGGTCCACGAAGATTCCTTCTCCTGAAATCACGTGACCTAGGAAAGCAATATCAGTTAACCAAAATTGCACTTGCTGAACTTGGCATATGTTCATGAGTCCTTAGAGTCTATAGTACCAACCTCAAATGCCCTTCATGCTCCTCTGGACTTCTCGAATACACTAGAATATCATTGATGAACATGATCATGAATTGATCCAGATATTCTTTGAACACTCGGTTCATTAAATCCATAAAAGCAGCTGGGGCATCCATCAAACCAAACGGCATTACAGTGAACTCATAATGGTTGTATCGATTACAAAATGTTGACTTTGGAATGTCCTCTTTTTATGATCCTCAGCTGATGATATCCTATCCTCATGTCGATTTTTGAAAATATTGATGCTCATTGTAACTAATCAAACAAGTTGTCAATCCCCGGCAGTGGATACTTGTTCTTGATCGTCACCTGATTGAGTTGACGATAGTCGATGCACAGGTACAACGAATTGTCTTTCTTCTTCACAAATAGAATTGGTGCTCCCCAAGGTGATGCACTGGGACGTATGAATCCCTTATCCAATAACTTTTGCATATGCACCTTTAGTTCTTTTAGCTTCAATAACGCCATCCGGTAAGGAGCCTTAGAAATTGGCTCCATCTCGAAGGCTAGCTCAATCACAAACACTACTCTTTCTAGTGGTAGACCTTGGCAATTCCTTTGGAAATACATCTGTAAACTCTTGGACCATTGTAATATCTTTTATCTTCAGCTCCTCAATTGTCATATCCATGATAGTTGCTAGGTAACCTTGATAACCCCCGTCTAATAAACTAGTTGCCTCAAGCAACGATATCAAGGTAATCAATGGTCCTTCTCAACTCCCAATAAACTCGAAGCTCTCACCCTCTATCAGGTTAAACTAAATTGCTTTGCGATAACAATCCATCTTACCTCGTTGCTTGGTGAGCTAGTCCATGCCAATTATCAATCAAAGTCATACATGGCTAGGACTATCAAGTCTATCTTCCCCTCTCGCTCACCAATTGCTAACATGCAACCAGGACAACCTACTATAGTATCTAACACCTTATCCTTTAATGGTGTCGATATACTGATCACCGACTCTAACAACTCAAGAATCAATCTTACCAACTTAACATATTGCTCAGCTATAAATGAATGAGTTGCACCAGGGTCAAATAAAGCATAAGCAGCATGGTCATTTAACAAGACAGTACCTATAATCACATTAGGTGCATCCTCCGCCTATCCTCTGGTGATAGAATATGTCCTTCCTTGAGTTGAAGGTGTGATCAGTCCACCTTGCTATGCATTCGGTGGCAAAAGTCCTTAGTTCTGACCCATCGATGGCGGTGGCGGCAACTATGGCGGTCCCATTTGTCTCTAGGGACAATCCCTGGTCATGTGACCTTGATGGCCACACTCAAATCAAGCACCCGGCCTAGAATGGCATGGGGTCGACCCATGTCGTCTTCCACAAAAGTGACACACACCATTATGGTTGGATGTTGGCTTTCCCATTATACTCTTTCGAGTGGGATGATAGAAATGCTTTCCTTTTGTCATCAATCTCTTCTCAAACCGATTCTTATCCTGGTTAGAGCTAAACCATGACCCAAATGCGGCGGCTTGTTTGTTCAAATTCTTCTCTATCAGTTAGGCTTGTTTGTACAGCTCGTCATAGTTCTTTAGATTGAGCGGTTGTAGTGGATTTTTAGCTCTAGTCGAAGGCCATCCGTAAATCTCATCGCTTTCTCCTCGGGATCCTCGATCAACCTAAGAGCGTACTGTGATAACTCGATGAACTTTGCCTTGTATTGGTCCACAGTCATTGGACCTTGACGAAGGCACATAAATTCCACCATCTTCAATTGCTTGGCACAGTTGGAGATATTTGCCGTCGAACGCTCTAACGAAGGTGTTCCACACTAGAACCACGCCTTCTGGGAATACCTCTTCTTTGGTGGCCCTCCACCAAATACTAGTAATCCCTTATAGCTGATATACTGCAAGGGTGACTTTCTCCCCTTAAGTACACCTTAGCAGTGTAAAAGCTTTCTCCAATTCTTGGATGTAGAGGGTTGCAACCTCGAGATCTCCTATTCCTGTGAACTTCGGCGATTGCAACTTCAGGAATTGCTCAACAAGCTTATGAATTGGTTTATCGGCAATCACGTTCCCCTGTGGAACCTCAGTAGGTGCAGCAGCGACTGCGGTAGTAGTAGCGGCTTGAATCTAGGCCTGATACCCCATCAGATCGTCTGGAACACCTACATGATCCCTTCAAACCTAGGATCACCAGAGGCTGCTACTCCAGCACCAACCAGTGGGATCGGCAGTGGTGCTACTCCACTTATGTTGGCCTTAGCCTACGCTCTTCCTTGGCGACCTCGAGTACCAACCCTTGTTGGCGTCCTACCCCAAGTCACTGAAAAAATGGTCCTCTGTCAAGGAGTCCTCGGCTGCTAATCACTTATGTTGTAGACTTTCTACAAAACCTGTTCCCAATTCCATACAGAATTAGAAACTAAGTGATCCCACAACCAATTTACCAAACAACTATCAATCACATGCATTGGCATAAAATAAATGCAATTCCTACTAACTATCCCAATAACCCATCGCACCTTATCACTCCAAACACAAACCTTGCTCTAATACCACTAAACGAGGATGTCATGCCCCGATCCTCAAGCGCGTGCCCATCCCTCTCTAGTGGATAAAATTTTGTGACTTCCTAGGACGAGTCACCAACCCTTTTATTTTATTGCACATGCGGAGGCAAATAATAAATCCCCTAACAGTAATTATCTTGTGATAGAAAAGTAGGACAACGAATTCACAAACAAACATGCCTTTATAAACATGCCAAGTCATGTACAAAAGTCTATCCCCAAAAGGTTTCAAAAGGTAGACTCTAAAAAAAAAAAAAGCTATCCTATTTAACCTACTCTTTGGATCCTCTTAGCTTGGCTCCAAACCTTCCACTCTACAGCTCTAAAAATTTAAGCCCACGACGGGGTGAGATATAAATCTCAGCGAGTTCATGCTCTAAACCCGATTAGGATGGTAATATGCCTAGAGGCGTACTAATCACACAATCATACAACCACAGAGACTTAGCTTGTCTCAAATTCACCCTGTAGGTCAGTACAATTTATATCACAGAAAGCCACAAAGACATGAGCATCAAAGTGAATTAACTGGAACGTAATACTCAAACTCAAATAAGCACAGGGGTCTTGATTTAGGGCCAAATTGTCATGACATGTCCCATACCGCATCTCATAATTTTGTCCCATAATCCAGCACATTCAACTCAACCAATCATGCATTCCTAGATTTGATCTCGGCATATAGCATGGCTTGCTTTCTATCGTATCACCCAATTGAGCACGGCATGTATCTACTAGATGGTTTTTCCTAAGGAGCATCGGCCCAGAATCTACTGCGACCGGCATCCCGTTGTCTAAGGGCATCCCATATAGGAGTAACGTCCAGCTTAATAGCCCGAGACGGGTTCTCTTAACCTACATATGATCACTCAATTATGGCCCAAGGCACTGTGCATTTCACTTAAATATCTCCATTAAAATGGTGAACCTAGTCTATTTTCTTCGTATTAAAAATATACAATGAAATAGTTGTATGTGGGTACACGGTTAATTCACACTAGAAAAATTGATATCTTCCAATTTAAAATCTCACTATTTTATATAGTATATAAAACCATTTTCGGTGTTAAAATCCGACGCCCGAGATTTTCTTAATAAATATTGAAAATTCATAAATTTTTGGAATAAATGATCAAAAATCCAATCAACACTCAATTTGCATAAATTAACACTTGATTACAGAAATTAACCACATCATTGCAATCAGCATGAAATTCCGACTACCAGTTATCCCAATCTAATTTTCGAAAAATATTTAATAATTAAATAAATCAATTCAAATACCAAAAATACTAACCTAGGCTGTAATTGCTAAATTAAATACTAAAATGGGCTGAGAAAATCCCCGAACTTGTTTAGATAAATAGCACACCTTATCTAGGCCTTGATTAATTTAATCAAACCATCTAATATGCATAATTAACTAATTAAATCACTAATCCAATCTAACTACCCACCTAATTCCTAATTAAATTAAACTAAACACCCCTTAAACATCATTAGCATACTAAGTAGAGTTTAATGCATAAACTCACCGGTTTAACGCGAAAACCGATCCACCATGATGGCGGCGCAACGACGGCCGAAACCTAAACTTTCGACGGCGTCAATAGACACTTGGGCCGGGTCGAAAAGCCTTGCAAGCCCACAACAAGTGTTGGGCTTGATCTGGGCTGGACTGAGATGGGCTTGCTTCGCGAGCTTTAAGATGGGCTGAATTGCTTTGAAGAAGCTGTTGGCTTGAAACTTAGGTCAAATTGAGGGCTTCGATGGACTGAAGTTGGGCTAAGAAGAAGCAACAAGGGCTGTTGCTGGTCCAAGCTACCAAGGAGTGAAGATGGGCTGAGCGGTCAAACAGCAGCTGCCTCGATGGGGAATCTCACGCAGACGGTTGGTCGAGAAGATTTGGGGTCAACAAATCGATGGAGTTGCTGACCGTAGGGAGATTCGACGCTAGACAAGGGTCTTCAGTGGAGATGG
Organism: Eucalyptus victrix; assembly: GCA_016097545.1. Taxonomy (NCBI): domain Eukaryota; kingdom Viridiplantae; phylum Streptophyta; class Magnoliopsida; order Myrtales; family Myrtaceae; genus Eucalyptus; species Eucalyptus victrix. The sequence goes on along the minus strand of CM027840.1, from coordinate 24,901,681 downwards.
TAGCAAGTTGTCTTTGTGGAAACTTGAAGAGAAGACCTAGTGAAGATAGCTTTGAGCAGTTGCGAGGGAGACAAACTAAAGTGGAGCAGTAGGCGTTGACTAGGCCGAATGAAGACTCGAACGTGGTAGCTGAAGATCGTAAGTCGTGAGAGGCAAGGTGGGCACGAAGATGGAGTAACTTTGGGCATGCGGTAGAGGAGAAAGATTTGATGAAGCTTGCTTCAAACAAAGGAGAAGAAATGAAAATAGAAGCAGGCAGGGTCGAGGAAAAGGGACTCTCAAAGAGAAAAGGGAGAGGGAAATGTGTGAAGGAAACCAAGGAGGGGGGCCCAAAATCAACAAACCTTAGCTACTCCATTAAACACTTGGCCTTTTTTACTTTCTAACCAATTATATCCCACCAATTAATCCAAATTGATACTAAAATTTCCAGACCTTGCCTAGCTCCAAATTCTTCAAATTAAACTCCGATTTCTTCACCAATTGTCCAAATCAACGTCCAAATTTACCAAGTAAAAAGCCCATACAATTTTTTGCAAGTCCCCTTCGCCAAATAGCTCGGTATAGAAGCCAAAATTTCCTTTAATTTGGCCCATCCAAACTTCCGTGATTTTCCGAACCATCCAAATTGATTTTTCCATAAAATCTCAAACTCTCCAAAAATTCTTCAAAGGATGAGTTGACATTGCTAAAATAAATCGTCACATGACAGAACTTTCAATTTCTGAAATCGGGTTCAAATTTGTGATTAATTTCAATCAGCGTAATTTGAACGTGACCTAACCTACCGAGTAGCTTTTAGGAATTTTTGTGTAATTAACCCGTGGTCAATTATTTTCGAGCTACATTGTACATCTTTGACACATTTGGCAACTTTTGGTTGTCGTGAAAATCTCAAGGTTTCAAATACGAGCATAGAGGATACCCAAAACGACAGAAAAATCGGTTTAGTGCTAATCGACAAGAATTTTGCACGTAGGTGGAATCACCTACACTTTGATCACATATCTCAATCAAATCAACCTATCTTTGATCTCTAATCAATTTTGATAGTGCTGTAATGACCATTGCCGATTAACACGATCGAGCAACCTAATTTCTAGTCAAATTTTCAAGTTTATTACGTTTAAATTCCTTAATGACTTCCCTAGATAGTCTAGTTATCTCATGAGTGATCAGCTCAGAGAATAGTACTATCAACACGTCAATGAAAGGCCCGATTTATTTAATTGAAAACAAAATCTAAAAATCCACGCTGTCACAAAAATTGACCCTTTTGAAAGTATAGAACAAACCCTCTTCCTATCTCTGCGTGTTCGTGTGTGTTTAATGAGTTTGCTATCCTTAACGAGTGCCCATGATTGTGAGCATCCTTCTTGACAATAGAAAATCATCTTCTTCCTACTAAAGTATGATTAAGATCGTGATGAACTATGATTAGGTGATGGGACTATTGTCCTTCCATGAAGGACGATGTCCTCTTATTTAACCAAGGCAATTGGGTAAAAAGTTTACCACCTTCACTCATAAATTCTTTGCTTAGTCCTCGGTGGGATCTGCCTACATAGAGGAAATCCCTCAAAGTGGGGTTCTTCTTTATTGACAAAAAAAAAAAAAAGTGGGGTTCTTTTATATTAAAATAGATTGAAATACATCCGAATGATATTAAATACCTAAATATAGTTAACCGAAAAGTTATTACTAAATAAAACTTATTAACATTATTAAAAGGATCAATTAAAATAGGAAAAAAACACTTCAAGAAACCATGACTCTAATGTTATTCGTTGCGTTGGCATAGCAGCTATGATTGTTAGAGAAAAATCCTATGTTATTTTGAAGCTGACAAAACTTATCTAAGTTCTATTCTAAAGATTGCCAGACTTTTGTGTCAAAGTCTATCTTATAATAGAAGTCTGTCCACTCTAACAAATTCTAAACTAAACACAATTGAAGAATGAAGACTTAACTAGACTCAGGATTATCTTTCTTTCTTCAAAGGTTCAATTCATATAGGATATAAATGGCCTTAGGGATTCGAAATATCACCTATGAGATTGGTTATCTTTATTGGAATTAATTTAGATACATCAAATCATTTCATAAGGCAAATTATTTTGGAAATAATCTACTTATGGAAATCAATATCCTAATTGTATGGGTGAACAGGATTGATGGGCTTTCATCACAATCTTCAAACGGCTCGAGATCTCCTTGATTGATTCTTTTCAATGGGTTGATTGAAAGAATTCTTTAGAAGGTGCCAATGGTCAAGAAGGCATGAAGGAGTATTTAAGGAGGCCTCTCCAGTCATTTGATAGTGTGTGTGAAAGAAGAATTCCAAAGTCTAAAGCTTCCATTTACTTGTTATTCCTTACACTATGCTTAAATTTGTACTCAAAAGAGAGAGAGACTTATATTGTGACTTTGTGAGAGCAATAGAGACTCTTCACTGAGAAATCGAGTTCGCAAGATTGTAAATTCTTTTCTAATTCATAATGGAAATCAGCTAGAAGGTTGTTAGCGTGGGAGAGTGGACGTAGGCTTAATCTAAGCTGAACCACTATAAATTTTGTGTTCCTTTTCTCTTCCTTGAACTCATTTACTTTATTCTTATTTCATTTTAATAGTTAAAGTCTAAACTCTTTCAAAGTCTCCTATTTATTATTTTCTTTTGTGACCTAGGGAACCCACGCACCGTACCAACACGGACAGCCCGAAAGGCCCGGGATAACGGTGGGTAAACCCTGGGGGTGACACGTGCTAGCCACCACACATGTGCCACCGGGTAAGTCACCTTGCGACGCCCGGAAATCAAACTCCTCCCCTTGCATTAGGGGGAGAAGCTCGCCGCTAGTAGCGCCACCCAAGTGGGTGGTTGGTCTCCTATTTATTAGACTCTGTTTTAAAAGCAAATATTCTCACTGCTTTTTGTGAAAAATTGTTTTCACACCTATTCACCCCCTCTAGGTGTTCATACTGACACCTTCAGTGACATCCTAAAGCTCGATCCCGTCTCGAATTTATGAAATGGGCATTTCGTCGACGCACCAATGGTCGTTTTACTCTGATTAGGGCCCCTCACGAGTTAACTAACCTATTAGGTAAAGCCATTAAGGGATATAAACGCGGCAGACTCAAGAATTCGATCGGAAATCGACTACTCGACCATAATAATCAACAAGGGTCAATACAACACCATTATAATCGAATTGTGATAAGATATAGGTCAATTCAATGGAATCACATAATTGAATCGCGAGTGATTCCGCGTGATTGCAAAATTCGCGTCGAACAGCACTAACCCGATTTTTATCGATTTTATACTTGGTACCCGTAATTGAAACCTTGCAACTTTTACAACAACCAAGAGTCGACTACGATCGGAGGGATAAGTACATTATCAATGCCAAAAGTTATGTATGACCTTCACTTTGGTGCCAAAAGTTTATTTTGGATCACTTAAGTGCCAAAAAGTTTGAAAAACGATTATTTTAGTGCCAACTCCGACATGGTTAGCCGGAAATCCGACGTGACACTTTTTTATTAATTTTTGAAGCTGATGTGGCTTGTTGAAGAGTATAGTTAGCATTTAAACAAGAAAACGACACCGTTTGGTGTCTCTCCCCTAATTCAAAACCCTAAATCCCCAAATTGGTGTCTCTCCTCTTCAACCGCCCACATCCCTTGCCTCCACCTCCGCCTCCGTCGGTGATGGGCTAGTCACCATCCTTGATAGCCTTTGTACTTGGCAGTCGTGGCTCCAACCCCAACCTCGCCCCTAACGGCAACCACTCAACGACCAAGTCGAAGGTCGTGATTTGGCCAATGCTCGAGGTGGCCGCCAATGAGTGTGCCACCCCCGATCTCTCCTCTCCATCTCTGATCTCCCCAACAAGTGCCTGGCTTGTGTTTTCCTAGTACCTAGGGTCCCGCGACAAGGGCTGGTGCTCCCTCGTGTGCCGCCACTAGCTCATGATTGAAGGCCAGAGTCGCCAGAGGCTCATCCTCCGTGCCCATTCGGAGCTACTGGATGCGGTCCTAGCACTGTTCACGCGATTCGACTCGATCACGAAGCTTGCGCTCAAGTGCAACCGCAAGTCGTTAAGCATCGACAACGATGCACTCGTGCTGATCTCACTCAAGTGTAGGAACCTCACGCCTCAAGTTGTGGCCGAGTGATGGCAGCCGAGCGAGCTAGGTCAACGTTGGGCGAGGATCGGCAAAAACCCTAATTTCAATCCCAAAATAAAAAAAATTTAAAAAAATTCCCAAATGAGTTGTGCAACATCGTTTTTGTGAGGCCATCCACTTAGGACGGCAAAACGATGTCATTTTCTTAGGGAGAACGGAAAACAACGTCGTTTAAAAGCCATGTCTATTTTTTTTTTTTTTAATAAAAGCCATGTAATCATTTTGGCCGGAATCTCTCGCCAATGGCATCAAAGTGATCGTTTTTCCTCCGATTTGGCACTTAAGTGATCCAATAGAAACTTTTGGCACCAAAGTAATTGCCGTATACAACTTTTGGCACTGATAGTGTACTTACCCCTGAAACTCTCGAGTCAAAGATACACAAACGTGGATCGAAAATTATCGACCATGGGTCAAATGCAATAAAATCCCTAAAAGCTACCCGATAGGTTAGGTCGTACTAAAATTGCATTCGGTCGATCTTAACCACGAAATTGAATTCGGTTTCAGGATTCGGACATTCGAGAAAGTCACGACTCATTTTTAGGACGTTGTCTCATCTTTCGGAAAATTTCTGTCAAGCCCGGAATTTTGCGGAAAAATCAATTTCGGACAAATCGGAAATAAAATAGAAATTCAGATCAAGAGGGAAATTGAATGTTTTGTGAATAATTAGAGGAAAATAGCCATTGGTTGGTAGGAAGACTTTGGTGGCCAAAGACTTTTGAGGTATGCAATGATGAAATTGATATTTTCCTTGACTTCTTGGCCTCCTATCTCTCTCTCAATTTCCCCTTTCTTTCTTTCACGCACGTTTCCCCCTCTGCTGTGCACGTTCAGCCGCCTCTTCCCCCTCTCTGCCCACACTCTCTTCTTCCTCATCCCTTCCTCCTTTTGTTCCATCGCAACCCACAATTTCAGCCTTTCCATCACACAATGTAAATTCCCAGCAGCCACATCGTTAGAGCACCACATACCTCCACCACCTCAATGCCACTCCAACCTCATGGCAGCACCCACTTTCATGCCAGCCTCATCCCGTGCCCGTCCCCACGCCATTCAGCCACCGAATGGCAAGCAACCTCAGCCCCACACCACTTCACGCCACCGAGCAGCCGCCAACACCACCCTCCAGTACCTCACGCCCCAGCAACGTCTCTGTCCAACAACCGAAGCCAGGAGCATCCAGCAGCTCCTTCACCTCTGCCCAGCAAGAACCAGCCTTGGTTGAAGGCTTGTAAGGCTTTTTCAGCTATCAGTTGGCCTCCGTTGGAGACCTGATAGTTGCGGGATCTCACCGCCGTTGCACCGCCATTGCTGTGAACCCATCGCCATTGAATTCCAATGAGTTAACTCTCTAATCTTTGACTAGTTTGTTAATTGCACTTAGGAGGTTTGATTAGTGTTAATTAGCTTGGTTAGATTAATGCTAAGAAGGATTAGTGCTAAGTAAGTTGGACTAGTTGAAATTTAGATCAATTTACTGGACGCTCGTTGTTTGCCATTTTTGTGGATCAAAATGTGCTCCAATTTTGAGGTTGATTCCTTCTTGAGAAATGTTTTAGACATCTTTAGTTATGACATGTATTTTATCCAAGATTTTATGGATTTAAAAGAATAAGATTTCAATTTTGTTAAAAATAAAACAGAACATTTGTTTTTATTGGAACCGTGACCTTTTGATGTTCAATGGATTTTTATCAACTCTTATGGTTCGAATTTCTAAAGAGTCCCCTCACAAAAGTTGTTTATCACATCTTGTAGTTTAACATAGTCAAATTTTAGATCAAACGAACAAGTTTTGGATATTGGACCAAGCTGGTTTTGGAAAACGTGATTTTTGGAAACGGACACAATTTTGGTGTTGGATTAAGTGATTTACTGCTCTCAATATAGAAGGATATGGGTTAAGGTGTGACATCTAGATTTTGACAGACCTCGAATACATAACAGTCATGATGGGTCGACGAATTTGTCGTCGAACTGCGTCGTTGGCACCACTTTCGGTCACCATTTTATCTTCACCATCGCCAGACCGAGACATCACGTTTCGTGATGATCTTATAACATACCCTCATAGTCACGTTTTTGTTGCGTCATGACGATTCGATCACCGTGAGACCTAACGTCTCATCGAAACTTTCCTTACGTAATGCCACCAATAAGACCAACATCTACCCATATTTGTACCCTGCTAGCCGAACTTTCCATGCCAGACGTCTTTGACCCCATGCGTACGTGAAGATTGATGACAAAAAATGTTGAGGACTCCCCTATCTACTTCACGTCGAATCTCGACCATCTCCAGCCAAAGACAACCGACCGCCGCGATCTCACGCATGCATTTACTCTTCATGGAACGACCATACCGTCACGCCAATCTCTTCCCATGCATGCGATACGTCGAGACGCCCCATGCCATGCAGGAACGAAGATCTACGACTTCAACGCCCCAGCTGTGTTCCATTTTCTGTTGACCGTTGCCCTCTAAGGAAAATGTTGACTGGGACGTGTCAACTTGAGGGGATCGACTGCTGGCCATGCAAGAGGTGGCCGCTTCTCCTCCTTAGGCGCGACCCGCGCACGCTGGCCCTCCCCCATTGCTGCCAGCGTGATTTCATTTAGTTGACTCAAGAGTCAATTAAACAAAGCCACGTACGTGCATGGAGCAACAGGTGTCCTGGACGAAGGGAAAGAATTCCCCATGCAAAGACATGGAAACATGGAGTTGTCGCCGTTCCCTGCTGCCACGCGACTTGGACGATTGACTACCGAAGTCAATCAAAAGCAAGCGAAAGAGAGAGAGACAGCTCTCTTTGTTCCAATGAAGCTTTGATCAGCCCAATTGCTCAACACTTCTTTGCGACCTTGACCGAAAATTTCTCTTCCCAAGATTCACCAACAACCACCGTACTGCCGACCTCCACACAGTCCCACAACTCACCACCAGACGTGCCTCTGTCCTCTGCTGTGCCATCCAGCCCATCTCGACCATGCCGCAGCCCGTAGCTCAAGGTTCCTCTCGCCGTCAATTGCCGCCCCTCTGCCACAGCAGGACCCAAGAGGCCTTGACTCGCGCCTCACCGCACGCCATTGTCGCCGTCACCACTTCTCCTCGCCTCAACTGTAGCTGGTAGCTTGTGATTCGCTCACCATCAACACCACCGGACCTAAGGCAAGTTGGAGTCTACTAACCTATATAGTGTAGTGCTGTTGTTGCTTGAGGAAGTGCTGTTAGATTGAAATGGTTTGAATTCTGATGTTAGATGGTGACTCCTAGAATGACCGATTCAGTTTGGAGCTAGGCTACTGAAGGAGTTTCTTATTTTTCATAAGAAAATGCGATTTTGGCCTTCGTATATGCATAAATTTTAGCAGTTGCAGAGCTTTGAAACTTTTGCTCGCAAATTATTTTAAAAAATCTCCCGATTTGCATTGAAATTGCTATGTCTCGTGGCTCCGCTCTCAAAAGTTTTAAGAAATGGGTTATGCTTTCAAGATTCCGAATTTTTATATAAATCATTCTAAAACCTTGAAGTCGAGATTGAAATTTGGATTTACTGATGTGCTGATTTCAAATTTACTTATAGTTTTGATAAATTGTTTTGTCTCGAGGCGTGAGATGTGAGAACCATTCAAGGTTTTACATGTTTTACATGTGGATTCAAAAATATTGGAGGGTTAACTGTGAAAGTGGGATTTTTGGGGAAAAATCCAAGGGATTCTCCATATTTGTCTTTCGAAAACATTTTGGCATTGAAATGATTTAATTACTACACCATGATTGATGTGTTATTGCTGCCGTTGGACCCTCAGAATGATGAAGCCTTGGGAGACAAGATGCCTAGGGGATCGTGATTGCGATACCTTTGGATGCCTATGGGACATCATTGTCATGATAAGCCCCAAAGGTTCCCGGGTGTCGGGATGCCCGGATGTATGACAATAAACATTCCGGAGGGTAGGGGACACTAATAACATAGTGAGCCTTGGCAATTCCTCGTGATGCTAGGTTAGGTGCGAGATGCTTAGAGGTGAGACATGACATGTTCTGGATGCCCGGTGACTGAAATATGGAACCAAAGGCTTTCGTGATGCTAGGTTGGGTGCGAATGCCCGGAGGGATGCAAACACTGGTCCGCTGGGAGTTAGTGAATTAAAAATTCTGTTGAGTTTTAAAGTTGATTTTTCTACTGAGTAATGCCATTTTGATAGTTGCGCTTGATTATGGGACAAAATTGTGTGGCACGGTATGGGATGCGTCATAACAGTTTAACCTTATAATCGGGACTCATGTGATTGAAATGATGGGTTCCGTTTTTTAAACTGCGTTTGCCATTTTGTTGGAAAACTCTACTAATTTAATGCATACCTATTCTTCCAGATTATATGTTTTGTGTATTTTGCATGAAATCAGATGATGATGGTCCTACATAATATAATTTAATAGATCTTTAGCTGCTGAGTAGTTGTACTCACCCCTTGTGGGGACTAACATATTTCAAAGTAAGAAAGATGCCACTGCTACCCGCACCTCCTGGTACATTCTATGGGATCCCCATCGATTTGCAATTGGAATAGTAGGAGTATTAGGATCCTAATTTGTTGGGACTAACATTCATTAGAGTGAGGGTGATACTGACTATCAACACTGGCCTACCCTCGGGTCCTGTGCATCAAGAGTTCGTCGTCTTGTATGTTTGGAGGAACGGATGTACTCTGGGGCCGCTACCACCACCACTAGAGGACAACGAGGAGGGATCAAGTCGTGTGGAGTGACTTAGGATGTAAGGACAGTAGGGAAATTTTTGGATGTCGGCACTGAATGATGGACTCTATGTAAATAGCTGTTGGAGATGTCGGTTAACTTTTGAAATATAGCCAGGTATAAGAAACTGCGGCTTTTTGATGTACCGACTAACGATGTCCATCTAATTTATGTAAATAAAATGTGCTCAATTATTATCTATATGTGTATGTGGTGTGCATCATTTCTGAGTATAGAAAATGGAGTTGTTGGATACACTTCCGCCATATACATTGCGCAGGGACCAATGAAGTGTGTGATAGAATCCCCACATGGATTCCCTAAAGTCCATCAATCAAAAAGGGAGGACATCTAGGACAAGGCAAGAAGTGTGGTGACCCTAACGGATTGGGGACCGTCGAGAGGCACCACATATCTTCATGAAAAGTGTTCGTTTATATGTCTTTTACAACATATTTAAATTAGAGAACTCTCCGAACTTGTTTGGTTAGGTTTCTAGATTTAAACTTGGATACGCATGAGTGGCCCGATTTCTGCCGGTTAGGACTAGTAGTGGTTTTGTAATTGTTTTTGATGTTGTGCTTGCTGAATAAGGAGTATTTAGTGATGTGATTGACTTGTGGCATGCTGAAAACTTATGTGTGAGATCATGAGGTGGATTGCTCTTTGTTGGTTGTTTATTGTTATTGCAAAACATGACCTTATGGACTATTAAATAGAAAATACATGAGGTGTCAGGTCAGGACATCAAAAATTATTTGCTAAATAAAATTATGAAGTTTTAAACTAGGTGCGTGCAAAGTCTAACGGATTGATTTTGAGTACGTAAGCACCTATGAATTTATTTCTAAACGTTTGGAAAAAAGAAGAAGAAGAAGAAGAAGAAGAAGAAGAAGAAGAGGGGTTACTAAGGTTTGTTTTCAAAAGAGGGTGGTTGGAAAAGAAATTAGAAAAGAAATATGGTGTCGGGTTTGGACGTCAAGTTTTATGTGCTCAATAAAATGATGAGGTTTTATACGAGGAGTTAATTTCAAATACGAGACCCCATACGAATTTATTTCAAAAGGTTTAAACAAAAAAGAAGGGGGGTTACTAAGTGTATTTTTATAAAACAAAATAAAAAGATTTTGGTGTTTTGGCTATATGATGGAAGCTAAGAGTTGGCTTGGTTGATGATGCGCCTACATGGTTAGGTTAATTAAGTAGTTCAGTTTAATTAAACACAATTTATTTAATTAATTGCAATTTATTTAATTAATGTTAATTAGCGCAAATTGTGATGGATTAGCCGTTTTTCAGAATTTTACGCTCATTCTTATGGTTGAATTTATGTGTGAATTGGATTGTTTGTTTATGCTATGAGGTGCAATTGAGTGCTTGGTGATGGTTTATTGTTATTGCAAAAGATGATGTGTTGTGTTGAGGAAATCAAAGAGTGTTGTGAATGGGTAAAGAACTAAATGCTGCACGACAACGAAATTTCATGTGAGTCACCTCTAGAACCTTATAGTCAAGGGCTAAATGTTGTAAGTAGGGGTGTTAAAAAAACCCAACCCGACCCGACCCAACCTAACCAGAACACGACTTGAACACGAAATAAGCATTATACTTGTTTCGGGTCTTGATACCGTTTAGGAGATAGGTATGAAACAAGTAAACAATATATGTTTAGGGTCGGGGAGGGTTGGAACATTGTTCCACCCAGAACACGTTAACTCCAAACACGTTCTCATCTTTCTCGGCTCCCCCTTCTTCTCCCACGAAACGACTGTGCCTTCATTCACGACTGCCAATTCGACCTCTCCTCCAATTGACGTGCCTCCGCCTTGCCGTCGCCATCGCCACCCCTCGTCTCAACGCCGGAACCCTAAACGCCGCCGAATCAATCAATCATCGCCGTCCGTCGTCGAAACCCCTCCCCTTCCCCTTCCCAAATCCCTTCCACTCCGGTCCCTCAAGCCCTACCTCCTCTCCCAGTTCGGGCCCATCCTCCTCGGGATTGTCTCGACGCTCTTCTTTTTAGTGGTGAAGGATCTCGCCAACTCCATCCAGCTCATCGGGATCGTCTCGACTCCCGTCGAGGGTGGGGACTTGCCCTCCGAGAAGGTCATCTTCTGGACCCGCCTCGCCGTCCAGAAGTCCCTCACCGACATGACGTGGTAATGCATTTTTTGCCCTCCCTCCTCATTTTTTCTCTTGTGGCAATGGGTGGGTGTTTTCTGCGCTTTTTTTTTTTTCCGTTTAAATTGGAATGTGGCTTTCGTTTTTTTGCGAAGAATGTGGTGGGTTTTAAGTGGAAATTGGCTTCTTGCCTTGTATTCCTGTGGGAGACTTCTGTTGGACCAACGGTGTTGGTGATGCTGCTTGGGTCTCTATTTATCTTAAGTGGTTGAATTTTCTTCGGGTTCATTGGTTTTTTGGTATTAGAATCGGTCCATTCTCAGTAAGTTTCGTTGTGGTGTTTTGCTCGCTGACGGTTCTCTGGATAATTCATTGGCATTGCTACTTCATCGACTTGCAAAAGTGATTTTAGTCATGTACAAAGTTGTCTTTTTTCTTGATTGGTGCAGACAATAAAAGGAAAAGGAACAATTTTTTGATAAACCTGCCTTGTCTATGGAAATATTTTTCACTTTGGTTGCGGGAACTTGATTTACTGCGTGTTATTACAACTTACGGCGGGCGCTTAGATTGCTTGTCATTGATGACTACTCCTCCAAGATAAATTTGCTTGGCTAGAGGATGCTTTTTGTCTTCCAGATAGCATGATTTCACTGGAAAAATGATTACTTGAGTGTTCCTGCAGGTCGTTGTTCAGCAGTTAAACTTCATTGAAAGGAACCTCTCTTCATTGATTTTTTGGTCGTGTCCTATGAAGTAGCTGCAGATCGAGAGCATGTGTTTCGTGTTGGTTTCTGCTGTTTGGAACATTGACCCACCAAAGGCGCTAAAGTGCAGGGATATCAGCTTTGGTGCTGAGTTCATGTAGTTCGTAGGGAATGGCGAATTTGATATAGTGGGGAAAGAAAAAAAGGGTAATTGGAACAATGTGGATTAGCGTGAAGCAGCTTCATCACTGCAATATTAGGTCGGTATGTTTCTTTCGAGTATCTAGAGTGGAGCACGAGTAGTGGCTCGCTAGTCCTGTGTAGCTGGTCTGTCATGAACTTAAGTCGAATTCTGCAATTCAGCACTTCATTAATGTGGCCAGTGGGGTAGGTGTTACTGGAATGATACTTACTATTGCAAAATGTAATTGTCTCTTCATAAATCATGAGAGTCGAAAAGGAATTTGCAATGGTCTTATGGGTGAGTTTGATAAAAAAAAAAAAAAAAAAACTAAGTTTTCTTTTGGATATGGAACCTGCCAACAGGTTGAAGTGCCAAAGCTTTAGGTTTCTTGGGATTTTTTCTTCGCTGCTCTTTGTTCTTCTACTTGGTGCTCTGCTATTGAGTTTTTATCAATTAAAAAGACTTAGATTGATCACTCGCAAGAATGGATGTTAAAATCAGGTTCTTGTAATAACCTGTTCGCATAAGAATGGAACCAGAATGGGATGATTGCTGCAGAGTTTTAACCTGAACCCCAGAGAAAAGAAAGGTGAAAAAAAAAAAGGCAAGAAACCCATCGACCCGACCCGACCCGACCCGAAACACATTAGATGGTCTAATGTGTTTTGGGTCGGTTAGGGTTGGGTCACAGTGTGTGACCCTTGTGTTTTGGGTCGGGTCGAATAACAACAAACCCGACCCAACCCAACCCGACCCATTAACACCCTTAGTTGTAAATACTAGTATGAACATCAAGAGGAGGGTGAATAGGTGTGAAAACAATTTTTCACTAAGAACAATAGAAATAATTTACTTTTGAAACTGAGTCTAAAGAACAACAAACTTTGAGCAAGTTTAGACTTTAGCAATTAAATAGAACTACAAACAAAATAAAGGAGTTTAGGGAAGAGTATAAGAACACAAAATTTATAGTGGTTCGACTTAGATCAAGCCTACGTCCACTGTCCACGCTAACAGTCTACTGGCTGGATTCCATTAAGAATTAAAAGAGACTTTATAGCCTTGTGATCTCAACTTCACAGTAAAGAGTTTTTACTACTCTTTCATGAAGTCACACTATAAGCTTCTCTCTCTTATGAATACAACTTTGAGCTTAGAATATCGAATGATAAGAAAATGATAAGCTTCAGATTTTGAAATTTTTCTTTCATGCACTCTATCAAATAACTGGAGAGTTCACCTTAAATACTCCTTCATGCCTTCTCGACCGTTGGCACTTTCCAAATGAATTCTTCTAATCTACCCACCGGACAAAATCAATCAAGAAGATCTCAAGCCGTTTGAAAATTGTGATGAAAGCTCGTCAATCCTATTCGCTCATACAATCAGGATCTTGGTTTTCATAAGTAGATTTTTTCCAAATTACTTGCCTTCGAAAGGATTTGATATATCTAAATTGATTTCAATAAAGATAATCAATCCCGTAGGTATATATCCAACTAGAAAGCTATATATAATCCACACGAACCAAATCCTTGAAGAAAGAAAGATAATCCCTTATCTGGAAAAATCTTCATCCTTCACTTTCATTCAGTCTGGAATGTGTCAGAGTGGGCAAACTTTGACATAAAGTCTGGGAGTCTTCAAACTTTGACACTAAAGTCTGGTCGTCTTCAGAATTTGTTACTAGAGTCGGTAAATCTTCATAATATACTTTGAATAAGTTTTGTCAACTTCAAAACAACAAAGGAGTTTTCTCCAACAATCTCTCCATTTTTTATGGTGACAAAACTTCCTTGCAAATTTAAAGACTTGTAACCTGCAAAACAACATTTTAGTAGTACATAATATCTAAGAAACAATTAGATAAGGATATGGATGTCATCAATTCTGCAACCATAGAAAACAAGTTAATCTTGAAATAATCAAACATTAAGATTTAAACATCCGCATCCATCCACGTCCACATTCATAATCATCACCACAAAAGTTGTTGCAGATTATAAGAGTTACTAGCCAAACAAAATCAAATCTACAAAAGTTTAAGTTCAAAAGTAAAAGTTCAAAAATAAATCTGCACATTCTCCCCCTTTTTGTCAATAGCAAAAAGTGGAAAAAGTCAAAATAAAGAAAAGAAAAATGAAACCAAGGCTATTTGGGAATTCGAACCAGTTGGAAATCCCCTATAGATTACATTGCCTCTTCGATCTTTTGGCACTAGCGATGAACATTTTCAACTTCAGTTTGAACAGTCTTAAGAGTTTGAACAATTTGATCATTTTAGGCCACAATCTAAGATACTTGTTGGTTGAAAGTCTGTACCTGAGTTTCCAAAGACTGTATCTTTCGGTGTGAGACTTAGAAGAGATCTCAAGGCATTGTGAAGTCTCTGAATCTCAATCTCCATAGAGTATTGCTGAGCTTTTACCTCCAAAAAGAGTTCTATCATCCTTGGATAGTCACCAGTTGGTTCAGTTTGTGCACTAGCTTCAGCGAATTGATTTCGTGGAGAGTTGAGAGGAGAGGGACATCAACTTGTCTTGTCCTGTGACTCGGAGTAGATTCAGCTTCAGGAAAATGAGAAGCATAGACATCTTCCGGATGAGAAGGAGATCGACTGATACCATCACTCACAAAAACAGGAGAATAAGTCACCGTTTTCTCAACAGCTCCCCATGTTTTAGTGCCTACAGGTGGAGAAAGGATTTCTTCTTCTTGAATCTTCTTGTGTGCAGAATGAGAGTGATGTTCTTGCTCTATACGTACTCCTATTGGACCACTCCAAGTTGCTTCAGAATCCTCAGATAAAGATATAGCAATTGTCACCTCATAAGAGTCATCTTCATGACCTTTTCCTTCTTCATCTCTTCCTTCTTCTTCTATTGCTTCTTCCTTCTCTAGTTCTTCTTCCTCTTCTGGCTCTACTTCTCTTTCTACTGTTTCTTCTCTGTCTCCTCTCCTTCTCTTTGAATTGGTTTCTCAGAACCAACAAAACCTCGAAGATTCTTCAAGGCAATGGCAGAAATAGTAAGATCATCATCATCATCCTTTGTCCTTTGCCCTTCATAACTGTCCCGTGCATGTGCATTAGGATAGTATGAGGGAGTGAAAATTTCATCCCATGACAGATAGTAAACATAAGCCGTGCTTCAAACTTGGAAACATCAGTTTTTTATGACGCCTTTGGTTTAATACAGTTAATGACAACTTTATGCAACAAAACATTCGAGGCTGATAGTCGAGAATAAGTGATGCCTCTTTCTAGTACTCTGTCCTTGACAAGAAATCTCATTGCTTGACCAAATGAGACATTTATTGGTTGAAAGCCACTCCTTTCCACCCCAATAATGTCTACTGGTGTGTCCACATCCACCACATAGGCTTTGTCACTATTAGCGAACTTGATTCTATTTTGATCAAGAAAAGACAAATTTGAATAGAAGAATGCAGTCAACTTTAGATATGCAATAGTTGTCTCAGAACAAAAATTCTCCAGATTTTTTTTTTTGGTAAAAACACAATTATAAAAGATTTAGGACTAAAATGGTAAAAAAAAATTTAAAACTAAATTGGCACAATTGCAATAAGTTTAGGACTTTTTTGGTAATTCTCCCACCTCATGAGCCATCTTGTAGAAGAAATTTTATTAGATGCATGTGAACAAACAAGTTGCGTGTGTTTGTAACATTTACATAAATCAAACAATCCAAATACTTTATAAAGTTAAAAAGGAAGAAGAAGAAGAAGAAGAGGAAGAAGCTGATAACATGTTTTGGACTATGTGTCTAAATTATTGGGATTGTGATAAAAAAATCGATCATCCTTTTAAAATAAGATGGCTTCAATCAAAACTAAATGATGGTGGTTATTTTATTCATGCCTAAGAAAGGTCTTCTCCTATAAATGATCTTATTACTATACATCGTACCTAATAATTTATAGATCTAGATCTCAACTTCCTACAGTTTTATAAATTTTCATGTAATATTTGGCTGGTGAGGCCCAAAAGAAGAAAAAGGAAAGATAAGTTGAAAAGTCAAAAAAGTAAAAAGGAAGGGAGGGGAGCGCTCGGTTAAAAAGGACAGCAGAGAGCTCCTTCGACCAAAAAAGAGAGAAAAAGAAGAAGAAGAAGAAGAAGAAGAAGAAGAAGAAGAAGAAGAAGAAGAAGGGGGAAAAGAAGAAAGGGTTTTTGCACGTGCATACCACGGATGCCTTGCCAAGCCGGCTCAACTCTATAACGCAGCACCCGGTAAGAGATTAGGCCCATTATTCGTCCAATCGAAGTAATTTACGGGTTTAGGGCTCCAATTCAAAATATTTGGAAAATAGAGCGGCGAAGTCCAATTTTGGAGTCGTTGAGCCATGTATTTTTGTAGAAATGATAGTTTAGGGTGTTGTGGAGCCGTGGGATTTTACGGATCGTGATTTGAACTTACGGTTTGCTCAAAAAAAAATTTTGAAGTTTCCCGCGCACAGTGAACAGTGTGCGTCCAGCAGTTTGAAGCCCTTATTTTGTTAATTTTCGGTTTGATTTTGGGACTGTCAAGTTGGGATTATTGTAGTATGATGGAAGGGCTCTCTATTGACTATAAGTATGTTAATAACGGGGTTCGATAGAGAAAGTTATACTGTAATTAAGTTTTACACACAAGTGTCATGTTACAAACGACTTGAATAATTATTTTGGGTATGCGATTTATTAGCGCATAGGAATCTTTTTGTTAACATTTAGACATAATATAGTCATTTCGTGGTTGATGTGGCGTGCTACCAAAACTTAATGTTGATTCTCGCTCATTTGGTAGGATCGCGAGATCAAAGGATCAAATAACACACACGTTATTTGATTTTGGGGCATCTTCAGGTGAGTAGTACTAATGTCATCTTTGATTTTGTGTAACTCATGTACTAAGGTAAGATTAACCGACATATACTTGTGAGGAAATGAGGATCTATTTGTTATATATTGACGGATATAGTGCTCGGTAATTTTGAGTTATGGTGAGATGATTCGACAAATCTCTCTTGCAGGGTTATGTATGTTGTTTAGGTACAATCAATTTATGTGGTTATATGATGACTATTGAAACATGATATGCGTTGTGTTGACGAAATCAAATGTGTGGTAGTAAAAGACTAAGTGCTACACGACAACAAAATTTCGTGTGAGCCACCTCTAGAGCCTTGTAGTCAAGGGCTAAGTGCTACATGGCGACTTGAGTCACATGGGAGTCACCTCTAGGGCCTTGTACTACCGACATGCATAGTAAAGGACTAAGTGCTACATGATAACGTAATTTCGTGGGAGCCACCTCTAGGGCATTGTACTATTGCTATATGTGGTCGAGGGCTAAGTGCTACACAATAACGCAATTTCATGGGAGTCACCTCTAGGGCCTTGAGTTTAGATATTGGGTGTGGAATGAACCATTGATATGAGATAGGATGAGTTCATGCTGGTTTTGTTATTATGGATGAATGGAAAAATTGGCTATTTGATATAGCTAGGTTGAGGTAACATTTAACACATTTTGTTCTTGCAAGTTATCATATTTTGTTTGGTGATAATGAGTCATGCCTTGAGTTTTACATGTGTAATGTGGAAGTTTGATATGCTTTTATGATATATACTACTCACTGAGCTATGGTTGCTTATTCCATTCATCTTCCATGTTTTCAGGTTCCAGGGTTAGCAAGTAGTAAGGCGAGAGCGCTTTTGGAAAACTTTTAGGAGTTCTATTTTGGGTATGGTTTAAGAAAGTGGTGTATATAATCTTTGCTAGTGGTTGGACTAGTTGAGTTTTAAATGTATTTTCTTTTGGTGAATTATAGAAACTCTAATGTTGCAACAAACTTGTTAGTAAAATATATATATATATATATAGCTTGAGATATACATAATTCATGGAAGGTTGGCCATGTCATTCCCATTCCTTGTAGTTTTGGAGTGTGACATTTCACATACTAAGAACGTGTCACCTTATAAGACTTGTTAAGTAACCAAACTAAAAAAGTATATTAATAATTATTTGTACTAATTTATATCGTTATTTGGGTGATTAATTTTACTTTTCCAAAACGAGGTAGAATGATTTTCAAAACTCAAACACAAGGTTGACTAGAATTCACATCACATGAACAATATGATCAACCTTTTCCGTCATATCAATAGGCGACGAATTCACAATATTAACCAGAAAATTTTAGGAAAAGGGGAAGTATTTTGTCTTACATGCAGTCCCATTCATATATCGTTGAAAACCCAAATATTGCATGCAAAAGGACGCGACACTTAGGTTCGTTGCCTCAAAACCTCTAAATAGACGTAGTTTTCCAACTGAAATGAACTATTACCAATGAAAGTACATTGCGGTAAATAAAGAGACTCTTGCCTGGAATTGATCGATTGACCAAATGCAGTTGCAGCTATTGATCATGTGGAACTTACTTATAGGGTCTACACGATCAATAGTTATGATGTATCTGGTCTAGTGCTCTTGGATTATGAAAAAATTTGCCAGTGAAGAAATCTTCGTAAGTAGTTTTGCTAGAGAACATTGATGTCCCATAATAGATTGAAATAAAATTCAACGTTTTCCCATAAATTAGGTGGTTAAAGGTTAACAAAGATCTTATTTTGCATATGATAATATAATAAAAGTAAAGTCATGCTTTACATGGTCAAGTGACTAGGCTATTATTCTTTCTAGAAAACAATGGTATGTTTAATTATACCTTTATAACCACCGACCAAGTCCCTTTTTTTCTCCTCGTTTGGAACTACTACTGCAAATGTTTTTTTCTTGGATGCCAATCTCATTTAACCAAATAAAGGCATATATCATTAGAAAATTCTTGAGATTACTGCGAGATTATTATTTTTTGATGATTTTAATGCATCTCTTAATATGACAACAACGAGGACTGAGTAACGCTTTGTGGAACCCCTGAGCTCCAACTGGCCCTCCACGGCAATAAAAATTCTGGAATCTATCTAGCCAATGATTGTCACTCCGACGAAACCAAGTGGTGGCATCTTTCAGTCGTCTCTCCGACGTGACGCCTCACTTCGTGTAATCCCCGTTCCGTCACTGAGAAATGTCATTCTCCAGATGGATCACAGACAACCCCACGTCTCTTTTGTATGCTTTTTTCTTTGGCATGTTGTCTTATTCTTCGAAAGACTTCGACACGGCTGGGAAGTGTTCGTGCACAAGGAGAGCGTCGCGAGTCTCTTGTCACCATCACCACGTCTCGCCTGTTGGTCACCAGGCAGATCCAAGCCACATTTGCTTGAACCTGTTGCACAAGATCTTAGTGAATTTCATCTTTTAGATAAGGTCGGTCTTATGGGGGGCTCACATAAATAAGTCGAAGATCGACTGGGCTTATTTACGTGTGGATCATGTTACTATTTAATTTATCGGGCCCAAGGCCAGACCAAGCAGGTCCGAAGCCAGAACAAAGTTAAAGATTTCCCTCAGATAGTAATCCAAGGTGCTTTTCTATAACTTTTGTTGTGTCACACATGTTACTTTAGTTTGGCCAACAGAGAGGGATGTAAAGGACTTTGTATCTAATATAAAAACTGACGGTTTGAAAGGACCCTACGATCAAAACCAATTGGCGATAACTTTTAATCAAATTTTTGTCTTACGTTCTCGAATTATTGATTGAGTAATTAGACGTTTAATTTTTATGAGATAAATTCCATCGTAATGTCTCATATCCAGAATAAATCTCGTGAAAACACACTGTGGAGGAGCTTTACTAGATGCATGTGAACAGGTGAATTGCATGTGTTCATGACATTTGTTTAAGTCGAATAGTCTAAATAATTTGTACTATGGAAAAATGCTAATAACTTATTTTGGACTACGTTGCAAGACTTTTATAGTTGGGATAACAAGTCAATAACCTTTTTAAATAGGATGATTTTAATTAAAATTAAAATCCAGTGGTAAATTCACTGCCTAAGTAGGGTCTTCTCCCGTAAGTGATCTTATTTACTCTATAGAGACTAATAATTTAGAGATATAGATTGCATCTTAGCTAGCCTGCGGTTGTGAGTAGTGCCGTAAGGTGCACTAGCTTTGTAGTGAGCTTTTCACCCACTCCTACTCACCCCAAACGTAAGTGGCTACTATACCAGCCTACCTAACGATAGCTAGAGTGTGCAAGCACACTCTAACATGGAGTCTATCTTCCCCATCATAGGGCCCCTAATTTGCTATCTATCTTAAAAAAGGGAATACAAAGGACAGCACGGGGTCTCCCATCCTAGGGTGATTCTCCCACCTATTTCCTCTTTAAGCCTTTTAAGGATTTACCTAAGTCCAGATCTTATTTACTATACAAAGACTAATAATTTAGAGATTTAGATTGCATCTTCATGAGGCACAAATCACATAAATTTCTGATATTGAGAAGGCATTACTTCATGACACTTGTTAATTAACCAAAAAGTATATATACTAATATTTTTTAATACTAATTTTTATCGTTTTATGTGAAATAACTAATTAAAAATCAAATCCTTTTCCATAACAAGGTGGCATTAATTTTTTAAATCTCGATCATAAGGTTGACTAAAATTCGTCTCACATGGACATAGTGATCAATTTATTACATCATATTAGTATGTGGCCGATCCATGATATTAACAAGAAAAGAGAGAAAAGAGAGAATATTTCATCTTATAGGCAATCCTAACCACATTAATTGCTAAACACAGAAATATCGCATGCAAAAGGACATGACTCCTAGGCTTGCTCCCTCGTAACGTTTAAATAGAGGCAACTTTCCAACTAAAACAAACTATGACCAATAGATGTACATTGTAAATAAAGAATCTCTTGCTTGGACTCAGTCCATCAACCCAATGCAATTATAATCATTGAACACATGGGACTCACTTGTGCAATATGCACAATCAACAACCATGATAGATCTGGTCCAGTGGTCCTTGGTGCATGAAAAAAATTTGCTGTTTATAAATCGCATTTTGTAATTAATTTTGTTACATAATTACCCCCATTGAAAGATTGGAATAACATTTAACATTGGCCCATAAATTAAGCGGTTAAAGATTAAGAGACACCCTACTTTGATTCTATAATATAATAACAATAAAGTAATGCTTTGCATTGTTCTTCGACTAGATATCAATCTTTCTATTAATTAATGATGTATTTGACTATACTTTAATAATCATCAACCGATTCCCTTATTAATTTCTTTTTCCTTTTGGAACTACTATTGCCTTCATTTAACCTAATACTATCACATGTCATTAGAAAATTCTTTAAGATTATCGTGAGATTTTCATTTTTGATGATTCTAATACATCTTTTTATGGCCTTAAATATGTCTATGGGTACATGCCAAGTCTACATAGAGTTTTCAATAATTATTGACATACGTATAAGAGGACTATTAAAAAAAAATGGAATGTAATTATTTCGGTAGTTCGAAAAGTGAGAAGTGACTTCTCTTAGATAATAATAATTTCTGAAGTAAAAAAGATTATTCCACAGAGAATCCCTCAATCTCTCTTTTGTCTACTTTTTCTCTCTGTCCTGTTATTGCTCCGAGAAAGCGTCGCGTGTCTCACGTCCCCATCAGTAGGCGTTGGGCCTGGAGGATCTAGTCCGCATGCGGGCCACACTTGTATTAACCGAATACATTAGATACCAATGAATTTCAACTGTTAGATGATGTTGGTTTCACATGGAGCTCACATAGATAAACGTTGGAGATCTACTGAACTTATTTATAGGCGGAGCGTGTTGGTAATGTTTCCTCGGGTGCTGGTTTGAGCCAACTGGAAGCCAGCATAAAGAAGAAAAGCAGGTTAACAAAAAAAGATTTCTATGTTTTGCTTTCTTTGTGAAACGCGTTACTTTAATTTGCTCTCGATTGAGGGGAGCAATAATATAAAAAAAAAAAAATGACTGCCCGAAAGAAGACTCCATGTTTAGAATAATTTGTCGACAGCTTTCATCTTAGTCAAATTATTTTGTTTTAAAATCTCGAATTACAAACTAGGTGATTAAACGTTTAATTTGGATTCGAAATTATCACCTCGGTCCGAAGCCAGCATAAAGAAGAAAAGCATATTAATAAAATAGTTTTCTATGTTCTGCTTTTGTTGTGAAATAGGTTACTTTAGTTTGGTCTCGGTTTTGGGGAGCAATGATATATTTAAAAAAAAAAAATGACTGCCCGAAAGAACACTCCACGTTCAGAATAATTTGGCGACAACTTTCATCTTAGTCAAATTATTTTGTTTTAAAATCTCAAATCACTAACCAGATGATTACACGTTTAATTTGGATTCGATAGATCCTCTTGCCGCGTCTCACATTCAAAACAGCTTCGCCAGCCTCTCTATAAATAGTTACTAGATGCATTTACAGGTGAATTGTGTGCAATCTTGACATTTGTTTAATCAAGTACTCTGGATTTTTTATATTGACAAAAAAAAAAAAAACTCTGATATTTTGTTTTGAATTACATTCAAGGTTTTCGGGATTGTGATGGCAAGTCTGTTACCGTTTAATATTCAATCAAAATTAAAGTAAAATCGTTCTATTTACTGCCAAAATGGGTCTTCTCCTAAAAGTGATCTTAATTACTATAACATGGTATTTACTAATGGTTTAGAGGAGTAGATCGCAAGAACATGCAATACAACAATAAACCTTCACATATTAAGAAGAGGTCACCCTTATGACAATTACTAAGTATTCAAACAGAAAAAGATATATAATGATAATTTTGGACACTGATTTTTGTCGTAGTGGTGCAATTAATATTTAAAAATCAAATCATTTTCCATAAAATATACTTAACCATTGCTCTCAATAACTCATTAACAAGGCCTCGTATGTTTATTTAGGGCAATGTCTAGCTCGTTGTCTCTCGCACAAGGTACTCACAATAAAAAATTCATCAAGAACGCCACAACTTCAAAATTCTCTATACCAGCAATTACATATGTAATAGACATGTGATTATTTTCCTACTAGATAATTTATGAGTAGAAATATTGACGGAAAATGAGAATAATAGGAATAGCAGGAAAAGAAAATTGGGAGGGAGTGTCAAAATTCAAGTCATTATGTTCGGAGACCACGGTAAACTTACCGTTTTTCAAAGAAAATCGAAGACATTGAAGAACGTATCAACAACTTATTTATCACATATTACATCACAAACTAATGCAGCATCATGCATACTTGGGGTCGATTAATTACTGAAAGTAACAGACCCAAGACAAAGTGTGCTTTCATTTAATGATTTAGCAATTGCATACTACATCATCTAGCAAGCATACTTCACTCTATCTTTTTTGGAAAAATAGATCATACACCACCAATATAAAAGAAATTTTACATAAACAGCCTCATTCACCCTTTATTTGAGAATTATAACATTGTATTCTTTCAAGTCAATGGCATATGTGCCCGCTTGTGAAAAATTTTGTTTACACTAGTTGTATATGCTATAATTACTCTACCTTTTTTCTGGTGTAGCATTTGTCATCTTGCAGTTATGTAACTTTACAACATAAAATCTGCAATTAAATTTATTAGTGTACATCACAATAGCGTTACTATGAAAATATTATTCGATAGGTATAATGGGAGGAAAGGGCGGCCAGTATTAGTAACTACCTCAGAGAACATAGTTAACTCATTAATAGATTGTTGGGCGGAGTTGTTACATGTTTCATAAGTAATTTTGCTTGAGAAGGTAGTTGACTCATTGATAGATTGTAATAACGTTTAAAATTTCCCATAAATTAGGTGGTTAAAAGGTTTAGAGAGATCTCATTTTGCATCCTATAATATAATTATAACAAAGTTATCTTTATATTGTCCTAAAACTAGATTATTACTCTTTATAGTACTTAATAATGTATTAAACTATATTTTTATAACCATCAACCAAGTCCCTTTTTCAATTTTTGATTCCTTTGTTTGGAATTACTGTGACCAATGTACTTTTCGGATGCTTATCTCATTTAAGCAAATATTACCGTATATCTTTAGAAAATACTTGAGATTATTGCAAGATTAAATTTTCTTGATAAATTAATTACATCTTTATGTGACAAAAAATACGGTCATGGGTACATGTCAAGTCTATGCGTAGAGTACACCATATATGTTGATATACAAAAAGGACCACCTTTTTTGCACACTGAACATTATTAACTCTGTTATTCAAGATTTAAAAAGTAACTTCGTTCAGAAAATAATAGTTCCCGGAGTGGAAAAAAGAAAGAGACTTCTATGTAGAGATAATTATAAATTTTTTATATTAGGGATAATTAGTGACTTCTCTAATATAATTTCCTTTCTTAGAGATAATTAGATAATTTTGTTGATTCTCTGCATCTCTTAAGATTGTGCATATATCTCTATTTGATTGTACATATCTTGATCGATACATTTATCTTAAATTCCCGATTATCTTTTCCGCATAACCAGCTTTTTTAAGGAATCCCACCATCTCTCTTTTCTTTATTTTTTCTCTCGTATTTTGCCGTGTCATTCGAAAGACTTCGAGACTTATAAATCTTCGTGCACCGTCACCAAATCTTCCCGTGACATCTTGTGGTGGCTTGGCTTGGAGGTTGTAGTGCGGATCTAGGTCACACTTGCATGAACTCAGCACAAAATGCCGATGAATTTCAATTGTTAGATGTTGTCGATCTTATGTCGAGCCTGCGTAAATCAACATTGAGATCTACTAGGCTCATCTACATACGGAGCATATATATTAATGTTTCGATGTAGCGTCAAGCTAACTGGGTCCTCACGGGTTAATGAAAGGTAGCTCTCTATGTTTCGTTTTTGCCGTGAAAGACGTTACCTTAGATTGGTCTAGATAGAGGGGCGAGAAGGACAATATAAAAATGAGTGCCCAAAAGTGGGTTCAATGATCAGAATAATTAGTTGATTAATTTCATCTTAGTCGAATCATTTTGCTTTAAAACCTCAAATTGTTGACTAAATGATTGAACGTTTAATTTTGAGACGTCATCCTTACGGCCCACGTATTAAGCAATCCAATAAAAAAAATATATACCAATAATTTTTTAATTTATTATTATTATTATTATTATTATTATTATTATTATTATTATTTTTAGTAGTAGGTGCATTTAATACCTATAAATCAAACCCCTTTTTCATAGAGTATACTTCCCCATCTTTCTTAAGAACTCATTGATAAGATTTCATGTGTTTATGTGGGGCAGTGTCTAACGCATCTTTTCCCCAACTGTGTACTCACGAAAAAAAACTAATAAGAACACCACCGACTACAAAATTCTCTCTATACAAGCAATTTTATATATAGTTGACACGTGATTATTTTCCCAGTAAATAATGAATGAGTAGAAAGACTGACGGGATGCGTGAATAATAGGAATAACAGGCAAGAGAAAATTTGAGGCGTGTCGGATTTCAAGTCATTGTGCACTGAGACCATGGTAAAATTACTGTTTTTCCAAAAAAAAATCTAGGTCATTGAAAATCTCGTCAATAATTTATTTATCACAAATTACATCACAAAATAATGTGGCATCATACATTATTGCATCAAACAACTTAAAACATAGGATGTTATCTTGTGTAAAGTTGTCCACATTAGGGTGCCACGTCGGATAGTCGATGATGACAAGACATCATGTCAGTAATTTTTGGCAACAATTAACTAGAAGGACTAGATTAAAATTTCACTTGCAAATGTTTAAAACCTTATTGGTAAAATTGAAAAGTTAATAATTGAACTGACATTTTGTATAATGGATTTAGGATCAATTTGGTAATTATTTCCAAAAGTTTGTCCTCGTTGCCAAATTCATGATTTTTTTCTTTTTGGTCGAAACCAATTCCATGAATTGAAATATGCAGTGGGAGGTCTCCATTATTCCATGAGGTCTCCATTATTCCATGAAGATAATGGAGGTTTTCATGCTTGTGTCATGAGCCAACAATTCCTTTAATTGTCACGGAATAGCTAGTGTAGTGCCTGGTGAGCATACAACACTAGGCTAGCCTTCGTTCAATAGCTATTCCAAAGAACAATGGTGAATAGTTTCCTTATATAATGCCATACCATGTCCAGCTTAGCTTAGATGTCTAGTCCATTGAACGAGTCAGCACATCATTTTAAGCTCAACAACTAGTTTCGGCTTGTATGGCCTCATCAGGAGAGTGACATCAACTCTTGATTAGTTTGTGCATAGGAGGCCAATCCTGTCTTCAGAGCTCTTAATTAATATAATCTTTTTGTTCTAGAACTCTTAGCACTAGTTATCGTGACACAACTCCCACAAACCAGTTGTATACATCCCCTCTGACATACGACCGTCATTTTAAAACATAACGGTTGCCGTTATGCTAGTAGCGCTCTAAATTTTTTATAATAGTTAATATACTAATTTCTTTTTGGCGTCTAACAAGCCAAACGTTCAAAGAATAGATCTCACTTATCTAAGAGCTCAATTGAAACTTGTCATGTCACTTAGTAAAATAGATTTAGTAGTTCTTTATGGATTTAGAATTTCTCTAAGAAAATTACCAAAGAAATCCTAAATATATTGCACTTATGCCGATTCACTTGTAAACCTTTTAATTTGACTAAATTTAGTCATAAACCTTGTGACAATTTGTCTATATAGTCCATCGGAATTCACTGACCAAATGCCAACCGTCTTACATAGTATTACCGACATTGACATAGATAATTCTAGCAATTTTCAAAAAAAAATATTTTGTTATTTATTTTTCCTTTATTTTTCTTTATTGCGATCGGTTAGGGATCGTGAGGGCATGGCGACCCTCATTGGCCACTAGGCGAGGTGTTGCAAGCCCTTGTCAGTAGCCGACGAGACAACCCTCATTCATGGCTAGTGTATGCGACCCTCACCAAGCCCTCTCCAACCTTTGTCTGTGGCTAGTCTCTGACCATTAGTGAAAAGAAAAAAAAATAGAAAAAGAATCCAAAATTTTAAAAAATTTGTTCATGTTTGTATTGACCATGCCACATAGGACAATTAATGCTGATTGGGCCGCCCGTTAGCGTTATTCGATATGGCCAAAAGGATTACATTGATAAATTATCAAAAAAAATTATGATTGAATTGGCATAAGCACAATAAATTTAAGATATTTTTTGGTATTTTTCCTGAATTTCTTATTAATTGTGACCATCCCTTTCACTAGGACAAGGATTAAGGGCGCATTACTCTTTACGTGTAAAATCTTTGCATATTGTTTTTTGTTTTTTTTTTTTTTTAACTTCGTCTTGCATTATTTTATATATGCAATCGGGTCCCTCCAATTTGTTCCATTGGGGGACCCAATTGTTGTACTTAATTTCACCAATTCGTCTATGTATATATAATGGGTTGGCGAGAACGGCTTCCATTCTGTTAACAAAGATAAGCACAAAGCTTCCACAACGGACGAAAACACGCGAGAGAGAGTTTGAGGGAGTTTTCTTCTAAATGAAGGCAGTACATTGGCTTCTAACGGTGGCTGTGGCCTGGTGGTTTCGACAAGGCGGAGCTGTCGAGGTGCTCAGAAAGTGCGAACGCCAGTGTGGGAACGTGGCCGTACCTTTCCCGTTCGGGCTCAAAACCAATTGTGCAAGGTCCAAAGCTTTTTTGCTCAACTGCACCAACATCGAAGGGAACGGTCTTCAACTACTGTCGGGAAATCTTATGATACGCAAAATCTCGGTCGGGGACTCGACCATGATCGCCAGCCTCCCCGAAGCATTTGCGTGCTACGATCAGAATGGCATGCTGCTAGCAAACGAAAGCAGTCCTCTGGCCATCATCAAGCTATCCCCAAACCCTCGGTACAGATTCTCGGAAACCCATAACAAGCTCACCGTTCTCGGCTGTGACAACGTCGCGATTGTGGCCAACAGTAAAGGGACGTTCGGGAGCGGGTGCATCTCCTACTGCACCGACAATGTTGGCTTCGCCCCCGGGACCACTTGCTCCGGTCAAGGTTGCTGTCAAGCATCCATCCCAAAGGGCCTCGAGACGCTCATCATTAATATCTCCTCCATCGAACGAAAAGTGTCGGCCAGGCAGCATGGCTACTGTGCACGGGCGTTCGTGGTGGACGACAGGTTATTCGATATCTCAAACTGGACTCTCCCGAAGTTCCAAGGTGTGGGCAGCACCCCCGGCCTTGTTGTGGACTGGATGGTCGAATCGGAGGAGACTTGCCGAAAGGCTCGACTGAATGGGTCGAGCTATGCTTGTGGTCCCCACACGGAATGTAAGGACTTCGGCAATGGACTGGGTTACCCTTGTGTTTGCGAGAATGGGTACGAGGGGAATCCCTATCTTCGCAACCTAGGGTGTACAGGTAATTAACTCGTACGACTCCTCATGCATTGTCGCGCTCGAATCAATTATGAGGATAAATAATTAAGTAATAATCATGCAGGAGCCGGATAGAGAAGTAGCGGGTCAATGTACTGATTCCATCTAGTTTTACCTATATAATTAGCTGCCGGTTAATTTGTGCTACTCTTTCTCTCTCCCCTCAATTTATTCCTCCACTCGCCGGTTAGCATCTCACGCCAATGCCACTGCCACCGTCATCCGCCCACCACCTTAGGTGAGCCCACCATCATCAGCCTCCACGTTCTATCGGACCACCACAATCCTCTCTCTCTCTCTCTCTCTCTCTCTCTCTCTCTCCCCGTATTGATACACCTTCCCTCTCCTACATCAGCAACTGTAGCTCCGGAGATGACATTAAGCGTATATTTGTTTCGTAAAAAACATATTCCTCATTTCGGTGCACTTAGAAAAATAAGTAAACAGAAATGGTTTTTCTACCAAAATTTAAATTTAGGAAAATGATTTCCAATTTAAAAGAACCAGAAAACATTTTCCCAAATATTTTCCTTGTATTAGAGTCCTTGGTTAATGAAACCCTTATTCTTAGAAAAAAATAATTTTTAAGAAAATTCGTTTTTTAGTTATTTTTTATTTTTAAAAACTCAAATTTATTATTATTTCTTTTCCTTTCATTTCTTTCTCTCTTTTTCTTTTGCCTTTTCTTTTCCTTTTCCTTTTCTTCTTTTCTCTTTTCTTTTCCTTTTCTTCTTTTCTTTCTTTCTTTTCATTTCTCCTTCTTCCTCTACCGGTCATGGCGGAGAAAGTCGAAAAAAATAAAAGGAAAAGAAAGAAAAGAAAATATAAAACTAATAATATTTAAAAATTCGATTTTTTAAAATAAAAAATTGAAAATAACTTAAATTCGAATTTAAAAAAAATAAAAAATCGGATTTTTTTGCCTAAAAAAAGTTTTGGGATTGAAATCATTTTCTAATGAGATTGAAATCATTTTCCTAGAAACCGCTTTCTAATAAATATTTTTCTTTATTATTGAGTTCTCCACGTAATAAAGGCACCCTAAGTGCCATCACCACCGCAAGCAACAAAGATGACGACTCTCTCTGCCACTCTTCCTTCATGAGTCTAGCTTGTGCCTCATCTCGGTAGTGACAAGTGCCCGGTACCGCTTTACCACAGTGAAGGAGATGAGATTTGTTTGATAGTCTCTTCCATGATTGGAGGAGACCTACTGAGGATTTGACAAGGCCGTGGCTCGACGATGGTGGGGATGATGATGCAATGGTCACGATGGCTATAACGTTAGTGGCACGATTGTGCAGTGGTGGCAGTGGATATGACGGCAGGTTGAGAGGAAAGTGATAGTGGGAAAAGAGAGGCGTTTTCTCATTAGTTTAATTTAAATGAGAGGTTTATATAAAGTTTGTGGAATTTTGCCAAGACCAATTTATATTTGGCGCCTAACTCCACTTGATCAACAACTATGATAGACTTGATTGAGTAAATTCAGATATAGAGAAAATACTTCCCTTGAGGTTCCAACTTTATGCGTAATAGAATAGGTCAAGGTCATTGCCACCACCCTACCAACATCATGGTCAACATCATTTCTAACGACTCTATCCCCATGTTGCAATGACAATCTTGCCTTCTCCCTCAAACCTTTGTCCCCCCAACTGCCTTCTCCCTTTGGGGCCTATATATAGTCATTGAAGGGGGTATACACGTATTTAGATGCCTCTAAATGAACAGATTTGACGAGCACATTGTATCTAATAATACATATGCAGTTTAGCACAACCACCTCACTCATAGAATAGTGGCTCAATTAATAGAAGTATGTGCACATTTCTAGATCAATTCCCTCCTTCCTAGGCTCACTCATCGTCCCCAATGGCCATATTTAATATGGCAACGATAAAACCTTGCCTTGCTCTTGCAATACAGGGAATGTGCATCATTGTAAAAGTTCGAGGTAGCATTGATCTCCATTGATGGCAAGGAACAATGCCATTGTTGAGCTCAAATTCGACTTAGAGGGAGATTGAAAGTAGAGAAAGATGAAAAATCTTAAAAAGAGAGTGAACATTTGTCACAATACTGTAAGAGAAACTTAAATGGGGGAGCATTAGCAGACTAAAGTCCATGCAATGACTTGTTCACATTGTTTTTGCCATTATCCAAGATGACGGTTCAATTTCTCTCTTGCATGATGGAGACATCAATGAGTGCAAGGACCCGAAAAGATACCCACATCATGGAAAGTGCGAGAAGGGCATAGTTGTTCCAGGTAATTCCATATATATATCCCCTCATTATTCACTCGGTGATTCATATTCTATTGATTTATTTTGAAAACTCAACTCACCTTCAACAATCACACCCATGGTTTGGGTTGGGCTATTTTTTTTTTTTCTTTTTGCCAGATCCTTTTACAATAATTATTATTCAGATTTACAGATCTGGGTTCATTTAGATTTGGGTAAAATTTGTTCCCTTTAGGTATCCTACGGTGAATGGTTCACAAAATTTCAATTAATTATTCCTTAGAAGAGAGAAACTGAAGAAAGATCTAAGAAATAAAGAAAAGGAGTACAAACAGACAGATAAAGTTTTTGAGAGTAAACAAAAGTGAAGCTATTGGACACGTGGCAAATCCTAGTATATTCCTCGTGTAATTTGAGATTAAGCTGAAAGAGCAGGGTGTAAAAATCCATGCTTTAATTGAGATTTTGCAGTGGATGTATTAGTCTTTGTTAGATTATAAATATATATTATCTAATTTTACATTTTTAAAGCTAATGAAGTTATATACACACATTAAAAATATATATTAAATGTGAAAATTTTGGATAATAATAGCTTAAAAAAAGGAATAGATCTACAGATAAAAGCTTGCAGGAGAGGGGTTCTTAAAATCAAGGATGATTGTGGGGCGTGGGGATCTGTGCCCCGTGGGACGTCACCTTGGATGAGGCAAATTTTCCTCTCAAAAAATGGTCTATAAGGCACTAGGTGAGACTATAGTCGGGCGGGGCACGACTATCCCAATTGGCGATCCATCCGGGTACGATTTGAAGAAAAATATAAATATTTATCTTTCATTTTATTTGCAATATTTTTTTTACAAAAACTGAAATAATAATAATAATAATAATAATAATAATAATAATAATAATAATAATAATAATAATAATAATAATAATAATAATAACGAAACCTCGGGAACAATCTCTTCTTTACAAATCTCTTGCTTTTAGAGAAGATGCAAGGTCGGAGAGTGGTGAGCAATGGGAAAATTACCAAAAAAGTCTTAAACCTATTGTAATTGTGCCAATTTAGTCCTAAATTTATTTTTTTGACCAATTGAGTTCTAAACCTTTTACTATTATTCCCGATCAGTCCATCCGGCCAAAAATGGCCAGCCGGTGCTGACGTGGCAACTGGCCGGCGTTGGCGACTTTTTTTTTAATAATAATTTATTTTTTGAAATATTTTATTAATTATTTTTATCTTTTTTTCCTTTTTTTTTTTCCTCTCCCTCCTTCCTCCTCCTCTCCTCCTTCTTCCCTGGGCTCCGGCGACCGGCCAGAGGGGAGGGCTGGCCCGTCGCCTGACTGAGGCAGCCGATAGGGCGAGCCCTCGCCAGATCCGGCAAGGCGGGCCTTGCCGTCGCCGGGTTTGGCAAGGCGAACCCCACCTGATTTGGCGAAGGCTCGCCTCGCCAGCTGACGCGCGCCCAACGACGGCGGGGCGAGCCTTTGCAAGATCCGGTGAGGGGGGCTCGCCAACAGTCCAGGAACTGATCTAGAGGAAGAAGATGTTGGAGTCGCCAACGAAGGCGGCGTGGATGAGGCGGGAGTCGAGGAGGCCGAGGAGGCCATCGCAGATCTTGGAGAGCTCCGGCCTCGCCGGTGCCGGCCAGTTGCCACATCAGCGCTAGCCGGCCATTTTTGGCCAGATGGACTGATCAAGAATAATTATAAAAGGTTTAGGACTTAATTGGTAAAAAAATAAGTTTAGGACTGAATTGGCACAATTACAATAGGTTTAGGACTTTTTTAGTAATTTTCTCGGTGAGCAATAGGGTACGATTGTTTTCCAGGCACTTCATCTTCACGTGAGCCTCTTTTGACTAATGCGTAAAGGCTGGAACTTATTTGACTCTACAGAAGCAACCCATGATGCCACTCTGTTTTTCTATTAGGCTCCACCCATAAGGCCTTTCTTTCTAATAAAAAATGATATAAAAAAAAGACCAGAAAAATGTCAAATGGTCATCTAGTAAGTGGATTAATTCTTTCCGAGGAAAAAATTAATTCTATGGCAATGAACGCGCCCTCCAGCCTCGTGCCCATCCCTAGTTAAAACTACTCTCAGAAAAATAATCAATTGATCTGTGATCAGAGGACATTTCTTTCGATCAGGCTTTCAATTGATGGGTTCATAAATTATAAACACTATCCATATGTGATTTTGGGTGATATATATGTTCGTAATCCCATTGGTTAGAGTTTCCTCCAATATGATGGACAAAAAAGAACCATTTAATCATGTAATTTGACACATGTCGAGTTTTTAAATAAGGACTTTTATAAGATTTCTCACATCAGAAATAATGTGGAACCCCTTTGTTACCAAAATCATTTTTGTCACTATTTAATTGGGTGATTATATTTTGAAATAGTGTCTAACCATCCAAATCTGACAATGATAGTTTGGAATTATGTAAAAATAGGTTAAATGGGTTGTGTTTGAAATTGATTTCTTTGAATGAAGTGTGTGGTTTGTATAAGGATTACATGCTTGAATCATTAATCTAGTAAATTATATTCTTTGACAGTGATAGCTGCGTCCATATTTGGTATAACTGTTATTGCTTCAATCTCGATCCAGTGGAGACTCAAAAAAATTAATTTTAGACGAAATGGAGGAGAGCTCTTAAAACAACACAAAGTTTGAATCTTCACAGAGTGGGAGCTAGCAAAAGCAACCAACAACTATGATGACCGCAAAAAGCTCAGGAACAACCATTTTGGTTCTGTCCATAAAGGGACACTATTGAACCGCAAAGGGACACTAGTGAAGCACGTGGAAACCGTGGTCGTGGTCAAGAAGCCTAAAGATGTGGACAAGTCTCTATTAAACAAGGATTTCTAGCATGAGCTTGAAATTCTAATGAATGTAAGCTGCAAAAATGTGGTGAAGCTCAAAGGCATATGCTTGGAGACTAGAATACCATTGTTGGTTTATGAATACATTCCGAATGGCACCCTCTTTCGACTCATCCATCAAAGCGAGTTGACCATCTCATGGGAACAACGCTTCAAAATAGCTGCTGAAGCTGCTCTCGCACTCAATTATATGCACTCCAACATACAACCTCCAATCTTTCACGGCAACATCAAGTTAGCAAACATACTTTTGGATCAAAACAACTCGGTGAAAATATCCGATTTTGGAACTTCAGTACTCATATCACCAGAGCATAGGCATATAGTAGCCACTCAGAAAAAAGACTCGTTGGTGTACATCGATCCGGAATATTTAGTCACCGGTATGCTAACAACTCAAAGTGATGTATATAGTTTTGGAGTTGTCCTTGTAGAGTTGCTCACGGGAAAGAAACTTTATGTTGCCAAGCCTGGAAAGTCAATCAATACTATCTATCGTTTCATCTCTTCTGTGAAGGGCGACACACTCTATGATGTCATAAACTTTGAGGGTGCTAGTGAAGATGAAATGGAGAGAGTACGAATCATAGCTGAGATTGCAGTGAAGTGCTTGGACCAAAGTGGTATGAATAGGCCGGCAATGAGCAATGTGGCTCAGCAACTCGCCAATATCAACCCGAGCTCAATAGTTGAAGAAGAGAATGAAGAGAGTGAACGGGAAGTGAATGCAGACAAACTCTCAACCCTTGGCGACGCGAGCCAAGAGGTGACGTCAAGCTGTCTTTCCTGTCTGGGAATGGATTCAGCTTGTTCCTGCATCTGATCCTTTATCACCATAGCGACATGTCTTTCAATTTGCCCATAAGGACTTATGGGGTTGATCGTGTGCTTTTAATGTATGTTATGTATGCCATTTGGTTTTGGACTTTATATTTGTGGAAGCATTTTTTTTTTTTTTTTGGTCAAATGCATCTTGCAAATCCAAGTGTGAGGATCTAATATAATATATGTAGAGCCAAGTATGGAAGTGTACTTATTGGAGGCTGACATATGGCCTTCAACATTATCATAATCTCTTCCCGTTTATCTTTTCTTCTTTTTCATAATCTCTTTATATTATTCTAGTTGATTGAAAAAGAACAAAGAGTTCTTATCCAAACGTATGAGAGGATCACAAAATCATGAAAGAAGAATGTAGGAACTTACTTGATAATAAATTAATCGTGGGCTTAGAATATTAATAAAAATAATTTCAACATGAAATTTGACCCAGTGATCCCTCCATCCAAAATTTGGATACTCTCTCTCTTCTTAAATGAAAACTACTTTGAAATCGGACAAAAATACATATAATTTAAAATTTTCCCTCCTTTATGTCATCTTGCAAAAAATTTAAATTATTTAAGCTTTTTCCACTCAAATGTTCATCTCCACCATTTTCCCCAATCTTCCAAACATAGCGTTACTAGCAGCGAAATGAATAGAATTAAGAACAAATAGTACCTTGTAAAAGAAGTAAAAAAATCGAATTAAAATTAACAGAAATCAAAGAGAACATATTAGTGGGAATAATTTATTTTGGCTTTTATTTTCTGAATGGATTGGCAAACCTCCGGCATTCAGTGAGGAGTGACAAATATGATATTGGCGAAAAAGAATAACAATTTCTAATTAAAATATTAACACATAACTATTGGTCAAATTAATTAAAGAAAGCTAAAATTAGTATAATCACCACAAATGAAAGATAAAACAAAAGTAAATGCAAGAAACCTCTTCTTCTTTTTTTTTTGTCGGAAAAACTAGTATTATTGGATAAAAGAGTTCTTACGCATGAAAGCCCCAACAAAGGGGCATTATGACAAAGTAAATCTTATCGAATTTAAGGGGATGGATTACCCAATTATGGGGGAGGATGTTCAAATGCTGGGCTTTAACTACCCAATCTACGGCTTGATTTGCACTCTTACCCACATGAGAAACGTTGGTCTTCTTGAGCTGGCCCATATATTCATGGCCCTAGATAAAAAGAGCGTTTGCTTCCCACAACACAACATCTGTACTGTTCACAGCTTTGACCACTTCCAGACAATCTGACTGAAACTCCAACACTTTACTCTCTCTGTCTTCCATGAACTTTAGCCCTTCTAGAAGAGCCAGGGCTTCGAGCTATACGACAGGCCATGCTGGAGCAGATCTAGCAAATTCTTCCCTGAGAACTCCCGACTCATCTTGGATTATGCACGCGATACCTCCTCTCGGTGACCCCTTCACAAGGAGCCGTCGATGTTTATCCTCAGAGTACCGCGCCGCGGTGGGAGCCAAGTGTGAGGTGATTCTCCATTCGCCGCTTCCAAGGTCGTTTTTTCGAGGTTCCATTATCTCTACATGCTGAATGTGTTGAGAACGGAATTAATCAGGGCTTTTGGATTTGGAATCTATTGCCGAAAAACGAAATTGTTCCTGGCCTTCCAAATGCACTAGAGAGTTACTGCGATCATGTCAAAAAAGGTGAATAATTTCGTTGTTCCGGAAAGTTTTTCAGTCAAATCTCCATTCCCGAAACGCTATAATTCGAGATCTGAACTTAGAGAACAAGTTCCTCTCAGATCGGACTGGTCCAAGGGTAGAGCAAAAAAAGGTGCTTGATTGTCTTAGCTTCTTGGCTACAAAACGGGCAACTAGGGTCTGGTAATATCTTTCACCTGAATAGATTGTCTTTTGTTGGCAATGCATTTTGGCAGACATTCTATAGGAAGATTCTGACTCTTCCATAGTTTGTGAGGTGGCTGAAATGATGATGATGCATGTTCTATGGATTGATTTCTCTGTTGTGCTCGTAACCAATTGTGTGTACTCTTCACCGTGGATTCACCTGACTTGGTGACCGTCCACACCAACTTGTCCAGTAGACTTTTAGTCTTCAAGGGTATTGATAGAATGTCATTTACAATCTGCCCGTCAAATAGCTGATAACTGATAAAGGGTTCGTTCATCCCATCTACTCTCCTCTTGTAAGATCACTTCAGCGACTTTGATTGGTTCTTCAAAGTTTGTTGGTCCCCTATGAGTCATCTCTTTAGCCATCTGTCTTCACGAATATTTATATTTTCTCCCATTCCAACTGACCATTGAACATGATTAGGAATTGTTTCCCTTCCCATTAATATACTTTGCCAACCCCAAGAAGAGCGAGACCCTTTATCTGCTTGCTAGAAGGTCTTGTTTGGAAAGTATAGTCCTTTTAAGATTTGGCCCCACAACGAGATTGGGTTTTGAGATAGATAGTCTCCAAGTTTGTTTCCCGAGCATAGCTCTTATTTAAAGGATAGAAGATCCCTAAACCCCACAATACCCTCATCTTTTCGAGTTTTCAAAACCTCCCAATTCTTCCGGTGAAGTCCAATTCTTGACTCACTATTTTCTGCTAAAAGGCAGCAACTTTCCTTTCAATTGCTTGGCAAATCAATAGTTGGATTTTAAAAATGGACATAGCATATTCAGGTAAAGCTTGGACCATTGTCTTGATTAGGACTTCTTTTCTAGCTTTAGTCATAAGGTTTTCCTTCCATCCCTCTAGTTTCATGTTCACTCTTGCACTTATCCAAGCAAACACATGTTTTTTAGATTCTTCCTAATCCAGTATTTCCTTGTTTTTCTTGATATTAGGAAGCCTCAACATTTTGGCCATGTTATACCTCAAATTTTGTGGGTAGCCCACGCTAAAGTGAACTCCTGACTTGTTTAAAATTTATTTCTTGCCCGGAAGCAAAATAGTATTGACTTAAAATTGAAGCAAGGTTCTCACATTTTGCTACCTTTCCATCTACGAAAAATATGGCATCATCCGCAAATAAAAGAGGCAAGAGTGTAGGATAAGTACTTGTTAGTTTTATCCCCTTGATTGTTTACAATTTTCTTAATCAGCACTGAAAGTGCATTAGCCACTAGAATGAACAAATAAGGTGATAAATGGTCATCTTGTCTGAATCCTCTTGAAGGGTGAAAGAAGGAAAGGTGGTTCTTCATTGAATTTCACACTAAAGGTTGTAGTTTATACACATTTCATCACTCTATCCACCCATTTTTTGCAAAATCCTAATCTTTCCATGCATGCCTTCAAGAAATCCCATTCTACTCTATTTTAATGTTTTTTTTTCATATCCAATTTCAGCATAACTTGAAACTTTCTTTTTCTCTTTCTCACACGTAGCTGACGTAGCACTTCTTGCACTATAAGAATAATATCCTAGATTTGCCTCTCTCCCATAAAAGCACTTTGTTCTATTTCTATTATATCATGGAGCAATGGTTTCAATCTATTCGCTATTGCCTTGAGATGATTTTGTATGCAAAATTACATTGACTTATTGGTTGAAATTGATCTAGTCTTTTTGGATTCTAAGTTTAAGAGATTAGAGTAATAGGGGTTCTGTTCAATTCAAGGTTGAGAAGCTCATAATTGAAGAAAGTTTTTACTTCCTTATAAATACCCAATTTAATTACCTCCCAATAATGTTGATAGATTTGGTGACCAGCCTTGAGCTTTCAACATTCTCAATGATTGGCTTTCATTTGAAAGCTTTTTGGGAATGATTGCCAAACGCCCCAAATTTTCTCTAATGGGCTTTGGGGCTCTAAGGGGCTTTCTAAATATCGAACCAAACGTTAGGCCATCGGACCTAGGGCTTTCAAAGTTCCAAGTTGGAAAACTACATATTGTATTCCTTCCATTGTTATCTTCGCTATTAAACTTATATTAATTTCGTCGATGGCAATAGAGGGACGTTGTTGCAAGACTTCAAAATTTCAGGGTCTCAACCATTGTATATAGCTCTTCGAAAAAATTCACTTTCATATTTTGTAAAGTTTTATGATCTCATTAAGTGAGTGGGTTTTGCGTTGCACCCGCGGGGGGGGGGGGGGGGGGGGGGGGGGTGTCGAGGGCTTGTTAAGGAAAATATATGAAAATTGTGAGATGGTTCTTAGTGACATACTGATTATGGACAACCGATTTCGGAGGCAAAATTATTGATGGGAAAAATATCAAAAAATTTAAAATTTATTGTAATTATGTTAACTTAGTTATAAACTTTTTAATTATGTCATTTTAAACTAAACCTTTCTAGATTTTGCTAAAGGAGTCAATCTTGCCAACTTTGACCAAAAATCGGCTAGAGATGAGGCTTGGTCATCTTTCCTAGCACAGCTTGGCATTGCTGTGAACCTTAGTAATCATTTAGAGGTGAAGTCGTTGAAGTCCTCTAGGCAGTCGCTAAAATTCTACGACTAGCTAAAGGAAGAAGGGAAGAAAAAGAAAAGGACAAAGAAAATGATAAATAAATATTAAAATTTTATTGAAAATTGTCTGCATCAACACTATTTGCATTACGTAAGACAATCATCGTTCATGTCAATAATTTCTGGCCAAAATTGGTTGGATGAACTAAATTAACACAAATACAAAAAGTTTAGGATTCAATTGGCAAAAAAATAAAATTTATAAATGAATTAGCATAATTATAATAGGTTTAGGATTTTTTTTTTTTGTAATTTTCCTATACCAAAATGGTGATAGGAATTGTTGTATATGGTGGTTACCTACAAAGATGAAAAAATAGATATTCGCAGATCTCTTTGAGTAGATGCTTGTCCTATTTGATAAATTTGACACTCAAAAGTAGGTGGGATAAATGCTCATCCTATATGGTTAGTTTGATACAAGTAGTTGGGAAAAGATATAAGAAACGTTCCATCCTCCACAATTACCACCTTTTCCTCGTAGCCCAAACAATAATAAGGCGAATTGAACATTTCCCTCAAAATCACTCTTATAGAGCTAGATCGAAAAGAAAGCAGAGAACTTTGCATTGTCAATTTGGAAAGCTTAGCCACGCCAATGAATTCGGTGCATGACTGGCATATTACACAGGCAAATCCAGCATCGCCAGAACTAATCAAGAAAACATTTCGCTGTAAAGGTCCTATCCGTGAACCAACCCAAATATCTAGATGTGACACAATCTTTCAAAACTCGGATGCGAGGTTGGTTAGAATCCACAAGACATAAATATCGTAAACGAATTTTTGCACCATATTAGTATGCGGCTAATTTATAAAATGAATAAGGACATCCTGGAATCTCCATCTTCCCGGGCAGCCCTAATTCCATCTACTCTTCAAACACTGTCCATACTTCGTTGCCTCGGGATGCTAGAACAGGCGCAATTTTCCATACTAAAATGAAGTGCGATCATTGAAAGTGCGGTGCAGTTAAGAATGCAGACACATGCTATCCAAGGTCCCAACGGCCATTTCGTGTCTTGTTCTCAATTGCAAATAAATAAGCAAAGATATAGAAGCACCAAACATCCAAACCGAGCGCCCAAACAAAGTCGAGAGTCATCAAGATTCAGTGATGACTGAACAAGCTAGGAGGAGATGCAACATATTGCAAGATATACCTACTGACACTTAAATTTTGTATGTATTTGAGTTTTAATGGCATAGAAAATTAAGGATTAATTTTTAACTCCTCAACAAAAATAATCATTCATTAAATTGCACCACGTATAAAAATTAGGAGCATTTGCATTATTAGTATCAATTTAAAAAAAATTTAAAGAATGATAAAAATTATTAAAAGAGTTAAAAAAATTAATACTAAAAAGCAAGAGGGCTGGGCTAGAGACAGCCAAGCCCGGCTCCTCCTTCTTTTCCCTTACCTTCACCCGCCTGGGCCGGTCGTTGGGGGACCGACAGAAAGGACAGAGAAGGACGGGGCGTACGGGGGACAAAACCACGGAAGACGTTGCCCGCGGGCGACGTTGAGGCAGGACGGTCGGTCGGTCCGCGGCGGGGAGGTGAAGAAGCTGGCCAGCGATAGCTGGCGTCGCAAGGGTGCGCGCTGGTGGCCCTTAAAAAGGAACGGAGAGGGAGCTCGAGAGAGAGCTTGAGGGAGAGACGGAGAGAGAGGGGGCGGATTCGAAGGGGAGCTGTCGTTTTTTGCTTGCTTGGCCGCGCTTGAGAGAGCGAAGAGCGGAGAGAAAGAGGTTGCCAGAGGAAGTGAGTGAGCTCAAGGGCACGAGTGAGCTCGGGAAAAGAGGGATTCTGCTAGTCTTTTCCTTCTTCTCGGGGGCTGGACAGGACAAAGAGAGGTCCGGGTGCGAGAGAGAGCACGGCGGACAGAGTGAAACTTGAGAGCGAGAAGGAGTTCTTCAGCAGATCGGCCATGCCTGAACCCTTTCCGAAGATCTCTGGCCGATGACCTCGAGCACACGATCTTTCGCTTCCAAATCTCTGCATAACCGGTGAGTTTCTTTACTTGGTTCGAACCTCCCTTGCCCGAGGATCCCCGCTCGAAAATACCAAGGCAGCAAAGCATAGCCCCATTTGTCACGAGCTCGCCCGCTTGCCGCCGTCTCCAAGTCGGTCGGGGAACTCCTTGATTAAACTCTCGTGTTCGTGAATCCCTGTTACTTTGCGCTGTTTTGCTCCAAGCAAAGCCAAGGTTCGGTCTCATTAAGCCCATGCGCATGCTGGGTCTGAGCTATGTGTTGTCATTGATTTCGGTTGTCTCATGATGATTTCTTTTGAGTCCAAACTTGAGTTCAGGTTCTAAAATTGGTCAATATTTTCCTCTCAATCTGCGCTCACCAGCTGTTTGCTGAATGGTTAAACCAACGTTGCGAGCATCTTTCTCTTATTTTGGCCAGCGTACCAGTAAATCCAAGCATGCCATTATTTATTCTATATATTAGCGTTCATTTGGCCAACCGGTGCGTCGAAATTTTAGTACGATTCACGGCTACCCTAAATGTTTCCACCTACCCTCTTCTCTGTCCTGAATGAGTCCATACCAGCTTGTCTATTGAGTCCTTTAGATGCCATTGTTTGCCCCGATTGCATTGTGACCATATTTTGCGGAATCTCCAATGGGTGGTGGACAGCAATGATGCCTGGATGTGGTAGCTGATGATGGAAGTTGGGCGAATGATATCTTTTTATTCACCATGAAGTGTTTAGTTCGTTTGCTAGCTTCTTAGTCGTAAGCTTTGTCTAAGGCTTCTCAAACTCCTCGTCCGTTGGTCTGCCTCGTTAGAAGATGAGGACCTGAACGTGAGAGGGGGGAACAGTGGAGAGGAGCGTGGAGGACAGAATGAATGAGGAAGGGGAGTAGACATTTTGGGCTTGAACTCTAGCGATGGGATTAGTGGGCGTTGGACTCAAGTTGAAGCTTGGCAAATATGGGCTGGTTTTGGTTTAGTTGAGCTTGGGCTCAGTATAATTATTTCAGAAGGTAGGCTTAGATCATTTTGAAACCACGCTTGTTGAAAGCCTGGTTTGTATGGATTGCCTAAACCCACGAAGTATCAGACGGCAGTCCGTTTTCTGACCGGGCCTAGGGCCCAGCCTGAGTCCCCATTTTCAGAATAAAAAATTATTTTTTAAAAAATTTCTAATGTATTAAAAGAGTATAAAAATAGAAGAATTAATATTGAAAAATTCAGAAAAAATTCAAAAAAGTTTCTAAAAAAATTAGAATTCCTTGAAAAAGTTTAAAGATAGTCTTTTTAGGTAATTTTCCTTTTAAAAAAAA
Source organism: Eucalyptus victrix (assembly GCA_016097545.1). NCBI lineage: Eukaryota > Viridiplantae > Streptophyta > Magnoliopsida > Myrtales > Myrtaceae > Eucalyptus > Eucalyptus victrix. Next base: position 24,859,532 of record CM027840.1, on the reverse strand, counting down.
ATGGAAGCCTCTTGCCTTAAAATTGGGCTAAAAAATTGAACAAATCTTTATGGCTTTACTTTAGGGCTTCAATTGTCTTGAAAGACAATTGCCTTTGATTACATTCTTACATTGATTTCGGCTTCCCTTTAGTTTTGTTATGATTAGCATTTATCTTTCTCTTAGTGTTATGTCTTTGTTATCCCATGCAATTTACTTAATGCTTTTTTTGATTGTTAATTGTTATGTTAATGATTGCATACCCACATGGTCACCTCACCTGCTGATGGATAGGTTTACCATCAATTCAAATTGCTTGACAATTTTTTTTAAATGAATAAGATTATGTACCAAAAGGACACTAGTTAAGTAATTAGTGTAGTTAAGTCACTAACCCTAGATTCCCTATTTGCATTTTTTCACACTTCACTTAGTTTCTAGCTGACCCTAATAGGCTAGTGGTGATTCCTTTTTTAGAAATTTTTTCATAGAATCAATTTGAAAACCCGATGTTGCGTGAGATATGAGCATAGAAGAGCCTACGACTAAATCATGGGTAGTTAGACCCGTCTTTTAGGTAATACCCTTAAACCTTTGTTTTCCTTTATATTGAGGGGTAAGTCGTGACAGCTTGGCTACTCCGCTAGAAGCTTGGTTTTAAACCTTAGAAGACTTAGGTTGAAATTTATCCTGTTGAAAATAATTTTTGTTTGACAGCAAATATATTGGGTAACTTCCTAATCGAAGTGTTAAATGTTTTTGTAGTTGGAAGTTATAAGGAGAGGAGTGTTTGTTAACACTTTAACTTCTAAAGCGCCGTTTGTTTATAAACTGTTGTACATGTATTATTTGCATCACACTACACTTTAGCACACAACCTACCGTCAGATCTAGATTGCACAAGATCACTTAAGATGGTGTTAAGGTAGACATCACTCCAACCATAATCATGTAGTACGAGTCGTCCACCTCAATTTCGAAATTTCTTTCATGTGTCAAGAGTTCCCGCCCCAGTCTATCATTCGGCGATGTGGGTTGGCTCTTTGACTAGGCCGAAGTCATAAGAACCCCAACCAAATTGCAATCACGTCAATTCAATCCAGTAATCCTATGATTCCATTTTACTAAGCTGACTAAAATAGAAGTCGAGCCTCACATATTATGTGCATGTTTATGTGATTGAAAAAAGAGAGCAAAAAATCACCCACTATAAGTATGATTTCTTTTCACTTGTTCACCTTTGATCGAAACTTTCATTTTTCAAATTTGCGAAAATCAATTGAATGTCCTAAGTGATCTAGGCTTATAGTCGAAAATTTTGACAATCACTCTCGATAATGAACTTTGAATATAAATTTCAAGTCCCTTTGATAAAGCCCTACAAAAAAATAGTTTTGTCTAAATTTTCAATTATGGACTCAAAATCACATTTTGTATAGAAATCCTTTCAAGTCAAGATTATATTTTGGGGCACAAAAATTGAGATCACATTTTCCATCAATTTTTTCTCTCACATGGGATTAAAATTCAAATCACATTTTGTGCATAGATTTCTTGAATAAAAATTACCTCATTTTTGCAAGAAGATAATCACAAATCAATCGTTCAAAACTGATGCCATATTTTGGAAAAGAGTGGACATTTGATTAATAACCACATATCGATCTTTTAATGATGTCTCCTCTTGCGATAAAATCTTGACGAAATACCAAATTCCCGTAAATGGGGACTGTGAGACGGGTACTATCGCCTCGATTTCGTTGAAAGAGACAACTTCACTAAGAGATCCCTTTTTCATTCACATACTTTATCTTCTTTTTGCAAGTTATACATGACCGCCACTTTTGAAATCCTGTCAATTGGCCATGCCAAGAAGTGGGTTTCAAAGCAAGGATGAGAACTATTACTCATATTCCTCTATGCAAGATTTTCTTTTACTTTGTCCTCATCTTTATTCATGTTAGGAGCCACCTTTTTTTTTAGGCTCTAATCACAAACCCGATTGATATATCTGTAAATCATGCAATTGACATTTTCGAGCAATGAAATTTGATTTCATAAAAACCATCATTCCTTAAAAGCACTTCCCTTGGGGGTAAGTTTTCAAGCCTTAGCTTCAAAATTTTCGAAAACAGTTTTAAGGAGAATTTGCGTAAGATTTTATTACTTCACTTAGCCTATTTCATAGGTTGATTTGCAGAATGATGCTTTGAGATGGTAAGGATGTAATCGTTCCAATAGGAATTTATTATGCAACAGTTGAGTTGCTCATCCAGTTTTGTCAAATAGGTAAAATGAAGCGCATGTTTAAGATTAGTAATCACATCTTCTAAAGGGCAAAAGTATAGATCCTTGGAACTTGAAGCCACTGCAACACGACAACAACATTTGTTGAAGTGCTTCATGAGAAGAACAAGTACTTGTGATCATTGCTATATGTGCCTGACGGGTAGTACAATATGAGAATTAGTTGCATCCATATGTGCAGACTTTGATTATGCCATGATGGTATCGCATTTTGTTCTGTCTACAACTTAGATAATACATATCATCTCACAAGTATTCGCCACTCAAACACTTGAGTCAATGCTAGAGGAGTATGTCGACTCCAAGAAGCGTCCCGACCTGCATAACGTCATTTAATCGTATATAGACAACACAAAAAGAAGTCACCCAACTCTTTGCCAATAATGAGGCAAAGGGAGCACAATAATATGGTTGTCGAGGAAAGCATGGTTGAAACTGAAGGTGGGAGCTTAAAACAAATTAATGGAGCCCGATCAGCAGCACTCAGTATTGAGGAAGCAAAGCACGTGGTGAAATCAGAAGGTACAACTGGAGCCATGATAGTAGTGTTGGCAAGTGCAGAGCACACTTCAGGAGGAGCTGAGATAAAGTTTATCTTGAATCCACTCAGACTTGCTTTCAAGAGAAAGAGCCTGAAAATTCTGGACCCTAATCTGGATTGTCTCCATAAACTTATTGCCCATGAGGCGGTAGAGATCCTGGAGAGCATCGTGTTAGATGCGAAAGCACAATCCCACAATCTCCATAGTTAGAAATAAAAATACATATAATAGAGTAGAGAGATTGATGTACCTGTATTAGAATCCATCATTCTTGATGCAGAGAAGTAATGATCTAAAACACAAGTGCTTCTCCTTTATTGCCCTTTGTATCACTAGTTTAATAAGATGGTCCCTCATCCTTATCATTTAGTGAATGCTCCTTATGTGAGGATAATTGTGTGTATTAGGGTTAAATGAGAGACTTGAGTACTATTTATAAAGTTTTTAATCATCTTATTACGGGTCAAGCTCAACTCGACCTATAGTAGCTAGCCCATATTAGACCAATTAAGAAGTCTTCTATCTTACCTTATTAGACCAATTCTGTTAAACAATAAATTACAATATTAATTAATATAGTCCATACTGTAAAACTCTTATACTCTTCCACTTGAGCTATATTAATGGAAATTGTATTGTATGTGCATAACTTGCTCTAGAGATTATCCTTAACAGTCAATTCTATCCTGTAAAGTCTCAAATACTGAATCATTGCGGTAACTACATGTATACACACAGAGCATTCTATTATACACACAGAGCATTCTATGGTAATGAATGCTTTTTACTTTATTGATATAGATTCAATATGGTAGTATTGCAAATTGATAACACCTCTTATTGAGAGTAATATTTTATTTGTCATCTCCTTTGATAGTTAATATTCTCTTACCTTAATTATCACAGAAACCTTTGCCACTAGAGAATATCTTTAAGGTTACAATGAATCCACATATGTCTTATTCTTGTGGTTAACATTTCTTTATATATAATAAGATATATGCTTAAGGCTAATAATCAAATTCTCTAACCTTTACTCAAGATTTACACAATACTTTGAGATTTTTAATATACATATACATTTAACTCGATAATAATGCATTCGAATCACTTTATTGAATGCATAAGAGTTAATATATATTGCAATATTACTAAATGTAACAAACACATATGTAAACTTTATTAGAGCAAAATTGAAATAGCTCCCACTAAACAACAGCACCTCATGATGCTCTTAAGCCAATGTTAATGACATGTCGTTCAAAAACACAAGAGTGAAAGCTTTAAGATAGTAGATCTGCAACTATATATTTGTGGAAATATGCTCTATTGCAATGTCACTATTCTGTACCATTTCTTTATAGTCAAAAACTTTTCTACCATATGTTTAGAACCCTTGATATCTCTGTTGTTGTTAATAAAAACACTGTAGAATTATTGTCTCAATACAACCACATGGGTTTGTCCTCAATGTTAATATGATCAACTTTGTAATGAGGTTCTAGAGCTAAATAACCCAAATAAGAATCGAAAAACATTTTCATAATATTGCATCTTTTGCTAACATAAAGATGTATTCTGTTGTCAACTTCATGTGATTGTAACAGCAAGCAAAGTCTGCATCTGAATACTTTACTAGCTACAAGACCTTCGAACATATCTGTAAATCATTATATAGTCTTTTGTCCTCTCTTGGTACCTTAAGACTTTCTTGGCAATAACCTAGTGATCATGTCTTAAATTTGACTAATATTTGCTTAGAAGTCCTATCATAAAAGTGATGTTTGGTCTAGTACAAATTTGAGCATATATGATGCTTTCAAGTACACTAACATAAGGTATATCGTTCAATTGGGTTTTCTCAATGTCTAAATGAGGATATTGTGACAAATTTAGTTTATCACCTTTAATAACATGAGCAATTTCTTGTGATGTCCTATTAACATCACCTACTAAATCGCAAGCGGAAGACTAATGGTAAGCGAAAGACATTGTTTCATGCAAGGTAGTCCACCATCATTTTGTTAGCATGTATAACATGAATATTACAAGAAAATGGGACTCTCTTTAATGCATGATCACTGCCCCTATTCCTTAGCATAATTTTACAAGCATATTTAATCAATAAGAAGTGGGCGCCAGACCTACAACATGCATTTCATTTCCATGCTTATTCCACTTACATGAGAGCTTATATCTTCATATGCATAAATAAGATATATCTACAAGTCATGTACCAAAATGTGTATGTAATGAATATTTGGGAAGAGGGTCAAAAATGAGCTTAACTTCTCTACCCAACCAACTAAGCCAACCTAACACAAAATTAGCTCCCATTCGTTCAGTCTATCTTAAACACCAGTTGCACCATCACTAGTCCCACCGTCCCCAAAATGAAGTAGTCCAACTAGCTCTCCATCTTGGATAATAAACCACGCAACAAACTGCATCAATATCCAATTAGGGCGCCCATCATCCATCCACATGGTAGCCTCATAACTAGTGTAAATTAGGCTGGTATTAGGGTTAGGCATGTCATGATATAAAGTCTCTACATATGCAATTAGCTTGTACCTCACTGGTGGAGGAACATCCATTGTGACATCCTAGATTTTCAGTCATGTTTTTCTACTGAATAGATCAAGCATTTCGTTGATGTGTCTATAGGACTGTTCTTAGAGCTGATCACTCTCGAGATAACTAGACTATTTAGGGAAGTTATTAAGGACTTTAAGGCAAATAAAATAGAGAATTCGACCGAGAATCGGCTTCTTGACCGTGCTTGTCTTTAGAGGCCATTACGACATAATTAAAAATCGATTTGAGATCAGAGATAGGTTTGTTCGACTGAGATGTGTGGCCGATCGTGGGTGACTCCACTAAATTGGGAAATTCTCATCGACCGACACTAATTCGATTTTACTGTCGTTTTGGTACCCTATGCCCGTAATTGAATCCTCGAGGTTTTCATGACAATTGAGAGTCGCCATTGAGTTGATTGGGTTCATAGTGGCTCGAAGAAAATCGACCACGGGTCATTTGTCCTAAAAAGTTCTGAAAACTACCCCGTAGTTTAGGTCACGCTAAAAACACGCCAAGTTGAAATTAACCGCGAATTCAAGTTCGATTTCAGAAATTGAAGTCTCTGTCATGTCACAATAAATTATAGGAACGTCAACTCATCCTTAGAAGATTTTTCGGAGATTCCGAGATTTTTACGGAAAACCGTTGCAGATGTTGCGGAAAATTTGCGAAAATTCGGATGGGTCAGATTAAAGGAAATTTTGACTTATAAGTCGAGCTAGTTGGCAATGGGCACTTGTAGAAATGGTATGGGCATTTTCTTCAATGAAATTGGACCTCAATTGGGAAAATCGGAGAAGAAATCGAAGCTTAAATTGTGAAATTCATATGCTAATTGAGGGCTGGAATTTTGGCACCAAAGTGGATTAATTTGTGGAAATTACATGCTAGAAAGTATTGGGGACATTAGAGATATGTATGTAGGCTTTGGGGGACCAAGCATTCAATATATTATTGACTTTTGCTCCCCTCTCAGCTGGCTTCTCGTGCATGCCCGCAACGTCCCCTCCGTCTTCTTCCTCATTCGATCAATCCCATCTCCTTCAGCCTCTGTCTTTGCTTTCATTTCTTTTTGCTCCCTTCGAAGACTGCTCGCTCATCCCTCATCCATGCCCCTCATCCATCATCATCCTTCCTCCACTCCCTCTCTCTTTATTTGCTGCCCTCTCCACCCACGGATGTCCCATGCAGGCCAACCCTCACCCACCGTAATGCCCTTTTTGTTGACCCATCTTCATGCCTACGAATTTCACTGAAGATTCCAGCAAGCCGACGCGTCCACCGAGTCCACCTTCATCCGCGGCTCACCTCCTCCTTTGTCCACCAATCAACCGAAGTCGAGTATCTCTCCATCAATTTTCGACCGCAGCAGCTCCTTCCCAACATCCGCGACACCATGCCAGCGAAGCCATCCCACCTATAGCTCCACTTCAGTTTGTCTTCACGGTCAACAAACCGGTGAAACTCTCCACCAAATTTGACCGCAAGTTCCACGGTTGGTGGTCCACGACGCCACCTGGCCCAACGTCCCCGAGTCAGCTTCTCTCCCTCGAAGTCCCGCGGTGGACTCCAATCCAGGCGTCGACGTCAGCCCGCAGTCCACCGAAACAGCTGCTCCGCGTGCGTTTTCCTTCGTCCAGCTGGTCCGGGTGTCTTGAGCCTAGCAGATTTTCAATGGTCCAGCAGTTGGGTCCGTCCACGAGCCCAAGCAAATTTCGATTAGCCCAACCTGCAGCAAGCCAAGAGTCCAACAAAGCCCATCTCAGCTTAAGCCTAGCCCAAGAAGCAGCCCATCAATTGAGTTTTGAGGTCCGGTCCACCTCAGCCACTTCAGTTCAACGTGCAGCCCAGTAGTCTTCAAGCCCAGTTGAATTTCATTAGCTGCAGCCCAATTCCAAGCCGCACCAATTAAAGCCCAAGAGTGGGCCCAATTCCAGTAAATCAATTTCAGCCTAGCCCACAAATTGAAGCCTATCTTCAGCAAGCCTAATTCAATTTGGGCCCAGCCCAAAAGCAAGAACAAATCTTAGTTGGGCCGAGATTTGTTGTCCCAAGCTTAAGGCCCGGTCCAAGCTCACTAGTGTTGTCAAAAATCCGATTTCGGCTGTCGTCGCATTGCCTTCGTGGTGATTCGGTCTCCACTTTTTCCAAGTGAGTTTTACTCACTAATGCTTTCTTAGTTTGCTAATTATGCTTAGGGGCTGGTTAGATTTAATTAAGTGCAATTAAGTGATTAGATTAGTCTAGAACGATTAAATTAGTGACTTAATGATGCATGTTAGTTGGTTAGATTAGTCATTAGCAAGTAGAGAGCTTCTAATATTTATTGAATGTATCTCAGGATTTTTCCCAATCGTTTTGGTGTCCAATAGATAATACGGGCCTAAATTGGATTTTTAGTATTTATTTATTTATTTTCCGAAATTAATTAATCAATTAATTATTTTTCTAGAAATTCAACCTGGATGGCCAGTGACCGGAATTTTATGCTGATTGTCGCGGTACAGTCCGTTTATTTAATTGAGCTTTATTTTGTGCGGAAATGATTTATTTGTGAATTTAGGATTTATTCCCTAAGTTAAATAATCTTGGAAAATTAATTGGAAATTAACCAAGCATCAGTTAATGATACAAAAAATGTTTTAGTGGACTACAAAAAATGGTGGGATTTATAAAAAGGAAATTATTATATTTTGGCTAGGGCCAATCGTGTACCCACACACGACATTTTATCGGAAATGATAAAATTGGTTATTTGCTTGTTTGCTTGGAATGGCTCGATGACTCTACGGAGCATCTGGAGATAATACGGTATGATAAATTGTGTGTATACCGGCTCGGTGACTTTATATGTCATCTTGAGATAGGACGGTATGATCTACTGGCTTGATGACTCTACAGAACATCTTGAGATAGTACGGTATGATAAATTGTATGATCGACCGACTCAATGAATCTACCGAGCATCTGGAGACAGTACGGTATGATAAATTATGTGTATACCGGCTTGGTGACTTTATACGTCATCTTGAGATAGGACGGTATGATCTACCGGCTTGGTGACTCTATAGATTATCTTGAGACAGTATGGTTACAGATCATCTTGAGACAGTACGGTATGATTTGATAGCTCGATGACTCTATATGTTGTCTGGAGATATGATAACATACTATCCATATATCACCTAGGGTGAGTAGTCTTGGATGTTGATCAGACTTATAGAAAGTATGGAAGGGGTCAATCAAGAGATAATTTGGATAACATGTAATTGACTAGGTCGATTGATTGATGATTCGATATGATTAGGTGACATGATGTGATGATGTATATTTGATATATATACTAACTTGTAGAAAGGAACTAAGGCTAAGGTAAGTCCTCTGACTCGTGATGTGCTTAGGCAACCTAAGGTGTATTGGTTTACTAATCGAGTCTTAGGGGGTAGAATTTGCTGAGACGTGGTCTCATTGGTTATTGAATAACCATTTCAGGACCTTGAGGAGAAGCTAAGGAGGAGGAACCTAAAGAGGAGAAAGACTTTTTGAAGAAGAAGATGATCTAGAGAGGGATTTTGAGTATAACCCGGATGTGGATTGAGATCTCATCCCTTTTGTGAACCCTGTCTTAGTATAGATAGGTGTGAGACTTGTTTGTTGTAAATAGTATTGTAAATATACTATGAGTTGTGCTATTAATAAAAGTGTGGTTGTGAATTTCAATATGAAAAATATGGTCTGCTTTTCTATCCCATTGTTTTATTGTCTGGGGATTTATAACCGCTTCTGCATGTGCTTAATAAATAAAAGGGTCGGCATACATAGTCCTAGGATATCGCATTCTAAAATTGACCAAGTAGAAGGATGCGTGCGTGCCCGAGGATCGGGGCGTGACATCCATGCTATCAATCTAAAAAATCAAGGGGTGAGCAATGCCTAGTAAAAGAAACAATAAGGGTCTAAGCTAAGCAATCCATTAATCATTAGGAGAAATGCATGATCCAACCATAAATAGCACACTTAGACAAGAATAGATCAATGCATAGCGCATTCAAAAGCCACAACTTACCATCTCCATCCATGTTCAAGCAAGGCACAATACATAACTCAAAATTGTATGCACACAATTCCCATTTAAACATCCAGGCCAAATAGCATGCAAAGCACATGCCAATTCACAGGCCTATTGTATTTATTTTATCATGTGTTCACAATATCCACCCTTGAGTCAGTTTTTCATTGAGTCATAACTAGTCTACTCAAGTCACTTCCAGATCACACACCAGACTTCATGGAATCCTTACCATGGGTATCTCACTTTGAGACATCTCGGTATCACACAACCAATGCATCTCAGTCATATAACAGGGGCATCTCACTTAGAAGTATCCTAGTATCACACGATTGTGGCATCCAAGATCATCCTAATGATCCCTTGTCATCTTATGACACATTGCATGTAATCTCGACTTCGATTGACCCACAACAATAACACAATTTGACCCAAATTGATGCAAACCAAGTCGAAACAGCACAAGATAAACAACCCAGCACATTAAAGACAAGATTTGTTGATTTGCATAACGAGCAAATCGACATAGCATAGAGAGTTGGAATTTCACTTGCCTTCTGAGCAAACCAAACCTAAATTTCGCCGAAAAACTGAGCTTTAACCCATTGCCTCGGCTGGATGTGACTCGATGTAGTGTAATCCCCTCAATCTTGAAAGCAAAAATCAAGAAAAACAAAGCAAGCAATCGGGAGGGAGAGAGAGAGAGTGATTGGCGAGAGAGGGAGAGTAAGATGTGTCAAGAGAGAGAGACGAGAAAGAGATGAGCGAGTGAGAAAAGAAGGGGAGAGAGAAAAAGTGTGTTTTTATTCTCCTTATAATACTCTTACATGCAATTTCATTGGATGCATCTGGCAGCAGTGCCAAATGGCTCACCGTTTGCCATATGGCGACAGAAGGGTGGGGGGGAGAGAGAGAGAGAATGGGCAATCCCTGAGAGAAAATGGAACTATGTGTGTCTAATTTTTTATGTACATTAGACACTAAGGACTATAAACTAAATTTAGAATTTATCTAATGAATTCCAAAATTATGGTTGAAAAAGCGTTGTCCTTCAATTTCGTATTTGACACAATTTAAATAGTGTCAATTTAATTGATTCGATTATCATAGCTACTTTCCATATTCCTAAGTAACTAGTCGGGTAGGTCCAAAAATTTGAATGTCTACAATTTTGTTATGGTAGTGACCAGTGATTGCTCATCAATAACTATTTCAGAATTGTAATACTCTTCTATCCCATCTTCCATATCCCTTATTGGAAAAATATGGCTTTGAGTCGAATAAAGCAATGAAGTCAGATCTTTAAAGCAATCAAGTTAGATTTTGAAACGTGATATTAATTTCTTTAAAGATTTATTTGCCTCACAATATTGCTAATGATCACCGGTAAGTTTCCTTCAAGATATAACAAAGTCTCAAATAAGAATACTAGATAACAATTGTAGTATTTCTTTAGGGTCTTTCATGGGAAACAATTAAAAACAAAGGCTATATATTCTTTCAAAAGATGACGAAAAATGGAAGAAGAATTTTTTTTTTAATCAAACAGATACGTTCAGTAATTTATAGTAATAAAAAAAAAAGTTAGATCCAAATAAACACAACTTTCCAAAGATTAAGAAGTTATATTTGAATAGATACTTACTTTGAGATAACCGTTTTGAAAAATAATAATAAAATTCGGAATTAAATAAATAATAAACAAATAATAACTATAATTCCTTCTAAACAGTCACGTTGTTTCAACATGATGCTATGGTTAATTTTTTTATAAAATAAATCTGAATTTTCCAATAAATAAAAAATAATAATCATTGGTTAGTGCCAAATCTCGTCTACATGTACACTCATATCTTTTCAATACGGAACAAGGCACCGTAGTTAGTTTGACAAACAATCTACCAACAATCCCTCACTTTGTTTGTAAACCAAAAATGCAAAAATAAAATATTAAAAATATACAACCAAAATTTTCTTGAGATCAATGTGCATACATAAAGTTCTATTTCGAATTAAATCTTTACTTAGTACAAGTATCTCAATACTCTATCAAAGTGATAAGTAACTTAGTTTTAAAATTATACTTTTATATAATAAAATCAAATATACTATACATATACTAATCTATTGTTTTAACGAAAAGTTCTATATTACTCAACATGATTATGGCCTTGTGCTTGATCCAGTTTCATGAGTTCTCTATAAAGTAACCAAAACTTTTGTAAGAAATGGCACCACTTCTAAGCTCATATAAGTGAAGTATCTATCATATGTTTCTATTATCATTAACACATTACAAATTTGTACTATATTTTATTAAGAATTCAATTCAACCTATAAAACGTAATAGATGATACTGACTTCTCCTATCAAGGTTAGCGTTAGTATCTAACAATCATATTCAGTAACTTGTTCTTATAATTAAATCTTTTAACTAGTGATGTTCTAGAAAAAAATGCCGAGTTACCATTACTGGTGATTTTAAATGAAGGGTTTTAGCCTCGTTTCTTATGAGGTCATCTTATCACATCTTTTGGTAAAGTCTTTGTCAAGAGATCGGCTAAATTATTGCTTGACCTCACATAGACAATTGTTATAGTACCATCTTTAATCAGTTTCTCACATACTCATGTCTTGGACTAATATGCCTAGACTTACCATTATAGGTGCTACTATAAGCTTTTGCCAAAATGCTTAATTATAATAATGGATATAAATAGGAGGCATAGGATTGGGTCATAACTTGATATCCAACAACAATTTCCTAATCCATCAACCTCTTTCCTACTTGCTACTAAGCAATGATTTAAATTTCATAGTTGAGTGAGTTATTTTTTCTTACTCGCCCAAGAAAAACACATTCACATAATGTGAAAATCCACCCAAAATTGGATTGTTTATCACCCACACTTGTAATCCAATTAGCATTGGTGTATCCTTCTAATGCAGCCGAATAATTATTAAAGGGTAGTACCAAATTTGTAGTCTTCTTAAGATAACCCAATGTTCTATATTTGGATTACTAATATATCTACTCAACTTACTCATAGGATAAGTAATATCAGGTCTAGTAAAATGCATTGCCTACATTAAAGATCCTATAGCACTCACATATTCAAGTTATGCTATTATTCTCCTAGTATTATAATTAAATTTAATACTGTAATAAAATGAAGTGCTTAATTCTTTAAAACCAAGATGTTGAAAGTTATTTAACATATTTTCCATGTAATCACTTTGCCTCAAAGAATAACCTATTATGTTTTTAATTTTCATACCTAAGAAAGTGTCATAGCTTGCAAACATTAAAGTGGGTGGACAATTCAAACTTCACATTAAAGGGCATCATTGAATCTTTCACAAAGGAGGCAATTTCAAATTCCATAGCATTTGCATTTGACAATAACCCACAATAATAATGGTAATGACACCATTGACTCTATTTAAATGGCTAGGGCAAGGAAAGCAAATAGGGACATATTATTCTCTAGATAACACTTATGTTTCAGTCGATTCACAAACTACAGTAACTTCTAGAATCTTTTCAATAGGCTATCCATGTTGTCTTGTCGAATTGCGTGGACGAGGTGGCCAAGACCACTATAATTGATAGCATTTCAATATATTATGGACTTCGTGTCCCTTTATTTATTCGATGTTTGCAAGCATTTCTACACGAATCAACATTGCCAACACAATGAATACTCTACTCCATCTTTATTATAGGGATCGCATAAGAAGCCCCCTGATCAAACATTATTACTAACAATTTATAACCATCTTCCGAGAAAGAGAAATCTTGAAAAACTAGAACAAAATCAATCATCATGCCCATATTCCAGATCGCCTCCATAAACATAGCACTACATATTATCCCATTCATGTAACAACATTCTCTAACAATCCATTAAACGAGAGTGAATCGAGAATCGAAGCATCAAAAGCACATAAACTGGAATTGAAAGGGACAAGAGGAAGAAACCAACGATTCTTGGAATGGAATCAACAACATAGTATAAGCCAAAACCTTCCAAAAGATGTAATTAGAGCCTTGCCTTGCACTTGATCTCATAGATCAAAGTCTCGACATCCTCAACGTTGGCCATGAACATGAGGGGCAATGGATCCTCTGAAAAATTTGTTGAGCCATCATCAATGAGCAACCCTAGCGCAAACACTCAACATGCTTTGCATGGTGTACCATCCGGCGCAAACAACTTTGGCATTTCATGGAATAATTCCATCGTAGCATTGAACTTGCCAAACCAAACCAAGGAATCTATCACGGCATTCCACGAAACTGCACTCCTCTCAAATGGAGCGAATAGATCCACACACGCCTCGAGAGCAAACGGGAATGTGTACTTATCCAGAAAAACTCTACCAATTGTCCAACATCCCCAGAAGCAGCAAGAAGGCCTCCTACGAAGGAAGTGGGTCAACTAAAGAAGACGACAAAGAGAGATTGGCTTTGGTCGGGAAGGGAGAGAGAAGGTGTGGTGGGGTTATGGCAAAATTGTGAGAGCCATGTGTTGGAGAAAACTTCCTTATTTGTTTTGAAGCTAACAAAACGTTTCCATTAGTCTAGTCTAAAGACTTGCAAGCTCTTTCGACAAAGTCTGAAAACCGTTAGACCGCCAGACTCAAGATTTAAAGTCTGCTCTCATTGACAGATTCTAGACCGACGAAGAAGACTTATCTAGAATCGAGTATTTCTTTAAGGATTTGATTCGAGTGGTTGAAGAAGATCTCACGGCTGCCGATAGCATCTCAAGATTTATTATTCGTTCTGAATTTAATTCGAGTAATTTGGATTTGTTGATTGGCGAAGTATACTTGGAAGGTTCTACTTATGGAAACCTAGATCTTGATTGTATGGGCGAGCAGGATTGGTGGGCTATCATCACATTCCTTAAGTAACTCAAGATCTTCCTAATTGATTCTGTCTAATGGGTATATTGGAAGAACTCCTTTGGAAGGTGCCAACGGTTATGAAGGCATGGAGGAGTATATAAGGAAGATGCTATGGTTATTTGAGGGGGTGCGCGATAGATAAATTCTAAAGTATGAAGCTCATTATTTTTTGTTGATTCAATTGTTGAGTGTAAACTTGTACTCAAAAGAGAGCTTATACATTTGTGAGGCCTTGAGGAAGTGTAACAGAGTCTCTACACTGTGGAATTAAGGAAGTGATACTGTAACAACTCTTTTGATTCTTAGTGGAATCCAGCCGATGGGCTGTTAGTGTGGGAGAGTGGACGTAGGCTTGGATTAAACTGAACCACTATAAACCTTGTGTTCTTATTCTCTTTCCTAAAATCTTCTACTTTGATCGTAACTCTATTTGATTATTAGAGTCTAATTTCCTTTTCAAAGTCTACTGCTAAACAAACTCAGGTTAAAAGTAAAATTTTATACTATACTCTACAAAATTTGTTTTCACACCTATTTATCCCATCTAGGTGCTCGTACTAGCATTTACATTTGGTATCAGAGCCTGTGTACTCATTTAAATTGAAGTGTTTTTACTTCAGAGTTAACGATCCATGGCTAGTATGTTGGCTCTGATATAGCTAGTATAAGTACCTAGAGGGGGTGAATAGATATATAAAAGATTTTTCTCGATAAATGCACAATACTAGACAGTTGATAGATTTGAGACAAACAATAATTAAAGTAAGACTGAGAGAAGGGAAGAGAAAATTGAACACGCGGTTTATAGTGGTTCGGCTTATTTCAAGCCTACGTCCACTCTTCTGCACTGACAGCCTATTGGCTGGATTCCACTATGAACAAAGAGATGTTACAGTGTTGTTCTTCCTTGATTTTTTGGTGTAGATGATCTACCACACTCGCTCAAGGTATCACTAAGTATAGACACTCTTTGTGTATACAATCTCGCTCAAAATGTATCGACTAATAATCAAGGTGTTTTAGACTCTGGAATTTCTCTATCGATCATGCACTAAAGCAACTAGAACGTCTTCCTTTTATAGTCCTTTATGCTATCATACTCGTTGGCACTTACCAAAGGAATTCCTCCAATCTACCCGTTGGACGGAATCAATCAAGAAGATCATTCAAGCTATTAAAGGAACCTAACGATAGCCCATCAATCCTGTTCGCCCATACAATCAGGATCTTGGTTTCCAAGAATAGAACCTTCCAAGAATATTTCGTCGATCATCGGATCTTCAAACGATCTTGATTACAAATAAAAGAATCCGTTGTATTTATCCAGCCAAGAGATCTTCTCCAGAGGATAGGACTAAATCCTTAACCAAATACTTCGGCTTTGGATTGCCTTCGTCACTAGATTAGAAAAACTGTCAATGAGAATAGTCTTGAGTCTTGAGTCTTGAGTCTGGTGATCTGAAAGTCTTCAGACTTTAAACAGAAGGTCTGCAAATATCCAGACTAGACTGATATAAACATTTTGTCAGCTTCAAAATATTCTGGAAAGATTTCTCCAAGAGGCTCCAGGTCTGATTTAAGGGCAAAGCAACACCAAACTGCCGTATTTTGATGGAAATGAATACAACATATGGACAAACAAGATAAAGGCATTCCTAAGATCAAAAGATCATCTGGAATGAGATGTGGTAGACAAAGGAATCATTCCTAAAGCTACAACAGTCTCAGAAAGAGGAAAAGAAGCTGTTGAGTCCAGTGAGATGACTCAAGAAGAGAGAACCAAGAGACAAGCTCTCGATGCAAAACTAATTTATTCCTTATATTGTGCATTATCTCCTATTGAATATAACGGAATATCTTCTTATGAAACAGCTAAAGAAGTCTGGGATAGGTTGCACATCACCTATGAAAGAACCCATCGAGTGAAAGAAACCAGAATCAATATTCTACTCGATCAATATAAAGCCTTCAAGATGAAATCAAGAGAATCTATCATGACATGTTTAGTTGTTTTACAGATATTGTGAATGGTCTTGAGTGTCAAGGTCAACCAATCTTTGGACCTATGAAGGTTAACAAACTGCTACGTGGACTTTCCAAAGACCTCAATAAGGGAGACACAAAGGATCATGCCACTCTCCTTTGATGAATTGGTTGGCACTCTTTAGTCTTATGAAGTGGAGTAAATCAATGAAGATGAAGATCCCAAAGGTAAAAAATCTATTGCTTTAAAATCTAACGATGACTCTGATATTACAGATTCTGAAGACGATATGGACAATGAGAGCTTGCTCTCATGATAAGAAAGTTCAGAAAACTAAACAAAAGGGGAAGATGATTCAATTGGAAGAAACAAAGTTCTCAAAAGTCTCAAAATAAATCAGCAGAGGATGATGAATCCAATAAAGATGTGATTTTTTTTAATGCAAGAAAAAGGGACACATCAGACCCAACTGTCCCTTACTAAAGAAAAAGAAAGGAAAAACTGAGAAATACAGAAAGACTTTCAAAGCAGAAACTTGGAGTGATACCGAACGCGAAGAGAGTGATGATGATTATGCCAATATTTGTCTAATGGCACAATTAGAATCAGATTCAGACTCGACTCGGAGTGAAATCAAGGTAAGTAATTTAAAAATTCCTACTAAATTCTTTAAATATATTGATGAAGCTGTGTCTTAGTCTCAAAACCTCTTTCAAGAGGATTTCCGAACTAAAAGGAAAAATTCTGCACTGAAGCAACAGGAGATTGTTTGGAAAGAAAAGATCGAAAATTTAGATAAAAGTGTTATTATCTTGAAAGAAAATGCAGACTCTCTTTCTAAAGAAAATGCACTTTTGAAAAATGATATTTCAAGCATCTCAAAAAGGTTTTCTATAGGATCGAGAAATTGGAAAAGATTCTTTCAACATAAATACCTTACTTTAATAAATTAGGCTTGGGAATAACTACTGAAACCATTCCTCTAATTGATTTTCCAAAAATAAATAAAAGAATCAAACAAAGACCTACAAAATATTTTTATAAAAATTATTTTCAAAAAGTCTTTGTAAAACCTGTAGATCGTAGTGCTCTTAAATGTTCTAAGTGTAATAGCTCAAAACATTTTGAGAAAAAATGTCCTATGGTTTGGAAACCTGTTAAGAAGGCTTGGGCAAAGACCGTATATTGCACTAACGCCATTAGACCCAAGAAAGTATGGGTACCAAAGAAAGCTTGAGTTTCTTTTTTAAATGCAGGTCACTATCAAGAAAAAAGGTCAAATGCTACTTGGATAGTTGGTGCTCAAGACATATGACAGGAGACTCAAGTTGTTTTATAAAGCTTATGCAAGTTAATGGTGGAAAAGTTTCTTTTGGAGGAAATAGTAAAGATAGAATTGTTGGATGCATAATAGTAAAGATTGGAAGTCTCACAATTTGCAACATTTCCTTAGTGGAAGAATTCAACTACAACTTGCTGAGTATCAGCCAACTATGCGACACAGGTTTCAAAATCAACTTTCAAGAAGGAATATGTTCAGGAACCAGTAAAGACTCTTCTCAGACTTTCACGAGATGAAAACATGGGAAAATCTATCTTCTGGACATCAAACCAGAAAAATCCCAATATCTAATTTCAATTCAAGAGGAAGCTAATATCTGGCATAGAAAACTTGGCCACATCAACATGAAGCAAATAGCCAAGATCTCTACAAAGAAGGTTGTTCATGGACTACCCAACCTGACGTACCAAAACTCCGATCTATGCACATCATGCGTGTTGGGAAAACAGGTTAGAAGTTCTTTCAAACCAATAAATCAAGTTTCCATTAATCAAATACTGCAGCTCCTACATATGGATCTTTTTGGACCAACTAGGACTCAGAGTATTGGTGGAAAGAAACATTGCCTAGTAATAATGGATGATTATTCACGATTTACTTTTGTATATTTCTTAGCAAGTAAGTCTGAAACTTTTTCTTATTTCATAAAGTTTGCTAAGAAAGTATTGAGTGAGAAAGGGTATGCTATTTCAAGTATATGGACAGATCATGGAAGTGAGTTTGAAAACCAAGATTTTACTAAATTCTATGATGAATCTAGTTTTCAGCATGTGTTCTCATCTCCATACACTCAGAACAGAATGGAGTTGTGAAAAGGAAGAATAAATCGTTACAAGAAATGGGTAGAACTCTTTTAATTGAAAGCAACATTTCTTCTCGTTTTTGGGCTAAAGCAGTTTCTACATCATGTTATATTATTAATAGAGTCTTCTTAAGGCCTATTCTAGAGAAAACTTCTTATGAGTTGTTCAAAGGAAAGAAGCCAATTGTTTTCTATTTTCATATGTTTGGATGCAAATGTTTTATATTGAAAAATGCAAATGATTGAATTGGTAAGTTTGAAGAAAAATCAGACAAAGGTATCTTCCTTAGATATTCAACCACCTGCAAAGCTTATAGAGTTTACAACAAAAAGACTCAATCAGTGGAGGAATCAATGAATGTTAAATTTCAAAACTTCATACAAATTCAATCGATCTAGACTCAACCTGAAGAATCTGAACCTGCTTCAGACTCTACAAAGTCTAAATCCCTAGAAGCAGCTTAGACTTTAGAAGACCGACAACGAACGATCGTTGAAGAATCAAATGAAGAAAAAGATCAGTCTGTTAGACCAACCAGCAACTGGAAGCACAAGTCTAGTCATCCCAAAGAACTCATTATTGGCAACATTGATGAAGGGATTTGTACAAGATCCAAAAGGCATGAAGAGTCTAGTGCTATGGCTCTTATTTCTGAAATAAAACCTAAGAGCATAGAAGAAGCTTTAATTGATGAAAGCTGGATTGAAGCTATGCAAGAAGAACTCAGGCAATTCAGTATTAACAATGCCTGGGAATTGACTCATAAACCAAAAGGTAAATCTGTTATTGGAGCTAAATGGGTTTTCAGAAACAAGATGGATGAGAAAGGGAAAGTTCAAGGAACAAAGCAAGACTCGTAGCCAAATGATATACCCAAGAAGAAGGGAAAGACTATGATGAGATTTACGCACCAGTAGCAAGGTTAGAAGTAATTAGATTATTACTTGTTTTTACTTGTTATAAGAATTTCAGGTTATTCCAAATGGACGTCAAAAGTGCATTCTTAAATGGATTTATCCAAGAGGAAGTCTATATGGAACAATATCCCGGATTTGAAGACCCAAGGAAACTAGATTATGTATTTATACTGAAAAAAGACGCTATATGGTTTAAAGCAAGCACCTCGAGCTTGGTACGACGGGTTAAGTAAGTTTTTTAATCCAAATGGCTTTGTTAAAAGTAAAGTAGACACTACCTTTTTTTATTAAAAGAGAGTAAAAACTTTATTGTACAAATCTATGATGATGATATTATTTTTGGATCACCTAACGAAAATCTATGTAAGAAATTCTCTAAGTCTATGTAGGATGAATTTGAGATGAGCATGATGGGTGAACTATCATTCTTTCTCTGACTTCAAGTAAAACAATTGAAGGAAGGGACTTTCATTCACCAAGAAAAATATGCTAAAGAACTTGTTAAAAAGTTCGGTTTGAAGAATTGCAAAAAGAATGATATACTAATGTCAAGTTCTTCGAAGCTAGACAAAGATGAAGGAGTGAAGAAAGTTGACCAGAAGCTATACAGGAGTATCATTGGTTCACTTCTTTATCTTACTGCCTCTAGACCTGACATTTTGTTTAGTGTTTGCATTTGTGCGAGATTTCAATCAGATTACAAAGAATCTCATCTAAAATCTGCGAAACGCATCATCAAATACATTGCAACAACCTCTAATTTGGGTCTTTGCTATCCTAAAGAATGAGACTTTACTTTCATTGGATATTTAGACACAGACCTAGCAAGATGCAGAGTTGATAGAAAGAGCACCTCGTGTACTTGTTAATTGCTTGGTAATAGGATAGTATCTTGGTTTTCGAGGAAGCAAAGCACTGTAGCTCTTTCAACAACTAAAGCAAAGTATGTGGCTCTCGGAAGTTATTGTTCTCAAATCTTGTGGATAAAACAATGCCAAGAGACTTTGGAATTGAAGATTCATGCACCGAGATCAAATGTGACAACACCAGCACGATTAATCTCACCAAGAATCCAATTCTTATTCAAGAGTAAAGCATATAGAGATTCAACATCATTTTATTAGAGACCATGTTCAAAATGGAGATGTCTTGATTCAATTCATTGACTCAAAGAATTAGCTGGCGGACATTTTTACTAAGCCACTAGAGAAAAGTGAATTTGAGTCTATTCGATCCAGACTTAATATCTTAAAGTCTGAAGAAGTTCAGACTTAGGGATAAAAGTCTAAAGATGCTCAAATTCAGTAGATCAAGATTCACGACTATAAGTTATTTTTGTTTTAGAAATTTATATCTCGGATAAAATCTCGAAAAGGTATGTTCATCTATTAATCTATACTTGATTGATGTTATCTTCCCAAGTTTTCATAATTATTGCAATCATTCCTTTTCGAAAAAGAAGTTATCTTTCTGACAGTTATCTATTTTTCAAAAAGGCAGTTATTTTTGAAAATGCAATTTCTTTTTTTTGCTTTTATGGCGATTTGTATACCCCGTTTCGATCGCTTTATATATCGATTGTCTTCTTCACAAACCCTAGAAGCAAAAAACATCACTTTCTCACTTTTACTCTTAGTTTAATCCTCAAAGTTTTCATCTTTCTCGCGAATTGAGTTTGGAATCTCTCAAAGATTGTGAGAATATCTTTCCAAAGAAAGTTTTCAAGGATTGCAAGCAGGGGACCACGGCATATGCATGAGGGTCCTATGCATTTTGACCTCACCGAGGAAGAAGAATCTTCAAGACAGCAGCAGAGTCTACAACATTCTCAACCACGTCAGTCTCTCGTGCTAGACCATAAGATGTTCAATAGCAAGCGGAGGAAGAAATTATTAAGGATGTAGAACTCGTAAGAACTCAAAAGCCTACTTTTACCTTCAAACTCTACTCTGCCTTAAAGGTTAGAGGTACTCTTTTGAATTTTATTGATGAATTTTTGAAAGAAAAATGGTACGGAAATGAAACCCACTTTTTGCGAACGATGGAACATTTGGGAGTTGCTCCTGCGGGCTCGGTAGAAAGAGCCTTTGCGAATATCCCAAGCAATCCACATGTTGGAGGACTTAGTTAACCTAATGGAAATGATGATAAAAAGATGTTCACTCATTTTAAGCCTAGAATGGGTGTTGTAGTGAATATTCAAAGCAAAATGATAGATCTGTTTCATTCTGAGGAACACAAGCGATTTTATTCTAAGTTGCCGAAGCAAGGAGTGATGAATCCAAGGAGTGTGGACTTTGATTTCCTTGATTCTTTGAACGTGAAGTTGCGAGAGAAATTCACTTTACTTCAACTTGAACAATTTTGCTTTGAAACGACAGTGGCTCATCTAGAACTTACTGCGTGTTTCTATTCAAATATGAGCATTTTAGATGCAAATAGATTCTCTTTCAATGTTAGAGATCAAGACTATATAGTTGATATGGACATTCTGGCCGATGTGATTGGAGTAGAAACAGGGGAGTTCCAATCAATTGGTATGTCTATTGGTCGTGTAACTGTGGAGCTTGTTCGGGATGGAATGGCAGAAGGTCGAATTTTGTACTTGAGGATGAATGCCTCAAATGTCTTGCTTTGTGATCAATTGTTTTAGACCCAAATCGACTTCGAAGACTAACGTTTCAAATTCAGAAGCAAAGCTGGTGTATGCTATCAACGCTAGCAAAAAATTCTCTCTACCACACACTATTATGTTTCACATGTATAGATCGATGGTGATGGACAAGGGCCAACATCCTTATTCAGCACTTGTTACTAAGTTATTCAGACATTTGAATATTTAGCCTCCCAAGATTTTGTGTGTTCGAACCTGTGATCAAATGGTGGTAGGACTGAAGATAGTTTCCAAAATGCATCTGAAGGAGCTGAACAAGGCCTTGGAGCGATTTAAGGAAAAAACCCCTGTCAAGACTCACCAAGTCTCTATGGTTGCAAAACGGAAAGGGAAGGAGCCCATGGCAGCTTCATCCAAGAAAAGAAGAGCACTTATCTTGCAGGATGAAGAAGATGAGGAAGATGTTACCATTTTAGCTCTTGCCTTAAGGAACCTTCAGCGTTTTGTTCCAAAGACAGAGGAGAAAGAGGATCAAGACAGAGAAGAGACAGAGTAGAGAAATGAAGAGAGGGAATCGATGATGAAAGAAGCAGAAGAAGAAAGAACTCTAGAAGAAAAGGAACGAAGAGAACAGGAGCATCATGTCACTGAAGATGAGACAAAGCATGAAGAGTACTTCTCTCCACCTGAAGGCACTGAAATAGGGGGAGCTGCTGAGAAAAGAGGTACATTTTCAATTGCTTTTACTAGTGAAGATGTTAGTCGTTCTCCTGCTAATCCAAAAGAAGTATATGCCTCTCAATTTCTTGAGGAAGGTCATGAGGTTTCATCTCCAAATTTGGGTGTTCATGTTGAAACGCCATCATTTATTAATACTCCTTAAATTGATCATGCTGAAGCAAGCACTCAAACTGACAACTCGGCAAACTTTCGAAGAGTGTTTGATGTTCTTATGGAGATGCGAGGCCAAATTTATGCTCTAGGATGCGAAATTCAAAATATGCAGAATGCCAGTTGAGCCTCTTTAGATTTTTTGCATAATCAAGTTCAAGCCCTTAATCTTCAAGTTCAAGCAACTGCCAAGGGTCAAGAAGTAGAACAACTGAAGGAGGATTTGAAAAAGCTGGAAGAGACTGTTAAGCCGATGGGAGATTTCCAGTTTGTTCGCGTTCCAAGACTATCATAATTTTATCCATTTCTCTTTTCATCTCTACCTTTTTAATGTAGACAAAAAGAGGAGAAGCTAGGTGTAGATTTGACTTTTGTTTGATTTTTGACTTTACTTTTGTTTGATTGTTTGGTTATGACTAGTTTGGATTTGAATTGTTTGATCGTTTAATGCTTGCTTGCAGTATTTTAAGCGTTGATGGTATTCATGGCAAAGATAGTTGTTTTTACAGGACTAACACATTTCTTGTGGATTCGATACTATATTTATCCTAATCCATTTATCTTTTATGAGATATTCTTGTTTGCTTAAGTATTGTCTTGCAGGTTAAAAATATCCAAATCTGCAGGGAAGTTTTGTCACAATAAAAAAGGGGGAGATTGTTGGAGAAAACTTTCTTATTTGTTTTGAAGCTGACAAAATGTTTCCATCAATCTAGTTTGAAGACTTGCAGACTCTTTCGACAAAGTCTAAAGACCGCCAAATTGCTAGACTCAAGATTTAAAGTCTGCCCTCATTGACAGATTCTAGACCGACGAAGAAGACTTATTTAGAATCAAGTATTTCTTTAAGGATTTGATTTAAGCGGTTGAAGAAGATCTCACGGCTGGAGATAGCATCTCAAGATTTATTATTCGCTTTGAATTTAATTCGAGTAATTTAGATCCGTTGATTGGCGAAGTATACTTGGAAGGTTCTACTTATGAAAACCTAGATCCTGATTGTATGTGCGAGCAGGATTGGTGGCCTATCATCACATTCCTTAAGTAACTCAAGATCTCCCTAATTGATTCTGTCTAACAGATAAATTTAAAGAACTCCTTTGGAAGGTGCCAACGGTTATGAAGGCATGGAGGAGTATATAAAGAAGATGCTATGGTTATTTGAGGGGGTGCGCAATAGATAAATTCCAAAGTCTAAAGCTCCTTGTTCTTTATTGATTCAATTGTTGAGCGTAAACTTGTACTCAAAAGAGAGCTTACACATTTGTGAGGCCTTGAGGAAGTGTAGCAAAATCTCTACACTGTGAAATCAAGGAAGTGATACTGTAACAACTCTTTTGATTCTTAGTGGATCTAGTTGGTGGGCTTTCAATGCGGGAGAGTGGACGTAGACTTAAATTAAGCCGAACCACTATAAGCCTTGTGTTCTTATTCTCTTCCCTAAACTCTTTTACTTTGATCATAACTATATTTGATTATTAGAGTCTAATTTCCTTTTTAAAATCTACTGCTAAACAGACTTGGGTTAAAAGTAAAATTTTATACTTTACTCTACAAAATTTATTTTCGCACCTATTCACCCCCTCTAGGTGCTCATACTAGCATTTACACCATGATGCCCGTCCTAACAATAGAGGTTTCGAGCAAAACTTGACTTTTATGTACTTTGACTCCACAGTTGCAAAATAAATCCTTAAAATTGTTGGGAAAATATGGTTTTGAATCGAATAGAACAATGAAATTAGATCTTTAAAGCAATTAAGTTGGACTTTGAGGCATGATATTATTTTCTTTAAGGATTTATTTAGCCCACAACATTGTTAATTATCATTGACAAATTTTCTCCAACATAACAACAAAGTCTCAAATGATAATACTAGATAGCAATTCTAGTATTTCTCCAGAATCTTTCATGGGAAAAATTAGAAATAAATGCTCTATATTCTTTCGAAAGAAAATGAAAAATGGAAGAAGAAAGTTTTTTTTTTTTTTTTTTTATTGAAGCGACATGTTAAGTAATTTATAGCAAAAACAGGAAGTTAGATTCGAACAGACACAACTTTCCAAGGATTCGAATAAGTACAAACTTTGAGATAACCGTTTGAAGAAATAATAAAATTTGGAATTAAACAAATAATAAACAAAAAAATAACTGTAACAAATAATAAATTTCACGGGACACTATAGTTAATTTTTTATAAAATAAATCTGAATTTTTCAATAAATAAAAATAATAATCGTTAGTTAGTGCCAAATTTTATCCACATACGCATTCACATCTTATCAATATGGGATAGGACACCTCTTAGTTTGTTTTACAAACAATTGACCAACATCCCTTTGTCTAATATTTAAATGACAACTATTCCCTCCAAACTTGCATGCTCATTTCTTCTCAATTCCAACTGTTTTATCTTGTAACCATGCCACTACATCCCTTTGTTGATTTATCGCACCTTTAAAGACCTTCAAATGGCATTTTGCTATTTGTATCATTGCCAACATTCATATCGATGGCTTATTGGCATCTCATCCCCAAGTGTTGATAACTGAGTATATATCACCGAGGCGCATCACAACCGATTGACCACATGTTATCTTTATGGTCATTGACAAGACGCTATGCATGTGGCAATATTCATGTGTCTCTCATGTGACTGCTCATGGTCACGTGCCAAACAAGTGCTTATCGATGATTTGATCATATTTAGATGAAAAAAAAAATGACTTATCTTCAAAAGTTTAATGTTATTTTTTTTCTAATTTTAGACATTTATTTTTTAAGACCTTTCAAGCCTAAAAATCTAGACCCATCCAAATGAAAATATTATAATAAGCCCGAAGCCTAGCGTGGTCTTACTCGGGCCCTAGAAATCGGACTTGTGCAGGGCCTTTAGGGCCTTTTTTAGCACCGCTTGTGGATATGGTGGTCTGGTAATATTTCGTGGGCGGTCATTTGTGGAGACACGGGAAATTATTAGTGTAGCAGTCGAGAAACCAAAGATGACTGTAGTTGAAATCGATGAATTATTTCCCTTGAGATGGGAAGATAAGATGAGGAGATATGATTAGCTCTAAATTACTTCTGGAGCAAAGAAAAAGAAGTAAATGGGATTAGATCGGTACATCATCGAACTTGCTTTATCAATGATTTTCAAAAGTTCATACTTCAAATATCAATTGCAAGAAGAAAGATTAAATTGTTCTATCACTCAAATTGGGACATTATGCAGCCGACAATCTTTAAGGAAGTAAGGCATTTTTTTGAAACTGGGGAGCTCGATCCAGAACTAAACAGAACACATGTTACTCTTATTCCAAAAGTCCCAAATCCTGAGAAGTTGGAGCAGTTTCGTCCAATCAGTTTGTGTAACTTCTCATATAGGATTATATCAAAGGTTCTTGCGAATAGATTGAAACCTTGGTTAGGAGATCTAATATTACCGGAACAAAGTGCTTTTGTTAGCGGAAGACTTATCCAAGATAATATTCTAGTCATCCAAGAGGTGCTACACCAACTTAGAATTCGGAATGGAAAAAAGAAGTTTTAGGCTGTACTTAAACTAGATATACAAAAGGTTATGCAATGTGTAATAGATTATGCAATGTGTAACTACTGTCTCCTTCCATGTGAAATTCAATAGAGAACCATTGCCATACTTTCAACCCTCGCGAGGCCTCAAACAAGGTGACCCACTCTCTCCATATTTATTCATTATAGTAACAAATACGCTCTCGATGCTATTGAAATAGGCTTTGGAGCATGAGGCTATCAAGGTGTTCAGATGAGTAGGTCTTGCCCTATCCTAACTCATCTACTGTTTGTGGATGACTTAATTTTCTTCTTGGATGGGACCATAAAAGAGTGTCAAAATGTCGCTAATGTTTTAAATAGATATTGCCATGCATCAGGCTAGGCCTTCAACTTAAATAAATCTGAGATGTTCTTTAGTAAAAATTGCCCCCATAGACTTCGCCAGAACATGCTAGCTGAGTTGCGGGTCCCATAAATCGAAAAAAATTGGTAAGTATCTAGGAATTGCTTTTGCTTGGGGTGAAACGAAAAAACAAATATTTGCTTGGATACAAGCTAGAGTGAACGCGAGGTTAGAAGGTTGGAAGGAAACACTAATATCAAGGGCAAGGAAAGAAATCCTCATTAAGCAATTGTCCAAGCTCTCCCACAATATGTCATGTCAGTTTTTAAAATTCCACTATCTATTTGTTGGAGCATTGAAAAGAAAATTGCAAATTTCTGGTGTAAAAATTTTGATCAGAAGGCTGGATTACATTGGAAAATGTGGGAAGTTCTCTAAACTAGAAAGGACAATGGAGGTTTGGGTTTTCATGATTTAATTGCCTTTAACAAAGGAATGCTAGGAAAACAAGCATGACATTTGATGCAAAACCTCTCATCATTATGGTGCCAGATTTTGAAATGTATTTACTTTCCTCATTCTGAATTTCGGGTAGCAGGAAAGGGCCATCGGCCTTCATGGGGTTGGCAAAGTATCCTTATGGGCAAAGATGAAATTATTCCCGCAAATAGTTGGGTAGTAAGGAATGGGAAAAGGATTAACATTAGAGAAGACAAATGGCTCCCTAGAGGAGTTATAGGAGGGCCAGTGAACCATGAAGAACTGAAGAATGTTTCTGAACTAATTCTAACAGATATCCCAGCTTGGAATGAACAGCTTATCACAAACCTATTTGATGAGGAAACGGCCAACGAAATACTCACAATTCCATTGGGTTAGTAAGTGAAAGAGGATAAAATGGTCTGGATCATCACCAGAACAGGGGAGTATACTATTAAAAGTGGATACAACAAAATTAGAGAGTTCGAGGAAAGAGCACCTTAACCACAACCTCATCCTCACATCAATCCCCACACTCTTTGGACCAAAATCTGGAGAGCTACTACAAGCCCAAAGATTCAATTTTTCCCATGGAGTTTATGTCAAAACGCTTTGCTGACAAAGGAAAATCTACTCAAGCAGGGTATAGTGGAGGAGAGCACTTGTGATCTATACAAGCATCACCCTTAAACTGTGGAGCACATCTTCTTGCTCTGCCCTTGGACTTAGCAAGTGTGGATGGACTTGCAATACATATCAAAATCTCGCCTACTAGCCTTGGACGAATTGAAGAATGGCTACTCAAATTTAACCATATCTCTATTAGCTTCGACTTGGTAGCTATTATCCTCTGGCGAATTTGGAGGGAAAGAAACAATTTTGTCTTCCGTAAACAAAAGCAAAACCCAAAGCACATCATCAACTCAGCCATGGCGGAAAATCAGTGCTATACAAACTTGGCAAAGTTGAAAAAGAAGACAACGACAACTTAGAATAACTCACCTCAGATTCGGACTGGTTCGAGTGTTGAAACCCTCCAAATCAACATTGATGGGTCCTTCTCAGTTGACTCAACAATTGGTGCCATTAGCTATGTTTGTAGAAACAAGTTTGGAGAATTGGTGGATGGATTTGCAAGACTGGTAAGAGTACACTCGGCTGAGCAAGCTGAAACTTTAGCCAAGGTTGAAGCCCTAAAACTGTTGCACTCACGAACGAAGGAGAACCTCTTGCTACAGTCATATAGTCAAACACTTTTAAAGACACTAAAAGGAGAAGTATAGAGCACGTGGGTTTTGGAACCACTCATTACTGAGGCCAAAAATTTAATTATAGGCTTTTCTAACTTAAGTTTGGCCTATTGCAGTAGAGAGTCAAATTTAGTTGTGGATTGGTTAGCAATAACACATAGAAATGGGTCTTTACCTTTTAATTGGTTGTCCAACCCACTGGAAGCCTTTGGGCCTTACTTTGTTCTGATTCAAGTCTTCTCTCAAACTCTTTGAGTTAGTTATGAAAGTTTATTTTCGGCCAAAAAAAAAAAGTCATCTAATAAAGTCTATAAATAGGCTCTTCATGTACTTATTTTCATACATTGAACATACAGAAAATTCTCCAATTCATTTTTCCATTTTATTATTTATTATTTGGTATTAGAGTCTCTGTTTCTAAGGAAACCCCTTGGAGTGTACCGGGTGCACAATTTCATTTGAGAAAGCACTTAATCATCATGTTTCAATACTAACTGCACCAATCAGGCTGCCCAATCAAGCCTTTTTCATTCTTTCTCTGCCAGCTGCCTAGGCCACATTGTTCAATAACTATTTGCCCAAAACAGCTGTATAGGCCTCTTGATGCTACAACATATAAATTGCTTGATGCTATAGCAGTAGCCATATATGGTGTCTCACTCAGTTACCATTTACAAGCCAGTCGTATAAGTTGCATTACTTAGTTACTATTTCACAAGCCAGCCTCGTTGGCTGCTTGACATTTTTCCTCCGATTTCGCATGTTGTTTTCAAGAAGTCAACACTCCCACTAGACTCATCGCCTTCAGACTAGCTAGATCTAGAAATTTCGCCATGAACATTCATCAAACGCCGCCTCATCTACCATGTCTTATTTGCTAGATGATGTTTGACTTGATTTCAAAATCGAGCTGACTTAGTTATCATGAGTTTGAAAGAAGATGTTAGAGATATTTAGATATCAAGAGATATTTAAGATATTTCCTATAATTTTATTATTTATTTTCATTATACATATTTAATTTGATTTCCTTAAATAATCATTTAATAAAGCTTTCATGTACTATTTTCTATAAACTAGATATATACAATTTATATGTATTTTTTTCTAGAAGATATCTAAATACCTCTAACAAAGCTATTGCGAAGTTGGTCTAATTAGCATTGTACTAATAGTGGAACAAGCCCCTTGGGGATTATGAACATGTCGCTAGTTTAGAGGCCTGAGTGCAGAGGTTGTTGGTTGTGTCAACGAATCTGACCTCGAGCTTGTACACGACAAAAAGGAGCTCCGATGTGCGCGGGCGCGTGTCCCCCCGGGCCGACTAATAAACTAACTACATAAAATTTTATTTTAGATTAAACATGCATGATTTAGTATTCTAATGACATATGACATGACCTAATTCTAATGACAGGCAAAAGTTAATGTAGCTTCTAACATGACATGCATGCATTCTAAATAAAATGACTCTAAACATGTAATCACTAAATGATATGGAATAATAACATTGAAATGATGGCATGGCATAGATAGTGAAGTGATGATGACATGGCATGATGACATAACATATGAATGATGTAGCAAGATAATGTGGCATGCAACGTGGCAATATGGATGACATGGCATCAATGATTTGGAATTTATGCAACTGGCCTATGTGACATGCACATATTTATTTTTTTTTGTGATTTTTATAAATAATTATAATTAATAAATAATGAGAATAACTTATCTAGAGTAAGATACTATCCAATTCCAACTAGGAAATAAACTAGGCCAAATCCTATTTGAAATTGGAAACTTTGAACTTCTAGAATCTATCTAGCATGCAGTCTATCAAAAAAACTAGCCTAATCTATTATGAAGTCTTATCTAAAATCTATCAATATCTTATCTAAACTCTATTCTAATTTACATACAATTTTTTAGTAATTTTTTTTTTTGAATCGGAATTAAATCAAGCAAAGATAAATTCAAAAGTTGCAAAAGATAACTCGAAATAGAAAAAAAATTATCCAATCAACTCAAAATAGGAAGCAAATAAAATTGATAACCTAATCTTAGGGCCTAACAATCATATTATTGATTTTTGACACATTCCATTACTCTATCTCAAGGCTTAGAGATTGAGTTATAGGTCATATGCATGTTGCAAATTAGGAAAGTTTTCAAATTGGGATATGCCTAAAACTCGATATATGCATGATAGATCTCAATAATCACAAATTAGGCAATAATATCTAGAAAATCAAATCAGATAAGGATTATTAACTAGTTTGAAAGATTTGGTTCGAAGTTGAACCAACGGATGGTGGTGACCGCCACCAGCAGTGAATCGGGTTGATAAGGCTCGGTTTGGTCAACGAGGAAGAGATCTTGGTGGTGCTTGGCTATGGTGCTTGGCTCACGATGGTGGTTCGTGATGATGTTGTGGATGAGCATTGAGAAAAGCCTGCAATAATAGTGCTATTCATCGCAGGCAAGGAGGCTCAGAGTAGCAAAGACGGACGATGGTGGACATCGAAGACTTGGTCGAGGACTCCTCCTCTCTCTTTCTCTAAGGCTGCGTTTGATCTACAGGATAAAAACAAAGATAGGATATGTTTTATCCTATCCCGTGTTTGGTAGTTGTCTAGGATAGGAAAAGGTCGGATATAGAAGGGATATAGACCGGATAAAAAAATCCGAGGGGGGTGGGATAAGGTCGGATAGGATTTCTTTTATCCGAAACATAAAACCCTACACTTTTTTTTCTTTCTCCGTCGTTCACCCACAAACGACTCTCTGTTTCCAAAGTATCGATGTTGAAGCTTCTCCTCAATAGCTCTCCAATTCTCATCGAAATTTTACGAAAGCGACGAATTTTCAAAGGTAAATAATCATTCTCTCTCCCTTTCCTCGCCCAACCAGTGACAGACGCTTCTTTGAGGGCTAGTTTTTCTATGTGCAGAGCAGAGGAGGCCACAACCTTCTTTGCAAACCCAAGGATCAACGTCCCCCGGTCGTCCCGAGCAACTCCAGCAACTGACCCCTCTGACGAATCCGCTAGCCAGGACTAGGAGCCATCGATTTTCATCTTCATGAAGCCCTTTCCCGACAGCAGTGACCACGAACACGATATGATTGTCTTTTGACTTATTCTGGATTTTCCCGAAGTGTTCGGTTTGATGAAATCCTTGCTCAGAATGACTGGAATACCCATTTGTATTTTGTGGCGTTCCTTCTTGTGTAATTGGATCAAATTGGATGGATGGGTGTTGTGGGCCAGAGGGGAAGAGTGTAGGCCATGGGTAGTTTTTTTTTTTTTTATATGGATCTGGATTTGATAGTTTGAATGTGCATATAATGCAAATTATTCTAAAAGTACGTACAATTTATGGGTGGGTTTTTTTTTTTTTTTTTATGAATCTAGATTGGAATTTTGAATGGGCATGTGCTGCAAATTATTCTAAAAGTTGGCTTATTTTTCTTCATTCTAGCATTGATCGAAAAGTTTGCTCCTTTCTCTTAGCTTGTGATAGATTCAATGTTGGGACCTTTTCATGTAGCATGTGCTGGAGTTCCATTATAAATTTATATAGGAATAGATATATAAGGGGATATGGAGAGTGGCTGGGGTTTTAGTTTATGGGTTCAATTTTGGTTGAAAGGCTTCATTTTTGCTGTCACGGGATTTTGGTTTATGGGTTGAATTGGTGTCAAAGTAGTGTAAGTTAAGGCTAGACATCCTCTATTTTGTGATGTGGAGACCAATGCTAGTTTGATTGATGCTGTGTGGTGTGAGTTTGGTTTTCATCACAAATTGTTACCTATGTATATGTAGTTAGTTCCTATTGTAAATGGGTCGTGAGATCCGTTGGGACCATATTGTATGTAGGCAATAGGATTATTATTTGTTTATTACCAAAGAGATATCTGGATCTATTAATTTGTACTTGTCTAATGTTTTTTTTTTCTCATTAGAAATGGATCACAATGATAGAGAGGAAATTTTCACCATTCTTATATTAGAGGAAATGGAGCCTCCAAATGTTGCTTTTGTGTATGATGTATATGCTAGTAGTGTCCACTGCTGCTGAAAGGCAATATGGCAAGCATATATTGAAGGATCAGACATTTATTAGAATCCAAGCTCGTTTAGATCACCTTGACCGCCTTATTAAGAGCAATGACTTGAATCGTGTTGAACAACTTAGGATGGATAGGCATAAATTTACTCTACTATGTGAGTTGGCACGTACAATTGGTGGGTTAAAAGAAGATGGACTTGTAACTATAGAAGAACAAATGGCCATGTTTCTACATATACTTGCCCATCACATGAAAAATCGAGTCATCAAGTTCAGATTTATGAGGTCTGGAGAGATAATAAGTAGGTATTTTAACTTAGTTTTAAATGCGGTGATAAAAATGCATAGTGTGCTTCCTGTCTCACCTGAACCAGTTCCAGAGGAATGTGCCGATGAGAGATGGAAGTGGTTTAAGGTATGTTTGTTATGCTCTTTCATGGAATAATTTAATACTTTAAAGAGAATTTTATTTTATTAATTTTATGTTTTTAGGGTTGCTTAGGAGCATTAGATGGCACATTTATAAGGGTACGTGTTCCAGAGGTTGATAAACCGACGTACCGAAATAGAAAGGGTGAGATTGCATCCAATGTATTAGGAGTTTGCTCACGTGACATGAGATTCGTTTATGTTTTACCTGGATGGGAAGGCTCAGCAGCGGATTCTAGAGTGCTTCGAGATTCTATAGTTAAACCCAATGGTTTAAAGATCCCTGTTGGTAAGATAAGCCTTTATCAATATATTGCATTCTATGTATTGTAGGTTTTAAAGGTTCTAAGACAACTAATAATATCATCATTTGTTATTAGGTAATTATTATCTTGTAGATGCTGGATACACAAATGGGGAGGGCTTTCTTGCTCCTTATAGAGGTACTCCATACCATCTATCTGAGTGGACAGAAGGTCGTACACCAAATTCACCCGAGGAGTACTTCAACTTGAAGCATTTTCAAGCTAGAAATGTCATAGAAAGATGCTTTGGTCTACTTAAGTTACGGTGGGCTATTCTTAGGAGTCCATCTTTTTATCCAATTAGAACACAAGGTCGAATAATCATAGTTTGTTGCCTTCTACACAACTTGATAAGAAGAGAAATGGCTATTGATCCAATCGAGGCACAGTTAGATGAAGCTGCTACCACTATTGAAGATGTGGAAACAATTGATGTTGTTGAGCCGTTGAATCATTGGACAACATGGAGGCAAAATTTGGCAATCCAAATGTTTAATGAGTGGAATGCAAGTCGAGGACATGGAGGAGTTGTATGATTTTATATTATTTAAAAAATATCATTTGTTTTCCATTGTTGCAAGACTTGCGTTATAAGATTGTTTTTTTTTTCCCATCTCTATTAGACATATGTAATATGGTGCTGGTTTGTCATTATTGAGATATATATTTCCTATATAATGTTTGAATTATGACTTTATCATTTTAAATTTGAAGTACTATGCTATCTCTATCATTAAATTTTCAGAGATCGTTCTTAATGTGATTAATTGTCATTGCATCTCGTGACAGCTAGAAAAAAAAAAGCGAAAAAAAAAAGTGAATGAACTTTGGACTTTATGCTTTGTTCTAATTGGGCATTTGTTTGATTTGGTATTGGACCTGTAACAAAATGGAAACAAATGAAAAACTTGTAAGAGAGACAAAAGAATTCATGTTTCAAAGTGAATATATTGAAATTGAGGTTATTCTAAAAACGTTTGATGTTCAAGGGGTATCCAAAAGATTATTTCAAAGGAATGGAAAAGATTATTACGATGTGTAATCATGAAATTCGATGAGAATCTGTTAATTTGAAAACGATATATTGTTTTGGATGATTTTGTGAATATTAAACCTGCAAATTTGTACTTGCCTAATGTTATTGTTTTTAAAATATTTGAATATAAATCCATAGTTCACCAAACGATAGATTGGATAAGATATGAGGATATCCGATTTTAAATCTATAGCTCACCAAACATTAGATTGGATAGGATATGAGGATTTCCGACTTTAAATCCGCAGTTCACCAAATAGTTGATGGGATATGAAGAAATCCATGGATTTCTTATCATATCCTATCTAGTCCTATCCCGTTTAGAAATCGGGATGACCAAACGCAGCCTAAGAGTTTTCTCAAAATGCTCTCTAAAATTGCCGACCTCAAATTATGAGACCTCAATGTCTTGAGTTGATTATACGAGCTTGAGGCCTTATTAAAGTGAACAGTTTTAAAAACCAGAGGCCTAGCACTAATTGAGCCCAATAGCCCAAATTCCAAGTAATTAAGGCTCAATAGACCCGTCCTTGCTGATGAATTTCGGCCAGTGCATGTGCCTGGGCTTGGCCGAATTTGACCCACTTATTAATCCCTTAAGGGCGTGTTAGAATTGAACTCAAAGTTTTTAAAATTTTCATGGGCTAAACCCAGTTCATTAGAAGTTTGATTGAGGAATTTTTATGGAATTAAATAGAAATGATAGTTGAAGGCATTGTGGAAATGGAGGGTTTGACGACAATTGATTCCGAGTTACGATTTGATTGGAATGAAATATAAAAGGTACGCACTCAAAATTTGTGTAGCAAATAGCTTTAAATAATTGCTTTGGACTAGCATTTTGTTAGCCAATAAGAGTCATTTTATCAATGATTAAGTTTATTTTAGTCGATTAGTAGTTAAAGTAGCTTGTTACTTCATTTTGATATTGTTTTTCAATTAATTAATAGGAATATGAGTTAATTGGCTCAAGTAACCAGATTGGTTTCAGCTTTTCTAGGTGAGTGATGCTTATCTCTTCTTTGGTTTCATAAAACTCACGTCTTGAAAATGATAGAAATAAATATTATGAATTAAAGACGCTTCACATAGTTTGATTTTCCTTTGAAAAGAAAAAAAAACTGCTTAGGGCATATTGGATGCATAAAATTAGATTAAACATGTAAACCATTTTGTCTATTTGAAATGGTGAAATATCTTTTGAATACAGTCTGAGCTAATTGCTTGTGAATAGTATGCGAAAACTTTTATGAAAGAATTACGAAAAGTTCCTGATTTTTTTATATGGCTTATGAAAGGTATATTGACTCAGTAAAAGTTAAATATTTGGTTAGTGAACCTGTGTTTTGAAGTTATGGATTATTGGAAAATGATGTTAGTGCATTCTGCTCATGTCATTATGCTTAGAACCCATTGAGGGGTAAGTATGCATACCGTTGTCAAGATGCATACCATTGTCAAGACATCCTTTTGGGCCAAATCACCAACCGATATAGGTAAAGACCTGGCCAAGGGGAAAAACTCAGTCACCTTTGTCACACATGTTAGGCGAGACCATAGTTAGATATTGAGTATGAGATTGGTCAATGAAATGGGCCATTGATATTTGATTGATAGAGATCGATTAATGGAATGGATCATTAACGGTTGATTTGTTATTATTGGTTTGATATTATTAATTAATTTGAATTGTAAAAAATCAATTGAAAATATATAACCCTTTTTTAAATTTTACATATATCATGTACTGCATTTGCAATTGATGAGTTATGATAGCAATTTATTATATAGATGTATAATGAATATTTGATTTGCTAAGAAGAAATGTACTACTTACTATGATATAGTTGCCCATTACATATGTCTTGTTTTTTAGGCTCTTTAGCTAATTGCAAATGAGGTGAGAGCATTCATATTATCAGCAGGATATTTTGATAGTGAATTTTTTGGGTATGAGTGGTTTATGTTTGATATGAAATTTTGAGTTTGGTTGCTAAATGAAAATATACATATTCTTTTGATGGATTATAAAAATTCTAATCATGTAATCAGATGACTCTTTTATCAAATACATATATGTATATATTTTGATAGTAGGTTGATGATGATTATTTTTTAGGCTACGTCTTTAGGAGAAAGATGTCATGTCATTGTCCCATATTCTTGAAGAGTTGAGGGGATGACACTGGCAGTCTGTCCTCTTCCTCCACAGTTGTGCTCTCAAACCCCAAAAACTTTGATGGCAGCCCCAGCTTCCTCTCACTCGCAAATGCTGTCTTCCCAATAGATAGATCCAATGAGAAAAGTGCACTTCCCCATATCTGTCTTACGAGACAGTTTTTTTTTTTTTTTTTTTTGCTTTTCTGTTCAAGATACCCGTGGTAGTTGATGGTCGGATCATAGGGCAGAGTGAAGAGGTTGATTATGTGTGTGTTTTATATATTTCAAGTTAGCTGAAACATTCTACTTGTTTGATACAACGCCCAGGAGACAAAATTGTTCTCGGCAAAGTTATGGCGACCTAAGATTCAACATCAACGTATGTTCACTAGAAAATGCAATTTTTTCCCAGATTTATTGCAAATCTACAGGGAGGCAGTGCTCGGCCCTCTATGTATGGGTGTCTCTGTGCTAGGGTCGTGAAATCTCGCCACATGGCCCAAACTTTTCAAAGAAATCCATGCATTTCTTGTTTCAACTAATCCGACTGAATTAAAAGAGTATAATTCTCAACCAACCTGAGAAACAAAAAGGGACATAAGTCGCCCCAATTTAGGTATATTGTTACGGGACTAGATCATTGGCTGAGCAAGCCTATCTTTGAAATCCTTCCCTCAGTTTTTACCACAAAGCAATGTAATATTGTGCTTGTAAAGGCTCTCGAACGGATAAACTTAACAACGTAATAGAATGACATACATGATACTATAACAAAAAGGCGACACTACAAGCAATGATAGCCTCTTCTTTATTTTCATCAAAACTGACGGTTGGAAAAGGATTCTTGAAAAATGAGCAAATACTTGAACGATCGAATATCGAAAACAAACATAATAACGTGCCCAACCATAGGGATGTCATCACCTCATCACCCGGATGAACAGTTCCTTTTACAAGGTCGCGAGTTCTTCCAAACTTGCTCCCCGTGTGACAATGGAGTGTTGTGACCCATACCCACACAGGTGACATATCTCAAGACAGGAGGTCAGTTGTGAATATTGATTTTAATGGTACATTTACCATGGTAGATCTCCTTTTGGTACTCCTTCCTAAGGATGTCATCACTCATCCATTAGGAATTTTCCATATGTGGGTATGCTAAACCATGGTGAGTCTTATTAGGACCCGTACCCCCTCACGACGAGTTCATTTACACTGTCTAATTATTTAGGACAACCTGAAAATAAGACTCGAGTCATTCCTAATCTCGTTTTCAGGGGTCAACTAGAAACCCAATTAAGGGTCAGGAATGTTCCCTCAATTCCTACGCAACCACAAATATCTAGGTTTAGGGATTTGGGCTACGCCAATATTTCTATTAGTGCATTTTCGGTACTTAAACAATATGTTGTGTTTACTTAATGTGTCCATGCATTTCTTCTTATATTTTCGAGATCGTTTGTCCTAAACCAAGTGATCATACTTGATTGGTCGTTTTCAAGCTAAGTTATTTCTAAAAAAAAAAATGAAAAGGAAACACCCAATTGAATTGAAAATTGTGAGATATAAAGTAAACGATCAAGGAAAATGGTAAATCTACCATGCAATCCTAGAAAATATAAAAGGGAAACACAATTGAAAAGGATAAGAGAAAAAGAGAACCCGCAACTCGTCGGGCTTTTATGGAGATGATGAGAACCGAAGACATATGTCGAGGACGAGTGGTACAATATAATGGTCGGAATAGACATCGACCTTCACCGTCTTCATGTCCTCTCTATCTTCAGGATCCTAATCTAGATTTAGTCTAGGAAATCTATAACTAGGTACATACGATGGAAAAAAAAAAATAGGCATACATGTTAAAATAATCAAAAGCACAACATCGTACTCAATCTTTCAAAAGAAATTCAATGCAAAAAGAAGATTTGAGTATTGGGGTCTACCTTTGTAATTCATGCGTAGGTCCCTCTAAAACACCTACATGATTCATTTTATCAATTACAGTCATTATTGACCAATTGTATTGTTCTATGGCCAATAATACTTATAAGTTTCCTAATCAAGCGATCTATGTGGTCCTATGGCTTTTTCTCAATATCATGCATCGATCCTATCATATATTTAAAAGTTACATGCGTTGTAGGAATTAAACATATATGCAAGTCTTTTGGACTTTGTTTCTCAACTAATCAAGCTAGAAAGTGAATTGTCGGTGGGTCACTTATTACTAAAGGCATGTGCCAATCATAAACACAAGCATTTCTAAATAAATGACGTGATCGTATGCATGGGGTACGTGTAATGTTTCAAAGACATCATTTGAAATCATTCACAAAACGTTTTGAGACAAAATAATGTTTCAGCTATGAAAGACATTCAATTGCTAAAACTAGCCCAGGGCTCCCATAAATGCACTCACAAGCGTCGCAAGTATTTTGAATACAACTCAAACCATGACTTTCATGATGTCAAATCAAGATCTGAGAAAAAATTTGAAAATATTTTTGATTAAGGAATATATAGATTATGGAACACATTCAATTGCCAAGACTAGCTTAGGGCTCACATAAATGCACTTATAAGCATCGCAGGCATTTGAATATAGTCCAAACCATGACTTCCTTAAGCCAAATTGAGCTTTTGGAAAAGAACTTTTTAACAAATTGTTTTTGGAAAACATCACATGTACCAAAACATTTTTAAATTTTATTTGAATAGACGATTCAATGAAAATCATTTAACAATGAATATCGAAGTATTTAAAGCAACTTTTATGAAAATGGAATGACCTAGGTTCATGCACAAACTAACTTAGGAAGTTTATCTAAACAATCACAATCAAGCTCATGTTAGGAAATTTCAGAACAAATATATAAAGACAGCAAAATTGGGCAAAGTCTAACGACAATATGGTGATAACAAAATTGTTTAACATGCATGACAAGATAACAAACAACTTTCATGAAGAAAATTTTCTTAAATGAGCTACACATGATTTTATAAAAATCAGACAACAAGCAAAAACATGTTAGAAAATTGTCAAAACCGCAGGACATTCAGTTAATATCACAAGGATTTGTCCTATCAAAATAAGTCCAAAAATCATCAAATTTACACGCAATATAGCTAACATAATGAAAAACAAGTTTTATTAAGGGAACAAGTGCAGAATCGTTATAGAATAAATAGAACAAAAATAGCAAAGATCTATCCAGACAAGGTCAGAACAAGGGTCCGAATTTTATCCCATGACAAATTCTAGTCTAGTCTTGAAAAAAATGGAAAGTGGCCTTAACAATGAGTGATTTATGTAAAATTAGTGGCATTGGAATCCCCTAAGTGTGCCTTATAATTTTCTAGAAAGGCTTGAGTCCAAACTAGATCAATTTGATACCCTAAGATTAAGATCTCTAAAGGTATGTGTGCATCAGTGACTAAGGAAAATAGACCACAAGCATGCATTAGAAAACCTCAAAATCATTCAAATAATGTACAAATGGTATGAAGGAATCACATGTGACTTAGGATTGGATGTGATGGAGAATTTGGATAATCATCTAACCATTAGTCGGTATGCAAAAATATCATACAATTTAAATGACATTACAAAATGATTCAAGATTTCTAATGATACCATTATGAATTCTAAGCACAATGAATACTTTTGTGACACAAATTTAACATGCAAGATGATGCTCAAATGATATGAACTAAACATATATGCAAACCATGCAACATGCGGTTCAATTGTCAAGAAGGCATAATAACAAGATTTAGTCTTTAGATGACTCAAACAAGCATGGTAATGTGCATATACTGTAAAGTTTTGTTTTAGCATTAATTTGACAGAATGGGCATGATTTCAGCCATCTCAAAACATGCAAAAATCTTACAAAAAATTCCACATATAGAACATACCATTAGGAATGTTTCATAGCAAAAATGGCAAAACAAAGGTGCATATCCAAGCTATATATTGCTACAGCATCCTTTCACATTAACTTATGTAATTGACACATTAGACAACATCAACACTTTGCAAATTATGCATCATTTGAACACATACAATATGCATTTTATCTTTTATGGAGGATTTGAGACTAAATAAACTCATTTATGGACTCAATTTCACCAAAACACAATTCAGAATATTATAGGGCAGACCGTCTTATGTTCGGATGTAGGTGATATTGACCTAGTCAAAGATATTAAAAATTTTTGAAAAAAAATTGTAGGATATTCTTCACACAATTACAAAGAACTTTCATGAAGAAAAGTTTCTCTAGAACTCAACATAGAAATTAGTACAAAAATGACAAAATCAAGAATCAACATAGAGCAAATTGACCTAGGCTTAGATTTGAGTGGTTTTGACCTACCTAATTTATGTCCAAATATTCAGAAAAAATATAAAACATACACCATACTATAACAAACAACTTTCATGAAGGAAAGTTTCTCTAGAAATCAACATAGAAAGTTGCACAAAAATATAATAGACAGAAGGCGGAATAGAAACAGAATTGAAAACTAATCTAAACTACTGTAGAATTGCTCATCTTTGGAGGTGTTTTTCAAAAGTCAAACAACATTTGATTGGGGCATGCGATCTATCAATTCGAAGCTTGTGATATTTATTATCAAAGTCTAGAAGAATTTGAACTAAAATAAGGTCATTTTAGACCTTGTTTTGGCCAAAACAATAGGTTAGTTTAAGGATATGAAAATGCAAGTTTAAGGCCAAATCAAGTCAATCATTCATGATCAAACAAGAACACTCAAACACAGCAAATCTGAAAAGGCTAGTACTAACACCTAGAGGGGGGCGAATATGTGTTTTAAAGAAATTTTCGCAAGACTTGGTAAATTGCTATTGGAAGATAATAAACTAAGGACGTAATAAGCTTTAATAGTTATATAAAGCTACGAATTAAAATCAGGAGTTGTAGGGAGAGAGAATATAAACACAATATTTATAGTGGTTGGGCTTAGATTAAGCTTACGTCTACTTTCCCGCGCTGACAGACAGTTGGCTGGATTTCACTATGGATCAAAAGAGATTTTACAGTCTCACGTCCTTGACATTATAATGTAGAACTTCTACTACACTCCACCAAAGTCTCACAAGTGTTTGCTCTCTCATTTGAGTACAAATAAAGCTCAACGATTGAAATTGCAAAGAATTGGGAAGTTTCAGACTTTGAAAATTTTCTTTCACGCACACCCCTAAACATCTTGAGAGTCTTCCTTATATACTCATGTATACCTCTATAACCATTGGCACTTTCCAAAGGAGTTTTCCAATCTACCCGTTTGACAAAATCAATTAGGGAGATCTCAAATCATTGAAGGAATGTAATGATAGCCCATTACTCCTGCTCGCCCATATAATCAGGATCTTGGTTTCCATAAGTAGAACCTTCCAAATATACTTCGTCTTCCAAGAGATCTTATTATCCGAATTGATTTCAATAAGAATATTTGATCATAAAGTGCTATATACAGTCGTAAGATCTTCCATAAACCATACGAATTGAATCATTGAAGATAAACTAGCATCTGGATAAGTCTTCACTCGTCAGTCTGAATTCTGTCAGTAAGGGCAGACTTTAAGATTAAAGTCTAACGGTCTTCAAACTTTGATAGTAGAGTCTGGATTCCTTCAGACTATAACACTTGAGTCTATAAGCCTTCAAAACAATAAAGGAGTTTTCTCTAACAATCTCACCCCTTTTGATGATGACAAAACTTTCTTGTAGATTTGAAAATTTTTAACCTGCAAAATAATACTTAAACAAAACATGATATCTTATAAAAATAAGATGATTAGGACCTGGATGACTTTGATTCCGCAACCACATAAAACATGTTAGACCTGCAAAGTAAATATCTTATCCAGCCACAATCTATATCACGAAGTTTAATATTGCAAGCATAAAAAAGATTTACAATCTAACAATAGTCCACAATCCAAAAGTAAACCAGTCCAAAGTCAAAACTCCAAAACCAAACAAACCAAACAGAAATGTCATCAAAAAGTATCAAGCCAAATCTACATAACTCTCCCCCTTTTTGTCAACAGCAAAAAGTGGAGAAAAATTCGAAAAAGAGTTTGGTAAAATTAGTGTTGCTTAGGGATGCGAACGATCTGGAAATCCCTCATAAATTTGACAGTCTTCTCAAGATTTTTCAAAGCATCCTTCAGTTGTTGAATATCCTCACCCTTTGCATTCTCCTGCACTTGAGTCTTCAAGGCTTGTAACTACTCTTGCAAAGAGTCTGAAGTTGACTTGAAAACTGTCATCATGTTCTTCATCTCCAACTCGAATCCATATTGCTGACCCTTCAAATCGAAAATGAGATCAGCAGCCTTTGAAAGTCTGCTGTTGGTTTCGATGTTGCATTGGGTCCAGCCGAATCAATTCCACGAGTTTTGAGATGTGAGGGGACATCAAATGTTTAATCACCAAGACTTGGAGAGAATGCCTCAGGATCTGCTTTAGGATATTGAGAGGCATACACATCCTTTGCATCTGTGGGAGATCTACTAACATCATTAGTGAAGACAGGTGAAGAAATACCTCACTTTTCAGCAACTCCCCCTATTTCTATGCCTTCAGGTGGAGAAAAGTATTCTTCTTCCTGTTATTGGTCTTTTTCAGCAACAAGGTGATGTTGTTCTTCTCCTTCTTCTCCAAAAGTAGGTGCAAAAGAATCATCTTGACCTTTTTATTCATCTTGTTCTCTTTCTCTCTGTTCTTCCTCTATTCTCATCGCTTCTCTTTGTTCATTTCTCTTCTCTGTCTCTTCTCTTTCTCTATTTTCTATGTCCTCAGGCCCTTTAAAGCTGACACGACTCTGTAAATTCCGTAAGGCAAATGCAGAGAGAGTGATGTTGCTCTCATCCTCTTCATCCTGCAAGATGAGGGCTCTCCACTTCTTGATAGGTTCGCTTATGGGTTCTTTGCCTTTTCTTTTTCCTACTGCAAAGTCTTGTCGTGCCTTGATAGGGGACTTCTCCTTAATGCTCTCCAAAACCTTGTTCAGCTCCTTCAGATGCATCTTGGAAACCATCTTGAGTCCCACTACCATTGGAGCAACGGTTCAAACACACAGAATTTTAGGAGGCTGAATATTGAAATGTCTGAATAAGCGAGTAACAAAAGTAGAATAAGGAAGTTGCCCCTTGTCCTTAACCATTGTCCTATACATGTGCATAAGAATAGTGTGAGGTAGAGAGAACTTGAATCCGATGTTGATCGCAT
The DNA here is from genome assembly GCA_016097545.1 of Eucalyptus victrix. NCBI lineage: Eukaryota > Viridiplantae > Streptophyta > Magnoliopsida > Myrtales > Myrtaceae > Eucalyptus > Eucalyptus victrix. The sequence continues at coordinate 24,815,708 of CM027840.1, read as the reverse complement.
ACATCAGCTTCACTTCAAAGTTGGAGACATTAGTCTTTGAGGTAGATTTGGGTCTGAGACAATTAATCACAATTTTACAAAGCAAAATATTTGAGGCAGTCATCTTAGAGTAAGAAATCTTGCCTTTAGCAATCCTATCCTGAACAAGCTCCAAAGTTGCGTGACCAACATGCACATTAATTGGTTGGAAACTTCATCTTTCCACCCCTAATCACATCAGCCAAAGTGTCCACATCGACCACAAATTCTTTGTCTCTAACAGTAAAAGAGAATCTATTCGCATCTAAAAAGGATAGATTTGAATAGAAGTAAGCTGTAAGTTCTGGATGAGCATCAGTTGTCTTAGAGCAAAACTTTTCGAGTTGAAGGAGTGCAAACTTCTCCCTTAGTTTTACTTTCAACAAGTCAAGAATCGAAATCCACAATTCTAGGGTTCATTACCCATCGCTTCAAAAGTTTAGAATAAGTCCTCTTGTGGTCCTTAGAACGAAAAAGATCCGTCCTTTCTCCACAAACATTTGTAGCAACACCCATCCTAGGCTGAAAGTGGGTGTACATTCTTTTGTTGTAATCTTTTCCTTTAGGTTGATTAAAGGATCCAAACCGTGGATCATATGGAAAATTTGCAAAAACCCTTGCTACCGTACCAACAGGAACAATGCCCATTCTTTCCATTGTCCTCAAAAAGTGAGTCTCAAATTTGTACCCTTTTTCACTTAAAAAACTCATCAATGAGAGTCATTGCAGTACCTCCCTCTTTTAACTTAGAGTAGAGTTAAACAGAAATTCAAGCTTTAGAGTTCTTACGGGTTCAGTGTCTACAACGATCTCTTCTTCAGCATGTTGTTATGTAGGGTTTTGAGTCTCTTGCTGTAAAGGGTGACACTGTTGAGAATGTTGTTGTTGATTTTGCCGCTACTGCTAAGGAGAGTCTTCTTCCTCGGTCAGATCAAAGTACGTAGGACTCTCACGCATACCTGTGGTCCCCTGCTTGCAATTTTAGAAAACTTTCTTTGAGAAGACATTGTCACTTTCTTTGGGAGATTCCTCGAACTCGATCACGGACAAAAGGTGAAAACTATTTGGAATAAACTAGAGAGAAAGTGTGAGAAAGTGAAGTTCTTTATTCTAGGGTTTAGGAATGAAAACAAAGAAGAAGAATCTCAACAGTATATAAAGCAAACGAAATGGAGTATACGAATCATCACAAAAGAAAAATAACAACTGCATTTTTAAAAACGAAAAACTATCGTTTTTGAAAAAGAAAACCTACCATAATCTTAAAACAAACACTTAACGATTAAAAAATGAACGCACATTTTCAAAATCATCAACTGCAAGTTAAATTAATTATATTGAAAAGGAATTAACTTACAATTGTAATTTTGATTGCTCTAAGTCTGATCATCTTCAAACTTTAACCAATAGAAGATATAATGTTCAGTCTGGTGCGACTGGACTCAAATAGACTTTTCTCTAGTGGCTTTGTAAATATGTCTGCCAACTGATTCTTTGAATCAATGAACTGAATCTTAACTTCTCAATTTTGAACATGATCTCTAATGAAATGATGTCGAATTTCTTTATACTTTGCTCTTGCATGAAGAATTAGATTCTTTGTGAGATTGATGGCACTGGTGTTGTCGCATTTGATCTCGGTGCAAGATTCTTCAATTCCAAAGTCTCTTAGCCGTTGCATTATCCAAAGTATTTGAGAACAACAATTCCCAAGAGCCACATATTCTGCTTCAGCTGTTGAAAGAGCTAATATACTTTGCTTTCTTGAGAACCATGAAACCAGCTTGTTGCTTAGCAATTGACAAGTACCAGAAGTACTCTTTTTATCAACTCTGCACCCTGCTAAATCTGCGTTTGAATATCCAAGGAGAGTAAAGTTTTCTTCTTTGGGATACCACAGACCTAACTTTAAAGTAGTTACAACATATTTGATGATGCGTTTTACAGTATTTAGATGAGATTCTTTGGGATCTGATTGGAATCTAGCATAAATGCAAACACTAAACAAAATGTCAGGTCTAGAAGCAGTAAGATAAATAAGTAAACCAATAATAATCCTGTAAAGCTTCTGGTCAACTTTCTTTCCTTCTTCATCTTTATCCAGCTTCGGAGAACTTGACATAGGTATCTCAGTCTTTTTGCAATTTTTCAAAATAAACTTCTTGATGAGATCTTTTGCATATTTTTCTTGGTGAATAAAAATTCCTTTCTTTAATTGTTTAACTTGTAATCCAAGAAAAAAAGTCAATTCATCCATCATTCTCATCTTGAATTCATCATGCATAGACTTATAAAACTTCTTGCATAGAATTTCATTAGGTGATCCAAAAATAATATCATCGACATAAATTTGAATAAATAGAAAATCTTTACCTTTTCTTTTAACAAATAAAGTAGTATCTACTTTTCCTTTAACAAAACCATTTTGAGTTAGGAATTTACTTAACCTGTCATACCAAGCCCATGGTGCTTGCTTTAATCCATAAAGAGCCTTTTTCAATCCGACGATTGAGTCTAGCTTTCTTGGATCTTCAAATCTAGGAGGTTGTTTCACATAAACTTCTTCTTGGATGAATCCGTTTAGGAATGCACTTTTTACATCCATTTGGAATAACTTGAAATCTTTGTAGCAAGCAAAAGCAAGTAGTAATATAATTGCTTTTAACCTCGCTACTAGTGCATAGGTCTCATCATAGTCTATCCCTTCTTGCATATATCCTTTGGCCATGAGTCTTGCTTTGTTTTTGACAACTTTTTCTTTCTCGTCCATTTTGTTCCTGAAAACCCATTTAGTTCCAATAATAGACTTACCTTTGGGTTTATGAATTAGTTCCCAAACATCGTTGATGCTGAACTGTCTAAGTTCTTCTTGCATGGTTTCAATCAAGCTTTCATCAACCAAGGCTTCTTCTACACTTTTGGGTTCAATTTCAGAAGCAAGTGCCAAAGCACTAGACTCTTCTCGCCTTTTTGATCTGGTGCGGATTCCTTCATCAATGTTGCCAATAATGAGTTCCTTAGGATGACTAGACTTATGCTTCCAGTTGCTAGTTGGTCTGATAGTCTATTGATCCTCTGTTTCTATTGAAGCTTCTGGTTTTTCTTGTTGTTTATCTTCAGAAGTCTGAACCACTTCAGGGGAAGTAGACTTTGTAAGGTCTAGAGCAGGTTCAGATTCTTCAAGTTGAATCTGATTCAATTGATTTTGCGCAAAGTCTTGAAATTTGGCGTTCATAGAATTTTCCACAGGTTGAGTCTTGTTGAATATTCTGTAGGCTTTGCTTGAAGTTGAGAAGCCAAGGAAAATTCCTTCATTTGATTTTTCCTTAAATTTACCAGTTTGATCATTTGCATTTTTCAAAACAAAACATTTACAACAAAACACATGAAAATAAGAAACATTTGGCATTTTCCCTTTAAACACCTCATAAGAAGTTTTCTCTAGAATAAGCCTTAAAAATACTTTGTTAATGATATAGCAAGTTGTAGAAACTATCTCAGCCCAAAATCGAAAAGAAATATTACTTTCAATTAAAATAGTTCTTGCCATCTCCTGCAAAGATCCATTATTTCTTTCCACAACTCTATTTTATTTTGGATTATATGGAGAAGAGAAAACATATTGGAAACTAGATTCATCACAAAATTTAACAAAGTCTTGATTTTCAAACTCACCTCCATGGTCTGTTCGTATGCTTGAAATAACATAGTGTGACATCCCAGATTTTCATTTGTATTTTCTATTGAATAAATCGGGCATTTCGTCGACGCGCCTTTAGTGTTGTTCTTTGAGCTGATCACTCATGAGATAACTAGACTAGCTAGGGAAGCAATTAAGGAATCTAAATGCAATGGACTTAAGAATTTGAATAGGAATTGACTACTCGACCGTGCTGGTTTGCAAAGGTCATTACGGCACTGTCGAAATCGATTAGAGACCGGAAATAGGTCGATTTGACCGAGATATGTGATGAAAGTGTGGGCGATTCCACCTAATTGCAAAATACTCGTTGATTGGCTGTAGAACAATTTTTCTATCGTTTTGGTACCAGTGCCCGTATATGAAACTTCGAGATTTTCACGATAACCGAGAGTCGTCAATGTGTCGAAGATGTACAATGTGACTTGAGATAAATCGATCATGGGTCAATTGCACCAAAAATTCCTAAAAACTACCTAGTAGACTAAGTCACACTAAACTCGCTTCGGATTGACATTAACCACGAATTTGAACTCAATTTTAGAAATTGAAAGTTTTGTCATGTTACGATCTATTTTAGGAACATTGACTCATTTTCTGAAGAATTTTCAGAGATTTTGAGATTTTTACGGAAAATCGATTCGGATGTTGCGGAAATTAACGGAAATTCAAACGGGCCAAATTAAAATAAATTTGGACTTGTAAGCCGAGCTATTTGACGAGAGGCACTTGTAGAAATTCTACGGACTTTTTCTTCATTCAAATTGGACCTCGAATTGGAGAAATCGGAGGAGGAAATCAAGTCCGAAATGAGGATATTCGGAGCTATAGTTGGAGGCCACATTTTTGACATCGATTTGATTAAAGGAGGTATTAATAAAACAAGAAAGAATTAGAGGGGGGCCAAGGGATAGATATGAAGATTTTTTTTTGGGGGGGGGGGGGGGGTGATACGTATTTTTGATGACTTCTAATCCCCTTCAGCTTCGTGGACAAGCCAGCTCGCCGATCCTTCCTCCTCCTTCGCATCTTCGGGCATGTCTCTCTCTCCTTCGGTCTCTCCTCTATTGCTGTTTCCGTTCTCTTTGATTTCCTTCAGTCAAGGCACCCCACACCCCACGTTCGAAGCAGCTTCTGCTTTAAACTTCATTCGATCGAAGTCCTCACTAGTGAAGCCTCTTCACGTGCAATCTCTATAGTCGCTGTTTCCCTTCGTCCATCAGCCGTTGTTCCGTCTCCCACCAAGCTCTTCTCATCATCATCATCGTCCATCCACCATCATCCAACGCCTGTCTCCTCTTTTGAGCGAGCCACAATCCTACTCTCTCTCTCTCTCTCTCTCTCCACTTCATTTCCCTGCTACCAGCATCGACGATCGCTTTTGCCATGTGCGATCTCCCATTTCACCACCTACACTCCACTGAATTCTTTGCCGCTTGCCAGCACGCCCCATTTCCACCAATTCTTGTCTCTTTCGGTCAAACTTCCAGCAACGAGGACCTCTTGGCCGCGCGTCCCCACCGAAGACGCTAGCTCCTCCACCTTTTGATTAAAGCAGCGACCAAACGCTGCAGCTGCTAGCTCGATGCCAGCAACTTGCTGCTTCCTTCGTTCACATCTTTGTGGCCCATCTCCTCTCCTCTGGCCCAGCATCACCGAAGCAGAAGCCTAGCTTCTTCGTGCCAACAACCCAAGAAGCCGGCCCATCTCTAGCAAATTTTCAGCCCAACATCAGTTTAGCCCGTGAGTTCAATCTAAGTAAATTTTGGTCCATCTTCAGCAGCGAGATCCAGTCCAGCAAGCCCAAAAGAGCAGTCCATTTGAATCACAAGCCCACGAAGTTCAACCCGCGAAGAAGGCCCAACCGCAGCCAAGTCCAAGCCTAGTAATTTTCTATGGGCTTGCAAGGCCTTTGGGCTCAGTCCAAGCCCGTCGGTGTCATTGCAAGCCCAAATTTGGCCACCGTCGCGATCATCCGGTCTCCGTTTTTAATCAAGTGAGTTTTACTCACTGATCCCTTATTAGTTGATTAATGATGCTTAGGGGTTGTTTAGATTTAATTAAGTATGATTAAATGGATAGATTAGAGTAGAGTAATTAAGTTAGTGTCTTAATAATGCATGTTAGGCAAATGGTTAGTGATATTAGCAAATAGACTTGTGTTATTATTTATTGAATGAGTCTCGAAAATTTTTCGGGTCCGTTTCGGCTTCCAATCAGGCATTACGGGCCTAAATTGGATTTATTGCATTTATTTAATATTTTTCGTAATTATTTCATTAATTATTTATTTTCCGGAAAATAGACTGGGATAGCCGATGATCAAAATTTTATGCTGGTTATCATGGTACAATCTATTTATTTACCTGAGCTCTAATTTATGCTGAATTGATTTAATGGTGATTTTAGGATTTTATTCCTAAATTAATTAATTTTGGTAATTGATTTGAAATTACCAGGTGTTGATCTACAGCGCCAAAAATCTATTTTTGGACTAATGAAAGAAGTGGAAAATTGAAAGTGAAATTATTATATTTTGGCTAAATGTATCCACACACGGCTATGTTATCAAGAATGATAAAAGATGGAATTGATTGAATGGTCGAGATGGTATACTATATCAGCCTACGGACGATATGTCAGCTTAGATTGTGAGCAATATACCAGTATGCTATATCATCTTACAGGCTCTCATATGTCAACTTATATTGTGAGCAATATACCTTATTAACTTCGAGAGAGCATTAACAATATACCATATCATCCTATGGGCTCTGATATGTCAGCTTAGATTGTGAGCTATATACTTTATCAGCTTAGAGAGAGTATTATTAATGTACTATATTAACCCAATTGTTTGATATGTTAGCTTAGATTGAGAGTAATATATTATTTATCAACTTAGTGCGAGCTATACTATCTATTTATTAGCTTAACAGTGAGCAGTCCTGATATGAACGGACTTTATAGATAGTATGAGATGAGCCGACTAAGAAAATGGTCGAGATGACATGTAATTGACTAGGTCAATTGATCAATGATTTGATCTGATGCTGTGAGTTGATGTGGTTCCTATATATATATTGATTTGTAGGAAGGAATTGAGATCAAGGTAAGCTCTTTGACTTGTGATGTGCTTAGGCAGCCTCTAAAGTGTATTGGCTTCCTAATCGGGTCTTAGGGGGTAGAACTTGCTAAGACGTTGTCTCATTGGTTATTGTATAATCATTTTCAGGTCCTTAGATGGCGTTGGTAAAGGACCGGAGGCCGAAAAGATTGACAGTCCTATCTGACTAGTTAGTCATAGGACAAGTCTCTCTTGATGGAAGTGATTCCTTTCTGCAGACTTTGTTTTATGAACTGGTGGTTTAAAACCCGACTTAATAACTCGCCTTGTATATATTTGCACTATGATTTGCAATGTATATAAGTGTGGTTGCTTTTAAAGTGTGAAAATTTGGAGTCCTACTTTTCTATCCCATTGTTTTATTGTTTGCGGATTGTTGATATGCTTTTGCATGCGTATTAAAATGAATAGATCGACAATGCATCATAGGACATCGCTATTTTATCGACTAGATGAGGGATGGGTGCGTGCCCGAGGATTGGGGTGTGACACATAGCTTTTCTCATTCTGAACCTTCTTGGCAAATTTTGAAAAGTAAGATAATGCTTTAGAATTACTTGCTAGGAAATATACCCATGTGAAGCGAGAGTAGTCATCCATGATTACTAAACAGTATATCTTTCCACCAATGCTTTGAGTTCTAGTTGGTCCAAAGAGATCCATATGTAGAAACTTCAAAACACGATTAGTAGAAACTTGATTTATAGGTTTAAATGAACTTCTAACCTGTTTTCTTAGAACACATAGTGTGCATAGGTCAGACTTTTGGTAAGTCAGGTTGAAGAGTCCATGAATAAGCTTCTTAGAAGAAATCTTGGCAATTTGCTTCATGTTAACATGGCCAAGCTTTCTATGCCAAATGTTTGCTTCATCTTGAATGGATATTAGACACTGAGAACTTTCTGGTTTTATATCAAGAAGATAAATATTTCCATATCTTTGTTTAGTGAAAGATTTAGACAAATCTTTATTAGTGCCCGAACAAATGCCTTTTTGGAAATTAATTTTGAATCCAATGTCACACAATTGACTAAGGCTGAGTAGATTATAATTCAAACCTTCCACCAATGAGACATTGTTGATTGTAAGACTTTCAATTTTTACAATTCTACATCCAACAATTCTTCCTTTGTTGTTTCCACCGAAAGAAACTTTTCCACCATTAATTCCACAAGCTTTATAAAACAACTTCAGTCTCTTGTCATGTGTCTCGAGTAGCCACTATCTAAATACCATTTGATCTTTTTCTTGATAGTGACCTGCAAGTATAAAAAGAACTCAAGTTTTCTTTGGTACCCACATTTTCTTGGGTCCAAGAGAGTTAGTACATAATACAATCTTTGCCCATTCCTTCTTAATAGGTCTCCAAACCTTGGGACATTCTTTCTCAAAATGTTCTAAGCTATTACACTTTGAACATTTGAGAGCACTTCGGCTAATAGGTTTTATAAAAACTCTTTGAAAATGATTTATGTAAAATGTTTTTGTAGGTCTTTGTTTGATTTTTTATTTTACTTTTGAAAAATCAATTAAAGGAATAGTTTCGGTGTCATACTCAAACCGGATTTATTGAAATAGGGTCTTTATACTGAAAATTTTTTTTTCCAACTTCTCAGTTCTTATTGAAAACCTTTTTGTGATATTTGAAATGTTCTCTTTCAAAAAAGTATTTTCCTTTAAAAGAGAATCTGCATTTTCTTTCAAATTGACAAAATTTTTGTGTAGATTTTCAAATTTCTCTTTCCAAGAATTTTCCTGTTGCTTAAGTGTAGAATTCTCCCTCTTCAACTTAGAAATCCTTTTAAAAGAGGTTTTGAGACTGAGACATAATTCATCTATGTACTTCGAGACTTTAGTAGGAATTTTTAAATTACTAATTTCGATTTCGCTGTCTGAGCCTAAATTTGAATCTGTTTCAGAGTTTGAGTCTGATTCTGATTTCGCCATTAGACATATATTGGCATATTCTTCATCACTTTCTTTGCATTCAGCATCACTCCATGTTTCTTTTTTGGAGAGCCTTTCTATATTTCTCAGTTCTTCCTTTCTTTTTCTTTAATAAATGGCAGTTGGGTCTGATGTGTCCTTTTTTCTTACATTTAAAGCAAATCACATCTTTGTTGACTTAATTATCCTTAGTTGTTTTGTTATGAAATTTTTGAGTGCCTTGCTTCTTCAAGTTAAATCTTCTTCTCTTTCCGTTCAGTTTCTTGAACCTCCTTATCATGAGTGCTAGATCTTCATCATCCATGTCATCTTTAGAATTTGTATCATCAAAATTATAGTTAGATTTTAAAGTAATTGACTTCTTACTTTTGGAATCTTCTTCCTCATTGATTTGCTCAACTTCACATGACTAAAGTGTGCCTATAAGTTCATTTACTGTAAGAGGCATGATTTGGGTTTCTCTTATTGAAGTCTTCACGTGATTCTAGTCTTTGGAGAGTCCATGAATCAGTTTATTGACTTTCATTGGTCTTGAGATTAGTTGTCCTTGATATGCTAGACCGTTTACAATTTCTGTAAAACGACTAAACATGCTAGTGATGGATTCTCCTAGCTTCATCTTGAAGGCTTCATACTGTCTGAGCAAGATATTGATTTTTGTTTCTTTAACTCGATCAATTCCTTCATAGATAACATGCAACCTATCCTAGACTTCTTTGGTTATTTCACAAGATGAAATTTTGTTTCACAAGATGAAATTCTGTTATACTCAGTAGAAAATAAAGCACAATATAAAGAGTAGATGGCTTTAGAATCAAGAGCTTGTCTCTTGGTTATTTCTTTTTGAGCCATTTCGCTAGCATTTACAAATTATTTTCCTCTTTCTGAGACTGATGTAGCTTTGAGAATGATTCATTTTTCTACAACATCCTATTCTAGAAGATCTTTCGATCTCATGAATGCATTTATCTTGTTTTTTCATACGTTGTATTCCTTTCCATTGAAATAAGGAGGTATGGTGTTGCTTTGGCCTTCAACTAAACTTGGAGCCAAAATATTAGCCATATATCTTTAGCTTAAAAGTAAAAAACACTTCACTAAAATGAGCACACAGGCTCTGATATCAATTGAAAGGGCTAGTACTAACACCTAGAGGGGGTTGAATAGGTGTTTTAAAGAAATTTTCGCGAGACTTAGCAAATTGCTATTGGAAGATAATAAACTAAGGACGTAATCAGCTTTAATAGTTATATAAAGTTACGAATTAAAAATAAGGAGTTGCAGGGAGAGAGAATAGAAACACAATGTTTATAGTGGCTCAGCTTAGATCAAGCTTACGTTCACTATCCCGCACTAACAGTCAATTGGCTGGATTTCACTATGGATTAAAAGAGATTTTACAGTCTCACATCATTGACTTTACAGTATAGAATCTCTACTATACTCCACCAAAGTCTCACAAGTGTTTGCTCTCTCTTTTGAGTACAAAAAAAGCTCAATGATTGAAACTGCAAAGAACTGAGAAGCTTCAGACTTTGAAATTTTTTTTTCACGCACACCCTTGAACATCTTGAGAGTTTTCCTTATATACTCCTCTATGCCTCTATAACTGTTGGCACTTTCCAAAGGAGTTCTTCCAATCTACCTGTTGGACAGAATCAATTAGGGAGATCTCAAATCGTTTAAGGAATGTGATGATAGCCCATCAATTATGCTCACCCATACAATCGAGATCTTGGTTTCCATAAGTAGAATCTTCCAAGTATACTTCGTCTTCCAAGAGATCTGATTATCCGAATTGATTTCAATAAGAATAATTGATCATAAAGTGTTATATCTAGCCGTAAGATCTTCCATAAACCATACGAACTAAATATTTGAAGATAAACTTGCATCTGGATAAGTCTTCACTCGTCGGTCTGAAATCTGTTAGTGAAGGCAGACTTTAAGATTAAAGTCTAATGGTCTTCAAACTTTGACAACAGAATCTGGATTTCTTTAGACTATAACACTCGAGTTTGTAAGCCTTTAGATTAGACTTTCGGAAAGGTTTTGTCAACTTCAAAACAATAAAGAAGTTTTCTCTAACAAAATCAACATTCAAATTTATTGATTTGAGATCTAAACATCACATATTTTCCTAAAATTGAACACTCAAACGGTTAATCTGATCTCGCTTCATGGGATTCAAGATTGAGATTGTTACCTTTTACGCATTTTTGTTGATTTTGATTGCAATTGATCAAATCATATCATTGGAACACATTCAAATCTCCACGAACTAGATCTAAATAGCAAAGATCACTAGCAAATCAGTCGAATTGTTGGCTTGATGCTAAAATTGAACCCGTCTCTAAAGTTGCCAGTGAAACTTGGAGATTGATCGACTTAAACAGAGAGATCAAGCTCTTGTTGAGGCTTCCAAAAGCTCTGATCAGCTACCAGAAATCATGAGGGAGATCAAAGAGCTAGTTGGTGATGGCAAAGTCACTAGTGTAGGGGCGTACGCTGTCGATTGGAAAATGAGCCAGATGGAGAGAGTTGGCGGGAGATTTTAGAAAGAGGAGAGAAAGGGATTTGAGGAGAGAGGATAATTTTGTTCAAATGAGGCCCCACAAAAAAAATCAAGGGAAAATGTGTATATATACCCCTCAAGATCAAGCAATTTCAACCGTCGATTCGATCCGACGGTAAAAATTCAAATCCAATGGTCAAAATTTGATTTTGAGGGTTTCATTATGATCTTGAGGTGTCAGGTAATCTATCCAATGGGTTTGATTTGCAAAAACCAGAACCAAAATCGAGAATTGTGTCAAAATATCATATTAGAGGTTAATTTGCAATTTAATAAAATTCGAGAATCAATTTGTAAAATTTAGAGAAATTGAAGGTGCATAAGTGAAATTGACATTGAGAAGATCTTGGACCCAGTTGCTGGCAGTCCGGAACCGACTGGCAAGGAGCTAAACTAGCCATCCTTATTGGCGGCTGATCACATCGATTCAGCCATTTTTTTGATCGGTTTGGTTTTTTCTGGCCATTTCACCCACTTGTGATCCTTGTGGGCATAAAAATTATGCAATTTGGTTCATCAATGACCAAATTGAAAAGGAAATTTATCTATCGTGATTCAATTAAGTTAATTAAACCATATGAATGTGATCTAAGGGTCTTTTATTGACCTAATTGAATGATTATTGTGAAAGACAATAGGTGAAAATCATGGGTTCTTTGAATTGAGCCTAAATGGCTAAAACAATCAAATTTACAATTCAATGAGCAAAATTATAAATTAACTAAAATTGAATTCAATTAATGTCACAATTGCCCTATTTAATGAACTTCCCATGTGTAAGACAAATTATTATGTTTGAATTGGCCTTGAATTGAAATGCTCAAGCCTATGTAAAAAATGGATCTAGGCTTGATATCAAAATTTGACATAGATTTATGAATTTAAACTATAACAATGAATTGGTCAATTTGAATTTTGATAATTGAAGCTTAATTGCTAGACTTTCCATATGCTTGGGAGGATAAAATTCTTCAAATTGATAAGTTTTGATGTAAACTTTCCAAAATCGATTTCGGATTTGGACTTATCTTAAGAAAATGAGTGAAGAACGATTGTCCGTTTGCAAATCATGAAAGATCGATTTTGGTCCCCTAATTAGGGCTCAAAATGGTAATTTGTAGTTTGACTAGGTAAATCATGAAATTGGATGCACAAACGGATTTAAAATAGTCCCTAAACCAATTGTTAAAAAAGGAATTACACCTAATTATGGCTAAAATAAAAGTAATTTTATTTTTGGTCAATTTAGAATTCAAAACTGAAAAATTCAAAAATCAAGGTTCTTAATCGGATTTTGTGAAATTCTTGACACAAAAGTCAAATTGGCATAAAAAAAAAAATTATTTGTGCATTTTTTATTTTTTGGATATATTTGGGTCAAAAGTTTGGCAATTTAGTTGACTTTTCCTAAAAGATTGATTTCTTAGTCAAATCTTTAATTTCTAAGAAATTGATTTAACAAAAGTGAAATTAAAGCTAAATGGAATCTTTTTGGGTAATAAGTCAATTTTTCACTTGGAGTTGACTTTTGGTTGAATGATTGATCAAATAGTCAGTTTGAAAGTCAACCATTTGACTTTTCGAGTTTTTCTTGAAAATGAATTAGAAATTACTTAAAAACGACAATGCAAAAGAAAGAAATGAAAAACGACACTTTTTGGCTGAGAAATGGGGCTCCGTTGCGATCAAAAATCGAAATATCGATTTTTTCTTTTTTTTACTTTTTAATGACGCATCAACTAAAAATTAGGTGTCGACAATACAAGCTCATACGATCACATGGATGATGAAGAACTTGCTCTCTTGATCAAGAAATTTAGGAAACTGAATAGGAAGGGAAGATAATTCGACTAGAAAAAGTAGAACAAACAAAACTTCCAAAAAAGATCAATGAAGGACGATGAACTTAGTAAGGATGTGATATATTTTTGAGTATACGAAGAAAGGTCACATCAAGCCAAATTGTCCCTTGCAGAAAAATAAGAAGGGTAAATATTAAAAACACAAGAAATCACTAAAAATAGAAACCTAGAGTGACACAAAACATGGGGAAATTGACGAGAAGTTTCCAAAATTTATCTGATGGCTCACTCAAACTTAGATTCAGAATTAGAATTTGATTTAGACATAGACTCTGAGTTTGACAAGGAAATCGAAGTAAGCCATTGTAAAATCCTTATCAAAGTGTCTAAATACATAAATGAGTTTTGTTTAAATCTCAAATCTTCTCTTAAAAGGACCTCCGAATTAAAGAAGAAAAATTCTAAACTCAAACAACAAGATACTTCTTAGAAAGAAAAGTTTGGGAGTTTGAAAAATAATTTTGATAGTTTGAAGAAAAGCTGTGATTCTTTTTCCAAAAAAAAAAAAAAGAAATTTTGAAAAAGGAAATTTCAAACATTACTATGAAATTCTTGAAAAACTTGAAAACTTTAGAACAAATTCTTTCTGCTCAAATTCCTAACCATAACAAATCTGGTTTGAGTCTAAATAGAGAAAGTGATCCCTTGATTGATTTTATTAAAGTCAATGAGAGACTTAGACAAAAATCTCTAAGACTTACTTACAAAAACCACTTTCAAAGAGTTTTGATAAAACCTATTGGTTGGAGTGCTCTTAAATATTCTAAGTGTGGAGACTTAGAACATTTTGGGAATGAATATCCTAAAGACTAGAGACCTATTAAGAAGGATTTGACAAAAACTATGTTTACAACTAACTCTTCAAGACCTAAAAAAAAAATTGGGTATTAAAGAAAGTCTGAGATTTCTTTTTGATTGCAAGTTACTATTAAAAGGAAAAGCAAATGGTACTTGAATAATGGCTATTCTAGACATATGACAGGGGATTTAAGTAATTTTATAAAATTAGAAAAACAAAAAGGAGGAAATTTTTTTTTTGTGGAAACAATAAATGAAAAATTATTGGACATGGAACAGTGAAGATTGATAGCTTGATCATTGATAATGTATCCCTGATAAAAGATCTAAAGTATAATCTTCTAAGCATAAGCCAACTATGTGATATAGGGTTCAGAATCAACTTCCAATAAAATATTTGTTCTTGAGTCTGTCATTTTTTCTCAAACTTTTATCAGTTAAAGACATGGCAACATTTACCTTATGAACATAAACTCAGAGAGTTCTCAATGTCTTATCTCAATTCAAGATGAAGCAAATCTTTGGTATCGTAAGTTAAGACACGTTAGCATGAAACATATTGCCAAACTGTCCTCCAAAAAGTTGGTCCACGGTCTCCCTAAAATGGTGTATCAAAAGACTGAGCTGTGTACTTCATGTATCTTGGGAAAATAGTTCAGAAGCTCATTTAAATTCATAAATCATGTTTCCACTAATCGCCTCTTCCAGTTTCTTCACATGGATATTTTCGGATCGACTAGAACTCAAGATATCAGTGGTAAGAAATACTGTTTGGTAATAGTAGACAATTACTCAAGATTTATATGGGTTTTCCTTTTGACAAATAAAGTAGAAATTTTCTCATATTTTTCAAAATTTGCCAAAAATGTTCAAAAGGAGAAAGGCTATGTTATTTCAAACATCAAGACTGATCATAGGAGATCATTTGAAAATCAAGACTTTACAAGTTTTTATAATAAAAATGGTTTTCAACATGTTTTCTCCTCTCTTTACACTCTAGAACAAAATAAAGTTCTAGAAATGGAAAAATTGATCTTTACAAGAGATGGCTAGAACTCTGTTAATTGAAAGTAGGATCTCTTCTCACTGTTGGGCAGAAGCAATCTCCATTACTTGTTATATAATTAACCAAACATTTCTAAGGCCCATCCTAGAGAAAACCTCCTATGAAGTTTACAAAGGAAAAAAAAAAACTAAGTATTTCTTATTTTTATGTTTTTGGTTGCAAGTGTTTTATTTTGAAAAATGCAAATGATCATCTAAGCAAGTTTGATGAAAAGTCGAATGAAAGGATATTTCTTAAATATTCCACTGCAAGCAAAGTTTACAGGCTCTTCAACAAGAATACAGATTGTCGAAAAATCAATGAATGTCAGGTTTCAAGAAGTTGACCAAAACCAACAAGATCATACTTAACTTGAAGGGTCTGAGTTAGTTTCAGACTTAAAGAAGTCTGAGTCACTTGAACAAACTCAACCATCTGGTGAACAAAGTCAAGTTGAAGAAAATAGCAGAAGATTCAAAAGAAGTAGAGACTTGGCAAATCCTTAAAGATAATGATAGATTCAACAATAATTGGAAGTACAAATCAAGTTATCCTAAAGATCTCATCATTGGTAACATAGAAGAAGGAATTCGTACCAGATCCAAGGTCAAAGGAGACTTAAGTACTCTAGCTCTCATTTCTGAAATAGAACAAGAGGAAGTAGAAGAAGCCTTAACCAATGAAAAATGGATAGAAGCAATATATGAAGAGTTTAGGCAATTTAAGATCAAAAATGTTTGGGAGTTGGTTCCAAAACCAAAAGGAAAATATACAATTGGAACAAAGTATGTGTTCAAAAATAAGATGGATTGAAACTCCTATGTCAAGTTCCTCCAAACTCGACAATGATGAAGATAGAAAGAAAGTAGACCAAAAGACATATAGAAACATGATTGGTTCTTTTCTCTATCTTACTACTTCTCGGCCTGATATTTTATTTAGTGCGTGTATGTGTGCTAGATTCCAAGCTGATCCTAAAGAATTACATCTTGGTGTTGTTAAACGTATTATCAAATATATTACAACAAATCTAAAGTTAGATTTGTGGTATCCAAAATAATAAGACTTTATTCTACTTGGATACTCAGATGCTGATCTAACTAGTTGTAAAGTCAACAGGAAAAGTACATTTAGGATGTGCCAACTTTTGGGACAAATATTATTGTCCTAGTTCTCTAGGAAGCAGAACACTGTGGTATTCTCAACAACAAAAGTAGAATATGTTGCTCTTGGTAGTTATTGTTCTCAAATTCTTTGGATTAAGCAATAAGTAAGAGACTTTGGAATAGAAGAATCCTACATTGAAAACAGATGTGACAACACAAGTGCGATCATTCTCACGAAAAATCCCATTCTTCATTCAAGAGCAAAACATATTGAAATCCGTCATCACTTCATAAGAGACCATGTACAAAATGATGAAATCAATGTTCAATTCATTGATTTAAAGAATCAATTGGCAAATATTTTCACCAAGCCACTGGAGAAAGGTTCATTTGAATTCATACATGAAAAATTGAATATTACTCATACATTTAATTAGAGTCCATGCAAGGCAAACTCGTTTGTTCAATCTTCTAGAAGAGACATCTTTTTGAAAGCTCTTACAGACTCAGGTAATTATAATTCAAATTTTGGCGCGTAAGTTTCTTTCCTTCTTGAACATGTATGAATATTTTATTCAAATTTTTACTTGCCATCTATATTTTTGGAAATTATTATCTTTTATTGCTGATTTTTCGAAGTCAATATCTCAAAATTATTATAGTTATTATTTTGTAAATTTTCAAAATGGAAGTTATTTTTTCCTTTCTCGCATCTGTTTGGTGGCCTTGGTTCAGTTATTTTAAATAGGCCCATAATTTATTTTCTTCCGATTACCTTCTTCCTTCACAAACCCTAATCTCGCAAACCTCTGTTTCTCTTGGTTCAGTTATCCAGAAGCATTTGAATCGCATCTCATACAAATTTTGTCAGTCTTTGGTGTGTAATGAAATCTTTCAGGAGTCATTGGAAGACCTAATTTATGTACATTTTCCGGATACACCCCATACAATGTGAATAGGTGATCTAAGAGCTCATAAAACATATAAGAATCTGATCCAGTTAGACCAATCTTTATCCTATCCTAGGATTGACTGTAGACTCTATGTTGGTAGTCCTTGTAACTTTTTCTCAATCTGTCGTTCTGTCTTCCTTTCCAACAAAGCAGCTCAAATCATGAATTTGCTGTTCTTTTGAAGGAAATTAATGCATTTCTTGTTTCTACTAATCTAACTAAATTAAAGGAGGATAATTCTTTCAATCGACTTAAGGAACCCAAAACCAACATAACCAGCCCCAACTTCGGCATATTGTTACCAGACTAGAATGGATCATTGCCTAAGCAAACCTATCTTTGAGTCTTTACCACAGTTTTTACCACAAAGCAATGTGATCCTTTCCTTGTAAAGGCCCTCGAACAGATGAACATAACAACGCAATAGCACTAAGTACATGACGACATAGCAGGATGGCGACCCTTCAAGCAGGGTCTGCCTCTTCCATTTTTATCAAAACCAACAAAAAGGTGACATCCAGACTAGTCCTAAGTTTTGCTTATACCTGCATTGCACTCCGTTGAAACATCTACCACACAGCAAGACTTAGAAACTATGCATTTATCAGCAAAACAAGACAAAACCACTGCGTTACACAGAGAATTCTCCCACTTCAGTGGCTAATATGCTTTCCTCATTCCAATCTTCTCGGCTTCAACATTGCTTGCATTGGGTGAAGCTTATGAGTCGTTAGTCCCACCGTATCAACGTTTTCTTCCTCGCAATCCTTCAGTCGCCATTCAAACTCCTGGACTAATCTGCCAATGGCTGTGCAAGCTATTAACATGGCCTGAAGAGCTCCGGCACAAACTCTCTTCCCTCCTCCAAAGGCCATTGTCTTGAACAAGTCTGCTGGCTCATACTTCGCATCAAGAAATCTCTCAGGCATCCACTCTTCTGGTTTCTCATATATCTTGTTGTCCATGTTACAACCATATATGTTTATAGCAATCTAGAACAACACAATTCCAGCTTTAAATTCCTTATCCAACATGCAAGACATGGAATAGGCATAAAAAACCATTTGTACTTTTCTACCTGGCTTCCTGCCGGGACAGTGTACCCTCCTAATTGGGTGTCTTCGTGTACATAGCGTGGAGGAGTTATTGGAACAGGACTGTGTTTCCTAAGAGTTTCATGGAATACAGCATTCAAGTAAGGAAGCTGAGACAAGTAGTCCTCCGTGAGGGTTTCAGAACCGCAAACTTTTCGAATCTCCTGGACGAGTTGATCCTGTCAAGAAGGTGACAATTACTTTAAGCTTAGTACAAAAATCAGTGACAATAAAAAAAGGATAAGCAAAATAATTAGCTAAACCTGGCATGTTGGATTCTTAGCAAGTTCATACAAAGCCCACTCTGTTGTGACCATAGTGGTATCAGAAGTCTCGATGATTGGCTCCCAGAGCAAAATGGTGATCTGCTCCTCAGAAAGCGTCTTGGTTTCGGATATCAAGAAGTCGATGTAACTGTTCGCTTCCTGCTTAAAAGGTCACCCAACTTACTAAAAAAGCTACAACTAATTCAAAAAAATTAAGTTCAAGCAGTAAAGATGATGGCCTTGTCCGGAACTGCCACGTGAAATTCATTTATGCTTTAAAGAACTGTTCAGCATTTAGTACTGGTTAATACTTTTTAAGCCATCCAGAAAAACACGTTTGCTTCAAAACCACCTATCTTTCCAGTTGTTTACCAATTGTAATCTCCAACATTTCAAAATGAAAATGTAAAAACACAAAACAAAAAAAGAAAAAAAAAGAAAAAAAAGTGCCCTAATTATCAATATAAACTATTAAATATTCAAAATTTCATGGTTTTTTCCAATAAGAGCTATAATCAATTTGCAGTCTCCTGAGAATAATTCCACGTTGAGCAAAACAGAAAACTGTCGTGTTTTTTCCTAAAAGTTTTCAAAATAAATTTCTCAAGGAAACTTTGAAACAAGCACTACCTCCCCTGAAGCGATTCTCTGTTTCTGCTCCCTGAGTAGGGCTTTCGCCACTGCTGTCCTGCGGAAAGCCAGTTGTTCAATCTTCTTTTCCCAGCTTTTACTAGGAATCCATCTCAGGTAAGGAAAGAAATCCCGCCAGTCCACCTCAATTGCACCAGCCATCATGTCCGACACCATAACCTTGAACATTTCCTCTTTGGACAATGTTGTCCCAAGTTCCTCCACATATATGGATTTCACTTCCCGGCCCAAAGCCTGAAATGCAATTACCAATTAACCCTGATCTCTTGTTTTTCTTTTCTTGTTATTGTTTAGAAAGGATAGAAAGAAAAGAGGTCGCTTACTTGTTTGAGTGCCAATGTAAATAGTTCACTCTGGAAGACTTTCCTGAAATTGACCGCTTCAAGAGGATGGCCATCTACAAGGGCATGTAATTGTCTAGAAACGTTTTCCATCAAGATGTCTCGGTGGGATCGTAGCCGCTTCTGCATATATAGATGCGCATAAACAAGCATTAAGTCAACGTGACAAGAATCTAGGGGTGAGGTCTCCGTCTCTCTATCTCTCCCTCTCTCTAGCAGCTTACCTGAGCATTAACGCCCAAGACACCTGCAAGTATGTATCGCTTCACCATCTTGTGGAATTCATCATAGTCACTCATAGCGACCATACATTTATCAGCTGTGAGGATCCGCAGGGCATTTGACATTTTTCTCGTAGAGATTGACGGGAATCTAGTAACCAGAGCCTGAAAAAAAAAAAAAAAAAAGAAGGATGCCTGAACATTCAATAAACATTTCATACATCCTAGTAGCACAAGATCATTAAAAGCTAGGGACTGAGTGCAAATTTTTCCCGAATTGTGTACTTCTATGAAACTGCTTCCAAAAATTCTTTACCCCACCCCCAAGCGAAGATTTTTGCTATCTCTTTGTTTACCTTGCTCCCTAGTCTAAAATCTTGTGTCTACCACTAGGTGGAAAAGTTTTCATTTCATGGAGAGTACTAACAAACCAGTCTGCCAGACCCCAAAATGTTAAGAAACAGGATAAAGAGTTTCCAAACGTTTCATTGGAAAGGAAGAGACTACTCCGATACACATTAGGTTAAATATATTTATAAATAAATAGACTCTCTTTCTAAACTTCAGTACTTTTCCTTTCCCATATTCTCAAAACATTTCCATATTCTAATTCGATGTATATTGACTGGAAAAATTTTGGTATCCCTGCCATGCAGCTCATGTGGATAAACAAATGGTTTACGGAGTGTTAAATTAAAACATAACTAATTTCTCCCATCACTTTCAACTTCTTCGCCCTTTGACCTCAGTACGCCACACTATAAAAACGAGAGTAGTTTGTACAATATGAGCTGAGTAATAAATGCAGAGATTGTGATGACTCCACGAAGCGAGAATTGATGACAAGTACACTCCTAAGTTTCCGTCACAGGCAGAAAGAATGACAGCCTAATTCGACAATGACGAGCCATCTGTATATAGCACGGTGACAGCTGTTACCGTACCATTAATTGATGCGAAAAACCTAGTTTTGGGGGCGAGATGAGGAAAATTTTCAATACCTAAGGGGCGAGATATATAAAAATTATATGTAATTTCATATATTATAGCCTATATCTTACAAAATCCACGAAAAGGCGAGCGGTCAGAAGGACACGGCTCTCGCCAGCCGCATCTCGATCCTTCACTGGCCAATAGTATTACCTCTTTGGCAACATCGGTGGAATTGAGGACCACCATAGTAGCAGCACCGGTTCTGATGGAATAAATAGGACCGTAAGTTTCAGCCCATTTTGTAAAGGTCTTGTGAGGTTTCTTCTCCTTCAGTTGGAGCAAATTCCCCACTATAGGCAATCCAGGAACCTCTGCATCAAATTCACACCCCCCAGAAAGGGGGAAAAAACACAAAAATAATCATTACAAGACTCAAAAAGCGCTCACTGTTTCCATTTCTTTTTCTCAGCAGAAACAAAGATTACCCGGTAAAGGTGGAAGAGTGGCGTGGCCATTTATCTTCTGGGTAGAGCAGAATTTCCTCAGGAAGAAAGAGAAGAGCAACAACAGTGAAAGCCCACCAAGAATGGCCGTAGTGGCGAAAGGCAAGGGCAGTTCTTGCATATCTCGGAACGTGGATACAGCCGTTCAGATGAAACTTGGAAGTAAAGAATCAGGGGTTCTTGAATCGAATGAAATGAGAAGAGATGGCGAATAAAACAGACGGCTGCGGACTAATTTTTATAAGCGGAACCATCTCTTTGGACAGATGGGCTGCAGCAGTTAGAAAACACATAGGCAGAGCAGACTGAACGAAAAGATTCGTTTATCGATTGGTGCAATTTATTAATCGAAGCATGCGAAACGTTTGCAATAAAACAAGAGGAAGCGAACGGCGAGCTCTGAGCAAAGAGCGAGGGAATATACGATTTGGGAGATAATGACCCATCAGAGTCATCGGGCTTTAGCCGTTTTCTTCAGCTGTTCTGTACTCGGAAATCTCATAAAGTCCGTGCCTTTTGTCTTCGTACAAAAGTAGAGAAAGACGTCCGGTGGGAGGATTTCGAGGAGGCACAGCAGGTGGCGACGCGGAAGAGCTCAGGGGAGGTGATTTGTTTTCGGGGCATCTCCTTCGCCAGATTCTGTGGCCTTTTGGTTAGGATAGACCCAGACAAAAAGGACAAGTGCCTCGAAGATGATGATGACCTCTCGGAAAATGTTCTTTCACAAAAGTAGATGGTAAAAGCATTATCGCAGATGCATAAATAAACGAGGCCGTGTTTCAATAGGCAAGAGAAAAAAGAAAAAGATTTGTGTACTTAAATCTCGAGATAAATATGGCCCCACTTTTTAGACTGACCTTAAAAAAGCCGCACACCATTGCCCAGAGTGAATTTGCTGGAAGAACACCTTTCGGGATAGAAGATCTTCGTCTTATTACGGTTAAGTTCTCCATAAAAACGAGCTTATGCGTTAGCAGATGAAGCATATATTATCACATGCACAAAAACACATTAATTACGGTGGCATCGTTTCGCCTAATGTGTCTAAGTGAAACTATTTCTCTTTCCATGCGGGAAAGGGCGTTGTCCTATCATTGAAGATGTGTTGAGTGAGGTTTGGGTTTATTTTTGTCTAGACCCTTCCAAATATGAACCACTAAAGAAAAGTTAATAGATTATGAAGCCAAAGACTTACTCTACCAAATTCGTATGAATTGCAACTTTGTATTTTGATTTAATCAATTTAACATACCATTCAATTTATTTAGGAGTCATCACTAGTCTAATATAGGTTGATTAGAAACCTAAGTAAAGGGTATCATAAATATGAGAGAGTTGGATATCTTAGATAGATCTAATGCCCTATCAATGACTTTTCTCTTTATTTTCAAAATTATATTTGCAAGCAGTCTTCGTGAATTTTAAGCATAAACCACTAACATGTGATAGGTAATCATGTGAATATGCAATCAGATAATGTAACACTCAATGAATCAAAGTGATAAATAAATTGCCAGAAAATGCACAAGAACCTCAATGCATTAAGTAAAGCATGACTTCATTATAATAAAGCCCCAAGTGTTCTGCAAGACTATAATGTAAAAATGTATGCATATACGAAACATAGTTTCTAAATGCAATGACATTTAATTATTTTGGGGTTTTTCTTCTTTTTATAGAAAATATATCCAATGCATGAGATACGATTTTAATCTAACTTATTTCTATGTAATTCTAACTTAAATTAATAACATGTGACGTGAATTATTTAAATACAATCCGCACTTAAATTAATTCTAATACTATGAACTAATTTAATATGCAATTAGATTTATATGAATTTAGGGATATATTCACTAAATGACATTGATAATATGATAGGGATATGATGACGTGGATATGATAATGTGGGATTTATGAAACTAATTCTATATGCATGTTATTTTTTATGAGTTTTCTTTCAAATCTATATTAGAATCTCCTAAATTACAACTTGGTTCATAAAATAGGCAATTCTAAATTAGGAATCTAATCTATGCCCAATGCAATGCAACTTTTTTTTTTTGTGTGTTTTTATAATGAAAATATATCCTAAAATAATAACATGCAATATATAAACCCACATAATTCAAATATTCACCACACGAAAAATAGAAAACAAAGGTAATCAGATCCAATTTTAGGTCTTCAAGATCAAAACCCCAATTTTATGCACAACTCGAACGAGGAAATTTCCTATTGGTGATACACCTAAGGTCATATCCATATAAAGTTGGGAACAAAGCAACCTAAGTATAGTATACTGAACCTAAATGACGACTGGCGAAGGGAGTTCACCGGTATCGGTGGTGAAAACGAGCAGGACGATGAGGCTACGGTGGATGCGACAAGGGTTTCGGGGGAGCTATACTTCATGTGTGTAAATAAGTCTTAGCTTAGGGTACCGAGGACTGCGATGCGAATATCATGATTGCTCCGGTTTCAGCTGTATTGACCTTCTTTTCTAGGTTCAAAGTACGAGTGTCTGAATAGTTGGCTTTGCATTTGTGAAGAATGAAAGTTCTATGGTGTAAATTGCTTATTCAGGAAATTTAGTACATGTGAATTCAAACTCAAGATGACTTATTTTGTCATACCCCGAATCCTAGCAGAAAGGGGATAATATGGCCATCTTTCGACCCGAAGGACGCAACCTTAAACCACTCATAATCCAACTCCCAAAAGTCCCCATCAAAAGTGCTCTTGTATTATCATCGCTAACAAGGAAACAAAAAAAAATTGAGAAAGAGAGGGGTGAGTAACCATAGCTTAGCAAGTAATACATATATTATTTTTAGATTGTACATCCATTATGCATGTGTGTGTGTGTGTGTGTACTACGAAAAATCCCAAGTTAGCAAATTTATCACAACTTAATTTTTTGATTACCAAATATTCTAAATTAGTACACTCGTGACAAATTTACTCTCTGTAAGTTTTTTTTTTATATTTTACTATTAAATTGCTAAGTTGAGGGTTTTACCCTCCTTTTGTCACATATGTACCATTTTTTGTGATAATAATCTAATTTAACAGATGTTATATTTGTCATAAAATGTACCGGCTTGGGATTTTTTTGGGTAAAATAATAGTTTAGAGTAAATTTATCATGAGGTGTATCAATTTGGGGGTTTTTGGTGGTCAAAAAATTAGTTTAGGGTAAATTTATCATAAATGTACTAGTTTAGGTTTTTTTTTTTTTGTGATAAAAAAATTAGTTTGAAGTAAATTTATCACATGTATACTAGTTTGGGGTTTTGTGGTATTAAGCCCTCCTCCACACACACAACAAACAAAACTCAAAAATACACATTCAATCCATTATCTCAATTTAAACATCAATGGTTAAGTCCAATTTGATCAATCTCATTCATTACAACATCATGGCCCATTCTTTGATCAATCTATTGCTTAATATACTATCATAGTCACAACACAATGCCTCGCGACAATATGACTAGGATTCCTCCCTTGATAAGGTCTTGACCTACAAAACTAGTAGCTTGGCCTAGAAGGATATCGTAAACCCACTATGCATATCCATAAATCCCTTATTGGTTTCACATTAATATCGAACGTCAAACAACCACTCTCCAATATCATAAATTCAATCAAGTATACATTTTTCAAACCAAACGAATAACATTTTCACAACACGGCTCATCCACCATAAATACTTTCTCAAAGCATTTCTCATATCATTCAAAAATCCTTTAATAAACCAATTCGCAAAGTGGTACATATATAACATTTCACAATACATTTCATAAAACTATTCTCAAATAATTCTCACATATTGAAATGTAGTGATTGTCCAATCTAGTTTTTTACGCAATAAACATGCTATAATAACTTGTGCTATACTCAAATTTTTATCACTTTCAAGATATGAGTTTACAAATTCATGGAAGAGATGGCACCACTTACCTAGGAATGCCTACAAGTAAACAACAAACATTAATTGAATCGTTAAATTCGTGGTCCTATCAAATAAGCAAGAAACAACATCAAAATCGAGTGAAATACTACATCAACTACAAAATAGTTGTACTACACCTAAGTGTTTATGTAACATCCTCATTTTCAAGCCATGAAAATAGGGCTTCTTGATGAATTGGATTCAAGAACCATCATTAGGATAGGTGACTTAGATGCTAGATCCAAGAATCATCGTTAGGTGACTCACATTTCGAGCCATAAGCGTTTATGTGACATCCTCAGTTTTGGGCCATGAGATTAAGACTTATTGATGAACTAGATCCAAAAATCATCATTAGGATATGTGACTCACATGCTTAAGTGTCCCTAGGAGTTTAGGAACATCACTAACCTTAGATGAGTCACACACCTTAGAGAAAGAAGATAGGAGAACAACTTGAAGAACAAGTTATCTTGAAGATAAGCTTGCCCATTAAGTCCTTTGGAAGCTAATCAATAAATGCTAGAAATGACTCATGAACTAATGTGTCCTTAAGGACTTACAACCATCATTTCCCTAAAGTATGTCTTGGGAGTGAACCAATTATTGCAAGATTAGTCACACACCCAACGGGAACTCCTTGAAGATCAAGTTGTCTTGAAGACTAAGGTTAGTCTTAATTATCTTTGGAAGCTAGTGATTCAATGCACCATGGTGAATCACAAGCTTATGTATCCCTTTAGACTTAGGCTATAATGACACTAATATGAGACTTGGAAGATAAGTTTTACTCAGGCTTAAGGAGAGAGGTTTCACACCTATTTGAAGGGCAAAGAGACCAAAGACCAAATTGTCTTGAAGACCAAGATTGGTCTAAAATATTTTTAGAAGCTAGTTATTTAATGTCATATAATGCACTTTGATGAATCATAAGTTTATGTGTTCCTCTAGCCTTAGGCCATCATGACACTAATTTAAGACTTGATAGTTAGGTTTTGCCAAGTTTAGATAACTTTGTGACATATGGCCTCATTTTTATGTTTAGCTTATTCTTTAGATGGGGACAAAAGAGAAAGCTCTAGAAGTCTTGGCTTAGCTTCGAGAGCAAGTTAGATAAGAACAAATCCAAACCTCATGATGGCATAAATCTAAGCATTCAATGAGGGAATATGAGCCATGCACTTATGTGTCACCTATTGGACATAGCCATCATTAAAGTTATATTGAGACTTTGGGGAAGATTTTGGGGAGCAAGTTTTATTTAGGCATGCGATGAATATCTTGGCCTAATAATTATGCCAAATCTAAGCATTAAATGATGGGGGTTAGGTGTATACTTAAGTATCCTCTAATAGAATAGGCCACAATTACACCTAAACTAAGCTTTGGAGAGTAAGTTAGCATTTCATCATTACAAGATTTAGGTGGCCCTATAAGGAAGAGTACAAATGTCTTTTTAAGAGTCTAGTTTTGGCACCTCTTCCTCTATAACCTTCCCAACTCTTCAACCTAGGTTTGCCACCCAAAGAGATCCTATTGGTCCAATTGGAAGGGTAATAATGAGAGCTTTGCATATAAATAAAGACACCTCTTCTCATTTCCTCACCACACACACACTTCTTCTCCCTCTCCCTCTCCCTCTTTCTCATGCCCTCACCCTCACCACTGACCTTCACTTCTCTTGGCCATCCACTCTCTCCGCCCATGCTCTCCCTCAGCCATGTCCTTTTTTGCTCGAATCTTGCTGCACCACACGCCAACACATCACTATCCGTGAAGTGTAGTGAGTAGAATTCCTAACCATTAGCTAGCGCAATATACTACGTGGTTGAATTTGGTCGTGTGTTTACCCATGAGTATTCGATTACATGTCGCAACTTTGTTTTGTCTAATTTGCTCATGTGTGATAAAGCTAGTAAGAACACCTAGAGGGGGATGAATAGGTATTAAAAACAAATTTTAACAACCAATTTCGGAATAAGGTAAGTAACAATCTAGATAAGAGACGGAATCAGTTTTGTGAAACACCAGACTTATAATAGATATTTATAATTAGTTATGCAATAGAACAGACTTGCACAATAACCTATAATAGTACAATAAACTTAAGTAAAGGAGTTAAGCAAAGAGAAGATTGCACATGAAATTTATAATGGTTCGGCATTAATTTAAGCCTATGTCCACTTTCCCATGTTGACAGCCTTCTAGCTATAATCCACTATAATATCAATAGAGAAGTACAATTTATGAGTACAAACACTCAATGAAAAATTCCTCCAACTCACTAAGTCACTCTTTTTGTGATTTTCTCTCTGGAACACAATTTGTAAAGTACATCAAGAAAACAAGTAATTGAGAGAAGCTTTAGACTTTGAAATTCTGATTTTCACATCCTACCACTCAAACCACTAATGACCTCCTTAAATATTCCTCCATGCCACACTAGCAGTTGACATTTTCTAGAGGAATTTCTTCCAATCAATCCATTAGACAAAATCAATTAAAATGATCTTATAGCCTTTTGAAGGTAGAGATGGAAAGTCCATTGATTCCAGTCACTCATACAATTAGAATGTTAATTTCCATAAGTAGATGCTTCCAAAAAGGAACTTGTATTCAAGATTGATTTCATCAATTTGTAATTGATTTTATCAATGAATTTATAAAAGATAAGCAAAATCTTTCGCCAAAGAACTAAATGTTGTAGAATAAATTCCTAATAAATTCATTTTGAATCCGTGATGCAAAATCGATAAGTCTAAATCTAATTTCTTCATTGTTATGGATATGATCTCAGTCTGAATTTTGTCAAAGTGAGAAATACTTATGGGAACGAATAGACTTTAGCAAAATTTTTCAATATAATTTCAAAAGTAACTTTAAAAGCATTTTGTTCTTCAAAATAAGAGTAAGAATAGAAAGTTTTGTCAACTTCAAAACTTTCATGCAAATGTAATTGTAATATCTATGTTATCCTACAAAATAATATTTTAGCAAGTACAAGATATAGAGTTTATGAATAAGAACATTATATAAACATAATACTAATTGAAAGAAATCACAACTCAAAAGTCTACAAAAGTACACACAAAAAGCACATCAACAAAGCACACAAAGCATACCATCAACAAAGATTGCCAACACGATCTCCGAAACAAATCTACAAGAGTCTCCCCCTTTTTGTCAATAGCAAAAAGAGAAAAACAAACTTAGCAAAAAACCAAAGATGTAGTTTTAGGAAAGGATCAAGGGTTTCTTAGAACACAAACAATATGAAGATCCTCAAAATTCTACACGGTCTCCTCAAGTTTTGTTAGGCACTAATCAAAGACAGTCCCGACCTTAGCCAAGTTTTGAATGGTTTGTTGATTGATGGTTTGAACTTTGTCATCAAGAAACTATACCTTACCATTGAGAGATTCAGAAGTAGTACTTAGAGCAACATGCAACTTTCGGTTCTCAACCTCCATCCCATATTGTTGTGCCTTAATCTCCAGAAGGAGCTTGACTATTTGAGGATAGTTTGAGTCTAGTTTGACCTAAGCACTAGCTTCTATAAGTTGAACTGGAAGGGTATCCAAGTTGGAAGGAAAATTGGTTTGAATATTGGATGTATCTTGCTCCTCTTGAACATTAGCTTCTTGGACCTCAATGCTAGGAGATTCCTCAAGGAAATGGGATGCATAAATGTCCTCTGCATCTAGTGGAGAGCGACTGACACCATCACTTATGGTTGGCTCTGCAATTAGGTCTTGAAGAGGAGTTTTCTCACCTACTCCCCCTATCTCAGTGACTTTAGTCTGAGGAAGAATATCTCCACGTTCTAGAATACTTCATTTTCCAGTACCTTCAACACCGATTTATTGATCATTTTCCTCGTTCTTATCTCTAGCGTCCCCTTCATCATGTTCCCTTGCATCATCTCCTTCCTTATCAGAATGTTCATGTTCCTTATTCTGATCAACATCTTCCTCTCCTTTGTCTAGGTCATCCTGCTCATCTTCATTTTCTCTAGTGTTTTCTCTTTCACTTTTTTCTCCTAGATCTTTGTCACTTTCTTCTACCTCTTCTTCAAAATCAGTTATTCTTGCAACAAGGTATCTCATAGCAATATTTGCCACAATGTCAAAAATAGTCTCATCTTCATCATCTTCCTCATCCTCATCTCATAGTAGAAGGACGGATCTTTTCCTCTTTGTAGTATGTGAGACAACACTTTTTCCTTTTTTTTTTTTTTTTTTTTTTTCAGCCACAGATCCTATTTTAGCCATACTAGCAGAGTCCTTTTTTCATAAGCTTCAAAACACTGAAGAGATCCTTTAATCTCATCTTAGGAAATCATTTTAAGTCCAATTTCTATAGGAAAGATGGTTTTGGAGCAAAAGGTAGAAGGTGGTTGAATCTAAAAGTGTTGAAAGAGCCTAGTAACTAGGGTTGCATAAGGGAGCTGACTTTTTTCCTTCATTAATGTTCTATACATATGCAATAGAATGGTATGAGGAAGAGAGAAGGCAACTTCATTGCGAATAGTCCACATCATTTTGGCTTCAAATTTCGAGACGTCAGTCTTGGAGGCAGCCTTAGGTTTATTGTAGTTGATAACAATCTTGTGGAGGAAAATTTTAGAAGCAAACAACCTAAATTAGGTAATACTACTCCTAGGAATTTTGTCCTTCATCAGAAACTTAACGTCATCATTGGAGATATTTATGGACATGAATCCACTTCGTTCCACTCCTAGGATATTAGCCAACAAATTAACATCTACATCAAAGACTTTCTCACATATAGTAAATTGAATGTGTGTGGGTTCAAAACAAACAAGTTGGAGTAAAAATAGGCAGTCAATTTAGGATAGACATCACACGACTCCACACAAAATTTTTCCATTTGAAGTTTGGTAAATTTCTCACTCAAATATACTTTGATCGAATTTAGAAAATCAAAGTCTATCGTGCGAGGGTTGATGACTTCCCCATTTAGCATTTATGCGTAAACCTTCTTGTGTTCTTTTAACAAAAATAACTTCCCTTTAGACTTGGTAATTTTAGTAGCAACACTCAATTTGGATTAGAAATTCTTAAACGTTCTCTCATTGTCATCTTTTTACTTCCCTTCAGACGGACTTTCACTTCCGACATGAGGATCAGCCGGAAACATTGTAAATTCATCTTTTACTCTCCCAGATTTTACAAGCCCTAGTTTTTCCATGACTTTCCAAAACAAAGTTTCATTCCCACA
The DNA here is from genome assembly GCA_016097545.1 of Eucalyptus victrix. NCBI lineage: Eukaryota > Viridiplantae > Streptophyta > Magnoliopsida > Myrtales > Myrtaceae > Eucalyptus > Eucalyptus victrix. The sequence continues at coordinate 24,785,369 of CM027840.1, read as the reverse complement.
ACCATTTTCTTTCAGAAAAGTGGTGATAAAATCAATAGGACTTCCTCCTTTTTCAAAAACTCATAATGCTTAAGAAGAACTTCAGCTTTCCTTGACAAAAGAGGAGTTGCATCTTGAGTGACCTCCTCCTCCATAGATGGTTGATTTGTACTTCTCAATGACTCATCTCCAATAAGATTGAAATGCGTTTGAGTATCACGCATGAAATGAGGCCCACGACTAGCAATGCAAAAGGACTTTCAGTGAGTCTGTAAGGGCTTTCAAAAGGATATCTCTTTAAGAAGATTGAACATATGAGTTTGCTTTTCATAGACTCTAATAAAATGTATGGATAATATTCAATTTTTCACATATGAATTCAAATGAACCCTTCTCCAGTGGCTGAATAAAAAAATCTGCTAGCTGGTTCTTTAAATCAATGAATTGAACATTGATTTCACCATTTTGTATATGGTATCTTATGAAGTAATGACGGATTTCAATAGTTTTGCTCTTGAATGAAGAATAGGATTTTTGGTGAGATTGATCGTGCTTGTGTTGTCACATTTGATTTTAATGCAAGATTATTTTATTCCAAATTCTCTTAATACTTGATCCAAAGAATTTGAGAACAACTACCAAGGGCAACATATTCTACTTCTATTGTTGAGAGTGCCACAGTATTCTACTTCTAAGAGAACCAGGACACTAACATTTGTCCCAAGAATTAGCAAGTCCCAAATGTACTTTTCCTGTCGACTTTACAACCAGCTAGATTAGCATCTGAGTATCCAAGTAGAGTAAATTATCTTCCTTTTGGATACCACAAACCTAACTTTGGATTTGTTGCAATATACTTGATAATACGTTTAACATCACTAAGATGTGATTCTCTAGGATCAGCTTGGAATCTAGCACACATACACACACTAAATAATCAAGCCATGAAATAGTAAGATAGAGAAGAGAATTGATCATGCTTACGTATGTCTTTTACTTTACTTTCTTTTCATCTTCATCCTTGTTGAGTTTGGAGGAACTTGACATAGGAGTTTCAATCTTCTTATAGTTTTCCATTCCAAATTTCTTGATGACATCTTTGGCATATTTCTCTTGATAGTTAAAGGTCCCTTCCTTCAATTGTTTGGCTTGTAGACCCAAAAAGAATGTCAATTCACCTATCATACTCATCTCGAATTCTTCCTACATAGATTTTGAAAATTTCTTATACAAAAGTTCATTAAAAAAACCAAAGATAATATCATCTATATATATATATATATATATATATATATATATCTTTGAACAAGTATAAAGTCTTTTCCTTCCTTTTTGATAAACAATGTAGTGTCAACCATACTTTTCTTGAAACCATTGCTTACCAGAAACTTAGTCTCTCATACCAAACTTGAGGTGCCTACTTCAAATCATATAGAGCTTCCTTCAATTTGTAGACAAAGTCTGTTTTTCTGAGATTTTCGAATCCTAGCGATTGTTTCACATAGACTTTTTCTTGGATGAAACCATTTAAGAAGGCACTTTTGATGTCCATCTTGAATAACCTAAAATTATGGAAACATTCATATGCAAGTAATAGCCTTATCGCTTCTAACTCGGCTACCGATGCATATGTCTCATCATAATATATTCCTTCCTTTTGCGTATATCTTTTTGCTATAAGTCTTGCTTTATTTCTGGTCACTTTACCCTTTTCATCCATCTTATTTCTGAACACTCACTTTGTTCCAATTACATATTTTCCTTTTGGTTTTGGAACCAACTCCACTCCCAAACATCATTGATCTTGAATTGCCTAAGCTCTCCGTGCATTACTTCTATCCAGCTTTCATCAATTAAGACTTCTTCTTATCCCTTTGGTTCTATTTTAGAAATAAGAGTTAGAGCACTTGAGTCTCCTTTAACCTTGGATTTGGTACAAATTCCTTCTTCTATCTGCCAATAATGAGATATTTAGGATGACTTGATTTGTGATTCTAATTATTGTTGAATTCGTCATTATCTTCAAGGATTTATAGTCTCTATTTCCTTTGAATCTCCTACTTTTTCTTTAGCTTGACTTTGTTCACCATATGGCTGAGTTTGTTCAAGTGACTCAGACTTCATTAAGTCTGAAACTAACTCAGATTCTTCAAGTTGAGTCTAATCTTATTGGTTCAGGTCAACTTCTTGAATTAAATCCAATTAGAGATAAGCTGCCCATGAGCATCATGGCATAAGTAAAAGTGAATGAGGAGGCAAGCCCCCCCATCTTCCACATATCTTGCTCATCCGACATGGCATGAATCACTGAACCTGCACTCAGGAATAGTAATGCTTTGAAAAAGGCGTGATTCACTACAACCAAAATATCAAGTCGGCTCATTCGTCTTTATGTTGATCGTTACAGGCCTCTTGAATCTTCTATTTACCTACTTCTTTTTCTTTGATTTGTTATTTTATTTATTTTTTTGTGTGTAATATAGCTTTACTCTTCTTTTCTTTATTATTAATAGGAATTCCCTTGTTAAGACCCTATGAATTGATTCAAACCTCAGATTCCTACCAGAAACGCGATGATTCAATAAAACTTCCCATTTGAATCAGCAAGGACCACCTTGCAAGGCTAAGTACTCCTAGGTGACCCATAACGAAGTAGTACTGTGAGGGAAGGGTGAACAAAACCCCCCATCAAGGAGTGAAACACATGGATACAGGTTGTGCCTTGGAATGAAAGACAATTCTGAATAAGCTTTGTCTATGAATGAGGAAGCTATAAGTAATGCAACTATGAATCTCATGGAGAGTTTGATTTTGGCTTAAGATCAATGCTTGGGATTAAGGGTGAGCGTGGTTCCCAGGTGGAATCGAGAATCGGGAACTAAACCGGAGGTTCCAGTTCGGTTCCCGGTTCTGGAGAGGCCGGTTCCGATTCCTGGTTCCCTATTTCTGTGAACCGATGGTTCCTGGTTTCGGTTCCCGTTCCTATGAGAACCGGAACCGGTAGGAACCGGAACCTATTCCTAAAAACCCTAAATCATTTTTTCGCTCACGCTCAGTTCAGTTCTCTCTCTCTCTCTCTCATGACTTGTTCTCTACTTCTGCCCTGTCCCCAACGTCGCTCACCCTCAACGCCAATGCCGACACCGCTCGCCCTCGACACCACCGCGGAACGCCGCTTATCCTCGACGCCGCCGTCAAAACGTCGCTCGTCTCGCCGTTGGATGCCCCTCACCCCCTCTTGCTCCCTTGACACCATCACCCCCTACTCGCCTCGCTGCTCAGCCGCTAGACGCCGCTTGCCCTCGATGCCGCTGGACGCCAGCTGGACCCCCCGGTGGACGCCACTCACCGCTCGCCCAATTGCCCCGACACCGTTTGCCGCTAGCCTAGCCCCCTCGACGTTGCTTGCCGCTTGCCCAACCGTCCCCAACGCCGCTCCCCACTAGCCCAGTCGCCCCTGACGCCACTCGCCGCTCGCTAATTTTTAAGTATTGTCAAATAACATGCTATTTTGTAAGTATCGTCAAGTCTCTATAATGTTGATTTCTTTGTGATTTCAAGTATTAAAATGTTTGAGGATGTTGCTGAGTCCAAGGTATGTGTAAGCCTTCTGCTTTCTTCTTTCATTGTTCTCACGTGTCTCTTATGTTTCTGTAGTACTTGAAGGGTTTTTTACTTGATCAGAATTAAAAGATGCCTCTTCCGGTAAAAACCATAGTCAGCATACTTGCCCGTGTTTATGTTGTCGCATTATATAAATTGCTTCTCTTAATAGACTGAATGTTTTGGTTAAAATAATCAAACTTGCTTGATAAATCCAAGCCGAAGATGTAAAATTTGCTGCCAAATTGGTACCAAACAATTACGATGCTTGTTGTGATTTGCAGATGAGAAAGGTGCTCTTGTGAAGTCTGTTGGTGTTGTTGATGTGAGTGCAGACATTGAATAGATCTGGTACTCCCATAATGGTCGCTCTGTGATTCCATTTGTTTACCTATACATTTCAGGTCTTGTTGCTAAAGTTTTTGATCGCACAAGAACTATGGCTAATGTTTATGGTGCTTTCTATGATTTTTCTTGTATCCTGAAGTCGAAGGTATGCAAGTCAAAGACTAGAATGCATGTATTGCATTCTATTCTCGTCAACTCACATTCTCTTATCATATTTATTTTTAGTTATTATTTCTTGAAAATGTACAAGCAGTAACTAATGTGAGTTCTATTAACATAATACGTTTGACCTATGAGTGATCCAAACTTCTCTTATCATTATCCAACCACTTTTATTCCTTGTTTTTTCAGACGGGCTCTGTGGGAACACCAGCAAATCATAGAGATTTTTTTTGGATGCAGATGCATGTATTATCATATGCTTTTATGTACATTTATAGTTTGTCCTTCTCCCTCAAATAAAGGGAAATAAGTACAATATCTCACTTTTCTAAAAATTCATTTTAGTCCCAACTTACTAATTCCACATTCTGTCGCCCCTTACTTCTGGCAAATCCATCTTTGAGCTGATACTTTTGAATAACTCACAATATAGAATGGATTACAATCATTAGCAGTTGCACTTGCAACTCCAGTTTTGCATTAGTTGTCTGTACATCTACTTCCAAACCTTAGTAAACTCCTGAAACTACGTGCATTAATATCATATCACGCCACTAAGATTTGAGGAAAAAACAACAAGATTAAAAGATAGAGAAAGAAAAGGAAACTAAGTAGTTCTCACATCCAATTACATGCTGAATTGCTCTATTTGTCATCAAAGGAGCTAACTTCTTCACAGATTGAGCTCCTGACAGATCTGTGCTTGTTTGCACAATGCAGGTCGGATGAGATCTCAAATTCATAAGTCTTTCAATGAGTGGATGCTTTTCATTGGGTGCTTTGTTGCTCTTGGTAGGGGTCTAGAGCTTACATTCCTACTATCAAATTGCTTGATGTCTTCAAACTTTTTGGCTATCTGATTTCCCTAACATTGCTCGTTATCCTTTCTTGTAGCTCTTGAGCAGTAAAAGGTATGGATTGCCAGGTTGCTGGTGCGCACTTGTTGGATTTCAATGGGTATGGCTAAATTCTTTGTCGTTGGCTTCTTTTTCCAACATTAGTCACTTGCTTGGAGACTGAATTTTATTGTGGAATGTGTCCTTATTGGGACTCAGCTTATTCATGTGATGATGTCAGGCTTGGTTTTTCCTTGCTCTCCAATGCCTGCTGTCTCCAAATGTCATACTTCATGAAAATGATTCAGGCAAATACAAGCCAATTGACCTGAGAGCTACATAGCTTTAGATCTGTGTCTAATTTGTCTTGTCAACAAATTAGTAATCATGAAGCTGGAATGAGTCATCGAAAATGAGCTAATGATACTTCTGGGGAAGAGAATTATGTACACAGATGATAATAGGCGTGAATCTGTACATGTCATGCTAGACAAAGTGTTAAAAGACCTGGTTGCTGCTTGATTGTTTTCAAATTCTGATGTTGCAGTGTAGAAGAAAGGGTCAAATAATTGGAATGGTTGTGGCTCTGTGACTTTGCCTGGCATCCTTACAGCCAAAAAGCGTGGGTCCGCTGAAACTGCAAATGCATTGATTGATTATTTGGTCCTTCAGATCATAATTCTTCTTTTATGGGTCAAGAAAGATAACCAATCGATGCAAGTATTCTCTTTTATCTAGTTGAATTCCTTGTCAAGAATTGCTTTTCCTCTGTTGATAGTTCTCTTCATTTTGTATACTCTTTGATGAATGACAAGTTTGTTTATTATTGTTACGTTCATTTCCTTTTTTTAAACTAAAATTGAAATTACAAAAAAAAAAAAAAAAAAAAAAAAACCTGTTGGAACGGAACCAACACCGGAACCTGTGACAGGATAGGTTCTAGGTTCTTGGTTCCGATGGGTAGGTTTTAGGTTCCAAAAACTGAGGAACTTGTACCCGAGGGTAGGTTTCATGTTCCAGGCAGAACCTGTAAGGAACCTAGAACCGCTCACCCCTACTTGGGATCCCTGGGGAAGAGGATCATGTTGGCCCTTGCGAATAGCTTGATGCACTATCTCCCTTCAATCCTTTGAGAGAAATGCGGCAAAATGAAAGAACATCCATGGACCGCCGGCATCATCCTATTTCGAGGACTCAAAGAAACCCCTCGGATGGTTCCACAATCTATTCTACGTACAACAATGTGTTGTACCACTTTGACAAATCCGCGATGAAGAGAAAAGTCTATCTATTTTATTTAGTTATTCAGTTAAACTTAAACCAATGATTTGCTATTGGAGCAAATAACAACAACCATTTCATCTGACGTGCATAGTTTTGATTTTCCAATGGATTTACATCTTTCATTAATGGAAATTTTTTGATGTAGTGAGTAATAGCTCTGGTTATTCACTATTCTAAAATTCTTATTTAAGTAGTTCATACCATCCACACATAGTTTTTTGATTTAAGATTTCAATTCTTCCATGTTTTAGCAGTAGCATATTGTTCCGTGGAGCTAAGGTCCAAAAAGAAAAAGGGGTTAGAGACCACTCAAAAAATCAAATACATAAGGGTTTTCTTTTGAGCTATTTCATATTTCTGAGCTACTCAACTTGTGTTTTGAGAATACAAATGATATATTTTTTTATAAAGAAAAAGAAGAATAAAAAAGTATTAAATATTCTTAGTCTAATTTATTTGATTTAATGCTTTTATAGATCTATTTGACATTCGAATTGTACACATAGACATATCTTCTAATTTCTCAAGCTGTACGAAGAGAAAGATTCGTATATGTTTCTAAGGGGGTTCTAGTTTATCTACATCTATCCCAATGAGCCATTTATCAAATTGTTGCAATTGATGTTTGATCTTGAAGAGAAGGAAGAGATGTCACGCCTCGATCCTCGAGCGCGTGCCTATCCCTCGGTGGTCGATTAAATTGTGACGTCTCAGGATGCGTCGCCGACCCATTCATTTTAACGCGCATATGAAAGTGAATAAATAAATCCCTATACAACACAAAGATGTGATAGAAAAGTAGGGCCAAACTTTTGAACACCACAACACACCTTTATACATAGCAGACTAGGTCATTTACAATACTAGTCTATATTCATAAAATCCACAAAAGGCCAATTTTCAAAATAAAGCTATCATATGGCCAACTAGTCGGACTCATTCGCCGATTATTCAGTCTCCGCAGGGTCCGAACGGGGCATTGGGTCCTCCACCACACTATTTAGAGGGTCAACTATACTCCCCCCTAGAGTGACATCGATTATCTCGGCAGGGATTTCAAAACACCTGAGGGGACCCGCTCTGAAACCATTGGGTCCATAGTGGAACCATGCTTTGAATCAATGAGGTATCACATGACGTGAAATCTCTTTGACCCAAGCATTGGTCACTACAAGTTCATAGACCTAGTGACTTATGGGATCCGGATAGTTATAAACTTGCTCAGTGACCCTCATCGGATGGCCAAAACATTTAGGAGGATTCACCATCTAAGAACTTGAAAATATTGAGCCCACGACGAGGTAAGACAACATCTCAACAAATCCACCCACTAAACTCTGACTAGAAAGGAAATACGCCTAAAGGTTATATACACACACAAGACAGAGGACTTACCTTTGCCTCAGTTCATTCTTGCAAGTTAGTACAGTCCATGATCTCAACCAATCCACTCAATTCAACTCAATCAACCAATTAATCAGCCAATCAGCTCAATTCCATACCAACAGTACTATCTATCATTTCAATATGACCACTGCTCACACAAAGTGAAATAATCAGTCAATGCTCTCACAAGCTACAATATATGTCCATAACTCTCGCAAGTTGATATAGATAGATAATAGCTCGTACAAGCTAATAATTTAGATGGTGCTTTCACAAGCTGATATAACGATCTTAGCTTACACAAGTTGATAAGGCATACTGCTCTCACAAGCTGATATAACGATCTTAGCTCACACAAGCTGATAAGGCATATTGCTCTCACAAGTTGATGTATCAAAGCCCATAGGCTGATACAATATATTGCTCTCACAAGCTGACGTATCAAAGCGCATAGGCTGATATAGTATACTACTCTCATAAGCTGACATGTAAAGAATCCCAAAAACTGACAATAAATATGCTTGCACAAGCTGACATGCACATATGCTCTCACAAGCTGATATAACACCAAGTTAAAAGTACTCAATAAAAATAATCATATGTAGGTACACGATCGATTTAAGCCAAAAATACATTATCTTTCTTTTAGAAAATCCCACTAATTATAATAGTCCATAAACACATTTTTGACATTGTAAACCGACACCTGGTATTTTCTAATTGAATATCGAAATTACTCAATTTTGGAATAAATACCCAAAATTACAATTCTCACTCAATTTGCACAAATCAACACTCAATTAAATAAATCAATCATAACATTACAATCAGCACGAAATTCCGATCACCGACATCTCAATATAATTTCCGAAAAATAATAAATAATTAAATAAATACCAAAAATAATTATATAAATACATTTAAATGCAATAAATGCAAACTTAGGTCGGAAAAGGCTAATTAAATACCAAAATGGGCCCAAAAAAATTCCTAACCTAACTAGATAAATAATATAACCTGTCTAGCCACTAATTAATCCGGTCTAACCACCTAACATGCAATAACGAGTAATTAAATTGTTAATCCATTATAACTAATCACCTAAACCATACTTAGCCTAAACTAATCAACCCTTAAGCATAATTAACTTCATAAGTAGAGTTAGTGAGTAAACTCACTGGTTTTGAAATCCGATGAGTTCACGGCGATGGCAACGTAGAGATGGGCGACAAACTCCGAAGTGCCGGCACCCTACGAGGTTCAAAAGCGATCCAAAATGGGCCTCGAGGCCCAAGATGGCTTGCTAGCTTCGGCTTCTAGTTGATGGGCCGAGGGGCTAGAACAAAGGTCGGTTGGCACGAAAACGGCGAGAGATGGGTGGATGGGCTGCAGTAGGGCTTGATGGTCAACGGTGGAGCTTCACGGTGGCGAAGGGGAGCTGGACGGCAACCTGGGGGGCTCAACTGGCTCGGGGGACGGCCTAGGGTCGTAGCTGGGGCGAAATAGACGGTGGATGGGCATGGGATAGGCGTGGCATGCGCAAGGCTCGCAAGCGGCGTGACGGGGAGTAATGGCAATCCGAGCGGCTCGGCAACGATAGGGGGGCTTGCTTGGCTTTCTCTAGATTTTGGAGCTCTCTAAAGCCAACAATGGAGAAAGCAATCTCTGCTGCAGGAGAAGAAGCCAGCTGCCTTGTGGAGGGTCCCTCCAAGCCCAAATATCCTCCAATTGATCATTGCAAGGCCCCACTTGGTTTCAACTCTATCCTTAGCCAAAATTGCAGCCCACAAGCTTCCTTTAGAAGCTTCCTTAATGTCCTAAATGTTGTACACCATGGGGCTATGAATTTTGAAGCAATTTCCCCTAAATCCACTTCAAATTCCTCTTGAATTGATTCAATTCGGCCCCCATAAATCCAACTAAGATTCCCTTGATCTAATTGACATTTGTTCTCATCAATAGAACCAATTTACATCCCAAAAGTGTGATAAAAAACGGTGCCTTGAATTTTCCGGACAAAAACGGCCCTATTTTGAATTTCTGCAAAAAATCTCAGTTTGCAAAAAAATCTTCGAATAGTGAGTCAAAGTTCCTAAAATAACTCGTGACATGATAAAACTTTCAATTTTTGAAGTCGGATTCAAATTTGCGGTTAATTTCAATCTAATGCGGTTTTAGCATGACCTAACCTATTGGGTAGCTTTTATGAATTTTTGGTTCAATTGACCCGTGGTCGATTATTTTCAAGCCATATGGTACATCTTCGACACATTGACGACTCTTGGTTGTCGTGAAAATCTCGAGATTTCAAGTACAAGTATAAGGTACCCAAAACGATAGAAAAATCGGTCTAGTGCCAATCAACGAAAATTTTGCAACTAGGCGAAATCACCCACACTTTGATCACATATCTCCGTCGAATAAACCTATCTCTAATCTCTTATTGATTTTGACAATGCTGTAATGACCCTTGCAAACAAGCACGGTCGAGTGGTCAATTCCTTGTCGAATTCTCAAGTTTATTGTGTTGAAATCCCTTATCGACTTCACCTAATGGGCTAGTTATCTCATGAGTGGCCAACTCAGAGAAAATAACTATAGGCGTGTTAATAAAAAGCCCAACTTATTCAATTGAAAACAAAACCTGAAAATCAGGATGTCACAAGAGATCTTTGGAAAGTGGGTTTTTACAATTCGATAAATAATCAAATGTATTTAAATATTCCTATTATTCTATTTTTTTCTTGAAAAATGTGCTCAGCCTATAGGAACTATTTATGATATTTTAAAGAAAGCGAGGTTTGTTTTTAGAGAATTTCGTCTTAATTAAAGGAAAGTCAGTTAATGAAATACAAAAGAAGAGGGTAGCCCTGCCTTCAGCATCCAACTTTTTGCGGTTAAGGTAATGATTTCAAGCATGGCTAGTCCCATGGTGTGACAAGTGGTGTGTACAAGGTCTAAGAATGAATTCACGCCGTATGGCATACTATCTTAATCCATCCTATTTCATCCCATTCGAGATGTGATATGGTTCCGAAGGAAGAACTGGATATGCATAGTTCCCATGAGATTTCATTCTTCAACAAAAATACATTTTTTTGATTTATTTCATATGTTCTATGATCATAACAGGGGGGGATACACATTACACCTCGATTACAAGAGAGGAATTGAGAAACCCATGTCTTACTCCATAAGTTTTAGGGAACAAAACAAGAGAACAATAGCCTGACAAAAGGTTCTCGGTTCGATTCGGGTGCCCATTTCAGTTAAGCACTAAATAGAACCTATCCTTGATTTGAGATATTGATAAGGTGAATACCCAGTATATTCAATGCTAGGCTTTACATACAAGAAAATATAGAATATGCCTCATTATTCTTACATCTTAGGAAGATTCCCTTGATACTTCTAAATAGGCCACTGCATATTTTGCTTGTGCCTAACGTTTTCCGATTCTACTTGAAATATAATATTCTATAAGAATTTGAAGAATTTGTTATAAGGAAATATATTAGAGCCTTTGATCAATGGTGTTGGGTCAAAATCCCTTTTTGACTCCACGCCAGTGATTCCACTATTATTAGTGAGCAATTTAGACAAAAATGGAATTGTGATGTTGGGATCTTGGGTAGAGGCGGGTGATGTTTAATAAGTAAATTAACTCCCCATATGGTGAAAGAATCATCGTATGCCCTAGCAAATAGATTATTACGAGCCATACTTGGCATTCAGGTACCTATCATGTTCCTTGGATTATTTACAAGTCATATTCAAGCTCTTATTTTTGCAACTTTAGCCTTGGCTTATATAGGTGAATCCATGGAGGGTCATCAATAGAATAGAAAAGAACGGTCTTTTTGTATAATTTCCTCATTTCCTTTGCTACCGCGGGCTTTATGCAATCGATCGAATTATATAGATATACTTTCAAGCCATCAAATTTGTATTCATCCGAGTGATGAGTGGAAGATGGCATTTAAAATAAAGGATGGATTTTATGAATGGTTGGTTATGTCTTTCGGATTATGCAACACGCCTAGTACCTTCACCATTTATGATTCCAGCCGAGAAGACAAAAAAGGAGAATAACAATGATTATCAAGGAGAACCATCAAGTTAAAAGAAGGAAAAAAATGGGTAGTATTGAGAGGATGAGATGAGGTAGTTGGTCCCATATAGTGCCATTTTTAGCTCGATAGTTAAAGCTGTCCGTAAGAATCCAATGGACCCCTAATAGTTGGCTAAGGAAAAAAGAGCCAAGACCTAACTTGAGAAAAGAAATTTCAATAAGCAATCATAAAGCAATCCCTGAGACTAAATACTTTTTCTTATGTTGAAGTAAAGAAAAACTTATGTAAAGAAAAGAGCACTAAATAAAGGAACAATAACCAATTTCTTTTTCTATCAAGAGTGTTGGTTATTGCTCATTTCCAATCAAAAACTCAGCTAGACTTATACTAAGACCAAAGTCTTATCCATTTATAGGTGGAACTTTGACAGCAGCTAGGTCTAGAGGGAAGTTATGGCTACCACAGCCGTAAGAACAACTCGAAAGATGGGCCCCCACGCCGATAGTAGCAATAAAATCTTTCGGAATCCAAATTATATCGTGGTAGCCTACAATGGTTGCTTTCCTATGCCGTTCCATTCATACAAAGCCAAGCCAATCCAATTTAGGCTTAGGACCCAACTCTGAACCCTTTGCCTAGCCTCAGGTATATCAAGATTTAGTCTTCGATTCATATTTCATCAACCAATCCTTCCTAATTCACATATTTGTTGAAAGAATTTTATTTGTAATTCCTTATTTAAGGATTTCCTCTTGGTTAAGGTAACAACTTCTGGCATGGCCGGTTCTCATAGTGTGACAGGCAGTGTGTGTACAAGGCTTGGGAATGAATTCACCAACGTATGGTTGATCGACGATTACTAGCAATTCTGGCTTCATGCAAGCAATTTGCAATCTGCAATCCAAACTGAGCACGGGTTTTGGAGTTAACTCACCCTTGCAGGATCACGACCCTTTGTCCCAACCATTATAGCATACGTGTCGCCTAGGGAATCTCATTGCTATTACTCGAACAAGCATGAAACATATGCTTGCATATATGTCCATAGGTCAAATCAGATATGTAATTATTGGAATAATTGTTGGAGACTCAAATGGTGGATATGCAAACATGATAACTTATATGCTATTCTATATCTCCCTGAATCTAGGAACTTTTGCTTTCATTGTATTATTTGGTCTACGTACCGAAATTGATAACATTCGAGATTATGCAAGATTATACATGAAAGATCCTTTTTTGGGTCTCTCTTTAGCCCTATGTCTCTTATCCCTAGGAGGTCTTCCTCCACTAGTAGGTTGGAAAACTCCATTTATTCTAGTGTGGATGGTAGGCATGCCTATACTTATTGGTTTCAATAGGACTCCTCACACAATCGGGCACACATAGTTCCGCTCCGATCCACTGGTCGACAAATGCGAAATCAATGCATTCTTTGACATGTGTGGAAGCTGAGGAATTTGTTCTACCGTTGGCTCGTAACCAGGGTGACGAAGAGCTATAAATCTTCCTCGAAAAAGAAGGTTTGATCCTGGCTCAGGAGTGCGGTATGATTTCACATTTTTGTAAAATATAGACACAAATAGTTTCTGGATTATAATTCAAACCCTTTTTCTTTCTAGATCCATCTCACATCAATAACTCTGCCCCTACCACTTATAGGTAGTTTTAGACAAGTTTCCTTTGAAGTGGATACCTGAATGCCAAGTATGGCTTGTAATAATCTATCTTCTACGGTATACGATGATTCTTTCACCGTCTGGGAAGTTAATTTATGTGATGACCCAGACCCAAGGCAATACAGAGGGATGGACTGAGATCACCTTGGTAGTATGCGGGTGAGGCCAAGGACATGTCTCCTGTCCCACATCACTTAGGGGGGAGTCATGGGCTAGTTTATAAAGGCTTTGGTCCCTTTAATATGTATAACGCGTTTTAAAGCCGTGAGGACTTAGTGTCCAAAGCGGACAATATTATACAGTGGGGCCCGGGTCGTTACAAATAGTATTAGAGCCGACTCCGACCGCATGTAGGGGCCACAACAAGGACGTTGTGCCTTAAGGGGGAGAATTTGACAACCCAGACTTGGGGCAGTATGAAGGAATGGATTGAGATCGCCTTGGCAGTACGAGGGTGAGGCCAAGGACATATCTCCCGTTCCACATCGCTTAGGGGGAGTCCTGGGCTAGTTTATAAAGGCTTGGGTCCCTTTAATCTATATAATGCGTTTTAAAGCCGTGAGGACTCAGTGTCCAAAATGGACAATATTATATAGTGGGGCCCAAGTCATTACAATTTACCTACTAAAACATTGCCCGCCTCTACCCAAGATCCCAGCATCACAATTCCATTTTTTTTCCTAAATTGCAGAGTAAATGGGCTTCTAGATGTGGTATTTCATTAGTGATCCTTTCGGAGTCCTTGGTTGAGTCTAAATTAATCAATGATTTGGAACAACAAGAGGGAGAAAACGAAGAAAACATGGCAGAGGATCATCAAATTCGTTCCAGAAAAGCCAAACATGTAGTAATTTGTACTAATAACCAGCAAAATACCAATGCCAATAGCAAAAATACTAATAATCATGATCAAGCCAATGAAGTGGCTTTGATATGTTATTCACAACAATCGGATTTTCGTTGAGACATAATCAAAGGCTCTATATGTGCTCAAAGACGTAACCGTAAGAAATGAAGTGTCACAATATTTTTTTTATATATGTCTAAACAATGGAAAAGAAAGAATATCTTTATGTATCCCCCCGGTTTGTCAACTTTCTTGGAAATGATACAAAAAAAAAATTCTTTGTTGATAAATCCAATAAATCTAAGTGTAGTCCTTGGTGTATCAATCTTTTTTGGAAAGGAAGTGTGTGCGAGTTGTTTATTTCAAGAATTGGCCGGACTAAGTCAATTGCACCTTTTTTCATTATAACTAGTAAAAAGTAAAAGATGCATGATCCCATGAATTACTTCTGAATAAATTAAGTGAATAAATTAATAAATAATATGTAAGAACCATAGCATTTCATGATTCATTGGTAAATGCACTTTGATTCTCGATTAACCAATAATGTGGGACCATTAATATGGTTAAAGCTAAATCATTTGAAGTATTTTAAGAATAACACTTTTCCTACCTGTATTGAATATAACATGCTAAGCCGAATTTTCTTCATGTAAAACCTGCTTGATTTAGATCGGGAAAGGTTCCTTACTTTTTTTTAGGGTATTCCCGAGAAAAAATCCAATGGAGACAAAGCAAGGCCTATAGCTCAGAGGATTAGAGCATGTGGTTACGAACCACGGTGTCGGGGGTTCGAATCCCTCCTCACCCACAATCGGCCCAAAAGGGGAATGACCTTTCCCTATGGGAGTAGGAAAATCATGATCGGGATAGCGGACCCAAGGCTATGGAACTTAGGTGTGGGTCATGGCAAGTCTTTGTGGAATAAATCCAATGAGCAGAAAAAGTAAGGTGTTAAGAGATAGACCCTCCTGGCCCAACCCTAGACAATCTAAGATCCTTTTTCAAACCTACTCCCATTTCAAGAGATAGATAAATAGACACATCCCATTGCATTGATTGGGGGTGTTTGTATACGGATATAGAAGAAAAGGTTCTCTGTTGATTCAGAGGCTATACCTATGGGATAGGGATAGAGAAAGAGGAAAAACTGGAAGATTTAACTCACATAGTACTTTTGATCAAAAAATCAATCTTTTGTACCCTTCGCTCAATGAGAAAACAGGTCGAATTCTACAAGATCAAACTTATGGGACTTAAGGAATGATGGAAGGGAATAAAAAAGGAAACAAAAAAAAAAAGAGGGAGAAATAATAAAAAAGAGAGGAAGTGAATCCTCTGTGTCTCTCGAATTGAGATTTTCATATGGTTCCAGTCCTTTGAAAGTCTTCACAAAAGTTTGTTAACCTTCATTAGGGAAGAAATTGGCTGACAATGATATGCCACATCATTTACAATTGTTGTAAAATGATTGGACATATCTCCAATTGATTCTTTAGGCTTCATCTTGAACAATTCATATTGGCCAAGCAAAATGTTTACTTTTGTCTCATTTATACAATCTATTCGTTCAAAGGTGACATGAAGTCTGTCCTTGACTTCTTTAGCTATTTCACATTAAGAAATTCTATTACATTCAATAGG
Source organism: Eucalyptus victrix (assembly GCA_016097545.1). Lineage (NCBI taxonomy): Eukaryota > Viridiplantae > Streptophyta > Magnoliopsida > Myrtales > Myrtaceae > Eucalyptus > Eucalyptus victrix. Next base: position 24,769,528 of record CM027840.1, on the reverse strand, counting down.
GACAAAGCACAATATAAGGAATAGATGGCCTTTGCATCAAGAACCTGTCTCTTGGTGATTTATGCTTGATTGATTTTTTTGACATCCTTGTCTAAGACTTCTTTTCCCTTATCGAATGCAAAAGTAGTCTTCAGATTAATTTCTTTTTCCACAACATCCCACTCTAGAGGATCTCTAGATCTTAGGAATACCTTCATTTTGTTTTCCACCCATTAAATTAATTTCCATCAAAATAAGATGACCTAATGTTGCTTTGCCCTTCCATGAATCCTAATGCTTAGATACTAGCCTTAGAAGATCTTTAACTCATAAGTATAAATACTTCAAAAGATGAGCATAGGGCTCTGATACCAATTGATAAAGCTAATAAGAACACCTAGAATTGGAGTGAATAGGTGTTTAAAACAAATTTTAACAACCAATTTCAAAATAAGGTAAGTAACAAGTAAAGTCTAGATATGAGACATAATGAGTTTTGTGAAACACCAGACTTCTGGTAGATATTCAAAATTTGTTATGCAACATAACATACTTGTACAATAACCTGCAATAATGCAATAAACTTAAGTATAGGAGTTAAGGGAAAAGAAGCTTCCACACGAAATTTATAGTAGTTCGGCTTTAGTTTAAGCCTACGTCCACTCTCCCACCTGACAGCCTTCTAGCTGGAATCCACTATAGCATCAATAGAGAAATACAATTTATGAGTACAAACACTCAGTGGAAGATCCCTCTAACTCACTAAGTCGCTCTTTTTTGAATTTTTCTCTCTTGAACACGATTTGAAAAGTACACCAAAGAAAACAAGTAGTTGGGAGAAGTTTTAGACTTTAGAATTTCTCAATTCTGACACAAGGTACTTATACGATCGAATAGAATTATTTTGTTGTATCTAGACTAATACCAATTCAACCCATTTCATGAAAAAAAAAATGTGACCAATTAACCAACCATATTCATAGATATCTATTAGGTTTCAAGAATCAATCACCCATGCTAGGAATCTCAGCAATTCCTATAGAAGACAACAGGCTAACCCATGAAGTTCCATAAACGATTTCCTTCAATGAACGGGTGAATCGAGTGAGCCAAATGCAAAGACCTTAAGTGAGGAGATCTAGTTACCTTTTCTAATACTCAAAGAAAGCATGGAAAGAGCATCTGAGTACTGGATCCATTAAGTGATCATCGCTTAATGCACAAATGCCTCTAATAATGGCTTTTGCTTAAACCACGTGGAAAACTTTGCTTTTTCTTCTTCTTTTTTTTTTTCTGGTGCAATATTAGCTCTTCCTTCCTAGGCGGAAAATCAAATAATGGATTAAAGAATAGTCATGAGGTAGTTGACTTTCTTACTTGTTAGAGTAAGGCTGAATTGATCAAATAGATGACTAAGGCTTAGAACTCATAGCAATTGAATCTATATACCAGATTTTCTGGGTATTGGCAATGAATCAGATGGAATAGGTAATTGTTCCATTCCCTTAATGCGTACTGATGAGAATTTGACTCCGCATGAAATTGAGCGAAAAGCCACCGAATTGGCCTATTTCTTGTGCATACCGATTGAAAGTATTTTGAAATGAACTTGAACTGAAGTAAAAAATTCTTTCCCAATGGCAGGGAAAATATTCAAGAGGTATTGTTAAAAGATCATCAATCCCTAATGAAATGGATGTAGCGGTGGCTTGCTATAAACCTAGAGTCTTTACTTGATCCAAAATGTGTGATGTATATACCATTCCAAAGTGATCTATTAATCTGCTAATGAGTCTTTTAATGGCAGTTCCATCTATTACTTTATTGTGAAAGATTAGATTGACTTGTTTTGCCAAAAGTACCTCCATAGATAGATATGATCTATATCATATAACATATCTATGCCTCTTTTACTCTCATTTTTCTCGTGCAATTTGGAATACTCGAAGGGTCAATTCTTTTTATTTTTTATTTTTTTTTTACGAATCCTAGATGCATACTGATGAGAATTTGACTCTGCGTGAAATTGAGCAAAAAGCCGCCGAATTGGCCTATTTCTTGCACATATTGATTGAAGTATTTTGAAATGAACTTGAACTGAAGAATAAATTCTTTCCTAGTGGCAAGGAAAAAATTCAAGAATTCTCTATTCTTTCTTCAGCATAGCATAGCTTAATAAAACATTTTAAGAATGTTCATTCAAGCCAAGGTATAAGTATATGGAACATCCATAAAACGATTTTTTTTTTTGTATGCATGAAAAAGAATTTATGTGTATGGAAATCCACTCTACTCAATTTAGTAAAAAACAAGTAAAAGTAGCAAATCGAAATAAAATATTAGATTCATCTCGTATATCAAAACATTTCGGAATAAAGGATTTCTTTTTTATTTTCATATTCTCCGAAAAGGATCAATTTAAACCCTCTAATTGTTTATGCTAGACCAACATATTTCCCCAGGGAACCGATAAATACTTCTGCTACAAAAAAAAGGGTTGGGATAAGAAACGCTCAATATTTTGTGGTCTTGCTACAGTTAAGCAATCCTCTTCAGATAATTCATCCAACCCAAGGATACCTATAGCTTTCATGTCTCCAACTTAGTTCATGTTATTATTAGATTATTACAGAGATGAACCCAACTCGGAGTATGAACCATAAAAGAAAATACCTATTAAACCAATCACAAGAATACTAATTATAGTACCTATTATCCAAAGAGGAATCCTTCCAGTAGTATCAACCATTTAACCGGCTTCCCTCCACCATTTCTTTCATCAAAGTTGTCATGCTAAAGACATAAACAACCATAGATACTTATGAGATGTGAGCCTTCCGAACGGGTAGGAAGTCAATGAATATTGTTTAGATATCCCCGTCCAATCAAAGCAAGGAGCTCTTTTCGCAGCAATTGAATCAGCAAAAGTAGCAAAAGCATTTTAAGGAGCAGGAGGAGAAGAAGATGCCAGAGAGTCTGCTGTTAGGACAAAGATGGTGGAAGAATCCCCTGTTGACGGAATAAGCCTTTTTTCTGGTTTGAAGGAAGAAGACGTAGGATGGATAGTTGGTTAGATCTAGTATGGATTATACATGGATAGTAGTTAGAGCCGGTGGCTCTCTTAGGGTTCCCTCATCTAGGATGTGGCACCCCTCGACGGCCCCCGATCCGTTAGGATCACCATAGTTCACTTACCTTTCACTTTCCTTAATCACATGTTACTATGATATCATTTCAATTGCAGCAGGTCCATACAACCTGTGGGTTTACATCTTTTAGATCAGTCCCTTGCGTAGTTCATATAATGGAAGTATATCCAACAACTCCCTTCCTTATATTCAGAAAATGATGCACACCTACTAAACATTTTTAGGTAAAAGCCGAACACTTTTATTTACTTAAACCAAATGGACATCATTCATTGGTACATCAAAATGCCGTCTTGTATACTCAGCTATACTTCAAAAGATGACAGACATCTCCTCCAACAGTCGTATACTCAAAGTCCATCGTTCAGTGTCGGCGTCCAAAAGTTCCTTCCTTTGCTATCCTCCTCCTCGCGGTCATATCCAACCACTTGATCCATCTACCAGTGGTAGTTGCAGCAGAGGTATCTTATCTAATCTGAAATGTTAGTCCCCAAACGGGGTGTGGACAACCACTCCACAATAAAGATCCACTAAATTACACAATGCAACAAGCGAGACAATCAAGATATCACGAGTAGAGCACAAATCATTTATACTATCAAGCATACATCACCATGCAGTCGTGCATATCTCACCATGCCATCGTGCATATATTACCATAATTCATATCATCCATGCTATTAAGCATATATCACCATGAGATCCATTCACACCTTCATGATCGCATTTTCAATATCAAATAGTATCAATTTACTTTCATAAGCAGATCATCCATCATGCCATATGCATACACCCATGCACATGATTCAATTTCAGTTCTTGTCTTTCACAAGGATCTCATTATTTTTCATCCAGGGACTAATGTTTGCATCCCACAATTTATCACTCACACCCAACCTGGTGTCACGAGAGCCTCCGGCACACACCTCCGAGCATCCGGCACACACACTCCGAGCATCTCGTATCCCAACTAGCATCACGAGGAATCCCCTCGGCACACACCTCCAGGGCTTTCGGAATTACGTATCACCATAGCACCAGGCATTCCCCCTGGACATTACGTGTTGTATACTACCGGGCATCTCGAAACTCCTGAGGACATCTGGCACACACACTCCGGGCATCCGACTCCTGCACTCCGGGCATCCCAACACTCCCAGGGCATCGTCGGCTCACACCTCCGACAGTCTCGTTATTATCTCAATTTATATCCACACATGTATCTCAATTTCAACATGGTATTTGATGCATAAATATCAAGAGTCTCAACCAGCTTTTTGATGCCACATAACATGCCACATGCCATCACATATGCAACAAAATCAACCGCTCAAAGCATTGCATCACATGGAAAAATTCATTTATTTTTGAAAACACATCAATTTTTAGATAAAACAGAATACACTCCTTTGGTTAAAACTCTAGGAAAATTAGTGAATGGTATAAATCTTTTGAAAACTTGACACATTATAGACAAGACCTAAAGGCAGATATCTCATGAAAAACACCATACCAAAAGAATCTCACAGAAAACAGTACGGTCCATGCATCACAGTCTTCAAAATTTTAACACTTTAGCTTGCACAGTTTCGGAAGTAATTTAAATTAAATATCCAAATGAACTCCAAAAATTCTGAAATTTTGATATGTTATAGAAAATTCCTAGGGGTAAATATCCCATGAAGAAATCAAACCCCAAATCGTTCTATATTAACAGATATAGACAATTAATTCCCCCTATTCTCGGTGTCATTTTTTCCAGATTATCTTCTTTCAAAGGAAACTCGTTTCACCAATCTACATATGTCCGTTTCTTCTAAATTTTCAATATGTCATACCTCAGAATATTATCTACAAATTTCATTAAGGACACATGATCAAAGTTTAACTGTATGATTTTATAAAAATCACAGAATCATACTAAGTCGAGGTAGCATTTTCCCAGATCCAGTTTCTTCAAATGACAACGATTTCACCGACCTATTTTTGTTCATTTCTTTCCTCAAAATTTTTATATTTTTTACCTCAAGAAGTACACTACAACATTCATTAAGAACTCAAAGTGAGATTTTCACAAGAAAGCTACTTTACAGTCCACAAAATCACTAAAGGTCAGCACAACAAATTCCAGATCTAATCTCTCCAAAGGAAAATTGTTTCACCAGGCAATCCTTGTCTGTTTTTTCTCAAATTTTAGTATGTTATCCCTCACGATGTTCTCTACAACTTTCATGAAGAGATTGAAGTGATATTTCAACTAAATGGTCGCATGCAGCTCATAAAATCGTGAAGGGTCGGACTGACTTTTCGAGAAAACGGCATGCTAGGCCAACGAATTTCTCCCCAAAGCTTCAACCTTTCATCACATCCACCACAACCGAAATTCACCATCTTCTACACACACATCACAGCAAGCAAAGGGTAGGTTTTAGGACTCTACTTGCCTCTAATCCAAGCAAAAATCACAGCAAACACACGGCAAGGCAAGGTGGCCTCGATGGCGGTAGCACGGTCTCGGCGGAAGGCAGTCCTCCTTCTCATGACTCACGTCCAAATGTCTGCTCACCCTCTCTCTCGGTCTCTCACTCGACCCTCTCTCTCCTCTCTCACTTGCTCGGCTCACCCCCCTTTCTCTCTCTCCCTCTCACTTCCGAAACCCCCCTCCTTTTTGCTCTTTGATTAACAATTAATCTCTATTTTTGCATGTAAGGGACAAGTGTTCTCATGTGGAGAACAAGTGGAAAATTAATGGGGCAATCCAAGGACAAGTGTTCTTGTGAGATGGACAAGTGGCTTCATGATGATTACAAGTGGAGAGCATGGCATAGTCTTCTCTCCATCCGGTTCCTTCCTTTCCCCCTTCTCTTTTGGTCAACACTCTTGGGGCTCTTTGGGCCTACTTGGGCCCAAAATTCTGAGGCCAAAAGTCCAAACTAAAATGGCCCATGGTCCCCAAAAATATAGGCCCATAATTATGAAGCATAAATATATAACCAAAGAAATAAATCTATATATATGTGTATATATATATATATATATATATATATATATATATATATATATATATATATATAACCAAAATCTTTACATGAAACATTTTCGATCAAGTGACAAGGTTTCTTTTCCTTTCTCGTCGAATTGCACAAACAAGAGACGTTACATGATTTTTCAAGCAAAAATCGAATTCCACTCCTTTGGTACAAAATTTAATTTGACCAATGTCAATATTCCTCTCTTGTTCCATATATACTTAATTGGTGTAGTTGAAATTCTCGGATGCCACATGGGATCCCTAGGGAAGAGGGTCAAGTTGGCCCTTGCAAACAGCTTGATGCATTATCTCCCTTCAACCCTTTGAGCGAAATGCGGCAAAAGGAAAGAAAATCCGTGGACCGACCCCATTGTGACCACCCCGTAGGAACTACAAGATCACCCCAAGGATGCCTTCAGCATCTAGGGGTCGCGGACCATTTTCTCTTCAATCTGAGTTTTGCTAACATCTCAAATGAATTCAAGGACATATTCAAAAAAAAATTCTAACTGTCATTCAGAATGGTTTGTGGATTCTAAATAGCTATATTGGTGGAACCTAATAAGATAGAAATTACAACCCCTCTCAATTTCAGCTTCACCAACATTTCTTCCGGTCGTTTTCTCCGAGCATTGATTTCGCAACATGCTCGGACCGATGTGGGGCAGCTGAGTGCTCTTGTTTGATTATGAAAAGCTATGAATTTTCCCACCATTCCCACTAAACTAAGCTTTTAAGTCCCCAAGCATTGTAGAGTTCCAGAGGAACCCCACTCATTTCGTACCAAACCACCCATGTCGATAGGAGCAACTCGTCCAAGTCAAGCCCCGGCACTTTTCATTTATAGAATTAGAAAGATATAGACTAGAAACGACATATCTTATGTCAATGGACACCAAAGGGATATTAAATGAATGGAATTGTGATATGGATGGAATATAATGAAATAGAGCTACTTTGAGGTTCCCTACGAAATGAGGCATGTAACGAAGCCATTATGAAGAAGTTTCAGGAGTTACAAAGGAAACTTTGAGTTCATATTGGTTATGAGTTGGGAACAGGAACTGAATTCTATGAGATCGAATCTCCTGTTGTTCCTCAGTAGCTTAGTGGTAGAGCGGTTGGCTATTAACTGATTAGTCGTAGGTTCGAATACTACTTGGGGAGATTTGATTTATTCCCCTTCCTTTGACCAAGGGGTCCTCGAACCAACCTGTCCTCCCTTTCTATTCCTCGGTAAGCGGTTCCTTTTCATTTATTCATTGATTGATTCAAGGTAGCTGTAGCTTGCTTCCAAGTCCAAGCGCTAGCGGTAGAAGCTAGTCGCCAGAAACGAACTTCCGGACCGACTACAAGACTACGAACTACAATATAAGTCATAACCTTGGACAGGTGGTGGAAACTTCCAAGCTAGAGTACGGAAGGGGCAAAGGGAATTTCCAGTGGAGTGGTGAATTCTAATTTTCACGTCCCACCACTCAAACCAACTAAATGACCTTCTTAATTACTCTTCCACGCCATACTAGCCATTGGTTTTTCCAAAGGAATTTCTTCTAATTAATCCATTGGATAGAATTGATTAAATTGATCTTATAGCCGTTTGAAGGTAGAGATGGAAAGTCCATCAATTGTAATCGCTCATACAATCAGAATCTTAGTTTCCATTAGTAGATGCTTCCAAAAAGGAATTTGTCTTTAAGATTGATTTCATCACTTTGTTATTGATTCCATCAATGAATTTATAAAATGTAAGTGAAATCTTTCGCTAGAGAACTAGACATTGTAAAATAAATTCCTAATAAGTTCATTTTGAATCTGTAATGCAAAATCGATAAGTCTAAATATGATTTTTTCATCGTTCTAGACACTCTATCTCAGTCTAGATTTTGTCAAAGTGGGAAATACTTCTGGGAACCGATAGACTTTAGCAAAAGTTATTGATATAACTTCGAAGCAACTTTAAATGCATTATGTTATTCAAAATAAGAGTAAAAACTAGAAAGTTTTGTCAACTTCAAAACTTAGTGGGAGTTTTATCAACAATGAGTTGGTTGATTGTCGCTTAGGACATGAACAGGTTTCATTTGGTCTTGCACCAATTTGAAGACGTGATAGATCGAACCTCGCTTGGCTATGGATCGATATTGAGGCATATCAATCCATATCGTCCAAGCCTCATATGGTGGAAGGTCGGCATCTAGACTGGTCAATTTGGGCCATGCGTCTTGAGTCGTGCCCAGCATATTATATAATTGCAATATCGTAATACATTACACGCACTTGTATGAGCATGCCTTTAGGCCTTGTATGTGTGATATAAGATGGAAGATAATAAACCAGCTTATGTGATGCATGATATCTAATCACTAAATGAAAGAAGAAGACCATCGTAATACGGCATTGGCGGCAATGTCTCGTTTGAGAGAACAAGATGCCCTAATTGAGGCAAGATGCCTAGATTAAAACTAGATGCCTCGATTGAGCCGAGATGTCCTAGTTGAGCCATGATGTATGTTAATGAACATTTTATGCATGCCAATATGTTTATTACTATGTGACTTTGTATGTTCATGGATAAACCAAAGGTAAGCATGCATGGAAGTTATGCCGAAGGGACACATGCATGTAGTTGAGGTGAAGTAGTAAAATTGCTATCAATCTACCATCAATATTGTAATATAAGTACCGCATATGCTAAATTTGATTACAAGATGTCATCTTAGTAGAGGATTAGACATTTTTACTTTGAGTCTTGGACTCACTCTTTGTTTTTTAGACTTTTAGGTATGGAAGCTGCAATCAATTTTGGGAGCTGCAGTCATGCTATAGGAAATAGAAATTCCTTTGGCCTAAACGAATATATAAAGATAATGTAAAAAGGAGAGGCCCATAGAAAAGGCTTGTAATATATACTGATGTAACATAAGAAGTAGTGTGTTTCTAAAGTGTTTTTTCAGGGCGATTGTTGTTGTGTACGATTGCTTGATATATGTATGCTCCGCATGCTCATAAGAAATGATAAAAGAAACGGGACAGCAACGTGCCTAGGATAAATAATAACCCCGCAACCTGGAGTCGAGTTACTATAGTTTAGGCGTTCACAACGCAAGACTCATACGCGAAACCCTAAAATTCTCACTCCAACCAAGCCATTGTTTCTAAATGACTCCTATAAAAAACTCTATGGGTCCGCAATACTATAATCATCATTTCTAAGAAATTTCAAAGCATTATAACTCAAAAATCAGATTTTGTGACTTAAATCTCATAAAACTTCAAATATACAATCTAATTTCGAAAATTACTTTGATTAGACGAACAATAGGTACGAGCACTTATCAGGTGTTGCGATATGCAATTTATCCAACTTGACGAAGCTTCTGTGACGTGTACACAAGAAACCCTTCTCTTTTCTTCTTTTCTCATTCCGTCCCGCGCAATCTCGGCCTCTTTGATCTGAAGGGTCCACTGTTGCATCGTTATTGAGGTCAATTTTCCTTCTCTTTTTTATTCTTCTTGTTTGGGCCCCACCACTCTTGACTAAGTCAAAATATCACACTTATAATGTCCATGTACTGCTCTTTCTGGGAATTGCATTCAGTTTTTTGTGTTCTGACAACCTCAGTATAATTCCCCTATAACTGGATATTTCTCCTTTCTTGACTGGTAAGTCTTGGACCGACCATTGAATGTCTAAACTTGTTCACAGGATGGTGGAAGTGACGATCCTCAAAGATCAAACATCGTAAGCAGCAACGGACAACTTGCAATTTAAGTAACACGCATATATATGATCCCGCACCTGTTTATTCTAGCATCATGATTTGATAGCTCAATAACTTTGAATTATGAGAACCTGGATTTGCAGCTAACTTTTTGTCAATTTAGAAAAATTTTGAATCTTCTAAAAAAGAACTGTTTCTTTTTAGCAACTACCTCTTAGGAAGCATTTTTCTTTTTTCGGTACAATCTTAGGAAGCTATTTGTTTTGAGCGAGGGAATTTGATATGAAAAGTTGGGGTGGCTTTATGTTTGGGTGCATCAATGTGATTCAGATTCGTCTGATTTTATTGAAAATCCAAAGTTATCTGAGGAGTACAAGTATTTGGATGCGCCGTCACTTCAGACTCAAGTAAACATTGTTACGAACGAATTAAGCACAAGAAATTGATTGGCACAACAAAAAAATGCCAAAATTCAGTTGCTGCTATGCTTTCTTCATTCCAATCTTCTCGGCTTCAACATTGCTTGCATAGGATGAAGCTTATGAGTCGTCAGTCCAACTGTATCAACGTTTTCTTCCTCGCCATCCTTCAGTCGCCATTCAAACTCCTGTACTAATCTGCCGATGGCTGTGCAAGATACCAACAAGGCCTGAACAGCTTCAGCACAAGCCCTTTTCCCTCCTCCAAAGGCCAATGTCTTGAACAACTCTGCTGGGTCATACTTCTCAGCGAGAAATCTCTCAGGCATCCACTCTTCTGGTTTCTCATATATCTTTTTGTCCATGTTACATCCATATATGTTTATAGCAATCTGACAAAACATAATTCAAGTTTCAAATTCCTAATCCAACATGCGAGACATGGAATTAGCATAAAAAACCAATGTGTACTTATCTACCTGGCTTCCAGCTGGGACAAAGTACCCTCCTAATTGGGTATCTTCGTGTGCATAACGTGGAGGAACTATGGGAACTGGACTGTGTTTCCTCAGAGTTTCATGGAATACAGCATTCAAATACGGAAGCTGAGATAAGTGGTCCTCGGTAAGTGTTTCAGAGCCACAAACTTTTCGAATTTCCTCAACAAGTCGATCCTGTCAAGGAAATTACAATTGCTTAAAGCAAGTATGAAAATCTGCGACAAACGAAAAAATGAAAAAGTTAATTAATTGGCTAAACCTGGCATTTTGGATTCTTAGCAAGTTCATACATGGCCCACTCTGTTGTGACCAGAGTGGTATCAGAAGTCTCGATGATTGACTCCCAGAGCAAAATGGTGATCTGCTCCTCAGAAAGCGTCTTGGCTTCGGATATCAAGAAGTCAATATAACTGTTCGCTTCCTGCTTAGAAGTTCACCCAAGTTACCAAAAAAGCTACAACTAATTCAAAAAAACTAAGTTCGAGCAGAAAAGACGATGTCCGTGTCCAGAACTGCCACATGAAATTAATTTATGCTTTAAAGAACCGTTCAGCATTTAGTACTGGTTAATACTTTTAGAGCCATCCAGGAAAACACTTTTGCTTCAAAACCACCTATCCTTCCAATTGTTTCCCAATTGTTTTCTCCAACATTTCAAAAAGAAAATGTAAAAACACAAAAAAAGTTTCTTAATTGTCAATATAAACTGTTAAATATTCAAAATTTCAGGGTTTTTTCCATTAAGAGCTATAATCAATTTGCAGTCTCCTGAGAATAATTCCACGTTAAGCAAAACAGAAAACTGTTGTTTTTCGTTCCTAAAATTTCCAAAATGAAGTTCTCAAGGAAACTTCGAAACAAGCTTTACCTCCCCTGAAGCAATTCTTTCTTTCTGCTCCTTGAGTAGGGCTTTCGCCACCACTTTCCTCTGGAAAGCCGTTTGTTCCATCTTCTTTTCCCAGCTTTTACTAGGAATCCATCTCAGGTAAGGAAAGAAATCCCTCCAGTCCACCTCAATAGCACCAGCCATCATGTCCGACACCATAACCTTGAACATTTCCTCTTTAGACAATGTTCTCCCAAGTTCCTCCACATATATGGAATTCACATCTTGTCCCAAAGCCTGAAATGTAATTATCACTTGACTGTGAGCCTATGCTTTTCCTTTCTTTTTTTTTTTTTTTTTTTTTTTTTTTTTTTTTTGTTATTGTTTAGAAAGGACAGAAAAGAGGAGGTAGCTTACTTGTTTGAGTGCCAGCGCAAAGAGTTCACTCTCGAAGACTTTCCTGAAGTTGACCGCTTCAAGAGGATGGTCAGCTACAAGGGCATGGTATCGTCTAGAAAGGTTTTTCATCATGGTGTCTCGGTGGGGTCGTAGCCGCTTCTGCAAATAGTGGCGCACAAAATGCAGTAAGTTTAAGTGACAAGAATCCTGTCGTAAGAGCTCCCTACCCCCAAATTAACATCCCCTCCCTCTTCCAAAATTAACTTTTCAAGAATACAGTTCAACACTTTCGAGTAGATATCTATTCTTGTATTGATTTGTGTGAACACATCTTCTTCGCTGTTCTTTACCAGCGAATGATGGCTCTTCGTCTGTAACTGTTCACAAATGTCTGAAAAAACTCGGTTGGTTTGTTGTTCCTACTGAAAATAAACCCATCAATAATTCTGGATGATTTGGAAAATGTTCACTGATCATGGCACATAAATCAAGATTGTAGAAGGTTGGCAGGCATTCATATGTACGAGTGCACATGCCCAAAGAGTCTTCTAGCAGCTTACCTGAGCATTTGGGCCCAAGACACCTGCAACTATGTATCGCTTCACCATCTTGTGGAATTCATTATAGTCACTTATGGCAACCATACATTTATCAGCCGTTAGGATCCGCAGGGCATTTGACAGCTTTCTCGTCGATATTGATGGTTATCTAGTAACCATCGCCTGATAGAACAAAGGAGGATGCCTGAGCACACGACAAACAGTTCAGACCATCCTACTAGCACAAGAATCATTAAAAGCTACGTGGTGAGTGAAAATTTTCCTGAATTGTGTACTTTTATGAAACTTCTTCCAAAATTTCTTAATCCCACTCTCAAGCAAAGATTTTACAATTTCCCTTTTTACCTTGCTCGCTAGTCTAAATTCTTGTGTCTGCCATTAGATGGATCAGTTTCCTTTTTGTGGAGATCACTCACAAATCAGTTCACCAGACCTCAAAATGTCAAGAAACAGAACATAGAGTTTCTAAACGTTTTGATCGGAATGGAAGACTCCTTTGAAAGGTTGTATCAAAAATTCCGATGCACTTGATTAGACAGACTCTATAATTCAATTTCTCCTCTCATGTTCTCAAAATGTTTCTATAATTCAATTTTTCCTCTTGCGTTCCCAAAATGTTTCCATTTTCATTAGCTAATTGCAAGTATATTCACTAGAAATATTTAGGCATCCCCGCCTTTCTTTTTTTTCCTGCCAAACAAGTCTCTTTCAATATGGTAATTTGCAACTCACGAGAAAAAACGAGTAGTTTCCAAAGAGTCAAATCAAAGCATGACTAATTTTTCCGATACCTTTCAACTTCTTTGCCCTTCAACCACACAAGGCCACATTATAAAAAAGGAAGTAGTTTATGCAATATGATCTTCAGTAATAAATGCAGTGACCTGTGATGATCCCACCAAGCTAAAAAGACTATTTGACCAAATGACAAGGGTCGTATGAATATAGCGTGGTGCAGCTGATACAGTACCCATGACCGACGCAAAAGTCATTAGGTTGGGGCCGAGATAAGGAAACTTTTCCATGCCTGACTCAAGGAGGGAGATATAGAAATTTTGTAGGCAATACTGTATATTATGCCCTTTATCTGATAAAATTGCACGAAACACCAAACGGCCAAGGTGACATGGCTCTTGCCAGCCCCCTTTCAGTCAAGGCCATTAGTACTACCTCTTTGGCAACATCAGTGGAATTGAGGACCACCATAGTAGTAGCACCAGTTTTGATAGAATAAATAGGGCCATAAGTTTCAGCCCACTTTGTAAAGGTCATGTGAGGTTTCTTCTCCTTCAGTTGAAGCAAATTCCCCACTATGGGCAACCCAGGAACCTCTGCATCAAATTTAAGTCCACCAGAAAGAGGAAAATAAACACAAAATGATCATTACAAGACACAAAAGACACCCACTTTTTCTAATTTTGTGCTCAGCAGAAGCAAAGATTACCCGGTAAAGGTGGAAGAGCAAACTGGCCATTCATCTTCTGTGTAAAGCTGGATTTGCTCAAGAAGAGAGAACAACAATAACAGTGAAAGCCTACCAAGAATGGCCGGAGGAACAAAAGGCTAGGGCAGTGCTTGCAAATCTTGGAGCATGGGCATAACCCTTCAGTGGAAACTCCAAAGTGAAGAGTCGGTGATTCTTGAATCAAATGGAACGAAGAGAGATGACGAATAAAACAGAAAGCCGAGGGCTAGTTAATATAGCAGGAGCTGCTTTTCGGACAGATGGATTGGAGCATTTAAGAAACACAGAATGAGGGGACTCACGAAAGAGATTGGAAGCTCTTTCTCCTTCATTGACTTCTGCAATTTATAAGTCGAAGCATGAAAGACCTGCAAGAAAACAAGAGGAAGGGGAAGAGTTGAGCGCTCATCAAGGACGGAGGAATATACGACTCCGGAGATGGTGACACATCCGAGTGATCGGGGTTGAGCCGTTTTCTTCAGCAGCTAAATTCTCGGGAATCTCACAAAAATTGTGCCTTTTCTGTCTCCTTCAAAGGTTACAGAAGGATGTCCGCCGCTCGTTCGGCTTCCGGGGAGACAGAGCAGGTGGCGACAGAGTTCGGGGGAAGTGATTTGCTTTCGGGGCATCTCTTCGTTCAGATTATGTTGCCTTTTGGGAAGGATAGAGCCAGGCAACAAGTGCCTCAAAGACCAGTATATCTCTTGGACAATGATCGTCAGCAAAAGCCGGATAGGAAATATTTAAATGAGTGTGACGGGATGAAAAATCTTAAATTAATTTTACCAAAAAAAAATATTAAATTAATATATTTATGATAAATTGATTTTGAATTATTTTTTATCATGAAAAATCTCAAGTTAATATGTTTATAATAAATTTACTAAAAATTAACTTTTGATCATTAAAAATTCTAAATTGATATATTTGTGACAAATTCACCTTTTGTTAATTTTCATTAAATTGGATTAATGTAATGAAAAATAAAAAAATTTATACACATGTCCATTAAAACCCCAAATTGTGCATATTTCAACTCCCACATATTATTCAATTTAGTAATTTAATAGTAAAATTTAATAAAAACTACGGAGAATAAATTTATTATAAATGTACCAATTTAAGATTTTTTTGTCAAAAAATTAATTTGAGATAAATTTATTACAAATATACCGTTTGGAGATTTTGTATAGTATTAATCCTATTTTAATATGGCTAAATACAAAAGAAAATTGCTAACTTAAATTTTGGGATAAATTTGGCTTGGCAATTGTTAGAGTAATTAAACATTAAATAATAGTTTCATTGCTTAAACTTTTGGAATAATTGACAGTGATTTTACAAAATTTCACAATAGTATCATAACAACTACCTATAAGTCGATTAGCTTTATTGATGTACTAAAAAGAGCAACTACCTACTCTTTGGACCTCAGTTGATGGGGGCAAATATAAAGACATGCGCGATGAACACCTCAATCACTATGACATCATTTCACGCAAAAGTGAAGCCGTTTCTCTTCTTCTACATGAAAGAACGTTGTTCGATCATGGAAAATGGGCTCATCCATGTTTGGGTTCATATCTCCCCAAATCAAGGGAGAGAAAAGGAGATATGAGAGGAAATTAGAGAGAAACAAGAAAAAAAAAAAGTTTAAGAGATATGAGAGGAAATTAAAGTGAAACAAGAAAATAGTCTATCAATTAGTATTTCGCCTTTGATACGATATCAATGGGGTTTCAAACTAAGAAGCATTGAAACTTTTCAAGAGCCTTCATACTATGTTAGACACTCCAACACATCTTTGACACTCTTTAACATTCTTGGACACTCTCTGACATTCGATCAACACGTGTCTAAAAATGCAACACTTAGTCAACTTTTCCCACATATAAGTTTTTGACACATGATTCTGACACGCGAAAATCAATGTTAATTTTTTTAATAAATAATAAGTCAAAATGTATATATGTGAAGAATAATAATAATAATAATAATAATAATAATAATAATAATAATAATAATAATAATAATAATAATAATAATAACAAAATAATAATAAATGGGAAAAGCAAAAAACACACTCTTCTCTTCCGACTTTTATTTCCCATTACAAATAATTCATCTCTAAAGTTTTTTTCTCTTTTCTTCCAACACATTTGATACACAAGTCTAGAAAGTGAATTGTTTGTTTTTTTTTTTTTTACTCCAAGTTTTATGGATTGTTGGAATGAAGTTGAATTTGTCAAATCAAAAAAATAAATGATATTAATAAATGGTAATTAATGTTTTTAGTGTAAATTCATTCTAGTTTTTTTGTTTGTTTATAAATTTGAATCAAAGAATCATAAAAATGATAATTTATTATGTATATAAAACATGTCTCAACATGTCGGAATTCTCTATTTTTTAATAAACAACATATCGGCATATCATGTCATGTTGTATTGTATCAAGCGTGTCGTGTGTTAATATCGGTATTACTTAGGTTTCAAATTTAGAATAGGGTGGATTAGTAACATTTGTTGTTACCTCGTTATCTCCTTTGAAATTTTCACTATAAAAATGATTCACGTTTGACCTAGCCGATGACATGATGCTTATTTTTTTTTAACATGATCCGGCACGCCAGGCCGTGGAAACACAGAATATTCTGTTCATACAAGATCGCTGATGCCATTTCGCATGCCTCCTGTCCTATTAGGTTGTCCTAGTGAATGACTTGGCCGATGACATGATGCTTATTTTTTTTAACATGATCCAGCAGGCCAGGTTGTTGAAACACAGAATATTCTGTTCATACAAGATCGTTGATGCCATTTTGTATGTCTCCTATCCTATTAGGTTGTTACATAAATTATTTGATTTTTCAATCAATTTGCCCCAGTTAGAATATTAAATATCAAATCGTATCTTTATCTATATTAAACTTTCGAAATAGTTAGTAATGACCTCATAAAATCTAACAGTCCCAATAAAATACACACCCACATTTAATGAGCAATATTGTGTCATCTTTTGCCATGTGCTTCTTGTTAACATCACATGAGTGAAATAATTTCTCCTCCAATTTTCTTTTCTGGTCGGATCAAATTTCACTCGGACACTCGTAAGTAAGTTGGATCAAAATTCACTATAAAACATAATCCAATCTAGTTATGGATCAACTTTCTACAAACAACAAATGTATATAATGCTCTATTTAGTCAATCCCAACGATATAAATTATGTGAAACTTTGTATCACTAACATCCTCACACGTGCATCTTACCACAGCACAGGTAATCCTAAAAATTGTTAGAGATGAAGATATAGTGCAGAAGCAAAGGTAGAAACTTGTTTAGACTTGTTGGGAAAAATGTATTCCCTAAAATCGGATCCAATACTCAATCGAACCCTAAAACAAATATGGAAGATGAGCCCAGAAAACACATGTATCATCGATCAAAAGTACATTACGGAGTCGAACATATCTTGTCTTTCATAAATTAAACACCAATGTTGAAGTTTAAGGAAAAATTATGATCCCGTTATACCAAGGAGCATATTGTTGCTTTAAGGGGGAGAAAACTCTATTTTTGAAAGCGTACTATTCTTACGTTCTTGTTGGAGGGGGAGAGCACTTCATTTAAAAAACATACATCCTTTTTTGGTGCATTGTTATTGAGAGAGATGTATTCCCTCTCTATATAAAATGCTACTTCAAACAACGTAATCCTTCATACCTAAACAACGCAACATTTCACATCGTAACCGTTCCTCCATGGGCCCTTAACTTGCAAGGCCTGAGTTCTTAGGCCCAACATGGACGGACGGGCCTACTTAGGCCCATCAACACATAGAAAAAACCATCATCTCCCATTCGCACATGGTAGATCGAACAGGATCCTCTTTACCTCTTTACAACATTCATACTGATGAATAATCCGTGCGACTAATATACTTTAAAAGCTCGTTGTCATACATCTATTAGGAATATATAGCAGTTCATAATAAACATCACACTCTGAGTATATTAGTATGTAGTACCCTAGATCGATTGATCGATCATATTTATATCTCTCTTAATCTCTTTTTAAACAATGATATATTATATTCACAATTATGATTATCATGAATACAAAATTAGAATGTAATTATCCAAATTCGATATTCTTCTTTCTTTCAAACTCTCAATTTCATTTCAGCTTACTTTTCTAGAAATGTCCCATTAGATCAAATTAATTTATGATAATTGGTAACATCCTAAAATGTCAAATACTAAATAAAAATTTTGATAATAAGTAAGAGTCATGAGGGCACTAAATTGAGGAACTCTTTTCCTCAAGAGTTTCATACGGTATAAAAGTTGAGATCAAACTTTTGCTACTTTTATTGGTCATCTCATGTATACATAGTATGAAGTACGTATTACGGTATTAACTTATTTCCAATGGAGCGCATGTCTACACCATCAATACCGTACAGATGATAGTTCAGATATACCTAATGTCTAACTTGAGTTCACATATCTATTCATTAACAAAATTTATCAGAACTCACATCTGACATCATAGACAAATAAAGTAAAATATGTGGGTTATTTTACTTTCGGACATAGTAAAAATTATGTCATCACCTTAACACTCAGCTATGGTGATAAATATATTTTGAGTTTGAACTATCGATTATTACCTAGAAAATAATCTTAATAATCGTCTCATTTCTAATTATCACATAGGAAACAGAGGCAATTACCTGTGTAAGTAGGCTAATATTTCATGTGTCCACAATACTTTATAATGCACTAAGCATTAAAATATATATAAACAAAGATTCATAGGCATTAATAATAATAAAAAAAACAAAAATTCATTAAATGTGAACACTTCAGAGAAATTACAAAATTTAGTACATCAACATTTTCGTACTCCTACGGATTTTATATGATCACATCATAAAACACATTTCTAGGTATTGGCTTTGTCATAGAATATGCTACCATTTTATGCGTAGATATGTACTATAAGTTTACATCTTTTCGTACGACAATATCTTTGACAAAATTATACTTGGTATCCATATATTTGATCTTGTCATAATATTTTTGATTTTTGGTGTATGCTATAAGTGTTTGGTTATCACAGTTAACCAATAATGAGATTTGTAGCATACCCAATAAAACCTAAATGATCCAAAAATCTCTTAAGTTAAATACCTTCTTATACTGCTATTGATAATACCACGAATCCAGCTTCCATCATGGACAAAATTATACACGTTTGTTTCTTACTACTCCAAGATATAGCACCATTATTTAGTAAGAAAGCAAATCCGGAGATAGATTTCATTTCATCTAAACCTCATCCCTAATTAGCATATGAATAGCCTTCAAGTTGCAAATCATTTCTTTGGTAACTCAACGTATAATCAGTAGTTCCCTTAAAATACATCAATATTCTTTTAATGGCTTTTTAATGTGATTGACCTATATTGGATTGGTATTTACTTGACATTCAACTGCAAAACATATGTTAGGTCTTATACTCATCATAGCGTACATCAAGCTCACAACAGCATTAGCATAAGGAACATGTTGTATTTATTCATTTTCTTGCAAAGTCCTTTGACACATTCTATGGCTCAATCCTTCACCTTTTGCAATAGGAATATCTATGGGTTTGCAATTTTTTATACGAAATCGTTGAAGAACCTTATTTATATATGTTTCTTGCGAAAGAGATAATGACCTTCTCAAACGATCTCTTGAAATCTTAACTCCAAAAATGTATGCAACCTCACCTATATCTTTCATCTCAAATTTAGAAGATAACCAACTCTTGACAGTATTAACAAACTTCATATTGCTTCCAACAATTAATATATCATCAACATATAATGTTATGATCATAAATTAATCTTTAGATCTTTTAATATATACATAATGATTCTTATCAATTATTGTAAAATCATATGACATTATAGCATTATGAAAACATATATACCACTATCTCGACGACTACTTAAGGTCATATATTGATCTCAAAAGTCGACATACCTTTCTTTATTAGCCTTTCATAATAAAACCAGCAGGTTGTTCCATATATATTTCTTCATCTAATTTTCCATTGAGAAAAGTAGTATTTACATTCATTTGATATAACTCAATATCCATATTAGCTACTATTGTTAGAATAATGTGAATCAAAGTAAATCTCACTATAGGAGAAAATGTTTTATCATAATCAATTCTTTCATGTTGATTATACTCATTTGTTACAAGATAAGTTTTATATCTTTCTATTGAGCCATCAACTTTACGTTTTATTTTGCGTGTTAACTTGTTCTTAATGACTTTGTGTCCTTTTGGAAGATCAACTAGTTCCAAATATGGTTTGACTTCATTGACTCCATCTTCTCTTCCATTGCATGCATCCATTTTTCCTTACTAGGGCAATTTAAGGCGTGTTTGGTAAGATTTCTGTTCAAAATTTGTTTCGGGAAAACACTATTTTTGTTCGAGGAACAATTTTTTATCGAAAGATACGTTTGGTAAACTTGTTCGAGAATAAAAAATGAATAGAAACACATTTGATAAATTTATATTCTTTTTTTGTTTCTTTTAATTTTTAATATTTTTTTTTTTGGTAAAGGTAAGAAATATATAGATTTAGCAGAAACTTACAAGGAAGGGGAAACTAGGCACCAACGGAAGCGAGACACTCAAGGCGACCAAAGTCGAAAGAGAGTGTAGGGGTGCCTTGGATCCAAAGAGCAGCAAAGAAAACCAAACAAGGACACCTAAACAACAAAGACTAAACTAGACCGAAAGACCCTCCATCAATCAAAGATAGACGGACTCAAGTTCCGGCTCTGTTGCGGCCTTACGTTCGTCGGGGTATCCAAGACATGCTTGAACGTCATCGCTTTGTCTTTAATTGCCTTACAAAGATGCATCTTCATCGCCGGGATAAAGTGAGTCTGATTCCGGAAGATGATGTTATTGCGCTCTTTCCATATTATGTAGCAAAGAGCACCAAAGCTGAATCGAGCCATAGAGTGATAAAAGCTCCTGTCCGAGAATCGTCTGGATGCCCAATCAAGATTCTCCCGCCAAGAATTGTTCCGCCACAAGACATTGAATTTCGCAGCCCAGAAGGAGGCGAGATTCCCCGATATACGGCATGCGAAGAAGAGGTGATCCACCGAATCAGGCCTGCTTGAACAAAAAGGACACGAAGAAGATGCTGGAATCAACGCAAATGAGAGGAGAAGAACCTGAGTTGGCAACCTGTTACGGGCAATAAGCCATAGGTGGGTTTGGTACCTCGACGGCATGGATGAGCTCCACACAAACGAAGACCAAGACACCACATTTCCTTTGGGTCTGAACAGATCCCAAGCAGACACTGTTGAGAATTTCCCCGATGGATGCCGTAACCATTGGAAACGGTCTTCTTGTTGATTAAACTCAGGTAGGGGATCCCACCAATTAGCCCTAACATTAATAACATACCAACCAAGAGGCGTGGACAAAGCATCAGCAACAGAGGCATCTCGGGGGATGCCGGAACCAAAATATTGCTCCTGGTTGGAAAATAGAATATTGAGAGGGCCATTAGAGTGCCAAGGATCGAACCAGAATGACCTGACTTTTCCATTCCCTATCCTCCATCGAAATGCTTTGGTAAACATCGAAGGCGAAGGAGTCTTTTCCAAGCCCAAGAACAATAAGTGGGGATAGGAGTAATCCAGAAATTCTTCCGGTTTAAAAATGTGGAGTGGATCCACTTACACGGAAGAGATTCTTTGTCCGAGAAGAGCTTCCAAATATGCTTGAGCATAAGGGCGAGATTATTTTTTCTCGAGGTCCGAATTCCAAGGCCTCCCTCTTCTCTCGGGAGGCAAACGTCGCTCCAGGCTACTTTGGCCCCACCCGGACCCATATTCGGACCTTTCCATAAGAATTGCCGAAATATCTTCTCAATTCGATCAAGGACAGCACAGGGCAGAAAAAATACACTCGCCCAAAAGATTTGAATGGAATAGAGCACAGATTTAACGAGCTGAACTCTACCAGCAAATGACAAGAATCTATGGGTCCAAGATTGAATTCGAGCCGTTATTGCATTGACCAACGTTATACAGTCCGCCTTCCCTAATCTTGCAGAAATAACAGGGACACCAAGATAACGAAAGGGCAAGGAACCAACCTGGAAACCAAGCATATTTAGGATGTCATTTCGAAGGCCAAAAGATCCCCCAAACAGAAATACTTCACTCTTGTTCAGATTTGGCACCAATCCACTCCAGCTGGAGAAAGAATCAATTCCAGATTTTAATAGACCAACCGAGGCTAAGGTAGCTTCCGAGAATAAGAGGACATCATCAGCGAAGAACAAATGGGAGAGCTTAGTCGATTTGCATCTCCAGAAGAATCCAAATTCAGGGCGACTGGTTTGGATGTCCAATAATCCGGTAAATGCTTCCATCACAGGTGTGAATATGTATGGAGACATCGGGTCGCCTTGCCGGATGCCCTTTCCACTAGCAAAGAATCCATGAAGATCCCCATTTAAGCAGATAGAAAATTTGGGGGATCGGATACATGTCATAATGCGATCAGTAAGAATTTGAGGAAACCGGAAAGCTTGTAAACAAGCTTCAATGAATTCCCAACTTACCGTATCATAAGCCTTTTTAAAATCAACCTTAATGACACACTTAGCTCGATATGGATCATGCTGAAATCCACTAAATAATTCCTGAGCAAGCAAGATATTGTTGCTGATGTGTCTTCCCTTTACGAATGCATTTTGAGGTAAACTGATAATGGGGGGCAAGACACGAGCCAGACGATTAGCAATAAGCTTAGTGATGCATTTATATATAGTATTGCAACACGCAATTGGCCTGAAGTCATGGACGGTCGAGGCATTGGGAATTTTGGGCACAAGGGCAATAATGGTTGTGTTAATTTGTTTTAACAGCTTCCCGGTCACAAAGAAATCCTTACCAGCCATGATAACCGAAGCACCAACAATATCCCAAGAATGTTTAAAGAAATCCACATTAAAACCGTCGGGCCCAAGGGCTTTACCGGTTGCAAGAGAAAATAGAGTATCCCGAATTTCAACGTCTGAGACAGGAGAAGAAAGGTTACGAACCTGATCCTCATCCAACGAATGATTAAGAACCGCTTGGATCTCCTCTTTAGCAGGGCAACCCAAATTAGGAGTAGCAGCAAGAAGATCCTGAAAATGATCAACAAATACTTTCTGGATTTCCAACAGATCAGATATAGTGGTATCTCCACTAGTCACCGAGGTAATTCTATTTTGAAGATGTCTCTTGTTCACCATTTGGTGAAAGAATTTAGTATTAAGGTCTCCCTCTTTCAACCATCGCACTCTAGATTTTTGCCGGTAAAAAGATTCTTCTTAGAGGCAAAGGTCAGTAAAGACTTGAATCTGCTGTTTTTCTGTATCAGCAAGGGTGGAGCTAAACGGGTCTAATTGCATAGCACCTTAAGTAGCTTGAAGGGCACACCTAGCCTCTGCCGTCCTCCTTGAGATGTCAGAAAACAATTCCTTATTATTCTGCTTTAGCTTGCATTTCAGTAGGCGAAGCTTTGCACATAGGATGTACATAGGCGAACCATGGAATGGAGAGTCCCAAACTTCTGACACCATTCTATCGAAATCCGGATGAGACATCCAGAAATTGAAGAATTTAAATGGTTTAGAAGCTCTGGGAATTGGCATAACTTTGATAACCATAGGAGTGTGGTCTGATATACCTGGGGCTAAGAATGAGGCTTCCGAGAAGGAAAATTCCGAGTTCTAGCTGCCATTAACCAGCACCCTATCTATTTTCCTTTGCTTTCTGTTGGGGCCTGACGAGGTAGCCCACGTGAACCTATAACCAGTGAAGCGCAAGTTGTCCAGACCAGCTTGGACCAGGCAATCCCGGAATTCATCAAACACAGGAATCCAAGCATTCGAGCCTCCAATTCTATCTGAAGGGTCTCGGATGGCGTTGAAATCTCCAGCTATAACCCAAGGCACGGAAGAAAGAATACCACTAGATTGAATAAGATCTTCCCATAACGGCCGTCTTGAAGTAAAGCGATGCTCAGCATAGATAACCGAAAGAAACAGAGCTTTTCCAGAAGCCAACCAGATAAGCCTACCGTGAATGGCTTGAGCCGATAAAGCATTGATCAAAAAATTGACCTCACGAGGGTTCCACCCCACCCAAATTCTCCCTTTATAGGAGTGACTATAGTTATTGGCCCAACTCCAGCCAAGTAAAACTGCAAAAGAAACCGGAGCAAAAGCAGCAGCAGAGATCTTGGTCTCAACAATTCCAACACAGCAGAGATCATTGGACCTAACAAAATTTCTGATTTCGGCCTGCTTAACGGGGTTACCGAGGCCCCTAATATTCCAAACACCAAAATTCATAACCAAAAAACAGGGAGAAATGGCATCTTACCGACGACTGGGCCTTCTTTTGCTCCGCCCTTTGCTCGGCGCAGTAATAGGAGTTTTTGAGACAGCAGCCTTGGGGACGTCTTTTTGATTAGGAGGGGCCTCAGGACTAGATTGCGGCTCATCCAGGTGGCTTGGATCAGCACGAACCGTATCCTCACCTTCACTACTACTACTACTGACTCCACTAACACCATCCTCCGAGTCTTCGTCAGGCGATAGAGCTGCGGAGGCATCATTAGGATTAGAGACTACAAGAGCCCTTGAGCTTTCTTCATTAGCTACCCTTGGGCTATTCTGATCATCAGAATCACTCTGATTTGACTGGCCCTCTATAGCTTTAGCCTTCAAATCCGAACTTGGGGGTGCTATTATAGCCTCCATCTACCCTGCATTTTGTTTTTTCTTCCTGTTCGTAACCTGTTTCCAGCCATCCTCAAAGGTAGATGATATAAGCTTATCAGGATCAGCAGCAACAGCTGATGATAAAGTCGGATCTGTATTAACAGCAACATACTTAACAGTAGTAGGTTTTGCAGCAGCAGGTTTCACAGTAGCAGTACTCGCAGGTTGCTTGGGATCCTCCTTTGCTAAGCAGTTATGTCCAAACGCACAACATTTGGCACACGAATTAGGTCTCCATTCATAGAGAACAGACACCGAGAAAGATTCGTCATCCACCAATACTTCTACCTCCTCGCATTTCTCCACTTTTGCAGAGATCTCAACGCATACCCTGGCAAAGGATAGGCGCTTCATTTTCTCAGTTAAGGGATCTACATACAGGGGCCTCCCTACTGCACTCGCAATTTCACTGATTCCCGGAGCCGACCAATACGCAAACGGGATGTTCTTAAGGCGAATCCAAACTGGAACAGAAGATTGGAGTTCTTTCTTGAGCTCCATATTTCGGTGCCATTGTTTCAGCACAAGGGGGACTCTAGCCACTGACAAGTGGCCTCCATCCAGAATTGTTCTCCTGAATTCATCATCCGGAATGATGAAGAAATAGAATCCATCATCATTTGCCAAGACTTCCACAAGATGTGCACCCCAGGCCTGTTTCAAGGCCAATTCGGTGATCTTGAATGGCACATTCTTGCCCACATAATATCCAGCTAAACACTTATCCCATTTCGGGTCACCAGCATACTTCGCATTATCAGATAAGCGAACTACCGACTTCCTCCCAATCGAAATAGGCGGGGCAAAGCCTAATTCATATCCTTTGGCAGGCAGGCTAGCCACATTTACCCATGAGCGGGTCTGAGGAGCTTTGGAGCTGTCCCGATTAAGGGTGTTGGGAGGTCTCCCCTCTCGGCCACGAGATGCATATCTTACGCGGCTTCGACTTCGGGCATTAAGAGCCTGAGGCTTACCTTTCCCTCGACCAAGAGGGTCCTTGCTCGTAGAGGCCATATACAGCGCACAAACTCAGAAAATCGCACCAGAAATCTACTGTCGATCAACCAGAACAAGCTATACGGGCCATGGCACAGGCCGAGCTTCAAGAGAAGTCCTAGGAGGCGGGATGCGAGTCTTACCTCCAAAGGACGCGGCCAATGGAAGGCTGGATCGGTTCGCTCACTTCCAGAACAGAGATGAAGCCGATTCCACACCAGAACCCTAGCTACGATCGACGAGATCTTACGATTCAAGCCATGCCAAGCAAAATGCTTCGGTGAAGATTTGAGGGGGTGAAAGGCGAGCCTTTCCTCCAAAAATCTCGCCCAACGGATGGCTGAGGCGATCGGAATCGCTTGCACACCAGAACACGAGCTACAGTGCTTCGGGCGCCCAGAAGAGAGCACACGAGCTACAGTGCTTTTCCTTGTTGTTTCTTTACCTGTTGAAATAATATTTTTTTATTTTTCCTTTTTTCCTTTCTTTTTTCTTTTTTCTTTTTTTCTTCTTTTGGTTGGTCGCCAACCTCTGACGACCGGTTGATGGGGGCCGGCAGCCTCGCCTAGCCACAGCGAGGCTCGCTGGCCCCCAGCGAGGCTTGGCCTTGCCGATGGCTGGTCGAGCTTAGCCTTGCCCAGATCCAGAGAGGCCGAGTGTCGCCAACCCCTAGCGAAGCTCGGCCTCTCCGGATCTGGGTGAGCTCGAGCTCACCCAGCCATGGTGACGCTCGACCTCGCCGGATCTAGGCGAGGCCAAGCTTCGACGGGGGCCGGCGATGCTCCGACGAGGTCGCCGACCCTCGATGACGTCGCCGGCCCTCAACGACCGATCGCCAACCAAGGCCGAGGCCGACGACCGGCCAAAGAAAAAAGAAGAATAAAAGAAGAAGAGAAAAGAAGAGAGAGAAAAAGTGTTTCTTCAAAAGTGTTTCTGGAACAAAAAATAACTTTTTTCTCATTTTGTTATTTTTTGTTCGGGAACAAAGAAAGCAATTTTGAACAAAAACGCAAACAAACGCGTTTCTGTTTTTTTTTGTTCCCGGGAACAAAAAAACAAAATTTTTGTTCACAAACAAAATAAAAGAACATTACCATGCAGCCCCTTAGAATCTCATTAACATTTCTTGGCTCATCTTCATCTTGTGAAGCAATCATAAAAGTTTCTCATTCAATGTCAAAATGTCCAAGGGGAATATTTTTGCGACTTGTTCGCCATATGGGAGATTGTACACTTTGCACATCATTCCCCATTATACTCCTACTTGGATTAGATAGTGACGATATCGTCTTATCATGTGATTGTAATTGAGAGTGGATTGAATTAAATTCATTACTTCTCATGTTACTCCCACTTCAATGAACTCCACTAAGTTCATTATCTTAATCCAATGTTTCAAATAGGGAGTAATCCTTACCTATTTCAATATTCTTATACTTCCACCTTCTTGGTCACCTATAAATACCATAGTATCATGAGTATAGACAGCACAATCCCATGGTTTAAAAAACTTAAGTCCGATTTTCTACCTGTTCATAACTCATATGAAGTGGAAGTAATTGATTTAGAAGGCACCAAGTTAAGTATATAGGCATCAGTTAATAATGCATCACTCCAAAAACTGATAGGTTAGCTAGTACATGCCATCATGGACCTAACCATTTCCTGTAGGGTTCTGTTCTTTCTCTCCGCAACATCATTTTGTTGAGGAGTATATGGAATAAACAACTGTCTTTCTATTCCTTTTTCATTACATAATTTTTTGAACTCATCAGATAAATATTCTAGATATTAATCGGATCTCAATATTTTTATTTTCTTATTTAATTGATTTTTTACCAAGTTCATAAATCTTTTGAAACAACTCAATGTCTCAGATTTATGAGAAATCAAATAAACATATCTGAATCGAATATAATCATTATAAATGTAATAAAATAAACAGCCCATGTTTTCCTCTCACATTCATTGGACCACATATCATAATGAATTAAATGTAAAGGAAATTCAGTTCTTTTATCTTTTTCCAAATGGTTTTCTTGTTGTTTTCCCTACTAGGCAATACTCACATATGGGTAAATCGACTTTTTCAATGTTGCCCAACAAGCCCTCTTTGATTAGTCTATTTATATGTTGTTGACCAATATGACCAAGTCTAGTATACCACACATTCACATCATTATCATATAAATTAAGAGACGTGAAAAGGGAATAACAAACATTGATATTACTATAGTCAACATTTAATGCTATAAAACCATCTAGAAAATAACCACAACCATAGTAATTTATATCCAAATACAAATCCACACCACTATTATGGAAGTTCATATTAAAACCAAGCTTAACCTACACTAAAACAGACACTAAATTTTGACGAATCTTTGAAGCATATAAAACATCATGTAAGAACAAAAGGCGTTCTCATCACACATGTTCAATTGGCAGGTGCCAATCATTTTTACTTCGGCTTTGGAGTTATTTCCTACATAGATCTGCTTAGTTCCAGTCAGTACTCATCGAAATTCCACAAAGGATTCTCTATCATTTGCTACATAGTCTTTTGCTCTCAAATCTATAGTCCACAAAGGATTAGATTCAATGAAGAATATAAAACTTGACACAAAAGCAAAGTTTTCAAGAGTACAAGGGGTGTCTACCTTCTTTGACTCACGATAGTCACGAGCATAGTGATCCTTCCGGTCACAATTATAACATTTCACCATTGAAATTCTCTTCACTTGAGGACATTTTCCTCTCTTATGTTGGTTAACTCTTAGTTTCTTGCAATAAGGACTTGATTCCTTACTTTTCCACCTATTGAACAAATCAATACGTTTGCACTTAAAGCTCGAAGCCCCTTCTGAGTTGGAAGCAGCACGGTAAATATCTATTTCCCACTCAAATGCCTTGAGGTGATCCTTTGCTAGCTTAAGGTGGCACATAGAATCTTCATGTTCTTCCATAACATGGTTAAGAAATTCTAGTGCTTCTTGCTTTTCAAACACATATTGAATTTTCATATTCAATATTTCATAATTTTCGCCGTTCAATTTGTTTTCTTTATTCAAATCATCAATTATGTTCTTAGTTGCTAAAGCCATCGATTTAAACATATCACACACATATGCACAAATTATTAATACCTATAATTTATGCATCCATTTTGCACAGACTCGTCATATTAATAAATAATTTCAAGTAAAGTTTCAGAATCAAAAAATGTCACTATATTTTTAATCATCATCCAAAAATCATAATTTAAAATTATCACTAATATAATTTTCTATGCAAAATAAGTTCAGCAAAGTCACTAAAAATTTCTTGAACTTCCCACAAAGAATTGTCAACAATAGATAACACTAAACTTTCAATAATTAAACATGTCCATTACACTAAGTAATATATTCATAGGAAAAACATCAACATAGAAAAAGATATTTACACCTAAAATATCTCAAATTAATGTAAGAAAAAACAAATTGGGAGAGTCTCTTCTAATCTCTAAATAAAATTCTCTAAGAATTTTGAAGGTAAATTGGCCAACCACGGAAAAACCTTTGGAGAGCTCTTACACCATCTCCAAGGCACATTCACTTTGCACCATGTGGCACTCAGCCCAAGGGTTGAAGTTTTGGTTAACTCGATCTTATAGTACTTTCTTACAAAAGCTACTACAAGCCTCTTATAATTCGGGACCACGTTGACCTCCCATAGGCGGTCTAACACTACTTGCCATTCAAGTGGAAGAATGTCCATTAAAGCCGACACCTTCTTAAAATCCGGCATAGGATAACCATTCCAAATGAT
Organism: Eucalyptus victrix; assembly: GCA_016097545.1. Lineage (NCBI taxonomy): Eukaryota > Viridiplantae > Streptophyta > Magnoliopsida > Myrtales > Myrtaceae > Eucalyptus > Eucalyptus victrix. The sequence goes on along the minus strand of CM027840.1, from coordinate 24,739,792 downwards.
TTCTTATATTATCTAATTGACCATAACCACATGTAATACTACATTACCGTCATTCCATCAATAATTAGCTAACTTATCATTAACTCTTTAAGTCTTACCTTTTTTTCATTCGTTTTTGGAAATGCAAGTATGCATGCATAACGCATCATAGTTCATGCAATAAATATAGAACAAAAATGGATTACTTATAATCTACAATGAACAAAGTAGAAAATACACAATTTTCCTCTTTCCTTTTTTTCCTTTTTTTTTCATTTTTTTTTTTTTCTCCGATCAACGCAAGTCAACACAAGTCAATGATGGTCAACGATAGTCAACGGTCAATGGGCTAAGTCAATAGGTCAACAGTCAATGGTTAGATGGGTTGAGGTCAACAGGTCAACGAATCGGAATCAATCGGGTCGGGTCGCATAGGTCGGGTCGGGTCGAACTGATCGACCTGGCACATACCAAGTGCGTGCGTGGCTGACATCACAATGAGTCAGTTGGCGTGTGCCATGCACGCACCAGCAACCGTGTGCGTGCGTCGCACACACCTCATGCACCTAGGACCGAAACGGCGCTTGCGTTGCACGCCCCTTGGGGGACCAAATCGCTGGTTCCTTTCGACCGCATGTGGCAGCGCATCAAGCGGTGATCTGCCACTCAATTTTCTAATATCGATGAGAGCTACAACCCCACACTATCATAAACGAACTTCGATTTATAAAAAATCCAAAAATGAGGGAGAACAATATAAGTGTCAAGATTTTCCGTTCTTGATTGACCAACGACGGTGTTTCACACAAATTCAATCAAAACACAAATTCAATCAAAAGCAATTCATAAACATGAAAAAGGAAAAAAAACATGAACTATGGCTCTAATACCAATGTTGGGAAAAAGTATTCCCTAAAACCGGATCCGATATTCAATTGAACCTCTAAAACAAACACGGAAGATGAGCTTAGGAAGCACATGTATCACAAATCAAAAGTACATTTCGGGAGTCGAACATACCTTGTCTTTCATAGATTAAACACCAATGTTGAAGTTTGAGGAAAAATTCTGATCCCATTCTACCAATGAGCATACTATTGCTTTAAGGGGGAAAAAACTTTGTTTTTGGAAGCATACTGTTCTTACATTCCTTTTGGAGGGGGAGAGCACTTCATCTGAAAAATGTATGTCCTTTTTTGGAATGTTGTTATTAAGAGAGACATATTTCCTCTCTATCTAAAACGCTACTTCAAACAACGTAATCATTTTTTTTTTTGTGCTAGAGGAACCGGCTTGCAACCAACAGTCGCACTGTAAACCCCAGGTGACACTTAAGCAAGAGGACCCACCACTCCTGAGTCACACTTAATATACCTAGCGCCTCCTGGGTTTTGAACCCTTTCGTTGAGGATGCCACTTCAAACAACATAATCATTCGTACTCAAACAATGCAACCTTTCACATCATAACCGTTCCTCCATTGGCCCTTAACTTGCAGGCCGGGTTCTTAGGCCTTACATGGGCGGAAGGACCTACTTAGGCCCATTAACACATAGAAAAAACCATCAAGACTTAAGATATTGCTTTGGCAAATGAATTTAGCGGCAATTGATAAATCCATTCAAATGCGGAGATAATATTTTAAAGGATTTGAAGAACCTTTGAATGTCACCCCAATATTGGGGTGTGAAATTTCTGTTGTGAACCGTATTAGAGTCCATAGTTGAGTGACGGGGATGAAGCAATTGATATAGCACATTTTCGAATAGACTTTCACTTTTTATTTCTTGTTTAGTTTAAATTTTACTACTCATGCAATGTGACTTTTTTTTAGACAGAAAACACCCAAAAAAAAAAATGTTACCATATATAAATTATAGCACATAAATTCGCATATAATTATTTTATAATATATTTTGAAATCTGAATATTTATCCGGGAAGTTAGGAAGATGCTTTCGGTTTTTGATTAGGCTAAAACAAACAAGGCAGGCAATTGTGTCTTGACTTGAGCAATTGAGGATGGAATTAGGGTCTGAATAGATATATCAATGGACTTGCATTTCGGCTTGAGCTCCCTCTAAGTGATCCAGTTGATAAGGTTTTGAAATTCCGGCTGTGTCATAACTGATTGAATACCCTGCTTGGGCCTAAAAGTTAAATAAGTCCTCTTCACTTATCTTTAGGCGCGCATATGTTACTTTCAACCTGCCATGTAACATATCCTTTGAATCCTACTAAGTTGAAGCAACTTCGATTATTTTTAAGCATCACTTACCAATTAATGAAGAAGCTAACATAATCTCACCCGTAACAAAGAGGAGATCAATCTAAGAATTCATGAGATGAAAATCCTGTTCATAGCAGGACACCTTGAAAAGTCTCAGCTTCAGCTTCTTTCGTCTGAAGGTATTCTAAAACGAGCAAGCCAACGTTTGCACCAGCAGGATTTCGCCTTCTTCTTACATAGATTTTTCTTTTTTTCTGAGACATGTTACATTGACTCCTCACACATCATTTAGAGACTCCATATGTATTAGAAGCCAAAGACGATGCAGCAAAACCATTGCCCGGGATTAAAATCCACTTCACTCTCTACCGTGATTTCTTCTAGTTCGAAGCAGTCACCTTCTCGACTTTAGCATTGCTTGCACCGGACGGAGCTTATGCATAGTTAGGCCATCCATATTGACATTCTCTTGCTCATCATCTTTAACTCGCCATTCAATCTCCTGCACCAATCTGCCGATCACTGTGCAATAAACCAAGATGACCTGGCATTCTCCGGCAATGCCCTCTTCCCTGCTCCAAATGAAATCATCTTGTGCAACTCCGCAAGGTCGTACTTCTCATCAAGAAATCTCTCCGGCATCCATTTTTCAGGATCCTCCCATTGTTGTTTGTCCATGTTACACCCCTAAACGTTTATGGCAATCTACAGAAACCACAAACATGGCATGGAATGTAACATCATATTTCAGTTCAAGACATTGTATGACTAAGGAAATAAGAATGCATATAAGTACTACTGATTTAACCTGGCTTCCAGCTGGAAGAAAATAACCTCCTAATTGAGTATCCTCATGCGCATAGAGCAAGGGGAATGCCGGCATAGGACTATACTTCCTCAGGGTTTCATGGAAAACAGCCACAAGATACGGAAGCTGCAACGAGTGGTCCTCACTCTTTTTGAGCCACACACTTCTTCAATCTCTTCATAGAGCCGATTCCGTACTGGAAACTGAAGTGGTTTAAAAGAACGCCTACAAATGTATGATCAAAGGGGCTAATTAGTTATGAACCTGCCGCTTCGCATCTTTAGCGAGCTCATCCAGGGCCCACTCTGTTAGAACCATAGTGCTATCCCCGCTCTCAATGATCGCCTCCCAAAGCAAAATGGCATTTTGTTCCTCGGAGAGTGTCATCCCATCGGATATGAAGAAATCTAAATAAGCATCCAATTCCTGCTTCAGACAACTATATGAGTTGAGAAACAATTATAAGTGGTTCTTGAAAGAATGTTGCTGCATCACTAGGAAAATACTAGTACCTCTCCTGAAGCATTCCGCTGTTTTTGCTCCCTGATCATGGCCTTCATTACCATGTTCCTGTGCCACTGCCTGGATCTTCTTTTCCCATTGCTTATTCGATATCCATCTCAAATAATGAAAAAAATCTCTCCAATCCACGTCTATTGCGCCTGCAATTATGTCTGTCACCAAGACCTTGTTTATCTCCTCCTAGGACAACATATCTTCGAGTTTGTCTATGTAGTGGGATTTCACTTCTCTTCCCAGAACCTGTAGTGGAATCAATAATTTTTCACTGCTCCTAGCCTGGTCCAGTTTTGTTCATGCATTACTTGGGAAAAGTTAGAGGTAGTTTACTTGTTTGAGTGCTAATATGAAGTTCTGCTTCTCGAAGACTTCCTTGAAATTGACAGCTTCAAGGGTCACATGAGAATGTAGTTCTCTGGAGAGATTTTCTATCATGGTGTCCCAATGGCAACGCAGTCTTTTCTGTGCAGAAGATGGTTTAGGAGTTAGTTCAACTGACGGCTCATACTTCTTCCATTTTTACTAGGTCCAACAACTATGGTATAGTTAAACTTCATATTCCAGTTAATAGTGATTCCTTTTCTTTGCGAAACTATCCAGTTTTCCCCCTATTTTTATTTCTCAAATCAATGCTGCTCATTGATCTGGAAAACTATTTCCAAGTTCTCTTCATCTGCTACTGCTGGTTGGGGACTAAGATGCCTAAATCTTGCTTTAAAGTTGTAAATACATGAACACTACACTTGCACAAACATGTGCAAGTGCAAATACACAGTATCTTTCAATTAGTGTGCCTGCGCATTTGCACCCAAAACACTCGCAAGAATGTCTCACTTTACCATTTCATTGTAGGTGTTAGAGATATTTATCTTTCCTAATTGATTCTAATTAATTTTATTTGATATTGTAATATTTTATCACTTTAGATAATTGTTTAGAATGACTTATAAATAGATTCTTCTATCATCAGTATTATAAACATAGAAATATATCAAAATTCTCTCATTCACTTTATTTCATTGTAATTCTATCATAGTATCAAAACAAGGTTTTGTCTGAAAAATGGGTCACAGTATAATAGCAACATTGTCACAATTGCGTCGGTATCCATCACTCACCAAACCATCGTCCTTGATTGCTACCCAAATAGTTTCGTTGCTTGTTTCGAAAATCAAACACTATCATCAGACTTGTTTGTCTCATACGAGTCACACCCTGAAAATTCATCACCAACCGACTCGGAGAGAGCCGCACATGCCACCATGCGCACCACATCATTGGTCCACCGATGCCGTCAACTTTTTTGAAGTCAATACTTAGACCTTTCAGTAGAAAACCACCACAAATAGGGTCTACATTCTTCGGCAAGTCCAAAACGGCAATGAACGTCAGTCAAAAAGTTGCCCATGCGCCCTCACGTGCTACTCATACCTTCTGCACATGAGATCCACCCGCCACAGCCTCGCACGTGATCTGTCGCGTCCATCAAGTAGTGACGTCATCCTTTATGTCACCGACACGTCAACGCCACGTCATCCTATCATTGCGACCACTAACTCCGCCGCTGACCACAGCTGACTGATGTTGACTGTCGCTGATTGACATTGACCCAACCAGTTCGACCAATTTCTGACTAGTTCTTAGGGTTTTCTAATTGATTCAGTTTGATTCCAATCGGTTCTCTCTGTTGTCAAATCGGTTCAGCTACATTCTGATCAGTTCGCTTAATTTTTCAACCAATTCGTAGGGTTTTCCAACTGATTCATCCTATTTCTGATTGGTTCTCAAGATTTTTTGATCAGTTCGGCTTGATTCTGACTGGTTTTGCTTCAATTCAACCGTCTTTTGGCATTTCCAGACTTGTTCTTAAGGTATTTTGACATCATCAATTTATTTTTCTACCTTATTTTATCCATATCAACTTTGCAAATATCGGTTTTCTTCTAATTCATTATAGAATCTGCTGAGTTTACTATATCATGGACAAATTAGAAATCTCAATGCCCATTCAGACCATCCCGAATTGATCAAATTATATTTTATAGGCTCAAGAAATATCAAGTTTTCTAAGGGGATATAAACTTTTGTGTTATGTCACTAGTGTTAGGGAAATTCCTTATAATGTTTTGAAGATGACAAAATAAATCAAAAGCTAGTAACGTGTTTAATTGCTAAATATCAGACTATGCAAATGATAGACCATATAAATGACATTGTCAATGTCTAAAGATTGCCAAAAGACTAAATGTAACACATGTCTAATATATTTTGAAGATTTCCAGACTTCTGTGTCAGACTTTAGTGTTAAAGTCTGTTCTATATCAGAAGTCTGCCAACTCTGACAAATTCCAAACTAAACATAAATGAAGAACCAGAAGACAGACTCTATGTTGAAACTGAACCAGAAGACAGACTCTATACTAGAGCTGAACTTATTTAGACTATATCTAGACCTTAAAAGCTAAATCTGCTTAGAAGCAGAATATGTTCAGACTCAGATTGTAAAGTCTATTGTACTCAGACTTTCCATCCAAATTCAACATAACGTAATACGAGCCCAATCATATAACAGCTAGTGATCTGGTTTGGATTATACATCAAAATTGATTTGATTAACTAAATTTAATTGATTGATAATTGAATTTTAAAAACAAGAACTTTCTATACGAAGAAGCTCTACTTATGGAAACCAATATTTTGTTTGTATGGGCGATCGGAATCAATTTGGAATTCTACTTTTGTCACTCAATGGCTACCAAATCTTCTAGATACAGATTTGTCCAATGGGTATATTGGAAGACAATCCTCTAAGATACTGTCCAACAGCTAGTTTAAAAGTGGAGGAGTATTTAAGGAGATGGAGGACCGATGAGCAAGTAAAAGACGGAGTGTAGAATTTATAATTTCAAAGTTTAAGCAATCTTCGATCATACACTTGTCTCTTGTGAGCTTAAACATTTGTGATCGTGAGAGAAATACCAAAAGAGTGACTTAGTAAGATAGTATGATCTACCACTAAGTGTTTGCACTCAAAGTTGTAATCTTTTGTTGATTACATAGTGGAATCCAACTAAGAAGGCTGTTGGCGTGGGAGAGTAGATGTAAGCTTGGATTAAGCCGAACCACTATAAACCTTGTGTTTTTATACTCTTCCCTGAATCTCTTTATTTTGTTCGTAGTTCTATTTAAGATCTCGCTAAAAATCTACTGCTTTTTAGACTCAGTTTCAAAAATCTGTTGTTATTCAGACTCAGGTTAAAAGTAAAGGTTTTCACTGCATTTTGCAGAATCTTTTTTTACACTTATTCACCCCTCTAGGTGTTCATACTAGCACTTTCAACTAGAAGTATTTGCGAGCCTATTTAGGCCATTGAAGATGATGATACATTTGCCTAATGTTTGGAGGAGTGGGAGTGTAACATCCTCGATTCTAGGCCATGAGAATAAGGTATGGGGGTCAATAATGGGAATTAATGACATAAACCTTGGATAGACCAAGGCATGGTAAGTTCGGCCATCAACCTAGTCCACCCGACTAAGACCTGGTTATAGCAAATAACCAAGACCAACCATGAAGTTTATTTTAAGACATTCAATAGGTCAATTCTAATTGAAAATGGTAATGGACAAGTTTAAGAAGGCTACCGACTTAGTCGCATTCATTTGGTTAAAGTTTAGTAAATTTTGGCATGAACCTCGATTCTCATAGAACCGTCGATTGTGTACAAATATGAATGACTTCTCCAATTAGACGACACCCTATGTTAGTCTCATGATTATCTTGGATGAAATTTTGATACAAATCAATTAATGTAGAGATAAATCATTAGACAAGTGTCAAGAGATAATTGGGGTTCAAGAATCTTCCATAAACTTTGACCATGGTCTATCCTTTTCCATTATATGCCACATGTCAATTGTAGGGGGGAGAGAAAACTTGCTTCTCAAGTAGCTTGGCAAAAATATATAAACCCTCATTTAAGGGCTTTGGACATTAGTTCATTAATGACTTTGATGAATCATCAACTTAGGTGTCCTCTAGAATCTTAGGTGAATCTTAGGGCATGATGGCCTAGATTATAGCTTTGATGAACAAAGGCAAGAGCCAACCAATTGAAAGAGGACATTTTGTATATAAAGGGGCTTAGGTGTCCCCTAGGCACATTAGGAAATAACTAACCTAAAGTGAGCCTTGGAGGATAAGCAAATAGGTGGATCAATCATAATTAAACACAAATAAGCATAGGCGCCAATTAAGGAGGCTAGATAGCCAACTCATATCTTAGGCTTATTCATGAGTTTACATAAAAATCTAAGAGGAAGAGGCCAATAAATAGGAGAAGATATCCTCACATTTTAAGGGTTAGCCATTCTCTCATTTCCTCTCCCTTTCTCTCATCTCTTTCACGCCTTCCTCACCAAGTCGCTATAGGAGCTGTTCGGTCACCAAAGGAGAGTTTTGAAGCTAGGTCCAAAAAATTGTAAGTAGACTTTCCTAACCCTTTGATAGGGTGATGTACTACACTTATCGATTTTAGGATCTTATCATCATTTGCTTGCATTGGCTTGTATTGTTATGCTTGTTATGTTTCTATTGCTAGTTGTTGCATTACATAAGTTCATGATCCCGCATAAGTGTCGAGCACACTCAGATGTCAAGGAAAGGTCTCGATGACTATGGACAATGCCAAAGCCTGAGTGAATGGTTCCAAGTTAAGATCATGAGCCCGAATTGCATTCGACATGAGTTTGATTTAATAAGACATCAGAGTCATTCATTAATTTACCTTGCATGGCACATATTTGAGCTTTCCATTTGGTTAAAATTTTAAATATAAAATGAATCGGTTGATACTTGAAATGCATGGACACACGATGGACTTATATGTCGACATTGGGGGATGTCGGGCCATTGCTTAGGGTAAAGTCCCGAATGCCATTCTAATATTGAGATCATGGCGATTCTAGCCCAAGTGAGGCCAATGCTTGGGGGTTACCTTGGATGCTATCCTAATAATGAGATCAGGATGATGCTAGTTGCCAAGGGGGGGACTGATTTCCACTTGTTACCGAAAGAGTCGATTAATTTCGATTAATATGATACTGAAAATGAAAAATGAAAGTCCATGTGTGACGCTTGAGTTGATGCTTGCAAAAGTTGGGTTCATTTTGATATGTGCTACCGAGTCTTTGCATCAATTTGAGCATATGTTGCATTGGGTCACTTAGTACTTGAATGGGTCTTATGTGATGCAAGCATTTCTCTTAGTAACCAAAATGATTGTAGGCTGCAAATTTTTAGAAGGCTTGTTCTTATGGACTAACTTTTTGTCTTTGATGCTTGAAAGCATATAGAAAATTGAGAGCCTTTCATATGCATAAACAAGGCAAGGCATGAACCTTGCTATTGATTTGCCATCGACAAGTGGGTGGTGATCTTGTATTTAAGGATCGATGGTGAGATGTCCTCCTATAAGAGAATTAGGGATTTCTACTTACTGAGTCATTAGCTTACTTTTGTTGTTTTCACCATTTTAGGTGTGGGGTTTGGATGCCAAATTTTATGTGCTCAATAAAATGAAGAGTTTTTATAGTAGAAGCGTACAAAGTTTGACGGTTTGATTTTGAGTATGTAACTGCGTATGAATTTATTTTGGAAAGCTTTGAACAAAAAAAAGGGATTGCAAGGTTTATTGTTTTAAAAGGAATTTTGGTATTTTGGGCTAATTAACGAAAGATAAGAAATGGGTTGATTGATGACGTGCTTGCATGGTCATTAACCGGAAACCGTCCTAATGCATTTACGCAGGACAAAGCTCCTCAGTGGAGTGTCGTCTTGGCGGAGGATGCTAGACGATGCCATTTGCGAATAGATTTTGGAATGAATCTCCTTAGTGGGGTACCGTCTAGGTGGAGGATGCTAGACAATGCCGTTTGCGAATAGATTTCGGAACAAAGCTCCTTAGTGGGGTGCTGTCTCAGCAAAGGATGCTAGACAATGCCATTCGCGAATAGATTTCGGAATGAAGCTCCTCAATGGGGTGCCATCTAGGTGGAGGATGCTAGATGATGCCATTCGTGAATAGATTTCGGAATGAAGCTTCTCAGGGGGATGCCGTCTAGGTAGAGGATGCTAGACGATGCCGTTCACAAATAGATTTTGGAACGAAGCTCCTCAGTGGGGTGTCGTGGCCATTGGGCCATAATAACTTGAACACGTCTAAGTGGTTGTGATATCTACGCCTGATTATGGGATAAAAATTGTATGGCACGGTATAGGACGTGTCATAAAGGTTTATGTGATTGTGTGAAGGATAAGATTGATGTGTTCCAGTTATTAAATACGTTTGTGATATGTATATTGGTATATGTGATGCACTAATGTGCAGGGACGTGCCCAGGCGATGTAAGTTCTGTATAGTGCCTATTTAGGACTGTCTTCGAGGCGAATTTGCTTCCTAACCAGAGTTTAGGGTTTTGACTCATTAAGATTTATCTCATCCCGTCGTGGTTAACTTTTTTTAGGGTTGTAGCATGGAGATTTGCTGAGTGTGGATGTGGTAGGCGTGAGAGGTGATGCCTTTTGGCTGGTCCTATTGTTAGTGAAGTAGGTTGACCCTAATCCTTGAGGATTTTGAGAGGGTCGATAGGAAGTGGCCATAGAACGGCCGGTACCATTAAACTTCCTAGGATTAATAGTTGATAAATGAAAATGTTGTTTTTGGCGTTGGTCACCGTGTTTTTACTATCCCATGTTTGTTGGTTGTTCGGGATTTATTTAATTCGCTTCCACATGTGTTTAATCGAAAGATAAAAAGAAAAGGATGGGTCGGTGATGCATCTTGAGACGTTGCATTTTTAAGTCGACTACCAAGGGATGTGTGTGCACTCGGGGTTCGAGGCATGACATCTATGCCATCCCTAGATTCACCACCCTTGGATGTGCCTTCTTCTCTTGTTCATCATTTCACCCGTGTAAGTCAACCTTCTATTTGGTTTTGTGATTTTCATTGTTTTTCTACAATTGCCTCTTTTCATAAGCCTCGCACATATCAAGAAGCTCGAACTAATCCTCTTTGGTAGCAAGCAATGACAGGTGAGTTGTAAGCATTAGAAAAATCTCATACTTGTGGCCACCATATATTTGTTGGCCATAAGAATCTGCGGAGCATTCAATAGCTTTCTTGAAGAGATCGATGCATATTTAGTGACCATGACCTGCATATTTAGTGACCATGACCTGAAACAAACAAGAAACTGCATTTTCACATTTCTTTTTCACTAGCAGTGTCTCCCTCCTACTATCAGAACACTATAAAAGCCATAGATCGCTTGGTTATGAGATTTATAAGTGTTATTGGCCATGCGAGAATACAATTGGTCAATAATGGCCATGAGTCATAAAATGAATCAGGTAGTATTTTAGAGTGACTTGCACATGAATTTCAAAGGCCGATCCTGAGGCCTAAATCTTCTTTTTGCATTGAATTTCTTTTGAAAGATTGACTTTAGTATGATGTTATGCTTTTGATTGTTTTGACATGTATGTCTGTTTCTTTCCATTGTATGTACCTAGTTATAAATTTTCTAGACTAGATCTAGACTAGGACCCTAAAATAAAGAGGACATGAAGATAGTGAAAGTCGATGTTTATTCCGACCATTATTTTGTATCATTCATCCCCAACATATGTCTTGGGTTCTCATCATCTATATAAAAGCCTAATGAGTTATGGGTTCTCTTTTTCTTTTATCATTTTCAATTGTGTTTTCCTTTTATATTTTCTAAGATTGCATGGTAGATTTACTACTTTCCTTGATCGTTTAGTTACTGCTTTGCGATTTTCAATTCAATTGGATGTTTTCCTTTTCATATTCTTTAGAAATAAATTAGCATGAAAAAAATCAACCATGCATGATTATTTAGTTTAGGATTGACGATCTTAGAAATGTAAGAATAAATGCATAGACATATTAGGTAAACACAACATACTATATAGGTATTGAAAGGGCACTAATAAAAACATTGGCATAACCCAAATCCTTAGACCTAGATATCTAGTTGCATAAGAATAGAGGGAACACTCCCAATCCTTGATTGGGTTTCCAACTGACCCCTAAAAAACGAGGCTAGTGGCAACTCCTGTCTTATTTTTTGGTTGTCATAAATAACTAGATCGTATAAATGAACCCGTCGCATAGGATATGAGTCCCGATAGGACTCAATATAGTTTAGCAATACCCGCATGTGGAAAATTCTTAATGAATGAAGTGACGCCATTCTTTAGGAGTACCAGAAGGAGAGCTACCATGATAAAGATACCTCTAAATTCGATATTCACCCTTGACTTCCTCTCTCAAGAAATGTCACTCGTGTAGGTATGAGTCACGACACTCCGTTGTCAAGCAGAGTACGAGTTTGGGAGAACTCACAACCTTGTAAAAAGAACTCACAAAAAGTTCATCCGGGGAATGAGGTGATGACATTCCTATAGTTGAGAACTGTAAGGGAACTTTCATTGTCAAGTGCCCTTAAATCCAATCATTCCCCCTTCCTCTCCTCGTGAGAAGGGATTGGGCGGCAAGATTGGGTCATGACAATCAACAAACAAAAATTTGTAAAAATACCTCTTGTAAAGTAGCCATAATAAGATCTTTACATTCAAAAGTAAAACACTTCAAGTAACAAGCAACGAGGCTCTAACAACATAAATAGATGGGGTGAGTAGGTTGTTTGAGAATTATGATTTTTTTTTTTGGCAAAAGATAACAAAGTTAAACTTTAAAGAGCAACAATTAGATTATAATTATTAGGCGCACGTGCTACCGAGTGTAACTTCTTCGGAAGATCACTATTGGATCCTAGCCTTCTTGTTGCTATTAGTATTGAGAGTGGACGCAAGCTTGGGAATAGAGGTGTCCAACTTTATATAAGCTTACAATAATTTTTATCTACTCGCTATTAGCTTCATCTATTCATTATCATCACTATTTGTTCTTTAGTAGCACGTGCACTTGATAATTATAATCTAATTGTTGCTCTTTAAAGTTTAACTTTGTTATCTTTTGCAAAAAAAAATTCATAAACAACCTATTCACCACCATCTATTAATGTTGTTAGAGCCTTGTTGCCTGTTACTTGAAGTGTTTTACTTTTGAACATAAAGATCTTATTGTGGCTAACTTTACAAGAGGTATTTTTATAAATTTTTGTTTGTTGATTGTCGTGACCCGATCTTGCTACCTGATCCCTTCTCACAAGGAGAGGAAGGGGGAAACATTGTACCCAACTTTGCTATACCTAGATGACTTGACACCAAACTAGCCTTTACACTAAGAAAACCGATCATGTAGTCAAAAACTCGACACCAATATTGGTCACCTCAAAATCAACAACTAGACTTTATTAACATGAACCAAACCACACCAAGGCTCAAATAGAAATTTGTGAATTTTTAAAAATGGACAGAACAAAACAATTTCAAGTAATTTTTGAAGTTAGTATCATCACCTTATCAAATGGGCTCAAAAAATTAAAAATATTTAACATGTTATAGAGAAGATCTTAAATAACATTTTCATGAAAAAAGCCAAGTCTAAATTGTTCCATGGAGGGTAAAGTGTGCAACAGGAATCGCCAGAATTAGGAACTGCCCAAATCGGTTCTAGGTGGTTCTCGTTGAAAGCAGTCCAATTTCTAGTTCCCATTGTTGGAACCTATGGCCGGTTAGTACGATTCCCAGTTCCAAGGTGGGAACCAGACTTATTGGATCAAAGCGGTTGATATAAAAAAAAAAAAAAAAGTTAAGAAAGACCCTTTGCCCTTTTTAGGTTTTGCTTTCCCCTTCTTCCCTTTTTGCTTTCTACTTTACCTTTCCTTTTTGTTTTCTACTCTACCTTCCCTTTTTACTTTCCGCTTTACCTCGAGTCCAACCCCATCCAGCTCTTCCCCGACGGTGGCCTCCTCCACGACCTCGAGTCCTCCGTCTAGATCATTGGCTACACCTGCCACGCCATCTCCTTTGCCCGCTTTGCCAACAGGTGAGATATCGATGACCTGCTTGATGATCACTCATCTGAGTGTGCTCTCCGCCTGTTAATTCGCCCATCACTCCGTTAAAGCATTGACCCTTTTTTTTCCGTTTTTTTTTTTCGTTCTTTGTTGGTGGTGGTTCAAGTTTGAGAAGAGGTACAAAAGCGCAGAGGAGATCAAGCTACGGTTCGAGATCTTTAGGGAGGATCTCAAACTGATTCGATCCACCAACAAGAAGGGCTTGCCTTACACCTGCACTATCAATCATATGTGTGGAATTTTCTCTGTTTCAATTCCTTGCTTTCGGAACTGGAGATTGATATCATCATATTGAGCCACGGAGAGCTTCCTTTCCGCAATTTATTTTTGCCCTCAAACAATAAATTACCAATTCCACTGGATCGGACCGAAGTAGTCGGTCAGTCTGGTTCCCGATTCCAGAATCGGTCAATTTGGTTCTTAGTCCTAGAATTTAGGAACTAGACTAGACTGGAAACCGATTAGTCATGGTGGAAAGAGCAGTAAATCACCAACAATAGCCAAAAAATTCGTTCGTTGAATAAATTCAACGACCGTAGAGGAAAACCCATTTCGAAATCTAAATCTTCATAAAATTCTTTGAAATTTTTATATGTTTAAAACATGGATGTCCTTTTTGTGAAGAAAGCATGTCCATATTCGAAAGGAAAATTTTATAAATATTCGAGAAAACAATCGGGTCGCTATTTTTCCTACACTAGATAGATTCAACACGGTTAATGACTAAACTTTTTTACCAACCATTTTATCTCGAAAAATATGAAATTAATGTATGTTGTGGATCAAGATTTTTTGAACAATTTTCATGTGTTTCACTAGAATTGAACCATAAAAAGTTCTATAAAATCGAAAAACAATGAAGGTCCAGCCGCTTTCAAAATTGGACAGCCAAAACTTAAGAATCCACTCAAAGCTTAAATCCCACGAATTTCAGTTCAAGAACACATCAAAACCAAAAGCTATTTCCACATGCAACATCACACAAGCTCTAAAATCCAACATGCAGAGGCTCTAGTTCCTCAAAGCATGACTGCACATCCTTTTACCAACCACTACTCGCATCTACCACTCAATCTTCAGCTCAAAACAAAATATACAAATCAAGAAAACCGATTGACAACAAACCATAACTAAAAACCAGCATTATAGCACATCAAAGACAAAATCATTGATTAGTATGAAGAGCAAATCAAAAAAACATAAAGAATCGGAATTTCACTTGCCTCAACAAGCTATCCAAACCTAGTTTTGCCACAACACCGAGCTCTAATCCCTCCCCTTGGCTGAATACGACTCCACGAAGCTTGACTCCTATGGATCTCTTGAATGGAATTGAGAAAACAAGAGGAATGAGGGATCGGGTGATCGGCAAGAGAGAACGAGAAAGCAGTCAAGTTGAGAGAGAGAAATGAGCGAGAGAGAGAGACGTGAGGGAGAGAGATCGGGAGAGAAATGAGAGAGAGAGAGAGAGAGAGAGAGAGAGAGAGAGAGAGAGAGGGAAAGGTCGATTACTGGCACTAGTCATGTTTAATAAACACTAGTAACCAAGAATTATAACTACAGTTCACCAAATTAGTACACAAAATTTCCTAGCTATTATAAGAGCCGAGTACCGTTGCTCCAAAAATCTATAATTGACCATCCCCTAAAAATATCCTTTAAAATAACCCGACTATAATTACTCACCTCACTAAATGGATGGGTTTCAAAAGTCAGGATGTCACACGAGATCACAAACCTACACACCATCCTTCCACCGATAAATTGCTAACCATATTTTGATGAGTTCTTGGCATCAATCACCTTGCCAAGCCTCGCAACCACAATCCCCAACGTGTCCTCAAGACAATGGTATTGATCACAGGCCTTAGCGATCTTCGGAGCTTCCTCATTTGGTTTATTTCCTCCAATAGTTCACTGAAATCTCATAAGCAAAGGTAGGTTATAATCAAGGTAGGTTCTCTTAATATAGGTTAGCTAATTCTACACGATCATCTGATGAAGTGAACTAATTCGACTTCAATGTATGATAAAAAAGGGCTAGCATGTAATGGAATCGAACTATGGTCAATAAAATCATGAAATCGGAATAGAAATCGCATGTAAGGGTGATAAACTTTGGAAATCTAGTCTTAAATATTTGGTCAATTGAGATTGCATGATTATCTAACTTACTCCTTGCATTTGTTAGGTTGTATCCTTGATATATGATCCAGTGTGTTTGATGTTGATCATGTTAAGTTTGAATATGTTGATTTGAACTAGCATACTAAGATGAATGTCATAAATTTTTAGAAACTTTTCAAGTCAGAAATTTTGAAAATTTCCATAAGTAGTGCCATAAGTTCATATCGCGAGCTTTGTAGTGATATAAATTTTACAAATTTTTGATATCATTGAATAAAAAATCTTTCATTTGCAAAATAGT
The DNA here is from genome assembly GCA_016097545.1 of Eucalyptus victrix. NCBI lineage: Eukaryota > Viridiplantae > Streptophyta > Magnoliopsida > Myrtales > Myrtaceae > Eucalyptus > Eucalyptus victrix. The sequence continues at coordinate 24,723,758 of CM027840.1, read as the reverse complement.
GATAAAATTTTGCACTTATATCAAAAATTGTTTCTAGTTTTCTTCCAAGTTTGTTTTGCAAAAGTAAAATAGTTGGATTCCTTTTTAGCAAAACCTCAAAATGGAAAGTTGTTTGTTAGGGTCTAAAATGGTATATTGAAAGTTCGAGGGCATGATAACAAAGTTAGAAGGTCATTAATTGCAAAATACTGAACAAGGTCATTCTAGCCTATAAAATTGTTTGCAACTGAGTCCCTAGAAAAAAAAACTTGAAAAATTAGCATAGTTGATGGGGTTTTTTTTGCAAAATTTCAAATCATGAAAGTTGTTAGTAACAGATTGAATTAACTATCTATTAAATTTGGAGGGATTCAGAATTTTTTTTATATTTTCCGGTATTTTCAATTTTGGGTCAAAATTTGGTGCAATGCTAAGTTGTTCAATTTCATGTCAAACAAGTCAGAACCGGGTCATGTGGTCTAAATAAGAATCAAAATAGACATCTCAAGCTTTCCAATGACATTTGAATTATTCAATGGGTATATCATTAAGGCCCTCGATTGAATCGAAATATAATTGTCAAGAATCAATTTGTAATTGAATAGGTGACCTAATTTGGCTCACTCAATGAATTATTGATTGTTCAAGGCTATTTGTCCTAAAAGCATGCTTAGTTAGGCTTTGCATATGATTTGTGGATGAATGGTTTAGGCTTGCGATATGTATATCGATTAGTAAATTAGTGAGTGTAATTAGCCTTAATTAGCTATTAACGATACTAGGACAAAACTTTGTGAACACAAGTGGGGGTTGATTATCATTAATTTTAACCAATGAACCATTATTGGATTAAGAGGTTGCTTGGGATAAGCTCAGGAGCTCGACATGTTGTGAATCCCCTTGAAAGAGAGGTGTGTCTTTGCGAATGTGAACAAAGGTGGCGCATGGCTATCGTTAGCTCGTGCCATAAGTTGCTTTGTTAAAACCCCCCAACAAGTGCAATCCTCATATTTAGTTGCCACCATTGAATTTGGAACCTTGAACAAATTGTTGGTGATAAGCTGGAGGAAGGTAAGGATGACATCAAGTCATCAACCTTCTATGCACATTCACCTTCACGATCTTTCAAAACTCTACCAAACTTCCTCATTTTAGACTTGTTCACCATCATGGTTCTTCCAAGTTTTATCGAACATCATTGTTCTAGGTTTGTTCACCAAAACCAAGGTCCATCCAAGTATTCATCAAACCTTGGTCCTTTCAAGTCATCATAAACATTCTTATTCTCTTTTACTTATTCATCCTCCATTAAGGTCTTTCCAAATTATGCACCTTTCTAGAGATCCCTCTAGCTCATGGACATCTTGATGCTCAATACCTTGTTCAACCTTGATATTAGTACCAATCCCTCGATATTAGTAGAGCACTCTTGATAGCAGCAAAACACTTATCATATCAGAATCATCTGTGTCGATTATGACATCATTTGCATAAATGGTTTGTGCATATATCACCTAGTACTACTCGATCAATACACACATTAGTAGCTTTTAATTATTTTTTCATCTTCATAATAGTATGAAAGATTTCCTAACAATCCATAATACATAACCCATAGATGTAACCTTTTGTAAAAAAGTCTAAGGGAAGAAGAATGGCTGACATGTTGACTACCTATATGTTGTCGTAGGACTTAGCAAGTAAGCTACCACTAGATTTGGCTTTGCCTAACTTTTTATAATTTACCTCAACATTCTCCACTTGCCTCACTATTGCTAAGTAGTTTTGGATATCAAAGGAATCTCCCTATAGAGTAATTTGATGTGATTGAAAAAAACAAAAAAAGCATAGTGTCATTTATGAGAGGAAGGTGAAGGAAAGAAAATGAGAAAATCCTAAAGAAGAATTAATGAAAGTAACTGGGGAATAAGCTAGCAAATACCACTCACAAAGCTAGTGATGTCACCGCTTATGTGAGCCCCATCAATTCCTTTAAGTTAATCAAGCTCATCACGCAATTGAAAAAAAAAAAAAAACTTTTACTTGAGAATGCATGACCGATTGGTTAATTGTCTAGCTATACTAGCATCAATCCTTCAACCTTGTAGCAAAGCATGGAGTCTTTTGTTATGGAAAAAATGGATGCCCCATTAAAGAACACCATTTGGTGAGATCAAGAAATCCATATCTTGTTTTGGAAGAAATTAGAAAAGCGAATCTTGACTACGAGTCATATTTAGTATTTTCGTGGAAGAAAAAAAGAAATTTCATTTATTTATTTTTTTAAGTGATATAAATAATTATTTTTAAGAAAATATTTTTCAAATTACTTATTATCCTTAACTCCTAGGAGTAAAGAAGTGAAAATTAATAATAATAATAATAATAAGACTCGTGGACAGGATTCCTGGCACGCGCTCAGGTGGACGTGAGGGGACAACAGCCCAAGCAACCCACGAGAATCCACGGGGTCGTGAGACGCACGTGCGCACGCATCCTCCGTCGAGCTCGAAGTGGCCAGCTCGAACGGTCCATGTCGATCTCTAAAACTCCTGCGATGTGGATCGTGAAATTGGTGAAATGTAATGGTTGCCTCGCGATCCTCTTCTCTTCTCTCTGGTTTCACTGTTTCGCAGGATAGTAACAGCACGCCTTCAATGGAGTGATCAATTTGGGGGAGAGAGAGAGGGAGGGAGAGGCAGAGAGAGAGAGAGAGAGAGAGAGAGAGGAGAGAGAGAGAGGGAGAGGGCGAGGCAGAGAGGGAGGGAGAGGGAGGGAGAGGCAGAGAGACAGAGAGAGAGGAGAGAGAGAGAGAGAGAGAGAGAGAGAGAGAGAGAGGGAGAGACGAGGAGGGCGAGGCAGAGAGAGAGAGAGAGAGAGAGAGAGAGAGAGAGAGAGAGAGGAGAGAGGAGGAGGGCGAGAGAGAGAGAGAGAGAGAGAGAGAGAGAGAGGGGTTTTCATGGAGAGAGACGAGACCCGTTGGAAGATGCCTAATGGGAAGAGGCCTCACTTCTTTGAGATTTATTCCTCTTCTGTGAGCTCTAGAAGGCTGGTAATCTCTCTCTCTCTCTCTCTCTCTCTCTCTCTCTCTCTCTCTCGGGTATTTTTGTTCCCTCAATTATCTGCGAATTTTTCCCCTCTTCTCGTCGCTGGTATATGGTTTCCATGGTTTGGGGTCTGAGCGTACTAGATGATGGATTTATTGAAATGCATGATGTGGGCAAATGCGAAATCTGCTGCTTCTTTGTTATACTCAAATCCAAGTTCTGGTTTTGGTGAGTTTGACATTTGGTGTCATGGTGAAGTTCGCTTCATCCTAGTCCTAGGGTGAGAAAATCTGAGGCCGATTTGGGTTCACATTGTTGCGTCTTCCTGAGCTTTTATAGGGGGCAAGACAAGAAACGGTCATATCAGCATTGGCCATATGATTATTTAGCTGACCTTCACATTGTCATAATGATAAGTCCAAATGCAGGTTTCCTGCTGCGCTTCTGTGTGGATCTTCTTTCGTCTACTTGATACACCTTCATGTTCATCGCGGGCTGTGTGTAGTTGGGCACACTGTGTTTCTTGCACTGTTTTGATTTTGATGCCTTGTGGTTTGGTTCTGTCACAGAAAATACCAGATAAATTTGTCAAGCACATGGAAGGATGGATGTCTGGGTTAGCTCTCTTAGAAGGTCCAAGCGGTAACACTTGGCATGTCGAGTTGATTCAGGAGAATCATGAATTGTTCCTCAACTCTGGCTGGCATTCGTTTATAAGGGACCACTCTATTGTATCCGGTGACCTTTTGGTGTTCCGGCATGATGGTAATCTGCACTTTTATGTGCAAGTTTTTGAACAGAGCTCGTGTGAAAAAGAAGCCGCGTTTCATGCCATGTGCAGTCAAGATCCTAGTAGTTGTAGGCAAAACGGGGAGAAGAATGGTGAAAGAAATGCGATCACTTATTGTTCAAACATTGTTTATGACAGCCACGAACCCAAAATTTGTGCCCGTGATGATAAGCTTGGCCGAAAACAGGATGCAGTCACAAGTGCACAGCATCGTGGAACAAGTATCGTCAGAGAGACCCCACGTGACAATATTGTTTTGTCTTCTAAAGCACAAGTTTATGAAGAATCACCTGGTAATGCTCTCACTTCTCCAATTCTAAGGTCCTTGATAACTTGCCTCCCCTAACATGGGAACTATACTGATTCTTCTGGAAATTTCTGTCACACACACACACACACACACACACACACACACACACACACACATATATATAGCTGCTAATATTCTGTGGCAAAGACAATGTACAACCATATTTTCCCCTTCATTGAAGCAATAGAATCTTATATGCTGGAATTTCCACTGTGATACTATGCATGTCTCTGGAATGTGGAAAGAAACAGTCTTTTAGTTTCTTGTTCATTTGAAAAGGGAAAATTTCTCCCAGTAGAAGACTGATCTATAAAGGTAAAAGCCCTAAATTTCTCCCCCCTTTTGTCTACAGCCTCAAACATTGCTCAGTTTCTTCATTTTCTACTCCTAAATAAGTGCTCCATAAATCCGTATTTATATGATCTTTGAAATTTGATCGCAGATATTAGGAATAGGTTCAGCAAAGGCGATCATTCAAGTTTGTCCACCAGCTGTAACATGTTAAAGTCATTGTCTGAAGAAGAGAGAAAAGTAGCTCGATCGTTCAGTTCCCAGTTTCCATATTTTGTCAGAATTATGAAAAAGTTCAACATTAGTGGCTCCTATACACTGGTGAGTCCTGGAGCAAACATCTTCACATTACTAGACCTGTAATTCTGTATGACACTTATGCAGCAAATCAGTGCCTTATGCCAGTACTGAGACAAGTGAGACTCAATTTTTTTTATATTTTTTTCGTTTTATCTATATAGTAGAGGCTACCTTTGATAATGTCAGCTGAACTCTGCTATACCTATGGCTGAGAGTTCGCCTCTTTAACTACAAACTTTTTATTCCGTTTGGCTTGACAAACTTATTATTGGACTTCCATTAGAATCAGTGACTGCTAACAAATGCTCGAGTCTTTTGCACACTTTTGGAATGTGGACCCTGTTTCTTTGCTGTTGAAATTGTTGCTTACCATAAAGACATTTTTTTTGTTCTTTCATGCAAAGCCTGGGCATGTGACATTTGAAGTTTTCTTTTGGAAATAGATGTTTCTACTGTATTTAACTCACTGGGGAAAAGTTGTAAATGTCGTCTAGCATTATTCTGCAAGTTGTGTTTCTTTTCAGATAATTCAATTGATTTATCACATCTCGCAGAATATACCATATCAATTTTCAATGGAGCATCTACCGGAAAGCAAAATAACTATTGTCCTACGCAATCTGAAGGGAGAATCTTGGACTGTAAATTCAGTCCCCACAACCAGAGTGCACACTAGCCATACCTTCTGTGGAGGTTGGATGGCTTTTGTTCGTGCTAATGGCATTGAATTGGAAGATGTCTGTGTTTTTGAGCTGGTCCGCAAGTGTGAAATGCGAGTCCATATTCTTGGGGCTGCACAGGGCAGGCCGGACTGCCAAAGTGTGAAAAAGACTTTGACCTGGTTAGATGTCAGGAATACTGCAACTTTACATGCAGGTCGAGAAAATGTATCAAAGAAAAGGAAAAGAAAATCTACGAAAGTCAGTTCACAAATTGTCGAGAAGGTGAAGAGAATGCTTCAAGAAGCCTCTTCCTCTGACATGAAGAAGCATGCTGGTGCATTCAAGGGTTCAAGCAATGCATTGAAAACCAGCAATGGAAAGTCTGGTAAGTTCCCTCTTCCTTTAGTATGGCATTTTTTTTCTCCTTCTCAATAAACCTTTTGTGAGATGCAAATTTTTTGATCCCATTTCCTGCATTACAAGCCTGTTTTTCTTTGATAATCCTTTCCAATGTTGCCACATAAACCATGCAACTTATATCTGCCTGAATGTGTGAATGTACTATATCATCTGATACCCTCTGACCCAATGAAATGGAGTCAGCTATCATTGTTGGAGCCAGCACTGGAACTGCACGCAGCTCGCAGAACACAGATTGTTTGTCAGTAATGTTATCCCTCCAAGAAGAAAGAGTTGCTCGATCTTTTGCTTCAAGTTTCCCTAAATTTGTTCGGATTATGAAAAGATTCAATGTCAGTGGTTCATACACGCTGGTGAGCATTTACTTCAGATGTATAGTATCATGTTGCACACAGCCACACGCCAAACGACTTTGGTATTTCATTGTATTGTAATAGTCTTCTGGTAGATTGAGCAGGATACTTCTTTAACTCTTTTTACTTATGATGGTGCTCTACTTCTAATTCTATTTCTTCTCCTTCCCTACGTGAACAACTATAGTACCCACTAGCATTTCTGCTATGATTTTGGGTTGTCACACTATGACCCATACTTGTTGAGTAACAGCGACAAGTTAGAAACTCATAACTGCTCATAGATTGACAAGCAAACAAGTTACATTATTTTTTGTATTCTTAATCAGAATGGATGACCTGGTTCAATGGGAATGTCTATGATCAAGTCTAGTTTAATTGTTGGTTTATGCTTGGTTAAAAACCAATTATATGAATCAGTCAATTGGTTGAACCAAATCAAAATAGAGTGTTACCAGTTTTTGAAGTTACATTTAAATTTCATAGAAATCTGAAAAAGAAAAATGAAATAAAAGGAGGGTAAAAGGCACAAATCACAAACATATGAAGTGTACACACCCATTAGTTTTATATTGACAACATGTGAATAATCAGTGAATCAGGATTATATAATTGGTAAAAACTGTAGGTAACAAATATGTGTCTTTTTTCATGTTTGGTGGTGATTGTGGTAAAGAATGTCCAATTTATCATTAATGCGGCCGGTCCGCTATGCAAAACATGCTATCAGTGACCAAATACCATATAAACGCTAGCTGCGCTTTCCATTTTTTCACTATGTTAATTTCGGCTCTGCATCTATAAAGTGAGTGGTGCTTTTAGATGTTTCTTTATTTACTTTTGCTTTAGTTCTTTCCCTCTAATCAAATGTGCTGTGAGACTTTTGTTTAGTTGAAGGACCATTTATTTTTTGGGGCTCACATGTAATCACTAAAATGAGGATAGTTTTATTGTCATCGCTGTTGTTTAACCTGTCACTGGGAACTTACTGAATTTGACTAGTCAAATATTCTCATCAGACCTTTACTTTCCAAAGCTCCTTAGTGCTGCCATGTGGTTGGTTCATCCCTTCTTTTGCAAGGACTTGTTATCTGCAGATCATGGGACCATCGCCTAATCATCTCATTGCTTATTGTTTCTTATGTTATTTGGCCGGCCTTCATTTAGAAAATTCCGCACCAGTTTTCGATGGATCATCTTCCCATATGCAAAACAGAGATAGTCCTTAGAAACTTAGAAGGGGAGTCATGGACAGTGAATTCGGTGCCAGATTCAAAGGGGCGGATGTTGCACACTTTTTGTGGAGGGTGGTTATCTTTTGTCCGTGGCAATGGCATCAAAATTGGAGACATCTGCATATTTGAGCTTGTGGGAAAACTTGAGATGCGTGTGCACATATCTGAGGGTGGAAATAAGGAACAAGCTCAACAACATGGAAAGGTAGATGGGGTTCTAGTTCCTCTAGCAGCATCAGTGGATGACTAATCTTACTCCTTATATACATGAAAAGAGCTAAAGCAACTGCAAAAGGTTCGTTGTGGAAAGCTTTCCTTTGCATCAGGTTTGCTTTGATATCAGAGTATTTCCTGTCCTGCGACAAATCTTATTATTCAGTCTTAGCAGTCTGAAAAAGGAGTGGGGGCGTCATTTATCTTTGTAGCTTGTGCTAAATTCTTTAGTCCTTATCTGAGAAATCCATGCCCTTTCCTGCTACAATCCTTGGGATCATGCCTTGGATGCTGACTTTGATATACCATTGTTAAGCACAGTCATCTGCATTTTTCATGGCTTGATTGGCCAGTGAATAATACTATGTTCATTTTTTCTCGTAGATTGACCCCAAAGCTCCATTTGTTAGTGTTCCAAATATGCAAACTTTCACAGGTAAATTTGCTTGTTGGATGCTGGCAACTGGTAGTTTCTGGTCTGCTTAACTATTTTTGATAAAGAATGGGCCAATTGATAGCTCCTACTTCTTTTAATGTAGCTTTTGGAAGTCCTTTACTAGGAGAGGCTAAGAACATCTTAGACTTATAACAGGGAATCTTTCTTTGATTGAAGTGAGAGAGAGAGAGAGAGAGAGAGAGAGAGAGAGAGAGAGAGAGAGAGCCACTCTATCCTTGCGTTAATCTCTTCTTTGATGCTCTCTAGTCATTTTATCTGTCTGTGCTTGTACCACCCCCTGAATGGAATATACTTTTCTGTGATATCTCCAGTTTATACAAGGCATGACAGCCAAATGCCAGCTTATAGCCAGTTCACCAAACATAACCTTAACGTACTACAGTTATTGCAGGAATTGGTAACATTTTTGTGCAAATGGGCTCTTCATGTCCTTTGTAAGAGTGACAGTATATCAGTTCAAGGAGATGCTTTGAACAAGAATGTACATTTTTCCTGGAGAACAAGTAGATGATGGAAGTGTCTCAGGTAGCTAATTAGGCAAGGCCAGCGAGGGCATCTTCTGCCGTTCTTTGTAAGTGATCTCCAATCATGTAATGTCAAAATTCATTGGAATAGGTTCACCAAAAATTTACTTTGGTTTTGGAATCAACACTAACAATGAAATGTTGTAAATTGTGTTGATCACGTCGTGTTGTACTTTGTAGGAATGACTTTTAAAACCATCACTGGCCCAAGAGAAATGTGATTGCTACTCTGCTGCTGCAGTTGACTTATTTTGACTGGATGTAGTTCATTGTACATTTCCTTTATCTGGAAGTTTGGAAGGTGTATGTTATTGAAATCAGTGCTTAAAAAATCAATTTGCGGGAAGAGTTTAATTTTTTGGTCAGAAAAGGGCGACCTTAAAAATCATTCACTTGCCCTTGAACCTGAGAAATCTTTTTCGGTTGAATGCATCGGGGGAGTGATGATAGTAGTAAATTATTTGATAGAGTGGAAGAGCAGATAAACCTCTCCGAAAGTTGTCATCTCTACCGCCTTCTTAAGACCGACTCAGTATCATTTGGAAACTGACGCTAAACCGGTTTGTCCTGTGTAAAGGTAAAAAATGCGTTACCGTGAAACAAACAAGTCGAGGACTCTTTTGGAGATAGAAAGAAACTATACCCCTACCTCAATTTGAACATTGGATTTCTCTATACAAACAAATCCTCATAACCACTTAACCAAAAGCAGCTCTTATATTGAAAAGACAATTTCATGTCTTATGGTAAACGTAGTAACAATTATGGAATAAAAAAACTTGGCAAGTTCAGGAGTTGGCCGGCAACCAATCACCTTATTTTTGGACATAATCTTTCAATCACTAGGATTACTACCCTCGTTTCTTTTATTTGGTTTATGTAATAAACTTAAGTCAATTATATAGTGTGACGCTTTATAGACTGCTGTCCATTAATAATTCCAAATTTCTAATTGTTGTCGGTTGTTATGCTTTGTTTCCATGCTGCTTTGGCTCCACTCTTTGAATCAGGATTCACATTATCTAAGAGGTAGTTGGTAGCTCTTTACATTGAATTTAGCATATACCCGGTGTTACCAGAGCTGATAGCTAACAACTCGATCACACCAGAAAGCAGCATTACCCACTTGGCTTAATACCATGAATATGATGTGATAACCTCTTTGGCTAAGATCAGCTGTTACCAATAAGTGTAACCCCCGAGTCAACTGTTGCAGACAACAGACACAACGGTCGATGGAATAGAAAAGCCAACATGTCCACATAATCACAAAATCTTCACTAAGTCCTCAAATCGGTTTTTTAGTGTTGCTACATGCAGGAACATCTTGTCGGAGTTAACAAATGTGAAAATGTCTCTCAACCTGCTGGAAATATACTTCCTAAAGTCATCATACAATGATAATCGTGAAGCACCAAAATCAGAGCCGCGTGCCTTTTGATGAAGGACAAGCCACTGGGAATGGACGAGTTAGCTCAAACTCTGCATCCTATCCCTCACGCAGAGGGTCTCTGACATGCAGAAAAAAGTTGCCAACTGATGAAGGCCATTGCCAACGAGGTGAACAATTCAAATCCCACAACCTTAGGAAAATGCCACCCCAATCCTCGCCTCAAATAGCTGCATAGACCTCAGTTTAGCTCAAAAAAGGGGAAAATGACTCAAAAATTAAGAAGTATGACGGAGACTTTCAATAGAGGGACAAAAAATAGGTTCTTTCTATTCAGGGGATCCAAAACAATGAAGACGGACACACTTACCAAGATCAAATGAGAGACCTATCGGTAACAAGGCCGTGATACAAAGAATACCAGTTAATTAATGCTAGGAACACATGAGAAGTCCGCAACAGTATGCTGGCAAAAAGGGGAAGAAAACCGTATGCAACAGTCTTTTGTCCTTATTCTAAAGCAGAGTCAATACCTAAAGAATAGTCTAGATCATGCAGGCGATATCAATATTCTAAGCTCACCAACAAAAGGATAAAAAAGCACACCTTGTGATAGATGGCATGGTCGCCACAATCCCAGCACATGCATATATTATGGGGACCAGAGTCTTAGGTTTGTTTTTCCGAAGCCACATCAATGATCCCAATGCAGCCAGGGATATGCTGAAAACCTGCATTCAGAAAATCAGGAAAATGAACCAATAAATTGAAAATAAATACATCGGACTTCTAATCTTCTCCAAGAAACTTTCAAGTTCTCAGCTATTTTATCAATATTCTATCCAAACCCTTTAATGGAAGACATCAACCATCTCAAAACTTCCAGAGTAACCTGGGAAGGGAAGATGATGACAAAGAACACATACCAGGTTAGCATTGGCTTCAAGACCTTGCAGGATGTAATCCCAAGTAAACTCCAATCCCCGGGCACCAACCCAAAGGGGTGCTAGCCTATGTAAGACAGAATCGGCGAAAGCCCATCCTACAAACAGTTAACAGAGAACCTTGTTTAAATCATCTTCTCCTGCTATAAACTGATCAGGCGGGAGGATCAAGATATAGTTATGAGATGCACATAATTTTTCCACAAACAAATAGAAACCTTAGAACTTGAGTTGATGAATGCTTCACATACCGAGGCCTACAGCTTGGAACTTATGGTTTTGTGATATATTCCTATGAGTCAGCTGTGTTAAGGCAAAGTAGAGCCCTGCTACATCTATAAAACCAATCAGAGCTTTCAGCAATTCCTGAAAATAAATAAGCATAACAGATTTAGAATGAATTTGGCTAGTAAATGTTAAACAAAAGAGCATAGTAACATGACACTCTGAATTAATTTCGTTTTCAATCAATTGCTAAAGGAAAAACGCCCTCCACCCAAATCTAAGCCTAAACAGTAAATAATCATGAACAACAGAAATGAGCCTCAGGGTGGAGTACAAATGGCAGAAGAAGCATTGCAAGAAAACAAAGTCATGGGTTCAGTGATACTGGGGCAATGCACAGTTTCAGTAACATGAAATATGAGGGATTCAATCAAAGTAATATCCAAATGTTAGCCCAAATTAAATGTGCAAACAAAATCCAACTGAGCAAGAACTGAGAGGAGAGTACAAAAGGATACCTGGTAAGGATCAAAGCTCTCATTTTCTGATACTTTGAGAAAAGTTGCTAGGCAAACCAGCTGTGGGTTAATAGATAAGAGGAAACCTCCGTGCAATTAGCATATCATAGAAGATTGAAAAACTTAAATCTCAAGTACAATCTGTTGTTGGACCAACCTTAACTAAAGCAGTCCCAAGGTATACAAGAGCAGCTTTGACAGAGGTTCCCAATGTATCATACTCAGATCTGCACATAAACTCGTTAGTGCGTATGTCAATTGAATGACTTTACACACACTTATTCCTTTAATACATAGAAACAGTCTTTCTCATTCTCAAATATAACCCTCCCCACAAAGCATATACTTCAACTACAACTACATATATGCAGAAAGCAACAAAATCTGAAGAAGAATAAAAGAACCTATCAACTACTGAACACACTAGAAGGACATACCAGACTGCTCTTTCCAGTAGCTCCTGAGGTACATCAACCAAAGAATCATACTTTAAACTCAAAGTATGCAAGTTTCAATTCTTTCCACTCATCACACTAGAATACCTATAGGATTTGCTAAAACTTCATGAGAATTACAATAAACTCTGCTATTTCACAGCTAATCATCATCAAACAACTTGAACACTGCTTCCATTAAAAATGCTTGCGGAGCTTCTTTTTAAAAATATAGATCACTTTGGATAGCCTAGCTTCATGGTTATCACCTTAGGAAAAGCTAGTATTTGGTCTCTTAATTGTGCTCTGATTTTACCTTTGCTAGGTAAAGCCGTTCAAAGTGTGTGCTAGGAGTAAACCTTTTATCAAGTATGTTGTTGCTATTTGGAAAAGGTCAATCTACTTCTTTTGTGGTATGATAATTAGCACCCCCATGGAATCTTGTTGGAGATTTACATACAGAGACTAGTTTATAATGCTGCTCAGCATCTTAGTTCAAAGGTATCTGCTATGATATAAGGTTTTGATTGGAGATGGTCCCAATGCTCGATCCCAATATGTTGGCCAAACAAGCTGCATTATGCAGTATGCTCATTGCAGATTCTTCTCTTGATGATAAAATCCTTTGTACTGCCTCTCCTTCTGTGTTGATTAACTTCCTCCATTGCTTAAAACAATGTTTAAAATAGGAATATAAGGTTGAATGGCATAGACTTATTGGTTTTCTCTTAGTACGCCTAAATCCTGTGCCATTCCTAATATGCCTACATTTAATAGGATCAGAAGATGGTCCAATCTTGCAAATGGTTCACTCAGTTGTAGCGCAAGTAATCTAATGGAGTTGAGCTCACTCATAGCTAGAGCGCAGCTTCTGTTCTCAGATTTTGGAAAGAAATGCTTCAGCTGTGTCATGTTGAGAGGATCCAGGAGATTGGTCCGCTAAATTTGAATGGATAAAGACCTCTGAAGGGTACAGACTTAAGGAAATTTTTGTCAGAATTTACTTGGAATAGCTGCATTTACCTCATCTGGAGAGGTAGCAATGAGATAATCCATTCTCAAATCCAACCACCCATCCATAGAGTGGCTAAATTGGTTGTGTTTACAGTTAAGCACAAACACGAGAGTCATACCGGCATTAGCCATAACGCACTTCTAACTTGCACCTTCGGCTTTGTTCTCGATGGAAAATTTCCTTGTTAAGTCTTTCTGTCGTGGTATGACACAGTCCATTCATAAGCCGGTTGTGATACTAACATTTCCAAGAGGAGTCACACAGCTCATGATCTTGAGCATGTGAGCATGTGGGCATGAGGCGGGTCTAGTCCTCCCACAATGAGATTTTGCGATAAAATTATAGCTTTACTCATTCAAAAAGCGGGGGGAAAGAAAACGTGATGGAACAACAAGAACCGGAACTTAGCTAGATCACCAACGCGAACGCCACTCTCTCGAACTTCCCTTCTTTCATAACTAAGGAATTATCTCTCGCACCCATCAATATTTCCTCTTTGTAATTAAGTCAGTTTCAGCACCAACCACAACAAACAACAGGGGAACCCAATCCTTCATCCCACCGCTATCCCCGACGCATTCCCAGTCACATCATCGATGAGGAATTACCGAGATACAAAAAGCATGCTTTCTTTCCCAAATCAGGAACGGAATTCAGGACAACCAAAAAAAATACAATCATCAACGTGACTAGAAAGCCGCACGAGAAACATATCTAAGGCCAATCGAATCGACGGCGATCGAGCATCGGGAAAAGCGGATCGGAACGAGCGCCGCAATACGGGAAACGGACTTACAGGGGAGTGGCGGAGTAGTAGACGGCGTGAGGGCCGAAGGTGAGGATCGCGCAGTTGAAGAAGTGGAACACCGTCATGCTCGCTCGCTCGCTTCCCTCTTCGAAGCACCCGACCAGGATTCGAGAAGCGGCGCCGAGCGAGCGAGGAGATGGAGATGGAGATGGAGATGGAGAGCGAGATCGAGCTGAGAACGGCAGGGAGCAGGCACTGTAGATCTTCTCAATTTACGCAAAATGCCACTGGCTGTTGGGCCTGCAGCTGGAGAAAATATTCAGTGGTATGTGCGCGCCACGTCATCCGCTGATGTGGCGCGCACGTTCCACTCAGCTTTCGACACCTGTCGCGTGGGACCCGCTGGAAAATGAAAGGATCCGCTCAGCTCCGATCGGCTCGGCTCGGCTCGGCTCGGCTCGTTGGCAGAAACAATGTCAGGTCAATAAATGCTTTAACGCTCCCGCCCAAAAAATTTCTCACTCCTCAATTGAATTTATTGGCTTTTCTCTCTCTCTCCTCGCAGGAGAACAACACAGAGAAGGACCGTCTGTTTCCTTCTCCGCGCATCCGGTTCCGGCTCCGCCTCTGCCTCCCAAAAGCCTCGCCGGTCGTTGCCTCCTTCAAGAGCCTCGCCAGTCGCAGTTGGGTCCTCACCTCCTCCGCCTCCGGCTGTTCCAAACGTGGAGATCGAGCACAAGGTTTGTGCTCGCGTTGGTTACTCGGCAACTTTTGGACCTCCGACGAACGCGTCATCAGCTCCGACTCCGAGTAGCCCGAGGTCTTTGGACTCTATGTCCTCGAGGTCGACGGTCGGGACGTGAGGGCCTCGTGCTTCTTCTGCTCCCCGCCTCCCAAAAGCATCGCCGGTCATCTGCCGCTGACACATTGCCCCCTGAGAGCCCCGCTGATTGCAGCTGGTTCCCGATCCCCCTCTGCCTCTGCCTCCGCCTTCGACTATTTTCAACGCGGAGATCGAGCACAGGAGGAGAAGAGAAGAGAAGGACAAAACCACCCCCTTCCCTCCCCTCCCGTCTCCTAAACTCCTCTCGTGGTTCCGGACAGCTTCATCGATGCCTTCGATAGTTGTGCCCGATTCAGCTCAACCCCGGAGAACTCCAGAAGCAAGAGCAAAGAGAAGAAGATGAAGGCGAAGGTCCAGCTCGAGGCCGATGGCGGCTTCGCGTCTTCGGCGGAGTCGGACAAGAAGCACAAGAAGGAAAAGAAGAGCGGCAGTAAAGGCTCCGAATTGAAGCAGCCGAAGCTCCCGGAGCATCAGGGGATGCGAAGAAGGAGAAGAAGAGGAAGGCGCTGGAGTTGCGCAAGGACGACGAGGAAGACAAGAGCGAGACCAGCTCCGAGTTGGTTGACCCCGAGAACTTGAAGGGGAAGAAGAAGAAAAAGAAGAAGGCGAGGTTGAGGGGCGGCGATAATAAGGTGGCTCAGGAGGAGAAACCCAACGCTGTGTTGAGTTTCAGGATCTTAGACAGCTTGAGGTTGAAGTTGAAGGACAATGGTATCGAGGCGCTGTTTCCCATTCAGAGCATGACGTTTGATATCGTCCACGATGGGACTGATTTGGTCGGCCGTGCCTGCACTGGTCAGGTATGAACATCTTTTTATTTGAATTTCGTAGGATTGACATGTTGATGGTCGCGTGCTTGTTTGAAATCTGCTAATTAACTGACAATTTAGAGAAGTGAATGGTCTGGACGTTGGAGTAATGATAGTGTGTGATGCGGAAAAGGGTCACGAAGCTGACATATATGAAAAGAGAAGCAGGTTTTATCTGCTCTATGAGTAGTGAATGGTTGATGTATGAGCTTGGTGAATATTGTTTTAATTAACAGCACGACAGAGCAATCATGGTGTAGAGTGTAGCAAAGTGCACTTGGTTCGTGAACTGTCTTTTGTGCATTTCTGGTCCTAAATCCCTGTATTTCTGCCCCTGATTGTCATTGCAAAAGTCAAATTCCAACCGATCTTTTCAGGCATTCGAACCTACAGCTGGTAATTCGACCAAAAAACCTACAGCTATATAAGTCTTCTAGTTTGTGGCAGAGTCATCTGTACATTAGTTCATTGGTGTTATTTGACATAAAAAAAAAAAAAAAAAAAACCAAAAGTGGCGTGAAGACTGTTTGGCCGCAGTCGCATTTCAAGTTTTTTAAAGATGATTGGCTGCTAGGAACATGAGTTTTCGAACTGGTTGCTCATTGCTGTAGTTGATGGGTTTTAATTTTTGAGCACTGATTATCACCTTGTTCACTGTGTGAATTGTACCTGGGCAAAACTCTAGCTTTTGTCTTGCCCATTTTGGAATCTCTGACGAATGGGCCTGCAAAAACCTCAAGGAAGACAGGATGTGGTAGGCCACCAAGTGTTTTGGTGCTTTTACCTACTAGGGAATTGGCCAAGCAGGTATTGGAATCAAGCTTATAGAAATAATCTCAGGTTTGGTTTTTACATTCTTCATGGAGTTTCTTTCCTAGTAATTTGGCTATTTGCAAATGCAATAGTGTGAAGAGCCTGTTTCAAGTACATTGTTCATTTAACATACTTGGCTTTTATTATAGGAGTTTGTGGGCTTTGGAGCAAATCATCACAGACATCCTCGGTGAAAGTGAGGATATCTCCTTGAGGCTTCTCAGTCCTCTCCTTGCTAGTGTTTTAAAAGAAAATAAGGTAATTGTGTTGTTCCTTTTGCCATTTCAGAGTGGTTTCTGTTTGCTTTAGTTTCTAATAAGGTGTATAATGTGATTTAGAAAGTTGCACCTTTGTGTTGGAAGCTTGGAGACAGGGTCATTACCAGCTGTGTAGCTAAGCTTGGACCTCTTCTTTGGGGAGCAGTACAATCCAATGGCTCTACTGTGGATGATTACTCTCCAGTTGTGGCTTCTGTATGTGAAATGAGCCAACTATGGAGAATAATCATGCTAATGGTTCTTCACATCCAGCGGTGCATCTTTTGATTTTTATAGGACCCTATGCTTTCTTTTGTTTGCTGAAGACAATGGTATTGCTTCTGATTTGCCATCTTCCATGGAATAATCTTCTAGATGAAATGGACTTCAATGCCATCCTTTTATTGTCATTTCTAATAAAGATTCTTCCATTGCCCATGATAAGCTGCTGAAATCTTCAAATTTTTTACTCTGGCTACTTCATCCCATTGTTGTTCTCTTACGTGGTGGATACACAATGCTTCCATACATAAGCTGATTTTCAGGGCTTGATTTGTTGGAGTTGTCATACTCCATGCCAAAGAACTGAAGCAAGATTCACCTCACTACTCACTGTTATCCCCATTAGTTTAGTAAGTGATACATGAACGACAGAAAGATGAAGTATGACGATTATATATGTTGTTAAATTAATTGCACTATTTGGATTTTGAGGTTCTGCTATGACATATTAAGTGGCTGTATGAGCCAGAAAAGACTTTGGTCCCACCCAAAAAAAAAAAAAAAATGAAGGTAAAAGACTTTATGTTGGAATGTATTAGGAAATCTTCTAGAAGTTCTCCCTGATTATATTACGTGATTATATTACGTGATATTATGTGATTTGTTTTTTATTCTGATTGCTGTAAATTAGATATTGATAGATATTAGAGGCAACTTAGGATCTTTATCTAAATAGGTTTCTTACCTAATTTAGGTTCTCTGTTCATGTATTTATATTCATTGTAATCACTCCATGAGAAATAAGAAAACAGATTCTTTTCTTCACTTTAGACAAAATAAAATAGAAGGTCAATAGAGAAGTATTCCATAACGTCTCTTTCTCTAGCACATGTCCACCATTTATCTCATGCGCCCTCCACGGTTTGGCTGTTAACAAACAAATCCCTCATTTAATACAGTTTTCCTTCTAGTTTTCCATTCCAGTAGACTTTCTCTCTATCTGTTAGTCCTTGTCTTTGTTTTCTTTTCCCCTTGGCTAGATTGAACCTATTAAATAGCTGAACAGAACCATTATTCTCACATTCAAAAGCTTTCCCACAGGTGGCTTATGGGGTCGTTTGTTCCCCTGGAGAAGTTGTTCCTGAACTGGATAGTGCTCCTAGATCGAACACCAGTGATGCTGCTGTCCTTCTTTTCCCCAATGATATTGTTCTTGTTGCTAAAACAAGTACAAAAAAGGCTCATTCTGCAGATTTTAAGGGTTCACTGAAGCTGGGAATTGACTTATAGGCACTTCCAAAGAAAAGGGAACATAAAGGTAACAAGTTGATGAACCCTGATGAAGGCTATGACCTCTCTTGGCTATATGCAGAGAGGCAAAAATTGTCGTATAAGGGTCCTTGGGAATGGACACAATCTTTCAGCTGCCTCTAAAGTTCCCTCAAAAATGAGAAGAATGCAGCAAATGTTAAATATTGAGCCAGGTGCAGGTGAGAGCACTGTTGCTCGGGATGAGGAAGCTCCAGTCCTTGTTGATATTGCCGGGAAAAAATCAAAGCTCCTGGTAGTGGGGGGAAAGATGAGCAATTATAACAATGCTGTATTAAAGGTATAATCGTAATTTTTGCAGTATAATCTGATTATGTTAATTGGTACAGTGCTATATTTTTATTATCTTTTCTTAATTAGAAAGCCTTTTTTTTCCCCTTCAATTAAAATACTGAAGTATATCAGAAAGTTTCTATTGAACATTTCTGATACAATAGTCAAACAGTACTGGAACTGCTTCTGCTGCTATTATTATTATTATTATTATTATTATTATTATTAGGTAGTAGTAGTAGTATAGTAGTAGTAGTAAAACTGAAGTAGTTTAAAAAGCTCCGCTGAATTTTGTGGTTACAGTATTTAGATAATGTTGACACGTTTTTTCTTACTTTTTCGTAATTACTACGTGGTTTAATCTTTGTGCCCTTTTTTTAAAAAATTTTATGTACTCATGTATTTTCTTAATAATTTTCAGGATGCTGGAGTGCTCGCTGAAGGATTAGTTGGGCTTAGAATAAAGGCCTGGTGGCCATTTGATGAGATGTGAGCACTCTAGACATTCACTAGCAATACTTTATTTCTGTCTTGGTTGAGCATGTTATTTGTCAATCCTCATCTCCTTCTTTCACTTGCGACTGCTGTTCCTTCGGTGATGGCTGGCTGCTGCTGTTGTTCCAATAATGGTCTACAGCAGTAATGGTTGTTTATGTCATTTTATTGCTATTCCTCATCGTTTGTTTTACAGGTTCTATGATGGCCTAATTCAATCTTACAACCCTCTAACGAAAAAGCGCAAGGTGAGGTGACTATCAGTCTTTGAAAGTTTTTCCCTTTCAGTTTGCAGTCATTGACAATTGTTTCACGTTTTAAATTGCTGCTGTTAGGACATGGTAATTCTTCCTTACAAAGACAGCCTTCTGTTATTCAGTTGGTATCTGCAACAATTTGATTTGGATGGCAATCGGGTATGTGTTTAATTTTTTGGTGAAAATAGGGAGTTCCGTCTCCATCTGTAGTTTCCAAAATGTTAAATCTCAAATTGTTCATTTCACAGGTCAATCAAGGGCTTACTGTTTATGGGAATAAAGGAAGCACCGATCAGCATGCGTAAGTTATTTTTTGATAAAGTAATGCCACTATTACTTTTACATGTTGGTGACATGATTATTCCTGATGCATGTTATTGTCTAATTTCGATATAGCTACAAACAACATCTTAGAGAGGGTGTGCACAACTTCTTCGTAACATTCATTGAAGTGCTTTGTGAGAGACCACCTGGTCATGATTGGGAGCTTGAACCTAGTGTTACCTGTGGTGACTATCTGTTTAGAATGCTTCAAGTTAATTTACAATAAGAGCTACTAATATTTACCTTTAAGAAGATTCTAGCAATAGTTGAAGTTGTTATGTCTATTGTTTCTGAAGTTTAAGATCTCACACTTCTCTTGGAAAGGAGACATGAGTACAGTGGATGATTTACTTATAGTCACTCGGTTGTTTTCTGCAATTGATCTCTTTTAGATATGGTGAACTTTTGTAGGGAACGGGCTATGCTCTATATGCCGATGATCGTGAGTCTATAAGTCACCGTTGAAGAAGTGACCCCTAGATCAGTGGGGGCTCTTACAGCGTTGTATGAGCGAGCAGTTGAGATATTCGCCTCATTAGTTAATATTAATGCCTATCATCAACTTGGTCAATAGTTTACCTCATAATGCTTATTTAAATTAGATGGTTGCTATATGTTTTGGGCTTATTGCTGTTGAGAATATGTGTGGCCTCTCTGAGTCAAGAAATTAAATCAATTCATCCAATTGGCTTTTTTTTTCTTGGCCCCGATGTGCGACTGAAATTCTTAGGTGTCGAAGCTGGGAAAAAGGCAGCAGCAGAAGTATGTGCTCGTCATAAACGGGTTCTGGCTGTACTAAGTGAGGCCAGGTATCTTACTATAACAAGCTTGTCTAAGATGGAAACTATCAGCTCGTAAGGAACGGGGAACACTTAAAGAAACTATTGAGTGGGGGGTGGTAGAAACATGGATAAGAAGAAAAGCAAGCTCATAGGCATTGCAGATGATGGACAGAAAGAGATCCGCATTGAAAGGGCAGATGAATTTGGCCGAATAGTAAGTTTTCAACGAAAAAAAGATATTAATCATAAAGCCTTGTAATACTAAATTGTCCATTATAATTTCTTTTGCCTCTGAGAAAGAAACGCCAATTCATTACTTTGATGTTTTTATGCCAATCTTCTTGTTTTGAATGTTTGCAACAGTTAACCCCAAAGGAAGCGAAGCTTTCCGATTGCTTTCCCATAAATTTCATGGAAAAGGCCCTGGCAAAATGAAGCAAGAGAAGCGCATGAAGCAATACCAGGAAGAGTTGAAGTTGAAGCAGATGAAGAATTCAGACACGCCTTCTTTGTCTGCATTAGAGGATGAGGGAAGCTCAAGCTCAAATGAAGACACCTTATCTTGCGCTTAGTGGTCATGTTAAGCCTGGGTATGTTTTCCTGTGTTAAAAAATCAAGTTACTAGTTCTTTATTCATTGGCATTTAAGTACATAGCATTTTAGATTAATCTGCCTTTATAAGATGTCAATGTGGAGTGTCTTGTTCCATGACCAAAGTGCTTGACTGTCTTTTCGCTTTGCTGCTTCAAATTTTCTATTTATCCCAAATCCCTCAGAGCTTGGGCTCTGCTGAGGAGATGTTTCTGTTTGCTAATGTACAGCTCCATGGATCACTGCCTGGATGACTCTTTCCAGATTATATTTCCCTTCAAGGGAACATTAAGTTAACTTAAAAATCATAGCCTATGACCATGCATTATAGATCAACCTATAGATGTCTCCATCTTTATGCTTAAAAAGGCGGCACCTTAATAGAAATTTGAGTGGTCTGACTTGATTGATGATAAACAATCTATATCTGAGAAGACAATCAGACACCATCTAATAAGTGTAAGCTGGACTTCATGCAATGTCTATTTACCATGGTAGTTGAATGATAAAATAATGATTAGATTTTTGTTACTTTGTGCCTGTTTATTTAATTGTTTTTTTTTATCTTTTTTCTTCTGGGGTGTTTCCTGTCAAAACAGTGATCCAAGAAAGAAGTCAGAGCCACCATTGAGAAGGATCCTGGGAGCTTAACGCCCATTGCTTCAAGATAGGAAGGTCAGTGTCGACCCAAGTTTGTTGCTTTTTCATCTCTAAATATAGGGCGCAAAGAACAAATGGAGAAAGCAGGGGAGAAAGAACGAATGAGAAAAGAAAAACAAGAGAGGGAAAAAAAGAGAAGCTGAGGGGAAAGCTGGCAGCAGAACATGATCATCTATTGACTGGAGTCCAAGATAAGGGAATTACGGCAAGTCATCAAAAGTTTAATCATGCAGTACACACAATTGATTTTCTGTAGTCAACATGATTCCAACAATCTGGACATTTGTTGTTCTGTATAGCATGCTGTGGAAGAAAAAGATGAGTTTTTAACACCGGCAAATGAGGAAGAGTCAATTGTATCATCTGAACCTATTATTGATGCTGAAAGCAAGGTGGCTAATAGTTATATAGATGCAGAAGTACTTTTTCTCTACTCTTTTGCTTTTATTGCTTTAATGTGACTGCAAACCCTTAGATTTCTCTGGTTAAATCTGGTGCAATCATAAGCAAGTATTATGTCATAGATGCTTTTTGCTTACCACAAGTACTGCCTTTGCAATGAAGCGATATGCATGAAATTTTATGTTCTCATACCAAACTTTGATTTCAGTCAATCATAGCAGCAAAAATGTTATGGCTTGGCAGAAGTGAATGTCTGATAGAAATCATGTTGGCCATAGAAATTATAGTCGTCCTCATCACCTTCATTAATGGACTCCTCTTGTCTCATGTTTTTATGTAATATGATCCCATTCGATGCTTGGGGTATCTCTGCTTTCTCTGACATCATTCCTTGCAGATGAATTGGTTAAGCATACTCCTTTTCTGCCATTGGCAGTGTATGAAACATAATTCACATGTCATGGAAAATTCTGTTAGATTTAACTCAACATGAAAAAATATATTCTGATTACACTTTTGACTTCTAATAGAAAATGCAGCTTCTTTCTCAAAATTTAGCAAGAACAATCTGATTTCTCAGTGTAATTTCCATCATGTAGATATCATAGGTTTGAGAATGAATATCTTTACTCCAGGTGTCTACATGACTGCATGTTACTTTTCTTCCTCTTGCCCAATGCAGAGCATTTTATTTTTATGGAGTTTCTGAAGTTCTTGTGGGTTTGAATTTGAAATGATCTCAGATATCTCACTTTAGCTGGCTTTTCCAGAACTCGTGAATGATTTTTTTATTACTTGTAGGGAGATGACGCATCTGAGAATGCTGACGAACTGTCAAAGGAAGAGTTGGGTCAACTTGTTGCTTCTCGTTGGACAGGGGAAAAGACAGAGAAGGAAAGCGGGGAAGACTTTGCAAGAGATAATAATAATGAGGAACAAAGTAGGGAGATCCCAAAAGACACGCGTGATGGTATTGATGATATATATGCGTTAGAAACTGCTAACAGCGAAAAGAAAGAGGATGATAATGTGGAAGATGCATTTGATGAAGATTCTGCAGTGAAGGATCATTATGATTTCAGTTCTCATTACAAAGGTGGATCAGTTAGTGACTCAGACGATGAATTAGACTTTGAAGGTTCGCTTTTATGGCTTCCTGTGAATTTGAATATCCTATTTTAAATCGAGAAATTATTCAGTAGTATGAGCGCGCCACATCATCTGCTGATGTGGTGCGCATCTACCACTCAGATATCGACACATGTCTGTAGGTTGTCAAGACTTCTGTTTTCATATTTACTTTTTAAGAATCTTTCATTTATTCTTGAGTTTTTTATGCTCATAATCCATTGAAATTCATGATGGACAGACTATAATTTGCTCGAGGAAGTGAAGAGGGTGACTGAAGCAACTCACAGAACAAGAACTAAATTAAGTGTGCATCCTTATTTTAAGTTGCCGTTTCCCCTCCGAAACCTCCGGCGTGCAGCTGCTAGTAGGAGAACGAAAATCTTGTTCCTTCCAAGTGGACTGTCAAGAGTTGACAAGCAAAGGGAAAAGACCTTGGGTTTCCTGATGGTATCCTAATTAATGGCTTCGGTCCCTATCAATATGACAAGCAACTTGTTCCAGACGGCATTACTTATCAGATAATCAATGTTGAACCAGGTAAGCTATGGCATACATCTGTGAGCTTATAAGTTTTGGCCATACAGTGAGTGATTTTAGAGTTATACTTATGGGCAGTCACTTGATTTGCAGTACCATCCTCAACTTTTTAGAGATGAAGAAAGTAACACAACCTTTTGTTTTACGTGAAACAGCAAAAACTTACCGCATTAGGGTGCGCAATGTTGGTAGTTCCACTAGTTTAAATTTCAGAATACAGAATCATAACTTACTACTGGTGGAGACTGAAGGATCATACACGGTTCAGCAAATTGATACAAACATGGATATTCATGTGGGGCAGTCATACTCATTCTTAGTCACAATGGATCAAAATGCAAGCGCTGACTACTTCATAGTTGCCTCTCCGAGCTTCAACTCCTCTAAGTTCAGTAAAGCCGCTGGAGTTGCTGTGTTGCACTACTCCAACTCTCAAGGGCCGGCTTTGGCCCCTCTCCCTGATCCTGGTGAGAACGATGCATATGCCTCAATGAATCAAGCCAGATCCATATGGTTGTAGCTAATGGTAACTCTCATCTATTTAATACATCTAGTTTTATTATGTGCTGAATGCAATTCAAAACTAATGTCGAAGTCTTACACTTTAATTTGGTCTGTATCTATTTCTGTCTTCCTTTGGGCTCATAATTTTCTTCACCATCTTAGGTATAACAACTGGGTGAGCTAACATGTTTGGACTCTGGTGTTTTTACTTAGTTACAAGCCTTTTGTTTTCTCCTGCACATTGGCTTATTGATGTTAAATAAATCTCATATTCAGATGGAATGTCTCTGCTGGTGCTGCTCGTCTGAATCCACAAGGTTCTTTTAGGTATGGTGACATTACTGTTACTGATGTGTATGTCATCCTTAACAGATCTCCGGAGCTTATCAATGGGAAATGGCGTACCACCTTGAATGGTATATCTTATTTACCACCTTCAACTCCCCTAAAGCTTGCGCAGCAGTTCAACCTTCTTGGTCTTTACAAGCTTGATTTCCCGAATAGACTAATGAACAGACCCGCCAAACTTGATACTTCTTTGATAAATGGAACTTATAAAGCTTTTCTGGAAATCATCTTCCAGAACAATGGCACTAATGTCCAGAGCTACCACTTAGATGGCTATGCGTTCTTCGTCGTGGGGTGAGCCTCTAGCCTTGTCTTTCTAAAAAGCTTGGTACTCTGCCCCCTTTTCTTCCCTAGAATTTGAAAGATAAATGAGTTGGCGATATTGTGGTGCACTGCAGTATGGACTTTGGAGTGTGGACAGAAAGTAGCAGAACCACTTATAACAAATGGGATGGAGTTGCTCGTTCCACTACACAGGTACCTCTATGCTCTCTATCTTATGTGCTTGATCCTGAGTATTAAATCAATTCTTGGGGCAAAGATCCTGCATTTAAAGTTTTCCCACAGGCAGAGTGTTTATATATTTGAAAGTTCATGAACACCTAATTATTGTTCATCTTTGCAACGGTGTGGAATATCAGTTGGGTGCCTGTTATAATTTTTACAAGTCATTTTTTTAGCGCAAACTTCTAGTTGGCACTACTGTTAGCTTTACTTTATCAGAATCTTTCTGTATTGCTGTTATGGAAATCTGAAGACATCCTTTGTTACTTGGAAGGAAATTTTTGTAGTTTAAAAATTTCCCAAAAAAGGCTCTGTATGATTAGGAAGTTCCATCTGTATTACAGGTTTTTCCCGGAGCTTGGACAGCCATCTTGGTTTCACTTGACAATGCTGGCATTTGGAATCTCCGCACTGAGAATCTTGACTCATGGTATCTGGGTCAGGAATTGTATATGAGTGTTGTCAATTGAGAAAATGACAACCGAGTTTCAGTTGCCTGATAATACCATATACTGCGGCGTACTATCTTCGTTTCAGAAGTAAGATCTCACAAAGCCAACTGACAGCAGCTTAGTTAATCACTACCTATTGATTTGAGGAAAATAAGCTGGTAGCAAGTAATATCCATTCCAATAGATGTTTTTCTTGGAATGGACTAGGTTAATATTTTGGTTGAGCATTCGACTCATCTATATTTGATAGTTTAAAAGCAAAAGCCAATGCACAAACATGTGCACACATGTTTACATGCTCACCTGCATCCATCTCTAATTGACATAAATGCATCCATGCAGATGCATGCAATAGAGAGACATCCTGAGAGCCTCATGATTTTTCTAACTGCATGTCTCCCTTGATGAGTATTATATATTGGAAAAGAGCCGTGGCCAACCAGGGATTTAGTATTCTCTTGTTTGGAACTTTACATCTTTCCTAGAATAACGTTTTTGTTCCTTGTTCTGCAGTGACCAAGCTCAGAGGTTCAAGTTTTCCAGCGCATCATCTACTTCTAATGGCCGTAAAATATTTCTAATAGCATTAGTAGCAGTAGCGTTTGGGTGCTTTGTCCTTTCGCCAAGTTAAATGATTCTGCAGCGAGGACTTACTGTTATAGCAAAATGGGAGCATTTTCCATGCTTTGAGGTTGAAGGCAAGCTATGGCTCTTCGATTGCGGAGGTCAAGATGCCAAGAGAACAAGTCAACCTACAATTTTGCTGGTCGAGAATGGTAGCAAAGAGGTGGAATCTCCTAACGGCAATTAAATCTATCATACTATGCAATTGAAAGTGCTATGCATGTAAGAGAGGATTGTAGAATACTAATCTTTTAGAAGTGAGTCAGTGGGATCTCTGTACTTAATAGTGCTGTCTCTGTTCATTCGTCTTTTTGTGGGTATTTGTATTGTTTTCTATTTAAACATAAATAGAGGAAGGCCTTTTTGAAGGTTTATGTTGATGGAAGTGTTTATTCTGTAAGCCAAATCAGATATCACTTCTAAGGTTCTTCTTCAAACATTGCCTTCCAGCATGCGAACCTTGTAAGTGTCACAGGGCACTGTTCATCTTTAAGTTTGAAGATACGTGCTTTCTAGTTTCAATTGCATTGCAAACTTGAGCTTGATTCATTCATATCTTGATATAGGCATTCCGCTTTGACGTGTTTGGCAGATTTGTCAAACTGAATTCAACGGACCTGGAAGGATTCTTCATTTCTTTCATTGACTTGTTCCTTGATCTCTCATCCTCCAGGTAGTATACTCCTAATATATCTTCAGCTTCCTGTTATTACAGTGGATGCTCCTCGATCTTTCATTTGTCATGTCAACTGTATTTTAAATCTCATTGCGATGATGACAATTTATATTGAAACGGAGACTCCTTAATTTTCCTCATTTGGAATATTTACTCACAGTTCGATTGGCTGTCATCTGACGTCCAATGTCGCTATTATTCTATAAGAAGTTAGACCAGTTTATCTTTCTTCTACTAAGTCCTTCCTTCCATCAATATTAGAACTTTTCCTCCAGTTTAGACTTGGTCTTTCATATTTTTTCTCATTGTCGACCAAGTAATTTCGAAATGATTGCTTGGCCAACTAGCCGTCTTGTGCCATGTGGTTTCCAAACCGTAAACTAATCTCACTGAGCTTGGAATTTTTTCTTTTTGGTTTTGATTTGCTGTTGTTTCATTCAAACAGGTCCAGACTTAGCTCATCGAAATAAAATTACATTCATTACTCAAAGAATACATGAAAAGTACATAAACTTTCATAGCAAAGCAAATCAAAGTAGATTAAAGGCCACAATATTACAAAGCAAAGCCAAATTCAGAAAACAAGAAGGATCAACATAGCATTGGTAGGGTTAAGCATACACTCATTCCATAAGAATGGATTGGACATGTCAAGTAAAATAATTGACAGCCAATCACCGGATCTTATGTTATCGTTAGTGATAAGTACATGTCAAGAATTCCTTCTCCAATAACTATGGCGTTGCCAGTTGGTGGTGCATGCCTAGGTTTGACTTCCGCTATTCCATTGCCATACGAAATAAACACAGATCTAATTTTTAGTAGAGCAAATCTTTGTAGTTTAGCGAGACGCTAGAGTTTCTGCAATTATTTTTGAAACTAGAGACAGAGGACTTGTATATGGACAAAGCACAAGTATCGAATTCCTGAAATATTATTAAAGTATTAAATTTTGGGAAAGAAGAACTTGTAGATTAAGAACAAGATTAGAAGAGTTCAGACTCTCAAATATAGAATGATTAGGAGAAGAAAACTCCTAGATTTAGATTGGGAGAAACAAAAAAAAAGAAGAAAAGAACAAAAAAACTTCATATAAAATCAACCATGGATGTAGATGGAGGGGAGGGTGAGATTAGATCAAACTCTCCCCCCCCCGGATTGAAGGTGGAAGAAGACCATGGGGGAGAAAAAGAGAGGAACAGACTTTGATTTGACGTAACCCCTTATGACTTGCTTAAATTGGCAACCATCAGCCGCTGAATATAAAGGAACTAAAGGCATAGTGTCCCTGAGAGGCTGTAAGAGATCAACTCTTGCAACATGGGAAAGCTTTTGTCTGTGGTGTTCATCTTCTTCTCCCTAATCATCCTGCCCAAAGCTTCATCATCATCCGACGGCATTTCCTTCAACTTCACAAATTTTGACCCCATTGACAGTCGCGTGCTAGTGGAAATAGAAGCGACTAAGGTGAATGGCGCCATCCAGGGATGGGCAACCAGGCTTGATGGTGCATGGCTCCTCTCCTGGGGACAGATCTGGCTTACCTTCCAGTGGCTGAACTTCAGGTGTTACAATAGAATTCTCTCCACTCAAAGACCTCTTGCTTGGAAAATGGGAGCCACCAAGCATTTGAGATACTTTTTACGTGCTAGACAATGTCTTGGATCTTGACCCACAAATTTTCGTCTGAGCTTGGTTCAAACTGGAATCGAGATGGCTTATTGGCTCAACTGAATCACTTTTCGAGCGGCACTTAGGACATTGCCATTTCCCTAGTGGAATCCGCTGGAAATGGAAAACCATAAAATGAGACAACTAAATTATCTCAATCAAGTACGATAAGACAAATGACAGCAATTAACACATCTAACTCAAGGCAAGACCCCTCAAATAGCTATGAACTACCTTGAGAGGAGGATCAAGGCATATACGTTCCATCCCCAAAACTCAGCAGAACCTCAACACAGCATCTAATTCTCTTTATCCCAAGACATAAGCTCGTGCTGCGAGACACAAGCATGAAGTGTGAGGCACGTGTCAATGATAGCTAACGAAAAAAGAGAGAGGAAACCGTTAACTAGTTACCAAATCGACCAGGTCCCATGAATGGTTCAGCTTCATCTGTCACACCACCTTGCTGCTGCTCCTGAAATTTTTCATGTGAAAAAGCGAAAAAATCAGTTGCCTCAAAGATTTTACTCTACGAGAACGACAAATGCTAGCTGTTAATTTTGTGATCCTGGCTAGATAGATAAAAGAACGACTCTGTTTTAAGAAATTGGAGTGTTGAAAGAAGACGTTCTACTCACGGCATCAGTCTCCATTTCAGCAGCTGACAGCAACCTATTTAAACAGTGTCCAGATATTTTGCAAACCAAGAGCTCATTGGCAGGATCCATAACAGTTTCTCTGCACGTCTCATCACGGACTGAAAGAAAAGACGATGATGAAGGAAACCTCATTAGGAAAGACATTCCTGCACGACACATAAATTGGATATACTAAAGAGACTTCTCATTGTTAGCAATTAAAGTATTTTACCCTGAACATTTCCAGTCTTCTCACAAACAAAGACATCGCCAATTTGATGATAAGAACACGTTTCTCCTGAACAAACATGGTCCAGAACCAATGAATCAGTGAACCCTTTGCTGCTTTTCCACAAAGACACTTGATCAGCAACTGTCTTGTCAAGAATTATCCAATCATCATTCACCTTCAGAAGCAAACACGCATGTGAAATTAAAAGGATGAACCCACGAGTCCTTGAGCAAACCAGAAACATATGCAGTACCACTTGGAATATTTCAAGGAAAGTAACTCTAGTAAAGCATGTTGATCAAGAATAATAGTGTAGTAATGCTAGTCAGGATTAAATCTCAAGCAAAAAAGCCTTTACAAATAAGAGCCACTAAAGCAGCAACCATCAAGTCTTTTTCCTTTGACCAGTTTCCATAACTTCATTACAGTTGTAACGCAAAAATGAAGAGGATCAACCAGGATATTATTAGTATAAAGCTAAAGAACTAAATGTGAAAGTCACATCAGAAGACACCAAGTGCACTTCTACCCAACAATCTGCTTTCTGGAAGAAATCAAAGTCAAGGTTTGAACAAGCTATAGCACTGGCACCAATTTATACAAAATTCCAACAAATCTAACCTTTGACCTGTAATATCATCACAATGAAGAATCCTTACAAAAAGCAAGCTCCA
Source organism: Eucalyptus victrix (assembly GCA_016097545.1). NCBI lineage: Eukaryota > Viridiplantae > Streptophyta > Magnoliopsida > Myrtales > Myrtaceae > Eucalyptus > Eucalyptus victrix. Next base: position 24,693,854 of record CM027840.1, on the reverse strand, counting down.
TCTACCTGTGAAGGAAGAGGTGCCTGGCTTCTCTTTGCAGCTTGCATTTGGATACTACATTGTTCCTGGCGTAGTCTCTGAGACCTCCAAGGCTACTGAATTTTGTTCTTTATCATATTTCTGAGTGTCAGGACTGTTCTTAAGTACTGAGGACAAAAGCCTCGAGCTACAGCTTGCCATGTAAGCTTGAGACTGAAAAACTTCTACAAACTCCAGAATTTAACAGCCGATTCATCTCGATCCAGGAGCAAATAATACATTCCTCAGGGATATCTATGAGCTCAAGACAAGGGATTTTGTACAAACTCACATTATGCAAAACCTGAAGAGATGGACCAAGACAGGCTAAGTCAAAGAATTTTGGTGAGAGAGATTGAAAAAGGCCTCCATGCACCAGCTTCTAGTAAGATGTGGATGCTTCTGACAACTTCATATCTGTACAAAAGAATTTTCCTTGACAGAAAGGTATAGCTGACAAAATTGCTGCCAATCCCAGAGTATCCCCTTCCTCAACCGTTGATCCCAGAGCAAATGCTCCTATCTAGAAGTCGTGCAGAAGATGAATCAGATTGCCTAGTCGAAAGTTATGTTTATGAATTTCCTATCACAAGTTAAACAAGATGGGCTATAAAATAGATTTTCACCTATTTTTAGTTCATGGACGAAAAACCAATTTATTTTGAAGCCTGATGAAGCCAATAATAGCACAGGAAGGCCAAAATGGCCCAGGAACATAAACTGGAACCCGGCCCTATATTTGCTACTGTAGTAAATGTTATGTGAGGATTACAGATCCTACTGATAATATAGTTGTCTTTGGCTCAGAAGAAAGGGAGAAACCAAAAAGAAAAGATATCGGCAAAGCGTTAGATGCGGCGAGTTCATCGTGATCCATCAACCAAAAGAGCCCATTTAGCATGTGTTCCACTGTTTGATCATTCTCATTACACCTCTCATGTAAGTGAAGGGAGATAGAGCTCCATGCGATGAATATGTTCATTGTTAATCAGAATATGCAAATAACTTTCACATAGCTAAGATCAAAATCATTAGATGTCACCAGGGAATCAATTAGAAATTAGAGGCATCTAGTAATCAAATGAGAAGTATGAGTGAGATCTTAAGCATAGTGCCCCATGGTAATGACGGAACGGATTAAGCACTGCTTGCAAAGCCCAAGGACAGATTCAGATGAGTAAGCAAACAAGAGGCTCGACAATATTTGTTTTGAGCGGGACTAGCATGTGGAAAGAAAATGAGATCCATCACAATTATCATCACATTAAGAGGTTACTCTGTCAAGAACTTGCATGTTGTCTAAGTCACTTTGGGGAGTTTAAGAAAGCAAGAGCAATTAGTTTTCAAATAAAGAAATGACTGTTAATGGGATGCAAACCTGTTTCCTCACGGTGAGTGTGAGGCCTCTTTTCAGTTCTTCGCTGTAAGGTTCACCTTCCACCAGAATGACAAAGGCATAAATGCCTTGTCCTTTCACCTAGAGACAAAAACATGATTTGTTGATTTGTTAGCATTTAAAGCAAGTGCAATGAAAATTTTATCATCAATTTAGTCCTCTCTAAAGTACCTCATTCTCAACACCAACAACCGCAGCTTCCGCACATTTGGGATGCGAGACAAGAGCAGATTCACCTTCTGCTGTTCCAATCCGGTGTCCACTGCAGAGGCAAGTGAAGCATCATCAGATAACTAGTCCAGAATTCAAAGCGCTGGGTGCTTTAAGAAGGAAAAGAATTGGTCTTTGGAAGTTTCTCAACAAAAACAAAGCCACATTGTATGAGCACATAAAAAATGTTTGAATGAAGGTACCAAAAGAGAAGATCTTGAGAAATTCATGTAGCACCCGACATTGATGACATCATCAACTCTACCGGTCAGCCAGTCGTAACCATCCTTGTCCCCGAATGGGTTGAGCGAATTAAAAAATAAGTAAATCAAATTGCACAGCTTATGCTGCAAAAAATATAACCATAACTACACCTTCCAAAGATATATAAGCGCAAGATTATCATTCAAGTTGAGGAATTGTATAAACATCCCTAGTAAGAACCCAGGCATAATGCAAGTACCTCAAGCAATAATTTAATAGTTGTATCAACTAACCTGCTGCAGCCATCACCAGTAAAATAGTATCCTGGGAATGGTTGAAGTATGTTGTTTCGTATTGCTCATGATCACCATAGACTGTACAAAATGCCCCAGGCCAGGAACTTTTAATGCACGGGTATCCACTACACTCACCTTCAATTTCAACCCCTTTTCATCCACTATGACAGGCTGCACAAAACAAATGTGGAAATTAGTCGGAGAGACACCTTGTGAAAGGCTCTTAAGTTGTTCAAAAGTCAAAGGGAATGAAAGAGTTTAGAGACTGAACCCCAAAGAAAAGAAAAGTAGCAGATCCAGGTTTTACGTGGCCGGGCACTAGATAATGGCGTGATCTGCGGGGACGGTAAGCATCACTGGAATCGATCGAGACCATAAAGTGGATATTGTGGGCATTCTTTGTAAAAAATTCTAACATGATAAAACCAAACAAATAACAAAATGTACCATGAAGCCACCAGTTTCAGTTTGCCACCGAGTGTCGATATAGGGCACTCGAATCCCCGACGCATTGAAAAACCACACGAAGAAATGTACACGGGTTTATGGATCTAGTGAAATATTATCTACATTAGAAAGTTAGGATAAAGCTCAGTACCTCCACGCACTTGGATTGATAGGCTCGCCAACACTTCCTAGGACCCACAATGATTTGCGTGAATACTTACCAAATAAGCTTCCAATTCAATGAGTTACTTTCCCACGGCCGGGTGTTCCAATCATTATATCGACCCCTCTCCTCGATTGGCTCTCCCGAGCATGATAAGGAGCTCCACCGTACAAACAACATGATGTTAAGCCCTTTGCTCCACCATTAACTTCAAAATCAAAAAACACCTAAAATAATAGAGTAAACGATGTCGGACATCTATCTCGTAAAAAGATGAGATTATTTCTATAAGCTTGATTCCAATACCGCTTGGCCAATTCCCTAGTAGGTAAAAGCACCAAAACACTTGGTGGCCTACCACATCCTGTCTTCCTTGAGGTTTTTGCAGGCCCATTCGTCAGAGATTCCAAAATGGGCAAGACAAAAGCTAGAGTTTTGCCCGGTACAATTCACACAGTGAACAAGGTGATAATCGGTGCTCAAAAATTAAAACCCATCAACTACAGCAATGAGCAACCAGTTCGAAAACTCATGTTCCTAGCAGCCAATCATCTTTAAAAAACTTGAAATGCGACCGCTAACGGCCAAACAGTCTTCACGCCACTTTTGGTTTTTTTTTTTTTTTATGTCAAATAACACCAATGAACTAATGTACGAGATGACTCGCCACAAACTAGAAGACTTATATAGCTGTAGGTTTTTTGGTCGAATTACCATTTGTAGGTTTGAATGCCTGAAAAGATCGGTTGGAATTTGACTTTTGCAATGACAATCGGGGAAATACGGGGATTTAGGACCGAAATGCACAAAAGACAGTTCACGAACCAAGTGCACTTTGCTACACTCTACACCATGATTGCTGTCGTCTTTGTTAATTAAAACAATATTCACCAAGCTCATACATCAACCATTCACTACTCATAGAGCAGATAAAACCTGCTTCCCTTTTCATATATGTCAACTTCGTGACCCTTTTCCGCATCACACGCTATCATTACTCCAACGTCCAGGCCATTTTACTTTTCTAAATTGTTGGTTAATTAGCAGATTTCAAACAAGCACGTGACCATCAACATGTCAATCCTGTGAAATTCAAATAAAAAGATGTTCATACCGACCGGTGCGGGCACGGCCGACCAAATCAGTCCCATCGTGGACGATATCAAACGTCATGCTCGAATGGGAAACAGCGCCTCGATACCATTGTCCTTCAACTTCAACCTCAAGCTGTCTAAGATCCGAAACTCAACACAGCGTTGGGTTTCTCCTCCCGAGCCACCTTATTATCGCCGCCCCTCAACCTCGCCTTCTTCTTTTTCTTCTTCTTCCCCTTCAAGTTCTCGGGGTCAACCAACTCGGAGCTGGTCTCGCTCTTGTCTTCCTCGTCGTCCTTGCGCAACTCCAGCGCCTTCCTCTTCTTCTCCTTCTTCGCATCCCCGATGCTCCGGAGCTTCGGGCTGCTTCAATTCGGAGCCTTTCTTGCCGCTCTTCTTTTCCTTCTTGTGCTTCTTGTCCGACTCCGCCGAAGACGCGAAGCCGCCATCGGCCTCGAGCTGGACCTTCGCCTTCATCTTCTTCTCTTTGCTCTTGCTTTGGAGTTCTCCGGGGTTGAGCTGAATCGGGCACAACTATCGAAGGCATCGATGAAGCTGTCCGGAACCACGAGAGGAGTTTAGGAGACGGGAGGGGAGGGAAGGGGGTGGTTTTGTCCTTCTCTTCTCTTCTCCTCCCGTGCTCGATCTCCGCGTTGAAAATAGTCGAAGGCGGAGCGGAGCGAGAGGGGGATCGGGAACCAGCCTGCAATCGGCGGGGCTCTCGGGGGCAATGTGTCGGCGGCGAGATGACCGGCGATGCTTTTGGGAGGCGGGGAGCAGAAGAAGCACGAGGCCCTCACGTCCGACCGTCGACCTCGAGGACATAGAGTCCAAAGACCTCGGGCTACTCGGAGTCGGAGCGATGACGCGTTCGTCGGAGGTCCAAAAGTTGCCGAGTAACCAACGCGAGCACAAACCTTGTGCTCGATCTCCACGTTTGGAACAGCCGGAGGCGGAGGAGGTGAGGACCCAAGCTGCGGCGGCGAGGCTCTTGAAGGAGGCGACGACCGGCGAGGCTTTTGGGAGGCGAGGCGGAGCCGGGCCGGATGCGCGGAGAAGGAAACAGACGGTCCTTCTCTCGTGTTGTTCTCCTGCGAGAGAGAGAGAGAAAAGCCAATAAATTCAATTGAGGAGTGAGAAATTTTTTGGGCGGGAGCGTTAAAGCATTTATTGACCGACATTGTTTACGCCAACGAGCCGAGCCGAGCCGAGCCGAGCCGATCGGAGCGAGCGGATCCTTTCATTTTCCAGCGGGTCCCACGCGACGGGTGTCGAAAGCCGAGTGGAACGTGCGCGCCACATCAGCGGATGACGTGGCGCGCACATACCACTGAATATTTTCTCCTGCAGCTGGGGCTCATCTCGAGCCCCAGCTTCGGACGATGGGAAGTGCCGGGCTTGTGGGCCTCAGATTGGGGGCCCAGATGGAATCGCCTCGACCTTGGGCTCAAATCAGAGGTCGTTGGTTGGGCTGGGCGGGTCGGGTGGATTTGCTCCTGACTATGTTGCCGTGTCAAGTCAGGTCGGGCCGGGCCGGGTTTTTTTGTGTGAGACCTTTGCCCGAACCGGCTCGGTTTTCCTTCGGCTTTTTGGAGGCTTGGGTTAGCCAACTGGATCGCTGACTCCACAGTACACGTTTTAATTAGTACCTTACTCATGAGCCAGACAAGAAAATTAAAAGAATTTATGGCACGTTGAAAGCTGTCATAAAAGGCTTTCGAGCGATATGCTCTTGCACTCGGTTCCTATGAGTTGATATGGAGCTTCAAATCATGAAATTTTCATATGATGTCGTAAAATCTAATTACTTGCGTTATTCTCGTGGATCATATTAACATGGGTCGATATGCGAGTTAAGGACTCTATTACCCATTAGTACACTTGCAAGTGCCATTGTGCAATTGAAGTGTGCAATAGCCAAACGAGACATTATTTCAACTAGAATTGATCCAAACTCGATTAGAATCCAACAAGAGATAGAAGCATGAAACATAAGAAAGTATGGTGCTTTTGATGGTTCATTCAAAGCTTACAAACTTTGTCAAACAAGCTATATTTTGTCAAATCAAGTACATAGAAAAGAGGACAAGCATTAGGATCCACTGCAGGCCATAAAGATCAATGCCGTCTCTAGTGTGTTTATAGTGAAGATAACTATGAACAACCAATAGGAAATGCTCGACATTCTTCTCATGTACATGGGAGGACAAAAGCATCGATGGTCAGCAATTGAAAACCCACAAAGCTATCTAATCATACACGAAACATATGTACCCTTCAAGGTTTGTTTTTATCAATTTAAGGGTGTGAATAAGAAATATGTATTTTTCAAAAAAGAAAGATTAGTACGAATTATATGATTGCGAGTCCCATAATTGAAAATCTCTGGCGAAAGATTCCACCAGTGTCTTTATCTCCACATGATACTCCCAATCCATGTTTCAACCATTTTATCCTTGACCACACCATCCCTCTCTCCCTGACTGCACATGGTCTGCAAATGTTCTTGTGTTTTTTATCCTTTTCAAGTCCTAAGTGCCATAATGCTCTTCTGCAGGTTTGGACTCTTGGATTCGACCCATTTTCATATGATTCTCTCTCCAGGAAATCATGGTTGTTTATTTTATGTGCTTGTCTGTTTGAACCCTTTGTTCTTGTTCTTTTCCCCTACAGATCAGTACACGAGAAAATGATAGACTGACGCGTTTCTTCCTGCAGTCTTAACATAAATCATACAGATTCTTGCCTTCGATGAATAGGCGAGAAAAAACTTTCACGAGCATGCCCATGGAATCTAGATTGTCAATTTTGTAGAAGGGGTTTCTGTGTGTTTAGTTCGGTGCCCAATTGAAAATCGAAAAGAGAGAGAACAAAAAGAAAATAACACCTCAGATACGAGATATATTATCACAGTGATGGGAAAATTAGGGCATATATGAAAGTTACATATATGTACTCAAAATGGGTATGGACCAGTGAATCCAGTAAATCTTTCGTCGGACTCGCTTTATGCAAGGGCTCGGTTCATATGTGTCATGGCTACATTCGATAACTTCTCCTCTACCGACGACCATGACAAATAACCAGAATAAAAAATAAAAAATCTCCGTGACAACACCGGAATAAAAGCAACGGGAGGACATTATATATATTATGATGTTACTTATGGGCCCACTATAAGCAGAGTTTGGTCTTTTGTGGTCCAAGCGACTAGCAAGGAGAAAACACAGAATGAGACTAGCTTGGAGAAGGAAGAGAGGCCATCAGCAGCAGCAGCAGGACAGAATTTTCAATAAACGACAAGGAAAACTGGAAGAGGTTTGTGTTCAAGCCTTGGCCACACGAAAATGAATTCAAAACAGGAAGACATGATGGGTTGCATCCACTTTCACATTATTACTTTCTAATCGGAAGTGATCTATTAAGTCCGTGAAAGAGAAGTTAATCATTATCTCGTGAACTGAATAATGGAGAAAAATGATGTACGGGAGGTAGTCTTTAGAGAGGAGCCAACGACTTGGAATAAGCATGGTCTAGCAACCGAAATTATTAAATTCTTGAAATGGTCCCAAATAAAGGGGATTTGATTTTCAAAGGTATAAGTTGCAGCAATGGCCCTCCGGGTAGGGTTTTTCCTTACGAAAAGGAAAAACCGGACATGTCATTTTCTTCTTTTGGTCGAGGCAGCTTTACTTGAATGAGATCCATTTCAAAACCAAAAATGGCCAGACCCTGGCCTCAGTGACCATTCTGAATTTTCCCTCCCTCCCTCCCTCCCTCCCTCCCTCTCTCTCTCTCTCTCTCTCCCCAACTTGAACTGATGATTCAATAAATCAAACCACGATATGAACTGGTTCTCCGTGTGGGTCCTTTCCACTAGAAAACATAGTCCATTCTGAGAAATTCAAGTCCATCATGAATGAGAACAAAAGATTATCGAGCTCAATCAGTGAGCCCATGAGTGAAGGGAAAGTCGCCAGGTCACTAGGGTATGAAATGTCCTCTCTTTTCCTCCTAGAGTTTCTCTTACATTGTGGAACACAATTAGGGCAATCGTCATATGCCTCTTAGCTGGGACAACGTCTGTTAAATACTTACAATGTTAATATAATTTTGATAAGCAATGTAATGTGACCTTTTCGTGCTCGTTGCCCTAGTGATGCACAACACGTGTCAATTTCCTCGAATTTGCAATGTAAATCACACTGGAAACATCCACACATCATTTGTTTCCATTTTTCTACTTCTCTGTGTTCTCTCCTTGAAAACAATGAAAAAGCAGACATGCCTCCACTCTCTCTTTATTTTCCCTCCGAAATTGGGTCGTCTTCTGCCTCTCTCTCCTTAGTTCCCCTTCCCTTGTTTTGACGACAATTCATGTACGGCAATTTACTAGGGACTTCTTGAAGGCCATGACGCACCGTACGACCTACAGTCATTTAGATTCCAGTGAACCTGATGGCGATGATCATGTCATGGCAGAGAGATAAAACAACAGAGGGACAGTCGGTACTGTGGTCTTTATGTTTGTGCTTATAACCGGTAAGCGAGAGTGGGCCGAACCGAGGCACACTTACCCATGGAACTTTAAGGGATGGATCACCAGAGGACGAGGGGTTCTATCATAAAGTGGTTTAGGGTCTGATTTTCGCACGTCTTCTTCGGTTTTCCCTGCATGGCATGGCCTGTCCTTGGGGAACGCCGATGCTTGATTTGCCAACTCTTAGCTTTATTTAGGACATAGATGAAGAATAAACTTTTGTCTGGTTTGATGTCTCTGACCCTTCTCTGACTTCATCCTTCTGATCACGCTCTTTTCTTCGAGGCATGCATGTATTAATATGTCAATGTTCAGGCTTAGGCTTCTCGTTGACCAGTCCAATCTGCCCACATTCACCCCCAAAATCCAACTAATAATCTCTCCCTTGGAAACCGACCAAAAAAAAAAAAAAAAAAAAATCTCCCTTAGAACAAAAATAAAAAAACGTAATTAAAGAGATAATCAAGATACAACTCCTAAAGACTTTTTTGGTAATTTTCCCTATAACAAATACTACTAAAGACTTTGGATTTTGCTATGGGGGTCAATTTGCTTATTTTATAATGTTTTGTTGTAATATTTCTGAATTTGTTATTCATCACTTCCCTCGATCTATTTCCACAATGTTTTGCTGTTATATATTTGATCAAAAGAAGAGTTGTCACTTTAGTGAAATATTATAATAGTAAATCCCCAAATTATGATTGGTGATGGGGAAACTACATAATCAATCCCAAATATATTATACGGAAACCAATTCATTTTTAACTTTCCAATTTTACCTTTTTAATCTTAAACCGTTGTGTGAAATTTCAATATAGTTATTTTGGCCAATTTTGGCAAAAAATTGGTGACATTGCAGTGTGCCACATAAAATGGCTGGTGATAACTAGGCTGTAATGTCAGTGATTTCCAATAATAATAAAATGACCAGAAGAACCATATTAGAATTTCATGTAAAGGTTAAAATTGGCAAAACTAAAGAGTGGATGATAGAATTGACATTTGTATAAAATAAGTTTATAAGTGATTGACCAATTTTCTCAATTGATAAATTGTTAGTGTTGAGCAATTTGAAATACAAAAATAAAGTATTTATCATGGTCTTCTTAAATTTGATTTTGGTTTGGAAATGTTTCCATTCTAAGAAGGGGAAAAGTACAAAAATAAAAAAAAAAAAACTAAACCTATTGTATTGGCGCTAATTCATTCCTAAACCCCTCAATTGAATCAATTTAGTCCTAAATATTTTCGCACTTTAAGGTCGGAAATTGCCGACATGGACTTTGGTTATTCTATGTAACACGGCTAGTGCTTATGTGGACATTTAATTTAATTTTAAAATACTTTTTTTCTAAAATTTTTATTGATTTTTTTCTTTTCTTTTTTCTTCTCTTTCCTTTTTTTTTTTTACTCTTTTTTTCTTATTTCCTTGCACCAGTCACCACCTTCCATAGTGGCCAATAGAGGTTGTTGACCATCAACAAGGGTAAGGGCCAAGACACCCTTGTCGATCTTTGGTGAGGGTCGGTAAAGGTTAAGCTAGGCCACCCCTCATGGGATTTGGTGAAGGGTGGAACGCCTTTGCTAGCACCTGAGGTGGCCTAGCCTCACTCGGGTGAAGCCCTTCACCCATCCCTTGCTAGAGGCTAGGGAAGGCAGGGACGCTTTTGCCAGCCTTCGGCTATGGCAAGGGCCGGGTGAGGGTTGGCTTTGCCTGCAGCTAGTGAGGGCGTCTCGGCCCTTGCACTCATCGGTGGTGGGATGGAGAGGTGGTGATTGGTAGAGGGAAATAAGGAAAAATGAGAGTAAAGAAGGAAAAAGAAAGGGAGAATTGTCCAAAAAGTCATAAACCTATTATAGTTTTGTCAATTTAGTCCTAAACATTTCAATCTTGCCAATTGAGTCTTAAACCTTTTGTTAGTTTGCCAATTAAGTCCATCGGCTAATTTTGGCCGGAAAATGCGACGTGGACGCCAGCGGTGCCATGTAGGACCTGTCGGCGTTGACGTGGATAATTTTTAATAACATTTTAAAAAATTTAATTTTTATTTAATTTTTTAATATTTTCTGTTTTTCCCTTTTTTTTTTGGCTTTTCCCTTGCCCTTTTCGGTGGCCGGTGGCCGGCCACCGGCCACTAGCCACAGCTGGCCCGCTGGCCTCGCCCGCCACAAGCGAGGCCCGGCTGGGTGACGGCGACGCCGGGCGAGGCCAGCTCTAGCCCCAGTGCTCGCTTGTGGCGGGCGAGGGGAGCCCTCGCCGGGGCTCACCCTCGCCCAAGCGAGCGTCGGCCTCGCGCAGACTAGATCTAGCGAGGCCAACCCTCGCCCCTGGCTAGCCGGGTGTTGGCCTATGGACGGTGGCCAGCCGTTGCCTGCCCGGCCAGGGGTGAGGCCGACGCTTGCCTAGGCGAGGGCGAGCCTCGGTGAGGGCTCCCCTCGCCAGATCTGGCGAGACCGGCCCTCGCCGGGGCTGGCCTTGCCCGGCGTTGTCGTCACCCCGCCGGGCCTCGCCTATGCCGGGCGAGGCCAGTGGGCCGGCTGTGGCCAATGGCCGGCCACCGGAAAAGTACAAGGGAAAAGAAAAAAAAAAGAAAAAAAAGAAAAAAACAGAAAATATTTAAAAAAATAAAAAAATTTAAAATTTAAAATATTATTAAAAATTATCCACATCGGCGTTGGCAGTCCTATGTGGCACCGCCGGTGTCCACGTCAGCATTTTCTGGTCAAAATTGGCCGAATGGACTCAATTGGCAAATTGACAAAAGGTTTAGGACTCAATCGGCAAAATTGAAAGGTTTAGGACTAAATTGGCAAAACTGCAATAGGTTTAGGACTTTTTAGACAATTCTCCCGAAAAAGAAAAGAAAAAATCAACAAAAAATTTCAAAAAGTATTTAAAAATTAAATAAAATGTTCATGTCAACCAATCATGCCATGGTAGGATGGCCAAAGTTCACATAAGTGATTTCCAACCTAAATTAGTTAGATGGACTCAATTAATATCAATGCGAAAATGTTTAAAACTAAATTAGTGTAATTGAAAGGTTTATGACTGAATTAATAATAACATAATAGGTTTAAGATTTTTTTTTTTGGGTACTTTTCCCTCCTATAAAGTGTAGTTCATAATACTTGTATAGTTTGGTTACCAATAACTGACTTATTTTGTACCGTCTTGTGATCAATGTAGTTTTAAAGATATCCGTCTCCATTTGATGGTGATCTTATGATAACCCTCATTCATTTTGATCCTCTATTTTATTAAACAGCTGAACTTTAGCCGTGGAAATTTTCATTTCTCCATGTAAAGGTGAAAAAGGCTTACCCAAAAGGGGTGGATCATGTAGAGTAATTCAATGTGTATATAAAATAAAGATGAATGGACTATGATTATAGGAGACTCGGCCGCTTGAGTTGATTTTCCATGTTGTTGACTTATGCCACTATTTCTGCCAATTATTAAATGCGTGTGTGTCTATATATATCATTTGAAGAGGATCTGAACAGTAAAAAAAGCTATTTTTCATATTTCCCCTTTTTCACTTTTACATATTACTCTTTACGTTTCGCACAATCAAAAAGTGGCATCGTGTTTTTATCTTATAATATTTTTTTAAATTTTTTTCCTAACCTAAGTTCCACCACTCATGATGCTTCAAGATGAGTTTTACCATAAAAATGTTCATTTTTGTGATCATATAGGGTATTTTATGACAAATACTACTCCATTAACATCTAGAATTCACTTTTGTGAATTGCAAACAAACCAAAACTAAAATAATATGATTAATCACGAGTCTGTTTACACCCTAGCACTATATGTAGGAGGGGTTTCATGAAAAAGATAATTTAAGAGCACCTTTTAAAAAATGAAAAATGTAATGATATTTATTAACTTGGGTTACTATTATGATCAATTACGGCTAGAAATTTATGTTTGATTGACTTATGCACACTTTCTTTTGAACATAGTGAAATTTAGACATCAGATTTATTCGTCTATTTTCAGAAAAATTATTTGGCTTTTTAGAACATCAAGATCATCAGCCTTTTTTTTAAAGTCTAATTCGTTTCGTGCATATTTGAATTGGATTTGTATGACCTTGTCTATCACTAATGAAATATTTTATTTTCAAAGCAATTGCTTGGAGACTTCACATATGTAGTTGATATGTGAAAAACTCGAGAAACATCTAATTCTAAGTACATTGTACTTGTGCTCACGAATGAGTCAATCGGCATGTAAATTAATGATATAGACAGTGAAGAACAATGTCGTCCCATGAATATGTTGATGCTCTGACTTTGTGGGCTATATAATTTAAGGTTAATACCGTGACAACATACTTGAAAAAAAAAAATTTATGTCACGAAAACTCTAAACTTATCCAGTGGGACACAAATATCCCAAACTTTTTTTTTGTCATAAAAAATCTCGAATTTATATCAGTATGACAAATACAACATGTATGGAACTGAGTTAGAAGGTATATTTGTCACACATATATAATTTGGGTTTTTACGTGACACAAAATAAAGCTGGAAGTATTTATGTCACAATGGGCAAGTTTAGAGTTTTTTTTTTGGTAAAAGTAATTTTTTTTTTTTTTTTTTTTTTTTGTAATAAAACAATGCTTGGAGCATTTGTATCACAGTGATATAATTTGGGTTATATAAATATATATATATGATATGATTTAAGGGCTCTTTAGATGCTGATGAATGTTGTTTCCTCAAAGTCAAAAAGGTGTGGAGGATAACTATCTCCGGCCTTTTGAAGTTGCTCATGGAAAATGCATATGATTTGGCGGAGGCTTCAAGTTCCCAGGGTTGATTTTGTTTCCTTCGGGGGCGTGTGTTTAGGACTTTCGTGAATGTATACGGCATTGATGCCCCCACCTTAGCCGTCCTTGGAAAACAAAGCTTTATCAACCACATGCTTTCAAGTTACCTATTTCCATTTAAAAATAAAATTGGAAATGAAAGAAATGAAATAATCTACTTAAATTCATAGTTCATTGAAAACAAAAGATAGAATAAAAAAGGAAATGAGAGTGTTGTATAACTATAAGGATAGTCATCCGTCAGCACCAGTCGTGCCACGTAGAATGGCCACATCAACAATTTTCGACTAAAATCGGTAGGATTAACTCAATTGGAAAATTGTAAAAATACGACTAAATTGACACAGTTGTAATATATGTGATTAAATTGTTATAACTGAATAGATTTATGACTTTTTATTTTAATACTTTTCCTTCAATTCCTATGACATCCAGGTGAGTTCTAGCTCTCTTAAGTCATGTACCTCAATGGTGGCAAGACCCAATGGATACTAAGATGAGAGGCGGAGAGAGATTTATTAGATACTCCCAATTCTTGTTAGTTCACTTCATATAAGTCATTATATTTGGTGAGATCCATATATATCAAATCCTAATAAGTACATTTAATACATGCTGTAAGACACTAGTTAATACAAATGTTCACAAAAATATACCAAATTGATTTTCATTTCTACTGAAAATAACTGCCGAGACACATGGACTTTGATCGATGATTCTTGTGACACTAACCATTTTTTTTTTTTTTTTGTTCGAAAAGGGCATTATCAATAAACAACGATTCTATTAACTGCGTCGCTCTTTTGAGGGTTATGATTGTAGCTATCAGTTAATGTACTCCACAAGTGTAAGTACTTCCCTTTTAAGCAGGCCATTAAATTTCGCTTATCGGGACTGAGTTTCAGTCACGTTCTTACTCATTAACTCATAATTACAGTGACTACTGTGATCATCATGAGGCAATGATAGCAACTCTTTGCCAGCCTTTGCCACTCCCTTTCCAAGAGAGCATCTTTTCTTGCCCTAATCGACATAGAAGAACTCACACACACTCTCTCTCTCTCTCTCTCTCTCTCTCTCTCTCTCTCTGATGGAGATTAATCAACAGCGACGAGCGAATAATATAATATCATTCTGTGTGATGTAATGTCGTGGTGCACGTCAGCCTAAACGGCGGTGATTTCGGTGATTCCTTGCTTTCTTTTTTGTCGTTGTTAGTCAAAATCGGAGAGAGAGAAGAAGAAGGTGACATTCAAATTTCAAAGCAAAACACATGCATGGCTGTAACTCATTCTCTCACGCTAATCAATCATAAAGAAGCTAATATTCTTCCGATTAGTGCAGGTTCAATAGAATATTAGGGCCAAAAGCAAGAACTTTGAGATTGCTGTTTAAATTATTTTATGGAGCCATTTGGGTTCGGAAGTAATGCCCACGAGTGACGGTGCTAAAAAAAGTTACTTTGCTCTTTTTCAATTTTTTTAATATAATTTAGCGGCATTCTATAATGCTCTTTATTTACCCTAGATCTAGGGCACAACTAGTTTCACCTAACCAGTGTGTAGCTTATAGGCATGATCTAAAAGTAGCCACAAACTAACTAGGTATAGTAGCCGTTTGACTTTTGTTCAGCGGACCAATACGTTCTAGGGCTTCTCCTCTAACGCTTCCAGAGAATTTTATGTTATGGAGCTTCTTCAGTTTTGGGATCTTCGACATTGCCATTTCCATTGGATATAGGCATTCTAAAGTTTGGAACCCCATGCAGAGAAACAATCAAAAGTCCTATAAGCATGAACTATATACAAGAGTCGGAAAGGAAAATAAATATGCGAAAGTTGGTAATAGTCCATGTAATTTTATTCAGTAGTTTTCTCTCTGTGTGTAGCATTAAGCTTGAGACATGAGTCACATATAATACAAGGAGTGACTTTGGATTTAAAATCTTGAGTAGCACATGTCTGTCTTTGCTCAATCTTCACTAAATCTAATATTCTCTTCTGGTTAAAAAAATAGGGCAAGCAATTTATTAAAAAAGGGGAATGCAGGAGACAGGGTAGGTGCCTTAATCAAGAAAATGCTGGGTGCCAACTTGCCCGGACACTGCTTATATTAACATTGTTTTGACGTGAAATTGAATGATCCTCCTCTCACGGAATATAATAGTAGGATAGACAAAGGAGAGCTAAGAAGTGTTCCTCCAATACGACAAACACAAGGAATATGGAATATATAGCCCAAGCATTTGACAACATTACAAGCAAGCAGAGAGAGAGAGAGAGAGAGAGAGAGAGAGAGAGAGAGAGAGAGAGAGAGAGAGAGAGAATTTAAGAGGGCTAATAGAGAAATGAGAAGAAGACAAAAAGTTTGCATTTCCCGGAGAATCTAGAGCGCATAAGGCGCTGACCATGGCTTTGAGGAACCATTAGTTTAAGCTCACATGATTTGAACGTATTCAAGTCTTCCCTTTGTTCCTTTCTGCGAGGAAGAAGATAAATAAAAGAGGGCATTTTCTAAAGTAGCTCGAGGGAGGAAGAGTCCACGCCCTAGGGAGACTTATTTAATACTTAATTAAGCACAATTAAAAATGAGAAATAAGTTAGAGAGTTTGTCAAATTGGTTGAGGCTTAAACAAAATCATGCTTGAAAAAAAAAGCAATCACACGTTCGAGTTTTTTTAAATTTTTCCCTAGAATTATCATGTTAGGAGTAATAGAGAGATAGTCATGAAGTGCTGAGATTCATATAACAATGTATGCAATCTAGGTGGGAGAGAAGCAAATGGAACAAGGTGGGAGAGAAGCGAGAGAGAAGAACAAAGAAGTGATGAAAAATGATAATAAACGCTGAGTAATTATAACAAATTCTAATTGCATAAAGATTATTTTCCGCTGGCGGTCTT
Organism: Eucalyptus victrix; assembly: GCA_016097545.1. Classification (NCBI taxonomy): domain Eukaryota; kingdom Viridiplantae; phylum Streptophyta; class Magnoliopsida; order Myrtales; family Myrtaceae; genus Eucalyptus; species Eucalyptus victrix. Next base: position 24,677,737 of record CM027840.1, on the reverse strand, counting down.
ATACATAGTTGGTTCGAGAAAGTGGACGGTTATAATTCTCAAGTCAAAAGACAAATAGAGTGATTTATGTAAAAACTATCTTCACATTAAACGGCGTAAACTCCAGTTTCCCATGAACATATACCACTACCACATTAGCTTAAACACATGGTCACGAGTCACGTGACGGGGGAGGAGGAGGAATCCCCACGTTGATGCCGAGGGATGGGGGCGGGGGTTCCACGCGACGGGTGGGGCTCGACGGGGATGATGATTGATGGTGGTGGTGGTGGGGTCGGGGCCAAAGGGAATATTTCAACACGGAGAGGGAATATTGGGCTATGCGATGTTGCGAAGACAATACGCTAGACGTTGAAATTGTGTATTGTTCATGTTGGAGCGCCCACTAGTACCTACTGTTCCTCTTCCAACGTGCCATCATTGCTCACGCGCTATCCATCGTCCCTGTCAAAAACAAAGAAAAGTCTTCATCCCGGTCCTCGATTCATCCGGTGTTTCGATCCATCGATGTTTCTCGGAGAAGAGACCTGTCACGAGCCTCGTCATTGTCGCTGAGCCATTGAGTGTTGGTTGTCTGACCTATTGACATGGAATTTGTGTTTGAGCGGTGAATGCGTTTTGAGGGTGGTGGTGCGGAGGTCGCGAGTTCTGTTGGTGCTCGTCGGAGCAGCGTCGTGCGACTTGTGCGCCCCCATACGAGTGCCTCTTCGCCACGGTTGCCTTGTCCTCATTGACGGTGGCGGCAATGAGGGAGATTGGGGATGTGGATAGAGAGCGCTCTACTGTCGAGCAAATTGGGGGGACAGGGAGTTGCGGTGGCTAGTGCAAGCTGGACAAACGCGGAGCGACGCGAGGGTACGAGGGATATTAGCATTCTTATTTGTGTGCTTATTAGACACGCAACGCAAATCTGACAACTGATTAGATAGTAATGGGTAAATGGACACTGAGGTGGCATTCTAGACCATTATGAGTTAGAGACTTATATTTATGATTTAAAGTTAATCACTGTAAGAATTTTGTATATCACTTAGAAAGGATTATTGTATCTAGCAAAAGTAGTCATTTTTAAGATTGTTCCAACAGGACTCCAAGTGTAGTGAGAATACCACTTGTCTTCCAAAACGCACTATTGATCGAACGATGGAATTACAATTTGCAATAAAAGAAATAGTAGACACATGCTCTCATTGACTCTTCGCAATCTTAGTTGGGACCATGTAAACAACTCCACTACTAAAATGTGCATAGCTCCCACTTAGTATAGAAGACTTATCATGTGACATTGATGTTGGGATAATCCATACATTATATATTCATTCGAAAGGGGTTTTTGGCTTGATGAGGAAGATTTTTCTGATCTTCAAAAAGTACATAATGCGACGATTGAAAGCTTTGTATATGGAATGATTTTCACTACATAATAAAGCATTTAGTAATGGATGTGATTGATGCACTTCATCTGGAAAAGATTAATTAGGGTTCCAGCAACAACCTCCTAAGAGCCAATGACTGACATCTATAGACCAGTTTGCATAAATGAAATTTCACATAGGCAGAGTGCAAAATAAGGAATACCTGCATTTCTTTCTTTAGTTTATTGTTCACGAGAGCTCAGCTCATCCTAGACTAAGTCCGACATTTGCGCTGGGGCTGCGCACGTGTCCAGCTCGGTACATACATGAGACCGACCACGTATGGACTAGTTTTGTAAGTGAAGAAAGCGTGGACAACATAGACATTGACTAGTCATCGCAATTAGTCAATATGGTGGCCACCCAAAATCATTGCTCGAGATAAAATCTCCCTAGACATCTAGTCTAGCCTATAATTATTGGTAAATATTCCTCTTGATGAAGAAAAAGTTCGTGTAACAAGATTCTTGCTCGCCCTAAACATTGCAAGCATTTCTCACATCACTGGCCATTTTATGAACTCAAATGGTACGCATATTTATTTTCCAAAAAAAAAAAAAACATATTGATGCTTTGTTTTGTGAATTGAACTCTTACCTGACTAATGAGTATTCGTCTATAGATAGAACTAAAATTATCGTCAATGGATATTTCGCATGTTTTGAAAGCGAAGCTAGGTCAAATAGGATTGAAGTACAAATGTCGAGTCGAGAGAAGCAATCCATGGCCACTGGACAAAAAATGATCAGGTGACTAATTAAATTCCTTCTTTCAAAACGCTAACTCATCAAAGGTGAGTTTGGCCACCATAGGTGGAGATGCGCAGGGTCACATCTGCTTAGGAAAAAGCCAATAATAAAGGGCAATTCAGATACAGGGATATTTCTAGGCCTGCCAGTCAATCCTCGTTCATGAAATAAAAATGGGAATATTCTAAACTCATTAAATGACATAATTGAAATTTATAAATTCAAATGGAGCCGGAAAGAGAAAAGCTTTTAAAAGGGAGTTCTTTTCTTTTTTCCAAGGGGGGTGTCACTGTCCATCAATGTAAGAAGAGAGAGACTAAATTCCTTTCCATATATTCCATTCAACCGCAACACCCCCTCACTTTTCTCTTGCTATCATTCCAACCATTCCCATCAAGAAACCACCATTTATCACATCCCTGCCTCACTCCTCTTATTTATTATCTATTTATTAATTTCTGCTTTTGAATATGCCTTTAAAGATAAGGAAGTAGTACCTGCTCTCTCTCTCTCTCTCTCTCTCTCTCTCTCTCTCTCTCTCTCTCTGCACTCACTGCATTGATCCATAGATATACTTTCTTTCTCTTTTCTCTAGGTTTTGCCTTCAAGAGAGCTTCAACCCAGAAAAAGAACTTTTGTTACTTTCTCTTTCTTCTCTCTGCATTCATTCATTTTCTTCAATTTTTTTTTAATCCCTCACTGGGTGCTCTGGAATCTGTCTATTACTTGCACTGATCTCTATTCAACCTAGAGAGAGATCCTACGAAAAAGCCTATATTGTTCCATCCTCCTCCTCCTCAGTCTCCCTTCTTTTCAAACACACCCATGCGAATCATAAGGCACTCATGATCTAATCACAACCTCTATCATTCCATTGTCAGCCTTTTATATCTCCTGTAGACACACCCTCTCTCTTTCTCACCGATTCTTCACTCTCCGGTTTCCAGTTGCTTTGATTCTCCTATTTCCTTGTTAGGACTCTCTATCATCACTGATCCCTTGTCACATTTTCCCTTCAAAATCCATAACTCTCATTCCCATGTTTTCCAGATCAGGACCCCCGATGACCCCCCCACCATCTTTCCCTGATCTTTCCTTGCAAATTAATCCTCCAGGCGTTCTAGATTCCGGGAAGAAGGTCGCAATTTATGATTGCGATGATTTTGCAAGGAAACCATTCTGTAGTGAAATGAGCTCAACCACTGACTCCGCAAGCAGTGGGAGCGATTTGAGCCATGAGAACAATTTCTTGTCACAAGAGAGGAGTTTTAGTCATGGTCATGGGGAGCCCACGTTGAGCTTAGGATATGCGATGGGCGATGTCAACCATTCAACCCTGCAACAACCACCGAGAAACCTCAATCATCACCACCATCCTCATTTATACAGCCGCGAGTTCAAGCGAAGCACTCGAGTTGGGAGCAGTGTAAAGAGAAGTGTTAGAGCGCCCAGAATGAGATGGACCACGACTCTCCATGCCCATTTTGTTCATGCAGTCCAGCTTCTAGGCGGTCATGAAAGTAAATCCACGCACACATCATGAGTATGCTTTCATATTTGGACATTTCTTGACTTAGCCAAAAGAACGCCCTCCTCCTTCTCTCTCTCTCCCCCTCCACCCCCCCAAAAAAAAAAAAAAAAAAAAAAAAAAAAAAAAACCAAAAAAGAAAGGAAGACGAAAAACAAGAGAAGCCTCGCCTTTGCTTATAAACTCCACTTGTTTTGACTCAGAAAAAGGATATCAGAAATGGGTCGTAAAGAAATTTAATCCGATCGAATGTGATTTTACAGGAGCAACCCCAAAATCTGTGCTGGAGTTGATGAACGTGAAGGATCTAACCCTAGCCCACGTGAAGAGTCACTTGCAGGTGGGCGTTTGCTCTTTATATTTTTCTTCTTGTTTTTTTCTTGGAGAATTAGTTTCTCCATATAGTCTCTTGATCTCATGAATTGCGAATGACATTTATGGTTTCTATGAATTTTTTTCTTTGTCCTTTGTTGTATTTTATGATGTTGCGCATTTGTGGTGGGTACTGGATTACAAGAGGTAAGGACAAAGGGGTATCTACAGAGAGCTCTCTCTCTATAGCTAGAGGGCATTAATCTTGGCATTGTGGACTTCAATTTCTCTCATTTATTAATTTCTTTTCTATTGTGGGTTTTGATTCTCCACGCAGATGTATCGAACAGTGAAGAGCACTGACAAAGGGTCGTCAGGTAATCGTGGATTAATTCTCCTCTAGTTGCGGATCATCATATATATGTATCCACCTTAATTTTTCCCACGTTTCCTCTGAGAGAGCTTGTTGATCGGATTTAGCTAGCTCCAAATGAAGGAAAGAGAGGAAAAAACTCAAAGAAAATATCAAAAAGGAAATGGGTTTTGAGACTTGGGAAACTTGTACATTTGAACGGGTTCACTCGCTGAAGAGAGGATTTTTTGACTCTTTGCTTGATAAATGTTTCAGGTCAAGTGCAAACACTAGACGTCGGTACAAAACATGTAGAGGCAGGATCATTATCTTCTGAGAAACACCAATACTGCGACAACTCTTACTCTCTCAACCCATCATCCCAAGCAAGTTTCAAACAAACGCAAGGGTTAGTTTGCTTCTTCATCTTAAATTTCAGTGCATTTGATGAAAATAAAATAAAATAAAGAAGAAGAAGATCCACATACATTGACATAAATGTGCCTCCTCGTGATGGGCAACGTAACTGTGTCGTGTGTGAAAAATGGTGCTTGTTTTGTTGTTGGTAGTCTAAATAATTGGATTGAGAAGCTCGAACAGGCGCATTGAGTTTGATGAACACAAAAGGTGCCTTATTTTTTAGATAAGGCCATCTTTTTACGTGCTTGGCCTTTATGATAAGCACAGCATATTTATGGATTAAAAACCCACATTAAGGTTCCAATGCATGCTTTAAAGTCAAGGGTTTTGGTTCAAATCTCGAAATCAGTGAAATCCAACGGGCGTTTGGATGCTGACAAGGGGTTTAATTCCTCCAATAAGCATGTGTCTCCAAGCAAGTTGAAATCTCTCACTTTTAGAAAGTTATGTTTCTTATTAGACCTAAGACCGCACATACAAACCATCAAAGTATTACCAGGTTAGGCTACTGTCGTCTTCTTCTGTGCGTGACTCATATTGCTTACCCTCACTCAAATGAATTTATATCAGTATTATAACTATAATCATTGAAAAGAATGCTTCTATGCCAGTGTTTTATAACTTGTGCGTGTTCCCGGTTCGTTCTTGGTGACCAACTAATCGTACATATCTCATCCACCAAACCCGGCTTGTGGAATATTTTGCATCGATCCAGGGTATACCAAATAAATATCCAAATATCAATTTCAACTAGATTCGTTACATGTCTAATTCATCGAGATTTCTTTAACTCTTGGACATTTGTGCAAGCAGAGGTTTATTGTGGTTGCAATCAATGGAGACAAGCGGAACAAGTGAGTCGGATCATGAAAATGCTTTGACCTATGATTCCCACTTCAAAGCAAATGACGCCAAGGTAAATGCAAAAGAATCAAGGGAGTACCAAACAATGTCTGGTCCAAGAAAAGATACCACTCCTTTTAAATTTATCTTTTCTTTGTTGATAGCTTTCATTTGGGGTCAAATATTTTATATAGGTGGACGGACAAAAGATTATTGATCGACGTATGTCTGAAGATGCGAAGGAAAGATTGGACTCGAGCTCCTTGTCACCACCTCCGGAGGATGCGTTGGTCAATCTGGAGTTCACTCTCGGGAGGCCAAGTTGGCAAATGGACTGCACCGAATCTTCGCCCGAGTTAACCCTTCTCAAGTGTTGATCCATCCACCAATCAAATCGATTACCTGCTTTAATTATGAGGAAATGGACGAATGAATTATTTGAGCCTGCTATATTTCGTACATCCATGCACTTGCTTGGTGATTTCCTTGAAATTTTGTCTCGATTGATGGGAGGAAGAAAGAACGGTAGACATGACTAAATATCACGGACACTCGCTAGTTTCCGAGAGTTTACAAGACAAAGCAAGAACTCAATTTTCAGGCGACCATTATTATTTCTCTAGTTTTTTGCCTAGTATGTCAAATAACATATGGCTTTGTACGAGGGGAATTCGTATAAATAATTCACTGTCGTGACGGCGATTCGAACCAGGGTCCATCATTGGTCCCACTAAAAATTCTCTAGCCAAGTCCTGAAGGGTCGCGTCCAAAGGTGGAGCAATTTGGTTGTGTTTTTAATCTTTCTCAATTTTCGCACCTCAAGGTCTTCAACACCTTACTCGAGCCCACGTCCCTCATCCTGTCCTTTGCAATAATTTTGGGTTGTTCGTTCCTGCCGACGTACTTATATTTTTATGTGTACTCAAGTAAAAAAAATTGAAAAGAAAAGAAATTGGGTTATAAACTAATATAATTGACGGTTGGGGTAGTTACTGTTCCTGAAGGACTATACATGGTCCATAATGCGAAGGTCCATTAAATAAACTCAAATGATCTCATAAAGGGCGCAATCTCATTAAGCATATTGAAGCACGCACGACCTTAGAAATTTTTGAGCTTTTACCTTCCATAGATTTACATTTTAAAATAGGAAGAATAAATAGTCTATTCGTGGATAAGTATTGTCTAATATTCTGTATGCAAATATTAATGGATTAATTTAATATCAACTTCAAATTCATGTCCATGGAGTTATGGCATCAAGACTAAGCCTAGGGCGGCCACTCCCATCGAGATACCCCAGATCGGAGGAGGTTGCCTAAGGCAGGCCACCTCAAATTGCATTTATTTTCTGTGTGTGTGGTTTTTTTTTTTTTTTTTTGGGGGGTGGGGGTGGGGGGCGAGAGAGATTGTAATTTTATTTTAATTTTCTTCTATCATAAATTACTTTCTGACGGTTTACATGTTAGAAGAAGATGGCCGGCAATTTCAAGTCAAATGTTGGAAACTTTTAGCTCGGATACCAACTAAGTATTGACTGCTCAAACATCTTCTTTAGAAGTTTAAACTGTTAAGGAATGATGCATAATATACATTTAGATCCTGATACTATCAGATGGTTGTCACAAAGATGGAAATTTCAGATTCAGGCTAAAATTAAGAAGGCCCCAAGGAGACGACTGAATTTACAAATGAGCCACCTCTCCATACCAACTATGTTAGAACTCTGTAACTACAATGTAAAATGAAGGTAGAATAAATGACTTCATATAGACTTGGCATAGACCTCCATGATTTTCCATGCTGGCCAACCTCGGAACTAACTAATCTGGGGTGTAGTTTTGACTTTGAAAGTAGTTGAGATATAGGTGCAATGTAAGCAAAATCAAGGGAGTCAGTGTTATGACAACTATATTTTTTTCCGTTCCCAATTGTAGGGAACTTTCTCTAACCTTTATTTTATTAGTGAGTTACATTATGGACACCATCCACATATATATTTAACTAAATATAAATGTAAATGATGCCCATGTTTGTAAATAACAAAACACAAGTGTGGTCGGGGAAATTTTTTTCAAATCAGAAATTAAAAACACTTTAACTCATTCCCGCCATACAAGTTGGACGTCATCGGTGCCATAAAGAGGAGAACGTCTACCTTCATCAGTAAACAGATTCACTAAATTTCTCACCGACATCAAGTGAGTACATCAAGAAACGGAAAACGTCGCACTAAAACTTTTCTTTGTGCCCTTTCAGAGGGTGGGCGAGCAATCGACAGGAGGCACCCCCTCCAATATCATCATTGCCGTTTTGTCCGAAGTGGAGGGGAAAGTGGTTCTCTCACGCAGGAATACACGATGTACATGCACGAAAGCTGAAGAGACTCCGGACAATTCAGAATTTTCGGGGTTGTCCCAATGGAGGACACACATTTTCTTGCTCCCCCATCATGATATCTTATCATGTTATTCCGTGAGAAAAGATTCTCGACAAAAACCGAAAGTACGTACCTTTATCTTTTGGGTTTCTAAAAATCCTCCACACAACGTTTGGTCCACTTTTCCAATTTGAACTTTGGAGCTTCTTTCTTCATGTTCAAGTGATTGTTCTCCTTATTTGAGATTGGGGCCTCTAGAATTGGGTAAAATTATTTCTTAAAATTTAGACGCATCAAAAAAGAAAATTCAACAGCTCAAATTAGTATATATATTTTTCATTTTGCTTTTCTTCCCCCTGCATATGCTCACTACACCCACCCACATTGCATTATTCATGACCAACCTTAACCATGTCCATCGGAGCCTTTGCCGCCCCATCGACACTTGCATGTGCCTCATGATGACGCCGACATGGCCATTGGCTCGTCCTTGAGCCCCCATTGCCATTTGTGTATGTGTGGCCTCCCTGCCCCGGCCCCCTCTCTCTCTGCCCTTGCGTGTCGGGTAGGCCTGGGCTCGCAACCTGGATCAAACGTCATTAAACTTAGTCTAGGCATCATTGCTTAAACTTGGTGGTCCCAACCCACTAAGCCTGTCCTCTGTCCTTTTAAAGGACAGAGAACAGGACCAGCGTTACTGGAGATGTTCGAGGCCGGTTAGCAATGCCAGGTGATCATGACCTTGGTTGTCAAGAGGTCGCAACCACCGGGCCCAAACTTAAAGAGAGGGAGAGGGAGGACTTCTTAAGTCAAGCAGGGCGCAATGAGAGCGAATGGCAATAGGACGAGGCTTGATGATGGTGCTGAGGTAACAAGATTAGTGTTGCTGGTGTATCAGTAGCAAAGAGGGAGGAGGAGAGAGGAGCGCGGAGGGAGTGTACTTGGTATGTGGTTTAAATTCTTTAGGGACACATGCATGTTTTGATCCAAGTTACCATAACTTTAAAGGACCCCGATTATTTTGCTGGACCTGTACCTGGAGAGCTCATTATTGGACCGTTTTTTCTATTCTTTGCTTGCTTTTCAAGTGGCAAAAATTTACATGAAAAATCTTTCAATTATTTGGAAAATCATATCAACACCTTCGTTGTGATACGCGGGCATTTGACCTAGTCAAAAGGCCAACAAGAAAGGAGAAAAAAGAAAGGGGGGGGGGGGTTGAAGAGTCAACGAAGAGAAAAAAAGGGGAGGGGAAGGGATGGGGGGACACTCGGCAAGACAGAGAAGGCCAAGACACGACCGAGGAAAGAAAAGAAATAAAAAGAGAAAAAGAGACCACCATGAATAAAGGGGAAGAAAGAGAGAAAGACAGCCATGTCACTACCCTTATTCATTTAAGATTCCGGTTGTGACATTCACAATGGAGAAAAATGTTACAATGTACAACTTTGCCAAAAATACATTGTAATCATCCCAGCATCACTGCGATGATTCTTGAATAAGTATTATTTATGAAAGAATTTCATGAATAAGTATTATTTATGAAAGAATTTCATGAATAAGTTTGAAGCAAGACAATTAAGTATAAGATTATCAATTGAGGTCCCCTTGACAAGAAGTCCCCAATCTAATAGCTGAAATTAATCCAGAATCTTAGGTTGGTCTAAAGGAAATAGAATAATGCTGCTAATTAAGGAGCAATAAAAGATCCAAATCTTGATGCTATCCAAAGTGGTTAGTGTAAATGAAAAAAAGTAGTCGAGATTTTTTTATCCTCCTCTCTCTTCTCTCTCCATCGTTGTCTTCAACCTTAGCAATGGGAGGATTTGAGCTAATCTCACCCACCCCTCCATTTGTTGATTTTTTTAAGTTCTCTTGTTATTTCTTTTTTTTTTCCTTCTCTTTTGATTTAGATTTGGGAGCTCTCTTCCGTAGTCTAATTCTAAATCTTAGAGTTTGATCTTTCATAATCTAATTCTAAAACTAGGAGTTCTTCTCTCCCAATTTAGATTTGGGAGTTCAATAATGTCTTTGAGGATTCAATATTCTTGTACTCTATTCGTGTATAAGTTCTCTAACTCCAGTTTCAAAAATGGTTGCAGAAGCTATGATGTCGTGCTAAACAATGAAGATTTGCTCTTCTGAAAGTTAGATCTGTGTTTATCTAACCTATTTTAGTTGTCTTTGCATGGTGACGGTATAGAGGAAGTTGAACTTAAATGTGTACCACCAACTAGCAACACCTTAGTTATTAGAGAAGGAATTTTTAGTGTATGCTCATTACTAACAATGATGAGATCCAATGATTGATTGCCTCTTATTTTGCTTGATAGGTGCGTTCTTATGGATACTCTATTGATCCTCATTGTTTTCTAGATTTGACTTTATTTTGTAGTATTTTGGCCTTTTCTCTTTTCAATTTGCTTTGTCATAAAACTTCATGTGCTTCTCATATATGCTTTTGAGCAATAAATACAATTTTCATTTAAATAAAAAAAATTTCAAATCTTGGGGACATGTTTGATTATTGAGAATTTAAGCCATTGGAGTGGGAATTTAAAGCTTCCCTTTTTGAGGAACATCCGGTTGATTGGAATGGAATCAAATGAAAATTACTAATAAAACTGCTGCATTATTAAGGGTGATTGGTTCCATGGTGGGTAGATTACAAACTTGGACCCTGTATCCTATCTTGTTATAACTAGTTTCTCTTTTTTGGACTATGTGTCCTGCCATGTTTGCATTGGAACTTGTTCTATAACCTATTATGTTTTTTCAGTCTAGTTCCAAGGCCTACCTTGTTTGCACTGGAATCTATTTTGTAACCACTCAATATCCTACACAGCTTTGAATTTTACATAAATACGTGAGAAAACAAGGTAACCCTTCTAATTTGTATTGAAACGTTAAGCACATATAATCAATAAGTACATGAATTTTTTGATTGAGAAAAAAAAAACTAAGGATCCACAGGGCTAATTATTATAAACAAACATCACAAGGTAAAGTAATAATCCTAACATTGCATAAACTTTAGCAGTAAACATGGGTCTAATATTAGTCTCATTCCCACAACTACTATAGAAGTTGTTCATTTATCTAAAACAGTTAACAAATCTTCTTTAACACTAGTAAAATTTGTTTCCAAAACTAGTCTAATTAGTTCAGGACCTAGGTGAGCTCTTACTTGAAATTGGGAACCGGACCGGTTTCAATGGGTTTCCAAAAAATGGAACCGGTTCCCAAAGCGGTTTAAAGAAACCTGCTCTTGGACCTATTTTCCGGGTGGTCTAGTCTGGTTTTTGGGTCAACCTGGTCCAATTGCACACCTCTATGCATTACTACGCATGAGGGGAAGTGGAAAATGAGTGGAAAAAAATGGAATAAGTTAATAACAAGGGCAAGTTATATAAGCAGACTATTAAATAAACCTTGGATTTGGTAACAATTTAAATGGAAAAAAGTTAGTATGGTGAGCACACTTATCTATTTTGCCTCAAATTCTGCAGTAGATTGTTTACAAGTGGGTCAGTCAATTAAGCAGTAACTTACCCACAAATATGAATTTTATGATCCTCATATCTAGTATCCGATAGTAGAATATCGGTGCTATAAAATGTTAGGAGTAAGCTCAACAAGTACTTAATAACTCATGGATGAAGTAATGATTGTACCATCCTTCACAAGTGGGTTCGTTTATCGTTTGCAAGTTACCAAATAAAAATTAAGTGTGACATTTCAAAGTTCCTCAAATCGCTGGTAACTTATGGCTGTAAAAAAGGGCTACTCTTGTAAATTACTTATTTCGAGTGTAAGGTACTAATTTGAATTATTTAAAATGACAAGTTCTTACTTTGTTAATAACTTACTAATTTTGTTGTTAAAAAAAATTAACTTACTAATTTCGAAGAGGACCTACAACACTTATTTCAAAATTACTAGTGCCAATGATAAGTATTTGTTTTGAATGTCAAAGTTCTACACATGTAGATAACTTACATTCCCCTTTACGTTCGTAAGTTCGTTATCCTACTGATAACTTACCTCCTTAAAATATAGTTTAGTTATTAATGGGCCTATATTGTGCTAGGCTTTCTAGAGGTGAGATTTTTGGTCATCACAAAACAAAATGACTTGTTTAATGAGGGGTTAAAGAACAAAACTGGAATAACCATTGGGCTTCCTTGAATGAAACTGCAGCCATTCACTTTCTTCTTTTTTCCACGCCAAAGGTTGGCCAGGTTGACATGTCTATGTCATGGATACTTGCTAGTTTCCAAGAGTTTACAATACAAATTAAAACTGAATTCTCAAGCGAGTGCAATTTTTTTCTTTATTTTTTGCCTAGTATGTCAAATAACATATGGCTTTGCACAAGGGGGCTTTTGTATTAAATTCGAACCATGGTCCAAGGTTCATGAGCGGTGCCGCTGAAAATTTTCTAGCCATATCATGAAGGGTTGAATGCAGTGGCGGATCAGTTCGGTTTTGTTTTCAATCTTTGCCAATCTTCTGCACCCCAAGCTCTTCAACATCTACTCGATTTCAACTCCCTTGTCCTGCAATTCGCAATAATATTGGTTGATTTGTTCCCAGCAACTTACTCATATTTTTATTTATTTATATATATTTTTGGTGCTGGAGGAACCGGCTTGCAGCCAATAGCCGCGCCGTAAACCCCCAGGTGACACTTAAGCAGGAGGACCCACCACCCCTGAGTCACACTTAATACACCTAGCGCCTCCCCTGGTGATGCGGGAGCATCCAACGTAGCTCCATCCACCAACTCGGAAGCATCAATGTTTATCCAAGCCAAGAGAGAAATTGGACATTATGTGCTTCGATGGATCATTTTCAATGAATAATGTCAATTTCTTATCGGTACTTCATGGTATATCGATAACTATCAATGGGAGGCCATTCTAAATGTCTTGAATGACCAGTTGATGAAGTTTCAGAAGGATTATTTTCTGGTCAAGGTAGGAGCTCGAATTTGAAGGTTCAAGAATGCAGAAGGCCGAAGATTAAAGGCATTTAATTCCCGTGTTAATAATGGCTTTTATTATGTTATTATGTGTGTTTATTGTTATGCAGTCCAAGAGTTGAAGGTTTCGGTTTCTAGGCTATTAAGTTCTGTTTTTAATATGTATTAAGGTTTCAGTTTCTAGGCTATTAAGGTCTGTTTTTAATATGTATTAAGGTGTCGGTTTCTAGGCTATTAAGGTCTGTTTTTAATATGTATTAAGTTGTTAGTTTCTAGGCTATTAAGGTCCGTTTTTAATATGTATTAACACTAAAACCCTCCTATAAAGAGGGAAAACTATCCAATGTAAGGGAGACGAATTTTATGAATGAGAATTGTGAGATTTCCTCTGCTTGAGTGAATTCCTTTTGAGAGTGAATAACTCCTTTCGGTGTCTTTATCCCTAGAGCGTAGATCACTCCTTGGTGGTGAACCAAGAAGCCCTTTATCCTTGGTTGGTGGAATCTTTAGGCCTCGGTGGTGAGCTTCTCCTATCCCGAAGTCCTTTATCCTTGGCTAGTGGAAGCTTTAGGCCTTGGTGGTGAACTTCGTAGATCTCGATCCTCATCCTTGGTTGGTGGCGCTGCCTTTATACCTTGGAAGGAGATTGTTTTTATCTGTTCTTATTCCTTTCCATTTCTTCCCCATATACACTTCTCCATACACTTAACCATTAAAATCCCCTCTGAAAAAATCTCTGTTCTTGAATCACTCAACCCATCACGCATCACATGGGTTTTGAACCCTTCACCTCTTCGTTGAGGATCAGTAGAGCCTTAACCAGTGGAGCCACCACGGCCGGTGGTGACTTACTCATATTTTATGTGTACTTAAGTAAGAAATTCGAAAATGAAACAAATTGTGTTATATCTTATAAGACGCTCACTCCAGATTAACCCAAACGACCATTTATCAAGAGATACACAAGATTTTCTTTGTACTTAGTCAGAGAAATAAATATGACCTCATAAAGTGCCGTGACCTCATTGAGTATATTAAAGTTCGTACAACCTTAGAAATTCTGGAGTTTTTACCTTCTGTAAATTTAAATTTTAAGATAGGAAGAATATAAAGTCTTCAAGGACCAGTTTGTCCAATGATGTGTATGCAAAGATAATGAAATTAAATAAAATCAACTTCAAATCATGTCCACGGACTTATTGGTATCGAGACCAAGCCTAGGGGGGCCACTCCCGTCAGGATACCCCAAATTGGAGGAGGTTGCCTACAGCAGGCATCCTCAAATTGCATATATTTGTGTGTGTGTGTGTTGTGCTTCCCTTTCATCCATGCTCCTGAAGTCTAAAAAGGAAGGAGGGAGGGAGAGAAGGGGAGGGGGAGTGGATTAGGGATTTTGGGCGTGAGCCAGGTGTTTTCCTCAATTGTGAGTGTGTTCGTGTTTAAGTCAAGTTAAATGATAACCCGGCGAATTTGCATCCTTTGATGAATTGTTGAATTTTCAACTCTTTAAGAAAGGTAATTGAAGTTATAAAATAAATACCTAAATTTAGAAAATCGGGATCCATTATAGTAGTTAGATTCTATTATTCTTTTGTCATAAATTACTTTCCAACAGTTTATACTTTGAAAATACGGCTGCACACTCAGCAATTCCAAGTCAGATGTTGGAGATTTTTAGCTCAGATATTAACTAAGTATTGACTACCCAATCATCTTCTTCAGAAGTTTAGACTGTTAAGGAGTTATTTTCATAATATATATCTACAATTTGAAACGGTTAGATGACCAATGTCACAAAGATAGAAATTTTGACATTCAGTCTTACAATGAAGAAGGCCTCGAGGACTTCACTCTTCAAGGCACTCCTATAAGCCTGATTTTGGGATATGTTAACGACATCCTTTCAGCTCGAATGGCAAAAAAGAGACTGTCTTCCTAGAGGGTATAAAAGAGAGACATATGTGGGTTGGACAGCCCCTCCCCATGGTTGGATCAAGCTCAACAGCATAGGTGCTCTAAAGGCAACCGTGGTCCAGCTTCAATAAGTGAAGTTCTCTGCGATGACTCAGGTAACTGGCTTGCAGGTTTTGCCCACCATGTAGGAGTATTATCTTCATTAAAAGCTGAACTTTCGGGTATTCTTTTGAGCCTCAAACTGGTAATCTCTTTGGGCATTCCCAAAATCATTATGGAGATGGACTCGCAAGCAGCAATTGTCCTACTTCAGAAATCCACTATCTCTTGTCATTTTGGCGACATCCTCATCTTCGAATTTCGATAACTGTTGAAGCACTTCCAACGAGTCAGAGTTCTTCATCCCTTTAGAAATGGATATTTATGCGTAGATTAGTTGGTCAATTGGATCATTCAGCCCTGTGCTGTAAATGCCACTCCGGCATTAGATGGGCTATCAATAGGTTTAATTCCACTATTGATAGAAGATGAGTTTGGTTTTTAGCTTTTTAGGCAAGTGTTTCGGGCTTTGCCCCTTTTCTTAACAAAAAAAAAAAAAAAATCCGAAAAAAAAGAAGAAGGCATCAAGGAGAAGACTGAGTCAATGAGCTGCCTCTCCATGCCAACTAAGTTTAAACTACATAAGGTATAATCTAAAGGTATAGTAAATGACTTATTATAGACTTAGCATAGATCTCCATGTTCTTCCATTCCGGCCAACTCTGGAGCTTACTAATATGGAGAGCAGTTTTGACTTCGAAAGTACGTGTACTTCAAGCAAAATCGAGAGGGTAGTGTCATGACAAATTGAAAATCCAACCCGGATTATGTTTTTCCTCATGTTTGATCGAAGGGAATTTCCTCCAGCCTTACTTGTGCTCTATAAGTTATATATTAATGTGTAAGCATCAGGTTAAAAGCAAGAATTATCAAAACCTAACTCATATTTGATCGATTGATCCGACTCAATTATCATTTATGCAGGCAAAAACAAATTTTGACCACAACTTGATCACGGTTGTCTAAGGTTGAAGTATCAATTTTATGGTTGCCGATCAACTACCCATTTGTTGATTTACAAGACTAGTTGTCAATTTCGTGGCTCTTGAGGCCATTCTGATTGATTTCCATCACAGTCGGTTGATCTTCCAAGTGGCTATTCGACTTCCAAAGCTGGTGGACGAATTTGGAGTGTAATATTAGTTACTATGCATCTAATCTTAGTTAAATGCATTTAGTTCTAGTTAGTAATTGTCTTAATAGCGTTGTAGTTTATAATTCTTAGTTTTTATGAGTCTTAAATATGTTGATAGTTTCAAGAGTCTTAACTACGTAACGGTCTAAGAGTCACTATGGTTATAGAATTCCAACAGTAACTTTTGTCTGCTTAATTGAGTCCTTTCATAAATAGATGCGCAAAGTTGAATTTTATGGATACACGAGATTTCTTTCAAGTTAGTGAATTTCTATATTTGGCTCTTATCCAAATTCCTTTAGTGGGTGGTGAATTTTATCTATGTTGAAATCTTTTGTGCCTTGTTTTGCTATGCTTAATTGGTGAACTTCACCTAAAGTTCTTTATCCTAGGCTAGTGACATATTCCTTTACGCAATGGTGGTGACTTTCATCTATCCCAACTTCATTTTCCATTCATACACATCCATTTTGAACCTTTCCATAACCCATTTCCAGAAAAATCTAACCGTACACTATACACTTATTCCAAAAAAAAAAAAACAATTTTCTTGATCTCTTAATCTCATCAACATACAATTTAATTATATTAAATATAAATGATGTTAATGTTTGTAAATGACAAACTAGAAGTATGATTAAGGAAATTTTTTGAAATAAAAATTGTCGAAAAACAAAAAACTCATTGCCATATAAGTTAGTTTTAATCGGTACTATAAAGAGGAGAATGTCCTTAACTGCATCACGTTGCGGCATTGCAAAAAAAAAAAAAAAAATGGTGGTTACCATCTAATCATTAGTAAACAGATTCACTTGACTCCTTAGCTACATCAAGTGAGTACATCAAGAATAGTAAACCTTTGGACTAAAACAAATCTTTTAACCCTTTCAGCGGGCGAGCAATCAATCCGAGGCAACCTCTCTCCAATATCATTGTGGCGGTTTTGTCCGAAGTGGAGGGGAAAGTGGTTCTCTCAGGCAGGATTACCCGACGTACATGCACGAAAGCTGAAGAGACTCCGGACAATTCAGAGTTTTTGGGGTTGTCCCAATGGAGGACGCATTTTCTTGCTCCCCCATCGTGATATTTAATCATATTATTCAGTGAAAAAGATTCTCGACGAAACCGAAAGTACGTACCTTTTATCTTTTGGGTTTCTAAAAATCTTCCACACGAGGTTTGGTCCACTTTTCCAATATGAATTTTGTCACACCCCGAACTTCAACTGTGCGCACTTCCCTCGGTGGTCGATAAAATTGTGATGTCCCAGAACGCGTCGCAAACCCAATTCATTCTATTGCACATGCGGAAGCAAATAAACAAATCCCCAGACAACACAAATATGTGATAAAAAGCATGATTAAATTTTCACAAAAACACTTTTATGAACACATTGGTGTTTCTTTTTTCTTTTTCTTTTTTTTGGTAAAGGTAAGAATATATATTGAGTTTTGAACAACTATACAAAATTCGGTGCCAAAACTTACACTCAAAATGCAATAGCAAAATGAGTGGAAGGAAGCCGAAGTAAAAAGCCACAAGGCAACAACAAGAAGACTAAACAGCCAACAACAGCCAAAAGGGAACAAAATGCCACAAGACCACAACCACAAAACCCTAATGAAGAAGCTCGATCAAAACCGGAACAAGGGACGAATCGCCGAGGAGATTGAAGCTTTATGACGAAAAGGTCACCGGCCATGAGCGAAACTAAGTAGGAGTAAAGTTTCCGAAGAAAATGGAGGGATCAAAACCCCAACCTCTCTGGAGTCTCATGTTCCTTGGAATATTAGACACATTGGTGAAGGTGAGAGCCTTATGACGACCTTGATAAGGTGATTTTTCAATGCCGAGACCACCAAGGCTCCGTTCCTTTTCTTCCAGATTAAGTGACATAAGGCTCCAAAAGAAAACCATGCAATACAATGGAAAAAGTCCTTACCAGATAGGAACTTCAAAGCCCAAAGGAGATTTCCTGCCCAAGACCTATTACGCTAAGGGAGATTGCACTTAGAAGCCCAAAAATAAGCAAGCGTTGCCGAAATGTGACAGTCAAAGAACAAATGGTCGATAGAATCTAGCGTGACATTACAAAAGCCACATACTGCATAATCAATCCTGCCATAAGAAAGTAGAAACACTTGAGTAGGCAAACAATTCTTAATAATCTACCAGAGGTTAAATTGGAATCTTGGAGCTATGGCGTTGCTCCAGAAAAATGAGGCCCAAGGGACATGGTTCTTCTTGGTCCTTATGGTTTCCCAAGTTGAGGCCACCGAGAAAGAACCGAAGGAGCTCCAATGTCAAGAAAACCGATCGAGGACAAAGGAAAGAACCGAAAGGGAGAAACCCCAACACTCCTAAAGAATTTTGAAGGCGCGGCCTAAAGGGGAAAAGAGATCCGCCACCTTTGCTTGCCTAGAAAGGCTAGAGCTATCAATAAGAGTATCTAATACCAATAAATTCAGAGGGCCTTCCTTGTGCCAATGATCGAATCATAAGGACACTGAAAGTCCATTGCCAACTTTCCAAAGGAAAGATAACCAAAATTCCTTTCTTAATTGCAAAATCTTCTTCCAAGTCTAGGAACACATAGAAGGTTTGGAAGATATCCAAAAATTTTCCTTCTTTAAGAAGTTGGTGTGAATCCAATGACACAACAAGGATTTTTTTATCTAGGAACAAAATCCAAATATATTTAAGCATTGTTGCTTTATTACAATCTCTTAACTTGTAGATGCCGAGACCACCCTCCTCCTTAGGGAGATAGACTTCATCCCAAGAGACTTTAGGCCCTCCCCGACCAAGAGTGGTGCCATTCCAAAGGAATTGTCTCAAAATGCTCTCAATATTGTCTAAAACTGAAGTCGGCAATGTAAAGACACTAGCCCAAAATGGTTGGATGGAGTGTAAGACTGACCTGATCAGCTGAAGTCTCCCTACGAAAACAAAATTTGCTGAGCCCAAGATTGGACCCTGGCAATGATACAGTCAACCAAGGCGATACAATATGCTTTCCCAAGCCTGGAAGAAATAATGGACACACCTAAGTAAGGCACCGGGAGCTTCCCTTCCTAGAAACCAAAAGCCATCAGGATATAGTTACGCAAGGAAGAAGACCCACTTGAAAGGAAGACCTCACTTTTGCTCTTGTTCGGAAGCAACCCGCTCTAAGAAGAAAAAATATCCAATCCTCTTTTAAGTAAGGACACTGACGCCCAATCAGCCTGACAGAAAAGAAACACATCATTAGCAAAGAACAAGTGAGAGAGTTTCACCGCTTTGCACCTTCAGAAATACTTGAAATCCTTGAGGGAAGTGTGAGCATTAAAAATCCCAAAGAATACCTTCATCACCAGGGTAAAGAGATATGGTGACATTGGGTCCCCCTGCCGAAGGCCTTGCCCACCATGAAAGAACCCATGAAACTCACCATTGATCGAGATAGAATATTTTGGAGTGCAAACATAGACTATGATGAGTCGAATCGGGCAAACAAGGAAGCCAAAAGCCGAAATAGTAAGCTCTAGGAAATCCCAATCGATAGTATCTTATGCCTTTTGGAAGTCCACCTTGATTGCGCATTTAGGAAGATAAGGTTCAAGATGGAAACCAGCAAATAGCTCCTAGGCCATAAGAATATTATCCATAATCCTTCTACCCTTAACAAAGGTATTCTGGGAATGACTTGTCAAGTCATTTAGGATGGCAGCCAAGCGATTAGCCAAAATTTTGATAATAACCTTATACATAGTATTGCAACAAGCAATGAGCCTAAAATCGGAAACAACACAAGCGTTGGGAATCTTAAGCACCAAAGCAAGGATAGTGTTGTTTATCTCCCTAAGCAGACGGCCTGAGAAGAAGAAGTCTTTCATTGCTTCACAACCAACAGTCCCACAATCCCCCAATTGCTCTTGTAAAACTTTACTAAAAAACCATATGGGCTAAAAGTCTTCCCTCTAACAAGGGAAAAGAAAGTGTCCCGAATTTCCAAATCAAGAACTGAGCAAGCAAGGTTGCGAACCTAATCATCCGAAAGTGGTTACCAAATGAACTCCTTCAACTTGTGCAGCAAAGGCTTAGAGAGGGCAGCGAGGGGTGTCAGAAGGTCTGAAAAGAACGACACAAAAACTTGCGGCACCAAAATAGGGTCCATGACCATGGAGCTTGATGGATCCTTAACAGAGAGGATCCTATTTCTGAATTGTCTCCTATTTATGAAATTGTGAAAAAAGTTGGTATTCCTATCACTTTCCTGTAGCCACCTAACTCTTGAATTATGTCGATAAAAGGATTCTTTTTTTTTTTTTTGGTAAAAGTAATAAATAAAAGGATTCTTCATAACTACGCAAGTTCACAAAGAGCTGGCACTGAGACTTCTCAAAATCTGCAAGGCTAGCATCGTTTGGGTCTAATTCGAGACCAACCTGGGTAAGATGAAGGGCCTTTCTTGCTTCCACAATCCTCATTGATATATTTGAAAAAGCCTCTATTAAGCTGCTTGAGACGATTTTTCAAAACCTTCATCAACCGGTCTAAACGTTGGAACCCTTTCCACAAGACTATCCTAGACTTGCTACACAATGGAGAGGAAATCGGATGATCTGGCTAGAAATCAAAAAACTTGAAATGCTTTCTTCTGATGATTGGGTTGAGAACTCTAACAATCATAGGGGTATGATCAGAGATTCTCGGGTTTAGAAAGAATCCGAAAAGGAGAAGTCTTGGTTTCACTTAGTGTTCACCAAAACTCAATCAATCTTCCTCATTTTCCTGTTAGCTCCAGCAGAAGTAGACCAAGTGAAACGAAGGCCGACATACCTGAGATCCATCAACTCTGTCTGAACCAAGCAAAGACCAAACTCATTGAAGTAAGAGATCCGGGTATTCGAACTCTCAACTTGGTTGGAAGGGTCTTTAATGGCATTGAAATCCCCAAAAACTAGCCAAGCTGTGTCTTGCAAGAGATTGTTCAAACGGAGAAGATTCGCCCATAGGGGCCTCCGGCGAACAAAGGTATGCTTTCCATAAATGACAAACATATAGCACATTGAATCAAACAAGGTAAACTTCAGGCATCCATGCACAACTTGATTGTTAATATCCAAAGTTTCATAGCTTATGCAATCTGGGTTCCAACCAACCCAAATTCTACCCCGAGGGGAAAACTCATAGTTGGCAACCTAATTCCACCCCTTTAGCAAGTTAGAGGAGATAAAAGCAAATAAAAACTTAGGAACCTTCGTCTTGATAAGTCCAACAAGGCACATATTGTTTAATGAGATAAATCTCCTGACTTCAGCTCACCTAATGCGGTTGAGAAGGCCCATGATATTCCAAAAACTTATATACATATTTATAAAGGAAGAGAGGAAGGATTACCTCTTCTTAGTCGACCTACATTGACTGGGAGCCGATGTAGGTAAAACAGAAGGGGGTGGATTAGGGAATAACTTCAATAGCTTATCTTGCATGGTCTCGGACCCTGCAAGAGTAGGAAGAGCTCTTAGACAAGAGGGGTAAATGGATAATAAGTCATCCTCATCCGAACTAGTGTACACACTAGAGTCAGCAATTTCATCCCTTGAGCTGTCTTGAGGCGCCACAAAACTGGGGTGGGGGGGATCGCCCTCTCTTCAATCAAAAAAGAACGGCTTTCACTTTTCTTTGAGGCAACCTTAGAGGTTCCTTAAGTCTTACGAGCTGAGGAAGCAGGCTGAATTTTCTCGGGAGGCTTTAGAATTTTCTAAACGGCGCAATAGTCTTACCAATGGGTGGCTTTTTATTCTTCCTTTAGTTTCTATCGGGAAAGACAATCCCCAATGGTTGAGCTTGAGCTCCTTAAAAAACAAAGCACCCAACAACCAAAGAAACTTGTGAAAAACTAACTTCTAAGACTACAACCTTCTTCAAACTAGGGGACTTCTCACCAATGGGTGGCGGGGAAGGGTTTTTATTCTTCCCTTTCACTTGCTTGCAACCCAAATCGGGGGCCATAGCGATCGGGGGAGTGGAAGACGCTAGGGGTGTCAAAAAGACCCAACCTGACCCGACCTGACCCGACCCGAACACAAACATGTATTAACGTGTTTCGTGTTCGGGTCGTGTTCCTCCAAATATAAAACAAGTAAACAAAATGGTTGAGCTTGAGAAACTCCAAACACGCCAAAACACAAAAACACAAGCGCTTTAGGCTTTAGGCTTTAGCCCCAAGCACCTAACAACAACCAAAGAAACTTGTGAAAAACTAACTTTCGGGTTAAGACGTTTCCAAGTCCCGGCAGTGAGGAGCCCCCTCCAACCTTCTCAAATGCCAAACTAACGTTGGCCGTGGACTTCTCTTCGTTGCGGGGCAATTTGATTCGGCGATTGTATTGGGTCGAATGTGTTTTTTTATGGTTCAATTTTGATGTTGGATTGGGGCTAAGTTGTCGGCAGCTTCGTTTCTTCGAAATCTATTTCTCTTTCGGGTTTCTTTCTTTTAAATTTTCTTGTATTAAGGAAATTGCTTGTCTCGATGCATTTAGTTGTCTATGAAATTCCATTACTAGTCGGGGAACGGGAGGGT
The DNA here is from genome assembly GCA_016097545.1 of Eucalyptus victrix. NCBI lineage: Eukaryota > Viridiplantae > Streptophyta > Magnoliopsida > Myrtales > Myrtaceae > Eucalyptus > Eucalyptus victrix. The sequence goes on along the minus strand of CM027840.1, from coordinate 24,655,035 downwards.
TCTTTAAAATTGATTGATCGAGCAAAACTATTAAAATGAATGGTTGGTTGGAGTGTGAATGGGCCTAGGCAATCCACCTTTTATGAAGCCTGTCTTCATTGGTCCTCAATAGAAACTAACAAGGGCGGAATACTTATAGATAAGAGTATGGCAGGATAATTGCATTTGAGATTCTCAATTATGGAATGACAAGTTCGGAGAAAAGTAACATAATCTTTTGGTCTCTTCATATGTGTGGTGTTAGAAAGTTTTGTGGAGCGAGGAATACAAAGGGCCATGAGAGGGCGCAAAGTTTTGCGGTGGTGAATGTGATGAGATGCAAAATGAAGAGTTTGCTCACTTTGTCGTGCCTTGTCTCTCATTGTCACATTCGTTTCGTGTCCATCCTCCATCACGGTTGGTCTTTAGGGTGGATTTGGCCACCGCAATGAGGTTCAAGATCATGGTTTGGAAGACCAAGAGGTATAAGGTAATAGTGGTGGGTGCTAATGTGACTCTCAATGATCAGCCGCTAAGAACACCGGCAAGAAGAACAAGGATGTCAAATTAAAGTCCGGGGTGGGTAAGAATTTAGGGGTTGTTGCTTTTGGCGGTGGGGACTTCGTTGTTGCTTTAGCTTTGATTTTGCTTAACTAAGGGCTAAGTTGGACTCTCCCTTGTGTGAGGAAGGCTGAGAATGAGATTAATTTTCTGGTATTCCTGGATAGTGGGCACCGCCGGTTAGTGTTTGCATTAGAAATGAGTGATGGTTAGCGTTTGGTTCTTATGATATGTAGTCCTTATCCTTCATTACATTGAGTTCTTCGGGGTTGTTGATTCCGGGTCTTTGCAAACAGAGTGAATTTTGTTTGCCTTCTTAAATTCTTGCGTGAAAGATTCCATTGGGAGGAGAATCTGGTTTTGTTAATTTTTGTGTATCTTTGGTGTGTGTCAGATCATTTATAGGACAGATAATGGCCAATCTTGCACGATGCATGATTTCATTTTTTATTTATAGGACAGATATTGTTGATGAAGCAATCACATTCTTCCGGGCCAATGTCTTTTTTAGGAACTTCGATATAAAGAGTGTTGCGGATAAGCTCCTCATTTATTTGACATTCTACATCAATGTGGCACTAAATTATGCTTGTGCTCATTTGTAGAAGATACATTCATTTGCGGCCCGATGCCTGTTCGACTGTCACCGGAAAAAAAAAAAAAAGGAATACCTGAAAACCCGACCCGATCCGACCCGACCGACCCCAACGTTTACACCCCTAGTTCGGTCTCAAGGGAGAGCAACGGTCTAAGGTCCTTGGTTGGACCGATTCCTAGACAATACTATGCGCGGGTTGGTCCGGTCCTAAGGGGAATTTTGGGTCCGGTCCAATTCCAGGACCAACATTGTGCGAGTATATTATATTATTTATAATTCTTTTATATATTTAAACCTAAGTAAAATGTCTGTTATATTGTATTATATTGACATGTTCTATCAATAGCACTAATAGTAATTTTAATTTAAAACTTTTGTTGAGTATTAATTATGTGTCGTTTGTTTTGTTTTCTGGTGTTTAGAAGTTCAAGTGAATTAACAATATGTGAAGTTATATATTTATGGTTTATATTAAGTATTTTGAACTTTTTATGGGTTAATTGTATTTTATTAATGAATTTCACCTGCACTTTGCTTTTCAATTTGTGTCAAATGGTAGAAGTTTTTGAAAAGTAGAGTGGTACTGCAGTTGCCACGGTGATTTACTAGTCAAGTGATGTGAAGCTAATTTTTTGGTTGAGTGGATTCTACATGATCAAATGCTAGTCAAGTGATATGAAACTCATTTTTTGGTTGAGTGAACTTTACATGATCAAATACAGGAAAATGCTTTTGCATATGGTGTTATGAATATTAAAAATAGATAATTACAAGAACTTTCCATCTTGTCTCATATCTCAATGAGCGATTAGCAGGTATGAAATTTCTATTATTGTGTCATCTTAAATTTGCTAAATATGTATTGGTATTTATAGTTTAGTTGCATAATGCCGCATTGTCGATAGATGTGTAATTTGAATTTGTGGGTTTGTATTTTTAGGGAGTATAAAAATTAAGACGAAAAAAATTATCGATCGGTCCCGGGTTGACCTTGGAACCGGACCAAACCCATTAGGTTGGTTCAGTCCTTGGTCCCAAGCTCAATAGGGTCGGTCCTCGATCCTAAAAATTGAGGACCGACACTGTACGGGTTGGTCCTAGGGTTAGGGGGTGGCCCAGACCAACCCGGACCATGCTCACCCCTAATTGCCACAAGTCAAGCAGGGGTAGGGTTGCATTTGTGGCCGAAGATGCCACAACTGGAGCAAACTACAGGTCTCCATTCATATTCCACACCCATCAAACAAGACTTACCATTGAGAAAGACTTCTACATCCTCGCACATGGGCTGTTTCGTTGTAATTTCAACGCATACTCTGTCAAATGCAAACATCTTCATCTATTCCGTCCTCTGGTCTAAATATAGTGGTTTGCCCACCATGCTTGCAACCTTACTAATCCCTTGAGCAGACTAGAAGGCTAAAGGAAAGTTTTTAAGCCTAACCCCCATAGGCTCTAAGGCCGGTCTCCATTGTTGCAACACCAACATCACTCTGATAACCATAATAGGCCCCCCTCAAGGACCTTCTTATGAATTCTCTATCAGGTATATGGAAGAAAAAGCAGCCTTGTCCATTGGACATTACCTCCACAAGATCTGGGCCCCAAGAATTTTTATGGGTCACCTCAATTACCTTAAAAGGTAACCTCTTGCCAATAAAGTACCCCACGAGACACTATTGTAGCTTAGGGTCAGCAACTTCGATTATATCACCAGTAAGCTCAACAACCAGTCTGGTACTAACATAAGTAGGAAGAAAATACTCTAAGTCATAACCCTTAGCATCAACCTTGGCTACACTAGTTGATGTGCGAGTATCCTGGTTATTCAAATCCCTCATAAGTTGAGGGTGTTTTGAACTCGATCTGCCCCAACTCCTACCTCTGGCCCTAGCAGGAGCCTGATGGGGCCGAGCAACTTGGGTATCATCCCTTGATATAGCAGCAGACAAAGCAACTCGTCCCAAATCCTCCTTCGAACAAACCTGAGGCGGAAGGCTATGGATGGGGGGGGGTTCCCTGAACTGACTCGAAAGCCATCGCACAACATAAAACGTGAAACAAATAGCACGGAGGTGAGGCAAACCTTAATTGAACTTGCTCATCTCGACCTAAGGAAGAAACATACCAGGGCTAGCTGTTAAAGGGTTTTGAAGAGAGCTAATAGATGCCCATTTCTACCAAGGATCGGCCTCAACCACCGGTCAAAGCTTTGGGATACAGCCATGAACCAGCTCGCAGGAATAGTGCAAAATCGCTTGTCTTGGGAGCATCCGTGAACAGTAATCTGAGAGGGAGCAAATGACCAAAGCTTTTTATAAACACATTGGTTTATATACAAAAGTCTATAAAAAGATCGACTCTAAAAAAGAAGCTGTCCTATGACCCACTAGTCGGACATATTTGCTAGTCATTCATACTCCATTTCAATAGGCTCCAGGGGCTTCGAGTCCTTCACAATCCCATCAAGAGGATTAGTTGCACCCTCACCTAGAGTGGTGTTGACCGTAACGGCAAGAATATTAAAACCTTGAAGGGAACTTATCTTATACCCATTAAGTTCATGGCAAAACCATGCCCTAAATGGATGAGGTACCCTCTGAGGTAGGCCCTCATCGACCTAGACAGTGGTCACAACAAGCTCATAAAACCAAATGACTTCCGGGGACAAGGACGTCTATGCTCCACTTGAAAATCCCCCAAGGCTGACTAAAACGTTCCCGATGGATCGTCATCTAAGAACTTGAAAAGTTAAGCCCACGATGGGGTGAGACAATGTCTTAGCAAGTTCACCCCCTAAACCCTGACTAGGAAGGTAATACGTCGAGAGGCGGCCTAACAACACAACCAATGAAACTCACCTCACCTCAATTCCTCCTTACATGTCAGTACAGTTCATACTTAATGCATATAATAGATGCACACATCAATTGGAATGTCTCAATCAATCACATCTCAATCAATCACAGGGGCATGATTATAGGGCCAAATCGTTATGACACGTTCCATTCCATGCCACACAATTTTGTCCCATAATCCGGCGCGTCTGTCTCAATCAATCACATGTTCTAATTGACTACTACTCGCACAAGCAGTTTTACCCGATGCACATCGGTCTACTAGTGTAGCCAAACTTCATCTCATTCCTTGAGCACAGCAACGTCCGCTTGACGCACATTGGAGGACCGAATTCCCGAAGGAGCTTCGGTCCAAAATCTACTGCGACCGGTATCTATTATCCAGGGGCATCCCATATAAGGGCATCATCATTCCAATACACATCGGGGATGGGTTCACTTAACCATCACACAATCAATCAATTCCAGCCAAGGACATTGTGCTTTGCACTTGAATGCCTCAATTAAGATAATGTGCTTGGCCTAATTTCTTCGTATTAAAAACACCTAGTGAAAATAATCGTGTATAGATGCACGGTCATATTGAACGTTAAAAATTGATATATTTCCTTTTAAAATCCCACTATTTGATATAGTATTAAAAACCATTTTTGGTGTCAAAACCCGACATCCAGTATTTTCTAATTAAATATCAAAATTTTCAAATTTTGAATTAAATACTCAAAATTACAATTATCACTCAATTTGCACAATTTAATATTCAATTGTATAAACTAAGCATACCACTACAATCAACACGAAATTCTGGTTATCGGCTATCCCGGTATAATTTCCGAAAAATATTAAATAATTAAATTAATTACAAAATTAAATAAATTAAATTAATAAATGCAAGCCTAAAAAATGCTAATTAAATCTAAATAAAATTAATGCACCTATCCACATAAATAGTACAATCTATTTAGCATTTAATCAATTTATTCTAACTACCTAACAATCATAATTAAGCAATTAAATCACTAATCAAAACTAATTAACCACATTAGCCATACTTAGCCTAATCTAATTACCTACTAAACGTCATTAAATCCTTAAGCAGAATTTAGCAAGTAAACTCACTAGTTTTGCGGGCCGATGAGTTCACGGCGACAATGATGTGAAGGCGAGCAACAAACAAGCCTGGGATGACACCAAGCGAGGTTTGGACGAGCCTAGAAAAGCCCACGAAGCTCATAGCTGGGTTGTGAGATTCGACTTTTGCTCTTGGGTTGAGGTGCTAGACCGAGCAGTGGCTTGGCGCGGAAACGGCCACACGGGCGGCGGATGGTAGCTGTGAGATAAGGCGAGGGCTTTGGTGGTTTGGACAAATAGCCAGGCAAGCTGTGACGGTGGCCAAGAGCTTTGGGATGGTGACCAAGATGGTGTGGACGCGCGGATGATAGTGCGGGAGATGGCATGTGAGCAAGAGGTTGGCGACGGCTTGGGCGAACAGTGTGCGGGCGTGCAGCTTCGGCGGCGAAGGCGATTGACGGTGAGGCTGGCTGGCTTGGTTTTCTACTAGTCTTGGCTTTCAAAACAATAACAATGGAAGAACTAAGGCTGAGGAAGAAGATGGAAGAGAGCTATTGTAAGAGGGGGGGGCACAAGCCTTCAATGCCTTCATAAATATCTTAAACACTCATCACTTTCCCTCATAGTCCATGGCTGTGATCCTCAGCCATTTTCCTTTCCAAGACTTCCCAAACAAGCTTCCCAAATGGTCCAAAATGTTGCATCCCCTTGGTCTTACGAATTTTGGACATTCCCCATCCAATATGAGCTCAATTCATCTCAAAATTAATCTAATTGATGTCCCAAAAATTTAGCCAAGGTGTCCACACTTAATTCCACATTTTCCCTTACCAATTAGTCTAACATGAATGCCAAAAATGCAACCAAAAAAAAGTCCTTTAATTTTCCTAGTCCAAAATAGCCCAACTTTGAAATTTCTCCGAAAACTCGTGTTTGCCAAAAAATCTTCAGAGGATGAGTCAATGTTCCTAAAATAAATTGTGATATGACAGAACTTTTCAATTTTGTGGTTTATTTCAATTGGACGCAATTTTAGCGTGACCTAACCTACCGGATAGCTTTTAGGAATTTTTAGTGCAATTGACCCGTTGTCGATTATTTTTAAGCCACATTATACATCTTTGACTCATTGGCGATTTTTGAATGTCGTGAAAATCCTAATGTTTCAAATACGGGCACATGGTACATAAATGATAGAAAAATTAATTTTGTGCCGTTCGACGAGAATTTTGCAATTAGGTGGAATCACCCACACTTTAATTACATACCTTAGTCGAACTGACCTATCTCCAACCTCTGATTGATTTTGATGGTGCCATATTGACCCTTGCAGATTAGCACAGTCGAGCAGTCGATTTCTGATTGAATTATCAAGTTTATTGTGTTAAAATTCCTTAATGGCTTTACCTGATAGATTAGTTATCCCGTGAGTAATCAACTCAGGGAAAAGAACTATAGGTGCGTCGATGAAAAAGCCAAACTCATTCAATCGAAAAAAAATTGGAAAATCAAGATGTCAAAACTCTTCTCTTCTTATAAAATTTCGTCCTCGAAATTTAAACCATTATAAATCTTTAAACAAAAAGGTGGGGGTATTGTCGTCTCATCGAATCTTCACTTTCTTATGTTGCTCCTTCTGTCCCATGGTGTTGCAAACCACTTTAACTAATGGATTGTCTTGGTGCGCAAAACTTATTCCTTCCGATCTACAATTTGAACCTATTTCTCCATGTACGACACTCTGTTGTCCACTTCTAATTCTTCAAAATTTAGTACGTGGATCGGGTCAGGCTCATACTTTCTCAACATTGACACGTGGAAGATGTCGTGCACTTGTGTCAATCTCGATGACAATGCGAAACAATACACCAAGGTCCCTATCCTTTCTAGAATCTCAAAGGGACCTACGTATTTTAGACTTAGCTTCCCTTTCTTGCTGAAGCGCGAGGAAGAAGAAGAAGGCTACAGCTTGAAGGGGGACCACCAAAATGCCACAAAGTTTTCTAATATATCAAAATCACTCAAGTTCAAGGCCCCACTTGTTGCTGCCTCAATCCTTAGCCATTTATTCACCAAAGCTTCTCCAACAAGCCATCCAAATGGTCCAATGTTGCAGCCCCATGGACCTACGAATTTTGTAACATTTCCTCTTCAATTCCAACTCAATTTCTCTCCAAAACAATCTGATTGATGCCCAGAAATTCTAGCCAAGGTATCCACATCAAATCTTTGCAATTCCCTCGCCAATTGATCCCACTTGAACCCAAAAATCTACACAAAAACTTTCCTCTTAATTTCCCCGTCCAAAATCACCTAAACTTGAATTTTCGCCGAAAACTTTGGTTTATAGAAAAATCTTCAGAGGATGAGTCGATGCTCCTAAAATAAATCATGACATAACAGAATTTTCAATTTCTGAAATCGGGTCCAATTTCGTGATTAATTTTAATTGGAAGCTATTTTAGTGTAACTTAACCTACCGAGTAGCTTTTAGGAATTTTTAGCGCATTTGACCCATGGTCGATTATTTTTTAGCCACATTGTACATCGTCGACTCATTGGTGACTCTCGGTTATCGTGAAAATCTCGAGATTTCAAATATGGGTACATGGTACAGAAATGATAGAAAAATTGGTTTAGTTTCATTTGACAAAAATTTTGCAATTAGGTGGAATCACCCACACTTTAATCACATACCTCTGTCGAATCAATCTATCCCCAATCTCTAATCAATTTTGACAGTGTCATATTGACCATTGTAAATTAGCACGATCGAGTAGTTGATTTCTAGTTGAATTCTCAAGTCTATTGCGTTTAGATTCCTTAACGGCTTCATCCGATAGATTAGTTATCCCGTGAATGATCAGCTTATGGAAAAGAACTATAGAGGTGTCGATGAAAATTCCAATTCATTTAATCGAAAACATACTCAAAAATCAAATTGTCACATAATCTATGTCATATGTGTATATATCCCTTTGCCACAAGTCTCGTCTTGTATCTCTCAATAGATCTATATGCTTTTACTGAGAAAACCCATTTGTAGCCAATCATCCTTTTCCCTTTTGGTAGTGGAAGAAGATCCCATGTTTTTTTTATTATTTTTTTTGGTAAAGCCTCTATTTCTTTTATCAATTGATTCTACTTCAAATTTGCTAAGGCTTCCTATATTCCATTAGGAACATAGACTAAAGACATATTATTTACAAATGCTTGACAGGATATGATAATCTCCAAGTTTATACATGATTTGCAAAAGAATATTTTGATCTCCTTTTCTCAAAATCCAATGAGTATTATTGATTTGGGGGCTTTTCATGATTATGCCAGAAAGGTAAGTGATAACTAATAGAGGTATTCGAGTCATCAAGAGACAAAGGAGTAGTAGGAGAACTCACTTTAGGAATATTCACAGGAGATGGGTCAATGGGTATTGAAGAGTGAGGGGGTTCAGCAATTTGTTTAGTACAATTGTCTATCATATTGCCTACTTAGCTTCTTGCTCAATCTCTTGCTCAATATTAGTTCTATTCTCCTCACTAACCGCTGCTTCATTTTTTTTTTCCATTCATTGGGTTGCCAAGTTGTTCAATTTCAATTTGTACTAAAATGTTTTCAAATACAACACAATCTCACTAGTCCTGTCTTTTAACTAGTATCTCCTCCTGAAAGGAAGAATTGGATGCTAGTTATGAGAAAAAACTTTTAGACTCCACGAATGTCACATCCATGGCGACATAAGTATGCTTGGTAGCAAGATTGTAATGTTGATATCCTTTTTTTGTGTTCCATACCCCAAACAAATACAATGAATTGCACAAGGCTTAGTACGTTGATTTTTATGGAGATGAATAAAAGCAACACATCTAAACACAAGAAAAGGAATCAACAAAATAGTGAGTAGAGAAACATGGTTGGAAAGAACTTGTAATGGAATCTTGAAATTCAAAACCTTTCAAGGCATATGGTTCAATATATATATTGTTGTGATCATAGCATTATCCAAGTATCTATTTGACACATGTGTGCTAATCAAAATTGCACGAGCAATTTCTAAATATGTCTATTTTTTTGTTTGACAATTGCATTCTATTGTGGTGTTTGAGTACAGGAGGTTTCATAAAAAAGATCGTGATTTTGAAGTAATTTTGAAATTCTCGATTGTCATAATCTCCACCATTGTTAATATGTAGAATATGAGCTTTAACTAAAAATTGAGTTTGAATCTAGCATGATAAATTTTCAAAAAACACCCAACACATCATCTTTATGCTTTGGCAAGTATAACCAAGTCATTTAAGTACAATCATCAATAAATGTCACAAACCAACGATAGAAATAGTGGTAATTGAAGAAGGTCTGCAAACATTAGAATGAATTAAGGTAAAGGGAATATCACTTTTATGCAAGCTTATTGGGAAAGGCGCACGATTACTTTTAGCTGAAATGCAAATTTCATATTTAAAAGCTGAATTCTGTAATTTGGAAAATAACTCAAGAAATAGGCACTCCATTAACTGAATGACAGATATCCCAAACGACAAAGCCATAGCCAAATCAATCTCTCCTTGTTACCAGTTGAGTGCTGCATGTTATTTGTTTTAGCGGGTTGGAAATCATTCATGTAGTAGAACCCCTCTCTTAGTAGTACGCCCAATGATATTCTTTGTGAAAATACCCAAAAAGAGACAAAAAGTAGGATAGATTAGCGCAAAATTAAGTTCTTCAGCGACTTGGCCTATACACATCAATTTATTTGAGAAAGACGAAACTGTCAAAGTATTAGGTAAAGAGAAAGAGAGTGAGAAAGCAACATTCCTAGCTCCTGTAACAGAGTATATGACCCCATTAGCAATGGCGACACTAGTTCATCTTGGTTGGGTAGTGCTAACAAATTCATTTGAATTGAAAGTTATGTGGTAAGTTGCCCTTGTGTCAACAATCTAGTCATTAGAATTCTCTTGGTTAGAACTTTGCAATGCATAGCCATGATTACCTTTATTATTGCAAGTAGTTGAATTACTTGAAGGTTCCACTTGTAGAATAAATGATACGTGAGGTTCACTATCTTAGACTAAGAATATGGTTGATCCTCAAAATAAGGACATTTTATGATACAACTTTTACAACTAATCAACCCTACAATTTCTCCAATTAGTTTTAATTGACAACTGATTCCAACACTTGTTGAAAGTAAAATAGTTAAAAGATAGAGAGTTGTTTGGTTGATTTGTAGTGGTTCAACCCCCCGCCAACTTCATTCCCTGAATTCGCTCGAGATTTCCAAAAATCAACTAATCTAATCTTAAGTACAAAGGTTGGTTTGATCTGTGGCTGACTCTCCTAAAAACAATTCCGATCCGAAGCCTTAAAGGCTTTACACCACATGAAAGTGTATCCCTCCCTTCATTTGTCATTTACAATAGCAAATTTGAGTACAAGAGACTTCCCACGCTTAGATATGTGGGATCTTACGCCCCAAAGACCCCAGAGGTCTTATATGTACTAAAACAAAACAAGATATTGGACACATTCCAAGTGGCTATTTTTTTGACAGTCGAGACTTCCAATAACCCAACGATCCACACAATGAATCGGGCCAAATACTCTCCTGGCCACAACGGTCCGCATCCGTACTCTCCCGGTCTTTTTGCAGCTTTTATAAAGATTCACTAAAGGCTAAATAAGCGTGAAAACCAGGTTTGCTGATGTTTCTAATAGTACCACCTAATCTTCCACATTACCTTGCTCTTAAAAAAAAAAAAAATTGGGCTAGCTCGAAGATATAATTGGAAAACATCATTGGGAAGAGATGCATTTGTTCTCGTCAAAACGAATAGAATCAGTAGTTTGGAGTTGTGAATTTGTTAATAAATAGATAACTTACCTGCCACTTGAAGTTGTATATTCATTACTTTTCTCGTAACTTACCACCTTAAAAGCGAATTCATGCGGGAAAGTTACTGATGGGCCTATGTTATGCTAGGCTTTCAAGATGTGACGTGTAGGTTACCACAAAATGAATCGGGCCGTCTAACGAGGGCCCAAACAACTAGACTGGAAAAAATTATCGGGCTTCTTTGAATGAAAATCATCTTTCAAATTCTCCTAGAAGAAAAAAGAGAAGAGCTCGCCCATATTCAATCTAATCCACTAGACCACTTTCCTTCTTTTATCTGGGCCGAAGGTTTGGCTAGGTTGACATGTCAATTTTGGGCTTATCAGAGAATTATTAGACAAAACTTCTTGCAACCAAGTTAGGTTGACAATTTCTCACGAACTATGCACACAATATAAATCGACCTTTGCAGAAACAATCAATAATACATAAAAGATTGGACTCCAAGTAAGATTGGACTCCAAGAAGTAGAAACTTAAATGCCTTAGTCTCATGTCTTACTTTGTCTTCACTCATGGAGAACTTATGAAGAAAATATATAACAAATAATTATAAATTATTGTAAGCTCACTTTTTCAAGAATTTATGCCCCACAAGAAGCTGTTATACTCACAATAACTAAAAAAAACTGTTATGTTAGTAAAACATATGCGACAACTCTATTTCAACCCCTCTATGGTCATGTCTCAATTATGTCCTTTACCAACTAAAAAAAAAAAAAAGACGTCCTTCGGATACCGACTTCTTCGTTATTTTTCCTATCTCATGTTTATCGTCCAAGGCAAATGGAAGAAAAATAACAAGGATTTGACATCTTCAGATTTAGAAAACTAATGTGTCAAATCATTGCGTCTTGCTTCCGGGTGGATCGTGGGTATTCGGTGGAAAAGAGAGAGACTCGTTTTCTCTTCAACGGAGCCGCTACTCCATCACGATCATCCCTTTCTATTCTTTCATTTATGTAAACACGCTACAAGTCAATCGGCCCGTCAATCGGCGCGTTACGGCTGTGCGCGAACCCACCAAGTCCAGCATGCATCAAAGATGAGCTTAGCTAAGCCAAACTAAAAAATATACCAAATCAGGACGAGGATCCCAAAAATTTAAGCAAAAAAATGATTGGGAAAAACACTTGATCCAATCACGCTGGATGTTTGATAAATGACTCCAATTCTATAATTGAAATTCATGCGAGACTTAATTAACATCTCGGGTTGATTTGATTCATGTGGGCCGGTTCTGGATGTTGACTAGCTAATTAGGTGAGGTGATTACGTAGCCATCCTCGGCTTATTATGGTTGAACACTGCATGAACTATGATACCACGCCATTTCATTGTCCATCAAAGTACTTGTCCACGGACGTTGATGCAAGGACTTATTCCATCAAACATGGCTAGGGAAAAGCCTCTTTTTTGTCTTCCACAAACAACCTTTAGAGAGTCTATACAAAAAGCATATTAACTCTTAAATAAATTATGCGCGATACTTTAATATCCTTCTTATATGTAAACAGGATTAGAAATGACATATGGAATTTGATAAATGGGGCCACACACGTGAAATTATTGGAGCATAATCTATTATGTTATTATGTTAGAGTATCCAAACTAAAGATTTAAACTTATAAGTGAATGGAGACCATATGCATGTGAAAAACATATGAACCCCTTGGGTAAATGATGTGAGATACTTAATAAGCTCTAGTATTTACCTTGATATGTTTGAATGATGACAATAAGTTCTCATATAGAAACTATTCATAACTACCCCTAACTACCCCTAGATGAAAATAATATATGTATAAGATGGGCTAATATTTTTCTCAATCAATTTTATTATTGAGAAATTACAATTATGGGAGATGGCCATACTTATTTTCAGTTACACTTGCATGATCGTGATGTCTATATCGATAACCTATCGGATCTAAGGCGTGATTGGACAGAATATCGTTCAATTATGAGAGAGAGAGAGAGAGAGAGAGAGAGAGAGAGAGAGAGAGAGAGAAAGGGAGGAAGGGAGGGTTTAACGCTAGCAATTCTAAGCGAGATTATCTTTCCTTTAAGTTCGGGTTGTGTCTCCGGCAAGTGTCATTTGCTCAATGTTTCTTGCGGTCCTTGTTTAAGGAAGGCCATATTTTAAGTTCCAAGTATAAAATGGTCACTTTTTTTTTTTTCCCTATCCACCCGTATGGCGATATATCACAATCTGCTGACACGCTAATGATGTTGCATCTTGCAAACCTCATGTCTCTATGAGAAACATATGGTCATATGGTCCCTGGCTGAGGGCTGAGGTCAAAGAGCACAGTCCATTCTGGACGGCATTCTATGAGAAACAACCAGATCAAGATGAAGTTGAAGAAATCATACCAGAAACTCCTCATCAATCACCTCTATTACTTCCTGCAGCACCTTCAACCACCAAGGATCAACCTCCATCTGTGGACTTTAATACCACACAGAACTTTCATAGTACTCCCCTGCCTACCTTGAAAATTTCTTCTATTGTAGAACCTACAAGTACAGAACAAGTGGTGAATAGCAAGAAACTAAAAGGTCCGAGAATGGTTGCTAAGGCCAGTCCCCTTAAGAAAACTAAGCGCTACACTCCTTATGGAACTACCTCTTTTGTCCATGTACCTTTGGATGATTCACTCCTTATGGATACCCCTATATTTGCAGCTGAAGGGGTCGACACAAGGGCAGTGGTGGCTTGCCCCAAACAGCCACCGCCAAACAAATGAAAATTATAAGTTGGAATTGTCAGGGGCTAGGCAACCCCCTGACAATTCAAGCTTTAAAGGACCTAGTGGTCCATGATTGGTCCGATATTATCTTTTTGATGGAAACAAAAAATCAGGAACTTGTTATCAGGTGCTTACAACAGAGACTACAATACCAAAATAGTTTTGTGGTGAATCCCCAAGGTTTGGCTGGAGGGTTGGTTATTTTTTGGAATCAACAGATCAATCTTACTGTCCACACTCACGATCCACATTATGTTGATGCTATCTGTTTTGATGTTTTGAAAAGGACTACTATGGGCATTACCTTTCTTCATGCACCGGCAGTATTTCAACAATGACAACATCTATGGAATACTCTGCGTCAACTCAGCCATCTACATACTCTACCTTGGGTGTGTATCGGCGATTTTAATGAAATTTTAAATCACTGGGAGAAAGTTGGAAAACGCTTACCTCAGCAATATCGTTTGAACTCCTTTAGAGATTTATTAAATGACTGTGCTCGATGGATCTTGAGACCAAGGGCTGTGCCTACACTTGGATGAATAATAGGAGTGGTGAGGAAGCAGTAAAGGAGCGAATAGATTGAGCTATGTGTATAATAGAATGATGACTAACCTATCCGGAAGCTGAAGTTTACGCTTTACCTGCTGTAGGGTCGGATAACTATCCACTACTCTTAACTACTGAACTTAAATTAAAAAGGAGGAAGAAGAGGTTTACCTTCGAGTCTTATTGGCTTCAAGATGCTGAATGCCATAGGGTGGTCCCAAACGCATGGTCATCTACCTTAAGTCATTCCTTTAGTATCTCCAAGAAACTGCAGACGACAACTACAGCGCTGGCTAATTGGAGCAAATTGAAATTTACTGCTAGTCATCATCAAATAAATCTCTTAAAGTAGCAGCTTCAGTATCACATTAATCAACCTGCCTGCAGTTATAACAACAATCAGGTTAAATTGCTGAAGGAACAAATTCAGAAAATATGGCTACAGGAAGAAAATTATTGGGCAATGTGATCTCGGATCAACTGGTTGAGGGGGGGATAGAAACACAAAATTTTTTCATGCTACTACGATTCAAAGACGGAAGAGGAATAGAATCAGCATGCTTAAGGATGTAAACGAGGAATAGATTCGGGACCCAGATCAGGTGAGGAACATGACAAATATGTTTTTCCAGACTCTTTATTCTTCTGCTGGTCACCGAGATTATGGCCCTACTTTAATGCAATGCCCAAAGATAGTGACAGATGAAATGAACAGTCAGTTAATTGTTGAAGTTACAAGAGAGGAGGTACAGCAAGCAACGTTTCAGTTGGGAGCCACCAAAGCACCAGGTCCTGACAGTTTTAATGGCCTTTTTTTTTTATCATAGTCATTGAGACATTATACAGGATGATGTTTTTACTGCAGTGCAGAATTTTTTCATTACTGGTGTGATGCCTGCTGATATTAACAGAACCTCTATATGTTTGTTTCCCAAAGTTCCGAATCCAGAGAGGTTAGATCAATTTCGCCCCATCAGTTTGTGTAATTTTTTATACAAGATTATATCCAAAGTCCTAGCGAATCGATTAAAAGTCTGTCTACTAGATTTAATTGCCACAGAACATAGTGCATTTGTGTCAGGCAGACAGATACAAGACAACATTCTGATAGTTCAAGAGGTTTTACATCAGTTTAGAGTTCGACATAGAAAGAAGAAATTTCAGGCGCTCTTCAAACTGGATATGCAGAAAGCCTATGATAGGGTTGAGTGGGATTTCTTGGAGGACTATTTGCGCCAGATTGGATTTCATGATCAATGGGTGATATGGTTAATGCAATGTGTCACAACAACCTCTCTAAGTGTAAAGTTCAATGGTGAAGATCTGCCTTATTTTCAACCATCCAGGGGACTCAGGCAAGGCAATCCTCTTTCACCTTATTTATTCATCCTTGTCGCAAACATGTTATCCACTCTCATCCAGCAAGCTGTCAATATGGGTCATCTACGGGGACTGAAACTTAACAGATGGTGTCTTATTTTATCCCATCTATTTTTTGCTGATAATGCTATCTTTTTTTTTGGATGGTAAATCCCAAGAATGTCAAATATGGCAAGAGAACTAAGGGTGCCACTCCTTGATAAAACGGGCAAGTATCTCGGCATTCCTTCAGATTGGGGGTCCTCTAAGAGGACATGTTTGCTTGGATTCAAACAAGAGTGAATGCTAAATTGGCGGGGTGGAAAGAACAATTAATTTCAAAAGGAGGGAAGGAGGTCCTGTTAAAATCTGTGGTTTAGGCTCTACCTCAGTATGCGATGTCAATATTTAAGATTCCTGTCTCTATATGCAAATCTGTCGAACAAAAAATTGCTAAGTTTTGGTGGCAACACACTAGCAATAGGTCTGGAATTCACTGGAAGTGCTTTGGGATCTCCTAAAAGAGAAAAAAAGCACCGGGGGGGGGGGGTGGGCTTTTGCGACTTAGTATCTTTCAATAAAGCCCTTCTGGGAAAGCAAGCCCGGATGCTTTTTCAAAATCCATCATTTTTGTGGTGTAAACTTTTCAAAGCCTTATATTTTCAGTCTACAAATTTTTGGCATGCTGAACAAGGATCCTGACCTTCCTAGGGTTGGCGAAGTCTTCTAATGGGCCGAGATTCTATTCTTCCTAAGTTGTGCTGGTCAGTCGGAAATGGCCAGAAGATAAGTGTCAGACAGGATAAATGGCTACCTATGGGAACACTATGTGGACCTCTTAACAGAGAGGAACTGAGAACAGTAGCAGGTTACATTAACTCAGAACAAAATGAATGGAACATCTAGCTTCTTAATCATACTTTTGAGGAGCCTATTGTTAAAGAAATCTTGGCCATTAAACTATGGACAGCATCTACTGAAGATAAACTAGTATGGACAGAGACTATAGATGGGCAGTACACAGTGAAGAGTGCTTATAATTTCATACAAAAGACAGAGGTAACACAGGTCTATTCTCGCCCTTCCTCATCTTATATTACCCCCACCCATCTATGGAAGCAGATATGGAAGACTAAGACGGCTCCTAATATTCGTATCTTTCTATGGTCTATTAGTCACAATGCTGTTCCTACAAAGCATAATCTGTTCCGTCATCGAATCATCAATGATCCACTTTGTACACTATGCTCTACCCATTCCCCCGAAACAACAGAACATTTTCTGCAGTGCCCTTGGACACAACGTATTTGGAACCATCCCAAAGTGCAAATCAATGTAACAACTTATGCAACTCATCGAATAGATGCTTGGCTTGCGGATATTCTAGAACAGAAAGGTGACATACCGGATTTTGAGACCATAGCAGCCCTTTTATGGCAGATCTGGAAGGCTAGAAACCAATTTATCTTCCGCCATCACTTCACGCACCTGGACCAGCTTGTCGAATCAGCTCTGGCTCTCGCCCACCTGCATATTACAGTTCAGAAGCAGCAACCGAGGATGGAGAATAGATGGTTGAACCCCAATAGTACCTGGATCCCACTGCCGCAGGGTATGATCAAAGTAAATATTGATGACGCCTTCCCTATTGCAGAACATCTAGGCGCGATTTCCAGTCTATCTCGTGATCACACAGGTAGTTTGATCGGAGGATTTACAAGAAGCGTTTCCAACAACATCTGCAATTGCAACGGAGATTCAAGCCTTGTTATATACTCTAAAGGACCTTTTACAGCATCGTAAGAATCACTCTGACCTGATTTTGGAGACTGATAGTCTTATTCTTGTCGAAGCCATCAACCACGACCGTCTTCCACCGTGGGAATGCCGTGCCCTTCTTGCCGAATGTCAAGATCTTCTCCCCTATTTTTCAAATCTGAAGGTGCAACACTGTAGAAGATCAGCCAATGCCCTAGCCGATAGGGCCGCAAAAGCCCACGGCTGAGGCTCCCTTTCACCAACTTGGGCCACTTCACCTCCTCCTCTTTTGCTAGATCTGATATGTAATGAAGCCCTTTTAGCGGGTTGTACTCTTTTCCCTACTTAATGAGTAATATAGTCTATTTTCAGACCCAAAAAAAAAAAAAATCATAAATAGTATTTTAATGGTTATGATTCAATCTAAACATTTTCAATGAGAAGTATGAGTTTTCTGGAAATTGATAATGAGAGTATTTCATTATGTTTGGTCAACTACGATTCCTATTCGCTAATGAACAAAAACATAAGATTAGATTTTATGTTTATTTTTCCAGAATTAAGTATAAGGGGTGCACATAATCCTAAATAGGCCGGTGATTGAGCAATTCCAAAAATTTCTACTTCGTTTTAGTCGAATACTATTCCTTTAGTTAGAAAATAGCGATGAAGGAAGCCATCGTATTTGTATTTTCTAATTACATTTAATGAGCCCTAACACAAACCTTCAAGGTTTATTTCACTCTAGTTAATTTCGATGTCTTGAAAATATAAGTGATTATCATATATCTTGATCATAAAATAGACATTACTAAGGACTGTCCTTAGGCAGTCATTAGGTAATCGACCAATCAAAATGTGCCGATTCAATATGATGATGCTTGGCTCAATATATATTTAAATTTCGATTGATCATTTGGAAAATTGAACTGTTCCTCCTCGAAAGCTTAACAAAGGGTAGCGTTAGATAAGCTTGGTGTAGATAGGAAAGTAGATAAGTAGGTAAAATCAACCTAAAGAAATTTCACAAAGCGCAGCATTAGATAAGCCCTGTCCAGATAGGAAAGTGAATCCTAGTGCTAGGACCATCATTTAATGTTCTATAATCGACCTAAGCTCCGCGAGACGTGGATCATATTTGGGTACATCATTGGGTAATGTACTGATTAGAGAGATAACATAAGTAATTCCTAATCAGACATATAACATAATTAATCACCTCTGATTAGCCATCATTGCTCCTTTTCTTATGGCTAATCCAATTATTCTATGTCACCGAAACATTGCCTTGTCTCTGTATGAATTTTGTTAGCAAGTGGTCCCTTTGTTAATAAGACCTAAAAAATGATTTTTACTTTTAATACACTGTTTATCTCGTCTTATTTGTCTTTATTCTATTTAAAATAAAGATATTATTTTAATCAAGTATGGCCGACGAGGAATCTCGTTAATTTAACCCCAATTATTCGGGTGAATTCATGACCCGATTCAATTACTCTAACAATATCCTTAAACAAGAAAAACAATAGAGCACTACCCAATTAATAAGACTATTTTGTTTTTTTTTTGGTCGAAACTAATATGACTAATTGAAAGCCAAAAGAAAATATTGAAAAAAGAGTTATGGCTTTACAAAAAGGACAAAAACTCTTCCCAAATAGGACAAGAGCAGTTGATTTACAATTAGATTATTAAATAAGGCCAAAAGAGCTGTATTTAAATATGGCTAAAGTGTAATCACCCAGATTTCAATAACTAGTTCTTACACCAGTGCTATAACCTTGTGCGATTTTTTTTCCCCTTTTCTCAACAACTGATTCTCAACTCACATCGATCTATAATAAGCGATTTATATGATCCCCAAGAAAAGTATGGTTTTTTATTTAAACTTACCAGCTGTCGAAGACCAAATATTTCTTAACTTATTAAGAGTCAGTATGCCAATTTATACGTATTTGTTGCAACAAGAGAAAATTCTTAGAAGGTCATCGGTTCATAGAAAAAAGACTTCTATAAAAAAAAAAAAAAAAGGCAATGTTTTCCGCAGGCGGTAGTTAAGATTAAAACGTGCACAAAGGATGAATTATCCCAAAAAAAAAAAAAAAGATTGGAACGTATACATGTTTGTGGATGTGTCCATGTCACGTGAAATATTTTGTTTAGAATGTGAATTTTCATCAATCTTGCCTCCTATTTTGCATAACGGTGTTTACCTGAACTCGTATACATACATAACATCCGTCTAATCCATTGAAATTTAAGGTGGAAATACTGTTTTGTATAGATAATCACTTATTATTCTGCGAACTTGTTGGTTTTTGTTTTTCGTTGAAGAACTTGTCGTTGAATTACAATCGTTTGTAGGAATACGTACACCGATTTAAACCACGGAGCATGGTAACCTAGTGGTAAAATGATCGCATTCTTCTATGAAATCACAAGTTTGAGTCATTTTAAAAGTGATGAACCTTCGACTATGGAGAGACCATTTGAATTCTGGCACTTCGATTGGATAGAGATAGGTAGATTAATCAATCTTGAACCTTTGGGCTTTGATGCATACCTAAAGATTTTCCACAAAGTGATGATGAAAGGTCTAATTTGTACAAATATTTCCATTTTGCAATTCGATCCGATCCATTAGTTCATAAAGCTATTTACTTGATTGCAAACATTTTTGGAACACCTCTAACAGAGGGACAAATAATCAATTTTGAAAGAACTTATTGTCAACCTCTTTTACATATGAATCTATCTGATTTAGAAGGGAAGAACTTGTATCAATATTTTAATTTCAATTTAAACATAAATTTGATTCATACTCCATGTTCTGAGAAATATTTACAATCTGAAAAAAATGAGAAAACGGAACTCAAATTAGATACTCCGTTATGGGCGCATCATTATTATTATAATGTTAAAAAGAGGGAAATTACGTCGTTCATCTCTCTCCAACTTTTTACCGGAAAATGGAGTTCTATAGTAAGAAAAGACATGAATAATAAAGAAACAATCTAGGCATGTTCTCCTCGTAATCCCTCTATAAATAGGTGTCCTCCTCCAACCCACAGTTATCCTCAACCAGAACTATGCAACTCCTTAAATATCACACTTCACCAAATGCGGCCATAGCTGGTCTCTTTGCCTTAGTCACCTTCCTCTCTTTCTTGATAACGAGAATCCTTCGGAAGAAACGGACCACCGGAGATCAACCACCACCATCTGCCGCCGGCATGGCCCATAACAGGCCACCTCCATCTTCTCGGAGGTCCGGATCCACCCCACATGACCTTGGGCCAAATGGCTGACAAGTACGGCCCGATCTTTGCCATCAAGCTTGGCTCGCATCGGGCCATAGTGGTGAGCGGCTCGGAGTTGGCCAAAGAGTGCTTCACCACCAACGACAAGGCGTTCTGCAACCGCCCCAAATATCTTGCCGCCGAGCTCCTTGGCTACAACTACGCCATGCTCGGGTTCAGCCCGTACGGCCCGTACTGGCGGCATGTGCGCAAGATCGCCACCCTAGAGCTCCTCTCGAACCACACCCTCGAGAAACTGCGGCACGTGCGGGAAGCTGTGGTAAGAGCCTCCATAAAGGAGGCTTACGAACGGTCTAACGCGCAAGGAAACACGCCGATCGAGATGAAGAGTTGGTTTCACGCCCTAACCTTCAATGTTATCTTCAAGATGGTGGTGGGAAAGCAGTCCGATGGGACGACGGCATCAGAGGAGGACAAGGACCAGAACGACAGGTGTCGGATCGCGCTGGAGAGCTTCTTTGTGTTGAGTGGCCAATTTGTCGCGTCCGATGTCTTGCCATATTTGAGGTGGTTCGATATTGGAGGTTATGTTAAGGCGATGAAGAGGACGGCCAAGGAATTGGACGATGTGGTCGGAGGGTGGCTGGATGAGCACAAGCGCAAGAGGGCTTGTGGGGAGGCCGAAGGTGACCGAGATTTCATGGACGTGATGCTTTCCATTCTTGGTACTGCGGACGAGCTGCCCAGTTATGATGCTGAAACTATCAATAAAGCCACTTGTTTGGTTAGTTTTCCTAATTTGAAGAAATCATTACATGAACTTACATATGTTAGAAGTAAATTTGAACTATTAAATACGATAACCATATATAGATCCCACATAGATCTCACCAAATGGAATGGTCTATTTATCTTATTAGATTTTCCGTATTTCCAGTAATTTTTTCTGCAAAACGATCATTTTTTTAATGAGGATAGTTATTGAAAAAGTCTTAAATTTGTTGCACTTGTTTAATTTAGTCCTCAAAAACCTTTTAATTGTATTAATTTAATCCTAAATATTAGTTAGAAATCACTGATGTGGATACTAGCCATCCTATGTGGATACTTTTCTATTCTATTCTTTTTCTTTTTTTCTCTTTCCTCCACCAATCTCTAACCTTGGCAGTGGTCGACAACTAGTCGACCTCACTAGCTTAAAGTCAGCCTTGCCCGAGGTCTCCCCTTATTGGCCTACAATGAGGGTGACCCATGTTGGCCTCTAGTGAGGGTCAGCCTCACAAGCATCAAGGGAGGGTTGGCCTTGTTTAACGCTGGCAAGGACAAGTTTGATTGGAGCTAGTGAGGTTAGCCCTTGCCCAAGGACGGCAAGCTGGCTTCTTGCTAATAGTTGCCTTTGACCAATTGTGGGCCATCACCGAGGCCAATAGAGGAAGAAGGGGAAAAAAAAGAGAGAGAAAAGTACTAAAAAATCAATAAAAATTTTTTGAAGAAAAATTAAAAGTTAATAGTTTGTCTACATCAATACCGATTGTGCCGCATAGGATAACTAGTGCACACGTCAATGATTTCTAGTTAAAATTGGTCGGATGGACTACATTAGCAATTTTTAAAAATGTTTAAAACTAAATTGGCCAAATTAAAATGTTTAGGACTGAGTTGGCACAAGTGCAATAATTTTATAACTTTTTAGGTAATTTAATCATGCTTATCTAACCTAATTCAAATTGACTTGGGCGCTCGTTGTTTTAGCAATGAAGGTTCTCTTTGTTGGAAGGAGAAGGCGGGTTTCCAAGTCAAGGAATCAGGAGCCACCGTAGCTTTTTCCTTGTTTTTGCATGTGGCTTTTGGTCATTCAGCAATGAAAATTGCCATATAGGCCAAGGGTACAACATAAAATTACGAATAAATGTTTGAAATGTTAATACTAAATTTATGAAATTGATTTACTAAATGATGAAATCGATTATGATTGGGTATTTGAGGTTTGAACAACTGGCTCATCAATAGATCAGTAGCCAGTTTCATAATTAGATTCGGCATCCATAGTATTATTCTATCAACAATCATAACTTTGGCAACTCAAATATATTCATACTATTACTATCTCTATTAATCTAATCTGAATTACATTTCTAAGCTTTCATTTTAAGTTCATGGAGGATTGAAGATTTTTATCGTAGCACTGGGAAAATCAGAAAATGAAAAAGCCAAAGACAAATATAGCAACCACCGCTTGTGGTGGTCCAGTTGGATAAGGCTCTCCAATGAAACTAACGAAAGTGGAGGGGATCGAATCCCGCTGGTTGCACGGGGTCTTAAGCGTGACGTTGGGGTGGTGGGTCCTCCGTTAGCCTTGCTCCAAGGTTTACCCGCCGGCTACCGGCTGTATGGGGTTCCCTGGGTATCAAAAAAAAAAAAACAAATATAGCAAAGAGGAGAGAGAGAATGAAAACCTCATGTTTTGCTGCGAGTATCATTTTACGACAATTTTTTTCAATTAATATTAGTGATTTAAGTTTCTCAAATCAGTTTGTCTTGTTCTTTCATAAATTTGTACTTGCGAGTTGGTATTAAGAAGGGTTGTTGATTAAAAAAAACGATGTGATAAATGAAGTAAGCGAATTGGTTTTCACTAATTATTTTATAAACCTTTACTCTATATTGTAGCTTGTCTAGTTGTTCATTCGACCGAAGGGCATTATCAAGGAAAAATTTATGTTTAAAATAATTGAATGAAACACATTTCTTCTATTGACGAAAGAAACACCAATAGGAAAGAAAGGAAATAACGGCAATATAATGAGGCTGCGCCGTTTATAATGGAAAGCGTTGTTTGTAGACAAATCACACGTTGCAAATTGTAAATCTCCTAAACACGAAATATTATGTGTAATTAAGTCTACAGGACGTAACCATACTTATCCTGCAAATCGAAGCCATTCATCTTATATGATTTTACAGTGGTCAATATTATGTTTGCACAGTAATTCGTTTGTATTTGTTGACGTACTAAACAATCACATTAAAAGAATCGTCTATCTAATAAGAAGCATCTTTGGACCGGAAGTTCAAATGGACGACAAAGCCAAAGGAAATTATTTTTAAGTCTCAGACATCTCAACTACCCACTAACTCCCGTCTAATCTGACGTTTTTGAGTTGATTATTCCTAAACTTTCAGGAAAAATTCTTCTTTAGGGCCTGTCTTTCGGTCCAACGTTAAAAATGCCAACGTTGGATAAAGAAGATAGGTATTATCCAATTCATTGACGTCGATTGCTTTTATCGATTACTTTTATAAGTTATTTACGGAAGTCATGGTCGTTTGTTTTTCTGACAAAGAGCCAAAAGATGACAATATTTAATATTGCCGTCAAAGATCATTTCTAGATTCATGTTAGGTGTCCAATGTGAATAAAAGAAATTTATATATGATTCAAGTTGTGAGAAGAAGGGACGACTTTTACAGGAAAACAACTAAATTAAGTTTAGATGTATTAGAAATTGTCA
This sequence comes from Eucalyptus victrix, assembly GCA_016097545.1. Classification (NCBI taxonomy): domain Eukaryota; kingdom Viridiplantae; phylum Streptophyta; class Magnoliopsida; order Myrtales; family Myrtaceae; genus Eucalyptus; species Eucalyptus victrix. The sequence goes on along the minus strand of CM027840.1, from coordinate 24,630,876 downwards.
GTTAAGTTGCATCAGTTGTATATTTACTTCAATAATGACAAGTATAAAGCAAAACTATGCATGTATATTCGTAGGCACTTATATCGGGAGGCACAGACACCACGGCGGTCACATTGACATGGGCTCTGTCCCTTCTGCTCAACAATCGCCATGTACTAAAGAAGGCTCAACAAGAACTAGACTCTCAAATTGGACGAGAGAGACAAGTGACCGAGTCCGACGTCAAGAACTTAGTGTACCTCCAAGCGATCATCAAAGAGACACTGCGTCTCTATCCTGCCGCGCCCCTCTCCGTGCCCCATGAGTCCGTTGAGGACTGCACGATCGGCGGCTATCGTGTCCCTGCAGGCACTCGGCTCCTGCTCAACATCTCGAAGCTCCACAAGAATCCGCTGGTCTGGCCAGCTCCTCTCGAGTTTCGGCCCGAGAGATTCCTGACCACTCACAAGGATTTGGACGTTCGGGGTCAGAATTTCGAGTATTTGCCCTTCGGAAGTGGCAGAAGGATGTGCCCCGCAGTTTCCTTTGCTCTTCAAGCGTTGCACATTGTGCTTGCGACTTTGTTGCAGAGTTTTGAGATTGAGACCGCATCGGATGGACCGGTAGATATGACGGCAGGTATGGGAGTCACCAGCCCTAGAGTTACTCCTCTGGAAGTGATTCTGACTCCACGCCTTCCTCTTCATCTCTATGTCTAAATTTGGGAGGGTGAGATGATCATTATAAGAAACACAATCTGTGAAAGTATCGTCTGCTTTTCAATTACGAAGAGGGTGCAATTGTGTTCTCTTTCAAAAACATGTAATTTACGTATGATGAATCTTATGTGTACGAGATTTCTCTATGTCCCTTCATGGAAGACATCAGTATATTTGGTCTACACGGCACTTCGATTATTATTAACCCACCACCGCACATGCGTAATTATTTTCGTGTTTTTCTATCAAATAGAGACATCTATGCCGCGACCTATCACTCTGGGAAGGAAATAGGTTTAGGGGTATTGCCTAAAGGACCGGCCTAAGGCCCATGATTAGGCGCGGGCTCTCCCAATCTCATATCTCGTGTGACATTGGGGTATTCTTAAGAATTTCGCAAAAATGAGTTGCCACTAGTCTATTGGGGTTGGCTATAAACCAAGTGAGGCACGGAAGTATACTACACTTCCTACGCAACTAGAGAATCTAAGGTTGGAGACTTGATTACACTAATTGACCAATTAGTACCCTTTCGGTACCTAGTACCATTTTGGTACCTAATCTTGTTTATTTTAAAAGAAAGAACTTTGTTGGGCAGTTTGGATTTATTTTATACTTATCTACAAACATATGAGGTGATCATGCGGGTATGCAATCATTAAAATAACAATTAACAACCAAGATCACAATTGCAGTAAATAGAGCACATGCAATTAAACATAATTAAATATGCAGATTAAACATGCGACAAAATCAATATATGAACAAATAAAGGTCTAATCACACTAAAAAGGCAATGCATAGTAATTCCTAATCAAACCTTACAAATTTTGGATTTTCGAAAATTTTTAATTTTTTTTTAATTTTTTGATTTTTTTCTTTAAAAAAAAAAAGGGAATTGGGATCGACCGGACCTGGGTTCAGTCCGATTCGAGGGCAGGTCCCTTGGCTGGCCCAAAAAGGGCAAGGCCCGACAAATGGTCGGGCCTTTATTTAAATGTGGGTTGGGCTTGATCGACAGGCCCAACCCCTTTTGCAAAAGCGCCCCTCGCGGGCCCTTAAAAAGCAGATAACTAAACCTAGCCCAAGAAGACAAAATGTGCCCAATATGCCAAATTCATCTTAGCCTAAAGAGTGAAAAAAGCCTGACCCGGTTTGGGGTCAAACCCTACCCTATTGGAGGCTCCTGCCCGACTTGCCTCTAACCCATTGAGGAGACGCCGCAGGTCGGCGACCAGCCAAGGACTCCAGTAGTGGCTTGGGCTACTGCTGGCAGCGCTCGCAGATGTTTAACAATTTGGCAGCAATGACGTGAAGGTGCAAGCGTCGCTTGAAGGGCAAAGAGCGGTAATGATGATGGTAGACGGAGGTGTTGTGACGGGTGGGTCATCGGGTAGAGATGTGGACATCACGGCTACAAAAAGGGGAACAGGCGGCGATGTTGGTGTGATGGCCAGCATGAGGGTGTGAGCGGCGGTGACTGGCGAAGATGCAAGCAAGATGGATGGGTGGCGGTGGCCGGCGCGTACGAGTAGCAGCTACTACAAGGAAGATGAACAGTTTCCTCCCCCCCCTTCCCCCTTTTTTCACTCACTTGTCCCTTCATGTCTCTCTCTCGAGCTCCCTCCCTCAAGCTCTCCCTTTCTCTGGGTTCCCCCTTTTTTTTTCTCCCCCTCCTCTCTTTTCTTTTTGCATGCAGATTCCCCTACATGCCCTGCTCTCTGCTATCTCTCCATCGGTTCCCCATGCCTGCCCTACTAATGTTTTTGTTGGAGAAAACTTCCTTATTATTTTGAAGTTGACAAAACGTTTCCATCAATTTATCCATTAGTCTAGTTTGAAGACTTCCAGACTCACATGTTAAAGTCTAAAGAACTCTAGATTCTATCGTCAAAGTTTGAAGACCGCAAGACTCAAGACTCGAAATCTACCCTCGTTGATAGTTTCCAAACCGACGAAGAGAAGACTTATCCAGATGCGAGTTTATCTTCAAGGATTCAATTTGTATGGTTTGTAGAAGATCTTACGGCTAGAGATAGCACATCGTGATCCATTATTCTTATTTGAATCAATTCAAATAATCAGACCTATTGAAAGGCAAAGTATACTCGGAAAGTTCTACTTATGGAAACCTAGATCCTGATTGTATGAGCAAGCATGATTGGTGGGCTATCATCACATTTTTAAATGACTCGAGATCTCCTTAATTGATTCTGTCTAACGGGTAGATTGGAAGAACTCATTTGGAAAGTGTTAATGGTTGTGAATGCATGAAGGAGTATATAAGGAAGACGCTCAAGTTATTCAAGTGTGTGCGTGAAAAAAAATTCCAAAATCTGAAGCTCTTAGTTCTTTGCTATTTTCAATTGTAGAGCTTTACTTGTACTCAAGAGAGAGAGATAGCAAACACTTGTGAGACTTTGAAGAAGTGTAGTAGAGTCTCTACACTATAAAGTCAAGGACATAAGACCGTAACATCTCTTTTGATCCTTAGTGAAATCTAGCCAATGAGCTGTCAGAGTGGGAGAGTGGACATAGGCTTGATCGAAGCCGAACCACTATAAACATTGTATTTCTATTCTCTTTCCCTTAAACTCCTTATTTTAATTTATAGCTTCATTTAACTATTTACTACTGTTTACATTGCTAGCAAATTATTTTGAAGTTCTTTATCACCTATTCAATCCCTCCAGGTGATCTTACTAGTCCTTTCAATTGGTATTAGAACTTGTGTGCTCATTTTATTGAAAGTGTTTTTACTTTTGAGCTAAAGATCTATGGCTAGTATTTTGGCTCCAGGTTTGGTTGAAAGCCAAAACAACACCAGACCTTCTTACTTTGATGGAAAGAAATACAATGTTTGGAAAAACAAGATGAAAGCATTCCTAAGATCGAAAGATCCCATGGAATGGGATGTAGTAGAAAATGGAATCATTCTTAAAGCCACATTAATCTCAGAAAGAGGAAAAGAAGTTGTAGATGCCGGTGAAATGGCACAAGAAAAAATAACCAAGAGACAAGCTCTTAATGCTAAAGCAATCTACTCTTTATACCGTGCTTTATCTCCGACTGAATATAACAGAATTTCATCTTATGAAACAATCAAAGAAGTCTAGGATAGGTTGCATGTTACCTATCAAGGAACTGATCGAGTTAAAGAAACAAAAATCAATATCTTACTCGGATAGTATAAAGCCTTCAAGATGAAACCAGGAGAATCCATTACTAACATGTTTAGTCGTTTAACAGAAATTGTAAACGGTCTATCATATCAGGGACAACCAATCTCAAGACCAATGAAGGTCAATAAATTGTTGTGTGGACTATCCAAAGATTGGAATCACGTGAAGACTTCAATAAGAGAAACCCAAAGGATCATGCCTCTTATAGTTGATGAACTCGTAGGCACACTTCAGTCATATGAAGTGGAGCAACTCAATGAGAAAGAAGATCCCAAACGTAAGAAGTCAATTGCTTTAAAATCTAACGATGATTATGATGATATAGATTATGAAGATGACATGGATGATGAAGAGCTAACACTCATGATAAGGAGATTTAGGAAACTGAACATAAATGGAAGAAGATTCAATTGGAAGAAGCAAGGCTCTCAAAAATTTCAGAACAAATCAACTAAGGATGACGAGGTCAACAAAGATGTGGTATGTTTTGAATGTAAGAAAATAGGACACATCAAACCTAACTATCCTCTGTTGAAGAAAAAGAAAGTAAGAACTGAGAAATTCAAAAAGGCTCTAAAAATAGAGATATGGAGTGATACAAAATGTGAGGAAAGTGATGAAGAGTATGCTAACATATGTTTAATAGTAAACTCAGAATCAGACTCAGATTTTGGAATAAATTCAGACTTAGACTCAGACTTAGAAAGTGAAATTAAGGTTAGTAATTTAATAATTCTTGCTAAAGTCTCAAAGTATATAGATGAACTTTGTTTTAATCTCAAAACCTTTCTGAAAGGGATCTCTGAATTAAAAAGGGAAAATTCAAAACTGAAGCAATAGAAAATCTCTTGGAAAGAAAAGTTTGAAAATCTAGACAAAAGTTTTGTTGTTTTAAAAGAAAATGCAGACTCTATTTTAAAAGAAAACACATTCTTGAAAGAGGATATTTCAAATATTACAAAAAGGTTTTCAATAGGATCTGAAAAGTTGTAAAAGATTCTTTCAATTCAAAAACCGTATTTCAACAAATCCAGTTTGGGTATGATACCAGAAACTATCCCTTTAATTGATTTTCCAAGAGTAAATGAAAGAATCAAATAAATACCTACAAAAACATTTTATAGAAATCATTTTCAATTTTTTTTTTCGTAAAACCTATTGGCCAAAGTGCTATCAAATGTTCAAAGTGTAATAGCTCAGAACATTTTGAGAAAGAATGTCCTATGGTGTGAAGACCTATTAAGAAGGAATGTGCAAAGACTATATATTACACTAGCTCCCCTAGACCCAAGAAAATGTGGATACCAAAGAAAGCTTGAGTTCTTTTTATAATTGCAGGTCACTATCAAGAAAAAGATAAAGTGGTATTTGGATAATGGCTACTTCGAGACACATGATAGGAGATCCAAGTTGTTTTATAAAGCTTGTACAAATAAAATGAGGAAAAGTTTCTTTTTGTGGAAATAGTAAAGGAAGAATTGTTGGATGTGGAACTGTAAAAATTGGGAGTCTCACAATCAATAATGTCTCATTGGTGGAAGGTCTGAATTACAATCTACTCAGTATCAGTCAATTATGTGACACTAGATTTAAAATTAACTTTTAAGAAGGTATTTGTTCTGGAACTAGTAAGGATTTATCTTAATCTTTCACTGGACGAAGACATAGGAATATCTATCTTCTAGATATAAAACCTGAAAGCTCTTAGTGTCTAATATCCATTTAAGATGAAGCAAACCTTTGGCATAGAAAACTTGGCCATGTCAACATGAAACAAATTGCCAAGATCTCATCCAAGAAGCTTGTTTGTGGACTGCCCAACCTAACGTATAAAAAATGTCACTTATGCACACCATGTGTTTTGGAAAAACATGTTAGAAGTTCTTTCAAACTTATAAACAAAGTTTCTACTAATTGAGTTTCGCAGCTTCTGCATTTGGATCTTTTTAGACCAATAGAACTCAAAGTATTAGTGGAAAGAGATACTACCTAGTAATCGTGGATGATTATTCTCACTTTACATAGGTATTGGCAAGTAAGTTTGAAACATTTTCTTATTTTTCAAAATTTGCAAAGAAAGTTCAGAATGAAAAATGATATGATATTTAGTGTATTAGGACAGACCATGAAGGTGAGTTTGAAAACTAAGATTTTGCAAAATTCTGTGATGACTCTAGTTTTCATCATATTTTCTCTTCTCCATATATTTTAGAACAAAATGGAGTTGTGGAAAGAAATAATAGATATTTATAGGAAATGGCTAGAATACTCTTAATTGAAAGTAATATTTCTTCTCATTTTTGGGTTGAAGTAGTTTCTACAACTTGTTATATCATTAATAGAGTATTCTTGAGGCCTATTATGGAGAAAACTCCTTATGAGTTATTCAAAGGAAATAAGTCAATTGTTTCTTATTTCCATGTGTTTGGTTGCAAGTGTTTTATTTTAAAGAATGCAAATGATTGAACTGGTAAGTTTGAAGAAAGATCGGACGAAGGAATTTTTCTTGGCTACTCAACGTCAAGCAAAGCCTATAGAGTATTCAATAAGAAGAGTCAGTCTGTGGAAGAATCTATGAATGTCAAGTTTCAAGACTCAATGCAAAATCGAATAAATTAGGCTCAACTTGAAGAATTTGAACCTATTCCAAATCCTACAAAGTCTACTTCTCCCAAAGTGGCTCAAACTCCTGAAGTTCAACAACAAGATGAATCAGAAGATTTAATTGGAATAGAGGATCAGCAGACTCAAAAACCAACCAACAATTGGAAGCATAAGTTAAGTCATCTCAAGGAACTCATCATTGGCAACATCGATGAAGGAATTCGCACCAAATCCAAAAGGCGTGAAGAGTCTAGTGCTTTAGCACTTGTTTTTGAAATTGAACCCAAAACTGTAGAAGAAGCCTTGGCTGATGAAAGTTGGATTGAACCTATGCAAGAAGAGCTCAAATAGTTCAGCATTAATGATGTTTGGGAACTTATTCTTAAACCTAAAGGTAATTCTATTATTGGAACTAAATGGGTTTTTAGGAACAAGATGGACGAGAAATGAAAAGTGGTCAAAAACAAAGCAAGACTCGTAACCAAAGGATATACGCAAGAGGAAGGGATAGACTATGACAAGACATATGCACTAGTAGAGAGGTTAGAAACAATTAGATTATTACTCTCTTTTGCTTGCTATAAAAATTTCAGGTTATTTCAAATGGATGTAAAAAGTGCATTCCTAAATGGATTTATCAAAGAAGAAATCTATATGGAACAACCACCTGGTTTTGAAGATCCAAGAAAGCCAAATTCAGTCTTCAGATTGAAAAAGGCTCTTTATAGACTAAAATAGGCACCTCGGGCTTGGTATGATAGATTAAGTAAATTTCTAATTCAAAATGGTTTTGATAAAGGTAAAGTAGATACTACCTTGTTCATTAAGAGAGAAGGTAAAGATTTTCTACTCGTTCAAATCTATGTTGATGATATTATTTTCGGATCACCTAATGAAAATTTGTGCAATAAGTTTTCTAAGTCTATGCAAGATGAATTTCAAATGAGCATGATGGGTGAATTAACCTTCTTTCTTGGATTACAAGTAAAATAATTGAAGAAGGGAATTTTCATTCACCAAGAGAAATATGTGAAAGATCTCATCAAAAAGTTCGGTTTAAAAAATTGCAAAAAGATTGAGATACCTATGTCAAATTCTTCAAATCTAGATAAAGATGAAGAAGGAAAGAGTGTAGACTATAAGCTATACATGAGCATAATTGGTTCACTTTTTTACCTTACTGCATCTAGACTTGATATTTTGTTTAGTGTTTGCATTTGTGCTAGGTTCCAATCAAATTCCAAAGAATCTCACTTAACTACTGCAAAACGTATCATCAAATACATCGCAACAACTCCAAAGCTACAACTGTGGTATCCAAAAGAATGAGACTTTACTCTTATTGGATATTCAGACGTAGACTTAGTAGGTCGCAAAGTGGACAGAAAGAGTGCTTCTGGTACATGTCAATTGCTTGGAAACAAGTTGGTATCATGGTTTTCAAGAAAACAAAGTACTGTAACTCTTTCAACAGTTAGAGTAGAATATGTATACATATATATATCTTGGAAGTTGGTGCTCTCAAATCTTGTGGATACGGCAATAGCTAAGAGATTTTGGAATTGAAGAATCATGTACCTAGATCAAATGTGATAGCACTAGTGCCATAAATCTCACAAAGAATCCAATTATGCATTCAAGGGCAAAGCATATAGAGATTCGACATCACTTTATTAGAGATTATGTTCAAAATGGAGAAGTTATGATTCAGTTCATTGACTCAAAGAATCAACTGGCAGACATATTTACAAAGCCATTGGAGAAAAGTCTATTTGAGTCTATTCGCACCAGACTAAACATCACTTTTTTTTATCGAGTAAAGTTTGGAAGTATTCAAAACTTGGAAGCAAAGTCTGAAGGTATTCAGACTCAGAATGACTAAGAGTTACAACTGCAAGTTATTTTGGTACTAGCAATTTAATTTTTGGATAAAATTTTAAAAATGTACGATTATTTTTTGAATCGCTACTTACTTATTTTATTTTTAGCAATTATCTTTTCATTTTTAAAATTATGGTAGTTTTTCATTTTAAAAAAGACAGCTATTCATTTTCAAAGAGGCAGTTTTATTTTTCCTTTATGACGATTCATTTACCTCGCTTCACTTGCTTTATATATTGTTGAGATTCGTCTTCTTCATTTTCACTCTCAAACCTTAGAATACAAAAATCACACTTGCTCTCACTTTCTCTATAATTTATCCAAAATTTCTCACCTTTTTGAGCAAATTTGAGAATTTCTTCCTTAAAGCAACAATGTTTTCAAGAAAGTTTTCAAGAATCGAAAGTAGGGGACCATGACACATGCCTGAGGGTCCTACACACTTCGATTTAACCGGGGAAGAAGACTCTTCTCATTAGTAGTGACCAAGTCAGCTTCAACCTTCTCAACCAGAAGAAGAAATAATTGAAGAAATTGAACCAATAAGAATGTTGACACCTAAAGTTGCTTTCAAACTTTATTCTAAGTTGAAAGAAAGAGGTACTGCTATGTCTTTGATTGATGAGTATTTGAGAGAGAGAGAGAGAGAGGCTAAAAAAATGAAACTCTATTCTTGCGCGATATGGAGAAGATGGGCATTGCAGAAAAAAGGTTGGTTGAAAAAGCTTTTGCTAAGTTTCCTAGTGACTTGAAATATGGCACATTTAATCAGCTAGAAGGAAAGCATGATGACGAATGAATGTTTACACATTTCCAGCCTCGGATGGGAGTGGTTGCAAATGTTGGTGGTAATGGAGCAAGTTTATTCCGGTCTAAGGATCACAATAAAATTTATTCAAAACTGATGAAGAGAAGGGTTTTGAACCCTAGAAGTGTTGATTTTGATTTTCTTGATACTGTGTAAGTAAATCTGAGGGAGAAGTTTGCACTTCTTCAATTGGAGTGTTTTTGTTCTGAGTCTACAATTGCTTATCCAAAACTCACAACTTACTTCTATTCGAATCTATCATTTTTTGATGCAAATAGTTTCTCTTTCACAGTTAGGGATAAGGAGTTTTTGGTGGATATGGACATTTCTGCTGACTTGATTGGGGTGGAAAGAGAATGTCTCCAACCAATTAGTGTGTCCGTTGCTCACGCTACACTAACATTGGTAAAAGACAGGTTTGCTGAAGGCAAGGTCTCGTACTCTAGGATGAATGCCTCTAACATCTTGCTGCATAAAATCGTGATCAACTGCATCCATCCAAAATCAACATCCAAGACTGATGTGTATCGTTCTGAAGCAAAGTTGATGTATGCCATCAATGCTGGCTACAAATTCTCTCTGCCTCACACAATCCTGTTTCACATGTACAGGATAATGGTGAAAGACAATGGACAATTCCCTAATCTGCTCTTATTATGCGCCTTTTCAGACATTTTAAAATTCACATTCCTGCACCTTTGTGTTTGACAAGCATTACTCTAATAGTGATTGGATTTAAAATGGTCACCAATATGCTTTTGAAAGAGTTTAACAAGGTGTTAGAGCGCTTGAAGGAAAAGTCTTTCGTCAAGGCGAAACAAGATTGCAGTGGCCAAAAGGAAAGGCAAAGAGCCCATGGATGCTCGGTAAAAAGGAAGAGAACTCTCATCTTGCAGGATGAAGAAGATGAGGATGAGATGACTCTTTCAACCTTAAGGAACTTGAAGAGTTTCGTTAGTTTTCAAGAGACAGATGAACGAGAGACTAGAGAAGAGATAGAGAAAAGAGAGGAAGGAAGAAGAGAAGAAGAAGAAGAAGAGGAAGAAGAGGCTCGAAATGATTCATTTGAGCCTACCTTGGCTGTATCCTTATTAAGTAACTAAGAACAGACAAGGGGTGGAACTGTTGGAGTGAAAGGAAAAGAAAAACATCACTCTCTTGCTGAAGCAGAACAGGAAGAAGAGTTTACTTCTCCACCTGAAAGCACAAAAATAGGGGAGCTGCTGAAAAACGAGATATTTCTTCACCTATTATAACTAGTGATGTTAGTCAATTTGCAGCAGATCCAGAGGACATGTATGCCTCTCACCATCCAAAACCAAACCTTGAGGCATTCACTCCTAGTCATAGTAGACAAACTGCTGAAGATCCCTCCAATCTCAAGACTCCAGGAACAGATTTGGCAAGATCTAGTGCTGCACTAGTACATTCAGTGGACTTTTCATGAATGATAGATATTCTGGTGGATTTAAAGAAACATCAATATTTGGAGTATGAGATAAAAGATCTCAAAAAGGCTTTCTTGGCTACTTTGGTTTGTTGGAAGAATAGTTATTCGCCCTAAAGAATCAAGTGCAAGATACTGTGAAGGGAGAAGATTTACAGCAACTGAAGGAGACTATTGGAAAGCTTGAGAAAATACTGAGTTCTATGGGGGAATTCCAGCTTATTCACTTGCCAAAACAGCCATGATTTTCACACCAACCTTACAAAATCTACTTCCCTTGAAGTGGTTCAAGCTTCTAAAGAACAACAACAAGAAAAACCAGTAGATTCAACTCAAGCAGAGGATCAGTAGACTCATAAATCAACCAGCAACTGGAAGCATAAGTTTAGTCATCCTAAAGAGCTCATCATTGGTGACATTAATGAAGAAATTCGCACTAGATCCAAAAGGTGAGAAGAGTCTAGCACACTAGCACTTATTTTTGAGATAGAACCCAAAAGCATAGAAGAAACCCTGTTTGATGAAAGCTGGATTGAAGCTATGCAAGAAGAGCTTAGATGGTTTAGTATCAACAATGTTTGAGAGCTAATTCCTAAACCAAAAGGTAAATCTATTATTGGAACTAAATGGGTTTTCAAAAACAAAATGGATGAGAAATGAAAAGTGGTCAGAAACAAAGCAAGACTCGTGGCTAAAGGACATACGCAAGAAAAATGGATAAACTATTATGAGACTTATGCACTAGTAACAAGGTTAGAAGCAATTAAATTATTATTTGCTTTTGCTTGCTATAAAATTTTTAGGTTATTTCAAATGGACGTCAAAAGTGCAGGCATCAATGGATTCATACAAGAATAAGTCTATGTGGAACAATCTCCTAGATTTGAAGATCCAAAAAGGTTGGACTCAGTTTTTAGATTGAAAAAGGTTTTATGTGAATTAAAGCAAGTACCTCGAGCCTAGTATGACAAGTTAAGTAAATTTCTAATTTAAAATGGTTTTGTTAAAGGGAAGTTAGATACTACTTTGTTCATTAAAAGAGAAGATAAAGATTTTCTACTTGTTCAAATCTATGTTGATAATATTATCTTTGGATCACCTGATGAAAATCTATGCTAAAAGTTTTCTAAGTCTATGCAAAATGAATTCGAGATGAGCATGATGGGTGAATTAACTTTCTTTCTCGGATTACAAGTCAAACAAGTGAAGAAAGGAATTTCCATTACCAAGAAAAATAAGCAAAATATCTCATCAAGAAGTTCGGATTGGAGAATTGCAAAAAGATTGAGATATCAATGTCAAGCTCTTCAAAGCTGGATAAAGATGAAGGAGGAAAGAAAGTTGACCAGTAGCTCTACAGGAGCATTATTAATTCATTTCTTTATCTTATTACTTCTAGACTTGACATTTTGTTTAGTGTTTGCATTTGTGCTAGATTCCAATTAGATTCCAAAGAATTTCATTTAAGTGCTGCAAAACACATTATCAAATATGTTGTAACTACTCCAAAGCTAGGTTTGTGGTATCCCAAAAATGAGACTTTACTTTCCTTGGATATTCAGAAGCAGATTTAGTAGGTTGTAAAGTTGATAGAAAAAGTACTTCCGGTACTTGTCAATTGTTGAGCAACAAGTTGGTGCCTTGGTTCTCAATGAAGCAGAGTACTGTAGTTTTTTCAACAACAAAAGTAGAGTATGTAGCTCTTGGAAGCTGTGGATAAAGTAACAGCTAAGAGACTTTGGAGTTGAATATTCGTGCATCGAGATCAAATGTGACAACACCAACACCATTAATCTCACAAAGAATTCCAATTCTTCATTCAAAAGCAAAGCACATAGAAATACAACATCATTTCATTAGAGATCATGTTCAGAATGAAGAAGTTATGATACAGTTCATTGACTCGAAGAATCAGTTGGAGAACATATTTACAAAGCCACTGGAGAAAAGCCTATTTGAGTCTATTCATACCAAACTAAACATCATATCCTTTATCAGTTAAAGTCTAAAGATGATCAGACTCAGAATGTCCAAAAATTACGATTGTAAGTTAATTTCTTTTTAAATGCAAGAAATTTAATTTTAGGAAGAAATTTTGAAAATGTACATTTATTATCTTTAAAAATTATTATTTTTTCAAGTTTTGAATTTATGGTAGTTTTTCATTTTCAAAAAGGTAGTTTTTACTTTTTCCTTTGTGACGATCCATATACCCCGTTTCATCTGCTTTATATACTGTCGATTTCCTTCTTGTTTATTTACACTCACTCAAAATCTAGAATACAACACTCCACTTTCTCACACTTTCTCTCTAGTTTAATCCGGAAAGATCTCATCATTTTCACGATCGAGTTCGAGGAATCCCTTAAAGAAAGTGACAATGTCTTCCTAAAGAAAATCTTCTATAATCGCAAGTAGGGGACCACAGCATATGCCAGAGGGTCCTACACACTTTGATTTGGCCGAGGAAGAAGACTCTGCTCAGCGGTAGCAGCAAAGTCAACGACAATATTCTCAATAGTGTCACTTTTCACAACAAGCGACATAAGTTCCTCCGGAGCAACAGGCAAAAGAAGAGATCACTGAAAATGTCGAACCCATAAGAACTCTGAAGCCTAAATTTCTCCTTAAACTCTACTCTAAGTTAAAGGAGGGTGGAACTGCGTTGTCGTTAATTGATGAGTTCTTGAGCGAAAGAGGATACGGGAATAAAACTCACTTTTTGAGAATAATGGAAAGGATGGGCATTGCGCCTATAGGTTTGGTAGCAAGAAATTTTGCCAACTTTCCAAGTGATCCACGGTTTGGAACTTTTAATCAACCTAAATGGAAGGATGATGATGAGAGGATGTATACAAATTTTCAGCCTAGGATGGGCATCGCTGCAAATGTTCGTGGTGAAAGGACGGAACTTTTTCGTTCTAAGGACCATAAGAAGACTTACTCGAAACTGCTGAAGAGAGGGGTAATGAACCCTAAAAGTGTAGACTTTGATTTTCTTGATTTCTTGAAGGTGAAATTAAGGGAGAAGTTTGCTCTTCTTCAACTTGAACGTTTTTGCTTTGAGACGATTGTCGCCTACCCAGAACTTAGGGCTTACTTTTATTCAAATCTATCTTTTCTAGATGTAAATAGATTTTCTTTTACGGTTAAGGGCAAAGAATTTGTGGTGGATGTGGACACATTGGGTGATGTGATTGGGGTGGAAAGAGGGAGTTTCCAACCAATCAATGTGTTTATTGGTCATGCAACTTTAGATCTTGTGCGGGACAGGCTTGCTAAAGGCAGAATTTCTTACTCTAGAATGAACGCCTCCAATATTTTGCTTCACAAGATCGTGATAAATTGCATCAGACCTAAATCAACATCAAAGACTGATGTTTCTCACTCTGAAGCGAAGCTGATGTGTGCCATCAACATCGGATTCAAGTTCTCATTGCCTCACACTATCTTAATGCACCTGTACAGGACAATTGTGAAGGATAATGGGCAACTTCCTTACTCTGCACTTGTTACTCGTTTATTCAGACATCAACATTTAGCCTCCTGCTATTATGTGTGTTTGAACCATTGCTCCAATGGTAGTTGGACTGAAAATGGTTTCTAAGATGCATCTTAAGGAGCTAAACAAGGTTTTAGAGAGCATTAAGGAGAAGTCTCCTGTTAAGGCAAGATAAGACTGAACAGCAGGAAAAAGAAAAGGCAAGGAGCTCATAAGCGAACCTACCAATAAGAGGAGAGCCCTTATCTTGCAGGACGAAGAAGATGAGAATGACATCACTCTCTCCACCTTTGCCTTAAGGAATTTATAGAGTTTTGTTAGCTTTCAAAAGCCAAAGGAGAGCGAGAACAGAGAAAGATAAGATGCAAATAAGAGAAGTGAAGAAAGAGAAGAAAGGAGAACAGAGGAAGAAGAAAGAGAAAGAGAAGATGAGGAAGAAGAGGGTCAAGATGATTCTCTTGAACCAACTTTTGTTGTATCCTTTTCCAATGGATCGGACAAGACAAGGAGTGGAAATGCAAGAAAAGAAAAGGAAGGACATCACCTTGATGCTGAAAAAGAACAAGAATAGGAAGGGGAATTCTTTTCTCTACTTGAAGGCACAGATTCAAGGGGAGCAACTGACAAAAGAGGTATTTCTTCACATGTTTTTACTAGTGATGTTAGTAGATCTCCAGCAGATTCAGATGATGTGTATGCCTCTCAATACCCTGAAGCAGATTTTGAGGCATCCACTCCAAGTCTTGGTGATCGAACTGCTGATATTTCCTTAGATCTCAAGACTCCTATAATTGATTCGGCTGGACCCAATGCTACATTAGAACCAACAACAGACTTTCAAATGCTACTAGATCTCATTTTGGAATTGAAGGGTCAACAATATGGTTTTGAGTTTGAGATGAAGAACCTCATGATAGGTCTTAAGTCAACTTCAAACTATCTCCAAGAGCAGCTACAAGCCTTAAAGCTTCAAGTGCAAAAAAATGCAAATGGAGAGGATATTCAACAACCGAAGGAGACTTTGAAGACACTAGAGGAGACTATCAAGTCTATGGGGGATTTCCAGATCGTTTGCATCCCGAAATAGTCATGATTTTTACCCAACTCTTTTTTTAGTTTTTCTCCACTTTTTGTTGATGACAAAAAGGGGGAGAGAGTTTATGCAGTTTTGACTTATTTATCTTTTGGTACTTTTTGTTTTTGCTTGGTATTTTGGATTGACTTTGGAACTGGTCACTTTGGACCTTTGACTATTATTTGATTTTGAATATTTTGACACTTGCAGTAACTAAGTCTGTGATATTGATTGTGGCTAGATAGTTTTTATCTTGTAGGATTAACATGTTTTTTGTGGTTGCAAAATTGATGCTATCTAGGTCCTAATCAACTTATTTTTATAGGATATCATGTTTTGTTTAAGTGTTGTTTTGCAGGATAAAATTTTCAAATTTGTGGGAAAGTTTTGTCACCTTCAAAAAGGGAGAGATTGTTAGAAAAAAACTCCTTAATTGTTTTAAAACTGACAAAACCTTTCCAAAAGTTTAGTTTGAAGACTTGCAGACTTAAGTGTTATAGTTTGAAGACTTCCAAACTCTACTATCAAAGTCTGAAGATCGCCTGACTTAAGTTTCAAAGTTTGCCTTCACTGATAGTTTCCAGACCGAAGAATAAAGACTTATCCAGATGCCAGATTATCTTCAATGATTCGATTTGTATGGTTTTTGGAAAACCTTATGGTTGGATATAGCATCTACTCTTTTGGTTATTCTTATTAGAATCTACTCCGATATAAAGATCTTTTGAAGGGCGAGCAAACTTGGAAGTTTCTACTTATGGAAACCAAGATCCTGATTGTATGGGCGAACAGGATTGACAGGCTTTCATCACCAATCATTCAACGACTTGAGATTACTTTGATTGATTTTGTCCAACGGGTAAATTGCAAGAATTCATTTGGAAAGTGCCAACGGTCATGAAGACACGAAGGAGTATTTAAGGATGACTCTCCTGTTGTTTTAGGTAATGCATGAAAGAAGAATTTCAAAGTCTGAATCTCCATAGTTCCTTGCTCTTTCATTCATTGAGCTCAAAGTTGTACACAAGAGAGAAACAAATAGTGTGACTTTGTGAGAGACTAGTACAATCTCTTCATCGAGAAAGTCAAAGATCACAAGCTGTAAAATCTCTTTTGATTCATAGTAAAATCCAGCTAGTGGGCTGTCAATGCGAGAGAGTGGACGTAAGCTTGATCTAAGCCGAACCAATATAAACCTTGTGTTTTCCTTAACTCATTATCTTTATTCGTTACTTTATATAATTGTTTAAAGTTGTTTACATCCTTAGTTAATTATCTTTAAAAGGCAATTTACCTTCATTAAGTGTTGTGAGAAAATTTTATTTACACCTATTCATCCCCTTCTAGGTGCTGATACTAGTCCTTTCAAAAATTAGGTGTCAATAATATCGATGTGAAATTATCTTTGAACCTAGATATTTTGTTTGGGCTGGTTTGCCACCAAAGTGTCATCCCGTTGGGAGCTACAACAAGCTTAGTAATTGAAAGCTTGGTTAAATGGAAGTTCTTGGATGCATCAATCTTAATACATATCAACCAAAGGTTCCTTCTCATATGAAGATACATGATGTGTTCAATGTTTGGCATTTAACATCTTATGTGGGTGATTCATCCAATATTGGTGATTTGAATTCCGGGATGAATTCTTTTAAAGAAGGGGGGAATAATGCAACCCGTATTCAAGACCAATTCATTCAACTAGGAAAATTAGCGTGTATTCAAGATCAACAATACTCTCATTGAAAAGTCTCACATCGAAAAGGCCTCATCTTTAACTTTGTCATAAAGACTTTGTCATTTCCCATGTATCAAAGCTTGCATCAAAACATTTTGGAATGGCCACAAGCATTGAAGATGTTGTACATTTAATAGCTCCTAGCTTATAAATGTTTCTAGTTTCTATGTACATAAATGACCGTTAGATTCTAGTTTTGAGTCTAGTCTTTTGCTCTCCTTTTGTTTTGCCATAAAACGTCATTGAGCCTCTATAAATTAAAGACCGAATTTGATTAATGAAAATTTGCTTAGTGCAATTCCCTTGAACCTTGAAAAGTTGAAACCCCTAGAGAATTTTCACTCCCTCCTTGAAGAGTCAGAGCTTTTAAAGCTTGCATCTTGAAGATTTGGAGCATCAATCTCGAAGAATTGATGTCATTTCAACTTCCTTGGAGGCCAAGAAGAGCAAAGAAGTTCATATCATTTTCTTCATTCTATCTAATTTGGTTTGGTCCATTTCATTTGAAAATCGATAGGTCCATGGAGCTTATTTGGTAGAACTCAAAACATGAAAGTTGTAGATCTTCAAGCCTCTATTCTTTTAGCTTTGGAATCAAGTCATTCTGATCTAAATTGACAAAGTTATGCCCATTTTCTCGAAGTATTGCAGAAATGAAATTTCTACTCGATTTTGTGACCAAGTTTCCATGTGTGTAAGTCACTCTTTCGATCCTATTATTTGAGTTGCCAATCTTGGGCTACATCATATGTGCTCATCCAAAAGATTTACAACACCTTTAAGTGTTTATAAATAGCTTTTGCACATTTTGTTTCTCACTTAGATAAGTGCCTTCTCTCTAAATACAATCATTCTCGTGTGCTTACAAGAGGGTTTGATGCTCTTGCTAACTCTATGGATCATCACTTGGTTGATTGCTATCCAGCAGTACAAAAAAAGACTCGAACACTTCATGAATGCTAAGATTTATCGATTTGAAGCACTTGTCGATTGAGTTCTCTTCATGGTTTGGCCTTCTAGTAGGTATTCACTTCATATGAGGATTCAGATTTCACTGAATGCATGAACACACTTGGGACTTGTGAAAAAGAAAATTGATAGATTTGTTAGTTTGGAGTTTTACTCTGAATTTATCAAAGGTGTACCAATTTACGATTTTTTTGTGGTATTAATATAATTTAACAGAAACTAAAAGAGTATATATTTTTTACAAATATTCTAGTAAAAAAATTAGTTTGGGGTCAAATTGTTATAGATATTTCAATTTGAGATTTTTCGTGATATTAATCATTTTAAGATTTGCCTATACAATAAATATTTAAATTCAAAAAATAGTTGACCGTAATATTAGTTTTGTAAAAGAGTCTTAATAGAAAACCAAACGTAAGTATGCGCTCGGAGCTTGTAAAAATTTTAAAAGCTCCTCCGTGTTGATTTTCTAAGTAGCACATTCGACGCTCCTCGTCGAGCGCTAAATGATATTCCCTATCAAAATGTAGAAAAGTAAGATCCACGGTAAATATCAATATCCCGAAACAATTTTCTTGGGACTAGGAATTTCAGAGGCTCCCGGAAACATCCAAATGCACCGAATGACGACGAATCTGCAATCAAATCCATACCTATCTTTATCTTGCCAGCCATGCCTAGTTTCCAAAGTATCCGTAGAGCCTACTCGAAACATGTAAAGAATAGCATGCGTGGATGCCGCGTGTCGTGAAGCGAAATGTGTATAAAACCTCCCCATGTACGTATCTCCAAAACCCTTCTCTTCATTCACAAACATGGAGTCCTCTTTTTCATTTCTAACCCCTACCCTCGCTGGCATGATCTTTGCCTTCGCAATCTTTCTCTATTTCTTTGCTTCGCCACCGATAAGATCAAAAATAAGAGAGGAAGCCTCGATGGCCACAAAGAAGCCTCCCTGCCAGAAGCTGGCGGTGCATGGCCTTTGATTGGCCATCTCCATCTCTTAGGAGGCCCGGTACCACC
Source organism: Eucalyptus victrix (assembly GCA_016097545.1). Classification (NCBI taxonomy): domain Eukaryota; kingdom Viridiplantae; phylum Streptophyta; class Magnoliopsida; order Myrtales; family Myrtaceae; genus Eucalyptus; species Eucalyptus victrix. The sequence continues at coordinate 24,611,952 of CM027840.1, read as the reverse complement.
CCATATAGTCCTAGCAAACATGGCTGACAAGTACGGGCCAATCTTCATCGTCAAGATGGGTATCCATCGAGCCTTGATAGTTAGTAATTGGCAGATAGCCAAGCAGTGCCTTACGGTGAACGACAGAGTCTTTGCGACTCGACCCAAGTCTATTAGCTCCGAGATCATGGCCTACAACTATGCCATGTTTGGCCTTGCTCCCTACGGCTCTTATTGGCGCCATGCGCGCAAGCTCACCATGCTGGAGCTCCTCTCCAACCACCGATTAGAATTGCTCAAGCACGTCCGGGAATCAGAGGTCCAAGCATCAATAAACCACATATATAGGCGATGTATAGAAAACTCCAATGATGCACCAAAGAAGGTGTTGGTGGACATGAAGCGATGGTTTGGCGACATTACTCTAAATGTGATCTTTAGGATGATAGTTGGGAAACGTTATGAGGACGAACAAGATGAGAAGGGTCGAGATGCTTTGAGGGAGTTCTTTGACTTGGCAGGGAGGTTTATAGTGTCCGATGCGCTCCCGATTTTAAGGCGGTTCGATTTGGACGGGTACGAGAAGATGATGAAGAAGACGGCCCGAGAGCTAGATCGTGTGGTTCAGGGATGGCTTAATGAGCATAAAATCAGAAGAAATAGTAACAAGAGACGTGGAAATAACAAGAACAATGACCAGGATTTCATGGACGTGATGCTCTCTATTGTAGATGCTACCGAAGAGCTTCCAGGTTACGATGCCGATACTTTCATAAAAGCAACATGCATGGTAAGTTTATTTAGCATAATTGTTACCCCAATTTTATTAAAAAAGCATTTGATGTGATAGATTTGATTTTTCGACATTCACAATATAGATTTTTGGGTACATAACTTGTATAAACATCTAAGTTTTGTTTTGTATAGACAGTCCTCCAGGCATGCCGTGTGTTTCTAAAGGGTTTTCCTAGATTCAAGAACCGACTTTTGCCCCTGTTTAAATGATCTCATAGAGACCCTACAAGCAATTAACTGCGTGTCTGGGTATAAAGTAAGAAACTTTACACAGGTTACTTAACTTGCAGCGGATGCTCTTGAAATTTCTTTTAACACGAAATTTCATAAACTTTTAAAAAAACTAATGTTTACACATAAATTCACGTATAATATGTTAACAATCTTTTAATATTTGGATGATATTTTGAAAATGGATGGGAAAAGAAAAGTTGCTTCTTGACAAACGCTTCCTGAAAATCCTTATAAATTTATTTTGATTCCAAAACTCGCATTTCTAAAATTTGGTTTCTAATCTTTTAATTATTTTAATAAACTTAATGTTTCGAGTTAGTTTTGACTATACCACAATGTCGTTCAGTTTGAAGGGATGTTAAAATTTTTAATGAGGACATGCTACAACATAATTTGCACAACCTTTTGGTTACACAAATTATCTCCACCACTGTTGATTCGGATAGTTATAAACTAAAATAAAAAAGTTAACCAGCTACCAAATTAATCCTGGTAAACATGGCTTGTATAACACAGAAATTACAAAGCTTGTGTAGCAAAAATAGAATCTTTTAATTAGCTAGTAGGTCGTTATTCTTTGTTTGAATTAATCAGCATGTCTTACCTCCCCGCTTTCAATTTTTTATACAAAGAAACCTTTTCTTGTGCTACTTCTTTATTTGTATGCAGTTGGCGAAAGAACTTTTCTTTTATGTATCCCAGAATTGACAGGAAAAAGTACGGTACATTGCAGTGTACTATATAAGGCAACTCGATTTCAACATACAATTAATCAATCTAGATTCATGTAAATAGTTTTTGTGTTATTGTTATATAGAGACTCCTAATTTTCCTTTTTATTAGACGTGAATGCGTTTGCAAATTCTTGACATATAATGGATAGGTGTCCTCCACAATAATTATATGGGCTAACCGGTGTCTTTCAAGTCATTTACGTGCTTCCAAAATTATAACATGAAAAAGTGATTTTATTTTTCTAAGAAAAGTAAGTTATTAGCTAGCTACCCTCCCTTGGGGATTATTATATTAATCAAGTGGTGTTTTGAACTTCTCTCACATATTTGAAATTTGTCGTTCAATAAAGTAAAGCAAACAAATATATGCTCAATTTATATCCATTTATCTTGCCAACGGAGAGAAAAATTAAGCATGTTTTAATGATAGGTTTAATTTAAAGTACCAAACATTTGCAGGCAGAAATCATATAAAATTGTTTTGGCTGAACAAAGAATTCATAAAAAAATTAATTCATTATATATCTATCATTATCTTTTTCTTCCTAGATGTAGATTAAAAGATTATTCATGATACAACTCTTGAACTAAAATAAAATGTGGCTGAAACAACTTTTCGTCTCACTTTATTTTTGTCAAGCAAAAGGCACAAATTTATCACTGCTTAATTAGATTGTTGAATAAAAAAAATTAGATTGTTGAATATTGTCTTTGGAACCGCTTCCTATATGGATAAGAACAGACTCACTTTACTTGTACTTTGTCATCCTTGCATAAGAACAAAAGTCGCTTTCGGTCGCCTGTCGCAATAGGATAGACTTCAGGCATAGGATACGTCGGGATTAGAGCACGCGATGATGGCTCTGGATTCAAAATCTCTAAGCCCGAAAGGAAAAAAAACAAAAAACAAAAGAGAGAGAGAGAGAAAAAAAGGAAAAATCAAATTCGACTCCAATAAGAAAATCCCTTGATGTCAGGGAAAAGAGAAAAACGGGATAATAATGCCAATGTAAATAGAACGGCCAGGTTCTTTCCCTCCAGGTTGAACAAATCAAGTCATGTAATTCAACTATTTAAAGGTCTTAACTATTTTTCTCTAATAAAATTTGCAGTTGCATGAAACAGAAAAATGTTCTTCAAACTTATGGTGTGTAATGAAGCATTCATTATTTCCTAATGCGTCTGATGAATTTGTGTCTTATATTTATTTTAAATGGTGGTATAATGTATCACCGACTTTTTAAAGTTGACACTAAATAGATGATGTCATTACCTTGTGGATGTGATATAAATTTGTTCTCTGTTATTAGTGAAGGTTACTAGAATATACATCCATTTGACAAGAGATCAAACATAAGTACCAATCTATATTTTACAATTAAGGCATCCTAGTCGCTGACAATCCGTTACTTTGCAGGGACTCGTTTTAGCTGGTTCAGATACTACCTCGGTTTCTCTAACATGGGCCTTGTCTTTGTTGCTCAACCATCGTGAAGCCCTAAAGAAGGCCCAACACGAACTAGACACTCAAATCGGTAGAGAAAAGCGAGTTAAAGAATCAGACCTCAAGAATTTGGTCTACATCCAAGCCATCATCAAGGAAACCCTGCGTTTATACCCGGCAGGCCCACTTGGCGTCCCACATGAGTCCATGGAAGACTGTACCGTGGATGGCTATCACGTCCCAAAGGGCACTCGTCTCCTCTTCAACTTCTGGAAGATCCATCGAGACCCACACATATGGTCGGACCCTCTCAAATTCCGGCCGGAGAGATTCTTGACCACCTACAAAGATGTCGACATCCGAGGCCAAAATTTTGAGCTAATACCATTCGGAAGTGGTCGGAGAATGTGCCCCGGAATCAATTTAGCCATGCAACTGATGTCGTTGTCCCTTGCTGCTCTTCTGCACGGTTTCGATGTTACGACATTGGCAAATGAACCGGTTGACATGACCGAGGCGATCGGACTGACAAATCTCAAAGCCACCCCACTCGAAGTCCTTGTGACTTCACGCCTTCAAGAGCACGCATACAAGTGACTCTCCACTAAAAATGGTGAAATCTGCAGGCTCTGCATTTGAAGCGCCTCTCCAGCATGTTCCCACTTAGGTAGCGGACTATGTTTCTAAAAATAAGTTGAAGCTAGTACTGATTTATTAACAACTTATGTTGGGACCTTTTCTGAGCTAAACCATCTAGAAAGTCAATGGATTGCTAAGCCCAAAGCCTTCGTGCAAACTCTCTCAAACCCATACTAATCACAACTTTTGGGTTTAAATTTAATCAATTAACATGCAACTTATTTCAAGCTAAGTTACAATCAACACGTACTGCTCCTATTAACCGATAGATTATACTGTCAGGACGCAAGTATTACTATCACTCTTGTACGCTTACTCTTATCATGATTGCAACGAGTAGCGCCTCACAAAGATATTATCAGCAACTAAGTAAAGAGTTCTACTGTCAGGACGCAAGTATTACTATCACTCTTGTACGCTTACTCTTATCATGATTGCAACGAGTAGCGCCTCACAAAGATATTATCAGCAACTAAGTAAAGAAGAACTCTCAAAGCACTATACTAGTATTGTTCATTTTCACCAAACCCAACTACTTCTCTTATATAAAATATATAGCCATTTTTTCCTTAGATGACCATTTACACATTCATATCCTTAAGTACCAGCAGTCGAACGTTGCTTAGAATCATTAAAATGGCTCTCTATTATCAGTAACGTCGCTTTGATAATAACAATTTTCGAAAACAGTATCGAAGTAATTGTCAGTCTTCTCATTCCCATTAATGCCAGAATTGCTCCTGATAAACTTTAGTGCTCTTTTTGCAAATTCCAAGTCTTTGCAACGGCATTTTTCATTGCAATTAATGTTATAATTAGATGAGCAGGTGACTAGCACTTTCCAAGCCTTAATATAAACACGATCCATTATCCATAATCACGACATGCTCATTGTCATCAATCTATTAGTGTTTTTCACAATCGAACAATATGGAATGACTTGCGCTAAATCATACAATGATCTTTCGAGTATATCAGCTACTAAAGACTCCTAGTTGATGAAGGATTGGCCATGATACCTCTGAGCCTTTATAAAATCCTCATCATATTAAACTTGTTCTCCACTTGTCAATAACTTCATTAGTCTTCACAGACCTCACACTAGTAACTGATATCATCATAGTCTCCACCTCATTTGATATATAGAGCTGCTCCTAATAAAGATCCGTTGCTCTTGATAACAATTAGATCTTCTATCTTCTCGTCCATCCAAGCTTATTAGGGATTATAACTCTACCTAGCTATTCACCTTCATGGTCCTTTTAAGCTTTACCGACATTCTCGTTCTAGGCTTATTCACCATCACTTAATCCATCCATTTGTTCACAAGATCTTGGTACATCCAAGTCACATGAACATCCCCATTCATCCCAATTTGCTCACCCTCGATCATAGTTCTTCCAAGGATTCACTTCACTTCAAAGTCCTTCTAGCTTGTAGATATCTTAACGCCCTACCTTGTTTCACCCTTGATATCGACAATGATCCATTTATATTAGTAGAGCATTTTTAATAGTGGTAGAGTATTTCTCATATCAAATCACCTAGTACTAATTATGACTTCATTTGCATATTGGCTTTTGCATATATCATCAGTACTAACTCAACTAATACATAAATTAATAGCCTTTGATTATTTTGTCATCTTCAAATCAACATAGGGGATTTTCCCAACAATCTCCATTTTTTTACAATGAAAAAATAATCTCCAAATATGCAGATGTTTTAATATGCAATAAAAAATATTGAACTTTGTGTGCATGAAAAGTTAAATAAGTGCTCTTTACCAAAAAAAAAATGTTAAATAAGTGCTTTACCAAAACAAAAAAGTAAAATAAGTTTGCAATATCCAAATAGAAATATATTCAATAAATATAATCAAGAAATAGCACGTGGAAGAAATATGAGCAAAAAAGTAGGATTTATCTATTGCGAAAAGCAAGTGATCAAACAATAATATAGACAAAAGAAGAAAATAAATCGGATACCGAATTTATGTGGTTTGATCGTAAAGACCTACGTCCACAAGGAGAGCAGCGATGAATTTCACTATAGATCAAGTAATACATGGAGATTACACACTCGAGTCACTCAAACACCCTCTCAGTGTTTCCCAAGCCCCAATTACATCCAATAACGCACGCAGTGTTTAGCCCCAAAATTCCTCAAGAAATAATCTCTCAATCTAACGAAGGAATTACATGCAAATCTTACCACAAGATTTAATTGGCTTGAACACTAAATCTTCTTGGATGTAATTCATGGAGAAGAACAACAAAGAATATCCCTCCCAAGCACTCAACGACGAGACGCTTCAAGACCAATTCTTCATGATCAATGTGACATCCTGAAATTTATAGTTTTGTTTTCAATTAAATGAATCGGGACTTTCATCGACGCATCTATAGTTCTATTCTTTGAGCTGATCACTCATGAGATAACTAGTTTATCTGGGAAGCCATTAAGGGATTTTAATATAATGGACTTAATAATTCGACCAAAAATCGACTACTCGATCATACTAGTCTATAAGGGTCATTACGGCACAGTTAAAAATTGATCAAAGATTGGAGATAGGTTGTTTTGACTGAAATATGTGATTAAGTATGGGTGATTCCACAATATCGTAAAATTCTCGTTGATCAGCATTAGATTGATTTTTTTGTCATTTTGGTATCATATGTCCGCATTTGAAACCTTGAGGTTTCCATGACAACCGAGAGTCGCCAATATGTCAAAGATGTACAATGTGGCTTGAAAATAATCAACCATGGGTCAATTGCACTAAAAATTCTGAAAGCCACTCGGTAAACTAGGTCATGCTAAAATCGCGCCAGATTGAAATTAATCATAAATTTGAATCCGATTTCAGAAGTTGAAAGTCCTGTCATATTACGAGTCATTTTAGAAACATCGACTCGGCCTTCGAAGATTTTTCTACAAACCGAGATTTTTGACGGGAATTCAATTTAGGGTTGTTTTCGATTGAAAAATTCAAGGGACCATTTTTTATCACGTTTTTAGGATGCAAGTTGGTTCTATTGATGAAGAAAAAAGTGAATTGAAGCATGGGCATGTGGCATCCCAAAATTCTATGACAAGCCATAAGGTGTGTTAAAATCTCTAATTAGGTGATAAAATTTCCATGGCTTATGCTTTAGCCATTAGCCTTTTTATTGAGATGATTTGTGCATGTGATTGTGAAAATTTAAATTTGATAGATTATGATAATAATCTATGTTTCGCCATGTACTTTATAAATTAAATTTCAATAAACAAGATGTCACAAGACTTTGGTCATGTGGAATTTAAAATTTAAAATTTGAAATCTATAAAAGAAATAAATTAAAGATGAATAATTGAAAATAAAATTGATTTGAATTAGGTTTGGGCCTTAGGCCCAAAAAGGGGAATTTTAGTGGGCCAAGCAAGTCGGCCCAATAGAAGCCCATGGAAGAGGGGCTGTCGCCGGCCCATTTAGGCCCAAGGAGATGTGGTCGCCGGCCACAAAGAAGGCCCAAGAGGAAGGCCCAAAAGCCCATCAAGACAAGTGGCACAAAGAAGGCCATGCATTGGCCATGGTTAAGGCAAATCAATCATTACTAATCATGAGAGTTTAGGGGTATAAGAAGGGGAGAGAGAGAAGGGTGGCCGGCCATTTGCTCACCCAAGGAGAGAGAGAGAGAGAGAGAGTTGTGAGAGAGAGAGAGAGATCGTGCGAAAGGGAGGAGCGGCCGAGAGAGAGAGAGGAAGGAGGGAGTCGCCATTGCTTGCCGTCCGTCCGCCCGCCTTGATCGCCGCCGTGTGTTGTCGACCGACCGGTCTAGAGGCAAGTGGGAGTCCTCTAGCTTCTCTTGCATGTTCGTATGTCGTTTGCATGTTGATTTTTTGGTTGTTAGATGGGAAAAACCGAAGCACGGATGAGTTGTGTGTGAGTGGTGTGACTGTTCTTGCTCGGATCGTGTGAGTCAGTAACTTGTTTGAGCTTGCATGTGTGTTTGGAGTCCGATTTTGGCTTCGATGTCTTCAAGAAAGTTGTAGCTAACGTCTTGAAATACAACATACTAAAATTTCGTGGAAAATGATGGAGATTTGTGGGGTTAAAGTCTCATCTTACGGAGACCTCAGATCTGGAGAGTTTTTACTGACCTTCTGCTGGATTCATGGTTGCATGTTGGTTTTTGTTGAGAATCTTACTTCGATTTCTTCATGAAAGTTGTAGGGAACATCTTAAACTACAACATAATCAAATTTGAAGTTAAATTAACAAGTAAAGCCTAGTAAATCGACTAGATCTTGAAGACGATGATTCTGGTAATGTATTCCGAGACACCCGAGACTTCAAGGACCTAAATGATGACTATACTCTGGTTATTTGACCTAGATCTCTTCATGAAACTTGTAAAGGACATCTTGTTATATAACATATCCAAATTTCAGAGAAAAAAAAAGATAATAGGTGGGTGAAATCTCAATATTTCGGAGATGTGTACACTGGACGATGCGGTAACGCATCCAGAAGCTTCGTGAGTTTGTATAAAATAATATAAAAAGAATATGGCTTGGAGTTCTTCATGAAAGTTGTACGAAAATGTCTTGGCTATAATCCAGTAAAATTTCATAATTTTTGGAGGCTATATGGATATTTTAATTGAATTTATTCGGAAATCATGCATTCTGGTTTCATCCGAGAAGCATAGGATGTTTTGTGAAAATTATGAGATTTTGAAAAAAATTCAATTTGGCCATGAATTTTGCAAGTAATTATCATCCTATGGGTTTGTTTAATAATTTCTTGAATTTTGATAATTTTGGGAATTTATAGTTATTAAAAAATAATAATAATAAATAAGATAATAAATAAATAAATAAATAAAATGAATTATTTTATTGGCCATAAATTCCATTTAAAGTAACTCATGTTGCATGTGTGATAAAGTATTGGTATGTGTATGATATTGAATTGAGTTGTATATGTGATAAAGTCTTGGTAAGTATATAACATTGAATTGAGATGTATATGTGATAAAGTCTTGGTATATGTATGGCATTGAATCGAAATGCATGTATGAATTTCATGCCAAGTATGATTTGTTTGATGTCATGCCATGTGCCATGTTAAAATGAGATTAAAATACTAGTAAACATGGATGATGGTAAATGAACAGATTGTTGTGATGGCGGATGATGCCCGGAATGTATAGAGATACATTGCCGAAATTCCCTGGGAGATTCAGGATGCCTGGAATGTGGGGGGCCGGAAGCCCTGTCGGAGGTCTTTGCCCGAAGGGAAATGCCTCGCGATGCCAGGATTGGGGTGCGAGATGCCTGGCCAAGGAGTATAAATGCCGGAAGCCCTGTCGGAGGTTTCTGCCCGAAGGGAATGCCTCGTGATGCTAGTTGAGTTGCGAGATGCCCAGAATGTGGGGGGCCGGATGCCCGGTGGCCTTGGAGGCTGAATGCCGGAAGCCTCGGAGGTCTTTGCCTGAGGGGATAAATAAAATGATGATATGCATGATAATGAAGATATGCATAATGATATGCCTGATGATGAGGATAATGATATGCATGATAATATTCATGGTGATATGCATGATGATATGCATGATGATGATGATATGGTATGGTGATATACATACTTAATATGATGATGCGCTTGTACGTGTTATGACTATGATAATGATGCATGATAGTATGCGCATGGTTTCAAGGTAAGTAACTCCTGCAATGCATGTATGATTTGTATGATACATTGAGTTGTTATTGGATTCCTTATCTGCTGAGTGGTTGTACTCACCCCTTTTTGGGGATAACATTTCAGATTAGCTAGTATGCCACTTCTTACTGTTGCGTGAGGTACATTTTACAGGTTACCGTCCGACGTTGAGGTAGAGTGTGAGGAGTTCGGCTGTCTTTCCGTGCCTGGACTCACCTACATACGCGTGCGTTGTCTTGTCATGTACGACATAGGCCTAGCTGGGGGCCCAGTCGTTCAGGAGTTTGTTTCTGTCCACGTTCGCTGCAATGGGGTGATGGGAGGGATGCTGCCACTGCCACCGCCTGACGCACCGGACTGGGTGTGAGACCTGAGTGTGACGAGTAGGGGCTGTGTGTTTTTTTTTTTTTTTGGGAGTTAGTAGCCGACACATATGATGGGAGGTCGTACGCATGTGATGTAGAGGGTCAAGGATCTTTTTGAGGTTTTAGGCTGGACATGGCTGAGTCCTAGCTTTTCCTTTTGATGTACCGACCCAAGAGTAGTCCCATCATGAAAATATATGTAAATAAAGTGTTGTGGCTTGTTTATAAAAATTATGGTGATTAGTGGTGTGTATTTGTATCATGGTTGGTAGGGGGAGAGACGTGATGTTTTAATTTGCTTCCGCTAATGAGTCGCGCTGGGACCATTTTGTTAAAAAAAAAAAATGTGTCTATGAATTACGACGCATCTTCTAAGGAGAAAGGTAATAAGGAGTAACATTGGCGTTGGTGACGACCTGCGAAGGGTTCGGGGTGTCAAAGGGCATCTTAGTTGGATTTATGGGAACTGGATTGAATCAATTCAAGAAGAAAGTGAAGTGGATTTATGGGAAAATGCTTCAAAATTCGTAGATCCTTGGTCCTCAACCTTTTGGACCACCTCAATGACTTCCTAAGGAAGCTAATGGTCTACAAATGGCTGAGGATAGAGCTGAAGCCAAGTGGGACCACTTCAAGGGGGCAAAGGGATAGAATGGAAGAAAAGTGGCCCCCTCCAACCCTTGGTTGTCCCCTCTCTTCTTCCTTCAATCTACTTTCTCCATTTCTAGCCACCTTTGAGCTCTGAAAGTGCAAAGAAAATTGAGCAACCCCTCCCCTTGGCCATCGTATGCTCCCCCAGCCACCATAAGCCATTTGCTTGTTGTCGCGCCCTCGCGAGCCTCGCCGCTTGTCCCACTGTTCCGCGTCTCCAGCCATGTGTCGCAGCCATCTCGAGTCCTTTGTCTAGCTTCACCAGCCACCATGAGATGCCGTCCAAGCCGCCGGATGTCACGCCCAATCCTCTTAGCGCGTACCCATCCCTCAGCGGTCAATTAAATAGTGACGTCCAATGATGCATCAGCGATCCATTCATTTTAATGTGCATGCGAAAGCAAATAATTAATTCCAAACAACATCATATGGGATAGAAAAGTAGGGCCACAAATTTTCAAACAACGGTACACTTTTACATATATCTAACTAAGTCATATACAATATTAGCCGGTATATACAAGGTCTGCAAAAAGGTGGGGTAGAGTGCTATAGATCCTCTAAGCATTTGAGTCTTCAACTAAATACTCCGGGGATCTTGGATCCAATAGAGTCGGGTCCACCACTGAACCACCAAGAGGATGAGCCGTGCCCTTTCCAAAAGCAACCTACAACACTGACATAATGACCTCAGATTCCGGTATGGGACATTCTCTCTATCCATTCCACTCACGATGATACCATGATCTGTATTGATGGGGTACCTTGTGGGGTGGACCCTCATCAACCTAGACAACGAACCTTCTAAATTCATAAACCCATCCCCTAAGGTTCGCATGAAGCGGAATATAAGATACCTGCTCAGCGACCTTCTTCGGCTAGACCAAAATGCTCGGGAGGTACATCCATCTAGGGACCTGAAAATGTTATCTCATAACGGGGTCAACCAACGTCTCAACAAGTTCACTCCCTAAACTTCGACTAGGAAGGAAATATGCCTAAAGGTTACCTATGCACACAAGAGATATGTGGCTTACCTTTGTCTCAGTTATTTCTTGCAAGTCAATACAATTCATATAATCATCGAATCACATCATCAAATCCATAAAAGTCATCGATCAATCGATCTAATCAATTCCATGCCAACAAGACCCTCTCTTAGTTAACCCATCTAATTCTATCTATCAAGTTTGTCCCTTGAATGATTATTCATTTTAGTATTAAATTAGAAAACTCTAGGGTGTTGGTTTTTAACGCCAAAAATATTTTCAAACACTATATAAATAGTGGAATTTTTTAAAAGAAATATATTGTGTTTTTGGCTCAAACTGACCGTGTACCCACACACGATTATTTTCATCGAGTATATTTTAACATGATGAAATCAGGCCAAGTTCATCATTTAATTGAGGAATTGGTGTGCACGACACAAAATTCTTGGCCGGGATTGGTTTATCGTAGTTCAGCTTGTGTGAACATTGTGATTTCAGCTTGTGAGAGCAGTATACTATATCAACATATGAGTGCTTGATATGTTATCTTGTGAGAGCAGTATACTTATTCAACTTGTGTGAGCAATGATTGTTTATCAGTTTGTGAGAGCAATGATCCGTATATCAACTTGTGGGAGCTACTATCTATCTATATCAGCTTGTGCGAGCTACTATCTATCATTTTCAACTTGTGAGAGCATGGTTTGCATTGATGATACTAGATAGATAGTATTGAATTGATAGATAGTATTGATTAGATTGATTGATCGTTGGAATGAGTGATCGTTGGTATTGAATGATTGATTGGTTGAGATTTATAAAATTTGCTAACATGCAGGAGGGAATTGAGGGAAGGCAAGTCTTCTGACTTGAGTGTATATAGTTGCCTCTAGGCGTATTTTCTTCCAAGTTGGAGTTTAGGGGGTGAACTTGCTAAGATATCGTCTCACCCTGTTGTGAGCTCAACCTTTTCAGGTCCTTAGATGGCTATTCCTCTTGAGCACTTCGATCAGCCCAAGAAGGTCACCAAATAGATTACTCAAATTCTCCTCCCTAGGAGCCAAGGAGCCCGGGTTTACGAGCTCGTGTGATCCATTGTCTAGGTTGATGCGGTCTATCCCCAAGGGTACCCAATCAATTTCAATCGTGGGATCGTTACGGGTGAAATAGACCCAGAGAAGGCCCCTTACAAGAATTTGAGGTACCTGTGTCGATGTTAGAGATCGCTTTTGGTAAGGGTATGGCTGACCCTCCTAGTGGTTCAATGGTAGACTTGAGCTCCCCCAAGCCAAAGACCCCTTGGAGCCTTCGATTGAGGATTCAAACGTTTAGAGGGCTTGTAGCTTTCTTGTTTTGGTAGACCTCTATGAATAGACTAGCGTTGTAAATAAACGAGTTAGTTTTGTATATATGTGTGTTGTGTGGTTGTGATTTTGTGGTTCTACCTTTCTATCCCATCTTTATGTTGTTTGGGGATTTATTTACACGCTTCCGTATGTGCATTAAAATGAATGGGTCGGCGACGTGTCTTGGGATGTCGCAATATAATCGACCATCGAGGGATGGGCACACGCTTAGAGGATTGGGGCATGACAATCAACCTTCTACCACCCACGGCCACAAGTCTATATACCATAAAGGAGACTCTTTATTCTTTTGCCAACTTCTCATAGGATTTTGTTTCCTATCTTGCCTGACATGCATGTTAATCCCAAGATACAAATCAAAGTCAACACCAAAACTTTCTTATTTTGTTGTTAGCTTGAACGATCTTAACCAAAACATATCTCCGTATATTTTAAAAAAAATCCAAGTCCAACTCAAAGATGACTTTCCAATTTACCGCCAAATTCTCTAACGCATATTTGAATTTGGGAAGTTGATCTTCGGATCTTTTTTGCTCGATTTGGAACGTCCATAAAATATCCTATTCGGAATATTCAGACTTTCGCATTGAGCTCAAACTCGAGACATATTTTAATAATTTCCACCTTAGCTCAACGTTTGAGCCAATTTGCAATCACTTCGCAAAAAATTCAAACTCGCCACTCATTGCCCCTAATGGGCTCAACAACCACAGATTTTATCCAAGTCCAAGCATCGCTTGAACTTTTCCATAACTGAGGACCTCATTAGAATACCAACTTCACATGCACCTTCAATGGCTCCATAAGGATTTTCCGACGCAACCTCTTTAACCGTAGATAAAGGAAAACCATTGATCTGTCAGGAGATCAAATATGTACCTTGTTAATTTAAGCAGTTACGGTAACCATTGGTTCTATAGGCTCCACTTTGCTACGAGTACCAATCGTGTCGATTACTTTGCTAGTACTCATACTCACTACCACAGGAGTTTGTAGTTGTAACTACACCGTTCAGATCCGTTTGAATACTGCTATAATCATTTTTAGCCAAAAGTACTGGAGACTCGTCAAACATAACTTTTCTGCTAATAATAGGTGAATTTAACTTTGGGCACCACAATCGATAACCCTTCTCACCTCGTGCATAGCCTAGAAATATGCACTTTCTTACCCTTCCAGTGAGCTTACCATCACTTACTCGAATATAACATGGGCAACCAAATATTCTAACAAAATAATCAGCAACATTACCTGACCACGCTTTTTGGGAGTCCCATATTCAATCACAGTTCGATGGGGATCTATTCATCACGTAGCACGTCGTACTTAGCACATCCAGCACTAAAGAGCATTTTATGGGCTGTCTCTAGCAATGTTTTACTCATCAATTCCGCAACATATTGTGATTCATCAACATTAGTGCAGTGTTTCACTATACCTTCCTTCATGCAGAATTCGTTTAACAGCTTTGAGTAAAACTTCATGCTACTATCAGTCCGCACATGCTTGATTGTCTTACCAATCTCTTTTTTGATTAAAGCTATCAACTGCTTGATCCTGACAATAGCATCAAACTTGTGCCTAAGCACAAATAAACGTCTTCACTGAGTAGTCATCAACAACTGTTAGCATAAATCTAGCACTTTTTCTTGAAGGAAACCGTGACAACCTGCGAACATTCAAATGAATTAACTCTACAATTTCCATGATTTCTTTGACAGTTGTATTGAACTGCACTTTTGTCATTGATCTAAATCACAACACCTGCATACATTCAAGAAACATAACCACATAGCAGATTTCTTTCACTTAAAAGCTTCAAGCTTCCCTTGTCAATGTGCCCCAAACGCATATACCACAATTCAGACTCTTGAACAAATGCATCCGACGTATGGGTATCAAAATTTGTCACTGTCTCACCTTGAAGCTCATATAAGCCATTGTGTTCCTTTCATTATTATCAAAGCACCTCAAATAATTATCAGAATTCGACATTCTAAAATATATTGATACCCAATTGAATCCATGGCACTCAAGGAAATTAAGTTCTTCTTCAACTCTAGATTATGCCTTACTCCAGTCAATGTCCTCACAATACCATTATGCATTCTAATTCTAACATTGTCAACACCAACGACCTTGCATTCAGCATTGTTTCCCAATTGCACTTTATTATTATCCATGTATTGATAAGTAGTAATCTAGTTTCTATTTGGTGTGACATGAAAAGAACAACTAGAATCCATAATCCATCCATCAAACGATGAATAATTAATGACAAACAAGACATAATCGGCATTATCTGCTACAGCTGCAACATTATTTGTAGAATCAACTATAATCTCGTTACCCTTCTCATTCTTCAACTTAAGGCAATTATTTCTAAGATGCCCCCTCTTGCCATAGTTCCAACAGACAACATCACCTATCCTAGATTGTCTACGCCCATTTATATTAGTACTACTTTTATCCACACGTGTTCTAGATATTCCTCTATTTTCACCTATTAAAGCAACAGATATAGATTTGCCAAATTCTCTTCTACGGATATCTTCGCTTAGAATCAAATCTCGAACCTCATCAAAGTCAAACTTGTTGATCCTAGAGGAATTACTAACGGCAGTAATGGTAGTATTCCAACTATCAAGTGATGAGGATAACAGAATCAAAGCACGTACCTCATATTCAAAGTCAATCTCAACTGAGCTCAATTGACTAACAATCACATTGAATTCATTAATATGATCTGCAACTAACGCACCCTCACTCATCTTCAAATTAAATAGACGTCGCATCAAATAGACTTTGTTGATTGCAGAGGGCTTTTCATACATGTTCGATGGGGCTTGCATGAAATCAACAGTGGTTTTTTCCTTCACGATGTTAAACGCGATGTTACGAGCCAACGTCAGCCGAATTGTAATGACCCAGGCCATTATGTAATATTGTCCGCTTTGGACACTAAGTCCTCACAACTTTAAAATGCGTTACACAGATTAGAGAGACCCAAGCCTTTATAAACTAATCAAGACTCTCCCCCTAAGCGATGTGGGACTAGAGAGGGACCTATGTGTGGACGCACTGCCATCCCTCCTCCCTGTGCACTATCGCTTGGGTTGTCACACTCTCCACCCCTTAGGAGCATAGCGTCCTCGCTATGGCCCCACACAGAATTATCTCCACCCCTTAGGAGCACAGGGTTCTCACTGTGGCCCCACATAGGACTATCTCCACCCCTTAAGAGCACAGAGTCCTCGTTGTGGTCCCACACGGGGTTGGGAGTCAGCTCTGATACTATTTGTAACGACCTAGGCTCTACTGTGTAATATTGTCCACTTTGGACACTAAGTCCTCACAGCTTTAAAACGCGTTACATAGATTAGAGGGACCCAAGCCTTCATAAATTAGCCCAGGATTCCCCTTAAGCGATGTGGGACTAAAGAGGGATCCATGCATGGACGCACTGCCATCCCTCCTCCCTGCGCACCGTCACTTGGTTTGTCACACGAATAACACCCATAGCTCATCTATCCAGCAAATCCTAATCAGCTTGCTTGATCAACTTTGGTTTCTCCCCAAATAAGGCAAGTGTAGTTTCATATGGTAAAGATAATCTTCAATCTATATCTTCCAAAAACCAAAATCCTTCCCCTTAAATTTGTTGATTCTCACTTTTACTTATTTTGTCACCATTGATTTGCTTCAATTAGCCAATTCTGGCTCTGATACCAATTGTTGGGGAATGTAAGCGATCGAACAATAATATAGACAAAAGAAGAAAATAAATTGGACACCGGGTTTATGTGGTACGATCATAAAGATCTACGTCCACAAGGAGAGTAGCGACAAATTTTACTATAGATCAAGCAATATAAGGAGATTACACACTTGAGTCACTCAAACACTCTCTCGGTGCTTCCTTAGCCCCAATTACACCCAATAACACACGTAGTGTTTAGCCCCGAAATTTCTCAAGAAATAATCTCTCAATCTCATGAAAGAATTACACTCAAATCTTACGACAAGATTTAATTGACTTGAACACTAAATTTTCTTGGATGTAATTCACGGACAAGAATAACAAAGAAAATCCCTCCCAAACACTCGACAACAAGACGGCGCTTCAAGACCAATTCTTCATTATCAACCTTCTACCACCTATAGCCACAAGTCTATATACCATAAGTGAGACCCTTTATTCTTCTACCGACTTCTCATAGGATTTTGCTTCCTATCTTGCCTGACACGCACGTTAATCCCAAGATACAAATCAAAGTCAACACAAAAACTTTCTTATTTTGTTGTTATCTTGAACGATCTTAATAAAAACATATCTCTGTATAGTTTAAACAAAACTAAGTCTAAGTCAAAGTTGAACCTTCCTATTTTAGCACCAAATTCTCCAACGCATATTCTAATTTTGGGAATTTGATGTTTGGATCTTCTTTGCTCGATTTCAAACGTCTACAAAATATCTGATTTAGAATATTCAAACTTTCGCATAGGGCTCAAACTCGAGACATAATTTAACATGAAGAAATACACCTCAAGTGCCATAACTTGGCACAAATGGACATTTAAGTGCCATAACTTACGAAAGATACACTTAAGTGCCACATTCGAAGAAAAACGGAACACTTAAGTGTCACTCTAGCCAAAGTCTAGCCAAAACGCTGATGTGTCAATTTTTCGGTGAAGCGAGTGTAAAACAACATCGTTTTGCAAGCTGACGTGGCCAAATAATGCAAAAACGGCATCGTTTTGGGAGGACGTGATAAAAAAATATAATTAATTAAATTAAATTTAGTTAAAATATTTAAAAATAATAATTTTAATATTAAAAAATTTGAAAAGGGGGGGAGGTAGGCGAGGGCTGCCACCTCCCCGCCATCACTGGGAAGGGCCAGTGACGGAGGGGGAGGCTTGGCCGTGGTCACTAGGACTTGGGCCAGGGCCGACGACCTTGGCCAACTAGTAGCGAGGGATTGCAAGCCCTCGCCCCAGATCGAGATGAGGGTCGCGAGCCGTCGCCTAGATCCGACGAGGGTTGGCGGCCCTCGCTTGGCTGGGCCAAGGGCCACGACCTTCACCCGGATCTGGGCGAGGGCCGCGAGCCCTTGCCACTCACCACAAATCTGGCGAGGGCCACCAATCCTCGCCACCGGTAGGCCAAGGTCATCGATCCCTTGCCAAGGCCTGGCAACCCTGGCCGAGCCTCTCCCCTTTGTCACTAGCTCTTCCCGGCAACGATAAGGAGGCAATGGTGATGGCTGAGGATTGAGCCCTCAACCGCCCCCCTCCCCCCCCCCTTTGTTTTTTTTGAATTTTTTTTAATTTTTTAAATTTTTTAATATTAAACTTATTATTTTTAAATAATTTAACTAATTTTAATTTAATTTAAATTTAATTAATTTTTATATTACTTTTTTTATCATGTCAGCCCAAAACGACGCCGTTTTTGGATTATTTGGCCACATCAGCATGTAAAACGGCATCGTTTTGCACTCGCTTCACCGGAAAAATGCAACGTATGTAATTTGGCTAGATTTTGGCTAGATTAGCACTCAAGTGATCCATTTTGCTCCGATTTTGGCACTTAAGTGTACATTTTGTAAGTTATGGCACTTAAGTGTCCATTTATGCCAAGTTATGGCACTCTAGGGGTCCCGTCTCTATTTTAACATGATCAACATTTTGTGCTTCTACACAAGTCACTTTTTTCTTTTTTGGTCGGGCACAAGTCACTTAATCACATGAATTTTTTAATTGGAATGAATACTCATCATGTGTACCGGTATTCTCCAGACACGTATGCATATTTTATATAACCTCCCATTCTTTTTGTCATAATTGAAAATGTGATACTAATCTAATGCAATTCAGCTCATTTTCACACAACTTTATAAAAAATAGTAGGAATTAAACACAATTTCCATAAATAAAATGTTCGACATGTATCAACGCATAGAAAAGATGCATTAACAAATAATTATCAAGAAAATTATATGCACACAATCATTCTGATTTTCTTCCTTTTTCATCATGAAAAACGTCATATTACAAAGGAATATAAAAATCTACTTAACAAGCTTAAATAATTTCAACAATTTACACATGAACAAATTTCAGTGTCTCCACATAATAATAATCATCAAGGAATAACAATGACAATTAGAATTCATGATGATATAGAATAGATGACGGATAAAATCATTTTATCATGAAATTCTATTTAAAGACAATCATTGAGAGATGTTAACAATTGTATAAATTATTAATAAGGACACTATAGTCACCCCCCCCCCCCCCGGGCCCCCCATTTAAGTGCTATCACCTAGATCATCATCCGCAACATATAATCTTGATCAACATGTAGAGAATATCATCGCCATCCGCATATATATTGAACAATCATCTAACTATTATCACTTCATGGTTATCAATATCAGCGGGAGAATTCGCAAATGACCAAGAGAAAGAGATATAAAAGATGGAATAACCATTCTTTTGTGGAACTTAGCAAGTTCTACACATTCATTTATCTTTTCTTCCATTCTCAACATGATGAGTACGATTCGTGCTAAAATCATCTCAAGTATATCAAGAAACCCCGCACCCCCCAACCCCCCGCTCCCCCGGCTCTTTTTTTTTTTTAGCAATTTTCGTCTTGCTACTCTTTCTTTCTTTTCCTTTTCTTTAGTAGCTTGTACTCCTTTGAAACTATCCTTGAACCTTTCAATAGTCATGCACAAATAGCTGTTAATATATATAATATCTCAAGTCATATATCATGCCCTTGCTTTTAAATAAATAAGAGCAATATCTACAAGCACTTTAAACATTTCAATCAAGAAACTACTCACCCTTTCTTATGGAGACTTTAAGGGCTTGCTTACATTTGTTGATGCTAAAATTTTGGCGACGCATTTAGGTAATCATCGCATAGATAAATTAGAGATAGAGCCCGAACCCAAGAAAAATAAATTAATTAAATTGTATTAAGTTATTAGGAGCATTTTGCATTAACAAGCTTGTTATCTGCATTTTAATAAAATTGGTGGTGGATAGACTTGAGTGAATAGTTCCGAGCTTGATTGAGTTAATTGAATTAAGCCCGCAGTGATGAAAATTCACCTAGCTCATTACTTCTCATGGCTGAAATTCATTGGGAAGCTTGACGAGTTGGGAGAGGGAGTAATTAAATTAAAGAGGAAATCAATCGTGCAAGATTTGAACGGGATCGTGGCCATCTTGGGCGTGGGGAGGATACGGTCAATCAAAGCAAATATTTCAAGCACTGTGCGGATTATGATGAGCAGCTTCGGCAATAGGAAAATTGTGACAGGCTCGATTGGAAAGAAAAATCTCGTGAAAGAGCGGACTTTCTTAACTGACTGCGGATTATACTTTGCCATATATTTGGTGTGTAATTCTCGGTCAATGAACAAAAAGACAAGAAAGAGAGACAGCCCACAATATATTATTGACCAAGATAGGCAATTGAGAACATGTGAATTCTCTGTTTGTTTCATGAAGAATGAGTGATTTGGAAAATATTTTTTAAAAATAATCGTTTGTATCACTTTGAAAAATTACCCAATAAAAAATGTTTTCATTATCATTAGCAATTTATGTCTAGATATTTTTGTGAATGATGAAAATATTATTTGTTGATTTATTTTATAAGCAATCATTTTAAGGAAAATGTTTTTCAAATGAGTCCAAATTTTTAGCGGCAATCCATATTCAGCACCACTTTTGATAAATTCCCATGGATTCATCTCACATTGATCAATTTGGCTTACTTGAAGGTTGCAAAACCAAGCTAATGTAGTACCATGGGTCTAATTCAACTTGAGCCATTCTAGACTAATATCCAATTTAAATAATTAAGCTTCAATTTGGTAAGTTGAACTTCAATTACAAACATTGGTTTAGTTTGTAGTGTAAAATTTGTTGGATATTTGTGTGTAAAACAAATAAAATGTGTTTTTGCTTATCCACATAGGAAAGTTGAGAGGAGAAAGACCAATTTTGTGACGACCTAGACTTGGTGTAGTATGGAGGGATGGACTGAGATTGCCTTGGCAATACGCGGGTGAGGCTAAGGGCATGTCTCCCCTCTCGCATCGCTTAGGGGGGAGTCCTGGGCTAGTTTATAAAAGCTTGGGTCCATTTAATCTGTATAACACATTTTAAAGTCGTGAGGACTCAGTGTCCAAAGCGGACAATACTATATATTGAGGCTTGAGTCGTTACAAATGGTATCAAAGCCGACTCCCGACCACATGTGGGAGCCACAACGAGGACATTGTGCCTTAAGGGGGGAGAATGTGATGACCTAGACCTGGAGTAGTACGGAGGGATGGACTGAGATCACCTTGGCAATACGTGGGTGAGGCTAAGAGCATGTCTCCTGTCCCACATCGCTTAGGGGAGGAATCATGGGCTAGTTTATAAAGGCTTTGGTCCATTTAATCTGTATAACATGTTTTAAAGCAATGAGGACTCAGTATCAAAGCGGACAATATTATACAGTGGGGCCATGTTGTTACAAATTTATAAGTGTAAGCATTTTTTAGTGTGTTTAAAGAAAAAATTGGGTCTGGGCTAGACCCCATAATACTCGCATGTGGGTGTGCAAATAATTGTGTGATTTTGGTGCTATTATTAGGCACACTTAGCAATTTGAACGCTTACTCGACTGCAATTTAATTAGCACTAAGCCCTTTTAATTTTATTTTATTTCATGCGGTTATCTTATTAATATTTGTTAGTTGAAAGGTTGCTTTTTTTTTTTTTTGTTTATTAAGTATTTTTGGAAATTATGAAAATTCGAAATTTTATTTATTAAAAAAATTATTATGTTTTACTATTTTTATTATTCCAAATTTTTCATATGTGCCTTTTCAAGACAACCTTTGAAAATTATACTTATTCAGTTTGTAATCTTTCTCGAAGAGTTGTATTTGTTCATTTTGTAAATTCTTTCAAAGTGATACCTTTATTCACTTCACAACCTTTCGCAAAGAATTGCCTATATTCTTTAAGACCAATATAAATATGTATATGTCAATTTTTGGCATGAAAGAAAATAAAAAAATCATTTTTGAGTATTCTTTCCAAAACTACAATCATCTTTTCAATTGTTTCCTAGAGAGACTTAGAGATATACTAGAATTACTATTTAGTATTCCCATTTGAAGCTTTGTTGTATCCTAGAGGATATTTGTTGATGACCATTAACAATATTGTGGGAAAAATAAATCCTTAAAGAAAATGATATCATACCTCAAAGTCCAACTTAATTGCTATATTGTTTGGAAACTATATTTTTCTAACAGATTTAGTAGTAATTGACTAAATTAAAGCATTTCATACATAATAGGTCCAATTAAAACAATCCAATTGCTCCCATTTTTCGATTCAATTCATGTGTGAATTTTCAATTTAACTCCAATTAGTCAAAATCGAGAAGATTTAGAACAAAATTGGAGCAAGGATCAAACTGGTTCAACCTAACCAAACCGATCTGATCGGTTCAATCTAGTTTTGACTAGCAATTTCTGATAAAATTTCGGCAGCGGGTGGTCCATTCTGACTAGCCAAGGTATGGCCAGCCAGGCCCTCTCCCTTGTACTCCAAAAATTACAAAAATGCCACAATGCAAAATTACCAAAATGCCAATGCCAAGTCACTAATCCAAGTGAGATTAAATCATAACCATTCATTTAAATGTTAATCTTGGCCATTCAACGGTACACCTCATTAATCAATGTGACAAAGTTTCAGCGAATCAAAAGAGTTGCTTAACTATGAAGCATTTTACTTAATCCTTAAGAGATCAAATCTTAGCCATTAGATCACTCTAATGGCTAAGATTCAAACTTGGAGGTAGATATAACCAATTTTCCCTCCAAAACTTGGGAACTCTCACATTTTCAAATCCTCTCCCTCCCCTCCCCCCAAGACAAGGCCAGAGCTCTCTCGATCATGCACTGGTCGGCCGCTGCCTCAACCTGACGAGCCATTGCATTGTAGACGACCACCGGCTGTCCCCCAAGCCAGTTGCAAGATTGGCCGCAGTTGAATCCCACTAGAAGCCGCTGATTGAAGCCTGTTTTCTTCTCAGAGCCAAACACCAGTTTTTGCGCCTATTGATGAAACCACCGTTCCGGTAATCCGATCTTGTTTCTCAAAGTTCCATGCCGTGCGACGTCATTCCCCAACTTGTCTTCAACCTTGTGGTCGTCGACTATTGATGAAATAGCCGTCAGACTTTCTAACAAACTCGAGTGAGTCTATTTCTCATATTGAGTTGTTGTGATTCGATTCAAATCTTGACAAGCTACCTCCAGCCATTTTGTCGAATTATCTTGGTGGCCGAATAGCTCATTTAGCATTTTTAATCAAATTAACAAAGTTCAGGAATTTTGAAAACTGTTCTTCAAAAGGAGAACCCGGATCTGTTTAGTTTGCATTTGCAAATTTGAACAAGTTCGGGCCCTTTATTGCAAAATCATAAAACTAGAAAGTTGCTTAGATAGATCTCTTTTAGTAATATACCAAATTTGAGGGTCTAATTTCAAATATAGAAGGCCCTGGGTGCAATAAAAAACGAACAAGGTCTGTTAGGCCCCGAAAATGGATTCTGTTATGACAGCTGTTCAAAAACCGAATTTTCTGGACAAATTGGTTGATAATTTTGAGAATTTGAAAAAAAGAAAAAAATTGTTGCTCAACTCACCATTCTAACTACCCGAAAAATTCGCGCCTTTTTGGTGTCGTTTAATAGTTTTTCTAGAATTTTCAAAATCTAGACCTGAACGAGGGCGGGGTACTGACCTGTCGGTGTAAATCACATATTTCGGGAAAAACGGTTGGGAATCCAGTCAAGTAACCTCTTAAGATTTAATCCTCACATCCTAATCTTTCTAATGAGACTTAAGCCATTCCAATTGGTTGTCATTTGATTGATCAATCGAGTTTAAATCTAATTGACCCGATTTGTGGAATTAAATGAATAAGTGATCCTCACTAGGCTCAATCACATTGATTGATTGCCTGAGCAATAAGGACTTTGGGGCCTAAATGCACGTCCTATTTCATGTATATGTGTTTTCTCAATGAATGTCTACGGACGGCGTATGAACGTGGGGTAGACATCAATGGACACTTAAGACTCTAATTTAAGGATTAATTGTTATTGACCTCCGTTTGTGAGCACAAAGGATGGTCAATTACCGTTAATCACAATTTAATCAATTTAGTGGTTTAGGATGGTCATTATGTATGCAATACCAAAGGCCAAACCCGAGGCCTATTTGCTAAATCAATGATTTGTTCACCAGTTGGTTTTAATTGTTTTGCTATGAGATGTGTGCTTGTACGCCTGATTTGTAAATTGAATGATTCAATTGAGAAAACAATCTCATCAAGACGCTCCAAGGAGGTGGAGGCAGCCGAATTTCCCAATGTTGGAGGCAAATAGACCGATGTCTGATCCGGTTTCTTCCATTGTACACATTTGATCCCAACTATGTTTCAGGTTTTTAATTCAAGTTTGAAATAAACACCCGGCGAGATTCTGGTTTACCCTTTCTTGTGCTTTGAATAGCTTGTCTTTTTTTATCCTTTTGAGTGTCTACTTTACGTAAATGCATTTTTTAGTTTTATAGATTGCTTCGTTGATTAATCAATGTGACTAGAATTAGTCTAGACACTTAAAAAAACCATCAATGTGTGATCACTTAGTGATACTTTAGAAAATTCTTGCAAGAAAATGTCAAATAACAAATGCATGGTCATTTTGGTAATGACCAAACCAATTTAGATATCGAAAGGACGCTAATAGAAACATTAACATAACCCAAGTCCTCGAAACTTCGATCCCCAATTCCGTAGATATCGAGGAAGCACTCCTAATTCTTGATTGGGTATCTTACCGACCCTCAAAAAATGAGACTAGTGGCGATTATTAGTTAATATTTTTGGTTCTCTAAAAACATTAAAATAAACTCTTGTCACGTGAGGTATAAGTTTGGGAGAAGCCTTGTTTACAATTGATACTTTATTTGAGGTGTTAGCAAATGGATGTTCACTAGAGACTACCATTTGTATGAATCATTCGAACAATCTTGTAAATAGTTACCTCTAAACCCACTCCCCAATCCTTCTCCTTTATTGGGGCGGGTCATGATACTTACCACCATGACTCAACTCGATCCAACAATTGATGCGATATCATCTCCGCTCTTGCCCAATATTGGCAATGCCTCTGATCTACTATGAACTAGCCACTAACAAAGCATGGCTCCTATAACGACCCAATACGATGTGAATGGGGAGTGGTCACTAGGCTAGAAGGTCTGGACTATTAGTTATATGCTCTAAAGCAACCATATAATAGTTACATGTTGGGGATTTCAATTATGTTGATGTCAAATTAATGACAAAGACATATTTATTCATTTGTCCAATTATTTATATGAATGATTCCATAAGATCAGTTGTTATTGGACTTATTCTTGAGACATTAAGAATATGCATGACGGGTTTATAGTTAGACTGAATTTTTAAATCGTTCTTGGTCAATGGATCATTCAGTGGATATTAATTATTTTGTTGAGACCAAAGCATTCTTAGCTTCACCATTAAGTATTGGATGCTTAAGGTAATGACAAGTCACAAGTCATTGGGTATTATGATGCCTAAGTTAGAACACATGTGCTTGTAGCAGACAAGTTCACTGAATGTGACACACATAGAATGATTGGCAACATGGAAGCTTTTAGTGAGGTCAATGACTAATCGTTCTTGCTCTGGTAATGAGTAAATAATCTTTAGACTTGAGGCATAGTGTTAACTTGTGTGTTGGATGGCTATCGTTCATGGGTACACATATTGACGGCTCATTGATCTATCTACGTACCTAATGGTCATAATTCATTCACATACAAAGTTACACGTGTGCGCAACATGAAATCCGTCTCCTTGTTACATGTAAGGTGCAATAATGATGTCTTATGCGATCTAATTATGACACTACATTGAAATCCTCGGCCAAGGTTGTAACCGAGAATAAATTGTTTATGTGTCATATAAAAACAAGTCAATTAGGTTTATGCATATGATCGAATTGGTAACCTAACAAATATTCCATGATCTTTGTTCGATCGGGACATAGTAAAATAGAGGGATTGAATTACACTATAGTCAAAGTTGACAGGTTTATTATATTCTTAAAGCATTCACACTGTCTTGATAGTCATGACATATTGCTAGATGTCAATCAAGACTTGTAGGACTTAGAGATTGATTGGGACAATCAATTCTCTTGGGAGTTAATGTATTATTGTAAGTCTTACTACCAGCTTAGTGATGAACCTAGGGATGTCACATACCACAACTAATTCACTCGATTAGACACAGCCCACTCACGAGAGCTGTTCTCTTGCTCACCCAACTTCTGGATGAAGTAGTTAATAAACTTATTTGAAAAGTTATAAACTAGCTTTTGGAGGAAGTGGTCAATAACTTGTTTGAGAAGTTAAAGACCAGCTTATGGAAGAATTAGCTTTTGGAAAATGTAGTCAATAACTTCTTTGAGAGGTTAAAAACTAGCTTCCAAAGAAAGTTAAATGTTGACTTCACAAGGACATTATAAATAGAGCAGAGAGAGGGTGAGTGGGTTATGTTAAGAAAAGAAGAGAAAGAGAGAGAAAATTATATGGTCAGTAAACGGTTGCTAATCACGTGTAAAGGATTGTCTCCACAAGATTGCAAGCACAATTACAATGGTGATTACCTATGAGCTCTTTTTCATTCGAAATGCATTGGTGGTGTGTCTAAACTAGAGGCCCGACATTTGTGAGGCTCAAACTGAAGAACATTTGAATCAAGTCATTTAAAGTGCATTTTTAGAGGTAATCGGTATAACACCCTTTGATATTATGATTTTTGATTAAAACGCATGAATAACGCCTTTAAAGGAACATGTATGGCAGAATTTTATCTTTGTTTCCATTGCGTTTATGTTTATTTAGCCTCTACATGTTCCATAAAACCCCAACAGTGGTATTAGAGCCAATCCTTAGGCATTTTCATGCATTTAATTGATTTTGAGTCATATTTATTTTCATGTTCTAACGATCAATTCACTTTGGTTAAGAGAATCGCTTGCTCTTAGATGGCAAATAGAAGTTGATTAATTTATATGATAAATTTAATCAACTAAGCAAAAATTAGAACTAAATCAATTTTGAATCAAAAATCTGTAATTTGCTATATTTTGTGTTTATCTTCTCCAAAATGATTGGCAAATGTGAATATAGAGGCGACAACGTGGCTATTGCTTGGAATCACGCTCATGAAATTTGTTTCAACGGTTTTTATATCTTGATGTGGCTTGCATTGCTCAGCCATGAATTTGATTCAATGCAAAATTTTATTTGTGCCTTCTAGAGCTTTAAATTATTAATTTAAGGCTTGTAAGGAAGGGTGGTGATCATGGAAAAACCTCTAATTAATATGATTGATGTATAAAGAGCAGGTCTCTATTTTAAAACATTAAAATGGCTAAATGAGCCTCATTGGCTCGAGACCATCAAGCCATAACTCCATGATCACCACGTAGGATAGATATCTATGCATTTAATATCTATTTATTTATTATGTTTATGTTATTATGCATGTTAAACTAGTTAATGTGCAAAGCGAGACCATTAATCACGACCCAAACCTCCTTATTAATTATATTAAGTCGAAACGGGTTTTAGATTCATGACCTTCCATCGTTGTGATTTGATCCAACATTATAATGGTTGATTGACTAGCTATGGGCAGATAAGGGTTAATTGCCATTCATAACATTGGACCACTCTAATATGCATGTGATGTTGTGGGGTTGAAGCTGAACGATTTCCAATAACTATCAAATGAGGGGATCGTTTATGCTTTCAATACTTGCATGAGATGATGGGCTAGGCTTAACTATGATCATGATGTCAATAATTGTTAGGTGAGGTTTTCATGGTCTAGAGGCCAAAGTTATGATTGGGACTCACATATGATGCATTGAATAAGTTGGTTCACCCACTAAGTTCATAGAACGCCAATAACTATCAGGTGATGTGGGCTTGGACTAGTGGGACTCCAATCCCCACTAGTAATCTTTACCTAATAAAAGATTCCCATTTCCCATTTTAAGGAGTATGTGATTCAAATATAAATTTAGTGGGAGGATCTATTTCATTTAAAAGACCAAAATGAAATAGATATTTTGAAATATAATGGCTAACAATCTATTTTATGCACAAATATATTAATACTCTAAAAATAGTAACTACAAAGCCACTTGCTTCTATACTTGACAAGAATTGTTTAACTAGACCCAATTTCACTGACTGGATGAGGAATTTGAGAATTGTTCTCAATTTAGAGAAAATTGGGTATGTGTTTGATGAAAAGATGCCAGACTATTTTCCTCAAGGTGGAACCCAAGAGAAGCGCGTCACTTATGATAAGTGGCATGATGATGACTTAAAAGTTAGGTCATATATGCTTGCTTTGATGAATAATGAATTATAGAAGAAGTATGAAACTATGAAAAATGCTAGGTCGATCATCTTACACTTAAAGGAATCTTATGATGAGAATGGTCAAACCTCTAGATATGAGATATCTAAGGCATTATACCATATGAGGATGGCTGAATGATCATCGGTTAATGATCATGTTTTGAAAATGATCTGGCACATTGAAGAGTTTGCTAGGCTAAATCTTGTTATAGACAATGAGTTAGCTGTGCATTTGATCCTCAAATCTTTACTTAATTCCTTTGCTTATTTTATCCAAAACTTCCACATGCATAAGATGGAAAAAAACTCCTACTAAGTTATATAGCATGTTGGTAGTTTATGAGAAGGAAATGCACAACACGAGACCCAATGTAGTGGTTATGGCTAAGGCTTATTCTTCAAAAGGTTAGACTGTTTTGAAGAAAAATAAATGGAAGAGGCCTGTCAAACTTGTTGTGTAATCAAAACCCAAGATTGAAAAAGGGAAATGTCATTATTGTAGTGTCCAGGGGCACTAGGGAGGAACTGTAAGAAGTACCTCATGAGCTTGAGAGTCAAGTCTAAGGACCAACCTTATGAATGTATGGTTAGTGCTAAATCTAGTTTATGGGTTCTATATTATGATGCAACTTCACATATTTGTATATCATTGCAAAATCTAGAAATAAGCAGGATACTGGAGCAAAATGAATTTGTCTTGGCACTTGCCAATGAAGCAAGAGTTGCTGTATTAGCTAAAAGGGACTTTTCCATTTATGTTTACCTTCTGGACATGTATTGATTTTGAAAAACTATTTTCATTATGAAAATGCTATTAGGAATATCATCTCTATACCTGGTTTGAGCAAAGAGAATTATGAATTTTCTTTTGTTAATGTATATGTTCTATTTATCATAATTGAAGATGTGTTGGTTCTGGCTTATTAATCAATAATTCTTATACCATTACAATGTTCGGTAATGCGACTGATATTAATAAGCAAAATATAATTGACATAAATGCCATAACTAATAAATGCCCTAGAGATAGTCTAAATCCAAAGTATATTTGGCATCTCCGATTAGATCATATTGGAGAAGATAAAATCAACAAGTTGAGTAATGATGGATATATTGATCCGTCCATGTTTAAGTCATACTCGACTTGTGAGGCATTTCTTCTAGGAAAAATGACCAAAGCGCCCTTTGTGGGACATAGTGCGCGAACATATTAGGATTGATACATATAAATCTTTGTGGACCAATTAATGAAACTGCTAGAGGTGGTGATTCTTACTTCATCACTTTCACTAATGATCAGTCACGCTATGGTTATTTGTACTTAATGAAGTATACATTTGAATTTTTTGAAAAGTTCAAGGAATTCAGAGTTGAAGTTGAGAAACAAACAGGAAAGTGTATTAAGGCTCTTTGATCTAATTGATAAGGTGAATACCTCAGTACTGAGTTCCTTGACTATCTTAAAGACAATGACATTTTTATCACAATAGACACCTCCTAGAACTCCATAGCACAATGGTGTATTTGAACAAAGAAATCATACTTTATTAAATATGGTGCGATCTATGATGAGTTACACCGACTTGCCCTATATCCCTTTGGGGATATGCCCTTGAGACAGCTACATATATATTAAATAGAGTGCCATCCAAATCTATTCCAACTACGCCTTATGAGATATGACATAGTAGGAAACTAAGTCTTAATCATATTAAGATTTGGGGTTGTCTAGCTTTTGTCAAAAGGCTACAAATGGAAAAATTGGAGGCTAGATTTGAACAAGGTCACTTCATTGGATATCTAAATGAGACTCTTGGATACCATTCTATTTTCACTCTGACCAAAGAATTTTGGTTAGCAGGCATGCTTCTTTCCTGGAGAATTAGTTTGTTCAAGAAGGTGGTGCTTGACGGAAAATAGTCTTACAAGAAGGAAATAATGAAGTACCAAACAATCATGTTCGAATACCGATCTCTAATTTAGTGGGAGCTTTTGATACACAACCTCTTAGGAGGAGTGCGAGAACGTCTCGTCTACCTGCTCATTATGGATACTTGGTTGAACATATAGAACAATTATTCATTGTGAATGATAATGATCAACTTGGTGATCCTAACACCTATGAGGAGGTGAAGTCGGACATTGATTTTGGTAAATGGCTAGAAGATATGAAATCCGAAATGGATTCAATGTATTCAAACGATGTTTAGACTTTAGTTGACATGCTTAATGGTATTATACCAATTGGTTGTAGATGAATCTTCAAGAGGAAGATGAACACTGATGGTCACGTAGGAACTTACAAAGCATGGTTGGTGGTGAAAGGATATCGTTAAAAAGAAAGAATCGATTATGATGAAACTTTCTCACATGTAGCCATGTTAAAATCCATTCGGATTATGTTGGCTATAGCTACACACCTTGATTATGAGAAATTCCAAATGGATGTCAAAATGGCTTTTCTAAATGGTTTACTTAAGGACATCTTTATGGAACAACCACGGGTTTTGAATCCAATAGTGAAAGTCAAAAGGTGTGTAAGCCTAAGATATCAATTTATGGACTCAAACAAACCTCCAGAAGTTGGAACATCTATTTTGATGATGTAATCAAATCATTTGGCTTCATCAAAAACCTGGATAAACCTTATGTATATAAGAAGGTTAGTGGGAGTGCAATTGCATTTCTAGTTCTGTATGTCGATGATATACTTTTGATTGGGAATAATGTACCGATGATATCATTGATAAAACTATTCTTGTCACAGAAATTCTCCATGAAAAATTTAAGAGGGACGACATATACTTTAGGTATCAAGATCTATAGAGATAGATCGAGATGATTGATTGGCCTCTCACAATCTACATACATAGACAAAGTATTAACACATTTTAACATGCAATGTTCCAAAACAAGATTATTGCCTTTTAGGCATGGAATCCATCTTTCCAAGGAGCTGTGTCCCAACACTCCTGAAGAAAGAGAGCGGATGGTGAAGATACCTTATATATCCTCTACTAGAAGCATAATGTATGCTATGCTATGTATGAGACCTAGTATTGCGCATATTGTAAGCATTACTACAGATATCAGTCCAATCCAGCAGAAAAGCACTGGATTGCAATCAAGAATATCCTTAAGTACTTACAAAGGACTAGAGATTTATTCTTGATATATGGAGAATAAGAGTTTAAATTTAAAGCTTATATTGATTCCGATTTTCAATCAGATCCTAATGATTATAAGTCTACATTTGGATTTATCTTTACATTGAATGGTGGTGTAGTTAGTTGGAAGAGTTCCAAACAAAGCATAACTGCTTATTCCACCACTGAGGCAAGTATGTAGCTGCTTTTAAAGCAGTGAAGGAAGTTGCTTGGATGAAAAAGTTCATATATGAACTTGGAGTGGTTCTATCTATTGAGCAACCAATTACATTGTTTTGTGATGACAATGGGAAAATAGCTTAAGCTAAGGAACCGAGGTCTCAACCAAAGTAAAAGTCCAAACACATTGAGAGATGCTTCTATCTCATTAGAGAAATTGTTGGGAGAGGTTATATTGTCTAGTAGAAAATTGCCTCAACAGAAAATGTGGCAAATCCCCTCACTAAGGCCTTACCTCAATCTTCTTTTGAAAAACACATTGATAAAATGAGTTTGAGGTACCAAACAAGTTGGCTTCAATGCAAGTGGGAGATTGTTAGTTATATGCCCTAAAGCAACCATGTAATAGTTATATGTTAGGGATTTCAATTGTGTTGTCAAATTAATGGCAAAGACGTATTCATTCATTTGTCCAATTACCTATATGAATGATTCTCTAAGATTAGTTATGACTGGACTTATTATTGAGACATTAAGAATATGCATGACGGGTTCACGGTTAAATTGAAATTTTAAATTGTTCCCAGTAAATAGATCATTGAGTGGATATTAATGATCTTGTTAAAGCTGGTGTGTTCTTAGCTTCACCATTAAGTATTGGATGCTTATGATGAGTTATGAGTCATTGGTTTTATGATAACCGAGTTAGAACACACCTGCTTGTAGTAGATAAGTTCATTGAACGTGACACACATAGGACAATTGACAATATGGAAGCTTTTAGCAAGGTCAATAACTAATCGTTCTTGCTCTGATCTTGTGTAAATAATCCTTAGATCTGAGGCACAGTGTTAACTTATGTGTTGGATGGCTATGGTTCACAAGTATGCATATTGGTGGCTCATTGATATGTCTCTATATCTAATGGTCATAACTCATTCATACGAAGTTACACGTGTGCGCAACATGAAATCTGTCTCCTTGTTAGATAAAAGGTACAATAATGATGTCCTATGTGATCTAATTGTGATTCCATTGAAATCATTAGCTAGGGTTGTGACCAAGAATATATTGTTTATCTCGTATAAAATGTAGGTCAATTAGGTTTGTGCATATGATCGAATTGGTGACTTGACAAATATTCCATAATCTTTGTTCGATCAGGACATAGTAAGATAGAGAGATTGAATTACACTGTAACCAGAGCTAACAAATTTATTATGTTTTTAAAGCATTCACACTGTTTGAGTAGCCATGACATATTTCTAGATGTCAATCATGGCTTGTAGGACCTAGAGATTGATCGGGACAATCAATTCTCTTAGGAGTACTAATGTGTTAGTGCAAGTCTTACAACCAGCTCAGTGATGAGCCTAGGGATGTCACACACCACAACCAATTCACTTGATTGGACACAGCCCACTGACAAGAGCTGTTCTCTTGCTCACCTAACTTTTGGAGGAAGTAGTCAATAACTTATTTGAGAAGTTATATACTAGCTTCTAGTGGAAGTGGTTAATAACTTATTTGAGAAATTAAAGACCAACTTTTGGAAGAAGTAGCTTTTGGATAAGGTAGTCAATAATTTCTTTGAGAGGTTAAAGACTAACTTCTAGAGGAAGTTAAATGTTGACTTCACCAAGACATTATAAATAGAGTAGAGAGAGGGTGAGTGGGTTATGTTAAGAAAAGAAGAGAAAGAGAGAGAAAACTATATGCTTAGCAAATGGTTGCTAATCACGTGTAGAGGATTGTCTCCACAAGATTGCTAGCATAATTACAGTGGTGATTACCTGCGAGCTCTTTTTCGTTCGAAATGCATTGGTGGTGTGTCTGAACTAGAGGCCCAACATTTGTGGGGTTGAACTGAAGAACATTTGAATCAAGTCGTTTAAAGTGTGTTTTGAGAGGTAATCCATATAACCCCCTTTGATATTCTAATTTTTAATTAAAACGCAAGAACAACGCCTTTGGAGGAACATGTACGGTAGAATTTTATCTTTGTTTCCATTGCGTTTATGTTTATTTAGCCTATACATGTTTCGTGAAACCCCAACATTCATAAGGAGCAGTGCATGATAGGCTTCTAGGATGTTGAAAACGGGTGGGCATGAGTTGAACTATGCACCAAATAGTAGGAGAGTGATTTTAAAATATATATGTGAAAACTGGAATTAACTCATGGATGTGATTTTTAACATAACAGCAATTTTTGTTTTGGAACTCCAAAATTAAGCATGCCCAGGCTAGATTACTAACAAGATGGGTGACCTCATGGGAAAGTGCCTATTTATACACCAAAACATAAAAATCGTGAGGCTTGATATGGGATAGGCCAAAGTCAACAATATGTAATGACCCCAACTCCATCTCTAAGGTCTTGAGCAACAAGAGTTATTTTCGTGACATCCTAGACCTATCGCCGTCCCAATTATTTTTATCTTGTTAATAAACACATGTAAAAACGTGAACAAACAACTCTCTAGACAAACAACAACTAGATGACTAAGACATACATCACATAGAAAACACTAGTTTATATTATAATAGTATTTTTATAAGCCCTTTCTTTATGAGCCATCTTTCCTTTTTACATCACACTACAAGTCTCAACATAGGCTAGGGGAATTATTGTCTCCTCTAGTGTGAATGCAATTCTCAAAGCTGACGTGAGACTTCCATGTCTACTAATCTAAAAGATAAGGGAGTGAGTTGGGGAAACTAAGTAAATAAAATTCCTAGTTCTCTATTAGGAAAGCATCTCATTATCAAAGCCTAGCAAGTACAATAATTGCAAACAGTGTCGATGACAGGGTAATGGAAAATTACTTGCCATGCCTTGACCAAATACATAATGTTAATGTAAAATACCTTTAGTTTAATAGTGAACACATCAACATATTATGTTTATGTATAACTAGCACTTATGCAAATTCATTTACCATCGTCCTAGCTTGACCAAGCCCTCCCCTTTTGACCAGGACTTCAATCTTCTAGCTGGGCTTCTTCACTTGACCAAGATATCTTGGCTTGACCAAGACTTTTTGGGTTAGCTTACCAAGGCTTTCAAGTTTAAAACCCAAGCATCCTAGTTCAACAGAGGCATCCCATTTAATGATCGAGGCATTGCTGCCAAGCTATGTGATGATGGATGCATTTTCCTCTTTAAGTGCACACACAAGCCAATCTTATCTTTTCTTCTTAACCGACTCATACATGGCCCGAAGGCATGCTCATTCATACGTGTGCCATGAATTCTCATACTACACTACAAAACATGTCGAGAACGATCCTTGATCCATGACTTGAACCGATCATGTAGCACCAATCCCCGCACCAAACAAGGCTCGGAAATGACATGTCTTAATATTAATCCAAGACCTCGAGACTTGGGTACACCTCACTTTCATGAAGATCCTAAGCTTGATGGACCTTGGCCTCAACCCGGCATGAACATACTTCATGCCGAATGACCCTTGGTTTGTGGCTTGATTCAAACACCAAGTACAAAGTCCTCACGCTAATTGAGACTTAGAATCGGCACACTTTAGTGCCTTACCAAGACCTCGTGGACTTGGGTGATTCCTTTATCGATTAAGACTTAGAACTAGCACGCCTCAATGCTGATCTAAGACCATATGGCCTTAGGCGATTCCTGCATTGAATGAGACTTGAAACATGCATGCTTTAATACTAATCCAAAGCCTTGTAACCTTAGGAAACCTTGCCTCGTGTTAAACTCAACTTGAGCAAATCTCGGCCTCATTCCAAGCGTGAATGACTCAAGCACACGTTCAAGCACAAACATGAGCAAAACCATACAAAAGATCCAACATCCTACTCATAACTTGACGAGTGAGCACCTAACTAGACTCAACAATGGAGACTACCACACTAGAGGAGAAATAGGGATCTTATTACTTGGATGAACCTCTTGAACTAGCTTGAGTGACTTGATGAGAGGCGATGGTGCAAGGTCGAGAGAAAGGGGAAGAATGGTGTGTAAAAAACAAGGGTCTCAAATATTGGAAATGAATGGGGGCTCATCCAATTTATAGGCATCAACCTAATCATTACTTGTCCAAACGGCCCAATCATCTTTCTTGAAGTGGCACAACTATAATATTAAGGTGGCAAGCCTAATTTGCAAGGTGGCACACATATTTGGAAATGTGGCACATCTAATAAGATTATGTGGCACACCTAAATCTTAGAGAAATGAAGAGAGTCCATGGTGTTGCTCTCCAATTGGTACTTAAGCCATGAGTCCCTTGTTTATTTCCCGAGAAAAATCTTAAGCCACCATTACAAAATCTTCAAGTGGACACCTAGGCTTATGAGGTGGAAATCTAATGGCTTAATGTAACAATTTGAAGGCTTGTTTGTCTTCTTTTTATTGGCTCACATAAGCACTTGGCCCATTCTTAGAGAACAAGCCACTTTAATTAAGTGGCACCCTAAGAAGGATAAGGTGGTACATAGGCCATAGGATAGCAATACTTTCTTGAATTGTCTCATTCTTATTGGGACATTTGTCAAAAGTCCTTAACCCTAAGGCAAATCTTTAGTAATCATTATCAAATATAGAAATATCCATCCAAAGTGATGAGTCATCCTTCTTCATGAAGAACCTAGGGTATTCTAGAATGTTCTCTTTTGTCCATTTCCAAAGAATATGGCAACCATGGGAAATAGGCCATTGGAAGTGCAATTGGAATCAAGCAAGAGCTTTTTGTGTGCATCCCCTAATGATCAGTTTGACATACCTGAGGTTCGAGGTAAAGTCACCCTTGGTGTGGTTGTTGTAGGCGAAGTTTGCCTTCTTTGCTAGATTGGTAGCCTAGGGCGTGGGATCAATAACCGGCCCTTAGATCGACTCTGGCTGAGTGAGTCAGCTCCTAGACTTGTTCCAAGGTTGGTCCAGGCCACTCCCGATTGTCAGGTAGCAATTCGAGATTAGTCAATCCATAATCATCACACGGTCATATAGAGTTGAATCATGGTCGTCCATGGTTGGTACATAACTAAGTAGAATCACTAACGATTGGAACACAATTGTTTAGGATTGATTCATGATCATCCATCAATTTGTGGTGATATGTGATGATCCCCTGATCTACCCTTATGGCCAAGTAGTCGTCCATCAACCAAACGACTTGGGTCCACTTGTGTGGTCATATATTGGTCCATGGCCGAATCCTTGATTAATCCATGGCTGATCCTTTGATCGGAACATGGTGATATGTGATGATCCCCTGATCTACCCTTTATGTTTTTGATTTATTTATTTTATAAAAAAAAAGTTACATGAAAGAATAGGTTTTTTTCTACATAACATGGCATGTTTAGATAAGATTGCATGTTAGATAGGGTTGAGATAGGTTTCCAAGTAAGAGTGGATTAGACCTAGTCTATTTTCTAGTTTTATTTATCTAGTCCTATCCTATATCTATTTTACAAGCCATTGTATGTGCTATGTGCAAGTTGTGAAACCATACCTTTCCCCCAACGAAGAATGTAGGGAATCGAACTCCTTACCTTGTCATTCCCAAGTGGGAAGGGTTGCTACTAGTGCAACTCTAGTAGTTGTCTATTTCATAGTTTGAATTTGATAATATCTCATAATTTTCATTTTGATTAATTTTTGTTACGAATTTTAATAAAAATCACAAAAATAAACATGTGCAAGCCATATAGGTTTAGACGCATAGAATTCCATGTCATATGCTACATCATCATGCCTTGCCACATCATCACACTATGCCATGTCATCATGCCACACTATAATGCCATGTCATCTATGCCATGTCATCACTATGTTACTATCCCCGCCATGTCATAAGTTTCATGTCATGTATGCCATGTCATTTAGTAATATCATTTAATTTAGAATCCCATGTCGTGGTAGAATATGTCATTTTAATTGTCATTATAGTTAAGTCATATGAATTACATGTCAAATGTCATTAAGGTAGTAACCCACGCATGTTTACCCGGGTTAGAATAGCATATAATTTAGTTTTCATTAAAAGAAAAACCTAAAAAGATTGTTAATCAATTTGTAGAAATCATATTAGGTTAGATATGCAGTTCTTTTCGATTAATACTTTACAAATATTGCAAAATTAAATAATATGCTTCATTTGTATCGAGCTATTTAAATTCCTTTCCCATTCTAGCAATTTATTTATCATTTTGATTCATTCAATGTTACTTTAATGATTGAGCACTCCCATCATCACTCTCATCACATGTTAGTGGTTAGGTTTAAAATTAATCAACAAGGATTGCCAAACATTTTTTTTAAATAAAGAGAAAAAGCATTGAGAAGGCATTAGTTTAATCAAACATAATCAAGTTTCTGAATCATGAAGTCTCTTATTAGAAAAGGTAAAGTATTCTCCCCGTATTTTACTTGTGTTGCCAACCAACCAACTAATAATTTGATTAGTGATGATTGCCCCGACAAATGAAGAAGAAGAAGAAGAAGAAGAAGAATAGGAAAAAAAAAGGAAAAAAAAGAAAAAAAAAAAAAAAAAAAAAGTAAAGAAATTATTTAAAATTTATTTAAAAACCCTAAAGTGCACCATCTAAGGGTTCGACTAATGGATTATTAAATCTAGACTTAACTCAGGCTCTCATAAGTCCATACTAACTCATGACTAAGGGTTTAAGTTCTTAACGTGCAATAATTTTCAATTAAGAGTAACCACTAATCTATTTCTTGGTGGATCAAATAGAAACCTAAGTGACAAGAGAATTATTTACTCATACAAACCAAAACCAAGAATTGTGGGTATTAAGACTTGGTTACATTAAATTTCTCTAATGCCCTTTCACTACCATTCTTTTTATCATAAAATATTTAACAGGTAGCTTTGATTCATTTTAACCTATCTAGTAATATATGAGGTGATCATGCAGGTGCACAAACATTAAATAAACATAGAATAAGACCAAATGATTTAAATGAATTGTAATCCTAAACAATAAATTAAACACCTAAGTTGAAATCGATAAAACAAAGACTAAACCTATCTTAACATGGTTTCTAAACAAATCTTTTATATTGTTTTCTTTTTTTTTTTAATTAAAACTAGGCTATATGTAATGCATGGTGTGCAAACGTAATTCTAGACTGTAGTCTATATGACCTATTCTAACAAAATATGCAACTTAATTAAATTAACCTAAGACATGTATTATCTAAATGACATGCAAGGTATTTTTGGTATTTTTCACTAATAAATGCTTAAATTAAATATTCAATCCTAATCAATCTTAAGGTGTTTTTGGTATTTTTCACTAAAATTAAAAATTAAAAATTAATGAGAATTAATTATCTATGCTTAGATTTTTTAATTTAAACTAGGAATTAACCTATCTTAATCCCAATTTAAATCAAAATCTTATCTTAACTATGGATAATATCCTAGGATGAAATTCTAACTAGAACTATTCTATCCTATCTATTAGGAAAGTTTAAACTAGAATCCTACCCAGTAACTATTTTGTCCTATCCTAAAAGATTTAAAATATAATTCTATCCTAAACTATCACTTTACATCTTTTTTGGCAAAAGAATGCTTCAAGTGCCATAACTTTGCCCAAAGGGACACTTAAGTGTCATAACTTATGAAACGTACACTTAAGTGTCACATTTTAAGAAAAGTGGGACACTTGAGTGCCATCTTTGGCGAAGCTGGTCGGAAATCATACATGGCATTAAAATATTAATATCTCTCACCGATATGTCTCGTCAAAGAGCTGAGTTAGCTCGAATTCACCCGAAACGACGTCGTTTTGGGTGTTCGCCCAAAATAGAGCCCTTAAATCAATGAAAACACCATCGTCTTCCCCATTTGCCCTAAATCTAAAACCCTAAATTGGGCAAAATGCCATTGAAGTGTTTGAGCCCTAATCCCGCACCCTAATTCAATTTGCCCCAAATTCTACCACTGAATATTGGAAATGGAGAGCAAGACTTTCAGCAGTGGCTCAAATTTCTCTCGCCGAAGTGAAGGAAAAGGCAAGCGTTTATGTTTTTGTGGGTTACCAAGTCTAAGAAAAACATCATGGACTCGAACAAATCCCGAGAGAAGTACTATAGATGTGCTCGATACGGAGAAGGCTTGAAGTGCAAATACTTCAAATGAGTTGATGCGAAATTCTCTCACCAAGCCACAGAGGTGATATTGGACCTACTTGATGGATGTCATCAACCTTCATCTACGCTTGTGGACAACTTGGATGATGTTGACTCAATGCAAGCTCAAGCTCAAGCATCTTATGTTAACCATTTGAAGAACGAAGTTTCAAAAATGAAAATTGAAACGAAGTGTTACCAAGCATTTATTGTGTTGTTGTTTTTTTGTCTATCCTACTTTATGATGAAATGTAAAGTACTGGAAGATGAGAAGAAGTTTCTCCGATTGCCATAGTTGTAAATGTGTAGAGAAATGTACTTGTTTTGAATGAATGAATGAATGATTTTGACAGTTTTTGCTTATTCTCAAATATAAATCAGTGATAATGGAATGTATATTAGGTCGATATGTTGTGGTGACTATTTTACTTGAATTGAATGTAAACCAGCAACAAATGTATAAACTAGCAAGAAATGTGTAAACTAGCAACAAATGTGTAAACCAACAACTTCTTGTTTTGCTACAAACCACCATATACATAGAACATACACGAGTGATTACTGAGTGTTATAAATTGTATCTAGTGATCACTTAAGTGCCAGTTGTGATAGAAAAAGAGTTATTTAAGTGTCAAGTTATTATTAAAATGATCACTTAAGTGCCACTTCTTGTTAAAAGTAAACACTTAAGTGCTAGGTTTTTTAGAATGTAATCAGTTAAGTGCCATTTTGTTTGTACACATCAGCTACTACCAGCCACCACCACCGCCCACCACTGGCCACCATCGGCCTCCAGCCATCATCACCACCAGGCATCACAGGCATCCACTTGAGCCACCACCAGCCACCACTATGCTGCTGGTATATTGCTGCATAAGTTGCAAGTGTAAGGTGTATTACACCAGCTTGCGCCAGCACCACTTGGTGCAAGTTGTGCATATTGCACACTTACATCTTGCACTAGGTGCAGCAAAAATAAAAACCTCCAACCCAACCCACCACCACTAGGCTTTTCACCACCAGCCACCACCAGCCACATGAGCACCCCAGTCACCACCACATATCCACCACAGGCTTCACCGGCCGCCACCACCAGCCACACGAGCACCCCGGTCATCACCACATATCCACCACCAGAAGTAGCAATAAGTAAAAGAAAAAACAAAATAAAAAAAAATGAAAAAGGCATGCCAAAAATGACAAGCAACAACCGTTCCATTGATTTTGAACATCTATCTCACAAACTCAATGACAAATGAAGTCTCACAAACTCAACTAACCGAATGACAAACTATTATAAAATAATAAAAAAAAAAACATCCACAGATGTTTACAACTGACTTCTTAGCCCCACAAACTAGGGGTGTGCAACCAAACCGGCTCAACCCGGTTCCCGGTTCGACCCACCCGGAAAACAAGGTCAGGAACTAGTTCCAATTGAAACCGGTCCGGGAACCGGTTCCCAAAGTTCAGACCTTGTTTGAACCGGTCCGGGAACCGGTTCCGAGGGAATACCCATCCGGGAACCGGATCAACTGGACCAATTCGGGGACCAATTTGAGAATCGGTTTTTGGGTCCCAAAATTCCAAAAGACCAAAACCCTAGTCGTTTCTTTCTATCTTTAGTCTTTACTCTCACACCGTTCGTCGCTCTCAGCCTCTCACCTCTACAGATCCATCCGAGCGATGCGTTACCGACACTGCCTCCGCTCGCCCACTTGGTGCCGGCCATCCTCGCCACCCCGGTGCCGTCGTCCTCGGGCACAAACGTGATGGCGTTCGATGAGTGTTCTAGATCTCCCTGTTTCCACCTTGTCCAAAGATTCGAGCAGCTTTTGGATCCGCTAGAGAACCAATGTTGGCGATTCCTTGCTCTACATGAGGGTTTTGTGATGGTTTAAGCAGTTTTCTTTTCCCCTCTCCTCGTACCTTTCTCCAAACTGGGAATTACTCATAATTCCGCTTTTCCGTTCTTGAATTTCAAGTCTTGACATTTTCTGACCGTCCATCGGTATTTTTCTTTGATGTTACCTTACGCGAGTCGTCAAAACCCAATATTTTCCTCTCTTTTCTGCAGTTTGCATATCCCTTAGAGTTTTCCCAAATTAATGTATTTTTTTCCGAGTGTCAAGCTTGGTCGAATCTGCGAACTTCTGGACTTTGAACTCTTGTCACGGATAAATGTTTTCAAATTTTGTTAAATTGTGCATTAATTGTGGGAATTAGATCATAATGGCTGGAACGGGTTTATTAATTTGTCTTTTCACTTCTTGACGACTACCCTAAGCAGTGACATTGTTTTGAGTTTTTGTTGGGGAGAGTAATATTGCCAATCAAAACTGCTTCCTAATTGGAATTTCCACCAAATGTGATTTTGTGAATTGATTTTTACTATTTAAATGTTATGTCTTGTGATCATTGCAACACAAAAGATTGGAGTGGTATTCTGTGTGTGTGGGTGCCTGCTTTTGTGCATGCATGCGTGCGATCATGATAATTGCGAATTAATCAAGCAAGTTTTTTCTTCCGATAGGTATAATGTAGCAAATTATGTGTTTTTATTTTGGATCATA
Organism: Eucalyptus victrix; assembly: GCA_016097545.1. Classification (NCBI taxonomy): domain Eukaryota; kingdom Viridiplantae; phylum Streptophyta; class Magnoliopsida; order Myrtales; family Myrtaceae; genus Eucalyptus; species Eucalyptus victrix. The sequence continues at coordinate 24,569,413 of CM027840.1, read as the reverse complement.
ATGTCTGCTCTCCATTTAGTTTAATGCTGCAAACCTTTTATGCTTTCAAGTTCTGGTATGGGTCAAGTTCTGGTATGGTGTCTCAAGCATTGAATGATAGCTGAATTATAAGATGGATTGAAGAGAGTTTGTTCCATGTATCTGGTTGATCTTATTTAGTATGATTTCTACGATATGGTGCTGAATAGGAGGTTAGAATATGGATTCAATGGCTATTAGGTGCCTGCCATGCCTCGGGGCGCCAGATTTGCTACAGTAAGCTCATTTTGAGTTTCCAGTTGGTACTTCTAGAATTTGTATCCATCTCACACCATCATTCTTGGTTACTGATCTCCGTTATTGATCTTTTATTCTCTTTAGAGGAGAAATTCGATTAAGAAGAATGTTGAAGACAACAAAATGCATGCGTTTGACTTACTGGCCACCTTAGCTGGGAAGCTACTGGTCGGGAACAGTAGTTCTTCATCTTCCAGTAATTCGTCTATCCACCTGAGAAGCATACTGATGGAGATGTTTCTAGTTAGTTTCAGGAAAAATGCAATAGTTCCTTTCTAGTTTGTTTTACTTTTGCCTTTTTGACATAGAATCCTGTCTAAGTCTTTTTTTCTGCAAATTTGGTCCTCTTGCAGCCAAACGGCCATCCCCTCTAGCATCAAGTCAACATTTGTCGTACCAATCTACAAATTCCCATGGTGATGGAGCTTTTGGAAAGATGTTGTGTACTACTTGTGGTTTTGTAAGGTAATTCATTTTGCTTATCAACGCTCTTTTTTTTTTTATATTTAATGAAGCTTCAAATTGAGTCTTTCACTGTGCCGAAGCTATTTATTGAAATTCCAGAAACAGCTACTATTGTCTCATTGAAGGTATATTGGCCATCATTTTCTTCAGATTATACCACAATATATTGCTTGGCCATCTTGCATAGTTGATTGCAAGAGCTATTCTACGAGTGTGTTTAGGGTCTCCACTCTGACTCACTCTGTGCATTTCCCCTATTTTGTTCACAGTATGAAGAAAGGTGTGTAGGATGAGTGGTTTGTCATTTTACTTCTTCTTAGTCTTTTGAACCACAGACTAACTTTTCTCTTGATGGCTTGGATTTGGCTCCTTGTCTGGGGATTTCTCTACAAATTTCTTGTCAATTCTCCGTTCTTTAAATTCTTTTGTCTGTGTGCAGAGGGCAGTTATGGAAGCAGTTAGTGGTGTTCTTGGCAGTGAGTTACGTGTTGGACTTCTTCTCCAAGGAAAAAAAGTTGGAGATGACAGAAATTTTTTTCAAAACAGGTTCCAATATAAACAGGGTCAACCCCGTTCTCGGACTGGAAAAACAGGGTGGGCTAGGAATAGGGTCCAATGTAAATAGGGTAGGGAACAGGGTCCAAAAAAAGAGAACCGGTTATAACAAGGTCGGGAACAGGGTCTAAGTCTAGACCCTACCCACCCTGGACCCGATCACCCCTACCACAAACCATATTACATCCCATTTCATCAATCAATATGCACAATGCCTCCTGTTCGTGCTCGTTTTGATGAACCTCGCACTTGATTCATAATCCCTGCACTTTTTCTAACTGGACGTGAGACTTTTTCTTCAACTATCTTAGGATGCGTTGAGTCTGATGGAGCTGCAACTATTGTAAGTTGAACTGATTCAGAAGGAGCTGCAACTATTGTAGGCTGAACTGATTCGGATGGACATGCAACTGGGTTCTTCTTACTCTTATTTCTTGTTGGCATAGGCAATGTCTTCTTCTTTGTTGGCACTGCCGTTGATTCTTGAGTTCGACCTTGAGAGATAAGAACCTCTGAACTTCTCCCAGGCTTCAAAAAGAAAACTCAATTATCAACAAAATTTTGCACTATAAATTAAATTAAATGCAGCCTATAAAACTTACATTAAGAATAATTGTTTTAGAACGGTCATCTGTATAAAGACCATAACCATATTGTTTTAGCCTCTTCCCAAGAGCCCCTCTTGTTCGAAGGGGAGCATCACTTTTAGGTACTTGTGATTGGTTGTCTCTTCTTCTCGCATGTGATTTCTTCGACTCTTGTGGCTATTCAGCTACAGCAGGGGCTTCTTTGGCCAATTATTCAGTTAGGCGTTTTGTAGGTGGCTCTTGTGGCTCTTGTGGCTCTTGATTTGGCTTTCTTTTGGTTGTTTTTCAAGTTACGCCTTCAGCTTCAATGACACCTTCGGTAGGCTTTAGTGGTGGCCCTTGTGATGACCCTTCTAGTGGCCTTTATGATGACCTTGGTGATAAATCTTGTGGTGGCCCTTTAGTTGGGCCCTCTATTAGCAATTGAGCCTTAGCTTGCCTTCTTCAAACCTGAGAAAAAGGCAAAGGACATCATAAATAGAACATCATGCCATATTAGAACGTAAATGAAAAGTAAACTCAAATCATTTAACTAACCAGGTATTTTTTTTCTCCGTTGCTGCTGAAGAACAGTCGACTTAACTGGCCCTCCAATTGCTTTAGCCAATCTTGCAACTGGCTATCTTCCACCTTCCCTTCTTTGAACAAGCCCTTCATATTTAGATATAGCAGGGGCTTCAGCCAATTCTTCACATGTCACCTTGACCTAACAAAGACAAAAACATTACATACATGTCACTTATATCTATGTACATATTCATAACAAACCATAAAGCAACATAAACACAATTGTCATGACTTACTAGGTTTATTGTCATTGACAACAGTCGACTCACTTCGCCTTTCTGTTTCTCCTTCTCCAACTATCCCTTCACTAGGCCCTTCAGTTGGCCTCAATTATTCCTGTTGCTTCTTTAATTGACAACTCTTAATATTGTGCATTGTTATGTGGTAAAAAGAGCACTTTATCGGTACACCCATCCTATTCATCCTATGGTGACATGAGTCCTCTTCCTCCATCATTTTTTTTTTTTTCTTTGGTCTTCCCATTCTCTTCTTTAGTGGCAAAGGTTGAGGTGCTTCGCAATTTCCGTTGGCTCCCGGAACTTGCTACTTCTAATTGGTTGTAACATGAATTGATACCAAACAAGATATTTCAATTTCTTATACCAATCATCAAGGTAGTCTTCTGTGTTGTGGCCCTTTAATTGAATTGCACATATGGCATGTGCACAAGGAATTCCATTGAGTTGCAATGCTCTACATGAACACTTCATCCTACCTAAATGGACAACATACTTATCGGAACCCTTCATTATCTCATATCCTTCATCCCCATTCCAAATGGGATGACAATACCTACTTACAGCCAATTTGTCATCCAACTTCTTAGCAATCCTAGGACCATATTGCTTAGTCCACTTTGCAATGTCATCTCTTTATTTGTGCAGCCAAGTCATGACCAAAACTCGTATGTCTTCAAGCATCGAGATAATTGGTTTACATCTAGCATCTATTATCCTCCCATTGAATGTTTCGTAGATGTTGTTATTAATATTATTGCACTTGAATTCCTCGCTAAAGAACGCCCTACACCAATGCTTTGGGTCTATTTGGAAAAGTACATCATAACCATCCTTTGTCAATTGAAGCATCTCTTATTTGGCCATCCTAAAGTCAGCCATATTCGTGTTCTTTGCTAGCTACCAAAATTGCGACTGCAACTTGTCCCCTTTATAGGTCTTTGCCCAATTTGCGTCTATGTGCCGCGTACACATTCGATATTCAGTATAAGGCAACAACTCAGCTATTGCTGGAACAAGTCCCTGTAATAATTGAAAATATAAAAAATGTAAGCAAATGACATGTTGATATCAAAAAGCAAACAAGTGACCAAATTTTTTAAAAAGCAAATATTACCTTTTGTTGGTCGCTCATGAATGCCCACCTTGTCCCATTTGTTATCTTCAAATCAGTCATCAAATTTTTGGGGAACCAGGACCAATTGTCCTTGTTCTCTACCTTCATAACAGCCTAAGCTAGGGGTAACATTTGGTTGTTTGCATCTTTTCCAACTGCGACCAGCAATTCTCCCTTGCACAAGCACTTCAAAAAACACCCATCCAATCCTATAATCCCTCTACAACCAGATAAAAATCCTCATTTACATGCATCGAAATAAACATAGAATTTATCAAACTTCGTCCTAATATCAGGAAGTGGTCTCTCCACAATCTCTATATACACTCTACTTCCAGGATTTTGCAACCTACACTCCCAAGCATAGTCCAACAAATATCCATATTCACCACTGTACTGAGCAATGAGTATCTTCATCACCTTTTGCTTCGATCTTTTACATTGATTCCTGGATATATTGATGCCTATCTGCTCCTTCACTAGTATCCTGAACTGAGTAGTATTCATCTGAGGCATTAACTTAATCAATTCAAAGAAGTGCTTCGATAACCATGCACTTATTACCCTTTTATTCTCAAAATTAATGGAACAAGTATGTTTCTCTTGGTAGGCTCTAATCTGGAAATATCCAGTTCTCTTAACAAATGCATCATAAATCTTCCATGGACAATTTTGTTGCAAACACCTAGCTCTTACAAAGGTTTTAGTGTTTCTAATGAAGTCAATGTTCCTTTGTGCAGCAATGGAGATCTTAAGTATAGCATCTTTAAATTATTTCGCATCATGAAATTTCATGCCTACTAGACAAAGTAAGAGAGGCAACGGATGGATCATAATAAGGAAACTTACTTTTCCTTTTCCTTCTATACATAGATCCTTCATCTTCTTTAAGCTCATCCTAGGAAATAGTTCTTCATAGTTAGTCTCCTCGCCAACAGCACCAACATCTGTAGGGCCTTTGGGTCTGTTTGGAACTTCATCGGCTACTTGCAAAGCTATAAACTTAGCTGTCAAAAAATCCCTTCGATGTATTCTTGATTGTACAAGCTCTTCGTCATCATCATCACTTATAAAATTTTCAGCAAGCAACCCTCCATCATCATCATCAGTTGATTCAGCTACTTCCCAATCTAATATAGAGATTGTGACATCACCTATGTCATCATCACTTTGGTGAATTGCATCTACACTTCTCTCATGTCCATCATATCTATTCTTCCCTCATTCGACCCTAACGTCAATACTACCTTGAATACCATCTCCTTCTTGTCCTACTTCTGCGCTCTCTCCATCATCATCTTCATCCTCACTTTCACTATTGTACTCAACAAATATTTTTACCTCTTCACCATGAAGATAATGGTATAGAACATCCTTAAGACCATTATCATCTTCTAAAAATCTCAAACCATCTCTTAAGTCTTTCCCAGGAATACAATATAGAAGCTTCTGAACTTTACAAGGCAAATAAGTCTTTATATTCCTAAGAAATCCTATATAAGATGTCTTCATTATATCTACAAAGATGGTGCTCTCATTTCCACCCTCATACTCCCACTTATCCTCCTCAATCACAAATTCCTCATCGTAGCAAACTATAACAGCGACATAATCCTTGTCATGCGCCACTACTGCACCAAGAACAAGAAAAAGAATCATTAGTTTTTAGGACCACTAGACAATTGCACATGGGAGTCTCCCCACTCTCATGGACTTTAGTAAATAAAGGTCCCCACACTGACAATATGCCCCTACATGACAGCCAAAAAAGAGGTCGACACTTTAATTATTTGTCTTCCATTCCCTTAAAATATTAACAAAAAGCAGAGGTCCCCACAACAAGCACAGGTCCGCACAGTAATCACAGCCAAGCAACTTTGTCTACTGCACTAAACGTGCGATGTGAGAGAATGTACATCAACTTACGCAAACCAAAGCATACTCTGACATCAACTTAATCAAATCACAGCCACTGACTCATACAAATTCCTTTAAAATTTTAAACTAAAATTAGAACAACTAAACTTGGAAGCATTTTATGTCGCTAAAGCTAAAGAAAAACAAAGAGAAATCACAACAGGATTATGTTCTCATTCAGGATTTTGGATTGATAAACATACCCTATACAACAATCACAGCAGGGTTTTGAATTAATAAACATACCTTATACAGCAATCACAACAAGGTTTTGGATTGATAAACATACCCTATACATCAATCACAACAAGGTGGTTCAATGACATACAAGTAGGGTGGTTCAAGGACATACCCTATACACTCTCACAAGCAAGGTGGTTCAAGAACTTAGTTTTCTTCTCAGAATGGCATTGGTCATCTATTTTACTAGGATGCTCTTAAGGAGATGCATAGATAGCGATCCAACAATCAAAACATACTCTGACATTGGCTTGAAAGACAAATTCACCAAAATAATGAGAAATATGGTCTCTTTGTGTAATGTAAGCAAGTTTTAGTTAAAGTGTATCAACACAAATTCCATCGGAGCTGTAATAAAATAATCAAGCCCTAATAAAATAGTCGAGAGAGCCCTAATTAAATAATCAAGCCCTAATTTCATCACAGGGGAGGGGGGAAGGGGCCAAACTTGGACGAGTGACAATGGTGAGCGGTGAGTGGCGATGGCGACCAACAATGGCGATTGACAACAGCGACCAATGACCAACTCTGGGTGTGAACGATGATAGAGAGAAGGGCCTGAGATCTACTGTGAATGCAAACGAGGAGAAATGGCGTTTAGGTCAGCGAGCCCTAATTAAATAATCAAGCGAGTCCTAATTAAATAATCAAGCCCTAATTTCATCATAGGGGAGGGGGAGAAGGGGCCAAACCTGGACAAGCGATGATGGTGAGCGGTGACAACGACCAACGATGGTGAGTGGTGAGCGACAACGGTGACCAACAATGGCAACTGATGATAGCAACCGATGACCAGCTCTGGGCGTGAACGGCGATGGAGAGAAGGGCATGAGATCTACTGTGAACGCTGACGGGGAGGAACGGTGTTTAGGTCAGTGCACAATGACCTAAACGACATCGTTTAGGTCATCGCACTCAATGTGGATGGACAACGTCGTTTTTGTCGTCCACGTCGGCTTTTTTTAAAAAAAAAATATTTGCCACATTAGTAAAAGAAGTCATCGAAAACTATCGGAAAATGCCACGTATGCAATTTGACAGGATTTTGGTCATATTGGCACTCAAGTGATCCATTTTGCTCCGATTTTGGCACTTAACTCTACCTTTCGTAAGTTATGGCACTTAAGTGTCCCTTTGGGCAAAGTTAAGGCACTTGAGGGGATCCGCACGTCCATCTTTTTGTTATTATCGAATTTTTAGGAAAGGTATTATCCTGATGTTATTTATAACTAAAGATAATGTCCTGGCAATCAATCGGGGTGACATCTACGGTTATCAAGTCAATCAAAATATTTGGAAAACCAACACTGTCTATTCAAATTTGGTAATTGATAAAATATGCGAATTGTATCTCAGGCATAGAATTAGAAAGGCTTATTTTTTGTGCGGCTGCGAGTCATATCTCACGCATGAAATTGGACTATTGACCATGTGCAAGTTGTCAAATTAGGAAAGTTTCCTAATTTAAGGATACTTGAAAAATCTTGGAGATATGCATCAACACTTGAAGAGTCAAATTAGATAACTCAAATAATGAAATATTCAAATTAATACAGATAGAATCATTACCTAATTTGTAGATTGGCTTCCAAATTTGAACTAAATGGACGGCTCAGGATCGGCGGTGGTGCTCGGCTGGTCGGACAACAGCCGACGTGTACTCAACCAGCTGGTGGCTGAGGGATTGCTTAGCTTGAGCTTCAATGGGCACAGCTGGGAATCGACGTGATGATCAGCGAAGGCAACAAGTCGCGGGGGCTTGGCTTGACGATCAACAATTTGCAAAAACAGAAACTTTGCTGGTCTTTCGGTGAGGACACGGCACAGCTCGCGGTGGGTTCGACTTCTCGGTATGCTGCTCAAAGATCACAGCCAAACGCGGCAAGGCAACAGGACTCGATGCAACGACTCGCGATGAGGAACGGCACTGGTGTTACATGGGGTCAAGAAGTGCGGAGGCGCAAGTTAGTTTGCCAGAAACTCGTCGCCATCATAGCAAGTAGATAAAATTGTCATCTTTTATTTTTCACTTCCACCATAATTATTGGTGGTGATATCTCTATTTCTACTGTACAATGTATCAATGATAAGCAACACTTCATCGACTCAATTCTCTGTTTTCTTTATTACGGATCTCACGTCAATTTCACTAAACCGGTCTAAAATTCAGCCTATGATATGTATTAGATTCAGGTAATATCTTCTGCTAACCTTTCATTGCATAATGCTAACTATTTTGGGGCAAATATTGTCTGTATCTAATCTAGTTCGATTTGATTTGGGCTCTCGCCAGCTTAGAATTGGAGCTTTTTTATTATTGGAGGAAGAAGCCGGGTTTCCATTTTAAGAAATGAGGGGCCAAACTAGCTTTTTCCTTGATTTTGCAAGTCACTTTCGGTCATTCAGTAATGAAAATTGCCTTTTCAGTCACACACGAAACATAAAATTACGAATAAATGTTAGCTATGTTAGATTCGGTATCCATAGCATTATCCTAAGCACAATCATAACTCCTTCATAAATTTTCACTTGGGAATTGGTGTTAAGAAGAGTTATTATTTTAAAAAAAAAGTGTGATAAATCAAGTAAGCAAATTGTTTTTTCATATATCAAGAATATAAATCTTTTTCTTTTTATCTAGTATATCAAGTTTGCTAGACTTCTAATAAACTCACCGAAAACTAAACTATCCAGCAAATCGAAGATTTCCATCTCGAATGATTTCATGTGGTGAATATTATGCTTGTGTACTAATTCATCTGTATTCGTTCATGCACTAACTATCATATTTCAAGAATCGTTTATCTAATAAAAGGTACCTTTAAACCTGAAACTTAGATCGACGACAAAGCCAAAGAAAATTGATAAAAAATCACAAACATCTCAACCGTCCATTAAGCTTTCTTCACCATAATATTTTAATATCCTTTTGTAGGACCTGTTTTTTGGTCCAACGTCTTCAATGCCAACGTTGGATCAAGCAGATTGCCATGTGGCATCTTCCAATTCATTTTTCAATCTCTTTCATGAGTTACTATGGAAGTCGTTGTCGTTTGGACTTCTGATAAAGAGCCGAAAGATGATAATATTTATTATCGCCGTCCAAAGATCATGTCTAGATACATGTGAAGTGTCCAATGTGGATTGCAAGACAAACATTTGATGGGAACCTGTTGTACACTAATAGAGTAAAAGAAAATTATATCGGCTTCAAGTTGTGAGAAGAAGGTACGACTGTTACAGCAAATAACGTCATCCTTACTCTTAAATATAACTAAGTTGAGGTTTCGCTTATTTTTTGAATATATATATCTATATTTTAAAAAATATTTTCATAAAAATGACCACTTATATTTTTATTGTTCCCGAAAAAATTTAGATATAAATTTTTATCAATAATGAAATATTTTCCATTGATTAATTATTTTAAGCAATATAAGTGATTGTTTTTAGGAAAATATTTTTCAAATTATTCATTTTCTATGAAACAGCTTGCACCTAAGTTCAGATGTCTAGAAATTATCAATTAATTTGCAACAATTATATATTTACTTCAATAATGAAATGTATAAAGAAGAAATTTGTATGTATTTTGGTAGGCACTTACATCGGGAGACACAGACACATGGGTGGGCAAGTTAACATGGGCTCTCTCCCTCCTACTCAACAATCGCCATGTCCTAAAGCAGGCTCAACTATAGCTAGACTCTCACATTAGATGGGAGAGACAAGTGACTGTGTTCGACATCGAGACCTTAGTCTACCTCCAGTCCATCGTCAAAGAGATGATGCGTCTGTATCCCGCTACTTCCCTTTCCGTGCCTCATGAGTCCGTCAAGGACTGCATAATCTGCGGCTACCAAGTCCTTGCGGGCACGCGTCTCCTGTTCAACATCTCAAAGCTCCACCAGGACCTGCCGATGTCGCCTGATTCTCTCGAGTTTCGGCCGGAGAGATTCCTGACCACGCATAAGGATTTAGACGTTCGGGGTCAGAAAATCGAGTATTTGCCCTTCGGAAGTGGCATAAGGATCTGCCTGGGAGTGTCCTTCGCTCTTCAAGCGTTGCACATCGTGCTTGCGACTTTGCTGCATGGTTTCGAGATTTGAGACTGTGTTGGATGGACCGGTATATATGAGGGCAGGTATAGGTATCACCAGCCTATAGTTACTCTAGAAGTGATTCTCATTCCACGCCTTCCTCTTCATCTCTATGTCTAAAGTTGGGAGGATCAGACAATCTTTATAACAAACTTTATCAGGAAAAAGTTTTGTATACATCATCAGATTTTCAATTACAAAGAGGGTGCATTTGTGTTCTCTTGCGAAAAAATGTAATTACATATAAACCCAGCACAGTGCACGCGTGATTATGTTTGTATTTTGCTTGCAAATAGAGAACTCCATATAAGAAAAATGTCAGCACATAATCAAATGCACCCATTTAGTTCTAAAATATATTTAAGGAAAAATTTATAGGCTGTATCATTTAAAAAAAAAAAATCACAAACTGGAGATGATAAGTTCTTGAAATGGCCAGTGCTTTGAGGTGAGCAAAGTGAATAAAGATAGTTTGGGAGGAATTCTACACTAAAGCCATGTTTGGCAGCTAAGATAAAATTTAGAATATGATAAAATTTATTGTATTTTGAAGTTCTAAAATATATTTAAGGAAAAATTTATAAGCTGTATCATTTAAAAAAAAAAATCACAAACTGGAGATGAGAAGTTCTTGAAATGGCCAGTGCTTCGAGGTGAGCAAAGTGAATAAAGATATTTTGGGAGGAATTCTACACTAAAGCCATGTTTGGCAGCTAAGATAAAATTTAGAATATGATAAAATTTATTCCATTTTGCATTTAGTGCCAACTCAAGATAGGATAAAATTGTACATATGAAGGATATAACTTAGATAAAATTATCTCATGGAGAGATGGGATAAAAATAGATATAATTTCTAATATCCACAATAGCAAACTTCTTAAATTAATAAAATTAAATTATATTTCAATATGAACAATATTTGAAATAAGAAATTCAAAATAACAAAAAATAACAACAATTTAATTTTTTAAATTTCATCTTATATTTATTTATATATTCAAATATAATTATTTCTAATAACATAAATTAAATAGATAAATATATTTATCACAAAATTTAGGTTTTTTTAGTTTTTTAGGTACATTATTACAATTTATTATTTAATAAAATTTTACTAAACAATGATTGGAAGGAAAAAAAGATATAAAAATAATTTAAAAAGAGAGGAAAAATAAAATACAAAAAAAAAAAAAGTAGGCAAGAGTGTTGCAAGAGATTTTTATTATCTCTGTTTATGCAACTTTTAGGTTTATTTATATTGATATGTCGTTTATATAAAACAATTTACATTATATGGTGTAAGTATATCCAAATTTATTATTGCAATTCACCAACAATGATATGCTATAGCAAAATCCTAGATTTTATATCCTCTCATATCTCATCCAATCCTATCATGATTAGAAATCTATATGACCAAACCGAACCTAGTAGTAATAATTTGACTAAAGTACTGAAATTAGAATGACTTAACTAAGAAAGAAAAATTCATCATTTTATTATAACAATTTAACTAAAGAAAAAAATTAGAGCATAACAAAACGAATGGGAAAATTCCAAAAAGAAACTCAAAGTGTCTTCATTTTTTCAAATAAAAGCTTGGAGTGGACTTTGTGTCAAATAAGAATCTGAAGAGATCATGATTTTTCAAATAAGAGCCTGACCTCACTAGTCGCCGATTGGCTAAATATTACTATTGGTCAAAAGGGCATTTTCGTCTAAATACAATTTTAATATTAAATCATTTTTATTCTATTCTATTCTTTTCTCTTTTCTCTTTTTTCTTTTCTCTTTTTTTTTTTTCCTTTCCGACAAGGGCTGGCAACTATGGGTAAGGGGCCAATAGCCACTAGTAAGGGTTGATGAGGGCTTGATGACCCTTACTGGTCACGATCGAGGCCACCCTTGCTAGATCGGCCTTGTTTTGGGCCAACGAGGGCTTGGCGACCCTCACCGACTATGGTGAGGGCCCACCTAGGGGCCAGTGAGGGCAGCCATACCTAAGGCAATGGTTGCTTCCCCCAAGTGAGGTTGTCCTTTACTATTGCTGGTGAGGCGACCCTCACCTTAGTAGTAGGTGAGGCCACTCTTGATAGATTTGGAGAGGGTTAACCTCCCCCATTGTGAGATTGTCCCTTGTTTATGGTCAGAGAGGCCGGCTGCATCCAAGGTGATGTTCACGAGGCCATCACTTGCCTATGGCCAGGGAGGGCAACCTTTGCCTAGATCTCTTTGGGAACAACTGTTGGCTGGTCGGCCCCCGGTGTAGAAGGAAGACAAACTAGAAAAAGCAAAGAAAGAAAGAAAAAAGGAAAAAAGAAAAGAAAATATTTATAAGAAAAGTAAATGATGAAAATGCCCTTGCTAGTTGAAAAGTCAAGCTCTTATTTAAAACAAACATAATTACTTCATACCTTTATTTGAAATAAGACTCGCTTCAGACCCTTATTTGAGACAATGATAGCACTTCAAGCCCTTGTTTGAAAGAAGAGTCACTTCAGGCCTTTATTTGAGAAATGAAGGCACTTTATACATTTATTTGTAATTTTTCCTAATACAAATAGCAATCACATTGAGCTTTTCCCAACCCATCCCTCACCAAAAATATTGCATCGCCTCTCGATTGCAATCCAAATATTCAAGATGGTGATTTACCAAAAAAAAAAAAAAAAAAAAAAAAAACAACATGGTGGAATGCTAAGCAAGCGAGCAAAGTATAAAAAAGTTCTAAATTTATTATACTTATGCCAAATCATTCCAAAACCTTTCAATGTGCCAATTTAATCCTAAAAGTTTTCATAATTTGCCTATAGTCATTTTGACTAATTTTGATTGGAAATTGCTAACATTGGACAACAATCGTCTTACGTACGACAACCATCTTATATGGCATGACTAGCATTGTTGTCACGCCTCGAACCTCGAGCACGCACACATCCCTTGGTGGTGGATATAATTGTGACGTCTTAAGACGCGTTGCCGACCCATTCATTTTATTGTACATATGGAAGCGAATAAACAAATCCCCTGACAACAATATAGTACCGGCGTTCTGCACGCTCTGCCATACAATCCTTTAAAAGGAGCCATCTAAATACTCTGCTGGTAGCTGTTGTTGTAAGCGAACTCAATGAGATGAAGCTATTCCTCCTAGCTTCTTTTGAAGTCTAGCACACACGCTCTCAACATGTCCTCGAGAGTCTGAACCATCCTTTCAGACTGGCCATTCGTTTGCAAATAAAAAGCCGTACTATATTGCAACTTCGTTCCCAAGGCAATCTGCAAACTTTTCCAAAAGGCAGCTATAAATCTCGGGTTTCTATCAAATGTGATTGTCACCAGCACTCCATGTAGACGAACAATTTAACGCACGTACAATTCTGCATATATGTCCAATGCAGGTCCTTCCGTACGACGATAAAGTGAGCCGACTTCGTCAGTCTGTTGACTAGAACCCAAATAGAATTATTACCCCTCTGACTCCTTGGTAAGCCTATCACAAAATCCATTGTGATATGTTCCCATTTCCACTTAGGAATCTCGAAAGGTTGCAAAAGTCCTCCCAACTTACAATGCCGTGCCTTCACTTGTTGACATGTCAAACATTTGACAACATGCTTGGCGATATCCGCCTTCATACCGGTCCACCAATAGTGTTGATGTAGATTCCGATACATCTTTGTACTGCCTGGATGAATGCTATAACTGCTACGATGAGCTTTTGACAAAATCTCTTCTTTAAGCTCTGCATTGTCAGGTACACACAATCGTCCTCAGAACCTTAGTGTTCCGTCTTTAGAACTCTGAAAATTAGCCTTTCTCTTTTCGGTATCCTCTTGCAGGATTTTCTAAATCTCTGGGTTTGTCAACTAAAGTTTCTTGATTCTAATTTGCACTTCCAGTTCAATTTTGAGGGTGGCCATAAGATTCGAAAGTTGGCCTACCTCAATTTTCAAAATCAAATCTTGAGCTCTCTCGAGTAAAATCCACTTCTTAACCATCATCTATGCGACTGAAGATTTCCGACTCAGTGCATCTACGAACTTATTTGTCTTTTCAGGGTGATACAAGATATCACAATCATAGTCTTTCAGAAGTTCCATCCAACAACACTGTCTCATATTCAACTCCCTCTAAGAGAATAGGTACTTAAGATTTTAATGGTCTGTGAAAATATGGAATCTTTCTCCACACAAATAATGTCTCCAAATATTCAGAGCAAAGATAATCATTGCAAGTTCCAAGTCATGCGTCAAGTAATTTAGCTCATGAGGTTTCAACTGATATGATGCGTGTGCAACGACTCTGCCATACTGCATTAACACACAATCCAATCCTCTAAACAACGCATCACTGTAGATCTCATACCCTCCATGACCAACTAGAATTGTTAACACTGGTGCAATAGTCAACTTATGCTTAAGCTCTTAAAAATTATGCTCACACTTATCTATCCACATAAACCTCTCTTTCTTCTTTAGCAGTCGAGTCAGCAGTGAGGCTAATGTTGAAAATCCTTCCACGAACTGTCTGTAATAACTTGCCAATCCCAAAAAGCTTCTGATCTCTGTCACTATCGTCAGTCTTGGCTAATTGATAATTGATTTGATCTTGGTTAGGTCCATGGAGATTCCTTTGCCTAAAATCACGTGACCTAGAAAAGCAACACGAGTCAACCAAAACTAGCACTTGCTGAACTTGGCGTATAGTTCATGATTCCGCAGAGTCTGGAGCACCATCCTCAAATGCCTTTCATGCTCCTTAGGACTTCTCAAGTACACCAGAATATCGTCGATGAAAATGAACATGAACTGATCCAGATACTCCTTGAACACTCAGTTCATCAAGTCCATGAAAGCAGTTGGGGTGTTCATCAAACCAAAAGGCATTATAGTGAACTCATAATGGCCGTATCGAGTATGAAACGTTGACTTAGGTAAGTCCTCCTTTATAATCCTCAGTTGATGATACCCTATCCTCAAGTTGATTTTAGAAAATATCGATGCTCCTTGTAGTTGGTCAAACAAGTCACCGATTCTTGGGAGTGGGTACTTGTTCTTGATCCTCACCCGATTGAGTTGGTGATAATTGATGCACAAGCGTAACAAACCATCTTTCTTTTTCACGAATAGAACTAGTGCTCCCCAAGGTGATGCACTGGGACGTATAAACCTCTTATCCAATAACTCCCGCATCTGCACCTTTAGTTCTTTCAACTTAGACAACGCCATGCGATAAGGAGCCTTAGAGATTGGCTCTATCTTGGGGGTTAGCTCAATCACGAACACAATCTCTCTCGTGGTGGCAAGCCTGACAATTCCATTTGGAAACACATTTAGAAACTCTTGCACTACAATGATGTCCTCAATCTTTAGTTCCTCAATTGTCATATCCACGATAGTCGCTAAGTAACCTTGGCAACCCCCGTCCA
Source organism: Eucalyptus victrix (assembly GCA_016097545.1). NCBI lineage: Eukaryota > Viridiplantae > Streptophyta > Magnoliopsida > Myrtales > Myrtaceae > Eucalyptus > Eucalyptus victrix. Next base: position 24,553,919 of record CM027840.1, on the reverse strand, counting down.
ACAAACGGATTGCCTCAAGTGATGAGATCAAGGCCATTAAGAGTCCTCCTCAACTCCTAATAAACTCGAAACTTTCACCCGATAATGAGTTAAAGTGAATCGCTTTACGATAGCAGCCCATCTTAGCTCATTGCTTAGTAAGCTAGTCCATACCAATTATCAGTCCATACCAATTATCACATCAAAATCGTGCATGGCTAGGACTATGAAATCTATCTTCCCCTCTCACTCACCAATCACTAACTTGTAACCAAGATAACCCACTGTAGCTAACACCTTATTCTTTAAAGGTGTAGATATGCTAACCACTGACTCCAACAACTTAGGACTTAATCCTACCAGCTTAACAAATTGCTCAGCTATAGACGAATGAGTCGCACCAAGATCAAATAAAGCATAAGCAACATGGACGTTCAACGAAATCATAACTGTGATCACATCAAGCGAGTCCTCAACCTATCCTTTAGTGATGTGTCCACCTTGTTGTGCAATATGCGATGCGAACCCTCTATTCTAACCCATCGGTGGCGATGGCGGTGATAACTGCTATAGTCCCCTCGGTTTTCTAGGACGGTCTTTAGCCTAGTGACCTTGCTAGCCACACTCAAAGCAAGCACCCATCCTAAAATGGCACAAGGCCGATCCATGTCGCCTTCTGCAGAAGCAACACACGCCATTTTGACTCGGCACTAACTTTCCAATTCCACCCATTCCTATTAAGCGGGACATGATACCTTCCTTTGATCATGGGCTTCTTCCCGAACCAGTTTCCATCTCTATTCAAACTGAACCTCGATCCAAACGAGGTGGCTTGCTCACTCAGATTCCTCTCTATCAACTAGGCTCGTCCATATACCTTGTTGTAATCCTTGAGATCAAACGGCACAAGCAAATTCTTCAGCTTTGGTCGGAGGCCATTCCTAAACCTCCTAGCTTTGTCTTTAGGGTCTTCCACCAGCCTCGAAGCATATTGTGACAGCTTCGCAAATTTAGCCTTATACCGGTCCATGGTCATCATCCCTTAATGGAGGCGTTGGAATTCCTCCATCTTCTGCTTTGGGGTGCTGCCAAAGAAATACTTGCCATTAAAGGCTCTGAGGAAGGCGTTCCACATTAGGACCACGCCTTCTGGGAATACCATGCCTCTGGTGGCTTTCCACCAAGTACTCGTGTTACCCTACAGTTGGTATACTACCAGGACAACTTTCTCCTCCTCAATGCACATTAGAAGTACAAAGGCTTTCTCCAGGTCTTGGATCCAGAGTGATGCAACTTTAGGATCTCTTGCGCTTGTGAACCTTAACAAGTTCAACTTCAAGAATTGTTCCATTAACTTGTGCATCGACCTCTCTCTCTCAACAACCATGTTCCCAAGCGGAACTTCGGTAGGTGTGGTTGCTGTAGCAGCAACGGCAGCAGCAGCAGCAGCTATAACGGCGGCGATAGTGGCGGCAACTTGATTCTGGGCTTGCTACCCCATCAACGCTCCAAGAATCTTAAGCGCCTGAATGATCCCATCTATCGTAGGATCGCCAGGGATTGCTACTCTAACACTAACTGGAGGTGGTGCTACTCTGCTTACGTTGGCCTGAGCCGGCGCTCTACCATGACCACCTCAAGTACCTACCTTTATCAGCATCCTACCTTGAGTCACTGATCCAATGGTCCTCTTCTTAGAAGTCATCTGCTCCTGATCAATCATCTTGTAGGATTCTTATGGAACCTACTTTCCAATTCTACAAAGAATTAGAAATTGAGTGACCACACAAACTACCAAACAGCTATAAATCACATGCATTAGCATAAGAAAATGGCATTTCCTACTAACTATCCCACAACCCAATGCACCTTATCACTCAAACTACCAACCAGCTCTGATACCACTCTAGGCGGGAATGTCATGCCCGAACCTCGGTGCACGCACATCTCTCGGTGGTCAATAAAATTGCGACATTCCAGGACGCATCGCTGACTCATTCATTTTATTGCATATGCAGAAGCGAATAAACAAATCCCCTGAAAGCAAACAGCATGGGATAGAAAAGCAAGATAACAAATTTACAACCAAAGCACGCTTTTATAAACAAACTAAGTTTATATACAAAACTAGTTTGTTTACCAAAAAGATTGGCTCTAAAAAAGGAAACTGTCTTACAACCCACTAGTCGGATACATTCACCGATCCTTTGGACTCTTTAGGCTCCGGGGCGAGCCGAGGGTCTTCCACAAAGCATCATCGGGAGGGATCTCAAAACCCTAGAGGGGACCAACTCTATATTCATTGAGCCTGCAGCAAAGCCACACCTTAAATCGATGAGGTACCCTCTGAGGCAAACCCTGATCAACCTAGACGATGGTCACTATGGCCTCCAAGAATAGGGAAGTCAGTAATCAGCTCATAAACCCTTCGAGGATGGATCTCAAAAGATTGAACCCACTATGAGGTGAGAGGGGACCACACTCAATCGATCAATTCAATCAATCAATTCAATCAATCAATCAATCTATTAATCACAGGGGTCCCAATTATAAGGTCAAATTGTTATGACACGTCCCATACCGTACCACACAATTTTGTCCCATAATCCGGCGCTTCAATTTCAATCATACACATGTTCCAACTTGATTACTGCTCACATAGGCACAATATATCGACGCACATCGGTCTTCTGGCGTAGCCAAGCTTCATCTCACTCCTTTGAGCACAGCCATGTTGGATAATCGATGGAGAGACTAGAGGGGCATTTAAATGGTCACCTGAGTGAAGAAAATATGGAGAATTCACATCAATCTTGGAAGAAATAGTGTAAGGGTTTTGATCAACCATGAAGAAGAAACTACACCAAGATCGATGTTTGCTCTGATAACATGTGAAAGGACACAAAATGGAATATCCCAATATGAACTTATTCAATTATTCTTGTATTCCAAATGTACATATTTATACACAATTCACAACTATATTTCCTAAATCAACTCCTACATATATGATAAGTACAATAGAAAGATCAAATAAAACAAATGGGGATAAGGTATATGATCAAGCTAAGATTTCGTAGAATAAAATAACTAAGAATAAGGTATATGATCACACTAAGATTTCCTATGATTTTCTAGGATTTCATGTGATCACACTAAGAATGTTTGTGCATTTGTTCATGTCCTGTGAAATATTTTGTTTGCTTGTGAATTTTCATATATCTTACCTCGTATTTTTCAAATTTCATAATTATCCTTAAACTGATTTGCATAACGGTGTTTACCTGAGCTCATACACTCCGTCTAATACATTAAAACATTTAAGGTGGAATACTGTTTTGTACAGATAACCACGTATTATTCTGCGAACTTATCTTTTTTCTTCTTTTTTTTTTTTTGGTTGAATAATGTGTCGTTGAATTGCAATTCTTTGTGGGAATACATTACACTGATTTAAACCACAGAGCATGGTAATCTAGTGGTAAAATGATCACATTATCTTTCATGAGATCATAAGTTTGAGTCATGTTGGAAGCGACGAACCTTTGATAAACTTGTTTGTTAGGCTTACTTTATTTCATGTGGAGAGATGTTTTAAGTTATGGTACGCCGATCGGATGGAGGTAGACAGACTCATCAATCTTGAACCTTTCGACTTTTGAGAGGTAAGAACAGTAACCACTCGAATTAAATACACCATTGTGGGCGCATGATTATTATAATAATGTTAAAAAAAGATTGAGCGCATGATTATTATAATAATATTAAAGAAAGGATAGTTGCCTTGTTCATATCTCCCTACCTTTTTGCGGGAAAATGGAGTTCTATAGTAAGAAAAGATATAGATAATGATGAAACAATCTGGGCATGTTCTGCACATAATTCCTCTATAAAGCTGTCCTCAAACCCACAGTTATCCTCAAACTAGAACCATGCAACTCCTTCAAAATCACCCTTCACCAAAAGCGGCCATAGCTGCCCTCTTTGCCTTAGTCACCTTCCTCTCTTTCTTGATAACAAGAATCCTTCAGAAGAAACGGACCACCGGAGATCAACCACCACCATCAGCCGCCGGCGCATGGCCCATAACAGGCCACCTCCATCTTCTCGGAGGTCCAGATCCAGCCTACATAACCTTGGGCCAGATGGCTGACAAGTATGGCTCGATCTTCTCCATCAAGCTCGGCTCGCAACGGGCCATAGTGGTGAGCGGCTCGGAGTTGGCCAAAGAGTGCTTCACCACCAACGACAAGGCGTTCTGCAACCGCCCCAAATACCTCGCCGCCAAGCTCCTTGGCTACAACTACGCCATGTTCGGGTTCAGCCCGTACGGGCCGTACTGGCGGCATGTGCGTAAGATCGCCACCCTGGAGCTCCTCTCGAACCACACCCTCGAGAACCTGCGGCACGTGCGGGAAGCTGTGGTAAGAGCTTCCACAAAGGAGGCCTACGAACGGTCGAACAAGCAAGAAAACACGCCGATCGAGATGAAGAGTTGGTTCAACGCCCTAACCTTCAATCTTATCTTCAAGATGGTGGTGGGGAAGCAATACGATGGAACGACGGCATCAGAGGAAGACGAGGGCCAGAACGACAGGTGTCGGATCGCGCTAAAGAGCTTCTTTGAGTTGGGTGGCCAATTTGTCGCGTCCGATGTGTTGCCATTTTTTAGGTGGCTCGACATCGGAGGTTATGTTAAGGCGATGAAGAGGACGGCCAAGGAATTGGACGATGTGGTCGGAGGGTGGTTGGATGAGCACAAGCGCAAGAGGGCTTGTGGGGAGGCCGAAGGTGACCGAGATTTCATGGACGTGATGCTTTCCATTCTCAGTACTGCGGAGGTGCTGCCCAGTTATGATGCTGATACCATCAATAAAGCCACTTGCTTGGTGAGTTTTCTTAATTTGAAAAAATTATTACATGACCTTCCATATGCTAAAAGTGAATCGGAACTATTAGATACGATAATCATATATGGATCCCATGTGGATTTCACTAAATGGAATTGTCTGTTTACCTTGTCATATGTACTAGATTCCGATAATTTCTATGCCAACCGATCATTCTTTAATGGAGGAAATTATGAAAATAGTCCTAAACTTATTGTACTTATGTCAATTCGATCACAAACTTTTTAATTGTGTTAATTTAATCTTAGCTATTTTCACATTTTGCCAATATAGTTTATTCAACCAAATATAGCAGGTAAACATTGATGTTGATGGCAACCGTCCAATGTCACAAGGCTGGCACTAATATTAACAAAATTTATTAATTTTTAAATACTTTTATTTGTCTTTTTCCTTCTTCCTCTGCTAGTCTCTGACCTTGGCAATGGTCGGCAACTAGCTATAGGCCACGACTAGAAAGGGTCACCCTCTCTGTCTACAAGCAAGGCTCCCCTCATTAGAACTAGGCAAGAGGGAACCTCACCGGCCTCAAGCAAAGTGCACCCTCTCTAGATCTAGCAAGGTTGAACCTTGACAAAGCTTGGTAAGGGTTGGCTTCACTAGCTTCAAGCGAGCCTCAACTGAGGCCGCCCCTTGCTAGCCTAGAATCAGAGCATGTTGACCTCGAGTGAGGGTTGGCCTCGCTTAAGGCTAGCGAGGTCAAGCCTTGACTGAAGCTAGTGAGGCCAGTCCTCACTGGTTGGGCAAGGGTGACCCTCGCCTGAGGTCGGCAAGCTTGCCTCTTGCCAATAGTTGCCTTTGGCTGCTTGTCGGCCATCACCAAGGCCAAACGGCCATCACCAAGGAAAAAATGGAAATAAAAGTATAAAAATCAATAAAAACTTTCAAAGAAAAATTTTAAAATTAATAAGTTTTGTCATCTTTAATATCGATCGTACGACATATGATGGCTGAGAAATTGATTATGACTAGATATTTGAAGTTTGAACAAGTGGCGCATCGATATATTAGTAGCCATTATTCTCACCACAATCATAACTTTGGCAAATCAGGTATATTCATGCTGTTACCGTCTCTATTGGTCTAATCATCAATTACATTTCTAAGCTTTCATTTTAACTTTGTGGACAATTGAAGATTTCTGGGGATCGTAGCACTGAGAAAATCGGAAAATGAAAAAGCACGCGCGAAAAATAGCAGAGAGGGGGGGGGGGGAGAGAGAGAGAGAGAATGAAAACACAATTTGATTTAAGCTAATGAAACTTCCCGTTTTGCTGCGGATATCGTTTTATGACGATTTTTTTAATTAATATTAGTAATTTAAGTGTCTTAATTCAGCTTGTCTTGTCCTTTCATAAATTTTTACTTGCGAATTGGTAATAAGAAGAGTTATTGATTCAACAAAAATGTGTGACAAATCAAGTAAGCGAATTGGTTTTCACTAAATAAAGAATATAAACTTTTTTCTCTTTAGTGAAGTTTGCCCAATTGCTCAAGAGACGAAAAGGCATCATCAAGGAAAATTTATGAATAAATAATTCGAATAGGATACATTTCTTTTATTGACGAAAGAAAGACCAAAATGAAAGAAAGATAAATAACGGAAATATGATGATATTCTACCGTTTGTAATGGAAAACGTTGTTTGTAGTCAAATCATACATTGCAAAGTGTAAATCTCCAAAATACGAAATATCATGTGTAATTAAGTCTACAGGATGTAATCATACTTTTCCAGCAAACCAAAGACTTCCATCTTGAATGATTTCAAAGTGACATTATGTTTGCACAGTAACGGAAAGAGTTACATTTCTTTCAGGAATCGTCTACCTAATAAGAGCATCTTTGAACTGGAAGTTCAAATCGACGACAAAGCCAAAGAAAATTTATCAAAAGTCCTAGGCAGTTCAACCACCCATTAACTTCCGTGATCTAATCTGACGTTCTTTAGTTAAATATTTCTTAACTTTCAGGAAAAATTCTTCTTTAGTACCTGTCCTTTGGTCCGACGTTTTCAATGCCAACGTTGGATCAAGCAGATTGCCATGTGGTATCATCCAATTCATTAACGTTGATTACTTTTATAAGTTAATTATGGAAGTCATTGTCGTTTGCACTTCTGACAGAGTCAAAAAGATAATATTTAATATTGCCGTCAAAGATCATGCCTAGATTCATGTCAAGTATCCAATGTGAATAAAAGAAAATTATATATGATTCAAGTAGTGATAAGAAGGTACGACTTTTACAGGAAAAAAACATCATTCTTACTCTTAACTATAACTATTTTAAGTTTTTTTTTTTTTTTTAACAGAATAACTATTTTAAGTTTAGATGTATTAGAAATAGTCAGTTAATTTGCATCAGTTGTATATTTAATTCAATAGTGACATGTATAAAGAAAAACTATGTATGTATATTCGTAGGCACTTATATCGGGAGGCACAGACACCACGGCGGTCACATTAACATGGGCTCTCTCCCTTCTACTCAACAATCGCCATGTCCTAAAGCAGGCTCAACAAGAACTAGACTCTCAAATTGGACGAGAGAGACGAGTGACCGAGTCCGACATCAAGAACCAAGTCTACATCCAAGCGATCATCAAAGAGACACTGCGTCTCTATCCTGCTGCGCCCCTCTCCGTGCCCCATGAGTCCGTCGAGGACTGCACGATCGGCAGCTATCGTGTCCCTGCGGGCACTCGGCTCCTGCTCAACATCTCGAAGCTCCACCGGAACCCGCTGGTCTGGCCCGCTCCTCTCGAGTTTCGGCCCGAAAGATTCCTGACCACGCACAAGGATTTAGACGTTTGCGGTCAGAATTTCGAGTATTTGCCCTTCGGAAGTGGCAGAAGGATGTGCCCCGGAGTGTCCTTTGCTCTTCAAGTGTTGCACATTGTGCTCGCGACTTTGCTGCACAGTTTTGAGATTGAGACCGCATCAGTTGGACCGGTAGATATGAGGGCGGGAATGGGAATCACTAGCCCTAAAGTTACCCCACTAGAAGTGGTTCTCACTCCACGCCTTCCTCCTCATCTTTATGTCTAAACTTGGGATGGTGAGATAACCTTTATAAGAAGCTCTATCAGGAAAAAGTTTTCTATCCATCATCAGCTTTTCAAACACTATCAGAAACACTATTCGTGTTCTCTTGCAAAAACATGTAATTTTCGTATGATGAATGTTTGTGTACAAGATTTCTCTATGCCCCTTTATGGAAGACATTAGAGAATAAATTCATAAGCTGCATCATTTAAAAAAATAAAATCACAAACTAGAGATGATAAGTTCTTGAAATGGCAAGTGCTTTGAGATTGATGAGATAAACGAATCGAAAACATAATATGGGAGTTCCTACTTTAATAGTAATAATTTGATCTATGAGATTGTGGTGGGACCATAACCAACTATTCTAACAATTTAAGCTGTTAGATGAATAAGTGATTTATTATTTATATATTCTAATATGACTAAAGAACCAAAATTAGAATGGCTTAAATTAAAAAAGAAGAATTCATCAATAAATAGTAATGTCACCACCTTCCCTTTGCGGGGAAAATGGCTAATGCAAGAAAAATATGAAAATAATCACGAGTGCGTTCTGCTGGGTTTATAATAATCGAAGTGCCGTCCACAATATATATAATGATGTCTTCCATGAAGAGGCAAAGAGAAATCTAGCACACATAAGATTCATCATACGTAAATTATATGTTTTCGCAAAAGAACACAAATGCACCCTATTCGTAATTGAAAAGCCGATGATGGATATAAAGCTTTTACCTGATGGTGTTTCTTATAAAGATTATCTCACCCTCCATCTTTAGACAGAGATGAATAGGAAGGCGTGGAGTGTGAATTGTTGTAATTATGGTTATAATTATGGTTAATGGATCAACGAAAGCTAATAAATTAAGATACGTTTTTTCTGTTCACGTATCTATTGAATTCATGAATTTCCTAGATTCATGTATCGTTTAGTTCATGTATTTATTGAGTTCATGAATCTCTTGAATTCACGTATCTTTGGATACATAAATCTCTTGGATTCATGTATCTCTTTATTCATGAATCTCGTTGATACACGCGTCTATTTAATTCATGTATCTCTTTAGTACATGAACTAAAAATCTCTATATATAGATAGGAACATAGACCTTCATGAGAAGTTTTGGTTTTTTGGTTTGGGTTTTTTGAGTTTTGGTTTTTTCCGTCTCGATTCCAAAAGGCTTTACTTTTCTGCTTTTTCTGAGTATGCTGGTTCAATTGAACGGTTCGACAGAGTTCTGTTTGCATAGTGCTGATCCAAACAGGTTCGAGGTGTTGTATCTTGGGAGGCATAGTTCGTGTATCTGCGAAGCACCATTGGCAGAACTAATCGCCTTAAGGAGATTCGGTTACCCGTACCTCACCTCCAATTTTATGTTATTTTTCAATGATATCTTATTTTATTCTTCTCCAAGAGTTATAAGTTTACATAAAAAGAAGAATATTATATAGTTGTTATCGTCTTCTTTACATTAATGTTCTGATTACAACAAACAGTGTGTATTCTTTGGACTAATTTCCAACAATCTTAAGGCGATTACATCACTCACTGTTTGTTGTTCTTGTCAGATTATTGAGATGGCTGAAAACAATCAAGTGCCTTTCAATGTCCCAAATGTTTCAGGAGACGTTCCTATGGTCGATTCGACTGTTGCTATGGAAGATGTTCAACCCTCAGGGTCTGAATTTGTAGTAGCCAATGCTACGGGCCCTTGGGCTAACACCAATTTTGGTGGTGCGGGTACAAGTCATACGACTGGTATGCCCGGGACTGTTTTTTAGAACAGTACAAGCCAAATGGCTTTTGGCTCTGTTTCTGGAGGGATAGTTCAACGAACCTTGCCTATTGTGATGGCAACACCACCAATTAAGGCTAATGAGAAACCAGAGAAATTTACCGGAGTGGGCTTTAAACAGTGGCAGCAAAAGATGTTCTTCTATTTGACCTTGCTCAATCTGACGAAATATTTATCGGAAGTGTGCCCGATAATTAGTCCAAATGAGCAAGATGTCACAACGCTTGGTGCATTGGAGGCTTGGAAGCATGGAGACTTCTTATGCCGAAATTATATTCTTAATTGTTTAGTGAATTCTCTACATAACGTTTATTGTAAAGTTGAATTTGCTAAACAGTTATGTGAGTCATTATAGAAAAAATACAAGACTAAGGACGCTGGCACCAAGAAATTTGTGGTTGCCAAATTCTTGGACTACAAGATGGTGGATTCTAAATCTGTCATGAGTCAGATTCAAGAATTACAATTAATTCTTAGCAACATTTCTACTGATGGAATGGTACTTAGTGAATCATTCCAAGTGGCGGCTATGATTGAGAAACTACCTCCGGGCTGGTCAGACTTCAAAATTATTTGAAGCACAAACGAAAGGAGATGAGCCTTGAAATCTCATTCTACACCTCAGAATAGAGGAGGAGAATATAGTTCAATCAATTTCAAGGAGTCTTGTGCTAGTTTTGGAATAATTTTCCAAACGACTGCACCTTATACTCTACAACAAAATGGAGTTGCTGAACGATTGAACAGGACACTAAAGGAGATGGCTAATGCCATGCTTTTGAGTTCAGGTTTACCTAAGAACTTGTGGGGGGAGGCAGTTTTAACTGCAAATTATATTCTTAATAAAATACCCCACAAAAAGACAAGTAAAACTCCATGTGAGTTATGGAATGAGAAGTTACCATCCTACCATTTTTAAAAGTGTGGGGGTGCATAATGTGATCTATAACGGCAAGTCTAGACACATTTGTCGTAGACACAATACCATAAGGCAGTTGCTCTCAAATGAAATCATTTCTTTTTACTTTGTAAAGTCAAAGAAAAATATTGTGGATCTGTTGACAAAAGGTTTGTCAAGAGAGAGGATAAACTGCGCATCGAGGAGAATGGGTTTAAGAGCCTTAACCCAATAAAGAGATTCCAGGGTGGAAACCTAACCTATGCGATTGGAGATCCCATGGACTAGGTTCAATAGGACAACGCAAATTTTGGAAACTCTAGGGTGAGCACTATCTCCCATTTCTATGATGCAACAGTGCTTTCCTACAGCGTTATTAAGGGTACGCTATGCGTTTAATGATTCCTATAACTTGGATTATAATATTCAAGTAAGATACGGTAAGATATCTTTAATAGGAATGCACCTATATGCGTGGAGCTGGCTGACTCTATGAAAATCTTTAAAGGCTAGATTTTTTAAAGCACGCATGAATCCCGAGAGGTTCAAGGCCGAAAGAACGAACACAACCAAGAACCAATCTTGAATTGGAAATACTCCGTGTGAGGTTTATTGTCTAGGCTTACACAAACAACTGGCGATTCAAGGCTTAGTCCATCGACTAGTTAAGTAAGTCCGATAAGCTTTCACTAAAGAAGGTTCAAAGCGAAAGCTACCTATCTTGATGCGGTTTATTTCAATAGGCATGCTCAGATTCCTTCGAGTCAAAAATGTTTTGTTGATCCATTAATGTGGGGGATTGTTGTAATTATGGTTATAATTATGGTTAATGGATCAACGAAAGCTAATAAATTAAGATACGTTTTTTCTGTTCACGTATCTCTTTTTGGATTCATGAATTTCCTATAGTTTTATGTTCACGTATCTATTGAATTCATGAATTTCCTAGATTCATGTATCGTTTAGTTCATGTATTTATTGAGTTCATGAATCTCTTGAATTCACGTATCTTTGGATACATGAATCTCTTGAATTCACATATCTTTGGATACATGAATCTCTTGGATTCATGTATCTCTTTATTCATGAATCTCGTTGATACACACGTCTATTTAATTCATGTATCTCTTTAGTACATGAACTAAAAATCTCTATATATAGATAGGAACATAGAGCTTCATGAGAAGTCTTGGTTTTTTGGTTTGGGTTTTTTGAGTTTTGGTTTTTTCCGACTCGATTCCAAAAGGCTTTACTCTTCTGATTTTTCTGAGTATGCTGGTTCAATTGAACGGTTCGACAGAGTCCTGTTTGCATAGTGCTGATCCAAACGGGTTCGAGGTGTTGTATCTTGGGAGGCATGAATCACTTTTAGAGGAGTAACTTTAGGGCTAGTCATATAATAGTAATAATTTGACTAAGAACCGAAAATCAAAAATAAGAAAAATTCATCAATTAATATTAATGTCGCAACCTTCCATTTCTGGGGAAAATGGCTAATGCGTTCTAATTTTACATTTAGCTTGGGCTCTCCCAAATTCATACAAATTTGCAACTTGGGTTTAATTTCAACATGCAATTTAATCTATTTGGGACTCATCACTAATCAATTTTTTTATGAATCACTTAAGAACCCAAGTAAAGCATAAGTGAACATTGTACCTCTACGAACCAAAGATTCAATGGATTTGGAGGTTTGATTATGCCAAATTATTCTAATGCACTTTCGCTACATTTTCTTTTTTATTTTCAAAAATATTTTGCAGGCAACTTGGAATAATTATAAACCTAGAAACTACCATGGGGAAAAGTGTCATAAAAGTTTTAAACTTATTACATTGATACTAATTTAATTTTAAATCTTTTAACTGCGTCAATTTAGCTCTAAATATTTTGAACTAGTGTCAGTTCGATCCTTCCAACTAATTTTGGCTGAATATTACTAATGCATGTGCCAACTAGCCTATGTAGTACCACTAGGGATGACGTGGATATTTTAAATTATTTTATTTTAATATTTTAATATTTTATTATTTTTTCTTCTTCTTCTTTTCTTCTTCTTCTTCTTCTTCTTTTCTTCTTCTTCTTCTTCTTCTTCTTTTGTTTTGTCTTTTCCTTCCTTTGAGGTGACCGGCACTTGATGACCGAGCAAGTTGGCCTCACCTAGGTGAGGCTTGCTGTCACCCACTAGAGGCATGGCTCAGCGGAGTGAAGTTGACCATCGCCCAGCCTCACTTGAGCAAGGGTGAGCCCCAACTAGAGCGGCCTGCTTGGTGATGGCTAGTGGTTGGCCATTGCCTGTGAGTGGTCACCAGCAAAAGGAAGAAAAAAGGGAAAAAAAAAAGAACAAATCAAAAAAAAAATAAAAATAGAAATATATTATTAAAAAAATTTCAATGCCAGTGCTAGTGTCATGCCCTAAACCCCAAACACACGAACATCCTACAATGGTCGATTAAATTGTAACATCCGTCGCCAACCTATTTTTTTTATCTTTCGATTAAACACATGTGGAAACAATTCATATAAATACCTAGTCAACCAACAAATAGCAAGGATAGTAAGCAACACAAACATTTTCAAAGGCAAAACCTTTATATATTAACTTATTAACCCTCTAAAGTTTAATAATTACAAGCATGTTCTAAAGGGCGACTTCCTACTGACAAACTCAAAAACCTATTGGGGTTGGGATTAACCTAACTTCTCTAAGGTGAGGCCACCCAAAGGCGATGCCAGGCACACCTGCATCTTGGCCCAAACTACACGTGACAATGTTTCATGCTACAGGCCTGAAAAAAATGAACAACGGGATGAGATAAATTTTCAGCTAGTCAACTTCCTAAACCTCGATTAGAAAGCTAATTTACCTCGAAAGCAACCTAAATGCGCACAACATACAAACTTACCTCACCTTTGCACATCCATGTATATTAGTACATCACATATTCCAACATTAATACAACAAACATAATCAATAATCATAACAAATAAATTTCATACATTAAGCATCCACACAACTCCCAATTATAAAGTAAAACCCATTTTGGCTTGTCCATACCATGCCTCATAGTTTTGTCCCATAATCAAGCGTAATGCATCACAATCATTCACATTTATTCTGATTATTACAACGCCTCCAACCATGGCAAATACACAAGTTAGCGGTATTTTGGCATGACCGGATATTGTCCCTCCCCATCGGGCATGGCATCGTCTAGAACCCCTACATAGACAACATTCCACAAAGAAGTATCGATCCTACCTCAACTGCAACTCGGCATCCAGATCCCCGCCAAGCACCCGATAAAAACGAGTATCTCCCCCAAACTCCCATTGGGTGACGGGTTTAAATAAATAACCACTCAAGCACACCAACAATCAAACCAATTCTTATTGTCATTAATTGGCCCAAAACAAAAGAGTTAGTTTTCAAATACTCAACTTTGGCAATTTTTCACACTTAAAAATCCCAGTAAAAATATTCATACGTGTTGAAATCAACCCATCAAATTTTGCAAATTTCCATTTTAAACCACATTATTTTATTTAGCATGTAAAATTTGGTATCCAAACCCGACACCTCAAAATTCTCTATTTTCTTGCCCATAAAACCCTTTTTTAAAATAATAATAAAATCTATAATTGAACAATCAATAACATAGCATTACAAGCTCAAATGATCGGAATTAGGCACAATCTCATCCAGAAAAAACGAGCATTAAATTCTACTTCAAGGCTAATCCGTCATTAATTACACCAATTGCAACTAATTAAGCTAATCGCAATTAATTAGGCTAGGCATGATTAGTTAAGCTAATTACAATTAATTAGGCTAAACTCAATTAATTAACCTAGCTATAATTAATTAAAGTTAATCTCAATTAATTAAAATAATATGATTAATTAAACAAATTACAATCAAATAAAAATAAATCACGATTCATCAAATAAATCACAATTAAGTAAACTAAACTCGATTAATTAATCTAATATACTTACTTAAACTAATCGCACTTAAATTTAATATAAACCGTCCTTAATCACAATTAAGGCTAAAATAAAATTAAGTAATTACTAACCATCATTATCCCTAAACTAATCCACTCCCTAAATGTAATGAACATCCTAATCCATGATTGGGAAGTTAACTCATGGGTTTCCGACGTGGCGACCTCACGATGATAGCGGCGTGACGATGACAAAAACACGAAGCTTGTGGTCCAACGACGGCTCATGGCATGGTAGCGGTCCTCAAAACCCACAGCCAAGCTTAGCTTGGGTGGTGGTGAACCGGCATGGTGATGGCTTGCGATGAAGGTGATAGACGGCAAGGAGCGGCGTCGAGTGAGCGGTAGCATGATGACTTGACGAATAGGTGGTAAGTGATGGTGGTTCAATGGTGGAAAGATGGTGGTGGTGAGATGGCAATGTGGAATGATGATGGTGGTAGAGATGAGGTGCGGTGCTGTTGGTGGTGATGGTGAAGATGGTAGGTGTCATGCCCCAAACCTCGAGCACGTGCACATCCCTCGGTGGTCGACTAAATTATGACGTTCGCAAAACGCATCGCCGACCTAAAATGAATCATGCACAAGCAAAAGCGAAATAAACAATCCCCAAACAAGAACCACCTTAGGATAGAAAAGTAGGATAATAATTTCACAAACAAACACGCTTTTATAAGCACACAAAGTTTATATACAAAGCTAGTCTATCAATAGGGCCTACTCAAAAAGAAGAGCTACTAAGCCATCTAGGCACTAGACTCCCCATCCATAGGCTCCGGGGGCTCTAAGTCTATCATGACACCATCAAGTGGGTCAGCTATCCCCTCGCCCTCAATGGCGGTAGGTTGAACCTTGAAGGGGATCTTCCCATACCCCATTAGGCCCATGACAAAACCACACCCTGAATCAATAACGTACCAACTGTGGTAGGCCCTCATCAACCAATATAGTGGTCACAATGAGTTTATGGAGCTAGGGACTCCCGAGGATAGGGATGTCAATACTCTGCTTGATATACCCTCGCGGCTGTCCAAAACAAACCGGATAGGCCTCCATCTAAGGACCTGTAAATAGTTAAACCACAACGGGGTGAGACAATGTCTCAACGATCACACTCTAAACCCCAATTATGAAGGTAATACGCCTAGAGGCAATCTAACCACACATCACACAAGACTCACCTCACCTCAGTTCATTCTTGCACGTTAGTATAGTTCATATAACAAATGCATATAGTAAGTGCACTCATCAATTGAAACATTTCACTTTCAAACCAATCAATCACAGGGGTCTCGATTATAAGGCCAAATCGTTATGACACATCCCATTCCGTGCCACACAATTTTTTCCCATAATCATGCATGGTTAAAACATTCATTCATGTGTTCCAATTTATTATTGCCCCATGGGCATGGCCTACTCGACATTCGGCGGTCTTCCGGTGTAACCTAGCATCATCTCATCCCTTGAGCATGGTAACATCTACCTCTAGACGGCATTCCCGAAGGAGCATCAGTCCGGCCTCTACCGCAATCCGGCATCCGTTGTTAGGGTCATTCCATATATGGAAATGTCCATCCAACACACATCGGGGACGGGTTTTCATAATCATCAAATGACCATCCAATCTTGGCCAAGGACATTGTGCTTTGCACTCAAATGTCTCAATTAAGATAATGTGCTTGGCCTATTTTTTCATATTAAAAACACTTAGTAAAATAATCGTGTGTATGTACATGGTCAAATTGAACTAGAAAAAGTGGTATCCTTCCTTTTAAAAATCTCACTATTTAATATAATACTTAAAAATATTTTTGGTATCAAAACCTAACACTCGGTATTTTTAAATTAAATACCAAAATTTTACAATTTTGAAATAATAACTCAAAATCACAATCATCACTAAATTGCACAATCTAATAATCAATTGCACAAGCTAATTACACCATGACAATTAGCATAGAATTCTAACGACCGACTATCTCAGTATAATTTTCGAAAATAATAAATAATTAAATAAATTACAAAATTAATTAAATAAATGCAAAATAATTCAATGAATCACTAATTAAACTTTAAACACTAATCTAACCAACTGATTAGACCTAATTAAATAATGAACTAAGCTAAATAAAACATGCAATCTAATTAACCCTTAACTAAACTAATCTAACCACCTAATTAGCCTAATTAACCATCTAAATCACTAATTACACTAAACTAACCATCTAAACCATTCTTAAGCTAAACTAACCATCTAAACCAATCTTAAGCTAAACTAATTATCCCATAAGCAAGATTAACTCCCTAAGTAGAGTTTAGAGAGTAAACTCACTGAATTTACGAGCCGATGAGTTCATGGCGACGACGACACGAAGGTGAGCGAGACTTAAGCCTACGCAACACCCAACAAGGTCCAAAAAAGGCCAAAAACAGGCCATGAAGTCTCAGCCCATAGCTGAGATTTCGACTCTATCCAACGGCTGGACCTAAGGGCAGAATAGCGGGACACGGGCCGCTAGGAAGGCAGGTGGAGGTACGCTAGAGGCTCGGGGGTGCGATGGCAACTTGGACAGGCGACGGAGTAGCTCAGGTGGAGCTACGACGGCAATTGCCAAGCACAAACGACAGAGTGGAATGGCGAGGATGCAAGCTGGGCTTGCGGGTGACCGGTTGGCTCACGATTGCTGGCTTTGGTTTCGGCGGGCTGACAACAGCGATGAAGGGCAATCAATGATTGCAGGGGCTAGCTGGTTCTCTATTGGTTCTTGGCTAGTCTTTCTGCTCTAGAAAGGAGAAGAAGCTGAGGAAGAAGAAGAGTTATAGCCAAGGGGGACAAAGGGGCCACAAAGTATCCTAAACACTCAAGTGGCTGCCCCCACCACCTTTAGCCATATCCACAGCAGCCCTTATCCCTCTAATCTTCCTCGACAAGCCACTCTTGAAGATGAAATGTTGCACCCCCCCTTGGTATACGAATTTCCAACATTTCCACTTCAATTCCAGTCCAATTTCACTCCAAAGACTTCAATTAAATGGGTAACTTGCCAAGGTAGATGCCGGCATCAAATTCCACAATTTTCCTCACCAAATGGTCCAACTTGAAGGCCAAAAAGTACTCAATTTGGCCTATCCGAATTTCCCGGTTCAATTTCGCCAAATCTTGATTTTTTGCCAAAAATTCAGGTTTGCCAAAAATTCTTTAGAGGATGAGTCAACGTTCCTAAAATAAATTGTGACATGATAGAACTTTCAATTTCAAAAATCGGGTTCAATTTCATGGTTAATCTCAACCGAACGTAATTTTAGCGTGACCTACTCTACCAGGTAGCTTTTAAGAATTTTTAGCACATTTGACCCATGGTCAATTATTTTCGATCCACATTGTGCATTTTGACTCATAAAAACTCTCGGTTATTGTGAAAATCTCGAGATTTCAAATACGGGTACAAAGTATAAAAACGACAATAAAAACAATTTAATGTTGTTCGACACAAATTTTGCAATTAAATGAAATCATCCACACTTTAATTACATGCCGATGTCGAATTGATCCATCTCCAATCTCTAGTCAATTTTAACGGTGTCATATTGACCCTTGCAGATTAGCACGGTCGAGCAGTCCGTTTTTGGTCAAATTCTCAGGTTTGTTGCATTTAGATTCCTTAACGGTTTCACCTGATAGACTAGTTATCTTGTGAGTGGCCAACCCAAAGAAAAAGACCATAGGCGTGTCGATGAAATGCCCATTTCATTTAGTCGAAAACAAACTTGAAAATCAGGCACAATGGGTGGGGATGGAAGTGTGGGTGGTGGTGCTGGTGGTGGGTGAGATGGGTGGCAAGCAAGGGAGAAAAAGAAGAAATGGTGTGAGGAAAGGAGGAGGAAAGAAATGAAGGAGAGGTAAAATGGGTTTAGTTGAAAAAGAAGATGAAGAGGGGGAAGACTTTAGAGGATTTTTTCTAAATCTACTTCACATTGATGTGACCTAATTTCTTGTGTAGTAGGACTCTTCAATGTTGATATCAAGTAAGTAGATATTACCATACATGTTTCTAGTGAATGTTTGTGACTTGTCCGAACTAGTGGTAATGCACTTATCTTTTTCGAGGTTTATTTTGTATCATTTGTCACAAAGTTGGCTAATGCTTAAGAGATTGTGCTTTAAACCTTGGACAAGTGAAACATCTTCAACAATTAGATTTCTCAACCTGATGTTTCCTTTCTCGATGATTCTTCATTTTTCTTTTCCTCCAAAGTTTACTATTCCTCCATCTATGGTCGTGATTATTACAAACTTGCTGTTGTCCCTAATCATGTACCTAGAATATTTGTTGTCCAACGACCACTTATTTCTTTTCAAGATTATTTGAAATCAAAGAAAATCTCATGTTTTCTTTGGTATTCACATAAGCTTAGGTCCCATGTGGTTAGGTCTTGACTCACGGCCAAAAGACCAATTAATCTTCCTAAATCCCTTTTCCCATTTTGGATAGTCCATTTTGAAATGACCATATCCTTAACAATTTGACTATTCAGGAAATTTCTTGCTAGTGACTCTAGTGAATTGTTTATCGAAATGAGACTTGTAATAGTGCACACGAGGTCTGCTTTAATCTATCTTTTGTTTTTAGAAAGGGATTCTTCTCATTTTCATGTCCATCACATCCTAGACTATTCTTGCTGTAGTGAGGAATTTGAATTGAGAGAGTGTGTTGTAGTGTTTTTGAACTAAGAGAAAATTTGGTGTTGATTTTTGAAATTTCATCTTTGACATTCTCATTTTTGACTTGCATAAGCTTCATCTCATTTATTTGAAGATCAAGTTCTTTCTTCAGCTTCTTGATACAAGTTTTGCCTATGAGGTTTTCAGTAGTAAGATCATGGACCTCCTTTTTCAAGATAAAAATTATTTTTGAAGCTTTTTGGTGTTCCTAAAACATTTATCTTAGAAAATCTTGTAACTTTTCATGAGATAGTTCATAATTTTTACCTTATCTCTTCTTCTAGTTTTGAGTCAGTCATAAGACAAAGATTTGCTTCTTTTTCATCACTTAACTCACATTTTGTGTCATTCAATGTTTCAGCTTTTAGTGCCTTTTTCTTCTTCTCGAACTTTCCTTTCTTTTTCTTGATGGATGGATGATCTGGTTTTATATGCTATGGTTTCCTACATTCATAGCACACAATATCCTCATCTTTGGATTCTTCTTTGTTCTTGTAAGGCTTCTTGTCATCATAATGCTTAGATGATATTTTCCCTTTGTAGTTTTCACCTTTCCTCATGAGGCTTTTGAACTTCTTTGTTAACAATGCCATGTCTTTGTCACTTTCTTCTTCATCTCTCCACCTGTATCATCATGATTAGCTTTAAATGCGATAATTTTCTTACCTTTTGAGTTGCTTTCCTCATTTTGGAGCTCAACTTGGTAGGACATAAAGGTTCCTATTAGTTCATCCATTGTGATTGGTTGAAATTCTTATGGTTTCTCGTAGTGAGGTCTTCATGGTGCTTTATTCTTTGGGCAAGGCTCGTAGCAGCTTGTTCACTTCTTCATCATCAATATAACCTTTTCCTTGGAGAGCAAGACCATTTATTATCTCAGTGAATCATGTGAATATTTGTGTTACTATTTCATCAAACTTCATCTTGAACAACTTGTAATTCTCAAGCAGGATATTCAGCTTTGTTTCTTTCACTCTTCTATTCTTTCAAATGTTAGCATGATGCAGTCCTAGATTTCTTTTGTTGTATCACAAGAAGAAATTATGTTAAACTCAGATGTTGACAATACAAAATATAGGAGGTGTTTGGCTTTAGCATTAAGAACGGCTCTTTTTCGAGCTTCTTCTATATTGTTGATTATAGCTACTTCTTGGCCATCTTGTTGAATAGAAGCTTGTATAGGAGATGGTACTTCTGTGCCATTTACAACCACATCCCACATATCTTGATCCACGGCCTTGATTTATGACTTCATTCTTTACTTTTAGTAGCCATAGCTGCTTCCATTAAAGTACAGTGGCTTGTTGGGAGTTTGAGCATCGTTGGAAATAAGCTGTCAAGGTTAGCCATAATAGAGGACTTTTATACTCAAAAGAATTACACTTCAAATAATGAGCAATAGAGCTTTGATACCAATTGTTGGTGGCTAACAATACAACATAGATGGGGGTGAATAGGTTGTTTTTGAATGTTGATGATCTTTTATGGAAATTAGCTAGTCGCTAAATAAAGATCAGCTCAACCTAATGTTTGAGAAGAAAGAATCATGAACTAACTAAATGACAATGTATGTAAGTAGAAGAAAATAGTGGGACATAGGGAACTATAGTGGTTCAACTTTATCCACAAGCCTCCATCCACTCTTTAGACTACTAGCCTCAAGACGGGCTAGACTCTACTAACAATTTGCTTGAAAAGCTATAAATGACTAGCACTAATCATTTTCACGATGAATACCACTATTTGACTCAAATGCTGTTTTTACACTTGTACATTTAATCATTTGCACAATTGCTAAACAACATTAATATCAAAATTCACATGGGTAATGTTTTTACCACACTAGAATTAGGCATTTATTTCTTTTGAGAAATGTGCTAGAAAATCCAAAATGAAAAGGGATACAACATCACTACGATCGGAACTTATAATGGAGGAGAATTTGACAATCAAAACTATGTTGAGTATTGTGATGAGAATGGGGTAGAACAAAACTTCCCCACTCCCTATACTCCTCAGCAAAATGGAGTAGCCAAAAGAAAAGTCAATCACTTCAAGTAATGGCTAGAACCATGATGATTAAAAGTGGTGTATCCACTTATTTTTGGGCTAAAGTTGTTGCCACTATATGCTACACATCAATGAAGTACTACTGAGACCTATGGTAGAGAAGACTCCATACCAAATCTTCAAAGGAAGAAAGCCCACTCTCTATTATTTCCATGTGTTTGGATGCTTTCATCCTCAAAAATGCAAATGATGACATTGGGAAGTTTGATGCAAGAGGTAGTGAAGGTATTTTTCTTGGATACTCAACTACTAGTAAAGCCTATCGAGTTTTCAACAAAGATTCAAATTGGAGAATTCATAAACGTGAAGTTGAAGGATGATCAAAAGGAGTGCCAGCCGATGACTATGAAGACATTATACAAATAGCTACATTAGTCACTTATAAACAGTAGAAACCACAACCATCAATTCATCTTTCAAATCAAGGACAATCTTCCAAGGACGTAACTAGAACATAGCACGAAAAGATGGATACGTATAGAGACCGAATCGGATGGATAGGAGCTTGATTGTAGGGGATGCTGGGGCGGGTCAAAAGCTGAGAATTCTCTCTATCCAAGTGCAGCTACTGTTTGTGAAGCACCCTCCCGGAGTTCTGGTGAAAGCTATCCTTCTAGGGACTAGAGATTCAAGTCTGAACATCCTAAGGAATGGGTTCTAGGAAAAGTGGATGAAGGATTTAAAATCATATGATCTCTCAAAACATGTTGAATTTCTTGGCTCTCATATCTCAACTTGAGCTTAAAGAAGTGGAAGATGCTCTCAAGGATGAAAATTGGATTGAAGCCATGCAAGATGAATTACATCAATTCAAAGTTAACGATGTTTGGGAACTAGTTGCTTAACTTAAAGATCAAACGGTAATAGGAACCAAATGGATATTCCGAAACAAACTTGATGAAGTAGGTAATGTCATCTACCAAAAAAAAAAAAAAAAAGTGAGATTAGTTGCTAAAAGATATCTATAAAAAGAAGGTATTGATTTTGATAAAACTTATGCTCTTGTTGCTAGATTAAAAGTTATACATCTGTTATTAGCCTGTGTGTGCTTTCATAATTTCATATTATATCAAATGAACATCAAGTGCATTTTTAAATGATTATATCAATGAAAAAGTGTGTGTTGAGCAACCTCCAAGTTTTGAAGAATCAAGAAGATCAAGTGATACTAAGAGAGACCTCATAAAGATAGTCAATCTTAGAAGTATTTGACACACAAAAGTCTTAAAGATATGAGGAAGATGTGGAGGGAGTGAGAGTAATTGGGGCTTCTAGTATCTTGAGGTCAATCATGGTGTGGAAAAGATCTTCTCAACATTGAATTTACATATTGAGAACATGGAACAAATCATGTTGCAGATGAAACCAAAATCTCTGAAACTCAACTCTCTATTATGAACCCATATTCTACTTTTGCTAAACTCGTCTCATCGTTTTCTCCCATCTATTCTATTCGACAACTTATTTGTCAAACTCCAAAAAAAAAAAAAAAATGAAACTACGTACAATACTCCAAATTTGATCAACATTCCATTCCAGCTATTGAAAATGAGTATTTTGTTACTCTTTAGAATCTCCTAGAATTTCCTAAATAGTGGACCGAGCAGAAATACTCTCATATCCATTATGGAGCTATTCGTCTTGCTCTTACCTTTCATGGTCATAAAGGCTTGCCAATTATGGCTAGAATGACCCTATTAGATACTCGGTTCCTAGAATACCAGCATGCTTGTATTGATATTGTCCAAACCACTCTGAATGTTGGAACAGTCTTTGTAACCTTATATCCAAATTTCAATGTTGCTCTCTTAAACCCCCAGCAACTTTCCTTTTTGAAAGTTTAAATTCCGCTCATTGGAGCACCCAAGACTGTTGACTCTATTACAGTAACACTACATTACCAAATGGTTTGTCGAGTTTGGAACTATGCTCTTGATCTAAATTTCCAAATTGGAAATGAAGATGCTCTATTCATCTCTATGCAGAATGATTAGGCATCATGTATTCATGTTCCTAGATAGATTTTGAAGGAGAAGTTGGTCAAGCTCCTTTCGAAGACTTGGATTACCAACATTAGAACAACAAGCATCTCCAGCCCTTGGACTCCAAATTTGTAAGAAAGAGGGATGGCATTGTTGCTATCAAATTTGGTAAGAAAAATGAAGAAAATCCTTCCATCTTCCTAACCCTATTTATGATTGAACCATGTGTTCCAAAATCAATCTCCAAGCCAAATCCTAAAAGATTTGTTCAATACTTTCAGAGTAATGGAAATCCGTTGCTTTGTCACCTCCCATCTCACCAGCTTTATCACCAACATCACCACCTCCTCACAAAAAATCGGTTGTTTCCCCATTTTGCAAGTCAATCTTAAAGTGGGTAAAAAAGCATTCATACCCACTTGAGGCTCCAAGGAGAAACATCACACAGCCAAAAAATATCACCTAGCTCTTCCATTGCTATGTTCCATGAGGCAAATTTTCCTCCTCTTGCTTGAGAAAGTTCAAGACTTTCTTTCCTTACTCCTGACAAATTCATCAACTCATAAGGGAGATATCGCCATTTCCAGAAATACCCAACCCCAATGACATAGATGACATTGAAGACAAAAGAAAACTCATGTTACTAAAGCCATCTTGAATTGGCAATTAGAGACTCTCCTAGCACATAACAATGCTTCCAAGACAATTGATTCCAAACTTGTGAATGTAAATAGAGATCTTAAGAGATATGATGAAACCACCAAGAAGATGCTTTTGGACTTTCTAGAAAAGGCTTCATGCCTTGGAATCCAAACAACATTTGTGATATTATCATCTCAAAAGCCCAAAGGCAAAATAGAATAGCTCAAGAAGCAAATCCAACTTCTTAAAGAAGGAAAATTCAAGCCTTCTTAATCCATTCCCAACTGTGCTGCGAACTGAGTATTCATTTTCACCACCACCTTAGAATACGTCTATCTTTATTTCTCTCATAGAAGCCCTTACTAAATGAGACAAGATTGATGTGGTAGAAATGTGAAGTCGCTATAAAGAACTGGATCGATTAAGGAAAGAAAAAGGGAAAGAAAAGATGCTTGAAAAATCCTTGATCTCGATAAGGGAGAAGCCAAACCAAATGATGTTATCCAACCCGTTAAAATCATTCTTGAGAAATCTAGACAATTAGGAAGAATAGATTGATCTTGCTATATTGAAAGACCAGACCCGATTTCCATTAGAATAGCTTTTCCGATTAATTCTGATTTGGAATCAACTTTGATATCTCTTTCATCCTCTTCCTCATTTTCAATCCCCGCCATTGAATCATTTCCTATTGTACCAGCCACTTCATCAACATTTATGGCTAATCTCGTGAATCAAGAAATGGAATCCAACCCTTACGAATCAAAGGTTGTTCAACCAAGCAATCCATCCTAGAATCTAACTCCCTCCTCTAAACATTTTTTCACTATTGATGATGTCCCCTACTCTAAATGGCCAGAATGATTCAAAGAATTCCATATTTGGCTAAACACACAAGCTCTCACAAATCAGGACAAGTATAATGTCATTTTTGGGTTTGTCACAAGGATTAAAGATAGCCTCAAATATTTGTGCAATCCGTAACAGAACAAGATCAAGTTCAATTCCTGCTTTCACTAGACTTTGGCCAAGCCATTACCCTCATTTACCAATTTTTCATTAGTAAACCTTCTGACCTTCATGAGCTCAAGGAAAGAGAGTTGTTTGAAAGAAAATGCTGCTCTCTCCAAAAAGACATCTTGATAAGCACTATCAAGAAATGCTCAAGCTCTTTTATGGCATTGAAGCCGATCCAAACCTAAAATAAGCTTTTCTAACCTCCCTTCTCAAAGAGTTATCTCAGCAAGTTGAGAGATCCCTTCTGAATAGACAAAAGAGAATATTGGACATCCCTCTGGGAGAAATATAACAAGAGATCCATTTGTGCCTTGATGATTTGTGCTTAAAGCACCAAAAGGTGAAAACCTACTTCATGAACAACAGAGAACTTGATGGAGCCTATTCATGCCAAAAGCTAAAGATTAAGTGTTCCGAAAGAGATTGTGACAGCTCTTGCAAAAATTCTTCTAGAAAGAAGAATCATTTCAAGAAGTTTTGGGTATGAAAATCCAAGCATGGATCTAAGCACTTCCAGAGAAAGAAAAAATGGTGATTCCTACACAAAAGGAAATATCACTCAAATTGCAAGAAATCAGCTCGATGCTTTACCTACAACCAAAAGGGTCATTTTGCCAAAAATTGCCCTTAAACAAAAAAAGAAAGATCAAAACCATTTGATATATCGTATAGAGATTGGAACAAGTATTTCACTCGAAAATGATGACATTGAATCATTGTTTTCTACAAATGAAGAACCATCCAAACATACCCTTTATGTCATTCCTTGTTATCAAACTCCTAGTGAAACTAATTCTAACTCAGAATCTGAAGATCTTTTTCATATATCTCTCACTTCTTAATAACAAAACCCTAGTATGGTTTTAAAGCCAAATCCATTGTCCTAATTTTCCTATAAAAAATATTCACCTCAAAGTTTGCTAAACCCATCACAGTTATTGCTCTCATAGATACTAGTGCAAGTTATTCAAGTCTAGACACTAAAGTTCTTCCTAAAGAATATTGGACTTTCTATGTTCAATATTTCAATTTTAACTCGGAAGATACTTTTTTTGCAAATGTACGAGCAACTCAATTACTGTCCAGTTTTTCCTTCAATGCTCTATAACCACTAAAATTTTCAGATCCAATCTTCCCAACAAAGATTTAATCATTGGCTAGGATATCATGACTCAACTTTCTTAACTACGTATCATTCCTAGAAAAGACATTAAATATAAAGATCAATTCTCTGAATTCGTCAATATTCAATGATTTTTTTTTCCATCTAGAAGAGTTTGTTAGACCCGATCATGAAAAAATTGTTAAAATCTTGTTCTAAATCCCATTATGAATTTTCTCGGAAATTTTCTCATCCTTTATGGAAAAATCCAGAATTTTTTGTCACCTCCCTTTCAGAAAAATGAAGATATAAATCTAACTAAGACAAGTCACATGAAAATGAATCCAAACATCTTGCTTCTACTTAGAAAGAATGCTTAAAATTGCTGCAATAAGATCTTATTGAAATTTCAGGTTCTCAATGGGCTTGTGAAGTGTTTTATATGAACAAGTCATTTGAGCAAAACAGAGGGAAAATGCGACTGGTAATAAACTATCAGTCTCTCAACTTTTTTCTCCAAGACAACAAATTCCCTCTACCTTCAAGAAATTCTTTTTTTGCTGGATTTTCCAAAGCCCACATATATTTCAAATTTGTTTTTAATGCCTAAATTTTGGCAATTAGGCATTCATCCTAATGACAAACCTAAGACAGGGTTCTATATTCCGAACCAGCATTTTTTATGGAAAGTTCTTCATTTTGGCCTCAAGGTAGCCCCATCTTTATTCTAAAAGGTCATGTGTCGAATCTTCCAGCCTATCTTGTCAAGTGCAACAATATACATTGATGATATCTTGCTCTATAGCCCTGATGAAGAATCTCACTGCTAACTCCTTAGGTAGTTTACAGACATTGTAAAGAAGCATGTGATTATACTTTCTTAAAGAAAGATGAATATTGCCCATACAGAAATCAAATTTCTTGGCATGCACCTTAACAAATGAATATACTATCCAATGCCACACATTGTTCAAGAATTGCTAAAGTTTCCAAAAGAGAACTTCACGACAAAGCAAGTTCAACAATTTCTTGAAGTAATTAATTATCTTAGACTTTTTTCCCAACATTACAAAATTGCTAATTCCACTATAATCAATGCGGAAGAAAAATCCCCCATCCTAGACTAAAGTAGTCACCGAACTTAAGGAGATCAAGCAGACTCTTCCCCCACTACAAATTACATCGATGGAAAAAAAAATCATTCAGACTGATGCTAGTGATGAATATTGGGTGGCCATTTTGTTTGAAGAAACTGATGGTAAACGACATCTTTATGCTTACAAAAGTGGAAAATTTTCTCATGCTGAAATGCATTATCATTCCACTTTCAAAGAAATATTAATAGTAAAAAATGAAATAAAAAAAGTTTGAATTCCATCTTGTTGGCCATCACTTCCTAGTGGAACAAGACATGGCATCTTTCTCAAAGATGACCAAGTTCAAATAGAAGCAGATTCCAAATTCTTAACTACTCCGATGGGCTAAGTGGTTTTTAAAATATTCTTTTGAAACCAAATACATTGCTAGAAAAATGAATGTGTTTATAGATTTTCTGTCCAAACCAAAAACATCTATAGAGATTAATATGCATATCATGAGGCATGTTTTCCATACTTTTCATCACAGCGAAAAGTATAAGATCAAGAGGATACAAGACTAGCTAAGCATAGAATACCCCCAGGAGATTATTGGACAAATTCAGACTAATGGCCTCACTAAAAATCTCGAAAACCTCATGTGGCAATGCCGCATGGATTTATTCAGACTCCATGGAGGTTCAATCCTTTATCCCTTGGGATTAAACTCAAGCTATCCATTTATACACCATTTAATCTGGAAGGAAGATGATTTCCCTGATAAACTCTGATGGTTGTTATGGTACTTAACCAATAAGTACTTAATAGCTATTGAGATTCCAACTAGGTGGTTCATTGCCAACCTAACCAAGCTATTCATGCTTGGTCAAAACATTGAAAAGGAAAGTGATAGGAACCTCATGATTGTTCTCAACCGGTTTTATCCTCCCACTCAATAGAAGCACCTCTTACAACAAAAATTGAGAACTGTCCAACCAAACTCAAAAATCCACACTGTTATGTTTCTTCGACATCCATGGACTTTTGTGCGAAATAATGGCACCATTGCCAATACACCACAAAGTATAAAAACCACTTCCTCTAAACCTCAACCACACCTTAAGGAAGCCCACATTTATAAGTCTTTTCCAAGTAGTATTGATTGTGATGAGCACTAGTACAGAGAACTCTAAAGAGTTTTATGCCCGGAAAATAAAACCATCCCTACTGCATGGGATCATTATAGCCTCGCATCACAAGCCAAAGAAGCACTCAAAGAATTTGAGCAAGCAAGGACACCTCCATCTCAAGAGCAAGAAATGGCAGACACAGATGATCATACACAATCATCACAAGACCCTTGTGCCCAACGGGGGGCCCTCTCTCTCAAGACCCCTATGATCAAGGACTTTGTCCTTACCGTTCGGACTAGACACATCTTACTATGCTCAACCATCAAATTGACATCAACTAAACTTTCATACCGACACTCCAGGATCTTCTAGGACTCATGAGGAAGCATCCTCATCAAGCGGCATAAACATGTGGAATACTCTAACAACACAAGTCAATCGAAGCCCTTCTGATATTAGACTCTCAAAACCCGAACAAAAATACGAAGAACATCTTTTTGTAGAGATGCATAACTCTAATCATTCAAACTATGACTACAATACCCATGACCGAAGATAGGCCTATAGCTAGGTCACTATAGCAAAGTACTATAACAATAGGTTACGGAAATGACTGTTCATAATCACTATTCATATCGCCTAGAATAATTCCTAACCGGATTTTCTAAAGCCTCTATTTGTTTTTGAACCTGTGAGCTTGGTCTTTGTTTATTTGTGACCTTTTAATGCCTATAAAAGGCAAAGAGAATGTAATGTGTTGGGCAGAGCCATTTGAAGTAGAGTGTTTGTGAAAATTCTCAGTGTCTACCTTAACACCTCTTCTTCTCCAGCTTGGTAGGATCTCACGAGAAATGCAACTTGGATGGTTAGAAATGTTACCATCCTAGCACCCCTAAATGTCTCTTTGCTCTAAACTACAATTCTAAGTAGTTTACTACTAAAAGGTTATCCTTAAAGGGCTTGAACAAGAAATTTGCCTATTGTGGGAAGGCATACCTGCAGAAAACTAACTATGTTTTCTTTGGTTCTAAGCATAGGCACATTCAATGGTATTAGAGCCAAGAAAGCGTTCTATGGACTGAAACAAGCATCAAGAGCATGGTATGAAAGATTAAGTAACTTCTTGACTAATCATGAATTTGAAAAAGGCAAGGTACACACTACTCTTTTCATCAAAAGAAAAGGTAAAGACTTGCTCATTGTTCAAATATATGTTAATGGTATAATTGTTAAAGCCACTGATGACATACTATGCAAGTATTTTGCAAACACATGGAAAAGTGAGTTTGAGATGAACCTGATTAGAGAATTAGACTTCTTTCTTGGACTTCAACTCAAACAAACTTCTGAAGTCATCTTCATACATCAAGAAAAGTATGCAAAGGAAATAGTAAAGAATGCAAGAAAATCGACACACCTATGTCATGCTCTATCAAGTTAGACAAAGATGAGAAAGGTAAGTCTATCACCTCCAAACTTTATAGAAGTATGATAGGGTCATTCCTATACATAACATCATCTAGACCTAATGTTTTATTTAGCACATGTTTGTGTGATCGCTTTCAACTTGATCCAAATGAATCTCATTTATTCGCTACTGTAGAGAAGGAACTTCAATTCTCTCGCAGCTGTCGTAAAGTTTCAACTTGAATTATAGAGTTACAAAGGAAACGTGAAACTTCACCACAAACCAAAGCTTCTAAGGATAAGAAGAAACTGACGTGAACTAGAGAGCTATTGTAGAGAAGGAAACTTCGATTCTCTTGCAGTTTTCGTAAAGTTTTGGCGTGAATTATAGAGTTGCAAAGGAAACTTGAAACTCCACCATAAACCAAAGCTTCTAAGGATAAGAAGAAGAGGGTAAAAGTTTCAGAAAATAGCTTTTATATTATCAAAATAAGAGATCACATCCACTTTTATCTCAATGTAAGGATTGATAAGATATGATATGGAGTCCAAAGATTTTCCTATATTCAATCCACTATTTAATGAATCGCATTAATAAAGTCAAATATTTTCATATCCTATACTTTTCATTGATTGGTAGAAATTGTCATATCTGTGTATATATACAAACAAAAATGGTAAGGATCTCTCACATTCATTGCTAAAGAGACTTCATACACATATAAAACCAACCCGTAAAAATTAATTTATGGTTATTGTACAATCTAAACCATACATGGAAAATGAGCTCACTACAATATATCAAAGCCACAAATCGACTATTATAAGAAAGGTAAATAGTTACGGCGAGATCAACGAGATAGATTAGTTAGAGAATGCCACATTTAGTAAGAGAGAGAAAGTATGAACATTTACCTTCATGATTTCGAAGACTATAATATTTCGACTCTCTCATTTCATAAAACTTCAACAATGAGTTATAGTTGAGAAGGGGTTTCAATTCTCTTGCTACTTCCGCGAAGTTTTGACATGAACTAGAGAGTTACTGTAGAAAAGAAACTTCGATTCTCTCACTGTTGCCGTGAAGTTTTTTGTGTGAATTATAGAGTTGCAAAGGAAACATGAAACTTCACCGTAAATTAAAGCTTCTAAGGATAAGAAGAAGAGGGTAGAAATTTTCTGAAAATAGCTTTTATACTATCGGAATAAGAAATCATATATGCTTTTATCTTACCCTTTTATGGGATATTTCAATTCAGGTTATATTCCTCTTATTTCCATCCATCTAGGACAGTAACTGCATAAAGGTAGGATAAAGGTAGCATATCCTGATTATCAAATGTATAGCCTAGCTTTATATAACACCACGCATTCGTGATCAGTGCCCATTGGCACCCAGGCGGCCAGTTTCAGGCGACACATGGCGTTCGGCATAGTGAAACCCATTCAACGAGTAGCAGCAGCACACACGTCATCTGTCTCTATGCCTCAACGTGTTATGCAGATCGGACGGTCGATTTATTAACACCAGGATAGCTGCACAGTTAGGATGTTGGACGTCTAACGCAAGCTTCAAGGGTCCCACGCACTGCTGCGACAACTCTACCTCAACCCCGCCTTATGATCATCGTGCAAGGCAAATGGAAGAAAAATAACAAGGATTTGACATTTTACGGATGTGTGTGTGTGTGTGTGTGTGTGTGTGTGTGTGTGTGTGTGACACTACTATGTCAATTTGTTGTGTCTTGTTATATGGTCATGGTATTGTACAATTGCAGTACAAGTCTCTCCATCATCCCTTTCTATTCTTTCATTTGTTTAATCCATTTGCAAGTGAACTACGTCATTTGGATACCGACTTCTCCATTATTTTCCCCAACTCATGTTCATCGTGCAAGACAAATGGAAGAAAAATAACGAGGATTTGACATTTTACAGATATATATATATATATATATATATATATATATATATATATATATATGATACTAATATCTCAATTTATTGCGTCTTGTTATATGGTCATCGTATTATATAATTACAGTACCAGCCTCTCCATACACGTTTTCGGGTGGATCGTGGGTATTAGGTTGAAAAGAGAGACAGACTCGTTTTCTCTTCAGCGGAGCCACCACTCCGTCATCCCTTCCTATTCTTTCATTTGTTTAATCCAATTGCAAGTCAATCAGGGAAAAGCACTTGATCCAATCACGCTGGATGAAGGATATATGACTCCAACGATATAATTCAAACTCACGGCAGACTCTCATGATTGACGTCTTGGGTTGGTTTGATTCATGTGGGCCATTTTTTGGCCTTTTAAGCAAGATCAGGTGGAAGTGATGACTAGCTAGTTAGGTGAGGTAGTTGACCATGGCCATCCTTGGCTTATTACAGTTAAGCACGGCATGAACTATCATACCCCACCGTTTCGTTATCCATGAGAGTGCTTGTCCACGGACATTGATGCAAGGGCTTATTCCATCAAACACGGTTAGTGGAGAAGCCTCTTTTTCGTTTTCCGCAAACAACCTTTAGAGAGGCTATACAAAAAAAAAAGATAATCTTCTAAATAAATTATGCGCGATACCTTAACATCTCCTCTTACATGTAAACCAGATCAGAAATGATACATGAAAATTTAACAAATGAGGCCAAACACTCAAAATTTGTTGGAGCAAAATCTATTATGACATTATGTTAGAGGAGATTTAAGCTTATAGGTGAATGGAGATCAAATGCATGCGAAAAAAAAAAATTCAAAACCCTTAAGCAAATGATGTAAAATACTTCTATTTATATATATATATATATATATATATATATATATATATATATATATGTTTGAGTGATGATGATAAGTTCTCATTTAGAAACTACTCATAATCCTAGATGAAAAGATTATATGTATTTGATGGTGTAATATTTTTCTCAAACAAATTTTTTATTGAGAAATCACAATTCTGGGAAATGGCTATACTTATTTTTAGAGCAATTCTAAGTGAGATTATCTTTGCTTTAAGTTCATGTTGTATCACCAGCGAGCGTCATTCACTCAATGATTCTTGTGGTTTGATGAAGGCCATATTTCAATTTCAAAGAACAGGATGGTCGATTTTTTTAAAGACCTATCCACCTGTATGCCTAAATAATCGCAGTCTACCGATACACTAATGAAGTTGCATCAGCAGGCTTGTACATGTCTCTAAATCATAATTAGTATTTTTTATGATTCAATCAAAATATAATCATTAAGAAGTACGAAATTTCTATGAAAATTGATACTGAGAGTTATTACTACTGGTCCTTCCTTTCCGTCCTATTTCTATAAACAAAAAGTTTTTTGTTTGTGTCGTTTAGCGTGAAACTTTATAGCAATTCTTCATATTTAGTCAACTACGATTCATATTCGCTAAAGAAAATAAACATAGCATCAGATCTTAGATTTATTTTTCCGGAATTAAGAATAAAGAGCGCACAGAATCCTAAAAAGGACGGTGATTGACCAATTCCAAATTTTCTACTTCGTTATTGTCGGATACTATTCCTTTAGTTAGAAAATAACGATGAAGGAAGCCTTTCTAACTATATCTAATGAGCCCTAACGCAAACCTTCAAGGTATATTTCACTCTAGTTAATTTCAATGTCTTGAAAATATAAGTGATTATCATTTATCTTGATCATAAAGTAGAAATTACTAAGGACCACCCTTTGGGAGTCATTAGCTAATCAACCAATGAAAATGTACAGAATCAATATGATGCTTGGCTCATTATATATGTAAAATGCGATCAGTCATTTGGATAATTGAACTATTCCTTCAAAAGCTTAACAAAGATTACCATTAGATAAGTCCTGTCTAGATAGGAAAGTGAATAAGTAAATAAAATCAAGCGTAAAAGCAATGTCACAAAAAGTAACGTCACATAAGCCCTATCCTAATAGAAAAGTGAATATTAGTGATAGGACCATCTTTAATGTTCTATGATTGACCTATGACCCCACGACACGTGAATCGTGTTGGGGCACGTCATTGGGTAATGTGCTAATCAAACAAATAACATGATTAATCACCTCATATTAGCTATCATTGCTCCTTTTTTCGTTTTTAATATACTATTGTTCTCGTGTTATTGGTCATTATTGTATTTTAAAATTAAGATATTTTCTTAATCAAGAATGGCTGACGAGGACTCTCGTTAATTTAACCCCAGTTATTCACAATTTCACATGAACTCATGACCAGCTTCAA
Source organism: Eucalyptus victrix (assembly GCA_016097545.1). NCBI lineage: Eukaryota > Viridiplantae > Streptophyta > Magnoliopsida > Myrtales > Myrtaceae > Eucalyptus > Eucalyptus victrix. The sequence continues at coordinate 24,519,871 of CM027840.1, read as the reverse complement.
TTATCCTAACAATATACTTAAAAAAATAAATAAATAATAGACCACTACCCCACTAATGAGACTAATTGAAAAAGCAAAGGATATATTAAAAAAAGAGCTATACTTTTACCAAAACGACAAAAACTCTCTCCAAATAGGACAAGAGCAGTTGACATACAATGAATTGAAGATATCTCGGTGTTCAAAACAATTAATTTATTAAATAGGGCTAAAAGAGCTGCATTTAAATATGGCTGAGAAGGATAATCACACAAATTTCAATTGCCAGCTTCTTTTTTACCAAAAAGAATTTCCATTGTTTATCAAAATAATTTATGAAAGAGAATATTAAAAGTCAAGTAACAAAGCAAGCCCCTATAACTTTAAAATAAACAAAAAATAAAAATCGAGATGTTTCATTGGAGCATGATTGACAGAGATAATCACATGCGCGTTCTTCAAGAATAGATCTGAGACTACATCTAAGTGAAATGATCGGCGGCCAATCATCGAATCACACGGCAGCATCAGTGATAAGTACACACCGCAATCTCCATTTGTAATTACGGTTTTGTTTTTCGATAGTGTACATCTAGGTTCAATGTTCCCAGTATCATCACAATAAATTTGTTGAAGAAACTTAGATCTGACACCGGTAGAAGTGAGCTCTATAGCCAATGCGAAGTGAGAAAGCAAAGGATATATTGAAAAAAGAGCTATACTTTTACCAAAACGACGAAAACTCTACCCAAATAGCACAAGAGCAGTTGACATACAATGAATTGAAGATATCTTGGTGTTCAAAAAAATTAAGTTATTAAATAGGACCAAAAGAGCTGTATTTTTTACACCCAAAAAAAAAAGAAAAAAAAAAGAGAGTTGTATTTAAATATGGCTGAGAAGGATAATCGCACAAATTTCAATTGCCAGTTTCTTTTTTTACCAAAAAGATTTTCCATTGATTACCAAAATTATACATGAAAGAGAACATTAAAAGTCAAGTAACTAAGCAAGCCCATATAACTTCAAAATAAACAAAAAAATAAAAATCAAGGTGTTTCATTGGAGCATGATTGACAAAGATAATCACATGCTCGTCCTTCAAGAATAGATTTGGGACTGCATATAAGTGAAATGATCGGCAACCAATCACCAAATCACACGGCAGCATCGGTGATAAGAACACGCCAGGATCTCCATTTATAGTTACAATTTCGTCTTTCAACAACGTGCGTCTAAGTTTGATTTTCCCAACATCATCACCATAAAATTGTTGAAGAAACTCAGATCTGTCATTAGTGGAAGCGAGTTCTATGGCCAATGCGAAGTGCCAAAGCTTTGAACAAAAACATGTTGAGTGAGCATAGATTTGACACTGAAGTTGCTGTGAACACCATTGAAATTGGAGACTGATTATTCATTCATTAAAACTTCAAAATCTATAATTAAATCAGAGAGAAAAACTCCCAACTTGTTGATTACCATCTATATCTCACTAATAGCTTCACATGATTTTCATATCAACTGCTTGAGCTGATTTTTCAGTATTGGTTGTTGATTTCCACAAAAGATTGTCATAATTTTTAAAAAACCTATTCACCTCCTTCTACTTCTAAAAAATTTACTCAAACTAAGAATTCAACTCCAACTAGGGAAATTATTCAAATTAGAAATCTTACATGGATCATATTTCCTTCAAGAGCTTGAACTCGAGACATATTTTCAATAAAATAAAGAGTCCGTCACACACTTTGTTTATCACCTACACAAAAGCCTTTACTTTAAGCATAATGCCTTTTCTCGTGTGCTTAAAAATAGGTTTGATACTCTTGCTAACTCTCTGGATAAGCGAGCAGTACATAAATGGACTCTATAGCACTCTCATAATGCTTAGATTCATTGATTTCAAGCACTTGTCGACAGACTAGGTTTTGCATAGCGTTTGGTCTTCTTATAGGTATTCACATGATGTGATTATTCATATACATATACACACTCTGGACTTGTAGAAAAGAGAAAAAAAATCCTCTGTTTTGATCTTCTATATAGGCATATTGCAATTGTACTCGTCACTCTCGTCGTCGGACTATTATACCCACCGACCATGTGCTATCCTCCGTCCTCATCCTCTCTCGCTCTCTGCGTCCGTTCATGTTGTAAAGAAGCAGGCCCTAGCGACCTCGGATTTGGATCACTGAAGGCAGCCAAGCAGCTACGGGCACGATCGTCGCTATCACCACGTGGCTACTTAATGGTTATCTAAAGAGAAAGAAAAAGAGAGGCTGGGTGGATAACGCGACGAGATACGGACGGGGCTTGTAGCTGCGGGCCAATGATGGAGGATAGCGCAACTCGACGGGAGACGACTAGGAGCGAACCCTAAAGGCGGATCCGAGAGAAGGAGAAATCAGGGTATTATTATTTATTTTGTGGTAATTTCTCTTAGAGCATAAGGGTATTTTAGTAACTTCCGGCTAGGTTGGTTTTTTTATGAGGTCTTGTCCTCCCAAAATGGACAAGAAGAAATCATTTTGTATAATATTTTGTAATGCAAAGGCAAATACATGGTATACCCAATCAATCATTTTTATCTTGTGCTAAAAAATCTCATCGTAATTGGCTCTTTTTGTGATGTTCTTTCATTTTCAATTGACTTGTTATACGACATCATATAGAAAAACCTTCTCTATAGAAATCCCTATTTTCTCACCTTGCTTGTTCAAGAAGCAACGCAAGATATATTAGGTGTGGCCTACAAAATGGATATCCAGTATTCAATCAACAGATCCCGATCTTTTCTCAATTAGTAGTAGAGTTATCGGTAAAAAAATGTGGATCGGATACACAGAATCTATGTATGCACTTGGAACAAGTAAAAAAATGATAAAAACCTAAATCTTCGGCACATTAGACCGTCCTTGTCACTGGAGCACTAGATGATATTGCCTAGTAAAATCTAGAAAAGCAAGATGCGCCGTAAAATATGAATATCTCGAAACAATTAGTGGGGACTTGGAATTTCAGAGGCTCATGGAAACATCCAGATATCTCAATTTTCTTCAATATTACCTATGTGCTTACGTCTTAATTTACTAAGTCCAGATGTATTACTGCAGCAGTGGGTAACGACGAATCTGCAGTCACACCGCTATTTATCTTTTGGGCCTTGCCTGCTTGCTAATAATATACTGGTGGAGCCTTGTTCAGGACAGGTCAACAGAGTAGCTTGCGTCCATCAATGAAAGACTCAAATTCCCAAGCTTCGATCCTACATGTATCTCCAAAACCCTTTGCTTCATTCACAAACATGGAGTCCTCTTTCGCGTTTCCAACCACAGCCCTTCTTGGCATCTTTGCCTTCGCAACCATTCTCTACTTTTTCCGCTCGCTATTAATTAGAACAAAAAATGACAGAAGAAGTGTCGACGGCCACAAAAAGGCCTCCTTGCCAGAAGCTGGCGGCGCATGGCCTTTGATCGGCCATCTTCATCTCTTAGGAGGCCCAGTGCCGCCCCATATAATCCTAGCAAGCATGGCTGACAAGTACGGGCCGATCTTCACCATCAAGACAGGCGTTCATCGAGCATTGATAGTTAGCAATTGGCAAATAGCCAAGCAGTGCCTTACCGTGAATGATAGAGCCTTTGCGAGTCGACCAAAGTCCGTCAGCTCCGAAGTCATGGCCTACAACTATGCCATGTTTGGCCTCGCTCCCTATGGCCCTTATTGGCGCCACGTGCGCAAGGTCACCATGCTTGATCTCCTCTCCAATCACCGGCTGGAATTGCTCAAGCACGTCCGAGACTCGGAGGTACAAGCATCGGTGACCCACTTATATAAGCGATGTATGGAAAGCTATAGAGGTGCACCAAAGAAGGTGTTGGTGGACATGAAGCGATGGTTTGGTGACATTACTCTAAATGTGGTGTTGAGGATGATAGTTGGGAAACGATATGAGGACGAACAAGACGAGAAGGGTCGAGAGGCTTTGAGGAGCTACTTTGATTTGGCAGGGAGGTTCATAGTGTCCGACGCATTCCCGATTTTAAGGTGGTTGGATTTGGATGGGTACGAGAGGATGATGAAGAAGACAGCCCATGAGCTAGACCGTGTGGTTCAAGGATGGCTAAATGAGCACAAAAGCAGAAGAAGCGCTAACAAGAGACGTGGTGATAACAAGGACAGTGACCAGGATTTCATGGATGTGATGCTCTCCATTGTAGATGCTGCCGAAGAATTTCCAGGTTACGATGCCGATACTTTCATCAAAGCAACATGCATGGTAAGTTTATTTAGCATAATCATTACCGCAGTTTCATTAAAAAAAAAAGAAAAAGCATTTGGTATGGTAGATTTGATTTCCGACATTCACAATATAGATTTTTGTATACATAACATGTATATACATCTATCTATGATTTGTTTTGTATAGATAGTCCCGGAGTATGACATGCCATGTGTCCTCTAAAGCTTTTTCCTAGTTTGGAAGAACCAATTTGCTCCCTTTTAAATGATCACATGACATGCATCAGAATATTTTTGACAGACGCTATAAGCAATTAAGGGCATGTTTGGATATAGTACTAGAAACTTTACACAGATTACATCACTTGTAATTTTTAACCCTTTAACACCAAAAATTTCACAAAATTAGTTGACATATAAAGTTATATATCATATTTTGAATTTTTGACAAGAAATAAAAATAAAGTCGCTTCCAAATAAGCACTTCTTGAACTCCTTAGTAAAATGTATTAGTAACTTTTTTGGTAATCTTTGAAATTTTAAGTTGGTCTTGAGTATACCACAATAGCATTCAGTTTGAAGGGATGTTAAAGACTCTAACTAATACTTTTATACGTTACAGCATAATCCGTATAACCTTTTAGTTACAGAAGTTATCTACCATGGTTTATTTCGATAGTTAAGAAAATTTAACCAACTACCAAATCGATCCTCGTAACCATGGCTTGTATAACAAAGAAATCACAAAGCTTTTGCGGCAAAAATAGAACCTTTAATTAGCTAGCAGGTTGTTAGTTTTTGTTTCAATTAGGGTGCGTATCTTAACGCATTAGAATTGGTAAGCTGACATTTTTTTACAACACGTTAGGGAAAATAGCATTTTACCTGCACTAACTCCCACTTTCAATTTTTTTTAGAGGAAAAAAAACCTTTCATGTTCTCCCCCTTTATTTTTATGCAGCTGTCCGAAAAACTCATCTTTTATGTATATGCTAATGATTGACACGTTAAAATAAAGTACAAATACAACACGTTGCAGTGTAATATATATCTATATATTTCACATTTAATTTGACTTTTATCAGATTAAAACAAAGAAATCATAAAAAAAAAAAATTAATTCATTATATATCTATCATCTTCTCCATCTTAAATGTATATTAAAAGATTTTCATCATGCCACTTCTGAACGTAAAGAAAATATGGCCGAAACAATTTTAGGTCCCATATATTCATCATGCAAAAGGTTATCACTAGTTATTTAGATTGTTGAATAATTTCTTGTGAACCGATGATACGACACATGACAACTCCATTTAGATAAGAACAATCTCACTTCACGTTCATTTTGTCATATTCGTGTATAAGAACAAAAATTGCCGTGGAAGCACCCTTTGTCTTTTCCTCGCCTGCCTGAATATGATCCGGCATAACATGCGTCAGGATCAGATCATGCAATAACGGCACTGGATTCAAGAAAAGAAGAAACTTTTATCTAACCCATAACAAAGGAGAAAAGAACAAATTCAACTCCAATGTGACAATCCTTAAGATCAGGTAAGACAGAAAAACAGGACAATAATGCCAATGTTAATAGAATAGCTAGGTTCTTTCCTTGCAATCGGAACAAATCATATCATGTGATTCGACTATTTAAGGGCGGCATAAAACAAACGCTATGGGGTCTAAACATTTTTCTTTAATAAAATTTGCAGTTGCATGAAAAGGACAAAAAAGTTCTTTAGAATTAAGGTATACTATGAATTAAGGAAGTATTGTCTAGTGTGTCTGATCAGTTAGTGTCTCCTACGTATTTCGAATGATAGTATAATGTATCACTGGCCTTTTAAAATTAAATACTAAAGAGATAATGTCATTATCATATAAATGTGAAATAATTTTATTCTCTATGATTGGTGAAGGCCACCAGCATATACATTAAAACATTTGACAAAAGATTGTCCACAAGTACCAATCCACAGTTCATGTTGAAATATCTTACATCAATTGAAAATGGGGTTTATATACTCTTTATAGACATGTGATCTTCCCCCACCTATTGGTTTAGGCTTTCAGATTCAACCTTTTAACATGTATTGAAAAAAGGTTCTGTCCCTTTTTTGTGTGTGTGTGTGTCAACTCATATTAATCAAATTTCACGTGTCACTCGTAATTCGATTTGCATATGAGAAAATGTGTTGAAATATCCCACATCACTTAATAATGAAATTTATATATAGTTTATATACATGCAATCTCCCATCACCTATTTATTTGAGTTTTTGGTAAGCAAGGGATCAAGATTCGTGCTCTAGTTGTCGACAATCCGTTACTTTGTAGGCTCTTGTCTTAGCTGGCTCAGACACTACCTCAGTCTCTCTGACGTGGGCCTTGTCTTTGTTGCTCAACCATCGTGAAGTTCTAAAGAAGGCCCAACACGAACTAGACACTCAAATCGGTAGAGAAAGGCTAGTAAATGAATCGGACCTCATGAATTTGGTCTACATCCAAGCCATCATCAAGGAAACCATGCGTTTATACCCGGCGGCCCCACTCGGCGTCCCGCATGAGTCCATGGAAGACTGCACCGTGGATGGCTACCACATCCCGAAGGGCACTCGTCTCCTCTTAAACTTTTGGAAGATCCATCGTGACCAGCACATATGGTCAGACCCTCTAGAATTCCGGCCGGAGAAATTCTTGACCACCCACAGAAATTTCGATGTTCGAGGTCAGAATTTCGAGCTGATACCATTCGGGAGTGGTCGGAGAATGTGCCCCGGAATCAATTTAGCCATGCAACTTATTTCGCTTTCGCTTGCTTCTCTTCTGCATGGGTTCGACATTACAACATTGGCAGATGAGCCGGTTGACATGACCGAGGCAATCGGAATGACAAATCTCAAAGCCACCCCACTTGAAGTCCTTGTGACTCCACGACTTCCTGAGCATGCATACCGGTGACTCTCCTCTATAAATGGTGAAATGCTCAGGCTCCACATCTGTAGCGTCTCTCTACCATGTCCCACTCAGGTGGTGAAGTACGTTTCTACAAATAAGTTGAAGAGAATACTGATATATGGATAATTTATTAGTCGACAGTTTCACTATGGGGCATGCTTGATCATGTCTAACTTTCATGATTTACTTTTTGTGTTATATGGTAATCACTAAGGATGCTGATGTGTTAGTTTGTTTAACACTGCAGTTTGAAATATGGTCTATTATTGGGAAGGGAATTACGCAATTTTTTTTCCGTGACAAAAGAGCTGTATATATATGGTAACACGATAAAGTTTGCAGTTATGTTAAAGCTCGCGGTGTGCTGCGAACTATGCTTGACTCCTTGCCTGTGCAAAGTATGCTTCGAAAACAATATTAGTTCATTGTAGTACCGGATTGAAAAATATAAATGGGATATGGAGGGTATTACTTGGGTAGGTTATCGAGGACTTATACGATGCTTTGATTGTGGCCTTTATATCTATCTTCCCCTTTGTCCATTTAAGTTTTTAGATCATATGAAAAGGTCACCCTCAATTGTTAAAAGTACATCTTGAGTTTGTGTCGAGATTGAAGAAAATGTGTGAAAATAAATAGGTAAAGAATTTAAATGTCTGAGTATTGAACCCTAAATTTCAACATCTCATTTAGTCATTTATTGCATGAAAATTAGGGATCGACCCCATCCCCTAAACAAAACATAATCAAATTTAGTTTAGGAGCCTTTTATAGCATATAGATAAACTCATAAAATTGCATTTAATTTGACCGGCGATGGCTGCACTTACTTAAAGGTTTTCAACTTAATTGAGTTATCTAGATTAAGCTCATGGAGACAGCAAAGATTCGACCAAGCCCATTGCACAAATACATTGGCTGAAATTTACATAGCAAAGGGAGGAATTCTGAACTTTAATTGAAATGAATTTATCCCATAAGAGCTAGAATTAATATTAGGCTTTGAGCTTAATTTTAATGAGCTCATAAGGAACAAGGCCTGTTATATAGGATAAGCCCACAAGGATGGAAAGGATCAAGCCCAAAAATCAAGATTATGGAAGAAGAAAACTTAATTACCCCTATATAAAGATTCTTAGGCTACGTTTTATCATGTGGACTTCTAACTAGGTTAAGATTGCATATGATAGAATATGAAATTCAGGAATTATGCTACATCTTATCCATTGTTTGATAATTGCAGTTATAAAGTTGGATATATTCACATCATATCATTGTACATTGTTGGTATAAATGTAAAACTAGTATTTTCCAAATGGGAGATGTATTGTCCTAAGATTTCATCTAAGGTACCACTAATACATCAAAAGAAGGGGAAACCCCTAAATCGGGAGAAGTATACTATCGGTGCCATAAGTTGTGTACGGCGCTCACTTTGGTGCCAAAAGTTTCCGTCAGATCACTTAAGTGCCAAATCGAAGGAAAAACGATCACTTTGGTGCCACTGGTGAAAGATTCTGGTCAAAATGATTACATGGCTTTTTTAAATAAAAAAAATCGACGAGGATGGCCTAAAAAAAAATCGACATCGTTTTCGGTCCTCCTAAAGAAAACGACATTGTTTTGCTGTCCTACATGGATGGCCTCACAAAAACGACGCCGTTTAACTCATTTGGAGATTTTTTTTTTGGATTGAAATTAGGGTTTTTTTGTTCGCCATTACTCAGCTGCCGTCGCTCAGCCGCCATCCCTTAGCCACCGTCGCTTGGCCACCGTCCCTCGACCTCCATCATAGTTGCTTGCCACAGCAAGACAAAAGAAAAAAAAAACTAACAGAAAATCCCAAGGGAGAGGGAGGTGTCAATGGCGAGGGCGGAGGAGGGGATGGCGGGCCACGGTCGCCGCCGTTGTTGCAGCTAGCTTCGCTGACAACCTCCATGGCGTTCTAGATCTTCGTGGCTACCATTGGCCAGATCGCTCGTGCTTCTGGAGATTCTTTGAGCTCGCATTTCCTTTGCACCCGACGATATTATTTGGGAAAAGGCGGTGGTGGGGTTGAGATTCGAGGATTTGAAAGGTCGACAAGGTGATTGAAAATGGGGAAAAAAACTGTTAGGGGAGGGCAGAGGTGAGTGCGTGATTTCTTTTCGAGAAAACTATTGGTGTTGTATTGGTGTGCTGCTGGTGTTGCTAGTGCTGTTCTTTGGCGCTGCTAGTGCTGTTCTTCAGGGAAGAACCAGTCTTTGAGGAAGAACCAGTCTTCAGGGAAGAAGACGACACAAAACGGCGTCATTTGGGGATTTAGGGTTTTGAATTTGGGGGAAAGACACAAAACGGCATCGTTTTGTTGTTTAAATGCTAACTATACTCTCCGATGAGCCACATCATCTTAAAAAATTAATAAAAAAAAGTGCCACATCGGATTTCTAGCCAATCGGATCGGAGTTGGCACTAAAGTGAGCGTTTTTCAAAATTTTTGGCACTTAAGTGATCCGACAGAAACTTTTGGCACCAAAATGAGCGCCGTACACAAATTATGGCACTGATAGTATACTTCTCCCCCCCCTAAATCGCTATTTTTCCACCAATCATACAAACTCTATTGGGGACCAATTTTTGAAAAGAGAGCTTTCCCTCCCTAAATCGAGGGAAACAACCTTGAAGAGACAAAGGGATTTGAAATTGCCATTGAAACAAGGACCTAGGATTACCCGGTCAGAATAGTCAGCTTCCATGTTTAGAAGTTGGAGGATGCAGTTGTCACGGTGCTCATCTTCTTTCAGTTTGTCAAAAGCGAGCAAGGTAATCCGCAGATGACTATGTGGGAGGTTCAGGAGCCATTGAACCAACAAATGAGGACAAACGAAGTTTCGAAATCAATTGAAATGAGAAGGTAATGATTTTGACTCAAGGTTGGAGGTGAAGATGCATTAGAAATAAAAATGAAATCTTTTCGGCCCTTCACACCTTTCAAAAAGAGGCAGCAATTCAGAATGACGATCCAAAGGTGAAGAGGAGTAGCTGTCCGAAGCACGGATTACGAAGCGTTAAAAGGTACAATACACACCCTATACTCTCCTGAGAAAAGGTAGTTCATACATTTCAAATAATTAAAAGAATTAAAGATCTTTCTACTCTTTTGAAAGGAGGCATGTGTTTATACCAAAAATTAAGTAAATCATTATAATTGGCATGACATCGATTTCAATATATAACCTGAGACTTGGTAAGGTGGATATTGGCAGGATACCAATTACATGAGTCCTTATCGATAGTCCTACTAGTCACATGAGTTCTTGCCGATGGTCATAAGTATAGATGATCATGATCAATCATCGATATATGATAGCGACTAGCTGATGATTGTCATAATATAGTTGAGCAACAGTTAGAAAGGGTGAAGACGTCGATTGAAGGACATTGAGATAACTAGATAAGAAAGCATCTGAGAACTAACCATTTTGTGAGTAAAGTGAGTGCGAGATTCAAGCATAGTGGCATTCGAATTAAAAACTGATTGCATATAAGATATCAAAGCATAAGATCGTTATCAAGAGGCCAAATTAAAGGAATAACAGCTTAGGCTAGAGTCAACGTGGTGACAGATACATGTAGAGAATCAAAACACGTCTTGAAGGAGTAATTGCCTGGAGGTAAAATGTCATGGCAACCTAAAGATATAGAGCTGAAAGTCTTGGAGATGAGAAGGCACGGTTGAAACTGCTTATGGAAATTACATTATAAATACTATAAATACTAGTACTTGTGCATCATAGAATCCCCTCCCCACCCCCCACCCTCGAATTAAAAAAAAAAAAAACTTATTATCTTTTAATTACATTTCATTTCCTATACCATAGTGGTAGTTTCTAGATATCTCGTTGTCAATTAAATTCTGGCATGTATTTTAGATCTTCATCGCCAATTAAATTCCAGCAATGTATCTTCCCCTTTGTCCATTTAACCTTTTAGATCATATGGAAAATGTCACCTTCAACTGTTGAAAGTATGTTTTAAATTTCGGTCAAAATAGGAAAGATGTGAAATTAAGTGGATATAGAAATGTGATCTCTCAAGGAATAACTCCTCGCCACCCGTAAGGCGTCGTTGCAATTTAAAAACTAGGGCAAGCACTCAGGCGACGGGCCACTAGCTTGGGATGGCTAAAGGCTACTCGCAATTCAATAAGCGCCCGGCCGGACAAGGCCGCTGGTCAAACTCCAGGCAAGCATCCGACCAGGTTAGGCCCACGCTTGGCTCTATGGAAAGCTAAACATATATGTAGTTGGACTTGTAAATTGAGATTAAATAGGTAAATCAACCTATAAAAGAATTTAATATACCAACTGACAACTCCTGTCTAGGAAATAGAATACTGGGGCTTAGGTATCGCTCCAGCGCTTGAACCTCGAAAGATGGACCCCAGATCCGCTATAAGAGGATGGTGCTAATGCTTAAAGTTGGGGCGACATTATCATAGGGTAACGTTCTAACAAAACACATAATAAAATTTAATCACCTCGGATTAGGCATTATTGCTTCTTCTTTTTTATGGCAAATCGAATAATTGTACATCACTAAAACTTTGCCTTGTCCCATCAGAGTTTTTTTGACAAGTGGCTCCTCAATTGTCTTGGAACCACTTGTTAACATCTAAATAAAAATAATTATCATTTTTAAAATATTATTTTTCTCGAGTTACATATTATCAGTGTAGTGAAACTGAATTTTTTCCTTAAATACAGGTAATGATAATAATTGTTAACAATATTCCTGTTATGCACGTGATTTCATTACCAGTTTCAGAACAACGTAGCTAAATAAGAAAATAATAGAACGTTGTCCAATTAAGGAGACTAATGAAAAGGACAAGAAGTTATAGGAAAAAATGTCCTTAGCTTTATCAAAACGACAAAAAAAAAAAAAAAAAAAAAAAAACTCTTTCCAAATAGGACAAGTTGAAATGAATTGAAGAAATCTCGGCATTCCAAAACAATTTAATTATTAAATTAAGGCAAAAAGAGCTGTTTCTAAATAAGGCTGAGGAGTAAACCCACAAATTTCAATTACTAGCAAGTTTGACAGTGCTATATAACCTAAAACGGTCCTTGACAGTTCCTCCGAGCAATTAATGATACAGCCTAGCCAAAAATCTAGAAAAGCAAGATGCCGCAGAAAAAAATTAAGAAAAATAACACAAGTGGTCCATAAACTTTGACTAATGTACAATGTGATCCTTAAATTTGTGATTTGTTCAATCCGATATCTAAATTGTAGCCCAATGTGCAATATAGTCTCTAGAAACTATGTAAAAATATTCAATATCATCCATTGACTTGAAGTAATAGAAGAATTACATTGAATATTTTCATATAATTCAAAGATTAAGTTGAACATGTATCATAAGTCCAAGGGTTATATTGAACAAATTGAAAGTTCATAAATCACATTACACGTTGCGTTAAAGTTCAGGAACTATATTGAACAAAATTAAAATTTCAGGGATAGTAAAAATCATTTGTGTTGTTATCCAAAAAAAAATAAAAAATTAATATCCCGAAACATGATGCCTCACGAAAAATTCTATCAGGATTTGGAGTTTCAAAGACTCAATTAAACATCCAAATATCGTCATTCCCTCCTTTATTCGGTAACTGGTTACGTCATCAATTACTAAAAATACCATATCAAGAGAGGCTATTGCAGCAGAGGACAATGTCTAATGACGACTCTGCAATCACGCCTGTATCCTCGCGCAACAGTAAACTGTATCAAAGTCAACCCCCAAAGGGCTAGTGGATGGAAACAGGATCATGTTTATATACATCCAAAACCCTCCCTTCCTTCACCAACATGGAATCCTCTTTCCCGTTTCCTACCACTGCCCTCGCGGGCATGTTATGTGCCTACGCAATCTTTCTCTATTGCCTCGCTTCTCTACTGATAAGAACAAAAAAAAAAAAAAACAGAGAAGGGGTCAACAGCCATCACGAAGCCTCCTTGCCAGAAGCCGGCGGCTCATGGCCTTTGATTGGCCATCTCCATCTCTTAGGAGGCCCAGTGCTGCCTCACATAGTGTCGGGAAAAATGGTTGACAAGTACGGGCCAATCTTCACTGTCGAGACGGGTATTCATCGAGCCTTGATAGTTAGTAACTGGGAGATGGCCAAGTGGTGCCTTACCGTGAACAACAGAATCTTCGCCACTCGACCCAAGTCTGTTAGCGCCGAGGTCATGGCCTACAACTATGCCGTGTTTGGTTTCACTCCCTACGGCCCTTATTGGCGCCATATGCAGAAGACCGCCATGCTCGAGCTCCTCTCCAACCACCGGTTGGAATTGCTCAAGCACGTTCGGGAATCGGAGGTCCAAGCATCAATAAACCACATATATGCGATGTACGAATAACTCCAGTGGCGCACCAAAGACAGTGTTGGTAGACATGAAGCGACGGTTTGGTCACTTATCTTTGGGTGCACTGGTATTGTTTATGAAAAATCCGTATCAGGACTCATTACATACTTCCATCCACTGTATCATACCATGGATATTATACAATCCTTTGATATGAACATCTGCACATGCTATACTTTACCAACAAAAAAAAAAAAAAAAACACATCTGCACATGCTATAGAAAACATTATACAGGATAGTTTGGACATCATGAAAATCACTTGGATATGTTTCTTCAACACTTTGCACCTTGGGCTTCACATTTTCTCTCATAGTCCATTTTTATGGCTTTGCTGATGCTGACTAGGCTGGGTGCAAACTCACCCAACTTTGTAACACTAGTTATTTTTCTTTCCGTGGGTCAAATTGTATTTAATGGTGCGCCAAGAACAAAACTTAACGTGACTCGCTCCATAATTGAAGCCAAATATTGGACTCTTCCTTTCACAGCTACTGAACTTACTTGGATTTCATTTATACCATGTGACATTGGGATCTATTATCATAAACCTTTGTTACTTTTATTGGACAATATGTCAAAATTATATCTCGCAACTAATCCAATTTTTCATGCTTGGACAAAGCACATTGAAATTGATTATTATTTTGTTCGGGAAAAGGTTGCTCTTGGTTCTGTCCTAATAGCCTTTGTTCCGTCTTCCTAACAAATTGCTTATATTTTCACCAAACTATTGACTCGAAATAGATTTGTCAGCTCACCAATCAACATCAGTCTCTGGTCCTATCCATTGACCGGTTTGAAGGGGAATATTATTAGAATGGTTGCAATGCATAATCTTTTACAAATCAACATGAAGATAAGACATAAAGTAAAGTATCCATGAATTGATCATTAAGAGATATTTTATTATTTTTCTTTTATTCAATTTCCATGCAAATAAAATTGTTATTTGTTATGTATAGCTTCCACAATAATTATAGGTGGTTATATATCTCTATTTATACTATATAACATATCAATGAAAAGCAAAGCTTCATCGATTCAATTCTCTCTTTTCTTTAATATGGATCCCACATGGATTTCAGCAAATGAGTCTAGAATTCAGCCTATCATACGTACTAGGCTCAGGTAAATTCTTCTGCCAACCGATCATTGCATAATACTAACTATTTCGGGGGCAAATATTGTTTGTATCTAAGCTAAATCGATTTGACTAGGGCTCTTGTTGGCTAAGAATTGGAGGTTTTTTCTTTATTGGAAGAAGAAACCAGATTTCCAATTCAAGAAAGCAGGAGCCACCCTAGCTTTTTCCTTGGTTTTGCATGCCGCTTTTGGTTATTCAATAACTAAAATTGCCTTATAGGTCACACACAAAACATAAAATCACGAATAAATGTTTGAGAAGTTAGTACTAGATTTATAAAATTGATTTACTAAATGATGAAATTGATAATGATTGGGTACTTGAAGTTTGAACAAGTGACGCATCAATGGATCAGTAGCCAGCTTCCTAATTAGATTTGGTATCCATATCATTATTCGAAGCACAATCCTAACTCTTTCATAAATTTTCACTTGTGAATTGGTATTAAGAAAAGTTATCAATTCAAAAAAATGATGTGATAAATCATATCGAATTGTTTTTTTTCATATATCAAGAATTTAAATTTTTTTCTTTTTTGTTGGAAGAAGAGCTGGCAAAAGAAACAACTAACATCTTCAATGCACAATATATGAATCACCCAAGAATATACGTTGAATCAGAAGCGAAACGATAGACAATAGGACTTGATGATGGTCCGAAAACAATTACAAAAAAAGTATTCACATTCCATAGTGTTAATAACAATTGTCTTCTCAAAATAGAAATGGAAGCCTTTTTGTTCTTTGATGGAGAGAGGAGGAGAAGATAGAGAACCTTTTCTGAATGTTCTTTCTTCCATCAATCATAGCAGTTATTTTTCCATAAGTTATTTATATAACTTTCCTCAAAAATTAACTTCCGTAAAATAAAAAATAACTTCTTTAATATCCTTTTGAAAAGTGTCTCCATCATATCATATCAAGACATGTTGATGCATTTTAATTACCTCCGATCATAGACGTACCAACGAAATATAATACTTTTATCTAGCATATCTAGGATGCTACATTTCTGATAAACTCATCAAAAACTAAACTATCTAACAAATCAAAGACTTCCATCTCAAATGATTTAACGTGGTGAATATTATGTCTGCGTAGTAATTCATCTGTATTCGTTCATGTACTAAACAATCATATTTCAAGAATCGTTTATATAATAAAAGGTACCTTTAAACCTGAAGATTAGATCGACGACAGAGTCAAAGGAAATTGATCAAAAGTCACGATCGTCTTTTGGTCCACGGTCTTCAATGCCACCGTTGGATCCAGCAGATTGCCATGTGACGTCTTCAATTCATTGACGTTAATCTCTTTTATGAGTTATCATGGAAGTCATTGCCTTCTGGACTTCTGACAAAAAGCCCAAAGACGATTTTATTACTGCGGTCAAATCACATGTCCAGATACATGTTAAGGGTCCACGTGGATGGCAAGTAGCATTCGTCAATCGTAAAACCATTAGCTGGGAATTTCTTCGTGGATGAGAAAGAGAGAGAGAGAGAGAGAGAGAGATCAGGGCATTATTATTTTTATCTGTGCTAATTTCTCTGAAAGCATAAGAGTATTTTAGTAAATTCCGGATAGGTTGATTTTTTTACGAGGTCTTGTCATCCGAAAATGGAGAAGGAGAAATCATTTTGTATAGCATTTTGTAACGTGTCGGTAAAGACATGGTTCCATCAATTACCTTTATCTAGTGCTATAAAATCTCATCGTAGTCAGCCTCAATGTGTGTCATTCTTTTGATTTTGATTGACTTGTCACGTTTTATGCATCTTTTCTACGGAGAAGACCGCTATTTTCTCAACTTGCTTGCTGGGAGAAGCAGCACAAGATATATTAGGTGTGCCGACAAAATGGATGTCCAGTAGTCAATCAACAGATTTCCGAATCTTTTATAATAAAAATTTTATAAACGAATCTCAATAAGTAGTACAATTATTGGTAAAAAAAATGAATTAATATGCTGTTGAGTTTTGACTTCAAATTGAAAAATAATGGTAGTTTAGATCATACACTTTTATATAAGGGATTTTTGAAGAGAGATTACAAAAAAATTGTATTTAATAACACATCTCCAACACTATTCTTTTGTATCATTTAATGTTTTGTTTTTCCCTATCTTCTTATTGGATATTTACATCTCATGACTCACCAAGTGATTTTAAAACTTTTTGGATTGTACACTGTAGGTTAAAGATAATGAAACCCCCTTTCTCTGTCCGTGATTTTTTTCAGTTTTGAATTTTTCACGTAAATCTTGTATCTCATGTGATTTTGATTTTCTTTCATCTTTTGCTACTTGTTCTTAGATTGGTGCATCTTTGATTGGCATTTTTCCACAACATACACAATGTATGTATGAACTTGGAACTTGTAAAAAAAAAAATGATAAAAACCAAAATCCTCTGCGTTGATTTTCTAGCTCGCACATTCGACGGTCCTTGTCACTATGTGGAGCACTACATGATATTGCCTAGTAAAATCTAGAAAAGCAAGATGCGCCGTAAAATATGAATATCTCGAAACAATTAGTGGGGACTTGGACTTTCAGAGGCTCATGGAAACATCCGGATATCTCGATTTTCTTCATTATTACCTATGTGCTTACGTCCTGCGGCACTGGGCAACGACGAATCTGCAGTCAAACCCATATTTATCTTTTGCGCCTTGCCTGCTTGCTAATATACTGGTGGAGCCTTATTCGGTACAGGTCAACAGAGTAGCTTCCGTCTATCAATGAAAGACTCAAATTCCTAAGCTTCGATCCTACATGTATCTCCAAAACCCTTCATTCACAAACATGGAGTCCTCTTTCTCGTTTCCAACCACAGCCCTTCTTGGCATCTTTGCCTTCGCAACCATTCTCTACTTTTTCCGTTCGCTATTAATTAGAACAAAATATGACAGGAGTGTCGACGGACACAAAAAAGCCTCCCTGCCAGAAGCTGGCGGCGCATGGCCTTTGATCGGCCATCTCCATCTCTTAGGAGGCCCAGTGCCGCCCCATATAATCCTAGCTAGCATGGCTGACAAGTACGGGCCGATCTTCACCATCAAGACAGGCGTTCATCGAGCATTGATAGTTAGCAATTGGCAAATAGCCAAGCAGTGCCTTACCGTGAATGATAGAGCCTTTGCGAGTCGACCAAAGTCTGTCAGCTCTGAAGTGATGGCCTACAACTATGCCATGTTTGGCCTCGCTCCCTATGGCCCTTATTGGCGCTACGTGCGTAAGGTTGCCATGCTTGATCTCCTCTCCAGTCACCGGCTGGAATTGCTCAAGCACGTCCGAGACTCGGAGGTACAAGCATCGATGACCCACTTATATAAGCGATGTATGGAAAGCTATAGTGGCGCGCCAGAGAAGGTGTTGGTGGACATGAAGCGATTGTTTGGTGACATTACTCTAAATGTGGTGTTGAGGATGATAGTTGGGAAACGATATGAGGACGAACAAGACGAGAAGGGTCGAGAGGCTTTGAGGAGCTACTTTGATTTGGCAGGGAGGTTCATAGTGTCCGACGCATTCCCGATTTTAAGGTGGCTGGATTTGGATGGATACGAGAGGATGATGAAGAAGACAGCCCAAGAGCTAGACCGTGTGGTTCAAGGATGGCTAAATAAGCACAAAAGCAGAAGAAGCACTAACAAAAGGCGTGGTGATAACAAGGACAGTGACCAGGATTTCATGGATGTGATGCTCTCCACTGAAGATGCTGCCGAAGAGCTTCCAGGCTACGATGCCGATACTTTCATTAAAGCAACATGCATGGTAAGTTTATCTAGCATAATTAGTACCAGAGTTTCATTAAAAAAGCATTTGACTTGGTAGGTTTGATTTCTGACATTTACAATATAGATTTTGTGTACATAGCATGTATATTCATCTGTCTACGATTTGTTTTGTATAGATAGTCCCGGAGTATGACATGCCATGTGTCCTCTAAAGCTTTTTCCTAGTTTGGAAGGACCAATTTGTTCCCCTTTAAACGATCACATGACATGCATCAGAATATTTTTCACAGACGCTATAACCAATTAAGGGCATGTTTGGATACAGTACTGAAACTTTACACAGATTACATCACTTGCAATTTTTAACCCCTTTAACACCAAAAACTATCACAAAATTAGTTGACATACAAATTTATAATATCATATTTTGGATTTTTGACAAGAAATAGAAATAAAGTCGCTTCCAAATAAGCACCTCTTGAAATCCTCACTAAAATGTATTTTGGTTCTAAAACTCTCAATTTGAAGATTTGGTTTCTAATTATGTAACTTTTTGGGTAAATTTTGAAATTTTAAGTTGGTTTTAAGTATACCACAATAGTATTCAGTTTGAAGGGATGTCAAAGATTTTAATTAATACTTTTATACGTTACAGCATAATCCGTACAACCTTTTAGTTACAGAAATTATCTACCATGGTTTATTTCGATAGTTAAGAAAAATTAACCAACTACCAAATCAATCCTGGTAAACATGGCTTGTTTATCAAAGAAATCACAAAGCTTTTGCAGCAAAAATAGAACCTTTAATTAGCTAGCAGGTCGTTAGTTTTTGTTTGAATTAGGGTGCGTACCTTAATGCATTAGAATTGGTCGGCTGACATTTTATAACAACACGTGGGGGAAAATAGCATTTTACCTGCACTAACTCCCACTTTTAAGTTTTTTTAGACGAAAAAAAACCTTTCATGTAATCCGCCTTTATTTTAATCTTATTTTAATGCAGCTGTCTGGAAAACTGATCTTTTATGTATCTGCTAATAATTGACACGTTAAAATACAGTGCAAATACAACACGCTGCAGTGTACTATATATTTATATATTTGACATTTAATTTGACTTTTATCAGATAAAAACAAAGAAATCATAAAAAATTTAATTCATTATATATCTATCATCTTGTTCATCTTAGATGTATATTAAAGGATTTTCATGATAAAACCTCCGAACGTAAAGAAAATATGACCGAAACAATCTTAGGTCCCACATATTCATCATGCAAAAGGTTATCACTACTTATTTAGATTGTTGAATAATTTCTCGTGAACCGACGATACAACACATGACAACTCAATTTAGATAAGAACAATCTCACTTCACGTTTATTTTTTCATCTTCGTGTATAAGAACAAAAATTGCCGTGGACGCACACTTGGTCTTTTCCTCGCCTGCCTGAATATGATCTAGCATAACATGCGTCAGGATCAGATCATGCAATAATGGCAGTGTTAATAGAATAGCTAGGTTCTTTCCTTGCACTCGGAACAAATCATATCATGCGATTCGACTATTTAAGGGAGGCATATAACAAACACTATGGGGTCTAAACATTTTCCTTTAATAAAATTTGCAGTTGCATGAAAAGGAGAAAAAAGTTCTTCGAAATTAAGGTATACTATGAACCAAGAAGCATTGCCTAGTGTGTCTGATCAGTTAGTATCTCCTACGTATTTCAAATGATAGTATATTGTATCAATGATCTTTTAAAATTAAATACTAAAGGGATAATGTCATTACCCTATAAATGTGATAATTTTATTCTCTATGAATGGTGAAGGCCACTAGCATATACATTAAAAAGATTGTCCACAAGTACCAATCCACAGTTCATGTTGAAATATCTTACATCAATTGATAATGGTGTTTGTATACTTTTTATAGACATGTGATCTCCCTCTACCTATTAATGTACCCAAAAAAAAAAAAAAGGTTTTGCACATTTTGTGTGTGTGTCCACTTATATTAATCAAATTCCACATGTTACTCGTAATTTGACTTACATATGAGAAAATGTGTTGAAATATCTCACATTACTTAATAATAGAATTTATATATAGTTTATATATATGCAATCTCCCTTCACCTATTTATTTGAGTTTTTGGTAACCAATGCATCAAGATTCGTGTTCTAGCTGTCGACGATCCGTTACTTTGTAGGCACTTGTCTTAGCTGGCTCAGACACTACCTCAGTCTCTCTGACGTGGGCCTTGTCTTTGTTGCTCAACCATCGTGAAGTTCTAAAGAAGGCCCAACATGAACTGGACACTCAAATCGGTAGAGAAAGACTAGTAAATGAATCGGACCTCGAGAATTTGGTCTACATCCAAGCCATCATCAAGGAAACCATGCGTTTATACCCAGCAGCCCCACTCGGCCTCCCGCATGAGTCCGTGGAAGACTGCACCGTGGATGGTTACCACATCCCAAAGGGCACTCGTCTCCTCTTTAACTTTTCGAAGATCCATCGTGACCAGCACATATGGTCGGACCCTCAAGAATTCCGGCCAGAGAGATTCTTGACCACCCACAGAAATCTCGATGTCCGAGGTCAGAATTTCGAGCTGCTACCATTCGGGAGTGGTCGGAGAATGTGCCCCGGAATCAATTTGGCCATGCAACTAATTTCGCTATCGCTTGCTGCTCTTCTGCATGGGTTCGACATTACAACATTGGCAGATGAACAGGTTGACATGGCCGAGGCAATCGGAATGACGAATCTCAAAGCCACCCCACTTGAAGTCCTTGTGACTGCACGACTTCCTGAGCACGCATACCGGTGACTCTTCTCTATCAATGGTGAAATGCTCAGCTGTAGCCTCTCTACCGTGTCCCACTTAGATAGTGAACCATGTTTCTACAAATAAGCTGAAGAGAATACTGATATATGGATAATTTATTAGTCGACAGTTTCCCTATGGAGCATGCTTGATCATGTCAACTTTCATGATTTATTTTTTGTGTTAAATGGAAGTCAATAAGCATGCTGATGTGCTAGTTTGTGTAACAATGTTGTGTGAAATATGGACTATTATTTAGTAAGGGAATTACACTCTTATCATTTTTTTTCCGTGATAAAAGAGTTGTATATATATGGTTACACAATAAAATCTGCAATTATGTTAAAGCTCACGGTGTGCTGCGAACTATGCTTGACTTGTTGCCTGTGCAAAGTATGCTTCGAAAACAACATTAGTTTAAACGTAGTACCGCATTGAAAATTAAAAATAGGATTTTGAAGGTATTACTTGGGTAGGTTATCGAGGACTTATGCGATGCTTTGAGTATGGCCTCTATGTCTATCTTCCCCTTTGTCCATTTAATTTTTTAGATCAGATGAAAAAATCATTCTCGGTGTTAAAAGGACGTCTTGAGCCTAAAACTCCTCATTGACTGTAAATAGGTAAATAATTTTAAGTGTCCAAGTATTGACCCCTAAATTTCGATATCCCATTTATTCATTTATTGCATGAAAATTGGGAAAATTGTCCAAAAAGTCCTAAACCTATTGCACTTTTGCCAATTCAGTCCTAAACCTTTTAACTTTGTCAATTGAGTCCTAAACATTTTTATTTTTTGCCAATTCAATCCATCCGGCTAATTTTGCTAGAAAATACTGACGTGGATGCCAACAGCACCACATAGGATTGCCGCCGCTGACATGGACAATTTTTAATAATATTTTTTTTTTATTTTTTTTTTAAATTTTTTAATTTTTATTTTTATATTTTCTGTTTTTTCCTTTTTTTTTTTTTTTTTTTTTTTTTTTCTTTTTGGCTTTTTCCTTGGCCTTTTCCGATGGCCGACCACCGGCCACAGGCGATGGCCAGCCACCGGCCACTAGCGATGACAACCACAACCGGCCGACTAGCCTCGCTCACCACAGGTGAGGCCCGGCCGGGCGAGGAGGAGCACCGGCGAGGGAAGCCTGGGTGAGGCCAACCCTCCCCAGGCTAGGGTGGCCTCACCCGGGCGTCGGCCGAGCAATGGCGACATTGGGCATCAGCCGAGTGACGGCGACACCAAGCGAGGCCGCCCTAGCCCCGGCGAGGGCCGACCTAGCCAAATCTGGCAAGGGGAGCCCTCGTTGGGGCTCGCCCTTGCCCAAGCGAGCGTCAGCCTCACCCAAAACAAATTTGGAGAGGCTGGCCAGGGGTGAGGCCGACGCTCACTTGGGCGAGGGCGAGCCCCGGCAAGGGCTCCCCTCACCAAATCTAGCGAGGCCGGCCCTCGTCGAGGCCAGGGCAGCCTCGCCCAGGCTTCCCTCGCCAGTGCTCCTCCTCGCCCGGTCGAGCCTCGCCTATGGTGGGCGAGGCCAGCCCGGCCAGCTGTGGTTGGTGGCCGGCCATTGGAAAAGGCCAAGGAAAAAAAAAAAAAGAAAAAAATAAAAATAAAAATTATCCACGTCAGCACCGGCAGTCCTATGTGGCACCGCTAGCGTCCACGTTAGCATTTTCTAACCAAAATTGACCGGATGGACTAAATCGGCAAAAAGTGAAAAGGTTTAAGAATCAATTGGCAAAGTTAAAAGGTTTATGATTAAATTAACAAAAGTGCAATAGGTTTAGGACTTTTTGAAAAAATTTTCCCATGAAAATTAAGGATTGACCTCAGCCCCTAAACAAAAAATAATCTAATTGCATATAGTTTAAGAGCCTTTTATAGCATATAGATAAACTCATAAAGCTATATTTAATTTAACCGGCGATGGATGGACTTACTTAGAGGTTTTGAACTTAAATTGAGTTACTTGGACTAGGCTCATGGAGACCGCGCCAAGCCCATTGCACAAATACAGTCGCCGAAATTGACATTGTAAAGGGAGGAATTCTGAACTGTAATTGAAATGAATTTAGCCCATGAGAGCTAGAATTAATATTAGGCTTTGAGCTTAATTTTAGTAAGCTTATTAGGAGCAAGGCCTATTATATACGATAAGCCCACAAGGATGGAAAGAGTCAAGCCCACAAATCAAGATTATGGAAGAAGAAAACATAATTACCCCATTATAAAGACTCTAGGCTACATTTGGTCATCCGAATTTCTAATCAGGATAGGACTGGATAGGATATGATAAGAAATCCTATGATTTTTTTTTTTATATCATGTCCATTATTTGGTGTTTCCCAATATTAAAGTTAGATAGATTCACATTATATTATGTACATTTTTTTGATATGAACGGTATATCATTGTAAATGAACATAAATGTTGATAAACATCAATGATGAAAATCTCTTGTAACACTATTCCTTAATTTATTTTTATTTTATTTTTCTCTTTTTTATATTATTTTCTTTATTATTTCTTTAATCCCCTTTCATCATTCTTTAAAAAAAAAATTATCAAATAGTAAATTGTACTAACATACCTAAAATACAAAAATACCTTAAATATATAATAAATATAAATATAGAATTTATAGATTGAATGTTTATTATGAGATAGAATTAAAGTTGAATATATAAATTAAAATAAGATTAATTAAAAATATTTTTTTGTTTTTAATTTCTTCAATTAGAATTCATATATTATTTATATTTAAATATAATTTCAATTTTGTTAATTTAATAAGTTTGTTGTTCGAGAAAAATAACTTTCCTATTATGAACATTAGAAATTCTATCCACCTTTTATCTATCTCTCCCATGGGATAATTTATCCGGCCTATATCCCCCTTATATCTGACTCTATCCTATCCTGAGTAAGTACCATATATAGGATAGGATAAAATTATATCATATCCCGAATTTTATTCCAATTGCCAAATGCAGCCTTAGGCTACATTTGGTCGACTAGATAAAAGCCAAGATAAGATATGTTTTATCTTCTCCCATATTTGGTAGCTGTCCAAGATAGGATAAGGCCGGATATAGATGGGGTATAACCTGGATAAAAAAAATCCGAGGGGAAGGGAGGAATAAGGTTGGATAGGATTTCTTTTATCCGAAACACAAAACCCTATACTTTTTTTTCTTTCTCCGCCATTCACCCACAGATGACTCCAACTCCTTTGTTTCCAAAGTATTGACATCAAAGCCTTCTCCTCAATAGCTCTCCGGTACACATCGAAATTTTTCGAAAGCGACGAATTTCCATCTATCTTTTATTTTCCTAGACAATTTCTCTGTCTTTTTGGTAGAAAACCTAGCCATGAACTTGAAAGGAGCCCGAAGTCAAGAAAGTTTACTCAATGAACAGAGTTTACTTTGGTCAAAATGCAGCTGGCTAATACTCAACAAATATAATGTACTTTATAAATGCGAACTGTTCAAAAATCATTCATTAACGTGATTAATTGTCATTACATCCTCGTGATAGCTAGAGAGAGAGAGAGAGAGAGAGAGAGAGAGAGAGAGAGAGAATGAACTTCGGACTTGATGCTTTGTTCTAATTGGACATTTGTTTGATTTGGTATTGAACTTGTAACAAAATGGAAACAAATGAAAAACTTGTAAGAAAGAAAAAGAATTCATGTTTCAAAGTGAACATATTGAAATTGAGATTATTCTAAAAATGCTTGATGTTGAAGGGGGTAACCAAAAGATTATTTCAAAGGAACGAAAAATATTATTACAATGCGTAATCATAAAATTCGATGAGAATCTATTAATTTGAAAAAGATATATGGTTTTGGATGATTTTGTGAATATTAAAATTTATACTTGCCTAATGTTATTATTTTTAAAATATCTGACTTTAAATCCATAGTTCACCAAATAGTGGATGTGATATGAAAAAATCCACGGATTTCTTATCCTATCATATATAGTCCTATCCTATTTAGAAATCCGAACGACCAAACACAACTTTAGGTTATGTTTGGTCGTATGAATTTTTAATGAAGATATGACTGGATATGATAGGATATAAATTATAGGGATTCCGCTATATATCAACCGTTTGATAATTACAGTCTAGGAACACTGATACTCTCCGAGAATTTTCATGTCGTGTCAAACATTCCAACATGTGTCTAACCCTCTCTAATACTCTTCAACACATGTTAGAAAACGTGTACATCCAAATACTCTCTGACACTCAAGTCAGGAATTTCGACATGCGAGTTCGAAATTCCAACATGCGATTCCAATACAAAAAGAATCAATTAAAAAAAAGAATTAATAAGCAATGGGTCAAAATGTAAAAATATAAAAAGATAATAATAATAATAATAATAATAATAATAATAATAATAATAATAATAATAATAATAATAATAATAATAATAATAATAATTGAATAGGAAAAAAAAAACCTAATCTTCTCTTTTTGTGGCACCCCTCGAACGGCCCCCGATCCGTTAGGGTCGCCACAGATACCTTACCTTTCACTTGTCCTAATAATATATCACTCTAATACCATAGAATTATAATAGGTCCATAAGTCCCGGGGTTTATATCATATAGATCGGTCCCTGCGCAGTTTATATAGAGGAAGCAAAATCAACATCTTTCTATCCCAAAATTAGAAACGATGCACACCTACTAAACATTTTTATAGATAAGTCAAAGTCGAACACTTTTTATTTACATAGACTTGATAGACATCATCAGTCAGTACACTAAAATTTGCCGTGGTTTTCTATACCCGGCTACATACCAAAAGACAACCGACTTCCCCTTTTCTTTTCTTTTTCAAACAGCCATACATAAGTCTATTAGTTAGTGTCGATGATCCAAAAATGCTTCATCTACTAACCGTCACTCTCGGTCACACCCAGCCCGGTCCATCAGCTAGCGGCAGCAGCAACATCCCCAATATGATCCCATCACGACGGATGAACACAGCTAAAAACTCTTGAATCATTGGACCGACAAGCAAACCAATGTCATACAAGACCAATACCCGCACTTGAACAAAGACTAACCCTCGTATCTCGGGATGATGGTGCTCCGTACACTCACACTCAAGGTTGATTGGTATACCATAAAATGTGCCGAGGGTGACTGGTGGCAGAGGTATATCTTCTAGTCTAAAATGTTAGTCTCCAAACGAGGTGAGTACAACCACTCAGCAGTAAAAGATTCATTAAGCTATATCACGCAGTACCATCAATATCTAGATTCATGCAAGATAGACAACAATAGGTAATCAAAGGATAAGTATGCATCAAAATCATGAAATTCTTTAATGCAATGGCAAGTACAATTTCGAAGCCCTCAAGATGCATCATGTCCAATTACACAAGTCCCGATCATAAAGCCAAACTATGATGACACATCCCATTTCATGCCATATAATTTAGTCCTATAACCAGACCACACGCACACTTAGTATAATCATTAGTTTTAATATTCAAAATCTTTCATCCCCTAGAGGACCAACATTTGCATCCTTCTAGGATTCCGCACCCAACCCTAACGTCGCGGAAGCCTCCAGCATTTAGCCACTTAGGGCCACCAGGCATCTAGAGCGTGTCTCGCCACACCTCTAGGTATCTCGCACCCCACCTAGCATCACGAGGAACCTCTGGGGGTTTGCCACGGAAATGGTTACCCCGGCCCTCCGGATTTACGTAATGACAAGCATACAACCGGGTATCCCAAAGCTCCCAAGGAAAAACCTCCGACATTCAACCACTAGAGCCACCGGGCATCCACAAGGCATCGACTCATTCGATCCTTTGGGCATCCCGACTCCCAGGACATCGTTGACCCGAGGGTCCAACGACAACAATTAACATCTTAATTTCCAAAAACATGTTCAATGTTATGACATAGGTATTCACGTGAGTTTCATTGAAATCTTTAATGTTGAATGATATGTCGAATGCCAAACAAAACATCATGTCCAATAACATTCAAGATGCATTTACCTTTTGAAACAAGTTAAGCAAATTCGGAGTAAAACAGCTTAAAAATCAGAATGCACAGTTTTAATAAAAATTTCGAAATAACCCCTAAATGAACTCAGAAAATTCTACAATTTTGGTATGTTATATATAAGATCTAAAGGAAAAATTTCATGAAGGACACTAAGTCAGATTCGTTGTGTATAAAGATTAATAGTTTGCTGTTTCCTCCAAAAATTCTGCAGTAACTTTCAGATTTAGTACCTACAGAAGAAAATTCGTTTCACCACCTAAATCTTATCCTCTTGTTCTCAAATTTTCATATGTTATTCCTAAGGATGTTTCCTACAACTTTAATTAAGGGTTCAGAGTCCAATTCTATCTATAAAATTACAGAAAATTCGTGGAATCATCAAAGGTCATGATGTCTTCTACAGTACAGCTTATTGGTTCAAGGTAAATACTCTTACCAACACATTTTCTCATTAACCTTACTATAACTAGATGTCAAACTTGATCTAATGAATGTTATCTCATGTAAACTTATTTTTTCCTTATCCTCATCATTAGAAATCAAGGTGACACAAAATAAAAGGTTTTCTACCTATATTTCTCTAAAACAGAAACACTTTATACCGTCTTCTTCATTTTAGCTAAATCAAACCATTAGTTTCTCGATCAATTTCTTTTACAGCAACTTAAGACTCTTTCCACAGCATCTAAGGTTAATCACAGTAGGTTTTTACTCTTATAAAAACCTTCCACAGTTCGATATAAAGCAAATATTCACACTTCGGCTCACCTACCGCAACATACCTCACTCTTCCTCTCTCGACAATCACCACTACACCTTGCTTGACCAACACAGCCATCTTACACTCAATTTTTGAGACATGCAAGACCCTAATGTAACATGCAATGACTGGTAGCTTCAATCTAGTACTCATCTAGCTCAATCCAACATAAAACAGCAATATCACATTTAATCCTCCACAGATCGGCATTCAGTCTTCATCTCAATCATCCAAAAACCCAACATGCAGTTTCCATTTCAGCATTTTATCAAATCTACCATCACTTCACCAGATAATCACAGCATGCATAACATAGATTAATGAACTTCTACTTACCTCACTCCTAAGCTCGATCGGCAAACAAAACAGGAAGCTCGGGACCTCATGTGTGACTCAACAGCAACGAAGACGGGCGGCGGGGGTACGCGTGCACGGCTGAGGATGATCCTTCTCTCCTCTTCTCCTCTCGTCATTCACCCTCTTACTCAGTATCTCACTCTCTTACTCACTTGTTCTCACTCTCTCACTCACTTGTTCAGTCTCTCTCTCTCTCTCTCTCTCTCTCTCTCTCTCTCTCTCTCTCTCTCTCTCTCGACTAATCCATCCCCCTCTCACCTCAATTAATCTCACTAAGTAATCATTTGCATGTTGATCTTTTTGGTGGCTGCAGCGGCATTGGACAAGTGGAGGAAACATGGAGATTTCTCTTGCCACTTGGAGACACAATCGGAGGCAACAATGTGGCCATTGTTGGTCTTCTTCCGGTCAAGCATCATCAAGCCCAAAGAGTCCACCTTGTTGACAATTAAGGGAAAGAGTAGAGTTGCATGGGCCCATGGGCTTGTGGCCGCACAGCCCAAATCCTCCAAAAATTAATCCTTAAGTTTCTAGTGATAGTATGTAGAAATGAGTCTATAATTTCTTCAACGATCAAACCATTACTAAACATAATGTATTGATCCAACAATAATACGAATCAATGCCCGTAAATAATATAAATGACATAGTCCAAATGATACCTCCATCACTTAGCTACGGACCATCGCACATCTAAGGGTCGACAAAATTTTCGGATGCCACACTTTTCTTCTAATTTTCACTTCCTGTGACACAATGCACCCCTAAGTTTGTTTTATTTTTTCTCTTCTCTTCCAACACGCTCTAGCATGTGAGTCCAAAATGTAGATTGCTAGTTTTTTTCCTCCAAGTTTTATGGATTTGTCAAATTGAAATAATGAATGATATTAACAAATGGTGGATTAATGTTTTTAGTGTAAATTCATTCTAATCTACTACTACTACTACTACTACTATTACTTACTTACTACTACTATTATTATTATTATTATTATTATTATTATTATTATTATTATTATTATTATTATTATTATTATTATTATTATTATTATTATTTGTGAATTTGAATCAAATTAATTTGATTGATATAATTATAAAAATGATAATTTATTATGTATATATAAAAATATACATTTAATATATAACGTGTCCCAACATGTCGAAATTCTCTATTTTTTTTAAAACAAAGTATCAATGGGTTGTGTCATGTTGCGTCATGTTGCATCACGTGCTAGTGCTAGTGCTACTTAAATTATAGTAATAAAGTTGGATATATTCATACTTGTCAAGACCCAACCTTAGTACCCATGAATTGACGAGCAAACCAACATAAAGGTAGGGTTTAGATGTAGTTAACCATAAGAGTGTCCTCACGGCATGTAACTCCAAGGATGTCATCACCTCATCATTTAGGATCGACGCCACGATGTCACTTAGTTATGGTTGTGAGCTCTCCCAAGCTTGCGTATAGTGTGATAGCAAGATTGGTCATGACTTTACCTCAACACCATGGCACATCTTCATCAACGATTTTAAGGTCAAAAGGAAATCAAACAAAAACATAAGTTTAAGGGTATTTTGATCATGATAGCCCTCTCATCATACACTGCTCCAAAAAATATCGCCGCCTCATATTTTGGAATCAACCACGTGAGTATGCTAAATTATGATCATGAACCTTTTCCAAAGGTTCATACCCCTCATGAAGAATTCATTTATTATATCTTAGTTGCTTAAGACAATCTAATTGACATTTAGGAGTCACTATTAGTCTCATTTTTTAGGACCGGCTAGAGTGCCCAATCGAGGGTTGGGAGTAATCTCTCAATACCTACCAACCAGAGATCTAGGATTCGATGACTTAGGTTACACTAATATTATTTTTAAGTACTGAAAAATTTGTGCACTTTTAGTACCTAACAGTCAATGTATCATCTAACGTGATCATGCACCTCTTTTTACTTTTTCATGCAAATTTGAAAGGTAAAAATGATCATGCATGGATGGTTCATTTGTGCCATTCCACTCTATTTAAATTGGGACAAGAATGAAACAAATAATCAATGGAAAGACAATGCATAAAAGTAAACAACCAAAGCAGTTTAGAGAAAGCGATTGAAGTCTTCATACTATTCTAAGTGCAAGGAAATAGATCCACAATTCTTTGGGCATTTATACAATGCATAAGAAACCCAAGACATATGTCGAGGAACAAATATTACAAATGAGAGGTCAGATTGGACATTGACCATTCGTTATCTTCAAGTCTTTGGGATCGCTGTCTCTATGGGCCTATCCTAACTCTAGACTATGGCTAAAACTAACATGCTAACAATGCAAATAAAGGGAATGAAAATGTACCAAACAGACCAGAACAATCACAATCAAAGAAAATCAAGCATGGCCTCGGTGGCCTTTGAAGTTCATGCAACAACCCACCTAGGATGCCTACTTAATTCATTTTAATATAAGTTATAGCTATTAGCCATCATTTGTGTTCTTGCATGGTGGCTAAGGCTAAAAGTCCCTAATGCGAGTTCTAAGTGACATCCCAAAGTAACCTACGTGATCAAGCATCGCACATAAATTATACATCTAAAAATCACATGCAAAGCATGCAAGGAAGACATGCATGCAGGCCATTTGATCTTATTTCTCAATCAATCAATCGATTGAGTGAGCCAACAATGGATTACTTATTCATTATCATGTGCCAAACACAACCACATGCATTTTATGGCAAAAAAGACATTCGATATGTGATTCATATGATGCCCAAAAATATTTTGTGGACAATTAGCAAAAGAAGACACTGTTTCAAAAGGTTTTGATGAAAAAAAAACATAACTTCATCAATCCTATGGAACACATGTAGCCATCAAAGTTAGCTTGGGTGCATCAAGGGCATAATTGATCAAGCATCGTAGATGTTCTAAATATGATCCAAACTTCGATAAATTTTATGCCAAATCATGATTTTAAAGAAAGTGTCGAATAGGGACATGATTTCAAGAACCGTGTCTAGTCTTTAAGGTGAACTCGGGTGCATCAAGGGTACAACCGATCAAGCATCTCGAACATCCTAAACATGAATCAATAATTCAATAAAATCATGTCAAATTATAGTTCGAAAAATGCCAAAAGAATTTTCTTGTGGGCAGCACATGACTATCAAAACTTGCGAGATTTTGAAACCATATTAGGAAATCAGATTTTCAAAACATTTACCACTTTCGCATGGATGGTAAAGGTACCAAACCGTGTTTTTATTTTGTGCAAATTTACAGTAATAAAGTATAGTACCTCACAGTCAATTCTCGAGAAGACATCAAGACCTAATTTATCACACATGATTTTCTAAAAATTTAAAAACAAGAGCATATCAATTACAAATGAAATAGGGCAGCAGCAAAGCACAGGTTCTGTGGCCAATTTACCTTACCAAATGACATGCAAAAAACTGAAACTATGACATATGATAGACCTAAACGTTATGCACAAATTTCATTAAGGACTCTACTTCAAAATCAATCCACAAAAAGTCACATTCAACTCAACCCAATTAACCTCCATGGACGGAACGAAACCTTTTTGCTGAAGTCAAAGAGCTGCTATCCCGGTGCCCTAATCTCTCTCTCAAGCACTGTCGCAGACAAGCTAATGCAGCTGCAGATTGGGCCGCAAAAGCCCACTGGAATCAAGGCCCGGTCTGCAATCGGAACATTTACCCTCCTTTTATGTTGCAAGATATAGTGTACGGTGATGCTTTAGCATCTGGATGTTTATCTTCTCTAATATAATATTTCAGCAGTTTCAACCAAAAAAAAAAACTCAACCCAATTACTAAATCCGACCTCAGTTTAGCAAAACATGGAAAACGACAAGCAATTGAGGCATGCTATATGTCATTTCGAAGCTTGAAATGTCCTTTAAAAATGTCTAGAATGCATTGAAGGCAATTGAACATGTTAACAGTCATGATTGAAGACATTTCTATTAAGAGGTCTAATCTACAATAATCACATCAACAATGTCCTGAACAAATCACGCCTTATCTTCTTTAAATGATATGAGAAAATTACAAAATTTGTTTGTGCTATTAGGTCTAGATGCAAGATTTAAGTTCCGTGAAGACACCTTGACCTAATTTAATTAACAAAAAATGATGTGAAATTTGCATAACAAGTCAAATCATCCTATTGCACAGAATTGCAAAACTGAAATCTATTTTCAGTCATGTGATTAATGATGAGACGCATTATAACTCTCATGAATGACTTGAGACTAATCGAATGCGTGTACTAGCTCATTTTAAGACAAAAATCGATTAGATCACAAATAGAGCAGACCACCCTAACAACGATTTGTCAGAGATTTCCCTAACCAAATCAACTTCAAAGAATCTGGAAAAATATATATATATATATGTGTGTGTGTGTGTGTGTGTGTTGTATCCAAGGACATTTCGAACAACTTTCATGATGGCAATATCCTATAAATCTAAGCAAAAAAATCGGCTAAAACCTAAAATGCTCAAATATCCTATATATATATATGTGTGTGTGTGTGTGTGTGTTGTATCCAAGGACATTTCGAAGAACTTTCATGATGGCAATATCCTATAAATCTAAGCAAAAAAATCGGCTAAAACCTAAAATGCTCAAATATCCTATATATATATATATATATGTGTGTGTGTGTGTGTTGTATCCAAGGACATTTCGAACAACTTTCATGATGGCAATATCCTATAAATCTAAGCAAAAAAATCGGCTAAAACCTAAAATGCTCAAAAATCCATATCGTCATATAATCCAACTCAATTTCCAGAACAGATTAATGACTTTTCGAAATGGATTTCAGGTATCAAGTGACATTTTTTCGGAGCCCATAATATATCAAACCGAAGCTTATCAAGTGTAGATCGAAAGTCTAGAATAGCTAAAATTGAGATTTTGAGGTTTAAGACCTCAAATCTGCTATAACAAAAACTCAATCTGTCAAACCTACGAATTTTCAGCAAAGGCACATGAACACAATCAACATGTATATCAGTCATAATCAATTGCAGCACCTCTAATCTATCATTTCAAGCATATAAGGCTCCTAAACTTTGGATCCTAGCCTCGATCGACCAACTCAACCTTGCTTCACCGGATTCAAGTGTCAGATCGTTACCATTGTCATTTCTTCGAATTTAGCTTGATCAAGCCTCGATCAAAGGCTGCCAAATCTCAAGGACTCCTCAAGGATCATCCAAAATCACTTGGATTGCCAGATAGCTGGAGAATGATCACTAGAATGCCTTTGGATAGCAGGTTCGGCACCCGAGGGAGACCGTCAACAATCGGGTGTCTGAGGAGGAGATCGGCCTAGGCGGGCCAATCAAGTGATCATCAAGGGGAAACAGCAGCAGCAACAGCGGAGACTAATGGCCGACGATGGAGCTTGGAGGAGGTGGTTGATCACCGAAGGAGCCTCCAATTGAGGTTGATCGGCATGGCGATGAAGGACGACTAAGTAGGAGATCACGCGGAGGAGGGGGAAAAGAGAGAGAGAGAGCTGAAAAATGGTCTCCTCCTCTTGCATTTTGGAGGGAAAATTAGTTATATAGTCTAAGGCAAGATGTGATCCTAGCCCTTAGATTGATCCAAGCTGTGATGTCCCCATCGCATCACAGCCAACATGACCATCCAATTTTTTTCATTTTTAAGCATGTAGAAACATGTAACGACAACCTAATACACACTAATTTCAAGCAACGCATGCCAAAATATAGAACCAGGCATTCTCATTTCATTATTTGTATATATTTTAGGTAACAGGGTCGGGGTACATCAAAGGATGAGAAAAAGGTACCACTACTCCATACTACACCCTGTTGGAGAAATCTTCTTGAAGTGTTTTGAAACTAACAAAACGTTTCCATCAGTCTAGTATGAAGGTTTGCAGACTCTGCTATTTAAAGTCTGAAGACCTCCGGACAGCTAGACTCAAGACTCAAAGTCTATCCTCATTGACAGTCTCTAATCCGTTGAAGAAAG
The DNA here is from genome assembly GCA_016097545.1 of Eucalyptus victrix. Lineage (NCBI taxonomy): Eukaryota > Viridiplantae > Streptophyta > Magnoliopsida > Myrtales > Myrtaceae > Eucalyptus > Eucalyptus victrix. Next base: position 24,485,338 of record CM027840.1, on the reverse strand, counting down.
GTTATCCAGAACTGGATGTTTCGTTAAGGGCTTGACCTTATCAACTGGAGAAGATCTCGTGGCTGGAAAAGACACAACGGAATTCTTTGATTGATCGAGATTGACTCGAAGATTAAGGAATAGATGATTGCCTAAATATTATTGGAAGGTTCTACTTATGGAAACCGAGATCCTGATTGTATGGGCGAACAAGATTGATGGGCTATCGACACGTTCCTTTAATAGCCCAAATGATCTTCCTAATTGATTCCGTCTAACGGGTAGATTGGAGGAATTCCTTCGGTAAGTGCCAACGGGTATGATGACATAAAGGAGTATATAAGGAAGACGTTCTAAGTTGTTGTAGCGTGCGTGATAGAAAAATTCCAAAGTCTGAAGCTCCTTGTTGTTTAGACAATTCCTTTGAGTGAATACTTGTATACAAAAGAGAGTCTATATTAGTGAGAAACCTTGAGGAGGTGTGATAGAACATCTACACTGTGGAATCAAGGAAAAGGAGTGCTGTAACTTCTCTTTTGTTCATAGTGAAATCCAGCCGGTGGGCTATCAGTGCGGAAGAGTGGACGTAGGCTTGGATTAAACCGAACCACTATAAACCCTGTGTTCAATTTTCTCTCTCTTACTCTCTTCACTTTGATCGTATTTTATTTTGTCAATGAATAGTGAACTACCTTTCTATCGTTTGCCAAGAATTGCTTCCGTATTTCGATAAATTGATTGTGCACCTATTCACCCCCTCTAGGTGCTTATACTAGCTATATCAATCGGTATCAGAGCTCGTGTACTCACTTCGTTTGAAGTGTTTTACTTCAGAGTAAAAGATCCATAGCTAGTATGTTGGCTCCAAGGCTGGTAGAAGGTCAAAGCAACACCAGACCGCCTTACTTTGATGGAAAAGACTACAACATATGGAAGAACAAGATGAAGGCGTTCTTAAGATCAAAGGATCCTCTGGAATGGGACGTTGTAGAAAAAGGAATCATTCCTAAAGCTGCATCTGTCTCAGAAAGAGGAAAGGACACTGTTGAGTCCAGCGAAATGAGTCAGGAAGAGATAATCAAGAGACAAGCTCTTGATGCAAAAGCAATTTATTCTTTATATTGTGATTTATCACCTACTGAATATAACAGAATATCTTCTTGTGATACAGCCAAAGAAGTCTGGGATAGATTACACATTACTTATGAAGGAACCGATCGAGTGAAAGAGACTAGAATCAACATTCTTCTCGATCAATACGAAGCCTTCAGAATGAAACCAGGGGAATCTATAACTGACATATTTAGTCGTTTTATAGAAATCGTGAATGGTCTTGAAAATCAAGATCAACCAATTTCCGATCGCATGAAAGTGAACAAGCTACTGTGTGGACTCTCCAAGGATTGGAATCATATAAAGACCTCAATCCGAGAGACCCAAAGAATCATGCCACTGTCTGTCGATGAGTTGGTTGGGACTCTTCAGTCTTATGAAGTGGAACGAATCAATGAAGACGAAGATCCTAAAGGTAAGAAATCTATTGCATTAAAATCTAATGATGACTCTGATGTAACAGATTCTGAAGACGACATGGATGATGAAGAACTTGCTCTCATGATAAGAAGATTTAGAAAGCTGAATAGAAAAGGAAGAAGATTCAATTCAAGGAAACAAAGTTTTTAAAAGCAACAGACCAAGTCTGGTGAAGATGATGAATCAAACAAAGATGTAGTCTGCTTTGAATGCAAGAAAAAGGGACACATCAGACCCAACTGTCCTCTTCTGAGGAAGAAGAAAGGAAAAATTCAAAAGGTATCGAAAAGCTCTCAAAGCTGAAACCTGGAGTGATACGGAGTGTGAAGATAGTGATGATGATTATGCCAACATATGTCTAATGGCACAATCAGACTCAGAATCAAACTCCAAGACTGATTCAAATTCAGAAAGTGAATTCGAGGTAAGTAATTTCAAAATCCCTATTAAAGTTTCAAAATACATTGATGAATTATGTTTTAGTCTTAAGACTTCTCTTAAAAGAACTTCCGAACTTAAAAAAGAAAATTCTGCTTTAAAACAACAAGAAAATGTTTTGGAAGAAAAAGTGAAATGCTTAGACCAGAATGTTTCCTTTCTCAGAGAAAGTAAAGATAATCTTTTAAAAGAAAATGCATTTTTGAAAAATGATATTTCAAATATTTCCAAAAGATTTTCTCTAGGATCTAAAAAACTAGAGAAAATACTTTCTGTTCAAAGACCTTATTTTAATAAATCTAGTTTGGGAATGACTACTGAAACTATTCCTTTAATTGATTTTCCTAAAGTAAAAGAAAGAATTAAGCAAAGACCCACAAGAAATGCTTACAAAAATCATTTTGAAAGAAACTTTGTAAAACTAGTAGGTCGCAATGCTCTTAGATGTTCAAAATGCAATAGTGCAGATCATTTTGAGAAAGAATGTCCTATGGTTTGGAGACCTGTCAATAAAGTTTGGGCAAAAACCGTATATCAAACTAACTCAAAAGGACCCAAGAAAATATGGGTACCAAAGAAAGCTTGAGTTTCTTTTTAAATGCAGGTCACTATCAAGAAAAAGGTAAAATGGTATCTGGATAGTGAATGCTCGAGACACATGACAGGAGACTCAAATTGCTTCATAAAGATTGTTCAAGTGAATGGTGGAAATGTATCATTTGGAACTGTAAAGATTGAGAACCTCACAATAAGCAATGTTTCTTTAGTTGAAGGGCTCAATTACAATCTGCTCAGTATCAATCAACTGTGTGATACCGGTTTTAAAATCAACTTTCAAGAGGGTATTTGTTCAGGAACCAGTAAAGACTCTACTCAGTCATTCATGGGTCGAAGACATGGAAATATCTACCTCTTGGATGTGAAACCAGATGAATCGCAATGTCTAATCTCAATCCAGGATGAAGCAAACTTATGGCACAAAAAGCTTGGGCATGTCAACATGAAGCAGATAGCCAAGATCTCAGCAAAGAAGCTTGTGCGTGGTCTACCCAATTTATCATACCAAAAGTTTGATCTATGTACACCATGTATATTGGGAAAATAGGTAAGAAATTCCTTTAAGCCAATAAATCAAGTTTCCACTAACCGTATAATATGGATCTCTTCGGACCAACAAGAACGCAGAGCATTGGAGGTAAGAAATATTGCCTAGTAATTGTGGATGACTACTCACGATTTACTTGGGTATATTTCTTGGCAAGTAAGTCTGAAACTTTCTCTTACTTTGAAAAATTTGTTAAGAAGGTTCAAAATGAAAATGGGTATGTTATTTCAAACATAAAAACAGACCATGGAGGTGAATTTGAAAATCAGGATTTTGCCAAATTTTGTGAAGAATCTGGTTTTCAGCATTTGTTCTCTTCTCCATATACTCCAGAGCAAAACGGAGTTGTGGAAAGGAAAAATAGATCTCTTCAAGAAATGGCTAGAACTCTCTTAATTGAAAGTAATATTTCTTTACGGTTTTGGGCTGAAGCAGTTTCAACATCATGTTATATTATCAATAGAGTTTTTCTAAGACCTATTCTAGAAAAAACCCCCTATGAACTATTTAAAGAAAAGAAGCCTATTGTTTCATATTTTCATGTATTTGGATGCAAATGTTTCATACTGAAAAATGCAAATGATCGAGTTGGTAAGTTTGAAGAAAAGTCAGATGAAGGCATCTTCCTTGGATATTCAACCACAAGCAAGGCATACAGAGTCTACAATAAGAAGACTCAAACAGTGGAAGAATCAATGAATGTCAAATTTCAAGATTCTACACAAAATGAATCCATTTAGACTCATCTCGAAGAGACTGAACCCACTCCAGACTCTACAAAGTCTAAATCTCAAGAAGCATCTCAGACTTTGAAGGACCAGCAACAAGTGACTGTTGAAGATTCTAGTGAAGGAAGTGACCATCAATTTGATAAATTAACCAGCAACTGGAAACATAAGTCCAGTCATCCCAAAGATCTTATTATTGGCGACATCAATGAAGGAATCCGCACAAGATCCAAAAGGCGAGAAGAGTCTAGTGTTGTGGCTCTTATTTCTGAAATAGAACCTAGGAGCATAGAAGAAGCTTTATCCGATGAGAGCTGGATTGAAGCTATGCAAGAAGAACTCAGACAATTCAGAGTTAATGATGTCTGGGAGCTAACTCCTAAACCAAAAGGTAAATCAATTGTTGGAGCTAAATGGGTTTTCAGGAACAAAATGGATGAGAAAGGAAAAGTCATAAGAAACAAGGCTAGACTCGTAGCTAAGGGATATACACAAGAAGAAGGGATCGACTATGATGAGACTTATGCACCGGTAGCAAGGTTAGAAGCAATTCGTTTATTACTTGCATTTGCTTGTCATAAAAATTTCAGGTTATTTCAAATGGACGTCAAAAGTGCTTTCCTAAATGGATTCATCCATGAGGAAGTCTATGTGGAACAACCATCAGGGTTTGAAGATCTAAAGAAACCAGACTTAGTATTCAGACTCAAAAAGGCCTTGTATGGCTTAAAGCAAGCACCTCGAGCTTGGTACGACAGATTAAGTAAGTTTTTAATTCAAAATGGATTTGTTAAAGGTAAAGTAGACACTACTCTTTTTATTAAAAAGAAAAGCAAAAGTTTTCTACTTGTTCAAATATATGTCGATGATATTATTTTTGGATCCTCTAATGAAAGTCTGTGCAAGAAATTCTCTAAGACTATGTAGGATGAATTTGAAATGAGCATGATGGGTGAGTTAACCTTCCTTCTTGGACTTCAAATAAAACAATTGGAGGAAGGAACTTTCATTCATCAAGAAAAGTATGCAAATGATCTTGTCAAAAAGTTTGGACTGGACAATTGCAAAAAGACGACATACCAATGTCAAGTTCTTGAAGATAGACAAAGATGAAGAAGGAAAGAAAGTCGATCAAAAGCTATACGGGAGTATCATCGGATCACTTCTTTATCTTACGCTTCTAGACTTGACATTCTGTTTAGTGTTTGCATTTGTGCCAGATTTCAATCAGACCCAAAAGAATCTCATTTGAATGCTGCGAAGCGTATTATTAAATATGTTTCATCAACTTCAAGCTTTGGTCTCTGGTATCTAAAAAGGGGAGACTTTACTCTTCTTGGATATTCAGATGCAGACCTTGCTGGATGCAAAGTCGATAGAAAGAGCACCTCGGGTACTTGTCAACTACTTGGAGGCAGGACAATGTCTTGGTTTTCCAGAAAGCAAAGTACAGTAGCTCTCTCTATAGCAGAAGCAGAGTATATAGCTCTCGGAAGTTGTTGTTCGCAAATTCTGTGGATAAAACAGCAGCTAAGAGACTTTGAAATTGAAGACTCATGCACGGAGATTAATTGCGACAACACCAGCGCTATCAACCTCACCAAAAATCCAATTCTCCACTCAAGAGCAAAGCATATAGAGATTCGACATCACTTTATTAGAGACCATGTTCAAAATGGAGATGTTTCAATCCAATATGTTGATTCAAAGAACCAACTGGCGGATATATTCACAAAGCCTTTGGAGAAAAATCAATTTGAAACCATCCGTTCCAGACTCAACATTTTAAAGTATGAGGAGATCAAAATCTAAAGACTTTCAGACTCAGACATACAAGACTTTAACTATAAGTTAGTCTTGGTACGACCATCAGACTGTAAGTCTTTTTCTCTCTCTCTCTCTCTCTCTCTCTCTCTCTCTCTTGAATCTTATCTTGAAGAGGTACGATTGTCAGACTATGTTTAAATTGTTGCTATATTTAATCGACTTATTTATTGCATCGTTTCATTTTCAAAAAGGAAGTTATTTTTGAAATGACTATTTTCGCGGAAAAAGACAGTTATTTTGAAAAGGCATTTCTTTATTTCCTTTGTGACGATTCGTTTATCTCTCTTTTTAACTGATCGTGCACTATCGATTCCTCTTCACTTTACTCTCAAAAACCCTAGAAAGCATCGATCCTCCATTCCCGTCTTCTTCCCTTGTTTAATCTTCAAAAAGTTGTCATCTTTCTTGGAAAAGTCAAGCAAGGAATCTTCCAAAAACTGAGAAAGATGTCATCTTCAAGAAAGTCTTCGAGAATCGCAAGCAGGGGACCACGGCAAATGAGTGAGGGGCCTACGCACTTCGATCTCACCGAAGAAGAAGTGTCTCCGAACAACAACCGAGCCCACAACATTCTCGCGCAGCGTCATTCTCCTCCATCTAGTCCTCAAGGCGTTGATCATCAACAAGAGGAACAAATCATTGAGGATGTAGATCCAGTAAGAGTTCAAAAGCCCGCTCCTATTTATAAGTTGTATCGTGCCTTAAAAGCAACTCGTACTCCCTTGAAATATGTCGATGATTTTCTTAAAGACAAAGGATATAGGAACGAATATATCTTTTTGCGAAGAATGGAAAGTTTGGGAATTGCTCGTAAAGGGTTGGCTGAGGAAACTCTTGCGAATATTCCAAGTGATCCTCGTGATTGGGGACCGAATCTTGTAGATGGGAATGATGATGACAAATTGTACAGTCAATTTCAACCGAGAATGGGTATTGCGGTTGAAAGTCGAGGAAAAATGGGAGATTTGTTCAGATCGAAGGAACAAAAGGATTTGTACTCGAAATTGTTGAAGCGTGGGGTAATAAACCCTAGAAGTGTGGATTTTGACTTTTTGGATCCTGTGAATATGAACTTGAGGGAAAAGTTCAGTTATCTTCAACTTGAAAGGTTCTGCTCCAACACTATAGAGGCCTATGCTAAACTAACTGCATATTTCTATTCAAATCTTAGCTTTTTGGATGCGAATAGATTTTCTTTCAGTGTTAAAGATCAAAACTATGTTGTGGATATGGATATGGATATGCTGGCAGATATGTTAGGAGTTGAAAGAGGAAGATATCAACCGATCAAAGTTTCCATTGCTTGGGCCACACTGGAACTGGTGAAGGACAGGAGAACAGAGGAGAAGATCACCTACTTGAGGATGAGTGCATTCAACATCTTGCTTCACAAGATTGTGATCAATTGCCTCCGACCAAAATCAACCTCCAAGACTCGATGTTTCAAGCTCGAGGCAAAGCGATGTATGCCATCCTCACGGGAAAAGGTTTTCTCTCCCTCACACTATCATGTTTCACATGTATAGAGCGATGATGAAGGACAGAGGTCAACTTCCTTACCCAAGCCTTGTGACGAAGTTATTCAGACATCTGAATATTCAGCCTCCGCAAATCTTTTGTGTTCGATCATGCGATCATATGGTGGTAGGACTGAAGATGGTGACCAAAATGCGTCTGAAGGAATTGAACAAGGAGTTGGAGAAATTCAAGGAAAAGACTCCAGTCAAAGCTCATCAAATCTCTTCTTTAAAACGGAAAGGAAAGGAGCCCTTGGTTGCTTCAAAACCAAAAAGGAGAGCTCTTATTATGGAAGATGAAGAAGATGATGACCTTACCATTTCGGCCATAGCTTTGAAGAAGCTAAGTCGCACTGTTCCAGAGTCAATGGAACATCGTGAGAAAGAAGGAAAGGAAAGAGAAGGCCAAGAGGAAAGAGAAGGTCGAGAAGAAGAAGAGAAAGAAGAAGAAAGAGCAGTTGGTGAAAAAGAAGCAGAGGAGGAAAGACTTGAGGAAGAAAGACAAGAAGAAGGAGAACCTGAGGAACGTTTCTCTCCACCTGTAGGCATGGTAACAGGGGGAGATCAAGAGAAAGGAGGGAAGTCCTCATATCCTGATGCAAGTGAAGGAGTCAGTCGCTCACCTGCAGACCCAGAGGATGTTTATGCCTCTCAATTTCCAAAAGAAGGTTATGAAGTTTCATCGCCAAACCTGCGAGATTATTCTGATATGCCATCATCTGTAGATCGTGCTGAAGCTAGTACGTAGACCGACAACCCAGCCGATTTTCGTAGAATCATTTATATTCTAATGGAAATGCGAGGTCAAATTTATGCCTTAGGATGCGAGGTTCAAAACTTGCAAACTGCGGGTCAAGTTTCTTCATGTTCATTGAATGATCAAATCCAAGCCCTCTCTGTTCAGATTCAGGCCAATGCCAAAGGTGAGGAGATTGCACAATTGAAGGAAGACTTGAAAAGGCTAGAAGGCATCGTTCAGTCTATGGGAGACTTCCAGCTTGTCCGCGTTCCCAAGCAATCTTGACTTCATTCCATTTTCATCTCAACCTTTTTAATGCTGACAAAAAGGGGGAGAGATGCAAGATTTGAACTTGATTTTTAATCGTGTGGTTTGTTGGACTGTTTGTTGGATTTTGTGGATTGTTTTGATGTTTGAATAACATCAAACTCTATTTGTTTGACTTTGTTTTTGTGTCTAGATGAGAACTGAACTAGACTTGGACTTGACTGCTTTTATTAACTATCATTGGTATCTTATGGATGGCTTTATCACTTATTAGACTAACCTATTTTCTGTGGTTGCAGATTCTAGTGTTATTCATTTAGCCATTTATCTCTATAAGATATGCATATGTGTTTGAGAAATGTTTTGCAGGTCAAAGTTGTCCAAATCTGCAGGAAAGTTTTGTCACCATCAAAAAGGGGGAGATTGTTGGAGAAATCTTCTTGAAGTGTTTTGAAGCTGACAAAACGTTTCCATCAGTCTAGTCTGAAGGTTTGCAAACTCTGCTATTTAAAGTCTGAAGACCTCCGGACAGCCAGACTCAAGACTCAAAGTCTATCCTCATTGATAGTCTCTAATCCGTTGAAGAAAGGTTATCCAGAACTGGATGTTTCGTTAAGGGCTTGACCTTATCAACTGGAGAAGATCTCGTGGCTGGAAAAGACACAATGGAATTCTTTGATTGATCGAGATTGACTCGAAGATTAAGGAATCGATGATTGCCTAAATATTCTTGGAAGGTTCTACTTATGGAAACCGAGATCCTGATTGTATGGGCGAACAGGATTGATGGGCTATCGACACGTTCCTTTAATAGCCCGAATGATCTTCCTAATTGATTCCGTCCAACGGGTAGATTGGAGGAATTCCTTTGGTAAGTGCCAACGGGTATGATGGCATAAAGGAGTATATAAGGAAGACGTTCTAAGTTGTTGAGGTGTGCGCGATAGAAGAATTCCAAAGTCTGAAGCTCCTTGTTGTTTAGACAATTCCTTTGAGCGAATACTTGTATACAAAAGAGAGTCTATATTTGTGAGAAACCTTGAGGAGGTGTGATAGAACATCTACACCATGGAATGTAGAATCAAGCGGAAAGTGGACGTAGTAAGCCGAACCACTATAAATCATGTGTAACTGATCTCATTTTGTTTTGTTCATAGTGATAAAAATCCAGGTGCTTATACTAGCTATATCACACCCAAAAGTTCCGAGTAAATGGGCTGGGCCTGGTCTTCCCAAAATGTCTAATCGTGAAGAGTGGACGTAGGCTTGGATTAAGCCTAAGAAACCACTATAAACCCCGTGTTCAATCTTCTCTGTGAATTGATTCCCTTACCTCTCTTTACTTTGATCGTATTTCATTTTTGTCAATCAATAGTGAACTACCTTTCTATCGCAATTCAATAACTCAATTTTGCCAAGAATTGCTTCCAGAGAAATTTTATAAAATAGTTATTTTGATAAATTGATTGTGCACCTATTCACCCCCTTTCTAGGTGCTTATACTAGCTATCTCACATGATGAAACCTTTCATGATGACTCTAGTCCAAATTGTTTATCGAAAAGTTTTTAGAAAATGTAAATTGGGCAATAGTTGGTAATGGCTTATAAAAACAGTTTCAGGCCTACACAGTATTTGAAATATATTTTGCACATATAAGGTCCAAAAAATCTGAAATTTAAGTATGTCATAGAATAAGCCAAAATGCACAACTTTCACGATGAAAGTCTCATCAAATTTGTACCACAAAATTGGTATAAAATTGACAAAATAAGCATGTACAGTAAACCAAATTGTTAAAATAATCGTCACACCCCGATCCATGTACGGCCGCATAACAACCCTCACTCAACACTACCTTCTCTTTTGGCCATTTGAGTCATTTGATTGCGACGTCCCAAGAGGCATCACCGACCCAAATCTTAATAACATTAAAACGCACAAGTGGAAACGTGAGCAAAACTTCAATCACCAAACAGCAGGGATAGTTAGGAACACATCAACAAACACTTTCATAAACACATCCATTTGCCAATACAATTTAACTTTAATAACACCCTAGTAGTTTAGCCATATATGTACTTCCAAAAAGGTTCAAGATTTGCCTAGCACCTCTATGCTATGAGGTGACTTCAAAAGAGTGGACTCCCCTGCACGTCTAGGTTGATAGGGCTCAACTTGGGCTTGATGTCCGACTACAAAACTGGGTCCACCTCAAGGTTAATGATATCGCGGTCGAGGACATCCAACTCTCCCCTCTAAACCAAATGTACCAAGCCTCTAACCTATGGGGCACTAGGTTGAGCAATCCTTTATCCACCCAAATGGTGGTCCCATGCCTCTCATATCTGGTGTTCATGCTCTCAACCGGATAAGAGGTCACTTGATCTATGGGCACACCAAAATGAACGTAGTGGTACAACTCAGACAAGCTCAAGGCCTGTAAAATATTTAACAAACAATAATGAGATAAACGCAATGAGTGAACTTACTAGACCTTGCGCAGGGAAGTCATTCACCTCAGGAGCACCCTAAAAGTGCAATTGTCTATCGACGGAGAAATATGGCAACACTCCTCATGCTTTACTCTCATCAATCTCATAACAACAAATCTATTATTCAAAGCCATCAATGTAGGTGCATAGGGAACATCATAACATAAACTTCATGTTCTCAAGCCAACATATGAACACACATTATGATTGACATCATGCGTTCATGCCATGCACTTTCCTCATGTAACTTATACATGTTCATGCCACACACGTGCAGACTATAGCATCATTCTCGTCATATGCAATCGACATTCATTCACTTTACACACACGGTGTCTCAAGAGCCGCATGGCATCCCATACTACCATGCGACCCTCGAGACCATGCTTTCAAATTATTACGGCCACTCAGGACCCAAAGAACTCGAAAATTCAGCCACTCAGGACCCAAAGAGCCCAAAGATTCGAAAATCATCTGACGTAACCGGGCATTGTCTCGCCCCATTGAGTATAGCATCCCATTGACTTGGGGCCATTCCTATAAGGAATTTCGTTCCGAGATCCATCAGCAAACGGCATCTCATTGACTTGACAACATCTGAACTTAATCAAGCATCGTCCCGCGTAGAACGCTCAAGGTCTTAGGTGATCACATAGGCATACCGTCACCCAAACAATTTCATATCTTTCTCATTAATAAAGTATGAGTGCCTCTATGGCGTGCCAAGCGGAGTGTGTTTCATGATCTATCGAAAGTACATCAATAAAATATGCCGAGCACAAAATGAGAATCCAAGGCTTGACCAGTTACGTTGAGAGTTGGCCTATGTCCAATTCGGATCACGTCCCCCATTTCCTAGTAGAGCTCCCGAGTATCTAGAGGGTGAACATTATGGGTTCACCAACCCTGATTTTCCGAGCACTATGTTTGTACGCTACACGGTTGTGTTGTTGGTAGATATAGGATAGCTCGACTTGATCTTGTACCATTTCGTGGCCATTTTCGTGTTGGTGGATGTCCGCCTGATAGGGCCGATCCCGTTTCCTTAAACCCCGGGTGTAGGTGGTGGGAGCAATGTAGAGGACTAGGTGGTGATGGATGATGGAGCGCGGTGGAGGGATCATATTTGTTATTTGACGTGATCAGAATTTTTTGAATGTATTTCCCATAGCCCAATGTAAATATAACTACGTAAATAATGAAAGTATGATTCCTCTTACTATTGATTCTTTTGTGATAAATATATAATTCATGTTATAAATGCTAACCTTTATAAAAGAGTTCCACTTACATGATAACCTAAAGTAATTAAAGAGAATTAGTATGTGACGGACTGAAACATCACATGGGCAATCACATTATAGATACTATAAGTACTGGCATGGAACAAATAAACAAAACTTGTTATCTTGTAATTACGTTTCATTTCCTATATCATAGCAGTAGTTTTCAGATACCTCGTCGTCGATTAAATTCCGGTATTATATCGAAGCTCTTTGTCTATTCAATTTTTTAGAACATAAGAAAAAGGGCACTTTCAATTGTTGAAAGTACGCCTCAAATTTCGGTCGAAATTGAAGGAAAGGTGTGAAAATAAGTGGGTATAGAAATGTGACCCCTCGAGGGATAACTGCCCGCCAAGCACAAGGCGTCATTGCAATATAAAAACTAGGGGCAGGCGCTCAGGCTACCGGCCACTAGCTTGGGATGGCTAAAGGCTACTTGCAATTCCATCGGCGCGTGGCCGGACAAGGCCACCGGCCAAACTCCAACCAAGCATCTGACCAGGTTGGGCCACATGCTTGGGCCTACCGAAAGCTAACAGAAAAATACTTACCAATCGTTTGTGTCATTATATAATAATAATAATAATAATAATAATAATAATAATAATAATAATAATATCCGAAACCCGATGCCCCACCGAAAAAATCTATCGGGACTTGGAATTTCAGACGCTCGACTAAACATCCAAATGTATCCATTTCCTTCTTTATTCGCTAACTTGTTACGTCATCAATTACTAAAAATACCATATCCAGAGATATTATTGCAGCACTGGGCAATGCCTAATGACGAGTCTGCAATCACGCCTTTATCCTCGCGCAATAGTCCACTGTATCAAAGTCAACCCCAAAAGGGCTGGTGGATGAGAACAGGATCTTGTTTATGTACACCCAAAAACCCTACCTTCCTTCACCAACATGGAATCCTCTTCTCGTTTCCTACCACTGCCCTCTCTGGCATGATCTTTGCCTCCGCAATCTTTCTCTATTACCTCGCTTCTCTACTGATAAGAACAAAAAATAACAGAGGAGGGGTCGATGGCCATAAAAAAGCCTCCTTGCCAGAAGCCGGCGGCTCGTGGCCTTTGATCGGCCATCTCCATCTCTTGGGAGGCCCCGTGCCGCCTCATATAGTGTTAGGAAACATGGCTGACAAGTACGGGCCAATCTTCACCATCAAGACAGGTATTCATCGAGCCTTCATATTTAGTAACTGGGAGATAGCCAAGTCAGTGCCTTACTGTGAACGACAGAATCTTTGCCACTCAACCCAAGTCTGTCAGCTCCGAGGACATGGCCTACAACCATGTCATGTTTGGCCTCGTTCCCTACGGCCCTTATTGGCGCCATGTGCACAAGATCCCCATGCTCGAGCTCCTCTCCAACCACCGGCTGGAATTGGTCAAGCGCAATCGGGAATTGGAGCTCCAAGCATCAATAAACCACATACATAAGCAATGTATGAACAACTGCAACCGCGCACCAAAGATGGTGTTGGTAGACATGAAGCGATGTTTTGGTGACACAACTCTAAATGTGGTGTTTAGGATGATAGTTGAGAAGATGAAGAACCAGATGGCAATACGAGGATGAACAGATGCAGATGAAATGAAGAACTGAATCTAAGATAGAATGATCGATTCTGAAAGTGATTTGTATTTCATTGTATCAATTGTATCATTGGAATACAAAGTATTTGAAATAGTAATGAGTACAGATTCTCTGTTCTACCTCCTCTGCTCTATCTTATTTGTAGCTTCTACATCGAGACCTTCTGCCATTGATCATCCTTCGAAGCTTTCATCTGATACAAGGATGCCGTGCATTCATAGAAGATACTCCTTTCTCTCTTTTATTCTCTCACACTTTTTATCTATCTTCTTCCTCCCCTCTTATATGGAAGAGAAAGTACATTCAACGAAGAACAGATAAAGCCGAATCTCGGTTACAAGGAAAAAACAGTATATAGCTACTCCTTAACAGAATACACCTAACCGATTACACCTTATAGCACACGTGTTGGTTTTACATGACTTGGCGATCCATGTCGTTCTCTATTTCGGGCATCTCCTTCATTGATGTCGATCCAAGCTGGTCTTTGTTATAAGTTATTTACTGTTGATCATTATTTCTTGTAGTTTGCTGCATCGCCAATTCCTCTGCTTCCTTTTGTTTATTGTTTTCCAACACGTGCCGTTTCCGTTCTTCTCCATCAACTTTTGTTCCTTTACATTTAACATCCCCCCTCAAATTAGGAAGGGTGAAGGATCCCATTCCCAATTTGGTGCATAGAGATATATGAGCTGATCGGGAGAGGGATTTAGTGAAAATGTCAGCTAACTGAAGGTGGCTAGGAATATGTTGGACTTGAATGGAACCAGAAGACACCTTTTCATGAACGAAGTGAAAATCAACTTCTATGTGCTTTGTGCAAGCATGCAATATTGGATTTGCTATGAGGGAAATAGCTGATCTGTTGTCACAAAATAAAGATGTAACTACTACAAGAGGGATATCAATATCACATAGTACAAAGTTGATCCAAGTTAATTCAGCCGTTGTAGAAGCTAGTGCCTGATACTCTACTTCTGTGGAAGACCTTGAAACAGTGGATTGTTTCTTGGCTAACCAAGAAATCAAATTAGAGCCTAGAAAAGTACAGAAGCCTATAGTAGATCGTCGAGTGATAGGACAACCTGCCCAATCAGCATCTGAAAAACCATATAGACTTGTCAAGCTCCTGGAGTGGAGATATCCAAGATGGACAGTTCCTTTGACATATCGAAGGACTCTTTTTAATTGATGAAAGTCTGCCACTGTGGGATGTTGCATCTTTTGACATAGAAGATTTGTTGCAAAGGCTAGATCTGGTCAAGTTATTGTCAAGTATTGAAGACCACCTACCAAGCTTATGTATTCAACAGGATCTATTAGCTGAGTTTCAGCATTGGCCATGAAAACTGATCGTAGTGGCAAGGGTGTTGAGATTGGTTTGCAATCTATCATATGAGCTTGTTTAAGCAAGTCAACAGCATACTTTGTTTGGCATAGAAATAAAGTCTGTAAGGTGCGTTTGACTTCAATGCCTAAGAAGTAGTGAAGATATCCAAGGTCTTTCATATGGAACTAAAGACTGAGATTCTGAATCAATGTGGTTAAAAGTTGAGGTGAGCTTCCTGTCAAGATGATATCATCGACATAAAGCAGTAATAATACTGTATGCGACTCAGTATGAAGAACAAATAAGGAGGGATCAGCTGTACTACAGAAAAAACCAATTTCAAGGAGAAAGTTGCTGAATTTATCGAACCAGGCTCTCGGAGCTTGTCGAAGACCATATAAGGACTTGTGAAGAAGGTAGACATAGCTCAATTTTTTAGGATGTATGAAGCCAGGAGGCTGTTCAATATAGACCGTTTCATTCAAGTCTCCATGAAGAAAGGCATTTTTCACATCAAGTTGATGTATTGTCCATTGTTTCGTTAGAGCTATGGACAGTACTATGCGAATTGTTGCATGTTTCACAACAAGGCTGAAAGTCTCAATAAAGTCAAGTCCTGCTTTTTAATGAAACCCTTTGGCTACCAGTTGAGCTTTTAGCCTCTCTAGACTACCATCGGGTGCCAGTTTGATCTTAAAGACCCACTTACAGCCTACTACATTCATCTGGTTTGTTCTTGGAACCAATGTCCAGGTGTCATTGGCATACAGAGCACTCATTTCTTCTTGCATTGCATTGTGCCAACCTTTATCAGCCAATGCTGACTTTGGATCTTGGTTCCATAGGAACTCGATACTCAGCTAAACAAGCATATTTTGGATTTGGCTTGATAATACCTAATTTGAGTCGAGTCTGCATATGATGAACAACAGGATTTCTTTGAAAAGATGATAGGCCAAGATTGTGTTGTTCTAGTTCAGGACTGTTATTGGTAGGTAGTGCATTTTGAGAAGAGGAAGAACTAGGTACTGGTTGAGTTTCTGTGATAGTCATTCTGCATTGGTGCTGATGAAGTAGTTTGTGGCATCTGTTCATTGTCATAACTATTCATATCAGGATGATATTGACCTTTGCTTACTGACTGATGAAGAGAGCTATTGTTTGTTGTGTCAGTACTTGGAGGTTCGAACAATTTAACTTCTTCAACCCATTGTCTATATAAAGGAGTATACTGTCCATACTCATTGATCACACTTTTTGTGAAAGGAAAAGATGTTTCATCAAAAATCACATGTCTACTAATATATATATGCGATTATCAGTAGGTACAAAGCATCTATACCCTTTATGCAGTTCACTATATTCCAGAAATACACAAGTAAGGGATCGAGGATCAAATTTGTGTTTTGAGTATGGTCTTAAGCATGGATAACATGCACAACCAAACACCCTCAAATGATCATACTGTGGCTGAGTATTATGAATCTTGTTATAGGGTGTATCCATCCTTAGCTTTGGTGTTGGAAGTATATTTACAATGTAATTTGCTGTAACAAAGGTATCCACCCAGAATTTCAGTGGAACCTTGGAGTGATATAACATGGCTAATCCCAGTTCTACAATATGTTTATGTTTTCTCTCTGAAACCCAATTCTGTTCTGGAGTGTGTGGATAGGATAGATATTGTTTTATGCCACAATTTTGCAGATGATATTGGAATCTGCTACTTACAAACTCTCCTCCTCCATCACTTTGGAAGATTTTTATTTGATGATTGTATTGTTTCTCAACTAATTTCTAAAATCCAACAAAGATATCATAGAATTCAGACTTCAACGTCATTGGATATAGCCAGCTATATCATGAGAAACTGTCAACAAAAATCACATAGTATCTAAACTTCTGAAATGAATTGACTGGTGAGGGCCCCCAAATGTCACAGTGAATCTTTTCTAGTGGCAAATTTGATGTAGAATCTGATAAAGGAAAGGATAGAGCTGTACTTTTTGCTATTTGACAGCTGTTGCAAAAGTTCGAAGAAGTTGAATTAAAATGAATCAGTTTCTGATGTTGCAGATGTTTCACTATATGAGAATTTGTATGAGCCAGTCTCTAGTGCCATATCTCTGCATTCACTGTTTTCTGTCTTTGAGTAAAAAAGGCTGTTGCAGTATGTGTATCAACTTGGTAAAGGCCCCTATTCTTCCTTTTGAGCTTGACTGTTACTTTGGTATTGTTGTCCTTTACATAAACACCAAGTTTGTCAAAGATAAATAAGCAAGGATAGTCATCTATGAGTTTAGACACAGAAAGAAGATTCTTCTTTATTTCTGGTACTATGAGAACATCATTAAGAGGTAATGTATTACCTTCTGTATTTAGATAAGTATTACCAACATGTGTAACAGGTAAACATGATCCATTTCCTACCATCACAGTAACGAGTCCTTGGTATTTAGAAAATGTGTGAAGAATACCAGGATTAGCACTAATGTGAGTTGTAGCTCCAGTATCAGGATACCATTCACTTCCTTTTGGATCTTCAATATGCATTGCTGTCAGTGCTGCTGGAATATCTTCTACTTGATAAGAGTTGTCAAAGCGATACCAGCAACGAAGAGCATCATGCCCAGGCCGCTTACATATTTGGCATTCCAATCTAGCAGTACCTGTGTCTTTCTCATCCTACAGGTTTTTACTTGAGTTTAATGAGAAAGAAGGATAAGATTTGGTATTCTGGTACCTTTGAGAGTATGTGGCATAGGGTCGAAATCCCTGATTAGCTGTAGAGAAGGCATTCCTTTGTCTGAGATGTTGATCTCCTTGCCCTTGAATGGGTACATCTCCTCTGTAATTCTGATTTCTTTCAGCATAACCAAATCCTCAACCTCTATTATTAGTAGCTCTGCCTCGGCCATAACTGCGGCCACCCCTATGACTTCCTCTTTGAGCTATAAATCCAGAGGTTTGTGAAAGATATTCTCCATCAGTGTTCTCTTTAGGCTGCATCTAAGATTGTCTCTGCCCAAAATAGGCCAAATTGGGATTGAACTGACTTCTGGAATAAGTCTTCATCCTTGATTCAAACCTTTCTAGCTAAGCAATAACCTCATCATAATCAGGTTGAGGCTTTAAACAATATATGGTGGTTCGAAGATTCCCATATTCTGGGCCTAATCCTTCCAGCACACCAAAGATTTTGGTTATTTCATCCACAGGTTTACCTATCACATTCAACTAATCACATATAGATTTGTATTCTCTGAGATAGGCAGAGAGGGTTCGATCAAGCTTCTGACAAGACCGTAGTTTCCCTCTAAGTTCAAACTCTCTCGCAATTGATTTTTGTGTAAATCGCTTTAGAAGTGTCTGCCATACTTCAAAGGATGTTTCTAAACCAATTATTAGGCTCAAAATATTCTCAGTGATAGCACCACTGATCCAAGATGATATCAACTGATCTGTTCTTGTCCAATCAGCATAGTCAGGATTAACAAGTTCAGATTCACAGCCTTCAACATCATTTTGCAACATTCGAGGAGGAGAAGGAATATCACCATTAACGAAACCAAAGAGCTCTTGGCTTTTCAGAAATCTTTGGATCTGAGCTTGCCATAACGGAAAATTATCTTCGACGAGTTTGATTGTGACAAAATTCGAGATGTTCACGTGTATTGGGAAAGGATACTTTGGTGTTTTTATTGCCATTATCACAAACTTTCAGCTTGAGAGAAGATATCAGTCAATCAACCAGGGCTCTGATACCATGAGAAGATGAAGAACCAGATGGCAATACGAGGATGAACAGATGCAGATGAAATGAAGAATTGAATCTAAGATAGAATGATCAATTTTGAAAGTGATTTGTATTTCATTGTATCAATTGTATCATTGGAATATAAAGTATTTGAAATAGTAATGAGTACAGATTCTCTGTTCTACCTCCTCTGCTCTATCTTACTTGTAGCTTCTGCATTGAGACCTTTTGCCATTGATCATCCTTCGAAGCTTTCATCTTATACAAGGATGCCGTGCATTCATAGAAGATACTCCTTTCTCTCTTTTATTCTCTCACACTTTTTATCTATCTTCTTCCTCCCCTCTTATATGGAAGAGAAAGTACATTCAACGAAGAACAGATAAAGCCGAATCTCGGTTACAAGGAAAAAACAGTATACAGCTACTCCTTAACAGAATACACCTAACCGATTACACCTTATAGCACACGTGTTGGTTTTACATGACTTGGCGATCCATGTCATTCTCTATTTCGGGCACCTCCTTCATTGATGTCGATCCAAGCTGGTCTTTATTATAAGTTCTTTACCGTTGATCATTATTTCTTGTAGTTTGCTGCATTGCCAAGTCTTCTGCTTCCTTTTGTTTATTTTTTTCCAACACGTGCCGTTTCCGTTCTTCTCCATCAACTTTTGTTCCTTTACATTTAACAATAGTGGGGAAACGATATGAGGATGAACGAGACAAGAAGGGTCGAGAGGCTTTGAGGGACCTTTGAGTTGGCAGGGAGGTTCGTTGTGTCCGACGCGCTCCCAATTTTTCAGTTGTTTGGATTTGGGCAGGTACGAGAAGATGATGAAGAAGACAGCCCGACAGCTAGACCGTGTAGTTCAATGATGGCTGAATAAGCACAAAAACAGAAGAAAACACCACCAAGAGACATGGTAATAACGAGGACAATGACCAAAATTTCATGGACGTGTTGCTCTCCATTGCAGAAAATGCCGAAGAGCTTCCCGGTTACGATGCCAACACTTTCATTAAAGCAACATGCATGGTAAGTTTATTTAGCATAATCATTGCCCAAGTTCATTAGAAAACATTGATCCGGTAGATTTGATTTGTGGAAATTCAAAAAATAGATTTTCTACGCCATATGTTTTCTAAAGCTTTTCTTTATATTTGCAAAAACCAACTTTTCCCCACTTTAAATAATCAAATGACTTGCACAATTAGGGGTGTGCAACGGAAACCACCCAAATCGGAACCAAACCGGACCGGCTGGTTTTGGGCGGTTCCCACGGTCAACGGTCTGGTTCCCGGTTCCTAATCTTGGAACCAGCGGCCAGTTAGTCCAGTTCCCGGTTCCAAGGTGGGAACCGGACCAACCGGACCGATTGGACCGGACCAAATTTTTTTTATATATAATTTATATACATATAATATATAAACACATGTAATAAATGAATATTATATATAAAATTTATTGCAATCGGAATTGCAATTGAAGTAACAACCTGTGGCCAAGAGACTACCAAAGCTCTTAGAAAACTTATTTGTTAGTTTTATCTTCTACTCAATGTGGGACAAGGCTCTAGGAGTTCCTCATGCTCACACTTTCTCTCTTGCTCCCCTCACTTGCAAACAACAAGGCGCTTCAAGCCATCGACTAAACATTCAAAGCATAGAAGAGAAATTGTTTATAAAACCTAAGCCAAGCACATATTTTACTCAAATTGTTCATGGCTTTTATGCTTAAAATTAAGTGTGAAACACATAAACTATGATTGATATTCACGCAAGTGTAGTTTGAATATTTTGCACGTGGAAACATGTGTGAGTAGTTTTATTAGATCGCCCGGGAACCGAATTGGATTAATCAGTCCGGAGCATGGTCGTTCTTTAGTGAATGGTCGTTCTTTAGCGAAAAAAGAAAGTGTTGATTCTATTGGACCGAACCAGAACCGATGATCCAGTTCGGTTCCCGGTCCTAGGACCAAATGGTCCAGTCCACGGTTCCCAAAATTGGGAATTGGTTCTCCCGGTCCAATTTCCGATTCCACCTTGGAACCGGACCGAACCGGGAACCGATCACCCCTATGCACAATACACGGACGCTATAAGATTAATAGAAACCGTACACTGATCACATGGCTTGCAGCACACACGCATGTATCATTTATAATCCGATATACTAGAAACTTTCGTAACACATAATCTTGACATAAATTCCCATATTATTTTTTTTTCATAATTTGAATAAAAATTTTAATAAAAAATTAATAATTTAAATAGAAAGTTTATTCCAAACAAACACTCGGTAAAATCCTTCTAGAATGTATTTTGGTTTCAAAACTTCCATTTTGAGGATTTTGTTTATACTATTTTTATTTATTTGCTGAGTTTTAATATTTTGAGTCGGTTCTGGCTATACCACCACGAAGTTCAATTCGAAAAGATGTTAAAGATTTTACTAGAATGTATAACCTTTTTTCTAAGCAACTCATATCCACAACCGGTAATTTTGATAATTGAAAAAATAATTAAACAACTATTAAATCAACCCCGGTAAACTTAGCTTGTACAGAAAAAAATAGAACCTTTAAATTACCTAGCTGGTCCTTCGCTTTGGTTTGCATTTAGCATATCTTAATACAAGAAAATTGCTAAGTTGACTCTTTTTTAGCACCACTCATGCCACTTTTCAAGTTTTTTTATTTTTTAGGAAGTGGTCCTAAAACTTACTTATTAAGTACCGGGCAATAATTAACATGATAAGTTGCGGTACGAACATTGTACGTTGCACTGTGCTGTATATGAGAATACAACTCGATTTCCACACGAAGTTAATGAGTTTGGATTCATGCTAATATTATCTGTGTTAAATATATATACAAATATATAGATGTACATATATCTTTTTATGTCATACTTATTTTAACTTTTACCAGACATGCATAGGTTGTTCATTTTTTGACGTGTAACTATAAAAGTGTATTCCACAAGAATTGTATGGGTATAAAAGTCATATTAGCTAATCTTATGTTCATTTGGGGTCTTTCAAGTCATTTTTGTGCTTCCAAACTTATAAAGTAAAAAGTAACTTTTTATATGAAAAGTAGGTTATTAGCTGACCACTCGGATATATTGACCATCAATCTAAAAAATTGATGCTTTGAACTCTTTTATATATATATATATATATATATATATATATATATATATATATATATATATATATATACGTACTTGACAATTTTCGTTTAAAAGATTAAAGAAAACGGCTGTGTACTCAATGTCTTGCCACTTATCTTGCTAACAGAGACAAGTATGTGTTACGAAATCGCACGTCGATTCCAGAAAAATAACGCTCGCAAATAATTCACCAAACAGAATATAGTAATAAAATAGCAGAATCAAATGAACACGCTAGAAAATTTGTTATCGAAGTTCACCCAAACCTGGGCTACGTTTCCACGCAAAGGCACTCTACGAATCCACTAGACTTCGAAAAAGTTGGAATACAATGACGATCTCCTCTCAAGATCAAAGCACAAAGAGATTGAGAACTT
This sequence comes from Eucalyptus victrix, assembly GCA_016097545.1. Taxonomy (NCBI): domain Eukaryota; kingdom Viridiplantae; phylum Streptophyta; class Magnoliopsida; order Myrtales; family Myrtaceae; genus Eucalyptus; species Eucalyptus victrix. Next base: position 24,463,174 of record CM027840.1, on the reverse strand, counting down.
TTATCAAGAAAAAACTCACTTTTTTCTTCTCTCTTTTTCTTGCCTCTCTATTTCCCTTTTTAGCGTCTTGACGGCTAGGGTTTTGCCATCGCTAATATATAGGTACCACTTTTAACCTAAAAGGAAATATAATAGAAAAGACAAAAAAGCCCCTAAAAACAAATATTTGGCTTTATCTATAACAATCTCCCACTTGAAGACAAATATACCCAAGAACCAAGCAACTTTGCACCCATCTTCTTCAAAAAATAGTAGTTGAAAAACTTGTGCCTCTACGATACTCCTCATCAATCAACATAGAGTAATACCAATGGTAGTAGTACAGAAAATATGCTTCTCTCTGTCTACTACCTTGGTCATCATGTCAGCTGGATTCTTCGAGCCATTAATCTTCTGTAGCTTTAACTCATTATCTTTCAATGCTAACCTAATAAAGTGATAACGCTTCTTGATATGTCTAGTCCTTGAGTGATAAACTACATTCTTTGCTAAGTGCACTGCACTTTGACTATCACTCCAAAGTGTACTGATTGGCTGTTTTCGATGTAACTCCTCCATATAATCTTGTAACCACATAATTTCCTTGGAGGCTTCTGTAATCGCTACATATTCTGCCTCTGTCATCGATAAAGCCACTACTTTTTGCAGTTGAGATACCCAACTCACTGCTGTACTTGCAACTGTAAAGACATATCCAATGGTACTCTTACCACTATCTTGATCACCCGAATGATCTGCATCTACATAACCCTGCAACTCTAGAGATGTACCACCATAACAAAGTGAGGAATTGGAAGTACCTACTAAATATCTCAATATCCATTTAACGCATTCCAATGCTCTCTTGCTGGTTCGCATATATCGACTCACAACTCCCACTGCTTGTGCAATGTCTGGTCTCGTGCTCACCATGGCATACATCAAACTCCCCACTGCTGATGCATATGGAACTAGCGCCATCTCATCTTTCAAAGCCTGAGTGCTTGGACACATATCCTTGGAAAGTTTGAAGTGACTCGCTAGAGGAGTTGCAACCGGTTTTGCTTTGTCCATGTTAAATCTCTTTAACACCTTGTTCACATAGTCTTCCTGCGACAACCATAATTTCTTATTTTTCCTGTCCCTGATGATTTTCATGCCTAAAATATTCTTGGCCTCTCCCAAGTCCTTCATAGCAAACTGCGATGATAACATCTTTTTCACTTCTACGATTCTCTTCATATTGGAACTAGCCACCAGCATGTCATCCACATATAAAGATAGATACACAATGTCACCATCATCATATTTGCGAAAATAAACACAGTGATCAAACTCACAGTATGCAAATCCTTTTTCTTGCATGAAACCATCAAATTTTAAGTACCATTGCCACGGAGCTTGTTTCAAGCCATATAAGCTTTTTTTCAAGCGACATACCATGTGCTCCTTACCTTTGACTTCAAAACCCTTAGGTTGTGCCATGTATAATTCTTCATCTAAGTCACCATGTAAAAACGCTGTTTTTACGTCTAACTGCTCAAGATGAAGATCCTCCACTGCAACTATACTTAGCAGAACTCTAATTAATGTCATTTTCACTACAGATGAAAATATCTCGGAGTAGTCGATCCCTTCCTTTTGAGAAAAGCCCTTAACTACAAGTCTCGCCTTGTATCTAATACTACCATCTGCTTCATTCTTAATCCTATACACCCATTTTTTTAATAAAGCTTTTTTACCTGTGAGCAACTTGGTCAACTCCCAAGTTTTGTTCTGAAGTAACAAGCTCATCTCATCTTTCATAGCACACTCCCACTGTAAGTGAAACGTGTTTGCCTTTGCCTCATCGTAAGTCTCCGGTTCTCCCGAATCTATATATAAGACATGGCTCAGAACAGTATTAGCTGATGGATCAAAAATTACCTTTAGCTTTCTCACACGTGTAGACCTTCTCAAGACAGGTACTTCAAGGTCATTCGTTTGCTCCGAATCAAGGCGTTCTTCTTGAACTACCTCTTCACTGATAATAGGCTCATCTTGAACCTCTCTTTCAGGTGAACTTTGATCTATTGGAAACATCTTCACGGGCATTATGTCTAATTCAACATACTCTGGTTGTACTACCTTCTCATGCTCTGTCTCTATCTGACGATCCTTGTACATCTTTTCTTCATGGAATACCACATTGCGACTGCGGATGACTTTGTTATTCTCATAATCCCAAAGCTTATAGCCATACTCATCGCCACCGTATCCGATAAAGACGCACTTCTAGGACTTAGCATCAAGCTTTTTCCTATCCTTCCTGTCAATCAAAGCATATGCAATACAACCAAACACCTTTAGATGTGAATAATTAATCTTTTTACCTGACCACTGCTCTTGTGGTATTTCTCCATCCAACGCGCTAAATGGACTTATGTTGATAAGATAAACAGCTGCATCAACTGTGGCAGCCCATAAGTGTAGTGGGAGACCTACGTGTAGTCTCATGCATCTCGCACGTTCTACAATAGTCCTGTTCATTCTTTTAGCTACACTGTTCTCTTGAGGAGTTCTAGGAACAGTCTTTAACCCGTGTATGCCTTCTCGACTCAAATATTCTGCAAATTCTTTACTTGTGTATTCTCCACCATTATCAGATTTCAGAGCTTTAATCTGATAACCTGTTTCTTTTTCTGCCATGGTCTTCCACATTCTAAACATCCCGAATACTTCTGATTTTTCTTTAAGAGCATAGACCCAAGTCTTCCTTGTTGCATCATCAATGAAGGTGACAAAATATCTCTTACCACCATAAGAGAGTTCCTGAGCAGGTCCCCATACATAAGTATGAACTAGCTCTAGCTTCTGGCCTTTATTTTGTCGCGCATTCAATTGAAAACTAACAGCCTTCTATTTTCCATAAATGCAACTCTCACAAAAATCTAACTCAACTTTTTGCAAACCTGGAAGTAATTTTCTCGAGTGTAACTGTTTTACACCTTTTTCACCAAGATGTCCCAAACGATAATGCCAAAGAGTAGATAAATTACCTGTAGCCATTGTAGTTGCAACCATATCACTGATATTGTCTCCTTGGAGAAGGTAAAGTGTACCCGTACGCTTTCCCTTTGCTACTACTCTTACCCCTGAGGTTATCTTCCACTCTCCGTAGCCAAAAGTTATTACCAAACCTTCTTGGTCAAGTTTACTAGTTGAAATCAAATTTTTCTTTAATTCCGGAATATGCCTAGTTTCACGCAAAACTAGACATCCTCCACCTGAGATGTTCACAGTCACGGTTCCTTTCCCAACAATTGGACACATATGGCCGTTTCCCACAACCACTTGTCCAAAATCTCCACTGGCATAATCATCAAATATGTCTCTTTGAGAGGTGCAATGAAAAGAAGCGCCAGAATCAATAAACCATTTATCTGTTATTAAGTCAAACCCTGAGACAAACATAAGTTATCTAGCAAAGATCCATCTCTAACTACATTAGCACATTGATTCTCATCTTGCTGCTTCTTTTTCTAGGCTTCACACTGAAACTTACGGTTTCTGGTTTTGTGACAAAACCAACACTCATCTTTTGCAATCTGTCTCTTACCCCTTGATTATGATCTGCCACGACCGCTGAAATTTCCTCTACTTTTACTTCTTCCACGATTCTCCACTATGAGTGCCGTTGAAAATGTAGATGCATAAAAATTATCTCCACCTAAGACTTTCCTTCGCATCTCTTCATCCATGATACCACTCACAGCATCATCAAGAGTTAAATCATCTTTCATGGTGCTCGAAATTCCCTGCACTGCAGTATTATAGCTTTCTAGAAGATAACATAAAAATAATAAAGCTTGAAGCTTCATATCTAAATTTATGCCTGCGGATTCCAATTAACCCGTGACCTACGTGAAACTATTAATATGCTCTGCCACAGAACCTCTATCAGATAACTTTATATTAACCAGTTTCTTCAGCAAAAATACCTGCTTTGATGTGGACGGCTTCTCAAAAATATTCGTTAGAATATCCATGGCTTCTTTTGTAGTTTTTGCTTTTGCAATGTGGTACCCTGTCTTTTTTGTCAACCCTAGACGAATCGCACCTAATGCCTTTCGATCAAGAATCTTCCATCCGGCTTCTACTGTCGGATCCACTTCCGCCATCTCGGGTTTCCAACCCTCAAGTGGTGCATAGAGATCTTTCTGATAAAGATAATCCTCTATTTGTAGTTTCCACCATCCGAAATCCTCTCCGTTGAACTTATCGATTCTGATTTTATTTTCTGCCATCATGTTTGCTTTCAATCGAACGTCACCGAAAAACCCTCGATGTTCTCAATTAGCTAACCCAGGCTCTGATACCAGTTGTTATGAAATCGCACGTCAATTCCAGAAAAATAACGCTCGCAAACAATTCACCAGACAGAATATAGTAATAAAAGAGCAGAATCAGATGAACACACCAGAAAATTTTTTATCGAAGTTCACCCAAACCTGGATTACATCTCCACGTAGAGGCACTCTGCGAACCACTAGACTTCGAAAAAGTTGGAATACAATGACGATCTTCTCTCAATATCAAAACACAAAGAGATTGAGAACCCTCATCAAGAAAAAAACTCACTTTTTTCTTCTCTCTTTTTCTTGCCTCTCTATTTCCTTTTTCAGCGTCTTGACGGCTAGGGTTTTGCCATCGCTAATATATAGATACCACTTTTAACCTAAAAGGAAATCTAATAGAAAAGACAAAAAAGCCCCTAAAAATAAATATTTGGCTTTATCTATAACAGTATGTATGTGTTAGTAATAGGTCGTTGCAAAGTTACCAAACACTGCAAGCAGAAATCATAAAATGTTTGTTAACCCAAAGAGGAAATTATAAAGATTTGAATTCATTGTATATCTGTAAATTTCTTCCTCGTAGATGTATATTAAAAATTTATTCATGATGCAAATCTTGAACTTTAGCAAAATGTGGTAGATATAACTTTCTATGCGTTACTATATTTTCATTGTGTCAAGGCACACAATCATCGCTGGTTAATTAGATTATCGATTATCCTCTTGTGAATTGTTGTGACAACGCAACATCTAAATATATGTAAGGAAAAAGCTCCCTTTACATCCACTTTGTCATTGTAATAAGAACAAAACTTGCTTTGTTTTATTTATTAGTTGAAAAAAAAAATGCCTTTATTCACAAGCTTGTCTTTTCACTCACCCGATTCGATTGGGAAAAAGTTACGGCATACCACAACAATTATATATATATATATATATATATATATATATATATAAAGATTTAAATCAAGACCTCCTGATACTTTGTAAGATTTTGTGAGATCATTGTCAATTATTCTAAAAGATTAAATTATTAGAAAAATGTGTTATTTAACAGTTAAAGGGGTCTCTAACCAAAATGAACAACAAGGGGTCTAATTATTTTTCTCTAATAAAATTTCCAGACGTATGAAAAAGTAAAAAAATCCAAGTCTTACATATATTCTGGATGATAATCACTGCTTTTAAATTAAAACTAAATGGATAATCTTTTTGTTATGAACATGTGACGCTTATTATGACATGATATGACATTAATGGTACTATTTTTACAATTTGATTGGCTAAGGTAACCAGCATAAATATTGAATTATTTGAGGAAAGACTAAAGTACTTATGTAAGTTTACAACCAACGCTTCAAGATTGGTAATTCTGGTTGCTAACTATACGTTACTTTGCAGGCGCTCATTTTAGCCGCCCTCGACACGACCACGGTTTCTTTGACATGGGCCTTGCCTTTGTTACTCAATCATCGCGAAGTCTTAAAGAAGGCCCAACACGAACTAGACACTCAAATTGGTCGAGAAAAGCCTGTAAAAGAATCGGACCTCAAGAATTTAGTCTACATCCAAGCCATCCTCAAGGAAACCCTACGTCGTCTATACCCGCCGGCCCCACTTGACCTTCCGCATGAATCCATGGAAGATTGCAGAGTGGATGACTATCACGTCCCAAAGGGCACTCGTCTTCTCTTTAACCTTTGGAAGATCCATCGGGACCCGCAAGTCTGGTTAGACCCTCTTGAAATCCGGCCAGAGAGATTCTTGACCACTCACAAAGATTTTGACATTGGAGGTCAGAATTTCGAGCTGATTCCATTCGGAAGTGGCCGAAGAATGCGCCCCGGAATCAATTTGACCATGCAAATAATGTCGCTGTCCCTTGCTGCTCTTCTGCATGGGTTCGACATTACGACACCCGCAGTTGAACCGGTTGACATGGCTGAGGCCATCAGAATGACGAATCTCAAAGCCACCCCACTCGAAGTCTTTGCGACTCCACGCGTTCCCGAGCACGTATACTAGTAACTCTGCATCTGAAGCGCCTTTCTAGCAAGTTCTTGTTTATGCAGTGGATTTTGTTTCTAAAAACAAATGAAAGACAATACAAGGGTACATTTTCCAAAAATATGGTTTGTTTTCCTTTGTATGGTGATGTATAATTGAAATTTTTTTCTACCGTTTGGATCCCATTAAAAAATACTTTTGCACTTCATCGCAGGAAAAAAATATGAATTTTTAATATAGTTGTTTGTTATTTACTTTTATTTTCTATTTTTTTCTTTTCTTTCTTTTTATTTCCTCTTTCTCTTTTCCTTCTTCTTGTCCGTCACTCCTTAGCTTCCTCTCACCATCCCTTCTACTTCATCTAGCAGTTCGTTCCTAGTTGGCTTACAAAGGGTGAGCTCTAGCTATTGTCGGAGGTGACGAGGTCATCAGTTGGCCGCTAAAGGCTACAAGCTCGCCCAATCTGGTGAGGCTTGAGCCTCATCGGATGGAGGCCACAAGCTCACCTAATCTGGCGAGGCTTGAGGCTCATCGATCTCGGGCAAGCTCAAGCCTTGTTGTTGAAGGCCATGAGCTGGTGAGGCTAGAACTCACTGGCCATCCTTGTGGCCGGTGGTGGGTGGAGAAGAAGCAAAAAGAAAAAGGAAGAAAAGAAAAGAAGGAAATTCTAATTTTTTATTTTTAAAACGTTTTCCAAATTTTAAAAAAAATAAAAATTTCAATTTCAATTTTTTTAAAAAATATATTTTTATAAGAATAATTCTTTGTAAATCAAGCATCAAATCTAAGCTTTGGTAGATTCGAAAAACATTTTCCGTTCCTTTCAAAGGGAAAATCATTTTCCTGAATTTAAGCTTTGTTAGGAAAACGTTTTCTGTTGACTCATTTTCCTAAGTGAACCAAACGCCGAAAAATAAGGAAAATGTTTTCCCCAAAAGTGTATTCCGCAAAACAAACACATCCTAAATTTGATGGACAAGCGTTGATTCATGGTTTCACTATGGAGCATGCTTGATCGGAGACGTGATATCAACTTTCAAGATTAATGCTAGTCATTAATCATGCGGATGGATTACTTGAAGCATCAATGTGGAAAATGCAATTTGATTTGGTAAGGGTATTCGACATTTATTGTTTCCATGATAAAGGAGTTGAATATATATGGTATACAATAAGATCTATTATAATTGATGGTTTTATATGAGATGGGCTTAAGGCCCGTCCGCCCAAGTTGGGCCCAAAAAGCCCGGCCCACGGGAATAGGGCCCGTGGATGGGAAAGGTATAAAAGGGAGGAGAGAGAGAGAGAGATGATACCTCTTGGAAAATTAACGTATGTCTTCTCTTCTCCCACACGCTCTCTCTCTCCAAAGAAAAACAGTAAGGCATACGGCACTTTCTTCTTCCCTTCAAGGCGTCATCGGATCGAACAGGGCCAGATTTTCTTCCTCCTATCGGCATCGGTGTCTAATCTGTGGCTAACAAGGTACGCTCGAATCCGTGGTATGCTTTACGATCAGTGATACATGTATTTCCTGGGCTTCACTTCCGCATTGATTTAGGAGTTCGATTTAGTGTCAAATCCGGTTTTCGGGGATCCGTTATTCCTAACAATAATGTAACCTTACGATGCGCTGCAATGCTTGAACTTGCTGCCTGGGCAAAAGTATGTTTCGTAAACAACATTAGTCAAATAAATGCAGTAACCGATTGAAAACTATAAATAGGGTATGGAGGGTATTACTTGGGGAGGTTGTCGATGACTCATGCAGTACTTTGAGTATGTCCTTTACATCTATCGTCCGTTTCGTCCATCTAATTTTCTAGATCTTAGTCACTTGATTGTGAATGAAAGGTGTGAAAAGAAGCGCACATTCAAACCTGGAACTAGTCGGGTGGAGCATCGGAAAGATAAGGACGCTCGAGCGATAAGTCCCAGACGCACATGAGGCGAGCTACCGGCCACTAGAGTTGGGCACTCAAGCTACCGGCCACTGGCTTGGGATGGCCAATGGCTTGTTCTCGCTATTTGATGAGCACCCGGCTAGACAAGGCAAGCGGCCAAACTCTAAGCAAGCATCTGACCAGCTTTAGGTCACTCGCTCGGGCCTATCAAAGAAACCAGCTCTGTACGCTTTTTAAACCCGATTCTTTGATTTCACTACATGTTTGGACCGGCTAGACAAGCGTTTAAACTTTCTCTTGGACAGTTTGTTTGTAGAACATTGTGAGATGAACACTGAGAGTGATTGCTGGTATAGGTAGAAACTAGAAAGAAAAAAGAGTTTTTGATTGTTTTGGGATGGTTTGCTGTTTCCATTATAACTTTCAATCTATAATGAAACTTCCTGCTGCTCTTCTTTTTTTTTTTCTAATGAAGGTAGGTAACAGTGGCTGAACAGTATTAATCAGGAGTTCCATTGTTTAATTTATTTTTCCCATTAGTTTCACTTCGATCTTTTTGTTAGCTTGGTTAAAGTTGAAATAGGATGGACGGTAATTTAAGAAGGAGAATTCAAAATAGACAGAATTTGATGGGAAGAGTTGCGCCTCGAAATTTCGTGTACCAGGAGTTCCCACCTGGGGTGCCTTTGTTCCTAGGATCTTCATAACTCAGGTTTGAGTCCGCTACTAAATTGACTTTGGAAAAGATAGGATGGGTTTCCACCAATCTAACTCTTTTTGACACGGACTAATTAGATACCTAGAACACCTAAGCAATTACAGCAAAACTAAACTACCTAGGTGACAATTAAATACCTATAAAAATCTATGGTTTTGGGTCTAGTGCTCAATTACATGTAGAAAGGGTTAGTGTGCCTACAATGCCCTTTTGACACCACACTTTCCCATTGACTCTAAACTTATTATTATCGAATGATCTGAAGTTTCGAAAGACAAAATATTGTAATATCGCTATTGCCACATTTCAAGTAGAAATGTTGTATCATCGTGATTTGACATTTTCATGTGCGATTTTTAATTCCTTATGCATGTCTACAGCATGTTTAAATAACTTAGGATGTATGCATGCTCGAGAATTTTAAAATTTCACAATCGGTGTTAAATGTTATAGTTTTAACGGGGCTAAAAAAACCTTGGCAAAATTGTCTAAAAAGTTCTAAATTTATTGTGTGGCAGTTAATTCAATTCTAAACATTTCAATTTAGGTAATTTGATCTTAAATTTTTTTTATTATATTTCAATATAGTCAATCCAACCAAGTTTGGTAGGAAATAACTAACTTAGAGGTCTAGGTAGAGCCAGCCAACTATCTTATGTGACATGACAAGCAATTTTGACAAAGCTCAATACAACGCCATTTTGAGAATTTTTAAGTTTTTTTATTCTGTTTTTACCCCCTTCCACTAACCATCTTCCCATATTTCCAACCAAAAGGATCGCTAAGGGCATCGGCCCCCACCAGAGAAAGTCGCTATTTCAGGCACTCTCTGATACTCTGTCCTCCTCCGACGAAGCTAAGCTTGCCAAATCTAGAATCTTGGAACAACCAATTTGACACGTTCCATAAGACCTGAATCGGGACACCGTCAACCTCAACCCTCTCGCTCGCTCTAAATTTCCACTTCAAACGCTTCACCTGCAACATTCCTCCTTGCTGTCGACCTCGCAGCATAGCCTCATGTCGGCATTTGTGGTACAATAGGTCGAGATCTCTCGATTCTTTCCACCAAATCTCGCAGTTGTCACAAATGCCCTATGACCAAACATGTGCTCTCGCTGCAAAATCAAGACCTGGGTTCTCAGCTCAGGCCTCTATAGCCTCATCCTCATGTACCAAGGTGAGGGCCACAATGCCCTTGCCAGATCTAGATAAAGGCCCTCACCTATAGCAACCAAGGCAACACGAAAGCCTTCACCTTGTGGTTGACAAGCCCACGAAGTCCCTTGCATATGGCCCCTATCGACCCCGCCATCCTTTTCAGGAAGATGAACAGTGGGAAAGGAAAAAATAAAAGAAAATTTATAATATGAAAATTCTCAAAATAATATTAATTATGTGTCACCGTAACAAAACCACTATACTATGTCAGCAATTTCTTATCAAAATAGCTAAAAATGCCACGATGGAAAAACACATGTAAATGTTCCCAAAAAAATTGACTAAGTATAAAACTAAATTAGTCATCATAATGAATTAGGCATCATACTGAGTTATAGAGAAATTCAGGATTTTTTAAGCCAGTTTTGAAAATTAGGCAGGCAAACATGGGATACTGAATTCACATATTTGAGGCATGATGGAACGCCATACGGTTAGTCCCTTCTCAGCCATTCAGATCAATTAGATAAGCGGGCAACGCGAAAGTACAAAAGGAAAAATATGCGACCATGGTGAAATTGGAGGAATAACGAGATTGGCGGGACGCTACCAATCGGATGAAGTTGAAGAAAGAAGACATGCCGCCCTTAACCGGGACATTTGAAGGAAGGAACCTAAAAAGCCTCCGAGAAAGAACGAGCTCGTCATGTCACCTGGTCATTCACCCCCTCTCATTGATCATTTGCTATTGATTTGCGGACGATTGCTTCCTACTTTATTAAGAACCAGAGGAGGAACATCCAGACATAGTCCCAGATTGTTGGAGTACTACACAAGCTATCAGATCAACACTTAAATTACTCTTAAATTACCTATTCAAAAAACCGATCCTAATAGTCCGCAGAATATCCCTGATAGACACAATGAGACGCATCTTTGGATATGACCGCTTCAAATAATCAAGAGGATGATTACCAGGTCGAATAATGACTCTTGCAGACTCCATAAACGAGAACAGTGAACGAGACCAAAGGTAGCATGAACTTGCAAAAAATAGTAGCTCAACAAGCTGAAGAATGATACAAACACGAGTTTCTCTCATACAATAGTAGAAACCAGGAGAACTAGAGTAATAAATTAGTTAAGGACCAATTAATAACAAATGGGAAATCAGTCAGCCTAAAAGATCTATATTACACCCAAAGAAAGAGAATATAGGACACTATTGACAGATTATACAGTGCAAAACTCTTTCTCTAACTACATGGAGGCGAGAAGATCTCTCATTTCCACTACGGATGGGATGGTCTCGTTCGGATAGATCTTGGCAACAAGTTGGGCAAAACTTTCATACTTGTCAAGAAACTCCTTCTGTCAACATTAGCAATCACAGCATTAAGCACCCAACCAACCATAAAACTCTCTGACCTTCAAGAAATTGCATGTCGTGATAGTGCTTGAAATTTTGGTAAAAGATTGAATGAGAGAAAGGAAATATCTGAAAGTCGCATATCATGTAGTAATGATGACAATCGGGTTTCTATGGCAAACCATGCTACGAAGTTTATCATTTTCAGGGATGAGATATTTCTACCTTGCACTTGTCCCAAAGGGAAGGCAATAACTCGTCTGAAGTTAAGTTCTTCTGCAATTTCTTGTACATTGCACCAATGGACTTGTCAACCTATACAAGGAAAGCAACACTATTACCAAAGTAAACTTCATGCAAAGCCATGATGAGAATATCCAACAACTTACACCAGATAAACTGGATTTTAGCATCTTCCGAAGATCCATTTTGGACAATCCAAGTTGGAAAGGAATCTGAAATTTGCAAGGGAGAATAATTTCAGCTAGTAAATTTAGAATTAACAATTAAAATAGAACTACTTGACGAAGTCTGCAGGCAATATTATCATACATTCCGTCCGCTGTTTCATGGTTGTCTAAAGAGAGATTATTAATCCACTTTTCAGAACCTAATAGTAAAGTGAAAAACCACACTTCATCATTTCCATCTAGTACAGCTATCTTCCACCATTTATGCCATGCATCTTTCTCTTCATTTGAAAATTTTTCCAAAACCATAAAGTGGAGGCACTAAAAACCTTAAATTTTGACCCTTCATTTATCAAAACAAATTACCCCAACCGCATGTCAAGTGAGAAATAGACAACCACTAGTCTCACATTTTCAGAATCTAATTGAAAGGGCTTTCTTAATATTAACAATCTTAACATTTTCCTAGAAATCAACATAAGCTCTAATCCATGTTCTCCACAAAGGTGGAAGGTGTTGGACAACTATATGAACATCATATGCAGCAATGTGCATTACGTTTAAAAGACATAAATATCACTTTAGGAGTCCATTTAAAAGTATGAATAATCTTCCAGGAACTTTTCCCGGCAAATCCCTCTAGAATTCCCAACCATTGCATGTTGAACGGGTAGTCAAAAGGTTGGTGCATGTTGAATGTGTAGTGAAAATGAGTCCTTTCAGGAATAAAAGCAAGCTCTAGTCCATGTTCTAGACAGATGCTGGATCCTTTTAGCAAATGACCACAAAAGGAAGTGCCAACCAGAAACTATAAATCTTTAAGATGTTTCCAAGTTAGTTTGGAGCATGCTTGAATGTCTCAGCTGGCACCAAAGGATACTGCACCAATTCTCTTCCATGATTAAATATATGATAAAAATAAACCCATCAAACGAGAAAATAGAGCCCATAGTAACAACATCAAATTATATTTTCTAGTATAAAAGTACTGTGCAAACAAACATTTCAAACATCCAGGAAATTCTGACTTTTTAAACAAATGTAGCGCTCCTATTATGAAATTGAGAGAACCAGTTCCATCAAATTTCCAGCTCTTCTCATCCATCGTGGACCACTATCCAATCCACAAAGACACCAACCTCAACTCAAACATAAACAGCTCAAAAAGTACCCAAAAGAAATAGAAGGAATGCAAAATGTGGCAAATATTAGGTAGCAGACAGTGAAAAATGCACATATACCAAAAGGTCAAAAACACGTTCGCTCAGCAACAAAAAGAGAATGCAACCACTGAACCACCAACCTCTTCAGGAGAAATAGTGTACATCAAATCCTCAATTTTTCGAGCAAATTGGAAAAGCCGTTCGAATTGCTGCCATAAACAAACTAAGTGAGGATGAGCCTCAGAGAAAATCTGAAAAAAATTAAGACATTATAATTGCTAGACTAAAAGAGCTAGATAGGCAGAAACTCACGTAGTATATAATCATGCTGATAAAACGCGTACAAGCTTGTTCATAAGCTTCACTTGCTTGATGATAGAACTTTGCTAAGGTGGGTACAACATTGGCTAAATCATATAAGCTGCAGGTAAATGTTCTCACTCAGAATATCATATGGCGTAGTAGTCAAAAAGCAATTAATTACACTAAACACTCAATACCGGATTAGTTTTGAAGACCTATCCTACGAAAGTTATACCTGTTCTGGAATGCAGCATAGTTCTCCAAAAGAAAGATGTCAGCATACTTCGGATCAGTTTGAGCTATTTTCTCCAATGTGACAAACATAATACTAACCTGTCCATCCATAATTAAAAGTTAGAAAAACACTGGTCCAAAGAACAAAACAGAACATACTTCTCTCCACCTTGCATGGTAATACAATAACCAGGTTAATCAAAGGAAGGAGCACAAGTGATTAGAAAAAGTAACTAACGAATTTAGTGTATGCTTGGTCAACAAGATCCCTGGATTGTCCCTGAATGTACTGTTCCATGCGTGTAGCGAGAGTTGCAAATCTGGGAAGCACATAGTCACAGCAAGGGATTAAGACATGCAAAAACCAACAGCTATTTGTGGACCTTTTATATCAATGGCATTATCATCATAGACAGACAAGAAAAGCCAGTAAAATATGAACAAGACTGAAAATTGTTGCTATTAAAATAAAGAATGAACAGTACAAAGATTTAGAATACGCAGTTATCAACTATTAACGTTAATTGACATGCTGCAGTAGCTATCTTCCCTAGTGGTATTCTACGTCAAAACCGTTGTTTCTCCTATGCATATCTGATAATTATTAAAATATTGAGCACCACCAACCCCAAAAATCTACACCAAATAGTTTCAGCCACCAACATGAGATCGATATCAACAATAAGCTAGTGTGTTTAAAGGAGACTAAAGGAGCAAAACTAGCATGTTGATCAGATCATGGACGCACTTGACATTTTAATATTCAGGGGTGCTGCTTCATAGTCATTCCCTAAAGTCACCATGCAGAGCATCATCACTTATTTTACTTTTCTGTTCCATCAGTCATACCTAATTTGTTTCTTTAATATATATACCTACAGGAGGTGCACATGGAAATGCACTCTGGCGAGTGTGTTTGGAGATGCCTATACTATCTTTAAGTTGCTTTACCTTGTACTTTTAGCGATTGAACTTTGAATATACTATTTATAATTTCGAACCCATCAAATCTTCATAAATCCATAGTTATTGATACTTTAAGTCATGTAGAATTTCTCCATAATTTTTCTCAGATCGGGCAACTCAAAATCAGTAACTTAAAATACTGTAAAATGGTCCAAATAAGCAGTTAATTTTCAACCCAGAGGCATTTTCAACCCAGAGGCACATTTTCCACATTCAGAGTGTTAATTACGAATCAGATAGTAAGCACTTTGTGCCGGGTCCCACCAACATGGCCTATTACTGCTTTGTCTTTTTGGACCTGAGCTACTACTCAATTCACATGCTTCCCCACATAAAGAGGCAGAGTTACTCAGACAAAGGAGCAGCTGGGGGTGCTATGGAAGAACTGCATACTTAAAGTGCCAGCACTGCAGAATGAGGACGACAGAGAAATATATCTTGTATAAGGCCAAATCTGCCTCATAACCTGAGTTCTTGCCTTCAGATTCTCAATAACTTAAGAGAGTTGTAACAATTACTCCTCAGAATGACCAAACGTAAATACTCACAGGTATGCATCACCTAAGTTGTGAGAGCGTGACTAAGAGATTCTTTATACAAATAAAAAAGCCTATGATAACACTGTACCTTGGAATGTATGATAAAACTCCCGTCTGCTTAACATTTCGCTCGTTTCTTTCAATCTGGTGACAAGCTTCATCAACGAACTGCATATATAAATATATTTTGCAAATGATTACAAGATAATATTAGCAGTGGATCAGACAACGTATGCTTCCATATTAGAGATAACTTACACGGCCGAATTGCATAGATATCCTTGACTCCAGATCGTCGAGCAAGAGACGCACAAAACCTGCAGCATCAGCTTTCTGACCAGAAATATATCGCTCTGTGATCCCATGCATCGATATGCAACGCAAAGGATCTATTTTGTATGCCCAATCCACCACAGCATAGAAGTCCTCCTACAATTCAAATGCACCAACAATTATCTTCCCGGATAACTGAAACCTCTCCTAATATAATCAATCAAGTACTTTAAGAGATCCCATTACTGAGAAACTGTTAAGAGAAAAAGCAGTTCACAAGTACTTTTGAGCTTTTTTAGTTCTAAATTTCATATCCGAAGGCTTCTTTCAATTATAACAATATTTAAATATGTCAAATATATGATAAAGGTATTTGAAAAAATAATTTAATCAGAACACTTAAAGATAGCATTCTGTTTACCAAAACACTACATTACATTGCAGCCAAAACCAACTCTATCCACAACCATAGTCATCACATTCACAGCATTGTTACAACATGGAAGCTCAATAACAGAAACAGCCACACCCAATGGACTCTAATTATACCATTAAACCACATCTATCTAAGTTAACTACTAATATGGGAAGGGATATTTGATAAATAAGCATGAAACCCTCTCCAATTATTACTCACCAAAGAATTTGCGTTACTTCAGATTAGATGGTCACAAGGATTGCTACAGGATTTACGAAGAGTTAGCTTGTGTTTTCACCCTCATATGCTACTCCAATTCATTTATCCAGATCATGTTGATAGGCAGGAGCATTGGCGTAAATATGAGGACAGTATATCCACAGCTCAAACGATCAAAGTATTCAAAGTATAGAATTTTGAATGTCTTCAGGAAGCACAAATATTCTCACATACAAGGCAGCTTAAGTGAAAAGAAATGATTCATATAGTAGTTTTACATTTGCTAATTCAAGCGCTTAACCTATAAACATGCATATGCCATGTCAACATATCACACTATTTGTCATATATATGAGTTAGACTCCAAGGTAAATACCTGGACTAGACAACCAAATTAGAGTCCGCCTAACATGGCATATCGAAAAATATTGCAAATATTGCCTTGTCAAGAACCATCACAAGGGAAGCTATAACTGTATGCGAATTATATGCCAATTTTTTTTTTCTTTTTCTAACTTTCAACAAACTTAAGTGGTGTAGTTGAAACATGTTTCATTCTGACAGGTTATTCATTATGTCTCTTGCTACAACTTAAACATTGGTAACTCACTCTCCAATTGTCACACCTACTGCATAACAATATTTAGAGGACAGTACATCCACAGGTCATCGTCAATATATTAAAATTAATAGCATTTTGAATGTCCTCAGGAAGCACAAATATTCTCAAATATGAGGCACCTTAAGTGAAATGAAATGATTCATATAGCATTTTTACATTGGCAAATTCAAGCATTTAATCCACAAACACGCATGTGCTGTGTCAACATGTCACACTGCCATTTAATTGAGTTAGACTCCAAGGTAAATACCTGGACTAGACAGCCAAATTTGAGTCTGCCTGACAGGGAATATCTCAAATCATGACAGCACATCCCAAGAAGAAATATTACAAATTTCACCTTGTCTAGGACCATCACAAGGAAAGCCATAACCAAACATGAATTATATACCAATTTGTTTTTGTTTTTCTAATTTTAAAGAAACTTAACTGATGTACTATTTGACCAAAATAAAAATAAAATAAAAATTGATTTACTTGAAACATGTTTCATCTCATAGGTTTTTCCTTATTGTCTCTTGCTACAACTTAGACATTCGTAATTAGAACTCCAACTGTCACACCTATTGCATCACAATATTTAACTACTTCAACTTTCCTTTTCTTCTTGTTGAATGACATCTCCTTGGTGTTGCCCATGTCAAACTGACATAAGAACCAGTCATGAAGAAAATCCATGGTTCAACCGGTTTTATCGATGATGTATCAGCATTGACATCCCACAGTAAATGCAAAATATATATATGTGTGTGTGTGTCATGAAGACAATCCATGGTCAAAACCTCGAAAAGTCAGAGTGGCAATTGCACTTTCATTAAGGTGGCAACATTTCAATTCTCCTTCCACTCAGAAATGAGCATGACCACCTTCACAGGGATTAAAAGCAAACCTTGTCAATACATAAGCAGGAGAATGTGTGGTCCACCTGGTATTGCATCAGATTTTTTTCCCACAAGGATGAGGATTGAATCCTTATAGCTTTACACGCCTAGCTCTAGAAGTTTATGTTGTGTTGAACCAAAATTGAACAGTTTGCTAGGACTCTGATTTAACTGTGCAATACGCAATTCATATCATGTCTTAAGCAAAACAAATCACAGAATTGTACGAAGGCCAAGGCAACTGGTAGAACTGACTGGTCAAGTGTGCCATTCAAATAACATCTGTGCTTTCCTCTTCTATTATTTCTTGTCTGATCTTGGCTCGTAAAATCAATATTGCCAATCCTTCCTATTGCAATGTTCAGGACATTGGATCGGCAGATGCAGTAAATCCTACTTTTGAATCCTCCTAATCGTTTCTCCCCTTGAGTCCCTTTATATTAAGAGGATGCACATTCAACTATATAATAAGTTAAAACCAATTTGAAAACTTGATCTCTTTCCGATTTTTGGTTTTGGATATTTGAGGAATGGTTCACAGCTTTAAATATTCTCTTTTGTTTTATTGATGGAGGCTTTAACTGTTCTTGTTATTGACAAAGAACAACAAAGATAACATACACCTTTTGAGCTTTTAGCAAGTGCTCCTAACTCAAATTCAAAAATATCCAGTCAACACCAACCAGGCCATCACAGGCATATGTAGATAAATACCTATACACACATATACACATGAATATACCTACAAATATAAATATATATAGATATATATTGAATGAGCATAACCATTTTTACTAATGTAACTCCAGAAATTTCAGAAGCCACACTCTATTTTGCTGAACCAGGTTGAGGAGATTCTTTTGGTCCAAGAATTACTTTACTAAAACAATTTGCAGAATATAACAGAAAAGTCGGTGAACCTTACTTGGATACCATCGAGCAAATCCTGTAGGGACTCATTTAGTGCTACTAGCTCTACAGAGTCATTGCCTGGAGTGCATACCATCATCAAATTTGTTGAAATGTTTGTCATCTTATGAAAGCAATACATTTCAAGCAGGAGTTATTAGATAATCATTGTTAACTAGAAGTTTACCAGCTTTACCGTCATTTTCGTCGATGTCCAAGATTCCCAAAATCATCATCATCATCGTCATTAGATCCTGCTTTATTGCCATTACTGACACCTCCAGGTGGAACAAGTGCTGGAACTTCAAAGCACATGAAGTGTGCAAAGAAAGAACTCTGCAGTTGAAACAAGGTAAGAGCATTTCATTGCCAATTAAAAGAAAAACCAGACTAATAATACCCATGCAGTTAGAATAAAACCTCATCTACAAGGAGAGGGATGAAGATTGTAAGCATCTTGGCATATGCCTCAGATACAGTGGAGGTATCTGAATTATTCACATTCTGACCAGGACCGGTAGAACCTTCAAGCCAGACTGTTGGATTTCTTGATGCTTTTGTACTAGCACGAAGCTCATTTGCAAACTCACGTGCCTGTAAAGGATTGATAAAACTCTCATTGACCATTCTACCACACTTCTTTAGTGAGATTGATGGCACACAGCCATTTAAGCAGAGAAAGTTCTTAAGGACACAGCACAAGAACTTACACAAGTAACATGATTTGGCAACATTCTCAGACAAGAAAATTTAATTTAAGGACACGTTTCACAACTTCATATAGGTGGATATGCTGCTTTAGTGA
The DNA here is from genome assembly GCA_016097545.1 of Eucalyptus victrix. Classification (NCBI taxonomy): domain Eukaryota; kingdom Viridiplantae; phylum Streptophyta; class Magnoliopsida; order Myrtales; family Myrtaceae; genus Eucalyptus; species Eucalyptus victrix. The sequence continues at coordinate 24,443,957 of CM027840.1, read as the reverse complement.
GACCATCTAACTTTATTGAGACCAAATAACTATAAGGTGATGCCCATGGCAACTATTCCCTAGTTATGGCGATATTTCCGAGATTAAGGACACTACATAGGTAGCCACTATCCAGAAGTGCCTTCAGACTAGTTTTTAAACCTAGGGACAAAAGAGATCTATTCATTAAAGGCCTGACTTGCTTGCCATGCATGCCAGCCAAGGTGTTCTCACAATCCCCAGCAGAACATCCTGGCAGCCATGTAATATGTTGATGGAATAGTGGGTTCAGGTTTAGGATATCCTTTCTAGGAAATATGCCTTTTCATAACACATCTGTAAGAAAAATTGAATCAAGTAATAGTTGACTAGCACAAGGGCGTGGTATCTTAAATATCCATTGTAGCTCTATATTACTAATTGCCAAAATTAAAGAGATAAATCAAACAAATGGAAACTAATCGAGACCTAAACTAAGTTATAGTATTGACAAACACATGGGCTACAACAGAATTATCAGTAAAAGCTGTAAAAGGCTACTTCTTAAACCATCATGTTAAGAGATGATATCCATATCAGCACTCATATAAAGGCAGCAGCAGCCACAGCAGATACCATCATTGCACCATGAATGCTTTTCTCACTCATCACAGCTGGCGAGTCCTCATTAAGGCATAAGAGTCATCAAAGAGCCATAGGACCCATTTTGTTGCTGTTGCTCAAATTTCACTCCTTCTTAGTATCTCAAGAATAACAACTCCCAATTAAATCAGAAATTATCATGTCTCTTTTTGGGTATGTATATTCTATCGAACTTACTTGTGAAAGTAAAGTTGAAAAAGGCATGAGATGGAAAGCCAAGAAAAGCTCACATCCCTCACAACGAAGCAAAATTAGTCATGCCACATTCGATAGGATTGGGAGGTCTTCTGTATCTCTTTGTTAATTATGTCAACAACATAGTGAATATATAAACCATCTATTTCTAGAATATAGCTACTCTTCTCAAGTGTTGAAGAAAATACTTCAGCATTTTTGTAAATAGGATCCTGGAGATTGGATCTCAGAGTTTTACATGGGTAAAGCCAAATCTGGGAGGGTGCAGATTTCAGAAACTTTCAGGAATCGTTGCATCCACTTTATTTGGAAGGCTAGGAACCAGATTCTCTGTGGTAGTTCAATCACTTGGAGTAGTTCTTAAGCTAGTTTAGTTTGCTTTCAAATGTATATTTGATGAATGTAGTAGTCTTAAGAAGCAATTTGTTCCAGATGTGCAGTTCCGACTTATGCTCTGTCTGGAACATTACACTGAATACAAGGTCCATCTTTCTGTTTAAAGCAAATAGCATTGTTTCAGAAGCTGATTCTCTAGGCGTGTAGTGGAAGTACTTCCCCATGTTCATTCTTAATCATGTATTGAGAGGGTTCATGTTACTGGGACTCGGTCAGGGGCCTATGAGGGGATTAGTCCACCCAAAACGAAAAGCTTACATGGAAGTGATATCTTACTAACAGATAAAGAGAAAAAAAAAATGGAAAGGCCTGAAAACCATAACTCTTCAGCCCATAATGGATCAATGGATGAAGTTAATGTAGCTAAGAGAAAACTTAGGCCAGGTAGATGACCACATTAAACACTAGCACTTTGTAAGCTTTGAAAAAAAGAAAAAAACAACATTGTTAAGAAGATATATGCTAGCTATACACTGGGGATGCATTTCCAAGAGCTTCAAGTAAAGTGTTCTAATCTCCACACTCACTCTTGTTTCATTATGTCTACTGCTTGCCTTTTCGTTTGATGCGGTTATGTCCACATTCTATGCTTTACCTTTGAAATTCAGCTTACAGGTAAGGGAGAGTGTCAAGATATATGCTTTATATGCATTCTGGAAACATTCCGTTCCAGTTTCAAACTTGAATTTCCTAGAACAAATTCAATATTATATATGCAATGCTAGCCACAATTGGGTCTCTGCACCTTCCACGTTGGACAAGGAATGGCCCTTGAGACATTATCTTTAGTGTGAACATGTCAGCTATAACTTCATAAATGTTTTTCTCCTCCATGTTACACGTACTCACACTAGAATATCAAGTTCATAGAGGTTTAAAATTCTAATTACAGTTAAGATTTTATAAATCAGCAGTTAGTTCTTATCTAAATGACTTTCCACTGTTTTTTTCGTAGGACTGTTCGGTCGCAGATATACATGAGATATCATCAAAATAAAATAAAATAAAGAAATCACTAGTCAACTTGCCCTTGACAAAGATCTCTAGCACAACACCAGCAGCAGAAGAACCACAACCCAAGAAGGCAATTTAGAATCTTAGCCAATACCCTAAATGAAGTGCATATCTCATCATCGCAATGGAATGTGCTGCCATAATGCAGCCTACCCTAACTAATATACACCACGTAGGCTCCTTTGCAGTTGAAGAACAGAAAATAATTGAAGAGGCAAGAGAACCATGGAAAGTTTTGCTGACAAACATAGATGCAATATAGAACATTGGCACAGTCAAAGTAAAGCAAACTTTGAATAAACAGATTAGCAATTTCACATACTGACCTCCCTGCGAAGAAGCAAATTGAGGGAGCTGCAATAAGCTTTTCTCAATGAACCCAAACAGTTCTTATCAAGACTCTGAGAATACAGAGGAGTTTCAGAAAACATAATAAAGACGACAACTAAACATCACAATTTTGTAAACAAGACATTTAGTCTAGGATGTAACCTTCAAATGTTGCAGGAGGCGAGCATAAGTTCTGCATTTATAGCGCAAGTCAGCATGATCAGGTCTCTTCAACTGTCCCCGCTGTGAACAAGTAAACCAATCTTAGAATTCCTGAAGTAATGTCCAAAACATAGAGGACCAAACGTAATTAAATCACCTGAGAAAAATAGCTCTTATCACTTATCATGAAATCCACCAGACTAGCAAAGTAGTTTCTCAAAAAATCAGAAGCTCGTCGCACAAATGTACTTTTCAATTTTTCAAGTTCTGCTCTCTTCTCCTTGACCTGAACCCATCATACATTGCATAGAGAAATCATTATGCGCTCAGAATTTATGATAACCCATAAATCGACATAATAATAGTCAATTCATATTTATGGAATCACAGAAATAAATGTCCACTTGATTTAACAAAGATTCATAAGAGATGTCACAATATAATTGATTAAGAACTGTAATCAGCCTGCAACACAAACACAGAAATAAGTAGAACTTTTCTCCTTGATGAATGAACAATTAGAGAGCTAGACAGCTATCATAATGAAGGGGCAAATAAAAAGTCTAAGAGACAAATGACTACATAACACACATGCACAAGTCTTCAAAGAGAAAGCCACCCGGGGGGGGGGGGGGGAGGATATATATATAAATATATACACATTAAAATAAAATAATAACCCCTCCTCCCTCTCCCTCTAACCACATAACAAAGTCCTAAGTTCATAATCTGCAACCCAACATAGAATAGCCATATACATGGCAATACAATAGCTAAGACCACATCTAGTAATTATACTATCTACTAAAAGAATGCAAAGGAAAAGTGCATACTGCTCGCATATTGGCGTAGGTAGGATCCAAATTAGGAACTTCAAGGCCCCGTAATGCACTAGTCAGCCACTCGCATGCTTCAACATTTTGGAGCATATGGCCCTCATCAAAAGAACCTCCTGTTAGACATGCTGCATACTACAAGAAATAAAGTTCCATTAGGAGTCGTAAACTCAAGACTCTGAAAAGCCAGTCTCACTTAGATTCCTCAGCTAATGGAATGAATTCCGAAAATGACATACCTCAGATGGTACTCGCAACCGTTCAAGAAGCTTATCAAGTTCTTCAATAAGTGATTTATTATTTACAGACTGCATCCCCAATTTGTTATTTCGAGTCTCTATCTGGATGCATATATCAAGTAATCATGGGGTAAGATAAAGAGGTCAAAACTCCAAGGTAAAAATATGAAGATTCATAGAGCTGTAAGCACCAATGTAACAGATCATTTGTAATGCAACAAATCAACTTGCCCAAAGGGCGTGAATATAATAGTTCCAGCAAAACCAATAGTACTAGCTTGAAAATACCTGTGGCTAGTCAATGCCAAAGAACACACAAAGGCTAGTAAAAGTGCAGAATATATTAATGACATGTCAACAAGCAGTATCTAAATTTCTTAACACAATAACTGGAAAAGATAGATGAAATGCTCTTTAAATGTCTGCCAGACCACCTCAAAAGTCTACTGTTTAAAAATAAAGCACCAAAATGTTAAATTATGGCAGAAAAGAGCAAAGAAATAAGAGATGGCAAGAAAGTTCAATTCATAAATTCCATTTCCTAGATATTCTGCAAGCCTGCTTCTGAAGGTAATTTTTAAGCACTCTTTGCTTTTCTGATAAACTTTTTTTTGTATTTACATTAACATTTCCAAAACTTAACGAAAAATCTAATGCATCGAGTTGTCGATGGTTCTCTATCTCCAAAGATCTTAGGTGTTGATATCAAATAAAAGTTAAATCCCAAATACCATAAGTAAAGCTAATGTAGAAAAAGTCTAAATTAACCCCAAATACCCACATAGTTCTGAATATGCTAGCATTCTAACAAAAACCAAACAAAGACCGCAACATAAACCAAGAACCATCATCGGAAAAGAAATTCAGGGTACTAGTCTTTACCGATTCAATGTCCTCTCTCATGTGTCTTAGTTTTACATTGAAGATGCCTAACCATTCATCCATATCTTCAACACAGTTTGTTGCTGCCTCGAGTCCTTGCAATACCTGCAAAACCACATGATGGAACAACAAATGAGTCTTCAACATAAACCACAGTCAGACCAAAAAGAAAAAGAGTTCAAGGGCACCATCCCTAAGACACCCATGAGAATAGCATAAGCTTATTAACTGATCCATAACAGTTAAGTTCAATGAAACATGCTAATGAGCTTCCTCATCTGAGGCCATCTTCTATTATTACTTTTAATTTGGGCAATGATACATAGTAAGAGACAAAATGATCAGGCTCAGGTCAAAGAAACGAGAAGCAGATGAGTGCAAGATTAAAATTTGTTATATGAATAATGTGCTTTTGTCTTTGCTGGAGCCTGTTAACGTGTATTTCTTTAAGAATATAGTAGCACAGACAATCTGAGGGACATACCAGTAACTAAAACTAAACATCGGATACATATCAACATATACAAAATAATATTACCTCATCCACTAAAGGTTCACTTTCCAAAATGGCATGCACATTTGCCGCTTCTAATGCAAGAAGCTCTCGTTTCAACCTTTCAGAGAATGCCTCTGCTTCACCAATTCCCATCACATAGCTGCCCAGAATTTTTGTTGCATTATCATGATGCTTTATTGCAACATAAGCAGCTAAAAGAGATGATCGGAAATGGATTGCATTCAAATCTCACTATATTGGAAAGATGACAAACAGCTGGAGTGATCATAAGCAAATGAACCATCGCCAACAAAATTCACTGTTAGTGATATCAGTTCTTTAAGAATTGTCAGATTCAATTACCACGTTCAACATCTTCAACCCAACATCATATAAAACACAAACTCAAGTCAACGCATGTTTAAATGCTCTAAAGGCAGGCTTAGAGGAAGAGAATGTAACCTATTCAGCATATGACTGCCATTCAAGAGTGACATGACCATCATCTACTCCATAACATACCACTAAAAGGCAATACCACTGCCAGAAATTAAAAACATGTCAATCTCAACAACCAATAGGCAGGTTAACAGAGAAAAACAAGCTCTTGGAAAAGCTTGAGTGCAGTTAAGAATTAGCCAACCCTACTCTTAAATACTTCTTTCCTTTTCAGCGTGCCCATCATACAGATTTTACCCTCTCCTCCTCTTCATCTGCTCCTATATCTTGCAATTTTCACTTTCTACAGCATCTAATTCTCATGCATTCTTATCTTCTTTTCACTCCAATACCAAAGTCTGAACCTTTATTTTCATGACCCCATATCTCCTCGTACTTTTGGACTATGTAGAGCAAAGGAGGCCTAAGCAACTTCTACAGGATTTCTACAAATTCTCCAACCTAAAGTGTTGCACATCACAATTCTTACAAAATCTTCACCTTTTCTACTCATTGGAGGACATAAAAGAGAATAGGGCCATTACCCAGGCCCGCAGAAACCACACAAGCATGGGTAATTTATAAGCACTAAGTGGCTTATTAAGTTTTAAAGGTCCAGAATAAATTGTACAACAAAAAGAAAAAAAAAAACATAAATACATGAATGTTAGGACTGTTAGTTGCTCTCACGCCCCTCAATCAGAATTTTTACTTTCCTAGTCTGGTTTCAAGCAGAATTTATCAAGCTTCAAACTTTTGCTAATAAAGTATGATCGTACTTCTCTAGAGGGAACTTTTCTGCAGCATGGAATGGTCTGAAACAGATCGCAGCACCAAACTAACCCCCATAGAAAGACACTAAAGCCCCAAGGCATGCTTAAATCATAACATCCAAGGATATGACACATCAGAGATCCTTCCCTTTCAAGATAACTATAACTTAACGCAACAGAAGGTTTTTCCCTTCACGGTATATTGTGATCAGAAAGATGGACCAGAAAACGTTAAAGTGGCTTCTGTTGCATCCCAAAAACTGCACCAAGGGGAAGGTGATAGATCGTAAAGGGACGTGAAGGAACCTCCATGTACATTAAGAGCAACCAAATTAAGCAATCCAAGAAGATTATCAGTCAATATCACTAAAGGAGTTGTAGTGTAAGATGGAAAAAAATGAATCGTCAAATTTGCAATGGAAAGGATTACCAAATCCCAGTAGAGATGAAAGGTTTCGCCAGGTTAAGCTCCAAAAAGCATTAATTTAAATTAGAATCACAATAAAAGGATTCGACTAAACCACCTTGAAGTAAAGTTATTTCTTACACAACTAGAGGCATGAACTACAACACTGCCAAAACATCCAGATATAAATGAGGAAGACCATTTTCATCAGAGGAACAGTTAAAGAAAACATACGTTCCCAAAAGAGCCTCCATGTCCTCTTCCTCGGCTTGGGAGACTAGTTCTTTTTCAACTGTAACTTTCAAGTCACTTTCTGTTACAGCAGTAACAACTGGCCCGTCTTCCAGGTTTCTTTGAGTAGTGACTGTCGGTGTATTTTCCTGCATGAATCCTTGTTTTAGTCCCAGCATCAAAGAAACCAGAAATATAAAAGAGCAGGACTTGAAATGCTACATTTCAAAAGAGCCTGACATTAATTAAAAAGAAGATGACTTTCTTCCCTAAGAACAACCCTCAAAACGAAATACAAGTGATGCAGGATCATAGGAAGAAAATGATACTGATCACAGTTTATAGTAGCAGCTTTGTTCTAGAGTTCTTTTGTGACTTCATTTCATTTTCAGATTCCTACTAGTATTGGCTTTACTTTCTTAGATGGGATTCCTGTAAAAATAGAATTTTATGCCTATGTATTAGTATTCATGGGTTGTTTTAAATCTGAGAATTTTCACTTTTGACATTTGAACAAAGTTTCTTTCAAGAAAGTTGTTCTTTCTTCTGGTCATGAAGTCCAAAACACGATCTTTAGATTATGATTCCTCTGAAGATGTCTCAGTTTTGCCCTTTCAAATCTGTTCTTTGAACCAGACTCATTAGGATTATTTCCCCGCATATTCAAGTTTGCTCAGTATGTCCAAACTTGAAAATTAATGATACAGGCAGGGCTATATGATAGTGATTTGACCTATCAATCATATAAACCCATAAGCACGTGCATGTTTGCATGTCCATGTGACTTATCCATGCCATGCTAGTTGTAAATTCTTTCAGAGAATTCCATTGGATATTTTGAAATAGTTCATATGATCATGTTAACTCCCCATGACATTATAAGGTAATATCCTGTCGCATGGAATAGATAAAGGTCTATTCCTTTATTGCTCGCATCAACAGATTCTCTTAGAATTATAAAGTATGCCAGTAATGCAACAAGTCCACAAATTGGAATGTGAAAATTTGCTCAACTTCTGGTCAAAAGAAAAATAAAACTAGCTCACCTTAGCCCAAAGAGCCATTTCGACAACATCTATTCCAACTACTTTTGGCAGGCGACCAAGGACATCTTTACAGATATTTAAGATGCAAAGTAAAAGGCGGTTCCTACAGAAGAATCAATGAAGAGAATTAAGTGGGCCATCATAACTAAGAAACTTCAGTTAAATGCAGGGAAAAAAAAATGATACTGCCTGTGACTTCCCCTTTGTACTTAATGTGTCATTACCTGTCATCGATATTGCGCATTGTCCATTGAGGTGGAGCAACACTCTGGCTTCTAAGGTTATCAAATCCCTATAAGAGGCTCGATAAGAAGCCAAATATAAGAAATAGAGAAAAAATGGCCAATTTCAGAAGTAAAATAGTGCATAGCCATTTCCTTTCCTTATGTTCTTTTGTCTGCAAGTCAAATCATGTAGACCACATGATTTATAACAAAATAGTTTGATTTAAAGCTGTGGCCTTACCAACATAAATGTGCATCCGCTGGGGTCATTTGTTATAACTTCAACCTTTGAAAGATGCTTGAGCTTGTACAACTTTGCTGGCTACATTGTCAGAAAATAGCGCAAGTCAACAGCATTTCAAGATGAAAAGTACATAATGAGGAATGCATCATAGAGTAGAAAACTATAATTTGTGGAAGCAAAGAGCAGGGTCTTTGAAATATGCCCCAACTAAACATATTTTGATCACTCCTTTTTAATAAAAATGAAATAATCATGCGTCATAGTAGATTTTTCTACCTTTATTTCCTGCTAAACACGCTATCTGCTTATATACAGTACTGCCAGTTAAATGTGATGATTGATCTCTGATATGAGTTGGCCAAGGTCCAATATCTTTATTGACATATTCCGTAGATAACACGAAAGTCCAAGATAGAAACATAGAATAGGAACAAAATTATATTATGTCAAGGTACCAGTTAAGAGGAACATAATATCAACCATGCATATAGCTGACGATTTGGCCAGCAAGGGACCAGTCCTATCAACAAGATGTATAAGGCAATTAGCAGCAACATAGCCGTGACTGAGAACCATATATGATTTACACAACTTACAGACTCATAAAGTTAACAAAAAAAAGCAAGATTAAGTAGAAACAAAAGATTGGCTTAGACTCTGCTCTCAAGTCATTCTGACATGCTTAGAACTTCTTTAAAAACTCATAACATCTGATGGACCTAAATGTACAGGCCCATGTAGAAGCGTAGACCACAATGGCAAAATTCAAAACCATCCAAGTGCCATAGTTCTCTGCGTAAGAATTGTGGATTGCACAGACAGAGAAATAGGAGGGTGTGTTAGGGATTCATACTCTTGGGAAATGTATCACTGGCAAATGGGCAAATTAAAATCCTAAATCTTCTACAAGAACTTACTGTCTGCGATTAGTGTTTTTGGCATCTCCCTCCCCCCCAAAAAAAAAAAAAAAAAAAAAAAAAAAAAAAAAAAAAAAAAAAAAAAAAACCTGACATAGAGTTCTTAGTAATACTGGGGGAACAATGACTATAGTAACCTTAACATGAACTGCTACTTTTCATTTAGCATAAAGTGCAGTTCCAGGCTATCAAAAAGATGCAGTATTATTAAGTACAAATATGTGAAGGAAATTGAAATACCTCAAGTACTCCTCCAGTGGAATATTTAAGTACCCGAAGAAAAGCTTTTGTTCTCTGACCTTTTGACTTTGCTGCATGAATCATGACGCAGAGCTGACATTTAGCACCCAAAAAAATAAATAAACAATAAAGATTCTTTCAAGTTAAATCTTTGACAGAGTAAAACCATTGGGAAAAGACTCATAAAGACTAATGGTAACCATGAGACGGGGGACCTTAGCAATGGCCATGTTTCACATCTAGCCAGCTCACACAAACAACACTCTAGGATTCGCAGTAGTTAAGGAACACAACCCGATTTTATCAATGAAACTGATCAAGACATTTTCTTATTAAGGAACCACGCATAAACGTCTGATAGTCAGCTTTCACAAACAGGCATCGAAAGTAGATGGCTACCGTGAATAGTTCCAAAATACCCTGTAAGCACTCGGCTTGAACATACACCCTAATGGCCGTCATCGTTCAGCTCAGTACGATCGATGGTCTCATGCAAACGTACCTACTTAGTTGCTAAGCTTACATACATAGCTCTCCATTCCCTGCTCTCTCTCGAAACTATCTTTAGTCAGAAAGTTCTCAGAAACATCTCAACTTCCGGCAAAACAGATAACTAAGGAAAAAGGCTCCACCATCCCCCGTACTGTGATCGTTCCCTTCCTTAAATCAAGCAATCAGTTATTCCCTAAAACCCGCGCATCCACCATAAATCGATTCATCCTCGAAGCGAAATTCAACAGCGAGCCGAGAATTAAGGTACGAAGATCACTGGAGCGAGAGGCAAATTCATCGATCGAAACGATCGCCGAACCCGGAAAGAGAAAGCGCGGAGAGAGGAGGAACGTACTGGAGAGAGCCAGGACCCTCGGCTTGGCCATGTGACGGCCGAGCTTGCCGGACTTGCCCCAGATCCCCCGGCTCTTGGCGACGCGGATTGACATCACGATCTTCTCCTTGGTGCCTTCGATGGCGGCCTCGCAGGCCCGCCTGAGCTCCTCGTCGTCGGCGCTCGATTTCGCCATTGCCGCGCGCCCCCCGCCTCAGGGCCGCTGCGCAGCTCGCTGCCGATTCGGGCGACGACGGTACGCGAATCTGCGCGGATTTCGGGTTCCTCCCGTTCCCGGTGAAGAAGACGAGCGTGTTTCGAATCTGGATGCCGAGTGTGCGAAAATTGATTAATCCCACTTTTCCGAATGATTATCTCGCGGGTTCGGATCCGGTCCGAATCGCCTCGGTTTATCGGTCTCCCGGGTGTCGGTAAGGTTGACCTTTTTTTTTTTTTTTGTAAGAATGAGAAAATTCAAGAATTAATGTACGAAAAGTCCAGACTAGTACATATATAAGAAATTTATTACAAACTAATTTTTTTACCAACAAAAATCTTAAAATAATATATTTATGACAAATTTACTCTCCATTAATTTTCATTAGATTGAGGACTTAAGGGACACGTGGCAATTAAAGAATGTATTATTTTGGATTTGAACCCTTTATTTATTATAGATGTACTATTTTGTAATTTTTTATAATATTAATCCAATTTAACGAAAACTAAATGACAATAAAATTATCAAAAATATATCGATTTTGAGTTTTTGGTAGCCAAATAATTAATTTAAGGTAAATTTGTCATAAGTATTAAAGTTCGGGATTTTTTTGTATTAACCCTAAATTCAATGTTTGCAAATATGGCATAAGTAAGTTGTCTTTTCAAGAATACTTTAATATTAAAATTTAGGCTCCAATCATTTTGTGAAAATAAATAATTTGGAATATAATTTTTTAAAATAATCGTTTGTATCACTTGAAATAGTTAATTAATAAAAAATTATAATTGAAAATAATTTATGTCTTTAGACAATGAAAGTATTCCATTCATTTGTATAAGTGATACTTGCAATTTTATTTAGGAAGACATTTTTAAAATTTTTCATTTTCCATGTAGCAAGTGCACTTTCGTATAGATATTGATCCACCTTTCATTTATAGGATCAAATACACCTCCATAATTTAGTTCAAATTTAGGAACAAAAAGACCTAGGTACCTTAACATGGATATGCTAAATTTTTTTACAAAATGATTTGGTAGAGTTTTATCGGATTTTATACACAACACCCTTGTTCAATAGTTCAGCTTTAATAAGTTAATTCAATACCTCAATCTTAATATTTTTAGCATTACTCTTACGAATGAAGTGAGCATGGTCAAGCAAATTAGCTCCAAAAACCCGTTGGCTAACTCCAAAAACAGAAACCAAACAGGATCCTTTCAAGCTGGGTCAATTCCAGTATCAATTGATTCAAGTAGGGTTGCTCCAGCCTCTAAAAATGAATGATAGGACTTTAAAAGCATGTGAATGTTATGCTCAAGCCACTCAAAAATGAATAATAGGACTATAAAAGCGTGTGAATGGCGTGTTATTTAAAATATCATTTTTCAAAAAATTTCGATGTCAATTTTATCTTAAAATGATATTGTTTTTGAGTAGTTAAAATCAACGTTGACAGGTCACTTGGAGAGGGGTCGACAGAAGGAGCTATCGCGTGCATCGTCCAAGATCACACAGGCACCCTCGTAGACGGATTCACCAGATCTGTTCGAGCGGCTTCTACTGCTCAACTGAGAACCCTAGCCCTCCTGGAAGCTCTGAAGTACATCCAGCGCATGAGGATGAAAGCTGTTTCCATGGAAACTGACCATCTAAATCTAGTACGGTCCCTCAAAACCACTGAAGACTTCAACTGGGAAGCACATGCACTTTTGGCAACGTGCAAAGATCTTTTAGGCTGCGTTTGGCTGCCACTTGTTTCTGTTCCTAGGAACAAAAATTTCTGTTTTTTTGTTCCAGGACAAAGTTTAACAAAAACGCATTTGTGTGCGTTTTTGTTCCAAAACTATTTTTTTTTCCTTAAACACATTTGGAACAAAAACAAGAAACAAAAAAAAATTGTTTCTTGTTTTTGGAACAAAATCTAGAAACACTTTTCTTTTTTCTTCTCTTTTTCTTCTTCTTTTTTCTTTCTTTTTTCTTTGGCCGGTGACCTCGCCGGAGTGTCGCTAGCCCCCGGCGAGGCCAAGCGTCTCGAGCGGCGGACGTTAGCTGCGGTGTGGGGCTCGGCCGTGGGGTCTCAAGCGGCGGACATCGAAGAGCGGAGTGGCGAGGACGGCTGGTCGAGTGGTGGGCCGGCGCGGGGTCGACGATTGAGCGGATCTCGAAGTCGTGGGTCACGGCGCAGTGAAATCTGATGCGGCGGTGGCGAACAGAGGCTCAAGACTTGTAGATGCGTCGATTGGGCGTGAGGCGGAGGGGTGGTCTTTGGGGCTCCGGCATCGCTAGGTCATCGGCAGAGGCTTCGGGTGCAAGTCTAGTGTCGCGAGGGGAGAACACGAAGCGGCAGCGCGACAGATCTGGGGACGCAGAGGTCGGCGACGCCGTCAGGCGTGGGTCCGACGTCGCGGCGTGCAGGGGGCGCGGTGGCTGCTCCGATGAATGGCCGGTACGGTGGCGGCGAGGAGGCGTCGAGTGCGGTCGCCGATGCAGTGGAGGGAGACGGCGGTGTGGCTCTGGGTCACCTTCGGCCCAGCGTGGCGAGGCCGACCTCGCGCCTGGCTGAGCGAGCTCAAGCTCGCCCAGATCCGACGAGGCCGCCGGCCCTCGTCGGTCGGTCGCCGGCCATGGCCGAGGCCGACGACCGGCCAAAGGAAGAAAAAAGAAAAAAGAAAAAAAAAAAAAAAGGAAAAATAAGAAAGAAAATAGAAAAATAAAATAAAAATATTAAAAAATTAAAAGAAATAAAAAAATTATACAAATTTACCAAACGTGTTTCTATTCTTTTTATATTTAAACAGATTTACCAAACGCGTTTTTTTGTTCAAAAATTGTTCTGGGAAGGTAAACACTTTTTTTATTTCTAAAACAATTTTTAAACGGAAACGTTACCAAACGCAACCTTAGCAAATTTACAGTTTGTGGGCCTTGCTTTCTGTTCTAAAACCGCAAATTCAATTGCGGATTGGGCTGCACGTGAGCATAGGAAAAAAGCTTTACCGCCCAATTGGTTTTCCTATCCTCCCCCGGCCCTTTGGGCATTACTATGTATGGACGCCCCAGTCTTGGGCGCTGCTGGAACTACACCAGTTATGATATAAATAAAAAAACCTGCTTTTGACCAAAAATAAAATTATTTATATATATCATTTACCGGCGATTTGGGAGCAGATTAGCAAGTTTTAGCGGGTGCCTTCTTTGTCTTTCGCGTAGATGTAAGCAGTGCTGTTCATCTCTCCACTTGGTTTATGTAAGGATATGCTTTATTTTTAAATTAAAATTGGTATCTTTCGCTCGCCTTTCGTCTTGCCGGGTTGGAGTTGTAGAGCATCTAACAGAAATTTTAAGTGCTTTCTCAATAAAATCATACGGAATTGTTTTAGATTGTTTTCATTACACCTAAGTGGATCAAGAATCTAGTGAAATAGAAACTTAAAATTTAAAAAAAAAAATTACAAAAAATTGTCTAGATCAATATTGACTGTATTGCATAAGATGACCAATGTTCATGTGAGCGATTGATGGCCAAAATCCGCCAAAAAAGCTACATTAGCAAATATTTAAAAAGATATAGGATTGAATCAATCAAAATGAAAGGTTTATGACTGAATTAACATGTTACGACAAATTTAAGACTTTTCCATAACATTGCTATCTTTGCCATTTTGGTATATGTTAACTTACCTTGGCTTGTATGATGAATCTATAACCAATTTCTACAACTAACGGCCAATCCTAAATTACTTATGGGCAAAGATGTTACATGTAAAATGTCGGTGATTGGGGGATTTCTTGATTGTGCAAATCAATAGCCCTGAAGATCGAAGTTGATTTTACTTCTAAGTACAAAGCTTGCACATCAAGCTCTAGGGGTGATCGGGTAGGTTCCAAACCTAGACTCTATACCTCTTATTATAACCGATCATCATTTTTTGGACCATATACCCTACTTTATTTATACTTGACCTTGTTTTGGACCCACTCAGTTTTTCCGATCCGATTTCAGATCAACCATGTTTCCACTAGAACTTGTTTTACAATCACTCAATATCTTATACATCAATTTTACATTAACACACGACAAAACAATATAATCTCCTTAATTTATATTGAAACATTAAGCACATGTAATCAATAAGTACATGAATTTTTTAACTAAACGAAACTAAAAATCCACAAAGCTGATTATCATAAACAAACATCATAAGGCGAAGAAAAAATCCTATGTGATGGACGGTGCAATCGTGAGCCAACGAGCAAGGGAAGCAAGCGAGGAAGAGGAACAACGAAGGAGGAGCGTCATGCGAGAGAAAAAACACAATTTTAAGATTAGAAATTAGGATAAAAGAAGATAGGGTTTTGGCCGTTTGGGCTTACAAAATAAGCCCAAACTGATCTAGTCGATTCGGTTCTTGGGTGGGTATTCACTTGGAATCGGGAACTGGACCGATTATGAATTTTGGGAACTGCTTCTCGGACCAATCCCGGCCTTCTTTTCCATGTGGGCCAATCCGGTTCTCGGGTATACCCAATCCGGATGCACATCCCTATCAAGCTCCATCATCTACTCAAAAGGGCATAATGCCAATCTGGGCTACAATACTTGATAATTACATCATTCCACTTCTTACATTCACCACAATTCATACCATCCCCACCGAAAGTAAACAAATCTCGGCCGCCTTGAAAATCTTTGCAATTAACAAGAGATGCTTTATCTCGTTCATTCATTGAAACACTGAAAAACATAATGGTTTATATCATGAAAAACCCCAAACTAATAAACTCATCAATTGTCATGTGTCATCTTACTCAACAATTTGACGATAAAATTTCAAGAAATTTTTTACGAGAAACCACAAACGGGTACATTTCCAACAAATTTATCCGTCGTTAGTTTATGTTAAATTGAATTAATACTACAAAAAATTACAAATTGATACACTCGTGACACGGATGATAAAACTCTAAACTGATAGACCTATCAACCGCCACAAATCATCTAACCCAGTAATTTAAAGGTAAAATTTAACAAAAACTAAATGAGGGTAAATTTATCACAAATGTACCACTTTAGAATTTTTGGTGGTCAAAAAATTTGTCATAGATGAAACAATTTGGGATTTTTCATGGTATTAAAAGGAGTTAATAAGAATTGAAGGAACTGACAAACTGAACTCAAGAAGAAAAGGCAACGACCAAAGCAGAGAGTAACAAAAAAGAGCTTTATACCAGCCATTGGATCTGTGACGCATACAGTTTCCATTCTGTCAAATTCCTAGTGTTGAAGGCTTGAAGCTGTCAACTGCCTAGCATTTGAACTGACCATCCTACTAGGTACACAATACATCCATGAAGCAATGCTGCCGATGCTAAATTAGAGGAAAGCATGAATTTGAAGTTCAGGATTTTAAATAATATAAAGACAAAAGCACTGTCCAAGTAGGCCAACTGCACAAAAAATTTGGAACCTCAGCGCTTGGAAAATTGAGGAGCTTTACGAGCTTTCTTGAGACCAACTTTCTTCCTTTCAACTACTCTCGAGTCCCTAGTCAAAAGTCCTTCCTCTCTCAAAGGTGATCGGTGGTCTTCACTCACCTTCAGCAATGCACGAGCAATGCCCAAGGAGATCGCTTGAGCCTGACCAGAGAGCCCACCGCCATGAGCTTTAACGAACACGTCATAACTGTTTTCATAACCCAGTGTCACCAATGGTACTTTGACATACTGAAGCCACAATGGGTTGCCCTGAAGGTACTCCTGTGAACAATTCATATTTGCCCAATCACAAAGATACTATGGCCGTTACTAAACATTAAACAGCAATGGAGCTAGCAGAGCACATTATCACATTATCCCAAACATAAATCAATAATCTACTGGGTAAGGCATTATTTAATTGACTAAACCTGAAGCCATGACACCTTGTTATTCTTACTGTTAGCAATCCAGTGCAGAAGGCTTTTTTAGAGATGGTTGTGCATTCGAAGTGGACACACCATATTTCCATCATGACAAATTTAACACGGCCTTTCAAAAGCACCAAAAACAAAAGGCCCAACTTTTACAACATTGAGAAAGCACTATATATGGCCTGTGTGACAAAAGTAGCATCTGTTAGTATCCAGTCCAAGAACAGAAGGTCCTATTCAGGAATATTCCAATACTTGTTTCTCGGAGAGAGAACTATTTACACTTGTTTAGAGAAAATAATAGTATTTCTGTGTTAAAGAGATACCATGAAAACAGCATTAAGATGAAAGTGGACGATATTAGAGTGGTTAAAAAAGTGCTCGTACTAGTTGTAACGCAGTGAGAGTCAGGTTGACACATGGACATATTAGTGATACGAATGGAGGGAATACCAAAGGATGCTATTTTAGCCACAGTGGTAAAAGTTTGTGCATTTTTTTGGTGCATTCATCACAGTAGTAAAAGGTTGTGTTTTTCGTGTTTTCCTCTTTTGTTGGTATGTTTGAAAGGTTATACTAAATTTATATGGTGATAATATGTTGTGCCCTTTTTTCCTTTTGCACTTGGCCAAAGGTATTCACATGGCTCTAATAAGAAATATGCACAAAAGAAGAAAGAAAGCATTGTAATGGGTGTAAAAGTAAACAGAAGATAATACTCAAACAGCTATTTTTATGATTCAGATAGCTTAATAGAATGATCTTAGAAATGCTTAAAGAATTTCCTTTAGAATCTCTTGCCAAGAAGGCAGAAAAGAAGTTCAAATTCCTCTTCTAATCCTAAATAGTTACAGAAAAAAGCTCCATAATTCACTTAACAGCTTATATATTTCTACCAACAACGTCAATACCAGGCAGTCATTTGATTTTGTGGTCTGTATAAGCAAAATTAAGATCCTGACAGAAGTTCCTTGCCATATATTCATAAAGACAATTGACACATGGATATGGAAGAGGGCCAGGATTGAAGTCTATACTCTCTAATCCAGAACTTATACTATTGAAACAGCTTTCCCCAAGTAAAAAGGAAATAAGAAAAATGGATCTCAGACAGACTGTGATGCAGATCTACTTATCTAAAGGGATTAGAGAGTAATCTTAATTGTACCCTCACTATAAATATATCCAGTCTCCTTCAACTATCACACTTTTGCATTTTAATGCCAATGGGGCAGCTCTTTGGACTTCCAGAAGACACGAAGAAGTTCTCTAGCTTCCCATACCTGCTTGCCCCAGCAAGTACAAAATCATGCAATGTTTGAAGGAAGAAAGTTGACATATAAGATGGTGAGAAATACAATGGACTATCATCAAGCCTATCTTCATCTACAACCCCCACACAATCCAGAACTTTGAACCTTCTAGAACAAGGGATTGTGTTATTCCCCACTAAAGCTTCTCTATGGTATTCGGGTTTAATAAGCAGATGTCACCATGATACAGTCATTCCACTTAGGCGCTTAGATGGAAAAATATAATCACAGCCTTAAGCTCTTCACTCATCCACCACTCCATAATACCCATGTAAATTCAGACTCCTATAGCCCATTCAGAAAGATCACAACATGTGATGGTCATTTTACATTGTAATGAACTCAATTACTCAAGTGCTTATTTTGCATCAAAGTCCTCTTACATTCCGATGATGGGTTAAATACTTTTCAAGCCCAACAGGATATTACCCATGCTCGAGGACTCGAACTGTAAGAAGAGTTGAATAAGTCAGAAAAGAGAGAGAGCTTAAAAAGAACTCATCCTTGCATCAGCAGAATCGGCACTCATTTACCACGAAAGATTTAAGAAAAAAAAGGATGAGAAAGTCATCATGTTAGAGCTCACTTCACGTCAACAAAATTAGAACAGACGGCAACGATAAGACAGAACTTAGCAGTTACTCTAAGCATCAAGTTCTTATCACAACAGGCAAAAACCCGACTGAGCACTACAATTCTTCATCCCCGAACCCCTCCAAGTCCAAAAGAGATGCTCCACACTCAAACCTTCTCACGCGTTACAGAAGGCAGACAAGATTTACGTACACAAAAACACAAACCCACCGTCCCATTTCCTCCAAATCACCATACCGAACGCAACCCGTTTCAAGTCGGGGCTAACCCAAAATCAAAGCGTCGCCGGATTTACCTTCGCGTCCCGATAATTGATGACGACCTTGCCGGTGCCTTCCTGCAGAACGACCCGAGCGATGGCGCATTTCCGGCGGCCGGTGCCGAAGATCGACTGGGCGGCGAACCCGCCGGGGAGCCGCGACTTGACGTACTTCCGGAGGTCCGCGGCCTCGGGCTCCGACGGCGCGGCGGCGGGGGCGGCGGCGGCGGCGGAGGCGGATACGGCGAGAGGGGAGGCTCTGGAGGGGAGCGAGACGGAGAGGGGCTTGGGGCGGGGGAGGGAGAGGGCGTTGGGCTTGGGAGAGACTTGGGAGGAGAAGGAGAGGGAGGAGAGGGAGGAGGCGAGGGAGGACATGGACAGCGCCATTATCTTCTGGTTTCGGCTACTGAGCTCGGTGCGTCCGGATAATGTCCGGTTCTTCCCTCTGCTTCTTCTTTCTTGTTCTATCCATGTAAATGCTAGAATGACAATTAAGCCATTGGGTCAATCAAGTTAATTAACTTTATCATGTAAATATGACAAGGTCAGAAAATGTTCAACCCAACATATTCTTTTTTGTAGCTCGATTTCGTTACACTAAAAAGATTTTGATTAAGGATGTTGCGACTTTTCTAAATAGCATTTGGAAGCACTTTCCTCTCTAATTTTTTTTTTCTTTTCAAATTGAGACACATTGCTACCAATCCCGTGCAATGATAACAAGGCGGAGTAAAATTGGCCGATAAATAGTTGAACGACACTATACAAAGCACAAATCAATCTAGCAGGAATTGTTTTGAATACCACCCTCTCGTCCCAAGCATAGGAGGTTATTATACTTATTTACCCAACGGTAATTCCTTCCTAAGAAGAGATGGGAAGCCTACCGTCCCTCTCAAGGGCCACCCTTATTGCCATATGAATACTTTTCTAGCCACATCCCAGAAAGTTTATGTTTTAGAGTTTAGATAAAACAGTCTAAGCACGTACTCAGGTCCAGGCTAGCAACTATGTGGGCAGGTTGAAAGATAAGACGATAATCGTTAGTTTTGGACTTGAGATTGATCTTCCACCCTTTGAGCCTCTCCGCTAATTGCAATTCGTATGGAATAGCCCAAAGTTCTATAGTAGTGATTTTCGGGCTTTCCTAGGGCTAGGCTACTAGGTTGTGCAAGCTCGGCAAATTATCGTGCTGGGCCCGTTAGACTAATCGGCTGTGTCGACCACGTGCCGAGCCCAAGCACAATTGGGCTGGGCCCCTTTTTTCGAATTACTTTCATTACCACTCCACGAGTGGAGCATCTCCGCCTTTAGTCTGGAGCTCGACATATTGAATAAACAGACATATGACATCGTTTCGCTAAAATTGCGTCCGCGATGAAGTACCTCTCATTTTATTTTCATTTTTTTTTTTATAAAAATAGACAGGTCCTGTGGTGACTCCAAACATGAAATATCACACACACAGAAACGAATAGTTCACTTCAAACGGAACTAAAAGTGCACTAACTTTGCTGAAATTTAATTGATGACGAAAATCTAAAAAATACAGCTAAGATACATATTAAAATTTAATTGACGACAAAATATTTGAGAATTCATGCAAAGATTGAAAGATAACATTTCTTTTGTGTGTCATGCAAGGAGCTCCAAAGAGTACAATATACTTGTTTAATGCCGTAATCGATGGTTGCCAATGGAGGTTTCAAATGGTTATCAAATGGTTACATTGACTTCACTATCTTAGCGGTTACCTTATTCCACAACAGTGATGGTTGCATCCAATTGCCGACTCCACTATTTATAGATTCCTTCCAAGCTGTTGATCCCCAAGTTCATAAATGACCAAATGCTTCTTTCATCAACTTAGTCCGTCACTTGTTGATAATAATCAAAATGTAGTTAATGTTTTGTGTAAACAAATGCTCCTCTTAAAAGAATTGAATGATTGATGATCATTGAATTCTTAAAAATTAGATAATTAGGAATCATCATGTGCCTCCTTGTCAATGGCAAATTTGATTTTTTTTCTTGCTGAATTTTATCTTGGTTAGATTCATCATTTGACTTATATTTTTCCATGAAAAGCATGTTGTGTGCAAGGTCTTCATGTGACCTTCTATCATTGTCCTTAAGTAGTTGCTCTTACTTAGACATTCTCATTGTCAGCTAGACTAAATTGGCAAACTTTCTTGTAGTATAATTTGTTAATTCCTTAATAAAATTGAGAGATTATTTAGCGAGGAATTTCAGGGCTAAATATTACGTAAGCTTTTTTGATGTAATTGGGGCTTATAAAACACTAAGAATGTTTAAGTGACTCAAGTGTGATTGTAATCTCCATTGTATATAATGGAATGTGTTGTTGTTCTTCCTGTGAACATAGGTCATTACATAAATTCGGTGTCATGTTTATTTTCTCATTCTATCTATTTTATTGTTCAATCACTTGCTTTTTGCAATTGAATTTATCTCATAATTCAATCTATACTTAGGTCGAGATGAAAAGACAATAACATTCTCAATATTATAAACAAAACATGAGATATCGATTGCGAATTTTGCCAAATCTATCATACGATAACGTTGATCAATTTGTTGCTCAATTCAAGAGTGTTAGAATTAGATGTCTTTACTTTACTATTAGAGAAATAATTTATAAATTTGGCTTTCAATGGAAAGAGATTCAATCTTAGAGAAAAAATTGAAAGTCACTAGCTATCAAATACTAACTCATCCAGATACAATTCTCGATGATTCTCCGACAATTTGCAATGAGAACTTCGATAATTGGACGAGAACCAACTCTGAACGATCACAACTTACTCTGCAAGGCGCCCCCAAAAATACAAACCCTTTGAGAATATTTATATGCATAAGCCACCACCGAAGGATGTGGAAATAAATTGATCGAAGGAAGTCAACACCAAATTTTGGCAGGAAAGAAATTTCCTTTTCTGTTGTTTACTTTCTTTGCCCGACACATTAACCTAGTCAGCATCAAATTCAAAGTCCATGTTGGACTTTCCAACATCAGTAGCCGAAGACTCCAAAATATATTAGGAAAATTTAATTTCAAAAACTTGACCTTGGATTCTTTTTCAGATTTAACTTTATCTGTAATTTAATTCGGATTGAGTTTTTTTAACATCTCAAACTTAAGATATATTTTAACAAATTCGTATATCAAGTAAAAATAGTTTTTGATCAAGACAAAGAAACAACCTAAGTCTCAAACATTCATTTGTTTTTCCCACTCCACATTAGGCAATAAGTCGACCAATGTGTTTGACGGTTGATTTGTTATCTTCACTAGTGAAAAGAGCGAAGTCATGAGTTTTGAATTCTCTTGAGTAAGGTATATTGTGAACCCAATCAAAATGTGACTTTCTATAGACCTAACCATTTCTCTATTGACACCTATTTATTTTAATATGAGTAATATGAGTTCAACCACTTAATCAAGACTCGCAAGTTGATAATCTCGCCTTCTTGCCCCCTTGGTTCATAGTAAATAGGATTTCAAGCCTGTGTAAAATCTTCACTGTTGGTGGGATCATTTAAATTATTTTCATTGTTCAATTGACTAAGAGTTGGAGGAAATGCTTGGAAACTATCGTATTGGGTTGGATTGGCATGGACTTATTTGATGTTTCGGACTTGAAGACGATACCATTGATTGCATTGGCAACCATCAACCTAATCACATCAGAGATATGTCTCACTATATGATTCACCATCTTATTTTTCTATTTCTTGAATAACTTCTTCATAGTAGCCATCAAAGTGGGGTCTGGTGCTAATCGCCTTGCTTCTTCATGAATTGCTGCGGGATTTCAATGTTGTCCCCTTGTCTTGGCTCTGCTACTAGAGGGATTGATGTCATGGATTGAATGGCCATATCACCGAGGTTGTTACCCACAACATGATCAAGATCTAGTTAATTCCTTGTTTTGACCGTTATACTTTCTCAAATCACTAGTCCTACCACAGGTGTCAATGATATATATTTTGTCGAAATTGCGTCCACAACGAAATAAGTTTCATTGAAATTAGTTCTTCAATTTTTTATGAGAGTAGATAATGTATGTGGTGACTCTAGACAAAAAATATCATAGGTACACAAGAAACCAATAAATTTTCTACAAACAGAATTGAAAAGTACACAAATTTTGCCATAATTTAATTGACGATAAAATGCAAGAACAGAAAGATGCAACCCTAAAATTTAATTGATAGCATAGATATGAAAACTATAGCTAAGATATTTGGCAGAATTTAATCAAGGATTAAGTATCTAAGAGCTACAACCATAAGTACAATACAGAAATTGAAAGAGAACAAGAATTTTGTGTGTTGTGTGAGCGGGGATCTTTGAAAAGTACAATTTGACTATATAAAGCCTACAATAGATGATTACTAATGGAGATTAAAAATAGAGGTTATAAACAAAAGTTATGAAGGGAGGTTATGAACAATTACATTGAGGTTACATTGATTCCACTATCTTAAGGATTTTAATCTATTCCCCTATCTTGGTAGTTGTTTTATTCCACTATGTTGATAATTACTTCTTTGATGATTGCATACAATAATCAACTCCACCATTTATAGATTCATTCAAGTTGTCGATTCCTTTAGATTATCAGTTCCTTCTAGTCGTTGATTCTCTTGTTCGTAAATGATTAAATGTTGCTCTCATCAACTTAGTTTGTCATTTAGTCATTTATCGATAATAACCAAGTGGTAACTTTTTCGGTGCAAACATATTCTAAGCCAACTCATTGTTCCACTTGCACCTCCTCATTCAATCCCAAATTCCTGTAATATGCAACAGAGAGAGTTTTGAGCCCCTCTGACTTGAACCTTGAATTGAAGACGATATACAAATAAAATATCCTTGTAATGTTCGAGCTATTTCCTTCATGGCCACTATTGTTATGTTGAACAGGGATCATCGTCCTTGTTTGTCAATTCAACCAACATCATGTATAGAAACAAAATGCCCCAGTTGCTTGACGAATAATTGTTGGTGCCCAAAGCATTCGTCGCATCATTGAAACCTTGTAAAAAATCCCTAGAGATTTCAGCAACCGTCCAATTTTGTTATATCAACGGCACAAAAGACTGGCATTTTCGCTATGAGTGGTAGAGTGGAGAGTCAACATACCAATCTCCTTGCATTTTGAATACCACCTCGTTTTTACATCTAGAGAGAATTATTCAGCTTGCTTTCCCAATTTCATGTGGACCTCGAACTCTTGATGCCCCGGTGTGGTGGATATAATGCATTAGACACATTCATGAATGTTGCATTGAAGTAATAAATCAAAAGGCAAAAAAATCAAGATGGTTATAATGCTGAATTTTATATAAATCACCGTGAAGATAACACATCAAGTAAAGTATCCATAACTTCATCATTTGGAGATTATTTTTTTGATTTGTGTTTTATTCAATTTCCAAGCAAATCAAATAATTTTCTTTTATTTTTAACTTGCACTATAATTATAGGTCGTGAATCTACATACGTTTTCGATTGTCGTTGGAAAAGAGAATGTGAAATGTGGAAAAACGTTTTTGGCTTGATGACCCGCCAGTAAATGAAAATGTCCACCGATGCCTAATGCGACAGTGCCATCGAGTTTTATTGTGGGTCCTCCGCTCATGACCTGCGCTGTGCTAGGGTTGGGAGGCTTGCTAGTCTTGTGTACCCTAGTCATGTTTGCCTGATTGTCCTCCTAGCGGGATTGTCGTCCCTCATTTCCTCCGCCAGGACGATTTCATCTCCAGAGTTAGACCAAACTGGTTGTCGGGGATATGTTCTCCGATTTGATCGCGCTGGTCATTGCATCCTTCGGTGTCATGGCCATTGTCTCGGTGAAAGTAGCAGGAGGAGCCTTCAGTTGACTCGACCAATGGATGCTTCACTCCCCAAACTTATCCTGTGATGCCTCGGGGCTTTTTCTAGGAAGTGCTATCACAGGAGCCTGTCCCCGGGGCCATCCATGAAAGGCTGACAAATCCTGAGCCACCTCGCTTTCTAGTGAGTTGAAATGATCACTAGTTACATAATTGCCTCTGCAGGCAGGACCATACCCCGGTGGAGCGTAGGATTCACAACCATATGAAGGTTGTGGATAAGGATAGGGAGGATGGTCAGGATAGCCATATGGCCCAGGATATGGTGGTGTTTGTGGGATTGTCTTGAGAATAATAGTGACATCTGTCCGTACATGTCGGGGATCTTTAGGTACTTTAGGAAGAACTAGGAAAGCTGGGTTCGTCATTCATTTCTGGGGACAAAGCGAACAACAAGCCACAGAAGGACTGATTCTGGAAGTTCCAGGCGAAGACAACACAACTATTGTTTCCACGGACGATGCCAAACTGTCAAAACTGAACTTGGACAAATGCCTTCCTGAGTGGTGCTCAGATCCTTCTGATTTATCTGAAATTTAGAAATCGGGTCAAGGCGTCCGAGTTTAGGACCTAGATTTGTCCTCTGCTGATTAAGTGAGTAATTTGGGAGAGAAAAAAAAGAAGATATAAACTATACAATCTAGGATTCTTAAAGAGTCCAACCCCTTACCTGAATTAACTCCTTTACCTCATGCTGACATTTTTCTGGTCGTGGCTAACAAATGACTATACACAATAACAAATCTCAATGTAAGTGGACAGAAATCACTATTAAGGAAACTTGGAATTCCCACGATAGGTAGTGCTCCCCAATTGTCAAATGTTTTGTGGACCATTGCATGCGTGGCATTTTAATTTGTGGAGGCACCGTTTTGATTGGCAATTAGACGGGGGTCTCAACACACTCGGGTAAATTTGGTTCGATGACGGCTCGGCCCCGATGGGTCGGTCTTATTTCCTTGACACGCGGGATACTCCAACAGCCCGTTGAAAAAGTGCTTGTATCAATTATAAGGGAAAAAACGCAACGGGAGCTGAAAGGTGAGTTGCTTGGGTGCACGAAGCAGCCATCGTTGACGAGAGAAGACCTGTCACGTCAACTCGCGCCACCATTTTCCGGCTCATGGAAAGAAATGGAGGAAATTAGTCCTCTTTCCCTCCAAAACCAACCATTTGCCTTCGAAACATTTTCCCTCCTTGCAAAGTTTCGGCCAAAAGGAAGAGAATGTTCCACAATGCAATATGCTAAAATATGCACTAAGAAGTAAGACTGATCAGATCGCCAATCGTCCAAACTTTATAGCATCAACTCGTTATCCCATATTGAACTTGAAACCCAATTGAAAAAGGCAGTCTAATGACAAAAATGGGTGTGCAACCACCCTTAAATACAAACTGACACATCAAAATGCTAATCCAGCTACATCATTGCTTTCCACCTCGAGATCATATTTCCGTCCTGCAAACGGACTCCGAAGTTAGATGACTACTTGCTGAATCACGGTTGAGTTGGTGAAAGTCAATTTGGAGAAACCCGCAGCGGCATCTTTTTTGCTGGCTTTTCGGCCCAAGGACAACTCAAACTTGACCAGAAATATGTTGGTGTTATGCTGCTGTTTGTATTCACTACTGCCCATTGTCTCGACTGTGATTTGGAGCGTTCAAATAGATCAATGCTCTTCATTAGATCCTCCTCCCCATTTCTTCACACGAGTTTCTGCCTCTTCAGCCTGCCAAATAATGGGGTATATCAAAGAGTTAACATTGAGTCAAGATTATCACGAGCAATATCTTGAAAAGGAGAATGTGCCAAGAGCAATGATCACCAACCTCTCTGTTCCAGTTGGTTATTGAAGTGAGAATTATGAGGATTATGGTTTGTATACAAATGCCTCCAATCATACCTGACCAGATACCCTGCAAGCACAAAAGCAGAGGCACACATCAGAAGGGAAAATATGAGAAATTCGAATAGATCAACACTCTAATGCGGATTTCATTAGTTTCCCAGGTTTCCGGGTAATCACTGCATAATTGGCAGATTAGTTATTTGGGATATCGACATCATAGATCCCACTATGAGAATGATAACTCGATGCCCAAGACTATTCAAAAGCTTTCACACGCATAATCGATGTAATCAAAATCACTCCGAGATGAATGGTCTTTGGAACATTACCACAACTCCGAAACCAAATGTGAAACCGAGGAGTATGCCAGCAGGCAATCCAACAATATAGTAGCATCCAATGTTGATGTATGCAACAATCCATTGCCATCCCGCTCCAACAGCGACACCTTCACAAGAAAAACCGAGAAGAAATTTTAGAAATCAAGGTGGAGAAACCCGGCTTTGTATTATGAAAGAATAGGCCTCAATGTTGAAATTGACACAAATCACCCCATGCCAGTTGTTGTAATGACCATGCATTTTGCACCCACCATGGAAATTCGCAGAATCCAAAGGCAAATAAATCTAAATTATCTACATCACCAGAATTCTTAATAAAATTCTGCAATAGATGCAAGAAGAGTGGTTCTCTTGATCCTCACCAGACAAGACGGGTTGGAGACTGTTTAGGAGAACTGTGATAGCAAGCAAGGTGGCCAGCTTCGTGGTTTCAACAGCAACCGCATCACTACTTGTGAATAGGTAAGGGAAAACATCTCTTGTTGCAAACACCACGGCCATGCACACCACCCCAATGGACACAGAGGTGACGGAAACCACCCATACAGCAAATTTCGCTGCTTTGGCATTGCCGGCTCCAAGCTCATTTGACACTCTCACACTGTCAACTTTCACATGGTCAGTCAGTCATACACAATATTGTAGATCTCAAATGAGCTACTCGTGACTTGGATCTCTACAGAAAGCCTAAAAATAACAGAGAGCAGAGGAGCATCGCACCTAATTGCAGCGTTGAATCCAAGTGCAATCATGGCATCCCATCCTTGAATGTTCATGCTGCATAAGAGGATCAATCAATTCAGGAAAATTTCCCCAATAGAAGATAAACAATTTCATCATCAGTCCTACATACTGATGCGTGCAACCATTGTAGTTCCCAACTTGGATATAAATTCTCACTAAGAAAATGAATCGCTAAGCAATGTACCAAATAGAAATGGCATCGACTGGGATTAGGGGATTTGGCAAACGTCCTGTAATCACCACCAGGATCATCAAGTACCAAAACTCCAAGCTGCCAGAAGAATCTCAACGTCATAAATCACATCCTTTCTTTATGGCACTTTCCCACTTGGTAAGTGAGAGAGTAGGGAAGAGAATTATACATACCACAACATCACAGCAGAGGCCAGAGAAAGCTTGACAAAGCCCCATAAGTTGGAGAACGCCAGCCATGAGAATCCACCCCAAGCGCCATCTGATTTGGTGATGAAAATATACAGCAGTTGGCCAATAATGATGAGCCACCACGATGTGTTCAGGGTTATTGCTGCTCCGACCAAGCCATATCCAAGCTTAAGTATGAACAGCCAGCTGGCTACCGCGTGTATCACCAGTACTATGGCTGAGATCCAAGCCATCACCATGACCTTCCGTTGCGCTTGTAAGAATTTCTGGATTGGAAAATTCAGCGCATATGCAAACAACTGCGGAAGCATCCACAGAGCAAATTTACCTGAATGGAAACATAGACATGGTCATCAACTCAAGTCAATCAGCTGCACAATATGTACTTTACTTTCTTCAAAATCCAAAGAGAATGATTATAGTGCCTCATCACGAGATTATTTCAGGTCAAGATTGTCAAAGATTGGAGCAGGGCTTAACCTTGAAATTTTTTTGAATGTGACCAGAACAGCGAGTATGTGTCCTTCCAATTCAGGAGTATAAATTTTTAAATCAATCATATGATTTCACTTCTAGTTTGAACAACTCAGTGATAATTAAAGACAATCACCATTCACCAACTCCACAGAGCGCACTGCCAAATGAGAGACCGTCCTACATATGATACTCTTTCTATTTTCTCCATTGATGCCAGGTAGAGAGGTGGCCCATTATGCCATGATTGTTCAACCTATTCATGCTTGCCCCCGAAAGAATGGAAAGTGGCTATGACTAGCCAGCATAATCCTTGCATGTGATGCACATTAAACTTAAGTGCGCCTTAAGGCTTTGTGTTTGCCATTTGCAAAATGTTCACACAGGTGTATGTAAAGCCACAGCTAGAATGACTTGGGAAAGATTGCCACTCACCAGCAGCTTCAGAGATTTCAGTGGTCTCTCCAATGAGCTCCAGGATGGGAGGAGACCACACGTAGAGAGGAACCAGAATGCAGGCCGTGGTCAACAAGATGACCCATGATCTCTGCATATACACCCCCAACATCCTGATCTCGCCCGCACCATATGCTTGCCCACACAGTGTCTCCAGTGCACTTCCCATTCCCAACTGCAGCAGAAACACCCACAATCACATCGCATTACTGTAAATTACGCTATACGTCACACATATAATGAATCGTTTCCATTAGAAAAGTAAGCAATCGGTGACTTCAACCGAGTTAACTCTGCTAAAAGGAGTCATTAATAAGCCAGCTTGGGGCCAAGCAGACCCTTTTTGTAGGTCTCTCTCTCTCTCTCTCTCTCTAACTAAAACATGCCCCATTTACTTTTACAGGAAAGCGCCATTGTGCTGATAGCCTAAAGAAGACATGTCAATCCAACCACTTTAGCCGGGGAGATCAGATGCAGAGCTTCACCTTTGCGTCATAAGGTATTCTTGTACTTTAATCATGGAAAAGCACGACCCTTCAAACCCCGATTTGGAGCCTACACACACCTCCATTTCTCTATCCCGAGCACAAAATGACGGACCGAGTTCAAGTGCTAACAACGACAGAAAAGACTCGTCCCGACCAGAGTGAAAAGACAGAGATCAAAGAAAGAGCCAGAAAGGTACCACTCATTTCACAAATATGATCGACTACGTACGCAGTGTGTCAGAAACTCCTAGAAAACAGAGTGTTGCTAGGCATAACAAGAAGACTGGAATAACCAGACTTCTATATAAGTGGGCCCTGATCAAGTGAGCCAAATCAAGCTTGCAAGTCATTTTTCCGAATGCCATGCTTAAAAAAAGAAAAAGAAGAAGAAAAAAGAAGAAGTGGTTCGAGTTTTTTGTGAAATTCTCTATGAAAAACTTATTTTAAGGAATGAAGCTGGAAGAAGCAGAACGACTTGACCTGCGTGTCTTCACTGATGTCATTCCTCTCAAACGCCAAAACGAATATAATGTTTTACTCTCTGTTTTTTTCCCTAAACCGAAAAGAGCCAGAAGGGTCCAAAAAAACAGAGGAACCCGCGCTCACTCTGTTTTTCTGGGAACATGCCAAAAAGCAGAGGAAGCGCTAAAGCGAAAAACCAGCAAAAAAAATCCGACGTTACCATGACGCCGAAGGCGAGGCCGGCGATGACGGAGTTCTCGACGGAGACGGCGGCGAGGTCGATCTCGCTGACGAGTCCGGCAAAGGTCTGGGTGAGGGCGCCGAGGGAGTACTGGGAGAGGGCGGTGAAGATGGCGGGCCCCGCCAGCTTCCAGAGCCGCTTCGACTCGCCCCCGAACTCCTTTACCGCGGTCACCCCCTTGCCGCCGCCGCGGACTCCTCCCTCCACTCCATTGCTGTGGTTGTTGCCCGTCAGGAGCGGGCTCTCCAACGCCATTGCGCTGCGCTCCGGCTGGGGGGTGGTGGTGCAAGTGCGAGGCTGTGCTTTTGACGGTTGCTGCTGGCTTTCGGATTTGCGGGAGTGTGTATATATGAAGAGGTAGGGTTTAAGGATGGAGATGGGTTGGTAATAAAAAGAAAAAAGAAACGGAGAGTGGGGGAGAAGAAATGGTGGATGTGGAAGAGGAAGAATCTGTGGTTCAGGAGAATACAGGTAGGTGGCGGAAGTGAAGGTGACGATCCCGCGTTTGAAAGGTGGTTCAGCTTTGATCCATGGCTGACTGACTGAGTCCCGCCCAGGCCTAATTGCACCCGTCAGGTAGGTAGGCACCGTCTTCTTTGCTAAAGAGACGGCCCCGTGCGCCCCCATACCACATAGACTCTCTCTCTCTCTCTCTCCATATGAAAACATATTAGCAAATTGAGTCATCTCTCACTTTGAGTATTTGAAAATTGACATTTTCAATTCTTTTATGCTTTTCGTTTGAAGGGCTTAGACTTAAAAAAAATTTTTTTTTTATGCCAAATGCTTCGTAAGAAAATAAGGAGTGACTTCCCCAATCATAGTCGAAATCATGAAATAATACATGCAGAAATAATGAATTTGTAGGCTCGAATTGTCACAAATTAATGAAATGACTATCACTTGCTCTCACAAGTTGTTAATCTTGCTATTTATAGGAGTTAACGCCAATGCACATTGATTGCGCATATGCAAATAGGCATTAGTCATATCGTGCATAAGGTAAAAAAGAAAGTCTTGTGCGAAAAAATATTGTCAATGAAAAGTAAAACATTGAATTTAAGGGGAATTTTTTAAATATATTTGTAAAATATGGAGAGGGAGAGACATGAACTAATCCTTTTTTTTCCTTTTAATATGTAGAATTTCATAAAGAAATTTGTTGGTAATAATTGTCAAACTATGTCATTTTTCTTTTATCAACAGATGGGTAAGGATCATTAATAGATAATGATTGAGTAAAATGCCCCGTAAAAGTTATTTCTGATTTTCATAAGAGTCGTTGCCAGTGAAAAAAACACTCAATTATAGTAGGAGAGTAACATGCGTGCTTAAAGATATTTATTTAACCAATTTTTTTTTCCTTTTATAGATTTAATATAAAAGCTCGTGGAAGGAGACAAACTTGATTTTGGCGCAAAGCGGCGCCCTCGGCACTCCCTCGGTTGGGGCTCCGCGAAAGAGACGTGACTGTGAGGAGGAGCTAGTTGACCAGCTGTGACGGTAGACTCTCGGCTCGCCAACGGAAAAGAAGTTTTGACCACCAATGCATGCGACTGCGGAAGGATTTGCGCACGTGTCGCCAAGCTCCTCCCACGGTCTCCCCCGTTGGTCAGTACCATCTGTATTTCCTTTTCCATCATATATCTTCCCAATCCCTGTGGGTCCCCAAAGGATAAGTAGATTGACGCCCTCAAAGGATCAGATCACGCAAATAGATTTTATTTTCTTTAGTTTGCTTTTAGTCTTCCTTTCTTTGTTTTTGTTATTTGTTCTGTTTGTTGGGAACCACAGTACTCCTACACTCGCTTAGACTCTTGACTTCTTGAGTATCTTTTTTTTTTTTTTTTTTTTTGGTGCCGGGCCTCCTCCCTTGTATTCTTCTTCGCAAAATCCATACTATACTTACCTTTTAAATATCCACACCTTGATTTCATATGTAATATCGTTTTCGAATTTTTAATTTTTTTTAAATTTGATTATTAACCTTTAGTCCAACATGTAATGTTGTGCTTAAATTTTTAATTTGTTTAATATAATTTCTAAACTTTAGTACATATTTAATTTTGTTCATGAACTATATAGAAATGTCCAATGTTGTTTCCAAACTTAATTTTATAAAATGATAACAATTTAGAGATCACCTTATAAATGAATTAAAATTTCATGAATGACATTACTTATTAAACTAAAACTCAAAGATCGTATTGAACAAATTAAAAATTTAGAGACAACTTGTATATAAGGTCTAAAGTTCAAGAACCATTTGTATTATTATGTTATGTCAATCAATCAATAATTATTGAACTAAAACAAAGTCCAAATTAAAGGAAAACGGCATATTCTTCACAATTTTGATCCCTAGGATCAACAATTGGTAATGATATTTTACCATGGTTGGGACACGAAAGTTTTGGAAAGATAAGCAACCTTTTTCGTTGTTGCAAATTTAACACGAATACTTAAAATGCACCCCCCTCCCAAAAAAGAAAAAAAAACGCAATCTTTTAGGAATAGTTGCGAATTTATTGTTCTAGAAGCATTGAAGAGTTGTGACAAATGGTCCACGCTGGCTTGCCTCGTTAAGACGTACCGCACAGGCCGTTAAGGGGCCGGTGGTTTGTAGCGACGGACTGAGATACACTGGGCTTGGTGGCAATTTGGTAAATTCGGTACGCAATACAGATTTGATACTGTATAGGTTGGTAGAGAGATAGAGCGAGAGAGAGAGAGCTGATAGCAAATGCTGACGTTACGCCTCTTATCTCACTCCCTCACAGTGCAATCGAAGGAAGAAACGGACAGTTTCCGTAAGACGTTTTTGACTTTTTCCCGGACATGCATAAAGATTACACTAGTAAAATCATGTTACTTCACAGATAACACCAATAATCTTTATGAGTAAAAGGGATGAGCATATAGAACTATCCGAATTGAGAATCGTCCGGACCGGATCTAACCGACCAATTTTAGGTGATTGTAGAGGGTAACGATTTGGTACTCGGTTCCATTAAATTGGAACCGATGATTTTTAGTTTGGTTTCCGATTTCAAGATGGCAACTGGACTAGACAAATTTATATATATTTTTAATTTCTTAAGAAGTAAGTGTAAACCTAGACCCTAATCTCCTCTCACACCTCGCTCATTCCAAATGATGAATTCCTTCATGTCACTGCACCGATTCATCCAAGTTGCTCCTTTTATCTCTTGTTTCTTTCTTTTCATGCAATGATTCACCGATTTTACCTCCATTGCTCACTCACACCTTCCTTAAATTTGTGAATTTATCGTTTATGGAAAAGAATCCATCGGATAGTCCTCCATTTTTTGAGCATGCCTTGGCTAGGATATGTGATCAATGAGTTCTATTAGACTTTGCCCGAGAATCAAATTGGACCAATCATCTAAGCTAGTCCGATCCTAATAACATGTGGTTTGGTTCTTGGTTCCAAAAATAGGGAAATGGTCTTCCGAATCATGGTTCTTGGCTACACCCCTAATGAGTAACGCACATATGAAAATCATATGGTAAGGAATAAAGGAAAAATTTCAAAAAATGTCAAGAACTTATTGTATGGTAGTTAATTCAATAATAAACTTTCCAATTTAGCCAATTTAGCCTTAAACTTATTGACGATTTGCCAATATAATCTTTTCAGCCAGCATTGGTTAGAAGTCTCTAATGTGGCTAGCACTAAGGTGGCTAGCACTAATGTGGATGATTTTACAATAATTTTAAAAATTTTCTTTTCCTTTCTTTTTTTTTTTCCTTCATTTCAAGCTAGCGAGGTCGTCAGGCCTTTGATTATGATCCACAACCCCTGTTAGCCATAGGCGAGGGTGTCGCGGCCCTTACTAGTCGCCACTTCAGAAATTTCCACCCAAAATTGACTAGAAGGGACTACATTGACAAATTGTTAAAATGTTTATGACTAAATTAGCCGAATTAAAAGGTTTAAGACCAAATTGTCATCCGTACAAAAGGTTTAGGATTTTTTTTTTTATAATTATCTCACGAACAAAAACTCCCAATATGGTACCTTAAAAAGTTCACAAGTATAATAATATGATAAATTAGAAACTAAAGTACTTTCATCGAAATATGATTTAAAATATAATTTGATATGTATTTTATACTACACATAATTCGTTTAACTCCAAAAACAAAGGAGTACTATTTCATGAGTATAACTAGAGTTTGGGTTACGAAATAGTCGTATTTAAAAATCACATATGTACATACAATTTTTTTTTTTTTTTTTATATATAACAAAAACAAGAGTTTTATAGGAGAGCCCATAACAAATCAGGTCAACCTCATTTTTATATTCGGAATTTTGTATTTTCTCTTGTATTTGTTAGTAATTTTGGCTTACTTAGATTTGCTTTTTGCTGAGGTGCACTTATGATAGCATTAGGCGAAGGAAGTACTCCACCAAGGATTATTGTGTAAAATTTAAGTGTCAATATATCTTAATCGATTCATAACTCATTGGTTCAAGTCTATCAACATTTTAAGCAGACATTTTTCTTGCCCCGCTTTTCGATTATTATCATCCATGAGTCATTCCAGTTTGTCGAGATGTTCCCATTCTTTCTAATTACTATGATTAAACTGGTTTTAGACTCTCGTAATACTAAATTACGGCTAGTAAATTCTCTTAATCAGGTTACGTACCAGCAAAAATCGAACAACGATTAACTACCACTTCTTAAAACATCTCTTGAGGCTTACTAGTCGTTATGTGGGCTACGATCAAATATTGTTTAATTAGCTCTTAACTAACCTCTTGGCACACGAAATATTCCAAAAATATATAATTTCTCTGTCTTTCGATGTAAATCGAATATTCCCTAACTATTTCGCGCGACATCATTCCTTAAACTGCAACCAGTTAGGCTAAAAAGAGAGAAAAAAAAACGGAAATAGAAAGAAACAAAGGAAAAGAAAATATAATCATGTGATCATATAATATAAAATATCAATGTGTGCATCATGTCTCTCAACGAGAAAGTGAGGGTCATACTTAGCAGAAACCCTAATTTTTTAGGTCCCAACCGAACATTTAGCTGCTGATATCTGTCCGAGTGCGAGAAGAGTAGGTAGGCAAGTCTCCAGTCAAAGAAACTATGTTCGTTTAGCTTATCTCCCGGCATTCTAATCTATTCGGACAACGTCGACACGTGACTTGAAAGAAGCACTTAAGCTTATTGTCTTTACACCATCTATTTGTCAAATTTTCATCGAGGATCTGTTGTTTTCCATTTTCGTATAAAGAAAATGGTTCTGCCATTGAATTTAAAAAAGAAGAAAAAAGAGAGAAAGGAAGAAGACTCTTGGTGGGCATATTGAGCTGAACATCTTTGGCGGGCTAAGGTTGGTTGACAACCACTTTTCTTGACCCTCGTCCTCTCTTCTCATCCACACGAGGGCTTTGAATTGAAAATCTTGGTCCACCACCCATCGCTATCCCAACTCTTTTTCTAAGAAGCATTTTGCTACAAGTTCGTATTAAGAGGCCACGAATTCAATGAATTCTGAATTCTAGGTTTGTTGATTCTACTACTTTCGTAAGTACAAAGAACTGAGGATGGGGTTTTGGGAATGCAATGACCTCAAGGTAGGACCATCTGGTTAGTTATTGAGGAACCCGAGTGCCTCTAAAATAAGCATACAAGGATAAAGGGCCACCTATAGTACGCGCCTTTCTAAACTTCTCGCATTAAAAGAACTCGGGATAGGAAAGTTGTTTCATCTTTGCCTAGTGATTTATGAAGAGATTGACAATTTCAATTTGAGAAGTTGTGTAGCGAATCTTTTACTTGAATCTCCAAGTAGGTGATATGTGCATGATCGTTGCCAATTCGGTCCTACTCTGCTTCACCACAATGGTTGCCTTCATATGTAATCGCTCTTCCAATCATTAAACTTGCTTTAATACCACTTGTTTGAACTATAGCGGAAGGCTAATACTTTAATCTAGGAACATCATCGACAAAGATTTCAAATCTAAGCCTATTAACACAATTGTTTGGATTAGCCTTTATTTTGAAGTATAAACCAATAAATTGTAGAGTAACATTAATTTTTTGATAATGGATTACGTTTAGCCTATCTCTCGTGCTTTTTAACAGAGATCACGTCCCTTCCATCTTGGTCGCATTGTCTTTTCTCCCTACTCACCTTAGTCCTCCACTTGGCAGAATCCCCTCCTCGCTGCCATCGGTTTTTACCTTTCACCATTATCCACTCACCTTCATGATAAGTGAAGTGATTGATGACTTTTACAATTAAGAAGTTGTATGAAAACCCATTATGATGCAATATTTTGTTGTATTTAGGAAAAGTATGCTTTTAAAGTGGTCATTACATATGACTGCATACAAAAATAAGGTACAACAACATTATAATAAGCGATGACTTTTATGCTCAAAAAGTTGCATGGGTACTTGTTATGATAACATATTTTAGTGACCAATGTGGGAAAATTATCAAACAACTTATAAATCTATTACACTTTTATCAATTCAATTGTAAATCTTTTAATTGTATTAATTAAGTCCTAAAATTTTTCACATTTTGTTAATTGAATTCATTTGGCTAATTTTGGCCTAAAATCACTAATGTGAACACCAAGCATCCTACGTGATACGTTGACAACGACATAGAGAATTTTTTTATTTTAAAATTTTTATGATTTTTTCGTAGTTTTCTTTTTTATTTTCTAATTTATTTTCTATCCCTTGGCTAGTGAGATTGTTAGCCAGAGGCGAGGAGTGGCGACTCTCGCCTGGTCTGGGTGAGGATGTTGCCACCCTTGTCAGCCATGGGTCAAAGCCTCTCCATCCTTATTGGCCACATGTGAGGGTTTTGGGCTCTCACCAGTTGGTAGGCAAGGGTCATGACATTGTCACCTAGTCTAGGTGGGGACCGCAACACCCTCTCTTTTTTCTTTTTAACACCCTCATTGGATCCTTGCTTAAGGCAGGCAAGGGGGTCGTGTCCCTTGCTGCCCAAAGGGCGAAGGTCAAAATCCTTGTCTAGATTTGGGCGATGCCTGTGGCTAGCAAGGGTAGCAAAGCCCTCACTCAAACTAGGTAACAGTTGCCGATCCTATCCTATGGCCGGTGACCTTGCTGGATAGGGTTAGGAATAAAAAAAAATGTTAAAATTTTCTTAAAAATTCTCAACGTTAGCAGTTGTCATATGTAGGATAGCTGATATTTACGTTAGAAATTTCTTGCCAAAATTTGTTGGATGGACTCAATTAGCAAACTTGAAAATGTTTATGAATCAATTAATACAATTAAAATGTTTACGGTAGAATTTGTAAAAGTATAATAAGTTTATGATATTTTTGGTAATTTTTCCCTAAATTACATAGCACACATCAATAAATAATTGACGTAATTACTAACTGAATTTGTGCTAAATAAGATGCTTATTTAGAATGGTTAACACCACGAAAAATCATAAATTGGTACACTTATAACAAATTTACTCAAAACTAATTTTTTGACCGTAAAAAATTACTATCTACCACAAATCTCAAATTGAAAAAATTGGGTTAATATTATCAAAAACCTTAAACTAGTATATGTGTGACAAATGGAAAATAAAACCTTAAACTAATGCATCAGTCAAATATCATGTATCATTAAACTCAGTAATTTGATAGTACAATTTAACGAAAATTAACGAAGATTAGATTTATTAAAGGTGTACTAGTTTGGAGTTTTTTATGATCAAAAAATTAGTTTATAGTAAATTTATCATAAATATAAAAGTTTGAGATTTTTCATGATATATTATTAACAAATAAACAACATAGAAATATCTTCTATGACATAATAGTTTAAATTTGACAAATAAATGACATTGAAGGATTAACAAAATAGTGTACATCCTGACAAAAAAAAAAATTGCATGCTTCCTAGGAAAATGAATTTTGAAAAAAAAAGTCATTCATTATTACAAATATATTATATAATGGCAACAATAATTTTTGGAGGGTTAATATATTATAAATAACAAATTAAGTCTATGTTTGGTAGTCGGGATAAAATTCAGGATATGATAAATTTTTATTATGTCCTATGTTTGGTGCTTGCTTAAGATAGGATAAAATATGATGTAAAAGAGATGTAAACTAGATAAAATTATTCCATGAGGAGGTGAAATAAAGGTGGATAGATTTTTAATATATAATATTTGAATTATAATATAAGAAATTCAAACAACAAAAAATAAAAATAAAAATTTAGTTTTATAATCTAATCTTATTTTTATTTATATATTGAATTTAATTGTATCTTATAATATAAATTCAATACATAAATATTTATTTATTAAATATTTTAGGTATTTTATTTTTTTGAAAAGATGGAAGGGGAAGAAAGAAATAAAAAAGAAATTAATTAAAAAAGAGAGGAAAAAAATAAAGTAAATAAGAGTATCGCGAGAGATTTTTATCATATTTGTTTATAAAATTATGATTCATATAGGTGTTTATACCAAATAATATATATATAATATAATGTGAATATATCTGATTTTATTATTACAATCATCAAACAATAGATATAATATAGCAAAATCTTCTGAATTTCATATCCTATCATATCAAATCCTATTTTGATTAGAAATCTGGACAACTAAGCGTAACCTAAGTGTATAACTATGGTCATGATTAAAACCCTACATTTGTTAGAATATCAATCACTCTATAGTTAATGATAACAGGGTCTCGCATAGTCAAAACAACTTAACAGTTGATAAAAAATAAAGTTGAATAATATACGAGAACACATATGACAAAGCATTTTCCCTTATACCACAAATAAATGATATCAAAATATCGATTAAATATTACAGACATGATAGCCCGTATTGATCAAACAATGATATAACTATGATCTAATTAAGTTGACAAAACATATCTTACATAGAGATTAACATTAGCAAAGTAATAAAAAATATTATCCATTAATACATATAATTCATTGAAGAAAACAATATATTTAAAAGGGCTTTTATGATATGATGGTGCATATTTCATAAATATATGATGTTAGATTTAGGGGTGATTGGTTCCCGATCTAGTCTAATTCCACCCGAGAATTGGGAATTGGATTCAGAGAATCGATTCCCAATTTTTGGGATCCTAGATCAAACCGGCTAGTCTTAGAATTGAGAACTAGACTCGCATCGATTGGTTCAGTTTGATTTCAATGGACCAAATCACCTTTTGTCGTTACATTGAAAATAAAATAAATATTTGTCCCCTAGTCTTCTAAATCAAGAGCTCTCTTCAATCAAAGCTTACAAAGTAACGCGATACTCCTTGAAAGGCACCGATGTTGAGCAAGAGGGAAAGGCATTGACGTCAAGTGAGGCAAGGTTGCAAGAGGGAAAAGCGTTGATCTTGAGGCTCGAGCGACTAGATTGGAGTGAGGCGTGAGGGAGTGAGGCGTGAGGCAAGGCTATGATTGTGAGAGTAAAAAAATGTTGACGTCCGATAGACGTTGGGGAAGGGAGACTATGCGTGCAAGGAGAGCATGCTGCTGCACTTTCAATTTTCCTTTTGTACAAACCCCATAATAGGGTTGTGTAGAAACTTTTTTTCAAAAAAATTTATAAATGGTTGGTCTGGTTCCTGCCTTGGAATAGCAAAATGGATTGACTGGTCACTGATTACAAAAATAGAAATCAGGGACCCTATCGAGACCCTCTAGATTAGCCTAAAAACGGTTGGTTCTATCTGGTCTGGGCGGTTTCAGTTATACACCCCTTAGTTAGAGGGTCATTACAAAAGTTATACAACACGATGATACCTTAAATGAGCAATACATTTATCTTTCATACTTGGGTTTCCTCAACTCCTCTATGCAGAACTCTACTTTAGAGTAATTCTGCTAACATCCATCTCTTCCTTGACTAAGCGGCCTGCCGAGCCCGAGTAGTTTGCCTTGATATGTGTCATAATCGGTCCAAAGCAAGATGATTTTACTGTCGGGGTCAATACACTTTTCTCCTTCGGTTAACGCCTGCAGGGGGGTGGGGTTGGGGATTGCCTGCTCCGCATCCTTCTTCTTTGCTCATACATCGTAATACTTTCATTATTCTGGATTCTTAATTTCTCTAGATTATGACATCTGAATTTTTATCGACACATCTATCAAACATTTTTTTTTTTTTTGTAAAAGGACATGAAAAGATATAAATAAAAATGGGGCCCTAGATTTAGTCAGATTAGAATTGCTCATGAACAAGTCCATGGCCCATGAAACCATTCTGAACGCTTCTCAAGCCTTGCTTTGCTTTCCCCTCCACAAGCTCTATCTCTCGGTTGACCGATTTTAGTTGGCCAGAAATTGCTGATTTTGATCGTCGACCGCGGAGGCTGAACAATGGAGACATTAGCTAAAGCTATTCATCATTGGGAGGAAGGAAGACCAGCGATTTCCTGTAATATCATTGAGCTCCGTCGGCGCTGATTCTGGTGGTTTCAGCCTGCATTTTGAATCGGTAGGCCTCCTTCTCTGCTTTGTTTTGCCCCCGCCTTTGAAGCGTAGAAGTGCCGAATTCAATCGGTGAATTTATGAATTTGCGGAACCAAGACTCTTTTGTGATGGTTCATGCTGATTTAGA
This sequence comes from Eucalyptus victrix, assembly GCA_016097545.1. NCBI lineage: Eukaryota > Viridiplantae > Streptophyta > Magnoliopsida > Myrtales > Myrtaceae > Eucalyptus > Eucalyptus victrix. The sequence goes on along the minus strand of CM027840.1, from coordinate 24,403,125 downwards.
GTCTTAGTCTAGACTAAGAATTGCATTAAATCTGAGTCTAAAGCTCGTATTCGCAGTGCACACCAATTGTTTGATGATTTGCTCATGAGAAGTGTTGAAAATGATTTCACGCAATCGGCCGTTAATAGTGTTTAAACCTAGGGTTGATTCTCATCTATTTCATTGATTGTTGAATTGAATATCGATGCCACGTTTTCCCCCTTTGTGTAATGTCGCACTCTTGTGATTCCTTGTGCTGGTCGTCCATGGACACATGAGTTTGGAATCGCCATTCTCGGCCTTCGCCTCCGGTGATGCTCTTGATTGAAATTGTCCCTCTGTCATTCTTCTATGCTCATTTAATTTAGCATGCGTGTTTATGAATTGCAATGGATTAAAATGGATTTTACTTGTGGGATCGGTGATGAACAATCGTAGATGGATGTAGTTTGGTGACTGGAAGTTAGCACGGGAAATAATCCGGTGATGGTGAGAATTGTAGTACTTTAGTTGGTACGTCCATGATGGGGTGCGATTGTAACGCACCGTTTCGTTTTGACGCGTTACGATGGAAAGACACTAATGGAGGGGTATGAATGGAGACGTATAAAAGGCTCTTGAACACAACCGCTGGATTGGTTGGCAATTCATTCGCACCAAATTTTCTCTCCATTTCCATCAAAAAAGAAAAATGAATTCCATTTCACTTTTGCAAGAACGATCGGCATTTACACCGTGGAAATCGAATGCTTTTCTCGTGATTGCATCTAGACCGACGTGAGATAGTTTTTGTTCGTGATTCATCAGCGATTCAACATTCGTTTCTGGGCTATTTGCTGTTGGCGTATCAGAATCAGATAAGTCATCTTCCGCCGACTCAAATTCCAACATTGGTATCGAGCTAGGTCGTGATTTCTGCCTTGTTTTTCATCGAGTTTTCTCATTTACTATTTGATATTGAGATCAAGAGATTGTATTCTACACTGTTTGGATCTCTGTTAGTCGGAATTGCCATATGAAAAACTTGAAATTGAACCGGAGCAAAGAACACGTTCGGGGTCGTGTGCATCCGTGAGGTTTTGGCCCTTTTTCGAAATAATTTTTTGGTCAAAATTAATTTTTGAATAAACGGGGTGAAAGAGATCGTCGAGACAAGTTCGGTGATGGGTCGAGTGTCGCAGGGTGACGTCGTACACGCCCACACACGCGGCCAGAAGCCGATGTGTGTGGGCGCCATGTGCTTGAAGTGTTAGTAAAGCTAGTGCGTGCACCACACGTGCCGGTTGGTGAACCGGCACGTGCACAATGCACCCCAGCTGGCGAACTGGTGCGTGGTGACGTCATCATGATGTCATCCCACGGTCGGTCGTCGGATGACGTCATCGATGACATCACAGTTGGCGACCCAACCCGACTCGAGATCCGACCCGTTGACCAGACTCGACCGTTGACCGATCAACGGTCGGACCGGTCAACCGGTCCGGCGGTCAAACCAGTTGGACTGATCGGATCAGCCAGGAGTCGTTTGGCTCGCTGGCGTGCGCCACACGCGCCGCGCACTCAGGTGACGTGTGGGGGTGCATGCGAGCTCTAATTGGAGCGTGGTCGGTGGTGTTTGGTTCGTATAAGTGTCCTCTACATAATGGTATAATTATTTTATACTTTTGAATTTTATAAATGTATGAAAATGTCTAGAAAACCCTATGTACGCGTATTTTTTGGGGTTTAATGCAGTTTTTTCATTTGTGGCTAGTAATTTCTTGTGATTTAAGAAATACAGTAGCTAGCTTGTGTGCAAATGATGTTATATATGCTGTGTAAAGCTTGGTTCAATGATATGATGTATGTATTTTAATATACTTGTAATTTTCTAATTGCTAGAAAATTAGAATAATGGTAGGAAATCCATTACATGTTGAATTGCAATTTTAATTATAGTTGAAGCATGATTGTTGTTTATACGTTGATTATTATCATACAATGCTTTTTTGTGTTAAGGAAAAATGTAGAAATTACATAAGGTCATGTAATTATTTTTCCTAGTGAGAGTTCGTAGGTTAGTAGAATTGAAAGGAGTTCTCACCTAGAACTTAAAATTTGTGCAAATTAAACTAATTAATGATAATAGAACAATTGTACATAGAAGTTGATTGGGAACATTGTGAACTTTTTCTTTTATGTCTTTTATTGAATTATTATTAATTTAGTTTATCTTTACTGCAAATTAAATATGTGTGTTACTTTGTAAAGTGTGCTAATATTGATTCTGCGTTTATTATGTCAATGTGTTATAGCAATTGATTATGGTTTCGGCATCCAAGACCATTGTTGCTGACCTCAATAAGGGTGAGAAACTGAACGGTGACAATTATGATATTTGGCACTGAAAGGTTCAGTACATCTTCAAGGAGCAAGAGGTTTTGGAAACCCTCAACCATACCATGGATGAACCTGAGCATGGAACTTCAGGTCAACACAGGAGAGATCTGGAAATTTGTCAAGCTTGGAAAAAGAAAAATAGCATTGCTTGCATCACGTTGCTGAGCTGTATGCAAGATGATCTTATGTGTGAGTTTGAGAGTTATGACAAAGCTCAAGTTATGTGGGTTACCTTGAAAGATAAGTTTGGGGGTACATTTGCCACTAAGCTGAGGAGACTCACCATCAAGTTTGACACATTCCGAAAAGCGCCTGAATGTAACGATGAGGCAGCATCTTCAAGAGATGTCAAATATGATCTGTGAGCTGAAGTCGGTAGGTCACTTCTTCACTGATGAACAACAAGTTCAGGTTGTTATAAGGTCTTTTCCTGATAATTGGGAGCATATGAAGATCAATATGACGTATAATGAGAACATCGTTATTTTTGATGATATTGCACATCATTTGGAATTAGAGGATGAGTGCCTAGAGGCTGTGAGATTCTCTACCTATGCTTATGTTGTTGAATCAAGTTCGCGCAAAGTTTCGAGCTTCAAGCATAAGAGGAATCTTCAGTTCAACAATAAAGGGAAGATGACTGATCAGGGACCCAAGAGGGCTAAAACCTTCCGACGCAAGAAGTGTGGTGGGAAGAAGGATAAGGCAAAGATGGAGTGCCCCAATTGTGGCAAGATATGTCACTTTGCTCGTGAATGCATTGAGTCGAAAAAAGTACCCTATTATTTCATTACTTTGTGTAATGCTTTTGTTTCTAGTACTGTAATGCTTGCTGAATCTTATCCAATGTGGACTATAGATTCAGGAGCAACAGACCATGTAGCTAGAGACCAAGAAGCATTTATGGATTATCGTTGAATATCGCCTAGAAGAAGATAGATATATGTTGGGAATAACTTAAGAGTTGAAGTGAAGGGAATCGGCACATGTAAATTAATCTTATGTGGTGGTCGAAATCTATTCCTGCATGATGTCCTTTATGCTCTAGATATTCGACGAAACTTAGTCTCTGTAGTTGTTCTTCTTAGCTTAGGCTATATATTGAATTTTCATGGTGATTGTGTTGACATTTTGTATGGAACAGTTTATTATGGTTCAGGTCATGTATCGAATAGTTTTATGGTATTATACATTGACTATGATCGTACAATATTAATGTTGATGGTTGTTTTTCTTTAATTGCGTCTTCTAATAATGTTGAGATTGATGCAAGTACTTGGCATGCTAGATTATGTCACATTGGATTGCAAAGAATGCAAAGATTAGCTGGAGAAGACATTTTAGGGTTACTCACTGATGTTAATCTATCCGTATGTGAATATTGTCTGGCGGGAAAAACAACTAGAAAACCATTCGGTAAAGGGACTAGAGCTGAATTTCCATTGCATCTCATACATTCTGACATTTGTGATTCTTTGAATGTGAGGGCGAGGCATGGAGCCTCATATTTCATCACTTTCATAGATGACTTCACACGTTTCGGTTATGTCTTTCTGATATCCTATAAGTCAAAAGCATTAGATTGCTTTAGATGATATATAGCTATGATAGAGAATCAGTTGAACAAAATAATAAAGGCATTGAGAACCCATCGTGAACGTGAGTATCTATCGAAGCAATTCAAGGTTCTTTGTGATGAAAAGGGAATTATACAACAATTGACTATTACTGGTACTTCACAACAAAATGGGGTAGTTAAGAGAAGGAATAGAACCCTATTGGAAATGGTTAGATCTATGATGGTGCAAGCAAATTTACCCATCTCCTATTAGGGAGATGCGTTATTAACTGCTATATACTTAACTATCTCCTATATACTTAACCGTGTGTCCTCAAAATCGGTCACTTTCACCCCTTATGAATTATGGACTGGTAGGAAACCAGACTTGAGTAGTCTACGTCTATGGGGATGTGCAGTTTATGTTCATGATTCTTCCCATAAACATGACAAATTAGGTCATAGAGGGAAGAAATGTATCTTTATAAGATATTCTAAACACTCCAAAGAGTACGTGTTCATAGATGAACAAGCTGATGGAAGTGTGACTGAAATGGAGTCATGAGATGTCACGTTCTTGGAGAACGATTTTCCTAATAAATGTGAGATTAATAAGGAATTCTAATTATATGAGATAGAAGATCCTGATAACACACCCACTGATGTAGTAAAGGAAAATGAAGATTTACCTCAAAACACAAGACTTAGTGGGAGTGTTGCATCACCTGATGAATTAAATTCAAGATAAATTCAATTTTGTAAAAGTAATCGTAAAAGTATTCCCCGTCGTCGTTTTGAGATTGAAGGGGAAGCATTTATGATTGCTCAAAAAGACGATGCCGAGCCTAAGACTGTTCAAGAAGCTCTCTTGTCCTCTAATAATGAAGAATGGAGAAAAGCTTTTGGAAGATGAGATGGAGTAAATGAGGGCAAATCATGTTTGGGATTTGGTTGATCTACCACCCAATCGTAAGGCCATTGGAAACAAATGGGTCTTTAAGATTAAGTAAAGGGTGGATGGATCCACTGAAAAGTATAGGGCTCGCCTTGTGGCAAAATGTTATACTCAACAAGAGGGTATAGATTATGATGAAACTTTTTCACCAGTTATAAGGTTTGCCTCAATACGCCTTATTCTAGCCATTATTGCACATTTGGACCTTGAATTACATCAAATGGATGTAAAGACGACATTTCTCAATGGAGAATTAGATGAGAAAATCTATATGAAACAACCAATAGGTTTCATAGCTAAAGGTCAAGAGCATAAAGTTTGCAAGCTTCATCGCTCAATATATGGCCTTAAGCAATCATCTAGACAGTGATATCTTCGTTTTCATTAAGCAATAATAACTTTTGGTTTCACGATGATTGAAGAAGATCATTGTGTATATGTCAAGCGGTCCAAAGATAAATATGTGATTATATCATTTTATATGGACGATATTCTATTGGTTGGAAATGATAAGATTTCGGTTATCATCATAAAAGAATGGTTGTCCTCCAATTTTGAGATGAAGGACATGGGAGAAGTTGCTTGTATATTAGGAGTTAAGATCGAAAGAGATCGATCAATGAAACTTCTTACTTTATCACAAGAGTCTTATATTATGAAGATTCTTGAGGATTTCAATATGCAGCATTGTAATTCCATTGATACCCCTGTCATGCAAGGTGAAGGCCTAAGTATTGAGATGTGTCCTAAGACTCCAGAAGAAATTAAAGTGATGGAAACTGTTCCTTACTTTAGTGTAGTCGGAAGTTTGATGTATACTATGATGTATACTAAACTCGACATATGTTATGCCGTGGGATTGGTGAGTCGATATCAATCAAATCCTAGTCAAGCTCATTGAAAAGCAGTGAAGAGGATCCTGAGATACTTGAAATGCACCATAGACTATTGACTTTGTTACCAAGAGAGTGATTTATGCCTATTATGCTATTTAGATGCTGATTGGGGTGGAGACCTAGATAAGCGTAAATCGACTTCTAGATATGCATTCTTGTTCAATGGTAGTGCGATTTATTGGAATAGCAAGAAACAAACATGCATGGCCTTGTCTATGATGAGGCAGAATTTATTGCATGTTCTGCCATAGTGCAAGAAGCAATATGGTTAAAACATTTTTTGGAAAATTTAGCCACTGTCGTTGAAGTTCCAAGACCGGTGATAGTTTATTGCGATAGTCAAGCAGCCATTGCTTATGTGAAAGATCCTAAGTATCATGGAAGGACAAAGCATATTGACATAAAGCATAATTTCATCAGAGATATTATAGTGTAGAAAGAAGTGATTCTGCAATACATTTCAACCAATAGAATGGTTCCTGATCCATTTACGAAGGCTGTTCCTAAAGACATATTTTTGACCCATAGGATGTCACTAGGATTACGTAGAATATGATATGTGTTATTGTAGAGAATCATTGGTTTATGTATTTATGGACATATGTATTATACTTGTTTATTTATTAGTGATTTGATGTTTCATCAATAAGTACAAATCCACTATGAAACTAGCACAAACACACATATATTATTGAAAAGTATGTCAACAGGTAATAATTAGCTCACTCACACGAGCAATCGCCTCAAGTGCTGTAGTTAGCATATTGAGATGAGACGTTATGTACAAATAAATGCTGAAGAGCAAGTTTGGTACATAAAATATGTCGCCTTGATTGGAGTTAAGATGAGATCTGTGATTGGTTTATAACAAGACCGAACATGATAGTCCCACAATCATGTATGCCTGAAAGATGCCGAATGTGAGTATTTAATTGGGCGCTATAGAAAGTGAGCCGATATAACACTCGAGCTAAACATGAGTACGCGAGAAGTGTGTGACTATGTTTAGGCTAAGATCTGTATGGTGGATATATTTGATAAATGACATACGCTCTTACAGAAGGAGTAATCTACTATAACATGTAATTCATACTACATGTGCATTGTACGACCAATAAGGGAAGATGAGTAAAATTATCTCTATTTACTCTTCGTGTGAGCCCTTGAGGTAATTTGTATTTTACCTCAATTTTGTGCCCTATGTTACTTTTGATTATATTCTCAAAGTGACAGATCAATGTTGTTACCTTAGCATATTACGGACGGTCATAAATAAATATGGCCTATGAGACATGTCTAGGAAAGCAGGTGTTCTGAAATTGAGAGAGACATGAGTGCGAAGGAAGACTATTGTTGTTTTACATCTATCACATGTATTTATTGGTCGACCAATTATATCGCCCTATGTGATTATGGATGTAACTGTAAATACATGGTATTTTAAGAATAGTCGAGTATAAACTTTAAGGGATATGTATACTTGGACTGATGTAACAAAATATGTCTGGGGCATTGTGAGACATCGATTGTTTATTTTTTTCGGGGTTGTAGCCATTATGTTATCCCTAATAGGTGTATAATTTGAGCTCCCAAGTGCAAGTGTACTCACTGGTCGCACGGCTTATTTGCCAATATGAATTGTTTTGTAAAAATTAATGATTATTGAATGCCTTATATTTTTTATAGAGAGCTATCAAACCCATCATGTTTGAGTGGGAGATGTAATACTTTAGCTGGTACGTCCATGATGGGGTGCGATTGGAACGCACCGTTTCGTCTTGATGCGTTACGATGGAAAGACACTAATGGAGGGGTACGAATGGAGACGTATAAAAGGCTCCCGAACACAACCATTGGGTTGGTTGGCAATTCATTCGCACCAAATTTTCTCTCCATTTCAATCAAAGAAGAAAAAGGAATTCTATTTCACTTTTGCAAGAACGATCGACATTTACACCGTGAAAATCGGATGCTTTCCTCGTGATTGCATCCAGACCGACGTGAGATAGTTTTTGTTCGTGATTCATCGGCAATTCAACGTTCGTTTCGGGGCTATTTGCTGTTTGCGCATTAGAATCAGGTAAGTCGTCTTCCGTCGACTTGAATTCCAACAAGAATAGATTGCTGAATGACTAGCGGAGATGGCCACCGGCGTTAGCCCCGTCTATACATGAAGAGTCGGTGAAGAGTTCGTCTGAGGAAGACGATGAGCTCTCAGTGAGGGAGGGGAATAAGAAATAAATAAAAAGAAAAAGAAATAAAAAAATAAGATAAAAGAGGATAAAAAGGGGAAAATAATAAAAATAGAATAATAAAAAACATAAAAATGGGGGCCTGAGTATAATAAGGCCGAGCCGGATAGAGTTCATGGGCTGGATGAAATTCAATAAATCGGCTATATTCAAACCAAGGGCCGATCCGAATTTTAGATTCAACCCGGACCTTTAAGGTCTAGGTCAAACCTGCATATTCAGACTGGGTCTGAGCCCCCATGTTTAGAATAACAAAATTAAATAATAAATAAATAAATAAATGATAATCAATAAAATTCTGAAAATTAAAAATTTTCAGGAAAAAGGTTAGAAAGTAAATGTTGATTAGTTTTATTAGAGTTTTAGTGTTAACACTAGTTTAAAATTAGTGTTAGATTTTCCTAGATCAGATTTCATATAGTTTAGGGGTTTCAATGAACATTTTAGGATTAACATAGTCTTAAAAAAATATGAAAATATTTTGAAAAAGACTAAACTCAAAATTAAACAAGCTTATGGGGCTTTTACAATAAAGTGTTATTCGTTCTTAGACACAAATGTTAGATTGTTGTTTGTGAATTTCTACTTCGATTTTATACTTGAGCGTGCACATTTAAAACATTGATTGTCTTTTTCCTTTTTAGCATAGTTAGATAAATCCTAACATCATAATAAATGAATATTGCATGGACACTTAGCAGATAGGAACTTTAGGACTCATAATTGGTAAAAAGACTATATGAACAATTTATTTAACTCATAATCAAGTTTAGATATTGAAATGGTACTATTTAGATAATTAATGTAATCAAGTTCCCGATCCTATAATCTCTGGTTCCATTAGCATTGAGACCGTGCTTCCACGTATTGCTAGTGATAACTTTTAGAAATATTTAGGTTGTTAAGAACTTAAAATGAAAATCCATTGTCATGTTAGATATGGTTTGTGAGAACCCGTGCTTGTAATTGGTGGACTGATCTGGATTACCATTAGATGATGTGTTCAAGCCATCTTTTGGGACGCCAATTCGGATTGTTTTATAAGTAAATACCTCTAAATTTATTCTCAAGGGTGGGTCGCGACATAGATCCCTTTTGGGTGAGTGTTATTTTCTGATTATACAGATTTACGATTGCTTCGGTAATTCGTTCCCCAACTTTGGTCTTATTTAGTTCCGGTTCAGCAAACCGACCCAAAGCAGGCCCATCTAGGCTTCGTGGAAAGGCAGGGATAACTCAGGTGCTTCTCCATTTACGAACACGACTTTTCAAGATGATTTTTCTAGGAGCCTGTCCCATCGTACTTCATGAGTTCCGGTTGTTTTTCGAGATTGACGCTAATTCCATTTTCATTCAGGACTGCGTCAATGTACCTCGTTTCCATCCCTTTTATAGCCAAATTTGACTTCAATTGAACCAGACTCATGATCACGGGATGAGTTAAAACAAATCAACAAGAGGGAAATGCCAACAATTAGTATGTACCATAAGAACCCAATAGTACTAATGTGGTGTCATCCTAGGTACCATTTAGATGATTTTTCCTAAGTATTTCCTTCTCAAAAAAACTTAGATGATCCTCCGCCTTACAAGGCAATTCCTACTCGTACAACCTCTACGTAATTGTTGTATTACATGGTGATACGCAAAGATGGGCTTTCCAAACAAGGGGATTTGCAATACTAAGGGATGACCCCTAGGATATAGAAGAATCCGAAAAGTACAACATATAATTTCCCAAAAATGTGTTCGATCAAAAGAAGACTAACTATTTTAAAAGTTCTAAACGTATAGTATAAGAGCTAATTCATTTTTAAGTCTTTCAATTATGTTAATTTTGCCTTAAAACTTTTGAGGATTTGTTAATATAATCATTTCAGATAAGTTTTGGCGGAAAATTGCTAATGTGGATATTGGCTAGCTGACATGGCCTAGATGCGCAAACATGGATACTTTTTGCCATTCTTTTCCACAACGTTCTGATTTTATTTTTTTACTTTATTTTCTTATCATTTGTTTTTAACTATTAAGAGGTCGATGGGGGGGGGGGTGGTTGGCTAATAGCAAGGGTGAGTGAGTTGGCAAGCCCTCGTTAGATCAAGTGAGGTAAGCCCTAGCAAGGGCATCCTAGCCCCTCGCCTGTGGTTGAAGACCTCTGTTGGCCATTGTTGGCCATCACATGGCCTTGACAAGCATAGGGGAATAGGAACAAAGAAAATAGAAGGAGAGAAAAGAAAAGAAAAGAAAAGGAAAGGAAAAGGAAAAAGAAAAGGAAAAATAAGAAAGAAAGGAAAAAAACGAAGAAAAATTAGAAAAATTTTAAAAGAATTGCAAAAATTGTCTACGTCACCTTTGGTTATGCCACGTAGGCCTGGCAAGGTCTATGTTAGTGATTTTAGACAAATTAGCTAGAAGGATTATATTGGCAAATCATCAAAGAGTAGACTAAATTGGCATAGTTGAAAAATTTATGAATGAATTAGCTGTCGTATAATAACTTTTAAACTTTTTGAACAAATTTTCAATTTATGAGATCATATTAGTGTTAGCTAGGGATTCATACAAGAAGATAGCCGAGTACACCCTTCATGATGTAGTGCGACATGATACGACGGTCGTACGTTAATCGTCATCTATTCAAGAAGATATATCTTACCAAAGTTTATTGTAAGTTCTGAACGGTATCTCATGTTCCTGTTCATTTAATATCAATATTATTCATAGAGATGTTGAAGTATGGGGTGGCAATATTTTCGCTGTTGTGACATGAGTGTTTACGTGAACTATTCAAATTAACATGAGTAAAAAAAATTAACCAAATCATGATACATCCAAATTTAAATTTATAAATTTGAGAAAAATGATTGACTTGAAGCTTGATGAATGGACGACTATAGATCCTTGAATTTATTTCACTCTAATTTTAAGACGATGTATCTTCACAACGCTTCTACTTCACTTCCAATAGCCTGTTATTACAGATATCTAGGGATAGTTATATTTAATATAGAGATACTCGATATTGTAAATTGAAGTCTTCCAAATATGAAAGCTCACTACAGGGATGAGAGACTGGTATGAATAACGTAGAGAACACACGTAGTGCAACTCCTACCAATTTCACAATTGAGGGAAACTAAAATTAAGGGGGGCTTTAATATTTCGCATCCCAGAAGGATACATTATCCCATGACTCCACAACCAAATATTGGGTTAGCGGTATGCCAATTTTTAAAATCGATATCAAAGCTCAGTTATTGCCTTTATCCAGTGCCATCATTAGATCATATAAGTTCTATATGGGGCCTTACTCATCTAACGGTGAATGTGAGTTGGCTCACATGTATCTAGATAATACTTAACATTACCTCTAGTAGTCCCAATCTAACCTAAAGAATGCATATAGAGAGGATAAATTGTTACCTGATCTTTCATGAGTAAAACCGACTCGGGAAACATCATTATTACCCATGAATGATCAGCATGTGTAAAAATGTTACATCCCTTTGAGACCATCCTCTAAGATGAGACTCGTGAAGAATTTAATTGTCCCTTCGTCTTCGACCTTTGGATGCCTATGCACATTGAATACCGATCCGAGAGGGGTGCGAGCTGAAAAGATTCTCTCCAACGGCAAACCCCTCTCAGAGAACCAGTTTTTTTTAGAACCAGTTTTTTTTTTTTTCTTTTGAATAAGAGAATTAGTTGATGTTATACAACATGCCGCCCAAAATACCAATGGCTACGATTGAACACGTCATACTTTTTAATCAAACTGTTTTTTTTTTTGGGATAAGTGTTTCAGGAAACCTAAAACTTGTCACGAAAATGCATTTCAGTCCTAAAACTTGCAAAAAGTGCAAATAAGTCCTAAAACTTGTCAAAATAGTTCAATTGAGTCCTAAAACTAACACCGTCAGCATTTTTGTTAAAAATGTTGACGTGGCATTTTAAATTATTTTTTATTTTCCAACTGGCTTTTTAAATTATTTTTTATTTTCCAGTTGGCTTTTTAAAATATTTTTTTATTCAATTTTTTTTAAAAATATATATTTAAAAACTAAAATTCATTTTTTTTAAATATGAAAAAAAGAAAAAAAAAAAGGGCGAGAGGAGGCGGCTGTCCATCGCCGAAGTGACCGGCGACAGTCATCGGCCACCACCCGACCAAGGCGAGGCCTTGTTGGCCTCAGGAGAGGGCCGGCGACTCTCGCCTGGTGCGAGCGAGCCCTCACGACTCTCACTTGGCGTAGGCGAGCCCTCGCGACCCTCGCTTGGTGCGGGCGAAGGTGCCCAGATCTGGGCACGCCGGCCCTCACTTGGGGGTTGGCGACTGTTGCCAGCCTTGGGCGAGGCCTCGGTGGCCGTCACCTGGGGCCGGCGAGGCTCGCCCAGATCTGGCTGGGCATAGAGACACGGAAGTCGCTTGGTCGCGGGCAGAGGTTGCCAACGAGGGGACTCGGAATAGCGGTGACTGGCGGCCCGGCAACTAGCTTGGATCTGCTGGCGTCAAGCACAAGGAAGCACGGGAGCATGCTACTCGAGTGGCCCTCACGCTTTGCGGCAGTGCCCAAATCTGGGCAAGCCTCGCTAGCCCTAGCCGAGGGCCGCCGAGGCCTCACCCAGGGTTGGCGACGGTTGCCGGCCCCCAAGCAAGGGCTAGCGTGCCCAGATCTGGGCGCCCTCACCCGCGTCAGGTGAGGGTCGCCAGCTGTTGCCTGGGGCCGGTGAGCCCTCACTCGCACTAGGCGACTGTCGCTGGCCCCTTTGGCGATGGGCGGCCACCTCTTCTTCCCTTTTTCTTTTTCTTTTTAACAATTTTCAAAAATTGAATTTTAGTTTTTAAATATATATATATATATATTTAAAATTGAATAAAAAATTATTTTAAAAAACTAGCTAGAAAATAATAAATTATTTAAAATACTACGTACGCGCCACGTCAACATTTTCTGTTAATAAAACCGATGGCGTCAATTTTAGGACTCAAATGAAACATTTTGACAAGTTTTAGGACTTATTTGCACTTTTTGCAAGTTTTAGGACTCGAGATGCATTTTTGCGATAAGTTTTAGAACTTCCGTAACACTTATTCCTTTTTTTTTTTTTTTGGTAAAAGGTAATAGATATAACGAGGAAATGCCAAAAGTACAAAAGATCACGGCACCAAAAACATGCATTCAAGATGAACAATCATAATGAGTGGAAGAATGCCATGATGTAAAACACAAGGCAGCGCCCAATAGAAGACAAACAACAACAAAAAAGGCATGGCATGAACAACCGGCAAAGAAACAAACACCTCAGTGAAGGAGGAGAGAGACATCGGCTCCAGAGCACTAGTAATTCCATGAAGCAATGGCTGAAACCAAGGTCGATTACAGGTCCTCTGAAAAGATAATGGGATTGATGCCCTAACTCTTCTACAATCTTCTATTTCTGAAGCTATCCTCAACGTTTTTGAAGGTGCTAGCTCTATCCTTAACCACCTTAAAAAGATGGTTCTTTATAGCTAGGACCATAAGGGGTTGTTCTCTGAATATAGTGCTATTCCTATTTTTTCAAATAATGTGACAAGGAGCCCCAAAGGAAAACCGAGTAATGTATTTAATGAAGTCCTTACCCTCCAAGAAAGAGGTGGCCCAATGGAGATTCTCTCCCCAAGACCTGTTCCGCCAAGGCAAATTGCATCTTGCCGCCCAAATTGCATCTTTTTAATTTTTTAATCAAACTTTTCATTCTTATGGATATTAAGAAATTTCTGATTTTTCATGATGAAGTGAGGATAACATAAATATTCAGTCGGAAGATTTTTGATACTTTAAGAATGGTGTGAATTCGATTTACAACGTAAAGGATTGCACCTTTGCAATATAAATGTGCATTTAGCTTGTTCAATCAATTCTAAACAATTTAGCTTGTTCAATCAATTCTAAACAATTTCATCCTGATTTTTTGTGAAACAAAAATTAGGTTGATTGGATGTCTCAGGGAAAATGTACCTACAGTCAATTGTTGGTCAAATATTCTATGAAAAAAATGTCGCTTCCAGTGGCAGCACGGCCAATAAGGGGGTACCATCCGGTCAGGTAAGCACCAAATCGATGTGGCCACTGGCAGCATGTGGGGCAAGTGCTGGCTCGTCCAGGTCTGCGCGGTGACGTGGACACAATCTTAAGCAATTTTATACTGACTTGTTTAGTAGCCCTACAAATTGTACCAAAAAAGTTATGAGTTTTGACCGATAGATTAACCTAGGGCTCGGGCCGCTTGTTACGTCGCCCGATCCTGTCTATGAACTACCGGTAAAAGACACATTAACTGATTAAAACCGTCCCTCAACCTGAGCAAGCCAACTCCCTGGTTAAAAAAAAAAAAAAACACATACAAAGAGCGAGCCCCCTCACCGTAAGTGGCGTTCCCTTTACTTGAAGGGGGCGTGCGCCTCACAGTAAGAGCGACTTGCCCTTTATCCTAAGGATGGTGCCCTTCGATTTTGAGGGGCGTGCCCTTTACACTAACAACGTGCATCTCAACTCAGAGGTGCACACTTTACCTTTAGAGGCAGACTTCCCTTGGGTGGGTGCCCGTCACCCTAAGGCTGCATGCCTCACGGTGGGGTGCACGCACTCTATGGTTCAAGGAGCACATCCCACCCCAGCACTGTTTGAAATCTCATCAATCAAGCTTTCCCCAATCGTTTCCAGCCATGATAAGTTGCTTCCATTCTCTCTATTTCATATTTGCTCTCATTTCGGAGAAAATACTAGCACGTAATGTTTTTTGATCTTCACCTGTGAAGGTTTCTCAAAAAATCTCGGAATTCTGTCCATCCCATATTTTAACTTCTTCAAGGATTTCAAGGTATAGCATCCTAATGCCCTATTCTTCCTATAGGCCATCCTATTGCCATTATCACATTAGAAACCTAATACTTGCATAGGTCGTCCTAATGCATCAGATTTCACATTCTCTCTTTTATGATTTCATAAATGCCAAAGTTTTCTTCAAGAGGTTTGATGTTTTATGTTTCGTTATTGACATACATATTTATGTTTCATTTATTTTTTTTTCTTCTTTTGTAATCCACTTATTTTAGATATCACTCGCTCATATACAACACATATATTAGAAGAAAATGAAAATGAAATGGATTTTACAAAAACTCCGTTTTTCTTTAAGTTGAGTTAAAATCGTATAGGATCAATACATTTTTTTCATTTAAATGAAGGTCCCTGCAGTGGCCAGAGCCAACCAGGGCATAAGAAGAGCAACCATTAACGCTTCCAAAATGATGATGAAAGTTGCAAACCACTAAACATATATGTAATGAAGAACTCCTTACAATAGACTTAACACAGGATGAAAGAAGAGGATTCTCATTTTTCTGAGTTATTCACAAACTCTGCGTCACAGTTTATTCATTTTCCACTCAGCATAGTAAAACATTGCAGTTCCTATTAATCCCAAGTGTGATTCGATCTTAATGTGGGTAGGCTTCCCGATCAACTGGATCGAGAAAGATCATTTCTTCTTGAGCCAAGTCTCGCCGGAAGCATGGCAAGTCCCTGAGCAACTTGCCCTTGTGGAATTAGGCCTGATCGTCATCGTTCGGAGTTTCGGTGAACTAGCAAGCAGAAACTTCATCATTTCTTGCTCTGGCTTACTACCAAAAATTCCACCCATCGATACAACTTGTACTTGTTCTAGGCAACACGCCTGGTGGTCTTCTCAAGAATCGGCAATTGTCCCGATCCATGTACTTTGTCGATTCCCAGCACAAGACTGCTTAATAATCAAAGATCAACTTTAACATAACAATGCATAGGGAGAGCTTAATCTGGTCATTTAATTAAGAGAGCAGAGAACCTGATTTGTCTATTTGCTTTATGAATAAGATCCCAAATTGCAATATCCTTCTTTTTCGGGTGAACCAGATTACTATACCGTCATTTATTTTGAGAATGTATAATATGGTCGCTGTAAAGTGTAGATTAGCTCTCTTTTTCATCAAATTCGATGATTAAAAGCACCGAGGTAATACGATGATCACTAAAAATCAAATGAAATGAAATTACTTCCAACATATATTTTAAAAATTAGCTCTCTTTTTCATCAAATCGATGATTAAAAGCACCGAGGTAATACGATGATCACTAAAAATCAAATGAAATGAAATTACTTCCAACATATATTTTAAAACTTGATACAAAGGAGGCATCAGTCTTGTGATACTCATTTATCTCTGCTTTCATTATGAACACTTTTGCTAAATAAAAAAGGTTTCACCAATTTGTTTCATTATGATATATTGAAGCATACAATTTAATCAGTAAAATACATTTAGACTACAGTGATAGAAACTTTAAGTTTGACTCACTATTGCCAAGTAACAAAAAGTTGTTGAGAAGATCACGTAAATACCTAAATAAGATCTTTGATAATAGTTTCAAAGAAATATCAAATTAGTCCGCTGAACAATAAATGATCACACTCGCCCGGAAGTCGAGATGTTTCAATTGAGGAGAGCATCTGATTAGGCACATAATAGTCAAAATCTCCTTCACGCTATTTAAGTCTATGCATGAGAAGAGGTACTTCATATGAACGAGTTCTTTAGGTGGTGTCTGTAGAACATCTCCAACAGCCAAATACTACAAAAATCAGCCAAAATCAAGGCATACCAACGATTTAGTAATAGAACACACATATTTTCATCCCAAAAAATAATAGTGAATAGAGTTGTAACAAATTTCAGAATTTATGCACTTAAAATGTACCTTCAGTGAGTAATTTTCAAGATTGAGACTCCGAATTTGGGGCAGATTTCGGAAGAGCTTGTGCAATTTGTTCGAGTTGGCATTGCCGGGTCCATATTTGTTAGCAATATCATCAGAGACACCAACCGTGACCGACTTCAAACTGTTCATAACACTGAAAGCGACATCCTGAAAAGCTTCTCCAACATCAAGCCACTCGAGGTTGCCAGCTCTAATGTTAATTTGCTTTAATCCCCTCTAAGTTCCTCAACTTCAAACGTTTTAGGAAGGGGCAGAGAGAAAATCAAAGCCTTAAGCCCGTCCGATGACAACTCAATGTGTCGAAGATCCAAACTTTCCAAGTTCTTAAGTCCTGCAAACCTCGATGGGATTTTCACCAAACATCTGTACAATCCCAAATGAATCAAGTTCAGGCAATTGAATAAGGAGGTGGGAAATCTGGTAATATTGCCCTTTCCAAATGTCGAGTACAATTTCTTTGACGGACACTCTGGATAGATGAAGAATCCAGTGGTCAATGTCACTCAGGGCACAAAATTCTTCGTGAGAGAGCATGAATTTCTGTATTGGGCCAGTGTGAAGCAAGAGGACCTTGTCAATTATCTTTGCCAAGTTTTCATGTAGAGATGGTTGAAGAGAAAGGGCCTCCTGCATTGGTCATCAAACTCAAGTTGTGGAATAGAGGATCATTTGTACCTCCACTTTCTTGACAAAAATACTAGTCCTCATTGCATCCTCAATTGGCAAACGCGACAGGATTTGGTTCATTATGTGCGTCGGTAATTGGTTGATCTTGTCCAACTCATTCATCATTCTTATTCTTACCTGCAATACTTTGGAATTTTTAACAAACAGTGACATATTGGAAATGGTTAGATGGGAATAAATTAAAACATTTTAATGAAATTCTAAGTATATTATAAGAGATATATTAACTGATAAGAAAAGAAACATACTAAATCTTATATATAAAAATGGATATCTACTTAATTTTTTTTTTTATAAAAAAATCACCTATCATCCTAACGTAATTTTTATGATAAAAAGATAAGGAAATAAGTAAAAGTTGTAATCTTCGAAGATGTACCCTCCGTGTAAGTTTTTTGCTCTTTTGGTCATCAACTGGAATCCCCTATAACGCATGGTAACTCACTAAAGAAGTAACTGTCATGAGTGCTCATGATGCGTTTTCAATACAAAGACTCCGTTTTGTAGAAAATAGTTTTTAGGAAAACGTTTTCGGATTTTCCGGCGTTCGTTTTACGGAAAATGAATTCCCTGGGAAAAATATTTTCCATAAAAGGAAAAAAGTCTTCTAGATTAGGGAAAATGTTTTCTACTTTTGAAAAATGGAAAATATTTTCCTCACTTAATCTCTTTTATCTTACACCTCTATAAATCCTCACTTTTCTCCCATTTCTTCTTCTTCTTTTTTTTTTTTATTCGAATTATTTTTAATTTCCTTTTCCTTTTCTTTTTTTCTTTTTCTTTTCTTTTTCCTTTCTTTGTTTCCCATCTTCTTCTTTCTTGGCTAGTCGTCGGCCGTTGCCAAGCAAACCTCGAGCTCGTTGATCTCAAGCTCGTGCTCTGCACTCTTGTTTATCATTTTCTTTATTTACTATACCCTGCAATTATACATTGTTCAAGCAAAGGACTCTACATGCTTTACTTATTTTTTCTTTTGTTTATTAAAATTCAAAAGACACAGGGGGAGAACAGGTCACTCAACTGGAAGATTCTCATTAGGGCTATACATGCTTTGCTTCTTTTCTTTTCATTTTTTAAAGTAGATGAGCATTTGGTGATAATGAGGAAATAAAGATATGAAGTAAGTTTGCATGAATTTAAAGGCAAGTTCATATTTGATGGATTTATAGGTCGGTAAGTAATGCATGCCTAAATGGTGAAGTTTTAGAAAATATTTTCTTTCGAACACTAGAAAATAAAATGAAACATTTTTTTTTACCAAATACCAGAAAATATTGTTATTTTCTTGGAAAATGGAATCTGAGAAAATATTTTCCGGAAATGATCAATTTTCCGTGAATAGACCCTAAAATTAAAATCTCGATCTTTGGATCAATTGGGACTCATTTAAAGTCGCCAAATTCAAGGGGGTCTATATTCTATGATTGCACATGCATGGAGTTGGGGTTCAGTTAGTTCGTCCTCTAAAAAATCCACCATTATTACTTTCTAACCGACCAAAAAAAAAACCTTCTTGCCAAAGGTTCGAGACAGATGTCACAGTAAGTGCATATTACTTCTGCATAAATAAATACCATGTGAAGTTCAGCTAAAAAGAAAAAAAGGCTATGTTCAAGAAGTTCTAAAACTTGTCTAGAAATTGCAATTGAGTCCTAAAACTTACAAAAAGTTCAATCAAGTCTTAAAAACTTGTCAAGTTGGTTCAATTGAGTCCTAAAGTTAACACCGTTAGCATTTTCCGTTAAAAATGCTGACGTGTCATTTTAAATAATTTTTTATTTTCCACGTGGATTTTTTTAATGATTTTTTTATTCATTTGTTTTAAAATAGATTTAAAAAATAAAAAATTAGATTTATTCATTTTATCTTATTTTCACCAAAAATTATAAAGAAAAGTTATAAAATTTATTTTTAAAAATTGTTTTAAAAAAATAAGCACTCTTCTCCCCCGGCGCCGCCGCCCATCGCCGAGGGGCCGAGCGATGATCGTCAGCCCTAGGCGGGGGTGGCTGGCCCTCACCGGCCCCAGGTGAGGGCCGATGACCGTCGCCCACCCTGGGCGAGCCTCGCCTAGATCTGGCAAGCCTTGCTAGCCCTGAGCAAGGGTCGACGAGGCCTCGCCCAGGGCGGGCAACGGTCGCTAGCCCCTCGTGAGGACTGGCAAAGACTCACCTAGGGCGGGCAATGGCTGCCGGCCCCCCGCGAGGGCCGGCGTGCCCAGATTTGGGCGTCCTCGCCCGACCTGGCGAGGGTGGCCAGCCCTCACTCGCCGGCCACCGCCACCGGCCCCCTCCGGCGATGGGCGGCGGCATAAGTCCACCGGTGCCTTTTTTTTTTTGTTTTTGAATAGTTTTGTTTTTTTAAATAAATTTAGATTTTCTTTTTTAGTTTTTAATCTAATTTTTAAAGATTTTGAATAAAAAATAATTTTAAAAAGCCATTTGAAAAATAAAAAAATCATTTAAAATATGACGTTAGCGCCACGTCGGCAATTTCCATTAACTTTCTTGACGGTGTTAACTTTAGGACTCAATTGATCAAACTTGACAAGTTTTAGGACTTGATTGAACTTTTTGTAAATTTTAGAACTCAACTACACTTTCGGACAAATTTTAGAACTTTTACTGAACATATCCCAAGAAAAAAAGCTAAAGTTCGGGTACAATGCTCCCTCGGAGGAACTGCTCTTGTTTAGCGATGGAATCGATCAACCTTTGAGAGAGAGAGAGATGAAGTGCAATTGTATGGAGCAAAAGGAAGTTCTAAATGCAGGAAGGGAAGTAGTGAAGTGATGAGAGAGGGAAACAAGGGAAGCCGCTTTCGCTTTTTAAAGTGGAAAATTGAACAGAGCCAAAAGCCCATACAAAAGGAAATTCTAAATGCAGGAAGGGAAGTAGTGAAGTGATGAGAAGAAACAAGGGGTTTTGCTTTTTAAAGTGGAAAATTGAACAGAGCCAAAAGCAACCCCTTATGTAACAAGTTACTTACTTTAGAACTCCTTCGTCAACAAAGTTTTGAAAGTGCTCCACCCCTTTTCCAACTCTGTCGTCTTCTACTTGTCTCCTCGCATGTCTTCTGTCTATTACAAGAATAAGTGGACCACACATTCTTTATCTTTATCTTTTTTTTTTTTTTTTTTAAAAAATAAAGTAAAATAAAAGGATTGATTTTCAATTTTTGAAAGAATTACAAAGCTTGTGAAGAAGAAGAAGAAGAGGAGGATTACAAAGGCATAAGGGAAATTATCTCCCCTAAAAAAATTGATGAGTGCAGCTAGTCTAACAGCACCATTACACTGAATTGTGTAACGGTGTTCTTGTGACCATAATTCTCATATTATGCTAGGTGGACTCATTTTGGCAACCGGAATATAAAACTTCCAAAGCTAATTACCAAAAATGGCCCCTATGCTGTAAAAGCACAAAAGCTAAACCCATTTTTCATATTTATTTTAAGTCTCATGCTTTACACTAAAATTAATTAGTAAAATATTGTGCACAATTTTCAAAAGGGAAATGCAAATTTTAATTGATTTTAAAAAGTAAAATGTTACATCAATGTATTGCTACGTATGTGACAGATTTCAGACTTCACACTAACAAATGAAGAATCATAGCCTAAAGAGTGAGACAAAATGTTTCGTTAACTCCAATTAATAGGCTGATATATGAGAAAATGCATAGAAACTTAGTAAAAGATAAGATTTGTTCAAGTAAAATTGTATAATGTAAGAAGTCAAATTCATCTTAAATTCTAATCACATCTCTAATTCCATGTTACTCGTGTTTGAATTGTTGCTTTTGTAGACTAGCTAGTCTCCCCAAAATTTCAAGCTAGTAGCAATTTTTTTAAAACTGTGAAAATGAGGTAATCATGACCAGAACAAACAGTATTGTTCCAGTTCGAGTGAAAAAATTTAAACATAAAGTGTGGTATAGTAGTCAAGTAAATACTTGTGTTGGCTTTGTATATTATAATGTGTTAGCAACATTACAAAATGACACAAACGTTGGAAGTTCCAATCTAACAAATGTCAAGCAAAATAATATTTCTTAAACTCGCAGAAAATTGTCTTTGATGTAGTAATTTTTTTTAATATTTATTTTTGCACGACTCTATGTTATCTGGGTAAATAAACTGGTGTTTTAAAGAAGGTCACATTCTTTGTCCCAGGACGCAGTATGTATGGACTAACCCTCGCTTGAAAATCCAAATCAATAATCAGGAAATTTCATGTCTTGATGATTGGTTGATTAAATTCACAGTTAAAGGAGCATATTTACCTTGGATGGAATTGGTGGCAACGACTCTCTAGTGTATTTGGAAATCCTGCAACAACTTGGTTTTTAAAGGTATTTTACCAAACATAGCAGATACAGTGGAATTAGCTGAGATTTTGTATGCTAATTTCAATAGATGGAACACCCATAGTACAAAAACAACCCTGGAACAAATGCTTACTATTTCGCAATCGTGGATCCCACCAGCTGGAAGGATCCTTAAAGTTCAATGTTGATGGCTTCTTCATTGAAGGCTCGACGGATGGAGTGATCGCTGGCATCTGTAGAGATCATAAATGAAATATTATTACTGGGTTTGCTAAACTAGTTAAGGGGTCTTCAGCGGCTCAGGTGGAAACCCTAGCCATCCACGAAGCTCTCCAGTTCAGTAAGGACAGTAAAGTCTCGCACAATGTGATCTGTGTTGAATCAGATCGGCTGGATGTGATAAGCACTCTGATAAGCAAGTCAACAGATAGTTGCAATTGGGAGGAACGTTTACTTATCTTGGATTGTTTAGAAATTTTAGAGGCCCATCCATGGTTTATTGTAGCCCATTGTCCTAGGGTTGCAAATAGAGTGGCCGACTGGGCTGCCAAATCTCTTGGACTAGGTCGTCTTCCACAAAACTGGCTTTGTGGCCACTGCAAGTCCTTTGGGCTCTTCTGTCTTTAGATTGTCCTTGTTTGGGACCTTTGACATTTTGATAATGAAAGAAGGCTTTACCGACTGAAAAAAAAAAAAAGGGTCACATCCTCAGAAAACGGACCACAAGTCATTCGGTTCCTAGGGAAAGATTTTGTGGCCAAAAGCTATGTAGAACCATCACGGACACGTGATAAGTGACACGATACGACACGATACGCCAACACGTCATTTCTTAAAAATAGAAAATTTCGACACGTTCTGACACGTTATATATTAAATATATTTTTATAGATAAATACATAAATAAATAATAATAAAAATAGCCTACAATTAATTTACACAAAAAATATTAAATAATATCATTCATTATTTTAATTTATTACAATAATACATAAAACTTAGAGGAAAAAAACATTATTTAAAGAAAAATGCCGAAATGATATTTTTAAATTTATTTATTTATCATATATAGTATTTTTTATTACTTCTTTCATAGCAAAAGACTTTTTAAAAAACTAAAACAATTCTTAAAAAAAAAAAACTGAAAAAAAAATTGACCCAATGCGTGTATATTTATAGCATTTTTATTACTTCTTTTATTATTTCTTTTGTGTATATTTATATTTTGGCCCCATAAGTATTAGAAATTTTTAAAATTGACCACGTGCGTGTTGGAATCGCGTGTCGGAATTCTGGACTCGCGTGTCAAAGCGTGTCGGAGAGTGTTGACCACGTGTCGGATTTTTCGACACTCGTTGACCGCGTGTTGAGACGTGTCGGAGCGTGTCGGACACGTGTTGGAGTGTTGGACACGACATGAAGGCTTCCAAAGAGTGTTTGTGCTACTAGGGGTGTGCATGATCCGGGCGGGCGGTTCCCGACCTAGAACCGGGAACCGCCGCTAAGGACCGGTTCCGAAAAATCGGAATCGGGATCCACCCATTTGTTGCGTGGATCCACCTGGGAACCGGACCGTCGGTCTGGTCCGGTTCCCGGGTGGATCCATGAACCGATTTTGACGCGAATTTTTTTTGGTTTTCAACATAAAACAATTACGTGACATCAAAGCAAGCCAAAGAAAGAAAAATCAAATTTAAGTATGTGGAACAAAGATTCATTTGTTGTAATTATAAATGTATCTCATAGATAAAAAAAAAAAATGCGAACGGATGGAATGCAACATTCTTCCATTTCCTACTTGCAAATAGCCATAGATGGTTAAATTTTCTTTGACCAAAGGTAAAGGTTCCTAGAGAGTGAGATGAGATGTAGGGTTTCTTTTAGTAATTTTTTTAATATTAAAAATGTTCTGGTCCGGTCCGGGTGGGTGGGCAGGCGGATCGTCCACGGAACCGGGAACCGGACTGGTTCCCTCAAGACCCGCCGGTTCCGGGTGGTTCCGGTCCGGTTCCGGGCGGTCCGGGCGGATCCGGATATTTTGCACACCCCTACGTGCTACATAGGCCAAAAGTAGACCGTCACTTTCCATAGGGTGACAGCGGCGTTTTCTTTGCATTTCTCAAACATAAATGCTGAGAAGTGTTCAAATTACCCAAAAAAACACTACTCTTCCTGGCTCATCTTTCTTTTCAATTACCTTTGTAAATTTGAGAATGTGAAAGATGTAGCACATTAATATATTAAGACCCAACCCAGAAAAAAAAAAAAAAAACCTACGGGTTACATTATTCAGTGCGAAGATTAGTATAATCAAAGCCAGAGGGCCAATCCGGCCATAAGAAAAGCAACCAGTTGCTTCCAAATATGACTATATATTGGATGAGAATGAATGTCCTTATGAGCGGCTAACACAAGATGAACAAAGAAAATTTTCATTTTTCTTAGTAATACGAGAAAAAAATTGTCTAATGATATTTTCAAGTTTAACACAGCATAGCAAGACAGTTGCAGTGATTGTTACTCCCGTGTGGGATTCAATCTTAACGAGGGTTGGCTTCCGGATCGACAGAATCAGATAAAGGTCACCTCCGCTTGCGTTGAGGCTCGCCGGGACCGCAGCAACTCCCTCAGCAACTTGCCTTCTCCACTCGTGGATTCAGGCCGGATCGTCATCTTTTGTAGGTTCGGCGAGCTAGTAAGCAGAAACTTTATAAATTCCATCTCTGGCTCACTGCCAGAAAACCCATTCATCGATATAACTTGTACCTGTTCCAAGCAACTCGCGCGGTGATCTTCCCAAAAGTTGGCCATTGTCCCAATCGTTGAAGTCTGTTGATCCTTGGCACGATTCTGTGGTTTTTGCAATCAAAGAGCAAGTTTAACACAAAGATGGATGGCGAGAGAGCTTAATCTAGTCATTTTATCAAGAGAGACAGAGAGCTCAATTTGTTTATTTCCTTTATTGTGATCCCCGTATCACAATTTCTTTTCTTTTTGGCTAAAACAGATTACTATACCGTCATTTATTCTGAGAATGAATAATTTAATCACTATAGAGTACAGATTAGTTCTCATTTTCCTCAAATCCATGATCAAAAGCACCAGGGTAACATATGATCACCGAAAATCAAATCAAATCAAATTATGCCTAACATATAATCTAAGACTTGATACAAAGGAAGCAACAATCTTCTGATATCCATTCATCTTTCTTTAAATGATGAATAATTTCACTAAATAGAAAATGATTCGTCGATTTGTTTCATTATGATATGTTATAGCATACCACTTATTGAGTAAAATCCATTTAAGACTATAGCGACAGATCATTGTACTTTCAGTTTGGTTCACCGTGCGCTTCTAATTTTTTGCCAAGTCATAAAAGATTGTGGGAAAATCTGACAATATAATTGACTATGATCTGTGATAATAGTTTCGAAAAAATATAAGATTAGTACACTAGACTATAATCTGAATGATCAGACTCACCCGAAAGTCTACATGTTTCAACTTAGGAGAGCTTCTGATCAAGCACATAACAGTCAAAATCTCCTCCGTACTATTGAAGTCTATGCATGAGAAGAGGTACTTCAAATGAATGAGTTCATTAGGCGGTGCCTCTGGAACATTTCCAATAGCCAAATACTGCACAAATCAGCCAAAATCAAGTGTCAATAGATACCAAGGATTCAGTTATAGAACCAACATATTTTGCATCCCAAAAATAATAACGAACGGAGTCCTAACAAATCTTGGAATTTGCTCGCTTAAAATGTACCTTGAGTGAGTAATTTTCAAACTCGAGACTCTGAATTTTGGGCAAATTTTGGAAGAGTTTGTGCAAATTGGTGGAGTTGGCATCGCCGGGTCCACATATGTCACCAATATCATCAAAGAAGTCTATTTTGACCGACTTCAAACGGTTCATAAGACCGAAAGCGACATCCTGTAAAGCTCCTTCAACTTCAAGACACTCGAGGTTGCCAACTTCGACATTAATTTGCTTAATACTGTCCAAGCCCCTCAACGTCAAACGTTTTAGTAGGGGGCAGCGAGAAATCAAAGCCTCAAGCTCGTCTGGAGACAGCTCAACAAATTGAAGATCCAAAATTTCCAAGATCTTGAATCCTTCAAACGTCGATGGGATTTTCACCAAACATCTGTACAGTTCCAAATGAATCAAGTCCTGGCAATTGAATAAGGAGGTGGGAATCTTGTAATATTGCCCTTGCCAGATGTCAAGTATGATTTCATTGACGGAGACTCTGGATAGATGAAGAATCCAGTGGTCAATGTCGATCGAGGCGCACATTCCTTGATGGGAGAGCATGAACTTCTGTATTTTGCCAGTATGAAGCAAGAGAACCTTGTCAATTATCTTCTGTATTGGAACTCCCCCGGTGCTGGTACACTGGTCATCAAACACAAGTTGTGGAACAGAGGACCATTTGTACCTCCACTTTCTTGACAAAATACTAGTCCTCACTGCGTCTTTAATCGGCAAGCGCGACAGGATTTGGTCCATTATGTGCCCTGGTAACTCGCTGATCTTGTCCAACTCATTCATCATTCTTGTTCTCACCTGCGATATTTTAGAATTTCCAACAAGTGACGACGCATTGGAAATGATTAGACATGAATAAATTAAAAACAATTTAGTGAAATTCTGAGCATAAAATAACAAATATATTAATAATAAGAAAAACGAACATCCTAAATCTTAAATATAATAAAATCGGAAAACAAATCAAAATTAAAAAAAAAAATCAACTAATATTTTAGCGTAATTTCTTGATGAAAAGATAAGGAAATAAATAAAAAATGGCAATCTTCAAAGATGTAAACTCCGGTTAATTTTTCTTTCTTTGGCCATTATTTGGAATTCCTTATAATGCTGGTAACTTACTAAAGAAGTGTTATGATTGCACATAATGTATGTTCACCCCCGAAACCTCGATCCCTGGGTTAAGTGGGACAGGATTCATATGGAGCCGGGAAATCCAAGGGTCTAAATTTTGTGAGTGCACTTGCACGGAGCTCATGAGTTTATCCTTTGAAAAACCGATTACAACCACCTTTCATCCTTGTTGCCCAAGGCCCGAGACAGATATTAGATCGACATATTTTTGCATGAATACCATGTAAAGTTCAGCTCAAAAAAAAAAAAAAAAAAGTGCAAAGTTCACCTAGGTTGCTCACCGGAGGAGGTGTTGAAGTGACTTTGCTGTTTCTTGCTTAGCGATTTTAACGAACTTCTGCAACCAACTGCATCTAGTTAACCTCCGAAGAGAGAGAGAGAGAGAGAGAGAGAGAGAGAGAGAGAGAGAGAGAGAGATCTTGTTGATCAGCAACACCCAGCTGAAGGTGAAGGTGTTAGTACACTGGGCAGACTGAAGTGCATTTGCAGGAGGTGAATAGTGAACTTGGTGGAGACACATGGAAAGCAGAATAGTAGTTTGGTTTTGTAACATATTAAGGGATCCAACAAAGTCTTTGTCCCTCTTGACAATTGTTAGCATGGACACATTGCCTATGCTTCCGTGTTGTGTCCGACACATGTTGGAGCATGTCGGACACGTCGACATGGTTAGCCACACGGTCAACGCAATTTTCCGACATGTGGTCAACTTTTGACCGACACATTTCGATACACATGTCCGAAAGACAATGGAGGGTGGAGGTGAGGGCGAGGGAGCAAAGATGATGTTGCGAGCGTTGGCGAGCCCGCGACGGCGAGAGACAGCCAAAGAAAGAGCATAGACTAAGATGGGATTGCCACTGTGATGCTGTGATGGATTGGCGACGAGGCTGTAGTTGTGAGGGAGAAATGGAAGAAGGTAAGGTGGTAAACGATTGTGATGAGGACCAAGAGCAAGCAGAGATCGAGAGGAAGAGGAGAGGAAGGCGGTTGTGTGGTGAAGAGGAGAGGAGAAGGATCAAGAGGAAGAGGAGAGAAAGGGGGTTGTGCGGCAAGGAGGAGAAGAGAAGGATTAGGAGGAAGAGGAGAGGAAGGGGATTGTGCGGCGAGGAGGAGGAGGAGGATTGAGAGGAAGAGGAGAGGAAGGGATCATACGGCGAACGGCGAGGAGGAGAAGGAGGTAAAGGAGCTAGGGTTTTTGATAAGAAACTCAAAAAAAAAAAGGGGGGGACTCTGATGGGCCATCAATGATGGCGTGACTTTTAATTTTGGGGGGAGGGGAAGTGACAACTTGTGTCTGTCAGGTGGTGGAGAGGGAAAGAAAAATAAATTTGGGGTTGGGGGAAATGGACAAGGAAAGAAGGGAGTGGGGGTGGACCCCAATGGAATTTTGTTTTAATCGAAAAATAAATAAATAAAATTAAAAAATAATTTTGAAAAATAAAAATATTGAATTTTAATTAAATTAATTAAAAATAAAAATATTAATTTAATACACGTGTCGAAATTTTTATTTTTGAAAAATGACGTGTCGATATGTTGTATTGTGTTATATCGCGTATTCGTATCGCGTGTTAGTGCAACTTAGGTTATAAGACTCCTTTGTTGAGAAGCTTGGCCAAGAAGCATGTAACAGTGTGTTCAACCCTTTTCTCAGCTTTGTTGCCTTTTCAAATGTGTAGACATTCGAGTTAAAGCACGTCTAAAGCGCCAGCATGATGCTGAGTGTTAGTGTACAAAAGATATTTAAAAAAAAAAAGTATTAGGAAAAATTAATCAATTTGGGAGGAAGTTGATGGTTATTTAATAAAGTGGATTCAGTGAGTTATTACAAACACGTAAATCAAGTAATCAATTAATAAAATGAGCAAATGGGTGGATTCAAATTCTATATTTTTTATACCATGGTAATTATAAAATATAAAAAAAGTGAAACCTACCTTACTTTTATAATTATAGCATTAGATGTATCTACACTTCATTAATTATAAGTAGCCGGCAGCTTTTATTTTCAAAGTTTAGCCATGAAATTTCATGTTTTGCCCTTGGCTAAAGCATATTATGCGAAATATCACTTACGTCAGGTCATTCTTGTAATCAACAAAGAACATACTCTCCTGAACCACTCTGCTGTGATTACACTCGATCCATAGACCAAAGCCAAACGAAAAGTTCCTAGGCCCTCCTTTCAATTTCAGTAAAAAAAAGATAAATGCAAAGTCTCTTAGAGATAGAAAAAAAAACTACTTTTAATTCATGGCTCACTTTTCTTCATTTTTCTTTATGTTTTCCCTTTTTAAAGTGGGAAGTGTGAAAACCTTAGGTTGTACAGAAACACTATGAATGATATTATTCATTGGGAAGACTCACATGATGAGGCCACGTCATTGTACTAGATGCCACAAAGGCCAGAGACCAATCAGAGCCATGAAGAAACCAATCGTTTGGCTGCTATATTATGATAATGTCGAAAAGAAAAATGGTAGGATATGTATATATATGAAAGAAAAGGAAAGGTTTAAGTTTTTATATAGAATTTAAAATACCTATATTACAATCGAAATTGCATATATGATTTTAGCTGGTCTATCTTTGAATTGATCAATACTGATGAAGTCATATGAATCCAAAACTAGGTCATCCTCTCCTTTTCCTCCCTTAGAGGTGTTGATGTAATAAATGACACAAGGACACCAAGAGTGCCAAAACTTGGCACAAAGGGATTCTTAAGTGTAAAAAATTAGGAAAATGACACTTAAGTGCCAAAATTGGAGCAAAATGAATAAATAAATAATTTTGCTGACTTAATGGCGATTTTGCACGTTGATGTGGCTAGACATTGCCAAAACGATGTTGTTTTGTACGCGCGTGGTAAATAATTAATATAAAAATTAATTAAATTAATTTTAAAACATAATAATAATAATAATAATAATAATAATAATAATAATAATAATAATAATAATAATAATAATAATAATAATAATAATACTTAAAAAAAAAAAAAACAAAATATGAGGAAGAGGAGGAGGAGGAGGAAGGCAATCGTTGGCTAAGGCCTCATCGTCGTCGGAAGGTGGGGGAGGGTTGGCCAGGGTTGCCAAGCCCTAGTGGAGGGCCGACAACCCTAGCTGACTAGCGGCGAGGGCTTGCAAAGCCCTCGCCCATATCTAGGGTGAGGGCTTCGCAGAATTCATTATCTCAACATTGCTGGGTCCACCAAGATTCATTCTCCTGGTACTACATGACCTAGAAATACTACTTGGTCCAACCAGAATTCACACTTACTAAATTTGGCATACAATTTATGGTCACTAAGGGTTTGTGGTATTATTCTTAGGTGTCACTTGTGTTCTTTTGACCCCTTTGATTATATTAGGATATCGTCAATAAAGACTATTACAAATTGATCCAAGTAGGGTTTGAATACCTTATTCATTAGGTCCATGAATGTAGCCGGGGCATTTGTTAATCCAAATGGCATAATTAGGAACTCGTAATATCCATAACGAGTCCTAAAGCAGTTTTATGGATGTCTTTCTTTTTAATTCTTAACTGTCAATACCCTGACCTTAAGTCTATATTAGAAAAGATTGAACTTCCTTACAATTGGTCAAATAGGTCATCAATTCTAGGCAATAGCTACTTATTTTTTATTGTCACTTGATTCAATTGCCTATAGTCAATGCAAAAGTGCGCTGACCCATCCTTCTTCTTTACAAATAGGACTAGTGCACCCCATAGGGACACGCTTGGCCTAATGAATCCCCTATTGAGTAATTCTTGCAACTGTACTTTTAGCTCCTTTAGTTCTACTAAAGCCATTCTATATGGGGCTTTTGATATTGGTTCAGTTCTAGGCATTAGTTCGATTACGAACTCAATTTCCCATTCCGGTGGTAGTCTAGGTAGTTCTTCGGGAAATACATTTGGAAATTCCTGAACCACTCGAATTTCATTGAGTTTGGCTTCTTCTTTAGTATGGTCCTTTACTATTGCTAGGTATCCTTAACATCCTTTGTTAAGAAGTGCATGTGCCTCTACTACCGAAATAAGGGCCATTGAGGGGTTTGTTTAATCTTTATAAAATTCAAAACTAGGCTGATTAAGTGGGTGGAACTGAATCATCTTTCTATAACAATCTACCCTAGCCCGTTGTTTATGGAGCCATTCCATTCCTATGATGGCATCAAATTCATACATGACCATCACTACTAGGTCTATTTCCTGATCTCGTCCACCTATAGATATCTTACATTTTTTGCATACTAATGTAGACAATACCACATCTTTCAATGGTGTAGAAATATGGAGAGGCGTATCAAGGGGTTTGGTTTCTATTTCACCCAATTGTCTATATCTTTCAAACACAAAAGAATGTATAGCACTCATGTCAAATAATGCATAAGCCTTCTTGTCATTTAAAGAAATTGTACCTAAGATAACGTCTTTGGAAGCTTCCGCTTCTTCTTAGGTGACCGCGTACACCCGTCCTTGTGCTGGCAGCCTCTGTGGATTTCCTTGTGGTGGTGGTCCGCCTGCACGTTGTTGCATATGTTGCGCCAGATCAACATTCAACTGCGGTCCTCCTTAGGGACGGTCCCTCCCAAAGTGACCCTTTTGCCCACATCCAAAACACTTCTAGTGATCTGGGTAGGGTCCTAGCCCATTTTGTTTACCACACCTTCAACAAGGATTATTTTGATATGGCAATTTACCTATGGGGTGACCATTCTTGGTCCTTTATAATTTTCAAAATTCTGCTTCTTCTTAGGATCCCAAGGTAGCTCTTGGGTTAGATATGGTCTTTTACCATGTCGGGTGTCACTCATTGTCATTTGTCACCCTGATTCTATTCGTTCCTTGCTTTCCAACTGTTCTCTTATTACTTCTTGTTCCACAAGCTGGGCCCATTCATAAATTTCATTATAATCCTTTATATTCAAAGGCATCAATTGCCTCCCGATGTCTGTTCTTAGGCCCTTTAAAAATCTCTTAGCTTTTTCCTTTCGGTTTTCTACCAACTTAGGAGCATACCTTAACAGTTCAAAAAAATTGGCTTCATATTGGTCTACTATTCGCTCTTTTTTGTTCCAGTTGGACAAATTTTGTTATTTTCTTATCCTTGGCATAGTCAGAAAAATGCTTTTTATTGAAAGCCCTGACAAAATCATCCCATGTTATTGTAGTACCAGATGGGAAGATTGTGTCTCTAGAAGCCCTCCACCAATGTTTGGTGTTTCCTTCCAATTGATACTTTGCCAGGGTTATCTTCTTTGTGTTGCTACAGTTCAATAGTTGGAAGATCCTCTCTAACCCATCAATCGATTGTTTCTTCTCTTCAAGACTCCCCATTCCAATAAATTTTTTTTTTGGTACCCATGGAACCCCGTACATCCGATAGCCGGTGGGTAAACCTTGGAGCGACGCTAGCGGAGGACCCACCACCCCGACATCGCGCTTAAGATCTTGTGCAACCAGTGGGATTCGACCCCCTCCATTTTTTTTAGCTTCATTGGAGAGCCTTATCCAACGAGCCACCGCAGGCGGTAAACTTGGGTGGCTTTAATTTCAGAAATTGCTCCACCAACCCTTGAGTACGACATTCCGCGCTCGGTTGTTGTTGGGCTTGCCTTTCTAGTAGACTCCCTATATTGGCAAGCGCCTGTAGAATATCTTCCATTTGGGGTTCTGCCCTTGAAGTAGTGGCTTCTGCCCTTGATAGGGAAGAACTTCTTGATCATACCATACTTCCCTGCAGATTATTGAGCATTTGCCACATGAACAATTAGTGACCTAATGTCACCAATCGACTAATAAGGGAATGTAACTATTCACACATTATTGAGATCATATAAGTAACATATAAATGTTACTGGTATGTATGGGTAACTCACAATCGTTACCGGCATCTTACGAGTGAAAATCGATTGCCCATTTTTCAAAGCAAATCAACCACATGCATTTAGTGCTTTTCATATGTGATCATAGCCCATTTTTCCACTAGCGCACCTTATCACTCTAGACAAACTTAAGCTCTGATACCACTCGTGTTGTGACGACCCCAGCACGTCACGGCTACCGTGGCGTTCCATTATTATTATTATTATTATTATTATTATTATTATTATTATTATTATTATTATTATTATTATTATTATTATTATTATTATTATTATTATTATTATTATTATTATTATTATTATTATTATTATTATTATGTGGAAACGTATAACTACAACTCAATTATAATTTAGATTGATGCACATAAAAATATAGAACCAAGCACTTTTATTTATTTATATGTTGTAGATGACCTAGGTCGGTACATTAGGGTCAAAAAGTTCATTCTTCTGGCTATATCTAAAATATTGTCCAACCATCCTATTGCCTATTTAACGGCCACCTGCGTAACACGTCTTGGTCTCACCAAAAATGGCACCCTCGTCCCTCTGGCCCTCCTTCTATTCAACCCTACTGTCACCATTGTCGTCACCATCTAGAAGTGGGAGTGGTCCCACCGTATGCCCATTTACCCGGGCATAGAGTGCGACAAACCCAATTAGCACGGGGCCCTACAAGAAACCAGCATCCACAGTCAAGATCATAGTGATATGAATAAATGTGACCTCTAGGAAGTCGGGGTCGACTTTGCTCCATTGGTCCCACGTGAGATCAGTTGGGACACCATAGAGCATCATGGAGGATGCGGGTTGCAGAGGTATACTTACGTGTCTGGAAAAAAAATAATCCATAAGGGGTGAGTACAACCACTTAGTAAGTAAAAACCTATTAGACTACATGAGTCTACCATTACTCATCCGACAGAGTCCTAAATATAAAATATACAAGATTGAAACAGCTCAATTTGCAATGACTCTAAAGGAATTTCACAAAAATAATACACCAGAGAGTAAATAGACATTTAGGGAATTTCAATAATCATATCTAGTCTGGATCCAGTTGCCACCATCTTCTGAAGGGAACCGTATTGCACCCCTTCAAGCATCTCACACCCTAACTGGCATCATGAGGACCTCTGGGGTCCTTATTTCATTCCTCGGGCATCTGGAGAGCGTCACATTACGCCCCTTCAGGCATCTCACATCCCAACAGGCATTGCAAGTGTTGGAGAAATCTTCTTGAAGTGTTTTGAAGCTGACAAAACGTTTCCATCAGTCTAGTCTGAAGGTTTGCAGACTCTGTTATTTAAAGTCTGAAGACCTCGGGACAGCCAGACTCAAGACTCAAAGTCTATCCTCATTGACAGTCTCGAATCCGTTGAAGAAAGGTTATCCAGAACTTGATGCTTCATTAAGGATATGACCTTATTGACTGGAGAAGATCTTTTGGTTGGAAAAGACATAACGGAATTCTTTGATTGATCGAGATTGACTCGAAGATTAAGGATCCGATGAGTGCCTAAATATTCTTGGAAGGTTCTACTTATGGAAACCGAGATCCTAATTGTATGGGCAAACATGATTGATGGGCTATCGACACGTTCCTTTTATAGCTCGAATAATCTTCTTAATTGATTCCATCCAACGGATAGATTGGAGGAATTCCTTTGGTAAGTGCCAACGGGTATGATGGCGTAAAGGAGTATATAAGGAAGACATTCTAAGTTGTTCGAGGTGTGCGCGATAGAAGAATTCCAAAGTCTGAAGCTTCCTGTTATTTAGACAATTCCTTTGAGCGAATCCTTGTATACAAAAGAGAGTCTATATTTGTGAGAAACCTTGAGGAGGTGTGGTAGAACATCTACACTGTAGAATCAAGGAAAAGCTGTGCTGTAACTTCTCTTTTGTTCATAGTGAAATCCAGCTGGTGGGCTGTCAGTGCGGAAGAATGGACGTAGGCTTGAAATAAGCCGAACCACTATAAACCTTGTGTTCAATTTTCTCTTCCTTACTCTCTTTACTTTGATCGTACTTCATTTTGTTAATCAATAGAGAACTTCCTTTTTATCGGTTGCCTAGAATCGCTT
This sequence comes from Eucalyptus victrix, assembly GCA_016097545.1. NCBI lineage: Eukaryota > Viridiplantae > Streptophyta > Magnoliopsida > Myrtales > Myrtaceae > Eucalyptus > Eucalyptus victrix. The sequence continues at coordinate 24,368,382 of CM027840.1, read as the reverse complement.
TCGTATCTCGATAAATTGTTTATGCACCTATTCACCCCCTCTAGGTGGTTATACTAGCTATATCAGCGAGGACCTCTGAGGCCCAATCACCTTCTCCCTAGGCATCTAGAGGGCACTATGTCACACCCTCTCCAAGCATCTCGACACCAGGGGCATCGTCTTGTTGGCACACAAGACACGTCCGCACCTAGGCTTCGATGTCATCCCTCATGTGTGGCCAATAATATTGATCCTTGATGAGTGCCATGGTGCGGTGGATTCCCGGATGACCCATCCATTTAGAGTCATGGCACTCATGCATCACCTCCTTCTAGAGTTTCCCGTAGAACGACAATATAGTCGACGTCCCTTAGTATAAAGGAGATCATCCTCGCACCAAAACCGCCTCGTCTTGCCCTCTTGGGTGTATCGAATGAGGGCTTGGACAGTTTGGTTGTGCTTTAGCCCCACCTTGATATGATCTATCCACAGACAGTCAGGCCGGCTCGTCATATTGGCCAATTCTAGCTTCCTGCTTAAGGCGTCGGCCACGGAATTGGACTTTTCGGGGTTGTATTCCAGCACATAATCAAACTTGGCTAGGAAGTCTTGCCACCGAGCTTGTTTCGGGCTGAGCTTCTTCTAATTTTGGAAGTAGCTCGTGGCCACGTTGTCGGTCCTCACCACGAATTGCGATCTCAAGAGATAGTGCCTCCATGTACGAAGAAAATGCACCACCGTGGTCATTTCCTTCTCTTGGACCATGTATCGTCTGTCGGTATCATTTATTTTTCGAGACTTGAAGGCAATTGAATGCCCCTCATGCATGAAGACACCACCGATAGCAAAATCAGAAACATCAATCTCTACCTCATATAGTTTGGTGTAGCTAGGCAGCACAAGCATTGGCTCTTCGGTCATGACACACTTCAACCAATTGAATGCCTTTTGGCACCGATTCGTTTATTCCCACGGTCTTTCTTTCTTCAGCATATTCGTGAGTGGCATGGTGAGGCTCGAGTATCCTTGGATGAAACGCCGATAGTAGTTTGTGAGCCCGAGAAAGGATCTCAGCTCCGTCACCTTGGTCGGTGGCTCTCATTCAATGATGGCATGGATCTTGGCTGCGTCCATCTACACTCGTCCACCCCCAACGATGTGCCCAAGGAAAGGGACTTCTCTTTGTGCGAAGGCACACTTCTCCTGTTTCACATATAAATTGTTTTCTCGAAGGATCCGGAAAACTCAACTCAAATGCTTGACACGGTTAGGATTGGGATCGATTAGGGCTGTCCTTAGCAATGCCAGGTGCGTGACACGTCCGAATCACGAACGGTCTTGGACCATGCTCCGTCCATGGGCCATGTCACTAGCCTAATGGCACTGTTACACCGAATTGTGTAACGGTGTTCTTGTGACGACAATTCTCATATTCTGCTAGTGGACTTATTTTGGCAACCGGAATATAAAACTTCCAAAGCTAATTGCCAAAAATTGAGCCTTATGCTGTAAAAGCACAAAAGCTAAACCCATAATTCATATTTATTTTAGGTCTCGTGCTTTACACAAAAATTAATTAGTAAAATATTTTGCACAATTTTCAAAAGGGAAATGCAGATTTTAATTGATTTTAGGAAGTAAAACGTCACATCAATGTATTGCTAGCTATGTTACAAACTTCAGAGACATAGTGATAGTACACTTCACATTGACAAATGAAGAATCATACCTAAAGAGTGAGACAAAATATTTCATTAATTCCAATTTATGGGTTGAAATATGAGAAAATGCAAAGAAACTAAGTAAAAGATAAATTGGTTCAAGGAAAATCATATAATGTAAGGAGTTGGATTCGTCTTGGATTCCAATCACGTCTTTAATTCCATGTTGCATGTGTTTGAATTGTTGCTTTTGTAGACTAGCTAGTCTCTCCAAAACTGCACACATTTTTAAAACTATGAAGATGAGGTGATCATGACTAGAGCAACTAGTATTGTTCCAGTGTGGTATAGTAGTTATGTAAATAATTGTGTTAGCTTTATATGTTATAATGTGTTAGCAACATTATAAAATGACACAATCTTTGGGAGTTCCAATCTAACAATATTAAGTAAAATAAAATTTATATGCAGCAATTTTTCTATTTTTGCATGACTATGTGTAATCTTGGGTAAATAAACAAGTTTCTTAAAGGTCACATCCATAGCAAACGGACAAGAAGTCATTCGATAACTAGGGAATGATTTTGTAGCCAAAAGTAGACCATCACTTTACATAAGGTGACAGCACCGTCTTCTTTGCATTTCTCATACAGAAGTGCTGAGAAGTCTTCAAATTACCCAAAAAAACACTACTCTTCCTGGCTCATCTTTCTTTCCAATTACCTTTTGTAAATTTGAGAATGCGAAAGATGTAGTACATTAATATATTCTGACCCAACCCAGAAGAAAGCCTCCGAATTACATTATTCAGTGTGAAGACTAGTATAATCAAAGCCAGAGGACCAATCCGAGCCATAAGAAAAGCAACCAGTTGCTTCCAAATATGACTAATTTATTGGTTGAGAATGTCCTTACGAGAGGCTAACACAAGATGAACAAAGAAAATTTTCTTTTTACTTAGTAATACAAAAAAAAAAAAATTGTCTAATGATGTTTGCAAGTTCAACACATCATACCAAAACAATTGCAGCGACTGTTACTCCCATGTGTGATTCAATCTTAACGAGGGTTGGCTTCTTGATCAACAGGATCAGAGAAAGATCACCTCCGCTAGCGCTGAGGCTCGCGGGGACCGCAGCAACTCCTAAGCAACTTGCCTTCTTCACTCGTGGAATTAGGCCGGATCGTCATCTTGTGTAGGTTCTGCGAGCTAATAAGCAGGAACTTTATAAATTCCAGCTCTTGCTCACTGCCAGAAATCCCACCCATCGATACAACTTGTACATGTTCTAGGCAACACGCACGGTGGTCTTCCCGAAAGTCGGCCATTGTCCAAATCCTTGTAGTCTGTTGATCCCTGACACGATTCTGTGGTTTTTACAATCAAAGAGCAAGTTTAACACAGGGATGCATAGAGAGAGAGAGAGAGAGAGAGAGAGAGAGAGAGAGAGAGAGAGAGAGCTTAATTTAGTCATTTTATCAAGAGAGACAGAGAGCTCGATTTGTCTGTTTCCTTTATTGTGATCCCCGTATTACAATTTCTTTTCTTTTTTGGCTAAAACTGATTACTATACCGCCATTCATTCTGAGAATGCATAATTTAATCAATATAGAGTACAGATTAGTTCTCATTTTCCTCAAATCAATGACAAAAAGCACCAGGGTAGCATATGATCACTGAAAATCAAATCAAATCAAATTATACCTAACATATAATCTAAAACTTGATACAAAGGAAGTAACAATCTTCTGATACCCATTCATCTTTCTTCAAATGATGAACAATTTCGCTAATAGAAAAGGATTTGCCGACTTGTTTCATCATGACATGTTATGGCATACCACTAATTAAGTAAAATGCACTTAGATCTTTGTACTTTAAGTTTGGTTCACTTCGCGCTTCAAATTTTTTGCCAAGTCATAAAAGAATGTGGAAAAATCAGACAAATAACTGAATACGGTCTCTGATAATAGTTTCGAAGAACTACGAGATTAGTCTGCTAGGCACTAATCCCAATGATCATACTCACCTGAAAGTCTAAATGTTTCAACTGAGGAGAGCTTCTTATCAGCCACATCACAGTCAAAATCTCCTCCACACTATTGAAGTCTAAGCATGTGAAGAGGTACTTCAAATGAACGAGTTCATTAGGCGGTGTCAGTGGAACATTTCCAGTAGCCAAATACTGCACAAATCAGCCAAAATCAAGTGTCAATAGATACCAAGGATTTAGTTGTAGAACCCAACATATTTTCTATCCCAAAAATAATAGTTCTCAGAGCCTAACAAATTTCAGAATGTTTGTTCTTTAAATGTACCTTGAGTGAGTGATTTCCAAGCTTGAGACTCTGAATTTTGGGCAGATTTCTTAAGAGTTTGTGCAAATTGCTCAAGTTGGCATCACCGAGTCCACATCTGTTACCAATATGATCAAAGGAGTCTATCTTGACCGACTTCAAGTGGTTCATAACACCGAAAGCGACGTCCTGTAAAGTTCCTTCAAATTCAAGCCACTCGAGGTTGCCAGCTTTGACATTAATTTGCTTAATCTCCTCTAACTTCCTCAACTTCAAACGTTTTAGCAGGGGGCAGCGAGAAATCAAAGCTTCAAGTTCGTCCGAAGACAGCTTCACACGAAAAAGATACAAAGTTTTCAAGTTTTTGAATCCTTCAAACGTCGACGGAATTTTCATCACACTGCAGCTGAGTTCCAAAATAATCAAGTCATGGCAATTGAATAAGGAGGTGGGAATCTTGTAATACTGCCCTTTCCAGATGTGGAGTACGATTGCTTTAACAGAGACTCTGGATAGATGAAGAATCCAGTGGTCAATGTTACTCGTGGCGAAAAATTTTTTGTGAGAGAGCTTAAACTGCTGTATTGGGCCAGTATGAAGCAAGAGGACCTCATCAATTATCTTCACCAAGTTTTCTTGCAGAGATGATAGAAGAGAAGGAACTCCCCCAGTGCTGGTACATTGGTCATCAAACACAAGTTGTGGAACAGAGGACCATTTATACCTCCACTTTGTTGACAAAATACTAGTCCTGACCGCATCCTTAATCGGCAGGCACGATAAGATTTTCTCTGTTATGTGCCCCGGTAATTGGCTGATCCTGTCTACCTCTTCCATCATTGTTATTCTCTCCCGCGATGCTTAGAAATTTCCGACAAGTGCTGACGCATTGGAAACGGTTAGAAACGGTTAGAAACGAATAAATTGAAGAAACATTAATGAAGTTCTAAGCATAAAATAAGAAATATCTTAACTAATAACAAAAACGAACACACTAAATCTTAAATATAAAATCGGATAAGTACTCAAAAATTGAAAAAAAAAAATTCACTTAATATCCAAACGTAATTTCTAAATAAAAATTGCATTCTTAAAAAGATGTACACTCCGGTCAACTTTTCTTTCTTTGGCCATTAATTGGAACTCCTCTTAATGCTTGGTAGCTTAACTAAAGAAGTAAGTGTTATGATTGCACAGGGTGCATGTTCACCCCCGAAACCTCGATCCTTGGGTTAAGTGGGACGGGATTCGCATGGAGCCGTGAAATCCAAGGGTCCAAATTTTGTGAGTGCACTTGCACGGAGCTCCTGAGTTTATCCTCTGAAAAACCGATTACTACCACTTTCCATCCTTGTTGCCCAAGGCCCGAGACATGTTAGAATCGACATTTCTTTTGAATGAATACCATGTAAAGTTTAGCTCCAAAAAAAAAAAAAAAAAAAAAAACAAACACACACACACACACACAGGTAAAGTTCGGCTATGTTGCTCACCGGAGGAATTGTTGAAGTGACTACTGTTTCTTGCTTAGCGATTTTAACGATCTTCCGCAACCAACTGCATTTAGTTAACCTCCGAGAGAGAGAGAGAGGGAGGGAGAGGGAAGGAAATCTTGTTGATCAGCAACACCTAACTGAAGGTGAAGGTGTTACCATACGGGGTAGAGTGAAGTGCATTTGCAGGAGCCAGGAGGTGAATAATTGAACTCGGTGGAGACGCATGGAGAGCAGAAGAGTAATTCGGTTTTGTAGCATGTAAAAGGAGCCAATGAAGTCATTGTCCCTCTTGACAAGTTAGAAGACTCCTTCACCGAGAAGCACCTTTGCCAAGAAGCATGCAATAGTGTGCTAAACCCTTTTCTCAGCTATGTTGCCTTTTCAAATGTGTAAACACTCGACTTAGGCTCCGTCTAATTTGGCATTCCCAAAGGACCCATTTGGGGAAAAAAAAAATAGATATTTGGTTTAACTTTTTGAAGCCTCATTAGCCAAATGCTAGCATTTGAAATGCTGAAAGTCCAAAGTAGGTAGGGATCTGCTTTGGGCTTTCAGCATTTTTCGAAATGCTAAGTGAGGGTCTAATGGCTTTTTCTCTTTCTAATATTGCCCTCAATGATAATTGTGTTTTCTTCTTTTGCCTTCAAAAAACACTGTCCATCGTCTTCTTCCTTGGACTTGAAGTTGTTGGTCCACTGCAAAACTCTGACCATCGGGAAGCCTCACTTGAGGTTGCACAACCTAGGCAACTGGGTTGCACGACTTAGGGCGTCACCTGAGGTTGCCAACCTCAGGCAAGCTGCCTCCCCCCCATCACTAGCAGCGCCGCCACCAGCCGCCTCTCCACCACCACTAGCACCTCCAACGAGTCGCCTCCCCACAATTTTTCCCTCTTCCACGCATTTGCATCTCCTCCTCCTTTTATCTTTTCTTTTTCCTTTTTCTCTTTTTCTTTTCACCTCAATCTTGCTTTACAAAATATACACAAATATGAGTATCCAAATACACTTGCTTTCACCAAATGCCCATTCATTTAAAAATACTTGGGAAATGATGCATCTCCCCAAAGTTGAATCAAAGCGACCCTTAAAGCACATCCAAAGCGCTAGTATGATGCTGAGTGTTTGTGTCCGAAAGACATAAAATAAGAAAAAGTCATCAATTTGGGAGGAACTTGATGGTTATTTAATAAAGTGGATGCAGCAAGTTATTACAAGACATGTAAATTAAGTAATCAATTAATAAAATGAGCATAATGGGTGATGTAATCTTTATATTTTTTATTCCATGTTAATTACGAAATATCAAAAAAGCGAAGCCTACCTTTTCCTATTATAGCTTTAGATGTATCTACTCTTCATTAAATATAGGCAGTTGGCAGCTTTTAATTTCAAAGTTTAGCCATAAGGTTTCATGTTTTGCCTTAGTCTACATTATGACCGAAGGATATTGTGCGAAAGATGAATTACGTCAGGTCATTCTCCTGATCAACAAAGGACATACTCTCCTAAACCACTCCGCCACGATTCCACTCGATCCATAGAACAAGGCTAGACAAGAATTTCCTGGGCCCTCCTTTCAATTTTCAGTTAAAAAGATAAATGCAAAGTCTCATGAAGATAGAAAAAAAAATTACTTTTTAACTCATGGCTCATCTTTCTTTACGCTTTCCCTTTTTTTAAAATGGGAAGTGTGAAGACGTTAGGTTGTACAGAAACACTGTGAAAGATATTACTCACTGGGAGGACTCCCACGACGAGGCTACGTCTCTGTACTGGCCAGATACCAAGAAACCAATCCTTCTGCTCCTATATATATGGCCAGTACTCGACGGGTGAGGGTGTCGCAGCCCTCACCGGCCACAGGGAGGGTTGCTTTCGTCGAATTCAGTGAAGACTTGACCCTCGCGGCCAGGGTGAGGGTCGCCCTCACCAAATCTAGCGATGGCTTGACCCTTGCCGGCTCCGGAAGCTAGGTTGGGAGGTGACGACTTCATATACGTAGGGGATCTCGAGGATGCGGGGCCAAGCGAGGGCTAAAGGCCGCGGATGACCGGGGGCTTGGCCTTGCTCTTTGACTGAGGAGGGGGCGGCCATGGGCGCAGTGGACGACCTATGGAGAGAGGCAACGACATCAAAACCACAAGGGACCTCGAGGATGCAGGGGCTAAGGGAGGGCTCAAGTCGCAGGTGATGACGGCGGGGAATTTGGGCTTGTTCTTGGGCTTGGGGGCGGCGGACGACCTCAATGGTGGAGACATCATCGGAGGGGGATCGGCAAACGAGGCGATTACGGAGGCAGACGAGAGAGAGCAGAGTAGGTCGACGGGAGGAAGAGAGAAAGAGCCGCGCCTAAGATTATAGTAGGGGAGAGAGACCGTGAAGAAGAGAAACAATGCACAAGGAGAGAGAAAGGGAGAAAGAGATTTGACGGTGGGCTCTCAATGGACACATATCACGTGATGAATGAACTTGTAATTTGCTAAGTTGGCAACACTTGGGTATCCAATATTTCTTATATATACATGAAAGAAAAGGAACGGTTTAAGTCTTTATATAAAACTTAAAAGACCGATATTACAATCAAAATTGCATAGCTGGTTTTAGTCTGTCTTTGTCTTTATATCGATCAGTACGGACAAATTCGTATAAATCCAGAACTGGGTCATCCTCTCCTTTTCCTCCCTTAGAGGTGCCGATGTGATAAACAACACATGGATGTAAGGATGGGCTGGAGAGGGGAACATAGACAATTTATAGCGTGCATTCTAATAATCTCATCCATCATGGGTCACCCTTAAAATTACTAGCCTACTTTGACCATCCAACCGCATTGTAATACCGAAACCAAGATGGGCTAGGCCCATTTTAGCTTAATAATGTAACTACATCCGAGGCTACGTACCATTGTCTCAGATATCTAATTTACTTCATGACAATATATTATTCACAAATTAAAATATTGATTGTATGTGGCCACCTAGAAATGACATTTCAAGGAAGGGAAAATAACATAAATGATCTCTAAATTTTAATTCAATGTGCAATATGATCTTTGAACTTTGAGCTTATTTAATTTGGTCCCTAAACTTTAACTCAATTTATAACATGGTTCCTAAACCTTTGCCATGTACTTTAGCAAGCTCGGCATGGAGTGTGCTTTGTTTGTAGTGTTTTAAGCATCTTTCGTACTTTGTAACTTTCATATCTATTGTCTTTAGCATCATTAGAGGGACTTGTCTAGGCACGTGGATTCATGATGGTGTTTGATTGCTGTCAATAGAAATGAATAAAGCATCTTGTGTGGAAGATAGCTTTAAGTCCAAGGCATGCTTTTGGACTCAATACACTATTTGGTAATGAAGGGTTGTGGCAATTGAATTAGCAGTTTGGGGTGCTCTGTTTATTTGCAATTGGACTTTTAAGGCATCAAGGACTCGAGAATTGGACAAGGCCATATTGAAGCTAGGAAAAAGAGTAACAAAGACTTTGCCAACATTAAGGGTAATCTCAACTGTTCCTATGCAAGCAAGTTGGTACTTGAGGAATGACTAGAAGGCCTTTTCGTCCATGAAAGGTTAAAAGCAAGATAGACTGCTCTGAAATGAAAATGTGTATACCCTTGGGAATGCCATTGTTGGACAAGTTCAAGAGGAAAATGAAGATTAACAAAATGTTCTTGCTAAGTAGCAGGAATAGCATGATGATCAAAACGAGTAAACTAGATATACTCCTTGACATCTTTTGGAGTTTGTTGGATTAGTTTTTTAATAGAATGGATGGACTTTTGATATATGTTCAACTTAGTCTCTAAATTATATAGAAGTATTAAATGTTGTCCCTAAACTTGAATTAATGGATGACAACGTTAAATATTTTCATATAATTCAGAAATTAAGTTGAATATGTATTCCAAGTTTAAGGACCACAATGAACAAATTGAAAGCCTGGGAATCATATTGCATGTTAGGTTAAAGTTTAGGGATTACATTAAATAACTTAAAAGTGCAAAGACCATATTGCATATTAAATTTAAAGTTTTAAAACCATTTATGTCCTTATCCCATTGAAAAACAACCTCGACTAATAATCACCCTCACTAAGACATAACATGATATCTCTCAATAGATGTCTGACGAGGACACGATTACAGATGCTAAGCAATTCAGCCGTCATGGGTCAATGTGGCTGTGTAGCAGAAAATAGCATTCTTTGAGGTGATCTAACCTACTGCCATTTTCAAGTCCGGTCCTCTTTTGATTTCTGTGGAAACTTAATACTTCCAAAGAAATCAAGGAAATCCAATTGGTGCTTATGCAATATAAGTCTGTTATCACCTCAAACTTACGGTATCATTTTTGAGACATATCCTTTTGATGAAACCGTCGTACCCAAGACAGACACCCAAATCTTGAGTATCTACTAGAATTAGCAACGTGCACAATTAAACACAATGTATCAATCGACTCATAATGATGATCATCAGATATATACTAACTATATTTACTACACATAAGCATATGTATTACGAATGAACATCAGAATAACAAATCAAAATCAAAATCAGGGTAATGATACTATTAAGTACCTGAACACATGCTGATTTTACAATTGAATATCTATTTTTTTTTTTTTTGTTATATCAAGTACCTGAACTTTTCAAATGTGAGTGAATATGAAACATTCATTAAGATCACAAATGGGAAATGGGAAATTGAACATTGATGCAGCTAAATAGCTGTTAACCATCCATATTAAAGTTCTATATGACCTCTTAAAAATGATGTTAAGTCAACATAGACATCTTGGATGTCAAAATTGTCCAAGCTGACACTCTCTTTCTCTTTCTATAACCAAAACCTAAATGGAGATGACATGATTTTTCCTAAATAGGCAAGCAGTCACTATTTTGTAAGTAAGCCGTGTCTCACATTGAGCCAAATTTGAAATGTTGAGATACTTCATTAAAGTCAAAAAATAAAATTAGGTACTTAGTTGTAAAATCGAGAAGAATTCAAGTGCTTGTTTTTTCATAATCCGAATAAAATTAGTCAATGATTGCAAAAGGAAAACATTATTATGTCTCGTCCATGGCATAGACCAAATGATTCGATATTTTCTAAAGTATCATTTGTTTCACAGAAAATTTAATAATTTGGTTTTTTAAAAAGAATTGCTTATATCTCTTACATAAATGAATAAATGAAAATTATTTTTATGAGCAATGTCAATGTTTAAATATAAATTATTATTGATAATGAAAATACTTTTTATTGACTGATTATTCTAAGTGATATAAACAATCAAATTTAGGAAAATATTTTTCAAGTCATTTATATTTTGCGAAATAATTGTAGCCTGAAAGAAAGTAAGACAAAAATTATTTCAATTGTCTATTAAAGCCTTCAAGATGGAGTTAACTATGAAACGTCAAAAAATAGTTAAAACTGGCAGCCTGTACTTGGAAAAACATATAAGTCGGCATATATAATTTGCTACTTTGAAAGATATTAAATATCTTGAATTTGTAGACTGATGAAGTGAGTACTAAAATAAAAAAAAAAATCAATATTCAGTAAATATTGTAAGACTTTCCATAAAACAGATAATTCCTCCACTGATTCAAAAACCTGAATAAACAATCACCAATGAATGCAATTAATTGCATTGCCAATGGAACATAGATATCCAGGGAAGTCAAATGTGTCATAAGATAAACATGTCGATTGCATATATTCTTTTAACATGATAACAAACCCCTCATCCCATATCATGAAATGGAAAAACTTTCAAGAAGTTAATGGGCAATATTAAATGAAAATGACCAAGTTCTAAATAGGAAGTATTTTCTTTTACTTGATGGCCTTTATACAAAATTTAGTAATTAACAGATCACGCTTGATTAACAAGAAAGAGCAATTAGGGACTCTCCAAAAGATACTAATCTCTAACTTAAATGTCTTTGCCAAGGAATCTAAAGAAGTTTGCAAAACCAGGGATAAGTTATATAATAATACATTTAATGATCAAGAAAACATATTTTTGTCCCAAAATTGACTCTTTAAAGCAATTTTTAAACACCAATACCAGAATTCAAGCTTCCATCTCATATGATTAAGTAGTAGCTAGGAACTTCACAGTAAGGGCGTGCATAGAAACCAGAAATTGCTTGGACTGACTTGGAACCAGTGTTTCCATGGGTACCAATCTAGTTTCTAGTCTAATTTGTTAGAACTAGTGAGTATAACCACCCACCAGACCAAGAGATATATATATATATTTATAGTCTTGGAGATTATTGTTTAATTTTCTCTCTTGGGCGTGCAATAGAATTAACCTCTACTTTTTGTTCATTCTAATAGTCCATTTACTCGCTTTTTTAGTCAAAACAAAATAAACAAACGAAAAGGATGGAGGAGACCGATGGGATATGTCCATAAATGTTTTAAGAGGATAATTAGGTTTCTCATTAGTCATCCTATGATTAAATTAGGTTGACGTTAAAAAAAATGGATCGAACGATTAATGTTTTACCTTCAGTGGATGTTAGGACTTTTAAGGTACGAATGATAATCATTGGCTAAAAATTGATTTTGGAAGAGAAATATATTTTTCTATTTCTATTCTTAGATGAGTTTCTAAGCGACAATATGTGTTTGATAACGACATAAAATGTTTATTCCGAAATAGAAATTTATTTGATAATAACGCAAAATTTCTCCCTTCCGACAATGGCAGTGGCTAGTGACTAGCAGGCGATGGCGGTGGCAATGAGCGGCGATCGGTGATGGTGGCGGCCAATAGCAGGGGAGTGGCGGCAACAGACAACGAACGGTGGCTGACGACGATAGATGAACTACTGACTAATAGTGAGAACAAACAATGAGAAGGGTTTTTGTTTCTCTTTTCTATTCTAGAAATGGAAAAGTATATTTTGATTTCTATTCTAAACTTATTTCTATAGTAAAAATCTATTCCAAAATAAAATAGTTTTACCAAACGGAATTCTATTCCATAAACAAGTTTGGAATAGAAAAATAATTTTAGAATAGAAATATAATAGTTATCATGCGTGCCCTTAATGTAGAGTCTACTTCTCCACATGTTCTCAGTGTTGAGAAACCCTAAGAGAACCTCAACATAACCTTTCAAGAAATTAAATTCTTAGCTAATGAGTTATTTTGCCCTAGCAATTCAATCGAAATTTTAAGACCAAACAAACTTTAGTGTTGTCCATAAAAATTAGGTTGACCATGATATTAATTGATGAATGCAATTTTGTAGAGATTGGAGACCAACTCTATGGATTCACCCTAGACCAGACCTCAATTTTTCAGAACCAGTCCTTGATAGGTAGTTCTTGGTTCCAAGGTGAGAACCATCCACCCAAGCCATACTCACCCCTACTTTCCAGTACAATTTAACCTCACAAAAGAGACAATCGAGCAAAACTCAAAAAGTTATGGCGCATTATAACAATACTCGTCTCTAGGTATAGGGTGCAACGCATAAATAAATATTCTCTACTTTAACAATCAAAAAGGCACATCTTATAATATTACCACGACCTTGACTTACGACACAAAAATGTCCTCTAGGAGATGACCACATGCGCGATAAGATAATGAACATCTCGTAAAAGAAAACTTGTGGATACTACACGATTCTCAACAAGCGAACTTGGTGGTCTCACACCCATATCACAACGCGTAAGTATTCCCAAAACTGGGATGTGAAGCGTGAAGCATAGTCCACAATATCATGGAAAATTCCACCGATCTCAATACATGCAGTTTAGTTCTCAAGCAAACATTGAATCATGTGAAATCGCCGAAAAAAAAAAGCTCAAAAAACCATGAGAAAACTCTTCGTGTCACCGTGGCAATCCACTTCGGTAACCAAAGTACTTGCCAGAGGAGACAGCTGCCAGAATCCCAAAATGTCACGGATCCAAATAGATGATTTCTGATCGGACCGATGCTCGCCGAAACCGCAGCAACTCTTTCATCATCAGCAATTGTCCATTGGCCGAAGCGGGCTTCATGGTCATCCTCTCAAGTGCAGGAGAAGCCAAAAGCAGGAAGCTTATGAAACCCAGCTCAAGCCTAGTTCCAGATATGCCAGTAACTTTCACCAGCCGCAACTGGTCAAACGTGCAACTCAAGTGTTCGCCTTCCCAAAAGCTAACAAAACTCTCCATAAGGAACGCTTCTTCAGGCCGAGCCTACATCAAATTTTGGTGACATCAAATATTCCAGAAGTCGTCAATTCTAGAATACAAGTCAGGCCTTGCTAATTTACCATGGACAGTGCATGTAAAAATCAGCTGAATGTACAGGTAAAAGGCCAGCACCAGGAACACTAATTCGTTTGAAGTACTACACTATATTGGAGGGGTCCAGAAGACTGACCAATATCTCAAGTTCTTGTAAATTTGGGGAGCTTCTCAATAGGCATAAAGCAGCTTTATTCTCTTCGCAGTCGTCAAAGTTTATGCGCAAGGAAAGGTAACCGAGATCCACACATGGGCTAGGCAACTTCAATGGCACATCGCCAACAGCCAAATACTGGATAAAAAGAACAAATACAATGAAGCCACTAATCACCAGTGAACATGTGCAGTAGTGTAGTGTAGAAGCCAATGAGATGTGGAAACAGAATTAAGATAAGGAGAAATATATTAGTTAAGGGAATGACTTTGAAATTTGAGGAACAACCCCCTCATGATTTCACCGTTCAACTTCTCACTGAGAAAGAAAAAGAAAGCTAAAGATATTATGTAAAAGGGAAAAAAGGATATTTCAAAGTCATATAGATCCATTACATCGATGGTTATCCATTTTGTAGACACACATGGGCTACTGTTTAGTAGGGTGAAAAGCCATTACCTTCAAAAAGTAACTCTGTATCTCAAGTCTTCGAATATGAGGCAAATGAGCAAAGAACTTGATCAAATTGCTGGTGTAACCAGGCCGTTTGCTGATCTTATCTTTGGCATACAAGCCGATGGAGACTAGAGCTAACTGAAATGTATTTTTAAAACTTACATCATCAAAAACACCTCCAATGTCAAAGAACAAAAGGCTTGTTGCATTAATGTTAAGATGTGAGAAACCATCAAAGTTCATCAACGTCAGTCTTTCGAGAAGAGGACAGTTTGTTATCAGATGTTCAAACACATCTTGCCCCATTGTAATGTGTTGCAAATCAAGGCTCTTTAAATTCTTAAAGCCATGGAACGTTGGTGGAGGTCTGACCAAACAATTGAACAGCTCCAGGTGCATCAAATTCTGGCATGAAAACAAACAAGAATGCAGCTTGTATCTTTGGCCTTTCCATATTTCAAGAACAAATTCTCTGATAGGGCTCCTCGACAGATGGAGAATCCACCGGTCGATATCAGTGACACCAACAAGATCTCGATGAGAAAGCCTAAATTTGTACACGGGACCAGTATGAAGTAAGAGAACATGGTCGATAATGCTCACAAGCTTACTCTTGATGACTGCCTGGTCTTGGGAAGTAAGTGAAATACAATGGTTGTCAAATACAAGATTTGGAAGTGTGGCCCACTTGTACCGCCATTTTGTTGACAGAACACTTGTTCTTACTGCATCCCTTATTGACAACTGAGACAAGATTTGATCTATAATATGTCCTGGCAAGCTACTGAGCCTATCCAGTTCGATCTCTGTCTGGCAAGGACTTTTGGGTGGCTCTCTTTTCTGCAGCAAGATTCATCCATCAGATGACTAAGAATATAAATCAAAAGAAAGTAGTGGTAAGATTTTCTCGAAGTGCATCCATCTTGGATAGGAAGTCAGAGTAGGGGCGTAAACGTAGCATGATGGATCAAGATAAATAATTTCAGACATCTCCCTTGATAATTCTAGGGGTGAGTCCTCTATTAAGTCTATCCTTCACCTTGTAAGACTGACAGGAGAGCCAATGAAACTACTAGATATGAACACAAGCAAAGCATCTCCAAAACATAGTGTTCAACTTTGTCAGAAAGTAAAGCCCCCTTTCCGGCTTTCCCCATGTAGAACAAAATGCCTTTACAACATCAGAATCTTTCTAATGAATATCATTCTTAAGAATATAAGGGGTATGTACGCAAATCACTGATGACACTGAGCTACTGCTTTAACACATGCCAGGATGAAAACCATGCCAACTTATGGCTTGTACTTTCCAAGAACACTCCACAAGACATCCCCAGCTACCTCCTACTAATTGTTGTGATCAGAACTCAGAAGAACCACTGGAGTGAATTTGTATTTCCCTCTTCCCCAAAGTAATTCATGCATATAGAATGCAATTCCTTTTAAATTAACTGATTTTCTTTTCCTAGTGTCAAGAGTGTACTAGAACACCTCAAACAGACTGCCTTTAACTGCATCATACAATCAATAAGTCTAGCATCATGTCATCTATAGCACTTTAGCACGAACTACAGAAAAAGACTCCAGCTTACCATCTTGTTTTCTTCCAGCTATTTCCAGAAACCTCGCCCTTCCTGAAATTGAAAAAACAAAACAATTGAAAAACACAAAGTGAGAATCATTCTTACGGATCAACTTCACCAGCTAAAACATCCGCTCACATTTCAAATGAACAGAAGCGTCATAAGCTCAAAATCATCAGCAAAAGCCACAGTGCACAAATCGGGCACCCTCAATTCACGCGCATACCTAAACCCCAATCATTACACTATCTCTTTTCCGTTTGACAAACATGTGAATTCAACCTCGGACATAACAACCTCATGCATTCCAAGAATATCTTGGGTCGAGTACATACGAAAATTAACCAATTACAGTGCCATAAGCGGATACACTGTGTTTCACCAGGATGAATTTCGGGTGGTCCTTTTTTTTAAGGGAACGAACGAATTTCTTCAAGCGAAGCAGGGACTCGAACAAAAATTCGCGACCATCGACTGACTCGTGGAAAAGGGAGCAAATTACCTGGGGAGGCGCGCAAAAGAAATGTGTATGTCGAGGATTCCGACGAGGTCCGATTCAAGTCGAAGAAGCCATCTCAGAGCGACCGGCACGCTCTCCAGTAAGCAACCGCGAGAAGCTCTTGATGAAGAAGGAGAAGAAGAAAGGGGGTGAAATTATCATTTCAATCCCAGAAATTCTGTAACGTAGCAGCTAGCACCTGAAGAGGAATATTTAATATTTATGCCAAGAAGGAGGAAAGAGAGAGCAAGGAAACGGGGGGGGTGGATTCTGCCGATGAGCGGAACTGTGAAAGGCCATGTTTGTTTGTGCTCTTTTCTTTTGTTCACAAGTTTTTTTGTTTCAAGGACAAAAAAAAAAAAAACATTTGTTTGTGTTTTCATTCAAATTTACTCTTTTTTTTTTCTCGAAAAAAATTTATAACAGAAATAAAAAAAAAAAAAAGTTATTTTTTATTTCTCTAACACTTTTGAAAAACAATTTTTTTTTCTTTTTTTTTTCTTCTCTTTATTTTTTTCTTCTTTTCTTTTTTTTCTTTGGCCAATCGCCTTAACCCTCGGTCATGACTTGGTGATCGGCTGTTGAGGCTAACGAAAGAAAAAGGAAAAAAATATATAATAAAAATATTTAAAAATAAAAAAAATAAAAAAATTATACAAATTTACCAAACGTGTTTTGTTTTTTTTTTTATTTTAGGAACAAATTTACCAAAGCATTCTTCTGTTCAAAAATTGTTTGGGAAAACAAAAATGGAAATTTTTTCCGAAATAATTTTTAAACGAAACGTTATAAGTAACTGACCCACGAAATTCGGACGCTCGAAGTGAAGGAGAGACTCCTCATGGGATGTTTGGCTGGGGAAGGTTCGTTCAATAAACCTCATTTGTTTTGTAAAAAAAAAAGGATAACTAATAGTAATGTATGGATAAAAGTGTCGCAACTCATTTTTTGGAATTAGCAACTGATCTGATTGACTTTGAAATTGAATCGATTCTTGGGGTTGACCCCGATACTAATGGGGGCTGTTTTGTTTTTTGTTTTATATTATTATATATACAATATGTCCTAAAATATGTAAATACCAAATATCACATTAATCTAACTACTTAAATTTTCAGAAAAACGGTCTTAAAATATTCTTATGTAGTTCGAGAGTGGGATCTTCTGAATTCAACAATCCCGATTCAAAAATGGCGAAGATCCTAGTGCTGCTACTCCTTGCCACGTCGGTCTCATCCTCGACCTGCCAAGCATCCCAGAGCCACTCGCGAATTGGCCGTGGGACCTCCTTAATGATAATCACCCTGTTGTCCCACCTTTACTGAGCATCACCGCGAGCAGCCATGGAAGGACACACGACGAATGGGAGATCTCCGGTCAAAAGGATAAGTCCAAGCGGGGGTCGAGAAGCTTTGCTCGGAAATTTGAAGCAAGAAGAGTAAGGGCTGGCTGAAGCAGTGGTGATTTTTCTTGGGAAGTCGAAGGAAAATTCGACTAGAATTTCTCTGTCCAGCGCACATCGAGAAAAGGAGAGAATCCTTTGGTCTATTGTCGTGCCAATTAGGGACCATCGGAGAGAGTACGCAAACTCCAAAGCTTTTTTTTCCCTCGTTTATTCTTTCTTGCAGGTTTACCGACGTTCATCAACCGTGCGGCACATCTCAAGGCGTGGACTTCCCGAGGAACAAATACATAGACAAAGAAGGCGGCACAGCCACGTAGTGGAGAGGGAGAGGGAGAGGGAGAAGGAGAAACTCGTAGATGTGTTTTCACGTTGCGCCTGTGGCTCACCGAGCGACACCATCGCTACCATGGTCCGTATGTTCTCTTGGCCATGCGTCGTCTCTAGCCATTGTGCCGCCCGCCCTCATTGACTGCCCATCTGTCGAGCCCTGTGATCTTGATTTCGCTCCTATTACGTCAAGTTTGAATTTGTAAAGTTAATGTTCAAATTAGGTAATATATTTTATTACCTGTTTTGAGTGATTTGGTGTATTCAGCGAAATATTTGATTAAATAATGTATATCCACATTGCCCTAACAGATCACATAAGTTAGGAAGTTACTTTCTTAGACGGATCTCTAACTATGAGATGTGATGCTCACTGTCACGGAAAATCTTCCATTTTATCCATAACCATTTGGATACGATTGTCGATTTACCCATTTCCAAAATAAATGGATTATCTTCCATCAATATTCATAACTAATTGGATATGATCGTTGGAATAGTGCCCAATGACACCATTTTATTCCATTTAGCACAGGACCCCAAATTTAAACGTGTTAAGATCATTTTGTGGCAATGAGGTAGTAGAGCCCAATTAACTTGAATACCGGTGAGATCTTTTTGCTTAATTGTTACCATAAAAAGAAAACCCAAAATAACAAATATGATTTAATTTGATTTTTGTTAGTAATATTGCATCTTTTAGGTTAGATTACATGTTTAAATTAGGTAATTTCTTTATTCTGATTTTTTTAAATAAAAAATACAAAGACATTGCTTTAAGATAAATTAAGTATTCATACTCTTAGTTTAGCTTGCATGTTAAGATAGGAGACTTTTATTCCGAATTTTAGGGTGTGTTTGTTTCACGGAAAATGTAATGTTTTTGGAAAATGTTTTTCGGGAAACCATTTTCAAGGAAAATGGTTAGTTTTCCTTTGTTTGGTGATACGTGTGAAAGTATTTTCGATGTTTGGATTGCATTTGAAAAATGATCTAACAATTGACAATAGTATGCCTCTTACATCCAAATTAATTTATTGAGTCCATGTTACTTTATAAACAGATTTTTCTCGATCGATTAGTAAATCTAGAATTTGAACCTGTAAAATGAAAAGTAAACCTAAATTCACACGTATTTTTTTTTCCTGAAAATGGACATGATTTGAGATCTTTTATATATAAAATTATATTAATTTGTATTTTTTCGTGATGTTAAGTAGGAAGTAAAGGAAGTGAAAAGAAAGAAAAAGGGAGAAAGGAGGAAAACATCACCATCTGTCCATATAATCGGCACTAGCAAGCTAAAATCTCTTTCTTTCCTTTTCTTATTATAGATTTGAATGTTTCAAAAGGTTGTGCTTCTCTTTAAATAAGAGGCAAGAAATTTGGGAAATAAATAAAAGAAATACATCTAAAAAGAAAATAAAAAAAATCTTAGAAGAAATAGTCCTTTTCCAGCAAAGACATAAATCGATCCCCCAAATTTGAAGTCCCCGCTCGCGCACAACTATCCAAAAATCAAATCCATTTTCCGCTCAAAATTACCAAAAAAAAAAAACCACCTAATAAAAAATTTAAAAAAATGGGATGTACACACACCGAACTCGAGTTAGCCGAACTCCCTCTCTCTCTTTCTCTCTCTAGCCCGACGACACCGATGGCCGACCCGTCCTCCTCACCGCCCCCTCCTCCAATCCCTAGCCTCCTCCTCCCACCATACTCGCTGCCGGCTCCGCCTTTGCCCCTCGGCCCAGAGCAACTGCCGCCGCCGCCGTCGCAGCAACAACAGTCGTGGATCCTCTTCTCGTTCCCAAAGCGACCGACCCTCCAAGTCACCTTCAAGTACGACAGTGACAGCTCCGTCTTCCTCCAAAAGGTCTCGTGCAAGCTCCTCGATGACCTCACCAAGCTCAAGCTCTCCTTCCGCGATGACCGGAAGGGTGAGGTCGCGGAGCCCCGGCTAGCCTTCGTCTCCAAGCACCTCTCCCTCCACTACGACATTGAAAAAGCGAAAGAACTTGGAATCATGTTGAGCGTCATTGAAGAAGAGCCAGACCTTCAATGATGAAGAAGAAGATCTGGACCTTCAATGGCGAAGAAGGTGCGCATCGCTGAAGAAGAGCCAAAAAAGAAAGATGAGCGAAAGAGCGAAGGGAGAGAGCGGCATACCTCTAAAAAATTTGGAGAGGAAAAGTGAAAGGTCAGGGAGAAAAAATGAAAATGAAAAGTGCTTTCACCTTCTCAAGCGGGGGAATTTGTTTTCCTAAAATAATACATAACATTTGTGTTGACCGGAAAGTATTTTCCGTTGACCAAATCTTTTCTAGGGAACCAAACGGCTGAAAATCCGGAAAACACTTTCTCATAAAATACTTTCAGTGAAACAAACACACCCTTAATCAAAAAGAAAATATAAAATAATCATCATGTGTGTGTTGTGTAGAATTAGTTTGCATATTGCACATCATTTAGCAATTACATGTTTAGGTCATTAAATTGGAATTTGCAACATATCAAAATAGTTGCATTAATATTTGCTCATCGATAGAGTTAGGTCTTTTAGTCGGGATTATGTCACATATAGTTTGCACTTTAGGTTGCAGGCTGCATGCCATTTTAGCATAGACATTGTGTACATCATTGCAATTAGGATAATTGCATTGCCCATGGATTAAATCTCATTAAATAAGTGAAAATCCCAAAAATTGAGTAACTAGGAAAGAATCTATGTTTAGAATAAGAGTCTTAGCAAATGCAAGTATCCAGTCCCATTTTGGTGCCCCTCTTAGGCCTTATCCTATTGAGACCGATTTTTAACATCCAATTAAACTCTCATTCCAAATATAAGGTTTTTTAGGCTCAATTTTTGATACACAAGATCCATATGAAGGCGAGTGCAAAACATACTACCAAGATAACATGTTATCTTATTATTCTAAGATCTCTAATGCTAGATTGAAATTTAAAGAGAAAGAGGGAGAACTAGTTTTGCATGGTTTAAGTACACAAACACACAATTTTATTGATGGAGGCTAGTCTTGCCATACATAACATGTTACAAACCATGTCTTTTATAGGCATAAGGGAAAGAAAAGACAAGCATGATTTCATCATCAATGACACGGGATATTAATGCCTCATAAAAACATTCTAAGACACCTAGGATTATGACTCGTCCTAAAACATTAATTACAACATGGCTCATCACCATAACTCATTCTTAAGCATTAATTACATCATGACTTATCACCATGATTCATCTTGAAATATTTAATGACACATGAGTCATCACATGACATTAATGACTACACGAGTCATCAACAAGACTCATCCAAAACCATTTGTGACTTCATGACTCATCCTATCACTATTAATCATCAATTGATGATGAAGGAGATGAGCATCCTATTTCTATCGCTTTTTCTTAATGATGCATGGTAACTTCTCACTCCCATCTTTTTCGTCTTTCTTCTTTAGTTTCTTTTGTAGGTTGCAAAAATCCTGATAGGGGGATCTTGAGTCAAGGCTTTTTGGGAGGAGATTGATAAGAATTTGGTGGGATATCTCTGGATCTTGGTGGAATATTTGCTTGGTCCAATTCATTATAGAATCTTGCACATGGACAAATAGATTCGTTTCAAGCATTACTAGCTAGGACCAGTTATCCACATTCATCAATGATGAAGGACTCCCTAGACTTGATGATAGTCCAAAATCAAAGGGATCTTGAGATAGGAGTCCACCCATGATACTTATGATGATGACCATTTGTCTAGATTGTTCTTTTTGAATTTTGCTAAAGCAATGTTAACCAGAGGTTTAATCTTGAGATAATCTCATAAATAATCCCAAGGCAAATCACCATTATCATTTGGCCAAACTCCTTTAGGAATAGTCCGATTAGTCTCACAAAGGATTCATTGGATTTCCCTGTATTCTCGTGGATTGGTTTTAATACAATGCAAAAGCGTTTGGTAAAGTCTGGAAGGAACATCTTGAGCTTTATAAGTTGAAACTCCCGTGTCTACTAGGTACCAGGAAACATTGCTGTTTGGTTTGATCAACACCCATGGCCTATAAAAGAATATGATTTTGTGCAACTCAGGATCTGGCCTGCATGTTCTTTGACATTCAATGTACAAGGCTTTCCACGCTACTAAAGGTTTAAACCAACAAAGCATTTCTACAAAAAGGTAGTACTTCCCACAATCATCGATTTCACGAATTGCTTGGTCAATAATGCTTGGCATTTTCGCGGTTGGGAAATAAATGACAAAAGTATGACAATTAAATGCATACTAGTAAAACCATATAAGTTCTTCAGAAAATTCATCATGGGGAATAAGTCAAAGGATGAATGAATGGATAATCCAAATGCATGCCAAATGATTCAAGACATAGCCCGCCATATTTCCTAAAGATTTTATGCTGATATTCCCATATGAAGCATTTGAGATTATCAAAAAGAGTGTTGGACTTGATTAGCTTTGGAACTTCACAAAGGTAATGAATATTAGGGAGTCTGGGTTTCATGTCTTGTGTTTGAAATCCACCAATCAGACTTCTAGAAACGAATACGAATAATGAGGAATCTTCTATGGGCCTAGAGAAGAGATCTACAATGACATTTTATCTCCTTTAATATGCTTGGACTCAAAAGAGTGCTTTGAAAACTATTCAACCCATCGAAGAAGTTGTGGATGAGGCAATTGCTTCTGTTTGAACTCCATCATCTAGTCGAAATAGCAACAAGAAAAATGATAACCAATAAGATGGAATTCAAATTTCTCCATTCCATATTTTACGGCTAGAATTTCTTTAAAAGTGAAATGATAATGTATTTCAGCATCTGTGAACCTTCCACTTTTGAATCCATAAGTATGCTTCTTGCCTTCAATTTCTTCTAAGAGAATGGCTACACAATATTTGTCATCGGCATCTGTCTAAAGGATTCTTTAACCATCGGAAGGAATTTGCAATGGAGACAAATTCTAGAGTTTTTCTTTAAGAGCTTCAATCATAATGGTTTGGGATTTTCCCTTAGGAGGAGGATCCTTCTTGAGCATCTTTTGCAATGGATGTATGACCTTTGAAATCCTGGGCACAAAGTCCTTAAGTAATTAACAATACCAAGGAACTATTGTATCGCTTGGGGAACAAATTCTCATCAGGAAATTTTAGTAGCTTTTTGGCAATATGCTCCCCTGGATAGTAAGAACCATCTTTAAGATGCATTCCAATGAACTCAATTTCTTTATGAGCTATCACCATCCTCCTTTATGAAAGCATTATCCCATATTGCTTAACAAGATAAGCAAACTGGGCTAGTAATTTACAATGAGATTCCTCATCAGAACGGAATAAGAGGATATCAATTTGAGAACTAGCATTGATTGGCTGGAAAATCTTAAACATGGTTTTCTGGAAGAAAGAAGGTGTGGTTTTTAATCCAAAAAGAAGTACCTTCCACTAGTAATGTTGATTGGGAATGCAAAATCCTATCTTGTGGCGATCTTTAGGTTGAATTCCAAGTTGCCAAAACCTTGCATTGAGGTCAAAATTGGAATAGATCTTTGCATCAGTCAGGCATGAAAATAAAGCTTTCCTATTGGGCAAAGGAAACTTAACTACTTATAGGAAATGATTTAGAGGATGGTAGTTTATTGCCAATCTTTTCTTTCCTCTACTTTGCTCAACTCTTTTGTTGACATAAAAAGCTCCGCATGCCCATTGAGAGTGAGAGGGCTCAATTGGACTAACTGTTGGCATTCTTGAAGAGCTAATATTGCATCTTTTGATTTCATCCTGGATTGAGTTGCATTTATTGGTTTGATATCTTCATTTTCTTGAAAGGCAAACAAACAAAAAGCTCAAAATTATAGTGTATTGATTTGTCGTTACCCATTTTCGCATGCTAAAAGAAAAGAAGAGAGAGAGAAAATAAAAGAAAGTATTGGATAGTCATGTCAGTCGTGACGTGCTCGGGCGTCACAGCTTGAGTGGTATCAGAGCCAAGTTCTCTTGAGTGATAAGGTGTGCTAGTGGTAAAAGGAGTTATGATGACCGCACATAATAAGGCACTACATGCATGTGGTTGATTTGCTTTGGAAAACAGGAGACTGATTTTCACTCGTAAAGTACTAATAACGATTGTGAGTTACCCATATGTAGCAGTAACATTTGTATGTTACTTATATGATCTCAATAATATATGGATGTTACGTTTCTTATTAGTCAATTAGTGACACTGGGTCACTAATTGTTCATGGTGCAAATGCTTAGTAATCTATAAGGAAGTATGGTACAATCAAGAAGTTCTTATCTATCAAGGGCAGAAGCCACTACTTTGAGGGTAGAACCTCGAAAGAAAGATGTTTTATAGGCGCTTGCCAATATAGGGAGTTTGATGGAAAGGTAAGCCCAACAACAACTGGGAGCGGAACATCGTACTCAAGGGTTGGTGGAGCAATTTCTGAAATTGAAGCCACCCAAGTTTACTAGAATGGGGAGTCCTAAAGAGGCGGAACAATGGATTGATGGGATGGAGAGGATCTTTAACTGTTGAATTGAAGCGACATAGAGAAGATAACCCTGGCATAGTACCAATTGGAAGGAAACGCCAAACATTGGTGGAGGGCTTCTAGAGACACAATCTTCCCATTTGGTATTGTAGTAACATGGGATGAATTTGCTAGGGCTTTCAACAGAAAGCATTTCTTTGACTATGCTAAGGATAGGAAGATAATAGAATTTGTTCAACTAGAACATATGGAGCTAATTGTAGACCAATATGAAGCAAAATTTTCTGAACTGTCAAGATATGCTCCTAAACTGATAGAAGACCGAGAGGAAAAAGCTAAGAGATTTCTAAATGGCTTGAGAATGGACATTAGGAGGCAACTAGTGCCTTTGAATATAAAGGATTATAATGAAATTTATGAACAAGCCCAACTTGTGGAATAAGAAGTAATAAGAGAATAGTTGGAGAGCAAGGAACAAATAGAACTAGGACGACAAATGGCACTAAGTGACACCTAATGTAATCAATTGGAATGTGTGAATGATTGAGATAAATGCGCCAATTATGGGACAAAATTGTGTGACACGGAATGGGACGTGTCATAACAATTTAGTCTTATAATCGGGACCTCTGTGATTGATTAAGATTAAATGAGACGTTTCAATTGATGTGCACATCTATTATATGCATTAAGTATATGAATTGTGCTGACGTGCAGGAAGGAACTAAAGTGAGGAAAGTCTTCTATAATGTGTGATTAGAATGCCTTAGGCGTATTTCCTTCATAATCGGGATTTAGGCGTGAACTCGCTAAGACATTGTCTCACCTCGTCGTGGGTCTTATCTTTTTAGGTCCTTATAAGGAGGTGAGATTGATTCGTTTTGGACAGCCGCGGGTGTCGGAGATGTAGTGTACCTTCTTCCCGGTCCACGGGAACTTTGACTGGACCCGTGAACTCGTGGTTACTACTATCTTGGTCAATGAGGGTCTACCACAGTTGGTACCTCATCGATTCAAGGCATGGTATCGTCGCGGGCCCAATGGCATCCGGGAGGACCCCTTGGATGGCTTTGACGGACCTGTTGTTGATGAGGAGTATTATCAGCTCAACCCCGTGCATGACGCCAATATTATAGCCAATATCAAGGCGGAGCGTGGACTTGAGGTTGAGGAGCCTGCAATAGAGGAGATAGCTGATTCGTTAGACCTCGATATCCTTGACGGTATCGTGGTAGACCCGGATCCTACATAAATAGGGTTCGGGGTAGAGTCAGCTAGAGACTTCTTTTCGAGACTTCAACTTTTGTATATATAACTTTGTAGGCTGACCTTGGTTGTTTATAAAAGTGTTTTGTGAAATTTGTTGTCATGCTTTTCTATCCCATATTGAGTGTTGTCTTGGATTATTATACGCTTCCGCATGTGCATAATCAATTGGGTCTGCAACACGTCCTAGGACGTAGCTATTTTTATTGGCCACCGAGGGATGTGCACGCGCTCAAGGTTCGAGGCGTGACATATTCAGCTATGCCCTCTCATACAAATCATTGTAATCCTTCAAATTAAATGGCACCAATGGATTCTTTAGCTCTAGTCTCAGTCCATCTCAGAATCTCCTTGCTCTTGTCTATTGGATCATCAATCAATTTGGGGGCATACTAGGACAGCTCGACAAATTTCGCCTCGTATTGGTCCACAGACATTAGACCCTGACGAAGACATTGAAACTCTGTCATCTTCTGTTCTTTGGCACAGTTAAAGAAATACTTTCCATTAAAGACTTCAATGAAGGTGTTCCACACTGGAACCACACCTTCAGGGAACACTCTTCCTCTGATGGCCCTCCACGGGTGCTTGCATTTCCTTGCAACTAGTAAACCACAAGGACCACCTTGTTTTCCTCTGAGCACCTCAACAATGTGAAGGCCTTATCTAATTCTTGGATCTAGAGGGTTGACTTCAAATTTTGTTCTACCGGCTTGTGCATCTGTCACTCCACGATCACATTCCGAGGTGGAATCTAGTAGGTGTGGCAGCGGCATTGGCAGTAGTAGCGGCGGCTTGATTCTGGGCCTACTGCCCCATCAAATTCCCAAGGGTCTCTAGTGCCTACACAATCCCATCTATTCTAGGATCACCGGGTGCTGTTACACTAGTACCAGCCTATGACGATACTCTCTCTCTCTCTCTCTCTCTCTCTCTCTCTCTCTCTCTCTTGCTGGCCTAAGTTGGCGCTCTACCTCGGGTACGGACCCTAGTCGGCGTTCTACCCCGAGTGACTAATGCAACAATCCTCTTCCGAGGAGTCCTCTGCTCCGGACCGCTTATAATGCAAACTTTTTATATAACTTGCTTTCCAATTCCACACAGAATTAGAAGTCTAAGTGACCCACACAAAATAATTAATCAATTAATTCATGCGTCAACATAAAGAAAAAGCATTTCCTACTAAGTTTCCCTTGACTCATCTCACCTTATCACTCTAGACACCGACCACCTCTAATATCATTCTAATGGGGATGTCACACCCCGAACCTCGATGTGGCACCCTCGAAACAGCCCCCGATCTGTTAGGGTCGCCACAGTCACTTTCTCTTGGAGCATACTACTCTAAGACCAAAATTTTTTCAACATAACTTATAATACCTGGGGGTTTTCATTTGTTTTATTTACCGGTCCCTGCGCAAATAATATGGCAAGCATAATTTGACTACCCTTCATCAAAATATAAAGTGATGCACACCATACTAAAACTTTCATAAATTAGGCCGAACACTTTTATTTATATAAGGGATGAACTATGATAGTTGGTACAACAAAACGTTGAGGTCTTTTTGTGCCTGGCGATTACCCAAAAGAGAACCAACTTCTATCATTGGATATCATCTGCATCCATCCATCACCCATGTGTCGGCGTCCCAAAAAAATGCATCTCCTGCTACCCTTGACTCTAGGTTATATCCAGTCAAGTCCGTTGGCCGGTGGTGGCGGCAACACCCTCAGAAGGCGACCATCCATACGGACGAGAACTTATATGAACTCCTGGTGAATAGGCCCGACATAGAGGCCTACCTCAAAAGTCAACAAAATCCTCACACACTCGAATACCAACCTGTGCACCCCAGGATGACGGTGCTCTAACCACTTCCTATTGTAGGTTAATAAGAAGTCCATAAAATATACCGAGAGTCGCAAGCAGTAACGGCATTTTTCTTTTAGTCTAAAATGTTAGTCCCCAAAAGGGGTGAGTACAACCACTCAGCAATAAAATATCCATTAAACTATATTATGTAGAAACTCTAACTATCCAGATGCATGCAAAACACATATGTCATTTATAAATGTATGCATGCCATCAAGGGTTTATTTACCTGCACCACATTCATAAAAACAATTCAATGCCATAATGAACGCATTTTCAATACCGGATGAAACCAACTCAATTTCATAGGCAAATTCTCATATCACGCCACATGCACACACATGCACTCCTTTAATGTACCGGATTTTAGCATTCAAAGAAAGGTTTCATTCCCCGGGGACCAATGTTTGTGTCCCTCAAGGCTTTGGCACCCAACCTAACATCGCGAGACCCTCCAACACAAACCTCCGGGCATCCAAAGCATGTTCCGTGACATCCCTGGGCATCTCGCACCCCACCTAGCATCACGAGGTATATCCAGGGCTCTCCATGAAAATGGTTGCCCCTTCCCTCCGATTTACGTACAATCCCTACAACCGGGCATCCCGAAACTCCCGGGGACCCTCCAGCACAAACCTCCGGGCATCCAACGGCGTCAACTCACTCGACCCTTGGGCATCCCGACACTCCCGGGGCATCGTCGGCTTACACCTCTGACGATAACATCCACATCATAATATACATCTCATTACAAAAATACATTTTGATGCAATGACATCAAGGATTCCATGGATCTATAAGACTTTATTAAATTTTATGATGTCATGTGATATGCTGAATGTCATTGCATCCATAAAGTGAATAACAACTCAAGATACAATGACTCTTAGGACAAAATGAACAATTTTGTAGTAAAAGAATGTCAAGGCCAAAATGCACGCTTTCAGTAGAGATTTCGAAATAACTAGCAAATGACCATGAAAACTTCTGAAATTTTAACACGTTATAATTGAGATCTAGAGGAAAAAGTTTCATGAAGAACACTAAGCTAGATTTGTTATGTATAATGAGAAGTAGTTCACACAACTCAATTTAGGTTTCTTTTATCACAAAATAAAATTCGACAGAAAGCATTGCATATTAAAAGAGGTTTATGCCATCATATTGATTCCGAGAAGTTCTGATAAAAACATATACTCTAGCTCATGCAATTCCTCACAACTTCCGTGAAGAAATCGGGATCAAATTCATATTAGAACTCTTCATAAAAATTTCACAAAGTTGCAAAGTTACACATGAAATTGTACTGGGTTAAGAGAATTCTGTAAAATCTCACTCCCACCGTGACTATCTTACTTCCACAAGTCTACTAAAAGTCGGTCTTTCATCAATAAATCAACATGATCAAAATGTATACAAAACCAAAGTAATTCCTCAATCTCATGGTCCCGCTCCACTTCGATTACCAACAATTTAACATTCTACTTTTAGAACTCAATTGTTTCCAAGTCTATTTCACCATACTGGACAATAACAGCATCACACCATATAGATTAATGGACTTTCACTTGCCTCGATGTCCCACGGTTCCACGGCGTGTGGTGAGACGATGAGGAGTGCGCGGCTTGACGGCGGTGGCAACGCGCACGCACGGCATGGACTAATCTCCTTCCTTCCCTTGCCGACTCACTCTCTCATTGCTCACTCGCAACCTTTCTCACTCGCTCTCTCTCGATTACTCCTGGTTTCGCTCACTCTCTCGATTACCCACTTTCACAAGCACAAGATCACTGGTTTTGCTAAAACCAATCAACAAAAGAGAGGCATGTTTAGGTGGTTGCAGAGGGAACGGACAGCTGGAATAGACGTGCCTTCAACATGCCTCCCCGTACATTTCGCTGGCTATCCATACGCTAGCAACATGGCATCATCTAGCTAAGCTTCAGTCAATCTCTTCCAATTAGTTGACTTAAATGTCGACTATTAAGGACTTTTTGGGTTGTTTTGGTCTAGTAGATTAGTGGACGTGCGGTCCTTAAATAACAAGGCCCAATTCTATAAAAAAACTGATCCTTAAACTTGCACAAATATGGAGCATTCTCGGTCCCATGGTCTTGGTGGTTCAATAATTTATCAAGTGTACTTATTCATGACTCAGATTCTTGTATAGAAGAAGAACGAGATTGCATGGTGTTTCAATTTCTTTTCTTATCTCACATGCACTCAAGTGGTATAATTGTGTCGAGTCATCAAAGGAATATATATAAATACACATACGGTCAGCGAAGTCGATAGTCTATTCAACAATCGGACCCTTACTAAACATGAGATATCGGTCCATCGGTGGAATCAAACAATACTCAAGCACAATACTAATGATACCATTTGGTGATACTTTTATTGATCAGTCACTACCGTCGTACATTCACGGTTTGCAAAATTCTCGAGTGCCACACTCGAGCACGCAACAACCCATTTTCTTGGTCGATAGAGAGCGATATCCCAAGACTCATCAATAACCATTCATTTTAATCTTTCATTAAGAACAAGCGGAAAACGAACTATCCCCTAGTCAAATAGACAATCAAGTAATCAAATAAGGATAGAGAGATGATTAGCAATAACAACAGCAACTACTCGTATATACATTTTCATTGGATTAACCAATGGAGGATCGCTTCCGATTTATGAGCCTAACAGAGGGATCGATCCATCCTCTAAGCCAGACCAAAAAGAAACTATGCTAGGCTAATCCAACTAGACAAAAAAAACCCTCGAGTTTGGCACTATCACTCGGACTCATTTGACTCAGACTTCGTCGGGTCGTAGTCGAAGATGTTCGGGTCGATCACTGGTGGAGCAAGGGCGGGATTCTCCACTACACCATCAAGAGGGTCCAGCTCCATGGGATCCCAGTCGGCGTCCTCGGGGCCTCCACCGGGCGGCCCATTAAAACCTCACAAGAGGCCGATCAACATATTGTCCTCCCGAATGTACCACGCTAAGAACTGATGAGGTATCCATTACCCCGATCCCTTATCCACCTAGATGGTGGAGAGATACTTCTTGTAAAGATGCACTCAACCTAGGAAGTGATGGCATGTCACAATGGTCTCCCAGTCCTTAGGGATCCCGAATCGCACCAGCAAGTGCGCCATTCTAAGGGCCTAAAAGTGGTTATATAATAACTAATGAGATAAAATCTTAGCGAGTCCTCTCTTTAAGCTCCGATTAGAACACCAACTCAACTCGAAGTATCTCTCCAAAATCACCCCACAAGCAAACCAACAATCAATAACCAACAAATAACAGATAACAACAACTAGGGCCAACCAACAATCAAATAGTCGATTCACATGCAACCTTACCCGGTATGTCATATCCTGCACATTATATATCAACACAATACACGCAATGCACATGGCCATTAGATGATGCAGTTCATTAATCACATACGAGTTGCATCACAAGCAATCTCACCTGGCCATTGCCATGCTTTGCACGTTATCGATTCATGTGTGCGCGCCATAAACAATGTGATCAGCTCGTGCATAATCGGAACCAATGATGTCATGTTTCTCATACGCTCTTGCACTCACACGTGTTTTGATTATTACTGCCCCTCAAGGCTACAACTAAACCCCCGCCGATGTCTACTAGCATAACCAGGCATCATCACGCCCAATCAGGCATGGCATCATCTAGAATCTCCGGTTAGACGACATTCCATAAAAAAGCATCGGTTCGGCCTCAACCACAACTCGGCGTCCAAACTCCCACCGGGATTCCGACAAGTCAAACTATCATCTCCCCCTCCCGAACTCCCGTTGGGGTGACGGGTTCAACTTAGTGATCATGCAAGTATACCACCACAACCCATTTTTTTTTTATCTTTGAACATTAGCCTATTCACACATGCTTGCATATATAACCTCAAATCATTTTCTTATAAAAGCGGTCCATATCCAGTGTCCCTCAGACAATTCATTTTTCCTCTTTTTTGTGAAAATCATACAATTCATGCGGATATCCATGTATTTACACATCCAATTCACCTCATAAGTTCAAAACACATGAAATTAGACCATTTTTCACTTCCGAATGAACAATGCACACGAACAATACCGCGTGAACAGTAATTTATGAATATTGCACATGAACAGTAATTTATGAACAGTGCACATGAACAATAATTTGTGAATAGTGTAATTTCATAATTAAATAATTAATAAATTAAATTCATTAATTAAAAAAATCATTAATTAAAAAAATCAATTAATTAAGGCAAAACATGTTTAATTAAACACATAAGCCACAATAAATTACATTAAGCAAAATAAAACAAGATTAAGCTAAGCTAATCTTAACCATCTATTTAACCACTTATCTTAGGGCTAATACAACTTAATTAAACCTCATAAACCAAAATTAACCCTAACTAAACCAACTCTAAGCAAGTTTTGGCACTAAACAAAGATTAGGGACTAAACTCACTCGTTAAGTAGGCCGAAGACACAAATGGCGAAGACGACGGAGGCAACACATAAGGACCTTGACCACAACAATCCAAAGCGGTCCTAGGGGCCAAAACAAGCAAGCAACTCAGACTCCCTCTGCAACATTGGAAAACTAAACTGTCGGAGGAGGAAAGGGCTAAGCGGGTTGATCGAAGCTTTGGTGAGAGGCCGACGACCGGTGGTACTAAGGGGTTAAGGGGGACTAGTTGGTGGCTGGGCTGAGCGACGGTTGGGTCGGAAAAGGAGGAAAACAACTGGTTTGGGAGGAGCAGTGCAGGGATAGACGGACAAGGGAGTGAGAACTTTCGACCGGCAAGCAAGTCAGCCGATGGCTCCATCTAGCGAACGGCTGCCGTGGGGCGTACGGGTTGGGCCTTCTAAGCATGGTGGTGGGTGGCACGGGTAGTGATTTGCATGGGAAGACAACGAACAACTCAGGGCTTAAAGGAAGGTCTACAGGAGAAGAAGAATGAAGTGAGAGAAACCAAGGGAGAGAGAGGGTTGATTGTTTTGGGGCTGAAGGGGAGTTGAGAGAGTGAAGTGAGGGCTGGCTGCACTCCTCATTAAAGCCCTTAAACACTTGCTTCAACTCCCCATGTAACACGACATCATCTTCTCTCTCTTCTTTTAACTTATCCACATAATATCTAGTAGCAAAATGGTCATTTCCACTTTGCACATTTCACAATATACCCTTGGGCTGAAATGAAGGGCGGGCCTAAGAAATGGGCTAGGAAATGAATAGAAACGGGCTCGAGAATTGGTTGGGCTCGAAATGGCTCAAGGTTAGACAATGGGCTTGGAAGGGTAAAACGATTGATTGGGTCCAATGGACTCACTTGCTTGCCTTGAGCCTACCATGGTGGTTGTCCCACCTTGGGCATGAGACCCACACTGGCCTTGCCCAGCCCACGTCCTCATAGGCTCATTTCCTTGGTCCATAAATCATTTTTCCAAATACTCTGCTTAACTGGCATTATCGAGTGTCAAAGTAGCATCGTCCAAAAGTCCATCCTAGACATTCCCAAAAATTCGAACTCCAATTTTGGATTCTCATGCTATGTCAATTTCGCCCAAATGCCATTTTGGTACTCAGACTGATAGGCGGCTTCGAGGATTCACGCGTAACCAACTCGTGCCAAACCATGTTCAAAACATCTTGACACATGGACGTTCTTGACTACATAAAATTGCAGAGAATAGATTCTTATTTCAAAGTACACAATTACCGAGAATCAACATAAGGTCATTCGCAGGCTTGATAACAGTAAATGGAATCACTCATCGTCCCATTATGTTCTATCCATGAATAGACTTCTAGTCATCCCTAAAATCAGCTTGCCTATCTACGAGGATTGTCCTCACGCAAGTCTCATGATCAAGTCGTTTTCCCAAGTCAAGTTCTTTAGTCGCACGAGTTCTGTCCTCATTAGTTTTTCCCTTCAAAGTCAATATCTCGGGAGTGATTAATTCCGAGTGAGATCAACCAACAATGCATTGATGAAATTCTCACGTTCATTCATCCCTCAAAGAGCTTGAATTTTAGGACGTCACATAAAGTATTAAACAACCATTGTCTAATTTATTTGTTTTCTTTTGAATTGAATTCTTTGCTTAAAAATTTTAGGTTGGGTTCAAATTCTTTTTCAAGAGTAAGAATCTCAAGGTCTACTTTGTGAATAAGTAGGAGTGACAAGGAGAATCTAATTTTTCAAGGATTTGTTCAATTTGTTCTTGTTGATAAATGGATCTAAAAATCTCAAACTAATTATCAAGACCACTAATATTAGCTATTATGGGATTACTAGGTTGATTTGAAGGTGTGGCATTATTGGTTTCTTGGTGGAAGAGTGATAATAGGATGGAGGTTTGGATGAAGATCAACCGGTCTTCTTGATGAATTAGAAGGAATTTATCTTCTATTAAATGATCTTTTAGGAGATTGAATGGTTATTTTTCCTTCTAGTTATTGTACTATGTTTGTTAGTTCATTATTTCAAACAACACTTTGAGGGACTTGATTTTCCAACTTCCATTGTTTTGGTAAGAACATATCACTCCAATGTATTGATCTAGGGATGATGGTATTGGCTCTATAATATCGATTTGAGGTAAAAAGGTTTATCCTTTTGGACTATATTTGAAGACATTAACTTCAAAGGATGAAATCATTGCTTTATAATGAATTCTATAAACAAAAGCTAAAGGAATTGAACTTTCAACTATTTTGTAATATGTGTTTTAACTTTGAGAATTAAAATTTAATAATGTTTGGGTTTCTAAGTGATACTAAAAATTTTGGATAACAATCAAAATGAATTTGGCTATTACAAAGACTTATTTCTATTATTATTAACATGGATTCTTCAAAATTTAATAATCTCGAATCACGTACAATTAAGAGAATAGAAGTATTTAAACCTTCTTTAGAGTAGGGCTCTAATACCAAATCCTCAAATCATGTAGGATGATACCTACGTGATATATACATATATGTATGTATATGTGTTCCGTGAATTTCCTTGCAAGGTGACATTACATTTACCAGAGGGGCAAAATAGAGGTCGAATAATTCAAGCATGGAACAAAGATTAAATAACACTCATTTACGTCCTTTTCTTTCTTTTTTATATAAATCACTTTTCCTTTATTGGGCAAGAGTTGGTCTTAGTCTGAGAGTATTACGGCCTAATATTTGTGGTGGCTTACCATTGCATGATATATTTATAAGAATGATTAATTACAATCATAATATAAACAAAAATATAATCAAAGAAAAACCCCCACAATGCATATCAATTACATATCAATGGTAATAATATCGGAAAAGAGCTAAACACGTCCATATGGCTTAGGAAAAAACAAAATATGCACCGTAGAGCTTTTTTGACGGCGGAAGCTGCCATCTTTGCTAATACTGAAGCTCAGAATCAAGCAAAGCTAACTCCCAGCCAGGCTCGAGCTATGAACTAGTGAAGCACCGCCATGTCCGATGGGTGATGTCATGGTTGCCGGAGGCAACGCGGGTAGAGGAGGAGCTCCGGCAAGGGGTTGGAGAGAAGAAAATGCTTCTATGAGTATTCTCTCTTTTCTTGTTGTATGGGTGAACCGGTTCCTCCATACACGATCTGAAACTGGAATTTATGTGCAGACGGATCATCTAAAATTTTCAGCAGTTACTTGTCTTCCACGATAACACATGGCGAATATTGATTGGTTGAGATGATATCACACTCGGCGATGCGAGAGCAACCAATGATTTCTCGGTCAACTGAGGGGAAGTTAGGTCTTGGTTTTTGGGTTACCTCCCACCGTCAGGCGCATCACGTGGTGACACGTGTAAGTGGTAACGACCCGCGATCCCACGGACCAAACCGGTTTTGACTTGTCTTTGGTGTTAGCGGGCTTGGGCTCCACCACCTCTTCAATGGATTGCCCACCTTCTGTGTTCGTGGTGCTCCGATCTCGATTGATGAATGTTATCGAGTTCGAGTTGAAGTGTCGTTGCATCCCTCTTTACAACGACGAAGTTCATTTAAAATAGATAATTCACAATATCCAAGAAACGCAGTTAAAATCGAGCAGGCGATCTAAACATGAAATTATTATTATTATTATTATTATTATTATTATTATTATTATTATTATTATTATTATTATTTTGGTAAAGATGGGAGCGAGATATGTTAACATGAAATTATTATTTTTTTTTTGGTAAAGAAGTTAACATGAAATTATTCATCCTTGCTAATATGAAGAATCAAATTAATGTAACATTTATATACAATACTATTCTACCAATTTTTTTTCTTGATATCTATTGTACTAGATAATTTAGTTTGATGTACAATATAATTCTTCATACTTGAACATCTTATGCATCAAGAAATAACTCTAGCTAGTTCTAGTTGAGTTCGGAGCATTTTCTACTTGGTTAGATTAAGTGAGCCTCTTACATAGATTTTTTTTTTTTTTTTTTTTTTTGCTGTGACTTTAATGCCGTTATCTTGAATAGATTGATTTAGGAGTTCACTAGCATAATGACATTGTTATAGACAACTTGTAACCGTGCAAGCAGAACCACACATTCTACTATGCACAGGATAGGAAACCGAAGCACACACAAAAAAATCTGTTGGTGGGGATTCAAGTGGAATTCTTTCTAGTTTCCCGAGGAAATTGGAGAAACAATCGTCCAATTTCCTTGGGAAATTATAAGGTGTAAACCTCAACGTCATTCTTTCAAGAGTAATGATATAGTCAATTGCTTATTTTTCATTGAGTTACTCTGAGTCATGGTATGTTAACAAATAAGTTAAGCACAGAAACGTTATATGATTAAGAGGCCACTTGACAGAGTCTTTCTGTAGCAATTTCAATTGTGAAAACCTTTTATTAGGTGTTTGCCAGAAAGCTCATAACTGTAACACCTCTAAAGCTACAACTGCTTAATAAAATTTTAGGAAGCTGTCTCTCCCTATTTGAAGGTGTTGTAGCTATTAAATATGCATTACCAAATATATTATTTACAACAAGCACTTCTCATCCCAATCACAACACAAGATAGCTACAATTCAATCATGGATAAATCAAACTGGCTTTATGATGGAACAATTCACCTTTTCGGATGCAAAATAGAATAGATTAGTCGGTTTTCAACAAGTTTGCAAAAGTGTCTCAAGTCGGTTTTCAATAAGTCCCCAAAAGTGTCTCAAATTCTTTGCTTTCTTAATTCTGAGGTATTATTCTTTGAAATCGTGACAAGCTGTATTACGTACCATTCAAATTCATAGACATCTTTGCTTGCTTGAGCAGCTCTTTAGCCTTTTACGCAATGGAAGAGACGATAGGAAGTCAAATTTGCACTTCCTACAAACCTACAGGTCATTGTCCTAATTCATTGAACTCCTTCACATTGTCGACGCGGACCTACCGACCCCCTAGAAAGTAGTGAGCAAATGAAAGAGAGGCGCACAAAGACAGCTTCAAAGCCTTGGACTTTTCTTCACCTTACCCAATTTGTCAACTTCCACGTATAACAAGTATATATATATAGATAATAGATGGAGATAAAGGACGCAAAGAGTTTCGATTATTCCCCGATCT
The DNA here is from genome assembly GCA_016097545.1 of Eucalyptus victrix. Taxonomy (NCBI): domain Eukaryota; kingdom Viridiplantae; phylum Streptophyta; class Magnoliopsida; order Myrtales; family Myrtaceae; genus Eucalyptus; species Eucalyptus victrix. The sequence goes on along the minus strand of CM027840.1, from coordinate 24,330,964 downwards.
AGGTAGTTCTTTCTAGATACATCCCCAATCGCTCTCGATTTGAAAGCTTGTTCTGCGATCACATTGTCCACATTTGATATTTCTTCTACCAATATTGGTGCCCCAAGAAAACTCGAGTTCTGGTTTCTGCAAAATCAGGCGCATGTATTATGGTGAAGATTCTTGAAATGGGTTATTGCTGCAGAAGAAGGTCCAAGATGGAGAGATCGAACGCCTCAGACAACATGGTCAGCCACATCGTCGCAGCTCAGCAAGAAGGAATCAGGACAGTTCGGTCATGCAACTCATGTGACTTCTCGAGTGACCCCGACGTCTGTATTTGCTTGGTTACTTGGAACATGAATGGCCAGGTGTGTTACGTACTCCTTTGATGATGATCTTGAGATATCCCACTCGTCTATAATTAATTCTCTTGAAAAGGACTCAACTGGCCGTTGCTTTCAGAAAATTGCTTTTATTTCCATAATTGTAAGGTAACGTAAACCCCCGGTTCATGGGTCTTGATTACATTATGAGATCAGGAGAGGCGCGAGTGGATAGAATGGAACCCTACATCTTTAAATTGTCAGGATCAGTCCCTCACCAACACGCTTATTGAGACAAAGGATTTATTTTTGTGTTTGAAGGTATCTTATGAAGATCTTGCAGAGCTGGTCGGAAGCAAGCGAAAGTTCGACCTGCTGGTGGTGGGCTTGCAAGAGGCACCGCAAAAGAGCATCTCAAGAATGTTGCAAGCAACTTTGGCCGAAACACATGCGTAAGAAAGTTGCCATCAACATTTCTTTTAACTTCTCATTTCGAATGATTTCATGCCTAGTCATTCATGATCGGATCATTCTAGAGAACGTCTTGATCGTTTCTATATCTTCAGCTGGTACTGCCCTCAATTTGTAGGCACTGTACACAATATTTTTCCTTCCATATAAGGCCCTTAATGCGCATTTGAAATACTTGCAGTCAGCCCTCCGAACTTTTCTATGTTTCAGTTATTGATCTCTCTCTCTCTCTCTCTCTCTCTCTCTCTCTCTCTCTGTGGCATGACATTGGTGACTTGAACAAGAGCTGCATATGACTACGGATGACTGACCACTAGATGGGCCATTATTTTATTTTAGTGAGACTTTTTCTGAGGCTAAGAATAATTGGAATATGATAATGCATCTTCTTTTGAGAGCATCGTTCTACAAATAGGAAAATAATAGAAAATCTCCCTCCAAGATTCAATTGCATCTTCAAACTACAGCTATAATCTTACGTACTCTTCCTTTTCTTGTTGAGTCAATGACAAGATCATCAAATACTGGCTTCGAATCTAATCACAAAATACTTTTAACTTTTCAAAGGATGGAAAGCATCCAAACCAAAATAAATTTGGTCTGAACATTTATCTAGTGGCCTGAAAATTATTTTCAACCATCATGTGTAATCAAACCATTCAATTTGGAAACCTTAATGTTGGAGGGCAATTTGATCAAAATATTGGACAGATAATTGTGATATTGAAGAGGTCAGCAGAATCATAACTGGTTCATTGGTTTTTGGTTATTATTTTTTGTTCTTTTGACTTTAGATTTTTGCCAGTAGTCGATGATTACTGACTCTTCATGTGCGACATGAAGCTTGTTAGGAAAAGCCATCATGCAATCCGTGCAGCTATATGTCTTTGGACCCAAGGACTCAGAATTGGACACCAAAGGTACGTACTTAGGGTTTATTTGGGTGTCAATCAAATTGATCAGCAAGATTGAAAAAACATGACAGCTCTAGTCATAACCTCCTTCTCTCCATCAAATTGTGCATTGCAGAACTGAAAGTGGACAAGCAATCCGTCGGGGGACTTGGAGGACTGATTGGGAGGAAAAAGGGAGCAGTTGCGATCCACATCAACTTCAGAGGTATCCGAATGGTGTTCATCTCCTGCCATCTCTCGGGTAAGCTTTTCAGATCCCAACTGCTTCTCATACCGAAATGGTAGGGCTATATGGCTCGGTTAGATGTTCGAGTTCAAAATGACTATATAGCATTACGTGTTCCTTTTAAATCAGGTTTTGAGGGGATAAATAAATGCACAACTCTTTTGCTATCAGACTCTAAGTCCACTCTATGCTTTAAGTTTGATTAATAATCTGACAACAAAACAGTAGGATGCTAGTTTACGTCCAAATCTTCGCTCATATCATTCATCTAAGAAAGCTTTGTAAAGTTATGTCTTATGCATTAAAGATGGACATGGAATTGACAGAAATTCTAATTTTGATTAAAACTTCTCCGGCAACTCAGCATTAGTCTCGACTCTTTCTTTGTAAGCAGCTCATGCACGCAATGTGGAGGAGAGGAACTTGCAGTTCAGGCACATATCGCACTCCCTCTTCACCAAGTCCAAGCACTGGAACCCGTACGCACCACCCGACCAACTCACTGTCTGGTTGGGCGATCTCAATTACCGACTGCAAGGCATCGACAACCAACCTGCCCGCAAATTGATCCGCAAAGACCTTCACAAGGTAAGCGATTGTTTATTTGTTCATTTACATCAAACAATACGATCTTTACCCGAGATGGCACTGTTTGTTCTTCACGAGATATTGAAGCCAATTTCTGAACTCGCGATCAGATAGCGCCTCATGATGAGGCTGGAAACCTAGACAGTAAATTGTGTGGGTGCAGATGCTGATAGGCAAGGATCAACTCTTGCAAGAGGCTGAGAGGGGAGAGATATTCAGTGGATACTGCGAGGGAACGCTAAAATTCAAGCCAACCTACAAATATGATGTTGGAAGCAGCGACTACGATACAAGTCATAAGGTACGACCACACCACGAAACCCACCAGCTTCCCCAGCTACCTCTCCACCCTTTTCTAATTTTAGTTGCTCAGAGATTAAATTATCATCACATCAAAATCAATAAGTGAGACAAATTAGGATGTTGGGTTCTTGATTTAGGAATTTAGATTAAAGTAGGAACCTATGCCCTAATTTTGAAGAGAGAGAGAGAGAGAGAGAGAGAGAGATTGCCTTTTACACATTGAGTGCACTTCATGCAATGACAATTAATGAGATGGGTGTCTTGTTTTTCCACAAAATTAAGAGAGAATTATCCTAAATATGTGATTCTAACTAATCATGGTTTTGACTTTGCTGCTAATAATGCAACGCGTGCTCCCACTCAAGTTGTCGCTCAAAACACTAATGAAAAAGTAGTCATTCATGTTCTCGAAGTGCAACCTTTGATAATTACAGTACTTAATTCATACATAAGAAATTCAACTTCAATATATCTTTATTGTGTTTGATGTCCAATTTCATCATGAAAAATCTAACACGAACTAAAGGAAAAATAAATTTATGTATATTTAATGCCTAAATTAGATTGGCAATATTGACTTTTGCAACTCATTTTTTTTTTTAATATGATCTGTCTTCCTTTTTCCAAATTTATGTTTATATTTAATAAAAAAAATTATGTCTAATATTATATATAATGTCTCTAATATAATTGACTTCAATAAAAATCTATGCGAAGCATGAGCAAGAGTGCTAGTATTCATAGGATTTGCTCTTTCAATTTAACTACGACTATATTCTTGCATATACACTTGTTCAAGATAGAAGAGTGAACTCATTTAGGCAAAGATTTCTCTCAATGTATACTTTTCTTTGGACATATGCTTATTTTCAAAATTATAATAGTATGATATCCAGTAGATCCTTCAACAGCAAATTCTTTTAGAATGACGACAAATTAAATTTAGAGTACACTTTCTGTTTTGTGTTGTGATATATGTTCAGTTCTTTCTCCTACCAAAGAAAAAAATGTTTCACCTATTTTTTGGTGCAGGTACGAGTGCCATCATGGACGGATAGGATCTTGTTCAAGATAGAAGATGCCGACAAAGTCAAAGCAATTTTACGGTCTTATGAATCAGTGGATGGTATTGAGAGTTCTGATCATAAGCCAGTAAAAGCTCATCTGTGCTTAAAGCTTAACCCCAACCAAGATCAATGAAATAAAAACATAGTTCTTGAAACCGAGTTGTACATTTATTGTTTTCCCAGTGATACTTGTTCGCTCGAAAACCGCTGGCTTCGAATTGTCGACGGTCGAAAATCGAGTTCTAAAGTATTCTTTTTCCACTGTCCGGGAGGTTTCGACTTGTCTGGGATGCAATAGAAGTCCTTGAAGCCGAAGACAGCTGGTCATCCAAAAGTAGGAATTATGCCATTCAATGCACATCAATTACGCGAAAAGAAGCACATTTTAAGGTTTCTTTGGTTTTGCCAAAAAGCGAGAGCAAGAGACAAGGAGCTCCGCCCTCGTCTCAATGGCAGAACTGAAGCCAAGTTCTTGCAATTGTACCCGGTCCTCAAATCGAAGCTGCTCTCGGATGATTCGCGTCAGTGGTCGATCGGATGTGTCTCACAATCTCCTTTTAAAAAAAAAAAATATGATCTATCTCTTCTTCTTTTTTTCCAACTTTATGTAGATATTTAATAAGATTATCTAAATTAAATACCATATATATTGTCTCCAATAAAAGTGACTTCGATAAAAATCCACGAGAAGCATGAGAAGAGCGCTAGATTCATATGATTTGCTCTTTCCATTTAACTACGACTATGTTCTTACATACTTGGGCTAGCCAATATATATTTGTTTTTGGGGTCGGTGATTATCCAATATTTAACCATGATTTTATTGTAATTTTCTCTTGGATATTCAACTATGGTTTATTTTAGTTCTCCCTACCTTGATTGTATTAGAAGATGCCTTAAATTTTATCTCTACGTGCAATAACATTTGTGGTCACCTATCTCGTTTGTCTCATAATTACAATTCGTCCTATATCTATTTTCATTTTTTTCCAATTAATTCTTTCGAATGGGATTAGCAACACTAATAAGCAATTCCATTCATCTACCAGAAACAAAAATGCCCCCAGTCTTTATTTTCCAAACTTTTATCTAATCTCTATGCATATTTGAAAATATATTTTCGTCTTGCTTGGAAAAGGAAGTAATTAATACCGATACATACATTGTGACCTTACTTGCGCACGTGCACACCAAAAATATATTTGTCCAGCTTTCGTGCGGTTTTATAATTTATGCCTCAACATAAGGTTGGTAATACATGAAATGATACTAAAAAAATAAATCAAAAAAAAAAAATAAAATAAATCAATTTCAAAGAATAGAGGCCAAAGGAGAATGACCAATATGCCACTTTCTCATTTTGTTGTTGTATCCTAATTATATGTTCAAATAGCGATTCGAGAGAACTCATTTATAAAAAGACTTCCCTCAATAAATAATTTTCTTTGGACTTAAACTTATTTTCAAAATTATATCAAATCAAGATATGACGGCTAATTAAGAGTGTGTTTGTTTAAAATTATTTTTGTTCCCCGAATCACAAATTTTTGTTCTTTTGTTCTAAGGAACAAAAAGAATAAAAACACATTTGTTTACACTTTTATTCCTGGGAATAGATTTGGAATAGAAACAAGAAGTAGAAAAAACTTATTTTTTTGTTCTCTCTCTCTCTTTCTCTTTTTGATGACCCTAGAACTTCCGTACAACCGACGAGGTAAACCAGGGGCGGTGCTACCCAGAACCCACTACCAAGGTGCCACACTTGAGAATCCCTAACGATAGTGCTAGGATTCGAACTCCCCCCTCCTAGATGAGAGTGAGAGCGCAAAGCCAGCACTGCCGTTGCGAATGATGGTCTTTTTTCTCTTTCTTCTTCTTCTTCTTCTTCTTCTTCTTCTTCTTTTTGCCGGTCACCGGCCTTGGCCATGGCCGGTGCTAACGACCGGCCAGATGAGGGCTAGTGACCTCATCGAAGTGTTGCCGGCCCTTAGAGAGGCCGAGCCTTGCCATGGCCGCACAAGACTTGGCCTTGCTTAGGCTGGGCTAGGCCGAGCTCCACCTAGCCACCGGCGAGGCTCAGCCTCCCTAGCTGACACAAGGCCGTGCCTCGCCAAGCTAGGGCGAGGCTAACCTCACACTACCTAGGCGAGGCCGAGCCTCGCTGGTGGCCAAGCAAGGCTTACTGAGCCTCACCCTGGCCTAGTGAGACTTTGGCGAGCTTGCCGAATGTCCCCCAGCCAATCGCCGGCGACGACGGTGGCTAGCGATCGGGAAAAAGAAAAAAAAATTAAAAATATTTAAAAATTGAAGAAAAAAAAAAATATACAAGTTTACTAAATGTGTTTATGTGCTTTTTCTATTTTAAGAACAAAAAGTTTTATATAATTACCAAACGCGTTTTTTGTTAAAAAAATTATTCTAGAATCGAAGTATAAAAAAACAAAAATAGAAAAACTATTTATGTTCTTGAGAATAATTTTTAAATAGAAACATTATTAAATACACCCTAAATTTGGAGTACATTTTATGGTTTGTATTGTTATATATGTTTAGTTCTTTCTCCTACCGAAGGAAAAATGTTTGACCTAATTCCGGTGCAGGTACGAGTGCCATCATGTACGGAATGGACTTGTTCCAGATAGAAGATGCAAGTCAAAGCAATTTTACCGACTTTTGAATCAGTGGACGGTATTGAGAGTTCTGATCATAAGCCAGGGAAAGCCCGTCTGCGCTTATAGCTTATCTCTAACCAAGATTCATTGAAAACCGAGTTGTCCTTTCATTCTTTTTCCCAGCGGTATTTGTTTTTTAAAAATTGCTCACTTCTTATTGTCGACTTCATGGTGTAAATAATTGCATTTCAACTGATCAATGATCTGGACATAACTTCGCAATCTTTGCAATTTGACTTGACGGATAATTGTAGACAAAGAAAGGATTGAGAATTTGAGAATTGGGTTCAAGAAATCAATGAAATGAATCCACCAATAACAACACAAATCATTCTAAAGAAATAAGAACAAGTGTTTGATTGACAAAGGTGAAAATACAACTGGAATGACTAGAAATAAAACAACCGGACATAGATTGAAAGGAAGTAAAGTGCGGTGACAAAAGTAATTTTTTTTTTTCCTTCAAAAGTCTGTGAAAGTCTCTTCTCATACCAAATCTCATTTTTATACTTATTGTCATCCATATTAATTCCAAAGCATTCGTTAATCATCCAAGTGGCCATCTTTGTTTGTACCCTTCCCTATTGACGTTATCCACTCATAATTTATTTTCCATGAAATAAACACTTCTTACTTTAAGTCCTTTTAATTTCAAATAATTAAAGCTGCTAACTTGTGATAAGTTGACTTATTCTAGGAAAAGCAATGGTTATGATGAAAGGGTGGAGCCACGCGGGCGGCGAAAACCAAACGGCAAGAAAATGGTTTGGGGACGGATCGATGATCTCAATCATCGAGAAGGCCCAACTGCTCCTCTCCCCCAACATTAATCAAATTGAATTCCCAATTCCCAATTCCCATTTCTTATAAGGTTTTGACTTTTTCTAAAGGGAATTTGATTAAGCCATCTTCTTTGACCTTGAGAGAGTCATCGACTTGTTTCCCTAAACGCTCCGTACGCGTTTGCCGTCTAAAAAGGAGAAGAAAATAGGGGGAGACGCGCCGTGGGGGGCGGGGGCGTTAGGCGTTAGGGAGAGAATGAAGTTGCTTGTCGCCTTGTCCTTTGTCTCTTGGGGTTCAACTACTTAAAATGGGACGGACCCGAGTTCCCGCAGTAAACGCTTTTATTACCTTTTTGCGCTTGACGGTACAATTACAGAATTGCCATCAAAGACTACATAAGTTTTCTATTCTCTACATTTTCTGCCTCAATTCAATAGCTCCTACGAAATACTACCAATCCAGGAGTAAATTACAACAGCCATGGGCAAAAATAATGGATATTAAGTCTCGTTTCATCTATCAACTATCACCCAATTCGCATAAGCCATGTGAGTCCTTGAGTACGACGGAGAAAGATTATAAACTATTAACAGATAACAAGTAACTCAATATAAGATTGTATTAATTGAGATTTTGCTTACATGGAGGGAATATTTAATTCATGGACAGGTTCTAGTTCTAGGAAAGATGTAACATATAGGCAAAATAAATTTAAGATTTTTGAAGAAATAACAGTAGAAGTTTGTCAGACAAAAAGTTTGGAAAATCGAACTAGATGACTAATGGATGTACACCATATATACAAGAAAAAAAAAGAACCTCTGGATTGATATGCAATTAAGAATTGATATGCAATTAAGAATCTCCGTGATGGAAAATGATGGAATTTTTTAATTACTTGCAAAAAGGAGAAAAAGTGAATGGGCTCGTTTGTTTGCCATAAATAAAGAGCAAAATGGGCATGTTGGTTTTATCGCTTATTTAGATATTATTCAAATTTAAAAAATGAAATTAATCTTTTTTTTGTTAGAACATGAAAATAATTTGCGTACCTATAATGTATGTAATGAAAAATTTAGTAGTTTCAAATTAAAAACGAATCAAATCATGCGGATCACAAGATTCTAGTTAAGTAAAAATTACTAAAACACACTATGAATCACTCTACACATTTAAACCTAGCGAAAGAAAGATTTTTTAAAGTTCACATCCTTCCATTCTTTCATCCTCCTCAATGTCAAATGCTTTTCAGTGCTTTATTTTCCAAAAAAAAAAAGGCCGAATTTACTTATAAGTAACTAATAACATAGTAAACCATTGAAGTTTGTCCTATTGGTCACTCTTCCTACATGGAAAATGAGATATGGGGTTTGAATCCTTATATTATAAGAAAGTTTGGATGAAGATGGTTTAGCTTGAGTTGTGGATTTTGACTTTCACGCTCTATAAAAATTAAAAGCCTGAAAATGAAAAAGTAAATAATCAAATTGTAGTAAAGTAGGATTAAAAAAAACTAATAACATAGCAAAATAGTTCAAATTGTTGTAAGTAATTGTAATCAAGATTAGTAAATTGTCTTTACCAAAAAAAAAAAAGATTAGTAAATTGTCCCCAATAATTGGTAAATGAAACATTAATAACCATCTTTGGCCCATAATAATTTATTTAAAGTCTCGAAGGCTGAACTTCTAAGCAATTTGGGCAAAAGCCACAAAAAGCCCAATTATGCTCAATGCAACATATTTACTTTAAATTTTTTTTAACACCAAAAATCTCAAATTTGCACCTATGCAACACATTTATGCTCATCAAGTTTCCCTCCGTGAGCATTGTTAAAATTTTACTTACATGGATGCCAAAAAGCAAACGATGTTGACATAACACCTATGAAGCTTAGGTGAAATAAAATCAAGTTGTTTTGGTTGAAAAATCATCTAATAAAACTTTCACGGGAGTAAATATGTTATATAAGCACAAGTTTGGATTTATTATGTCTTAGAAAAAATTTAGAGTAAATATGTTGCAATGAGTATAATTTGAGATTATTAATGTCATAAAAAAAGTTTTGAGGTTTTTAATGTCACAAAAAAATTCAGGGTAGATGTGCCACAATAGGCATAAGTTGAGGTTTTTGTGATTTTTTCCAAAGTAATTTTTCATCAACAGTCATAATCAACCTAAATTCATCGTGAATCTTTTTCTCTATTCTTATAACCTCCAAAATATGACATTCCTAAACAATGTTTAACCATGTCAAAGACTAATTCTTCTTAAATGTTGTAATTTCTCTGAATCAATAGTAATATTGATAATCTTTCAATAAGTTATCTTTCCTTGTTATTAGTAAGTCACCCTCCTTGCGAAATCATCCAACGATTCATTTTCCTTTTTCCTTTCGATACGACAATGCAGATTACATCCGAGACCGATTCAGTGAATCGCCGGACCAAACCCTAAAACTTCCCAGGCTTTTGTCCTTTTTTTTTTTTCCCAGACGGTCTTCCTAGGAAAGTTTTAAAGCTCTCTCTCTTTCTTACTTTCTTTTTTTTTTTTCTTTAAAAAAATCATTTTAAGTTCCGCAATTTTTTTATATTTAATCAAATACGGCGAAACAGCGTTAGAACACGCGATGACGGAGAAAATTCAAAAACTCCAGCTGGGGGGTTGGCTTTGGTGGAGGCGGAACGTTCGTCAATGAAATCCCATGTCGGGACCGTGTGACAATCACGTCAACTGCCAAGTTCTTGTCTTCGTGGGCTTTCGCTTTGCTCCGAATTTGACTTTGAACTTGCGTACGATTCAAGCACTCTCCCTCGTTTTCCTTCCACACCTGCGTGTTTCCGTTCCTCCCTTCGATACCACCTGGCCGAGCCAAGTCAATTATCATCTCGGGGATTTGCTCCTCTGCGATTATTGATTTTCCCCCAAACATGCGTGAAGACTTCCCATTTCAGGTCTGACGAAAAGAACCCAGAACAGGTTTCTCGCGCTTTCCTCTTTCCAGTTGCCGTCTTTTCGCGAGCGAGAGAGAGACAGAGATCAAGAAGGGAAAAGAAGAAAAGGGGTGGAAGAAAGATTGGGCGGCGTGATCGAGAACGTCTCTAGGACAACTCCGGTGCTGCTCTTTTGGGCAAATCAGGATCTTTTCTGATCTGGGTCTCTCCAAAGTTCCCATCTTTTCGCAGGCTCCTCTGTTCTTTTGTTTGAGGCGGGTCAGTCCTTTTTACTCTTTCGCTTTCTTTTCTTCCGTGTGAATATGTAGCTGTAACTCTGCGAATTCAATTTTTTCTTTTATCGAATTGATGTCTGTTGGTTTATCTCTTCAAGTACATAAGATGTTCGGGCAATTCCTTATGCATTGTACGAACAAGTCCCAGGTTGTCTGCTTTTTGAGCTCCGTCAAGCTCTGGTTTTATGATGGCTGGTGGGTGACTGCATTTGCTTGTTTTACTTGTATACCTGCCTGATGAAGAAAAATTCAGTACTGGCTCTTGACATTTGATTGTGCAACACCTGCTTGCTTGAGAATTTCAGATTATGAATGTTGGTATTGTTTCTTGAGCTTTAAGGATTCATGAACCCTTTTTTCCCCGTTCAAGAATCGAATATGTGCTAACATGTACAGGCGTTCATCTTATCATTGCCATCACTTGTACTTGAGTTGATTCTTCTTATTCGGGAGTAATTGAAGAGAGTTTCATGGTCCTTTTTGTTTCTGGGTTTTCTTGTTCACCTGCCACAAGAATGTAAATTTACCTGATGATGCTCCTATATTTCCTATTGGTTGCTCGCATATAATAAACACCATAAACTGTTCCAATCCATCTAATTATTGTGGAAAACAACATAATCAAAAGCTGCTATTTTAATCTATATAGCCTTTTAAATTTTCTTGTAGTTACTTGACTGAATAAAATTTCTTATAGGTGGAGACGTCAATGACCATGAGCAGATAATATTATGCATCATGAGTTGGCTCAAGAAAATTTTCAAAGGTTCCAGCCATAAAATCACGGAAGGGCATCACCAGGGACATTATGGGGCGGGTCCCAATTATAACGCTCCTTCCACTTCACGGGTAATCACATCTATGAGTTCTTGCCATATTCCTTCAATATAACCATGTCTATTATGTGCTAACTTAGTTTGTGTTTTGTTTAGCTTGCGTCATCATCATCCCGCTAGGGGCTGGATGTGACTTGCTCTTATTTCTCAAATGATCTGAATGACTTGTCTTACGTGATCAAATGGACTGATGGAGTTAGTTCATCATGTAAATGGCACTTAATGTTTGAAAATCAGACATTATACTATTACGAAATGCAGTAGTCATCCTATTTTCCTTGATGTTGTCTGCCATTATTAAATTTTTGTAACGCGATTCAGGTTCCTGATTTGCTCTCTCCTTTTAACCACATTTGGTGGGCGACTAAATGTAGGATGCATGGTTGGAGTATGAGAATCAAGATATAGATCGTGCCATCGCATTATCCCTTTCAGAGGAGAGCCAAAATCAAAATAATGTGATTGGTGAGTGATACGGCCAATTGGCCATTTATTTCATTGGTCAAATTTTTGACTCCATATTCTGTTGGAGAGACAGACTATGTGCTTGTAATTCTGCTTTAATTCTTGAGCAACAATATGATGCAAACCTTTAAGCTATGATTTGTGGATGTCTTCTCTGTGTTCAAAACTTTTATGCTGAAATTTTAAGTACTTTCTAATTGAATGATTGGATCAGACAATCAATACCAACTGGAAGAAGATGAACAACTGGCTAGGGCCATCCAAGAAAGCTTGAATGTTGCGTCTCCACCCCGTAGAGGAAATGGACGCTCTCCTTTCCCAAATGGACACTCTCCTTTCCCAAATGGAAATGGTCATATATATCAATCTGTACCGTTCCCCTATACCACAGGTTACAGGTATGACAGCTTTTATATCGTGGAAAATTTGTTTAATTTTCATTTTGACTCTTAAGTTGTGTTTATCAAAAATTTGGTCCTAGGTTAATGGGCACTGCATGAGTTTGAGTGTAATCTGGGAGTAGGTAGGGAATGAGAAACCTTTTTACCCTTAAGTTACTTGAACAAGGTTAAGCAAACATTCTACTTGGATGGAATGGTTTATTTTCTCGACCTTATTCCATGGAGTTTGATTGTGTAACAAGAGCCATGTTTCTTATTTAGGCCATTGTGAACAAGTTTGGAGATCATGTACTATTTGGATTTAAAGGTTGAAAAGGGAAGGGTGTAGGAATAGTTGAAGTTTCGTGCTTGATTTCCTCTTTGATTCGATTAGATTTATATTATTGCAGAGGTCATACCGTTAGCAGAGCAGTCATGTTAATAAGTTCACCAATGACATTAATCAAGCACTTCTGATAAGGAAAACTTCAAAATTTTTAAAATACTAATTACATACATCACTAGAAAAGAAAAGAGGATCTTTTAAAATATGAAAGCTCCCTTTTGCAGTTGCGTGACAAGTGCCCTGAGGGTACTACGTTAACAGAGCCTTAATATATTTTATGACAAACTACATTCTCACTAACTTATATCGAAAGAAATGTTTGAATTATCCCCTATCTGACACATTACTGAAGTTTTCACCCTTTCGGAACTTTGGATTATCAATGTTCACAATTTCCAGAGTTTTGAAGTCGTGTAAAATATGAAGAGGTGTGCTGAACATGAAATGCAGCCTTGATTGTGGGCTTGCTTTTAGGACTTCGTGCATGATTACTGAGCTTCCTGATATATGTAAATACCATATAGTTCATCCATGAGCTTGTACTCTTTTGAATTTAAGCAACTACATTTTCAACTTGAATAATTTACAGCTTCAAGTAAATTCAATAGGCCCTAAAATGCTGCTTGTTACCATGAAAGATACTGGTGGTTTACAATTTTATTCATTAATTCTATTGAAGTCTCCCTCTGCAAGAAGCACCTTACTATGACCCACCATCCGCTGAACCTCAAATCTCTGTTATCCATTCAATCATCGAACTGTATTTTGATATACGACTGATGCTGACATGACTCTCTGACCTAATCTCGTTCATAAGGGAAAGATAGTGAGTCATTTTCTCCAGATTTTTCACCAATCCATCATAAGCTTGCTGTTAAGGGAAAGAAGGTGTTTTCTCCAAGCATTAAACAAAAGAAGAGATGCTTACTTGTTTAGGATTTGCAGCAAAATTTGTCAAGCCCCCCCTTTACAAGTGATACTCTTTGGCTAGTTGACAGTCTGGGTTAGTTGGTCACTTCACAAAAATTCTGTCTCATCACTTGATGCTGAATCATTGACATGCTAACTTCTTGGGAAAGCTTTAAATATATTTGTAGTCAAGATATATTAAGATGAAAGTTGTTAAATGTTTTCTTATCAGGTAAAATTTCCTTTTACCCTCTTGTTACAAAAAATTCTAGTCAAGTATTTCCTAAGAAATTGCACTTTTTTGGTGCCTATGTCTCTGTATATTTTCTTATGATGTATAAGATGTTCTATGGTACATTTTCCTTTTGCCCTTTTTAAGGAATGTTTTGCACATCTGTCATGCCTATGCATGGGTATATTTTCTTGTGAAACTACATATTTTAGTCCAAAAGAATGAGAAATAACCTTCTCTTCTGCATATCATGTTAGGTTTTACCATTCCTGTTATAATAGTTGAGGATGTAAAGGCTTAGACCAGGGGGACGAGATAAAAAGAATTTGGAAAATCCTGTAAAAGAAATCTTTCATGAAAATTCACACATACATAAAAAATTGGTGAAGGTTACACTATGCACCTATCAGATTGGGAGGTTGGGGCCCTGTGCGAGCCCCTAAGGTATGTCATTGTGTCAGAGTGGCATAGCTGTGTTTGCAATTTATGTCAAATTTCCGTTACCATTAGAGAGTAGAAAGCCAGATTGACTTGCAATAGAAACAATTCCATTTGCATCAACAATCAATTTAAGTGTATCATGACTTAACTCATTGTGTCGTGTAAATGATAGGTGTCCGATATTGCTAACTCTTTCATCCTTGACTATTGGCAAGAATATAGTTTCATCAACTTTTATCCAGCATGCCTTAAGTCTCTTGTTTCTTTCTTCTGAAATTATTATTTTTTTTTTGAGCAATTCTTTCTTCTGAAATTGATTACAGCAGAAACATGACAATTGAGTGCCTTCTCAATATTGTAGAATTTGCGCTGGGTGTAATATGGAAATCGGTCATGGACGGTTTCTTAACTGTATGAATGCTGTTTGGCATCCGGAATGTTTTCGATGCCGTGCTTGTGGTCGACCAATTGCTGATTATGAGGTAAATACTGACCAAAATTATTTCTTATATAATTGATTCGTTTAGGAATTTATACATTTCTGGTTTTTGACTAAGAGGGTTATTTGGGTGGTTTACACCAACTAATCAAGCAAGATTATCTGTGAATTGCAGTTTTCTGTATCAGGAAATTACCCTTTTCATAGGTCTTGCTACAAGGAGCATCACCACCCAAAGTGTGATGTTTGCAGGCATTTTGTAAGTGTCATGGAATGTACTTCTTTGAACTGGCTATAGCTTGAACGTGTTCCCCCTCATTGGATGTGCATAAATGTGATCTTTTAGTTTCATCTGCTTTGAACTGACTCACCCTACTCTACATTATCTCCATTTGACTGTCAATAGACCCATAACTCATGGTCATTTTGTAAATGATTCCATCTCTCTTTCGTAATAAGGAAACTATACTCTGCTCATTTTTTTGTCAGCTGTAATTCTTAAATGGAGAATGACAAAAATTGTCAGTTTGTAGTAAAATCCTGCTACACTGAAGGAGGAATCTACTTGAACTCATTGAGTATTCTGTTTCATTAGGTTGACTAGAAACAGTGTTGAAATGAAAGCATTTAGATGACAATATCAAAATCACAGATAAATAAAATTATGAAATAGAGCAAAAAAATTGAGGGACACTTGAAAGGAATATGCATAAAATTGGAAAATATGGGCAGACCTTCCAACTGACCATACAGTATGTTTCTATATATGGGGAATTGTTGGTGTTGTAGATTGAAAAGACTTTGTATGCCTGAAGATGTAAGACGATGATGTATGTACCATGTAAAAACTATGAATTATATCCTGAGAGGCGCCACTCATATCAGAATACATCTCCATTGACAGATTCCGACGAACCCTGCTGGTCTTATTGAATATAGGGCACATCCTTTCTGGGTTCAGAAGTACTGCCCTTCGCACGAACATGATGGGACTCCTAGGTGCTGCAGCTGTGAGCGAATGGAGGTCAGTCTGATGAATCCACTCTATCTCCCAAATTGGCATCTCAACTCTGCAAGAAAGATCCAGCAACCTATATTTGCTTGAAAGTTATAGGTTGAGATATTTTCTCCTCATGTGCAGTCACGAGAGATGCAATATGTCGCACTTGATGATGGTCGGAAGCTCTGCCTAGAATGCTTAGACTCAGCAATCATGGATACGAATCAATGTCAACCACTATATCACAGTATACATAAATTCTATGAGTATTTGAACATGAAAGTGGCGCAGCAAGTTCCGCTTCTCCTGGTGGAACGTCAAGCTCTAAATGACGCCAGAGAGGGAGAAAAAAATGTAAGGCTTGCTCTTTTGCATTCCCTGTTATTGGCATGTTTCTATGCCAACAGTTAGTTAACCATTCACAGTCTTATTGGATGATAACATGAGAAATAGAAATGTAAAGAATGTAAATTGCAAGGCAAAATGTGCATGAACGTGTCTTTCATTCTAGAAAATGGTCATGCTTTGACATAGTAATCAAGAAGGATTTGATGGTCAGACAGTCTCATTTCTAAAAACTTTTTAACATGCTTTTATAGTGACATGTCTCTGAGTATATCAATCATGATCAATGGCACTTTTGGGGGTACATTGTTTTTGCAGTTAATCACTTCAAAACATTACTTTTTGACCAGGGCCATTACCACATGCCTGAGACAAGAGGACTTTGCCTCTCAGAGGAAAGAACCATCAGTACGGTAAGAACTCCTGTAGAATGCTCAGTCTGTGAAATAGCATTTTTCCATCGTCTCTCTCATATGAATTTCTACCTTCTATGGCAGATATCACGGAGACCAAGGATTGGGGGAGGCCGAGCTATGAACATGATGACAGAGCCCTTCAAGCTAACACGGTCTTGTGAAGTGACTGCCATTCTCATCTTGTATGGTCTTCCCAGGTATTGTATGTGCGTGATAATTCTAGAACTCCATGCAGAAATTCATGTTTTGGATATATTTGTTTTGCTGTTGCAATCTATTACACTTTTCCCGCTTGTTAATGCAAGTATTTGGGAACAGGTTGTTGACTGGATCGATCCTAGCTCATGAAATGATGCATGCATTCCTTCGACTTAATGGTAATTTCCTAGTCAGTGCCATTTTTATTATGGAATTTGTGTGCTTTCACAGATTAAATCCTACGTTTTCACAAGCTCTGATGCTCGGATGACCGAATTAATTCTACCATCATATTGAGTTACTGTAAAATAACTTGTCAGCGATTTGGAGTGACATATTCATCATCTATGCTTAAGGTTTTCGAACTCTCCGCCAAGATGTGGAGGAAGGCATCTGCCAAGTGGTGGCCCACATGTGGTTGGAGGCAGAGCTCAACTCAGAATCAAGCAGCCACAGGGCACCGTCCTCTTCTCGAGGACTGAAGGGAGGCCCCAAATCTCAATTCGAGCAGAGGCTTGGTGAGTTCTTCATGCACCAGATTGAATCAGACTCGTCCCCAGTTTACGGTGATGGATTCAGGGCCGGACGGCAGGCGGTGAAGAAGTATGGTCTTCGAACGACCCTTGATCACATTCAGTTGACAGGGAATTTTCCTTGCTGATGTGAGATTCATTTATTTTTTCAAGCAGCAGAGTTGAGGATGATTGGCCGTTCATATTATTTCAAGGTCAATGTGCAGGGATTAGTAGTTGGTACATAGTAACTTAGGATGACACTCACTCCTTGTGAGAGTTCACCATACACATTCTTTGTCCATTACAATAGAAACCACAGGATCAGGTCATACTCTTATACATTCTTTACTTGGAGATTCTTTTCTCTCCCTCCTCCAGATGTACCTTGTTTGTACTTCTTTTTCTGCGAGGAATGGAATATCGAGTATTCGTGACCGATATGAGACAACGATAGACATAGGATGTATGCACCCCCAGAATGACACCTTCCCTTTTTCATGTGTACAAATTCATAGAGAAGAAAACATGTTAATTTCCCAGTTTTCTTCTTCATTTCAACTTTTCCAGAAGGGGAAAATTAAGGAAGACTGTCAAAAGCTTCTCATAACCTGCTTTTGAATGGAGACAGCAAACGGAAGGCTTCCCAGAGGCCACAACCAAGCGCAGCCCCAGTTTCCACAATTTCCATTTATATCTTGTCTTCATTTATTGGTTTCTTGACAGTGTTTGAGCAAAATTATCACTAGCTAAGTGCTATAGGCTGACTCAATAACACAGAGAGATGGCCAAAATGTTTTCTGTTGGGGGCCAAAACGAGACAAAGGGAAAACTACAGGGGGCTAAAAGTAAAACTCCCTCTTTCTCAAACAACAACGCGGGCCCAATAACGTAACACCAAAAGCCCAAAATCCAAAATCCTCTTTTTTCTGCCATTTTCGTCAAACCACCATTTTTACGCAGCTAGAACAGAGGGAACTCGAACCTCGGCTTGCTCATCATCATCTTCATCGAGCGCTCTCTGCAACGACGGTCGTCCCTCTCTCCATCTGCAACATGCAACGCCGAGTCTCAGGATCAAGATGAAACCCATCGTAGGCCAACCCCTCATCTATCCCACGATCTCTCGCCTCTTCACGTAAATGCTGAGGCACTCGTCAAGATGGCTCCTTCCCTCCAACCCACGTCGAGTCCGATCCTTCCACGCGCCGTCGTCGTCCCCCCGCTGGAACCCCCGAGAAGAGTCGAGGCTCAGCCGACCCGAGCTCCTCGACCGGATCGCCCGCATCCTGGTCCTCCGTCGCCTCAGCGCCCTGAAATGCCTGCCCTTCGCGTTCTCCGACGACCTCCTCGGCTCCGTTCTTCACCGTCTCCGCTTGAACCCCACTGCTTGTTTGAGGTTCTTCGAGTTCGCCTCCGAGCAGCAGGATTATCGGCCTGATGTGAAGGGTTACTGCAAGCTCGTTCATATACTGGCCAGAGCTAGAATGTACGAGGAAACCAGAGCTTATGTGAACGAACTGGTCTCTCTGTGCAGGAACAATTATGTTTCGTTTGTTGTGTGGGATGAGCTCCTGAGGGTTTATCGGGATTATGGGTTCTCGCCCGTTGTTTTTGATATGATACTGAAGGCGTTCGTGGAGAAGGGCATGGTGAAGAATGCGCTCTATGTGTTTGATAAAATGGGCAAGTGCGGTCGAGTGCCGAGTTTGAGGACTTGCAACTCTTTGCTGAGCAGGTTGGTTAGAAATGGTGAGAGTTACACCGCAGTTCTCGTGTTTGATCAGATGGCGAGGATGGGGATTGTGCCCGATATGTTCACCTGTGCGATAATGGTGAATGCAAATTGCAAGAATGGGCAGGTTGATAAAGCCATGGAGTTTGTGGAGGGGATGGAAAATGCTGGTTTTGATATGAATATAGTTGCTTACAATAGCTTGATTGATGGGTATGTGAGTTGTGGGGATATGGAAGGAGTTGAGAGGGTGTTGAAGATGATGGCCGATAAAGGAGTATCAAAAAACGTGGTTACGTACACGTCTGTGGTTAAGGGTTTTTGCAAGCGATGTGAATTGGAGAAAGCAGAGAAGATTGTTCGGGCAATGGAGGATGACAAGTCCATCGTTCCAGATGAGCGTACTTATGGCATATTGTTGGATGGTTATTGTAGGATAGGCAAAATGGATGATGCTTTAAGAGTTAAAGAGAAGATGCTGGAGCTGGGTTTCGATTTGAATAATGTCATTTGCAATTGTTTGATCAATGGGTATTGTAAATTCGGTCAACTTTCTCAAGCGGAGGTCTTCGTATCGCAGATGATAGATTGGAATATGAAGCTGGACTCCTACGGTTATAATGCTCTAGTAGATGGCTACTGTAGAGAAGGCTTGATAGGAGAGGCTTTTAAGTTATTCAACGAGATGATTCACGAAGGAATCGAACCATCTGCCGTAACTTATAATACTCTTCTCAAGGGCCTGTGTCGGGTTGGAGACTTCAACGACGCCTTACATCTGTGGCGTTTGATGCTGGAAAGAGGCGTGGCGCCTAATGAAGTCTCCTTGTGCACATTGCTAGATGTGTATCTGAAGATGGGAGATCTTGAAAGGGCGCTTCTGCTGTGGAAAGATATCTTGGCGAGGGGCTTCGCCAAATCGAGCATTGTCTTCAACACCATGATTCACGGACTGTGTAAGATGGGGAAAATGGCCGAAGCAGAGGAGATTTTCTGGAGAATGGAGGGACACAGATGCTTGCCTGATGAAATAACATATCAAGCCCTGAGAGATGGGTACTGTAAAGTAGGGAATTTCGAACGAGCTCTTGCTTTTTCGTCGAAATGCCAGACTGTATAACGACATAATGGAGCCCCCAGCTCGAAAATAAAAGATGATTCTTTTATTTTTTATGCTGGATGAGTTAGCTTTCCTTATAATGAGCTTGAAGCATCTCTTGAAACTCAATGTCACCTGACCCGGATGAGCTTGTTTCGAGTACAATCAGGCTTGCACTCGGTTCTAGCGGACATTGTCGAGTATCTTGTGAGTTTGCTCAATAACCAGGAAAGAGATCCACCTGGGAGAGCTCCAAAATGAAGGGTAAGGGGCGGCTAATAAGGAAGTAACTGAGGCAAGGACAAGGAAAAGTTCAGGTGCTTGACCAATTAAATTCCGAGCGGTCGGATCCCACACCTATCTCAAGTTTGAAAGAGATTGAAAACGAGGTTAACCATCTTAAACGGTTCATAATGCCATTCTTACTACTCTCTCTCTCTCTCTCTCTCTCTCTCTCTCTCTCTCTCTCTCCCCCCAAAGTCTTGATAGAATTACGTTCATATCCTTCTTGAAAAGCTACATGAGAACCCAGAAATGATCCTCTGATTATTAGAAGTTCCCGACATGTACCGTAAATATTAAACGGGAGGGATAAAATCGTACTACCCACGAAATATATAGGAGATTATCCATTGTTTTTGGAAAAATTATCCAAAATCTTAAACCTTTTAATTGTATTAATTAATCCTAAATATATTTAAGTTTTGTCAATTGAGTCAATTCGTCTAATTTTGCCTTAAAATCGCTGACGTTGATGTCGGTCATCATATGTAGTATAATCAACGAGGATGCAAACATTTTTAAATAATAATTTAATATTTTTTCGATTTTTATTTTTATATTTTTCTTTTTTTTCCTTTCCCTTTATTTTTTTCCTTTCTCTTATTTTTTTTTTTTTCTTTCTCCTTTTTTCTTTCCTGGCCCCCAACCATCTTTGGGCTCGAGTAAGAAATGCTTGGGCCTAGGCCGGTGATGGTTAACCTCACTTGAGGCTAATGCTCCACTAGTCATCGACAAGGCCCGATGATGGCTAGTGTGGGGAAAAAAGGAAAAAAAAAAAAAAAGTAAAGAATGAATTGGGAAGAGAATATAATAAAAAATACAAAAATTTAAAAAGACTTTTTTAGATATTATGAAAATTTGTCTATATCGGCGTCGGCCGTGTTATGTAGGATGACCGATATTTACTTCAAGAATTTCTAAGCAAAATTAGCTTAATAGAATCAATTGTCAAAATGCGAAAAAAATTATAAATCAATTGGTAAAATTAAAATATTTAGAATTAATTTGACAAAAATATAATAGATTTGTGACTTTTTACATAATTTTTTCCATAATTTCCTCAGAATATTATTATCCACATAAGTCATTTTTGCGTTATTTCGTACTTATAGGGGTCGATACACCTATTTTACAGTATTCTTACCCGTACACTATTCTTATCCGTACGTAACCACTTCTCCTATGATATGAGAAAAGAAGAGAAAAGAAAAATAAGAGGAATTCAGAACAAAAAAAGTTGAAAATGACAAAAGTCCATCGTTGTCTGCCACTTTAACACTTTTTGGACCTGTCCTCGGCTCGAATGGACATGAAGAAGACATGTATTACTCCTCTTGATGATAATCCCTTCAGGTACAATTTCGTGAGATGTCAAAGTTAATGGTCAGTAAAATAAATTGAATTCTCTCACGCGTGACATTCCCTCTCAAACTCACCATTCCATTGACGTTGACTTTATTGTTTTTTCCGCCTTTGCATGTAGATTTTGTAGATTAATTATCAAAATTATTCAAAGAACAAGATATCGCCATTGACCGCTATAGTTGTTTTCCCTCCACTCACAGGATGATGAGTCGTTTACACAAGAGAGTATATTAATCTAAATTAAAAAGGTGATCCAAAGATAATCATCCAGTCAATCCTAAACCTACTTTACAAATGTTAATGTTGTTCTAAATCCTTATGCGAAATTTTAATATAATTATTTCGGCCAATTGCATAAAAAAATTGCTGACATTGCCTAGCCGTCCTACGTGACACGCTGATGTGAACAACTTGTGAATTGCATTACTAATTGAAATTTAGCGTAAAAATTTCGAACTACATTATTGACATCTATAGAGTAGGTTTAGAATTAATTGGGTAATTATCCTAGTCATTTTTATAGTGCATTTTGAAATTGTGCTAATGATTCCATATTTAATTCAGAAAAAAAAATCAGTTAGTTTTTTGCTACAAACTGATTATTCATTTTCATAACAGAATCTACTAGTTGATACAATGAGATTTGAAACAAATTATATATATTGACATTGGAAATCCGAAGGAGTTGTTCAAGTGTTCTACGTGTTAGTCATCCTCCGCATTCCTCTTTTGCCACAACCGCGAATGTGTGTTGACCGCCCCATTATTAGATTATTGATGATATGGTGTTTGTAAATTGTAACCTCATCACTTGTTATTTCCATCAAATCTAGAACAAGATAATTGAGATTTTGTCAATCCTGCTTTTCGAACACTCAATCTATATAAGCGACATGGACGTGCAAAGACGCGATCTGACGTAGCGTAGCATTTTGACATGTCATTTATCAAAAAATGAAGAATTCATACACATTCCGACATGTTATATATTAAATATTTTTTTTATATATAAGTGCATAAATAAATACATAATAACAAAAAGAGTCAAGAGTTAATTTACACTAAAAACATTAATCCAATATTTGTTAATATCATTTATTATTTTAATTTGATAAATTCAATTACATTTCATTATAATAATCCATAAAACTTGGAGGAAAAAACAAGCCATCCACATTATACTATTACGTATACTACAAGTCTTAAAATATATTGCGAAAGTGCGATTGAGTCGTAAAACTTATTAAATTGGTGCAATCAAGTTTTTTCATTAACACCATCGATTTGTTTAACGGAAATGCTGAAGTGGTATTTTTAAATTAATTAATTTATCTTATGTGGCATCTTTTATTACTTTTTTTCTTTAAAAATATTTTAAAGAATAGTAAACAACTTTTGAAAAAGCTAAAATATTTCTTAAAAATATAGAAAAAAAGGCAAAAAAAAAAGGCAAGGTCGTAGCTAGGCACACCGCTGCCGCTGCCGTTGCCACTACCGCTGCTACCATCCAAGGGGGGTTGACGACCTACGTGGCTGCCCTCGTTAACCCAAGCGAGGGCCGAGCAAGGCTTGGCAATGCCAATCCTCGCCTATGGTTGGCGAGCCTCCCCAGCCCTAGGTGAGGCCTTACTAGCTCCAATCAAGGGCCGACAACCTCGCTAGGCCTAAGTGAGGGCATAGTGTTGCCCAAATCTAGGCGCTCCTCACCTAGGCCTTAGCCAAGGCATCACTTAAATTTGGGCAAGCCTTGCTGGCCTTTGCCTAGCCAGCGATGGCCTCGCCTAAGCCGGTGAGCCCCCCCCCCCCCATGCCACCTCACTGACCCTCTCCAATGGTGGCGGCGACAATGGCAGCGGTGCCAGCCACGATCCCTACCCTTTTTTCATATATTTTCATTTTGACCCATTAAGTATTGAAAATTTTAAAATTTAACCACATGCTTGTCGAAATCACATGTTTGAATTCTAAACATGCATGTCAGGGACACGTGTCGAAGTGCATGAACACTCCTGGAGAGTATCGAAACTTCTTAGCACTAAATTAGCCCATAATATGAACAAGGAAAAATGAAAATAGAATTTGTGGCAAGTATGAATCCCACGCACACGGCTCTTCTGGCATCATAATAGAGACTGCCTGCTAACAATCAAATTTCTTTTCGAATTTTGGCTCATATCATATAAATTTTATGATAGTAGAATTTTGATGCATAGATTCCTTCGAGATGAATTAGAATGTTATAGTTTTAAAGAATCATATTAGGCAAAAAAGAGGATACATAATAACTTTAAGGATTCGCAACAAACCATACAATATTATTTTTAGGATGCATGCGTTCCGTCCCTTAACATTACAAGTGCCATCTTATATAGGCATAAGACCAACACTTAACACTCCTCGTAACTAAAATGACGCTAAAAAATGCGTTGCATAAATAGTCCTTCGTCCGTTATGCACCATATAACAATCGAAGCACATGATTTTAATACTACGTGACTCGAATATTGATTAGGAAGCATGGATTAAAGGCGATTTGAGTTCTATTATCTTGTTTAGGACCCACCTGTAGAAATCACAAGTCCGTCCAGATCTTATCGTGCACCGTACTGACCATATCTTAACATCATCACTCCCTTCCACCTTCCCTCCCTCCACCGACACTCCGTACTGAATTTCTTGAACACGATTAATTCCTTGTTCTTTTTATTTATTTTTAATATTTTGCCCTTTTACCCAAGAAAAAGCAAATCGAAAACCATTTTATTTTCGGTCAACGACATATTCAATCGTATGATTAACGCAATGTAGACATAGGAAAAGGGAAGTTCGCACAGGCTGGCTCGTTGAATTATCCACCGCTCTGAGTCCGACTGGTGCATGCGGAACCACAACGAACGACCGAGCTACACCGTCATCGATGTCTGTCCTTCGCCATACATTTCACTCATTAACCTCAAATTTATGACATACTTCACTAATCTCATAGATTTAACACCATGTGACTCAACAATCAAACAAATATTTCGAATAAAATATCATTCCCGTTTGATGATATAAGTAACTAATCAAACATGGATCATGTATTAAACTGACATACGATATAAGCATGTTGCTCAACGATAAAGTCATTTCGTGTGATTTTAGCTGTTTATTTGCGATGGAATTCTATGGACTCTATGATAAGTTTGGATCGTAAGAGTTAAATCTTACATACCAAAATGTTTGACTATTCTACATTATTTGTGGTCAATGGTGGAACTTCATATCAATGTCATTTTGAAGTTGTCAATCAGAAATCAGGTTGTCTTCCATTATTGACGAATGTGGGGAATTGTTTATAGCTAGTTGGGGGGATTATGGATTTTGTAATTATTTATGGGGGAAAATAATTATAAAGGCCATATGGAAGCTGGGTCCATGACAAGTTCTAGCCAAAACAATGTTCAGAAAATGAAATGGAGTTTCAATTTCAACCTTGTTCATTTTATTTCCTTGTGCTTAATGAGACAAGCATAAGCATGGATGTGAATTCATTCAATTTATATGATAGACTCAATAGAAAATTGTGAACACATATAGAGTTAATACTACTGTAAGTAAGATCCCGTGTTAAATAATGTGAACTAGTCAAGTATATTTGAATTAAGTCTAGCCAATAACCTCTCGAAAGTCCATATATGAACAAGTATCGTAGCACGACTAATTTTTGAGCTGCTAAAACAGCCCAAGAAAATTAATTTGCAATAACGATAATGTCTAGAGACAATAGAACTTTGGTTTAATTTTTCCTGGATGATGAAGCCTCTTTTATTTTTCTCTGCAGAGATTGAAATGTGCATTTTTATGTGTTTGAAGAGCAAAACGATGCTGCACCAAAACGACTTCTCTGCATCATCCGGAACATTTTATTGATTTTGGGTCCGTCGTACGCAATTACACATCAAGATCTCTTATATTATCTACAACTTTCACATATTTGAATTAAGATCAGAACTTTTCGATTGAAAAAAAAAAAAGAAAAAAAGAAACTAAGATCAGAACAAAAGGCTCAAAGGGAAACCATCTTGGCCTTCATCAGAGATTTTCCCAATCCAGGATCGGAGTTCCACTCCCAATCAGGTGTGCATGTGATGCTCATCGCCGTTCGAGGCGTCGGTCACGCGATCCGATATCAATCCTCCGGCTGAAAGGGCCCGACGTAAAACCTTGAGCATGATGTCTGATGTTTCTATTCAAGAATCCAAAGAGAAGGGAGTCTGCAAGAGATCGTAGGGAGCCCAGAGAGCGTCCAAAGGGCACGGCCGGTTGGCGTCGAGCCGGGCCCATGGCTTCCCCTTCCCGCTCCAATGCAAGAGGCTCACCGGCCCGGGATGCAAATCCCGGCACAGCCCTCGGAAGTTGTCCCCGCCAAGCCCGTGCTGGTTCCACCGGTGGTCGACCGCTGCAATCCTCCCTGCCAGGACCAGCAAGAACGGCGGCAGTGACCCTAGCTCGTATATCCTCATCCTCTTCTGCAGCTCCATCCACTCCTCTATCTTCTTCGTGTAGCCCCCGTGTCGCCACCGGTCGAGATCCATCACCATCACTCCAGTGTTGAAGTAGCACGGCGTGCGGCCTGCGAAGGTCGATGACAGCGAAGGGTTCGACCAGAAGGTCAGCGTGAAGTAGGCTGTGAAGTTGGCGTTGCAGTACTCGGGGGCGGCGAGGATGGTGCTCTCGCCAAGCGGCGTCGATGCAAGCTTTGCGATGTCATCGACGAGGATGAGGTCGGAATCGAGGTAGACGACCTTCCGGACACAGGGAGGGAGGAGGTCGGCGAGGTAGCTCCGGGCATAGTTCAGGGGACAGTCGAGCGCGGAGCGAATGGATGTCGAGATGAGGCCCGAGACAGCAGAGTCGTGGAAGCGGTAGAGCCAGAAGCGGAGGTAAGGGAAGGAGGCCGAGATAGTGGCACGGAGGTGTGGGGCGTCGGCGGAGGCGGAGGCGACGAAGTGGAAGACCACGTTCTGGGGGCAGGAGGAGTGCTGGAGGATGGAGAGGATCGCCGCCATGGAGCCGCGGATGTACGCGGTATCGAGGGTCATGGCCACGTGGACCGCCGTCTCGGAGCAAAGGAAGATGCCGTCATCATCCGCCTCAGGCTTCTCGGCGTTGTCTTCGGCTCTGTGGTGGTTCTCCGCAATGGAGGGGCAGTCTGGGGAGTTGTAGAATTGCGGGGCTTCCTTGAATTGTCGGGCAGCGACTGTGGCGGTGGCGGTGGAGGAGAGAATGGAGGAGAGGAGTAGGAGGAGGAGGAATGGTTGTTCAGGCATACTTTCGTCGGGATAGAGAGAGAGGGAAAGAGAGAGGGCATGTATTATGTGAGAGGAATGTTCTTTTTAAAGGATAGAACTATAAAAAAATGGACCAACCTCAACTTCAGATTTCGCTTTTTACATGAAGGCTTGAGCATTAAACAATAATTCTCTGATTTACAAGCACCCAATTACAAAAACTAAGGAAAAAGTAGGAAATTGGAAAATTTGGGGGGAAGAGAGAGGAGAGAGAGAGAGAGAGAGAGAGAGAGAGAGAGAGAGATTTTTGGTCAATGTAAGTTTGTTTGAGTTCACATCAGCAATGGCAGGTTTTAAAGGTTCTTTGGTGATGGGTCCTCTTCTGTCTCTGACATTTCATTTTCTCTGGTTTTGCTCTTCCTCCTCGTGTTATTGTCATTTGAGGTTTGTGAAGTGAATAGGAAGTAAGACAGCCTAAACAATAGAGAGATGATTGTTTTGGAGGGAATGGAGATGAGATGCCAAATTAGGTAATGAAGTCAAAAGTTGCTTTCCCCTTAATCATTTTAATCTCCCCCAAAGCCTCTCTTTTCACAACCTTTTGCAGGTAAACTATCTTCATACTATCCTTATTCAAATAAACTTGCATAGTCGATACAGGACAGTAGTCTTTCAACCACCGTATTGATTTAGTTTCCTAGTTTATTATTGAACATTAGATTTCAGCTAGGATTCTAGGGTATTTATCTTCATTAAATTGTGACGCATTGGAAATTAACTCCCCTTGCCTATAAATATAGGCCAAGATAATTTTTTTTGTTACAATCACATAGTGATTTGAATATCGAGCTTGTTGAAATTGGCATTTCCATCTTCTTCTGTTTTCTTTTTTTGTCTCTCATTGTTTGCGTTCTCGTATTTCTATTTGATTTTCCTACCCTTTTCTACAATTTCACATAGGCTATGACTTTCTTTTTGTAATTAATTTTATTTAAAATATTATGCAATAGGCTAACGTGCGAGAGGGCGTCTTTAGTATTGTAACTGAAGGTGGACTAGTCGAGGTGCGTAAAAACTGGCCCGAACGCCACTTGACTATGAATACACACAAAAGGAAACATATTTATCTAACAAGACAATTTTTATCTACAAGAGTGGACCGCAAATAGGTGATCCAAAGACCACTCCAATCTTGAAACACTTTACCCTAACACTAGTTAAATTAGCATCTCTGCTACCAATTCATCGATACCTCCGCCTTTTCACCTTGGTGAAATTGCCCTAGTTGCAACATCAAATAGATAATATGAAGTTTATGGTCCCCTTCGAACTTGCATATCGTTAACTAATGTGCAATTGGAAAAGCTCTTCCCTTAGAGTCAAGGGTCAGTCCATACAAGGGTCTCTCTTTCTAATATCACTTTGCCTCTTCCTGGTTCCGGGGTTCATACGAAAGAATGGGTTGCTCCATGACAAAGGCAGCTAGCAATAGCTTTGGAACTAATTCACTCCTCAGGGAAGAATTGAAAGGTCATGCGAGGTTTGTTGAGGTTTCATCATCGATGGAAAAAGAAAAAAAAAATGGAAAAATAATAATGATAACAACAACAATGACAACGCCCCCTTTTTTCCCTTTATTGACCTTCCCCCTCCTCGGGTGTTGAACTATCACATTCTCAGAGAGGTGAGATTTAGCAATCGGATTCGGATGAATACAAACGAGCCGAATTGAAAATAAGTGTAAATGCTTTAAGGCCAAGTCTCTATCTCTTGAACCCACGGTTGCCGCCTTCCTTCTTGTACATACAACCTTGTCGCTCCAGTCAAAATCTGGGTTTTCTGCCTCTTTGTTTTTCTCTCTCTCTCTCTCTCTCTCTCTCTCTCTATGTCCTCGTTTCGTTTTATTCGACCAGTCTAAAGCTGGCGGTTGTGATTAGACTTCTTTTGAAATCTGGGTGGCCCATTTCGTACATTCATTGTTTAGAGAATGTAGGTGGCTGTTAATTACATGTATACAGTTTCTTCTCTCTCTCTCTCTCTCTCTCTCTCTCTCTCTCTCTCTCTTTCTCTTCTGCTGAAACACACGTAAGGAGTTTCTGCTTCCCACCGTATCAGCCTCAATACAGCTTTTCAGCAATTTACAAGATACGAGCGATGGTCTGCGCCTCTTCTAGAACGGTCCGATTTGAATATCAAGTGCCAATAGAATGAGTCGACATAATATGGCGCAAGCCGGTAGAAGGATTATACAAGAGATCTATCTTCAGAGTCTAGTCCCATTTTCTAGTCACCTAAAGTTGAATAAAGACCCAAACCACACGATTTTGTGAGCCACCACTCCCACAGTTCGTGGCTCTCAGACACGGCTAAAACAGTGGCTAGGCGTGCACCATGAAGTTCAACTAAGCAGACCCATTTGGGGAAGCTCAATGACAGATTTTGAGAACGACGCCAAATTCCAAAGGGTGCGAGAGATCAAATAGGCATTCCGTTGAACACTTGCAGCATGAGGTAAGTCGGTCCTGTCCCCCAAACTGTCTCCATCACCGCATAAGGACAGTGGCCCTATAAAGAGGTCCTAGTTATGGACAAGTTGAATGTGAAATTAATGAAGGGTGGGGGTGTTCAAGAATGGATGACGAATGGCATAAAAGACCTTTGTACCTCCTAGGAACCGAGTCCACAACCGTGTGGGTCTCCCAATTCAGTGGACCCATCACTCTGCAGAAGAAAAATGTCAAAAAAGGAGGAGGAGAAGAAGCAGGCAACAGCCAAAAAACAAAAGAGTGAACCTTCGTCCACATGCCCTCTTCATTTGACCCATCACTCCTACAAAGTGAAGAGGGACTGTCACATTGTCAACCCAGGTGATGGGAAAACATGGTATTGTGCCTTGGACTAGTCGCAAGCTGTAATGGGCGCTCTCTTAATTCGGGTATTGTACATTGTACAATCTTAGGCAGTATTCATTGCCGCCGACCCAACATTTCACACACCTTGGTTGTCTAGGAGACAGATATTGCACCTTCCAAGAACCAGGAAAAATTGCAGCCATTTAATCTTGTGGGACTCATGGTAATTTCGACCACATGGATACAAAACAAAAGGCGCTCAGTCCCCCATTGACAGGTTAAGTATTTCACAAAGTTAGGCGGATATCCATTTGCTGCCTTAAGAGTAGAAGAATGTATCTCATTGGACCAAACACCAATTAAATGAGTAGGAGAATGACAGACTTACGTGAATTTAATTACTAGACAGACATCTTAAGCTACCATAAATAATGAAGATGCTTCACATTCATGTGAAGCATATCTTCCTGAATATCACAATCCATTTTAGTAAAATGCAAGAACAACTTATTTAACTCTTGGAAATAACAATGTCCTGAAGTCTCCAGATCATGCAAATGTTATCTGTATTCTGTTGGTTTGAGCTCCAGATTATCCCTCCTAGTAAGAATGATGAGCTCACCACACAGACCGGCACTTCCAAATCAAAGCAACGGGAGGAACTCGATGACCTTTAGATTGTCTGTGGCATTGACATCAGAATAATTTCATCAGGTAAACATGGCCGCCTCCATGACAGGGATTATTTAAGGAAATGGAAGATATCATACAGCAGCTAGCGGATAATCATTGACAATGCAAATTTGTTGTTGATTCAATTCTAAGAACCACTAACATTGTTTATTATTCATGTTTACTTAAGATTGTACCATTTTGCAATACATTCTTATATTTCTCACATATCCTCATGATAATGGTAGCAAACAGGTGATGCTACATTTGTTCTGGTTGGCTTAGTTACAAACAACTTTCAGAGAGCTTTGCCCCAGAATTAAAAATACTTCTCTCTTGGGTAGTCGACATAAACAGGTAAAGGTCTTTAATTGTACCTAATCCATAGAATTCCTGTAAGTCCTACCCTATGCTCTTGTCCACAGTTAAGAAATCGTTGTCGCGATTCAAGTAATCCAACTTCAGACCTCTCAATGTTAGAACCTTTCCTCATTGAGCTTCCAGATATCCTGGTCCTGTTACTTTCCTCAGGGATGAGGTTGTCGCGATTCAAGTAATCCAACTTCAGAGCTCTCAATGTTAGAACCTTTCCTCATTGAGCTTCCAGATATTATGGTCCTGTTACTTTCCTCAGGGATGAGGTCCAGATAATCGCAAAGAAAACAAGTGTACAGGATAATGTGCTTTAGGAAGAATGTTCTAAAGCTCGAGCCATCAAAATCTACATAAACTACCAAATCCCAACATCTAGCAGGTCGCATTTATCCTGAAAACGGTGGCTGCAGCCCTTAATGGCATCGGCAAGAGACCATATTGAGGGTCAGCCACACATTATTTGGATTGAAAGGACGATCCAGATTAATAAGGAAGCCAAATTAAACTGAGTCGCTACTGCTAATTTGTCTGCTGCTGTGGACCAATACACTGGCTACCACAGATGCCCCTGCAAACAGGGTGAAAATAGTGAAAGAGATCGTGATAAAGATTATCATCGCATAAATGCTACTGTTATCTCAGCAAAATGATTCTAGGGTTCAACATGTATGTACGGAAAGATGAAGACATCAGAGTAAGGCATATTGATCCATTTTTCATGTCTCAAACCAGGTGACGAATCCCATAAAGTGACTCAAAGAACACGGATTGAATCTTATCTGAACAAAATCCTAAATACAGGTTTTTAACACCACTGACATAACTTATAGACAATTTCCTTGATGAGAAGACGGCTTAAACCCCAGAGCACTAGAAACGTTCATATCCAAGATAAAGGGAAAGCTCAGAAATTGGTTAGCAGTTTGAGCATTCTGTTGCACGATCGCTTCTAATTCAGAAAGAGTGCAAAAGCCACACAGACAGCAATAACCAGTAACAACATCTTCAGGTGAACATCTTGCTGTCCATGGCCTCTCGGATGATGATGGTATGCATGTGCGTGGTGATGGCCACCGTGAAATGTATGGGGATATCCAAACGGGAATCCAGGGGATGCACCATACATGGCGGCATCGGGAAACCCATGGAGCTGAAAGTTGAACAATGATGATGGGAAGAGACCGCCAAAAGCTGCGGACAATGTAAAGTTCCCAAATCTCGCAGTTGCCATGGGCCCAAATCCACCCAAGCCACCCCTAAACCCAAGACCATGCTGGTGAAAAAGATTCGGTTCAGGAGGAGGAGGAGGAGCTGTTTCAGGCCTCTGCCCAGCTGGGCGGTGAGGGATGTTGACACCTGGAACGGACTTCGATCTCGGATCGGATGAGCTTTTACCACGGCCATACAACGGAACCAACTTCTCCTCCTCGATGAGGGCTTTACAAACTGGGCACTCTTGCACTTGGGAATGAACACGGAGCCATTCATAAAGGCAAGGCCAGCAGAAAAGATGCCCACACAAAGTCACAATAGGGTCTTGAGCCAAGTCCAAGCAGATGTTGCATTCAAAATTACCAGCATCATTGTTATTGTTGCTTGAGCAAGAAGGGCTTTGGGGCGCCCTGCTTGAGGATTCCCCAAAACCACTAGCCATTCTTGAGATAACTCAGTATACAATTGCCTATACACCCAATCACAAGTCACAACCCTCATTAAGATCGAATGAAAAACATGAAGTGATGGTTTTCATAATACCACACGATATGAAGTTTCAAACAAGGCTTGAAGCTAATTCAAGAAGACCATTGGTCGACCTGGCAACTATAAATCTTCCTAAAAATAAGTAACCGCTAGACGCATAGCTTGAAAGCAATCATCTTCTACCAAAATCAACTCAAACCATTTTAGATTACGCATTCATCAAGAAGCCTGCTCAAAAAATCAATCCCTCTGAAGGCTCAGGCATATCGATCTCCTCGACCCAAGCAAATGCTAGCACCAGAAATCCCTGCCGAGATTGCAAATCAACATCCGCAAGCCAAATAAATAACGACCCAGCAACCGAAATTCCCGAAAATCATCCACGAAGACGCCAACGAATTCGACACCGACCTCCACATCTAATAACGAGCAAAGAACAACGACGATTCATACCCGGACGCCGAAGATACATTCGACAAAACACAAACCGACTCGGCATCGACCCATGTGCAATAACAAGCGAGTTGACAATCGATGACCCATAATCATAGCAACAGCGAGGGCGATTTCACGTCCCCTAAACCGGAAACGCTTCGATCAGAAGCGCTCGAACTCGCGATAAACAGGAGACGTCACTGACCTTTCCGGACGCACGAATTGATCGATCCCAATGGCCGAAAATGAGAGAAGCGACCCGCGATTATCCCGACGAACAAAAAGCCCTATTCTAACACGCCATGGATGAATCGCACCAGAGCATCAAAATCGTGTCTCTTTCTTCGTGCTTTCGCTGTTTCCGGTGCGATTGAATTCTTCCCGTTGATTTTTCAGGAGAGATGAAAAGGAGTCTGCGCTCGCGCGACACCAACGACGCGTGATCGGACGGCTGGCATCCTCTGTGCGGGGTCCGATGTCGGCTCTTCCATTCTCAACCGTCGGATGGGTAGGGGGACTCGTCCTTGGGGTCAAATTTTCGGACGTATATATATTATTTTTTTCGGACGTATATTGCGAAGTCCTTCGTGTACCATTCATTTTCTTTAGTCTAGTACAATTAAGATATATCACAACATATCCCGTATTGCCTGAATCCGCACGTCCAAAAGAGAAATCAAACTCAATGAGGGCCGCGTCACAAAATGAAGAAAATCAAATCATGATAATGGATTATGCTACGAAAATGGGATGCATCGAGTCTTTCATTTTGGATTGCAACTATTGGAGAAAATATCGAAATTGATTTTTCAACTATGAAAATGCAAAATTACCAATAGAAGGACTTACTTATTTAAGTATGTTCGCTTTCAATGAAAATTGGTGATATTCCTATATACCATTATATATAGTTTTTCTTATGGGATGGTACTTTAGGAATTTAATTTAAATACGGGCATAAATTAGTCCCACTATGCCCCATCCAAAAAAGTAATTCCTTACACTACTAACAAGGTTTGATAATGGTGGTTTGGGGGGATGACCAAATGGGATTATTCCTCTTGGCTTTTCCTCGGCGATGGTTATTTATAAATTAAAAAACAACCCAAAATTTCTTTAATATTATATTTCAACCTACTTCTTGTCCTCGTGTGAATATGATTACTATATGCTCCAATCCTGTCAAAGGTTAGTAAATGTCGTGGGATGGAGAGATCCTTATTCCTTGCGACCTTTCGCTGTGATTCTAATGGCCGTTCGGCTACATTAGAAAAGAGAAAATAACTCTATTGAAATTAAGTAATCACCGATGATTTTCAAGAAATAATTAGCAAGATTTAGAATGAATCGACGAAATGGCATGAATAATCTTACACAACCTAGTAGACCTATGGGATGCCATGCTCCCTGAGTCCGAGATGATTCGAATGATTGTTCTTTATCCGTATATATAGGAAGATGCATTATAAATAAGTTCCCCTTTTCCTCCATTCCTAATTGGATGAATAAGTAGTGGGTTATAAAGATGGAGATCGACCACCTGTAATCTCGATTACTTTCACATGCGGATTATGTCTATAACATATAATGCGCCAATCGGAAGCATTTCTCTAATTAGGGATGGAGAAAATATTTTTCTTATAGACACGTTAGGTAATGTTGTTCGATAATGTAGTTTTGTACGTTCTTAGGTTATGTGAATCAATGCAATATATCAAGCTAAGTGCTGAAGTTTGGTTGTGAATATTACTCTCCAACTTAGGTATCATTTATCTCATAATGGAAGAACATTGAATTCGTTAAAAAAGTAACTTAATTGCAAGAACAAACTTTTCAATAAATAATTTGAAGTGGTGTCATTGTCCCTACTTTCTACATAGATAAGTGGAGAGAAAATGAAAAGACAAAAATCTACTAAATAAATTAAATCTCTTAGTTTGTCACATCTCGAATTCCGAGCGCATGCTCATCCCTCTTTAGTTGATAATATTTTGTGACTTCCTAGGACGGATCGCCGACCATTTTCGTTTTATTGCACATGCGGAAGCAAAAATAAATCATTAACAATAATCATCTCGGAATAGAAAAGCAAGACAACAGATTCACAAACAAACATGCTTTTATATTCATATAGTCATGTACAAGGTCTATGACCAAAAGACTACCAAGACCGGCTTTCAAAAAAAAAAATGGTCATAACTAACTTACACTTAAGATCACCTCCTCTCAGCTCTAGGTTCTCTACTCGACGACCCTAAAAATTTAACCCACAACGAGGTG
Organism: Eucalyptus victrix; assembly: GCA_016097545.1. NCBI lineage: Eukaryota > Viridiplantae > Streptophyta > Magnoliopsida > Myrtales > Myrtaceae > Eucalyptus > Eucalyptus victrix. The sequence continues at coordinate 24,295,818 of CM027840.1, read as the reverse complement.
AGATATAAATCTTAGCGTGTTCACACTCTAAACCTTGATTAGGAGAGAAATACGCCTAGAAGCGTCCTAATCACACAACTATAGAGACTTATCTCGTCTCAGATCCACCCTGTAGGTTAGCATAGTTTATATAACAACTAGAGCAACACTCAAGCTCAATTAATTGGAACGCAATACTCAATCTCAAATAACCACAGGGGTCCTGATTATAAGGCAAAATCGTTATGACACGTTTCATACAGTGTCACACAATTTTGTCTCATAATCCGAAGCATTCAACTTAAATTTAATCATGCGTTCCCAGTTTTGATCTCGGCATATAGCATGGCCTACTCTAGTTCAGCAGTTTTCTGGCATTGCCAGGCTTTGTCTCACACCATTGAGCATGGCATGTCTCCATCATACGGCTTTCTCGAAAGAGCACGTGTCTAGAATCTACTGCGATTGGCTTCCCATTGTATAGGGGCGTCCGATATAGGGGTTACCGTCTAGCTTAACAGACCGAGACGGGTTCTCTTAACCAACACACTATCACTCAATTATGGCTCAGGGCACCGTGCATTGCACTCAAATGTCTCAATTAAAATGGTGGACCTGGCATTTTTCTTCGTATTAAAAATATATAGTAAAATATTCGTGTGTGGATACACAAATCAACTCGAACTAGAAAAATTGATATCTTCCAATTTAAAATCTCACTATTTTATATAGTATATAAAAACATTTTTCGGTGTTAAAATCCGACACTCGAGATTTTCTGAATCAATACTGGAAATTCATAAATTTTGGAATTAAATACTCAAATTTCCAATCAGCACTTAATTTGCGCAATTTAACACTCAATTGCAGAATTTAACCACACCATTGTAATTAGCACAAAATTCTGGTCACCAGCTATCCTAGTCTAATTTTTGAAAAAATAATTAATAATTAATTAATTACTAAATTTAATTAAATAAATACATCAAATGCCAAAAATACTATCTCAGACCAAAATTGCTAAATTCAATACCGAAACGGGCCCAGAAAATTCCCGAACCCTTTGAGATAAATAATACAATTTATCAATGCCTCTTTTAATTTAATCCAACCACCTAACATGCATAATTGCATAATTAAATCACTAATTTAATCTAACCAACCACCTAATTCCTAATTAAATTAAACTAAACACCCCCTTAAATGTCATTAGCCTACTAAGAAGAGTTTAGTGCATAAACTCACCAGTTTATTGAAGAAACCGGTTCAATGTGACGACGGTGCGATGGCGGCTGAAATCTGAATTTTCGACGGCGTTGATGGACACTTGGACTGGGCCTAAAAGCCTTGCAGGCCCACAACAACTGCTCGGCTTGGGTTCAGGCTTGGGCTGCTTTGCGGGCCTCAAGTGGACTTCAAAATCATGGGCTTGATGGACTGAACTGGACTGCTGGGTTGACAGGCTGAAGTTGGGCTGAACAATTGCGAGCTGGGCCAAATTCTGCTAGGCTGAGGTGGGCTTCAAGATGGGCTAAAAATCTGCGTGGACTGAACTGTTCAATTGATGGGCTGGCTTCGGCTTCGGCTTCAAATGGACTGGCCCAGAAAATGCATGGGCTGATTGGCGAGCTGCTGGGCCTGGCCGAAGACGCTGGAGCTGCCCGATTGCTTCGGTGGTTGATGCTGAGTCAACGGCGTGGGCGCAAGTGCTGGTTTGTTGACCGAGGGAGGGCAGACCGCGGACGTGTGGCGCACAAAGAGAGATCGCTGGCAATGGGGCAGCGAATTGGAGGAGTCAACGATGGGGAAAAACTCGTTGGTTTGTTGACTCGGGGGGGAACAAGGCTTAGTGGAGGCTGGGTTGTTCGGTGCAATGGCAGAGAAACATGAAGTTGGGCCGAGCAAATTCGTGGGTGGAGATGTACGCGGTCTTCGTCGATGGTAGTTTGACCGAATACTTTCTAACAAATCTAAATCCACCATAAATTAATTTTGATGCAAATAATGCACCCCCCATCCAAGCTCCGAATTTAATAATTGAACTCCAATTTCCTCACCCGATTCCCCCAAATCGACGTCCAAATTTGCCAAGGAAAAAGCTTGTACAATTTCTACAAGTCCCCATTGTCAAGTAGCTCGGTATAGAAGCCAAAATTTCCTTTCATTTGGCCTATCCGAATTTTTGGTCGTCTTCCGAATCGTCCGAATCGATTTTCCGTAAAAATCTCGGAATCTCCGAAATTTTTTTGGAGAATGAGTTAACGTTCCTAAAATAAGTCATAACACGATAGAACTTTCAATTTCTGAAATCGGATTCAAATTCGCGGTTAATTTTAATCCAACACGATTTTAGCGTGACCTAACCTACTGGGTAGCTTTTAGGAATTTTTAGTGCAATTGACCCGTGGTCGATTTATCCCAAGTCACTATGTACATCTTTAACACATTGATAACTCTTGGTTATCGTGAAAATCTCGAAGTTTCAAATATGGATACCGGGTACCAAAACGACAGAAAAATCGGTCTAGTGCCGATCGACAATGATTTTGCAATCAGGTGGAATCACCCATACTTTAATCACATATCTCAGTCAAATCGACATGTCTCCATTCTCTAATCGATTTCGACAGTGTCTTAATGACCCTTGCAAATCAGCACGGTCGAGCAGTCAATTTCTAGTCAAATTTTAAAGTCTATTGCATTAAGATTCCTTAATGGCTTCACCTGATAGGCTAGTTATCCCGTGAGTGGCCAACTCAGGGAATAGAACTATCGGTGCATCGATAAAATGTCCGATTTATTTAATTAAAAACAAAATCTGAAAATTTAGGATGTCACACAGTTCTTCAAAATTGTTTGGTTTTTTTTTTTTTTTTTTTTTTTTAAAGCGGCATCACGAGGCAATCTTGCATTCGCCTCGATTGAGTGGAATTACACAAGATGAAGTTGGCAAATAACTTAGGGATAATTTTTTTTAAAAAAAAATCCTAAACTTATTTGTACAAAAGCCAATCAAATCCTACACTTTTCAATTTGTCCAATATAATTTCAAACTTTTTGATAATTTGTCAATGTATTTATTCTAATCATGACCAATTTTGGTCGGAAATCATTAATGTGGACGTCGGTCTTGGGAATAATCCAATTCTTTTTTTTTTTTCTTTTTTTATCATCTCGTGTACTTAGGGAGGTGAATTTTTGCTTGGCTTGCTGATTTTGATCTTGAAAATAGTGAAGATAGTCAAGATTTCGAGAATTGTCCTCCAAAGAAAAAAATTGATACTACTGTTGGTAGGGATCGAATACGAAATGCACACAGCACAAGACGTCAAATAAAATTTTATGGCTTGAAGCCTCCTGTGTTTGGGCCTCTTTCAAAGTAGTTCACATAGGGCAACTCTCTCTGTGCTCCGCCCGTACAAAATGCACCCTTGTTGCCTTTCTTTAGACATGCCTAGGGATAAATGCATCTGAGGTCTCTAGTACATAATCACGTGTCAACTTCTTTTTATGCTATCGAATCCCTAAAATATACAATTCCTTTTTTTCGATTTGGTCCTTCAGTAAAATTGGGTATCGGAGATGGCGTAAACATGACAAAGTGGTGTCTTTGCTTGGCAAAGATGCATCAATGGAAACAAAGAAGAGAGAGGGGCTTGGTTAATATGGTTCAGTACTATGCACACTCATTTGTGGCTTTCAGTAAAATTTCTATTTATTGCATGTGTTTGTGTTTATACTATTTTTTTTATACATATAAGACCCTTCCGTACAAATATTTTGATTTTCATTTTATTTCATATTTGTCATCAGTCCATTAAAAGATGCAACACATTGATTTATCGTCTACATCCGAACATTTTGAGACCTTTTTATATTCATACAGATAAACACAATATTAATTTCCATTTTGTCATTAGATATAGTACAAAGTAGTAACAAAACATGACAATTAGATACATTAATTTTACAAAATCTTTTACTTTGAATGGTCCTTATATTATGTGCGAGTTTTTTTGTTGTTATTATTATTATAGTACGATTGATATACAGTCACAACAACATACTTATAACTTCTCAGATATTATAATAATGCTGAATATTTTCCAAGAACATTTAAAAGAAAAATATTTTTTGACTAGCATAGCTTAAAAATATAGGAGCTGGTGGCGTCTGGAGTGAAGCTAAGAAGACGTAAGAGTTGACCTATGTCATTTTGTTTTCTAAACATGAATATCTATTTGATTCTGTTTCGTTCTCTGTTTATTCCATGGTATTAACAATGCTCTCAGGTGAGAGCAAGTGCTTGTTCGATATCGAATTCGAGAATGGAGTGCTCAACATCCCGTAACTGGTTTTGGTGGACTTGATGGAGCTTTATTTTCGGAACATTATCGTCTTTGAGCAATGTTACTGCACAAACAGGTATCTAACTGACTACATGGATTTCATGCATCACCTGGTTGATACCTCGAGCGACGCAAAGTTACTAATTGACAAGGGAATCATTGAGAATTGGCTCGGTAATAAGGAAGCTACCACGCAGGTAATCAACGACTTCAGCAAGGGAAATTTATTGTTACGCAACTACAACTTCAACAGCCTCGGCCAAGAGCACACCAACCATCACCAAAGGCCTTATAACAAGTGGAAGGCAATGTTCAAGCGTGATTACTTTAGTAGCCCATGGCTGGTCATAAGTTGTAATAGGTTTAGTACTTTTTTGATAATTTTCCTGCCAAACTCCTAGGTGATTTACCTAGGGGTGTGCATGGTCCGAGCGGGCGGTTCCCAACCTAGAACTAGGAACCGCCCGCTAAGGATTGGTTCCGAAAAATTGGAACCGGGATCCACCCATTTGTTGCATGGATCCGATCTTGACGCGAAACAATTTTGGTTATCAACATAGAATGGTCGGGTCTATGAGTTGAGAAGGAGGGGAGGAGGTCTATGGTTGGGTTTTCAACATAGAACAGTCATGGAACAATTTTCCACGACTGTGGCAGGTGGCGGTCAACGCGAGGGGGCGAACAACAGAGGCAGAGGAGTAGCAGTTGCGGCGTCGACGCTTGTGGAGGAATCAAAATGGCGATAGGATTAGGAGGAACCGAGGAAGAGACAAAGAGAGAGAGAGAACTGAAAACGAAGGGAGTGAGGAAATGAGATTTAATCTAGGGTTTCTTTTAGTAATTTTTTTTTTAATATTAAAAAGGTTCCGGTCTGGTCCGGGTGGGCGGATCCGCCCATGGAACCGGGAACCGGACCGGTACCCATCGGTTCCTAAAAATTGGAACCAGGAACCAAACTGGTTCCCTTAAGAACCGGCGGTTCCGGGCGGTTCCGGTCTAGTTCCTGGCGGTCCGGGCAGTTCCCACGTATTTTGCACACCCCTAGATTTACCCAAGTTAAGTTCATGTCACCCATATTTCTCTATGGTTTCGGAAATACAAATGCTAGCTTACACGTTTATTATCACATATATAATGTATAGAGCATGATTCATTGATAGCACGTATAACGTATAACATGTAACAATGAATGAAACAATGTAATTCGATTTGCGTGTGATTTTAGTGGCAAATTATTCCTGTCTTCAAGTCAAAAATTATATGTATATGGGAAATGTGAGATATAAACTTCATATCCTTAATATGAGATAGTTTTTAGGATTCAATCGAGTAATCGCCAAAGTGGCACATTTAATTGAGTTTTAAAAATATTGATTTTACATTGTGGTAGGATGTCTCATATTCTAATGCATGGCTGTACTAGCAATTCTTCATATTATAAACATCTAATGAGGTCATCAAGCATCTCAAGGACATCTTCCCACTTTCTTGAGGCGGATGATTCAGCCTCTGCAGCTGGTGAAACGCGCATCCATGCAGAGGAGTTGGGATGAAAGGAACTTGAAGTTTCATTTAACAAATCTAGGCAAACAGAAAAAATATGCCCACCCATATCTGCTGCTGTGTCACCTGCAGGTACACCGTGACGCACCGATTCAGCCTCTTGGGAATTGGCCATTCATCTAGTCCAATTCATATTTCAAGCCATTTAGTATCTCCTCAAGCGTAGGGGTCCATATCTGGTGCTGTCACCTGCAGGTACACTGTGACGCACCGATTCCCTTAGCTGAGTGAAGTGTTAATGATGTGTCCCTTGTCTCGGACAGGAAATTTATGACCATGGCTCTCTTTCACTTGCTTTACTGAAACAAACATGGGATGTCGACTTTGCATCTGCAGAAGATGCTGGGATACTTCACTTCATTGTCTGCTGGATCAATGGAAACCCCATAAAAGCTCTAGCAACCGATCTTGAACATGAGCCATCTATAACATTCACGAGTCTATCCTTGAACTAAATCCACATCCTTTAAGTAGTCGCTCAATTTTTTCATTCCATCTAGCAGGCAAAGTCACCCCACGGGCTTCACCAAAACAATGATAAAACATCACAATCCAAGGCCCGAATCCATTTCTTCGGGTGTCAAGTGCTTTCCCCAGCAGAGGCTGTTCCACACATTCTTGTGAGCCATTATGAACAAGCTCTAACAACTCTTATTGATCCTTAGATTTTTCACCAGCTTGATTCTAGTCTTCAAGAAACTCTACACAAAACACAGACTTGATCGCTGGGTTCATCCATACTATTACTTCACTCAGACAACGATTGAACAGGTGGCTGCTGTGGCCATGCGCTAAAAAGAAAATTGATCTTTCCCTCTTATCTCATTTAGTTGTGGAACGTCAGCGTAGACAATCACGCACACTTGCAAGTTCTAGAAAGCTGGCGACTAGAAAGTCAATATGACCAACATCAATGAGAAAATTGCGGAAATCCATGAGACCCCTCTGTTCAAGCAAAGAAGAGGCACCCTCTCTTTCAAGCAAACAAGAAATGCAACAATATGTGAAGAAGTAAATCGCGTGAAAAGTCATTGACAATACAAATTATGCAAAGACATGTGATTGACCAATTACACCACGTCAGCCATGTAATCCATAGATAAAACACTTTGCTGCGATAAGGGTTTGGGTAAATATTATCAAAAACCCCAAATAGATATCCCTTCACCACATTTACCCCTAATTACATTTTCACTCGTAACGCCGTGCTTGTACTTTTCTCATCCTTATGAAAGCCTCTATTTGATACACCCATTCATTTAATTCAGACTGTGGAATGACTTTGCAGACAGAATCTGGTTTATAATCTCATGGATCTAAACTAATGCAGACACAGAGGAAGGATAAGAGTACTGTCGCACGCAGCCGCTTAGAACCAATCCAGGTCAAGGATACAAGATGTTGATAATTCCAGACCTGTATGTTGCTTATTTGCATGTGTTTCAAGATGAGAAAAATGCACATCCATCCATCCCAAAGATTTCTTTTTGGGACTTAAAACCATGAGATAAGGCGCAATTGTATATGAGCAATCGACAGTCATTAGCCAATAGAATTTAAATTTTCTATTTGAATTTCTTTATCCATGCTGATAAATTTCAATAAATGTTAGTCAATGTTAAAAAAAAATTAATAAATAAAATGATCGGTCACTTTTGTTTATGGTAACTTGTTCATAAATTACCGTTCTTTTTTATGAAATTAACTACTTTTTGACGGTTCGTAATTTGGCAATTTTTTACATACTAACTTACCAACTTTTATTTGCATAATTTACCATCATTACAAACTTATCAACTCTTATATGAAATTAAATCTAAATTAAAATAATTTACCAAATTTTGTCATATTTAATTGACAACTAGTTTTGGGATACAAAATTTCATTTGACTTACATATAGTTTAATTGTTTTTCTCAATTTTACATCTTTTTTACGAACATACCAATTTGAATTAGTAACCTTTTTCACTTTACAGCTCCATTTTGACATTCCCAGTCTAAATTAGTATGACTCATCACTAACTTTTAAATTACCACATAGTTCAAAAAAAAAAAAAATTACCCGATAGTATTAATTTAAACAACTCTCATTTGAATTTATTGCCAACATTTATTTATTTACTAAACTTCCCAACTTTTAATATCATTTGCAAAAATATATTTGCATTTCTTAGCAACACCAACGAGCAAATTACTAGTCGAGGTTGATTTTCACCTTACTCCAACAAGAGGCAAGTCTCAGCCAATTCTCTTATTGGGTTGCACACGTAAAACAGTATCTATTGGTCGATTGTACTGCACATATATAGGCAAGTCTCAGCCAATTCTCTTATTGGGTTGCACTCGTAAAACAGTATCTATTGGTTGATTGTACTGCACATATACAGACACACACATATACGCAAGTCACCTTGAGGCTACTCAGGTGAAAACATGAAATATGGAGGTATCGATTTCTATTGCCAAGAACTCCAAAACTTCATGTAATTGTGAGCAGGAACACTCGATTTTCATTGGCCTTCCCTAGATATGCAAATACATACATTAGGCAGAAGTACAACGCAAGTGTTGTAACTTGGCACCGAGAAACACTTAAGTGTCATAACTTTAAAATGGTACACTTGAGTGCCAGTTTTGAAGTTAAATGGGACACTTAAGTGCCACTCCGGCGAAGATCCGACCAAAAGGCTTATGTGGCGACTTTCCGGCGAGCTTGGTCCAAAACAACGTCGTTTTGCACGCTGACGTGGCGGAGAAAATGCAAAAACGACGCCGTTTCATGTCTACGTGTAAATAATAATATAAAAATTAATTAAATTAAATTTAAAATATTCAAAAAAAAAATTTAAAAAATTAAGAAAATTTAAAAAAAAATTTAAAAAATTTTAAAAAATTAAGAAAATTTTAAAAATTTTAAAAAATTAAGAAAATTTTAAAATTTTTTAAAAATTAAGAAAAATTTAAAAATTTTAAAAATTGAGAAAAAAAGGGGCGGGGGGGGCTGGGGTCGCCGCCCCGACCAACCGATGGTGAGGGTTGTGAGCCCTCGCCGGATCGCAGCGAGGGCCACGAGCCCTAGCCAGGGGCCGGCGACAGAGTGGGGAGGGTCGACCTAGGTCGCCGGGCCCGGCCGGGGCCGCCGACAGCCGGGGCCGACGACGGAGTGGGGAGGGTCGACCAAGGTCGCCGGGCCCTGGCCAAGGGCCGGTGAGGCCAGCCGATCGGCGACGAGGGCCCACGAGCCCTCGCCCAAATCTGGGGCAAGGGTCGTGGCCCTCGCCGCGATTCGGCGAGGGCAACCCCGCCGTCGGTCCGCCGGGGGCCGCGCGACCCCCAACCGACCCTCCCCCTCCGTCGCCGGCCCTTCCCGGCCGACGGCGGGAGGGAGCGGCGGTGAGGGAGCCGCCCGTTCGACCTCCCCCCCCCCCCCGCCCCTTTTTTTCCTTAATTTTTAATTTTTTTTTAATTTTTCTTTTTTTTAAAATTTTCTTAATTTTTAAAAATTTTTTTAAAATTTTATTTTTTAATTTTTTAAAATTTTTTTTTTCTTTTTTTTTTAAATTTTTTGAATATTTTAAATCTAATTTAATTAATTTATATATTATTATTTACATATAGACACGAAACGGCGTCGTTTTTGCGTTTTCTCCGCCACGTCAGCGTGAAAACGACGCCGTTTTGGACCAAACTCGCCGGATTTTTGCCGGAGTGACACGTAAGTGTCCCATTTTACTCCGATATTGGCACTTAAGTGTACTATTTTAAAGTTATGGCACTTAAATGTCCCTCCGTGCCAAGTTATCGCACTCTAGGTGTCCCAACCTCCATACATTAAGTGCACAAGGCAATGGCACGATCTGTACATGGCTAAGACAAGAATAAACATTTATGAAAGTAATGAAATGCACCATTCATCAACTGGCAATATAATTGTTAAACCAATCATGCTCAAAATGAAGATTTTATACTTCTGATAGAAAAATATAAAGAAAAATTGCAGCCACATCGAGCATATTTGGCGAACTTCGTAATCAAGGTATTACTAAGATAGCCTTAATGAGGAGAATAAAACATCTTCGCCAAAAAGGCAACTATCGCGCTAATCTTCGTAAAGAAAATCAAACTGTCCGTGAATTTACCGAGATTAGTCTTATGAAGATCTCCGACCTTGACCAAAATTAAGAATCCTATCCATCCATAAATACCACCGAATCAGCAGATTAACTACTAACTATGGATATCATATGGCTATTTGAATAGCCGCTGGAAAGAAGACTCGCTTGGTCCAAAATGATAATATCTCGATGCTTTCCTTCTCCTCCTCCTCCTACTCCGTCTCCTCAATTGAAAAACTACATGTCAATCTATCCGATCTTACCTGCGTCAGTCCTCCAAAAGCATGAAAAAGGATGACTAAGTTTGCCATCACTGTTTTCCCTTGAGCCTGTGATTGTTTGCTACCTTTGCTTTTATCCCCTTCATCGCAACATCGGTCACGTTCTCCTTCTTGACGTCAATTTCTTTTCCATGAATTGTTTTGCCATTTTCTGCGAGTTCTTTTTCCTTTGACTTTCCAGTATCAGCAAACAAGTGCTCCTTGATGTATAAGCAGGGCCTTGCATCTCTCCTCCCTGAACTCGCATTACCACTTGAAGAAGCTCCAAAGGTGTGAGTGCAAGATCAAGCTCCTAGCCTCCAATAGGAGCATCTGTAAATTCCTAACAGATAGGCAAGTGAGCGGGGACCAGATGAGGGAATCAGAACATTTCCCCTCTTGGAATTGTCCATAATTTATTTGGACCGGATGCTTTTGAAACACAGTCCTGAAGCCACAAATATGAGTGTAGCCATATGAGTGTAGCAATGGCTACACTTCGTTCCTCAATGCAATCTTCAATCACGTAGCTGTGTATTAGCTCATTCAGGCTTAACTCATTCCAATCGAGAGACCAATTCCTATGCAGAGCCCAAACATATCCTTCTAGGGGATAAATCTGAACTAAGCCCCTTGTTCCTTGTTGTGTTTTAGTGCCCAGATTTAAATTGGGATAGATAAGATAAAATCCTCCAGATCAGAAAAAATTCCATCATATGTTTGGTGCAACCTAAGATAGGTTTAAAAATCTCTAAAAATACTCTGTTTTGTCTAGCACACCAAAGGGGTCGTGATTCTTCATCCAGAGTCTCAGGTTCGAACAAAAAAGTTCTCTCTCTAACACACTTGCTCAAACTCAATCAGATCGCGGCTACTCTTTTCTTTGCTCGAATTTACCCTCCATTCAACAGTTTGAGATCCTAGGAAATGTGCAACAATGGACAAAAACTAAGGATGTGCTCTGCGAGATTCATTGTCATACATCAGGGCCTTGTTTTTCTATCATCCTCCTAAACAGGTCCAATCCAATTCTCTTAACTCCATTTCTCATAAATTCAACGCCTTTTCAGTTTCTGATCTTCTTCTCCGTTTGCTTCTGAATTCAGGTGAATGAGGCTTCGAGTGGAAACTTACTCTCCTTAATTTCAGGTACGTCTTCGTTTTCATATAAAAGTCTCATTTGAACCTTTTTTAAGCTGTTGTGAGAGTGAGCGAGCGATGGTCATCCTTGAGTTTTTTAATGCATGGCTATGCTTCTCGAGTTATAGCTTGGCTCTGTTGAGATTTTGCAAGGGATTTCCCTATCCGCATATACCCACAGGTTTTGGCAAAGCCAGATCCAACCCAACGCAGAGAGCGCAGTTCTTGGTTACTTTTAGATGAAGCCAACTTATGCGCAACTTGAATGGTTTCGATGTCATGACATTATGGATCAAAGCATGGGAACAAGCCATCCCATCATCATCATCATCATCATAAGTAGCCCAGACTTGATTATTACCACTTGATTATCATCATCATCATCATCATCAAAATATGGGTCTGCAATGAGCGTTTGCTTTGGGACTACGTTCTCCACTTCAGATTCAACATTAGAAATGGCATGGGAAAAATTTTTGATCCGACTTTTGTCGTTTCTGTCCATGGGCTTCCTATGCTTAGCTGCAGCAGAATCTGGACCATTTGTAGGAGCTTTCTGCTCCATGTTGTACCCTTCCTTGCCGTTTCCTTATGAAGAATTTAGTCCATCTGCATGTTCTTTCTCACTACTCCAATCATCAAGCTTCTTAAGAATTTCCTTCTTTGCTATATGTATTAACATATTTGGTGTTAACATATAATGCAGGTGGGTGGACACTTCCCTCACTTGAAGCGATCAAAGATTGCAATGAGGATTGTGGTGTTACTGTTGTTCTACTGATTAAAGTTGGTGGCTTCAAGACTGTGTTTCATAAGCATCCGGATCCAAGTAAAGTATGGACAATTCCAAGAGAGAAATGTTTGGTTCTCTCATCAGGCCTGGCTCACTTACAAGTCAAGAAGGTGCAAAAGCTTCTATTGGATGCTGAGAGCATAATCCTGCATCCACACCTTTGCAGCTTCTTCAAGTGGTGACACAAGTTGAGGGAGGAGAAACTTGTTCTCAGGGCATTGCTGATACAATTAACAAGCACTTGTTTGCCGGTACTGGAAAGTCGAATGAAAAAGTAACTCCCAGAAAATGGCGAAACAATTGATGGAAAAGAAATGGAAGTTAAGATGGACAGCGTGATCGATGTTGCGATAAAGGGAATGAAAGCGGGTGTACTAACGCAAACTTAAGGGAAAGCAATGATGAAGAATATAGTCATCCTCTTTACCAAAAGAAAGAATATAGTCATCCTTTGGCTTGCTTTTGGAGCATTGCAACTTGCTAGATAGGATAGACTGACATGTAGTTTTTTATTTGAGGAGATGGAGAAGGAGGAGGGAAGCATCCAGACAGTACCATTTCGGACTAAGTCAATCTCCTTTTCAGCGTTTGTTCAAATAGCCGTATGATATCCATAGTACTTAATATGTGGATTTGGCTGGTATTTATGGTGGATAAAGAATCCTAATTTTGGTCAGGTTGGAGATCTTCAGAAGACTAATTTTAGCATTATAGATAACTTTGCAGACGGTTTCGATTTTCTTTACTAGGTGCAGCAAAGTAGTTCTTTTTCTGTTGAAGATGTCCTATTCTCTTCATTAATTTTGTCATGGTGATCCATGGAAAACAAAGTTGGCCAAATCTGTGTTATGTGGCTGAGACTGTTCTTTACATTTTCATATTAGATGTATAAGATTTTTGGTACGAGTGTGATTCACTTCGACATTACCTTGTCGAGGATGAACGGTGGATTTCATTGCTTTCATAAATCTTTAGTTTTTTTCTAGCCCTCTACAGATCGTGTCATTGCCTTGTTCACTTATTTCCTTTGCTGAGCGGAAATGTTAAGTACGTCGCTTATCTTGGTCAGGGAACTTATGACCATGGGCTCTTTTTCACTCACTTTACCGAAACAAACATGGGTCGTAGAAGACTTCGAATCCACTGAAGATGCTGGGTTACTTCTCCTCAGTGTCTCCTGGATCAACGGAGGCCCAATAAAAGCGCCAGCAAGCGATTTAAAAAAGTATGCACTTTATGCTCCCCAAGATCATCAATGACAATTGAACCATTTTTAACATTTACGAGACGTCTGTCGACTGGATCCACGTCCTTTAAGCAGTCGCTCAATTTTGTCATTTTGCCGAAAGGCCTTCTCATACCATTTAGCAGGCAAAGTCACTCCATGGGCTTTGCCAAAAATATGACAAAACAACACATTCCAGCGCATGAATCCATTACTTCGGGTGTCAAGGTGCTTTACCCAGCAGAGGCTGTTACACAGATGTTTGCGAGCCATTAGTAGTTATAGCTCTAACAACTCCTATTGATCCTCGGATTTTTCACCAGCTGGATTCTCAATTTGATCTTCATGAGGCCCATTCAAAAACAGTGACTTGATCAGTGGGTTTCATCCATACTTGCCCGCTCATCCTTTCTTGCCCACTCCATTTCATCTCGCCTCTAGTGTTACTTCTACGTAATCCTACCCTCTTAACCTTTTTCCCAAGGCGTTTCGACCAAAAAAAAAAAAAAAAAAAAAAAAACCTTTTTCCCAAGGCTAAGGGGCCTCGAGACCGAACCTCATCAACAAAATTCAATCCACTTCTTTCCACCAACTCACCCAAAACCTCCACAAAAGGCCGAAAACCCGAACGCAGGACCACATTTGCGGAGATTCGGGTTCGAATTGAAGAAATCCATGGGAAAATTCTGGACGAAGTGCACATTAGTTAACGTGTACATACGTCGCTGTACTTCACAAGTATAATTTCTTTCCTCGTCACTTATCTTTTTAGGCCCTTGGTATGCATTACTGTCTTTATTTTGTTTCCCAACAGCCTGCAACCTCGCGACTGTGATGAAGCTATACATTGTCTTATCGAGTTAAAACAAAAATCCTCATGCAAGTAATCCCATGCGTAGATGTTATAATGACAAAGAACTTCTATAGGAGGCTTTTTCCGTCACCTTTCCGTGTGTTCCATTCTCGTTTTCTTTGTCTCCGCGCGATTCGGGCTGGATGAAATCACCAGCTACACCGTGACCGACTGATGCGACGCATGAAGGTTATGCTCATCGTGATCTATCTCCCAAACTAACACTCTTGTTCTTTTGCTTAAGATTTACCGGTCTGTCGCTTGCGCATCTTGGACACCCCACTTTTTAAAATTAGTCGTTTTGGATTTTATGCATGTTATTGTGTGAGGGGTCTTGGTTTGACTTTGAGCCCTTTCATGAGGGAGAAATTGTCCGGTCAATCTTAGACTTAGAATACAAATGTCAATTTAATCATAAACTATCTAATTTTACTAATTTAATCCTTAATCTTCATGCAAAATTCTAGTGATCACATATAATGGCCAACAATTACAGGATCACCACGTCAATGATTTTTAGCGAAAATTAATCGGAATAACTAAATTAAAGTTTGGCAAAAACGTTTGGGATTAAACTAGTAACATTAAAAAACTTAATATTGAATTGACATCAATAAAATATTTTATGACTTATTGGCTAATTTTTCCTTTTACAAGTCATAAAGAAACAAAATTCAGGGGCAATTCGCCCTTTATGGTTACTTTATGAATTATGGCAAAAATTCAAAACATAAAGCGTCGTATTGACAGCACCTACTCATTTGTCTTCCTCACTAGGTAATCAATCCAGAAACGCATTTATGAGGCTTGGAATTTGTCTCGATGTATTGCAGGTACAGAGATGATTGGCTAGCTTGCGGGCTTTCTTCGTAAAAACACACAAAGAACACGCTTTTCGCGGCTGTGAAAGATTAATTTGGGCTTGTATCAATGCATGAGACCTAACATTTCCTCCTCAAAAAATAATTGTTCCCCAAATCATTTATATTTTTAAAAGTTTAATTGTCGAGAAGCAAATCAACAATGCTAAGCTTTCAATTTCGTGACTCATTTCAACACCTTAGAATCCCATATCAGATGGCAAAAATCTTAGCTAAGTGATATATAACTTCAACACCTATTCTTAAGTGTTCATTACCTTGTATGGTTACTTTAGATAGTACTTTCAAGAGTTTGGCAGGAGAAAAATAGGTGGAGTTGTAAAATAAGGTACCGGAACAAGACCCCCCCTCCAATAGATGTATGATTTGGGGACAGATTAGGTTCAGTACGATTTGGTAAGCGCAAGGAGTAATTGACGATGTGAGAGGAGACTCAAACAAGGTGCGGCTTCAGATAGAACAAGGTGCGGCTTCAGATAGACCATACATCCATATAGAAGGAGCATCATGGGGTAATATGAACCAACCGCTTCGCGGACGGCAATTTTTTAATTGGCAAACTTGCCACATCTCAGAATCCCACCTTGGATGGAAGAATGTTTCATTAAACAAATTAGAAGTTAACACCTCCAAATGGTCACTGTTCCTCATGACAATTCCCGTATCTCTTTCGGGAATTTGTCCAATATTGAATGAGCCAAGTCGTCACACTCATAATTTGGTACAGAATCACCCTAAATGTTCCTTTTAAAAATCAAACCGTTAGGAAATTAACCGGCGGTGCACACAAGTTGCAAGTTTTCCCAAGAGAGAGAAAGAGAGAGAAGGAAAGATAAAGGTGCTGGGGTAGGAAGATGAGGTAGGATTAGTTATTGGTCGGTTCAAATTTTCTGGTTTTTGGAACGGCTGTGAATTAAAACCTCCTAACATTGGCCGAGTCTCGACACCGACACAGGTCATGCTCTTGCATGTCGACAATTTTTAGATCCGCTGAGATATAAGGACTCTAAGGATGACGGTAAGGATTGTGTAGATCTCTCGAAATTGAAACATGAACTTAATAAAGTATGCAAAAACCAATCCGTGGCGGATACCACCTAATTGATATACAAAAAAAACAAAAAAAAAATCAATCATGGTTAGTTATGGGGTTTGAGTGTCATGTATTCAACTAATTGTGAATATTATTAGGATAGTATTTCGCACTTTCTATGAGGGTAGGGTGATATCAAAAGCCATGACTTGTCCACGTGACATGACACGATGCACAATGGTATGTACATTTATTCTCTTCTATAGACTATAATTGAGACGTTTTTATTATAAAATCAAGTAATTGGTTTCTTGGACATAATAAGCTGTGGTGTTTAAATGTTCACATGCATGTATTACGTGAATTTTGTATATTGGGGAAAGTATTAAAAAAAAAAAGTTATAAACCGATTGCACATATGTCAATTCAGTCCTAAATATTTTATTGTGAAAATTGAATTATAAATATTTTCATATTTTATCAATTGAGTCTATTTGGCTAATTTTAGTTGGAAATTACTAACATAAATGCCGATTGTTCTATGTGGCACGACTGATGTTGAAATGGACGCTTTTTTTGAATCTTTTTTTTTAAATTTTTCCCTTTTTTATTATTAAGGACCACCAAGAGTCACCAACCACAAGCGAGGGTAGTGACCGACAAGGGCACAGCAACCCCTGCCTAATGCCCTTGTTGACCACAACAAGGACATCACAGCCCTATCACTTATGAGGGCCGTGAGCAAGGATGCGTGGCCCTTCATTTAGATCTTACAAGGGCTGCAACACCTCGCTCAATTTGGGCAAGGTCGTGAGGGCATTGCAATCCTCGCCCCAAATTGATAAGGACCAAGATGCCTCACTTGTGGATGGTGAGGGTATCTCAACCCTCGCCCATGGCCGACAACCTTTGGAGCCCTAAATAAAAAATAAAAATAAAGAAAAAACCAAAAAAATTATTTAAAAAATCAAGTTCAACACCGAACATGCCATGTAGGATGATTAATGTCCATACAAGCGATCTATGTAGACTCAGTTGACAAAATTTAAAAATGTTTTAAGACTCAATTGATACAATTGGAAAGTGTAACATTAAATTGACCCAAAGGTTGAGTTTGGTTGTCCGGATTTCTAAAAAATATAGGATTAAATAAGATAAGATATAAAATTCAAGGATTTTACTATATCTTATCCACTATTTGGTGATTACGTTAATAAAGTCAAATATATTTATATCATATCATTTACATTATTTGGTATAAACGGCATATTAGTATGAATGAACCAAAAACTTTATAAAGAGAAATGGTAAAAAGCCCTTGCAACATTCTTGCGTACTTTTTTTTCCTCTTTTTTAATTAATTTCTTTTTTATTTCTTTCTTCCCTTTAAATTATTCCTAATAAAATTTTATTAAATAGTAAATAGCACCGATATACCTAAAATAGCTAAATTCCTAAAATATGTATTTAGATTTATATATTGAAGTTATATCATAAAACGGAATTAAATTTGACTATATAAATAAAAACAAGATTAAATGAAAATAACTAAAATTTATTTTATGTTATTTTGAATTTCTTATATTAAAATTCAAATATCATTTATATTGAAATAAAATTTTAATTTTGTTAATTTAAGAAATTTGTTATTCAAGAGCAATAACTTTTCTAATATGAATGTTAGAAATTCTATATATTTTTATCCCATCTTCTCCATATCCAACTTTATCATGTCCTAAGTGGGTATCAAATGCATAACATGATAAATTTTATCATATTTTGAATTTTATCATGACTACCAAACATAGCCAAATATAATGGATCTAAAAAATTTTATTTGAAAAATATTGTTCACGTCAATATCAATTGTGCCACGAGAGATGATTGACATTTATGTTAGCGATTTCTTATCAAAGTTGGTCAGATGAATTCAATTGGGAAAATTAGAAAATATTTGGGATTTAGGTAGTACAATTGAAATGTTTCAGATTGAATTGACACAAATGTTATAGGTTTAAAACTTTTTTTGGTACTTTTTCATCCGTATATTATTAAGATCTATTAGATACATTAACAAAATTGCAAAAGAGTGCTTGAATAATCATGATTGATTTGTCCCTAAGAACACTAGGGGTTCCCTCATCGGTCACTTGACCGACATGATTGAAGTCACGGGACTACTCTTTGACTTATGTCTTTCTTGCCCATCAACAAGACCTTCTCATTAGGGTTATGACTACTCTTTATTTTATTGATGCAGGAGCATCCAAATTAATTCCGTCGACAAACTTAACACTATCGATGTTCATCCAAGTCAAGATAGAATTTGGGTATAACATGATTCCATAGGACCATGAATGAATTTATTAATGGAGAAAACTATTGATCATAGAATTGATTAAGGAGTTATCGATTCACCGTATTAATTGCCGGTTTCGAAGCCAAAAACAATGAATCGAAGGGAGGCTATTTTGGCCTATTTCCATGGATATTTGATAAACTTTTAAGAAGGTTACTTTCTACTCAAATTTGGTGGACGAATTTTTGAAGATTGGAGGCTGAAAAGTGCAAGTTCCCAAGTCATAAATTACATCTCCAAGTTCCTAGGAATCTTCATCGTTAGGTAAGGTTTCCAGAGTTAAAATTTTAAATTCCTGAGTCTTTATTATGCTTTATAATTCCTATGTCTATTAATGCTTGGGTAGTTTCACTATCTATTCAATTGTTGTCTCTTTCCTATGTGTTAGTCCCATAAAAATGGATGAGAGTCTCAGTCCTAAGGAGACGTTTTTGATGAATACAAATGCTTGACATTTTCTTCCGTATGAGAGAATATTTTTGGAAAGTTGATAATTCTTATATAGGTTTCTTTATCCTTAGAAAGCAGATTACTCCTTGGTGGTGAATGAAGAAACACTTTATCCTCATCTAGTGATTTTCTTTTAAGTCTTGGTGGTGACCTTCTTCTATCCCGAAATCCTATATCCTTGACAAGTGGCTCATCTTTAAAGCAAGATTTAAATCCTATATTGGTTTTTTTTTATTCTTGAAGAGAGTCAAGATTTTGAAATTTCCCTCCAAAAAAGACATGATACTTTCATTGGTAGGGATCAAATAGGAAATGTATGAAACACAAGATTTCAATATAAAATTTAAGGCCTCTAAGTAGGTCACATAGGACAACTCACTGTGCTCAGCCCATACAAAATGCACTCTGGTTACCCTTCTGTAGACATGCCTATGGATAAATGCGTCGGAGGCCTCCAAGACATAATCAGGTGTCTGAACTTCTTTTTTATGCAATTGAGTCCCTAATATATATATATATATATATATATATATATATATATATAATCGATTTGGTCATTCAGTAAAATTGACTATCGGAGATGGCGTTAAACAAGACGGGGTGGTGGCTTTGTTCAGTAAAGATGCATCAATGGAAACAGAGAAAAGAGGGGCTTTTGTGGTTTTCAGTAAAATTTCTATTTATTGCATGTGTTCGTGGTTAAAATAATTATTATACATATAAGACACTCGAGTGCAAAAATTTCGATTTTCAGTTTATTTCATATTCATTGTCAGTTGATTGAAGGATGCGACATGTTAATTATCATCTATATTAAAAAAAATTTGACACCTTTTTATTTTCATACGAATACACACAATATTAATTTCCATTTCTCATTAGATACAGTACAAAGTAGTAACAAAACACAACAATTAGATAACACAGTTTTTAAAAATCTTTTACTTTGAATGGTCCTTATCTTTATGTGCAAGTTTTTATCATTATAGTATGATTGATATAGTCACAACAATATAATTATAACTTCTCAGATATTATAATAATGCCAAATATTTTCCATGAATATTTAGAAGTAGAATAATTTTCGACTAGCATAGCTTAAGAATAGATATATGACGCGATTGGTGGGAAAAAAATATTATAATAAGGAGGTGTCACCTCAAGTTTGTACCTTTGCAAAATCTTTTTCCTTTTCACAAAAGTAGGAAGAGAGAATTGATAGTTTACGAGTACATGTAATGCAAAATCATAAATACCCATTTGCTGTTTTTAAAAGATTCATGCCATCAAGCATTTTCCCAGGCGTTCCTCTAATTTTGATTGGTGAAGTACGAAGATAGACATTTAATTTTTTGTGAAATTTTCATACGAGTAATGTTCGTATATGGAACTCATCAATAATAGACATGATTGGCTGAAGTTTTTCCTTTAAACAGAGATGAAGAAAAGTGCAGCCATTTAAAAGTTGACGTTATTTTCCTCGTCACCTTTTTTTTTTGGCTGAAAACCTTGAGGATAATTATTTAAAATTTCATAAATTTTTTTGATTATTTTCCCATTTTCTCGGACACTTCACTGGGCGGAGCTTTGGTTAATCAATGATTTCCTCCCTATAAATCCATGCGGGCGATTTTAGCTATCTTGTCTTTGCGATGTATAAATGTTTCAACTACATATGGAAAAAATAATAGAACAATGCTGGGCATGAAGCATCCCAAATACCTATAACTACTGAGTCTGACGGAAATACGTTGTCCTGCCGAGTTAAAAGCGAGCCCTTCATTCAAATATTCCATCTTTGAATAGACGTTGATTGCTATCTGTAATATTAGGTTAGTGGGCCCCAAAAGAAGAAAAAGAAAAGAAATTGAAAAGTCAATAAAGCAAAAAGGAGAGGGGAGATGACTCGACTAAATAGAAGTTGAGATCCCTCGACCTGAAAGAAAAAAAAGAAGAAGAGGAGGAGGAAGGGGAAGAAAGAATTTGGGGTGTGACACTATCAGCCAATGCGGTATGCAAGAGGGGAAAATTCATCATTAAAAAGAGTCGTCTTGGATCAAATTTCAAGAACTAAATGAGCCAGGTTTAAGAATAGGACCATTGATCACCTCAGTCGCAATGAAACTCCATCGATCTTAGGCTCATGGCCATTTGTTACCAATTAGAACATACTTCCGAAAGGAGGACTCGCGATTGGACAAGGAAAAAGTCTCCACTGGTATCACCAATTCTTCATTCGATGTCATCACCATGGACTCATCAATTTGCAAAATTAGAGTTAGGAGATGCAAGATTGCATTAAAATTCTATTGATGGTAATTTTGGCCTTTTATTTTATCATATATAATATCTTGCTATAGTTTCTTGAATTTACTGGCAAATGTCATTGTCAAGGATTCTTTGTAGTTTTATTTCTTGTGATCATTGCTTTATGTAGAAATGATTTAGGATGGGTGGTGGGATCCCAAGTAATTGCATTTCAACTTGAATATTTTAAGAGAGTTTTGACTTAGTGGACTGGAGTAAGACTCATTAAGAATGGCTCAGCCTATCCCATAACCATTTCTAATGGGCTTAGAGTTAGCCCATGTCCTTCTAACATGCGGCAACCTATAATTGGCCCACCTCCCCAAGCATAGACAGCCTATCACCATCAATTCTCTACATGGGGCTGGCCACAAAATCATTATGGCTAGAGATGCTTCAATTATTGTCCCAAACAATGGTGTGGTACCGTTAAAAAAAAAAAAAAAAAAAAAGAGAGAACTATCTTGTGATTGCTTCTTGACTACTACTTCTTTGCAAGCAGTTGCTCCTCTAGTGGAAGTTTTCTCCAATTTCCAATTCCTAGCCAACACATCTCCCTTGATTAGTTTTCATGCATCTATGAGTTTTCGATGGTTTTTGCTGCTATAATTCTGTCGGCGTTCCTGTCACTATGACTTCGCCGTTTGTACGGGGTTGCTAGTTTGCCATGTTTGTTCTGCTACTTTCATCTCGGTTGTAGACTTAACGTTGCTCTCGTTCTTGCCTCCACGACATTGTCACTTCTTCTTTCACTTAAATTCCGATGGGGATTTTATCGCAGCCTGCTATAGTCATCGCTCCTCCCGCAGTTAGTGTTCCTATTGTTGCTTCCTATGATTACCTAGCAAGTCGTTCGGATGGGTACATGAGTTGACCGCAAACACGTGCTCCTGTTTCCTCGCCCACTCTATTTCATCTCACTTTCTGCGTTACTTTTATGTAATCCTACCCCCTAACCATTTTCGTGAGGCTAAGGGGCCTCGAGACGGAACCTCATCAAAAAAATTCACTCCACCTCTTTACACCAACTCACCCAAATCCTCCGCAAAAGGCTGAAAAACCGAACCCAAGACCACATTGCGAAGATCCGGTTCGAATCGAAGAAATTGATGGGAAAATTCTGGACGAAGTGCACATTAGTTAACGTGTACATTCGTCGCTGTACTTCACAAGTATAATTTCTTTGCTCGTCACTTACCTTTTTAGGCCATTGGTACGCATTACTGTCCTAACTTTGCTTCCCAACAGCGTGCAACCTAGCGGCTGTGACGGAACTATACGTTGTCTTGTCGAGTTAAACAAAAACCCTCATGCAAGTAATCACATGCGTAGATGTTGTAATGATAAAGAACTTCTATAGGAGGCTTTTTCCATCACCTTTCCGCGTGTTCCGTTCTGATTTTCTTTGTCTCCGCGCGATTCGGGTTGGATGAGGTGAAATCGTTAGGTTTCCAGCTACAACATGACCGACTAATGCGACGCATAAAGGTCGTGCTCACCCTGTTTTATCTCCCAAACTAACCCTCTTGTTCTTTTGCTTTAGATTCACCGGCCCGTTGCTTGCCCATCTTAGACACCCCACTTTTTAAAATGAGTTTGGATTTTATGCATGTTGTTGTGTGAGGGGTTTTGGTTTGACTTTGAGCCCTTTCACGAGGGAGAAACCGTCCAATCAATCTGAGACCTACAGTACAAATACCAATTTCGTCATAAACTTTCTAATTTTACCAATTTAGTCCTAAATCCTAATGCAAAATTTCATTATAGATCTTTTGGCCAATTTTCACTATGAAATGCTACATAGTTGGGTACCACGTATAACGGTCAATAATGATAAGATCGTCATGTCAATGATTTTTGGCAAAAATTAATCGAAATGACTAAATTGGAATTTCGCAAAAATATTTGGGATTAAATTGGTAAAATTGAAAAATTTATGGCTAAAATCCAAAACATAGGAGCATTGTATTCATAGCACCTTCTCATTTGTCTTCCCCACTAGGGAATCGAATCCAGAAACGCATTTATGATGTTTGGAATTTGTCCAAATGTATTGCAGGTACAGAGATGATTGGCCAGCTTGTGGGGTTTCTTTCGAAAGACGCAAAGCGAAAGCACGCGCTTTCCACCGCTGGGAAAGATCAATCTAGGCCTGTACCAATGCATAAGACCAAATTGTTCCCTCCCCAAAAATAATTGTTGCACAAGTCATTTGTTTTCTTAAAATACAATTGTCGAGAAGCCAATCAACAATGCTAAGCTTTCGATCCCGTGACTTATTTCAACATCCTAGAATCTCATGTCAAATGGGAGAAATCTTAGCTAAGTGATATATAAGTTCAACACATATTCTTAAGTGTTCATTACCTTGTAGGGTTACTTTAAATACTCCTTTTAAGAGTTTGGCTCAAAAGGAACAATTGGAGTCGTAACATAAGGTATCAGAACAAGACCCCTCCAATAAATGTGTGATCTGTGGACAGATTAGGTTCAATACAATTCAATAAGTGCAAGGAGTGATCAATGACGTTAGAGGAGACTCGAACAAAGTGCGGCTCGATATGGACTTCTAAGATGATGGGAACAGAAAGACCATACAGCTATATAGAAGGAGCATCACATGGTGATATGAACTAGCCTAAGTAGCCTTGTCTAGAACGCCAATTGCGGATGTGCAACATCTCAGTGTCCCACCTTGGATGGAAAAATGTTTTATTAGACAATTAAGAAGTTAACACATCCAAATGATCACCACTTTGTATGATTGTTTATGTATCCCTTTTATCGATACTACACTCTAGTTGGAAGTCTCCCAAAAGAGAAAAGGAAAGATAAAAAAGTGCTGGGGCTGGACGATGAGGTAGGATTAGTTATTGGTCGGTTCCCATCTTCTGTTTTTTGGATCGGGTGTGAATTAAAACCTCCTAATATTGGCTGAGCCTCGACAACAACACAGATCATGTTATGCATGTCAGCAATTTTTAGATCCGCCAAGATAAAAGGGCTCTAAATGTTAAAATATGTCTCAAGTTTAAATCTGCAAACAAAACCTAACCTGAGATTAAGTGTTAGTTGTCAACATCTGAGTATGTACCATGAAAATATATATTTCTTAATCGGTGTTAAAGTCTTAATTGATGTTTCCTATTTTGTCTGGACATCGAATTGGAATCAGCAAAATTAGAGAATGAAATATATTGACAAGCTTATATCCGGATTGGTACAGTCTATGAAGCACGAACATGTTCCAAGAGCTTCCATGTTGTGTCGAAAACCTCGACATGTGTCCGACTTGCTCGATTATGCTTAGACAGACTCTGACGCGTGGTCAACTCTTTCTGACACACTTCGACACTCATGTCCGAAATTACAAGAGGTATGATGGTTTATGGAGCAAGTCTGCAAGTGCGAAGGGAGAGAGAATCGTTGAAGAAGGCAACGGAGGACAAAGGCAAGGGCATGGGAGTGGAGGCGAGGCCGCGAGTAACGACGAGGTCATGACTGCAAGGAGGTAAAGACCAAGGCAACTAAGAGGGCCACGACTGCAATGCCACGATGGAGAGCCAGAGGCAAGGTGGTGACCGATTGCAATGAGATAGCTGAGAGAGAGTAGAGATCAAGAGAAAAAGGACCGAACCATATAAATCTTGTGTTTGATTTATTTTCTTATTCTATCTATTTTATTGTTCGATCACTCCTTTCCGCAACACTAAGGATGACGATGAGGATTGTGTAGATCTCTAAAAATTGAATGGAAAAACATTTTTGAGGAATTGGTTGTATGCATAGTTATGTCAGGATGTGGACTCGTCATAGTATACAAAAATAGATCTGGATACCAACTAATTGGTATAAAAAAGAAAAAAAAAAAATCAAACATCATTAGTTTTGGTGTTTGAGTGTCATCATGTATGTATTCCACTAATTGTGAATATTAATAGGATAGTTTTTCGCACTTTCTACGAGGGTAGGGATGTATCGAACAACATGACTAGTCCATGTGATATGATCCGGCATCAAGGTACGTGCAGTTACTCTCTCATATAGACTAGAATTGAGCAGTTTTTTTTTTTTTTTCATATAATTAAGTATTTGGTTTCTTGGACAAAATAAGCTGTGGTGTTTAAATGTTGACATACATGCATTACGTGAATTTTGTATTTTGGGAAATGTACCCAGAAAAAAGGTCCAAACCTATTGTACGTATATCAATTTAGTTCTAAATCTTTTAATTAAATCGATTGAATTCTATATATTTTAATATTTTATTAATTGAGTCCATGCCACTAATTTTAACTAAAAATTTTTAACGTGGAAATCAATCGTTTTACGTGATATGATCAGAGTTAAAGTGGACCCATTTTAATGATTTTTTTTAATTTTTTATTAAAGGCTAGCAAGAATCACTAGCTACAAGCGAGCATCAAAACGCCCTTGCTATGATTGGTGAGGGCACAACAACCCTTGCCTAATGCCTTTGACCACGAACGTCGTAGCCCTTGCCATCACCAATGAGGGCCGTGAGACCCTTTCCAGCCAAAGCGAGGACACATGGCCCCTTACTTAGATCTAGCAAGGGCAACAACACCCTTAATCAAGCCGGGCAAGGTTGTGATGCCTAGATTAGCGAGGATGTCTTGACCCTTGCCTCAAACAAATAAGGGTCGATATGCCCTCAGGTTGTCCTAGCCCTCACCCATGGCCAATAACCTTTGCTAGCCCTTAATAAAATAAATAAATAAAGAAAAGAAAAAATATAAAATTTCAGCATTGATTATACTACATAAGACGACCGGCATCCATATCAACAATCTGCTTGGACTAAATTGATAAAGTATGAAAAAATTTTAAGACTTAATTGATACAATTAAAAAATTTAAAATTAAATTGATATAAATATAATTATTTTTTTTTAAAATTTACTCTTCCTTTTGCATATTATCAGGAACTATTATGATATGTTAACAAAAGCATGATTGGTTTGTCCCTGAGAGAACTGGGGTTTTCCCTCATTGGTCGCTTGACTAACATGATTGAAGTCACGGGACCAATCACTGGTCCTGACCTTGACCTCTGTCCTTCTTGCCCATCAACAAAGACTTCTTCTCATTAGGGTCATGACCACTCTTTACTCTATGCTTCCTGTTCAGATTGCTATTCCTCACCAACTGGCTTCCCCGTCGCGTTTTTTGCTCACGTGTAAAACCAGATAATAACGTGTTTACCAGTTACTGCTCTTAGTTGACAAATGAGGAGGATTTTGGATGTGCCCTTCCATCGAAGATAACTCTACTTTCAACCCGCTTTCAAATCAGCACTTGACTTTCAACGTAAAAAGTACACTTTAGTGTAGCATCGTGGAACTCAATTCCCATGCTTTGGCACGCGACTCTCCCATGCTTTCTCTCTCTCTCTCTCTCTCTCTCTCAATCAAGCGGAACTTCTCAGCTCAACCATGTCCTCCATTGAAGTAAAACTGAAACATCCCAAGCTCATCGAATCCTAGTCCTTCGCTCTAAATCTCTTTCAAGACTACCGAGCGGCTCAATTTCGGTCTCAAGCTCTCTATGTCGGTAACTCCACCATTGTCATGGTCATAATTCTCAGCTTACTCTCCTCCTTCTTTGCTTTTGCGAAGGCCAGTTCCTCCGAACGACCTTGACAAGTTTCTCTTCCATCAGGATTACTCGCCGTCAGGGCCGCCTTTAGTGTGGTCGGTTTTTACGCATTTGGACATTATATAATGAAATATCACCACGTCATATTTTCCAGCAATCCAAATCGCTCATGGCACTGAAATTAGTCTTCTTTATGAAAGTGATACTCAAGTAATTGATCGAAAAATTTTAGTACTTAAGTAAATGCCGTATGAAAATTGTGACACTTTTAATGTTATTTTCCCTTTGTGAACCATTAAAACCACTCTTAACAATTAATTTCACTTCAAGTCACAATATAGACATAGACCTTAAATCAAATAAGGATAATTGCATCAAAACTTTCGAATGGTCCAACCAAAACAAATTCTAACACATATCTAATTTGTGTAAGCAAGCTATGTCCAATTTGCATATATCGGAAAAATGTTCGAAACTCAATCACGCCTATATGAGTTCGAAGATTTGATTGCACTTTGCGACAAATCTTAGATATTATGGTGCACTATCTCACCTCAAATGAATTCCTTTCAAAAGTTTGTATTCAAAAAAATTGTGAAATAAATAAAAAAAAAAGATTATGTCTTACATATCAATATCTGAAATTCTTTTAAGGGTATCAACTGTCTCATATTAAATGAAAATCAAAATTATAGGTGCCGTCAAACGTCAAAAGTAAATGCGCCCATAAGAATAAAAATCAAAGTATAGTCTAACTTACGGCTGTGTACTACAAAGGCCTATGTAGCCCATATCTTTGAGTATAGTCATCAAATATTTATAATATTAATAGTACATGTATGTAATATTAACCATACCCTCTATGAAATTGTAGCATTCAATCTGAAAAGTAATTATTTTATCATAATAGTGCATGTATATAAGATAGAGCAAATACCATAAAAGATTTTAAATTATATCCACTGTGACATAAATACCCAAATTTCTTTTTGTATTGTAAAAAAACCCAAACTCATATATGTGCGATATCTATCTCAGGTATATTTGTCACACTGATATAAATTCAGGAGTTTTTATAACTTTGTCACAATAAACAAATTTAGGGTCTTGTGCCTGGAGTTGGAAGAAGATCCTTCATCTTCGGGGCTGTTGTAGACAATCCTTCGGTTGGGAGGTCGGTGACGGCCGGTCTACTTCATTGTGGTTCGATAGCTGGTTGCCTTGTGGCCCTCTTCATCTTCAAGTTCCTCAATCTTTTTTGTTGGACCCCGACGTTCCTGCAAAGGCGACTGTCGCTTCTTTATATTCTTATGCTGGTAGATCCTGTAAAGTCCGGTTAGAGAATTGTGGCTTCTCGCTTCCTCCTCTTTCGGTTGATAGCGATCGTTTTGTGTGGCGTCATGATCCTTCGAGGGCCTTCTCTCGTAGCTTCTGCTTGGAACGTCATTAGAGCTTCTAAAGCCAAAGCACCTTAGACATCTTTTGTGTGGGATAAGGATGTAGCCCCTCGGTTTCAATTTCTTTTGTGGCTTATTACTAAAAACCGCTTGCCAACGCAGTCACTTCTCCTCTCATATGGAAGGATTGATTACTCGGCTTGCACTTTTTGTAATACTCAGCCGGACTCGACCAACCATTTGTACTTTGATTGCAATATCTCAAATACCATTATCTACTTTTGGGCATGGGCTATGAAATTCCTTGCTGGTAAGGAATTCTCTCACAGTCTTTCCCGCTATTCCTTTGGAGCTCTTTGCTATCTAATTTGGAAGAAGAGAAATGCTATGATTTTTCGAGGGGAATCTCTTGATATTCCCGCTTTGAAGAACCATTTGATAAAGATGGTTAAAGATAAAGCAATTACCTACAAGGATGTCCCTGACAATCCAAGGAATCGGCGTCTTCAAAGGGGTTGGGATCTCGACCCTAGTATCTTCACGTAACCCTTTGGGTTTTTATCATTTGATCTTGCTCGGTCATCTCCGGTGCGGATGTTCTGGCTCACGGATTCCCAGGCGTCCATGGAGGTCTGATGGCTGATTATGGTGGTCGTGTTGTGTCTGTTGTTTGTGCTCTTTCTGTCCTTGCCTCTTGAGGCTTTTGCGCGGCTCCCTTCCACTCTTTTGTTCGCTTTGAGAGTGTAAGTTTTGGTGCCGTTTGTGTACTTTTGTCCTTTGCTTTTCAATAAATTCTTACCTTTACCAAAAAAAAAAAAAAACAAATTTAGGGTCTTTAGTGACATAAAAAAAAGTTTGGATTATGTTACAATTGGTATGATTTGGAGTTTTTTGTAGCATTAACTCATTACAGTAATTAAAGAGCTGATTTTTTGCTGATAGATTAAGGTAACAAGAGAGATTGATCCTCATTTATCGCCCCCCTTGACGTAGGCATTAATCATGGAAGAGTCTTATCTCTAAAAGAGAACCTTATCTTAAATAGCCAATGATAGATTTATGAAAAGACACCTCCCATAATTTTATCATTCTTTAATTGCAACATCGATTACTATAAGTTGTAAAATATTCTCGAATATATATTTCTGTTATTGACTTTCGTTCCCTTTTAAAGACTATCAATAGTCATGAGACTGGACCGAAAGTTTATGATAAGATTACCCAAATCGATTGCCATCAAACTAAGCAATAAGTGTGATTAGATGTTAAACATGTTTAATGGATCCGACCAATGGGCATTTAGAGTCTGAGATTGTACAAGTGACTAGATTTGGGCGCCTTTTTGAAAAAAATGTACTCTAGTTAGGGACATGTGCCACAATGGGAGTAGTACAATCATGCCATGTTCAATGTCAAGACGAGTGAACACCATGCAGAATCTCAGTTCCCATGTGTGAGTTAGAATTTTTTTTAAAAAAACACATGAAGATAATGTAAATAGTGTGTGTATAGCTAACATAATGGAAGAGGTTATAATTTAAAATGAGCAATGCAAATATAATTTAAACTACAATGATTTCAAATTATATATTCATATCAAACGTTGCCAAACATTTTTTTTCATCTGCTAGGTATAATCATGGATTTTAAAGCTCTTGGAGCTTGACAGCCCCTAGTGAGCTTACCTAGGGAAACCCCACAAACTCATAGACCCCTCCATTCCGGAAGAGGGGAGTTTTGAAGCAAAACCCCACTGATTAACGTTGCTGAACTTTATTATACATTTCAGGCATGTGTTTTCAATTGGTATTTACGAGTATTGTGTCATTATTAGCCTTAGCTTCAATCGATGTTGACACATCAAAAAAATTAGCTGAAATCGTGATCATCAAGTTAGACATCCCCAATACTTTCCTCCTACGTATGCATGAGAATGATTGTTGAATAAGCAGGTACCACCAAAACGCGACATTAAAAACATGTGAAGGCTATACTATGTTTAACTCTATAGAATCTTTACTATATCCACTTATACAATGGGTATAGGTGATAATTCCCCTTCAAATTGGCCTATTCGTTTTTAAACAAAGTAAATTTTTGAAGATCACGACATTTGTAACGAGAAATTGGAATCGGAATATTACACTAAGCGGGCAGCGATACATCATATCCGACTTATAATCTCAGGAGCTGAATCAATCAGGAAACACGATAAAATTATAATCCAAAAACATCGCAGAATTCCTTCCTCGTTGCCAACACGGGACGCAACGGTCGTCGATCCAAATTGCCATCTCCCCCACGCTCTTTCCTTCCAAGAAGAGCCGATTAAATAGGAAGGACGATCACGAAAAGATAGAAACCAAATCCGTGCGCGATCGTCCCCGCGTATAAATACACACAGCCCCCTCTTCACCTCCCACGACCTCCTTCAACAACCGCTCTAATCTCTCGCTCTCTCGCTCTCTCGCTCTCTCCCTCTCTCCTGTTTTGCTTACTTAATCTGCAAAGCATTCATCAATGGCGGTCCTTGCCTCCAAATCTCAGCTCCTCCTCCTTTGCCTCCTTTCAATAGGTGAGTACTTATTTCAATATTCCCTTTGTCAGCTGCTAAAAAAGGGGTTTCTTTTATTTTCACTTATTTCCGTTTTTCGACCAAAATCGAAGAGGTTTTGCACTTTTGCCCCTCTTCATGCAAAATCTGCTATTTGAATAAGTTGGATGAATTTAATTAGTGTTGAATCGAGCAAGATCTAACCCTTTAATCTTTGCGAAATTCTAGTGAGAGATCAGGAGGTTTCATCGCTGATAAAGTTCAAGACTTTGACCCAAAAAAATTTGTTACTGCTTTTCTGTTTTGGCAGGGGTTCTCGCATCGGCGACGGTCATCACCCTCCGGAACCAATGCGGCTACACCGTGTGGCCCGGCACTCTCTCCGGCAACGGCCCCACCCTCGGCGGAGGCGGCTTCTCCCTGCCCCCGGGCGGCTCCGTCCAGCTCCAGGCCCCCGCGGGCTGGTCCGGCCGCTTCTGGGGCCGCACTGGCTGCAGCTTCGACGGGTCCGGCGCCGGGACCTGCGTCACCGGGGACTGCCCCGGCGGGCTCGAATGCACCGGCGGGGGAGCCCCGCCGGCGACCCTGGTGGAGTTCACCGTCGCCGCACCGAACGCCGGCGGCATGGACTTCTACGACGTGAGCCTGGTGGACGGGTACAACGTGGGGATGGCGGTGCGGGCGACCGGCGGTACCGGCAACTGCCAGTACGCGGGCTGTCTGTCGGACGTCAACGCCAACTGCCCGGCGGAGCTGAGGGTCGTCGACGGTTCGGGTCGGGTGGTGGGGTGCAAGAGCGCGTGCGAGCAGTTCAAGACGCCGGAGTACTGCTGCACCGGCGACCATGGGACGCCGCAGACGTGCGGGCCGTCGTCGTACTCGAAGATTTTCAAGAGTGCGTGCCCGACGGCGTACAGCTACGCGTACGACGACGCCACGAGCACGTGCACGTGCACCGGGGCGGACTACTTGATCACCTTTTGCTCGGCCCAGTCCTAAATGCTTGGATGCGAGCATCAATATTATTATTTTACTTTTATTATTACTTCAAGTTGTTTAGATTCAGATAAATTCAGCTGATCTTGCTGGTACGTAGGTTTTGAGATTTACTTTTATCATTTATTGAGAAATTTAGTCCTGATTATCACGTCCTACTCGTCGGCCTTTACTCATTATCGCACTCAAAATCATAAATCCTAATAACAGAATGCAATTAAATCCTTATTGTCAAAATTTGCGCTATATAACCCATGCGGGTAATTTAAAGAAAATCGATGGGAACATCACAAGTAAACCAAATATATTTTATTTAAATTGCATTCCTTTATCCAACAAAAAGTTTAGGGGTTCACCTGTTTACCGTGAATTTCTGATTTTTTTTCCTGTACGCGTTGTAAAGTGAGGTGGGTCCGGTTCTGGATGGTTTTGGTGAGAAAGAAGCCAACCTTTTTCTCACTTTAAAAAAAAATTATTTGTAAATTTATTTTGGTTCTGAGAGAAACCAGAGGAGGAGGAGGAGGAGGAGGGGAAGTAAATGTGGCAGTTGGGATACGAGCAGCGGCAAAATAGTGCAAGTCGTCCTTGTCTTTTCCAGGATTCTTGCTTGGCAAGTACTTGCAACTTGTTTGGGTAAAAATTCTTAAAGGTGCACATATAATTCCCGGATAATCATTATTGCCCAAATTCCTTTCTCCGCATATAATCAATCACATTTCAAAAATTAGTAGCGAGTTCACCGATCATGCTCCATGTTCATGTCATACTAGTAAGTTGCCCCCTCGTTGCTATTACAATGTAAGTCTACTTCTTGAACTGAAATATGTGGAATGATTTTCAGTATGCTATCCTCCAAAATATGCTATCCTCCAACTAAGTGACACAACTAGTAGACCTATTAACTTAGTAACGAGCCTAAGATCCTTGCCCATGGAGATTGATGACTTATTTTATTTTCTATAAGAAAATTTGATTGGGCTAGGTGGGCTTAAGCGAGCCCATCTCAAGAAGGGAATTGCTTGCGTAGACGAGTTTAAGTTGAGTTCACAATCATATTAATCTCTTACATAGATGTATCATCATCAATTGTTATCAATTGTTGCATCTTTAGGAATAAACATCATCAATCGAGGAAAATATTGCGCAACATAAACTGTACTCATTCAAATATTGATGTTGAATCACTCGTTAAATGTTATAATTAACCCACAAACACTTGAATCTTCAAACATTAATTGCATGACCTTTTCTAAAATCATCATTAACTATAGGACTAATACCACGAAAGACTCCAAAGCAATATCTGTGTAACAAATTTATCTTAAAATAATTTTTTGATCACCAAAAACCCAAACTGGTATTTTTGTAACTAATTTACCTCCCGTTAGTTTTCGTTGAAAAAAAAAATGACGTAGCCAACTAATGTTGGAGTCATCTAATTTTGTTTCAATTCTTTGATAATTACTATTTTCTATTTTGATGAGAAGTATAAAAACAACTTCCACGAAACATTTTTCACCACCCAAACAAATATACAATTTTTACTCCTAAAATGAGATGAATGATCTCGATGGAGTGCCAAAAAGTCTTAGTTATAGATGGATGTAAAACTTATATCAATAATTATTTTCATCCAATACCTCCAAATAATCAAAATCGGCTCTTTTAAAAGTCATAATCACTAAAATTAGAACTCAAATAGGTCGTCTTGCTCATCGCTGAATTATAAAAATGCAAAAAGAAGCAATTTTCCAACCAACACTTAAATTGTAGCCTAAATTAAAATTACAATGACGAAATTTTAAAAGAGTGAAGGCCTTTTATATAGTGCCAGGTCATGTATCTCCACGTGATGACCCTCATATACCAAATTCTTTTGGTTATTACACTTATATACCGATTTAATGTAGTTAAGGATTTCTAAATTTTGTTTTGACTTTAATACCACAAAACAAAATATTCATTGCATTCTGCGTACTTCCTAATTGAAAACAAAAAACCACATATCAACATTATGTTTGTAAAAGCTTCTTTTTTGGTGGGGGGGAGGGGCTGTTGAGAGAAACTAAATAACACTCGTCAGTATGGACTTAGGAAACTTATCTAAAGTAACGAATATAAGATAATATATCATACAATCTTATAAGTTACTTGAGTTGTAAAAGTTGACATCCTAGAATACGTACTCTTTTTAGAAATATATATTTAGGAAAAGGATTCATCTAATATTTCAAAAGGTAAGAAAGGAAAATAAAGATGGGGGGGGGGGGGGAAAAGAGAAAATGCTACTCGTCAATTTGAAAAGGAAAAAGATTAAGGTAGAAATAGAGTAGATGAGGTATAAATATAAAATTGAAAAAAAAAATTGAAAAGAGGGCTTTAGGGAGTGACACAAGACACATGTCATCCCAAAACCCTTATTTCATTTTCTTCTTCTTCTTCTTCTTCTTTTTATAGGAACTCGTAATAAACCCATGTCTTGGGTTTGATAAGAATGCTAATACATATAATTGTCTCATCTAAATTTTTTTCTAAGATTACTAAATTTTTATCATGAATAATCTTTTAATAAATTTCTAGAAAGCATAAAATAATGTATAAGTATCTAATTCATTTCAAAAATATTTTGTATTTTGTAACATTCAAGTATAGACGTGCTAGTTGTCCTTATTGGTGACGTGAGGATATATATGGAGCATATTGTCTTTTAAGCTTTAAGATTGATAATTCCCAATGTTACTAGTAAACTCAAGTCATCATTTCTAGTTCTGACAGATCTCTTCGATGAGAAGCCACAGAGGCTCTGAAAACTTCCAGTAGGAAATTATTTGGGTGATATGAATAGTAACAATAAACAGTGATTTCCCTAACCTACTACTATAGTAACACTACAATAACTTGCTACAGTGATCTACTACAGTAACCGGTCTTGTCCGTCGCGAGTATTGTAATCATGTCTGAGTCATTAGAATTATGCATTGCCAGAAGACATTCTTCATATTTTTGCTCAAGTCCTACAAGTGAATCTGGTAAGAGAATCCGGTTTGACAATGATGCTTCCTCTTGATTCTAGGAGAAGCCTATAATGTCAGTAGAAATGTTTAGCTGAGGCCAATTGGATGGCTGAGTATAGTAGGATGTGTCCATGCCTAGAAATAAGGACAAAGGTCATTGATCATAAGGGTCTTGAGAAAGAGGACATCTCTATTGTGCATAGGGGTCTTGAGAGGACTGTGTAAGGTCATATGTATATGTCATTTCATAATAAGATTTTGAACAAGATTTTAACAACTTTTGCATGATTGGATCTAACAAATTCATTTAAATGGAAAAAAGTCTTTGGATATTGACAAATTCAGAGAATTGATTCTTATACTTAAAACTTTTTCCAAGAATGATATGAAGCTAAGAAATCTGAGTCATGATGTCCCACCTAATGATCAAATCTTTATTAAGAAGATTGGAGCTGAAGATTTTTGTAGTTACAAAGTACTGTGGAAAAAACTGGACAATTACCGAGGTGGTTCTTACATTCGTAGAAAAAGTATCTCTTGAGGTAGAATTAAAATATCAAACACAAGAAGTCCAATATTCTTCACTAAGAACTTTAGTGTCTAAGATTGAAGAACTTGATCCAGTATCTATGAGAGCAATTACCTTGATAGGTTTGACAAACTTTGAAGTAAAGATTTTTACAAGGAAATTGACAATGAATTTGGTTGGAAAATATATTAGGATCTTATTCCAAAGAAGTGAGAAATATGTGAAAAATGTCTTCAAAATCTGATTCTGAATCAGTCTCACTAGGAGTCTAGTAACAAGGAATGACATAAAGAGTTTGTTCGAAATATTCTTCTTCCACAGAAAATAAGGATTCAATATCATCATTTTCAAGTGAAATTCCAATTTCATTC
Organism: Eucalyptus victrix; assembly: GCA_016097545.1. NCBI lineage: Eukaryota > Viridiplantae > Streptophyta > Magnoliopsida > Myrtales > Myrtaceae > Eucalyptus > Eucalyptus victrix. Next base: position 24,260,031 of record CM027840.1, on the reverse strand, counting down.
TCTATATGATGTATCAGATGGTTCTGACATTTTCTTACTTGGGGGTAATTTTTGGTGAAATGCCACTTTTGATTGCAAATGAAGCATCGAGTTGATTTCTTGTGGCCTGAGCAATCTTTCCGCTTGCACAAATATCGTCATTTCTTCTTTCTCCTGAAGTGCTTAGATCCATGTCTGGATTTCTTTATCCAGAGCTTCTTAAAATGCTTCTTTTTCCAAAGAAGTTTTTCTTGCTTGGAGCATTTGATCTTTAGCTTCTAGTGAGAATAGGCCCTATCGAGTTTTGTGTTGTCTGTGAGATAAGTTTGAACCATTTGGCGCTTTAAGCGCAAATCATCAAAGCACAAATGGTTTTTTGTTGTATTTCTCCCAACGGAATATATGCAATTCTCCTTTGTCTGTTGAGAAAAGATCTCTCAACCTGTTGGGATAATTATTTGGGAATGGAAGTCAGGAAGACTTGCTTCAGGTTTGGATCAACTCCAATACCATAGAAGAGCTTAAGCATTTCTCGATAATGTTTATCAAGGTGCCTTTTCTGGAGAAAGCGGCATTTTCTTTTGAAGAATTCTCTCCTTTTGAGCTCATGAAGATCAAAAGGTTTTCCAATGAAAAAATGGTATAAGAGGGAAATGGCATGGCTAAAATTTGGTGAAAGTAAGAATTGAACTTGGTCTTATTCTGTCACCGATTGCCATAAATGTTTGACGCTTCCCATAAACCTTGTACCAAAACCAAAAATGACATTCTACTTATCCTGATTGGTAAGAGCTTGGGCATTTAACCAAGTATGGAATTCCTCAAATCTCTCTAGCCATTTAGAATAGGGAATGTCATCAACAGTTAAAAAAAAAAAAAAAACTGTTTAGATGAAGTAGACACATGCTAAGGAGGATTGTTTGGTTGAATAACCTCTGGTTCAGAAGGGTTTGATTCCATATCATGGTCTGGAGGATCGGCCATGAATATCGATGAAGTTACTGGTGTAATAGTAAAGTAATCAATTATAAGGATTGAAAAGGATGAAGAGGATGAGAAGATACCAAATCTAATTCAGTTTCCAACTTATCCAAGAAAACCGGTTCTAATGGAAATAAGATATGGTTTTCCAAAGCAACAAGATCGGGCTATTGTTCCCGATTGCCCAAATCTTTTAAGAATGCTTCTAATGGATTCAATAGCATCATTTGGTTTGGTTTTTCATTTATAACAAACAAAGATTCTGCAGGCATCTTCTCCTTTCCCTTTTCTTTCCTTATTCAATCCAGTTCTTTGAGGCGATTTCGCATCTCTACCACATCTATTTTATCTTGTCCGATAGGAGCATCTGTAAGAGTAGCAAAGATAGACATCTGAGGTGATGGAGGAGGCAAATGTTCTCTCCACAATGTAGTCGGAAATGGGTTGAAAGGATTGAACCTTCCTTATTCCAATAGTTGGATTTGTCTTTTTAGCTTTTCTATTTCCACCTTGGGACTTTTAAGATGATGATATCCCAAATGTTGTCCAGATTCCAAGGCATGAAGCCTCTTTCAAAAGTTCAAAAGCATTTTCTTGGTGGTTTCATCGTATCTTCGAAAATCTTATTGCACATTCACAATTTTGGAATCAATTGCTTTGGACGCATTGTTGTATGCTAAAAGAGTTTCTGATTGCCAATTCAAGACGGCTTTATCAACAGGAGTTATTTTCTATCTTCCATGTTCATCCACATCAATGGGGGTAGGTATTCTGGGAACATGTCCATATCTGCCTTGTGAATCAATGAATTCTTTTAGAGCGGGGAAACAAAAGTGGTATATTTTCTCGTGCAAGTGGCGGAAAGTTTGCTTCACGAAACATAGTAATGGAAGAGCTATGTGGTGTTGCTTGTGGAGTTTCAAGTGGGTAGGAATGCCTTTTCGCCCACTTAAAGATTGGCTTGTAAAACGGGGAAATAGCTGATTGTTTCTGAAGTGAAGATGGATGAGGTGATGGTGGTGGTGTTTGTGAGACGAAGGGAGGAGCAGTGAACTCTGGTGGTGGAGTTGGTGCATAGGAAATCATAAATTGAAATTTATCACACTCACTAAGAGTATCAATGGAGGAATCTCCGTTCAAGTACCTTTGGTATATAACATCTTTTGGCTTCTTGTGTTTCCGTCAAGTGTAAACCACCAAATTTATGGGAAAATTATTCAAAAAATCCTAAAAATACTATAAGGCAACTAATCCAATTCCAAACTTTTCAATTGTGTCTATTTAGTCATAAATATTTTGAGGAGTTACTAATATAATCTTTACGGCCAAATATCTAAATAATAGATTTAGAATTAAATTGAAAAATCATTAAAAGGTATAGAGGATTAAATTGTCCTAATTAAAATGTTTAAGACTGACAAATTATCGAAAAGCTTAGGATTGGCAAAATTGAAAAATTTAGGATTAAATTAATTTCTGTACAATAGGTTTGGGACTTCTAGATAATTATCCCCCACATCTATGCAACGCATCTTGTTCAATTGATTCACAGCTTCATGAATAGCCAACAGCTAGTAACAATAGCCAGCTTCACGAAACTTCTTGTTCCTTATCGATTAATTCACAGCATTTCCCTTTCAAGAAGAGCTTGCCCACTGCAAATCTTGATCCCAGCTTTGCATAGCTTTCCCAGCATTACGACTTAATAAACTTGCTCCCAAATTCCTCTGGAAACTTCAGTGTCAGTGAAAAGATGGTCTCCATTCTCTGGAAACGAAGCACACAGTACACAAATCTCACTCAAAGTTGCATTCCATTTCCTCATCCTGTCTTTATATGGTTGGCAACCTATTTCCCATAGCCAGCCAACCTATAATGCTATGTTTCAGTATATTTGGCATGAACCAGACCATCTTGTGCCAGGGGGCTTTAGCTGCTCTAATTCTGATTTTTCTCCGGGCACTATCAATAGCGAATTTCTTGATGGTTTCTGTCCAAGAAATCTTAGTAGGCTGATTGGAATTGGGAAATAAACTTCCTTATGTCAGATTGTATGCGACTGACTCCTCTTAGAAGCGGGCCAAGCCCATTCACATCCTTCAATAACATCAGCAACTCCTACGTTTATCGGGAGACCAGCATCATAAACAACTCAATGAGAAAAAAAAAAAAAAATCCACCGAAGTGTCTAATGGATGCTAAGGATCCAGCCACAGGAAATTATCTCTGCCATCACCATATGTAAGCAGAGTTTTAATCTCAGCTATTAGCTTCAGTAGTTTCCTCCTAATATAAGAGGAATGAACAGATGGAGGTATTTCCCAGAAACTTTGCTGCTTCAGCAGGTAGGTTCTCACTCAAGCTACCCCCAAGGATCTAGAGCAAATCAGATCAATTCCATAGCAGCAGCTCAAGTCCATTGATGAACTTGTTTCAACTAGTCCACCCATTTTCATGGGCAAGCACACAACAGTCCATTTTACCCTGACTCCTGTTTTTCCATTTGTAGTAGTTCACAAAAAGGAATTGCATCAGTTTCCTGCTTTTCTAATAAACTTCTCGGGAAAGAGAAGCATACTACAGCAGTATAAAACCATACTATATATCACAGAGCTGACTAGTTCAAGCGTTCCTGCAAAGGAGAGTCCTCTAGCACTCTTAACTTATAATCCTCTCAACTAAAGATAATCTGAGACTAGTGGAAGTCCCAAGAATTTGATAGGCAAATTCCCTAAATCAAAACACTCATCTGGGCCATTTCATTCCAAACAGTGGCTGAAATTCCTGAAGTATAATTTAAGTTTTTGCAGGGTTTAACTTTAAGCCTGATATGGCATAGTTATTGTTGAAAGATATTCAGAATTAACCTCAGAGATGCAGAGCTTCCATTCGTCAAAATCGGCACATCATCAGCAAAACACGCGTCGGTTTAACTTCAGAACAAATTAGATGATGTGGGAACCCCCGCCACTCAGCAGCTCTATTTGACATAGGAGACAGCACACCAATGACCATCACAAAAATATATGGAGATACTGGGTCCCCTTGTCTAAGGCCTTTATCCCGTGGAAAATAACCCCCTATCCCCCATCAATAGTGCTCGAGAAATAAGGTGAGGCAATGCGCGCATCATCGAGCCCATTCAACAAAGCTAGCAGTGAGCATCCGTGACTGTTGAATATGAAAGGCCAATGCACCGACTTACTCTTCCTATGGTACTGCTCCATAACCTCATGCACAAGCAATGCATTATCCATTGTCCTTCAACCAAAGCACACTGGGTAGTGGAAATGAAAGTAGGTAGGACTACCCTCAATTATCAAGTATTTTAGGATACTCTTATAAACCACGTTATAACAAGAAATGGGTGAATAGTTTTAGTTGTATATGGAACCTTAGGAACCAGAGTTATAGTAGTAGAATTCACAGCTTCAAGCAGTTAGTATCCCAGGGAAAAAAATTAAGAACATTAGTAAAGTCTGTGCCTACTTACATGCCATGAATTCTTCAAGGAATGGGAGGACTATCCATCAGGACTAGGCTTATAACCCCATGAATAGACCATAAAGCTTACTGTAATAACCTTTACTTACATTAAAACTAAGGTACTTATAAAGGGCGGAAACCAGAATTTTATGGATAAATTTTGGGCATGAAAATCATGACCAATGTTCTAATAAAGAGTTGACATGAAAGATGAACAACAAAGTAGATGATGTTATAATATAACCAAGAATCTGGTTGGTATAAACAAGCAAAATCCCATAATAGGCACGTCTTTGGCCCAACAAGTATCCGCATTGCCAGTTTTATATGATCGTCGAGTTGTTCGAGTGTGAAGAAAAGCCTCCAATTCTCATTAATGCAATGCTTCATGTACCTAATAATCTGAGGATACAGGTTATAAATCTTCAATTACGAAAAGGTCTCGAGAGCTCAGGACAATGCTCTGGCCAAATGATCAGGAAATATAAATTTCTATCCGATAGTACTTGCCTAGCTCCTTACCGCCAATCATTAAATTCCACCACACAAAGCTCCAAGCCGTTTGGCGATACTTGATGAACTCGTGTTCTTTGATTCAAGAATAGTTGTTTAGGCATCAGGGAAGGGACCTTGAGTCGATGCGGTACCCCATTTCTAATTTAGTAAAATCTTTCAACATTCTGTTTGCCTATTTAGACTAGACTTATTCATTCGGGTTCTCTTCACGGTTCCACAGCCATGTCTTAACATGTCCAGAGACATGAGTGAGGTTCATAACAGGTCCTCTCAAAGAGGCTGGACGCAGCATTTTATCTCAAAGCTTGTTTATGAGCTTAATTGACCATTCTATCACTATCATCATCCCTAATAAACAGCAATGTCATCACAAGTTGAAAAGCTCCTCCGTCCCCAACCAAAAAATCTCTCCCGTATGCATGAATGAATATCTTAGAAAATCAACTAATATAACATCTTGTATCTTACCCTGCATCCTAATCGAAACATAGAAATGCACACTCAAGAGGCTTTGACTTACAATATCGTGCCCTAAGGTTGTCCAATTTAAAAAGCTCACACTTCTTCACGTACAGAATGAGAACACAGAAGAACGCTGGCCATACAACCAAATTACCTTTGGCCGAAAATAAAGAGAGAACATATCCAAATGTAGCTAGAAGATAACATCCTCATAGTACTACAAACCGACACATAACTTTCAATGTTCAAGATCATATTTCCATGTGCCGTTGAATTTGTCTATTTGGGTCTCTTCCAGGAAATTGCGCCCACACATCTACATACTTGAGGAAAATCTCTTAAACGCACATGACAGAAAAACATAATGCTCATGATCTCTTGCCAATGAGCTTGGAATCGCAAGAGAGAAGATTGGAAATAACTGGAAAAGGTAAAAAGACAAAGCTCGAAATGCTTTCTTTTCCTGTCGAGGCCTTCGGCCGAATACCATATTCTGAATTATCATCCTCTGTTCTTTCTACATTTCATTTTCTTCTCTTCCATTCCTCTTTCATACAGTTCAATATTTTTTCCTCTACAACTGGCTTTCATCTTCAAAAGCCCAAATATAGAATTAACACACTCGCCCAACTTTCCTCAAACGCAGTTGAGCTGAGCCAAAAATTAAAAATGAGGGGAAAAAGGACCTACATCTCAGACGTGCACCGCATGCTGCCCTTTCCTACAATTAGACCCTAGGATAAAATTACAAGCTGAATTGTGACGCTACAAAAAAGAAAATTCCGAGCTACCTGTACAATACAAACATTTGTTTTAAGGCTTCCAGGGCTTTTGAGCTTCTTCCCTGCATGGCCAGTCCTTTTATATGAGCAGTTTCATCAGAACCTGTGCATTGGCTTCCATGTTCAGTCTCACCACTGAAAAGGGTTAGGTCTGAGCAGTCAAGGGACGCTCCACACGCTCTATTGTAGGATTGACAAGCCGAGTGGCACACTCGAAGCCTGTTGTCTCCATCCTTGTCACACTTTTGGATTGAGATCTGCCATATTTTCAGATGTTATATAGTCAAGTACCATTAAATAATTTGTGTACCAGATGAATGCACAACCTCACATGCAAATAAGGGTTCGAATGTGATAACATGGTTCATGAAGTACCAGGATATTCATCCTGGAACCACTCCTAGATAAGTTATTAAGTTCCGTCACTCGATCGGGGTCAATTAGCATTAGACAGATAGAAATTATGTTCCCACAATTGCATGCACCATGGCCATGAAAACAGTTTGAATGGACTTCTAATGTTCATAAGAGAAATGCTCTTCCTAAAGATTTATAACTAGGGCAAGTTTGAAAAAACTCCAGTCAAAGGTTTAAAGAGCCATACTCACCCAGCAAGCTAGTTTTTTAGCAGCTGCATCGCAGTCATACTGTTTGTTAAACAGATTATTTATTAGCTTTCGGAGCACCACCTGGAAACAGACGGTGATAATTGGGCATGACAACAACTTCTTCTAGCTGCTGCAGAACACTTGGTTCACTTGGTGCACAGTGCTGCCCAGACTTTCCTATCTCTAGCACGTCTTGGCAAACTGAAAGAGTGGACAGAAGCTTGGAACTATTCTGGCATGTATATCCAGCATAGTCTGAGCAACGAAATTCACACTTGCCATTATCACAGACACCGCCATGGAGACTGCACTGTTCATCACAAACTTCTGCAACATAAAAAGAAGAATCAGTCCTTGCATCAAAAGCAAATCTCATTGAGGACAAGGTCTACTGCGTTTTGAGAGTTTTTTTTTTTTTTTTTTTTTTTTTTTTTTTTTTTGGTGGGGGAGGGGGGGGGGAAGGTGCAAAAGAGTAATTTATTCCTTATCATTTTGACCCTATATATTAGAGTGGAAGCAACCACAAACTAGCATCCAAAACCAAATGGAGGGCCAGTCAGAAATTGCTAAAGAGAACATCTGTAAAAGAAATGTCACACTACCAGTTGAGCAGTCAATGCCAGTGTATCGGTCGTCACATCGACATACACCACTCCTCAGGCACTTTCCATGACCATTACAGTTGCCAGGACAGGAACCTGCACAGACAAAATACGACTTAGATATTTTGCTTCGAGGAATTTTGATATTGGGGTTGGCCCTGTGATCAAGGGGAAGGAGGGATAGAACTCACGTTTACTACAATCATGCCCATGGAACCCTAGAAAACAATCGCACCTCCCATCAATGCAATCCCCATTGAAGTTGCATGAATTTGGACAATGCCCACCAGAAAGAGGGGGCAAGCCAGTGCTACAGAGTTCGTGATAAGCTGGGCAGATCAATTCACCTACCAAAGGAAAGAAAATGAGACAAAAAGTTCAAAACATCATATTAAACATTATATGCAGAGTAAAGCAGAGATACCATTAAAACCAGGAAACTGAACTGGTCCGCCAGCTTCAGGGCATACTTTCCAGATTCCATCCACTGCAACCTGAGGATTAGAAGTAATTATTTAATAGAGAACATAAAATAATGAACCAGACAATTTGGAAAATATTTTAACATGTGATGAACTAGTACAAGCTGCCTGACCTTGATCAACCTTTCAAAGTCTCATGATAGAGCAACTTTTCACTCATTAGAAGGATGGAAATTCGTTTAAATCCCAGAAAGTGTCACATTTGTCGCTTGTGCTTGGGTGAGGTTGCAGGTTTTGGATGTAAAAAGCTAGGAGCTAGGACCCTGAAGCTGTGGATAATCCTGTTCTATGTTATCCTTAGTTAAATAGTTAATTCATTCCTTAGGGACACAAATAAAAGAATCTAAATATTTTATTGCTTTCATAGATTTAAGGTGTTCAATATTCAAATCACTCCCATAACCATGTCAAATAAAACCAGGATATGGAGCACCAAAAACATAACTAACATCATCAGGCAGCAAGCATGCATAGCAAAGACAAGGGCCCCCTAATTTATATGCCAATACAACCCATTAGTTTTGGCCAATTATTACCAATCGATCCTATTTGTAGGCGGGAGGCCAGAAGCTTCTGTGGCAATCAATTAAATCAACTCATCAAACAATGAAAAACCATCAATCAACAAGCACCTAGCAGTTGAAGCTCGAATTCACTTAATTACAATAAATCTTCAAATTTCAAATATTCAAAACTTCAAGATATTTTTAAATCATATCTTAGTTGCAAACTTCCTAAGTTACAGTTAAAGCATCCACTAATCACAAACCTTAGGAAACTATTGGATGAACTAAGGCACAATATCTGATGAATTTGAATTCATTCAAGAAAAGACTAACCAAAGCCAGGAACTTACCTCCAACGAATTATTTACACACCTATGCCGATAACAACCATTCCCTTGGCTCATTGAACCCCGCAGAAACCCAGTACGTACTAATGATGAGGCCATACACCTATCAAATGAGAAATAGATGCTTTTAACATGTGATTCTCCAACTTCATTGCGCAAACAAATCAGATGGCCTGCCAAAGCAGTGTATGAAACACAACATAGAAATGCCTACCTGGAATTACTTCCCCGCACTTCACCCAATATCTTATCAGGAGGCCTTGTACTATTAGTATCAGTACACGACCCATCAGAATAAGCAACGAAGTATGTACAGTAATCTGCCAGGGAGGACTGCCCACCTGCAAACACATATATTCATTGCATCATCTTTGAGGGATTCTCTACTAATAACTGTCAAGAATTGAACATCTACAACACTGAAATTCAGAAGACCAAGACTTTTGGCCCAAATATAATAAAGAGGGAGTGCCGATATGACCTTTTAGAGCAAAGTAGGGTACAATCGCGATTTATTGCTCAGTAAAAGAATTTGAAAACCATGTCTTTTTTGCTTTCGCTACCTTAAAGTTTTTGCACTGGAGGTTTAGATATTCTGACAAATTACCCCAGCCACCACCATCCTCAATTGGCCTTCGCAAACCATGTCAGACCATACTTTTGGTGCCCCAAAGACCCCCAAGATCTACTGGAAATTGTAATCAGAACTTTCAATAACGACTTAACTTGTCATGGAATCACGAGTGCATATTCGTAATTGGAGTATTTAATAACTCAAAAGTAATGGAAAGAGAAGGAAAGGGCACAAAACAACACCAATTGACTACTGAAGCAAGAAGGTGAGATTCTTGATGTTTAACTATTAACTCAACAACAATATACAATCTGAAAAAGCAAGCAATGTCTAACATAATAACTGCAGCTGCACCCGCAAATAGAGTAGATTGGTTATACTTAAATGGAGATGCACAAAAATGAACAGACTATGCACTATATTATAGGAATACAACCACCAAAAGAAGTGATGACAAGATAGGACAACCACACACCTTTGTTAGCTTGTGGAAAATAGCGAGCCCATTGAGGGAGGTCTCCACTATAACTTACAATTGGGCAATAACCCTCTGCTTCCCTGTTATATGTACAGCCTGAAAATTGTGTTGTATTGCAATGATAAGCCCCCTTCCATTGATTGCAAGGGGAAGTGACAAAATCAGTTCCTTGGTTGCGGCCCCAATCAAGACGGTCTGCCATACTGTAATTGGCCTTATACCAACCACTGTCTTCCAATAAAGCAAGAGTCATTTTAGAAACCACGGATCTTGTATCAACTGAACCAGTCATAATCTCATTCATAAGTAGCCTTTTTTCCCAGTGGGACCCTAAACGAAAGTTATCCGTGTAAGCTGATAATCAAAATGCTAGATAACTTTAAAAGAGAAAAGGTGCTAGCTAACTTAGAAGCTTCAATGACAAACTTCACTACTTGAAACAGCTATATCAGAATCACATAAAGCAAGACATGGTTAAAGGGGGAGATTGAGGAACAGGAATAGAAAGAAGAACCTGATGTGCCACGTCCACCCCCATCTTCCAGCTCCAAGCCAGTAAAATTCTCCAAAAATGCCTACAAGAATCATTTATTCAATTTTCTAACAATAAACCAGACGGTTCAAAATGAGAGAATCCCATGACAATGATTATTTGATGCAGATCCAGAATTAAATCAGACAACAATTATTATTGCAAAATTGAGCTGAAGAATGCAAGCCGCTCATTACCCCATAATGAAAGCGAGAGTGCATGAGAACACGTGGAAGCACAACACGGGTAACCATACGCCCAAGCTTTTCATCCATTGCTTGTTCTGTGACCTACAAGAGAGTGGCATTAGCAGAGAGTCATATGGTCAATAAACTAAGCAACCATATGAAAGCTAAGAAATGTCAATATAGCTGATAAAACTAAGAATAAAAGAGCCGGATTAAGAAATTGTTGGGATCGAATAGGAAGTAAAAACCATGTCAGACAGTCATTTAATATGGAATTATAATTGAGTGAATCTCCAATATGAGAAAAAGGCTTTAGCACTAATTTGAGACTGGATGACAACAGTGAATACTAAACTATTTACCCGGCTACGCCTTCTCATCCTCTCATCCCTAAAGTGAGCAAAAGCATGGGGGTCAAAACCGAGTACGTGCATGACCTGGAAGGACCAAAGTTATTGATTAGAGCAAGTGCTGACCTTCTGGAACATTTTAATTTAATGTTACAACAAACCTCATGTATAAGAGTGGCAGAAAGCAGCGTCTCTGCTTCAGCAGTTAAATGGCGAGGAGCAACATTAACATGTCCTATAGATATGAACAAACAATTAGACAAAATTCTGTAGTAAAGGTGCTAGAGAGATCTTTCATTTCATATAAAGCACCAGCAGTTACCAGCTATTGCACGACCCCATTGATCACGTTCACATGCCACTGCCCAAGCAAGCGTGTTGCCCGTGGTTGGTCTGGTTGTTACCAACAGAACTAAATCTGAATTAGCAACACCACCTAGAAATAAAGCAGAACAGGGTGTTAAGACTTGCCAAGACACTTGACTTCAATAAACCCATTGACGATGAAAGCAATTGTGCAGTGAAGAACACTCAATTATTACAAAGATACCTTCAACATATTCACGTGGAAGTTGTACACCTCCATCTTGTCCACACGCAGAGTATCCACTTAACCTCAAATTCCCTTTTACAGGCTCCACAGCGAGGGCTCTACTGAACCAGTTGACTGTTTGGCCTAAAGCCTGCATCATGCTCTCACTTAGATTCTTTACTCATTGGCAAGCCCTAATAGCCTTCATCCTAGAGACATTTATGCCACTAGACAAACAGAGAAGATGGCAAACAATTAGATTAAGAATGAGCTAAAGTTTAAACCTTGCGTAGCCGACGCTGTTTGTCATCTCCAGCAATATCATGCTGGGTGCAATTATACAAGCAGTCACTGAAAACTGGAGGTTCACCATGTGCATTACAAGATGGGCCACCAGGGAGAGAATTAGCAGGGGGCTCCCCTAGCTGACAAAAGCAAACAAGCCTCAGCAGAATGACAATAAGATAAGTGAAGCAGAAGAGCCTAAAAAAACTTTAAACACACCAACCTTCACAATATCGCCAACATTTCTGCAATCTCTGTCAGGAGAGTGGCCGACAGCATCATAATTTAGATATATCCTGATAGGCTGCTTTGCATCCTTTTGATGGAATGGCGATGTGGACAATCCAAGTAATCCCCTTCCTTTGCGATGCAATGGTTTCGACACACCAGACTCCTGATAGACCTGTGGGGTTACTAAGTATACCTTATGACCAGGCCGTCTCCTTTGTTCAAGTATTTGGTCATGGATGCATGAATGTGAGACAATCTTTTGACTTCCTTCTCCAGGGTCATGCCATTGGTGGGGTTTCTCAGCAATACTAGCATTTAAAGCTTCCGAACACAGCAAAAACAGTACAATCTGAAGTGTCGCACATGTTAATAAAAAAAGAATTAATAAGTCAGGCAATAAGATACCAGAAAGCAAAGGAAATCAACAAGGGTTGCATAGGAAAGCCCATATCGAAGGTTCTGAAGGTATCTAACAAAGTACACACAGGACTATAATGAGAAAATGACACCAGTTTATGCCATACAAACACAGTGATCTGAAACTCCCATATACTAAGTTGAGCTGAGGAAGGATCAATAATTTAACTTCTCTTTCCCTACAACCTCAACAAATGTAAGATCGCGATTGCCCAAACCAGTAACACGGTCATAGGCCAATTAATTATTTGACGGCCAAGTTCCAAAAACAAACAAACTAGTCACTCTATTTTCCAAATTAAGTTCCTTGGAAGCTCAATTCGACTCCTCAAGTAAACACTAACCCAGGTTTATCCTTCAAAACACGCACAAAAATTTTAATGAACGGGAATTGTGTACAGCAGCGCAAGCTGAAATCCACAATTTCCTTCATTTCTTTCTCTTCTGAACTTCAGCAAACACATAAAAAGCACAAATCCACACATTCCATCTCAATGACCAACAGCGGCACAAACGAAACCCCCAAAAACCCCTACATCCCCGACCCCCAGATGCGCGCGCGCCCGGAGCTCGCAACGAGCAGAAACCTTCGAATCTCACTCGCAACGAGCACGAACCCGAATCTCACTGGCAACTACAAGCTCACCTCGACAACGACGATGGCGAATCGGAGATCGGCGACGAGCCAGGGCACGGCTAGGGAGCTCCTCCGCCGGACCGTCACCTCCATGGAAGGCGGCCGAAGTCAAGCACGCGAGAGAGCTGCAGGGGCGCAGTCGTCATCGATCCCATCAAGCCGGCGGCGGCGCGCGGATCGGGCGCAGGGCTCGGGAGGATTTGCAGGTGGTCCGCATTTTCAAGCTGGATGCGCCCACAAACACGGAGGCGCGCTCTCACTCCCTCCCCCCAGCCCCAAGAGCGAACCCAGATGGGCGGGAGAGAGATTGAGCTCCTTCAAGTTCCAGTTCCTCCCCAAACAGCTGTGCCTGCCTACGCCCAGACAAACGGGACGAGAGCTGGAATCAGGGTGGGGGGGGGGGGGGAGAAGGGGTCAAAGAAAACGAGATGGGGATTCGTGGGTCGGGGGGTCGGGAGGTGGATTTATAATGCGGACCGATTCGAAGAATCGAAATCAGGTGGGTGGGCGTCAACTGGCGGTGGTGGTGCTGGTGGTGGTGGTGAAGAGGTTGTGGACTCGACTTCGCTTCAGTACATGGAAAAAAAAAAGGCAGATCGGGGGAGGGGGAATTTGGAGGGTTTTTGGTTCAACTGAAATGGGAACAAACACAACAGCAACGGCAACAGTGACAGTGGGAAGGAGAGAAAGAAGAAGAAGTAGAGAGAGAAAGTAGAGAGAGAGAGGGGAGAAAATCAAACAGATTGGGTGGGGGTGGGTAGCGATGATAAATTTCTTTTTATTTATTTATTTATTTATTTATTATTATTATTTTTATAATTAAAAAAGGGGTGGTTTAATGGTAAATCGGAACGTAGGTTCTTTCTTTTTCTTTTTCTTTTTCCTCAAATGAACGTATTCCTGAAATTGTTTGTGTTCTTTAAAATAATTAGTAGAGAGAATTTTTTTCCTTATCAATAATAATTTATATTTAAATATTTTTATAAAGGATGAATGTGTTTTCCTTTCATTTAATTTTACAAGTATATGAGCGATCATTTATTAAAAAATATTTTTTGAAATAAATGACCCTTAATTCCAAGAGATAAAATATTTGCGGAGGCCAAAAGAAGGAGACCTAATTATAAAAGGGGCCCTTCGCTTTGGCTTGGAGCTTCAAAAGATGCGCACTTCACCGTGGGTTTCCACCTTTGATTATTTTTTAACACGCCTTGATCTTTGTCTTAAAATAATTCCTTTTTGCTCGATTAAATTTTTTTCCTTACACATCTCCCATGTTACAATCATGTGATTGCGCGAATCGATTTCAACGTATCCCCATTTTTGTCCGACACGATCGAGGGGAGGGCATGCGTTTTGACTTCCTTGTAGACGAATTTTAGCTTAGAGAAGTGCAGAGAAAACAAAAACCAGTTGAATTGACCCTTGGTTTCGTCGGATTGTCACCGTTGAGTTTTTTTTCTTTTTCCGTCAGAAATCGATAATCACAAGTGTAATACGATGTGGTTGAACAATTTGGTTGAATTTAATTGACCCATCGCAGTACATGGATCGACTGAAATGAGAATATCTACCTTATTGGGTGTCTTGTGTCCCCATCCACGCCGACAAGGGACCTTGTTCTTCATTCTCAAAAAAAAAAAAAGGTTCCTTGGTCTTAAATATTATAAATTTGTTATGCAACCGCCAAATTTTATTCTAAATTTTTAATTTCATCAATTTAATCATAAATCTTTTGACGATCTTTTAACATAATCCTTATGGACAATTCTAAACATAAATTGTTGATGTGTACATTGATCATCTTATATAGTATAGTCGGTATAACACTTTTTGAATAGTTTTTTGTGTATTCCTTCTTCTTTTTTGTTTTTACTTTTTTCCTCAGCAACAACCGACCAAAAAAATGGGAACAAATGAAATGAAAAGAAAAGGCAAACGAAAAAAATTCAGAAAATTTATAAAAGAAATTGTAGAAATCATCGATATTGGCATTGGCCATTTTATGTAAGTTGGCCCTGACTAAACAAACCACGTGAACAATTTCCAATTAATTTTTTTTTAAATAATTAAATTGAAAAATTGTCAAAAAGTTTAGGACTAGATTGGTATAATTGAAAGATTTAGGACCGAATTGGCAAATCATAAAAAAGTTTCGATCTAAATTAACACAATTGAAAATGTCAAGACTAAAGTAGCCACCGCACGATAAATTTAAGACATTTTGAACAAGTTTATCCTATTAGTGTCCCTCCTCAAGTTTTTGCCATATCAAGTAGCAAACGGTGTAATCAACCAACCATGGCAAATTTCATATGGACTGTACTTCTTTCATTAATTATCGGTTTAAGCATAGACCTAATTTAGAAGAATAGATTTGTAGATATCCGATAAAAACTTGACTTATCTAAGCCCTAGAAATTTCCTTTTGAATAGGCGCTTAGCTTAATCATTCAAAGCTGAGGAACTTTAAATGGGAGGGTGATCCCACCGTGGCCATAAACATCATCCATCGTTAAGTCTTTCGAGAGAAATTTTAGTGACAGCCACTAAACACAAAGTGAATTTTCCACTTTTGCAATTGATACATTTTGACCGAAATCCAGCTAATTGCCAATGGAATATTGACGCGGTGTCCACATATTTTTGGGAAAATTATCTATAAAGTCATAAACGTATTACACTTTTATCAATTTAACCATAAACATTTTAATTTTGTCAATTCAATTCTAAATATTTTCATTTCTCGCTAATTAAATCCATACAGTCAATTTTAGTCAGAAATTGTTAACGTGGACATTAGTGGAGCCATGTAAGACCGATGGTATTGACATGGACAATTTCAAATAAAAATTTTAAATATTATTTTGATTTTTTATTTTTTTTATTTTGTTCCTTTTTTCCTTTCTTTTCTTTTTTCCTTTCTTCTTTTCCAATTGCCAATGGCCAACCATCAGCCACAAGCGATGCTCGGCCGAGTAAGGGTGAGCTTCAGCAAGGGTAGCCCTCGTCGATGCTAGGGCAACCTCGCCGAGCGTTAGTCAAGCGACGACGACATTGCGTGAGGCCACCCTGGCCTGGGCGAGGCCATCTTCTCCAAATCTAGCTTGGGTGAGGCTAACACTTGCCCTAGCAAGGGCTTCCCTTGCCAAATCTAGTGAGACCAACACCGAGTAAGGCCAACCATGGTCGGTGCCTGATCGTCGCCAATGGTCAGTAACTAGCCGCCAATAATAGGAAAGAAGTAAGCAAAAAATTAAAAATATAAAGAAAAAAAATTCAAAAAGATATTAAAATATTATTAATAATTGTCTACATTAATGCCTACGATACTATATGGCACTGCAGGTCTCCACATCACTAATTTATTATCAAAATTGACTGGATGGACTCAATTGATAAGAAATGACAACGTTTAAGACTAAATTAATAAAATTAAAATATTTATGATTAAATTGACAAAAGTATTATAGGTTCATTACTTTTTGGATATTTTTTCCCATGTATCGATGATATTGCACCTAAAAAGTTAACCGCCCGTCAGCCGCCACGTCAGCAATTTGCCGACAATTTGACCCAATTTCAATAAAAGCGTTTTGGTTGCCAAAAAAAAAAATTGAAATTTGTAGTGGGTATACATCTCGAGTAAAATTACCTCATTTATTTTTCAATTTGCAGGAGTAAAAAAGAATCATCTTAAGCATGACATGGACATTATTGTCATCTATAGTAAGTCATTTAGAAGGAGAGATGGAAACTACTTATACATCCAACTACTCAAATGGGTTGCTCCAAAAATTTAACGATGGAAATGTAGCAGCTAGAAACTTGCAATAATCAATGTAAATTGAAATTTTTTTTGTCATCAGACGTGCTTGACAAATGTTCTAAAATCATTAGTTAACATGACTTTATCTTAAACAACGAGAACTGCGATAGTTCTTTTGTGTTCTTTTCCTTCTTGTACATTAGGATGAAAGTGAATTACATTAATAAACCACCCAGGTAGTTGGCCCGGTCATGTATCTTCCAATAGAGAAACCGTTGTGCTACTTCGTACGGAGGAACATCCCGACCATTTAAAATCTTGGTTCAGCTACTATACTCAGAGGTTTGCCAACCTCACATTTTCAGGTTGTGTAAGGTATAAAATATTCACGACTCATGCTGAACATTCTAGAATACATACGAGATCTCTACAGTAATGCCTAAAGGAAGATGGCTAGCCCTAGTTACCTCCGCTCAAGCCTTTCAATCGGGGGTATTGCGTCGGCAATCGATTGAAAGGCTTGAGTAGAGCTCCACTAGCAAAATAGTGGACATTTCACTTCAAATGTGGAGAACTACTATACTTCCTTACCCGATAGTAGTTTGTATCGAAGTATGGATGTAGAGTTTATCTTCTCCATTGAAAAGGTTTCTTAGTTTATCTTCTCCAAGTGAGTGGAATATAGATATGATATTTCGAAATCTCTCATCCCATAATAGATTTCTTACCTATTTTCTTTTTTTCAGCCTTTTATTAATGAAAAAAAAATACAGTAGCTATTTCAGCAGCATACCACTACTGTCAAGATCCCAAGCGTCAATCCATGAAGACGGCGACTGAATAAAATGAATGGCTGCGGTGGCTTCGCCTGAATTCACCTCGCTCAGCATTAGCAATCAGAGCAGCAAGCCACCTGCTGGGCCTCCCTCTCTTGTTGCTCAAGCATTGAAAAGTCAAAAGGCAAGTGCATGTTCGTGGGCCCCATCCGACATTGCAATAATTTGTTCGCATCCCTCCCCTCCCTTCATAATTTATAACACTATAGTTTCTTTTTATGTTTTTATGAATTTAATTTAAATGGAAAAACCTTGGTAAGACATATAGAAATGGATTGCATTATCCCCTTAGGATCCTCGGTCGTGCTTATCCTGTGCATGCTGCTCCTCATGTAAAGCTTTGACCCCATAGCAATCAAAAGACATCATGACAATGCCCTTTTGGAGCTCGTTTGGTAACCCAACACACTTTGAAAAAAAAATCTAAAAATAAGATAAAGTTTGGGGTTTTTTTATTTTTTTGGCGCCCCCACTTTCATTCCCCCTCTTGCCAACTGCTCTTTCGAATTTTCCGTGAATGAAAAGGGTGGATTTCATTGATCATTAGCGCTAAGTTTTGTCGAAATTTATAATCGAATCATTTATTTTAATTTTGATTGCTGCATGATATAGACTTCTAATTATTTTCATCTAGGCACAGTAAATGTATCCTGCTAATTTTTATGTGGTATGCTGACATGAGGGCTAACGGGATACGTTGCATTGACCTAATGAGTATATTGAAAAGGATTCCAAAAAAATAAGGGAAGGACAGCCATCCTCTTTTATTTATTTATTTCTTTCTTTTTTCTTTCACCCTTTTGAGTTTTTAGAGATTGTCTTAGTATCTACATGAATATATTGTAATGGAGCATGTTTTGGATATTGTATCCAATTATTGGCTTTCAAGATTGCAGATTGCTAGCATGTCCCTCTTCTCGTTGGGATAAAAAGGCTTCGGTGCTTCCGGCACATAAATAGTCGCCACCAAGACACCGCCACCCTCGGTAAAAATTAATTACCTAGTTAAGTGCCATCCTGTCACATTTATTTTTGTTTTCTTTTACAAACTGTAAAATCGCTTAACTTATTCTCAACTAATTCAATTCTTTCTTAACAAACATTATCTAATTCGCCACTTCCTCTAAATAATGTTTGTCATAATCTCCAAATATAATAACTATGCAAAATTAAGCGGTTGGATCATTTAATAGTTCTTGATAGGGATGGGATGACCTAGATCTCAAACCATACACAAATCTTAAAAACTAGGGAATTATTTTATGGGTACGACTTCGAATTTGAGGGAGATGTCGTTAGTTAGGCTTTGGTACTTTGGCTGATTTAAAAACCCCAATCACGAGTATCTTAATCACACACCGTCTTGACCTCCTAGTCCATCACCAATACTCTAATCTTCAACTTGTGATTATAAAATCAATGGACCGTCATGCCACTACCTTGCCCTAACCCCCTCGAATCGTGCTTTTTACCCGTCTCAGCTCGGTTCCAGCTCATCTAATTTGATGGAACTGACCATCGTGCCCTAATTAAATACGCCTCGATTTGACTAAGTATAATTAATATAGCTCGTCTAATTTTGAAAGCCCCGTGAATTTAATATGAAGAAGTTTCGTGGGGGTTGCATGTTTTACGTGCATCGTCGACGAATTAGCATTCCCAAGGTCTCTGTGCCTCGAAAAGTAAGCAAATCTGCAGGCCACGTTACGACCTTGTTTGAAGTTGTTCGTACCTCTCTGTGTCCTTGAGATTGAAACGAAAAAGAAAAAAATGAGCGTTTTGACCGATAAAAGAGAGGGGGGGGGGGGTAACAAAGGATTTGATAATTAGAAAGTGACAATTACCCATAAAACGGTTAAAAAAAAAAAAAAATAATATGTTAGAAGTTGTATTTTTATTATGAATTTCGTCGATAAATTACTTTCAAGGTTTTCAATCTGACGTCCCAATAACAAAACTTTCAAATTATTGTCCTTCTTGTGAGTGCAATTGATGCATTGGGTATGAAAACATTAGTTATAATGTCTGAATTTCTCTTTTAGGCATAATTAATAAGTGTCTTGAAAGCATTAGTTATTGAGATTTTTCTTGTATTGAATTGCTTAAAGGTGTCCGAAGTGTACTTCTTACACAAAGATCGTCCATAGAAAATAAGTGAAGGGTGGAATTGTAAAATGAAATGACCAACTATTTGTAATTTCTGAACATGATCATAATTGTTGAACTGCAGAATTTCATGGCTGTAACTTCTACCAATAAGTAAACAAAAATTAGGTTGTAAAAAGGGAAATTTGATCAAGTTACCCAATTTTTCGATTTTGTGCAGAAATGGTTTAGCAGTTGTTGGGAAGTAGCATTAACGTTGCTGCATAACACATGACATTTATTTATATGTTATCAGGACCCATGAATAAGTTTAATTTAATAAAGTTACATCCCAAAAGAAACCTCTAAGCTCTGACCCTAATCCATCAATGTCACATCTCATAACGGTGGAACCAGTTCTTATCGACTCTCCTTTTCCTCCTCCTCTCCGACCACCACGCGGTTCCCTTGGTTCATAATTAGAGTTGCCATGGATGCTGCCGCCGCTATCATCAGGGCAACTCTTTCTCTTCCACAAGTCTTTTTCCTCTCTAACCAAGCCAGATGTGGCTTGATCGATTAGGGTAGAGTTGGATCTAACTTTGTGTTTGTGAGAGTGAGAATGATCAGTGCAACGGTATGGGATGGGTGACATGACCTAAGAGAACTTCGGTCAGACAAACACACCCCCAAACAGAGATTACGGTTTTGCCAAATATTTATGGGTATCATTGTCATGAGAAAATTTTGGGGCCCGTGTCGACCAATTACTACATATAACATGGTCAGATAGAAGCCAAAACCTTCCTTTTATGCATTAGCTTTCTTTATAGTTTAAGGGCTCAGCTACCTGTGATGGTGTCGTAGTTTCAATTGTTTGACCATCTAATGCCAATCCCAACTTTTAATGGATGAAACTAGGACACTGCTTTGACCCCCCTTTTTTTCCATTGTTTCCTTCTTCTTTTTCTCTCTTGGCTTAAGTTAGGATTAGAGGATTCAAAAATAAAAATAAAAAACACATTACATACCAACATAGAGATAATACAAGTAGAAAAATATTATCACTAACTAAAAAGAATTCGTTAATATTATTAGTGAGTTGACACTAATTTTATGTTTTCTAGCATCATGACTCTTTCATCACCAGTTTTTTTAAATTGAATTTTTCATCTCGTATTCATCTTTAAATTGATTTTCATTATAATCCATTTAAATGATAGTAACGTAAAAAAATTAAGCATTTTATATCTAAGTATATATATACATATATTAATAAATATTAACTAAATATTAACTCAACGAATACCTCTTACTTTCTTGTAATTAAAGAGGCATAGATTAATGACCCTTTCTCTACAATTATGTGTTAATCATTTTACAAATTCTAAAATAATTGGAAGTTCAAAGTATAATAAATAATCACATTTCCTATTTTTTTGAGTTCTTAAATTTCTTTTATTTGGGAACAATTTCTACCAACATTTTTTCTTTGGCTGGAGAACAATATTCATTAGTTTAAAAAGTTTTAAGTGAATCTTGCATATATTACTATTATCCAAGTATAATCACTTTGATTTTTTTTCTCAAATAAAACAAAAAAAGAAAAAAGAACTCATTTTATTCCTTTTTAAGATAATGGAAAAATCCCACCAATTCTATTGACATAAAAATATGAAACCGGCAAAGCCTATATGCCAGTTTCCAACAATAAACTTGTGGCTAACATCACACCGTCCATTTTGTAAAATGACCATACAATCAATCACTCATTTTCTGTAGTTTAACTTCCCTCACTTTACCTTCCTCATCCATTTTATCAATCATTCCCTTTAAAGTTATGTTTGGTCGTATGAATTTCTAATCAAAATATGATTGGATATGATATGTTATGAAATCTTTATGGAATTTTGATTATATATCATAGTCATTGTTTGTATATATATATATATAATATTGTTTGGTACAAACATCAACATGAAACACAAATTTTACAAATGGAAATAAAAATATCTTGTGACACTCTTATTTATTTATTTTTCCTCTCTTTTTTAATTAATTAATTTTTTTCTTTCTTCCTCTTCCATCATCCCTAATAAAATTTTATTAAATAGAAAATTGTACTAATATACCTAAAATACTAAAACAAGTAAAATATGTAATAAATATAATATTATATATTAAATTTATATTGTAAGATGTAATCAAATTCGAATATATAAGTAAAAATAAGATTAAGTTAAAAAATAATTTATTATTATTATTTTTTAATTTCTTATATTAGAATTCAAATATGATTTATATTGAAATATAATTTTAAGTTATTAATTTAAGAAATTTGTTATTTGAGAAAAAAAAACTTTCCTATTATGGATATTAAAAATCATATATGCATTTATCCCACATCTCCTATAGGATAATTTTATCTATTTTATATCATATTTATATCTGATTTTATTCTATCATAAGCAGACACTAAATGTAGGAGATGATAAATTTTATCCTATCCTAAATTTTATCATAACTACCAAACGCAGTCTAAGTGGACATGTACATTATGGGCATAATAACTCTAAAAGAATAATAGACAAATTAACATGGTCTATAAAATTGATAAAATGATAAGATATAATGGCAGTGTCAAAAAGAGCTTTGTGCATATTTGTTAATCCAGAAACATTAGATTTATATAGACACACAAATCTGAGGATTCATATACCTCAATTAGAAGAGAATCAACAAAAAAAAAAAAAGGAGAGATTCGGAATTAATTGATATATTTCACGAAACAAACAAAAAAGAAATGAAAGATAGTATGAAATTAGTAAAACAAAGGGTATTATTGATTTTATCTTATTTATTGGCGATCATTACCATTTCAAGTGTCACAAAATTTTTTCGTTGCACAACAAAAAACTTTTAATAATATTTATGTTAGTATAATGAAAAAGTACGAAAAAAAACTTTGGGATTGCTGAATCGCATACGAAATAATTATATAAAAAGCAATAGAGCCATCATAGTATTTTTTAACTAATCCGTAACGAAGACAGCTAATTGGATCATTTGCAGATTTGAATCGAATAATTCCTATATATATATATATCTGTTTATTTTTCTATTTCTTCAATGGAAATGGAAGGTATAGTGAACTCCCTTGTATAGCCATATGCAATGCGCAAAGGATATCTGTATGATTGCTCACTTCTTTCTTTCTTCATTATTCTTTATCGCTTTTTTCTCACCCAATCATGCGATATAAAGCAACCATTTGTATTAGGGTAATGATACAAAAACTTATGAGATCTTTTTATGAGGCACAAGCGAGAGAATTTATCCAAAAAGCAAAAGAACTACTAAAATTTTGTGAAGCCATCCCAAGAGTTTATGTATAAAGAACATGCAAATCCTTATGTTTGTATCCAAAGATATGAAATTGGATGTTTTTATGTTAGCAACAGAAGCTCATGCTCATGGAATTGTTGATCTCACAGCGATTGATTAAATAAAAATTAGCACTAAGTTTACAAAAATTGCTAATTTGAGATTTACTCTTCTTACTTATTACTGGGTTCAATGATATTCTATTCATCTGTTAGATAAAGAAGTAATTCGTACTTATCCAATTAGGTTGATCTAAACCTGCCCATTTATTATGTCTATGATTTAACATGCCAAGTATTAAAAATTTTATTAGAAACACAAGACAACTAATGAGAAATGTCGTGAAGTCCCCTACTCTTGGGGGATGTCCTTAGCATTGAGGGACATATACTAAGGTGTCTGTATGACTCATTCAAATCACCGTTGGTAGAAGAAAAGGGGAAAGAAGTTTGGATAAGTGGGTTATATTAAAAGAAAAAACCATCCGTTAAGAGTCTATCATGTTAGTTAATATACTAATTTTTGTGTACAAGAAACATTATCCATAGTCATACGTAAATACAGTTCATCTTCACCTAATACTTTAAAGTCATGGCCTTTGTGTTGACATCGGGATTCGCATCCTTCGCACGCTAATAATCAAAGACTTTTTAGCGTGGATTGTCATCTACAAAGATAACCTAAAATACTATATTCAAACCTATAGCAACCAGTATGGCATAGGGTAGTTTCGCTCTCAATCCATCCCTTAAATATTTCTCAACTTCAAAGAGAACTCCCGAGCCCTTTCAAAATTCTTGAAAACGTACTTTTCATTCGCGTGCGCCGGTATCAAAACGCCATGCAAATTGCAAAGCTTCCCCAGCTAATGCATGCCTCGGGGAGAGAGAGAGAGAGGGTAAGACCGCCCCCACATCCGCTTGTATCTTTTCGTGTTCATATCCATGCAAATTCTTTTGTCGATGTTTGTTTTCGAATGTCATCGAAAGATGGACATATGTTAGGTGACCGACGACCGTCGTCATTCGACGATGTGGACAAGGCCACAGACTGAACTACATCTAACATAACTCTCCCTCCCTCTCTCTCTCTCTCTCTCTCTCTCTCTCTCTCTGTGGCATTGAGGAAGCCCATTGAAAAGGACTCAAGTTTTGAATTATTTGGTTTTCACTTGGAATCAACGGTCAATACAAAGTTTCCGGAAAATAGGGGAATTGCTTGACAAGTTACGGTGCTTAACGATTGGTTTATGATTGGCCAAATTAATGATGATATGAGCGAGGAGTTGAACTCTTTTTTGGACTCCAGATTTGTAGCGACTCTATGATTCTGTCCCGTAATGCTTCTTTTTTCCTTTTTTTTGAAAATGTTAAATAGTGTGTCTCTTGGTACTTGTTAACCCTTTTGATGCACTCTAAAAGCGTTAAATTACTCTTTGACATAAGTGATTTATTCGAATGCGCAATTGGACATTAACACCATATAAAACGTTTGATTCCCATAGGAATGTAAAAATGATAGAGAAAGTAAGAATGTAAGATAGTCAAGTCTTTACATTCATTTTCTTGAATTATATAAAAACAAAAAAAAATTATAGTACATGTAAGAGGGACAAATATATATATAAAAAAAATATCAAGTTGGTATATCCATAACATATTTACCCAAAATAATTTTTTTCGTCACAGAAAATTCTAAAACAACATCACCTGTGACAAATCTACATTTTGTTAACTTCTGTTGAAAATCTCCATAAATTGCTGACGTGGAAACAAAGTTGACAAATGATTTGTTTGTCGTGGAAATTTAACATAAATGGATATTAGAAATTCCCTATCTAAAAATTCAAGCTTGTTCAATGGATCGTAGTCTTGCGAGGAAGAGAAGATCTTGAGAAGAGCCATGATATACAGCTATCTGGGGGCGAGCATTTAGATCGTTAGCGACGTATCTCTTCGCAAGTTCTGTCACGGAAAATGCCAAGTCCATAGGGTACTCGTTCTAGAGCATAGAATCTATGAAGCCTCACAAATTCTCCCTCATCGTGTCTCCATCGAGACCCTCTTGATGGCTGTAAACACCAACTCTTCTCCATTCTTGCTATATCCAGCAGCTTTCCTCCCAGACCAGAGCTCTCTGACTTTCAAAAATTTGCTGAAATCACAAATTTTGCCCCCAATTTATTCCTAATATTTGGGTGATTTGGAGAGAGAGAAGGAGCTGATTCTGTTTTCCCCTAATTATCAATTTGTTCAAATCTGGCTTCTCCACAATGACTTTGTTGAAAGAGCCACTTATGCTGAATTTTCATGTACAACCCACATCAAACTAGTCAGTATTTAATCAGTGATATTGGATGGAAGCTAAAGGAGGGATAAGTGTCATGGATATACCGGTTTAAGATATTTTGTTTTGAACTTTGGCATTAATATCTCATAATTTTCCAAGCATATTATTGGGAAGGTTTATGAATAATCCATATCCTTTCATTCATATATCATTCTCTTTAGCAGGGTAAAGGCCAAAATCAAAGTCCGTCTTTTACTCGTGACCCTCCTGCCAATAATTGACAAGATAGTTGCTTAAATTTTACTGGACCGAGCATGTTTGGCGGATGAAGAAGGTGCAGTGGTCGCACTTAAAAAGGTGGACAACTTGAAAAAGGTGGACAACTTGGACCCTTCCTTTATTATAGTAAGAGCATGATGTGAAACATCTAGAAAATCAATGATGTATTGTGTACATCAACTAAGATATGACTCCTAATTGTACATATTAAGTGAATTCCAAATGAAATTAGATTGTGTACATAATCTATATAAAGTATGAGTTGCGCAAATTAGGAGAATCATTCGACGAATGTGTATATTTCCATCATGCTGTCTATCTAATGCACCATAGCAATATCCCATGAAAGCTAATTTGAAAGTAGTTCGCTCCACAACCCACAAACGTGTCTGGATTGATTTTTATTTTTCACTCTTTGTTTGATTTGAAATTTGTAGCTTGCGTATGACTTCTGTAAATCCCAAAAACCTGAAATTTTCATATACTATACAAATATTGAGATGTAAATTTATACGCAATTATCGTTCATTTTCTTTCAGAATTTTTATCGTATTTTAGATATTCCTGTGAAAGTAAAAGCAGATGTGCGAAGCTAAAATAGGATCCAAAAATTGAAAGAATTTAGTGGAACGATTAATGGATATAATATAGCCATGTAAATTAAATTCACATTAGTTTTACTAACTTGTAATAAATCCATGGGGCTCCATGGTAAATATGTACTTATAATTATAATTATAATTATAATTATAACAATTATTATTATTATTATTATTATTATTATTATTATTATTCACAAATGGACCTATCAAAGGAGAGGAGGCACAGACCTCGAAACGAAACATACCATGGAGGTGATGTCGAGGAAAAGTCAAGCCATGGCTAGAAAAATATTCACAATACAGAAAGCGTACAACTTCAAAGGCACATTCAGCCGGAACAAGATCTGGGGGAGGAGAGAGTTCAGTAACAAAGGCTGTGCACGATAAAATTTTTGTTTTTGATTTCTCGTTTATTCCCATTAGAACGGGTTTGGGTAAATCCATTTAAGTAACGCAATTTAATTTCTCTATTTCGAAACAGATTTCTATTTTAAAAATAGATTTGAAGAAGAAATCATAAGCTAAAATTTCTAGTTAGAAATCAATTTCTATTTCAGAATTTTATCATGTGCACCCAAAATGGTAGCTCGTAAAGTGACGAAAGTACAGCAACTCCTCCTGTGCAGGGACATAGCATCCACATCAAAAGAAAAGGGCACGTCAAACCAAATTATTTGAATGACAATTCAAGAGAAGAGTCGATAAGGTAGGCCCTTCCTCTGTCTGGCTCGATTCCATATGATCCCTCCTCAATTGGCAACCGGCACCGCCAACTCGACCTTCCTGTCTTCCATTAATAGTTTGTACAATTGCTGTCTATCAAACACCACACACGTGATGTGTTCCGAATGGAAAGTAGCATCTCCTCGGTTTGTCTTTCTGGAATAAATTGGAACGTCATCGTCCCACACGAAACTGAAACGAAAGCCCAAAGATTTAACAAACATTTCTTCCCATCTGAAGTATCAATAAGTTGTTCAACCATAAAGAGATTGTTCCGGTGGGATCAAGAAAATGGGAAGTCGATGGAAGTTGTCCCGGCATGAGTTTGGTAATTAACTTCGTGTTTAGATCTAATTTGCTGGAATGGCGTAAACTGCAGCTGTTGATTACTTTGTTGTGCATGAGTAAATGTTACATAGATTAAAATTGATATACATAATGGGTACGTATCAAATGATATATGAATATGATTCGCTTGTTTAAAGACATCAAGAACCCATCTGCTAGGTAAAAAACCATCAAGAACCTCAAATTATGCTCACTACGACACATTTACCCTAATTTTGTTTTTTGTTACACGAAAAATCCCAAATTATGTTCATTGTGACATATTTACACTAAACTTGTTTCTTGTAGACATAAAAAAAAAATCCCAAACTTACCTATATGGCACACTTATGCTACTTTGTCAAATGAATTTCAATGAAGATAATATCTTTTTACATCACATGGGCACCATATCAATATTGTTTGCTTTTCGAAGTTCATATAGGCAGTAATGGTGCTCATTAACAGAATCTTGACGTAGAGTAAATATGTCATATGTATAAGTTTAGGATCTTTTGTATCATAGAAAAAAATTAAGGTAAATGTGACGACCAATAAAAGTGGCAAAAAGTTTGATCTCAACTTTTATGACGTGTGAGACTCTTGAGGAAAATAGTTCCTCAATTTTTACTCCCCTCAGGACTCTTACTTATTCTCAAGATTTCTATTTAGTGTTTGCTATCTTAGGGTGTTGCCAATGGTCATGAGATGATTCGATCTAATGGGGCATTTCTAGAAAAGCAAGCTGGACTGAAATTGAGAGTTTGAAGGAAAGAGGAAGGTCGATTTTGGAGAATCACATTGTGTTTTTGTATTCACTGGTCGACCAATTATGACTGTCTTTATGATAATTATAATTGTGAATACAATATATATATCATTGTTTAAAAGAGATCAAGGGAGATATAAATGTGATCGATCGATCTAGGTCGCATACTAAATCTACTCGGAGTGTGACGCCCATTATGAGCCGCTATATATTCCTAACGAGATGCATAGCAACGAGCTCTCAAAGTATCTTTGGTCGCACGGATTATTCACCGTATGAATGTTGAAGAGAGGTAAAGAGAATCTGTTCGGCCCACCATGTGCGAGTGGGAGATGATGGTTTTAATTGGGGATGGGCTTAAGGCCCGTCCGCCCATGCTGGGCCCAAAAGGCCCTGCCCACGGGAATAGGGCCCGTGGAGGGGGAAGGTATAAAAAGGGAGGAGAGAGAGAGAGAGAGAAGACAATGTTTTGCAATTCAACGTACGTCTTTTCTCTTGTCACGCTCTCTCTCTCCCAAAAGGAAAAACAGTAAGCATACGGCGCGCTTTTCTTCCCTTCAAGGCTTCATCGAATCGAACAGGGCCAAATATCTTCCTCTTGTCGGCATCGGTGTTTAATCTGTGGCTAACAAGATACGCTCAAATCCGTGGTGTGCTTTATGATCGGTGATACGTGTTTTCCCGGGCTTCGTTTTCCGCATTGATTTAGGGGTTCGATTCGGTGTCGAATCCGGTTTTCGGGGATCCGTTATTCCCAACATTGGTATCAGAGCCCTAGTTCACATTTTTCCCGATCAATTTGATGTTTTTGATTGATTTTTTCGCAAAAGAACTTCGGCCATACGGATCAGGGCAAAAATCCCGACACCCGAGCGCTTTTCGGCCATTTTTCCGAGTTTTCGTAAGTCGAAATCAAATTGTGATGGCATAGGAGGAAAGGCGACGTCGAGACGAGTCCAGCGATACGTCGACCGCTGCCGGGAGACGCCGCACGCACCCACACGCGTAGCCGGAAGGCACTGCGTGTGGGTGCGACGCGCCCGAAGCACTGGCATTGGCCAGCGCATGTGGCACACGCGCCGGTCGGTGAACCGGCGCTTGCAAGCCGCCGGCAAGCGAACCGGCACGCGCCAGTCCGCGGACCGACGCGTGGTGACGTCACGTGATGACGTCATCGTGACGTCATCCAACAGTTGGTAACCGCTCGGATGACGTCATCGCCGACGACGTTTCGCCGGGTGGTCACCGGCTGGCGACCCGACCCGACCGGCGACCCGACCTGACTCACGGATGCAGGCACGCTCCCGGCACGTGCCGGATGACGTCTGCGTGACGTCATCCCCGCACGCGCGCGGTACGTGCAGTCGGTCCGCGCGAGCGGTCCGACTGGCCCGACCGGCCCGACCGGTCCGTCCGGTCCGATCGGTCCGACCGGTCCGACGTCCGACGACCATTGACCGTTGACGGCTGTTGACCGACGACCGTTGACCGTTGACCGTTGACCAAAAAAAAAAAGGAGGAGGAAAAGAATGTGTTTCTTTTTCAATTAAGTCTATGTGGATTATAATGTGATCCCTTATTTGTTCTGCATTTATTGCAGGAACTATGCCTCCCCTGAGGTTGCGCACACCTATTCGCGCAGTTACCGATGAACAAAAGGATAGGCTGTCTAAGTTGATAGCTGAACTGACTAATCATCGATGGGAGAGAGGTGACTTAATTGATCACGTCCTTGAAGTCAACGGGAAAATTCAACAAGTCATGTGGAACGGTCGTCCTATGTCACAGTCAGAGATGGTGCGATTTTTCATAAACACTCTTCCACCTGAATGGCAACATGTGTTGAATCGCATATGGGATGTCAACGGAGCTGCTTCCTATAAGAAAATTGTGATGGATTTTGTAAATGAATATTACTGTATTGTTTCAAGGGAAAAGATCAAGAAATTAAACAAAAGAGGATCTTTCCCAGTTCGTGTGCTGACTTGGTGTTAGTTGTATTGACTGATATATGTTAAGTGTGATTTGTGGACATATTATGTAATGATTACTACCTAATTGTGTTAATTGAAAGCATTATTGTTTTTAATTGTATGTCAATTATCTGTTGCTTTCTGTTATTGCTGGTTGCTGTGGGTAATTAGTTGTGGGTAGTTTTAGAAGTTTTTGTAGCTTCATAGAATTGATTTTGCATATGACAATCATATTAATGATAGTTTTAAGTTAGGATTTTGGAGGATGATTGGAAACATAGTGACCTTTTGATTTTGAAGCCTTACTTCAAACTATTCATTGATATGATGGGTCTATGTAAATTGGGATGCATAAATGATAGGCATTAATAATTCGTGCATATTTGTCTAATTTGTTCAGATCAATGGCTTCAGCCACAAATAGCATAATTGCCGAGCTGAACAAAGGTGAAAAGCTCAATGGAGACAACTATGAAATTTGGCAAATGAAAATCCAGTATGTGCTGGAAGAGCAAGAAGCACTTGAGGCTCTTGTCATGACCATGGTAGAACCCGAAGAGGGGAACCACCGCACAAAGACACAAAAGAGACAAAGAAGCTTTTTCTCGCGTGGAAAAGAATGAACTCTCCGGCTCGCATCACGTTGCGAGCGGCATGAAAAATGACGTCATGCGAGAGTTTCGGCGTTTTGACAATGCCAAGGAAATGTGGGAGGCATTGGCAGCTAGATTTGGTCATACTTCGGTGACTAGACTGAGGCAGCTCACTATCAGGTTTGACTCTTATAAGAAGCCTCATGGTCAAACCATGAAGCAACATCTTAGAAAGATGTCAAACATGATAACTGAGCTAAGAGATGCTGGCCATGTCCTCACAGATGAGCAGCAAGTGCAAGCAGTGATTCATTCATTGCCTCAGAGTTGGGAGCATATGAAGATGCACCTAACTCATAATGAAAATATCAAAACCTTTGAGGATGCAATGCGTCATCTTGAGTTAGAAGAGGACCGCCTATTGGCGGCTAAGCCGGATGCTGAACTCTATCATGCTAGTTCTAGCTCAAATGGAGCTTCGAGCTCCAAATGCAAGCGCCCTAACTGGTTTGATAAGGGGAAAGGCAAGGAAGAAGCAGGTCCTTCAGGGAAGAAACCTAAATTTAACAACATGGAAGAGGGAAGCGTTCTCGCATGAAAAAGCTTGCAAGGGTGAAATGCTACAACTGTGACAAGAAGGGTCACTATGCTCGCGATTGTCGTGAGCCAAAGAAGGCATGCACCCCTTGTATTTTTCAGAACTTTGCTTTTGTGTTGAGTTCTGTGTTCTTAACTGAGTCTAATCCTTTGTGGACTGTGGATTCAGGAGCGACAGACCATGTAGCAAAGGATAGAGGATCCTTCGTGGAATTCCAACGAGTACCAACTGGAACTAAGTGGATCTATGTGGGAAACAACTCCAGAGCTGAAGTGAAAGGAATTGGCAGATGCCAACTGAATATGCGTGGTGGACGCACTTTGTTTCTTCATGATGTGTTGTATGCTCCGGAGATTCGTCGGAATTTAGTGTCTGTATTATTGTTGGTTAAATTAGGTTTTAATATGAACTTCTATAGTAAAAGTGTGAATTTGTTTTTAGATACAAATTACTATGGTTGTGGTTATTTTCTGGATGGTTTTATTGTATTAGATATTGATTATGTTAATGCTAATGTTTGTTATTCCCTTCTCATGTCTCCTAATAAATATGATAATGATGTGAATGTGTGGCATGCTAGACTTGGTCACATTGGACAACAGCGTATGAATAGACTAGCCAAAGAGGGCTTGTTGGGCAATATTGAAAAAGTCGATTTGTCCATATGTAAGCATTGCCTAGAAGGGAAAACGACAAGGAAACCATTTGGAAAAGGAAAAAGAGCTGAATTTCCTCTGCATTTAATCCATTCTGATGTCTATGGTCCAATGAATGTAAAAGGAAGGCATGGGGCTGTTTATTTCATCACTTTTATTGATGATTATACTCGATTTGGATATATCTATTTGATTACTCATAAGTCTGAAGCAATAAGTTGTTTTAAAAGGTTTATGAACCTAATAGAGAATCAATTAGATAAAAAAATAAAAGCATTGAGATCCGATCGAGGTCGAGAATATTTATCTGATGAGTTCAGAAAATTATGTGATGAAAAAGGAATAGAAAGACAGTTGTCTATTCCGTACACTCCTCAACAAAATGGTGTTACGGAAAGAAGAAACAGAACCCTACTAGAAATGGTTAGGTCCATGATGGTGCATGCTAACTTGCCTATCACCTTTTGGAGCAATGCATTGTTAACTGCTGCGTATATACTTAACCAGGTGCCTTCCAAATCAGTTACTTCCACTCCATATGAGTTATGGACAGGTAGAAAACCGAACTTGAGTTTTCTTAAGCCATGGGGTTGTGCTGCCTATACACATGAATCATCTCACAAGTTTAGGAAATTGGGTCCCAGAGAAAAGAAGAGTATTTTCATAAGGTACTCGGAACACTCGAAAGGGTATGTGTTCATTGGTGAGCAGGAAAATGGGAGTATAATTGAATTTGAATCACGAGATGTCATATTCTTAGAGGATAAGTTTCCTAAGAAGGGCGAAATAGGGGAAGATCACTCCCTATTTGAGACCTTAGATCAATATAATGATATTAGTGGAGTTCATCCAAGTGGGAGCATAATAGGGAATGATGTGCAAAGTGTACAATCTCCCATACGGCGAACAAGTCGCCAAAGTATTGCCCGTCGACGTTTTGACATTGAAGGGGAAAATGTTATGGTTGCTCCACAAGATGAAAATGAGCCAAGAAATATCAATGAGGCTCTGAATTGCCCTAGTAAGGAAAAATGGATTCATGCAATAGAAGAGGAAATGGAGTCAATGAAATCAAACCAAGTCTGGGAACTTGTTGATCTTCCAAAAGGACGCAGAGCTATTGGGAACAAGTGGGTTCTCAAAATAAAGCGAAAGGCTGATGGCTCGATAGAAAGGCATAAGGCTCGCCTTGTGGCGAAGGGGTATAATCAACAGGAATGAATTGATTATGAAGATACGTTTTCTCCTGTAGTAAGATTTACCTCGATTCGCATTATTCTGGCAATAATGACTAGTCTGGATCTTGAGTTACATCAGATGGATGTAAAGACTGCTTTCCTTAATAGAGAATTAGAGGAAGAAATATATATGGAACAACCTGCTGGTTTCATAGTGAAAGGCCAAGAAGAAAAAGTATGTCGACTTTTGAGGTCGATATATGGTCTTAAGCAGTCATCAAGACAATGGTATATACGTTTTCATAATGCCATAATGGCATATGATTTTAAAATGATTGATGAGGATCATTGTGTATATATCAAAAGATCCAAGGATCAATTTGTGATCATATCATTGTATGTTGATGATATACTGATTGCAGGAAGCAATAAGGAGTTGGTTAATATTTTGTCAAGAGATGGTTGTCTTCTAACTTTGAGATGAAGGATATGGGTGAGGCTGCATACATTCTTGGAGTTAAGATTTCGAGAGATCGTTCGAAGAGATCGTTGTCTCTTTCGCAAGAAACCTATATAAATAAGGTTCTTGAACGATTTCGTATGCAAGACTGTAAACCCATAGACACTCCTATTGCAAAAGGTGAAGGATTGAGCCACAGACTATGGCCAGGGACTCCACAAGAGAATGAACAAATGAAACATGTTCCTTATGCTAGTGCTGTTGGGAGCTTGATGTATGCTATGATGTGTACAAGATCCGACATATGTTTTGCAGTTGGAATGGTGAGTAGATACCAATCCAATCCAGGTCCAGCACATTGGAAAACCGTCAAGAGAATACCGAGGTATCTGAAGGGAACTGCTGATTTCAAGTTGAATTACCAAGGAAAGGATCTGCGACTTGAAGGCTATTCAGATGCTGATTAGGGAGGAGATTTAGATGAAAGAAAATCTACCTCTGGATTTGCTTTCTTACTGAACAATGGCGTCATATCATGGAGCAGTAAGAAGCAAACGTGTATAGCCTTGTCCACGATGGAAGCTGAGTTCGTGGCATTATCAGCAGCGATACAAGAAGGAGTTTGGCTTAAGAGATTTTTGGATCATTTAAGTGTTAATGAGAAAGCTGCAAATCAATTGTTGGTTAACTGTGATAACCAAGCAGCTATAGCGTACACCAAAGATCTAAAGTATCATGGCAAGACCAAACATATAGATACCAAGTATAACTTTGTAAAAGATATGGTTGCACCAAAGGATGTGAACTTACAGTACATATCTACGCATAGAATAGTAGCAGATCCTATGACAAAGCCAATACCTAGAGATGTGTTTTGTGGTCATGTAAAATCTCTAGGATTGCGTAGAGTCTGATGTACTGAATTGTAATTTCCCTGAGTTGTTCACATTTATGAAATTTTGTTTTTCATTGATTAATGTCTATGAATCTTTGTATGATCTTTATGCATCTTAATGCTCAGTGCATTATTTTAAGTTGAGAAGTATGTCGAACAGATATAAGATTAGCCCACTCACACGAGTAATCGCCTCTGTTTACTGTGTGATAAATAGAGATGAGACTTTTTTTAAGCTTATTATCTAGGTGATAATCGAGAGCTCAAGCTTAAAATACGTATGTCGCCTTAACTGAGTGTTAAGATGAGGACATAATACTAAAGATGTCCGAAAGTAAAATAACCCATATATTTTACTTTATCTGTCTAAAATGCCAGATGTGAGTTCTGATGAATTTTGTGATTGAGTAGATACGTGAACTCAAGTTAGACATTAGGTATGTCTGAACTATCATCTGTACGGTATTGAAAGGTGTAGACATACACTCCATGGGAAAGGAGTTAATACCGTAATACGTATTACATACTACGTATGCATGAGACGACCAATAAGGGTGGCAAAAAGTTTGATCTCAACTTTTATGACGTGTGAGACTCTTGAGGAAAAGAGTTCCTCAATTTTTAGTCCCCTCAGGACTCTTACTTATTCTCAAGATTTCTATTTAGTGTTTGCTATCTTAGAGTGTTGCCAATGGTCATGAGATAATTCGATCTAATGGGGCATTTCTAGAAAAGCAAGCTAGACTGAAATTGAGAGTTTGAAGGAAAGAGGAAGGTCGATTTTGGAGAATCACATTGTGTTTTTGTATTCACTGGTCGACCAATTATGACTGTCTTTGTGATAATTATAATTGTAAATACAATATATATATCATTGTTTAAAAGAGATCAAGGGAGATATAAATGTGATCGATCGATCTAGGGTACTGCATACTAAATCTACTCGGAGTGTGACGCCCATTATGAGCTGCTATATATTCCTAACAGATGCATAGCAACGAGCTCTCAAAGTATGTTGGTCGCATGGATTATTCACCAGTATGAATGTTGAAGAGAGGTAAAGAGAATCCTGTTCGGCCCACCATGTGCGAGTGGGAGATGATGGTTTTAATTGGGGATGGGCTTAAGGCCCGTCCGCCCATGCTGGGCCCAAAAGGCCCGGCCCATGGGAATAGGGCCCGTGGAGGGGGAAGGTATAAAAAGGGAGGAGAGAGAGAGAGAGAGAGAGAAGACAACGTTTTGCAATTCAACGTACGTCTTTTCTCTTCTCACGCTCTCTCTCTCCCAAAAGGAAAAACAGTAAGCATACAGCGCGCTTTTCTTCCCTTCAAGGCTTCATCGAATTGAACAGGGCCAAATCTCTTCCTCTTGTCGGCGTCGGTATTTAATCTGTGGCTAACAAGGTACGCTCGAATCCGTGGTGTGCTTTACGATCGGTGATACGTGTTTTCCTGGGCTTCGTTTTCCGCATTGATTTAGGGGTTCGATTCGGTGTCGAATCCAGTTTTCGGGGATCCGTTATTCCCAACAATTTTGAATTAGGTTCACTTGCATAGGCCATAAACTCTGAGTTAACCGGTGCACGGGGCTTGTGGTGTGCCTCCTGGACCTCCGGATAGTTGACTCTAACGTCTGGCTTAATTTTACAGCGGTCAAAACTCGGTTAGAAAAATACCCAATAGTATGCATCACTTGCTTTTGAGGTGCAAATATTCTGGTTTCCCAAAGTAAGTATTTGATTGCTTATCAAAGCCTCATAACTACCGGTATAGAATTAGTAAGCAGATGTTGATTTTGGTTGGGTCATGAATCAATTCGGACGAATCACAACTTAAGACTCCATGAGTAATGTTGCAAGTGCACCTAACATTACCGATATAACGATGATGATTTCGCATTTGGATTCTGTTTCTATAAACTGACTCCACGTACGTATTGTTGAACCAAATGATGACGCATCTGAATTAGTTGATCCAACTCCAAACTCCTCTTATTCCTTTTGTAATAAAATGATGAATTAGTCATCGGCTAAACAAACATTGATGTAATTAAAAAGAGCGTCGCACGCAGTGCATATTTAATGGATTTTTCACAACATCGAGTGCATTAGCAGGAAGAAGAAAAAGCGGTTCGAAACTTCTTGTTAAAGGTATGCTCATTCGAGAGTTATCCAAAACAAAAAAAATAGTATTTTTACTTTCAAGTCAAAATCTATAATATTTTTAAAATTTTGATAATAAAGTTTTTATTGGTGGTGTGTGTGTGTGTGTAATGTGATAGTTTCGAGTTATTGGAATTAATAAAGGTCAAAGTATGTGGTGTAGTTTGTCTCAACGTATCAAAAGCAAAAAAGTAACTTTTTTACTTTCTTACTAACATCCAAAATATCATTCAAATTCTATGAACTTATATTAAAAAAAATTGAATTCATGTATCAATATTTATATACTGTGAAAATTTCATGTGTTCAAGATTTAAAATAAGTCAAGTGCATCTATTGCAGGATCTGCAAAAGGCAAATTGTCAAAAATAAAAATCACTCCAAACAAATAAGTTGAGTAAAGGAAAATGTTAACGGGTGTCTCATGGTCACCTCCTGTTAAGCCTTATTAATTGTATTTTGAAATGTAAAATTTCACTATTTGAAGCAAGTGATCTTTTTAAAATGTCATGGAAAGTATTATTTTCATTTTTAATTAGCTTAACTAAAGCCCTGAGGGTATTTGTTAACAATACTCCTTGTAAATAAGAAGAAAAAGTCAATCTGAAACTTCTTGAAGCCCAATCGATCATACTGTGTCTTGTACCGAGAATCCAACCGTCTGACCTATTATTATTTCGGCAATTTAGATATGAAGTAGGGTTTTCATATTCATTAGTATATATTATCATTTTGTGCGAATAGATTTTGTGGCGATTATTGTGGTCTGGTTTCTCAATGATGTCACTACTCTTTCTAATATATTCTAGTAAATCTAAGCTCATAGAATCTGCGCGGAAAAACCAAGAAAAAGAAGTAAAAGAAGAAAGCGCGTTGGTTCCTTATGAAACCGAACGGAAATGGGAAAAGCATTTTGGTTCAAATTTGACACTTTTTTTTTTTTCTGAATATATCAATGCCATTCGATTTGATTCAATTCAGTGTTCAAATTAAATTACATTGTCCCCGGTTCCAAAACCCTAACCAGCAAATGTAAGAACAGAAGCAAGGGTGTCCATTCGATTGCGTTTATCTTTTCATCTTCGTGTTAAAAAAAAAAAAAGGTTCTAATCAGGGACCATGGTACCTATGAATTTGAGTATATGTTATGAAAAAAAGTACCAGAAAATTTGTAGATTAGGGTACACTAATAACTTTGTTCCAATGCTTTGTGGATACCGTGTGCACATTTTACTTCTAAGATGTGCGATCAAAGTAAACTAATTTCATCCATCGAGAAAGGGCATCGAACCCAGGTAAATTTACACAGAAGTAAGGATGGTGCGGCATCAAGAAAGTTAAAGCAAAGGTAAAGAGCAAAATTACAAATGCTATTGGTGACCTGAGAATTTTTGGATATCATAATAGCAGTTCTGATTTTCATTAACGTGGTTAAATAAGGGGCGATGACTAGAGGTGTGCAACCGGACTGGGTATACCCGGTTCCCGAACCGGCCCATCTAGAAAACAGGATCGGGAACCAATTCCCATCGAAACCAGTCCAGGAACCGATTCCCAAAATTCAGAAGTGGTTTAAATTGGTTGGGAACAAGTTCCGAGTGATTACCCACCCGGAAACCGGTTCTTGGACCGGTTTTGGAACCGATTCCCATCCCAATTTTGTAAGTAGAGATCCAAAACTCTTTTTTTTTTTTTTTTTCCTCCAGATTTCTATTTTAACTCCCGCAATCACACGGCATTTTTCCTTTTAGCTCTCTTAAACACGCACGACACTCCTCCTTTGTCATTTCTCTTCCTCTTCCTCACTTGCTTCCCTCTCTCACCGATTTGATGGACGGACGATGTGCGTTGCCAGTGTATACATGGATTGGCTCACCTAATTTCTCTTTTGTAAGAGGAGTTATACTTGCATAAATGAGTAGTTTTATGTAGTAGTTGTGAGAATAAGACTAATATTAGACTCATGTTTGTTGTTAATTCTCTGCCTTATGATTTTATTTATTATAATTAGCTTTGTGAATCCTTAATTTTTCGTTTAGTCAAAAAGTTCAGGTATTTATTTATTACAGGTGCTTAATGTTTCAATACAAATTATGAGGATTATATTATTTTCTCGCGTATTAATATAAAATTCGAAGTCATATAGGATATCAGGAGATTACAAAACAGGTTCTAGTGAAAACAATGTTGACCCTGAAACCGAATTGGAAAAACAGGGCGGGTCGATATAAGGTCCAATACAAACAAGGCCGGGTATAGAGTCAGGTACAAGGTCCAAGTCTAGACCTTATCCACCCTAGACTCGATCACCCCTAGCAATGACGTATTTTTGTTGCATCGCTTGAACTTTGAACTATGAATTGGTATCCTAATGATGCATTTGGTAACTACTTTGCTCCTAAGAACAATTTTTACTCATAAATGATTTTTTTTATTATGTTCTCATAAATAATTTCTAAGCATCTTAAGGAGCTTGGTAAAACCCTTAAAATTCTATTCCCAAAATAGAAATGTGTTTGGTAAAATCCTTAAAATTTCTAATCTTAAATCATTTTCTTTTAATCTTTTAACCATTTTATTAATTTTTTCTCTTTTTTTTTTTCCTTTTTATCTTCTCCTTCTAGCTAGATGAGATTGGCAACCTCGCGGGAGCGTCATTAGCCCCGACAACTTGAGCCATGGCGAGGCTCATCAATCGATCACCAAGTTGGCATCACCAAGCCAAGGTGAGGTTGAGC
This sequence comes from Eucalyptus victrix, assembly GCA_016097545.1. Taxonomy (NCBI): domain Eukaryota; kingdom Viridiplantae; phylum Streptophyta; class Magnoliopsida; order Myrtales; family Myrtaceae; genus Eucalyptus; species Eucalyptus victrix. The sequence continues at coordinate 24,220,741 of CM027840.1, read as the reverse complement.
CTTGTTGTGGCTCAATGTCATTGGCCCTCATCTAGCCTATCGTTTGCCATGGCTAACGAGCCTTGCCTCTGAATCGCCGAGGACCGGAGACAATTTGACGAGGTTGCCAGCCCTCATTTGGTTGGTCCTCGACCATGGCCTAGGCCAATGGCGACCGGCCAAAAGGAAGAAGAAGAAAATAAGAAAAAATAGACTTGATTCTGGAATTGTTTTTAGAAACAAGAAGCAACATTTTTCTACTTCTTGATTTTGTTCTAAATTTATTTCTAGGAATCTTTTTTTTTTTTTTTGGTTCTAAAGAACAAAAGAATAAAACCATGCACTATTTGAAGTGTTACCAAATAGGGCGTAATTCAATCACGCGAAGTGCAACAACGACAAAAGAGAAGCTCTTGTTGTGTTAGCATCATCGTGATAATAGGAGCACCGAGTCTAGCAAAAATTAGTTGTGTTCAATGCAAATATCAAAAGGTGCAGTGGGTCACAGTTGGTTGAGGCAATGGGATGGAGAGGCGTCACCTAATGAGATGATTCTCTCCTGCGAAGCTGAGAAGGAGCCATAGATGATTTCATGTTTCGAAGTCATTTTCATTGACTATTATCATTTGACCTAGTTTGCTCTATTACTTCCAATGCACGCACCGGGAAAAAGCTGTGAAGATTATAGATTTACATCTGAGAAGGGTAGAGAGGAATAATTAAGGTGTTTTAGAGTGGCCTATGCCATCCATGAGGTTGATTGAAATATAAATCCTCATAATTTATCTTATCCACCCCAATTCCCCCCCCCCAACCAAAAAAAAAAACAAACAAACAAAATTGATTCTTGAAAACAACATTAGAATACTAGCATTTTTCTTAGGCCGTTGGCATATCTGGCGACAATTGGTAACCGAGTAATTTTTAGCGGGTAAGAAAGTGTTCCGTCCTGACCACATGAGGGTAATAACAAGGTTATAGGTTCATGACTTTTGGAGACTCAAGTGTTTGGCAATTATATAGACGATACTTATTTGTAAGACAATTTCGATATATTCTTTTTTATGTTTACATTGCACCCAAATCAACACTCGAACACATTTTATAGCAAACGACGGTTTAAATGAAAATTCATAAACCATCCAAGGCTGCATAGTAGGTTATGGTGTTGGGGGATTTCTGGTTTAGACAATGAAGATTACCTATTCAAATCTTAACATCTACGTGTAAAGTACTTTAAATATTATTACACGCATAGACCAAACATATGGACTTAAACCGATGTTGGAGCTTGTAGAGCGATCCAGCAGACTTCGCGTATGAGGAAAGATGGTCTCGATGAGTCACTTGCTTAGGGCAGTCAGTGTTCATTCTTCATGAAAATAGTTCTCCTAAAAATCAGATGACTTTGCTAGAGAGCCGAACACTCGGGCGAAGGCAATACTTGAGTTCTCCCATAATATGTCAAAGGAGTGTCTTTTTTAACTTGCTTTGGAGAACAGGAGGGGCATGCCATAAAATTAATCAAACGCAAAATCCATAAGCATATGTATATTAAAGAAATGGGAACTAAGCTCCTGATAAAAATGTTGATAAGACGGTGGACAACGGATGATCCATGTAGGTCCATTTTGTGATTAATATGGATATGAACTAGAACTGGCTGTCAGGTGGCCTATGATCGGGCCCAATTTGGATATGAACTAGAATCGGTTATAAGGTGGGACAGGATCGGGCCTAATTTGTTGCTCGGGCCTGCGGTCAACAAAAAGAAATACACATTATTTGTCAGGAAATGTGGGTGGCTCATGCTTAATTGGGCCGGGCTGAACTTCCCCTGTAGATGCTTTGCTCCAAATCCGCCCACATCGAACTTTTCGGCCATTTGGTCTGGGCGGGCTTGCGAACCGTCGGTACCATGATAATTAATTTAGACCGCTGCCCACTTTCACCTAATTGATTGTCGAAGATAGTAAACAACATAGGGCCATGGGATGGTACCCATTGGTAAAGTGATGTGTTACACAAGGTTCAAATTCGTGTCATGCAAGAGAGTGAATACCTTATTAGCTTTTGTACTTGGCATCTATTAACTTCATGTGGAGACAATTTCTAGTTTTTGGTGCATTGATGAGCTCCACTGTCGAGATCGTCAATGCCGAACCTTTATGTTTAGGCTAGATTAAGGGCGTGTTCTAATTTGTGTAATAACCATTCTGACCAAAAATTGATTTCTGGAAGAGAAATGAATAGGATTTTTATTTCTATTTCTAGTTTTTGGTGCATTGATGACGAGTTTCGGCCGAGCAAAAAAATTTGTTTGATAATAATATAAAATTTTATTTTAGAAATAGAAATTCATTTAATAACAATATAAAATTTCTATTTCTTAAAACAAATTTTTCCTTTTGGAGCAAGTGAGATGTCCATTCTTACAAATTTCATATGCTTATGAGCCCAAATACAAAGTAAGAGTTTTTTTTTTTTTTTATAAAGTCTCTATTTTTTTTTAAAAATACAAAGTAAGAGTTGTTATATCAAATTTTCTAAATTTTCACACAAAATTCTTTAGCATCCACCTAGATAGGCAATTACGGTCAAATAATATACTTATCAATAGTCTCCATACAATAGAAAAAAGAAATCCAGATGCATTACTCTTGAGCATGATAGTCAAAGGTTCCCAAAACTTTAGTAGAATGAAAGTGGGCAACCATGTCAGGTGCCTGAATTTTGGCTTTGAATTTTTAAAAAATAAGCACATTGGTAGAACTAAAATCCTTATGTATTACATGTTGACATCTAAATTTTGGCAATCCGGTCATTTATTTATTGATCTTCAACGAAGAGATAGGGAAAGGCATTATGTATTAAGTGTTAAGGGTGGTGGGTCCTCTTTTAAGTGTCACACGAGGGTTTAAAAAAACCAAAAAAAAAAAAATTCAGGAGTTAATTTTATCCTTGAAAAAAATTAATTGCATAGCATATAAATTTATGTGCATTTATTTTTAGTTTGCATGTTTTGCATTTATTTTTTGGACCGATGATGGATGAATTTGAATTAATGGTTCTTAGCTTTAATTTGGCAATCAGCCCACGAAGCGAGCAAATTGACTCAAGCCTTTTTTTTAATGATAGAAAATTATCTCCTGAAAAATAGAAATTTTGAAATTTTTCCGAGATATGATGGAATTTTTTTGGATAAGGCAAGTGAAAAGCAAATATTGTGTTCGGCAAAACGAATATTGCGTGGATATTGATTTAGAAAAATTGAAACCATAATCGGTGGCCTATAAATAGGTTGTTTGCGTAGGGTTTTGAGGGGGCCATGCATTGAATATACAGCAGCACAAAGGAGGGCTTTTCTTTTCATCACTTCGCAGGGGTTTTATTTTCTTCAGGAAACTTCTTTTTTATCACTTCGTAAGAGGGAGGCCACCCGGTGGAGATACACGACCGTGTATTGGGTTGCATCTCATGTTGCTGGCCTAGGCGCCCATCAAAATGTTCTTGATTGGCTCGCCTTCACTTTGCAAGAGACAATCCAGAGAGAGGAGGGCATGAAGCGTTGAGACGCCATTAGTGAGTGGAGGAATATAAAGTAAGGAATTAAAGAGGGATTGTGAGTGGTGATTTGTGGAGATTAATTCACGCAATTCTCACATCTCGAATGCCGCTTTTCCGAGACCAACATTAACGAAGCCAGTCCTCGCCCACTCCGCAACTTTCCGGTGTTTCATCCAGCGATTCTAGCGGCCGCCGCATCGGTTCCAAAATCACTACTGCGAGCCTCGACAGCTTGCTGCACTTCCACTGAGACAACGCAGTCGTTGTTTCCTTGACGTGGTGCTCGCCTCGCTGCAACGACGACATTGTTGCTCTGTCCCGGTGACACCGATGCTACTGCACTGAGACCACGCGTCGATCTGTTGTCCAGTTGTTGCCTCGTTGACGCTGTCCCTGCCTTGCTGATCTGTTCCAAACCGAGAGGGCCCTGCACCGTTTACGAGCCCCAACCTTCCATGACCGAGCACCACCCTTCGATCCACTGTCCTTCAATTACGAGCCACCGCCATGATCCCATGAATCGCTTCAGATTTATGCCTCCAATTTGAGTTTTTTTTGTTTATTATTATTTATTTTCTCTTGACTACCCACTAACCAGGAAGAAAATTTCTAGGGGAGAAGCCGAAAACACACTGGGCTCATTATGCTCGCAAATTCTTCAACAACTTTAGTATCTTCACGGAGATCCTCAACGCGAGTTCCAATCTCGGTAAATTACCTCCATCGTGGGCGTTGCCACCGTCAACACTTGTGAGCCGAGCAAACTTGCTTTGCCATCCCTGTCCTGGTTCGCAACAGAGCAGTTGATTTGTCCTTTGCTATTGACGTGCCTCAACAAATTGAAGACATTGACGAGCCACTTGCGATCCACCGCGAGACAACCTGTTGTCCTAATGCCGTGCCGAGCCTACCGCCGCCATTGAGCTCACCCATGAACCAAGCCATCCCATAAAGTTTCTGTTTTTGTAGGTCCATTGGCCATAAACTACCCGTCAACGTCGCTCGCGCCACTTGTTGCCTCATCGTTGAGGAGCCAGTTGTGATCTTGGTTGCAATTGCGTTTGGTCCAAATTTGGAAAAAAATATCCTCAAATTAGGCAAGATGCACATCTCTAGTATATTTGCATATTTTACTGCCTAATATATGTCGATTGATATTTAACGTGCATATCTGATAGATATATCTCCCAATTAGGATTTATTGCCTAATTCGCAACCGCACGAATTTTTATCCCATCTATAAGACTTTAGATTGAATAATTATTCACACAGAAGTAAAATTGATATCTTGATCTTTAAGGCTTAAGATCAATTTATCGATTTTATTAGCGAAATAATTAAGTTTGAATTTTAATTCGAATGGTGGATAACATTTTTATGACCATGGATTTGGTGTTTATCTTTTAATTGTTTTGTTTATCCCGAAAATACAAAAAAGTTGCATTTGCATTCCATGTAGATTAGAATTGATTGCATGATAGGTTAGTTATTTTTTAAAAATGCATGTCTAGGAGACATTTAGAATAAGTGGCATTTCACTTTAGTTTTCACTTTAGTTAGATTTTTATTTTTAGTGATTTTAATTACGAATTTTCATTATGCGCATGTCATCTAGGATTAGGTTCATGAAATGCCCGTCATTTAGTGATTATTGTTAGGTCGATTTAATTATAAATTGTCTGTCATTAGAATTAAGTCATTTGGTTAATTTAGATTGTATATTTAATTGTTATATTTATTTAATTTCAAATTTCATGAAAAAAAAAGAATAAATTCATCTCATGCTTTTGGATAGGCCGCATACTTATTTATGTCATATAGTTTAGGTCATATTACCATGCCATATCATTTCATGTTAAATTAATGACATGTTTTGCATAAATCATAATTTTCATTAAATAAGTGAAAACAAACAAAAAAGAGAAATTGCATATTAATTAGAAATTATATTTAGGACTTGTCAAAATGAATTCTGATTTAACATTGCAGATGTTTTCGTTGCCATTAGGTAATTCTTGCAATTTGTTCATTGCTTTATATGGATGTTAAATTGATGGTTTGCGTATCCACATGATCACCTCACATATTAGGGAAGTGAATTAAAATCAATTCAAGCTACTTGTCAAACATTTTTCCAAATAAAAGAGAAATGTACTATAAGTGCGTTAGAGAAATCTAACGTAATCAAGTCCCCGTATCCAAAATCTCTAGTTCGTAGAAGTAAAATAATCATCCTGTTATTTTACTTAGGTGTCTAATCGACCTACCGAAAATAGATTAGTGACGATTTCTAGATAAAATCCATTTGCATGTTAAAGAAATTGAACCTAAGTCGCAAATTGGTATAGGCTTGGGAAAGCTCGAGCTAAGTTAAACTTAGTATTCCATTAATTTAATTTTAGGTGGTGCACACAAAATTTAGGTCACGACACCTTTTCAAGCAAATATTCCAATCCCCTTCATGCTAATGTGTCACGTTGATCGCCGCCACGGTCTACGATATTGAGCAATCATTTTAGAAAGAAACACAAATGAGTGTATTGGGCTATTTGTGGCAAATTTTACAAAATTGGTGAATTTTACGAAGTTTAATGAAGCTTGTCATAAATGACCACTACAACTAAGGGAAATCCTCAAGTATAACATCACATTATAAGATTTGAGATAGGAATCATCAAATACAGCATTGCATTACAAAAGCAAAGATTAGAAATCCTCATATACAAAATAATAGAAATACATTATAAAAGTTGAAAACACGATTTCATGGAATCTCTGGCATATAATGATCCCTTGCCATTTTATTGGCAATACTTTTTCGAAGCATGTTCATCTCAGTTTCCTCCTCGATCGATGTATCGCCTATAACCTCATCTTGTGTAGGTTTAAATAGGTACTCTGGATCTCCATATAAGGAAAAGTTTTTATCCCTCTTATCTTGATCACTGATGTAATTATGGATAGCACAACATGCAATTACAATATGTGCTTGCTTTCAAATTGCAAATGCAGGCATGTGTTTCAAAATAAAGAAGCAATTATTTAATGCCACGAATGATCTTTCAATGACATTCCTTAGTGAATAATACATATAGTTGAACAACTCTCTTGATGTTCTTGGTCGTCATGCTCTACCCCTATATTCATTTAGATGATATTGTTCACCTCTATAAGGAGTTGAGGATCCCGGAGTTGATACATAACCAAAATCTACAACATAGTATTTGCCTATAACAAGGTATTCATATATTAGTCGTAATTTGTAAATGCAATACAATTTTAAAGAAAATTGATACTTCCAGAACAAGTAAATACCTAGTGGTAGTCGAGAAAATTCCAAGCGAGGAGTCTCGAATGCTGCTGGTAACATCCAGCAATCGTTGGCAAATCCTTCCCAACGAACATACACATAAGTAAATTTCATATCAAACGAATATACATACATCACATTTTGAGTGGTAATTCATTTTCTGCCTCTAAATGGAATTTACTTCGACATGATATGGAAGCATGAACATGAGTACCATTAATAGTGCCCACACAACCCTATCGTTTTATCAAAGACTAATGTTATATAAGATTAGCAACAAAATGAAACCAATGTTGTAAATGAATGTATGAAAATTCTACCTTGAAGTAAAGTTTATGGTTGGGATCCATAAGAATCTCATTTGAAACAACATCAAAGAAAGGTGATACGATAATCTCTTTTGCAAGTTTGAGAACTGCTTTCAACACTATATTTGCTGATAGTTTGTCCCGAACGTTGGAATCTCTCGCATAAATTTCTATTCGAGTTCTTGTAACAAATCATAAATAAGAAGATCCCAATTTATTCATCTACCATTATATATCAACTATCTTCTAGCTAGCCTCTTGCCTTCATCAAATCACAAAAGTTGAGAAAGACGTGTCTCTCCATTCTAAAAGTTTCATATATTCTATCCAAATGTCCTTGAAGAACCTCCTTCATCCATTCAGGTCCTAACAATATGCTATCCCTAATAGGTTCTCTCAAGTGCATAGACATATCCACCACAACAATGCACAACCATGTTATTAGTATATCAATATCAAAATCATCAAAGTCTAGTTCAACCGATTCACCTATTGCTACTTGATCACTATACATGCTACTTTCATCTCCCTCTATATTACATATGCCATCATATGAAAAAAGAAGATAAACACAATATATAAGTAAGGGATCTAATAATAAACAATAGTCACAAAGTTTTCATAATTGCATCATTAAAAAAAAAGAACCAAAGTATCTCAAATATATAAGTTATAGAGTTAAATTAAACTAAATAAATCCATAGCATACTACTCAACATCTACTTAAAGAGATTCAAGAAATCCATGTCTCCTTTCAAATAGCGATATGATGAAAGCTCTCTCAAAGTGGCATTAAGGCATGATTAGTTCACAGCTTTGTTGTAAAAATTCTGCTCCAAATCAGGCATGCCATTTAGAACGGCAACCACGGCTCCTATGGAATAAGGGTCTACAGGTGATAGGAATCTGAGATCACAGAGCCACTTGTTGATTAACTTGTCCTGAATTTAATCATTTCTTGAATGGCTTAGCATGTGTTACTAACATCATATGTGTTACTCTTCCTCCTCCTCTTAGAATTTAGAGTCATATCCTACTTATGTTTTTTACGATCTGAGGTAGTAGTCGTATCAAGTATGAGAAAATATTAGGTGCAGCTCTGACTCCAACATGTCTTCCTCCGAGTCCATTCACCAGGTGACACCTGTCTATCGAGCAGCCACGCTGGAGTCAGAGCTTGTCGTGGTTATTTTCGAAAAGGAGCGGAGAAAAATTGACGAAAACTTAATTTCACTTAATTTCTCTCTCCTCTTCACGTCTTGTCCTATCTTTCTACTCTGCAAGGAACATAACTCCTTGCGAAGGAAATATTTGGTGGAGCCCACCAAATATTTCCTTCGCATCTTCATGTTCCCACGAAAAATTCAATCTCCGACGAATGAGGGAGGCCGTCGTCCGATGAACTACACCACCTTGAATCTCTGGCTTTTGTGCTCGGCGAGTGCGGGTGGTGAGGGTGGTCTCGGCCATTTCAAGCTAGGTGGTGAGCCCGTCAAGATCCTCGGTGCGCTCCATTGCCGCTCTTCCACCGATGAACAAGGGAAGCCGCCGTCCGATGAACCACGCTGCCTTGAATCTCTGGCTTTTGTGCTCAACAGGTGCAAGTAGTGTTGCATGTATTTCCCGTTCAAATATTAAGGGTCACGCACTCTTCTACCCGCGCGTGGCAAAGCGCGGTCTGCATTCCGATCGTGGAGTGGGCAAGCAAGTGAGCAGCAACTAGCTGCTCGATCTCATATGTTGCTTCCCTCTCCACCAACTAGGTCACGTTGCCCTTTTCATCTAGACCTTCCTCTTTGTGCCCCACCCAACTCCAATTGATCCGAGTGGTCTCTTCCGTGAAGACCATTATCTTTTCTATGGTGTTACATTGATCAAACTACAGAACTTGTCGTACTTTTGCAAATTGTATGAGTTCTACCCAGCTTATGGTAGCAAATACTTGAGATATTGTTGTGTGAAGAGCTCATGATATTCTTTCTCATGCAGATCGTAACTATTGTCATACTCATAATACATACATTCTTTCCCATTTCATATGAAGGGTTTCACATCTTATTCAAGGAATCCTCTTAACCAATTAAAAGTACAGAGCCTTGCTTTTGCCTAGCCATATCTTTGATGATCATTGTTTTCTTGGAGTTGCTTTCCTTTTTTGGAGTTTCTAGTAACCTTGGACACGTGGACTGTGCAAGTACTGAGATGAGTGAACAGAAGAGTTGAAGGTGCACCATGAGAGAAAATAAGTTTCCATGTGTAATTTCTCCACTTAAGTCATAACAAGGGACGGGCTCTTTATCCTTTGAGTTGTCTTTCAAGCAAATATTTCCTAGGCACATGAAAGGCAATGTTCAATGTATTGTGTCTAGGAGCATTATTCAACAGTCTGATAAAAAAAAAAACTGCTTGAAAGTGCTATCTCTGATTACTTTCGTGTGGGAGAATGGTGGCTTCAGTCTTATTGTAAATTTTCCATTGCTTTAAGACTTATAGCATCTCATCATGAAGCCGCCAACTAAGGGAAACTATCTTGTGCTTATGATAATACGTGTAGTGATCTTGCACTTTTATGATATTAAGTGGAAGCACATGTTCTTAGTTGCATTGTTTATGCAGCTAATACCTTCTCGTAATTGGGGTTGATTTCTACAATATCGATAGGCTGTTAAAATATTTGAATGATACTTTGACCTTGGCTTGATTTTCAGGTTGTTTGCCTACTGCTTTTGGTCACCGATTTAATAGCATATGCCCTCTACTTATCCCCTGCAGTGGCCCTTGATTATCTTCCTTTTAGAGCAGCACCTTACATTAGAGTTATCTTTTTCATCATGAACATACGGTATGAGTTATTTCCACAATGTTTCTTTAAATCAGCTGGTTTGACATGCTTCTAGTATTAAATCTGAAAAACCTTACACAAATTATTTTGCATATTTGTTTCAAAATGGAAAAAAAAGTTCAAAATAGGATGTCATTTTTTAAGTCCAATTACATTTTGGAACTCCTCTGTTCTTTGCTCTTCCTCTGACGGACGAGGGAGGCCGCGGTCTAACGAACCACGCCGCCTTGAATCTCTGGCTTTTGTGCTCGGCGGTACGGATGGTGAGCGAGGTCTCGGCTATTTTGAGCTCATCCAGATCCTTTCTTTTGAACGTAAGTACGTAAGTGTTTCTTTCTTCCTTTATCATTGCCGTAAAAGGGTGTTGCACGTATTTGCCAATAATGATGCTGCACGTATTTGCCCGTTCAAATACTGAGGGTCGCATAATCTACATTACAAAGTATCATCGGGTTGTGCACTATACGTAGCATTCCTACTTTATACCAATACCGATATTATAAAACCCTGCTCTGAAAGGATGAAAAATATCATCATCAAGAATAAATAAAATCCGATGAAACTGCACCTTTGTCTCCTCCATTGTCTACATCTACCTAGGCTTCCTCTAGCCATTGCTTGCAACAAAAATATTGCTGAGTTTAATTTTATTTCAACTTGCATGTAATTTTTTAGTTGCGAATTTTTGCATTCGAAAATTAGGTTTGAGGTCGATTTGGTGGTTTGCTGCCTATCTCAATTTGCTTAATCTGGAATACAGGAATTCAACAATCTCATATACTTTTTCACCGTCACTCTGTGTGAAAGTTACTTGTCAATACCCTATATTGATTTATGCACAAAACATATGTTAAGTTAATTATTAGACACGTTGTTTAAGTCATTATGGGTAGAGTAGCTAAGTGGGCTGCTCTCCTCACAAATTTTAGGTACGTTATTTGGGTACACTTTGCTCTCTCCGTGTACACGTGTGGTCCTACTTTTTCCTACTAAGATTTGGATGATGCGTTAATCTTTTTATCATAAATTCTAAAAGGTTGATGTTAGTTACGCATAAAAAGGAAAAGAATACAATTACCTTGCTTGAATGATTAAAAAATTTTGGGTGTGATGAAGAGTCTACAAGCAACAAAGAGAAACTCTACACAATTGTGAGGATAAAAAAATGTGAATTCCTTGTCTGGTGTCACCCTATAAATGATGTGCCTTCTATCACGAAGGCTTCACTCGCAAAACTTGAAGATGACATGAAAGACATTAAGCATTTGTTGGAGAAGCTAAATGCCTCGCTACTTTTTGTTTATTTATTATTTGTTATTTTATTAGCACTACTTATTCAGAGAAAGTAGGTGTTTGAAATTGTAATATTGCTAGCTTAGGTAATTTTATTTGCCTTTAGACATGTGAACGCATGCCTGTTTTCTAGCCTAATTGATTTGGGCTAGGAACTTTCTATGTTATTTTTTAGTGGCCCCCTAATTTTGTTCCTTTGGGAGAACGAAGATGTTTGCGCCTGGCGGAGGGGGGGAGAGCACAGCAACTTGTATTGTGGTTTAATGACCTTTAAATGAGGGATTTTATATTGTGTACGACTATTATAAGTAAACTCAATTTGTGACTATGTCCAGCTTTTACTTTTCTTGTTGATGCTAGTCGTTTAATGACCTTGAAATGGCTTGGTGGATTAAATGTGGTATCTAATGTTATATTTATTAATGCTAGTTCATTGTGAAATCAGGCAGATAAGGAGATGTGATTCTCCATAATTGCAATTTACGTCTACCATAAGGAACAATGCTTTCTTTTTTAGAATAAAGCTAATACGATAGCAACACATCTAATAGCTACCCACCTTAAGTTGGTGGTTTTGAGAAACTTGGGAGTTGTTATAGCCTTTTGCAAAGATAATGTCGCTGTTTTTGGAAAATTTTGGCTCATTCCCTTAACATCTTTGACATTATGGAACAGGTTTTATTGCGTAACTACTTAGGACATTTCACAATGATGAAAAATTGAAGCACGGGTTGTTGCAAATCAACCAACATAGATAATGCATCACAATAGAGAAAAAATAAACACCTGATTAAGTTAGAAAATTGGAAGCTTTATCTATTATAAAGCCATTTTTTTCAATGAAGATGCATTTTGTGAGAGAGAAATATAGTACATCCTGCGTAACTTCTCACTTTTGTTTGGATATGTTTACAGGATTTTTGAAGGCAAAAGTTCTCTTATAGCATATTGAGCAGAGTTTTGCAATATCACAATAGACTAAAAAATGAAGAAATGAAATGAAAGATACATTATCAAATTAATTCTTTTGAACTATGGGACTTCTACATAAAGGTCAAGACCTTTGCTTAGGTATCCAATTATCGATGTAATACAAATGAAATAAGTGGCGATAGTGAGGCCAAAGTCTGCTCTAATCTTGATAGGATGAGACTATGAAAGAACTGTTGAGCTAATTCTCCAGCATCAAGTTCTGTCATCGAAATGGTTGTTGCGTCTTTGGGCTGATCTTCATTATTTGCTATTGCAACATGAAGGCCTACTATTGGAGCATTGTTGCCATTTGGACTTGAAGATGTGCATATAAACCTCGTCAAGTCCTCCCGCCTTTGTTACCACCCAAACCGGTGAACAATTAGTAAACACAGAAAAAACAATCAACAAATATGATGTTGCCATATTTTCACAATGATTGAAAAATGTGAGACAATCAGTGAGATTCTCAAGTAATACTATTTAGGGGTAAAAGACATGAAACCTAGTAGATTCAATAAATACGTTGCACCCTAGCACATAAAAAAACTATTGTAGAACTGGCAAGTGCTCAAGAAATAGCTCTTTAGTTTTTTGCATGAAATGACTATTTTGGTGAATTGATACGTGCTTTTTCAGAATTGTTCAATTCATTCACCCCAAGATGTTGAAAAAAGTTTGATGATCACGTACAAACGAATAAGCAATTTATTTTTACTAAATAAGTTGCTAAAATAAATATGTCTTAATTAATATTATGAGACAAAATACAAGGCAAGTCATACTTGACTCAAAATAATTCCATGAGATATATTATGGTACTCCAACATCTATTTAGAAGAAACCATTGACAATATTACAATACTAACAAAAAGATGAAATAAAACTAAGATTAAATATGATTTCATATTAAGTACCTAATTAGTAAATTGTGAAAATCTATTCATAATCCCCCGCGGCATGACGTATGGTGATTGCATCTATATATAATAAATAACTCCATTAGCATATTATTGTAATGATTGTAACTTCTGCAAATGATGACTTTTTTATAGTTGTAGAAAGGCACAATCTATCGTAACTAAATTAATACATTAAATTATTAAGTACCTGATTATAGAATGAACAAAATCCACTCATAGTTCTCGGTGGCATAATGTATGGTGACTATTACATCTATATAAAAATTGGCCAAATTAGTTACATGTAAATACAAATGGAGGACTAAGAACGATATATATACTTATGAAAACTTAAATTTACCGTTGGACCACCAATGTCGCTAGGATAAAAAGCACGTAAAAACTTATTTGAATTGCTAGAAATATTTGGAAAATGAGTATCATCGCATGTTGCTTGGACAGCCAACTCTACATTACAAAGTAATAAATATATTAATCAATATCATGTAACATAAGCGAAAAATTTCACTAAAATAATATGTCATTCACCTTGATTTTCTATGCACATTGGGAGTGTTCATTTCTTAGATTTTTTGTTCTTCTTCTTACTGGAACTTTTAAGCTTTCCACAAACTATTATTCATTTTCCTTTTCTTTGAAGGGGATCCAACACCGAGACATCACACAAAGAGGCCTTATTATCATCATTACTAGCATCATCAGTCATACCCACACTTGATTGGTATGATAATAGTTCAGCCTTCGCATTTTCCATGTTCTTCAATGCTATTATCATAGTGTTTACACTTTCAGCTCCCAAATTCATCAGTTGAAAAGATTGTTGCATTAACATGGAAAATCGATTAAATTTAGATGAACCTTGTGACATTGGATGAAATTCATCACCTATAATCCCTTGTTTTGTCCCTTTAGTCCATCTTTTCAAAATATAAGTAGATGAAATGCTCATAACCGATATATTCTCGATCAACACTTTCAAGGCATGAAGCACAACCATCATTTTGCTTCAAATAATTTGCATTCACAAAAGATTGAAAAGTCCACAGGGTCAAATTTGACAATATTTTCACATTAATTTCCCATACACTTCAAAGTATATAAATAAATCGATCCATCAAATGTAACATTTGAAATTTTATCAGAGAGAATTTCCAAAAATTCTGCATTAAACTTGTTAAAAATTGTGCGTGTATATACTGAAGCGGTATGGTTCAAAATCCCATTACTCGAAACCTGTAATTTGGGTTTCCCACGAGAGGCATAATCATCTTGACTTTCCACTTTTCTTATGTGCTTTAGTTGTTCTTCATAGTATGGGACAAATTCTATAAGACGTAATGTCTTCTTCACCATATGTTGAAATTTATTATTGGTGCTTTCACTCCTTTGGCTTGATGTTATACCACAAGTGAAGGTATCACAATCAAAAACTAAACTCCATTTATGTCTAATGTCGTATAGTCTCCAAAGCCAATTGTTATTCTCAGTATGCTACTCATCTTCCATTTTCTTCCAAGTGAATTCAAATTTATCTTCCGATATGCATCTATACATAAGCTTGAAGAAATATTTATCTTTAAAAACTGGATTGTTATAAAGATGTGGGATGTTTTTATTGGCATTTTTCCCAATGTGCCAAGTGCATAAACAGTATTGTGTATTTGGAAACACCATTCTAATGGCTTTTGCCATGGCTACGTCTTGATCAATAAATATTGTTTTTGGAGCCTTATTTCCCATAGATTTCAAAAACACCTAAAATAACCAAATAAATGATTTTACAGTCTCGTCCATCAAAAATGCACACCCGAATAGAGTATTTTTCCAATGGTGATTAACCTCAACAAAAGGTGCATATATTATTTCATATCTGTTGGTCCGATATGTAGTGTTAAATACTAGAACATCACCAAAACAATCGTAATCAAATTTAAACAAGTTATCTCTCCAAAACAAATTTATCAATTTACCATCTACATAGAAAAACATAGGATTTTATATGCATACAATGAAAATGATTTAGAAGATTTTGACAATCTCCCCCACTTATAACCTCAGATCTTTTTGTCTGCAAATAATTTTGACAATTACGGAAATTAAAACCCAAGTTTTGGCTTTCTCGAGCTTCATTTGGTAAAAACTTATATGCCGTAGTCCCTACAATACCAGCTTTATTCGTATCAACTAAAACACTTTTGCAAGTATCAAATATCAATCTTCCACATATAATCATATGCTTTTAATCTTTTAGAATAAATTGATGGTTATGCTCAAAAACATACTTTATAACTTCATAGATATCATTATCAACCTTATATTTGATATGAGCAAGACAGTCATATCTAATTTTATATCTCTGATATTTCTTTTTCTTACCATATGAGCTGTCAAAATACTCCTCACAATTACATACAAAGGTTCGTCGAGTTAGTTCTCATTTACTATTTTTAAACATATTACCCTTCCTGACTCCAAATCCTTTGCCGATTGCATATGCCACATATTTATGATATGCTTCAAGTTCATTTGAAAACACCATTCCTACTGCAAATTCAAATTATTTTTTCATATCACGTACTACATGTGAAAGATGGGAAGATTCATGTTGCCATTAAAATAACCAAAAATAATTAACATCGTGCTTTACAAGCATAATAAAATATCATCTGTTACTTAAGAAAGCAAAATATGTTTCACATAGTATTATCAATGAATTACCTGTGATTTTGCCATTCGACAATTTGTATGTGAAAATTTGTACCCAAATTATACCTGCTAACATGATATCACCATACGAGTTGCATTAGATATAGCATTAAAGAGAACATATACAGTGTATTCGAGTGCAATATCTTCAAACATGAAATAACAAAAGGAAAACATCATGTAACGCACGCCATATATTAGCATTAATAGAGAAAATTGATATAGCTAGTACGAGTACCTAGAGGGGGGTGAATAGGTATATAGAAGATTTTTCTTGATAATTGCGTAATACTTAGACAGTTGAAGGATTTGCGACAAATAATAATCAACGTAAGACTGAGTAAAGAAAAGAGAGAATTGAACACGCGGTTTATAGTAGTTCGGCTTGATTCAAGCCTACGTCCACTCTTCTGCACTGACAGCCAATTGGCTGGATTCCACTATGAACAAAGAGATGTTACGGCGTTGATCTTCCTTGATTTCTAGGTGTAGATGATCTACCACACTCGCTCAAGGTATCACCAAGTATAGACACTCTTTGTGTATAAAATTTCGCTCAAAATGTATCAACTAATAATCAGGATACTTCAGATTCTGGAATTTCTTTATCGATCACGTACTCAAACAACTAGAACGTCTTCCTTTTTATACTCCTTTATGCCATCATACCCGTTGGCACTTACCAAAGGAATTCCTCAAATCTACCTATTGGACGGAATCAATTAAGAAGATCATTCGAGCTATTAAAGGAACCTGACGATAGCCCATCAATCATGTTCGCCCATACAATCAGGATCTTGGTTTCCAAGAATAGAACATTCCAAGAATATTTCGTCAACCATCGGATCTTCAATCGATCTAGATATGAATAAAAGAATCCGTTATATTTATCCAGTCAAAAGATCTTCTCCGGAGGATAGGATTAAGTCCTCAACCATATACTTCGGCTCTGGATTTCCTTCGTCACTGGATCAGAAAGACTGTTAATGAGAATAGTCTTGAGTCTTGAGTCTTGAGTCTTGAGTCTGGTGATCAGAGAGTCTTCAGACTTTAAACTAGACGGTCTGCAGATATCCAAACTAGACTGATAGAAACGTTTTGTCAGCTTCAAAATATTCTGGAAAGATTTCTCCAACAAAAATACTTTTTAAAATGCGATAATCTATCACTAACTTTAGTGAAACAAAATCGTGCAAGTGGAGCAATAGCAATTCAAATTAGCAAAAGAGGGACTAAACCAACCGAGACATTTAAGTAGGTCCCAAGCATGCCAGCCAGAATGAAGGTGGTCGCTCGTAGTTCCCTCTAATAACAAAGAAAGGTAAAATTTGATAGCATAATGTCAAAATGTAGAGATGCAAAGCTGGAAAGAAAGCAGTTCTACCTATATTTTACTATTCATCTCAAAAAATTAATGGAAAATTTCTTTTCTTCCTTTATTATGGTATATAAGAAGAGGTGTATTCTAGACCATTAAAATGGAAAGTATGACCTCAACTATAATGGGGAGTGTGAAAATATAATTCCAAAATGTAATTGGACTTAAAAAATGACATCCTATTTCGAACTTTTTTTTCCATTTTGAAACAAATATACAAAATAATCTGCGTAAGGTTTTTTAGATTTAATACTAAAAGCATATCAAACCAGCTAATTTAAAGAAACATTGTGGAAATAACTCATACCATATGTTCATGATGAAAAAGATAACTCTAACATAAGGTGCTGCTCTAAAAGGAAGATAATCAAGGGCCACTGCAGGGGATAAGTAGAGGGCATATGCTATTAAATCGGCGACCAAAAGCAGTAGGCAAACAACCTGAAAATCAAGCCAAGGTCAAAGTATCATTCAAATATATAAACGGAAAAAGGAATTTCGACATGCGAGAATTTAACAGCCTATCGATATTGCAGAAATCAACCCTAATTAAGAGAAGGTATTAGTTGCATAAACAATGCAACTAAGAAAATGTGCTTCCATTTAATATCATAAAAGTGCAAGATCACTACACGTATTATCATAAGCACAAGATAGTTTCCCTTAGTTGGCGGCTTCATGATGAGATGCTATAAGTCTTAAAGCAATGGAAAATTTACAATAAGATTGAAGCCACCATTCTCCCACACAAAAGTAATTAGAGATAGCACTTTCAAGCAGTTTTTTCTATCAGACTGTTGAATAATGCTCCTAGACACAATACATTGAACATTGCCTTTCATGTGCCTAGGAAATATCTGCTTGAAAGACAACTCAAACGATAAAGAGCTTGTCCCTTATTATGACTTAAGTGGAGAAATTAAACATGGAAACTTATTTTCTCTCATGGTGCACCTTCAACCCTTATGTTCACTCATCTCAGTACTTGCATAGTCTACATGTCCAAGGTTACTAAAAACTCCAGAAAAGCGAAGCGGCTCTAAGAAAACAATGATCATCAAAGATATGGCTAGGCAAAAGCAAGGCTCTGTACTTTTAATTGGTTAAGAGGATTCCTTGAATAGATGCGAAACCCCTCATATGAAATGGGAAAGAATGTATGTATCATGAGTATGACAATAGTTATGATCTGCATGAGAAAGAATATCATGAGCTCTTCACACAACAATATCTCAAGTATTTGCTACCATAAGCTGGGTAGAACTCATACAATTCGCAAAAGTACGACAAGTTCTGTAGTTTGATCAATGTAACACCATAGAAAAAGATAATGGTCCTCACGAAAGAGATCACCCAGATCAATTGGAGTCAAGAGGGGGTACACAGAGGAAGGTCTAGATGAAAAAGGCGACGCGACCCAGCTAGTGGAGAGGGAAGTAGCAGACAAGATCGAGCAGCTGGTCGCTGCTCACCCGCTCGCCCGCTCCGCGATCAAAATGCAGACCGCGCTCTGCCATGCGCAGGCAGAAGAGTGCGCGACCCTCAATATCTGAATGGGCAAATACGTGCAACACCACCCGCACCCACCGAGCACAAAAGTTGGAGATTCAAGGCAGCGTGGTTCGTCGGACGACAGCCTCCCTCATTCGTCGAAGGAAAAGTAAAGAACAGAAGACTTTGGTTCAATGGAGAGAGGGAGAGAGAGTTGTATTCGAATTTTTCGTGGGAACGTGAAGATGTGAAGGAAATATTTGGTGGGCTCCACCAAATATTTCCTTTGCAAAGGAGTTTTGTTCCTTGCAAAGCAGAAAGACAGGACAAGACGTGGAGAGGAGAGAGAAATTAAGTGAAATTAAGTTTTTGTCAATTTTTCTCCGCTCCTTTTCAAAAATAACCGCGACAAGCTTTGACTCCACCGTGGCTGCCGGGCAAACAGGTGTCGCCTGGTGAATGGACTCGGAGGAAGACACGCTGGAGTCAGAGTTGCAGCCAATATTTTCTCATCAGGTATAAAGACTTCCTCATCAATATGTTGTTCATCAAATTCTTGTGGATCAACTACTGCATAACCACTACCACCATCACCACCATTTTCATCTCTCTCCAAGGACCCTACCACTTCTTCTGCATTTCCTGTTGCATACTTCCAGTAACATATGTATCACCAAACACGATACACAAATTAGGATACTAAGGAAACCCATCATTTTTAAATTTAGCCCATTCGCTATTATCCTACAATTTATACAATAATGACAGATGTCAGCAACATAATCAAAGCTTACAATACAATATAAACAAAATAACCTAGGTAAATTGATTCATTGATATGAGACTCCCACACATTTTGATCCTCAACAGTAACCGTATTGTTTATATTATCCCATCCAAATTCAGATTGTGACAAAAGTTTCTTAAAACTACTATACTATCTCTTCAGTTTGTTGACCCTATTTTTCAATTGAACTATACTAAAGTGAAGTCTCGTCTATTTATTGAATTTGGCATGCATGTTATTCCATCCCGCTTTGTTATAGGTAGAGGTGATGTGATTTCCCTCTTCTACCTCTGTTACTAACAAACTTACAAGCTCATTGATCAAAAGCTCAGTCCATTTTGCCATACAAACCTCTTTTTGGAAAGCCATTCAACCTTAACTTGTTAAGCATCAAATGAGCCATATCAATTGGTATATCAGTTCAACCGCATAAACTTTGATGTCAATACCACATCAGTATAATGTTCTATAACTATCAATAAAACAAAATGCACAAAAAAAATTAAAAGAGAATCATCTTTATATAAGATTGTACAAGTAACCATATATTGCAAGCAAATGGAACATTCCCACCAACCAATGCCTTAACTATTTGTTCATAATAACCGGCAGTGAACATTCCCACTAAAAATTAATTCCTTTGCCTATATCATCGGCATTCTAAGGGCTACTTCTTTTGCTATATGAGTGAACAATATTATACATTTCGGCTTGGATCCTTGTAAGGCTACATGGGCTTGACTTTTCATTTTGGGAACAACTTAGTTTTCTAATGACATTAACCTCTTATGATAACATAATTAATAGTGAGTTCCTTGAACTTGGTTGAGGAAATTTAAAGAGTCAGACTTGAAATATGGAGATGTCAAATAATCCATCACACAAATATAACAAAGTAGAACAATCACATAGAAGTTTCGTTTAACGGAATAAACAAGAAAAATGCTATGCAAAAATACATTCTTAGTTCAAAGATGTTGAGTAATGCATGCACTCATATAAAACTGAAGCAATTAATATAGTAGGACCCCTAGAATTTACAAATGAGACGTGATAGTTTCAATCCAAAAACTGCATTTAAAATTGACAATGAACATGTGGACCACTTTCTAACATTCCTTTATCTCCAAAAAGAAATCCTAATGCTCCTCGAAACAAAGATATTCTAATAAATATTGAATAATTTGGTTCAACAAATTTTTCAATGAACTTTGTAGAAGTAGACCAACAGATGTACTTGACTTTTCATTTTGGGAACAACTTGGTTTTTTAATCAGAACAAAGAGACAAAGCAACAATATTGGCCACATTCCCTCAAAAATTTTAATTTCATGTAAAGTTCTTTCACTTCTAAGCAGCACAAATCCCCTCAAAATGCCAATTTCGCGGCACCGCATACCGATTCACAAGCTCAACAACAATTTAACTAGCAAATAACACACTCCAATCATCCGCATGCAGAGCAACCAACATTTCCACAAAACATCTATGACGCCAAAACACCAAGGAGAATGAACCGAGCCAAGGCGAAAAGAGGGAAAGAGAGAGAGTGCGAGAGAGACCTGTAATCGGGGGCGGCAACGCAGAAGTTGCCGGAGGTGAGGAGGGCCTTGGCGGCGTCGACGTGGCACTGGTTGTCATCGAAGGTGCTGACATACTTGCTCTTGAGGGGACATCGTTAGTGGATCTAAGGGAGGCGTCCGATGCAGATCCAAGGGAGGCGTTTGGGATAGATCTAAGAGAGGCGTTGAGGGAGACGTCGTCGAAGTCAACGACGGCGTTGAGCTGAGCAAGGCGTAGATTTGAGGAGAAGAGGCAGAGGCGTCGAAGGAGGAGAAGAGGTAGAGGCGTCGGTGGAGGAGAAGAGGGAGAGGGAGGCGTTGGGTAAAGGAGATGAAGGAGAGTCGACGCTGTTCATAATGTCCATATCCATCCCATGCTAAAAATTTCAGAATTTTTAAGGTCAAGTAACCTTAGGATTCAAGACGAGATACCACAACTGAAATTGTCATGCATTTTGCTTCTAATGACAAGTCACATATCAATGTTCATGGATTTGTGTGGCCTTTTGCATATGGATTTAGGGTTAAATGACTAAATCAAAATTTTTCTTCACATTTAACCCTACGTCATGTTCAAATTTCATGATTTTCATGCATTAATTAGGTGACTTAACAAATCAGTTGTCATGCATCATTCTTTGATTTGCTTATGATTGATTTGCATGCTTTAGCAATTGTTGCTTTCGGCCATGAATTTGACTTTACTTGAACTCGATACGCCTCAGGAGATTCCATTCATGAAAGTTGCTCTTTATAAAGTGCTTGATCTTTGTGCTTTTTTTCTTAGAGCCAATCATACATGGGTTCTACCCCTATTGCTTTGATCTTAGTTGTGATGATTGTTTCTTTCACTTGTATGCACCTAGTCATAAATTTCTTAGATTAGGTTTAGATTAGAACCTTGAAGATGGAGAAGGCGTGAAGATGGTGGAGGTCAATGTCCATTCCGACCATTTTCATATAATACCCATTTTCCCGACATATGTCTCGGGCTCCATTTGTTATATAAAACCCGCGAGTTGCGGGTTTTCTTTCTTTTCTGTTTAATTGTTTTCTCTTTTATTTTTTTTAGGACTGCCTGATAAATTTGCTGTTTTTTCTTGATTGTTTACTTCATGTCTTGCAATTTCATTTTCATTGTTTGTTTTCCATTCATTTCTTAGGAATAGAATAGAATGAAGGTAATCCACCACGCATGATCATTTAATATAGAATTGACGATCCTGAAAACATAAAAAGAAATGCATGAACATGTTAGGAAAAACACACCATATTGTTTAGGTACCGAAAGGGCGCTAATAGCAATATTAGCGTAACCCAAGTCTCCGAACCTAGATATCTGATTACGTAGGAATCGAGGGAGCACTCCCGACCCTCGATTGGGTTTCTAGTCAATCCCCAAAATGAGGCTAGTGGCAACTCCTATATATTATTAGGTTGTTATAAACAACTAGATCACATAATAAACCTACTATCACGCGGGGTACGAGCTTGGGAGAGCTCGCGATCTTAAGATCAAGTACCCCTAAACCCGACCTTTCCCTCCTTGGACTTTTCGAGGGGTGGCGAGATTGGGTCGCGACAGACGCGTCGATGGAGGAAAAGAGGGAGAGGCAGAGCATCTAATGGAGGAGACGACGTCGATGAGATGAGGAGAGGCAGAGAGTGTCCAGTGGAGGAGATGATATGAGCATCCAGTGGAGGAGACGACATTGAGGAGATGAGGAGAGGCAAAGGAGGAGGAGGCAGAGACATTGTAGAGGAGATGAGGGAGAGTCACCCAAATTAGGGTTAGAGAGTTTTGTTTGAGAAATCATTTTTGAATTTTGTTCGAGAAATAGAGAGGTTGGGACACTTGGAGTGCCATAACTTGGCACGGAGGGACACTTAAGTGCCATAACTTTAAAATGGTATACTTAAGTGCCAATATCGAAATAAAATGGGACACTTAAGTGACACTCCAGTAAAAATCTGGCCAAATGGCTAACGTGGCAATTTTTCAGCGAGTTTGGTCCAAAACGGAGTCATTTTGCACGTTGACATGGTGAAGAAAATGCAAAAATGATCTTTTGTTTCGTGTCTGGCATGTAAATAATAATATAAAAATTAATTAAATTAGATTTAAAATTAATTTTATTTAAAAAATTAAGAAAATTTTAAAAATTAAGAAAAATTTTAAGAAAAAAAAAAAAGGGGGCCAAGGGCGGCCGAGGGCTAAGCCCTCGCCACCGCTATTGCCTCCCGTCATCATTAGGAAGGGCCGACAACGGAGGGGAGAGGGTCGGCCGGGGTCGCCAGCCCCCGGCCGACCGATGGCGAGGGCTGCGAGCCCTCGTCGGATCGTGGCGAGGGTCGGCCGGGGTCGCCAGCCCCCGGGCGACCCTCCCCACTCCGTCACCGGCCCTTCCCGGCGGCGGCGGGGAGGTGGCAAGGGCCCACGAGCCCCCACTAGAACTGGGCGAGGGCCGCAACCCTCGCCCCAGATCCAGGCACGGGCTGTGATCCTCGCCCCGGATCTGGGCGTGCACCGCAACCCTCGCCTCAGATCTAGGGGAGGGCTCGCGTGGGGTGAGGGTCGCGGGCCCTTGCCGCCTCCCCACCACCGCCAGGAAAGGCCGGCGACAAAGTGGGAAGGGTCGGCCGGGGTCGCCGGGCCCTAGCTAAGGGCCGGCAAGGTCGGCTGACCGGCGACGAGGGCCCACAAGCCCTTGCCCAGATCTGGGGCGAGGGTCGCGGCCCTCACCACGATCCGACAAGGGCTTACAACCCTCGTCGTTGGTCGGCCGAGAGCCGGCGACCCCAGCCGACCCTCCCCCCTCCGTCGCTAGGCCTTCCCAAAGAACGGCGAGGGCTCGGCCCTCAACCACCCTATTCAACCTCCACCTTTTTTTTTTTAATTTTTAAAATTTTTCTTTTTTTAAAATTTTCTTTTTTTTAATATTTTAAATAAAATTAATTTTAAATCTAATTTAATTAATTTTTATATTATTATTTACATGTCGACACGAAACGATGTCGTTTTTGCATTTTCTTCGCCACGTCAACGTGCAAAACGATGCCGTTTTGGACTAAACTTGTCGGAAAGTCGCCACGTAAGCCATTTGGCCGGATTTTTCGGAGTGGCACTTAAGTCTCCCATTTAACTTCAAAATCGGCACTCAAGTGTATCATTTTAAAGTTATGGTACTTAAGTGTCCTCCCATGCCAAGTTATAGCACTTGGGCTGTTCTTCCGCCGATAAATAAAAAAGTAGAAAATTTTTACTTCGATTTCTATTCCAAACCTATGTCTGGAACAAAAATCTATTTATAAATAAAAAAATGGAATAATTTTATCAAACGGATTTCTAATCCAAAAACAAATCTGAAATAGAAAAATTATTTCTGAAACAAAATTAATGAGTTGTCATGCACCCCCTAAGTAATCATGAGTCAAATTAAACATTTCCCGACATTGTGAGACCTTCATGTTAACTTTTAGAAGAGTAGCCGCAATGACGGCCCCTTTCCCACCCTTTTGCCTATATAAAAGGAAGAAAATCCTCAAACTTCTCTTTTTAACTCCAATTAGGTACACAAAAAACCCAAAAGCTTTTAACTGCCCCTTATCATTCTCTTTTTTAGGGAGTAAAATGAAGTGATGTCTCAATCACGATGACTAGCTCTTCCTTACGGGTTACATACAAACTCCAATGCCTCGTAACAAAGACTCTAAATCCCAACATCTTTTTCCTTTCTTCTTCCATTGAAGAAGATGTCACCAAAACAAGCACCCAACAAAGATCCCATACACTTTTGGTCAAAGATCCAATGGATACACCAAAGTGCACATTTAAAACACTATCAACACCTCTCAAATGATTACAAAATTAAGCTCATAAAAGACAAGTGGCCGCCTCTCTTTTTTGCTTCTCGACTCCTTGGTTTCCTTAAATACTCATGTACTTTCAAACTAACTGTTGGATAGTCTCTAAAGGATCGTCTTCCAATTTACCTGTTGAATGAATCTATATCATGAAGATTTGATGGTCATTGAGTGATAAAGATAGAATATTCACTTAATTTTGATTGCCCATACAATCAGAGTCTTGGTTTCTATAAGTAGAGTTCATTTGTTAAGGAAGAATTTTTATTCGGGATTGATTTGTTTTGTCAATCAATTAGATTAAGTCAAACAAATCTTTTTTAGTGTGAAATCCAAACTAGATCACTAGCCATTATATATTATGGACTTATGTCACGTTCTTTCTTAAACTCGTGTTATGTTATGTATGTAAAGTCTGGACCTATTCCGTCTAAAGTAAACTTTACAATCTAAACTTAAGTCTAAATGTATTCATTCTTAAAATTTGCATTTGAACATATTTAGCCTTAAAGTCCGGACTTTGTGATAACACTCTGAATAAGTTCAGTTTCAACATAGAGTGTATCTTCTTGTTCTTTCAAATATAATCCTTGATAATATTCTTGATACGTTATATCATCCACATAGCAGCTTGTGTGTCTTTCACATAGTTACTTAATTATTAAAGACATTAGTAATCTTTGTTTTTTTTGTCATCTTCAAAACTTCATAAGGAATTTCCCTCAATGAACATACCTTTCGTCAATGTGAAAAAAACATAATCATGTCTAGATTATTTGAATCCTACACCTATAAGTGCATTAGTAAACTTAGTATATCACTGTCGAGAAGTTTGTTTGAGATAATAAAGGGATTTATGGAGTCATGAGATATCGTATCACTACATTCTCATTGCAAATTAATTAGCTACAAGTGGGTATACAAGATTAAATATAAAAGCATATGGCTCCTTTGAGTGATACAAGGCTCAACTAGTGAGTAAAAAGTTTCATGCAATGAGAAGTTTTGATTACCACGAGACCTTCTCTCTAGTGGCAATAGACGTTACAGTTGGCTCCTTCTTATCGATTGCCATTTTTCGTGATTGGCCACTACATCAAATAAAAGTTCACAATGCCTTCCTCCACAATGATTTCTTCTTGTTGCCTGAGACCTTCAAAGATGTTAATAGAAGAAAAAGGAGGCGTAGAGGGTGTAGTCGAGCTAGTCAGAGAGAATGTCATATGCACCATCATAGAAGCTGCATCCTTCGGAGGTGTCAACAACCCTTTAAAGTAGGGAGGTTCCTACTTAGTTTAACTATTTGCTTTATATTCTCTCCCCTATGAGGGAGTTTGCTATTATTTCAATTCACTAATTCGAGTTGTTTTGTAATGAAAACTCTATTGAGCCCTAGGTCTTGAGCCATTGGTCCGAGGCAACTTGTGTTTAATAGATGCATGTGGAAGCATACCAAAGTAGTCCCATAATAGCCACCAAGGGCTAGGCGTTCAGATGCTCCCTAGTTTTATAGTTTTACAAGAGCAAGAAGTCTGATGACATGAGGATGAGCTCTTGAAAACATTTTTTCAAAAAAAAAATATTCAAAAATTATTTCAAAAACTATTTCAAATTGGCATGCATTATGTTTGTAGCCAATGTGTTCTAACTCCTTTTATCACATTTTAGGCATTACATTATGCATGATCATTATAATGATACATGTGACTTGGGTCTACATAAAGGAGATCTCTCATAATCTAATAATGACAACGGTGATTGAAAAAGGATTGAGTGTGAATGGAACTAGCACGAGGAGTCTGAAGAAATTACGTATTGCATGTATTAGTAATTGTGTATTGCATCTTCATTAAAAGAAATCACAAAACGATGTCTAGGGGTGCATATAGGGAAATTTAGATATATGTGCTTATATATTTGATTTATTTTTTTAGATTACATTCTAGATTACACTGCTTTAAATTTTCGTATTTGGTTGAAGATCATTTTAGGAAAGTAATTTATTTAGGTGCATGTTTGCATAGAGCATGCTTATTTTCCTTTTCAAGCAATTAGTTTATTTCATAGAGTTTATAATAAATTTTCATTTATAGCTCCAGGGGTCCTATCTTAGAGCTTAATAATGAGGCCGCGTATATTTTTTTGCCCAATAAGGTTCGGGTTCTTTTCTTTCCTGCATTTCAAATATTACATATATGTGTGTGTTTGAGTAGTTTACAAGTGATAACCTGTTTTGCATGTCTTAGATGGTAAAATAGGGAAAATAAAGTTGAAAAGATCAAATAATAATTGTTTCCATAAAAGGAGAAAAAAGTACCAAAATGACATTAGACATATCCAACGTCAAGTCCCATACCCATCGATCTCCGATCGACAGAAGTAAGACATATCCATGCGTTTTACTTGGCCCCCTCATTGGCTCATAAAAGATTAGTAGTGACTTCTAAAGCCACAATCAAATTGAATAATTATTCGATAAACCAAGTTGTAATAGGTAGTGTTTTTGAGAGCCCGTGCTTGACGTAGGCACTATTTCGCAAGGGGATCATCCATGTCACTTATTATTATTAAACTTTTTGAACTTTTAGATTTTGATCTTGTTCTAAATTGAGTAAAAAGAAAATAAGACGTAGTGATTGAATTTGTGCAATCCCGTTTGCGGCTTGAATTATTTAAAAGAAATAAAGGTTGCAAAAATGTTAAAACAATATTGTAAATTTTAGGAGAAATGTAAATGTGACTGGCTAAGAAACTTTTAGGGATGATGTGGCAATTAGAAGTCTATTTTCTCGTTATAGTTTTAAGAGATCTATTTGGGAAATTACTTTTACAGAGATATCCCTTTGGAAAAGAAAAGGCCCCATAATGTCGGCTAGTATTATGATATGATCAAACAATCTAGGACAAATAAAAAATCCCCAACAAATTCTGATTTTTTTTAAGGTGTTCATTTTTAATTATGGCATTGCAATTAAATAGGATTCGAATTGATGTTCAGCATTCAGGACTTTTTCTATCATTCTAAAAGCAGAGAAAACGTTCTAGAGTATGATCTTTACTGCAGTTTTCTTCTCTGTGAAGATAATCAGTATTAGAGAAAAGTCTATGCCACTTAAAGAAGTCTGCATATTTTGTGATTTTCACCAGAAACGGCTTTCTACTTAGCAGCTGAGAATCCAAATCCAACCAAATGCAGCAAATTA
Organism: Eucalyptus victrix; assembly: GCA_016097545.1. Classification (NCBI taxonomy): domain Eukaryota; kingdom Viridiplantae; phylum Streptophyta; class Magnoliopsida; order Myrtales; family Myrtaceae; genus Eucalyptus; species Eucalyptus victrix. The sequence continues at coordinate 24,192,556 of CM027840.1, read as the reverse complement.
GATGGCCCTACGTCATCTATAAATATTCCAATTTTCCTACCAGCAGATTTGCAGGATCGCAGGCATTACTTAAGGAGAGAACCGGACAAAGATAATTTTAGCAACGAACTATGGTATTCGTTGAACTCTATCTGGAGAGAGGCCAATTTATTTAATCACTAAGTAAATTAGTGTAGATGTATTTCAATCTGTGTTAACGACGAAATTGGTCACATCACATAAGACTCAAAAAATCTCTTCTCCATGATTTCGAAATCACTCCCCGATCACTTCTCCTTAGAGTGATGGGTGCTTGAGATTTAGGAAAAAAATGGAATCCCGAGTACACGTCTTGTTCTAATTGAGGATGCACCTTTTTTATTAAGTGCTCAAATACTATCACCTTTTTTGTTGATTGGCAAAGATCAATAAGTCAAAATACTAATTTTGGATCATCAAAAATTTAAATTTTCTTTCTTTCTTTAATACTACACTACTACTTTTGATCATTTGGATTTCTAATAAGGATAGAACTTGATAGATAATATAAGAAATTCATGAATTTAGTTAAATCCTATTCATTGTTTGGTTTATTGCAGTAATAACATCTAATATATTCACATCATATAATGTATATTGTTTAATATAAATGGCATATCAGTATTGTAAACTTAAAAATTGCATAACAAAGGTGGTAAAATTCTCTCGTGTCATTTCATTTTTTTTTTTGCTTTAAAAAAAAATCCCCTTTCTTTTAATTATTTTCTTTTTATTTCTTTTTTCCCTTCCATCATTCTCTACTAAAATTTTATTAAATAGTAAATTGTACTAATATACCTAAATGGTAAAATACATAAAATATGTAATAAATATAAATATATATTTGTTATATGTTGATTTTATATTAAAAGAGAATTAAATTCGAATATATAAAAAAAAATTAAATTAAAAAAAAAAAAAGCTAAACTATTGGTATTTTTGTTATTTTGAATTTCTTATCTTAGAATTCAAATATTATTTACATTGAAATATAATTTTAATTTTATTAATTTAAGAAGTTCATTACTCAAGACTAAGGCTCAATCTTATATTAAATAAGAGCTTAAAGTGGCCATGGTTGTTTTAAATAAAGACTTGAAGCGACCATTGTTATTTCAAATAAGGGCCTTAGCTCACTAGTCACCAGCAGGCTAAATTTTCCAACCAATGAATGGCATTTTCATTCAAATTTTCTCTTCTTTTTTCTCTTTTCTTCTTTTTCCTTTTGCAGCGTCAACCAATGGTTGCTGGCAAAGAACAATGAAGGCTCGAAGACCCTCGTCAACCATGGACGAGGCGACCCTCGCTAGATCTGGCAAGGGTCAGCCTCGCTTAAGGCTAGTGAGGGCTTGTAGGCCCTTACCAATGGTAAGTGAAGCTGACACACTAGCAGTGAGTGAGGGCCGTCGAGCTCTAGCTAGCCGCAAGCTAGGGCTGACCTCACTGGTGGCTACGGGGGTTGCCTCACCTAAACGAGGCCGTCCCTCGCCTAGCCTTTTGCAGGCATCGCTAGTGGCCAACTAGCCACCGACAAAGAAAGAAGAAGAACCAAAAAAAAGGAAGAAAAAGAAAAGGGGCAAATGATGAAAATGCCATTGACCGCTAGAAAATAAGACCTTTATTTGAAACAAATATAATCACTTCGGACACTTATTTAAATTAAAATTTACTTCAAACCCTTATTTGACAAAATAATGGCACTTTAAATTCTTATTTAAAACAATGTTCACCTCGAACCCTTATTTGAGAAAATGAGTGAACTTCAAATCCTTTTTTGGAATTTTCTCTAAAAATGATGATGTGATTGGGAACAACAGATGATGCATGTAGATCCATTTTGTGGATACTGTGGATATGAACTAGAATTGGCTATTAGGTGGGTTAGGGGTTGGGCCTGCAAACAAAAGTTATAAACAATGCTGTTTAGGACGTGGGCCTGCTTGATGCCCAATCGGCCAGCCCAAGTTCACAACTAGATGTTCAGCTTCAAATCCTTCCAAATTCAACTTTCTGCTGAAAATTTGCGTCACATACATAGTGAATCTCTAGGTAGGTTGTGCAATAGGCATCTATTAACTTCATGCGGAGGTATTTTCTGGCCTTTGGCATGCCGATGGAGCTACAGCAATGGAATCCTCAATGTTCAATCATTGTATTCAGGGTGGCCTAAAGAATTAGTACTCAAATTAAATATTAATCATTGTATTCAGGGTGGCCTGAAGAATTAGTACTCAAATTAAATATTATACATTAGCGTGACATCCTTATATTAACTTTTTTGGATGAGTACTTGCATTGATCATCCCTCCCCTTCCTTCTGCCTATATATAAAAGAGGAAGACAATCCGCAAACTTTTCTTTCAACTCCAATTAGGTATGGAAAGATTCCAAAGCTTTGATCCACTCCTTATCTCTCTCTCTCTCTCTCTCTCTTCTTTTTTTTTTTTTTTTTTAAGAAGGTAAAATGAAGTGCTGATGCTCTTCTTTGCGGGTACGCACAAATACTAATGCGCCTTGTCATAAAGATTCCACCTCCCAACATCTTTTGCTTCCTTCTTTCCATTGAACAACTCATGGGACGTCACCAAAACAAGCACGCAACGAAGATCCCAAACCCTTTTGGTCGAAGATCCATTGGAGACCCCATGAAGTGGGACTTTTCTTGTGTGCAAAAAGTCACTAATCTTAGGTGTTTTTATTTGAGCGAAAGAATTTTTCACAATTTTTTAAACTTTCATGTATCAATTACTGGAAATGTTCAATCAATGAAAGCCAATTAGGATCAAAGAAAATATGTATACTTAAAGACGAATTTCCTAATCTAAAAAAAGAAAAATATTTTTTCTGAAAAAAGGGTTTTTTTGTAAAATATTTTCTTTATCATTAAATTTTTTCCAAAACAAACATGCCTTGGCAGTAAATAATTCCTATTCCGACCTGTTTCGGTCAAAGACAATACCCACTAAATCTTTCGGTCAAAGACACGATTTTTCTGCGTCCGCCATTCCACTCGTTCAAGCGGGCCAGTCGAATGGAAAAGATTCGATTAAGTAGAGCCCAGGGAAATGAAGGAATAGTAGTTTGACAATTAGCCAATTTTACGGTGTGGGCTCACTCACAGTTCACCGCCAGCATCTGTACTTGGCACGACCGTCAGTCAACCACAGGCGACCGCCCGATGCGAGCACCCCAGCCAAGCCTCCACCTCCCCATCGACTCCGCCAGCCCCCAACCGCGTCTCGTAACAACCCAGCAAACGTCCCCTAGCGCAAATAGATCTCGCCTGAGTCAAGCGCGACCTCTGGTCATGCGACACTGAAGCCGCAAGAGCCCAGGCAAAGCACCACCACCACCAATCGACATCCCTTGGCCTCTTACTTCCGCTGGTGTCCGATTCTGGTGAAGATTTATTTGTTCTCCTCAACCAAAAAATTTCATTAGGCTCTGGAAGCAGCATTTTCGGAAATTTAAAAGCTGAGTACTGATTCAGGCTTCTAGTTTTTACAAAGCTGAATTGCGGCCCAAAGGTCTTTGTGCTTTTTGTTACCATGCACCTCAATTTTTGGCACAAGGGCCTTTAGAGGCTTAAAGACTTTTGGCAAAGCTGTACCAAAGCATCGAACCCTCGAGACTTTCTCAATTGGCTAACTTCTTTTGTTAGAAAGAACCATCCATCGCCTGCGAACAATCACATTGGAAAAAAAGAGGGACGATCTTCTTGAGAAATAAATAATCTCGTTGCAAAATTAAAATAAATGCATGACTTCGCACTGTCATGTATTAAGATGACGCTCTAATATTTACAACATGAGCAAAAGTAACCTAATTAGAGGCCATCAGCTCACTGAACAATTTGCAAACTATGAAACTACACACTCTCCCCTCCCCTGTACAACCCATTTTTTTCGGGTGGCCCAGTTCTCCAATTCTCCCCTCTTGGGCCTTAGACTCGTCAAATTCAGTAACCTATTGGGCTAATGTTACCCGAAGTCCTAGGCCCGAACAGCGCCCGAAGCTCGCGATACCTTTGGACATCAAAGCCGCAGGCCTCGAAGAGCTTCTGCTGCTTCGTCTCGAACCGGCGCCTGAAGAAACCTTCGAAGGATGGCTCGCGGGACGTCCTGAGGAAGAAGGCGTACGCGACCACGAAGTGGAGCGACGCGGCGAAGAAGCAAATGGGCTCCATCACGTCCCAGCTCAGCTCCCAGAACGTGAGCCTCATGAACGCGAGGGTCTGGACCATCGTCAAGGCCAGCCCGCCGTAAAGCTCGGCCCGGACCTGCCCCCGGGCCCTCACGTCGATCGCGGCCTTTCGGGCCTCCATCTGCTGCAGCTCCTCTCGCCTCGGGTCGTTCGGGACGGGTATGGATCGGGAGATCAGGCTCTGCATCGACTCGGCCACCTGCAACAAATTGGAATTCATTGGAAAAAGTTGAGAGTCACATCAGATGATGGATGCACATGATTGAGGAAGAAGAGATGAAAAAGTTTGTGAAACCTTTAGTTCGAAAAGGGCAATGAAATTGGACGTTGAACACCGTAAATAAATGCCTGGACTTACCTGCTCCGGGCTGAGAAGAACCACGTTTCCGAAGACGATGACGTTCCCGGACTCGTCCATCGTCTTCGCCACCTCCATCCCTCGACCTTCCTCCTTGCACTCCTCCACGCAGATCCTCACGAACTCGCCATACGAAATCGAGCTCTCCGGCATCCCCCTCAGCCTCGCCTTCACCTTCTCCACCTGATAAAACCTCAGGATCTTCCTCGCATCCCGAACGGTCAGCCCGTACGCCTCGCCTCTGGCCGCAACCGCCGCCGCCGACGTTGGTGAGGGCCCTTCGGGCAGGCGGAGATCTACGGTGACTCCGTCGCCTCGGAGCTTCTCCCTCAGCTTGTCGCCGGTGGGGAGGGATAGAAGCTCCGGCAGCGCTCTGGAAGACTGGTTCGGCGCCCGCCGCAGAATTCCTCTGTCAGCGGATTCCGGCGAGGTCAGGAACTCGCGGCAGAAGCCGGTTTTGGCGGGAACTAGGGAAGTCAGGGCCTGAAGTGAGGGAAAGGGGCCCGGAGAGTTCTCCAGAGTCACCGCCGGCGACGCTGCTCTGTAACCGTCGAAGAAGCGCCTCACTAGTGCATTCCGGAAAGCCATTGGGGGAGAGAGAGAGGGAGGACTTTAGACTTATGTTTAAATCATATGGCCTGCAAGAGGATCTGAACGCAGGGTACATTTATAGGGATCCAAAGGTGCGGGGGAGCAGGGATGATTCCTTTTTTTTTTTTTTTTAATTTGGTTAATTAAAGAAAAGTATAATTACCTAGAATTGATGGTGGAACTTTGTATCATCTAAGATAGTTTTAGTTAAAACCCGGCGAAAAGAAACTACATGAATGAGTTAGGATCCGTTATTAAGCGAAATGAGACAATATTTCAACACTAGAAAAAAGAACGATCAATTACTATACTTGCACATTCTCGTGGAGCAATTAGGAAGTGTAATTTTGTGGAACTTCAACGTGTCTAAGACGTAGAGATTGTCAAACTCTATAAAGATAGGCTAGGTGTTCAATTCCCATACGCTCTTTAAACATAAATTGGAAGATTAAGAAGAAGCCCATTCCCTACGCAACTCTCGGAGTCAAAAGCAAACACTGGATGCGCATATTGTGTGATGTGCGTTTTTTCCGGTTTAAGGGAGCTTTTCCAATCAAGAATTGACAGGCTTTTCAATATCAATCGGTTGGCCAAATGACTCGCGGACATTGCAAACCTCGCGACCTCTTGCGAAAGATCAGACGTTGCAGTGCAGATCGTACCTGAAAAATATTGCGCCCTTGATTGGATACGTAAAGTTTCAGAGCAACCACAATGGGCAATTTCAATAGATTCAGAGCATACCATTTTAAGGCCATGATTGATTCCGCGATTAAATTGGAGAGAGCGACTTTTAGTCCAAACCCGCAAAGTTTGTCTCCCCTTCTTACTTTCGGGAGGAGCATTACGTAAAGGACCATGATACAAGCTGTCAGACTCGAATGAGTAACCTAATTCTATTAGGCCAATGCATAATGCTTCAATTTATAGCTAATCCGCACCCATTTTAAGCATCGTGTCGTCACGATGGTCAGACGCTCACCCGGTTACCCGTTTCTCTCGTCGGGCCCAGGTTGGATTGGTTCTTGTCAATCTGTACAAATTAAAATTACTATGGCCGCAGAGGACATTGCAGTCTTTGTCTCTTCGTTCCTCTCATGATTGGAGAGCGTTGGTCACCGTCTCTTATGGTCGCCAAATCGGTGGGTCAGTGGTTTGTTGGGAACTTTTTCTGGGATGTTGCCCGGTTTTTGCGTGCATGTTGTCCTAGAGTTGCACTACTCCTCTGCATGCCGGCCTTGTGTCTAAACCTACATTTTTGTATATTTAATATTAAACATTTCAATTATATCAATTAAGTATTTTATTCAGCCAATTTTGACGTGAAATTGCTGACTTGAATATCAACCATCTTACGTGGAATGATCATTATTAATGTGCACATTTTTTTTAAAATTATATTCTAATAATTTTTTTATTGTTTTCTTTTTTCTTTTCTTTACCTTTTCCTTTTCTTTTCTTTTCTTGGTGAAACTAACGAGGATTGGCAATAAAAAATGAGTAATAAGAAACTATCTTCTAAATCATATTGCTTGTATCGCTTAGAATAATTAGTCAATAAAAAATATTCCATTACTAACAATAACTAATGTTTAAATATTCTCATGGATAATTAAAATATTTTTCATTCATTCATTTTTGTAACCTAATACAAGTGAATATTTAAAGAAAATATTTTTCAAATTATTCATTTTTATCAAATAAATAGAGGAAGCAAATTTTTTTTTTTAATTGGGGTAGTTGCCTCGGTCCTTTTCTCCCTTTACCACTCCCTCCATCCATTCCTCCTTGTACCGTGCCACCATCAATATATCCGACAAAATGTGCTGTTATTAAAGGTTTAGGGTTTATTCACTGTCAAACAACTCAATGGTAAACACCACTTTCGGTGGCCTAGCTGGATAAGAGCTCCCATGACGTCTACCCAAGATGGAGGAATTCGAATCCCGCAGGTCGCACGGGATCTTAAACGCGACATCGGGTGGTGGGTCATCTGCTAGCTTCACTCTAGGGTTTACCCGCCGGCTGCCAGCTGTATGGGGTTCCCTGGATATAAAAAAAAACGAAAAAAAATAACAACAACTCAATGGTAAAGAATTGGGTTCGATTCCCACGCTCTATAAAGAAGCAAAGTAAAAGTCAAAGATATGAGGGTGAAAGTAAGACAGTAAAAAAAAGGTTACAGGTGTAGGATATGGTTATTTTACCAGTAATAAAATCAACAATTATTTGGTCATTCATATTCGATGCTCAATTGAGATTTGGCATCGGATTTTTGAGATTGGATTTGTCCCTATTAACTATTAGTGTGCCTGCGTAGTATATAGATTTGACATTGGGTTTATGCTTGTTTTATTTTATGCTGCTTTGATGGGATTAAATTCATCCCCGCTGTTTTGATATGCGCGAGGTGTGATGTCTAGATTCTTCCCTGCTGCTTTGATGCTTGAATTTTTTTTTACGAGCTGTGTCGTCTATTAAACATGTTGGACTGGATCCGTCCCTGTTAAATATACACGAGGTGTATAGGCTATACATACTTTTTGGACTTAATCTATCCGATTTTGTATAAATATCGTTTCAATGTCTGATTAATATAGATTGGATTCATCCATTGAACGAGCCTTCCCTGCATTTTATTTTTTTTTTTAAATGACACCAATCACATAAAGCATGACAGAGTCAAGTTATCATCTATCTATTATGTGGCAATTTCAATTTAGGGTAGGCGATGAAATCCCTATAATTTCAAAACCAAAAAAACCAAGTGTACATATAAATTAGGAAATTCTTTGATGTTGCATGATAGAACTTAACCAAGGAATGTTGTATCAAACGGGCGACATGGGGTTAATAACACTTCCCTAGTTTTAGCACTAGGTGAATAATGACTTTCCTAACACCTGGATTTTAGGTTCCCAATTGACCAGTAAATAATTGGTAGCGACTCTTAAAACAGCTTAAGATATGAATTGCGGCATATCACCCCAACCTAGGGTGGAGAGGAGTCTAGGGTGAAGACCATGGGACAGATTTTCAAATTTACGGTATATTTATTTTTGAATTCTTTGATTTTCAAAAAAAAAAAAAACGCACATGTGTTTTATCTCCCTCCAAGATTTTTAGTAAGAGAATTTTCCCATGGAATTTTCCGGTTGCCAGGTCCAGAATATCGAGAGAGTTCATAACGTACTTCAATTTAAGACTGCTAAAGTTACCTGTCAACAAGGTAACACAAATTTTTATATCACAAATCTTCTTAAATAGGTGTCCATGAAGATTGAACTCTCTCGAAATGTAGAGCTTATCTACCGTTGTGGTAGTTTTCCCTTTCCATCCCAAACCCTAACCCTTCGAATGTTCCTTCAGATTTGAGCTTCCAAATTCGTGTGTTGGTTTCGCTGGATGCACCCATGGCCATCTCAGCTGGCGATTGCTCAATTGACAGGGGAATCCTTGCCTCTTCTCTTCTTTAATTCTCCATCTTTGCTTTCTATCTGAATCGGTTTCAGTCACTAGATTACCAATTCTTGTCCTTGCGGTGAAGACCCATTTTGGTGCTGTTTACTTCCTCAGCTTCCCTTTCCTGTGTTGCGATTGCATGGTCTCGATTAACCCTCTACCCAACGTCAGCACCACTTTGCCAGCCATTGGCCTTCACAGATTTTCTTTTTGTAGCTGCGTTTCCGATGGAGAATGTGGGGCAGGAGGAGGAGGCGAGGTTAGCTGCACTCTGTAATCACTCAGGGAGACTATGGTCTGCTCAGGAGATCGACGTTTGGGACGATGCACCCCCTGCAGAGAAAATTGCAGAATGTCAGTTGACGCTAGTCGGTAAGATCCTGGCCAACCCTACAGTTAATCTCCAAGCTTTCCAGAACACGATGAAGTGAGCTTGGCGTACGGATAAAGTTGAAATCTCGCAGCGCGAAGAAGGTCTTTATATAGTCAGATTTCAATCTGAAGGGGAAAAAATACGTGTGCTAGATAATGGCCCTTGGTTGTTCTCCAGTAATCTAGTCATCCTCAAACCTTGGACCCCTAATACCCCACTTCATTGTTATGATTTCACTACCTATGCGTTTTGGGTACAAGTATTTGGCCTCCCCTTAGAACGATGCACTGACCAATTTATACGAAAAGCTATGAGGGATGTTGGACAAGTTCTAGAGGTCAGGATCGACACAAAAGAAGGTTCAATATCAAAAGTAGTAAGAGTTAAAGTGGAACTAAACTTCCAGGATCCTCTGAAGCCGGGTAAACTCATCCAAATAGAAGGGAAACATTTCGGCTTTGATTTCTGTTACGAACGGTTACCACACTATTGCTACTCCTGTGGCGTTCTAGGCCACCATGCTTCTTATTGTAAAGACATCCCTCATGACGAGACGAAATTTGAAGGACGGGATAAGCTCTATTACGGGCAATGGCTACGGGCAGAAGTACGAGAACATAGCCCGTTCTGGCAGGCTTTTTATGAAATGCAGCACACTCAAGAAGACATGGCAGAGACTGTACCTGAAACCCCTCCAGCTGCACTGCCTTTGCTCCCTGCTGCTCCGGATAATTTCAGCAAGCCAACAGCTACACTGCCCTTGAGTCCAATTACAACTCATACCACTACTACTACACCTGTTGTGCATCCTTCATCCGGTATAGCCTTGCCTCATGATGCTGTGCAGCACACAACTCTTGTTCCTGACCCCAAACTGAAAAAACCAATTGTAGATATCAGTGTTGAGACACTATACTCAAAGAAAGTTAAAGGCTCCAGAGTACATACCAAAAATCATCCACAAAAGAAAATCAAACGATATTCTCCATATGGATCCAACGCTATACTAACAGACAATCTAGATGATAGTCATCTTTTGGATACTCCAATATTTGAGGCTAAAAGGGCTGTTGATTGGGCTGTGGTGGCTTGCCCGACAAAGCCACCAATCCACAAATGAGGATACTAAGCTGGAACTGTCAGGGACTGGGCAATTCCCTAACAGTTCAAGCCCTGAGGGCCCTTGTGGCTCAAGACAGGCCTGACATCCTTTTTTTGATGGAAACGAAGAACCAAGAACATGTGATAAGAAGAATACAGCGGAGGTTGCAATATAAGAATAGTTTTGTGGTCAATCCCCAAGGTTTGGCTGGGGGAATGGTTCTTTTTTGGGCAGAACATATCACACTTAGTATCCATTCACATAACTCGCATCTTATCGACACTATATGTTCTGAAGAACTGAGAACCACACCTATGGGAGTAACTTATCTACATGCACCGGCAGTTATCATCAATGTCAGTAGCTATGGACAGAGTTGAGGCATCTCAGTCATCTACATACCTTACCTTGGCTATGCATCGGCGACTTTAATGAAATACTACATCCATGGGAGAAAATGGGCAAGAAATCAGCTGAGTCCTATCGACTACATTCCTTCCGAGAACTCCTATATGATTGTGCTCTAATGGATCTTGAATCCAAGGGTTGTGCCTATACGTGGTTTAATAATCGAAGTGGTGATGAAATGATCAAAGAAAGACTTGATCGAGTGTTATGTACTATGGATTGGCGAGTGGCCTACCCAGAAGCCGAAGTTCATGCCTTACCAGCACTAGGCTCGGATCATTGTCCGTTACTTTTAAACACGACACTCAAAGTGATTAAAAGGGGAAAGACTTTTACCTTTGAGTCGTATTGGCTGCAAGATATTGATTGTTGCAGGGTGATTACTAAAGCTTGGACAGCTGAGTCAGTGCACAATATCTCTCTATCTTAAAAGCTCCGAACGACAATGCAGGCACTAGCTCAATGGAGTCGATCCAAATTCACTGCTGGTCATCATAAGATCTCTCTTTTGAAGAGACAGCTTCAACATTGCATCAATCAACCTGTTTGTAGTGATCAAAAAGAACAGGTCACTTCATTACATAAGCAAATTCAAGATATATGGATGCAAGAAGAACACTATTGGGCAATGCGTTCTAGAATTAACTGGATGACGTGGGGGGACCGTAACACTAAATTTTTTCACGCCACAACAATTCAGCGACAGAAAAGGAATAAAATCAGCATGCTGAAAGATGAAAATGAGGAATGGACTAGAGAACCAGCTCGGAGTAAGGCAACAAACGCTTCAATATTTCCAAAATCTTTACACTTCGGTAGGACACCGAGACTACACACCTATTCTAAATCAATGTCCACAAGCAATGACAGCTGAAATCAACCAAAAATTAATAGCTGAAGTCACAATGGAGGAAGTCAAGGCAGCAACGTTTCAATTAGGTGCCAACAAAGCACTAGGACCGGACGGCTTGAATGGCCTTTTCTATTGGAGCTATTGGGACATTATACAATACAAGGTTTTTAAATCAGTGCAACACTTTTTTACTGCTGGAGTCATGCCTCTAGAGTTTAACATAACAGCCATATGTTTGATCCCCAAGGTACAGAACCCTGAGAGGTTAGATCAATTCCGCCCCATAAGTTTATGCAATTTTATATACAAGATTATCTCAAAAATACTAGCAAACCGTTTGAAATCTTGCCTACTTGAGTTGATTTCTACAGAATAGAGTGCTTTTGTGTCCGGCAGGCAAATTCAGGACAATATACTGATAGTGCAAGAGGTACTCCATCAATTCAGAATTCATAACAGAAAGAAAAATTTCAAGCAATCCTCAAGATAGACATGCAAAAAGCCTATGATAGGGTAGAATGGGATTTCTTGGAAGACTATCTACGTCATATCGGTTTTCATTCTCAGTGGGTGCTTTGGATAATGCAATGTGTTAAGACAACCTCTCTTAGTGTCAAGCTCAATGGTGAATTTCTACCTTATTTTATGCCTTCAAGGGGAATCAAGCAGGGCGACCTTCTCTCACCCTATTTATTCATTCTTATAGCTAATCTGCTATCCACCCTCATCCAACAAGCAGTTGCTATGGGCAATCTCCGGGGCCTTAAACTTAACAAGTGGTGTCCAACCCTCTCACATTTATTTTTTGCTGATGACGTCATCTTTTTCCTAGACGGTAGAACCCAGGAATGTCAAAACCTAGTGACTATCCTATGCCAGTATTGTCTAGCTACAGGTCAAGAAATTAACAGAAATAAATCAGGCTTGTTTGTTAGCAAGAATTGTCCAGACTCTCTTAAGTTGAATATGGCTAGTGAATTAAGGGTGCCACTTCTAAAGAAGACGGGTAAATATCTTGGCATACCTTCTGATTGGGGCTCATCCAAACGAGATATGTTTGCTTGGATCCTAGGACGAGTCAACTCCAAGTTGGAGGGGTGGAAAGAGCAGTTACTTTCTAAGGGTGGGAAAGAGATTTTGTTAAAATCAGTGGTTCAGACTTTACCACAGTATGCTATGTCAATATTTAAGGTCCCTGTATCTATCTCCAAATCAATTGAACAGAAAGTAGCTCGGTTTTGGTGGCAAATCAGTAGTACAAAAGCTGCGATTCATTGGAAAAGCTGGGAAATTCTTAAGGAGAGAAAAGACAACGGTGGCCTAGGCTTTAGGGATTTGTTATCTTTCAACAAGGCCCTTCTTGGCAAACAAGCGTGGCGGCTCTTTCAAAATCCTCAATCTTTGTGGGGTCAACTATTTAAGGCTTTATATTTCCCCCATACTACTTTCTGGCATGCTGAAAGGGGTTCCAGACCTTCATGGGGTTGGCAGAGCGTTCTATTGGGTCGAGATTCTATTGTTCCGCAGCTACGTTGGTCAGTAGGCAATGGCCAAACGATACGAGCAAGAGAGGATTGTTGGTTACCTATGGGAATTCTAGGTGGCCCAGCACCAAGAGAAGAACCTGAGACAGTGGCAGGTTTCATTATACCTCACCAGCATGCGTGGAATACCCAACTCCTTAAACTGGCTTTTGATGAATCCATTGTCCAAGAGATATTGCGAATTAAATTATGCCCTGCTTTGGTAGAAGATAAAATCTACTGGATTGCGACAGCGGATGGTCAATACACTGTCAAGAGCGCCTACAATGTCATCAAGCAGACTGCAACTTCTATGGTACACTCTCGAGCCTCCTCTTCATACAATCCACCTCGAAAACTATGGCAAAAAATTTGGAAAACCAACACAGTCCCTAAGATACGTATATTCCTTTGGTCTTTAAGTCAAAATGCCTTACCTACTTAGAACCTATACCAACAAAAAATCACACCCAACCCATTATGCACCCTCTGCCTTTCCCAATCCCCCGAGACAACAGAACATATTTTTATGTCCTGCCCGTGGACCCAGTACATCTGGAACCACCCCTTAGTGCAACTTAACCTCTCGCAGTATCGCACACATAGAATAGATGCATGGCTAGCAGACTTAATAGACCGAGAGGTGGACATACCAGTGTTTGAATAGATTGCAGCCCTGTTATGGTTCATTTGGCTCGCTCGTAATCACTTCGTCTTTCACCACCAAAGAACACACCCGAACCACCTAGTAGACACAGCTCTTGCCTTTGCCCAACTCCATCTTAGTGCTCAGCAAAAGGAGTCCCGCATAGGTGCTCGACTGAGTAATCTTCGCACATGGATCCCACCTCAGCAAGGTGTCCTCAAGGTGAACATTGACGGAGCATTCCCTACAGCTATGAATATGGGTGCAATCACTTGTATCATCTGAGATCACACTGGCCGACTGATCGGCGGCATTACCAGGGATGTCCCCGCAACATCTGCACTTGAAACAGAATGTCAAGCGCTTTTGTGTGCCCTTGAGGAATTATCACTACAAGGAAGAACAAGTACTAACCTGTTGTTGGAGATGAACTGCCTCACTATTGTAGAAGTGCTCAACTGGGATCGCCTTCCGCCATGGGAGTATCGCGCCACTTTTGCTGAGATGGCCAATCGACTCCTCTGTTTTCCCAATCTTACTGTGCAGCACTACAGGCGAGAATCTAATGCCCTAGCTGACTGGGCCGCGAAAGCCCACGGCTATGGTTCCCTCCGGACAAATTGGCCCATTTCACCACCTCCTGTTATGGTAGACATGTTATGTCATGAAGCTCTTGTAAATGGATGTACTTATTTCCCTCAGTGAATGGAAGTTCTATCTTTTCCGACAAAAAAAAAAAAAAAAAAAAACAAAGTAACACAAATGATGTCTACTTTTCGAGAAAAAAGGAGCTTTATTTATGAATGATTTCCATTTTGTTATTGACCGAGTGCCACATACTATATTGAAACATTTGGTTACAATGCTAGAATAAGTTTGTAGTACGATGGTTATTTGACGGCTGTTCTTTTTTTTTTCTTTTTTTCTTTGTCAAAGACAAAAATTTAATGTAAGGTAACGGATATAGTTTTCTTTTCTTTATTTTTATTTTTTTTGGTGTTAAGTTAGTTGATTAGGTCAGATTACTTTACGTGATATAGATAATACAAGAAATGAAGGCATTCTAATTCAGCGCGAATAACGATGGAAATTGAAGAGGTTTTTCCATTGAAAAAGGTGTATGTTGGTGAATTGCAATGTATAGCGCATGGTAAAAGATCGAGTTTGATGAAATATGAAGACGAATCACGTGAAAAAAGAGGTGTCTAGCTACTCAATGCAGCTAATGGCATACGACAAATTTCTAATTAAATGTTATTTTGAACAAGTAAAAGTGGATAAAAACACCTTCCCCTTTTTCACAAAAGTGTTTTAGCCCCCAATCTATGCATTATTACCATCTAGTTAACTTTTTTTTTTTTTTTTTTTTGGACGGAACCATCTAGTTAACTTGAGTGGCAACTTACCACCCAACTTCCAAATCTTTTTTTTTTTTTTTGGATTGGATGGGGGTGGGGGATTAATAACCTCTTAACTCAACTAATCGTGATGGTAACTTGTAAATAGCTTTGAGCATTAAGTAAGACTCAAATGAATGTTCACAATGTGCCTGTCGAAATTGACATAATAATTAGGACACAGGGTATGTGGCATCTTAATTAAGCTCTTAGCCATTCAATCACCTCCTTGAAGATTCAATTCACAAAATGTAAATCGTGCCGATGCTCTGCAACACGGCGGGGCAAGTGAGTGGCCACGCGCTGGGCACATGTGGCCAAATGCAGAGCTAGGCTTGGGCTAAACAGTGCAGTGTGCGAGCCCTGGCCCGCCCAACGCCTGCATGGCGTTGCGACAACGTCCACGTGGCAGTCATCAGTTGGCCCACACTCTGCCAATGGTAATTAGCTGAGTTTTTTTTTTTTTTTCAATTCTATTGCATCTTTATAGATAGGCCAAATTTTGACCACTCGTAACTTTACTGTCAGCCATCCAATTGTTATTTTTGTGCCGAGGAAAAGATGGTGACCTGAATTTCTGAAAATACGTCTCCGATTTCCAAAAATTTCTCTGTATTGCATATCATTAATTGGGCCAAATGGATGGCGGTTTTCAAAAAAAATTGTGATATCTTCCTTGAATGAGGTCTTGAAAATCTCACAACTAGATCTAAGTGAATTCAACCCTCGATTGGGAAAAATCTTAATTTTTCCAACACCTTCATGAGTGGACGGATGTAGTTAAATCTTGTGATATCTAGCAATAGGACCATGCAATTTGGGAAAATTGGGTGTCCTTGCAAAACTGTTAAAGAGCAAGACCAACTATGTTCTCCGATCACAATCTCGAGAAAGTTTCAATTTCTGTCAAATTCGATCTTACCCGGTGATGTCTACACCTCATTTTGTTTCCAAATTTAATTAAAAATCATTTTAGAGTCCAAAAAAACAGCATGAATACTGTAGTGAAGGCGGCTTTAAGATTCTCAATTTATTCTAGTCGACTTAGGGAGAGGGTTCCCATGCTCTAGAGTGAAAGGAGAATATCATACATTTATTCATGCACAAGTGAAATTCGAGGAAGATTCATCAAAAACTAGAGAAAAGTCACATGGGAATCTATGTAGGCTAGTTCACTGAATGCTAAATCTAG
Organism: Eucalyptus victrix; assembly: GCA_016097545.1. Lineage (NCBI taxonomy): Eukaryota > Viridiplantae > Streptophyta > Magnoliopsida > Myrtales > Myrtaceae > Eucalyptus > Eucalyptus victrix. Next base: position 24,176,430 of record CM027840.1, on the reverse strand, counting down.
GAATCTAAGTTAAGTCCAAAGAAGGGGTGGAAACGTAGGATTCCGTCGTGCTGGTCAGATTCCATTTTGGTGACTCTTGAAAATTCTTCAGGCGCTCGCGGAAATTTCGGACTAGTCTTCCTGCTTCGTTCGTGCCTACTTACTCTTTCCCATCTACAAGTTTCCATCATGCGTGCAACTTGGGTTGGCATTCATGCGAGAACTTTCTCGTGTGGAATATTGAATATTGTGATAAAGATGTTGAGGTGACATCTCGGGCAGCATTCCATGCACCCGGGCGATGCCCAGATAATATGATAATTGCATTGCACGTGAGAGAAGTGACACTATTAAAAAAAGTGTTGAACAATTAAAATTGAAAAGAGAGATGGATATAGATATATTTAGTCTTAAATAGGTTTTGTATTTGAAATGTCAAGTGATGACTATATCATTTTCATGCTCACAACTTAAAGAAAGAGGAAGGTTGGAGATGGGAGCTTTCAAGCGCTGCTGTTAGATGGTTGGTCCGCGACCCAATGACCCAGTGGCCAAATTCTAATTCTTTGTTCCTGGAATCAATTTCGACCTAGAATCGCGTTTGGTAAAATTTTTATTTCCGAGAACAAATTTGTTCCCGGGAATAGATTGGAATAGAATCAAGAACCAAAAAAAAAAGTTGATTCTTGTTCCAAGAACGAATTTGAGAATCAAAATCAAGAAATTTTCTTCTTCCCTTCGGCCATCTTACAACCGCCGTCCACCACCGCCCGCCGCCGTCCGCCACCACCGGTCCGGCAAGCTCGCCGGTGGCCAGGCAGGCCTCGCCGGGGCTAGGCGAGGCCTCGCCGAGGCTGGGCAGGGGCTGGGCAAGCCTCGCAACGCCCAGCCCCACCAGTGGCCAGGCGAGGCTCGCCCAGCCCCGCCGGTGGCCTGGCAAGCCTCACCCAACCCCGACGAGGTCAGCTTGGCCACCGGCGGGGCTCGGCCTCGCCAAATCTGGCGAGGTCGAGCCTCGCCCGGCTACCAGCGAGGCTCGGCCGACGAGGGCCGGCGACGCTCCGGTGAGGTCGCCGACCCTCGTTTGGCCGATCGCCGGTCCGACAACCGGCCAGAAGAAGAAGAAGAAGAAGAGAAAAAGAAAAGAAAAAAATGAAAAAAGAAAAAAAAAAGGAAAAAAGTAAAAAAATTATTTAAAAATTAAAAGAAATTGATTTGGAACAGAATTAATGAACACGGTACCAAACGCAATTCTATTCTAGAATTAATGAACACGGCTTAAAATGCTTAGAATCAGTTCCCGGAAACAAAATAAAAAAGAATCAGTTCTGATCATAATCTACTCTCGGGAACAAAATCGTTACCAAACGCGTCCTTAAGGATATATCAAGTCTCTAGGATTTCACGCCATAATATCCGCACCGGCTTGGAGAAGCAAGCTGTAGAGAATTTGACGGCCCGTATTCATTGGAACTTTAGAAAAATGAAAAAGGAAATGACTTTTAGAAATAAGATTTTATAAACATGCACGACAAACACGACTGCTATAGCTCAGTTAGGTAAAGCGCCTTGTTTGCAAGCGTGCAAGTGATTTTCAAAGGAGTCCATCCCATCATGTAATAAAAACAATTAGAAAAAGACCAATTAATTCTCATCGTGAAACTTGTGTGGACATCCTTGAAGGAGAGGCTAAACGTCCTTCAACCCAAAACAGTCAAGAGATCTAATTAAGTTTGTGAAATAAGATCACACCTCTTAAAAATTCTGAATTTCCGTAAGAACTTGGTTAAGAAAATATAGAGAGAGAGAGAGAGAGAGAGAGAGAGAGAGAGAGAGAGATTATGATAATTGAGGTCAAATGAATATAGAATCGAACGTCATTTTCTGCTGTGTCTTGGAGAAAAAGAGCGGAAGGAATGATTTGTATAAGGATTGACAGTAGACAGAAAATAAAAATGACTCCCTCCTATTTGGATGAAGAGGAAAAAGGAGGAGAAAATAGATAAAGTTCAAGTAAATAAAAAACAATAGTAATAAAATTACTAATTCATCTTGACTTATTGTTATTTTATCAAATATGAACGCCAATGCAGTAATTTGAAATGAAAAAGCAAATTCCTAGGCATTTCCTCTCTAAGCTTGAAGTGATTGCTAAAACGCGAGCTCAAACCAAAATTTTCTTCCAATTTCTTCTTCCTTATTTAACCTCATGCTTCAACAAAAAAGAAAGGGTCAATACTATTAGATATTGATACTCTCATGATGTGTTTACCTCAAATTAAATTTTTTCACATGAAAAGTCATAGACCAGTACTCGTTGACATGTTTAGGCTCCGTTTGTTTGAAACAAAACTGTTTTTGAAAATTCATTTTTTGACTTTCCAATGTTTAGAGGACTAAAAATTAATCAATCTATGGAAAACGTCTTTTGTAGACTGAAATCACCAAACTTAGATTGAGAGAAAATAACTTCCTCTTCTCGTAAGAAGGAAACCACTTTCCTTGAATAACCAAGCATAGAAAAACTAACTATTTTCCTTGCATAGAAAATATTTTCCTTGTCATGAAGTTTTCAGTGAAATAAATGCACCCTTACCTCATTAATTTTTGTCTTTCAAAAAATCTCAAATTGGTACCTCAATTACATATTTACTCCAATCTAATTTGAATCTCACAAATGATCTGTTCCGGTACCCCTAACTCAAATTTACTTTCTATTGATAGTCCATCAATATCCCATTAGCATCGAACCTAACAAAAAAAATGATAAATCTGACTTGGAAAAGCATGTGTGTTGACATGTATGCATCTTAATGGAGGATAAATTTGGGTCAAGTGTACCAATTTGGAATTTTTTGTGAGACAAAAATTAGTTTCAGTTAACTATGTCATAGTTGTTTGGGGTATATCTCTCATAGATCCATTTTGGAATTTTTTTTATGAAAATTAATTTAGGTAAAAATTTCATAGGTATCAAATTTGGGATTTTTTATGGTATTGAGCCAAAAAAAAAAATGAAATGTCTGCGTCATTTTCTCCTTCTCATTTCTATGTCTCGAAATCTCTCTTTTTGAAAAAAAGAACTGCATACAAAATATCTACTCTTCTCAGATATTATAAGATGGGTAGGAAGTAGTCCAAACACACGTCCGTGCCCATAATTGCCAAATTAATCCTAAAATCTCAATTTCGACTTCTTTTTTTCTTTTTGGAAATTTCATTTGGAAGGAGGATGACAAACTTATGCATCTACCATCTATGGTCCCAAAAGTGCTTGACATGGACAACCGTTTCATTCAGTTCCATTCCTTCCCAGTGCTTTAAGGAAGACTAAACTTTATCATAAATTAAAATTATCATATCTACTATTCTTACCACAAAGTTATTAAAAAATATCCCAAAACTCAATTTACAACAAAAATAAATAAAAGTGAGTAAAGTGCCGCATTTGCCAAGAATGGAGGAAAAGTTTAATCAACGAGGCCCTTAGATGACATCAAAGGTTGACCACTGCATTGTCTTGTGTTGAGAGAACCAGCCACCAAATTTAGCATCAATAGCAGTGGCGGTGCACCAGAAAATATTCTATATATCAGCTATATTACCGAAGAAGTAAAATGAGCCTATTGCAATATTCACTTCGTATAACTGAAATCGACTTCCATCTGCCTCTTTAAAATCTCGTGTACTTGTAGTTGGGGAATTCTTCGCACGTCATTGTCACGTCACTCTCGTCAAAGTAGACTTGTCAAACCGTGATTTTTCCGAGAAAATTGAATCTCATCATCAATAAGCTAAAATGGCTAATTTTCAAATTGTTCTTCCGTGTCCCTTTTTCACATCCAGTTGGCCCACTTAAACAAGTGGACTGGCCAAAGCAGAAAAGTTGTTTCTTTGACTGAAAAACTCAGCGGGCATCCACAAATTCTAATCGTGAGGTGATAAATACGTCGGAAAACAGATTAGTGATAAAGTTGCAAATTAGTGACTTTTGGATTGTGCACGAAGAGAATCCCACATCATGGGGTCTCCAGTGGATCTTTGACCAAAAGAGTTGTTGAATGGAAAAAAAGGGGAATTGGTGTTTGTACGTACCCACAAAGAAGAGCCAGTCATTGTGATCAAAAGCATTACCACCTCATTTTACACCCACAAAAAAAGAGAGTGACAGGGTGTGTATCAAAGCTTTTGGGATTTTTTAGTGCCTAATTGGAGTTGAAAGAGAAGTTTGCGTATTGTCTGTCTTCCTCTTATATGTAGGCGGAAGGAAGGAGAGGGACGAACAGTCCAACTACTTTAAAAAGATTGTACAATGGTGTTACGCTGCTGCGAAATATATAATTTGAATCGTTCGACATTGAGGAGTCCGTCATCCCAACTCCACCGGTGTGCCAAAAGCCAGAAAATCCACATGAAGTTAATAGTCGCCTATTGTACAAGCCGACCAGAGATTTACTCACTGTATCACCCCGACTTGTGGCCTCATATACGACATCCCTTCACCGATTTGGCATGAAGTGGGGGCTTTAACTCGTGTCAAACATGGATCACGAACCCGGGCTAGGCGTGCCCAGAATAAGGTCACGAGTTGGAATGAGGATGGATCAGTCGGCACGGCAGAAGGGATCGGTCTGTGCGGGCATGAAATACACGAACGGGCGAGGCACGAGTTGCTTGTTCTAGAATGATCCAAGTGCCGACGGAATGGTTCATATGTGAAGAAAATGTGCTACACGTTCGACCCATCATGGTGGGAGACGAAAGGAACACGAAAACAAAACCAACATATATGAACCCAATTCTAGCCAATCAAAATTAATCAGTTTTCTCGAAGGAAAAAAGATTTTTTCTTTCTATAATTCCAATCCAACATAAAAACTAAATTGATCCAAGTTATAGGGTCCTTGTTCTAATAGATTCGCAAGGTCAAATAGATAAAAGTTTAAACTGCTCATGTTAAATCCTAAGCATCATTAAACTTAATTTACCTTCTTGCAGTTTATCAGTCTCCCCATTAGATGCCAATTTTTTTTATGTTGATGGAATAGAATTTGTTGTTAACGCCTTAATTTAAGTCAAAATATTAAATTGGCATTTAGATAATGAAAATTTAATAAAACAAAAAAAAAGGCCGGTAAATCAATTCATATGACCCAATCCGCGCAACTCTGGCCCATCTACAAAATTTGGCCATTTCAGCTTTAGTGGACTTGATATATGAAGCCGAAAAGAAGAAAGAAAATGCCCAGTCTCTAGTCTTTCTAGGTTACCCGAGAGGAAGAGGAGGACACAACCGAAAAAAGCGGAGGGGGACTTGGTACATGATTCTGAATGTTTCATCATGTTTATATGAGTCTAATTTAGGAGCCAAACACAGTTGATGACTGATTTCATTACCTAAACAAACGCAGTCACCTGTTCGATGAAATGTAAATGTGCCAGTTATTTCCATTTCTTTCTGATCCGAAAGTCTATTTTGACCTGGACTAAATGATATTGATTGATTTTCAGGTCATTCAAGTATGGATTTAGCCATTTTATCAAGACCCAACTTGTTTCTGAATCCCTGCTTTTCTTTACTTGATATTATATGCCCCTCTAGCATTAAATTGCCAAAATTGACGTCATGTTTGTGGATTCTCCAAGGACATTCAAGTCTGATCCCTTGTTGCGGTTTCACTTCGTATTTTCAGATTCTGCATTGTCTCAGTAATTCTCGACGGTAATAACGTATGTTGAACGAGGATGGTGACTCAGTGGAGGATGGTGGTAACCGTTGGTGGCATCTGGGAATTCAAGGTGTTGGCCAGTGGCGTTGTAGTCCGGTGACTAGAGGCAAACCGCGGTGGTGATTTGGTGATGAATATGCGGATTAATGATGGAGTTTATAAGTTCATATTTTAATTCTAGCGGCATTTGGATTGGAGATTTTTGGGTTAAATTTTACGTTAACTAGGCCTGGGCTTAGTAGAGATAGTTTCGGAGTGGGCCTTGAGAAATTGTGGCTAAAGAGGGCTTAAACCATATCTGACCTTGTTAGCGAACAGGGCCTAATGGCCCAGCCTGGGTCCCCATTTTAGGATTTAAGAAAAAAATTAAAAATTGAAAATATTAGAAAATGGTTAGAGATAAAGACCTTGATTCGGTTGTTAAGTTTTACATTTAGAATAATTGTATTTCATTTAGTTAGTATACACTTAGTTTAAGAGTTTTAGCAAACGTCTTTAATAAAGCTTGGGTTTAGCTAGATCAATCTTTTAGGTAACAAATTGGACTTAATTTAAACTTAACTTATGCAGTTGTTGCCCGTAGGCTTAATTATAAGGCCATGTCTATTCTATACTTGATGCTTTATTAGGTTTGCTTTCCTGCACTTTAATTTTTATCACATGATTGTGATTGTCTAATTTTCCTTGATTGCACACTCGTGCATGAACATCATTTAGTGGCATAGGATAATAAAATGGTCAAATTATGTCTGAATCAGTTAGGTAACGAACCAATCAAGCTAGGGTATCAAAGGGGACTAGTTATATAACTAATGTAATAAAGTCTCCAACCTCGGATTTTTTGGTTCAGTAGAAAGTAAGAAATCCTCCTATATCTTACTCAATTCTTAGTCGGTCCTAATAGGTTAGTAGCAGCTCCAAGTCAATTTAGACATCATAGGTAGATTTTATCCCAATCATAGTTTCCCAATGTCACATGAGGTAAGTGTTCAGGAGAACCCGTGTCGATTGAGGGCCATCAGTCCTCAACTCGACAATACATGTAAAACTACATTTTTTTCCCAACAAAAAAGAGGGTTGCGATGGTTGTGTACTCATTAAAGAAGAAACCTAGTTTCTTTGAAGTCAGAATATAGCATTCTTGTTTTTCCAGAAGTTAGAATATGGGTTGACCAAATTAAGTTTCAACTCATCTAGTTGCATGCTTGCTAGAAATATGCCCTCAAAATTTGTAAAAGCCCGTCATGTAATCTAGTCTTTCCTGGGTTATTGGTCGATATTAGGCCCGAAGTTAGGATATGGGCCTAAACGCAGCACAGTCCGATCCAAACAGCCCGAAGATGAGTTGAAGCTATGCTAAGCAGAATTGGCATCTCTAGGTTCTTTCTCAATCTCTGTTCTCCAACAATGAAGATAACTTGTCGAAGTTGCAAACAGAAAGGACACGGTAGTTTAACATACCCCACTAGGAAGGCTGGGTCAATGACATCACAAATACCAGAGTCCAAGAGAAAACTTCAAGTAAGTACTTCCTTTTGTTAGATTTGCATTTTTACTAGCAAAGTTTGTGAACTAATGAAAACAAATAATGATATAGGTTAACAGTACAAGGACCAGAGAGAACAAGAGATAAAGAATTGATAATCACAAGGAACTCTAGTTAAAGTTCCACTTAAAGTAGTAGGGCCATCAAGAAAGAAGAAAATATAATCTACAAGAAGTGACAAGATTAGAAATGTTTTCAAAGCCCCAACTGGAAGGAAAATTGACTTCGCAAATATAGAATGATAACCATATTTAGGGTTGGGTTCAAAGAAGTGATGCAGTTGTCTTTTTTGTGATGGTTTCATGAAGTGGTGTTGTAACTCCATTTTATTTTATTTTTTGTCACCTATGGATTTAGTGAAACAGTATTGTGAATGTTTTTTTGTTTGTCAATGATGGGGGATCAGTAAAATATTGTACTAGTAATCCTTTCTTTATTACAATGAAATGTGCTTGTTTATTATGATATATCGGAGTTAATCTATTGTTGCATATTCCACAACAAGTAAAATAAATGCTTAAGTTGAAGCGGGTGTTGGTACGATAGCTGTTGTTTAATTTTATCCGTACATTTATCATTGTTTAACTATTGAGATGCTGCCAAAGTGAACTAAACAAAGACCAATACCCATAAGACCCATGAGAATTGTGCTCTCTGAAAACCGTACAAGTATGACTATTTTTACTTGGTTTATTAAAAAACACAAACATTATAAAGAACCTTCACTTTCATAAATATCATTGCCAAACATCAATGAAAACATTGTCACAAACATGTATGTTTTGCAGACTACAGACAACCTTCACTTCATATACAAGAGGTGAAATAGATTGCATTGCAAGGTGGGACAATCCAAAAGAAATCATACCTTGATGTCATGTTCAGTGCAAAATCTCAAGGCCTAATTAAGTCAAAACTAGGTATCGGTGAATCGAGTCTTCACGTCGAATCAAGTCTTGATGAACTGTGCAACCTTGCCTCGTCCTCCTCTCACTACACCAAGTCGTCGTCGTCAAGTTCCCTCACAAGCTGCTCATAGAAATCCCCTTGTTTCTCTTGGGCATTGGACGGCCATCATCTAGCATCGCACTTGATTGATCAATTTTGGGCTATGAGGTTCTAATATTTGGAATTAGGGCCTTTTTTTTATCCTTTTGATCAGGTGCAAGAAGGGCTCTCCGCACTAAAACGCATTGAAATGAAACGAAAAAAAAAAAAAAAAAAAAAAAAACCAAAAAAAAAAGTTCGACTTTTTGAAATCTGATGTCTTTGTTAGCACCAATCTGGCCATCTAGGCCAGCAGACATTACTAGGTATCCATGTAAGAATTTTCTAAAATAAATTGACTGGATGGACTATATTGACAAATTGTGAAGAGGTTTTTGATTGAATTAGCATAACTGAAAGTTTATAACTAAATGAGCAAAAGTGTATTAAATTTTGTAACTTTCTACACGTGAAAGTCCTTGGATTGTTTAAGGAAAATAGAGGCTTTTTGTCTCATTTATTAGGCGTTCCTAAATCACTCTTTCCTTAAACAAAAAACGAAAAAAGGACATAACAACACATCTTCGGTAATTCCCCCACTTCATCAACTTCTTTAAGGACTGTTTATTTTCTCTCTCCCCGCGAATTCACCAAATCTCCGCGCACACGGGTAGCACTAGGCCAATTACTAATAGCTAAAATAAGCAAGATATAGTCGTATATCGAATACGTAGCTCTATAGGTTTAGCTCCAGATATTATTTTTCAAGAGCAACCCTCGGACATATTCTCGCACAAATACTCTCTACTTCTCTTCAGACGGTTCCTTCCGCTCTGTTCCTGATTCTCCTATTCGTCCCCCGACTGTTTGCATCTTTCTTCCGGCTCCGGCGTTGCTGGCCGCGGAAATCGTGTTTGAGAACTTGGGGGCGGTCCAAGGACGAGGTCGTGGCACTTGGTGTCTATACAGATTCCGCTGTATGCTGTTGTTGCTCCACCGATGGCATTCGGAGAACACTTCACGTGCGCGTAGTTTTTACAAGGGCAGTGGCGATGCCGAAGATGCAACGACATATCCAGCGAGCATTTCTAGAGACAGCCCTCCATAAAACCACCAAGTTTCGCTACTGGGAAAGGTGCAATTTTCGGCCTCGCCACGTCCTGATCTCCGGGTCCCATCGACATGGCTTACCAGCTTACTATGGCGCGTCGCGTTACGGTTTATCATTTCACAGCATTAAGTGGTGGAAATACACTTCGAATATGACCCATTATCGAATTCTCGCGACTCTCCACGTTGTTGTGACTTTCATCTTGGCAAAAGCCCCATACTTTTCTTAACCCTCACTGTTTTTTTTCTGAAGGATTTCTTCTCCTTGGTTTTTTAGACCACGTGCGAGATTGTAGGGAGTTGCTTGATATTGTTGTAGTCTGAGGGTTTTTTTCTCCTTGCATTTTTTTTAGCAAGTGCGAGATTGTAGGGAACTGCTCGTTGCGGACACGACGGATAGGATGAAGCGAACGCTATCCGTGAAACTGGACGCGCTCCAAGCATTTTTGGTATGTGCATGGATTACTACAAAGTTCAAACGTGCACGAAATCCACAAGTACTTTAACACAAAGAATCGCAGGCTACAATCTCAAACAACTTTTCATTTAATTCTCCGACAGATTAGGATTGGGGGGACCATCTCCTCACATTTGCAACATGCAAACAGTCTGGACTCAAAATCAACAATAAAAGAGACAATAGAAAACAGACATTCCAAAATATCCATATGCACTACTACAAAGTATCAAGAACATGTGGGCATGAGAGAGAGAGAGAGACTGAATTAAATGAAGCACATGTACATATATTGGAGAAACCCTTTTTCCCTGAGACGGGAATTAATTTAATGTCTGAACATGGGATTCCTGGTTCTTGAGTATCATGTCAAGAGTCTCGCATCATATCTACAAGTTTAATGCTACCTGAAAATGTTAAGAAACTCTACAAGTCAGACCAACTCTAACCTAGTAACCGAGATTAGAAGGATAGACAGCACATGGACACATATGTTACAAAAACAGGAGAACTCCAGTAGCAGTATCAGTTGATCAGTTAGCATCAACAGCGGCAAAAGGCGGTCATTTCTCTCGGGTTAACTTTCCAGCATTTTTCATCCTCTTCGCAGCATGAACAAACCCCACAATAACCTGCAGCTCGTCCATTTGCTTCACCAGAACAAGGGGAAAAAAAGGAAAGATGTTGGCAAATCGCAGAAACTTGAATGCTAACGAGATTTAAGTGGAGCCCCATAAACTATCTGCTACCTACTAACACAAGTATGAGGTTCCCATTGCTTCAACCTAAATAAATATAATCAAAGTTCAAGATGAATGCTGATAACCAACATTTCCATCCTCCAGCACATTGAGTACCCCATGCAACTGAATAATGAACAAAGGTGGCAGTTATAAGAGTACCTGCGACATGAAATGCCTCTGAACAATATTGATTAGTTGCTCTTTTGATGGGTTGGGGATAGCATCCACCTGGAAAAATGATAGTGATGAGACAAGATGAGACGCAGACAGTCACATGCAATAATGCTTTTTGCGACATAAAGAAATAAAAGGGAAAAATGAACTAACAAGATTAAAATGTCGTAAATATCTCCACAAAGCAGCTGTCTCCAATTTGCTAAGGTCAACCTTCTGCACAGGAGAAGCCTAGTTTGAGCATTATTTCAAGGCCATGGAAGAGGAAGGAAAGTGGAGGCTCTCCAGCTATACAAAACAAAATAAGAGAAAACACGAGTGTTTTTCTACATACTGTGGACCCACGGGGAAATGAAATAGATCCTTTAGAGTGAGAATCACAAGAGAGGGACCGGCTCATAGTCTTGTGGGAGGACCCAGATGATTTATGCACCCGATGCCTCGATTTGTGTGACTTCTGAGTGTCATCTGACGCTAAAAAACAAGGTATCACACAAACATAGTACAATTGAAAAGAGTGTTAGTGCCAATGATATGACAATATAAAAAAAGTTGACAGGAGACAAGGGAGACATTAAGCAATGTAAAAAGCAAAAGGCAAAAAAATTGGATCCAATGTAGCAACCTCAACAATGTTCCAAAAGAAGCCCATGAACACTATTTCAGTACATACGAAAAATAATGCATTCTAAGCTAAATGCCTGTTCTTCCAGATTATTATTATGCAATGGCAATCAGCACTTTCCTCACTAAACAGCAAGTGTGACCATTAAAGAACCTATTAGGAATATCACTTTTCTAAAATCATGTACTCATTCATAAACATATTTGGTAGAATATCACAGACAGAAGCAGGTTTATTATTAACTTTCTTTCCTCAAGCGGCAGACAGCATGATTAAGGAAAAGAATGCTGTCTACCGAAAAAGCCTTATGTCTGGATTAACAATAATCCCAGGTTCACACAATGAGGAAATTTCTGGCAGACTCCACTTAAAAGGACCCTTTTTTCCTCTGAAGGAACAAGTAGCTTTAAAGTTATACTTATTTTATACTCACCCATATCTGATCCATTCCATTGTCCATTCTCAAAATCAAGGTCATCATCTTCCTCATTTCCAGTTGGAGCTTCAATCACGCTGAGTGCATTTCGTTGAAGCTTAACTTCAATTCCATTGGTCAGAACCTACACCATCAGAATTTGGCAGGCCGAAAAGTCCATGATCAAGTGAATGCCGAATAGAAAGATGAGCATAAAATACATAAAAGGAAGAGACTTGAAGGGACATATGATGATGAAGAGACTTGAAGGGACATATGATGATGAAGCAAAGCAGATAAAATGTAGTTGCTTAAAAAGAAGATAATGTCACTACAGGCACAGAACGCAACAACTTTTCTGAAACCGACAAACACAAAGTGCCCTTTCACTTTTTGTATGTAAGGAGAATACTTCTTCATGGTACATAATTGGCACTACAGCACACCATCCAGTTGATACTTGGGAAAATAAGAAGAGAAGCCTAGAACGCATCCTCACCCAACCGATATATTTTTCGAGGCCAATCCACATAATTGGTTGAGGAATCCCCTCAATAAATTCCCCAGAGCAATAAGTACAAAACTCTCCTATCTCCTACATACTTTTTTCGAGTGCAAATTCCCAGATCGAACTTCTCTAATGACGGCAAAGAGAAATCAAATGCAGTACATGTTAGTAAGAGAAGCTTCAGATTAAAGCACACAAAAAAAAAAAGAAAAGAAAAAAAAAGGTAACCCAGCCCAGGAAGAAGTATTATCGGTAAGCAAGGAAAGTTGACTATGAAGCACCAAATAGCGAGTTCAATTTCAGTCAAATGCCAGTCAACGGTGTCACGCCAAGAGCAAGACAATCCAATCACCAGATCCGTGGACTCGATCAGACATGCAATGCCCAATTGATAGTACAATCATCAAAAGAATCCTTGATTGGCGCCGAATGACACTAAATCCTTCATAGGCACGCAGGATCTCCAAACCATTGCAAGAGTAAACATGCATTACCCAGCAATGAGAAGAAAGACCTAACCCACAGCTCCACAGGGGAGAGTGAATCTTACTCGTCATTAAAACAAAATCTCCAATCAATCGCCAGAAAAGACAAAAAAAAAAAAAAAAAAAAAGGTAAATTGCCCTAATGGCCAAATTAGCACCCACATTGTGGCGAAGCAACGATTGCAGCTCCGACAATTCAAAATTCAAAATGCAGACGAACCGCATTGCGTGTCGCAATGCAGAGGAGTCATCCAAAGCCGCATTGCCAAGCCGAATGCGAAACCAAACAGATAAGAAGAAGCGGAGAATTTTACCAGCCAATGCCACCCCCCGAGGCCGACGGCCTTCTTGACAACGCCCTGGAGGCCGACGAGCACCGACTTGGTGCGGTTGTTGCCGGTGACGACGACCTTGGTGTGACGCGGCAGCACGGAGAGCTCCTCCTCGCTGCTGTCGCCGCCCCCGCCGCAGCTCTGCAACTGAGACAGTCCTCCTCCGTTCACTGAGCTCTGCACTGCTTCCAGCATTTCCGCTCTCCCGCAAGCCGCAGCCCGACCCCGCCCCTGAATAATCTACGGGAGGTCTCACGAGTCGAAATCGGGGTCGACGGAGAGATCGCGCATCGCTCAGCTCGAATTCGGAGGTCTCGGAAGCCAATGGCGGGCGAAATCGCGACAGATTTCGGGTTCTTAGCAGAGAGAAAACACGGAGTCGTAGTGAGAGAGAGAGAGAGAAAGGAAGAGAGAGGTGAGAGTGACGGGTGTTTTTTATTGGTGTGGTTCTATGAATCCCGACGACGAGGAACCCGCCAATGCAGCGCTGCCACGTCGGACGGGAGGTTTCCGTTCCCCAGCATTATGCGACACAGCTAGTGTTCTGGAGACCTGGGGGAGGGAGCGTTTACCGGCGGTTGACCGGTTGACCGGAGCGCGGGGCCGCGTGGGGGTGGTCACGAAATGACGCGAGCGCCCTCGTCTTGGCCCCGGAGGCGGCCGGTCGTCGCGGTAATAGCGGCGCGGGGCAGGCGAGAAAATGGGAAAGTAGGGGGGGCGTGGAACCGGGAGTAACGGTTGTTCAGAAGCCGGAAATGAAGGGGGCGCTGGGTGGGGTTGGTGGGGCCCGGTCGGAGACCCTGACGTGGGAGGAGTGCTGTCTTATCCAGCATGGGATACCCCCTTTTTTCCGATTTTTTTATTTATGGGACAAAATATTTTAAAAAATAATAATAATTGGATAAATGAAAACAAGATGAACTGGGTTATATGCGAAAGAAAAGGAGCAGAAGGCGAGAGAGAAATATCTGCTGATTCTGCTGACAATGGAATCGCGGTGGGGCCATGATTTTTCCCGCCAGATTGGTGCGATCTGAGCCGTCGGTTCGGGATTCGGAGTATCCGAGCCGTCCCCACCCGAGAGACAAGTTCACGTGTCATCAGCTCTCAATAGAGTTGTGGATAAAGCCACGGAAATCCCTGGACTCTTTTTATATATTTTATGCAATCAGATTTCGAAACATTTTATTTATCCAATGCTGAACGATGAATTTTTTTTTTATTTTATATTTGTCTGTCCGTTAAATAAGATGAAGTAAATGATGATATGGCCATCAAAATGTCGTTAAATGCCGTGCTTGCACCTATGTGCCGGCGATATGGGGCTTACATGGCTATCAGATATTATAAAAATTAAAAAAAGTTAATCTCTCTGAGTGGAAATCGGCAAGAAAAAAGAAAAAGAAATTCGGATTCATCTGCCTCTGTAATTCCTGTTGTTCCCAGCAATAAGCCTGCTCAGTCGCAATGATTGTTGCCAACGAAGTCGAAAATGCGAGTGTTCAAATGTACAATTCAAATGGGTAAGCCTACGGGTTAAGGAAAATCGCATGTATATACACCTATAAATTCTTCTTCTTCTTGATTTGTCTTCAATGAATAGCCCAACAATTTATGCATGTTGATGCATATGGTTGTCCAACTAGCCCTATAAACAAGCAATATAGGATATTTCAACACGTCTTTTCACATACCATATTGAAAACTACATGTAAATTTAATGAAAGGGGGAGCACACATGTAATATAGATTGGGACAATATCTATTAAAATTACTCAATCCAAAAGTTTAAATCAATGGGTAGATGGAAATCATGTCTATCAAGAATATATAATCTTCGTAGATTAACCACATGAGGATATTTTAATAGGAAAAGCACTAAATGTGTGGCTTGGAGTTTCACTATTGGGCTGGCCCTAGGAGGGCAAATGAGGAGGCACCGAGTTTCAATGAGTGAGGGCTCCATGGTAACTCCTCTACCGCACAATTCAAGTGATATCACCGGTGCAAGTGGTGGTTGAGAAATGGAATGATCGAAGACTGTTGCTAGACTTGAACTTGAAGTACTAGAGCATGACAAGGACCCTTAGTTTTAGCTAAAGATGAAGAAAAAGAATAATAACACCTTAAACTTTGTTTGTTTCATGAAAAATAAATAATTTAGAAAATATTATCCTAAAAATGATGATTCATATCATTTAAAATAATTAATCATTAAAAATATTTCATTACCAATAACAACTTATCATAAACATATTCACGAACAGTAAAATATTTTTCATTTATTTATTTTGTAAACAATATGAGTGGTCATTTTAAATATATATATATATATATATATATACTTTTAAATTATTTATTTTTCTCAAAACAAACTAAACTTTAAATTACTTGGAATTTCAAATACACAGAATTTATAGATCCAATGCACATGAGAATTGTGTCCCTTGCCGACCAGTGGCTAGGTTGTGACCTAATTGGGGGATCTCTCTCTCTCACACCCTAGTCTCTCCACCTATGGCTATGGGTGTCTCTGGTGGTTCGGCAAAAGTTTGGCCACCCTCTCCGGTGGCTAGGAGGCGCACCGCCAACCTTTATTGGCTGGCAGCAATTTTCCGCTTATTTTACTATTTAGATGAAAATTGATAATGTTGAATATGACCTCGCTTTAATTTTTTTAGCCATATACTCACTGTGTGGATATTACGTCAGAGTTGACACGACACTCAACGGCCATGTTACATTTTCATTAAGGCCTTTGACAAAAAGGATTAACACGAACAGAAAATTACATAGTTCATGAATGATGCAAAAAAAAAAAAAATCATGGACGAAATTGCACGAGTTTGAAAAAATTAGAATCCTCAGCCACTTTATCCTCCACTTTTTCCAGGGAATTGCAGTTGAACAGATTAAATTATTGGTGATGAGATCGTGTGAACTATTTTTCGGTGAAATTTGATAATGAGGCTAGTTATTTTGGCACAACACGTTCACACAATACGTCTTAAAGGATGTTCGGGTCAACTTTAAGCACGTTGTAAATGGGTCAACTCATTTATACAAGAATTATAAACACCGGTTTGCGAGCTGACCCTTTTAATGTCTTTATGACATGCATAAAACTTTGAACTATACATGTTAGCATGTTATTCGTGTCAACATCATTTGTTTGGAATCCCAAATGAATCTTCACACATTTAGATATGTTTAATCATGTCTAGACATGTTTATGCACGTTTATGTAAAGGGTTAGTGAAATTGAAAGTGATTGAACTTTTGGCAATTTTACAATATTGTTAATCAAATATCTTGGCTTTTGAAATTTAGCTCATGCTAAAGCGTCCATTTATATAGATCATGATGTCACGTAATTCCATTGACGTGACTCACCTACTTGGTAAATGTTAAGCACAATAGGTGATGTGGCTCGCTTACTTAACATTGTGTTTTTTCCATTTTGGTGTTGCCTGACGCATGCGAGAGAGAGAGAGAGAGAGAGAGAGAGAGATAGATGGTTTGGTCATGTCTAAACATGTCTATGCATGTTTACGTAAAGGGCTAGTGAAATTGATAGTGACTGAACTTGTATAATAATGTTAATCAAATAACTTGGCTTTTGAGATTTAGCTCATTCTAAAGCATCCATTTATATAGATCATCATGTCATGTAATTCTATTGATGTGACTCGCTTACTTGTTAGATGTTAAGCACAATAATAGGTGATGTGGCTCGCTTACTTAACAATCATTGTGTTTCTTCCATTTAGGTGTTGCCTAATGAGAGAGAATGGGAGGCGGAGGGTCAGGATGATTTTAGCTGTCCAATATGTCTCCACTAAGCCACATAGAATGTCCTCATGGTCAACTGATGGCTATTTAACAGCCTTAGCTTCCACATTGGCATTTTTCGTTCTTGATTTAATGAAGGATTTACATTCACCTACATCTGAAAATTTAAGGGACTTGATAAAAATTAAGTTTATATACTCGACTGTGAAATTAGCAAAAATTCAAATGTGTCATTATTCCTTACATAAACTAGTATCTTCAACCCGTCATCATACTACATTTGGAGCGTTGAAGTTATGATGTGATTAATAAGTGTGTTGCATTGAGATTTAATTCAAATTCAATAAAATACAAGAGTAAAGATATGATTCCATCATGATAACACCGATTGTTAGCTCCCCGAAACACAATCGGTTCCCTCAAATATGGGTGACTTGTACATTATTTCTCTATGCAATAATTTCAAGGGAAAATATTGTTTAGGGTGATTGGGGCCCTTATATTTAGAAGAATAAATTATTGGTGCTTAAATTCTGAAAATTACTTTTTGTAAAGAAATTTGTTACCCTCTCTCTACGACAATACTTATTAAGTAACTAGATACATAAAAATTATAATATTCGGTGCATGAATTATTCTTTCTTAAGTGTAGTGGTTTGAATTCGTAAGTTAACTAATAATCTAACTTAACCAATGATGATACAGGTTTTTCAATTCACCCAACTTCCGTTGCATGTGAAAATTTGTCCGTGGATTATTTATAATTGTGCCTTGATAATATAATTGCTTATTTTAAATGCATGCGCATCCTTTAAAATGTTTTATCGTCTAATAAAAAGAAAGAGTTTTGTTAATGAGTTCTTGGGAGCGTTTATTGAACAAATTTAATGAATGGATATTCACTTCTCAAAATAACGATTGTGCGCATGTGCTCCAAAAGTCGATACATCAGAAATTGTTTATAATATTTCCTTATTTAATATATCAACAAGTGTGCCAAGTGCACTTTTTAGAAAAAAAAATTAAAGAAAACATCTTTGATAAAATCCAGCAAGGTAACGGATCTTCATAAGCTCTTTTATTTATTTGAATGCTTGGACCGGAACCAATAAGGTACTAACAACGCGGTTTTCAATAAATGAAAAGGTAAAATGACATCACCCATCTCTTTACTCTTATTCAAAAATTAATTATTCATGTACTTTTTATAAAATCCAAGACAAATATTTCTACCGGTGATTTCTATGAAAATACTCATCACTATATTTTATATGGATATGAGATCAATGGTTAATATCACGAAAAATCTCAAACTGACACACATGTAGCAAATTTACTCAAAATTAATTTTTTTATCATGAAAAATCCTAAATTGATATATTTATGACAAATTTACTCCATGCTAATATTTTAACCACTAAAAACCCAAAGTTATAAATATGCATTTTATTAAATTTGATTAATATAACAAAAAACCACAAAATAGGTAAACCTGTGACAATTAGAAGGTAAAACTTTAAATTGGTACATCTGTCAATTTGATACTAAAATTTAACAGAGACTAATAGAGATCAAAATGTCATACTTTTATTAATTTGGGGTTTTTTTGTAATTAAAATATTAATTTTGGATAAATTTATCATAGATGTACAAATTTAAGGTTGTTCATGTTATTAACTTTAAAATTAATGAACAA
The DNA here is from genome assembly GCA_016097545.1 of Eucalyptus victrix. NCBI lineage: Eukaryota > Viridiplantae > Streptophyta > Magnoliopsida > Myrtales > Myrtaceae > Eucalyptus > Eucalyptus victrix. Next base: position 24,157,852 of record CM027840.1, on the reverse strand, counting down.
GAAAACAAATATACGGATACCATTATCTTTTGAAGGAAGTAATAGTTTATAGCAATGAAAACCAGTAGGTATCAAATGGTGTTAAGTTAAATTAATACTAGCAATCTAGCACTAATTAGTAGCTTAAATCTCACGATTAACAAACCCATGCACACATTAAACATGTTCATATACGAACCTTGCTTGATAAGCGTGCTATACAAATTATGCCGTGTTCGACACTTGTCTACTATTTGAATAAATGGGTCTACATGATAAGGTGATATTAATGAGTGGTCTTGCCATCAAGGATTACACTTTCGATGCCTTTAACAATGATGTAAAAGTAAATGAAAACGGCTTTTCGAGCGATCCGTGTTTCTGGCCAGGACGTCGCTGTCCGGTGTATCGTCCCTGACCGACAAAATTAATCGTGTTACCTGCGTTGGCTGCGGTATTAACTAATCACGAATGTTTGGTTTTTTTTCTCTATTTGGCGGGTTTATCATTCGTCTCGCACGGCAAGCAATGGAAGGACCTTGTCAGTTGCTTTGTCTCTGTTATGTTTTCCTAGTCAGAAGTATTGTCTTTACTGCTCCTACCAAGCCCTCCCCATCAATTTAAACTTGGTTGGTGAATTACTAAAATAGAAACTAATGGTACGCAGCCCTATAAACAAATTTCTTTAATAAAAAAGCCTTACTTGCCTCGTAGAAGATGTGAATCAAACAAAATGAAGGCAGCGACCACTGTTCAAATATTAATACAACAATGAACTTGCCAAGTAAAAAAAAAAAAAAAAAGACAACATCGAAATCCGTAAAATGAAATACGTCGGGGGTCCATAGAAAAATCTCATAACTGTAGTTGAGGTGGCATCGTACAATCTAAGCAACCAAACAGAAAGATGCCGTGTTAGAAATTGCCAAAGATGTTTTGCAATTTGATGTTTCCTGCTTCCTTTTCAACCACAATAAAAGAAATTTCAGTACAATAGACACAGACCAATCCTAGTAATATTTGACATTGGTAGACTAAGTAGATGGAAAGAAAAACTTTCCGTCATTCACACATACATTACAACAAAGTTATCTAGTCTCCACCCATTTACTATTGTATCCAATCTCCTACTCTTATGGCCATCAATCAGGTTGTATCCTCTTCCCTATGTACCCTAACCTCTTAAATAAAATGAACATCTCAGACCAGCACAAAGAACATTTTGTATACCTATTCCTGCATATTGCTGCCGCTCTAATCATATGAAGACGCCATGTCTTGATGATACAGTTAAATGGCAGGAAAAGAAAACTCCAAAGAGGTAAGGATCAGAACAGGAACTGAAATGGCAAGCACAACTTCTTAAACATCTTGGTTTTCTTATCAGACTTCCTTCTCCTTTCTAATGCTGAAGTATCTTCACTTGTTGAAGCACGGGATGCAATATTTTCGCAACCAGATTGGCTTTCCCCATCTCCAAGTACATGCTTCGGATTCCTTCTATCTACTGCTTTACTTCTAGCTGAAGCTGTATCAAGAAGAGAGGAACCAGTTTTGGGGATGTCTCTGTGTTCATGACTGGTAAATGATCCTGCAGATGATTAAATATCAATTTAGTTGCCTTTGCGTGATTCAGATCAGTGAAACGATAGTAAAAGCAATTTCTAGTATTCTAATCTAGGTAATAATTAGACCAAAATGCAATTCTAAGTAAAAAAAAGAACTAGTGTCTACACTGACCACAAGAAATTCTTTAAGAATTTCAAAGGCATTTATGTACAAAAAGTACTAGATGCATACAACATTATTTTTGGCAGTCAAAGAAAAGAATCTACATCAGAGAGACAAGTTAGCTTTGCTTCACTTTACAACTGTTCAAGATCTCTTACAGACAAGAATTACCACTTAACATTAGCAGCAGCAAAGCCAGAGAAAACCAGTCAAGCATAATGAACATTACAAAGATCACGAAAACTAATTAGCATTAAAAATCCTTCTGCTGTCTGTCTGATTGAATTGTAGATTCTACACGTCAGGTTGTATAAATTGAACAAAGGAAAAAAAAAAAATCAGTCCTTTCTTTCTTTCTTTATTATTTTTCTTTTCTTTTTGGTCAGTCCTTTCTTTATGTTAGCTGGCTAATTTCCTAAAAATGGAAACAGTCTCTGCTCTTCTCTCTTCCAGGGTCAAACAAAACCTGCTCATTTAAGAGTTTCAATTTGTTGTTTATGTATTAGAAAGAATCACGGGATCTTCTCCCTGGTATCCCCAGAATCCTGATAGAGAGCTCCCACTTCCCCACAAGTGAGTCTTTGGAGAAGAAGGCCCCCACAAGAATAAGCAGGCACACTCTTCCACACGTATTTCAACAGGGCATCAGTTAGGAACACGGGTTGAAAAGTAGATTCAGAAGGTGAGAATATCACATTATATAAGAAAACCTTTTCTGTCCTTAAGGAAAAGAGATGTTCTTATACGCATCTAAGAGCTGTAAGCAAGATAAGCAATAAAATTGCAGAAGTATGCTAATTCAACTTACACCTATAAGCAGAGTAAGCTCTTCTCGAAATTGGAGATCATACGAACACTTAACAATGATCACCACTCACAACAGTGTTGGAACTAAAATATCAGAAGTCAATAAAAGCACTTAATTTGCTTAGGACCTTTTTTTCTTCTAAAATTACCTGAAGTCACTTCATGCGTTACCACATTGGATGGTTTAACAGTTGATACACTGAACTTAGCATGCGCATCCTTCTGCTCCACCTCTTGGAGCCGTTCAGCCTCAATGTCTCGCAAAAGGGCCAATGAATCAAAACATTCATCTGAAGACATGGTCACACAACTGGAATTGTCTGAACTAGAGGAAGGTGACTGAGGATTTTCAAGATCCCGTAGCTCCAAGAAGTCATTTAAGACATCAACATTTGCACGCAGATCTTCCAAAGGATGGTTCTGCAGAATATCTGCTGCAACAGCCTGTAATTTCCAAATATATTATTCACCCATTCATGGTAAGAGAATTTTACCACCTGGCAAGTAGTTCCTCTCCCTTTTCCCAAAGAACAGATATAGGATACAAGCAACAAAGGAGATCATATAAAGAATCTAATTTGTTCCAATATTCATGTGAGAAAATGTAAATTCTATTGAGCAGGAGGTTCTCTCACAAAGTAGGCAAAAAATTGGCATCATTACCATGTTTACAACATATCAAAAGCTTATTGCAAGACCATCTAAACTCAGCATCCTATATTTAAGATCTTTAAAGTAACTCAATTTAGGTGGACCTCTATAGCATGCAAGAGCCAATTTTGTGAAGAAAATCTCAACTTAACAAAACTAGCTGATCCCACATGATTGAAGACCATAACGTAACTTATTCATTAGGACATTTAAAAATGTTTATCACCTAGTGCTTCATAAAATAGATGTACAGGGAAAACCATGTTATATTTGGAACAGTAAACTCATAGCCAATAACTTCGTCATCATTAGTTGTGCTGACATCAGAAAGAATCAAGGTCAGCCCTAGCGGGAGCAAAATGATAACCGCATGAAAGTTGAAGAATAAAACTCATCAAAAGTAACCTTATGGAAAGATGAAAAACTTCTACCACCAGACATGTCTAAGTTGTTTTATATACCAACATAATGTATCAACTGTAAATTATACGACATAAGAGGCTAAATATGTTCAACGTTAGACATCTAGATAGTTCAGAAGAGCTCAAGAAGCATTTGAGAATAGCTAAATTGGACAATATAATATACCTGGTGGTTGCTTGTGGATCCTTTTTCAGCATTGCTCCTGGAGGCAATGGTAAGCGAAGCAGTTGACAGGTTGTTGTTTCCCCTAGAGATGTCAGAACCATCAAACGTTTGGGCCATTTTCTGGTCAACTTGGTGTACGTGTTCTCGGAAAACTCTGCATAGAGAATTGACCCCCTGCATTTTGCCCAACAGAATTTAGAGTGGAGGACTAAATGATAAAAGCAAAAGAAACATCTTGATATTTTAGCCTATAGCTCAACCGATCCTTTACCTTTGCCCTGGTGTCGCAATTTGACCCATCCCATGTCATTTTGTACTCCTGCATTATCCAATTGGTCTTAAAATCCTCCAAAGCTTGAGGATCACGGAATTCGAGAGTTGTTATCCAGCCGTTAATGGAGAAAGATAATGGTACTTTAAGGGGATTCCCTTTGGGCTTCCAGAATCCATTCTCTTTAGCTCTATTGTCCTCCGAACGTATCAAGTACCAAATATTTTCTGCATAAATCATCTCCATGAGTCAAGTACAATTCTAACAAGCACTTCTTATTTCCTTGATAGGATGACAAACAATTTTCTAAATCAACTACACTTTTCTTAGCACAATCCTAATGAAACCGCTTGAAGAACAGTGCAGTTCCTCTAGACATGCAAATGATTTTTCAGTTTACTTGATTTTGTCTCTAAGACACATTGCACCACCTATTTAAATTTCCCTACTGCTAGCATCCACAGGTACTATAATAAGACGCATAGACAACTTCATGAACCGCTATACATATTCTGTGCCATCAATAGCATCTCCTTGACTCAAAACGCATAGACAACTTCACAAACCGCTATACATATTCTATGCCATCAATAGCATCTCCTTGACTCAATCTGACTTTGGAAAAGGCACATGCTTCTTGCCCAAAGCACAAAGTGGCCAATGCAAGCACATCATAATAGGCACAAATTCCAAAGGCCAATGTGCAAAAGAAGTCTTCTCAAATTACAATTCCATGCATCATGTTTCATTCTCTTCTCTGTTTTCTTTTTTTTTTTTTCCTTTTTTGACAAGTAAGACAATTTCATTGCGCTTCAAGACTTTGCAGGTGGACTAGGCCCACATACAAACCCCTAACAAGGTGACACATTCTCTTCTTTCTCATGATAATAAAATGTTGGTGTTCCCTTTTCCTTTACCATTATTAATGAAGAAATCACAACAATAGAAAATAGCTTAGCTAGCACAGCAATACTAATAAGTACGATAGAGACATTCTGTCTTGTGAGAGGTACTAATAATCTGTATAATTTTACTTCAAGCAGGATCATAATTGTATCAGGGCACAACTAGCTCTGGACTCCATCCAAGGCAGACTCATTTATTAAGATACTTGTAATAACTTGAAACATGCCTCTCCCTATTTATGAAAACAGGTTTATCCGACAAGTTACTAATATAGAAAGTGTGAACATACAGTGGAGATGCATTTTAATTCTCCTTAATTAGGCAAGACATCCAGATGGATGAGAATTGTCATCTGTCCAAAGGAAAGAAGCACAGAGCAAGCGAGGAGAAATATGGACTGAGCCTCAGCATAACAGACATTGTACCAGAGAAGTAATTTTACTCCCACGGTCTCCTAACCCTTGGAAATATTTTGATATGTTGAAGCAGGAAAATCACTTATCTATAGAAGTTAGACGTCATGCTGCTCAAGCATTTAAAAGTACCAATTAAACCTAGTGGTTGCATATGGGAAACATGGCATATGGAGAATACAGATGCTTTTGAGCCTTCTATACTTTGGTGTAGACCCCCAACCAGGTCCAGCAAGAAGGTCAAAGATAATGTTGATGCACAGGATTCATAGGACTATCTACTCAAACAACTTAAGAGTCAGACAGTGCAAGCCAGCATAAGGGAATAAACGATGGCAAATTACTCAAAACTAGACATTTAACAGTAAGCAATACCTGAAAAGAGTAAAAATTTGCAAAAAAACACAAATCTTCCTAGAACTTTGCTGACTCACCTGCTGACGAACTCGGTAAATTTTCAGGCCGATAGTCGTAGGGATTTAAATCAGTGATTACATTCCCTGGAAGAGAACTTCCACATAAAATGCACTGCAAGGAATCGAACGGCTCCTCATCAGAACAATCAAATTTGATATCAGCCAAAGGCTCAGCTGCCGGAGGAGTCATGACCACAAAACCACAATTTGATTATGTCTCTTGAGAAAAAGCCCCACGACCAAGATGACTTTCACTCTGAAAAGAGCAGAAGAAAAGTGAAGGCAATGTCCTAGGAGAAAAAAGGTAAGGGAAAATTATTTAATCACCAAAGTAGGGTAACAAGGCAGAGCATGATTACTTGAAATTTTGTAAAGTGAAAGTTGCAATTGGAACTTCACAGGTACAATGGGGATGACCAAGCAAATCTAGTTACTTTCTCGTAGTTATAACCACATTTGAGTAATCCCTATCATTCAGTCGTACCCACAGAAATCTAAACATGGTTCTCCTCGCATCCATTTTAAGTAAATCATTCTAAAAGTAATTTGCTGCGTATAAGTTTTTTTAACTCATGGAACGGAGAAGTGGACAATTACAGAGCATAACCAAAGATCCCAGATGATGCAGCCTGGACAGACCACAGAAGCACGAAATCAAGCAGTTAGATAATCACATTCCAGCAAACCTCACCAATCCATCTGTGTTCATAACATCACGAACGCAACAATCACAAAGCTTTAAACCCACAAACAGGGCTCAGCGGCACGAATCTTCTCATGCTCTTGGGCTCAACCACAGAACACACGACATCAATACAAAAGAAAAAGCACAATCCTCAGGACCCAGCTACAGAAATATCCAAAACCCCCCAAGATTTTATAGACAGATGGCCCTCAGCTCGCGCTCTTGACCTGAAGCAGTAAGCAACAGCGACCCTCATGACTCATGAGTACCTAACCCAGCATAGCCACATAATAACCGCAGTCCGTACAGCCACCCGCCTTCTAAATTCTGCTCTCATCGCTATCGATTCAAAAACCCTCTCAGACGACGATCGCCAAATTCGGAAAACATCAACCCCAAATTCGCAACTCTCGACAAGCCGCAATTCACCTCCCCAAATCAGGGGAAAATCCGAAATTAGAGGCGAGAGAGCTCGCGATCGAGTGAGTTCGAGTTACTCTCTCTCTTCTCTCTCTCTCTCTCTCTCTCTCTCTCTCGGTTTATTGAATTGCGATCGCGATCGAAGAGACGGTGATCGAGGGTTCCTACTGACCTAGACGAAGAAGACGAAGAAGAAGAACCGAGTCGCCACCACCCGACCACCTCGTTCGCTTCTTGGCGCAGCTGGTACGAGAAAGAGAAGTCAAGTGAACTTTTTATAGCGGGGATGGGAGGGAGTGATCCCGCCCACTTGACCCTGGTTAAGGAGTTCGCCCGCGCACGCAGTTAAGAAGGTCAATCCCAACCTCTCTCTAATCTCTAATCCCCGCCACCCTCGTCGTCACGCTCTGTGACGTCACGTCCCCGGGAGCATCATCCCGCCGGTGACGGTCGACTGCGTGGCGAGTTCCCATTGGCCGAGCTAGTGAAGTGAAGTGGCCCCCACCAGGGCACGGATGCATCTCGGCCGTTAAGATCGCGAGCCCGTGTAGTACCTAGCGCACGCTGCAATTGCGCACGGTACGCGGCATTGGGACACGTGGTGTCTTTTCGTTTTGCCCTTTCGCGACAAGCGTCGCTGACCGTGGGGTGGGGTACCACCCGATCCATTTCCCCACTTTGAAACTTTTCTTGTTCATTTCTCTCCACTGCGATCATTTTTTTCTGTTTGGTATTTACAAATTTAAGAAAATTTAGATATTTATGATGATTTTATATTATGAAAAATGAATGATTTGAAAAATATTTTTAAAAATAACACTTCTATTCAAAAAAAAAAATTACAAAGGAAAAATTAAATAAATATGAATCACTTCAAAGAATTTAGACTTTCGATAATTGTTTGCTTATTTTCTAAAATAATCTTGCGAAACATGCATCTCACTTTTCTTGCCATGTATAAAAGAGTGTTGAATATCAGCAAGTTACATAATGTCCACAAGAGGATGTTTAATTCAAGGGTTGATACCACGAAAAGTCCGAAACTAATACACTTATGACAAATTTACCTCTAATTAAGTTTTTTGGTTGCTAAAAACCCTAGATGGTACAACTTCCTTGCCATGTTAATTGAGTTACTATTTTGACCAAATTTATAGTAAAATTGATTGAGGTAGATGTACAATAGTATACTAATTTAAGGTATTTGATGACTCAAAAATTAGTTTACAATAAATTTATCATATGTGTATAAATTTGAGATTTTTTTTTTGTCATATTGACCCTTAATTCAATGTTGTAGATTTACCTCACTACCCACTAGGCAAGCCCCTCATAAACAAATGATTTACTTAAATTTAAGCCCTTTTTTTATGTAAACTAACCAAAGTTTTTAGAGACCGATAATAGGCCGATGATTGAAACTTGTGACATTCAACTTTTGCAAGCTAAATCCTCAACTACTCGACCAATCACCAAGATAGGATCCACTTTGCCGACGTGAGACCAATGCACGTCAAATGCCGAAATAAGAAGTGCTTCATATTCCCCAATAAGATGAGAAAAGGGAAAGAATTTGTTGCCTCTTTTTGGGTTAATGACAATTACGGTGGGGTGCACTCCTTTTTTGACAATATGAAGGAATGAGTGACTCAAATCAAATCCAATATAACGAATCATCCTTCTAGAATGTTTCTAAAGAATTTCTCATGGGGTGGGAAAAAAAAGAATATTATTGGGAAAGCATTTCATAGTACGAGTTGACCCGCCTGATATTGAGACTTATATATATATATATATATATATATATATATATATATATATATTGCTAGGCAAATGTGTTTCTGTTTCTCTATATATTGGAAACTGAAAACTGCTCCTCATTTAACAAATACTTTTAAGACTAATTGTGAACGAAAAAAACGAAAACTATCTTTAAAACTGAAGTCCAAAAATTGAGGATGAGCTTTTTGTGTTTATGATGTTTCAGTCCAAACACGAAAGTCACTTTTTCTAATTTTCATGAAACACAAAAATGTCCCCACAAATTTTCAACATGTTACATGGATTTTTATAAAGTTGTCCATCAGAAACTCAATGATTCCAATTCTGACAAAAAAAAAATATTCTAATTAGTGATTAAACTGCGATCAAGGATGTTTGATGGCTGATTAAATTATTAAATTCAGCTCTGAATAAAAGATAAATGGGATCGAATACACCTTGAAGTCTCAAGAACTCTCTCCAAAAATCATATTACTAACTAATGAGCGAACAATAGAGTGAAAACAACAAAAAATTTGCATGGAACTTTATTGAATTGAACTGACAAGTTACATTCTTGGAGACCATGCTTACTCAATGAATGAAACTGAACATAAACTTCTAATGGAGCCGACTGAAATGCGTAGAGAAAGTAAAAATCTTATTAAATATGAATGGAGAGCTTTTTAATAATAAAAAAAAAAAAGGGTATTGGAATCAAAAAATCTAATATAAGACTTTGGGTGCGTTTGGGAAAACTTTGGGGGAAAGTCTTTAGGTAAATGCAAACACCTTTGAGTTAAAGGTATTTTCCAAAATGCAACCGTGTTTGGTAAATTGTACTTTGAAAGCCCTTTGTGAAGCATTTTGAGCAAAATAGTGTTTGGGAAATTATGTTTACAAAGCATATTTATGTAAAAAAAAAAATTTATCAAAAGAAAAATTAAAAAAAATTGACCGGCAAGGGCGGCGAACTCCGGCGACCTCCGGCGAACTCCGGCGAACCTCCGGCGACCTCCGGCGACCTCGGATTTGGGAGGGCGAGGTCGCGCGACGCCGTCGCGACCTCCGGCGACCCCGGATCTAGGGCGGCGAGGCCCGGCGACCTCGGATTTGGGTCGTGGCGGCGTCGCGCGACCTCCCGCGACCTCCGGCGACCTCGGATCGGGAGGCGGTGAGGTCGCGCGACGCCGCCTCGACCTCCGGCGACCTAGATTCGGGGCGTCGAGGTCGCAGGAGGACCTCGCCGCCCCGAATTTGGGTCGCCGCAGGGTCGCGCGACCTCGCCCCCGGATGGGGGCGGCGAGGTCGCCAACGCCGCCGCGACCCGGATCGGGGGGGAAGGTCCTCCGCGACCCTACCGCCCCGGATCGGGTCCGGCGACCCAGACCTTGCCGCGACCCACCCCCGGCGTCGGTCGCGTCACCCCCGACGACGGTCGTCTGGGCGACGGTCGCTGGCAACTGCTTGCCTTTCGCCGGCGACTGGTCGAGGAAGAAGAAGAAGCTCGCCCGGAAGAAGAAGAAGAAGCTCGAAGAAGACGATGAATAGTAAAGGGCGAAAATGAACAAACGAAAAATAAACGAGGGTAATTTGGGAAGGAAATTTTTTTTTTAATCCTTAAGCTCAGCATTTTTGGTAAGCTGAAAGCCCAAGGCGCCCCCCCCACGCGCTTGGGCTTTCGCCTTCATGAAAGCAAGCATTTGGGAAATCTTGACCCAAAAACGAATGCCAAACGGGTGGCATTTGCCCAAGGATGTTTAAGCCCCCAAAGGGCTTTGGGAAGCAGTTCCCAAACGGAGCCTTTCTATGTTTCGTGGAAAATGAATCATCTAGAAAATATTTTTTTTTTAAATGATCGTCCATATATATATATATATATATATATATATATATATATATATATATATATATATATTTTATGACCTAGGAACCCCCGTATGCAGCCGATAGCCGGTGAGGTAAATCCGGGGAGACGCTAGCGGAGGACCCACCACTCCGACATCCATGATCATCTGTATTGCTTATAAAAGAAAATGAAAAAAAAAGTATTTTCATCATCCACAGAAATACTTAAACATAAATTATTGTCATTAGTGAAAATATATCTCATCGACTAATAGTTTTAATAATAGAAATGATCTTTTATAAAATAAAAAATTAAATCTTTTATTTTCTATGAAACAAACGGAGCCTAATTCGAATTTCTAATTAAAACCTACACAAAATCTAATCTAAATCGATGCCCTGCATCTTCATGTTTTTTGAGTCAAAATCTGGCATGTTGTTTTTTCTTTATTTCTTATATGTCTCGATTGCCTGAGAAAAAATGCCCCCTTCCTTGATTCTTCCCCGTATCTTTAAATGGGCTATCCGTCATGTGTCTTGATCTTTTCTTTACAAGAATTTCTAGCTGTCTTCACTTGCGGTCAACTCTAGAGATGATTTGTAATAGCTCCTGATTACCTTACAAATGGTTATCCACGGTATCCTTTTTAACTCAGTTTTCAACTTCTGTGCATTCTTCGAATCAATCGATGGTCACATGTTATGTACTTCACTTAAGCTTTGCCAATTGGAAGCTTGGGATCAATGAACTAGTCTGACATTTAATGGTGGTCTAGGTCAATTATATTGTTATGGCCTTTATGATTGATGAAATCGTCAACCATTCTATCAATTGAGTCTTATGGGTTAACCATATCGTCATAGCTTGGTTTTGGCATTAGCTTCTTCATGTTTGGGCTTTGAGAAACTTTTTCTTTGCTAACTAAAACTATTTTCATGAAAATTGAGCATTGTTTTCGTTGCCATTTTTAATTTTTATGCGCTCTCAAAATATTTGTTAAACTTGAACGTCTCATTAACCTTTTGTTGTTTCAAAATTCATACTTCGAGATGGGCACCGCTTCTTAAAGTGGGGATATGGTTTATGACGGTGTCGTTCCTTGCAAATTTTATAATCTCAGTAGAGAATATTAGTAGCCCACAATTTAATTAAATTAGATGGCAGATTTACTTTATTGTGCAAAATCAATCCAATATACCGTACCCTTACCCACCAAAAAAGGAGTCCAATCCATTTATTTTGCAAATAATAAATAATTAGAAAAATATATATTTTTAAAAATAATCACTTATATCGGATATAAAAATGAATGAGCAAAAAATATTTTCATCTCCATGAAATTATTTAGAAATAAATTGTCGTAGATAATGAAAAAAATTATCAACCGATTATTTTAAACGATAAAAGTGATTATTTTTTGAAAAATATCCTACAAATAATTCATTTTTCATAAAACAAATACAATGCATATTTATTCCCTTTCATGGGAACACCCATTCCTTTGATCATTAAAGGAGATGACTAAACAATGAAAATCCGGCCCCTATGCTCAATATTTATATTGAAATAAATGTCCATTTCTTTCTAAGAAACATGTTCCTGGGTGATAATGGTTGTCAATCGAATAATATATGTCATTGTCTTTTCTTGCTCAAGATCGTATCTTACAATTTAAAAAAAAAATTATAATTGTGTTCATTGCTCAAAAAAAAAAAAATACATGAGAAGTATTATAAATTTCATTGCAAACTAAAATCAAATCTCGAAAACAATGAGGATAAACCGAACACCAACAATGTCAAGCATACACTCATTCCATAAATAGATTGGTCAAGCGAAATAATCGGTGGCCGATTACTAGATTTCATATCTTCTTTAGTGATAAGCACATGTGGGAATTCTTTCTCCAGTAACTACGACATTGTTGCACCTAGATTTGACTTTGGGAAAAATACCAAAAAAGTCCTAAACCTTTTGCATTGGTACCAATTCAGTCATAAACTTTTTAATTGGACTAATTTAGTTCTAAACCTTTTAATATTGGTACCAATTCAGTCCATCTGGCCAATTTTGGCCAGCCGATGCTGACATGGATGTCGACCAGTGATCGAACGCTGACGTGGCAATTTTTATGATTTTTTCGATTTTTTATTAATTTTTTTTTAATTTTTTCATTTTTTCATTTTTCATTTTTCTTTTTCATTTTCTTTTCTGCTTTCTTCTTCGTGGTTGCCGGCGAGCCTCCAGTGAGGCTCGCCGGCCACTGGGCAAGGGCCGCAAAGCCCTTGCCTACCGTCAACGAGGGTCGCGGCCCTCGCCCAACCTCTCCTAGAGCTGCCAGCGAGGCAGCTTCGCTCGGATTTGGGCGAGGCTAGCCTCGCCCGCAACTGGCGAGGCCATGGCGGCCATCACTAGGGCGGAGGCAAGGGTCGCGACCCTCGCTCCGCCTTGCCCTGGCCTTGCCGCTGAGTCCCTAGCACCTCCTTCGCTGTCGACCCCGGAGCTTCTCGACCTCATCACCGCCTCCCTCACCTCCACGAAATCCCAATTCGAGGCCCTGGTCCCCCACCTCCCGCGACTCACGTTGCCGCTCCTCCGCCCGATCTTCGCCTCCGAAACCCTAGCTCGCCGCCCCAACACCCTCCTCTCCTTCTTCCGAGGCTGGCCTCGCTCGCGGCCCTAAGTGAGGCCGAGCAAGGGTCGCGACCCTCGCCGATGGCTGGCAAGGACTTCGCGGCCCTCGCCTAGATTCGGGCAAAGTCACCTCGCCAGCGGCTCTGGGAGAGGTCGGGCAAGGGCCGCGACCCTCACTGGCGACAGGCGAGGGCTTTGCGGCCCTCGCCTAGTGGCCGGCGAGCCTCACCGGAGGCTCGTCGGCAACCGCAAAGAAGAAAGCAGAAAAGAAAGGAAAAAGAAAAAAAATTAATAAAAATTAATAAAAAATTCGAAAAAATCATAAAAATTTCCACGTCAGCGCCGGCCGGCCAAAATTGGCCGGATGGACTAAATTGGTACCAATATTAAAAGGTTTAGGATTGAATTGGTCCAATTGAAAAGTTTAGGACTGAATTAGTACCAATGCAAAAGGTTTATGACTTTTTTGGTACTTTTCCCATTTAACTTCCTATACATCATTGTTGTACAAAGACAACCAAGATAGGTTGAATGAACACAGATTTAATATTTGAAAAGCAAATCTTCGTAATACAACAAAACATAGGAATTGTACATGGAAAAGTATTGGGGCATTGAATTCGCAAAAGCATGTTTGTTAAACTCTTAGAGTTAGATTAAGATAGGATAGCTCCTAGATCTAAAGCTAGATTGGTAGAAGAAGAATTAATTAAAAAAAAAAACAAAAAACAAAGATACAAAATCAAAATCACTAACAGAGGGAGGGAAGGGTGAGACTAGCTCAAGTCCTCTTAATCCTCCCATATGGGAGAAGGTTGAAGAAGAAGATGGAGAAAGAAGAGAGCTTTGACGGAGAGAGAAGATTTGAGAGCATGTACTTATGTGCACTATGCCAAGTGCTCAGAAGTCTTGAAAAAGCTAGCCATTACAAGCAGATAAATATTACACTAACACTAGCCGTGCGTGTAAGCTTCTCCCTCACATGTACTTGACTCAGCTCAACTGTTGTGAAATAGATGTGATTCCTATTTTGTATGAGCCAATTGGACCGTTAGGATTGAAATTATTGACCCATACTTTGATATTATGTTTGAATCTTTATACCAAACTTAAACTTGATGGAGGGAACTGCATGTAAGTATTGGCACATTATAACCACATATTTAGTTTATGTGAATTATATGAACAACCATGACATATACGAGGGAAATCATATCGAGATTTGTATCTCAATCTTAACCTAGACGTGCACACAACCATTATTTGTGATGGCCATTTGTCAACGAGACAACCAATGTCGCAATGGCTACGTATCAAGGACGACCACCACGACAACCATTGTCCAGAGGACGAATCTTGCCTTTAGTATTGATTCCGAATTGGTAGAAGCAAAACATTTTAAAAATTCATGCTTGAAAGAATTAAGGATGATTTAACCTTGAGAACATAAATATATCCTTTTTCTTGCAAGTTGATACCTCAATTTTTTCATTCGATCAAATATTTTACACTTTCAAAATTGATGTACGTATGTAAATGAACAAGAAGAAGCTTAATTACCAAATTCTGCTCTAAAAATAGATTTATGTACTTGTAATATCATTACATATAAAAAAAACGACCTTTATAATTATCTCTATAGACAAATAAATAATAAATTTTCCACCAAAAAAAAAGAGAACGAGAAATTGCCAATTACGATTATAAGCATAAATAAAATTGAGAAATTTTGATTAGAATCAATCGTGGCAAAGAAAAAATAAATAAATGGGAATTGGAACCGTTTGAGTGAGCCAACCAATTTTCCTTGAAAAAGGAGAGGTGCAAGGAAGACCACCACTTTCCTAAAAAATACACCGTCCCCCTCTCATTTCCCATACCCATACAGTTAAATTTAATAGTGGAATAATTGCCAATCACCCTTCAACTGTATATCAATTTTAATTTTTGTTTTTATCCCTTAAAGCGTATTTCAGTTTTTTAGCGCCCCATTTTTCAAATTTTTGCACAAAATATCTTTTAAAGTCATTGATTTAGAAATCGAGTGATCATGGGCTTGCCGGATAGCTCTGCTAAGCCCATCGGGCCTGAATTATAAATGGGTAAAAGTTGTTTCCTTCTTAGCACTAACCTATCCAACCAAGCCCTCTTTGGTCCTATTACTTTCTCATATAAAATATTTTTAAGTCATGTTTTGCCAATCATATGACAAAGATATTATTACCTTTTGCTTCCCTAAATAAACTTGAAATTGAGAAAAACTGTATATCTTTAATCTTTGAAAATCATGAGATATTTTTAACCTGACTCTACATGTCAGCCCTTGTGAATTTTAAAATGTTTTAAAATGTTCAATATTATTAAACGCTGAATAGGTTGCGAGATTTGAAAGAAACGAAAAACGCTCTTAATAAAACTTTAATATCTTGATCACAGATTGTGCCATCCGAAGTCTCGTATTAGATGGATGGAACCGTTATTTATAAATAAGACGAGACCCACCCTCAAGAAGTTCGGAAAGCTTCTTTTGAGAGTTTGACCCGGAAGGTGTGTTGTTTGGAAGGGTTGGGTCTAAACCCAATTAGACGAAGGCAGGATTGATTTATGGGGCAAGCGAGTTCAAACAATGTGCAACTTTTGATAAGCTTCTAAAATGGCTGAGGAGGTTGAAATGGATTGGGCCTCCATAATGAATAGGGAAATTATTATGCGGTGATATGAGCCAACACTAATGAAGATGCCGATTTATTAAGTGAGAAGTGTGCAACAACCGGCAATCCACGTCCTATATCTTGACGAGACATTGTGATGTTATTCATAAATAAGGCTTACCCTCAAAGAGTCACCAACTTTTATTCAGAGTACTCCTTTTGTGGACTTGGCTCACGTAAAACGGGCTGGATTGTTACACGTGCAAGGGTTTTTATTCCCAATCCAAGACCCCATATTGATCGGTTATTCACATGTTCTTTTTGTTTTCCCATGACTTGCATTCATACGGCCTCGGCATCTTGTCGAGGAGTAAAACGCCAGGTGGTCAATAACCAGACTACGTTAACAAAAACAGGAAAGGAATCGTACATGTCTCGTAGCATCTGAGCGTAAATGAATGAAGTACCCAGTTTCTTGTTAACTTCTAGCTAGTTGACAAGGATGCCAACAATAAAATATAATGACGAATTGTATTTTGTTCAGGAAATTAATAGATAAACATTTGTTTCGTACCTTCAATAACTTTACAAGAAGTTGTCTAGTGATACAAATTGTTGACCCAAATTTGTCGCCGGTGGTCTGTGTCAGGCATGTGAAATATCTGAATCAAATCAAATCAAATTTCGGACTTTTCGGACCAAGTCTCCGCCCGGTTCACCATTTCGTCTTTGTTTAAGATGAACTTGTTAAACATTGAAAGTTTATTTTTCCAATCCATCCAAATTAGTTCGATCATTCAAGATCCTCGTGCTTTCACATCATTCTAAGATTCAGTTTGCGATTTGAATGAAAGAATTTAAGGAAAAAGTATCAATATCTACCAACGTTGTGATTGAGTTCACTTATCTTGCAAGTTCTTATTTTTTTTAATCAAAAGAATTTTTTTTTTATTTTTTTATGATCCTGGAACCCCCGATCAGTCGGCAAGGTAAATCAGAGGTGGCGAGGACCCATTATTAGGGCGCCACACTTAAAAAATCCCTAATGATAGGGTTGGGATTTGAACTCCTCCCCTCCCGGATGAGGGTGAGAGTGCAAAGCCAACGCTCTCGCTGGGCGTGGTAAAAGAAAATTTTTTTTTTTTTTTGGTGAAAGGTAATTAAATAAAAGAAAATTTTATTCATTACTCTAAATGATACAAAAATAAATAGCCTTCTTGACAAAATAGAGCAAAATAGTGCATAAATACTGAAAAGCAAAATCAAAACAGAAAAATAAAGAGAATTAACATAGCACCATCAAAGTTGAGCACAAATTCATTCCACAAAAATAGATTTATCAAACAAATTCAGCGGCCTATTACTAGATCTTATGTCTTTGTCAGTAATGAGCACTCACTAAAAATTCATTATCCAATAATTACGACGTCGTTAGTTGATGATAGGTGCTTGAAGTTCGATTGTCTCTGCACCATCATCATGCAGAGACAACCAAAATAGGTTAAACAAATATAGAACTAACATATGGAGAAGCAAATGTTCGTAATTCAATAAGATGTCAAAACTCCTGCGATCATCATTAAGTATTGAGGCATATAACCTGCACACAGACAAAGTAGAGGGACATCAAATCCCAAAAAGCATATACATTAAACTCCTAGATCTAAATTGGAAAAGAACAAAAAGCAAGAAAAGAACAATAAAACACAAACAAATCAACAAGAAAGAAAGTGGAGGGTGAGACTAGCTTAAACCCTCCCCCATGACTAAAGATTGAAGAAGACGATGGAAAAAGAGAGAAGAGAGAGAAAATACTTTTCAACTCTTGTGGCATAATTATCTTGTGAGTTTTCCAAATGGCACGAAGATCTTTTGATAAATTAATATGCCTAAAGATGTAGGCATACTCACTTAGAGTGTGTTTGATAACATTTAGGGCCTGTTCGATAACTATTCTATTCCTATGAATAATCTCTGTTCAAAATTAGTTTTTTCTAATTCCGTTCCTTGAATGAGTTTCTAAGCATTCAAATGCATTTAGTAACTACATAAAATTTTTATTCCTAAAAATAAAAAAAGAATAGAAAGTCGTTTGGTACAACCCTTAAATTTTTTATAGCGTATAATTTCTTTTAATTTTATATAATTTTATAAGATTTTTCTTTTTTCCTTCTCTTCTTTTTCTTCCTCTAGCCGGTGGTCTCACCTAGCCACCATTGCTGATTTTCTGAGCAAAAGAACATGTTTGGTAACCACACAAAATTTCTATTCATAGAGTAGAAAAAGAACATAAATGCATTTAATATGACCCTAAAATCTCTATTCTTATTTTTTTATTTAATTATAAAAATGTTAATATAGACTTAACAATTCATGCTTGTATAAAACTGAATAATAAACAGGTGCATAAACCTTTTGAGTATTTTTAGCTGCGGGGAAAAAGAGTAAGGCCCCTGTTTGGCAACCATCCAAACAAAGTGTTTGATTATGATTTTTTCCCGAGAATCGGTTTGGGAACGAGAATCGTGTTTGGTAAATTTTTTGTCCAAAGCGATTCGGGAACAAATTTACTCCCGAGAATCGTTTTGGACAAGAATTCGAGAATAAAAAAAAAATATGATTCTCCGTCCGAGAATCAAAAGTGCCGAATCAAATTTTTTTTTATTTCTATATTTTATTTTTATTTCTTCCTAGTATGAATATATATTTGTTGTATATAGAATACATATTTAATTTTATGTTATAATTTAGTATTTTTATTTATTACATATTGTAGGGATATTAGTATAGTTTATACTATGGTTTATTATTTACTATATAATAAAAATTGATTAGTTAATATTTTTATTACTTAGTATAAAAATATAATTAATCGTGAATGGTTTATGAAAATTCAATATCAAATTTATTTTAATCTAAAAAGGTAATTAAAAAAGAATTGGAATAGAAATTTTATATAGTTACCAAATGCGTTTCTATTCTTTTTCTATTCAGAATCGAAATTTTATTTGTTACCAAATGCGTTTTTTTACTTAGAATCGGTTTCGAGAACGGAGAATCGAAATAATCATTTCGGGTCGAGAATCGGTTAGAACGTAATCGTTACCAAACGCGCCCTAAATGTTGCCTTGTGAAATGGGAAAGGACAAAACAATTGAGGATGTAGGCAATCCTAAAGTCGGTGGGCTCTTGCACAAACTTGTCAAACCTTCAAGTAAATGATATCGAAAATCTACAAAGCACAAGCTTATTCGATTGACATGAACACAAAACAAATGTTAATACGAAAAATTTGTTCAAAACCATCTAATTTTCTATTAAAACAAAATTGTGTATGATTTTAAATGATGTCTCCAATAGAATCTTAAGGGAAGAAGACATCTTCTTTCAATAGAGCCAAGTTGCCGTGACCTAACATTGTCCTTAAAACAAAACAGTATTCAAAAATCCATTTGACAAAGCCTTAAGAACTTATTTAATTTTAAATACAATTTGCATCAAAAAGATTTTCGCATTTTTTATGCTAAACTTATTCTATACTAGAATAAATACTAAAATCTTGCAAAACTACTCAAAACCTAATTTTTAAATTTTTTCCTAAATTTCTGAATTTTTTATTTTTATTCCAAAAAATGCATACTCGGATCAAGTTAGGATATCCGGTCCAAATGTGGGTCTCACCCGAATCTTGTTTCAATTGTGTAAAGACAAGTATTGGGTTACGCTAAACTTGTATCTCTAAAATGACATTGTTTCTCTTTTTGTTCCCAAGAACAAAAAAAATATATATTTTACTTTTTATTTTTGTTTCAAATCCATTCATCAGCCATTGATTTAACTTTCCTCTAAGCTCTGGGTCTGTCATTGTACGCATATTGTCCGCTTTGGATTCTACTAGGCCCTCGCGATTTTGTTCATTTGGGTTTCACACAGAAAACGCGTATGTATAGATAGAGAACCCTAATCATACTCTCCACCTCTATGAGCACAAGGTCCTCGTTATGGCCTCACATGCTTTTGTTCCTTTGGGTTTCACGCAGAAAATGCGTATGTATAGATAGAGAACCCCGATCATACTCTCCACCCCTACAAACCCTAATCATACTCTCCACCCCTATGAGCACAGGGTCCTCACTATGGCTTCACACGCTTTTGTTCCTTTGGGTTTCATGCAGAAAACACATATGTATAGATAGAGAACCTTGATCATACTCTCCACCCCTACGAGCACGGGGTCCTCACTATGGCCTCACATGCTTTTGTTCCTTTGGGTTTCACGCAAAAAACGTGTATGTATAGATAGAGAACCCCGATTATACTCTCCGCCCCTACAAGCACAAGGTCCTCACCATGACCTCACACGCTTTCGTTCCTTAATGTGTATGTCACTGTACACATACTATATGCTTTTGACCCCACTGGACCCTCATGGTTTTGTTCTTTTGGGCTTTGCCCAAGAAATGTGTATGTATAGATAGAGAACGCCGAACCTTATAAAATAGTTCAGGACTCCTCCCTAGGCGATGTGGGACAAAAGATGTGCCCCTTCCTCTCCCTGCGCATGTCCGAGGATTGAGGCCGGGCACACCGCCATCCCTCCTCCTCCTCTCCCTACGCATGTCCAAGGATCGAGGCACGAACGCACTGTCATCCCTCCTCCTCACACGCCGCCACTTGGGCCAGTACACTAGGATATCTTATCTTATTATTATTATTATTATTATTATTATTATTATTATTATTATTATTATTTCGAAGAACAAAAATATAGAAAAATAAAGAAATGTAAATGTTATCAAACAAGCCCACGTCCCAATTATAAGTCACGGAGTCTTTGTATTGATACGTGGGCATGCCAATTTTGTCCATAGTCGTGGTCAAGCGAAGTCATCAAAAAACAACCAAAACTCTTTTACTGCTCAATTGGGTTTGTTTGAACTTTATAATAATGATACAATTGTTTCTTGAACTTTGACCTAATAAATAATGTGATCATTGAATTTTTAATTAGTTCAATATAATCTTTGAATTTTATTCAAATGTGCAATATCATCTTTGAATTTTTAATTTATTTAATGCAATCCTTAAACTTTCAATTTATACTTAATATAATCCCTAAATTATATGAAAATCTTCTATGTAGTCCCCAAATTGGAATTAATGGACAGACAATGGTGAATATTTTTATATAGTTTGAAGACTAAATTGAGCATGCATGAAAAGTTCATGGACTATATTGAATAAATTTAAAATTTTGTTAAATATTATATATTGACTTAAAGTTCAAAAAATAATATCGATTTTTTTTTCTAAAAACTTTTTGGAGACGGAATGCAATACGGTGACGACAAGCCTTCAATCTTTTAATAAGGCAAGGGCACACATAACAATGAGAAGAGGGACCCAATAATCTTGGCTTGCTTTCTTCCAATCGCACGCCGTCTCCATTGGGAGAGTCCACCACGCGACGCCATCTGATCTTTTGATGAGATGGAACGTGACATGCTAAAGCTGGAACGCCGTTCGGTCAGCGTTGCTCCAAAGATTTTCGTCCTTCCTACTCATCTAATCCGGTGCCACGTTTGAAGTAGATCCGATTCGCAATTCGATGCTCAAAACTCAGTAGGAGCTTAATTGACTATCAATATTTCTACTTGAGCTATACTCGAATAAAAAAGTTGGGATACTTATTTTTTCACTAGAAAAAATTGGAATGAGCTCAGGTTTACAATCAATTTACAAAAGAACTCGAGCTCTCTCAAAAAGCTCCAATTTAACGATTATAATTTTTGGGTCTATTTTTTTTATAATTTCTATAAATAAATTATGAAAAAATGTTCTAGTAACCAAATTACATTCTCTAGCTCATCGAGACAATTACGGATGAGTTGAGCTCACCCTGACAAGATGCTTGAGTAGCTTGAGTCAAAGCTCAACTTCAAATGTAATGAGTCAATCTCGAGCAACAAATGAGTCTAAACGACTTACACATAAAACTCAGCTTAGTTTCATCCCAACAAAGAAAATTCGTGACAATCCCTTAGTGCATACACACCAAGTGTGATTTTTTTTTTTTTTTGGTTGATACCAAGTGTGAATTTCATTTGTTGTTGATTAACTATGCATGCATTGTTGGTTGCCATGTTTATGCAATGCAATTTGTATATAAAGGAAAAACTTATAATTTCTTTTGACAACGAGTGCACCTTTAGGCGCAAGCCTCTTAAGGTGGAGCTCAACCAGGTACGAGTTGCATAAGCAAGGTCTAAAAAAATTTAATTTGATTAACCAAAATTACAATCCTCAGTTAAGGTTCAAGATGGAGTTTCAAATTGAACTCAAGAACCTGATTGCTCAAATAGGGTTTGCAAATTGTTTGAGGATGAAGTAATCTCAATTGTTAATGCATTTGAACTTTGTTTATTTCGTCGAAAATGAATAATTTAGTAAATATATTTTATTAAAAATAATAGTTTATATCGTTGGAAATTAAAAAAATTGCAATATTTACAGTAATTTATGTTTAAATATTTTATGGACGGTGAAAATATTTTCATTCCTAAAAAAAATGTTTTTTTAATTATTTACTATTTTGTGAAGTAAACGCATTACTAATTCTAAAAAATTCATAATTAACTTTTCCACGTGGGGGCATTACGCGTTGGAATGGTGAGCGCGTCCCTCTCCCACCACCTCTAAGCGCGTGGCGTCATTTCCAGATTCGAGTCTCCCGCGAAGATTAGTCCTAAAGCCCCGCCGCCGCCGTCGAAAACCGTCTCTTTCTCCGCCGGATCGGTCGGACCTCTCTCTCTCTCTCTCTCTCTCTCTGTGGAACTCCATGGACCCGCTGGTCCCTCAAGCTCTACCGCCGCTCGCTCCCTCCCCGACCGCCGCCAAAGCGCCCGACGCGACGGCCGCGAGTAAAACGACCAGAGACAGGGATTTCCTCCTCCACCTCGAGGCCTACCTCGCGAAGCGAGACGGCGTCGACAAGGCCCTCAAGATCTCCAGGTACGCCGCGAAGATCGTGCTCGCTTCCTCCCTCCTCCCCGAGACCCTGCCCCTCCACCGCCGCCTCAAGAGCTTCGAGTCCAGCGTCGGCCTCAGCCGCAAGGCCTTCCGGCTCGGCAAGTTCGTCCAGGACGTGAACGCTTTCCGAGCCTCGCCCCTCGACTCCGGGCAGGACCTGATTCTCTCCCTCATCGCCTACGGCGGCGAGGGGATTTACTACTTCGTCGAGCAATTCGTCTGGTTGGCGAAATCGGGCCTCATCGACGGCCGCCACTCGCGCCTTTTGTCGAAGATCAGCGCGTGGGCGGAATTCGTCGGGTACGTCGGGAGCGTGAATCTGAAAATTAGGGATTTGAGGATGTTGCGGGAGGACGAGGCGTGCGTCGAGTCCAGCATCGAGATCGCAACGTCGAGGGGGCTTGATTGCAAGGACGAAGAATTGAAGTTGAGGAAGTTGAGGGAGAAGAAGTTGATGAAGAAGCTGTCCATAATTCAGGACCTGGCTGATGGGCTGATGGCCTTCGCCGACATTAGGGACGGGAAGGGGCGGCTCTCGGGTCCGCTTTTGTTGTCGTGCGCGGGGCTCGTGTCGGCCCTGATTAGCACTCATAAGAACTGGGTGTCTTGTTGATCCTGCTGCGACTTTGCATAGTGAGTTTGAGCTGCTTTCTTTCATTATAATGGCGATCACTCAGATTCTTGTCTAGAGAATTTGACAGGGCAAATGGCAGAGAAGGACTAGGAATTGGAATTGGAATTTGAAATCAAAGTGAAATGCAAATAAGAGAGGCTTTTGTGCTTCACCATCATTTTGATGAAGGCGTGGTGGATTTTATCTATTTGATTGATGGGTTCTGATTCTGATGTGCAAACTGAAATGTCATTCTTTAGCAATAGGCGCAATTGCAATGTCCTTTTAATTTCTTTGTCAAGTATGCTAAGAGTCTTGCAAATCAAGCAGGCGAGGATGATGACATTGACATAGCATTTCAATCTCAAATCCTCAGTCTGAGCTTATATTTCAGAATTCGACCAAGACTGTTGAAGTCGAATTAAATCAAAGGAAGGGGACTGCAAAGTTCCTTCTGGAGATCCCTGAGAAACAATGGTTTTAACTCTCAGGTCTATCTCTCTGTAGGAACTTGGCAAACTTATCGAAACTAGCGCTCTTCGAATGATGTTTCTGTAGGCAGTGGGTTGATCTCTCTGTAGGAAGGAACTCGGTAGATTATCAAAACCAGCGCTCTTCAAATAAAGTTTCTGTGGGCTGTAGATTATATGGACTTGCAGAAAGAAGCTGGTTTTGGGTCATTTGCAACACTGACTATTATCTGTAACTTGGGGCTCTGGATCTTGAGTACTCTTCCGCAAGCTATGCACCGTCCCTTCGTTGACTCGCCGTTCATTCTTTTCTTGGCTTTTGATTAGTATCGTCATATTGATATAATCTGATTTCTTCTATGCAGTGCTTGGCTTGCAGGTTTAACTAAAATTGCTAGTGTCGTATGTCAGTGATAGCTGGATAGATTGTCTTGAGGTCAGTGTTATAGGATTCGTTTGAAAGGGGAGATGATAGGATATGATATGCGTTACGTAGGACCATGGCACAGGTTTCAGCCCTCGTTTGGTATTTGGCCAAAGTAAAGATCAATCAATACTGGGATCTCAACCAGGGCTATAATCGAGCTGACGTAGTAACAAGTTGAAAGTTCGAAGTTGACTCACCTAATAGAGATCAGTGCTGTAAACTCGAATCCATTAGGATAATTTACCAAGTTCGAGATCGACTCTGACATCGATTGCAACAGGGGTTAGTTGCCTAGTATTGGGCTATCCAGATCTATTGACTCTTTACAGTTCGCCGTCCCATCTAGAGCATCACGATTGGAAAAGGAAGATCACGAATTAGCACTTTCTCAGAGATGGTCTCCTCGAGACTAGAGAAATTTAGGTAAGCGGCTTTTTGAATATCAGTGCCCATCGTAAGTTGAGTCTTACGTTATGGGGCCACTGATTTAAGCATGTGTTTGTTTTGCAAAAAATGAGTGATCTAAAAAATATTTTTTGAAGATGATTGATTATATTGTTTAGAAAATTAGTCAATGAAAAATATTTTCATTATCAATAATAATTTATCTCAGCTATTTTTGTGGACGATCAAAAAAATTTCTATTAATTTATTTTTGTAAGAGATATTGGCAATTATTTTACTCATTTTCCGCGAAACGAGCACATCATATTTATGTGTTTCGGTGATGTGGGTTGGGTCAAGTATGGGGCAATAAATTAGTATTGCATGTAAACGACCAAAATGAATTATATGGTTCGATTTGTGTTGAACTATTGTTGACCCAATTTACCCATTTGATGGCCCTACTCTTAACTAGGGGCAATCGATTTTAGGGTGGACGATTCCCACCCCGTATTCGGGAACGGCCTACTAACAGCTCAGTCCTGCCAAGCTCCCCATAATCAATGGCTTGTTTTTTAGCACGTCATGAATCGATGAACAGTTAATTCAAACATAGGTCATGATAACATTCTATTGTCTATGCAGCCGAAAGAGTTTCCTCTCAAACAAATGCAAATAAGGATAACCGAATATCAAAATCATATGAGACAAAGTCCACTCATGGATAGGTATTCAACACTAGTGGAGATGCTAGAACTTGGAAATTAGCTAAAAAACAACAATTGCGAAGTCCACCATGGAGTCAAAGACCCTAGAATTGCCTTGCTATGAGGCTAAATGGTTAATAAACCTTTTAGTAGATACTCCTTTAGGAATGAAATTGACACCTTCCGTGTCTATGCATTGTGGTTGCTAAGCAATAATAGCCATTGCAAAGGATAAAACCTTCAATTGTGAAAATAGACACATCCGATTGAGACATTATATGATAAAGCAGTTTCTTAAAGATGGAATTATGTCCATTGATTATGTGAAGTCAAAATTAGATCTAGCTGATCTTCTAACTAAACCTTTGGAAAGAAAATTAATTAATGATACGTTGAGGGGAATGAGACTTAAGCCAATTGAAAAAATTCAACAATGATGGTAACCCAATTTATATGATTGGTAATCCTATGAAATAGGTTCACATGGGTATAAACAAATTGCTTGTTGATCTAATCATGCACTATTAAATATTACTGTCCCTCCTAAGATGAGAATAGTGCAAGATTGCAATGAAAGAGATGTTGAGTTAAGCTCTTGATGATTTCCATATCAATCATTGGTGATGTCTTAAATTACAATACAAACCTGATGGAATCACCTAGAAAAGTGTGAAGTGGGCTGCTCTCATGAAATTTTAGCAAAATTTTTGGAGCATTTATTAATAAACCAAGTATGCCCATGGCTTATTAACTGGCTTATTAACACAAAACTGCATTGAACTACAAAATTTGTAGGATGTAATGTGATTGTTGAAAATTCTTGGTTTATAAAAATTTCAAACTTCATCAGTAATTTCGTGAATTATATTTCATTCTTTCTAGATCTAGTTTATAACCCAAAAGGCACTAGTTTTGCTACATTACATTCATTTGAGTTTATCCATCATAATTCTTTCAATTGTTTTGAAAATTATTAAATATGTGGAGAATTGTTGAATGTTTTTTTGAAAATTTTAAGTAATGGCTTCGATAGAAGTAATGATAGTTGCGGAAGTCATTTTTTTGTGACGATTTTGATAGCCATCAATTTGATGACTATGAATTATTTAATAATGATTTTATAACGTTTTTGTAATTTGACAACCATCATTTGATTAGAAACGGCTTGATTTTATGAATAGTGGATGACGCAAAAATTGATGAAGAAAAAATGATTCTCTCTTTCATTTAACCAAAAAATAGAACCTCCGAACCATAATTAAAATGACACACACCTCAATAAGAAAATTCGCTCTTCTCGTTTAATTTATTTTCTTTATTGAATCTTATATATACTTTTATTGTTCATGGTTCCTTTATTATTTTGGGCAAAGTAAAGAGAAAGGTCTGTGGTGTCTTAGAAAGATAGCTACTAAAACCTGTTGCATTATATTTCATATTTTGAGTTGTATTTTTCTTAAAAAACAGTATTTTCATCTTAGATAGTTGATCTTGTTTTTCATCTTATTATTTCCAACACCCTCAACGTAACATATCGTGATTGAGACGTTTGAGAAGAGGAGGAAGCATTGTATCCATCGCTCGACATTGAAATACTAGATATATCATAAATATACTTATGTTGTATTTGTTAAACTAAATAGGAAGAGAAATGTAAAGGAAATTAAGGGGAAAGTGGAGAAAGGAGATGAAAGGAAAGAATAATGCTGAGAGAAATAGAATTGATTGATTGATTGATTAATCCTTAAGTATCAAAAGTTTGAGAGATAGCTTTGTCAAATTAATTTCCCCCATTTTCTTCCACTTTTCAAAAGAAAATAGAATGTTGGCTCAAGCAAAATTATTACTTTCTTTCTCACCCACTTCTATAGTATTTCAGTATCCAAAATAAGGAAATGCCTCTCTGAGGAATTACTTCATCTCTCTCCCACTTTTCACAAAGCGAAATTAATGATGTGTTTGGTAGGTCAAATATAACTTCACATAAGATTATACTTATTCTACATGATGTTCAGTATAACGAGAATTCAAAATTGGCAGGACATAGTCCAGATAAAATCCAAATAAAAAAATCACCCTTAGAGAATATGATAAGTTTTAATAGGATTAGAAAATAAAATAGAAAAGAAAAAATGAAAGGAAAAACAATGATTTCTCAATTGTACACCACCGGCTTCACCGTGGACATCAATGGTGGCAACACTGGCAACC
The DNA here is from genome assembly GCA_016097545.1 of Eucalyptus victrix. Lineage (NCBI taxonomy): Eukaryota > Viridiplantae > Streptophyta > Magnoliopsida > Myrtales > Myrtaceae > Eucalyptus > Eucalyptus victrix. The sequence goes on along the minus strand of CM027840.1, from coordinate 24,130,249 downwards.
ACCGCTCGATGGTCGCGGCAGTAGAGTATGGCTATTTTCTTTTTCGCCTTGTTTAGTATTTTTTTTTTTTTTTTGAATTGCGTCCATCCTATCCAAGATTCACCGACAGATGTAATGGGATTTTGCGTAATCCAATAAATTTTATATCTTGCTTAATCCCATCCTATCTTAACGCGTGTCTAGATGACTAGATGCAACATGAAAGTATATTACGTATTTCAATTAAGATAGAATTGCAAATTCAAAAAAAAAAAAAAGAATACCATTATAAACTTTTTTTACATAATTATGTTATATTACACTATGTTGACTTGCTTCTCCAAATTATGATCGTAACATGTACACATAGCACTTTCTTCGATTAATATTTATAAAAGCGGGGGAATCAACGGCTTAGTGATGGAATCAAGAATTATGCATGCATTCCAATTTTTAATGCTAAAAATAAACAAAAAATTGAAAGATGATTTCTGTATTTTCATAATTTAACTGGTGTTTTCTTTATGTTTTCAATTTTTTTTTTCGTCGGGGAGGATTTAGGTAAGATAAGCTCGGGAGATTGGCTCAAGCACAGTTGACAGATCTGGATTACAATCTAAAGAAAATTTACTGGTTCAGTAATTATTTGGCCTAATTCTCAGTTTAGATCTAGTCGCAATTTTATCAAAATTTTTTTATCTAAAAAACCCCAAACTTAGGTTGAGTCCCAATTTTACCCCTAACTTTTTCTCGTCTCAATAAAAACCCTAAGTATAGGTCCAATCCAAAATATGCATAAAAATAATTAACTTTAACTCTAGTCTCAAATTTGCCCATAAATTTTTTTATCTAAAATAAATCATCAACTTTCAATTCAATCTTGAATCTACCTCCATTAACTCCTTCCAAAGATTAATGTTAGTTGTTTGACGTGGTATTTCTATGTCAATAACAAATCCATATTAGCTAGGTGATTTGAAAAATTATCTCCAAAATGAAATTGTTCTTTGATTAGAAACTTAGGAAAATTATGGACAACTAATGACAATTTTTCGACAAAGATCAAGTGGGCGTAGATTTGGCACTATAATTAAAGTTTAGGGTAAATTTGGGATTGAACTTAAAGTTGGACTTTTTTTTTAGACAAAAAAAAGTTCAAGGCGGACTTGAATTATACTTACAATTAGGAGTTTTTTTTAGTCAAGAATAATTGGAATAGAATTGGAATTAGACTTAAAGTTAGAATTCCTTGGATTTAGGCCTAAATAATCTCTGGGAATTTTTCCACGGTGCATCTTATTTGAGAAGGAGGCATTCCATTATTTGATTAAGTATCCGTATTATTATATTATTACAATTTATTGTCCTCATTGTTTGCATGTGGACTACTAATGCAAGGAATTGGTCTTTACGCTTGCGATGAATCCACTCATAATGACAGTTTGCCTATATTTACCATCTTACCATCTCATTATAATCATTCATTAATATTGCTTTAATTATTTTCAATATCAGTGTAGGATCTTCCAAATTCCTAGTGACCTTGCTGGCTAGATTTTAAAAAGAATAAAAAAATTGTAAAAAACTGTTTTTATCAACACTAATTGTACCATATATGACACGTTAACTATTTCTGACCAAAATTTGCTAGGAAGATTACATAGATAAATCATTAAAATATTTGGGATCAAATTGATTAAATTGAAAAATTTATAAATGAATCAATTGCCACGCCATAAAATAAATGTAGGACTTTTTTTTTTTTTTTTTTTTTTGATAATTTTTACAAAGAAAAGAGGGGCTTTGAACATGTATTCTGTTTTAACGTGACAATGCTAAACTATAAATCCTACTTGTAAGCGCACTTTTTCAATTATTTCTTCATTTAAGTAATTCTTTTTATCCTTACGTATTAATTGCTAAGCAAAGTTGTTCAATTACTACATTTTTAAAAAATTTAATCCTCGCGCGGCACGCAGATCAGTAATGCAAGATCCCATGCCATTTCCTTCCCTGCCCTATCGTTCTTCAGGCGTGGAAGTAAAGAATATTTATTTATTTTGTTTTCCTCCCCTCCAACGTCATCATCATATGTTTTATATTTGATTCAATATATTGTTAATTAATGGATTAATAGCATGTAAAATTTCAAATTGGTACACATATGACAAATTTATCATTTATTATTTTCCTTTAAATTTTACCATTAAATTACTTAGTGAGTCTTCGATTTGATGCTTTACCAATTTATTTTTTTCATAATATTAATTCAATTTAATAGAAATTAACAGAGTATAAGTTCATCATAAATGTACCAGTTTTGAGGCTTTTATGCCATATTTGGTAACATTTCTGTTTTTTCTCAATTTTTGTTTTTTTGTTTCCCGACATTAAAAAAAAAAAAAGAATAGAAATTCGTTTGGTTGTGTCAGTTAATTTTTTTATTCCCGGAGTAGAAAAGTGGCAGGGGAATAGCTTTGGAATAAAAATAAGAAGTATAAAAAAATAATTTCTTATTTCTAGGAACAATTTCTAGAAACAAGTTATTTTCTCTCTCTTTTTTTTTTTCTTTTTTTTTTTTTCTGTTTGCCACCTTCCTCTGCCACTGCTCGCTGCTTGTCATCATCGCCAACCATCGCTGTCGCCAACTACTGTCGACCATCATTGGTGGTGAGGGTCGATAGCGAGTGGCGGTGATTGACGACAATCGACAACTAGTGGTTGACGACGATTGTCATTGGCAAAGGTAAGGAAGAATAAGAAAAAAATTTTAAAAAATTCCACATTACAAACAAATTTGTGAATCTCACCAAACACATTCCTATTCTTTTTCCATTCCGATAATATAAATTTTGTGTAGTTACTAAATGTGTTTTTTTATTGAAAAATTATTCCGGGGAATAAAAATAGAAAAATGTTGTAAAATATCACGTGGCGAATATATAATAGAGAAGAGATTAAAGAAGAGAAAGCAAGTGAACACTAGAGATAGTAGCAAGATGAGAGAGCTTTATTTATAGTATCTCTCTGTCGTGTTTTTGTGTGATTGTGTATTGTACATCAAAACTAAACTCTTATTTATAGGAGAACAAGAATGTACTTATCGTTAATATCAATGTATCGAATGATACATGTACGGGATAAGGGAGACGAACGTTCATTGTATAGGGAGATGTACTTAGAACATTTGATACAAATGTACCATAATAAGTACATTGGATAAGATGAATATAATGAATATTCATTCATGTATTCTATTCATTCATGTATTTCATAATACTCCCCCTTGAATATTCATCATATTCATTACAAATGTGCATCGAATGATACTGTCTCATTAAAAACCTTAAGCCGGAAAAACCTAGTGGGATAAAAACCGGACAAAAGGGAAAAAGAGTCCCTTTTATGGATGCATTAATTGCCTCGTTAAAAACTTTAAGCCGGAAAAACCCTATAGGAAAAAACCGGACATAAAGAAAAAAGAGTGCAATGTATATATAGTCACTCCTGTGACTAATCATTATTGCATCTTGTGAACTAGCTGCATATCAATACTGCAATGCATAGTTCATAATATCTCCCCCTCAATTGAGCCATATAGCCACTTCTGGGGCTAATCAATCTTACATCTTATGAACTCGCCTCATACCAATGCCATATACTAATTTTTCAAAAGTTGATGTTGGTAATGATTTGGTAAAAAGATTTGCAAGATTATTTATGGATCGAATCTGTTTAACATCAATTTGTCGATTTTCTTGGAGTTCATGAGTATAGAAAAATTTCGGCGAGATATGCTTGGTCCTATCACCTTTGATATATCCTCCCCGACTTGTGCAACACAAGCAAGCATTATCTTCATAAATTATAGTGGGAGAATTTGTAACCGGTATTAAGCAACAAGAATTATGAATATGTGTTATAACGGATCTTAACCAAACACACTCTCTTCTAGCTTCATATAAAGCAATAATTTCAGAGTGGTTAGAAGATGTAGCTACTAGCGATTGCTTCGTAGAACGCCAAGAAATAGCAGTGCCGTTATAACAAAATAAATACCCAGTTTGAGAGCGAGCCTTATGTGGATCAGATCTATATCCAGCATCAGCATATCCAACTAAACCAGAGTTAGTGGAATCCTTGGAATAATATAATCCTAAATCTATGGTTCCTCGGAGATAACGGAAAATATGTTTAACTCCATTCCAATGTCTCCGAGTTGGCTCATAACTAAAACGTGCCAATAAATTTATCGCAAAAGTGATATCTGGTCTCGTACATTGTGCCAAGTACATCAAAGCCCAAATTGCATTGAGATATGGTACTACATGACCAAGTATCTCTTCATCAGATTCTCTAGGACGAAATGGGTCCTTTTGGGGATCCAGAGACCTTACAATCATAGGGGTGCTCAATGGGTGAGCTTTGTCCATGTTGAAACGTTTAAGCAATCTTTCAACATATGCCGATTGATGGACGATTATTCCATTTGCTTTATGCTCAAGCTCTAGACCAAGACAAAGTTTGGTTTTACCCAAATCTTTAACTTCAAACTCCCTTTTCAAATATTCAGCAAGTTTCAGCTAACTCTTCCGGAGTTCCAATTAAATTTATATCGTCGACATAAACTGCTATAATAGCAAATCCAGTCTACGATTTCTTAATAAACACGCATGGGCGAGATAGGATCATTTTTATACCTTTCCTTAATTAGGTACTCACTTAGGCGTTGATACCACATGCGACCGGATTGCTTTAACCTGTACAAGGATCTTTGCAATTTTATTGAGAATAAATTGCGGGGAGTGCATGCTTAAGGCATTTTGAATCCCTTAGGAATTTTCATATAAATATCAGAGTCTAATGAGCCATATAAATATGCCGTCACAACATCCATAAGACGCATTTCCAATCTTTCAAAGATTGTTAGGCTAATGAGAAAACGAAATGTAATCATATCCATCACCGGTGAATATGTCTCATTATAATCAATCCCAGGTCTCTAGAAGAATCCTTGGGCAACGAGTCGGGCTTTATACCTGACAACCTCGTTTTTCTCATTTCGTTTTCGGATAAATATCCATTTATATCCAATGGGCTTTACATTATCGGGGATACGAGTTACGGGTCCAAAAACCTCTCGTTTAGTTAGGGAAGCTAATTCAGCTTTAATTGCTTCCTCCCACTTATGCCAATCTTGCCTTTGACGACATTCGGTAATAGATTGTAGTTCACAATCATCATCCATAATTTGATGAGCAACTAAGAATGCAAAAACATCATCAATGATGATTTCATTTCGATCCCAAATTTCATTACAATATGTAATGAAATTCTCGATTCCGGGGCTAGTGCTCATTTCATGGGTTTGCGCCTCTTCAGGGCCAATAAGCTCTTTGGGAGTAAGCACAACGCCAGGCTCTTCTGGAGCGGATTCTTGATTCTTTCCCCTTCGTTTTAGAGGAGTAGTATCTTTTGATCCTATCGGTCTGCCGCGTTTCAAGTGTGGGGGATTTTGATCAATTTTAGCCTGTTCTTCGGGAACAACTATCCTAGCTGGAGCATTTGCAGCTGGAATATGAGACTTCGTTACCTTAGTAGCATCATTAAATGCGTCAGGAAGTCTATTGGCCATAGCCTGTAAATGGATTATTCACTGCACCTCGTTTTCACATTCAGGAGTCATTGGGTCTAATTGAGATAAATTTTTCTCATTCCAGGAAAAAACTTTAACTGGTTTTTGTTTTGCAGTCATGGAAGTTGTAGGTATCCCAATTGATGGAAACCTAATCTCATCAAAATGACAATCTGCAAACCTGGCAGTAAAAATATCACCAGTAGTTGGTTCCAAGAACCTAATGATAGATGGTGAATTAAACCCAACATAAATGCCCAAATGGCGTTGGGGACCCATTTTTGTCCTTTTTTGCGGTGCTACAAGCACCTGTACTGCATAACCAAAAGTGCGTAGATGTGAAATATCTGGTTCATAACCAAGAACCATTTGAAGGGGAGATTGTAAAATACTAGCAGTGGGGCGTAATCTTATTAGAGCTGCTGCATGCAAAACTGCATGACCCCATGCTGTATCGTTGAGATTCGTTCTCAATAATAGAGTGTGGGCAATGATTTGGATACGTTTAATCAAGGATTTTGCCAATCCATTTTGAGTATGAACATATGCAACCGGGTGCTCAACCTCGATTCCGAGTGAAGCACAATATGTATCAAAACTCTTTGATGTAAATTCACCAGCATTATCCATCCTTATGCTCTTAATTGGATAATCAGGGAATTGTGCCAGGAGCTTTATAATCTGCGCAAGTAAACGTGCAAATGCGACATTGCACGTAGATAGTGAGCAAACATAGGACCATCTACAGGATGCGTCCACTAATACCATAAAATATCTAAATGGTCAACTTGGTGGTTGTATTGGTCCACAAATATCACCCTGAATTCTTTGCAAGAATAAAGGAGATTCAAAATTAACCTTTGTTATAGAAGGTTTGATAATGAGCTTTCCTTGTGAGCAAGCCTCACAATTATAATCTTTGGACAACAATACTTTTATATCCTTTAAAGGGTGCCATTTTGTATTTTGAATTATCCTACGCATCATTGAAGCACCAGGATGACCAAGGCGATCATGCCACAGTCCAAACTGATCAGGGCTTACCAATCTCCAGGATGTGGTAGCGTAGGTTTCAACAGCTTTAATCATGACACAATACAAACCCATAGAAGAAGCTTCTAGCTTCTTATGGATGGTCTTCAGGCCCATCTTATAAGAGGAAATGCCAACATATTCCTTATCTTGCTCATAAATAGTCTCAATATGGTACCCATTACGGCGTACATCTTTGAAACTAAGCAGATTTCTTTTTGATCGAATGCTTAGAAACGCATTCTCAATATGCAGGATTGTGCCATTTGGCAAAATAATTGTAGCATTCCCAAAACCATCAATAATCGGAACAAGACTTGATATTGTATGGATTTGTGCCTTACGCAATGTCATACTCGAGAAAAAGTGTCTACTATAAAATATAGTATGTGTTGTTGCATTATTAAGCGAACAAACATCTTCATTTTTCTCGATATTTTCCATTTACATTTATATTGACAACTTCAGGTGTCAAGTATCATAAAAATTGCATATTAGTTATATAGTCGAATAAAATTTCAAAGATAAATATAAGGTAAGGTTCATAAGTATTTCATAAAGAACAATAAAAAAAAAAGTAATACATTTAAAGCAAAACAATATAAATTTCAAAGTTCAAATTATTATCCACCAATCTAATTTATCAAAGTAATCAAAGGTCCTCAAAGAAATCAGAGATATCCAATGATGCATTTGCTACTTCAGGAGCAAGAAGAGTCCCACCAACGGAGATATTGTTGGCCTCAACAGTGGTTATGACAGTAGGATTGATTTCAATGGCATGAGATTCACCACGCTTGCCCGTATTCTTTAAAGATGCCTAGTATAGGTCAACAAAATGTTTTGGCGTACGACAGGTACGTGACCAGTGCCTAGTCATGCCACAACGATGGCAAATACTTTCATTAATCATCTTCTTTGGCTTCTTTTCTTTGCCATGATTCAGGCCAAAGTTTGATTTCCTAGGCGGTTAAATTTCTTGTCATCCCTTCTAAGATTATGTTCTTGCCTCGCGCTTATAGCCCTTAAAATGGTTAGTATTTTTCTCAAAGTTAGCATGTGCTTGAGGCAATGCTTTTGAGCCAACAGGTCTAAGATCATGATTTTTGAGCAGCAATTCATTAGTTTGCTTGGCAGTAAGAAGCACAGAAATTAATTCAGAATATGTGGCAAACTGACGTTGCCGGTATTACTGTTGCAATACAATATTTGAAGCATGAAAGGTGGAGAAAGTTTTCTCAAGCAATTCTGCATCAGTGAGTTTGATATCGCATAACTCAAGCCGAGAAACGATATCAAATAAAGCATAATTATAGTCAGACACTGATTTAAAATCTTGCAGTCTGAGATTTTGCCAATCATATTGTGCTTGAGGGAGGATAATAGTTTTGGTATGATCATACCTATCCTTCAACCTCCTCCAAAAGATATGAGGATCTCGAACGGATAAATATTGAGTCTGCAGGCTCTCATGCAAATGACGACAAATAAAAATCAGTGCATTTGCTTTATCCTTTTCATTTGAGGTTCCATCCTCTGTAATTGTATTGGCGAGACCTTGCCATTGGAGGTGCATTTCCATGTCAAGGCACTAGGATAGATAATTCTTTCCACTCACTTTCAGGATGTGGAATTTGGGCTTTTCAATATTTGCCATAATCCTTGCAAAAATAAATCCTTAAATTAATTAAAAGGATTTCCAAATATCCACCGCTACTTGAAGCAAAATGATACTTTTAGATTTGAATTTTGGCTTCGGGCCAAGAAAAATAAAAATGAAGAATTGATAGAAGAAGATGAAGTATAAGTTGATCAATAAAAATAATACCCACCTTGCAAAATTTACTTACTTAATCGGTAGATCTTCGTGCTTGCAAAAGTTACTTACTCAATCGGTAGATCCTCGTGCTGATAACGTGTTGTAAAATATCACGTGGCGAATATATAATAGAGAAGAGATTAAAGAAGAGAAAGCAAGTGAACACTAGAGATAGTAGCAAGATGAGAGAGCTTTATTTTTAGTATCTAACTGTCGTGTTTTTGTGTGATTGTGTATTGTACATCAAAACTAAACTCCTATTTATAGGAAAACAAGAATGTACTTATCATTAATATCAATGTATCGAATGATACATGTACGGGATAAGGGAGACGAACGTTCATTGTATAGGGAGATGTACTTAGAACATTTGATACAAATGTACCATAATAAGTACATTGGATAAGATGAATATAATGAATATTCATTCATGTATTCTATCCATTCATGTATTTCATAACAAAAAAGACTATTTATGAAAAGAAATTATTCCCTGGAATAGAAGCGTTGCCAAATAGATTCATAGTGGTCAAAATATTAATTTGGGGTAGGTTTGTTATGGAGGTACCAATTCCGGGTAATTCGTGGTATTAACCCTATTTAATTTGATATTTTTGACGATCTATCAAATCTTGCAAATATTTGGAACATTGTGTATATCTTTTATATATAAATATATAAGTGTGTTTCCATATTACTTTGGAGTCCATATAAAAAGACTGCCGTTAGTTGTATTAAATTATTTGGTGAAATATAAAAGTCCTTTTCATTAATTTGTCTATTGCTATCAGTCATAGTAAGGAAAAAACTATCGAATTTAACTTTAAATAGTGACTTCGAAATGCTGAGATTATCTTCTAAAACTTCCGTTAGTGGCGCGAGGATTTAAGTTTAAAAGGTACGTGACACGAACTGGTGTACGTTGACATTTTCCTTGAAAATGTATTATAATGAAGTGTTAATATCGCAAAAATTCTTAAATTGCTATGTCTATAAATTAATAATTTTTTAACTATAAAAAATTACAAATTAATATACGTGATAAATTTATCCTTCATTAATCTTTTTTAAATTGTACTATCAAATTGTTAAGTTAGATAAGACATGGTAATTGACTGATATACGGAAAGTAACATATAATAAATTTGTCATAGATGAACTAATTTCGGCTTTTTGATTTGTCAAAAATGTGCATCAATTTAGAGTTTTCCGTGGTATCAATCCTATAATAAAATTTGAATATGTTGGCCGTGGGTTTTCTTTAGTTGTATTATAGGTGAATAAAACCCACACAAAAAAATATACCTATTTCAATTGCAAACTTGTATAAAATTATCACGGCTAAACAATTGAGTCTGGTTAATATTTCCAGCATCTAATGATAAATTAAAGGATATAACACCAATTTATAGGAATACGTATAGTATATATATATATTAATCAACATGTTACATCATGAATTGAGTAACCAAAAAAATATAAGCAAAAAATAATTGATGATTTTTGCGTGAGTACAATACGCCGTGTGTTTTATACGTGCACAACACGTTCTATACCCAAAGAACGAGCATTTTTTTGCATAAATTTAGTACATGTGCGAGATACGATTTTTTTTTTTTTTTTTTTGAAATCATGCACCAAGTCTTCTGAAACAAAAAAGGCCATTATAGAAAAGACAAAGAAAGAAAGAAAGAAAGTAGATTAGAGCTGTTTTGGCTGCGGGGAGATAACGAATAAAGCGAAGTTTGATTAACCGGAAGTCAATATCGGTGGGTCCCAACCCCACTACTCCACCGGGGGTAGTTGATTACCTCCTTTTTATCTTAGATTCTCGAATATCTGTTATCCCGAGACTAAAGGAGCTGCATGGTAATGTTTTTGTTCTTTTTTTTTTTTCAAAGAATAGAAATAAAGGGTGTGCATGAAAACGCTCTAAAGAAACGTTTCTAGAACACTTCTATATGAATTTTGTTGTTAACAAAAAAAAAGTAAAGCGTTTGATTATATATTCTTTTTTTATTTTTTTTTTCTCGAAACAAAATTAAAGCAAAAAAAAAAAAGAAACACAAAAAAATTGTTTCTTTTCTTCCATAAACACTTTTTCAAGAACAAAAATGAAAAGAAAAAAAAATAAAACGGGAACAAAATTGGAGAAAGAAGAACACCGGCTAAAGCTTCTCCTTCGTGCGTCTCGGCCGAAGCTTCCTCCGCCTCCTCATTCTTTTTCGGCGTCTCTCCCTTCTCTCCGGCAGCTCCCACTCGGCTGGCTCTCCGGCGGCTCCCACTCGGCTGACTCTCCGGCGACTCCTCACTACGGCGACTCCTCACTCGCGTGCTCTCTCTCGGCCGAAGCTTCGTTCTCGTGCTCTCCCTTTTCCGGCGTCTCTCCCTTCTCTCCGGCGGCTCCCACTTGGCTGACTCTCCGGCGACTCCTCGACTCCTCACTCGGGCGACTCCTCACTCCGGCGACTCCTCACTCCTGGCGACTCACCGGCTGAAGCTTCCAACTCTAGGTACATTTCCGGTGCTCCTCCTTCTCCGGTCGACGATGGGCGTCGGCGCGGTAGATCTGGGATGCTCGCTTGAGGCTGCCGACGGCAGATCTGGGACGGTTTCGCAACAACGAATCACCCAAAGATAGCACAAAACCCATCAACCCACGTCACGGTTTCGCAAAATTTCTTTTTTTTTTCTCTCTTCTCGTTTGCTTTAACATCGATCGCATCCGTCTCGCGTTTTTTTAGCTGCCGAAGGAACGGGAAAAAAGAGAAGTTCCCCTCCAACCCAATCCCAAAAAAGGGACAAAAATCTCGCCTTTTGATAATTCATCTCCGACCCAATCCGAACGGGGGCCAAAAATCTCGCCTTTTGATGATTCATCTCCGACCCACATGGGTTCGAGATTGAATTTTTGTCCCACGAATCCCAATGGCGACGACAAGCTAACGCATTTTCGATAAGAAGAGCGGGGGAGTTGCGATGAAGGGCAAGGATCCTTCGCCGGAGGTGTAGATCACGGTGTAGGGGTGGGGCGGGGACGGTGGGGTGGCGGCGGGGGCGGAGGACCATGTGTTCAGGCAGGTCAGGTACAGACGGTGGGTCACGTGGCTGGTCCTATCGTTCGTGGTGGCCAACGTGGTGATGTTCTTGGTGACCATGTACGTGAACGATTGTCCCAAGAAATCCGGCTTTTGCATCGCCAGGTTTCTGGGGAGGTTCTCTTTTCAAACGCTTAAGGAGAATCCCCTGCTCGGGCCTTCATCGGATACGTGAGTCTTCCAGTCTCTCTGTTACTTTCTCTGTTTCTGTATCATTTCTAGTGCGTATATGGGATTGATGCATGGCACGGTGGGTGGAATGCAACGTCTAGATGTGTCTGCAGTTGAATAGGACATGGGCTTGTGGATGCTTCATGGGTTTTTTTAGAATGGTCCTTGTAGTGGATGACTTTTGTGAGTTTGTGCTCCATTGTTGTTTAGTTTACTCGTGAGATCAATCTTTGGTGGAGAGAGGAGCCAGAGATGCAGTAACTTTTCTGTTAAAGTAAGGCTCGCACTACAGTTAATGTTCAATATGAAATTCCATGTACTTGTTTTGAATTAGATAGTGGTTCCGAATGCAGTAGGTGGACAGTAATGTGAAACCCAAGTAGCAAAAAGCGGTTGTGTAATAGATATCTAGTGTAGTTACCGGAAATCTCCTGATTTGAATTGGAACTAAGAAGCTGAGTTTGATTTCATCATCTTGTTCATGGATGATCTGAATAAAAGCCATCGGACAAACTTGAACCCCGAAAAAGGGGAAATGAGAGCAGCAAGATAGAGAAAGGATGAGACTTACAAATGTTTCTTAACATGATAGTGCTGGGCATAGCATTTCTTGCAGCCCTTACCAAGACACATCTAAACAAGAGAAGATGTCATTTTGATTCTGGACGATTAACTCTATCGAGAGTTATTTCTCAGTTGTTTCGCATGTATTAAATCGTAATTTAATGTTAATCTCTAAAATAGAACTCTTAACTCTTATTGGTGGAGATTTGCATTATGTGTCCAGCTCATCTTAACATGCAATTTGGCATACCATATAGTGGAGTTATGGTTTTGGGAAATTTTTCATTCAACGAAATTATGTCATTTGCCATTTTCCTGTTCAGGTTATACAAGATGGGCGCTTTAGCAGTTGCTGACGTGGTTCAGAAGCACCAGGCTTGGCGCCTATTTACCTGCATATGGTTGCATGCTGGGGTTTTCCACGTGCTGACAAATATGTTGAGTCTAGTTTTCATAGGGATCCGACTTGAACAGGAATTTGGTTTTGGTATGCATAAATGTTCTTTACTGTAGCAAATGATTTTATTGCAACTTTTTAATGCATCATCGCTTTTACCTTGAAAGGCTCTACCTGTTTGAGATTCTGACACAAACCCAATCGAATAGGCTCCCACTGATGCTTCCATGGAAATATTAAGCTCTCATTTTTATGAAGTATCGTAGCTTTGCAAAAATTAACTCGTAGTTTCTCTTCCAATTTTCAGTTCGAATCGGACTACTGTATGTTATATATGGCTTTGGTGGAAGTTTATTATCAGCCCTATTCATTCAATCTAGCATCTCGGTTGGTGCATCGGGTGCCCTTTTCGGTTTGCTAGGGAGCATGCTCTCCGAACTCATTACAAACTGGACAATATATGCAAACAAGGTACACTAAAAGAACCGAACATGGCCTTTGTTAGAACCTTCAGCCTTTTGAAATTCTTTGACCGTGCCTTTTGACCATATAGATCATTTTGTTTGTATGTGCAGTTAGCAGCATTGTTAACTCTCATCATCATCGTTATAATAAATCTCGTGATGGGTATTTACGCTTCACGTGGACAACTTTGCTCATATTGGCGGATTTCTTTCTGGTTTTCTTCTTGGCTTTGTGTTTCTGATTCGGCCCTAGTTCGGGTGGGTTAGCCAAAGAAATGCTCTTCCTGGAAGAGCAACCCCTTCACTTAAACCAAAGCACACGATTTATCAGTATGTGCTATGGGTGGTTTCTATAATTCTACTAATCTCAGGGTAAGTTCATCACATCTCGATCATTCTAAGCTTCGGTACATTTGACAATCTCCTTCAACAGATCGAGGAATACGACCATTAGGGGCATGTTGTCTTGTTGACAGTTGGCCTGGTGATGCTCTTCCATGGAGTTAATGCAAATGAATATTGCTCGTGGTGATGCTCTTCCATGGAGTTAATGCAAATGAATACGTGGTGCCTTGCCCGGTGCGTGGTGTCATTATATGCAAATCAAAAAAAAAAAAAGTATTTGCAAAAAAAATTTGATACAAACTTTAATTACAAAATTTTCTACGAAATATGTCATATGATCATGTTAAAAATGTTTGTCTTCACTAATCATGAACAAAATAAAATTAATGAGCATTTCATAAGAATGAGAATTCAATATCAATTTTAAACTTTATTAAAGAAAATGTTTTTTTTTTTAAATTTAAAACAGAAATTTTTTTGTCGTTTACCAAACATGTTTTTGTTCTTTTTCTATTCTAGGAACAGAAATTGATTGCAGTTACCAAATGTGTTTCTGTTTTTTTTTTTTTATTCCAAGAACAGTTTTTTTTTATACTTACCAAACGCGTTCTTTTGTTCAAAAACTGTTCCCGGAAGTAAACATTTTTTTTTAATTTCGTTCCCAAGAACAAAAAAAGAACAAAAGTGTTTCCATGCGCGCTAAAAAAAAAAAAAGTGTTTATTCCGGGGAATAGTTTTTGAACAAAAGAATGCATTTGGTAATGTTTGTTAGGAATAAAAAATGAATAGAAACACGTTTGATAAATTTTATTCTTTTTTTGTTTCTTTTAGTTTTTTAATTTTATTTTTCATTTTTCCTTTCATTTTTATTTTTTCTTCTTTCGGCCGGTCACCGGCCTCCGGCTACCGACCAATGGGGGGGCGGCTCGCCCGGCCCACGGCGAGGCTCGCCGGTCCCTGGTGAGGCCGAGCCTCGCTGTGGTTGGGGGAGGCTCGACCTCGCCGGATCTGGGCGAGCCCGAGCTCGCCCAGCCAAGGTGAGGCTCGGCCTCATCGAGGGCTGGCGACGCTCCAGTGAGGTCGCCGACCGTCGACGGCTGGTCGTCGGCCATGGCCAAGGCCAGCGACCGGCCAAAGAAAAAAGAAGAAAAAAAGAAGAAGAAAAGAGAAGAGAGAGAAGAAAAAACGTTTCTTAAAAATTGTTTTTAACAAGAAATAACTTTTTTTTTGTTTTCATTTCTGTTCCTTTTGTGTTTCTAACAAAAAAATAAAAAAAAAGAATGTAAACGCAACCAAACGCGTTTGTTTTTTTTCGCTTGCGAACAAAAAAACAAAAAAAGTGTTCAGAAACATAAATGATGAATAAAAACATGCAGGCCCTAACATGAAGGGATGGGAATAACTTTAGACGCTTTGCAAGACTTTTTTTTTTTAAATTCAATTTCAACTAGCGTGACCAAAACCCTCTAACGAAAATATTGGCATAATGTCTCAATTGTGCACATCATCATATCGGGCAATTAAAGAGAGGGAGAGGGGTAGGGATAGCTTTGCTTTGTCTTCCTGTTTCATCATTGAAGCTATTTTAAGACTTTTAATAGAGTTTCTAGTGAGGGTTACTGTTGCCTATACCCATTTTCTATTCTTATCATATATAATGTTAATTTCGGCGATGATTAATGAGATGTACATGAACGGTTAAAAAAATCGGTATAACATTGAAAACTTTAATCCATCACCATTCAATTCGTGTCTATTTAGTGATTTACAGCATTACTATTTTATATGCATCTCGAATCTTGTTGCTTTGGTGGTATGTGTGATTTTGGCTTTAAAAAATGCAACATACGAGAGTTCTGAAAAATCCGAAAATGCAATTATCAAAAAGTGAAAATATCTACCCCACAAATCAATAATTCAAAAAGTATTCGAAACCCCCCAAAAAAAGGTTATATTAATTAATGCTGCACTTTTTAAGCAATCGATTAAGAAAATCTTTCAGTTTTCAATATTACGAACTGCTCTCGCGATCATTATCTGCAAATGGCAGTATTTAAAATGAAGTATAATAGGGAAAAAAATGGGGGGAAAAATATCTCCATCAGGCGGCTACCTGATGATGACACGTGGCCCCATCAAAGGTCTACGATCCGAGCTCCCCCAATCGATCCTCGTCGCGCGTACCGGCATCGAATCCGAACACATCACCTGGCGGGCGCAAAATTAAAAAGCCAAAAAAAAAAAAAAAAAAAGATGAAGAAATCTCACGCCAACGAACAAAACGCAAACGCAAAGCCAAACCCAGACGCTAAAAAAAAACCCATGACGCCACTAGCTTTCCCAGATCTACAAGCACTCCGCCCTTCCTCATCCGCAATGCAACCACCACCGCCGCTGCCGGCGCCGCTCCGATTCCATTGAAACGCGCCCCCGCTCACGCCCACGCCCACGCCGCATCAGCGGAATCTCCCCGCTACGCCATGGAAACCGAGCTCAAAGACCTCTCCCCCGCCACCCAGCCCCAGGCCCCGCCCCAGGCCCCCGCCCCTGCCGACAAGGACGACCGCCCCCTCCTCAAGCCGGAGCCGGACGCCGAGGCCTCCGCGATCACGCCGGAGAACCTGGCCGAGCTCGAGAAGCGGTTCTCTGCGTACGTCCGCCGCGACGCCTACGGCAGCATGGGCCGCGGCGAGCTCCCGCTGAGGGAGAAGCTGCTCCTCGGCGTCGCGATGGCGACGCTCGTGCCCGTGCGCGTGGTCGCCGCGCTGGCGATACTGTTGGCGTACTACCTGATCTGCAGGGGCTGCACGCTGCTCAAGAAGCCGAACCGGGAGGAGGAGGGCGAGCAGGAGGACTACGCGCACATGGGAGGGTGGAGGAGGAAGGTGATCGTCGCGTGCGGGAGGGTGCTGTCTCGAGCCATGCTCTTTGTGATGGGGTTTTATTGGATCAACGAGACATCTCGCGGTGCTTCCTGCGGTCCCGAAGTACCTCTCTTTACCCCCTTTTTTGAGTTTTAGTTCGAAGCTATTGGTGTTTGGTCGATAAGGAGTGATGAGGAGTGATTTCATTGCGTCTGCTTTAGGAGTGGTCTTTGATAGTGGTCACTGTGGCTTTTCGAACCTGTTAATTGAAATGAGTGTTGTCAATTCGGTATCTGTTCTCATCAACTTTTGGTATGGAATCAATTAAACCTGTGAATCGAATGTTTGTTATGTACTCTCATTCAACATGTGCCTTGCTAATCGAACTTGATTGTGAAACCACGGCCTGTTGTTCTAGTCAATTCAACTGATTTCGTTGTGGTTTATGATTGATATTGCGTTTTGGGTTTTGCGAATTTCATATGTTCCTCTGTTGCCTCGGAATGACTCCAATCCTTTCTGCTTCTCTCCAATATCATTAGGATGATGGCGTGAAACGACAGGAAGAGCACGAAAGACCTGGGGCAATCGTATCCAATCATGTGTCTTACGTTGATATCTTGTACCACATGTCTTCTTCCTTCCCAAGCTTTGTTGCCAAGGTTTGTTAGCTTTTCATGTGAGAGAATATGCTGTTTCTGCCTCTTAGGTCATGATCACTTTGGTGCCTTATCTTCTGTTGTACCTTGTTCTATCATTGCTGACAATCTCTTCCCTTTTCTGTAATGGCTGAAGAGATCAGTGGCTAAACTTCCTCTAGTTGGTCTCATCAGGTTGGTACACTTTTCTGAGAGCATCCTGAAATTGTCTGTTCACGTGTTTTTATTGTTCCATGATTTTATTTCTAGCCAAAGATGAAAGTAGATTCTTTCAGATCATCACGTGATCTTTGTTATGGATTTGCCTGTTAGTTTTGATCGTTGGTTCCTCATTTTAAAGATTTGTCAAATGGCTATATTGAAGTTTAAAGCAGTACTGGTTTTTTTTAAACCAAACAATGCCAAGTCTCTATGTGTGGTTATCTTTCTGTTTAATTATGACCATTGTTTATTATGAACTTTCACCAATTCTTTTAGTATTTGAGATATGATGACTTCTATATTCCTGATCTAATTGCTTTGTCCATGGCCAGTTGTTGACCTTTCTTGATATATGTACTTAGGAAATGATACACTTTATAACTTGCTTTTGTCAGCAAATGCCTTGGCTGTGTATATGTTCAACGAGAGTCCAAGTCATCTGACTTCAAGGGTGTTTCCGGTGCGTACCTTAGGCTGACATGGCCAAATTGTTGCACGAGCTGGATCCATATTATTACTTACTCTTGAGTATAGATTGTTTCATTTTGTTCACTTCTTTCATTTAACTAGATTGTTTAGCACTTTCCTCTTCTTGCTTTATGTTCCGAATGATTTATAAGATAGATAGAGCACCTATTCTCATTGCAGTTTCTTTCATATTTTTGAGCTGTTCTGGGTTCTACAACCTTTTTCACCATACCAAAATTTTGACAGCCTATACTTGATTTATTTATTTATTATTTATTTTTTGTTGTAGGTGTTATCACTGAAAGAGTTAGGGAAGCTCATCAGAACGAAGATGCTCCAATGATGATGCTTTTTCCAGGTTATCATTATTTAATCATGTGCATATTTGCTGATTGTGGTTAAAAATGTCAAGCATTATGTTCTCCCATTGTGCCATGGTGCTCAGTCTTTTTTGTCTCTTTCTGTATGTTCTCTGAGAATTATCAAATGGTAACAATCTACTATCAACAGAAGGCACAACCACAAATGGGGAATACCTACTTCCTTTCAAGACGGGTGCATTTTTGGCAAAAGCTCCTGTGCTTCCGGTGATCCTAAAATATCCTTATCAGAGATTTAGTCCTGCCTGGGACTCCATAAGTGGGGTTAGTTGATGACTTTGCCTTCCTTCACCAAAGTTTAAAAATCCAGATGGCAGATGCTATCAATCTTTCTATGGGATTCGTTAAGGAATCTTCAAATGTTGGTTAGAATTTTCATTCACAATGTTGGGCCAGCATCCTCAGTTTTCTTCTAAACCTTTTGCATTAGACTCTAATTGGCTTGTCCATGCATTTTCAGTTGGCATGATGAGAGGACCTTTGAATCCTTACATTTGTTTTACAATGAATGGATGATCTCTCTGGGGTTTGCTGGAAAGAAGTTTTTGCATTTTTCTAGGGAGGATGCTCAAACTAGTAAGTTGTCCCAAAAAAATGGCGACTTAAGGATAGAACCCATAGAATTTATGGTCAATGTAAAGAAAGAAAGAGGTCTAATTTACTGGACAGACTGCTGCAAAATTGACGAAGCAATCTGTTAAGTCAAAAACAGAAAAATGGAATCTAAGTTTGCGTAATTTCTT
This sequence comes from Eucalyptus victrix, assembly GCA_016097545.1. Lineage (NCBI taxonomy): Eukaryota > Viridiplantae > Streptophyta > Magnoliopsida > Myrtales > Myrtaceae > Eucalyptus > Eucalyptus victrix. The sequence continues at coordinate 24,111,430 of CM027840.1, read as the reverse complement.
TCCTTGTCATTATTGTTCTTTATATTGGTATCCATGATGTAGTCTCATAAATATGAGTGATATTTATCTTCTTTGGGTTTGTATTCTTGTCTACTTCTTTGCAGAAGTTAAAATTCTGAGAACCTATCTGTTCTTTTCTTTCAAGAAATACTTATCTTGAATTGCACTTATCTATTCCAAATGATAAGTAATCACAGATTCCTTTTGCAGGCGCGCCATGTGCTTTTTCTACTCTGTCAATTCATAAATCATATTGAAGTGACACATCTGCCTGTTTACCACCCTTCAGAGCAGGAAAAAAATGATGCAAAACTGTATGCTAATAATGTCAGAAAGCTGATGGCTAAAGAGGTATGCACTGCCATCCTTCTAGCTTTGTGTAGCACTTGAAGTCAAGTGTTTTCTTGGAGGCTTGTTAGTGGCCTCTTTATGGTCCCAACAAAGTACATGCTGTAAGGATTAGGTTACCTCATCATTGGCAGAACACATTCTATGTTCATGTGATATTTCAAAACCAATGTTAGTTCATCTACACTTTATTTTGTGAAGGAGAACATTGCAACTCTTCCTTTTCTGGAAGGAGGAAAATCTTTTGAGGGAAATAAGAGAAATATGATATCTCAAAGATTAGGTAAATTTTGAATAGAAAGTCAACCAATTACCTATTTCATCCTCAAGGCACCTCTGAAGGAGCAGTTGCTGTTAATTGCAAACCTAGTAAAGCCAGGACAGGCCTATGCAATTTGCATGTCGTTGTTAACTTGGACATGTTGATGATTTCAAATGTTATTCCTTAACTTCTTTGTACTAAAATTACTGCTTACGTTCTGTAAGACATGAGTATCTACCCCTGCACAGGCAACGTATGTGTGTCTCTGAGTCATGAAGGCACTATAGAGATCCTTTAAAATGACTATTCCTACTCCACCCCCAACCACAACTCCCCATTCCATTCTTGTGGTTTCAATTGTCTTGTCTTTAGTTGCCTTACCCCTGACATGATCAAGCCTCTAACATGATCAAAAGCCATTGAATATTATAAAAAAGTTGAAGCTGAAAAGGCACTTCATTAGATCTCTCTATATTTATTCCTAAGGGTGAAGGGTTCCTGGTTTGATCCGATCCCACCCAGGAACCAGGAACTTGACCAAGAGGATCGGTTCTTGGGTGGTCCAACAAAATCGGTGGACTGTGCTTGTTGGCCAAGTCGAGGGTAAGAAGTCGGAGAGGATGGCCACAGGAGGGTTGGGATGGGAGGCAAACCATTGGGTGGGGGGGAGGCGGAGGGTGGAGATGATGGGGACATTGCTGAAGAAACCGATGTTGCAGACGTTTTTGACGCCCGGTGGGAGCAAGGGGAGGGGCGCATGGAGGAGCAACGCGTGGAGGAGAAGTGGGTCAGTGAGAGGTTGCTGGGGACTTTGGTGAGGATGGGGACTCTGTTGACTGAGAGCTTGCCTTTGGAGAGGTCGAAGGAGTTTCGCTGGGCGTTGGTCTGGAGGACAGTGGAGAGTGGCTTGGCTGGGTCATTTGGTGGTGCCATCATCAACAGAGAATGAAAATGGAGAACAACCCAACGAAAGGGATAAATAGAACAAAGTTATTAGAAGAGAGATGCGGGACTAGAAAATGACAGTTCACATGAATCTGCAAAAGGATGCTGGTGTATAGCACAAAGAGTCACTAATTAAGACTGTACAAATTGATGTGAGGAGACTATGGATTGATGATGTCAGAGAGAGGGAGAGAGAACGTGGAATGACCGTGTACTTTTTTTCCATTAAAAAAATGAAGGGAGTGAAAAAGAGGATATAGAATCAAGAAAAAGCATTCTCAAAGGATCAAAAGTCGGTTCGGTTTGGGCGGTCCAGTCGCTCCAGTCACTCCGGTTCCCTCCCTGGAACTAGGAAATGGACCCCGCCTGTCACCAGTTCCAGTCTGGTCCGGTATTGGCCGGTTCGGGCAGTTCCTGTTGCGCTCCTCTATATATCCTAGTCTAAAGTCAGTGGTTTGTATATGTTGGATATTGGTCATAGCTTTAATTTATCATTTGATTTTACTATGAAGACCTTTGCTGTGAAAAACCTACATTTTGCTGATGTCATATAGCTGTGACTAAGCTGTCTACAAATCCTTTGGTTGCAAGGCATGTTCTGAGTTAGAAATATTGGTTTGTTTTTGCGTGCAGGGTCATTTGATTCTATCGGATATTGGCCTTGCTGAGAAGCGTGTATATCATGCGGCCCTTAATGGTAATAATAGCCTGCCTAGTGTTTTGCGTCAGAAAGAAGACTGATTATTTCATGGCTATGCTCCCAATTGATTTGTTGTTCCGGTTGAGTTTAATATACAGTGATATCTGCTCTGGCTGGTGCAGCCAAAGCAAAGTTTATCATTTTATCCATTTGAAGGAAATGGGAATCGTTGAGCTGATCTTGTAACTTACAGTAAATTTTGCTAATGAAAAGTTGAAATAACATTTGAAATGCAATTAGAGGTCGTGATGCTAATGCTTCTTTTTGTGGGTGGCGTTGGCCTGTCTCTTGAATTATGCAAAGCCCCTAAATAAAACCTTATGAGCAGCAATATGGATCTGTAATGCTGAAGCTTCTCTTTCGTTGTGCTGCAGGTTTGATTTGCCAATGCTAATCTGGATATGCCGTCTGTGTATTCATTACTCAATTCTATTATTAATTTAAACAAATTAAAAAATCATTGTGAAAATCCTGTGCAGAACCAGAATACTTGCATTGAACCCGACCAAAATGTATTTTCCAAACCATAGTTTTTTCCTCTGTAGCTGTGGCATTTTTGAATCTGGCCACAGTTTCGTTTTATTTTGTCAGATTAGTTAACTGTACTTTGAATGATTTTGTTCATAGAGTGGTTTGACTTGGGGAGTAGTGGAAGTCACAATTCCATCTTGTATAGCCATGGGAAAGGGTACAGCAGTTTAGTCTGCTTGTAGGTTTGACTTGGGGAGTAGTGGAAGTCACAATTCCATATCGACATTAAGCTTTTTAGTGGGTGCTCATATGAAATATTTTCAGGATTGCCTGCAATTCTCGACCTCTCAGATGATATATCTGTTAGTTAGATCTCACTGAAACTTTTATTCGGGACATTTCCATCCTCAAGTTGGGGGCTTTTACTTGTCGTGCACTAGGTGTGGACTGTGTGGTGGGATGAGTCTTTGCTACTAGTGTTCGCATGGGACAAGAAAGAATCTCAAATGCACGAACTAAATTTTTAAGAGAAGCATCAAATGGCGGCTTAGAAGATTTCTCATGAGATTCAGCAATTTCACTGCCGTGGACACTAGAGTAATGGCCAATGAAGCGTGACATGGCATATGGTAGTAGCTTCCACGCTGTCAATGCAACAAGCCTACACAACTTTTCATATTTCTATTATTATGGTCTAGATTGTAAATTTCATTTGCCAAGATTAGATCGAATGGCAGGGACAGGTTTAAAATCGTGTCATGAAGGAGAAATCTTAAGTTATTTCTTATTTCTGACCCAGCAATGTGCGTAAACCTAATACCCCAAAAACTCTCCCAAAGACTTCACTTTCGGTGGGAAATCATGATTGTTGAAATGTTTGGAGTCCAATTGGTGTTGCAATCGCAAGACAAGAATACAGAATCAGTGAGTGTATACTGAAGTTCAATGGAGTTTAAATTCTCCCGGGCGACCTTGAAAATTGATCTGTTCATCGTTGCAACTTAAGATAACTACAGAGTTATGTCATGCTTGAAAGAATATGACTCGAGAAAAATGATCGTCACAACAGATAGCCACGAAGGGTATCACAAGCTTTATTTCATGCATAAATATTTCTGAACAGTACGGCATCCATGAGAGGATTGAAGTGGATTCTCAGATGCTGCAAGTCGTCCATCTTGAAGAGAACCAAAACAGACATCTAGGGTAAGGAAACCAGAGTAATATTGAAACCTTCCCCCCGTCAAAGGGCCACTCAAAAAGGAATTGCCTCCAATGAGAGAATAAATGCAGAATTTCTTCGTTCGAGTGTCAAGACGATTGAACAACCACGAAGGTAAAGAGAGAGTAAACACATTACAAGATGAACGGGCAGGATCCTTTCTCATTCCATCGGACAGAGTCCGTTCGCAGATACTTTTCAAGAGCTGGTACAGAAAACCTAGGGAACAAGCACACCACTCATACATAAAGTCCCTAATTGTATACAGATTACTCTTCTCTCAGTTCACATGCTTGCCTTCTGCAGAGAATTAGGGGTTTCATAACATGTCTTGCAATTGGCAACAAGCTTCTTTTCTAACCAGCACAGCATAAGCAAACGTGAGAAGAGCTTCTTTTCTAACCAGCACAGCATAAGCAAAGGTGAGAAGCCATGGTGCTTAAGCTTTATACACAAAACTGAAACTGAATGGCCCAGCGCTCCATGATTGCTTGTGATGTAGTTTCACTCCAGGCATTTTCTCATCTTTCCTTCAAGGAGCCATTGTTAGACCTTTTGAGTTCCCAAGGCGGTAGACAGCCTCTCAAGGGAGAACGAAGGAATAATGAGGATGTAGATAACTGCTTTTGCCTCATTGATATTGAAGACAGGCAACTGAAGTTGTTTGTTAACCTCCGCTTCTCACTTTCGCATGGTTGGCAGTTAGGTTCATGATGTACTGCAGTGATCTTAAGCGTTTCGGGAAGGAAGCAGTTGCAGGCAGAACCTATGATGGACCAGATACATAGGAAATCCTCAAAAACTCGAGAGAGTAATGAACGGGAAGAATTGAAGAATATTGTGGAATAAAAAGGAGTACCATATTCTTTTCCTTATATTTGGGGATCTATCATTTATCATATACAAGAACTAACCAGTTCTTTTTCTTCTTCTGGTCCTTCTTGTGGAAGAGAGAGGACCATGGCACACCCTTATTAAACCATGTATTCATCTCTGAACTAAACAAATGTTTCATTTAAAGTTACACACATGCACATACACAAAAAGGCTTGTAGCTATTTTGCACCGAGTAGCAGAAAACAGTCTGCTACCTCCGTCCATGGACAAAACCAGATTATTATGGAGATTTTGTTGAAAGAGCCTTTTAGGCACTTGTCATGTAATCAAATGACGAAAATTTGCAGTTCCAAATGCTCTATATCTTCTGTCAATAATTTTAATTGATATAGAAATCCCCCTTCCTAATTAAGACCACTCAACAAATGCCCTTAATGACCTCTTTAACATGATGAAAGATAAATAAACAAAAAGAGTGAAAGAAGTCCAGAAGATAAGCAAATGTTGCAATTTTAAGAAGTATTACCTTGAAAGTAACCTGGAAAGGTAATAACTTCTCAATCCTCCAGAGATGGAGAAGAGAAATTGAACTAAAGCAGCAGCATTACAAAAGAAAGGCATTATTATATTTGATGTGAAAAAAGCTGCAACTTAAGTAGCTCAAAAAATGATTTTAAAGGCAGGATAAAAGTGAGGCCATGATGACCAATTTCTAGAGCAGCTAGGTTTCATGAGAAATATTAAAAAGGAAATGAAGTCCATGCATAACTTATTTCTTTTTTATGTACTTGTAGAGTGCAAAAAGACAAAAGCAGCAAAAGAAAATGAAAAAAAATCCAGCATGAACTCAATCACCCTGGAAGCATGCTTTTGGGTCGTATTATGTTGCAGAAGAAACTCAGTGTAGAAAAGTGAGATTCAAATAGGATACCTATTGTCGCAAGTCGATTGACCCACTTTGGAATCGGTTTCCCTGTCAGCTTGTAACAAACATCCTTGCAGAAGTGGTTGCAATTCTTAAATATCAAGTGATATGAATCACCATTGTAGCTTGCGGCATGGTTTTCCATAAACTCCCTAACCTGAGTAGGGTCCAAGGAGGTGGTCCCAATGAATATCGATTTTCTAAACTTGAAGCCAGGGCACTGCCGAGGTTCGACCTCAAATACGCCACTGCTTGGATAGTCATGGGCTCCAAATGCATATTCTACACCATGAACTGTAAAGAAGTTGCAATTGTCAAAATGTTAAACCTAGTTGGGAAGTAATAACTGCAGTGATATCTGAAGTTATTAGAATGCATAGTGATTGCTTATCCATAGAAAAAAGACGGAATAAATTTCGTGAAGTCTTTCTCCACTATCGAGTAGCTTCCTTGAGGACACAGGCAGCAATATTAGTTTAGGTATACATCTGAGTGTCCATTTTGCTCTCTGATGTTTCCAAACATGTTTAAAACTCATTCAGACGGTACACCAATGTATCCTTGCTATTGGTTTATAGGAAGTTTGTTCAAAATTTTCACAAGAAAGACCATACAACATTAACTTCCTCATTGATTCATCTTTCCCATTGTTTGTCTAAATGTAAAATAAAGATAAATCCTGCAATTGTACTTTCAAGAGTTTAGAGTCAGAAGAAGAGTGGTGAGATCCACATATACTACAACAAACTACAACAAAACTTTAACCTTTTAGTCTTTTTAAATGCATTTTAGATGGAAACAACTCAGCATCAAGCGCAGTTCCATGTTCCGTTAGAATTGCACCTCATTCCACCCGTGAAACTAAGATATGCCCTGATATGTAACTTCCCCTTTCTACTATAAAGCATATAAGCTCCCATTTTAAGTCCAAAAGGACAACCGGAAGCAATAATTTTAATCAATTCTGTATTGAATAAGGTTGGCTTACCCTCTACACCAGAATGAAAGATGCCAAGTCCAGCCCAGTAAACATATCCATTAATTGGGGTCAGATCATACACATTGAGATAAACTGGTGCACGGCCTGGACCACATTCAACTGACTTTGCCTTGGGAAGGAAGCAAAAACGAGTTGCTGATTTGCCTCTCAAACGACGGGGAACCACTGATTTCCACGCTTTCTTGGATCCCAGTTTCATTCTTATCTTGGGTGAAAAAACAAAATCGCAGTCAAGGAGTTTTACCTACCTGTATGAAAGGCTGACAAAAGAAACAACAGTTTAGTCAAAGGAGCATGAACAACCTGAATAATAGGCCAAACTAGAACCATAAGCAACCTGTATGAAATTCATGCTGCATGTTATTTATTAAAGATTTCATCTACTTTTTCAAGGCGGAGAGAGGGGGGAGGTTGACAATGTGGCAACGAATTGGTTGAGCACTAAAAAAGGACAGCTACATTCTTTGCATTCCAAAGCTCTTAAATCAGCTAATATTTACTTCTCAAGAAGAGGAGCTACACATCTAAATGCTAAGAGTACCGACATTGTCATCTGTTGAATGGGATCATGAATTATCAAAGTGTTAAGATAATCAAAGAGTCATTGGAATTGGGAATCATCAAGTTTTCCAAGAATTACTCAACTGAGGAGACTAGATAGAACATGGACTAGCAAATCTAAGAATGATGTGAAAAACTAACTGCAACAGCCCTTTCACTTCAAGTTAATACTAAGATTTCATAAAATGACTGATGCCTTATCAACTAATGCTAGCTTTTGAGGCTGATGATGTCAAAAATCCTGAAGCTTGGAGGTTACTGCATCAACATGAAGGGATTAAACCAACTATTGGGGAAACATAATTACAGCACTCGATAAGCAAAAAGATGAATCAATTACTTGGTATTTTTATCAATCGACTTTTACTGAGTTCTTACATAAAAGGAATCTTGCTCTGATCTTCTATCTAAACGCTTCTAGGGTTCTTTGGAACTCAACTCCTCTCCAACAACTTTTGTTCCCATGTTGGCGAAGAATGTCAAATTATACATCCTAGAACGTAGAAGTCACAACTCTGCAGTCGTACGCAAATCATTCTCCATATATACATATAATACCACAATCAAATGCACAAACAAGTCTCCCCCTACATATAAGCCAGCCGAATAAGGTCAAGCACTATGTTTCAATCCAATAGGGAGCTCTTTAGCAAGCAGCAAAAGACTAGATGGTAAAAAATTGAAGCAGGAACACAAGATAAGCCTCCCCAGATCAAACTCAGAGAGCTTCAAGAATGTAACAAATCTACATGATTCCCACCCTTTGGCACAAGTCAACAGCAATTATTAGTGCCGTGCATGTCATGACATCGTGGGGAAAAAATTAAAGCATGAAGATGACAACAGATGCCGGCTTATAATATTTTGGTCAATAAATGATATAAGAAACGGTATTTAAAGCCAAGTAGCCTTCCCCACTCTAGAACATGTATCGCTCAAGCTTTGACCAAATTTTTAGCACAATTAGGTCAAACTTGAATGGAATAGCTGAGAAATCGACTAGAAAACTGCTTAGATTATTCATTGCAAAGGTGATGAAAATAAGAGGTGAGATAAGGCGATGAAACCTTCATTGTGAAGGTGAAATTCTAAAGAAGCATCGCATTCTGGATTTTATCCAGAGTATAAGGCAGAAAATATGTGTGCCGAATTCCATCATCTTAATAGAGATTCTCATTGCATCAGCTAAAGAAAAACGTCACAGAAGTTGGAAAAAGACGACTCCCATTCAAGTCTAAGAGTTCAATTTACCAAAAAAGTCTTCAAATTCGGGAGGAGATAAGAAAAAAGGAACTGGAGCTAAAAATTGCAGCACCAGAGCCAGCAGCGACAAACTCAAGAACCCACCAAGCGAACAGGGTCGACTTCAGATCTTAAGGGTCAAGGACCGGAGATCTGCTTCAGAACGGCACAGAACAAGAGACAAACCAAACTGGGAACGAAAACACGCAACAAGCTCACCTGCATTACAGAGCAACAGTAACAGATCAAACGAAAAAGAAACGGACGGATCAATCATTGTTCCTTCTTCTTCTTTAGTTGGCCAAGTTCCGGGTGGTCAAAAAATACCCACCATGAAACTGAAGAGGAAATCTCGAGATTAAAACAGCAGAGTAAATGGCAGAGCGAGAGAGAGAGAGAGAGAAACAAAACTTACAGAATTAGAGGAGGAGGCCGCCATTAGAGCCCAGATGGAAGACCACCTTCAGAAGCCACCAAGTTCAGTCTTTGAGCAAGAGAATGCTTGCTCCTGAAACACACTCTCATTTTCGGGCAGCAACAGCAAGGTCAAAGAGAAGCAAAACACAGTGGAGAAAATGGGGGAAATGAGAAAGAAAAGACAAAGGAAAGACGCAAAGACGCAAAGTTCGGAGCTTCAAGCGACCACCCAGTCCGCAAGGACTCTCTCGCTTGCCTTTCCTATCTTCGCCGCTCAATCACGGAGTCTCTCTCTCTCTCTCTGTGGAATTATATGCTGTCTCCGAGGAGGTACGGAATCTCATAAAATGACCCAAAAAAATAAGGGAAAAAAAGTTATACCACGTCCATACAACTGCTACAGCTTGCGAGAAAGAAACAGAATTTAGAAAAAAAAAGAAATAGAATTTTAAAAATAAATATTTATATGTTGCCTGCGGGTATTATTGGACTCGCAAATTGACAAAGCCCGCCAACTGAGACAGATTAAGTCCCCCATCCAAAGACAGAGAATTATTCGACAGCGGTAGTTATTTGATAGACATTGACTAGCTTATAAACATACCATTCATTTTCTAAAGAATAAAATTAAAAAAGTCACATTTTTTACAATGTTATTTGGAAAAAACCCAGTTAGAGTTTTAGTGTATATATAAAGAGAGATATGTCTTGAGTTGCTTTTACATTAAAAACATTGCCTAAACATACCTTGCCAATCGTAGGCCGAGAGAGCAAATTCCTCTCTTCAAGGATTTACATTAGTTCAATCGATCCGTTTTTAGATGGGTAATCATTGAATTAATTAATTTTACTTATCTTTTATCCAAAAAGATGATGTTCAATAAAATGGATTAAAAAATGCTTCTGGGTAAAAAAGTAATAGATAAATCAAATAAAACAATGCTCTACAGCATGTAGCACATCGCTCCATTCCATTATTGACCATCGATGCAGCACGAATTGTGGTATTTAATATTTCATCTCTCCGGCATTGTATTCTGAAGAACAGTCAAAAGTCAACGGGGGATCTTTAAATGATGAGTCCAAGCGTGAAAAGGGTGGAGGAGATCAAGAGCTTTCTCGTGTACACAGCTTCATAAAGTTCTAAAGGCAACTCATGAACATCTTGTGGGTTCTTGAGTGGGTCCTCCTCAAGTGGATTAACCACCAGCTGCCTGATAAATGATCTCGTTCAATAAAAAGAACAAAAAAGAAGAAGATAAGGCCAACTCATAGAATTTTGAAGAAAAAAGTTATCTAGATTGGATGAAGTAGCGAAAATACAATTACTCGATTGACATGTAATTAATTATTCGTCAATATAATTAATTATTTCAAAAAAATGGTTGTCGTGTAAATTTTTTTCCCTCGAAGGACTTCATAAGAATCCTTACGGGAAATAATTTTTTGGGTGGGGTCATAAGTCCTGATTAGTCGTGTGTTGCGAGCCCACTAACAAATGACTGCCCATCACTTCTTTTCAAGAGAGTTTAGCATTGAGTTTTCAGTTTGAGTTATATGGTTTGTGGACATTTTAATCCGCAATTAGAAAGATATGCTAACTCTTTTTTCTCTTTATCATCCTTAGCTTTTAGCCCTAATTCTCTAAAGAAAACCCTCCAATTTTAGGTCCAATTTGAATTATGCACTGAATTTGTCTAAAAAAAATCAACAACTTGCATTCTAACTCCAAATTTGCCTCATGTCCAAAAAATAACCATTGATTTCTTAAAAATTATCAATATCAGATGATTGTTATTGTTGCGTATGAACGCAAAGGGTTGTGAAGATGTGGGTTTTGATATTGAACCTTTAATTGACTTTAGTGTCGATAATTTTGAAAAAACGACATTGGGACACTTGGAGTGCCAAAAATTGGCACAAAGGGACACTTAAGTATCAAAAGTTACAAAAGTAATACTTAAAGTGCAAAAATTAGAGTAAAATGAATCACTTAAGTGCCACTAGCGAGAAAATCTGGTCAAAACGTTGATGTAACAATTTTCCGGTGAGTTGTGTGTAAAACGACGTCGTTTTGCATGCTAATGTAGCTAAACATTGTCAAAACGATGTCGTTTTTGTGTTGACATGATAAATGATTAATTGATTAAAAAAAGAGGGGATGGAAAGGGGGGGGGGGGGAGGAGGAGGAGGGAGGCAATTGGCGGTTGAGGGCTTAGCCCTTGCCACCGCCACCTCCCCTCCGTTGCTGGAAAGGTGGGGGAGGATCGGCTGAGGTTTCTGAGCCCTAGTTAAGGGCCGATGACCTTAGCTGACTGGCGGCGAGGGCACAACTGGAAAGGTGGGGGAGGATCGGCTGAGGTTTCTGAGCCCTAGTTAAGGGCCGATGACCTTAGCTGACTGGCGGCGAGGGCCTGTGTGCCCTCGCCTAGATCTGGGGCGAGGTGCAGCAATGTTCTAAAATTTAAAGAGTCAAATACACTTCGAACACTTAAAACCAAGATTAAAAACCCATAATGTTAGCCATAATTTGTTCACCTCATGTATCAGTAAACCAAAATACATCAGAATGACAAGCTCCTCTTAACTACATTCCTTATGGAATTAGTTCGGCCATATAGGACAAGTTCATCATCCATTCAACGAATATAAGCTCTGGTCTTGTCTTTCGTAGATTAAACTCCAATTCAAACGCTTCAAGAACAATAGAGAAATTGCTCCGACAAGGAATTGCCAGACTCCCTCCGGTGGGAGTAAATCAGATTCTTCCCACAGTGAATCCACCCCAAGACAGATGTTGAATACAAAACATGACATGGCAAAAAAACACAACGCATTTGATCAAAAACGTTGAGCAGCTGCAAAAATCTAATCCTCGGCCTTCCTCCACACTTAGTTTTCTCAGATGGAGGGACTCATTGAGCTATATTGGCAACAAGTTCAGCTTCCGGGGACCCGGGACCCAAAGATCAGAATAATTATGGCGCCAATGGTCGTGCAGAGCTCAAGGAATGCTGCCCCTAGTTTGTGCCCGACATCGTACCTGAGAAACCAAATGACTCCATAACAGATATATAGAACTCAGAAATGAACTAAAAAATAGGACCCAGCAATATATTGGTGGAGAAAATGCATATATTGGCAAAATCTATCAACATATTATTCCCATCAGATCGAAAGAAGTTGTCAAATTCTACTTTGCGACAACTGATTTACATGTTACACATAACGTCATGAGTGTTGAACCTAGGACTTTGTTGTCTTGGATAAACTTGGATGCTCCAAATATAACTGAACATTCAAAGGTTCACTACTCATTGACTTGATGGGGGTTATAAGTGGAGGCTGCTGCCACTGCTTTGTATCCGTTGGGATCCACAATGCAGCAGTGTTGCCCATATTGGCCTGAGGAAGCATCCGAAAGTAACCTACAATCTCCCACCTGCAATCTACTGCCATAATGTGGTCTTAGAAGAATGGTCCCCAACTAATGAGCACCAAGAACCAAGAAACATAGACTTCATAAGAAACAAGGAAGCTGAGCTCAAAAGATGCTTCGACTGTTACAACACCTAAGGCATATTTTCATCCTTGGCGATGCAACAAATGTAATCACACATATTCCAATGCAAGCTTAAGGGTTCCTCCAACAGGACAAAAACTCCAGCCGATACATGATTTACTTACCTTGAGAAAGAGCACTAGTCAGGGGTTGGGACACAGACAACTTGATCAAAAATGATCGAAGAGAAAATTCTAGGTCAGCATCTTCCACCATTGAGCTGCATGACTGGTTTACTGAGAGCTTGAAAATGAATCTCTCCAGTGGGACATTCTCGGTGTCAAAGAACACAACAGCTATTCTCTCTATCAGTCCCTGCTTTCCAATTCAAAGAGCTTATTTTTGAGAAAAGGCTCCAAACACTGGCTTGTGCGTTAAGCAAATTCTATTCACATGGAGATTGGAATACAAGTTAGAGAAGGAAAAGAAAGAAACATGCAAACCTTTTCAATGAAAGGTTGAAGCCCTGATACAGACATGTGGATATAATTCCTCAGTTGAGGGTGCCGAGCTCTATGGACTACCGAATTCAAATATCTCCTCCTCTCAAAGGCACCTCCAAAAAAATTGGCAAATTGTAACAAATTGGTAGGTGAGGCAGAAAAGTAAGAAGGTCAAAAGGATGAAGCACAAGTGTCCAAATATAGCAAAGTGGCTTTCATCAAGCCTCGCCAGGCAGTCCTATTTCTTTGCCCATTCATAATTCACAAACAGTTACCACAATTTCCTTACCGGAAGGATAGAGTCCCTTGAGGTAAACAATGGATGTGATGGCAACCTCTAAGAATTCTACCAGAATACGAGCAGTCTCACCTACAATTTATTGTGAAAAAAAAAAAAATACTAAGAACTGGTACAACCAGAAGAATTATCGTTTCATGTGATGAATCAACAAATGCAAAATCACCTTGGGGAGATTGATTCTCTCTTCGATCCATAAGGGTTCACTCTCTGTCTCCTGCACCAGCTAATAATAGAAATGCTGATGTATAAAATGGGTCTATAAACTGGCAGTTGAAAATAGGTGGGTTCAGAACTGGTTTGACTTGAATTTACCCATTTAACTCATTTTGACCAGTTTTCGCTGGTGCAATTGACCTACACCAGACAAACCCAGTTCAAATCCATTGCCACCCAGATATCTGAGTGCCGACAAATTATAATCTTTTAACCATTGGATTGACCTACACCAACCAAATCAGTCCCACTGAGCATAGCGCTTACAAAACTTTCCTTCTCACAAAATCAAGAAATCACTCGAGTAATTCTCACTTAATTGGACATAACAGAAAACTCAGCTTTACATCGATTTTGCTTCTTTTCTATTGCCTTCAGTCCATCCAACTTTGTCGAGCCACATAGCAATTATCAAATCACTTGTGTCTATTTTGTTGGACATAAAACTGTTAAATGGACGAATTGGCTCAATCAAAGTATGCCACCTGTTACAGAGATAGTACTTGGATAAATGACCTCATTAGCAATCCTTATCTTTAAAAAGTATGTCTTTACTTGAAAAGGCATAGTTTCACAAGGTAGATTTAAGTAAGAGGTTTTAGAGACAAGTTTAGCCTCAATGCATTTGGGAGAGGGAGGAGAGGAAAGCCAAAGTAGTCACACGTTTTACTATGTCTGACTTTATTTAAAGCATGACATTCTCATTGTCAGAAGAACGATTAAGTATATCTCTCATTTAACACCATCTGACAAAGTCAACTTGTTACACACAAAATCGTACTTCTTCGCCCACAAAGTTCCATAAATTCATCATTGAATGATAACAAAGGACACTTCTCTACTAGATTTGATCCATCATAAGCTTCTTTAAGAAAAACCGTGCCCCTAGCACCCTTATTAGTGAGGTAAAAGATGCCTTGATGCTTGATCAAACAAAGCACCAACCTAGATGGCAATAGATACTCCGAGTGAAATGCATCCAATTGTGAATATGTCATCCTTTTCTCCATAGTCAAACTGAGGAGCTCATGAAGCACAGCCACCACCCTTTTTCGAGCTTTAGGATCTGTCATCTCAAATCTTCTTGCATTCAAGTAAGGTGAAGGAAATTCCAATCTCTGCCACCTCTCAACTGCCATAAGATAACCTGTGTTTGGTCTAAAACCAGCAGGATAACTCAGTCTAAATGCAAAGGGACCTGCATAATTACCATCTTTGGATATTTTAACCTTCATTTGACCTACATTGGAGTCTAAAAAACCTTCACGTGCTAGTCTTTCCTCACGGGCTGTAACAGCTAATGAGGAATCCCAATGTTCCAGCCGAAGACAATCTCTTCCATTGACATTTTTGACTGAGAAGAACTCTGGGTACTTTGGGATTAAAGTATCCTTGAAATTATTAGGCAATCCCAGTTCAGACCCAATAAATTCAATCTTCTCAAGTGGGATTTGACAATCCGCGGACAACATTAACAGCTTCCTCAAATTTTTCACCAAAATGGGTTCCATTAATATCCTGGCTTGAGCTTCTCCACGAGCAATCTTCTCAGCTTTCTCAGTGAGTGATACAAAAGGGGGCGATCTATTACCACCACCTACGTAGAACATCGAAGGGTACCTTTCGATCACAGCCATAAAGTTCCACTTTTGAATGAACCCTACTTCTTTTTCTAGGTCCCTAAGAAGGAGAGATTGGTTCTTTTGGGATTGGATGATAGATTTGAGCTGTAGGATCAAAGCCGGTTTCTTTTGCAAGTCCATGACTTTGTCAAGTTCCTGGACTCTATGATAGATTTTCTTCTTGGGTCTTCCTGCTCGACTGGATTTTTGCTTCGACTGAATCCACAAGGACCATGATTTTGGAATGGGGACTGAAGGTGACGACACATGCACAACATCCCTAATTCCGATGGCATCTCTCAGGGCTCTCTCTATATGCTTAATCATGAATCTTATACATATCATATGCAGAAACCAAGAACAGTCCGTGAGGCCAAATCCAAACCCACCGAAATCGCATGTATATAAAATGTCATCAAGCTAAAGCAAAGGAAACCTGACTGTGCAATCTAATTGCATTTGCCTGGTGAATTCGTATCGGAAGACGTACCCCCCAAATCGCGACCTCTTCTGCGCCCGAATCCCCCTCCCCTTCCGGCAATCCTGCCGTCAGCTCGCTTTCCAATCAATTAATTCCGAGCGGAACACTAGCTCACAAATCTGCAGCAACAACAGAAGCGACCTTCTTCATTCAGAGGGCCCGATTGAAGACTATAAGATAAAGACAATCCGCTAAAGAAGTGCGTTTGCTGTTCCATTGCTCGATGTCATCCCATCATCCTCCCCGCAAGATCGTCATGAAAGAAAAAACGTAACGAATGCTTTACCTTTCGGCGAGATGTTCGTCACCGAAATCGCAGAAACAACTTGGAAAATCGACAGAGCAAAGATCTGTTGCAGAGGAATGCGACGATCCTAAGGCGAGGGTTTTGGGGGGGGTTTTTGTCTCGAGGACCGGTCAGTCCGGACGAGCTTTTGACATTCGGCCCGAAGATCCGGCCCGGACCGTCCGGCCGGTCCATGTAACAATCCGCAAGTTTAGGAGGACGAAAATGACGATGCGACACATGCAGTTTATGCGACACTGTCTCGAATGAAAGAGGCATTCCTTTGTGCTATGGTGATCGGTTTCATGGAGGTTCGGACAACCAAGACCAGCTTTCATTTTTAGGAATCGGGAATTGGATTGAAACTCCTTAAAATCGAATCGGTCTAAATTGATTTCTAAGTAAGCCAATAAATCGGCTTAGTATTTAGTTTAGTTTTTTTTTTTGAACCGTATGTGATCCGCTTTTCTTTCAATTGAGTAGTTTTCTCTACAAAAAATAGGTGCTTTGGTTTGGTGGTCATTGCAATTGGGCAAATGAACTCAGACTATGGAGCCGGTACGCAAACGCCTTTGACTCCAAATGGTACTCATTTATTAGTATCAGTAACAGTTCTAGTGCATTTACGATGGGCATTGATCATTCTTTTATGCATAAGGTGCAAAAAAAGATAGAAAGAAAGAAAGAATGAAAGATGGTAAGTGTAGGATACCAAAGAGTCGTGCATGGAGTTGAGCAGGTCGCTACGGTCTTGGAGAGAGTCTTGGGGGGTTTTATTTTTGTTTTTATTTTTTTGAAAAGTTTCAAGAATTTACGAAAAGAAAGTTCATTTGATTTAAGCGGTCTGGGTGGGCGATTCCACTCTTGAAACTGGAAATTGAATTGAAAATCACCAATTCCTAGTTTTGAAATTGGAAACTGAAATGGTGTCCTTGAGATTTTCATAACTAATCGGTCTGGTCTAGTCTGATCCAATTCGGTCTGGTCCAGTCTGATCCAATTCGATCTGGGCAGTTCCTTATGCTCCTCCTTAATGCTAGTCTTAGGTCACAAGATAAATTGTTTTTTTGGATGATACGAGTATTCATGGATTGTAACAAGTGATTTTAACGCTGTAATTAAAAGTAAAGATAAGTTAGGTGGGACTGTTTACTCTTGTTAAGGTAATATACTTATCGAGATTGCATGAATCACCGTAGCCTCGGGGCGGCCTCATATTTGTCATGAAGCTTTTCTTTTTCCATCCCATTGGACACCACTCCGACCGGTGTGTACGGTCCTGTTAGACGTCCTTCCCGCTCGTAGCAGCAACGCCAACAGCCCGTTTCGTTTCAAAACTACGCGGCTTAATCACGCTCGGTCCAATCCTTATGTTCCCAATGTTTGGAGCAGTAAAAGCTTTCAAGTCCTCCCTGCTATTGATCTTTTCAAAAAAGAGATCAATGATCGGAATAGGAATGTTTCTGGAAATGCTTTTCAAAGGGAAAAAAAAAAAAAAAAAAAAAACACAACTTGGAAAAAGACTTCACGAAATCCAAAGAGCCTTGGCCGGTAGACCTTGCATGTCTTTGTACCGAGCTTTTTTTTGGTCGAAAGCAGATCTTTTATTTGTATCATAGCTGGTGTAGTTCCAGCAACGCCCTAGAGTGGGGCGTCGATACATAGTAATGCCCAAGGGGCTGGGGGAGGAGAAGAAAGCCAAGCGGGCGGCAAAGCTTTTTTCCTATGCTCATGCGCGGCCCAGTCCGCAATTGCATTTGCAGTTCTAGAACAGAAACCAAGGCCCACAAACTGTAGATTTGCTAAAAGATCTTTGCACGCTGCCAAGAGCGCACGTGCTTCCCAGTCGAAGTCTTCAGTGGCTTTGAGGGACCGTACTAGATCTAGATGGTCAGCAAGCTTTAAGAAGGAAAATCCCATTCTTTCTGAAGAAGGATAGTGTTTGCAATGTGTTTGCAATTGGATTGTTGATGAAAAAATATCAGGAGATTTGGAAGAGCAGCAATGACGATACAATCAAAAGGTCTCTGTGGGGGACTTGGAACCTTTGGAAACTCCAGGCTGGAAAGGTCTTCATTTGTCTTTTTTCAATCGTAATAGGATGACATTGGTGATTCTATCTGCAATCCTGTGAAGGAAGTTCTCAACTCTAGAGTGATTGCTAGTGATTCGAGGTGAAACGCATTGAAGAAAAGAGGGAATTCCACCACACCCTTGATGGTTTATGTATGTCGACAATAAATTTACAGTAATAGTGAAAGTACGACAGCTACACAAAGATATCACAAGGCTCAATATGTCATAAAGTAGCCGAAGCTCTCATTTGATCAATATAACAAAGTGAACATCAATCCAGAAGGTTGGGAAGGGAATCAAACTCAAATTGGTGTCCAAGCATGAATAACTCAAAGCATGAAGTTTACAGACAATTAAAATCAAGAGAGGTGGAGCAGAATGAACAAACATATTGATGGCCAGTAAGACAGCAGTAATCACACCAACCAGACCTAAACCGTACTTGGGTATTCGAATATATTGATTTTGAGCAGACGACATTTTGTTGAAGAGAACAAGTTTAGTCCATTAGAACAGGTAAATTCAGCCATGGCATCCTTCACGGAAGAGAAGTTAGTGTCAGTCTTCAAACGCATATGCCGAAATAGTTCAGCGCATCATTTGCAAGTTCCCTTTCTCCCATTACAGTCTGGCTGAATTCAGGGACTAGGGAAAAGAAAAGAAGAAAAGAAAGAGAGCACGAAAACAGGGGGGCATCCTGTCCCACTGAAATCTCATCTCCTCCATCACAATTCACGCAATTTTTGCATAGTCACGGGAGTTTCCTACAAGACCACATGAATTCTACATGGACATAGCAAACTGAGTGATATTTACGGGAGCTCCTCAGACATTATCAACCAAATAAATGGCCATATGGGTCTCAAGGCCTGAAAATGAAAACCTAGAAGTACAAGTACCAAAACTGATCCGTCTCTTCTGACAATCCGAAATTCTGTATGAGGAGCACCATCTTAAGCTGCCAATTGTTTTTCCTACAGATGCGAGCAGAAGAGCAATCGGTTATTATAGCTTCTAATCTTTAAACATGAAAAAGAAAACGCATGGAGTTCATCCCTAATGTTGGAACATAATGAGCAAACATGAAGTATGCAAAAGAACAGAACATACTTCACTATAACTGGTTATGTAGGAAACAACAACAGCGATGTCATGAAGCTTACCGGGGTCATAGCAAAAGCCAGCATCTTGTGCAGCTGTAGAGAATGAATTCCATTGATCCCATCCTTCGCTCTTTGGTGTGCCAATGCTGCTATCTTCTGAGCCGTGACTTGTGGCTCTGACCAGCCCTTGTCAAATGAAAAACTACAGCATAATCTCATTGTTACACAGGGTATCAAATAATACATCAGTACCAGCAATCACATCCCCCAGGGCAACAGGAATTGTGAGTACCTGTGTCAAGTACAGGCCATGAAGACAGTTGGAATATTGAAATGACACTTGCGTCTGAATCATGAGCATGTATAATCCTTGCTTGTACATGTTTTGTATTTGTGGACATTTTGCAGAATGAGAACAGACTCGCATACGTGTTGTTCAACTTGCCAGGCTTATCAACTGGTGTGAAATCACACCTATCATCGGACCTGCTGGACATTTGCACGTGTTTTTCTTGCAAGCTCCTCCAGAGGAGCTTGGCATTGTTCTAAACTCTTTCTGGTACGCCTTGCTGGTATGGTTTGCTGTTCTCAGAAAACCATAACTTGGCATTATTCAAACTCTTTATTTGTCCGACTTGCCCAGATAAATAATTGCAAATGGCCAATGGCCAAAGACAAACAAAACAAGGCAACATTGATCCAATTCCATCAATGGCAACACATATCAAATGAACGAGCATATTTCATAACGATAAGAGAAGGATTAAAAGCAGTACAACATAACAACATAATCAATCCACCCATACAAGTTCATCGAACCCAAAACCTTTTTATTTTATTATTATTATTATTATTTTAATTTAAAAAAAGCCACACTAGTTGACTTGTCATTAATTATATTCTTCTCGATGAACCTGCAACTTTAACTGGGAATTCAACTACAACTGCTAGTGACGTTGCTTCAACTGGCGGTTGCATTTTTGCTGCTTGACTTCAAGTCAAAAATGGTACTCATGTGTCGTATGCAGCATAAAGTTTGAAACTAGACTCGGTCATCTCCAAAAGAACCATTTTCGACTTGCTATCAACTGCATTACATCCTCTATTAGTTGCATTATCGAAACATGCATATCTTCAAAATAAAGTCAAGAAGAATACGATAGAGGGCTTATCTTTCGTAGGGGTGGAGATTCTAAGGGCTGTTTCTAATGGTTTCAAATCTAACCTAGCCATTCGAACAAACTTATCTTTCTCCCTCGATTCAAGCATGTTGCATGATGGGGGGCCAAGAGGTGTT
The DNA here is from genome assembly GCA_016097545.1 of Eucalyptus victrix. NCBI lineage: Eukaryota > Viridiplantae > Streptophyta > Magnoliopsida > Myrtales > Myrtaceae > Eucalyptus > Eucalyptus victrix. The sequence continues at coordinate 24,091,116 of CM027840.1, read as the reverse complement.
CTTGCTCCCTAAGTTTAGAGCAATGATGGCAAAAGGTTAATAATGCTTGAAGGATTAAATGGGATGGGTGTCACGCCCCGATCCTCAGGCATGCACATATCCGTTTCACTTGGTCGATTTTATAATGCGATATCCCAGGATAATGTATCGCCGACCTTTTCATTTTTAAGCACATGCGGAAGCAGTTAAAATCCCCAGACAATAAAACGGTGGGATAGAAAAGCAGGGCCATATTTTTCATATTGAAATTTATAACCAAACTTTTATACAAACCACAAATCACTTCATAACTATTCACATCAAAACGGAGATCTCAAAAGAAGATAGAAACTTAGATGAACTAGGCCGTACTCAAGGCCTCTCGGGATTATCTTCTTCTTCCAAAAATCCTTCTCTTCGAGATCTCACCTCCGAGTTCTCCTTCTCGGATTCCTCCTCCTCAACTCTTCGCCGGGGTCCCGAAATGGTTTTCCCTAAACGGGATGAGACTACGTCTCAGCGAGTTCTACCCCACTAAGCCCGATTAGTAAACCATTATACTAAAGGCTGCCTAAACACGCACAGGGCAGAGGACTTACCTTGGCCTCTGATCCCACCTGCAAGTCAGTACAATTTACAATAGGCACCAATTTACTTCAAAAAAATCGAACTAGTCGATTACATGTCATACAACTCAATCCCCATTATGGGATATTTAAAAGCTAGGCCACGTGCATTCTCCAGGACGACCTTTCAAGTCTCCGAGTTCACGTGCCTCGAACCTTGGGCCCACGTGCATTCTCTAAGGCGACCTCTTCGCCAAAGTGATACATCAAGTCACCGAGCCCACGTGCCCTTTTAGATGCTATTCTCAAATACTGGACCCACGTGCATTCTCTAAGGCACTCAATTGCCAAGGTGACGCATCAGATCACCGAGCCCACGTGTCCTTTTTACGATGCTCGGGCCCACGTGCATTCTCTTAGGTGCTATCTCACCAAAGTGATGCATCAATTCACCGAACCCACGTGCCCTTTTAGATGCCAAACTCTATCACCGAGCCCACATGCATTCTCCAAGAGGACATACCGAGTCTCCGAGCCACGTGCATTCTCTCAGGCGACCTTTTCGCCAAGGTGACATATTCAACCACTGAACTCACGTGCATTCTCCAGGTGATATTCCAATTCACCGAGCCCACGTGTCCGCTTTCAAGTGGTTACCAATTTACTTTCAATACCGACATCCAATGCCAACGATCTCTTAATCAAATAATTGAATCAACTCAACAAAGCATTATAAATACTGAATAACATATTTGGCCATTTACTAATCAACAATTCAATCTCAATCAATTCCAATCAATTTAGGGTAAATCCCTAAAATATCACAATTTATTCAATTCCATACAACGTGGAGCTCAAATAAATAAACAGACTACGCCATGACGATCAGCACAAGATTTCGGTCGTCGGCCATCAAAATCTTAATTTCCGAAAATAAATAATTAATTTATTAATTTCGAAAATTAAATTATTATTATTAAAAATTCAATTTAGCTCAAAATAAAGCTCGATTAAATAAACGGACTTCACCACGCTCATCAGCATAATTTTCCAATTCCAGGCCATCTCAGTTGATTTTTCGGAAAATAAATAATTATTTAATTTAATTCCGAAAATTAATATTTAAATGCTAAAAATTCCACTTAGGCCTGAAAGCCTAATTGGAGCCCACTAAGGGTCGGGAAAAATCCCGAGGCACTTCCAATAATTAGTAGACCGCGTCTACTTGCTAATTACACATTCAATTTATCTAATTCGCACCACAATTGGCTAATAATTGCTAATTTAATCTAATCTAACAACCTAAACATAATTAATTAAATCTAAACTAACCTTAAGCATAAATTAGCCACTAATCCTGATTAGTGAGATTACTCACCAAATCGCGTGCAAATCGGATCAATCCGACGGTGGCGACGCGAGGAACGATTGTTCCCAAAGCACGGCTCGGATTCGGGGCCGGGAAACGGCCCAAAAGCGGGCCCGAAGATGCTGAAACCCACTCCGTGGGTCTGCTGGACGGAGCCGATTGGGGCTGCTCCGGCGGCTAGGGCGGCAAGGGGAAGCCGGCGGAGGGCGAGGGGGTCGCGGGGGTGGTCTGGCGGGGCTAGGCGGTGGCCGGAGGTGGCCGGATGGGGGCTGGTCGGTGCGGAACAGGGGCTGGGTCGGTTGGATCGCGCGGAGGGAGGAACGGCAGCGGCGACGGACGGCGGACGGCGGTGGGCGCATGGGCGCGGCGTGGTTGCGGGCGGCGGTGCGACGGCGGGACGAGCGGCTCCGTTGAGCTGTAGCCGTGTGGCTTCTTCTTCCTCGTTTCTAGTTTTCACGAGCAAGAAATGAGGGGAAGGGGAAGCCTTCAGTCACGTGGGGGAAAAAGTGGGAGAGAAGAAAAGAGAATCGATGCGGGAGAGAGAGAACCATCAAGGGAAGAGATAAGGGAGAGATGAGATAAGAGCCATTCTAAAGAGAAAAGTGAGATTATTTTCGGTCAAGGGAGGGGGAATCAAGAATGCCCCAAAAATCCCCTCTCAAAATTCTGTTCTAGAATCACTCAACCCATCACGCATCAAAATATTGGTATCGAGCTCAAGGTTCAACTCATTTGAGTGATTCCTTTCTTTCTTTTGTTACAAATTCCTTATGGATGAACAAGTTCCTAGAGGCTTGACTTTGGAGCAAGCGCACAACGAAAGGCGAGATCGGGCAATCCAAAATCTTCAACAACAAATGGAGCGAGTCCTCAATCTTCTAGAGAATCCGGCGAGAGAAGGACAACCAGCAAGGCGTCCCAATGAACGGCGTCAGCGTGATGATTCTGAATCTCGTCAAAATTCTGATGTCGATTCCGAGTCCACTGGAGACAACCGAACGACTTTGCACTCTAGTGATTCTGAATCTCCAATTCGACGACGAAGACGGAGAGGGAGGCATAAGGAGGATGAAAGAGACATTAAAGTGGAGGTCCCCGAGTTTGACGGTAATCTTAATCCCGATGACTTTGTAGATTGGTTACACAAAACCGAACGAATTTTTGAATTCAAATCCTATTCGGATGAGAAGAAATGTAAGGTTGCTATCCTAAGGTTGACCAAATATGCTTCTCTATGGTGGGAGAATCTAAAGCATCAACGAGCAAGGGATGGAAAAGGGCGAATCAAGTCTTGGGAAAAACTCAAGAGGTTGATGAAGAAGAGGTTCTTGCCCGACAACTATAAGCAAGATCTCTTCCTCAAACTGAACTCCCTAAGACAACATGGGATGAGCGTTGAAGAATACATTCATGAGTTTGAACAACTCAAAATGAGGAGTGAAGTTCCAGAAGTTCCCGAGCAAACCATCGCTCGTTTTCTTGGCGGCATGAATCGAGAAATTGCTGATATGGTTGAACTTCAACCGTATTGGTCCTTTGAAGACGTATGCAAGTTAGCCATAAAAGTGGAAAAACAATTGAAGAGCAAGAGGTTTTCCTCCAGAACCTCAACAAAGGCGACATCCTATTTTAAGGGTGCTTCCTCAAGCAAGGGCGAGAGTTCGTCGACAAAAGACAGAGGCAAGGGAAAGAATGCAGAGCCTTCCAAAGAAGTCCAAAAGAAGTTTGAAGGTGATGCAAGGAAATGCTTTAAGTGCCATGGCTTTGGGCATTTACAAGCAAATTGTCCAAATCGGAGAGTTATGACTCTTCAAGAAATTGAGGAGATCAATTCGGCGCTTCAAGAGGCTGATGATAATGAAGACCAAAATATTTCCGAATCTGATCGGGAAGAAGAAGTTGTGGAGAAAGCTGATGATGGTGAGCTGTTGATCATTCGGAGAGCATTGCATGTTGAAGTTTCTCCTAATAATGAGCAAAGGGAGAATATATTTCACACGCGTTGCACTATTAATGGAAAGGTGTGTTCAGTGATCATTGATGGTGGGAGCTGCACCAATGTTGCTTCGACAACTCTTGTCGACAAATTGAAGCTTCCAACAACGAAACATCCTCAACCATACAAGCTCCAATGGCTCAATCAAGGGAATGAACTCAAGGTAACCAAACGTGTTCTTATATCATTTTCGATTGGGAAGAACTATCGAGATGAGGTTGTATGTGATGTGATTCCCATGGAGGCATGCCACTTGTTATTGGGTAGACCGTGGCAATTTGATATAAATGCTATGCATGATGGTCGGAAAAACACATACTCTTTTCAGAAGGAACAAAAATGCATTACTCTTTTACCATTGAGCCCTTATTCGATACATAATAATCAACCTGGGGAGGGAAACACTTGTAAGGAAAATCTGTTCTTGAGTGAGACACGGGTTGAGAGAGCCATTAGCAAACAAAAGAATGTTTTTGCTTTGCTTGTGGTCGAGAAAAAGAGTGAGATGGAGCGACCCATACATCCAAAAATGCATTACTTGTTGAAAGAATTTGCAGATGTGTTTCCTGAGGATTTGCCACTTGGATTACCTCCCATAAGAGGTATTGAGCATCAGATTGATTTGATCCCCGGTGCTCCACTACCAAACAAGCCAGCTTATCGATGCAATCCGGAGGATACAAAGGAGTTGCAAAGACAAGTCAATGAACTTATTCTCAAAGGATACGTTCGAGAAAGCATGAGTCCCTGCTCTGTTCCGGCTCTTCTTGTGCCTAAGAAGGATGGTACATATCGGATGTGTGTTGATAGCCGGGCCATCAACAATATCACCATTAAGTATAGGTACCCTATACCTAGACTTGATGATATGCTAGATGAATTATATGGTTCTTCTGTGTTTTCAAAGATAGATTTGCGGAGTGGTTATCATCAAATCAGAATGCGAGAAGGTGATGAATGGAAGACAGCTTTCAAGACCAAGGGAGGCCTTTATGAGTGGTTGGTTATGCCATTCGGATTATCTAATGCTCCGAGTACCTTCATGAGACTTATGAACGAGGTTCTTCGTTCCTTTATTGGTCAATTTGTCGTTGTTTATTTCGACGATATTCTTGTTTATAGTAGGAATGAGGAGGAGCATATCTCTCATCTAACACAGGTCTTTAATGTCTTGAGAGAACGAAAACTATATGCTAAAATGGAGAAATGTGAGTTCTTCTCTCCAAGCATTGTGTTTCTTGGTTATGTGGTTTCCAAAGATGGAATCTCTGTTGATCAAGCCAAGGTAGAAGCTATGAAGACTTGGCCCGTTCCAAGTCTATTTCTGATGTAAGAAGTTTTCATGGACTTGTTTCTTTCTATCGACGGTTTGTCAAAAATTTTAGTACCGTCATGGCTCCTATAACTGAATGCATGAAGAATGGTGTTTTTGAATGGACAAAGACTGCTCAAAACGCCTTTGAGGTAATCAAGCAGAAACTTTGTGAGTCTCCTATTCTTGCACTTCCTGATTTTGATAAAGTGTTTGAAGTTGAGTGTGATGCAAGCGGAGTTGGTATTGGTGCTGTTTTGGTGCAAGCGCAAAAACCATTGGCATATTTCAGCGAGAAGTTATCTGATTCCAAGAGGAATTATTCAACTTATGACAAAGAGTTCTATGCCATTGTCCGAGCTCTTGATAATTGGAGCCATTATTTGAGGCCAAAGCAATTTGTCCTTCATTCTGATCATGAGGCGCTTAAGTTTATTAGTGGCCAACGCAAGCTTAATTCGAGACATGCAAAATGGGTAGAATTTCTTCAATCCTTTTCTTTTGTCTCGAAATATAAACCCGGGCATACTAATGTTGTAGCAGATGCTTTATCAAGAAGATATTCTATGCTTGCGGTTCTGGACTCTAGGATTCTCGGATTTCAATCAATGAAAGCACTTTATTCTGAAGATGCGGAGTTCTCATCCATCATCAACAATTGCAAACGAGGAGTTCAAGGTATATATTCATTGCAAGATGGGTTTCTTTTTAAAGGAAATCAATTATGTGTGCCGAAGAGTTCTTTTCGCGAATTGCTAATTCGAGAAGCGCATGGTGGAGGATTGGCTGGTCATTTTGGGATTAACAAAACTCTTGAGGTTCTTCAAGAGCATTTCTATTGGCCAAAGATGAGTGGAGATGTGCATGCTATCATATCAAGGTGTGCAACTTGTCATAGATCAAAAAGTCATTTCCATCAAGGTTTGTATACTCCACTTCCGGTACCATTGCAGCCTTGGGAAGATGTTAGCATGGATTTCATCGTGGCTCTACCAAGAACTCAAAGAGGAAAAGATGCTATCATGGTGGTCGTGGATCGGTTCTCTAAAATGGCTCATTTCGTGCCATGTCACAAGACCAATGATGCATCTCATATTGCTGAATTATATTTCAAAGAGATTATCCGCATTCATGGAGTACCAAAGACCATTGTGTCGGATCGTGATTCCAAGTTCTTAAGCCACTTTTGGAGGACTCTATGGAGAATGCTTGGTACAAGACTCTTATTTAGCACGGCTTGTCATCCCCAAACTGATGGCCAAACGGAGGTAACAAATCGTACTCTAACCACTCTTCTTCGTGGTATGGTGAGTAAATCATTGAAAGATTGGGATTTAAAGCTTGCGCATGCTGAATTTGCTTACAATCGATCGCCAAGTTATACTACTGGTCGATCACCATTTGAAGTTGTGTATGGAATTAATCCTCTCACGCCCATTGATTTGATTCCAATTCCGTCTAACTCTCAAGTGAGCTTTGATGGCAAGGAAAGAGTTGAGTCAATGAAGAAGCTCCATGAGCAGATTCGATCCAACATTGAAAAGGCCAACGAATCTTACAAGAAGAAAGCTAATCAACATCGCAAGAAGGCTCAATTTCAACCAGGCGACCTTGTATGGCTTCACTTGAGGAAGGAGAGATTTCCATTTCGTCGAAAGAACAAGCTCATGCCCAGAGCTGATGGTCCCTTTAAAGTTTTGGAGCGAATTGGTGACAATGCTTACAAGATTGACCTTCCGGGAGAGTTTGGAGTTTCAGCAACATTCAACGTGGGAGACCTTTCTCCTTACTTGGAGGATGAAAACCTTCTAGATTTGAGGACAAATCTCAAACAACCCGGGGAGGATGATGCGGGAGCATCCAACGTAGCTCCATCCAACAACTCGGAACCATCAATGTTTATCCAAGCCAAGAGAGAAATTGGACATTATGTGCTTCATTGGGTTATTTTCAATGAATAATGTCAATTATTTATCGGTACTTCATGGTATATCGATAACTTTCAATGGGAGGCCATTCTAAATGTCTTGAATGACCAATTGATGAAGTTTCAGAAGGATTATTTTCTGGTCAAGGGAGGAGCTCGAATTTGAAGGTTCAAGAATGCAGAAGGCCGAAGATTAAAGGCATTTAATTCCCGTGTTAATAAGGCTTTTATTATGTTATTATGTGTCTTTATTGTTATGCAGTCCAAGAGTCGAAGGTTTCGGTTTCTAGGCTATTAAGGTCTGTTTTTAATATGTATTAAGGTGTCGGTTTCTAGGCTATTAAGGTCCATTTTTAATATGCATTAACACTAAAACCCTCCTATAAAGAGGGAAAACTATCCAATGTAAGTACCTTGGAAGGGGGAGGGAAAAAGGGGAGAGGGGGAGAGAGAGAGAAAAGAAAGAGAAAGAAGAAAGAAAAGAAAAGAAAAAAGAGAGGGGGAGAGAGGAAAAATAAAGTAAAAATTTATACAATTATTCTTACTTTATTTTCTTTTTCTCTTTCCCTTTTTAATTCCTTTCGGGCTTCAATTTTTCTTCCGATAATTTCTTTATTGAAATTTCGGACTCGTCAATAAATTGACGAGCGATGAGACAGGATCCTAAAAATAAGAATTATGACGCGCATAAAATTCGAATCTCGGAATCGAGTTCAATTTCGTGGTTAAAAATCGATCAGACGTGATTTTAGCTCAATCCAACCAATTAGGTAGCTTTTAGGGATTTTACAGCTGATACATCCCTTAACGGTTTCACCCAATAGGTTAGTTAACTCGTGAGTGATCAGCTCAGAGAAAAAGGGTCATAGGCACGTCGACGAAATGCCCATTTCACTTTATCGAAACGGGGTCGAATTTCAGGATGTCACAATGGGTGACTTCCCTTCCAAGTTATCTACTTCTTCCATCATTTCTCTCGCTCTATCAACCCCCTTTGCCTGAACCCTTCAACACCCGTTTACTCCCTTAGTCGATGCCATCGTGTACTGCCATCCTCCACCGCCACCGCCTCCCCATTGAGTCATTGTGCAATGCAACTCGACGTGCCGTAGTTCTCACATGTTGGCCTTGAGTCCCAAGCCCTTGCTGAGTCCCCCTCACAATGTGTTTTTGCTTTAGCTAACCACATGTCACCATTAACCATTGCTTGTTGCCATCCAATGTCCTATGTGTCTTATCGTTGTGCTTCATTCCATGAGCCGTTGCCCCTCTATGTCATGATAGCCTTGCTGAGAGGTGCCGCCCGCTGTCTAGTTCATCATTGAGCAGCGTCACTTAACGCCGCCACACTGTGAGCCCATTCCATTGCCACCACCAATCGTTGAAGGTAGATCCTACCGTGAGTAACTTCTTAACTGTTGTTTAATGGGTTGTCACAACCCTAACTCCATGTCTAGGGTCTCAAGTAGCAAGGGTTATTTTTACGACATCCTAGGCACATCACTATCCCGTTTCTTCATTAAACACATGCGAAAGCATTACAAACAACCGCCAGGCAAGAAAATAGTCATTTACAACATATAATTACATCAATTACATTTATAAGCCCCTTTTTATGATGGGTGTTATATTTACACCTACTACATCTTCATGTTCAAAAGGTTGGGGTAAACCTTAACTCCTTTAGTGAGATTGCAACTTCCTTATGCTTACAATTTAAAAAAAATAAAAAATGGAGCGAGTCATGGACTCAATGTGGCACCTCGAACCCCCTTTAGGTTGCCGCAGGCACCAAACGTTACACCTGATTACATCTCTTAGAAGAAGCATCATAGTTCATAGACATTTTTTTTTTTTTTGAAAACGGTCCCAGCGCGACTCATTAGCGGAAGCAAAATATAATATCGCCATTTCTCCCTCCATCAACCATGATACAATTGCACACCACTAAACATCATAATAAAAGACAAAGCCATACACTTTATTTACATATTTTCAAGATGGGTTTCCTTGGGTCGGTACATCAAAAGAAATGCTAGAACATGAAGCCACACTCAGCCTTTATCCCAAAAAGAAACTCTCAACCCACTACGACTAACGTGAAAGATCCCCCATCACTAGTGTCGGCTAATCATCCCAAAAAGTTTCAGCTCCTACTTGTCACTTACGGGCCCTCACACTCATCCCGGTGCATCAGGCGGTGGTGGCAGCAACATCCCACACATCACTCCGTCTCGACGAACATACTCCTGAATGATAGGGCCCTCAACCAGGCCCGCGTTGTACATCACTAAGGCGCGCACTTGAATAAAAGTCAGTCTAGGAATGGTGGGACAGTCAATCTCCATGCATTCGATCTCTACATCCGAAGGTAGGTTGTAAAATACGCCACGCGTGACAGCAGGGAGCGGCATCCTACTAATCTGAAATGTTGGTCCCCGAAGGGGTGAGTACAACAACTCAGTAGGTAAATGACCAATAAACCACACAATACATCATGCCATGCAATCACCACAATCATAGCATCACATGTCATACAAGCATCCATGCACAACATACCATGGCATCATGCACATGTCATCATACCTCATATACCATTATCATCATCACCATCATATCATATACTTATTATCATCATGTCACATGTGACATCATCCTTACCGTGCATCCATGCATATAACATCATCATCATATCACATGTACCATCATCATTGCCATGCATTCATGCATCATATCATCATATCACATGTATCATGATCATTACCATGCATCCATGCATGTAACATCATCATCGTATCGCATGTACCATCATCATTACCATGCGTCCATGCATGTCACATCATCATTGTATCCCATGTACCATCATTATTACCATGCATCCATGCATGTAACATCATCATATCACATGTACCATCATCATTGCCATGTATCCATGCATGTAAGATCATCATATCACATGTACCATTATCATTGCCATGCATTCATGCATCATGTCATGCAAATATCATCATGCATCATGTCATGCATATATCACCATGCATGACTTAATTCCAATTTCTTCTTGGACTGCCACATTTCTCATTCCCGGGACCAATGTTTGCGTCCCACATGTATCCAAGATACAATCAAACCATCTGGCTCCTCCACTCTCCGGGCATCTGTACCCTAACTAGCATCACGAGGACCCTCTGGGCATGCATCATGATACAACCGGGCATCCAGCACAAACCTTTGGGCATGTATCATGACACAACCGGGCAACTAGTCGCACCCTTCAAGCCAAGCATCTCACACCAAAACCGGCATCGTGAGGTATCCCTCGGCATAATTACCATGCCGAGCTTTTGGCTCCCCCACTCTCCGGGCATCTCAATACCACTCGGTCTCCCGAGGACCCTCCGGTATCTGGCCATTCATGACCACCGGGCAACCGGCCGTACCATTCTAGCCAAGCATCCCGACACTCCCGGGGCATCGTCGGCTCACACCCCCGACGGCCTTCTCATTTATCTCAATTCTTATCTTCAATTATAGTTCAATTTTAACATGGCATGTGATGTGATGGCAATCAAGATCATATTCATCATTGAATTCATACATGCATCTCAATTCATTATCATGCATGCATCAAGACACCATCATCCATAATAATACAACTCATGGAGTCCATGCTATTTTAAATGGTCCATATTTCATGCCTTTTTCAAAATTCCAGCATGTACCATTTTTAGAAAATATTTAAATTAAATATCCATATGCTTCTCAAAAATCACAAAATCAAGGCATGTGATAGACAAGATGATGCGTGATGGGGTGAGTGATTCTAGAACGGATTTTTCAGAGGGGATTTTTGTGGTTAAGTGTATGGAGTATTGTATACAAGGAAGAAACGAAAAGGAATAATAAAAGATAAAACGATCTCCTCCCAAGGTATAAAGGCCTTGCCACCAACCGAGGATGAGGATCGAGATCTACGAAGCTCACCACCAAGGCCTAAAGTTTCCACCAGCCAAGGATAAAGGACTTCGGGATAGGAGAAGCTCACCACCAAGGCCTAAAGATTCCACCAGCCAAGGATAAAGGACTTCGGGATAGGAGAAGCTCACCACCAAGGCCTAAAGATTCCACCAGCCAAGGATAAAGTGTGGCACCCTCGAAACGGCCCCCGATTCGTTAAGGTCGCCACAGTTACATTCTCTTGTAGCATACTACTCTGAGACCAAAGAAATTTTAACATAACTTATAATACTTGGGGGTTTTCATTTGTTTTCTTTACTGGTCCCTGCGCAAATTCAACTACCCTTCATCAAAATATAAAGTGATGCACACCATACTAAAACTTTCATAATTTAGGCCGAACACTTTATTTATATGAGGGATCGACTATTATAGTTGGTACAACAAAACGCCGATGTCTTTTTGTGCTTGGTGATTACCCAAAAGAAAACCAACTTCTATCCTTGGATATCATCCGCATCCATCCATCACCCATGTGTTGGCGTCCCAAAAAATGCATCTCCTACTACCCTCGACTCTAGGTCATATCCAGTCAGGTCCATTAGCCGGTGGTGGTGGTAGCACCCTCAGAAGGCGGCCATCCATACGGATGAGAACTGATACGTACTCCTGGTGAATAGGCCGAGCAGAGAGGCCTATCTCAAAAGTCAGCAAAATCCTTATGTGCTCGAATACCAACCCGTGCACCCCAGGATGGCGGTGCTTTGTGTTGGAGAAATCTTTCTAGAATATTTTGAAGCTGACAAAACGTTTCTATCAGTTTAGTCTGGATATTTGCAGACCGCCTGTTTAAAGTCTGAAGACTTTCTAATCACTAGACTCAGCACTCAAGACTCAAGACTTAAGACTCAAGACTATTCTCATTGACAGTCTTTCTGATCCAGTGACGAAGGAAATCCAGAGCCGAAGTATATGGTTGAGGATTGAATCCTATCCTTTGGAGAAGATCTCTTGGTTGGATAAATATAACGGATTCTCTTATTCGTATCTAGATCGATTGAAGATCCGGTGGTCGACGAAATATTCTTGGAAGGTTCTATTCTTGGAAACCAAGATCTTGATTGTATGGGCAAACAGGATTGATGGGAGGAATTCCTTTGGTAAGTGCCAACGGGTATGATGGCATAAAGGAGTATAAAAGGAAGACGTTCTAGTTGTTTTAGTGTGTGATCGATAGAGAAATTCCAGAGTCTGAAGCACCTTGATTATTAGTCAATACATTTTGAGCGAAATTGTATACACAAAGAGTGTCTGTACTTGGTGATACCTTGAGCGAGCGTGGTAGATCATCTACACCGAGAAATCAAGGAAGCCAACGCTGTAACATGTCTTTGTTCATAGTGGAATCCAGCCAATTGGCTGTTAGTGTAAAAGAGTGGACGTAGGCTTGAATCAAGCCGAACCACTATAAACCGCGTGTTCAATTCTCTCTTTCCTTTACTCAGTCTTACGTTGATTATTATTTGTCGCAAATCATTCAACTGTCTAAGTATTGTGCAATTATCAAGAAAAATCTTTTATATACCTATTCACCCCCTCTAGGTACTCGTACTAGCTATATCAATTGGTATCAGAGCTCGTGTTCTTACTTTATTTGAAGTGTTTTACTTCAGAGTAAAAGATCCATGGCTAGTATGCTAGCACCAGGGCTGGTGGAAGGGCAAAGCAATACCAGACCACCCTACTTTGATGGAAAGGATTACAACATCTGGAAAAACAAGATGAAAGCTTTCCTATGATCAAAAGATCATCTGGAATGGGACATTGTAGAAAAAGGAATTACTCCTACAGCTGCATTAGTCTCTGAAAGAGGGAAAGAAATTGTTAAGACCAGCGGAATGACTCAGGAAGAGATAAACAAGAGACAAACACTCGATGCAAAAGCAATTTACTCTTTATATTGTGCTTTGTCACCAACTGAATATAACAGAATCTTCTTGTGTTACAGCAAAAGAAGTATGGGACAGATTACATATCACCTATGAAGGAACGGATCGAGTGAAGGAGACCAGAATTAACATTCTCTTCGGTCAATATGAAGCCTTCAAAATGAAACCAGGAGAATCTATAACTGACATGTTTAGCCGTTTTATAGAGATTGTCAACGGTCTTGAGAATCAAGGACAGAAAATTTCTGATCCTATGAAGGTAAACAAGCTACTGCATGGACTCTCCAAGGATTGGAATCATATAGAGACTTCAATAAGAGAGACGCAGAGAATTATGCCAATATCTGTCGACGAGCTGATTGGAACTCTTCAGTCTTATGAAGTGGAACGAATTAATGAAGACGAAGATCCAAGAGGTAAGAAATCCATTGCATTAAAATCAAATGATGATTCTGATGATACAGATTCTGAAGATGATATGGACGATGAGGAGCTTGCTCTCATGATAAGAAGATTCAGAAAACTGAATAGAAAAGAAAGAAGGTTCAACTCAAAGAAACAAAGTTTCCAAAGACAGCAGACCAAGTCTGTTGATGATGAGGAACCAAACAAAGATGTAGTTTGCTTCGAATGTAAGAAAAAGGGACACATCAGACCCAACTGTCCTCTTCTGAAGAAGAAAAGAGGAAAAGCTGAAAAGTTTCGAAAAGCTCTCAAAGCCGAAACCTGGAGTGATACAGAGTGTGAAGAAAGTGATAATGAATATGCCAACATATGTCTGATGGCACATTCAGACTCAGACTCAGATTCTGGATCAGACTCAGACAGTGAATTTGAGGTAAGTGATTTTAAAATTCCTATCAAAGTCTCTAAATACATTGATGAACTGTGTTTTAGTCTTAAGACTTCTCTCAAAAGAATTTCCGAACTTAAAAAGGAAAACTCAGCTCTAAAACAAAAGGAAAACATTTTAGAAGAAAGAGTTAAAAGTTTAGACTTGAATGTCTCTACTCTTAAAGAAAAAGAAGATAATCTTTTGAAAGAAAATGCTTTTTTAAAAACTGACTTATCAAATATTTCAAAGAAATTTTCAATAGGGTCCGAAAAACTTGAAAAAGTTCTTTCAGTTCAAAGACCTTACTTCAATAAGTCTGGTTTAGGCAAGATAGTAGAAACAATTCCCTTGATTGATTTTCCTAAAGTAAAAGAAAGAATTAAGAAAAGACCCTCGAGAGAGGCTTACAAAAATCATTTCAAGAAAGTTTTTGTAAAGTCTGTAGGTCGAAATGCTCTCAAGTGTTCAAAGTGTAATAGTCAGGATCACTTTGAAAAAGAGTGTCCTATGGTTTGGAAACCTGTTAAGAAAATATGGCCTAATAATGTTTATCCTACTAACACCAAAGGACCCAAGAAAATTTGGGTACCAAAGAAAGCTTGTGACTCTCTTTTAAATGCAGGTCTCCGTCAAGAAAAAGGTAAAGTGGTAACCTGACAGCGGATGTTCAAGACACATGACAGGAGACTCAAATTGCTTCATAAAGCTTGTTCAAGTAAATAGTGGAAAAGTTTCATTTGGAGAAAACGGCAAAGGAAGTATTGTGGGATTTGGAACTGTGAAAATTGGAAATCTCACAATAAGCAATGTTTCTCTAGTGGAAGGACTCAACTATAACCTTCTCAGCATTAGCCAATTGTGTGATACTGGTTTCAAGATCTCCTTTCAAGAAGGAATATGCTCTGGAATCAGTAAAGACTCTACTCAGTCTTTCATGGGTCGAAGACATGGAAATATCTACCTCTTAGACATGAAACTAAATGAATCGCAATGCCTAATCTCAATTCAAGATGAAGCAAGCTTATGGCACAGAAAGCTTGGTCATGTCAACATGAAGCAATTAGCCAAAATCTCATCAAAGCAGCTTGTTTGAGGTCTACCCAAATTACCATACCAAAAGTCCGATCCATGCACACCATGTATTCTGGGAAAGCAGGTAAGAAATTCATTTAAGCCAATAAATCATGTCTCTACTAATCATGTACTACAGTTGCTGCATATGGATCTTTTCGGACCAACCAGAACCCAGAGTATTGGAGGTAAGAAATATTGCCTAGTAATTGTGGACGATTACTCCCGCTTTACTTGGGTATATTTCCTTGCAAGTAAGTCAGAAACCTTCTCGTATTTTGAAAAATTTGCTAAAAAGGTTCAAAATGAAAAAGGATGTGTTATCTCAAGTATAAGAACAGATCATGGAGGTGAATTTGAAAATCAAGATTTTACAAAATTGTGTGATGAATCTGGATTTAAGCATGTGTTCTCCTCTCCATATACTCCTCAGCAAAATGGAGTTGTGGAAAGAAAGAATAGATCTCTTCAAGAAATGGCTAGAACTCTTTTAATTGAAAGTAAAATTTCTTCACGATTTTGGGCTGAAGCTGTTTCAACAGCATGCTATATCATCAATAGAGTCTTCCTAAGACCTATTATGGAGAAAACCCCTTATGAGTTATTCAAAGGTAAGAAGCCCATTGTTTCATACTTTCCTGTGTTCGGTTGCAAATGCTTTATATTGAAAAATGCAAAAGATCGAGTTGGTAAGTTTGAAGAAAGATCAGATGAAGGCATCTGCCTTGGATATTCTACATTAGGCAAAGCCTACAGAGTCTATAAGTTTGAAGAGCCAGTCTGTGGAGGAGTCAATGAATGTCAAATTCCAAGACTCTACGCAAGATGAATCCAGTCAGACTCAGTATGAAGAGTCTGAACCTGCTCCAGACCTTCCAAAGCTTACAACTCAAGAAGTATCTCAGACTCTGGAAGTCCAGCATCAAGATGTTCATGAAGATTCAAATAAAGAAAGAGATCATCATCCAGACAAATCAACCAGTAACTGGAAGCATAAGTCCAGTCATCCCAAAGATCTCATTATCGGCGAAATTAATGAAGGAATTCGCACCAGATCCAAAAGACGTGAAGAGTCTAGTGTTGTGGCTCTCATTTCTGAAATTGAACCAAAAAGCATAGAAGAAGCTTTATCTGATGAAAGCTGGATCGAAGCTATGCAAGAAGAGCTCAGACAGTTCAACATTAATGATGTCTGGGAATTGACATCTAAACCAAAAGGTAAAACTGTTATTGGAGCCAAATGGGTGTTCAGAAACAAGATGAATGAAAAAGGAAAAGTCGTACGAAATAAAGCAAGACTCGTGGCCAAAGGATATACGCAAGAAGAAGGAATAGACTCTGATGAGATTTACGCTCCTGTAGCAAGGTTAGAAGCTATTCGACTATTACTTGCGTTTGCTTGTTAGAAAAAATTCAGGTTATTCCAAATGGATGTCAAAAGTGCCTTCCTAAATGGATTTATCCATGAGGAAGTTTATGTGGAATAACCACCCGGGTTAGAAGACCCAAAGAAGCCAGACTCAGTCTTCAGACTGAAAAAGGCCTTGTATGGTTTAAAGCAAGCACCTCAAGCTTGGTACGACAGACTAAGTAAGTTCTTATTACGGAATGGTTTTGTCAAAGGTAAAGTAGATACTACTTTATTTATCAAAAAGGAAAACAAAAGCTTTTTACTTGTTCAAATATATGTGGATGATATTATTTTTGGATCCTCTAATGAAAGTCTATGCAAGAAATTTTCTAATTCTATGCAGGATGAGTTTGAAATGAGTATGATGGGAGAATTAACATTCTTTCTTGGTCTTCAAGTAAAGCAATTGAAGGAAGGAACTTTCATTTACCAAGAAAAATATGCTAATGATCTTGTCAAAAGGTTTGGATTGGAAAATTGCAAAAATACTGATATACCGATGTTAAGCTCTTTGAAGATAGACAAAGATGAAGAAGGGAAGAAAGTTGATCAAAAGCTGTACAGGAGCATCATTGGTTCACTTCTTTATCTTACTGCTTCTAGACCTGACATTTTGTTAAGTGTTTGCATCTGTGCTAGGTTTCAATCAGATCCTAGAGAATCCCATCTCAGTGCTGCAAAACGTATTATTAAATACGTTGCTTCATCTTCAAGCATCGGTCTTTGGTATCCTAAGAAGGGAGACTTTAATCTTCTGGGATATTCAGACGCAGATCTGGCCGGTTGCAGAGTCGATAGAAAGAGTACTTCAGGAACTTGCCAGTTGCTTGGAAGCAGGACAATATCTTGGTTTTGAAGGAAACAAAGCACTGTGGCTCCCTAAACAACAGAAGCAGAGTATGTAGCTCTTGGAAGTTGCTGTTCGCAAATTCTATGGATAAAACAACAGCTACAAGACTTTGGGATTGAAGACTCATGCACAGAAATCAGATGTGACAACACCAGCGCAATCAATCTCACTAAAAATCCAATCATTCATTCAAGAGCAAAGCATATAGAGATTCGACATCACTTCATTAGAGATCATATTCAAAATGGAGAAATCTCGATTCAATTTGTTGATTTAAAAAGTCAACTAGTGGATATATTCACAAAGCCTTTGGAGAAAAATCAATTCGATTTTATCCGTTCCAGACTCAACATTTTGAAGCTCGAGGAAGTTAAAGTCTAGAGACTCTCCAACCCTCAGACTCTAAACCGTCAGACTCAGACATTCATGGCTATAGACTGTAAGTTGATATTATATCTAAACTCGAAAAGGTACGATCTTTCGTTCAGTTAATTTATAATTTCCGTGAAAAACGGAATCCTGTCTTTTCAAAAGGATTAACTTTGGCAGTTAATGATTTTAAAAAGAGGTGTTCGTACACTTTCCTTGTGCCGATTGAACTTTCCTTTCCAAAACTTAGTTATATATATACAATTTTCTTTTTCACCCAATCTTCAAAACCCTAAAAGGCATTCTCCTCCCAATCCGGTTTCTATTTCGTGTTCATCTTCGAGAAAGTTGTCATCTTTTCTTGGGAAAGCAAGTAAAGGAATCTTTCAACGACAAGGAAGGATGTCTTCTTCGAGGAAGTCTTCAAGAATCGCGAACAGGGGACCATAGAGAATGAAGGAGGGACCTACCCATTTCGATCTCACCGAAGAGGAAGAATTATCGAGTCAGCAACAGAGCCCGATTCATTCTCCACCACGTCACTGAACGCCATCTATCCCACAAGGTGCGGGTCAACAACCAGAGGAAGAAATAATCAAGGACGCAGACCTTGTAAGAGTTCAAAAACCCTATTTTATTTACAAGCTTTACTGTGCGTTGAAAAGCACTGGGACTCCGTTGAACTACGTGGATGATTTTCTTAAAGATAAGAATTATGGGAATGAGTACATCTTTCTGTGACGAATGGAAGATTTGGGAATTGCTCCCAAGGGAAAGGCTGAGGAAGCACTTGCGAACATTCCAAGTGACCCTCGTATGTCGGGACCAAATTCGACTGACGGGAACGATGATGATAAAATGTTCAGTGATTTTCAACCTAGAATGGGTGTTGCTGCGAAGGTGAAGGGAAAAAGAATGGAGTTGTTTAAATCGAAGGAACAGGAGAATCTATTCTTCAGACTGCTGAAACGAGGGGTGATAAACCCTAGGAGTGTTGATTTCGATTTCTTAGATGCCATCAATGTGAACTTAAGGGAGAAGTTCAATCTGCTTCAACTTGAGCAATTTTGCACTGACACCACAGACGGTGATGCGTAATTGACAGCATATTTCTACTCGAATCTCAGCTTTATAGATGCGAATAGAATATCATTCAGTGTTCGAGACTAGGACTATGTGGTAGACGTGGACATGTTGGCGGACATAATTGGAGTTGAACGAGGACGTTATCGACCGATCAAAGTCTCAATTGCTCGTGCCTCATTAGAACATGTCAAAGATAGAGATACAGAGGGAAGAATCATCTATTCAAGGATGCGTGCCATCAATATTGTGCTGCACAAAATTGTGATCAATTGCATCAGGCCGAAGTCTACATCCAAGACTGACGTCTCTAATTCCGAAGCAAAATTGATGTACGCAATCAACTCAGGGAAGAAGTTCTCTCTCCCTCACACCATTCTCTTTCACATGTACAGAGCAATGTCGAAAGACAAGGGCCAATTGCCTTACTGATGCGGGAGCATCCAACGTAGCTCCATCCACCAACTCGGAACCATCAATGTTTATCCAAGCCAAGAGAGAAATTGGACATTATCTGCTTCGTTGGATTATTTTCAATGAATAATGTCAATTTTTTATTGGTACTTTATGGTATATCGATAACTTTCAATGGGAGGCCATTCTAAATGTCTTGAATGACCAGTTGATGAAGTTTCAGAAGGATTATTTTCTGGTTAAGGGAGGAGCTCGAATTTGAAGGTTCAAGAATGCAGAAGGCCGAAGATTAAAGGCATTTAATTCCCGTGTTAATAAAGGCTTTTATTAAGTTATTATGTGTCTTTACTGTCATGCAGTCCAAGAGTTGACGGTTTCGGTTTCTAGGCTATTAAGTTCTGTTTTTAATATGTATTAAGGTGTCAGTTTCTAGGCTATTAAGGTCTGTTTTTAATATGTATTAAGGTGTCAGTTTCTAGGCTATTAAGGTCCGTTTTTAATGTGTATTAACACTAAAACCCTCCTATAAATAGAGGAAACTATCCAATGTAGGGGATACGAATTTTATGAATGAGAATTGTGAGATTTCCTCAACTTGAGTGAATTCCTTTGGAGAGCGGATAACTCCTTTCGGTTTCTTTATCCTTGGAGCATAGATCACTCCTCGGTGGTGAACCAAGAAGCCCTTTATCCTTGGCTGGTGGAATCTTTAGGCCTCGGTGGTGAGCTTCTCCTATCCCGAAGTCCTTTATCCTTGGCCGGTGGAAGCTTTAGGCCTTGGTGGTGAACTTCGTAGATCTCGATCCTCATCCTTGGTTGGTGGCACTGCCTTTATACCTTGGAAGGAGATTATTTTTCTCTGTTCTTATTCCTTTCCATTTCTTTCCCGTATACACTACTCCATACACTTAACCACAAAAATCCCATCTGAAAAAAAATCTCTGTTCTTGAATCACTCAACCCATCACGCATCAAAATATTGGTATCAGAGCTCAAGGTTCAACTCATTTGAGTGATTCTTTTCTTTCTTTTATTACAAATTCCTTATGGATGAACAAGTTCCTAGAGGCTTGACCTTGGAGCAAGCGCACAACGAAAGGCGAGATCGTGCAATCCAAAATCTTCAACAACAAATGGAGCGAGTCCTCAACCTTCTAGAGAATCCGGCGAGAGAAGGACAACCAGCAAGGCGTCCCAATGAACGGCGTCGGCGTGATGATTCTGAATCTCGTCAAAATTCTGATGTCGATTCCGAGTCCACTGGAGACAATCGAACGATTTTGCACTCTAGTGATTCTGAATGTCCAATTCGAAGACGAAGACGGAGAGGGAGGCATAAGGAGGATGAAAGAGACATTAAAGTGGAGGTCCCCGAGTTTGACGGTAATCTTAATCTCGACGACTTTGTTGATTGGCTACACAAAACCGAACGAAATTTTGAATTCAAATCCTATTCGGATGAGAAGAAATGTTAGGTTGCCATCCTAAGGTTGACCAAATATGCTTCTCTATGGTGGGAGAATCTAAAGCATCAACGAGCAAGGGAAGGAAAAGGCCGAATCAAGTCTTGGGAAAAACTCAAGAGGTTGATGAAGAAGAGGTTCTTGCCCGACAACTATAAGCAAGATCTCTTCCTCAAACTGAACTCCCTAAGACAACATGGGATGAGCGTTGAAGAATACATTCGTGAGTTTGAACAACTCAAAATGAGGAGTGAAGTTCCAGAAGTTCCCGAGCAAACCATCGCTCGTTTTCTTGGCGGCATGAATCGAGAAATTGCTGATATGGTTGAACTTCAACTGTATTGGTCCTTTGAAGACGTATGCAAGTTAGCCATAAAAGTGGAAAAACAATTGAAGAGCAAGAGGTTTTCCTCCAGAACCTCAACAAAGGCGACATCCTATTTTAAGGGTGCTTCCTCAAGCAAGGGCGAGAGTTCGTCAACAAAAGACAGAGGCAAGGGAAAGAATGCAGAGCCTTCCAAAGAAGTCCAAAAGAAGTTTGAAGGTGATGCAAGGAAATGCTTTAAGTGCCATGGCTTTGGGCATTTACAAGCAAATTGTCCAAATCGGAGAGTTATGACTCTTCAAGAAATTGAGGAGATCAATTCGGCGCTTCAAGAGGCTGATTGATGCGGGAGCATCCAACGTAGCTCCATCCACCAACTCGGAACCATCGATGTTTATCCAAGCCAAGAGAGAAATTGGGCATTATGTGCTTCGATGGATCATTTTCAATGAATAACTATCAAAGGGAGACCATTCTAAATGTCTTGAATGACCAGTTGATGAAGTTTCAGAATGATTATTTTCTGGTCAAGGGAGGAGCTCGAATTTGAAGATTCAAGAATGCAGAAGGCCGAAGATTAAAGGCATTTACTTCCCGTGTTAATAAAGGCTTTTATTATGTTATTATGTGTGTTTATTGTTATGCAGTCCAAGAGTCGACGGTTTCGATTTCTAGGCTATTAAGTTCTGTTTTTAATATGTATTAAGGTGTCAGTTTCTAGGCTATTAAGGTCCGTTTTTAATATGTATTAACTCTAAAACCCTCCTATAAAGAGGGAAAACTATCCAATGTAAGGGATACGAATTTTATGAATGAGAATTGTGAGATTTCCTCTGCTTGAGTGAATTCCTTTTGAGAGTGGATAACTCCTTTCGGTTTCTTTATCCTTGGAGCGTAGATCACTCCTTGGTGGTGAGCCAAGAAGCCCTTTATCCTCGGCTGGTTGAATCTTTAGGCCTTGGTGGTGAGCTTCTCCTATCCCGAAGTCCTTTATCCTTGGCTGGTGGAAGCTTTAGGCCGTGGTGGTGAACTTCGTAGATCTCGATCCTCATCCTTGGTTGGTGGCGCTGCCTTTATACCTTGGAAGGAGATTGTTTTTATCTGTTCTTATTCCTTTCCATTTCTTCCCCGTATACACTTCTCCATACACTTAACCACTAAAATCCCCTCAAAAAATCTCTGTTCTTGAATCACTCAACCCATCACGCATCACTGATGACAATGAAGACCAAGATATTTCCGAATCTGATCGGGAAGAAGAAGTTGTGGAGAAAGCTGATGATGGTGAGCTGTTGATCATCCGAAGAGCATTGCATGTTGAAGTTTCTCCTAATAATGAGCAAAGGGAGAATATATTTCACACGCGTTGCACTATTAATGGAAAGGTGTGTTTGGTGATCATTGATGGTGGGAGCTGCACCAATGTTGCTTCGACAAGTTGAAGCTTCCAACAACGAAACATCCTCAACCATACAAGCTCCAATGGCTCAATCAAGGGAATGAACTCAAGGTAACCAAACGTGTTCTTATATCATTTTCGATTGGGAAGAACTATCGAGATGAGGTTGTATGTGATGTGATTCCAATGGAGGCATGCCACTTATTATTGGGTAGACCGTGGCAATTTGATATAAATGCGATGCATGATGGTCGGAAAAACACATACTCTTTTCAGAAGGAACAAAAATGCATTACTCTTTTACCATTGAGCCCTTATTCGATACATAATAATCAACCTGGGGAGGGAAACACTTGTAAGGAAAATCTGTTCTTGAGTGAGACACGGGTTGAGAGAGCCATTAGCAAACAAAAGAATGTTTTTGTTTTGCTTGTGGTCGAGAAAAAGAGTGAGATAGAGCGACCCATACATCCAAAAATGCATTGCTTGTTGAAAGAATTTGCAGATGTGTTTCCGGAGGATTTGCCACTTGGATTACCTCCCATAAGAGGTATTGAGCATCAAATTGATTTGATCCCCGGTGCTCCACTACCAAACAAGCCAGCTTATCGATGCAATCCAGAGGATACAAAGGAGTTGCAAAGACAAGTCAATGAACTTATTCTCAAAGGATACGTTCGAGAAAGCATGAGTCCCTGCTCTGTTCCGGCTCTACTTGTGCCTAAGAAGGATGGTACATATCGGATGTGTGTTGATAGCCGGGCCATCAACAATATCACCATTAAGTATAGGTACCCTATACCTAGACTTGATGATATGCTAGATGAATTATATGGTTCTTCTGTGTTTTCAAAGATAGATTTGCGGAGTGGATATCATCAAATCAGAATGCGAGAAGGTGATGAATGGAAGACAGCTTTCAAGACCAAGGGAGGCCTTTATGAGTGGTTGGTTATGCCATTCGGATTATCTAATGCTCCGAGTACCTTCATGAGACTTATGAACGAGGTTCTTCGTTCCTTTATTGGTCAATTTGTCGTTGTTTATTTCGATGATATTCTTGTTTATAGTAGGAATGAGGAGGAGCATATCTCTCATCTAACACAGGTCTTTAATGTCTTGAGAGAACGAAAACTATATGCTAAAATGGAGAAATGTGAGTTCTTCTCTCCAAGCATTGTGTTTCTTGGTTATGTGGTTTCCAAAGATGGAATCTCTGTTGATCAAGCCAAGGTAGAAGCTATGAAGACTTGGCCCGTTCGAAGTCTATTTCTGATGTAAGAAGTTTTCATGGACTTGTTTCCTTTTATCGACGGTTTGTCAAAAATTTTAGTACCGTCATGGCTCCTATAACTGAATGCATGAAGAATGGTGCTTTTGAATGGACAAAGACTGGTCAAAACGCCTTTGAGGTAATCAAGCAGAAACTTTGTGAGTCTCCTATTCTTGCACTTCCTGATTTTGATAAAGTATTTGAAGTTGAGTGTGATGCAAGCGGAGTTGGTATTGGTGCTGTTCTGGTGCAAGCACAAAAACCATTGGCATATTTCAGCGAGAAGTTATCTGATTCCAAGAGGAATTATTCCACTTATGACAAAGAGTTCTATGCCATTGTCCGAGCTCTTGATCATTGAAGTCATTATTTGAGGCCAAAGCAATTTGTCCTTCATTCTGATCATGAGGCGCTTAAGTTTATTAGTGGCCAACGCAAACTTAATTCGAGACATGCAAAATGGGTAGAATTTCTTCAATCCTTTTCTTTTGTCTCAAAATATAAACCCGGCCACACTAATGTTGTAGCAGATGCTTTATCAAGAAGATATTCTATGCTTGCGGTTCTGGACTCTAGGATTCTCGGATTTCAATCAATGAAAGCACTTTATTCTGAAGATGCGGAGTTCTCATCCATCATCAACAATTGCAAACGAGGAGTTCAAGGTATATATTCTTTGCAAGATGGGTTTCTTTTTAAAGGAAATCAATTATGTGTGCCGAAGAGTTCTTTTCGTGAATTGCTGATTCGAGAAGCACATGGTGGAGGATTGGCTGGTCATTTTGGGATTAACAAAACTCTTGAGGTTCTTCAAGAGCATTTCTATTGGCCAAAGATGAGTGGAGATGTGCATGCTATCATCTCAAGGTGTGCAACTTGTCATAGATCAAAAAGTCATTTCGATCAAGGTTTGTATACTCCACTTCCGGTACCATTGCAGCCCTGGGAAGATGTTAGCATGGATTTCATCGTGGCTCTACCAAGAACTCAAAGAGGAAAAGATGCGATCATGGTGGTCGTTGATCGGTTCTCTAAAATGGCTCATTTCGTGCCATGTCACAAGACCAACGATGCATCTTATATTGCTGAATTATATTTCAAAGAGATTATCCGCATTCATGGAGTACCAAAGACCATTGTGTCGGATCGTGATTCCAAGTTCTGATTCTTGAATCACTCAACCCATCACGCATCACTTACCCAGGTCTAGTGACCAAAATCTTCAGACACATGAATATTGAACCACCACATACACTTTGTGTTCGACCGTGTGATAAGATGGTGGTAGGTTTGAAGATGTTGACGAAGATGCGTCTGAATGAACTTTCCAAGGCAATGGAGAAATTCAGAGTGAGGACTCCAGTACCGTCTGCTTCAAAGAGAAAAGGGAAGGAGGCTATCGGTGCCCCATCCAAAAAGAAGAGAACTCTCATCTTGGAGGATGAAGATGAGCAGGAAGATCTCACAATCTCTGCCTTGATAAGGACCAGACGTTCTGTACCTCAATCGACAGAACTTCAGAAGAAACAGAGAGAAGAAGAGGAGCAATCCAAGAACGGAGAAGAAGAAGAGTAGCGAGAGAAGGAGAAAGAAGCTGAAGAAGAAGGAGAAGAAGAGAAAGAAAAGTCTGCAGCTGAATCTGGAGAGAAGGGGAATCAAGATATAGAAGAGCATGATCATCACTCTTCCCCATTTGAGGTCCTAGAGACAGGGGGAGTTGGCGAACAAGAAATGTCCACATCTCATGCTGCCAATAGTGAAGGTCTAAGACAATCTCTAGCAGATCCAGAAGAGTTTCAGGCTTCTCAATTGCCTGAAGAAGGACACGATACGTCAACACCAAATTTGCAAGATTATACAGAAGCTCCATCGTCTGCATTCACTCCATCCGAGAAAGCAAATGCAAGTACACAGACGGACAATTCAGCAAATTTTCATCGTATTCTTGATGTTCTTCTGGAAATGCGTGGCCAAATCTATGCTCTAGATTGTGAAATTCAAGCCATAAAGAATGCTGGACAAGCATATTCGGTTACCTTGGAGGAGAAAATGAAAGACCTCGCTCTACAACTTCAAGCCAATGCCAAAGGAGAGGAGGTAGCTCAACTAAGGGAAGACTTGAAGAGGCTAGAAGGCATAGTCCAGTCCATGGGAGATTTCCAGATCGTGCGCATTCCCAAGCAGACCTGACTCCTTTCTTACCTTTTTTAATGCTGACAAAAAGGGGGAGAAGCAATTTGAAACCAATTTGAACTTTAAACTTTGACTTTAAATTTTTTTTTTTTTTGTGGTTGAATATGTTTGTTTTTGAGTATGACTTGAGTGAACTTGGATGTGAACTTGAATTTGACTGAATTGGCTATAGATTTTGATGCTTGAACTGTTTGCATTTATATCAAGTGTTGTCATATGGTATTACTCATGAAAGACTAACCAATTTTCTGTGGATGTAGAGTCTGGTTGTTTTATTAATCTTTATGAGATAGCCATATTGCTTGAGAAATGTTTTTGCAGGTCAAAGTTGTTCAAATCTACAGGAAAGTTTTGTCACCATCAAAAATGGGGAGATTGTTGGAGAAATCTTTCCAGAATATTTTGAAGCTGACAAAACGTTTCTATCAGTCTAGTCTGGATATTTGCAGACCATTTGTTTAAAGTCTGAAGACTTTCTGATCACCAGACTCAGCACTGAAGACTCAAGACTATTCTCATTGACAGTCTTTCTGATCCAGTGACGAAGGAAATCCAGAGCCGAAGTATATGGTTCAGGATTTAATCCTATCCTCTGGAGAAGATCTCTTGGTTGGATAAACATAACGGATTCTCTTAATCGTATCTAGATTGATTGAAGATCCGGTGGTCGATGAAATATTCTTGGAAGGTTCTATTCTTGGAAACCAAGATCCTGATTGTATGGGCGAACATGATTGATGGGCTATCGTCAGGTTCCTTTAATAGCTCGAATGATCTTCTTAATTGATTCCGTCCAACGGGTAGATTGGAGGAATTCCTTTGGTAAGTGCCAACGGGTATGATGGCATAAATGAGCATAAAAGGAAGACGTTCTAGTTGTTTTAGTGTGTGATCGATAGAGAAATTCCGGAGTCTGAAGCACCTTGATTATTAGTCGATACATTTTGAGTGAAATTGTATACACGGAGAGTGTCTGTACTTGGTGATACCTTGAGCGAGCGTGGTAGATCATCTACACCGAGAAATCAAGGAAGATCAACGCTGTAACATCTCTTTGTTCATAGTGGAATCCAGCCAATTGGCTGTCAGGGCAGAAGAGTGGACGTAGGCTTGAATCAAGCCGAATCACTATAAACCACGTGTTCAATTCTCTCTTTCCTTTACTCAGTCTTACGTTGATTATTGTTTGTCGCAAATCATTCAACTGTCTAAGTATTGTGCAATTATCGAGAAAAATCTTTTATATACCTATTCACGCCCCTCTAGGTACTCGTACTAGCTATATCACTTTGACTACTCCCATTGTAAGTCAATCAAGAGTCCATAAAACATACCAAGAATCGTAGGCAGCAGCGGCATTTTTCTTTTTAGTCTGAAATGTTAGTCCCCAAGAGGAGTGAGTACAACCACTCTGCAATAAAAGATCCATCACACTAAACTATGTAGAAACTGCAACCATCGAGATGCATGCAAAACACATATGTCATTTTTATATATATACATGCCATCAAGAGTTTATTTACTTGCAGCACATTCATAAAAACAATTCAATGCCATAACGAACGCATTTTTTCAATACCAGATGAAGCCCCTTTCAATTTCATAAACAAATTCTCATATCATGCCACATGCACACACATGCACTCCTTTAATGTACAAAATTTTAGCATTCAAAGAAAGGTTTCATTCCCTGGGGACCAATGTTTGCATCCCTCTGGGCTTTTGCGCCCAACCTGGCATCGTGAGAACCTCCGGCACAAACCTCTGGGCATCCAGAGCATGTTCCGTCACACCGCTGGGCATCTCGCACCCCACCTGGCATCACGAGGTATATCCAGGGCTTGCCATGAATTGGTTGCCCCTTCCCACCGGATTTACATACAATCCCTACAACCGGGCATCCCGAAACTCCCGAGGACCTTTCGGGCATCCAACGGCGTCGACTCACTCAACCCTTGGGCATCCCGACACTCCTGGGGCATCGTCGGCTCACACCTCCGACGGTAACATTCACATCATGATATACATCTCATTACAAAAATACATTTTGATGCAATGACGTCATGGATTCAATGGATCTATAAGACTATCAAATTTTCCAATGTCATGTGATATGCTGAATATCAATGTATCTATCAAGTGAATAACAAATAACAACTCAAGATACAATGATTCTTAGAACAAAATGAACAGTTTCATAGTAAAATAATGTAAAGGCCAGAACGCACTCCTTCAATAGAGATTTCGAAATAACCAGCAAATGACCGTAAAAAATTCTGAAATTTTAACACGTTATAATTGAGATCTTGAGGAAAAAGTTTCATTAAGGACACTAGGCCAGATTCGTTATGTATAGCGAGTGGTAGTTCACACAACTCAGTTCAGGATTCTTTTATGAAAGAATAAAATTCAACAGAAAGCATTGTATACGAAAAGAGGTTTAAGCCATCGTATTCATTCCGTGAAGTTTTGATAAAAATATATACTCTAGCTCATGCAATTCCTCACAACTTCCGTGAAGAAATCGGGATCAAATTCATTTTAGAACTCTTCATAAAATTTCACAAAGTTACAGGGTTACACATGAAATTGCACTGGATTAAGCGAATCCCATGAAATCCCATTCCCACCGTGACTATCTTAATTCCACAAGTCCACTAATAGTCGGTCTTTCATCAATACATCAACAGGATCAAAATGTACACAAAACCAAAGTAAATCCTCAATCTCATGGTCCCGCTCTACTTCGATTTCCCACAATTTAACATTCTACTTTCAGAATTCAATTGTTTGCAAGTATATTGCACCATACTGAACAATAACAGCATCACATTATATAGATTCATGGACTTTCACTTGCCTCGATGTCCTATGATTCCACGGCGTGTAGTGAGATGGTGAGGAGTGTGCGGCTTGATGACGGCGGCAACGTGCACGCACGGCAAAGGCTAATTTCCTTCCTTCCTTTGCCGACTCACTCTCTCACTGCTCACTCACAACCTTTCTCTCTCACTCTCTCAATTACCCACTTTCATGAGCACAAGACCACTGGTTTTGCTAAAACCAGTTAAACAAAAGAGAGGCAGGTTTCGGTGGTTGCAAGGGGAACGAACAGCTGGGACGGACTTGTCTTCAGCAGGCCTCCCCATGCATTTCGCTGGCTATCCATATGCCAGCAACGTGGCATCATCTAGCCATGCTACAGTCAACATCTCTTCCAATTAGTTGACTTAATTGTCGACTTTTAAGGGGTCTTCGGATTGTATTGGGTTAGTAAGTTAGTGGACGTCCAGTCCCTCAATAACAAAGCCCAAATAAATAAATAAAAACTAATCCTCAAACTTGCACAAATGTGGAGCATACTCGGTCCCATTGTCTTGATGTTTCAATTTCTTTTCTTATCTCATGTGCACTCAAGTGGTATAATTGTGTCGAGTCATCAAAAGAAATATATGTCAATAGTCTATTCAATGATCGGACCCTTAATAAACATGAGATATCAGTCCGTCGATGGAATCATTTAATGCTCATGCAAAATACTAATAATACCATTCGGCGGTACTTTTATTGATCAGTCACTATCGTCGCACATCACGGTTTGTGAAATTCTCGGGTGCCACAACCCTCCCCTCCTTAGAGGATTTCATCCTCGAAATTGGGCATTACTCATGTTTTTTCAAATAGGTGAGGGTATTTCTTCTTTATCTCGTTCTCACTCTCCCATGTGGCTTCCTCCGCATCGTGATGTCGCCATAATATCTTAACCAATGGAATTTTCTTGGTCAATGGGCAGACTTAGTCAAGCGATCTACTATCACCTAGATAGAGTCGTGACCTCTTGATGTCCTTTGTAGTCCTTGTACAAAGTCCATCGTCACATGTTCCCATTTCCAGTCGGGTAGTTCCAATGGTCTCAATAATCCTGCGGGTTTGCGATATTCCGCTTTCGCTTGCTGGCATGTTAAACACTGGGAAACGTGTTTAGCTACATCCGTCTTCATACCATTCCACCAAAATTGTTGGCGTAAATTTCTGAACATCTTTGTACTACCCAGATGAATACTATAATTACTCCTATGTGCTTCCGACAGGATTTCTCTCTTCACTTCTTCATTGTCGGGAACACAGAGTCGTCCCTGGCATCTTACTACTCCATCCTTAGAGATTTGAAACACATCATTTCTTATTTCCACAATTTCCGAGTCGGACTCTTGCTGCATCTTAACTTTCTGAATAATTTCGGGTTCAATCCTCAAAGCAGTAAGCATACCGGTAAGGTGATCTCCTTTCAATTGAAATTCTGAGTTTGTAACAGATTTTAACAGATGCCATTCTATCATTCTTAGACTAGCCATATCCATAGCTGACTTACGACTAAGAGCATCCGCCACCTTATTCGCCTTTCCTGGATGATACCGTATCTCACAATCAAAATCTTTCAACAGTTCCATCCACCTCCTTCATCTCATGCTCAATTCCTTTTGTGAAAACAAATACGTTAAGCTCTTATGATCTGTATAGATAATGTCTCCATATTTTCAAAGCAAAAAGTATAGCTGCCAATTCTAAATCATGGATTGGGTAGTTTAATTCATGGGGTTTCAACTGCCTTGATGCGTAGGCTATGACCTTGCCATACTGCATCAGAACACATCCCAGTCCCTTTCGAGACGCATCACTATGTACCATGAATCCACTAGATCCAGATGGTATAGTTAGGATTGGAGCTGTGGTTAATTTCCTTTTAAGTTCCTAAAAACTTCTTTCACATTCTCCATTCCATTCAAACCCGACATTTTTCCTAGTTAATTTTGTCAATGGGCCTGCAAGTCGCGAGAATCCTTCAATATATCTCCTATAGTAGACAGCCAACCCCAAGAAACTCCGTATTTTGGTTGGCGTTGTCGGCCTCGGCCAATTTATTACCATCTCAACTTTTGTAGGGTCTACTGCAATTCCACTTCCCGATACCACATGTCCCAAAAATGTTATTTGGTCCAACCAAAATTCACACTTGCTGAATTTGGCATACAACTTATGATCTCTCAAGATTTGCAATACTATCCTCAGGTGTCGCTCATGCTCTTCATGTCCTTTAGAATATATCAGGATATCTTTACATGCAACCACCAATCTACCGAAAGGTCACCGAGATTGTTCTAGATATATCTACGTACGATGAGGGTTTGACCCCTTCAATCTCCATCATGTTGTCCCCAATTTTAGTATGTTGTAGTTTAAGTTGTTGGCCACAACTTTCATGAAGGAATCAAGGCTAAAATCAAACTCGAAACATGCATGAAATCTCTCGCAAGATTCTGGTTCAGGCGGTTCATACGAAAACAGCAAGCATCTCCAAGAACAAACCTCATGCACTTCGATTTCTGGCCTCTAAAGATCCAAGAACTCAACCACATATGAAGGACACACATGCAAGGGTGGAAATCAGTCCCAACTTGCCTTAAAGACCGAACAAATAGCAGCAAAAGGGACAGCACACGGCGGATGAACGGACTACGTGCGGGCGGCGACGGGCGACTCCTTCTTCCTCTCGGCGATTCCCCCTCTCTCTCTCTCTCTCTCTCTCTCTCCTCTTCCTTTTATTTCCCCTAATCCTCATCATTTGCAATCATCACTTGCCTCTCCAAAGGCCAATGCATGGAAGCGTCTTTTTGCCAATTGGCAAGGCTCATGCATAATGGGCTTTCGGAGAAATTAGGCCAGCAAATGGGCCGGCCATTCCTCCCCCCCTTTCATGGTCGTCGGCAACCCTCTTGTGGGCTTCAACGGGCCGGCCATTCGGCCCACCAAAGGCTCAAACCAATGGGCCTAAGGCCCAACCTAAATAAAATCAGTTTTTCCCTTTCTTATTCTTTATTTTAAGAATTTAATTACTAAATTCCACGTGGCCAAAATCTTGTAACATTTTATTTATGGGGACTTAGTCTATAAAGTGCATAGCCAAGCATAGATTATCCTCATTAATTTATCTAATTTAAAAAATCATGAACACAAGCATATATCACTTTGTCCTAAAAGGAGACTAATGGCTAAAGCATAAACCATAGGTAATGAAATTAGAGCTTGTCTTGGATTTTTGGGATGCCACACTCAATAAGTAAAATCCCTAATTCTCAACTATGAGGATATCTCATCATAAAAATCCAACAGATACAACACTTGCAATGCAATTTCAATGGCAGATTAATAGCAAAATTATTGCTATCCTCAACTACACGCAGATGTATATTTCCGCATAATTCAAAGAATGCTTACTTTCGGCATATGAGTGAACACAACAACCTATCATGCTTATGTGTGTTACTGGCACTCATGCAAATTCATTTACTGCCGTGATGGCTCAACCAGGACCTCCCGGCTCAACTGAAGCATCCAGCTTCAAGCTAGGCATCATGATTCAACAAGGGCATTCTGGCGCTAGCTCACCAAGGCATTCAAGCTCAACCCAAGCATCTTGGCCCAATTAGAGCGTCCTAGAGCTAGCTTACTCGAGGCATCTGAGCTCAAACCCAAGCAACTCGCTTAACTAGAGCATCCCGTTCAATGAACGAGGCATCACTGCCAACGCTATGTGACGCGAGCGCTTTTTCCACTTTAACTGCACGCACAAGTGTATCACACAAGCCTTTTTTCATCTATTATCTTAGCCAACGTATGCAAGACCCAACGGTAAGCTCATTCAGGTGAGTGTTCCATGATCTTCGTACGTGGCTTGAGATGCATTATTAGGCCATCGCGACTTGATGTCGATTCCAAGCCAAGCAAACCTTGACATCGTCTGGCGGGCGAACACACTCAAAAATGTGAACATGGGAAAATACACAAAAGAACATTACAACATTTCTTTGACTGGAGACACCTAAGCTTTATTACCAAATCTCAAGCCATCATTACCAAATCTTTGACTGGACACCTAGCCTTATGAGGTGGAGATCTAATAAGTTAGGGACATCATTTAAGGCCTTGCTTGTCTCCATTTCGTTGGACCACATTAGTTTCATTATGGATAGGTAGCACTCTAAAAGATAGGGTGGCATTAAGGCTATAGGATAGCCATAATTAGTTTCACTGTGTCCTATTTTTATTGGAACACTTAGCTTGGATACTTAATCCTCAAGGTAAATCCTTCGTAATTATAACAATATCTAAAAAAATCAAGATGGGTGTTTTAGAGAATTCCATTTTGTCCATTTCCTCCTCTAGAATGTGGTCTAGAGAATTCCGTCATCTAAGTTGATTCTAGGGCCGAAGAAGGGATCGTTAGGTACCCCTTGAAAAATCGAATCACGTATACCCAAGGTTTGGCCATCACGCCCCATGCTTCCCCGATTCGTTCCATGGACGGTTAGTTGACCTAAAGGGTCATTTGTCCTTTGGTCCATTCAAGACCAATCCAAAGTTATTCATGAACTTTAGAATTAGCGATGGAATAGCAATGTATATCCATGAGCTCATTCCGGCCAGCACCTTATCCATCCATATGTCTCATAATCGATGCATTAATGATCTCCGATCGAACATCGCCAATTCAAGAAGCTTTTCTGATCACCAATTAAATAGGGAATGATTCATTTGATCGATTTGGATAATTTGCGTATCAATGCATAGCCAGGTGGAAGCAACCACGGCTCGGCAATATGATTAATCATGGCCATCTGCCAATTCAAAATCTTTCCATGATCAATCCTCGCGATCAAAATGTCATCTTATGAGTTGGTAATCATATCCCATCGGTCGGTTGGTCGATCCATTACCGATCTGTAATTCTTTACCAATCTAAATGTTCAATCCATGGCCAATAGCCCATGATCGATCCTTGTAGGACCTTATGTTCAATCATTACGGGGTTGGTCTTGAGGGCGTGACTATGGTTGTGATGCTTAGGGCTAGGATTATGTTTAGATTAAGGCTAATGGTAGTTAGATTATGTAAGAAGTAGATTATGGCGATAAAGTATTATGATAAGTGAGAAGTAGAGGTGATAAGCTATTATGATAAGCAATAAATAGAGTTAATATGCTATCATGATTATGATAAGTGCATATTTTTTTTGCAATTTTTGAAGTGGTAAGTGCTTGCTAAATTCTAATTTTAAAGTAACGTGTGGTTATGAAATCCTCATTGTGACATCTTGAATCCAATTTCAATCTATAGAGCGAGCTTCAGACGGGGATCAACAAACTATAGAAAAGCTCAGAAAATGACTTTGGAATGAAAATTCAATTTTTCAGGTAGAAAAGGTGAAATTTCTAAAAAGTGGAAATTGATAGCAAACAAGGAATCGTGAGGTCCCAAGCCCTTGAATGTTCCCATTGAGCCACACGCCCATTTTGACTAGCCCAAGGGGGTGTATTAGGCCACACACCACCAATGACGAAACTAACAAGACTCGGTAAGACAATTAGGTCATTTTCGATTTTTTGGAAGCTTGTACGTTAATGTTGTCCATGTGTAAGAATAGTAGTAAGACTATTGCTTGTTTTACTCCCTAATGTGCCTTTTATGAAGCTACTTAGCTCTCGAGGCAATCTTGGTTGGCTTTGTAAGGAAGAAGAAAGCGAGAAAGGGGGGTCCACTTGGTTGTCTTGTAGATGTCTTGTATGACCATTGCAAGACAAAGACTATTCAAGAGAAAGCTAACTAAGCGTGAGGCAGGTGCTGAGGAGCCGAGTGCCTCCAGAATCCCTTGAACAACATGAACAGCCCACGTGAGAGGCCAAGTATCCTGTAGCTCGTAACTGAGGAAGGAGCTCAACAAAGCCACAAGCAAGGGGGAGCCACCCTTGGAGGAGTGAAGGGGTGACTGATTCTAGAATGGATTTTTCAGAGGGGATTCTTGTTGTTAAGTGTATGGAATAGCGTATACGAGGAAGAAATGAAAAGGAATAAGAAATGAAAAGGTATAAAGGCCTCGCCACCAATCGAGGATGAGGACCGAAATCTCACCATTCTCATTCATGAAATTCGTATCTCTTACATTGGATAGCTTTCCCCTATTTATGGGAGGATTTTAGCCATAGGAAAAATTAAAAACAAACTAGGAACTTAAACGTTCAACTCTTGAGCTACATAAAAATAAAAACAGCTAGGAAGTTAATAAAAAACCATTACTAACACGGGAACTAAATGCCTTTAATCTTCGGCCTCCGCATTCTCAAACTGTTAGCTTTCCGTGTTCTTGAACCTCTGGCTTTCCATATTCTTGTACCACATTCGTGAACTTTTAGCCTTCCGAAAATTCGAGCTCCTGCCTTGACCAGAGAATAATCCTCCTGAAACTTCATAAATTGGTCATACAAGACATCTAAAATGGTCTCCCATTGATTCTATTGATATACCACAAAGTACCCATAAGTAATTAACATTATTCTTTCAGAATGATCCATCAAACCACATAATGCCCAACTTCTTTATTGGCTTGGATAAGTATCGATGGTTTTGAGTTGGTCGATGGAGCTACGTTGCCTGCTCCCGCATCATTGTAGAGGCCTACTTATTATATGATGATTGAAGAAGAACTTGATGGTCATCTCCTGGCTTAGTTACGATTGCTTGACCATAGAGGTGGATTGTATCCAACACGTGAGGTGTTGTCACCAATTCTAAGTCTATAGAGACAAAATCAATGTTCCTCCCAATGAACGACATCAAATGTCTAAGCCTTAGCCTTTCTCGATGTGGGGCATCAAACTTGTTGAACCAATCAATCCTAAACGATCAAATACACATCGGTTTATCCTAGTGGCTATCGAGTACTTTACAAAACGGATCGAAGTCAATCCTTCTGCCCATGTTATAGTAAATAGTGTGGCAAGGTTCGTCTATTGTGATATTATCACTCAATATGGAGTTCCCCAAGTGAAAACCACTTACAATGGACCAAGCTTGAGCAACAAGATAGTGGATGAATTACTTAGTGACTGGCATAATTGGTTGCCATTGGCTTTGATGGCTTACCAAACTTGGCTTACCAAACTTCGATTTGCACTTCAATTGGGGCAACGCCATTCTCATTGATTTATGGAATGGAAAGTATGTTACATGTGGAAGTAGAAATCCCTTCACTAAAAGTACTTTCTCAAGTCAAGCTCTCTAAAATTGAATGGCTTCAACAATGGTTTGAGTAACTTGAAATGGTTGATGAAATAGGGTAAGAGCTCTACGCCATGGACAAAGCTACCAAAGAGAGTAGCCAAGTTGTTCAACCCTAAGGTGTTGAGAAAGGTCCTGGCTATTCCAAGTCCTCGTGAGAAGTTCCCCGAACTACGAAGGTCTATATGTTGTAAAGAAGATGCTGCTGGGTGGAGCACTGGCTCTCTTAGAAATGGATGGCCAAGAATTATCCATGAATAAAGTGAAAGACCTTTCGAGTTTCTAGGTCCTGCCTTTTGGATTCCATGCCGGTTTACGATATTTGCATATCATGAATCTCATGCATACATATGACATTTGCACGTTTAATCATTTTGCATAGTCTCTGCAGAGGATTCTGCCTCTCCATGGGATATCAATTCTAAGAGTGCAAAACCTCCAAACAGTGACTACTTTCCTTAAAACTTAGAAGTAGTCCTGTCCTTTAGAATGTTGAAAAAACTCAATTTAAACTCTAGAAGTAAACCTATGTGCTAAACATTGTCTCAACAAGTTTCCACGTAGAGTCCGGGGAACATACTTTTGAAAAAGCATTTTTGATATCTTAATTGTCCACAGAGAGGAAGATATCCAATTATGTTTTTGAAAAACTGAAAATTATCGTTAAATATGCCAAGTGGTAGTGCTTGAATTGATGAGATGCAACCCCTTGCAGAACACTTCCTCACACACTCATTGAGAGAATTAAGTGAAAAGAATCATGTCTGAGGCATTTTCTCATTCCCAAACACTATTGATATCCCTTGGAAGCCCACTTTGAGCCAAAATAAACGTATCAAGAACAACCCCACATTGGAGCAAAATAGGGGGTCTAGAGTTGAAATGAGAATTTCATATAGGAGCTATCGCTAGAAGGAGTGGAAGCAATCCTATCTTTTCTTATTTACAATATTCTTGACTTGTAAACCCATCAAATATATTGATTCAATACTGCACTTCCTGGCCTCAAAGCGTATATCCTTTATGTCGGCCATGACGATGCCATCATTATGATCCTCTCAAAAGACTTTTTTATGAGGCTATTTCCAATTTGAAATATTTTATTTTACCTGTAGATGGTTAACCAAACTTAATTTTGTTAAGATCCTTCCTTATGGAATTTGATAAATGCTATTGTTTAGCAAGACATGTTTGAATGATTTTGTAAAATTGACTTTAAAGCAATCTCGAAAAGAATATATGTTCCCTAGCGAACCAGGTTTAGGTTCAAGGTTATCCCAAAAAACCATTGTCACAACCCCAACTCCATCTCTAAGGTTGCAAGCGACAAGGGTTATTTTCATGATGTCCCAAACTCGCCACAGTCCTAATTTTTTTTTATCTTGTTATCATGCATATGTGCTATATGGGTGAATTGCTTTGGAGATTGGATAACTCCTTCGATGTCTTTATCCCTCGGGTGTAGATTAGTGGTTTGCCAAGAAGCTCTTTATCATTGGGTAGTGGAATCTTTAGGCATTGGTGGTGTGCTTATCCTATCCCAAAGTCATTTATCCTTGGCTGGTGAAAGCTTTAGGCCTTGGTGGTGAATTTCATAGATGTCGATCCTCATCTTCAGTTGGTGGCGTGGCCTTTGTACCTTGGAAGGAGATTGTTCTATCTTTTCCTTTTCCCCTTCGTTTCTTCCACGTATACACTATCATGCATCACTTATCATGCTTTGATGATAGGTTATCGAGATAGGTTATTATGATAAGCCCTTATAATATCCAATAAGTTATTGAAATGTGATAAGTGAGATGTGTAAATTATTATGTTTTTATATGTTATAATAATGTGAAATAAGTCATCGTATAGGTTATGACGGCAAGTGATAGATTATTCAAATAGCTTATATACAATTGGAATAATTTATCTTACCTTGATGTGAGTTTTATATGCCATGAGTCCTTCTTTGAGAGAATATAGTGCATGATTATGTACTTGATGGAATAGGAAAATAATAATGGTTATCGTATTCATTGTTTCCACCCAATTAATAGAATATAGTGCATGTGAGGTATAAAGAGAGAGGGCATGTTGAAATGTTCAAGTGATGTATTTGGTTGATGTGATATCAGAGACATGCATGCAAAAAGATGGTACGATAAAGTGGTGAAAGCGCTGCTGTGAGATACTATGCCATGAGGTAGAAGTATGATTTATTTGAGAAATGCATGATTAGGGATGTGATCACGTGGCATGACAACACGATTATCTGGGGCGATTGTATGCTTGCATCCGATTGTATGCTCCGTCCTGATGCTTATGATTATGTGGGACGATGCCTGATTAGGTTCGGATGCCCACAAGTCAATAGGATGCTGATTGCAAATGGATTTCAAAATGAACCTCCTTATTAGAATGTTGTATTGAGGACTATTGATGCGGGAGCATCCAACGTAGCTCCATCCAACAACTCGGAACCATCAATGTTTATCCAAGCCAAGAGAGAAATTGGGCATTATGTGCTTCGATGGATCATTTTCAATGAATAATGTCAATTTCTTATCGGTACTTCGTGGTATATCAATAACTATCAATGGGAGGCCATTCTAAATGTCTTGAATGACCAATTGATGAAGTTTCAGAAGGATTATTTTCTGGCCAAGGGAGGAGCTCGAATTTGAAGGTTCAAGAATGCAGAAGGCCGAAGATTAAAGGCATTTAATTCCCGTGTTAATAAAGGCTTTTATTAAGTTATTATGTGTCTTGATTGTTATGCAGCCCAAGAGTCAAAGGTTTCGGGTTCTAGGCTATTAAGGTCTGTTTTTAATATGTATTAAGGTTTCAGTTTCTAGGCTATTAAGGTCTGTTTTAATATGCATTAACACTAAAACCCTCCTATAAAGAGGGAAAAACTATCCAATGTATGGATACGAATTTCATGAATGAGAATTGTGAGATTTCCTCAACTTGAGTGAACTCCTTTGGAGAGCGGATAACTCCTTTCGGTTTCTTTATCCTTGGAGCGTAGATCACTCCTTGGTGGTGAGCCAAGAAGCCCTTTATCCTTGGCTGGTGGAATGTTTAGGCCTTGGTGGTGAGCTTCTCCTATCCCGAAGTCCTTTATCCTTGGCTGGTGGAAGCTTTAGGCCTTGGTGGTGAACTTCGTAGATCTCGATCCTCATCCTTGGTTGGTGGCGCTGCCTTTATACCTTGGAAGGAGATTGTTTTTATCTGTTCTTATTCGTTTCCATTTCTTCCCCGTATACACTACTCCATACACTTAACCACAAAAATCCCCTCTGAAAAAATCTCTGTTCTTGAATCACTCAGCCCATCACGCATCAACTATGCATACGCGTGATGATGTCAAGCCCGTTGGGGCGGGACGATGCCCGGTTAGGCTGGATGATTGTGAACCTTCGGGTTGGTCTGGTGTCCTGAGTGATTGTAATTTGGATATGGTTGTCTGAAAACTGCATACGTGAAAGCTGAATGAATATTTTTATTTGCTGGTGTCCTGAGGAAGTCGAATAACCACTCATGTTATAGTTAAGGCAAAGTAGAGGTTGGTGGCACTGCCTTTATACCTTGGAAGGAGATTGTTTTTTTATATGTTCTTATTCCTTTCCATTTGTTCCCCGTATACACTACTCCATACACATAACCACAAAAATCCCCTCTGAAAAAATCTCTGTTGTTAATGGGTGTAAGAACTTAATAGATTTAGTCGATATGTGATGCGGGAGCAACAAAGGTAGCTCCATCCACCAACTCGGAACCATCGATGTTTATCCAAGCCAAGAGAGAAATTGGGCATTATGTGCTTCAATGGATAATTTTCAATGAATAATGTCAATTACTTATCAGTAGGAGGCCATTCTAAATGTCTTCAATGATCAGTTGATGAAGTTTCAGAAGGATTAGTTTCTGGTCAAGGGAGGAGCTCGAATTTGAAGGTTCAAGAATGTAGAAGGCCGAAGATTAAAGGCATTTAATTCCCGTTTTAATAAAGGCTTTTATTAAGTTATTATGTGTCTTTATTGTTATGCAGCCCAAGAGTCGAAGGTTTCGGTTTCTAGGCTATTAAGGTCTGTTTTTAATATGTATTAAGGGGTCAGTTTCTAGGCTATTAAGGTCCGTTTTTAATATGTATTAACACTAAAACCCTCCTATAAAGAGGGGAAAACCATCCAATGTAAGAGATACGAATTTCATGAATGAGAATTGTGAGATTTCCTTTGGAGAGCGGATAACTCCTTTCGGTTTCTTTATCCTTGGAGCGTAGATCACTCCTTAGTAGTGAACCAAGAAGCCGTTTATCTTTGGTTGGCGGAATCTTTAGGCCTCGGTGGTGAGCTTCTCCTATCCCGAAGTCCTTTATCCTTGGTTGGTGGAAGCTTTAGGCCTTGGTGGTGAATTTCGTAGATCTCGATCCTCATCCTTCGTTGGTGGCGCTGCCTTTATACCTTGGAAGGAGATTGTTTTTATCTGTTCTTATTCCTTTCCATTTCTTCCCCGTATACACTACTCCATACACTAAACCACAAAATTCTCCTTATAAAAAATCTCTGTTCTTGAATCACTCAACCCATCACGCATCAAAATATTGGTATCAGAGCTCAAGGTTCAACAAATTCCTTATGGATGAACAAGTTCCTAGAGGCTTGACTTTGGAGCAACCGCACAACGAAAGGCGAGATCGTGCAATCCAAAATCTTCAACAACAAATGGAGCGAGTCCTCAATCTTCTAGAGAATCCGGCAAGACAAGGACAACCAGCAAGGCGTCCCAATGAACAGCATCAGGATAACGATTCTGAACGATTCTGCACTCTAGTGATTCTGAATCTCCAATTCGAAGACGAAGATGGAGAGGGACGCATAAGGAGGATGAAAGAGACATTAAAGTGGAGGTCTCCGAGTTTGACGGTAATCTTAATCCCGACGACTTTGTAGATTGGCTACACAAAACCGAACGAATTTTTGAATTCAAATCCTATTCGGATGAGAAGAAATGTAAGGTTGCTATCCTCAGGTTGCCCGACAACTATAAGCAAGATCTCTTCCGCAAACTGAACTCCCTAAGACATGCGAGAATACAATTGGTTAATACTGGCCGTAAGTCACAATTGTTGTGCTTTTGGTTGTTCTCACATGTATCCTTGTTTTTTTTTTTCTATTGTATGTACCTAGGTATAGCTCTTAGACTTTGTTTAGAGTAGGATCCTGATGCGTGATGGGTTGAGTGATTCAAGAACAGAGACTTTTTTAGGGGGGATTTTTGTGGTTAAGTGTATGGAGTAATGTATACGGGGAAGAAATGGAAAGGAATAAGAACAGATAAAAACAATCTCCTTCCAAGGTATAAAGGCAGCGCCACCAACCAAGGATGAGGATCGAGATCTACGAAGTTCACCACGACCGCCTAAAGCTTCCACCAGCCAAGGATAAAGGACTTCGGGATAGGAGAAGCTCACCACCAAGGCCTAAAGATTCCACCAGCCAAGGATAAAGGGTTTCTTGGTTCACCACCAAGGAGTGATCTATGCTCCAAGGATAACGAAGCCGAAAGGAGTTATCCACTCTCCAAAGGAATTCACCCAAGCAGAGGAAATCTCCCCATTTTCATTCATGAAATTCGTATCCCTTACATTGGATAGTTTTCCCCTCTTTATAGGAGGGTTTTAGTGTTAATGCATATTAAAAACGGACCTTAATAGCCTAGAAACTGACACCTTAATACATATTAAAAACAGACCTTAATAGCCTAGAAACCGAAACCTTCGACTCTTGGGCTGCATAACAATAAAGACACATAATAACTTAATAAAAGCCATTATTAAAACGGGAATTAAATGCCTTTAATCTTCGGCCTTCTGCATTCTTGAACCTTCAAATTCGAGCGCCTCCCTTGACCAGAAAATAATCCTTCTGAAACTTCATCAATTGGTCATTCAAGACATTTAGAATGGCCTCCCATTGAAAGTTATATACCATGAAGTACCGATAAATAATTGACATTATTCATTGAAAATAATCCAACGAAGCACATAATGTCCAATTTCTCTCTTGGCTTGGATAAACATTGATGGTTCTGAGTTGTTGGATGGAGCTTAGTTGGATGCTCCCACATCAGATCCCTACGACAAAGGTCATGCAAGGACGATCAAAGGTCGATGTCCAATCTGACCACATGGCGTACCATTTCTCCACATCTCAGGTTCCTATTTTTTTTTTCTCTTTTCTTTCTTGTTGTTTAGTTATGTTTCTCTTTTATCCTTCCTAGGATTGCATGAAAGATTTACTGTTTTTCCATGTCGTTAACTTTCTGTCTCACACTTACAATTCAATTAATTGCTTTCTTTTCACATTTGCTAGAAACATGCAAATGATCAACCACACATGATTGGCTAGTTTAGGATAAATAATCCAAAAAAAAAAAAAAAAAAAACTATAAAGACATCATACCATGAGCCATCATTTCTCTTTAATGATGAAGTACCTCAAAAGATGAAGTCATGCAGTACTTTTGGGTGAAGTGTACTATCGAGACAACTATTGTTATAAAGGTACTCTTTAATCCGCTATCCACAAGCGCCATCATTTCTCAAGGTGTATTCCCCTTGTAATCCGATATCACGTGGGGTACAAGT
Organism: Eucalyptus victrix; assembly: GCA_016097545.1. Classification (NCBI taxonomy): domain Eukaryota; kingdom Viridiplantae; phylum Streptophyta; class Magnoliopsida; order Myrtales; family Myrtaceae; genus Eucalyptus; species Eucalyptus victrix. The sequence continues at coordinate 24,048,622 of CM027840.1, read as the reverse complement.
TTTGGATGTGTGGGTCACTCTGTCTCACTCTTTTTCTCGACCGCAAGCAAAGCAAATACTTGTTTGCTAATGGCTCTCTCTACCCGTGTCTCACTCAAGAACAGATTTTCCTTACAAGTTTTTCCCTCCCCAAGTTGATTATTAAGTATCGAATAAGGACTCAAGGGTAAAAGAGTAATGCATTTTTGTTCCTTATGAAAAGAGTGTGTTTTTCCGACCATCATGCATAGCATTTATATGAAATTGCCACTGTCTACCCAATAACAAGTGGCATCCATAGGAATCACATCACATACAACCTCATCTCGATAGTTCGGCCCAATCAAAAATGCTATAAGAACGCATTTGGTTACCTTGAGTTCATTCCCTTCATTGTGCCATTGGAGCTTGTATCGTTGAGGATGTTTCGTTGTTAGAAGCTTCAACTTGTCGAAAAGAGTTATCGAAGCAACATTGGCGCAGCCGATGATCACCGAACACACCTTTCCATTAATAGTGCAACGCGTATGAAATATATTCTCGGTTTGCCCTTTATTAGCAGAAACTTCAACATGCAATGCTCTTCGGATGATCAACAGCTCACCATCATCAGTTTTCTCCACAACTTCTTCGTCCCGATCAGCCTCTTGAAGCACTGAATTAATCTCCTCAATTTATAACTCTCCTGCTTTTGGACAATTGCTTGTAAATGCCCAAAACCATGGCACTGTAAGCATTTCCTTGGAAGGCTCTACATTCTTTCTCTTGCCTTTGTCTTTTGTCGACGTACTCTGACCATTTCTTGAAAAAGCACCCTTAAAATAGGATGTCACCTTTGTTGAGGTTCTGGTGGAAAACCTCTTGGTCTTCAATTGTTTTTCGACTTCTATGGCTAACTTGCATGCATATGCAATGGACCAATACGAGCGATGGGAACTTCTAGAACTTTACTCCTCATTTTGAGTTGTTCAAACTCACAAATATATTCTTCAATGCTCATCCCATGTTGTCTTAGGGAGTTGAGTTTGAGGAAGAGATCTTGCTTGTAGTTGTTGGGCAAGAACCTCTTCTTCATCAAGTTCTTGAGTTTTTCCCGAGACTTGATTTGGCCTTTTCCTTCCCTTGGTCGTTGATGCTTTAGATTCTCCAACCATAAAGAAGCATATTTGGTCATCCGAATAGGACTTGAAGTCAAAAATTCATTCGGTTTTGTGTAGCAAATCTACAAAGTCGTCGAGATTAAGATTACCGTCAAACTGGGGGACCTCCACTTTAATGTCTCTTTCATCCTCCTTATGCCACGCTCTGCATCTCTAAAGTGCAGAATCATTCGGTTGTCTCCAGTGGATTCGGAATCGCCATCAGAATTTTGACGAGATTCAGAATCGTCACGCCGATGCCGTTCATTGGGACGCCTTCCTGGTTGTCCTTGTCTCGCCGGATTCTGTAGAAGATTGATGACTCCCTCCATTTGTTGTTGAAGATTTTGGATTGCACGATCTCACCTTTCGTTGTGCGCTTGCTCCAGAGTCAAGCCTCTAGGAACTTGTTCATCCATAAGGAATTTGTAACAAAAGAAAGAAAGGAATCACTCAAATGAGTTGCTCTGATACCAATATTTTGATGCGTGATTGGGGTGAGTGATTCTCGAACGGATTTTTGTGGTTTAGTGTATGGAGCAATCAGTGATATATGAGAAACAAAACTAAAGCTTCCACCAAAATGAATAATAAAAGATAAAGAAAGCCAAGGATAAATCTCACCAACTCCCAAGGTATAAAGTCCTCCGCCACCAATCGAGATCTATGAAGCTCACCACCAAGGCCTAAAGCTTCCACCAGCCAAGGATAAGGGACTTTACTATCACGGGAACTAAATACCATTTAATCTTCGGCCTTCCACATTCTCGAACCGTTAGGTTTCCGTGTTCTTGAACCTTTGGTTTTCCATATTCTTGAACCGCTTTCATGAACCTCTAGCCTTCCCAAAATTCGAGCTCCTCCCCTCACCAGAAAATAATCCTTCTGAAGCTTCTTCAATTTGTCATACAAGACATCTAAAATGGCCTCCCATTGATGCTTATTGATATACCACAAAGTAATTAACATTATTCATTCAAAATGATGCATCGAATCACATAATGCCCCACTTTTTTATTGGCTTGGATAAGCATTGATGGTTCTGAGTTGGTCCATGGAGCTACGTGGGATGCTCCCACATCACAATTGACTAGTAGTATAACTTAGTGATCCATTGTTAGCAAATTAAGCATGCGCAAGCTTTAAATCCCAATCTTTCAACTATTTACTCGCCATACCACAAAGAAGAGTATTTGTTACCTCCGTTTGGCCATCTGTTTGGGGATGACAAGCTGTGCTGAATAAGAGCCATGTACCAAGCATTCTCCGTAGTGTCCTCCAAAAGTGGCTTAAGAACTTGGAATCATGATGCCACACAATGGTCTTTGGTACTCCCTGAATGCGGATCATCTCTTTGAAATATAATTCAGCATCATTGGTCTTGTGACATGGCACGAAATAAACATCATTGGTTTTGTTCACTTACCGATCAAAACATGAACCAATTGGCGAAGCTTGACAACCCCTCAATGCAACAACATCCTAATTCAAGGCTATAAAGGTACTCACGATAATATCCAAGCTTTAACATGTGTCAGGGGAGGAGTGGCGAGGACGGATAGCAACTAATGTGCCTGGACCAGCACAAAACAACCCACAAGGAGGGCTACGAAGGTGCCTTGGTGGTGGCGTGGTGGCAGCATGACGGTCAGCGAAGCGGCGAACGATCTTTGTGCTTTATGAGGGCCAAACCAGGAGAGAAAGAAAATGGGAGAGAGCTGCATTAGGGCTTGGACATCAGCTTTCTCATCTCCAAAGCAAAGACACGGTTGTAAGAACGTCAGTACGAAATGATGGTCCAACGGTGACGGAGTGGTGGATAGTTGTCGATGAGAGAAATGAGAGGAAAAGTGACGAAAAAGCTTGTGAAAGGGGTGGAAATGGAGGAAGAGGTGGTTGGCCAACACAAGAAAAGAGAGGAGAGATTGAAAGCAAAAGTCTCAAAATGTGCGTGCGGGTGTGTGTGTGTGTGTGTGTAAGGGTGGTCAACGGTCTTTGGGCAAGGAGACGACAAAGAATGGGAAATTTAGCCTTGAATTCCATCCCATCTCAATCCATCGATTTCCTCTCAACCAAGCAAGGGAAATCGTCTTGAGGAAAACAAATCCAAGCCATTAATGAAGAGATTTGGCCACAAGATTGAGTTAGTTTAGGTTAGACTAGCCTAGACTTTAGGCAATGACATCACTTATGGGCATCTCCTTGCATGTAGTTGCCCCCTCCCTAGGCCAATTCCACCTTTGCCCCTAGATCCTTAATTGTATGAGAGGGCAATTTGATCATTTCTTGAAGATTGTGAACTATTCATATGCATGGGTGCATTTAATACCAAGATCTTGTAGGAGATAAGGTGGGCTTGGACCACCCAGATGGGCTTGGGGCCATTTGGGCCGTCCATTACCTGCTTTTGGCATGCCAAGGAGTAATGTTCTCTTTGTCGGTAATAAATCAAGTTTTACGCAAAGTGGCCCTTTCAGTGTTTTTGTAAGCTAATGATCCTCGTTGGAATCTTGTCAAAATATTGGTCGTTATAGTTTTCCCTTTTCGAGGATGCTCTTCATCTTATGGTGCCAACGAGGCCATTTTCAAATGGGCGAAGTTATGGATAATGGCTTTATCTTCTAGCAGGAGCTTCAGTGTCAGTGGCTCTTGCCTTCAAAGATAATGGCTTTATCTTCTTTTGGTTACCTTGACCACTTCAACCTCTCGGTCACTTTGGCCACCCGAGCCCTCAATGGGCCTTAGAATGCCTTGGGCAAAAGCTTGCCGAAAACCTTACTAGCAGTGAATCCATTCTTGAGCATTACTTTGCTTGACATTAGGGACGCCTTTGATAACTGTGGTTCCCCCATGATCATTCTAGTGAGTAAGAGCTCAATTCTCCCTTGATTTCCAACTCTATGTAAGATATGGCCATATTGTGTGATGCGTGATGGGTTGAGCGATTCAAGAACGGAGATTTTTTTATTAGGGGAAATATCCAATGGTGACATTTTATGAATGAAAATGGTGACATTTTATTTTCTCTACTTGAGTGAACTTCTTCGGAGAGTGGATAACTTCTTTCGGTTTCTTTATCCTTGGAATGTAGATTACTCCTTGGTGGTGAGCTCTTTATCCTTGGCTGGTGGAATCTTTAGGCGTTGGTGGGAGCTTCTCTTATCCCGAAGTCCTTTATCTTTGGCTGGTGGAAGCTTTAGCCCTTGGTGGTGAACTTTGTTCTCGATCCTCTTCTTCGGTTGGTAGCGTGGCCTTTATACCTTGGGACGAGATTGTTCTAGTTTTTCTTATTCCTTTTCATTTCTTCCCCATATACACTACTCCATACACTTAACCACAAAAATCTCCTCTAAACAACTTTCCATTCTACAATCACTCACTCCATCATGCATCAAGCAAAGAGAGAGAATGGGAGAGCAATGGGGAGAGCAAGAGGGAGAGGGAGCCCTAGCCCCACATCGACTACGTTGGAGAAACGAAGAAGCCATAGATCTCTACATATAGCAATAGGGGAGAAGCCGACTTGTCTTAGGCGGCCATTGTTTTTTGTGCTTTTGAAGTTTCCATCATGAGAACTGTGAACTCGACCGAATAGTGTCTATTCCGTTTTGAAGGAATCGATTGTCTCCAATGGACTCGGAATCGCCATCAGAATTTTGACGAGATTCAGAATCGTCACGTCGATGCCCTTCATTGGGAACCTATCTGGTTGTCGTTGTCTCGCCAGATTCTCTAGAAGATTGAGGACTCGCTCCATTTGTTGTTGAAGATTTTGGATTGCACGATCTCGCCTTTCGTTGTGCGCTTGCTCCAAAGTCAAGCCTCTAGGAACTTGTTCATCCATAAGTAATTTGTAACAAAAGAAAGGGATGGAATCACTCAAATGAGTTCATCCTTGCGCTCTGATACCAATATTTTGATGCGTGATGGGGTGAGTGATTGTAAAATGTGTAGAGTATTGTATACTAGGAAGAAATGAAAAGGAATAAGAAAAGATCAAACGATCTCGTCCCAAGGTATAAAGGCCTTGCCACCCACTGAGGATGAGGATCGAGATCTATGAAGCTCACCACCAAGGCCTGAAGCTTCCACCAGCCAAGGATAAAGGACTTCGGCATAGGAGAAGCTCACCACCAAGGCCTAAACATTCCACCAGCCAAGGATAAAGGGCTTCTTGACTCACCACCAAGGCCTGAAGCTTCCACCAGCCAAGGATAAAGGACTTCGGCATAGGAGAAGGTCACCACCAAGGCCTAAATATCCCACCAGCCAAGGATAAAGGGCTTCTTGACTCACCACCAAGGAGTGATCTACGCTCCAAGGATAAAGAAACCAAAAGGAGTTATTCGCTCTCCAAAGGAGTTCACTCAAGTTGAGGAAATCTCACCATTCTCATTCATGAAATTCGTATGTCTTACATTGGATAGTTTTCCCCTATTTATAGTAGGATTTTAGCCTTAGGAAATATTAAAAATAAACTTTAATGACCTATGAATTGAAACGTTCGACACTTGAGCTACATAAAAATAAAAACGGCTAGGAACTTAATAAAAAGCCTTTACAATCACAGGAACTAAATGTCATAATAAAAAGCCTTTACTATCATAGGAACTAAATGCCATTTAATCTTCACCCTTCCACATTCTCAAACCGTTAGCTTTCCGTGTTCTTGAACCTCTAGGCTTCCCAAAATTCGAGCTCGTCCCTTGACCAGAAAATAATCCTTCTGAAGCTTCTTCAATTGGTCATACAAGAAATCTAAATGGCCTCCCATTGATACCTATTTATATACCACAAATTAATTAACATTATTCATTAAAATTGATCCATCGAAGCACATAATTCCCAACTTGTTTATTGGCTAGGATAAGCATCAATGGTTCTGAGTTGGTCCATGGAGCTACATTGGATGCTCCTGCATCATAGCGAGATGTTGATCATTCGAGAGCGTTGCATGTTGAAGTTTCTCTTGATAATGAGCAAAAGGAGAATATATTTTGCACCCCTTGCACTGTTAACGGAAAGGTGTGTTTGGTGATCGTCAATAATGGGAGCTGCACCAATGTTGCTTCGACAACTCTTGTCGACAAGCTGAAGCTTCAAACAACGAAACATCCTGAACCATACAAGCTCCAATGGCTCAATCAAGGGAATGATCTCAAGTGAACCAAACGAGTTCTTATATCATTCTTAATCGGAAAGAACTATTGAGATCACTTTGTATGTGATGCGATTCCTATGGATGCATCCCACTTGTTATTGGGTAGAGCGTGCTGATTTGAAGTAAATGCTAAGCATGATGGTCAGAAAAACAAACTCTTTTATCCTTGAATCCTTCTTTGATACATAATAATCAACTTGGGGAGAGAAACACTTGCAAGGAAAATCTGTTCTTGAGTGGGACACGGGTTGAGAGAGCCATTAATAACAAACAAAAGAATGTATTTGCTTTGCTTGTTGTCAACAAAAAGAGTGAAATAGAGCAACCCATACATCCAAAAATGCATTACTTGTTGAAAGAATTTGCAGATGTGTTCCCAGAGGATTTGCCATTCAGATTACCTCCCATATGAGATATTGAGCAACAAATTGATTTGATCCTTGGTACTCCGCTATTAAACAAGCCAACTTATCGATGCAATCCAAAGAAAACAAAGGAGTTGCAAAGACAAGTCGATGAACTTATCGACAAAAGATATGTTTGAGAAAGCATGAGTCCATGTTTTGTTCCGGCTCTACTTGATACCTAGGCCATCAACAACATCGCCATTAATTATAGGTACCATATATATAGATTTGATGATACGCTTAATGAATTATATGGTTATGAAGCGTTTCCAAAGATGGATTTGCATAGTGGTTCATCGGGGCCAGATAATGCTCACTAGGCACAGAGCGGATCAAGAAGTTAAAGCACGTTGTTCATCGGGGCCAAATAATGCTCATTGTCAGAACCTTGAAAGATGGCCTCTTGTCCATGTGTCAGATAGGGGCACATGTTGTGGGCTGTCAAGTAACAGGACCATTTCTTGTTGTGTTGTGCATGCGAGGTGGTTGGCAACAGGATGAAACTCAAGAAAAGACGCGAACTAGTACTGTGGATAGCTTAGTTTATTGTTTAGTGTTATCACTGAATTTTTAATTTGTTCACTATAATTTTTAAATTCTTTATACATATTCAATTTAACTCATAAATTATATAAAATATTCCTTATAATTCTTTCTTAAATTCAAATTCAATATTTTCATATAGTTCAAGAACTAAATTATATAGATACCAAAAGTTCATTGACAACTTTGAATAAATTAAAAATTTAGGGATGACATGGCGCGGTGGACTAAAATTCAGGAACAACATTGCATATTGAATCAAAATTTAGAAATCATGGTGTAATTATCCCGCAAATAGTACTTGAGAGAGTTTTGTAGGGAGAGGGGTGTTGTATGAACAGTTAATCACATGATTTATGTCACATGTTAATAATTATATCGATTTCTGTTGGTAGTTTACAATATTCATTGCACAAAGCCGTGGGCATACGATTTCGGCAATCAAATCCTCTAGACCATACATTTGCGTTCAAAAATTATATCATCATTTTACAAAGAGCGAAAGTGTTGTAACTATTCATGTAGTCACAAACAAAAACTTCAAGTAAACGTAGTATCATACATCAATTTTGTTGTGCTTTGGAAAGTTGAATTCGACCTTAGCTCTATCCAACTAGCGCTTGTGCCACGACTGCACAAAATTTGCATTATCAAGTCATGTTGAGCTTAACAATCTTGATGGACAGGCATAGGTTTACCATGGACCGAGTTCAAGTTGAGTGAAAATTCAAGTACTAAGCTCCATGGAACATTATTTTGGTTTCCATGGTCTAATCCTTCATGTTAATGGTTGGTGTATTGCTTGAATCAAAGATGTATTTCAAAGAAAGGGCCTATATGCCAATGAATATGCGCAGGTATAGAGATGATCCAAAAAAAAAAAAAAAAAACTAGTAACCTAGGAAATAGAGAAAATTACCTAATCAATTATCGTCACAACCTTTCCGAAGGTGAATTATCCAAAAGAAAGCTAATGGATTACTAAGTTCGAAGACTTAGCACGACCACCACCCCCCCCAAAGTCCTACCAATTGCAACTTGACACAAAGAAATTAATACATTTAAATGTGCAATTATACTCAATTTGGAGCCGCCACTAACTAATTAGGGTTCATTAGAAACCCAAGTATGGGAAAATACTTTAGTTTTGCGAATCAGAGATCCAATAAGTCTAGGAACATGGTTGTGCTAGATTAATCTAACATTATTTCGGTACCTTTTCATTTTAATTTCAAAAATATTTTTGCAAGCAATCTTGATTAATTTTAACATAAGCTACTAACATGTAAAGGGTGGTTATGCGGATGCACAATCAATAAAATAACAATAAATCAAAGTGATAGATTGTAACAAATTATAACTAACATTAACCAAAATAAACTACAACTTTATTAAGGTTTATTCTCTAAAAACTTACAAAAAATGCTGATTAAAAATGCATGCCCTAAACATGATTTCTAAATGAGACATCTTTTTTTTTTATATAAATGTTAATTATATGTAATCTTCATCTGAATTTAAACTGCATGAGCTTTACTTTAATGACATGTGAGATGCTATTCATATGACATAACTTAAACCATCACAATATGTATGAATCTAATTTACATGATCCTAAATATGCATGTGCTACATGGTACGGAATGGATAATGTGGTAATTCTATATGCATGTGTCACGGGCCGATTGATTAGGATCGTGACCACGCGGCGACCCAGGCACTTGTGGATCGCATCGGATCATTTGGATGCGTAAGCCAAGCCTTGCTCAATTCATCACACACTCACTCGATCACCCGAATCGTAGAGAGAGAAAGTTTCTAGAAACAGAGGCTCTAGAAAGAAATGAGCCTTTGATAAACTGAAATAGTTGGATGGATACAAAAAAGAGAGATGGCACTCCTTCTTATACTAGAGGCCCCCAAATTACATCCGTTAATCGACTTTTTATCCGACGAACGAGATCACACCGCAATATCTACCAACTATCGACACTAATGGCAGGAGACTTCTAGAATTTAGCTCAATTACCATATCGCCCGCCCTCGGAAAGTTTTGGAAGAAGTCTTGTTGGAAATCCTAGTGATCGCAGCAGCTCCTCCGCAGTAATGTACGACAGTTTAGCTACCGAAACATCTTAGCCATGACATTCTCCCCCACTCATTCGAGGGACGCCCTCGTCGCTCACAGCTTGAAGGGCGGCTTCTTGGCACAAGCACGAGCTTTCCTCTTTTGGTTTTGTTTGATTCGGACGCTCACAAACGATGGACCAGACCCTTCCATCTTCAGCTCCTACTTTGGCTCAGGCATGGCATGCGACAAGTACTGAACCTTCGGGAAGAGCACTTGGATCGGAATGGCGTGTGTTGGAGTAGGACCCAACTCTTCCTTCGACTTATTCTTGGTTGGCAACTTGCTCATGCCCTTCTCAGCCTTCAAGCTTTTGTCGAGGCGTTGGATCATGGCGATGGTGTTGGTGTCGATCACCCCTTTCGTAAAGGGGATCATCGCCAACCATTTTGGATCGAGGATCATGATGCACTTGGTCCTCATGCTGATCATGGATCTCACGCTATGGAAAAACCGCATTCCCAAAATGCGATCATAATCGTCAAGAGGAATTACCTCATTGCCAACTTGCCCTTCCACCGGCCTATGCCATTAAAGTCATCCGAGCTAATGGTCTTGAATGACTTTCCAGTTGGCTCTATGTGAAGTCCCAAGGCTTTGGCTACTTCGGTTAACATGAGCATGTTCGATGCACTAGTGTCAACCAAATTGTATAGCGTTCGGCCACACACTTTGACCTCCACAAAGAACATGTCCGTGTTCCGGGTAGCCTCCTTCTCTTTGGATGGCGATCGAGCTTGGACAGTGTTGACAACCTTCATGCCTCCAATTAGGATCTATCACTTCTCTTCCTTGGGCTACTCCTCCTCCCCTTCTTCGATGGCAAGGAGAGCATTGATCCTACCCTTCTTCGAGCACTTTTAGGTCCAATGCTGACCTTTGCATCGGAAGCAAGGAGACAGCTTGGAGGAACCCTCACCTCATGTCTTGACTTAGCCACTTTGATCTTTCGACGCACAAGGAGTGCTTTCACCTTCATCCTCAGAGGATCGATCCAACCTCCAATCCCTTGTTCAATTCTTCAGTTTAGCTTTCATGAGGTTGACAAGGGACTTGGCCACACTTAGCTCTCTCATGAGACTCTACATGTCCCGTTGCTTTAGCTGAAGTTGCGCCTGCGACTTTAATCCATCCATAAATGCTCGGAGAGCCTCCTCCTCTCCTAGGTTGCGGATTTGGAGTTTGAGCTCCGTGAATTCCCTCGCGTACTCTCAAATCGTGCCCCTTTATTCGAGGTGATGGAGTTTACTACAAGCTTCTTGTTGAGTAAAACTCGAGGAAGAAGCAATTTCTGAAGTCATCCCATGTGTCCACAAGATTGGCACCACACTTTGTCTCGTCACACCTATTGTGCCACTAAAGCATTGCAGTACTTGTAAGGAACAGTGAAACGGTTCTTACCTTGATCAACTTGTCTTGGATGTTGACGGCGCCAAAGTATTGCTCCATGCTCCAAATGAAGTTGTCCACCTCCTTGGCGGATCGATTGCCTTTGAACTCCTTAAGCTTCGGCACCTCAAGTTTGGGCACTGCTTGTGCAGGCATCGACCCATTGGTGATGCTCAACTTGCCTAGGGCCGAGCTTAGTCTTGAGTTCTTGGATCGTCGCCTTTGTGGCTTCAATCTCATCCCTTGGACATGCTTCTTCAACACATCAATAAATGCTTCAAGGGCTTCTTTTTTTTCATGTGGCGGGGTTGTAGTGATGCAGGAGCATCCAACGTAGCTCCATCGACCAATTCAGAACCATCGATGCTTATCCAAGCCAAGAAAGAAGTTGGGGATTATGTGCTTCGATGGATTATTTTGAATGAGTAATGTTAATTACTTTGTGGTATATCGATAACTATCAATGTGAGGCCATTTTAGATGTCTTGCATGACCAATTGATGAAGTTTCAAGAGGATTATTTTCTGGTCAAGGGAGGCGCACGAATTTTGGAAGCCTAAAGGTTCAGTAATTCAGTTCAAGAATACAGAAGACTAAAGGGTCAAGAATGTGGTTCAAGAATGTAGAAGGCCAAAGGTTCAAGATTGCAAGTTCCCGTACTAATAAATGCATTTCTTAAGTACCTAGGTCATTAAAGTTTGTTTTTTTATATTTCCTAAGTCTAAAATCCTCCTATAAACAAGGGAAATCTTTTCAATGTATGGAGGATACGAATTTGATGAAGAAAAATTCTGAGAACTCCTCTGCTTGAGTGGATAACTCATTTCGGTCTCTTTATCCTTGGAGCGTAGAATACTCCTTTGTGGTAAACCAAGAAGCCATTTATCATTGGCTAGTGGAATCTTTAGCCTCCTTGGTGGTGAGTTTCTCTTATCTCGAAGTCCTTTATCCTTGCTTGGTGGAAGTGGTGGTGAACTTCGTGGATCTCAATCCTCATCCTCGGTTGGTGGCATGACCTTTATACCTTGGAAATAAATTTTTCTATCTGTTCTTATTCCTTTTTGTTTCTTCCCCGTATACACTACCCTATACACTTCACTTGAAAAAATCCCAAAAGAAAAAAATTTCGTTCTGAAATCACTCACCCCATCACACATCAGTAACTTGGTTGATGCCGGTCGTGGAGTCTTCACAAAGCGAGACCTCAACCTCCATGACGCAGTCTCTCACGTCGTCAAGTCCTTCCATGAACTTGACTATGGCACTCCAGACCGCTTCTCATCAAATGCAGCTATGGCATCCATCAAGGCTTCTCTTTTCTTCGTTCGGCCGCAAGTTTCCTTGACTTGAATGGCCTCTCCATCCATGGCAGCTTCTTGGCTCGACATTTTCTTGAACAACGAGTGCACCTCAATCTCTGGAAACAAATCTCTCTTTTGCTCTAATACCACTTGTCACGGGTCGATCGATTGGGACCGTGACTGGGCGACGACTTAGGCACTTGTGGATCGCCTTGGATCATTTGGATGCTTAAGCCAAGTCTTGCTTGATCAATCGCACACTCACTTGCTCACCCGGTTCATAGAGAGAGTTTTTAGAGAGAAAGGCTCTGGAAAAAAATGAGCTTTTGATCAACTGAAATGGTTGGATGTTTACAAATGAGGGGCAGGACACCCCTTCTTATATTGGAGGCCTCCAGATTACATCTATTGATCAACTTTTTATCCGACGGACAAGATCGCACCGCCATATCTTCCAACTACCGACAGTAATGGTTGGAGACTTCTAGAATTTGGCTCAGTTACCGTATCGCCCGCCCTTGGAAAGTTCCAAAAGAAGTCTTGTTGGGAATCCTAGCGATCGTAGAAGGTCCTCCGCGGCAAGGTACGACCCTTTAGCTACCGAAACCTCTTGGCCGTTACACATGCATGTTCTTTCTATGCTTTTTTTTTTTTTAATGACTTTTCTATTAGAATCATATTTACTATATCATCATATAAACTGAGGAATAATTAACTCTATCTTAACCATGAGATTTCCTATGTTCCTATATTATCCTAAAAAGGCGAATCTTAAATAAATGCAATCTAACCTAAAAATATTTAAGAAAATTTACTAGAAACTAGCGCAAGAAATTAACATAAGAACAGCAATTAGCCACATAAAAGATTATTCACCTTGACTCAAGAGAAAATCATAATAATAAAAAGTTTAATCCGATGTCTCTCAGCTCAGTATTTCTAATCATTGTAACCCTCAAACGATAATCCTTTTAATCAAATAATGTCTAACAAAATCACCAATCACGATTATGAATAACTAACTGTAAATTAAGTACCAAATTAAGTTCGGTTAAAGGGATTACCTAGCTCGGAGAAATTATCTCCGAGAATGAGATCGAGAAGGAACGATGCCAAGCCCACACGGCTGAATTTACACAATTGACATGAGAATTCTGGATGGCTCGAGAATGTTGCATAGCGTCGGTCAAAGGCGTCGAAGAAACGTGATGATGATATTCATGTAGGTGCGGGCTTCGAGAACGTGTGGCACGACAACCGGAAGCGCAAGAATAAATTCGGTGATGCCGGGGGGGGGGGGGGTGGTGGGGGTATGCAAGAACACCACGAAACTCGTCGGCGTGGGATTTTCACCAGAATCGGGCCATGCTAGACAAGGAACGGAAGCGTCGCTGGAGTTACGAGTTGTGCTGGGAAATTGGTGGTTGCCGGGAGAAGGCTGCAACACGCTTGGAATCTCGCTAGTTTTGGCTGCAAATTTCTCTCTCTCTCTCTCTCCTTATCTCATTCTCTCTTTGTGTCACTCATGAGCACTTGCAAATTTCTTTGTTCACTCCCTTCAACCAAACCCCGCCTTATCCTCACCAACACTTTTTGCAATTCCACCCCCCCTACCCCTCCTTCATGAAACCACACGAGCACTTTTTGTCAAAATCATCACCCCCTCGGCACGAAGCCTTGCACTCTCTATTTATAGGGAAAAAAAAGGTTTGTTTTTCAAGTGAAAATTTTCTGAGATAATTGCATATATTCATTCGACCGCTAATAAATCTTTCAAAAAAGAGGGGATACACTCAACAAGAAAATCACTCTAAAATCTAAAATATTTTTTGAAGATTTTCCATGATAAAGTACCCTACTGTTGACAATCATCTTCTAAAATGGGGGATACGCTCAACAAGAAAAATGCTCCATTATCTAAAATCTTTCAAAATCTCCCTCCACAATCAAATGTTTTATCTTATAAATTATTTTTTATCCGCTTTTTTCATCATTTTTTTATTTTTATTTAAAGAAAATTAGAACAATTTTTTTTAAAGATAAGTTAAATATTATTATTACCTAAATGTAAATGTTATGAAATGCTTTATATGACGAACAAGTAAATAAAATAGTTAAAATTTAAGTGTCAACAATTATATAATCCAAAAATATCGGACGAAATCTCGAAATGTTCTGACAACAATATAACATCCTCCTCAAACATGGTTTTAGTTAAACAAATTGGAGTTTAGACAAGAAACTACAACTTTGTGAAAGAGGAGAAGCCTTTGCAAGGCCACAGGGCTTGATCAGTAGGAGAGACGTGTACAAAATGAATGTCCTCGAAAATATAGCGTCCCGTATATTGACACTTTGTTCTTAATATGTTCAGTGCACTCATGAAAAACTGTACTGCGGCCTATTTGAATGGCAACTTTTGCTATCTTAACGCAGAATAGTGTTGGAGTTCTTAGGAACACCCGTGTCTTCAAAAAAGCAACGCAGTCAAACAAGTTCAGCCCTTGTGTCCGCCAAAGGGCGACACTCGGATTCAGTGCTGGATCATTGGTTAATATTTTGATCATCACCATGCGAAGAGATCAATAAACTTTTTCAATTGGACCAATTCAATCATAAACCTTTTTACATTAATACTAATTTAGTCCATTTGACCAATTTAGGTCGGCTGGTGCTCACATGGATGTCGATCGATGGCCAAACGCTGACGTGGTAATTTTTTAATTTTTCTTTTCTTTTTCCTTTTCTCCTTGGACCGTCCTTGTGGCGGTCGACGAGCCTCGCTCGACCTCGTCAACAACAAGGCTTGTTGAGGGCCACATTGGCCTCATCGTCCGCGGGCAAGGCCGCCTTCACCTATGGCAAGGCCAGGGCAAGGCTGGCCTTACCTAGATCTGGGCAAAGCCACCCTGCCCATGGCACTAGGTGAGGCCAAGCGAGCGCTGCAACCCTCGCCGGCAGCTGGCGAGGGCTTAGCGTCCCTTGCCCAGTGGCTAAGGAGCCTTCGGCCTAGAAGCCCTCACCTTCGCCCTAGTGATGACCGCCATGTTCTTGCCAAAATTTGGGTGAAGTCGCCTCATTGATGGCCCTAGGAGAGGCCGAACAAGGGTCGTGACCCTCGTTGGCCAGCATCGAAACAATCTAAGGAGGAAGAAGGGAGAAAATAAAAGGAAAAAGAAAAAAAAAGAAAAAATTCAAAAAAAATTATATATATTAAAAATAATCATATCAGCATTTAGCCACTGGTCGGCGTCCACGTTAGTGTTGGTCAGTGAAAATTGGCTGGATGGATTGAATTGGTACCAATGTGAAAAGGTTTAAGATTAAATTGGTCCAATTGAAATATTTATAACGGAATTGGTACCAATGTAAAAAAGGTTGATGAGTTTTTTGGTACTTTTCCCTATGTATAACTACCAACCAATTGTTGATGAAATGAGGTGCCATAGAAAAGGTCCACCTTAGCATTAGGCTTGAGTGAGATACTGGACACTTGAGCAAAAGCATGCGCAAGAAATAACAAAGCAAGCCCAAATCTTTAATTCCAAAATGATAGCGAGATATTGCTTGAAATCCACCATCTCTCGATGTGATTTCCTGTAATGATATCATCCACATAAAACAAAAACAATGAAATGCCTTTGTTGTTATGACAAGCAAATGTTGCTTCATCATGAGAGTTGGATTGAAATCCATATGGATTGATAATAGGGTTGTGTGGTGCCTATTTCAATCCATAAAGGGACCTTTAGATATAAGAAGACCTTATCATGAGGACAATCATGGCCAAGAGGAGGTTGCGTATGCACTTCCTCAATAAGATGATCATTCAACAATGTGCATTCTTGAGATCCTTATGAGATAAATTCTACCTCATGTTGATACAACCTTGGCTTTGGAGTTTGTTTTGATCTTGTAGATCCATTTGTGGCCCATAGCACCCTCATTATGAGAAGGAAAAAACCATCAAAAACCCCAAATTCTGTCCAAAGGACAAATTTACCCTAAACTTATTTTTGTGGCATGAAAAATTCTAAACTTTGCAAATCGTAACACATTTACCTCACCAAGGGCATTTTCGTCTTTTTTTTAAAAAAAAATTTCCTTTTTCTTTTTCTTTTTCCTTTTTTTTTTCTTCTCCATGGCTAGTGGAGGGAAGCCAGTGTTGGGCAAGGGCTGCCCTCACCAGCATTGGGTGAGGGTCATCCTCGCCAAATTTGGCGAGGGAGGCCGTCGCTTGACCTAACTGAGGACCGCCCTCGCCCGATGTCGGGGAGGGCAGCCCTTGCCTAACTCCGACTTCCCTCCACCAGCTCCGCCATGGCCAGCATAGGGAAGAGAGAGGAAGAAGAAAAAAAAATAAAAAAAGATTAAAAAGTAAATGACCAAAATGCTCTATAGTTTAAGATAAATATGTCACATTGATAGAAATTTAGGATTTTTTATATCATGAAAAAATATTTGGGGTAAATGTGTTACGGTTGACAAAGTTTAAGGTTTTTATACCACCAAAAAAAAATTTTAGTAAATTGTGGTCTTTTTCCCTTAGGAGAATAACCAATGATTTTGCACGAACTCCAAAGTGAATAATTTTGTCTCTTATAACAAGTTACTGGTAATAGAAAAAAAAAATTGATATCACTTCAAGCTTATAATTTATTAGATTTAATTTTATTTTTACTTCAACGATATATATACAAAAATGGAAGTAATCTAATGAGAAAACAAACCTACCTAAGAAATAACAAAAATTACATAATCAATTACAATCTCATACAAAAGTTTGGAGTAATCTGACAATATTCTAACTTCAAAGTTAATTATCTTGTACCTTTGAAACATTAGTCTTGAGACCCCATCCCCTATATGGTCGATCGTGTCGAGATCTTTCAATCACTGCACAGAACCAGAGTGTGTATGCGCGTGGACACGTGCAACTTCCAAGGTATAAAGGCAACGCCTGATAGAAAATGACATTTGTGATGCGTGATGGGTTGAGTGATTCAACCAGAGATTTTTCAGAGGGGATTTTAGTGGTTAAGTGTAAAGAAGTGTATACGGGGAAGAAATGGAAAGGAATAAGAACAGATAAAAACAATCTCCTTCCAAGGTATAAAGGCAGCGCCACCAACCAAGGATGAGGATCGAGATCTACGAAGTTCACCACCAAGGCCTAAAGCTTCCACCAGCCAAGGATAAAGGACTTCGGGATAGGAGAAGCTCACCACCAAGGCCTAAAGATTCCACCAGCCAAGGATAAAGGGCTTCTTGGTTCACCACCAAGGAGTGATCTATGCTCCAAGGATAAAGAAACCGAAAGGAGTTATCCACTCTCAAAAGGAATTCACTCAAGCAGAGGAAATCTCACAATTCTCATTCATAAAATTCGTATGCCTTACATTGCATAGTTTTCCCCTCTTTATAGGAGGATTTTAGAGTTAATACATATTAAAAACGGACCTTAATAGCCTAGAAACTGACGCCTTAATACATATTAAAGACAGACCTTAATAGCCTAGAAACTGACACCTTAATACATATTAAAAACAGAACTTAATAGCCTAGAAACCGAAACCGTCGGCTCTTGGACTGCATAACAATAAACACACATAATAACATAATAAAAGCCTTTATTAACACGGGAAGTAAATGCCTTTAATCTTCGGCCTTCTGCATTCTTGAATCTTCAAATTCGAGCTCCTCCCTTGACCAGAAAATAATCATTCTGAAACTTCATCAACTGGTCATTCAAGACATTTAGAATGGTCTCCCATTGATAGTTATTCATTGAAAATGATCCATCGAAGCACATAATGCCCAATTTCTCTTTTGGCTTGGATAAACATCAATGGTTCCGAGTTGGTGGATGGAGCTACGTTGGATGCTCCCGCATCATCCTCCCCAAGTTGTTTGAGATTTGTCCTCAAATCTAGAAGGTTTTCATCCTCCAAGTAAGGAGAAAGGTCTCCCACGTTGAATGTTGCTGAAACTCCAAACTCTCCCGGAAGGTCAATCTTGTAAGCATTGTCACCAATTCGCTCCAAAACTTTAAAGGGACCATCAGCTCTTGGCATGAGCTTGTTCTTTCGACGAGATGGAAATCTCTCCTTCCTCAAGTGAAGCCATACAAGGTCGCCCGGTTGAAATTGAGCCTTCTTGCGATGTTGATTAGCTTTCTTCTTGTAAGATTCATTGGCCTTTTCAATGTTGGATCGAATCTGCTCATGGAGCTTCTTCATTGACTCAGCTCTTTTCTTGCCATCAAAGCTCACTTGAGAGTTAGACGGAATTGGAATCAAATCAATGGGCGTGAGAGGATTAATTCCATACACAACTTCAAATGGTGATCGACCAGTAGTATAACTTGGCGATCGATTGTAAGCAAATTCAGCATGCGCAAGCTTTAAATCCCAATCTTTCAATGATTTACTCACCATACCACGAAGAAGAGTGGTTAGAGTACGATTTGTTACCTCCGTTTGGCCATCAGTTTGGGGATGACAAGCCGTGCTAAATAAGAGTCTTGTACCAAGCATTCTCCATAGAGTCCTCCAAAAGTGGCTTAAGAACTTGGAATCACGATCCGACACAATGGTCTTTGGTACTCCATGAATGCGGATAATCTCTTTGAAATATAATTCAGCAATATGAGATGCATCATTGGTCTTGTGACATGGCACGAAATGAGCCATTTTAGAGAACCGATCAACGACCACCATGATAGCATCTTTTCCTCTTTGAGTTCTTGGTAGAGCCACAATGAAATCCATGCTAACATCTTCCCAAGGCTGCAATGGTACCGGAAGTGGAGTATACAAACCTTGATGGAAATGACTTTTTGATCTATGACAAGTTGCACACCTTGATATGATAGCATGCACATCTCCACTCATCTTTGGCCAATAGAAATGCTCTTGAAGAACCTCAAGAGTTTTGTTAATCCCAAAATGACCAGCCAATCCTCCACCATGCGCTTCTCGAATCAGCAATTCGCGAAAAGAACTCTTCGGCACACATAATTGATTTCCTTTAAAAAGAAACCCATCTTGCAAAGAATATATACCTTGAACTCCCCGCTTGCAATTGTTGATGATGGATGAGAACTCCACATCTTCAGAATAAAGTTCTTTCATTGATTGAAATCCGAGAATCCTAGAGTCCAAAACCGCAAGCATAGAATATCTTCTTGATAAAGCATCTGCTACAACATTAGTATGCCCGGGTTTATATTTTGAGACAAAAGAAAAGGATTGAAGAAATTCTACCCATTTTGCATGTCTCGAATTAAGCTTGCGTTGGCCACTAATAAACTTAAGCGCCTCATGATCAGAATGAAGGACAAATTGCTTTGGCCTCAAATAATGGCTCCAATTATCAAGAGCTCGGACAATGGCATAGAACTCTTTGTCATAAGTTGAATAATTCCTCTTGGAATCAGATAACTTCTCGCTGAAATATGCCAATGGTTTTTGCGCTTGCACCAAAACAGCACCAATACCAACTCCGCTTGCATCACACTCAACTTCAAATACTTTATCAAAATCAGGAAGTGCAAGAATAGGAGACTCACAAAGTTTCTGCTTGATTACCTCAAAGGCGTTTTGAGCAGTCTTTGTCCATTCAAAAACACCATTCTTCATGCATTCAGTTATAGGAGCCATGACGGTACTAAAATTTTTGACAAACCGTCGATAGAAAGAAACAAGTCCATGAAAACTTCTTACATCAGAAATAGACTTCGGAACGGGCCAAGTCTTCATAGCTTCTACCTTGGCTTGATCAACAGAGATTCCATCTTTGGAAACCACATAACCAAGAAACACAATGCTTGGAGAGAAGAACTCACATTTCTCCATTTTAGCATATAGTTTTCGTTCTCTCAAGACATTAAAGACCTGTGTTAGATGAGAGATATGCTCCTCCTCATTCCTACTATAAACAAGAATATCGTCGAAATAAACAACGACAAATTGACCAATAAAGGAACGAAGAACCTCGTTCATAAGTCTCATGAAGGTACTCGGAGCATTAGATAATCCGAATGGCATAACCAACCACTCATAAAGGCCTCCCTTGGTCTTGAAAGCTGTCTTCCATTCATCACCTTCTCGCATTCTGATTTGATGATAACCACTCCGCAAATCTATCTTTGAAAACACAGAAGAACCATATAATTCATCTAGCATATCATCAAGTCTAGGTATAGGGTACCTATACTTAATGGTGATATTGTTGATGGCCCGGCTATCAACACACATCCGATATGTACCATCCTTCTTAGGCACAAGTAGAGCCGGAACAGAGCAGGGACTCATGCTTTCTCGAACGTATCCTTTGAGAATAAGTTCATTGACTTGTCTTTGCAACTCCTTTGTATCCTCCGGATTGCATCGATAAGCTGGCTTGTTTGGTAGTGGAGCACCGGGGATCAAATCAATTTGATGCTCAATACCTCTTATGGGAGGTAATCCAAGTGGCAAATCCTCCGGAAACACATCTGCAAATTCTTTCAACAAGTAATGCATTTTTGGATGTATGGGTCGCTCCATCTCACTCTTTTTCTCGACCACAAGCAAAGCAAAAACATTCTTTTGTTTGCTAATGGCTCTCTCAACCCGTGTCTCACTCAAGAACAGATTTTCCTTACAAGTGTTTCCCTCCCCAGGTTGATTATTATGTATCGAATAAGGGCTCAATGGTAAAAGAGTAATGCATTTTTGTTCCTTCTGAAAAGAGTATGTGTTTTTCCGACCATCATGCATAGCATTTATATCAAATTGCCACGGTCTACCCAATAACAAGTGGCATGCCTCCATGGGAATCACATCACATACAACCTCATCTCGATAGTTCTTCCCAATCGAAAATGATATAAGAACACGTTTGGTTACCTTGAGTTCATTCCCTTGATTGAGCCATTGGAGCTTGTATGGTTGAGGATGTTTCGTTGTTGGAAGCTTCAATTTGTCGACAAGAGTTGTCGAAGCAACATTGGTGCAGCTCCCACCATCAATGATCACTGAACACACCTTTCCATTAATAGTGCAACGCGTGTGAAATATATTCTCCCTTTGCTCATTATTAGGAGAAACTTCAACATGCAATGCTCTCCGAATGATCAACAGCTCACCATCATCAGCTTTCTCCACAACTTCTTCTTCCCGATCAGATTCGGAAATATTTTGGTCTTCATTATCATCAGCCTCTTGAAGCGCCGAATTGATCTCCTCAATTTCTTGAAGAGTCATAACTCTCCGATTTGGACAATTTGCTTGCAAATGCCCAAAGCCATGGCACTTAAAGCATTTCCTTGCTTCACCTTCAAACTTCTTTTGGACTTCTTTGGAAGGCTCTGCATTCTTTCCATTGCCTCTGTCTTTTGTCGATGACCCTTCCTTGAGGAAGCACCCTTAAAATAGGATGTCGCCTTTGTTGAGGTTCTAGAGGAAAACCTCTTGCTCTTCAATTGTTTTTTGACTTTTATGGCTAACTTGCATACGTCGTCAAAGGACCAATTCGGTTGAAGTTCAACCATATCAGCAATTTCTCAATTCATGCCACCAAGAAAACGAGCGATGGTTTGCTCGGGAACTTCTGGAACTTCACTCCTCATTTTGAGTTGTTCAAACTCACGAATGTATTCTTCAACGCTCATCCCATGTTGTCTTAGGGAGTTCAGTTTGAGGAAGAGATCTTGCTTATAGTTGTCGGGCAAGAACCTCTTCTTCATCAACCTCTTGAGTTTTTCCCAAGACTTGATTCGGCCTTTTCCATCCCTTGCTCGTTGATGCTTTAGATTCTCCCACCATAGAGAAGCATATTTGGTCAACCTTAGGATAGCAACCTTACATTTCTTCTCATCCGAATAGGATTTGAATTCAAAAATTCGTTCGGTTTTGTGTAGCCAATCTACAAAGTCGTCGGGATTAAGATTACCGTCAAACTCGGGGACCTCCACTTTAATATCTCTTTCATCCTCCTTATGCCTCCCTCTCCGTCTTCGTCTTCGAATTGGAGATTCAGAATCACTAGAGTGCAAAATCGTTCGGTTGTCTCCAGTGGACTCGGAATCGACATCAGAATTTTGACGAGATTCAAAATCATCACGCCGACGCCGTTCATTGGGACGCCTTGCTGGTTGTCCTTCTCTCGCCGGATTCTCTAGAAGATTGAGGACTCGCTCCATTTGTTGTTGAAGATTTTGGATTGCACGATCTCGCCTTTCGTTGTGCGCTTGCTCCAAGGTCAAGCCTCTAGGAACTTGTTCATCCATAAGGAATTTGTAACAAAGGAAAGAAAGGAATCACTCAAATGAGTTGAACCTTGAGCTCTGATACCAATATTTTGATGCGTGATGGGTTGAGTGATTCAAGAACAGAGATTTTTCAGAGGGGATTTTAGTGGTTAAGTGTATGAAGAAGTGTATACGGGGAAGAAATGGAAAGGAATAAGAACAGATAAAAAAACAATCTCCTTCCAAGGTATAAAGGCAACGCCACCAACCAAAGATGAGGATCGAGATCTACGAAGTTCACCACCAAGGCCTAAAGCTTCCACCAGCCAAGGATAAAGGACTTCGGGATAGGAGAAACTCACCACCAAGGCCTAAAGATTCCACCAGCCAAGGATAAAGGGCTTCTTGGCTCACCACCAAGGAGTGATCTATGCTCCAAGGATAAAGAAACCGAAAGGAGTTATCCACTCTCAAAAGGAATTCACTCAAGCAGAGGAAATCTCACAATTCTCATTCATAAAATTCGTATGCCTTACATTGCATAGTTTTCCCCTCTTTATAGGAGGATTTTAGAGTTAATACATATTAAAAACGGACCTTAATAGCCTAGAAACTGACGCCTTAATACATATTAAAGACAGACCTTAATAGCCTAGAAACTGACACCTTAATACATATTAAAAACAGAACTTAATAGCCTAGAAACCGAAACCGTCGACTCTTGGACTGCATA
Organism: Eucalyptus victrix; assembly: GCA_016097545.1. Classification (NCBI taxonomy): domain Eukaryota; kingdom Viridiplantae; phylum Streptophyta; class Magnoliopsida; order Myrtales; family Myrtaceae; genus Eucalyptus; species Eucalyptus victrix. The sequence goes on along the minus strand of CM027840.1, from coordinate 24,025,608 downwards.
ACAATAAACACACATAATAACATAATAAAAGCCTTTATTAACACGGGAAGTAAATGCCTTTAATCTTCGGCCTTCTGCATTCTTGAATCTTCAAATTCGAGCTCCTCCCTTGACCAGAAAATAATCATTCTGAAACTTCATCAACTGGTCATTCAAGACATTTAGAATGGTCTCCCATTGATAGTTATTCATTGAAAATGATCCATCGAAGCACATAATGCCCAATCTCTCTTTTGGCTTGGATAAACATCAATGGTTCCGAGTTGGTGGATGGAGCTTCGTTGGATGCTCCCGCATCAGTTTGCAGTGAAATGTCATTTATAGGGTTTCCATCCTGACCTCGAAGGTCCAGGTCTTTTGGTCGATACGTCTTTCCCGATTGAGCTTTGCATGCTACACTGAGGACCTGACACGTGTCTGTTAATTGTCACTTCAATGCCCGGAATAGCAATTGCCTGTTCACTAATCAGTTCTCCGTCCTCACCCACGCAGGACTATCTTTAAGCAAGAAGCGAGGCCTGACCTCATAACATCTCATCTTTAAGCTTGTGCTACGTGAACATTGGATCATTGCATGTTTTGTAGCGTCGGCAAAATCTTGCATATCTTCATTCCATGTGCACACACATAATCATAGCAATTAACCGCCTAGAATCCTAGGGGTGTGCATGGTCTGGGCGGGCGGTTCCCAACTTAGAACCGGGGACCGTCCGCTAAGGACCGGTTCCAAAAAATTGGAACCGGGATCCACCCGTTTGTTACGTGGATCCACCCAGGAACCGGACCGCCGGTCCGGTCCAGTTCCTGGGTGGATCCAGGGAACCGATTTTAACGCAAATTTTTTTTGGTTTTCAACAAAAAAACAATTACGTGACATCAAAGCAAGCCAAAAAAAGAAAAATCAAATTTAAGTATGTGGAACAAATATTTATTTGTTGCAATTATAAATGTATCTCGTAGATAAAAAAACCGCGAACAGATGGTATGCAACATCCTCCCATTTCCTACTTGCAAATAACCATAGATGGTTAAATTTTCTTTGACCAAAGGTAAAGGTTCCCTAGAGAGTGAGATGAGATGTAGGGTTTCTCTTAGTAATTTTTTTTTAATATTAAAAAGGTTCCGGTCCGGTCTGGGTGGGTGGATCTGCCCACGAAACCGAGAACCGGACCGGTACCCACCGGTTCCCTCAAGACCCGCCGGTTCCGAGCGGTTCCGGTCCGATTCCGGGCGGTCCGAGCGGATCCCGGGTATTTTGCACACCCCTATAGGATCCACCCCATTAATGACATAACCATGTTATGCATGCATTGAGTCTATAAAAGGCCCAATGTCTTAAAAATCCTCCAACTTTACCTCTTACCTCAATTTTACATTTTGCTTCATAAAAGACCTCCAACTTTAGGTTATATCCTAATTCTGCCATAAACTCTCTGTTTTTTTTTTTTTTATCATAAAAAACCTCAACTTTAGGTCCATTCCCAATTATGCCATAAACTTCTTTTGTCTAATTAAGAACTCTTACTTTAGGTCAAGTATCAATTTTATCTTAATATTTTTCACATAAAAAAAAATCTCAGCTTTAGGTCCAGTTTCAATTTTACTTTATTTTATTATTTTTTTTTTTTGGTGACCAGAACCCCGCACGGCCGGCAGCCGGAGGAGTAAACCTGGGGGGCTGCGTAAGCGGGAGGACCCACCACCCCTGACAACCCACTTAAGACATGGCTAGCACTTAAGCAACGACGACGCCGTGGATCGAACTCGGGACCTCTCGTGAAAATTACCCTTGCCCAACCACCTACGCCACCACCACGGGTGGACTTTAATTATTTTTGTATCATAAAAAATCACAAATTCTTACTTGAATCCCAGATCTATTTTCCATTAACCCTCCATGAAAATCATCCTTAGTAATTTTGCGATTGTCAATCTCTTGTGCTTGGGGGTGTTACATTACTTGTTGTTGGAGAGCTCGCACTTGAGCCACTTGAATAGCTTGTGCTTGGAAGTTTTTCATCTCCGATTGTCAATGAGACATTTTGAATAGAGGGATAATAGGGGCAAATTTGTTACTCAAGTAAAAGTTTGTGGTTTTTTATAAGACTATAAAAATTTTACGGAAAAATTGGGACAAGGCGGTGGGTAGGATTGGGATAGAATCCAAAGTTGAGAATTTTTTATGGGATAAAAAAGAAGTTTATAATATAATTGGGACTAGATTTAAAGTTGGAAGTTTTTAACAAGACAAAAGGAAAAAATGGGAGCAAAGCTAAACTTGAAAGTTTTTTAGGGTATTAGGCCATCTATAAAGACTCTTTTGGTTATTATCTGTTGTAAAATTACATGTGCCAGTGGGTCAGGAATCCGATTTTAATAAGTTAAATGTAAAACAAATTATTTTATTGTCGGCACGATTCGTCACATCATCATCCATGTTGGACCATGTACTAAATACATTATTCTGTCCTCCAGTCCGGCTGAGAAATTCCGCATAACTTTCACCGTTCTATTATTTTCTGTTCTATTTCAGTATTAAAAGCCACAAATAGCCGGCCTCTCCATCTTCTGTCTCTATATATCTACGAAGTTTCGATAACCTCCAGCTCAAACACAAACGTAATCCGTCGACCAACTCGCTTCGCCTTCGCCTTCGCCTTCGCCTTCGTCGCAACCACCCTCCATGGCTAAGCGCTTCAAGCTCAGACTCTCCCGCCTCCTCCAAATCTGTCGCTCCAAACAACCCCCGACTTACCCGCAGAACCGGTCGAGGGCGGAGGTTCACTGGCTGTTCCATGCGAACCCCACGTCCCTCGACATCAGCTTCACCAGCTTACCCGCCCCGCCTCCGTCGACCCCCGACGACTCCTTCATCGCTTGCCACGTCGCCTCCGTCCGCTGCAGGTCCTGCGCCGACTCTCCGTCCGAGTACACGTGGCAGAAGGACGGACAGTTGCACGTAGTGCCGAGATGGAGCCGGAGCCAGAGCCAGGACCAGAGCCATCCCAGGCCTCGTCGGAAGATATGCGGTGTTTCGAGATTCGACGATGGCGACGTGGAGACGACGTCGCCCGTCCTGGTGAGGCAGGGCGACTGGAGGATGAAGCAGAAGAAGAAGAAGAAGAAGAGCCGGAGGAAAGGCAGAACGACGTCGTCGGTCGTCGGGAGGAGCGTGACCTCCAGCGACAGCGGGTGGTTCAGCTCGGACGGCGGGAGTGACAACAACGGGGACGATGAGGACGAGACTGACGCGTTGCTATCGACTTCCAGAAGCTTTTCGAACGACATGTTACCCGAATTCTACCGCACCACGAACCCGCTGGAGAATCAGGCGACGAAGGAAAAGCAAAAATCCCCCCAAGACGAGGACAACGACACCGATAGGAACAGAATGAGGAGGCTGAGGCGCTCCACCAGCGGGGACCAAGAGGAGGCGGCGGAGGCGGCCGGGGAGAGGAGGAGGGAGGTGGTGATGGGGGAGAGTGTGGCGGTGGTGAAGAGGTCGGAGAATCCGCTGGAGGACTTCAAGTGGTCGATGGCGGAGATGATAGTGGAGAAGCAGATGTTCGGGGCCGGGGACCTGGAGCAGCTGCTGCAGTGCTTCCTGTCGATGAACTCGCGGCACTACCACGGCGTCATCGTGGAGGCGTTCGCCGAGATATGGCAGGTCTTGTTCTTCGATTCACGTGGCGACACGGAACGGCGTCGGGCCGTCTCCTCGTCTGCCTCGGGCGCGGTCGAACGTTGTTAAAGAAGATCGAGCGACTCTTCTTCTCTCGTGGGGATTAATTAATCAACACTTTGGATATTTCCTTGACAATAAATTACTGATTTATTTTTCGATAGTGGAAGAATTTATTTGCTGGTGCTTGGTGTATACTTGAAGCAATAAAACACCTCGTCTTTCTTTTTCTGGGCATAGATTGTCACGTGAGACATGCTTCGCTTATATTTTGGGCGATCGATTCCTAATCAAATGCCTTTTTAACTTATTTAATTGATGCGATTCGCTTCTTCCATTATTTGTTACTAGTAATTAATCGATTTTCTCGATGTTGCTTAATTAACGTGGCAAAGAATTAGGTGGAGTGTTGCGATAATAGTAATTATTATTTATTTTTTTAAAAGAAGGGCTTATTTTCAGTGAAAAAATTAAACTTTAGATTCAATCTTAATTCTGCCCCACCCCAAACAATAAATCATAAACTTTCAATATTGTCCCAAATTTGTCCCACATCCAAAAATTGACAATAGTTTCTCCTAACTTATCAACATTAGGTCAATTAGAGGTTCAATATTGACACCTATATCTTCAACAACACTATCACATTCTTATGGAACAATAACGATTTCTTGTATCAATATTTGGACAAGGAGTAGATTTGGACTTATAATGAAAATTTGTAATTTTTTATAGATAAAATATAAGTGTAGGACATAATTGGTATTAAAACTAAAATTGAAAGGTTTTAAGAAAATTAGGCAAAAAAAAGGGGGCAACCTCTCTGCCCTCCATGGCAATTGGCTCTTGACATGAGCAAGGGGCATTCAAAAGGTAGTAAATAAGATTTCAGGGGTGTTCACTATTTGTACTTAATCATTAGGGGTTTGCTGAGTAGCCACCCTTTCCACCTCGGAAAGGAAGGTGGGGAACTTTTTGGGGGGCTAGGTAAGGACATGTGAATAAAGGAACGGGATTCTACAACTTACGTGCAACATATAGTAATTATGCAATAGATAGTGGATAAAATCATGATGCGAGAGCATCCAATGTAACTTCATCGATCAACTCGGAACCATCAATGTTTATCCAAGCCAAGAAAGAAATTGGGTATCACGTGCTTCAATAGATCATTTTGAATGAATAATGTTAATTACTTATCAATACTTTGTGGAATGTCGATAACTAATGATGGGAGGCCATTTTAGACGTCTTGCATGACCAATTGATGAAGTTTTAGGAGGGTTATTTTCTGGTCAAGGGAGGAGCACGAATTTTGGAAGGCTAAAGGTTCAAGGATGCAAGTTCCCATGCTAATAAATGCATTTCCTAAGGTCCTAGGTGTCTTTATTGTTATGTAGTTTTAAAGAGTCAAAGGTTTTAAGTTCTAAGTCATTAAAGTCTGTTTTTTTATATTTCCTAAGGCTTAAATCCTCCTATAAATAGGGGAAAACTATCTAATGTATGGACATACGAATTTGATGAATAAAAATTGTGAGAATTCCTCTGCTTGAGTGAACTTCTTCGAAGAGTGGATAACTTATTTTGGTCTCTTTATCCTTGGAGCGTAGATCACTCCTTGGTTGTGAGCCAAGAAGCCCTTTATCCTTGCCTAGTGGAATCTTTAGGCCTTAGTGGTGAGCTTCTCCTATCCCGAAGTCCTTTATCCTTGGCTGGTGGAAGCTTTAGGCCCTGGTAGTGAACTTCATAGATCTCGATCCTCATCTTCGTTTGGTGGTGTGGCCTTTATACCTTGGAAAAGATCATTCTATATTTTCTTATTCCCCTTCGTTTCTTCCCCGTTTCTTCTATTACAAATTATTTATGGCTGATCAAGTTCCAAGAGGCTTGACTTTAAAGCAAGCGCACAACGAAAGGCAAGATCGCGCAATCTAAAATCTTTAGCAACAAATGGAGCGAGTCCTCAATATTTTAGAGAATCTGGCAAGACATGGACAGCCAGTAAGGCGTCCCAATGAACGGCATCAACATGACGATTTTGAATCTCATCAAAGTTCTAGTGGAAATTCCAATTCCACTGGAGACAACTCTAGTGATTATGAATATCAAATTCGAAGATGAAGAAAGAGGCATAAGGAGGATGAAAGAGACATTAAAGTGGAGATCCTTGAGTTTGACAAGAATCTCAATCCCGATCACTTGGTGGATTGGCTACACATAATCGAATGAAATTTTGACTTCAAGTCCTATTCAGATTAAAAGAAATGTAAGGTTGTTGTCCTAAAGCTGACAAAATATGCTTCTCTATGGTGGGAGAATCTAAAGCATCAACGAGCAAGAGAAGGAAAAGGCCGAATCAAGTTTTGGGAAAAACTCAAGAAGTTGATGAAGAAGAGGTTCTTCCCCGACACCTATAAGCAAGATCTGTTCCTCAAACTGAATTCCCTAAGATAACAAGGGATGAGTGTTGAAGAATACATTCATGAGTTTGGACAACTCAAAATGAGGTGTGAAGTGCTTGAGCAAACCATCGCTCATTTCCTTGGTAGCATGAATTTAGAAATTGTTGATATGGTTGAACTTCAACTTTATTGGTCATTTGCAGAGTATGCAAGTTAGCCATAAAAGTCGAAAGACAATTGAAGAGCAAGAGGTTTTCCTCCAAAACCTCAACAAAGGCAACATCATATTTTAAGGGTGCTTCCTCGAAGCAAGGACGAGAGGATGTCGACAAAAGACAAAGGCAAGGAAAAAAATGCAAAGCCTTTCAAAGAAGTCCAAAAGAATTTGAAGGTGAGGCACGGTAATGCTTTAAGTGCCATGGTTTTGGGCATTTTCAAGCAAATTGTCCAAATTGGAGAGTTATGAGTCTTCAAGAAAATGAGGAGATCACTTTGGTGCTTCAAGAGGCTGAGGACAAGCAAGACCAACATCTTTCTGAATCTAAAGGGGAAGAAGAAATTGTGGAGAAAGCCGATGATGACGAGATGTATCATCCAAAGAGCATTGCATGTTGAAGTTTCTCCTGATAATGAGCAAAGGGAGACCACTTTTCACAATCGTTGCACTATTAATGGAAAGGTTTCTTTAGTGATCATCGATGGTGGGAGTTGCACCAATGTTGCTTCGACAACTTTTATCGACAAGCTGAAGCTTCCAACAACGAAACATCCTCAACCATACAAGCTCCAATGGCTCAATCAAGGGAATGAACTCAAGGTAACCAAACGAGTTCTTAAATCATTTTTTATTAGGAAGAACTATCGAGATCATGTTGTATGTGATGTGATTCCTATGGAGGCATGCCACTTGTTATTGGGTAGACCATGACAATTTGACATAAATGCTATGCATGATGGTTGGAAAAACACATACTCTTTTCATAAGGAACAAAAAATGCATTACTATTTTACCCTTGAGTCATTCTTTGATACAGAATAATCAAACCGGGGAGGGAAACACTTGTCAGGAAAATCTATTCTCGAGTTGAGAGAGCCATGAGCAAACGAAAGAATGTATTTGCTTTGCTTGTGGTTGAGAAAAAGAGTGAGATAGAGCAACCCATACATCCAAAAATGCATTGCATGTTAAAAAAATTTGCAGATGTGTTCCTGATGCGGGAGCATCCAACGTAGCTCCATCCACCAACTCGGAACCATTGATGTTTATCCAAGCCAAAAGAGAAATTGGGCATTATGTGCTTCGATGGATCATTTTCAATGAATAAATATCAATGGGAGGCCATTCTAAATGTCTTGAATGACCAGTTTATGAAGTTTTAGAAGGATTATTTTCTGGTCAAGGGAGGAGCTCGAATTTGAAGGTTCAAGAATGCAGAAGGCCGAAGATTAAAGGCACTTAATTCTCGTGTTAATAAGGCTTTTATTATGTTATTATGTGTCTTTATTGTTATGCAGTCCAAGAGTCGAAGGTTTCGGTTTCTAGGCTATTAAGTTCTGTTTTTAATATGTATTAAGGTGTCGGTTTCTAGGCTATTAAGGTCTGTTTTTAATATGTATTAAGGTGTCAGTTTCTAGGCTATTAAGGTCCGTTTTTAATGTGTATTAACACTAAAACCCTCCTATAAAGAGGGCAAACTATCCAATGTAAGGGATACGAATTTTATGAATGAAAATTGTGAGATTTCCTCTGCCTGAGTGAATTTCTTTTGAGAGTGGATAACTCCTTTCGGTTTCTTTATCCTTGGAGCCTAGATCACTCCTCGGTGGTGAACCAAGAAGCCCTTTATCCTTGGCTGGTGGAATCTTTAGGCCTTGGTGGTGAGCTTCTCCTATCCCGAAGTCCTTTATCCTTGGCTGGTGGAAGCTTTAGGCCTTGGTGGTGAACTTCGTAGATCTCGATCCTCATCCTTGGTTGGTGGCGCTGCCTTTATACCTTGGAAGGAGATTGTTTTTATCTGTTTTTATTCCTTTCCATTTCTTCCCGTATACACTACTCCATACACTTAACCCCGAAAATCCCCTCTCAAAATTCTGTTCTAGAATCACTCAACCCATCACGCATCAGTTCCTGGAGGATTTGCCACATGGATTACCTCCCAAAAGAGGTATTGAGCATCAAATTGATTTGATCCCCAGTACTCCTCTACCAAACAAGCCAGTTTACCGATGCAATCCAGAGGAAACAAAGGAGTTGCAAAGACAAGTCGATGAACTTATCAATAAAGGATACGTTGGAGAAAGCATGAGTCCATGTTCTGTTCCAACTCTACTTGTACCTAATGTGTGTTGATAGCCGGGCCATCAACAATATCATCATTAAGTATAGGTACCTTATACCTAGACTTGATGATATGCTTGATGAATTATATGGTTTTCCGTGTTTTCAAAGATAGATTTGTAGAGTGATTATCATCAAATCAGAATGTGAGAAGGTGATGAATGGAAGAAGGCTTTCGAGACCAAGGGAGGCCTTTATAACTGGTTGATTATGCCATTTGAATTATCTAATGCTCAACGTACCTTCATGAGACTTATGAACGAGGTTCTTTCTTCCTTTATTGGTTGATTTTTCGTTGTTTATTTCGGCGATATTATTATTTATAGTAGGAACAAGGACGATCATATCTCTCATTTAAAACAGGTCTTTACTGTCTAGATAGAACCAAAACTATATGCTAAAATGGAGAAATGTGAGTTTTTCTCTCTAAGTATTGTGTTTCTTGGTTATGTGGTCTCCAAAGATGGAATCTCTGTTAACCAAGCCAAGGTGGAAGATATGAAGACTTGGCCAGTTTCGAAGTCCATTTTTGATATAAGAAGTTTTCATGGACTTGTTTCTTTCTATTGAAGTTTTGTCAAAAACTTTAGTACCGTCGTAGCTCCTATAACTAAATGCATGAGAAAGGGTGCTTTTGAATGGACAAAGGTTACTCAGAACGCCTTTGAGGTAATTAAGTAGAAACTTTGTGAGTCTCCCCTATTCTTGCACTTCCTAATTTTGATAAAGTATTTGAAGTTGAGTGTGATGCAAGCAGAGTTGGTATTGGCACTATTCTTCTCCAAGCACAAAAACCATTGGTATATTTTATCGAGAAGTTAACCGATTCCAAGAGGAATTATTCAACTTATGACAAAGAGCTCTATGCCATTGTCTAAGCTCTTGATTATTGGAGTCATTATTTGAGGCCAAAGCAATTTCTCATTCATTCTAATGATGAGGCGCTTAAGTTTATTGGCGGCCAATGCGAACTTAATTCGAGACATGCAAAATGGGCAGAATTTCTTCAATCCTTTTCTTTTGTCTCAAAATATAAACCATGACACACTAATGTTGTAGCAGATGTTTTATCAAGAAGATATTCTATGCTTGCTGTTTTGGACTCTAGGATTCTTGGGTTTCAATCAATGAAAGAACTTTATTCTGAAGATGCAGAGTTATCATCGATCATCAACAATTGCAAGCGAGGAGTTCAAGGTACATATTCTTTGCAATATGGGTTTCCTTTTAAAGGAAATCGATTATGTGTGCCGAAGAGTTCTTTTCATGAATTGTTGATTCGAGAGGTGCATGGTGGAGGATTGGGTGGTCATTTTGGTATTAAGAAAACTCTTAAGGTTGGTACTCCATGAATGTGGATAATCTCTTTGAAATATAATTCAGCAATATGAGATGCATCACTGGTCTTGTGACATGGCACGGAATGTCCATGCTAACATCTTCCCAAGGCTGCAACGGTACCGGAAGTGGAGTATACAAACCTTGATGGAAATGGCTTTTTGATATTTGACAAGTTGCACACCTTGAGATGAGAGCATGCACATCTCCACTCATCTTTGGCCAATAGAAAGAACCTCAAGACTTTTGTTAATCCCAAAATGACCAGCCAATCCTCCACCATGCGCTTCTCGAATCAGCAATTCGCGAAAAGAACTCTTCGGCACACATAATTGATTTCCTTTAAAAAGAAACCCATCTTGCAAAGAATATATACCTTGAACTCCCTGCTTGCAATTGTTGGTGATAGAGGAGAATTCCGCATCTTCAGAATAAAGTTTTTTCATTGATTGAAATCCGAGAATCATAGAGTCCAAAACCGCAAGCATAGAGAGATCGATAAAGCATTTGCTACGACTTTAGTGTGCCCCGGTTTACATTTTGAGACGACAGAAAAGGATTGAAGAAATTCTACCCATTTTGCATGTCTCGAATTCAGCTCACGTTTGACACTAATAAACTTAATCGCCTCATGATCAGAATGAAGGACAAATTGCTTTGGCATCAAATAATGACTCAAATGATCAAGAGTTCGGACAATGGCATAGAACTCATTGTCATAAGTTGAATAATTCCTCATGGAATCAGATAACTTCTCACTGAAATATGCCAATGTTTTTTGTGCTTGCACCAGAACAGCACCAATACCAACTCCGCTTGCATCACACTATGTGTACTGACGAACGTTGTGGATAGATAGCGGAAGAGTCAGTCCTATTTTGGTATGGCCAAATATAGGAAATTTTGGACTATGTGTACTAACAAACGTCATCTAAATAAAAATATATGTAAATAAAAGTGTGCACCATTCTCGGTTTGATTGGAGTATGCGTGTGCTTCCACAACAATATAGCGGAAGGACCAGAATATGTAAGTAGTGGACCCTAAGGATCGAGGACCGAGGTGGTTAGGGTCAGAGCTCTAGGTTTGCTTGGAGTAATAAGGTTAATTGGTAGAAGAGGAGGTCATAATGATACACATAATAAGCCACTAATTGAGGGTAGTTGACTAACTGATGCGAGAGCATCCAACGTAGCTCCATCCACTAACTCGAAACCATCAATGTTTATCCAAGCCAGGAGAGAAATTGGGCATTATGTGCTTTGATGGATCATTTTCAATAAATAATGTCACTTACTTATCAGTACTTTGTGGTATATCGATAACCAGTTGATGAAGTTTCAGATGGATTATTTTCTGGTCAAGGGAGGAGCTCGAATTTGAAGGTTCAAGAATGTGGAAGGCCGAAGATTAAAGGCATTTAATTCCCGTGTTAATAAAGGCTTTTATTAAGTTATTATGTGTCTTTATTGTTATGCAGTCCAAGAGTCAAAGGTTTCAGTTTCTAGGCTATTAAGGTCCGTTTTTAATATGTATTAACAATAAAATCCTCCTATAAAGAGGGGAAGACTTTCCAATGTAGGGGACACAAATTTCATGAATAAGAATGGTGAGATTTCCTCAACTTGAGTGAACTCCTTTGGAGAGCTGATAACTCCTTTCGGTTTCTTTATTCTTGGAGCGTAGATCACTCCTTGGTGGTGAACCAAGAAGCCCTTTATCCTTGGCTGGTGGAATCTTTAGGCCTCGGTGGTGAGCTTCTCCTATCCCGAAGTCCTTTATCCTTGGCTGGTGGAAACTTTAGGCCTTGGTGGTGAGCTTCGTAGATCTCGATCCTCATCCTCGGTTGGTGGCGAGGCCTTTATACCTTGGGAGGAGATGTTTTTATCTGTTCTTATTCCTTTGCATTTCCTCCCCATTTACACTACTCCATACACTTAACCCCAAAATTCCTCTTATAAAAAATCTCCGTTCTTGAATCACTCAACCCATCACGCAACACTAACTGTGGACAACGGGTGATTGATGTTCATTCGGGAAATACCGGTAACAATTGTGAGTTATTTTTGCGTGTGAGTAACATTTTTATGTTACTTATGTGACTTTTGTAACGTTCTTACGTTACTTTTCTTTTCTTACTTAATTAGTGACACTTGTTCCAAAGGAAAATACTTGATGACTTGAAGAAAACCATGGTACGAACCGAGAATTTTCCTTCATCTAGGATTGAAGCTACTGCTTCAAGGGCAGAACCCCGATGGACGACATCCTGCAGGCACTGGCTAACAACAACCCGGATTAGAACGCTGCACTCAAGGATTTGTGGAACAATTCTTGAAATTGAAACTACCTAAGTTTATGGGAATGGGAAGTCTTGAGGGGGCAAAACAATGAATCGATGGAACAGAAAAGATTTTCCGGTTGTTGAATTGCAATGATGCACAAAGGATAACCTTGGCCGAGTAAAAATTGGAAGAAAATTCCGAATTTTGGTGCAGAGCCTCTAGAGACATAATCTTTCCACCTGGTACTACTTTAAAATGGGAAAAGTTTGTGAGAGCTTCCAATAGGAAGCATATCTCTATCTGTACCAAAGATAAGAAAGTTACTGAATTTTGGCATAGCCAAATATAGGAAATTTTGGCCTATGTGTACCAACAAACGTCATCTAAAAGAAAATATATGTAAAAAAAAGTGCCTGGTTGGTATTTAGCGTGCATCATTCTCAGTTTGATTGGAGTATGTGTTTGCTTCCGCAATAATATAGCGTAGGGACCAAAATATGTAAGTGGTGGGCCTGAAGGATCAAGGACCAATGCAATCGGGGTCGTCACAAACAACCGTATTCAAGGGCTAGAAAGCCACTCACGCCCAAGTCCTAGCTTTAAAAAGCGATGGGGGAGGATCGGCAAGACCGAACATCGGCCGAGGCTGCTGGTCACGCCTTCAAAGCTCCCGTGAGTGGACTGGACAGCTTCTTAGGCGGGCTGCACAGCGACGGTGGGTGGTGGTCGGTTGCTGGTAAGGGAAATATGAGGAAAAGTGAAGAACTTGGCTTCAGAATGAGATGCAAATAAATAAGGGGTGGTTCAGGTATGGCAAGGAGGGAGAGAAAGATGAACTTGAGAGCCAAAGTGTGAAAATGAGAGTGAGGCAGAGGTATGGACGAATTTGGGGAGAGAGGAAGAGCAGCCCATGCTCCAACCGCTGTCCGGTCTTGCCGCTCCTCCCTCGACACTTTTTAAAGCTAAGACTTTGGCGTGAGTGGCTTTCTAGCCCTTGACTAGGGTTTTTTTGTTGCATTTTGGAGTTAGTTTAGCATTAGAATAAGGCTAAATGATGTTTGTTAATGGGATAAATGGGTTTGTATGATACGTTATCATAGGGTCCCAATAGGTTATCTCGATAGCTTATCAAGTTTTGATGAATAGCTTATGATGTTTTCATCGATAACTTATCATGTTTTCCTCGATAGCTTATCATGTTTTTGTCGATAACTTATCATGTTTTCATCGATAGCTTATCATGTTCCAGCTGATAGCTTATCATATTTTAAGCCGATAGCTTCTTGTAGTTTCTCGATAAGTAGTTATGTGATAGGCTACTAAGGTGTGATATGTGAAGTGTGATGTATTATGTTAACAAGAGATAAATTGTTGGATAGTATATGATGACATGTGATAAGTGAATTTAATGAATTATGTTCAATGGCAATGACCTATCCAATTTGGATGAGTGACTTATATGCCATGGACTTGTGAAGTTGGGCTGTACTTTTATATGATGTAATATGATATGAGGCACATGGGCAATATGATGGCATATGGCATAGTTTGTTGCATATTGCGTGGGCATCACATTGGTTAATTAGAAAGATAAGAAATGAATCGTGTGATGGTATGCCCATGTGATTTGGGAGCAGCCAACGTAGCTCCATGGACCAACTCAGAATCATTGATGCTTATCCAAGACAATAAAGAAGTTGGCCATTTTGAATGAATCATTGATGCTTTGATGGATCATTTTGAATGAATAATGTTCACAAATGCATTTCAAGAATATGCAAAGCCAAAGGTTCAAGAATACGATTCAAGAATACAGAAAGCTAAAGGTTCGAGAATGCATAAAGCTAAAGATTAAAGGCATTTTAGTTCCCGTCTTAATAAAGTCTTTTCTTAAGTTACTAGGTGTCTTTACTTATATGGAGCTAAAGAGTCGAAAGGTCCGTGTTAATGAAGGCTTTTCTTAAGTTACTAGGTGTCTTTATTTTTTATGTATCTCAAGAGTCGAAAGTTTAAGTTCCTAGGTCTTAAAAGTCTAAATCAAGTATTGGGAAAGACTTAAGAAGTTGATGAAGAAGAGGTTCTTGCTCGAAAACTATATGCAAGATCTATTCCTCAAACTGAATTCCCTAAGACAACAGGGGATGAGTGTTGAAGAATACATTCGTGAGTTTGGACAACTCAAAATGAGGTGTGAAGTTCTTGAGCAAACCATCGCTCGTTTCCTTGGTAGCATGAATTGCGAAATTGTTGATATGGTTGAACTTCAACTTTATTGGTCCTTTGAAGAGTATGCAAGTTAGCCATAAAAGTCGAAAAACAATTGAAGAGCAACAGGTTTTCCTCCAGAACCTCAAAAAGGTGACATCCCATTTTAACGGTGCTTCCTCAAGTAAGGACGAGAGTATGTCGACAAAAGACAAAGGCAAGGGAAAGAATGCAGAGCCTTCCAAAGAAGTCCAAAAGAAATTTGAAGGTGATGCAAGGAAATGCTTCAAGTGCCATGTCACAAGACCAATGATGCATCTCATATTGCTGAATTATATTTCAAAGAGATTATCCACATTCATGGAGTACCAAAGACCATTGTGTCAAATCGTGATACCAAGTTTTTAAGCCATGCTTTGTACAAGACTCTTATTTTGCACAGCTTGTCATCCACAAACCAATGGCCAAATAGAGGTGACAAATCGTACTCTAACTATTCTTCTTCGTAGTATGGTGAGTAAATCTTTGAAAGATTGGGATTTAAAGCTTGCGCATGCTGAATTTGCTTACAGTCGATCACCAAGTTATACTACGGGTCGATTGCCATTTGAAGTTGTGTACGGAATTAATCCTCTCACACCCATTGATTTGATTCCAATTCCGTCTAACTCTCAGATGAGCTTTGATGGCAAGAAAACAGCTGAATCAATGAAGAAGCTCCATGAGCAGATTTGATCCAACATTGAAAAGGCCAACGAATCTTACAAGAAAAAAAGCTAATCAACATCATCAGAAGACTCAATTTCAACCGGGCGATCTTGTATGGCTTCACTTGAGGAAGGAGAGATTTCCATTTCGTTGAAAGAACAAGCTCATGCCCAGAGCTAATGGTCCCTCTAAAATTATTGAGCGAATTAGTGACAATGCTTACAAGATTGACCTTCTTGGAGAATTTGGAGTTTTGGCAACATTCAATGTGGGAGACCTTTCTCCCTATTTGAAGGATGAAAACTTTCTAGATTTGAGGACAAATCTCAAACAACCTGGGGACGATGATGCGAGCATAGAAAGATATTGGGCATTTTGTGCTTCAATAGATCATTTTGAATGAATAATGTTAATTACTTATCGATATTTTATGGTATATCAATAACTATAAGTAGGAGGCCATTTTAGACGTCTTGCATGACCATTGATGAAGTTTCAGGAGGATTACTCTCTGGTCAAGGGAGGAGCACGAATTTTGGAAGGCTAAAGGTTCAGGAATACAATTCTAGAATATGAAACGCTAAAGGTTCAAGAATCGGGATGGCCAATGGATCAAGAATGCAAGTTCACGTACTAATATATGCACTTCTTAAGTATCTAGGTCATTAAAGTCTATTTTTTTTTACATTTCCTAGGTCTAAAATGGGTGAGATTTCCTCTGCTTGAGTGAACATCTTTGGAGAGTGGATAACTCCTTTCAGTCTCTTTACCCTTGGAGCCTAGATCACTCCTTGGTGGTGAGCCAATAGGCCCTCTTTCCTTGGTTGGTGGAATCTTTAGGCCTTGGTGGTGAGCTTCTCCTATCCCGATGTCCTTTATCCTTGGTTGGTGGAAGCTTTAGGCCCTGGTGGTGAGCTTCGTAAATCTCAATCCTCATCCTCGGTTGATGGCGTGGCCTTTACACGTTGGAAGGAGATCATCCTATCTTTTCTTATTCCCTTTCATTTCTTCCCCATGTACACTATCGCATACACTTAACCAGAAAAATCTCAAATGATAAAATTTCCATTCTGGAATCCCTCGCCCCTTCACGCATCACCATTCCAGTCCATATCTGGATTCGGCACCATGAATAGATAAGGGGCTTCTCTAGAAGATCTCATAGGGGATCTCGAGCACGAAATAAGCTCTCTCGTGGTCCCTACTACTTATGGGATTGTGAGAAAATTTGCTCGGAAAACAGGAAGATGAAATGGTAATGTATATGGAAGCAAGCTAGGGGAAGCTTAGACGAGACAAAGGGATTCCGGACAAGATGGTGATGGATTTCGATCCGCAGGATATGCTACCGTCAGAGGAGGCCAAGGTGACTGCTAAGGAGGCAGTAGTAGCGCATACAATTGACTTGGGACCCGTTCCAACATCCATTCAAGTCCCTCCAAATCAAAAGCTAGCTACAAATCCGGATGTGAATGAAGCGCCTACACCTGTTCAAAAATGGATGACGCTAGTGAAGTATTCAAGTATAGAGCTGAGCTGCCAAACGAACATTGGGCAGATTTCCATTGTGACCCAGGAGTGAAGGCAACGCTGAAAGTAGTTTTTCTCGCAATGTATATAACCTAGTTTATTCACTCCTTAACCATAGAACCAATTACTCGTAACTCACTTATTCCACCCACCCGCCTACTTTTTCTTATTCCTCCTTAATCTTCCTTAAGGTCAAACAGCAACCCTTTCATCGATCAATCATGGATGAGTGACCACCCATCCAGCCTTTCCTTCGAAACCTAAAATAATTTCTATCAGCCGGCCTAAGCACCTAAAAACCTTACCAGATTTAATGGTCCATGCTGTTAGCCACGAAATCAGTAATAGCCCCAAATAGATATCTGGATAGACATTGTGGCAAAGAGTTGGCAGCATGAATTGAATTGATCGAGGTCGATTCCTCAAAGTATTGAATTGAACATATTCCGAAGCTATAAGTTGATGATAAAGCTTCCTTTTTCAATTCAAAGTCAATTCCGCTATTTAGAAAGCTTCTCAATTCATTCCTCCACTATGCTCCCAACAGCATATTCAAAGGATGTCCCTTCTTGAACAAGAACCCTGACATGAGATCCTTCTTATTATATGTCAATTCCTTCTGTCTTGAGCCTTCCACCGGCTCTCTAAGAACCTATTTATTTGCCCAATCCTTTCCCTTAATCCCCTATTCCTTCAAGTTAGGCTCTTAATTAGCCTCTTCTATTTAATAAGGCAAATTGCCTTCATTCCCCTTCTATTCCCAAAAGTGGATTCAATAGGAGCCGCATTCTTCCTTTATTGATTCAAAAACCTTGTTGCTAACCTCCCATATCCCACAAAGAGCCCAGGGCTCTACCTCGACGTGCCAAAGCCTATTCGATAGGTATCCTTTTACGCTATTTGCTTCGATGCTTTACTACTCTTTCATGTCGGAAATCGGATTCTATTTGATCTTCTTTCTTGTCTGAGACTGATGCCAGCTTAGAAGGAAAGTGAGGCACTATTCGCTAATCAGGCGACCGGGGGGAGACTCTTGCTTGTCGATCTCTATTCCTCCTCGTACATTAAGTATGTCACTTGCTTTCACTAGTAGCGGCTATTCCCCTCACAGCAGATAAGGCGCAAACAGCCTAAGACTATGTCCTGCCCCCTGCTCTTAGATTAAGAATTGAATTGCCTTGCCTTGCTTGCCTTCTCCTACTCCTTGCTTCCTTTAGCATGGGAAAATGCCTACATCTAACAGTCTATTCTTTGAAAGATAGACAAGAGGGCATTCTCAGCATCAATCCCCTTCCGCTTTGACTATTTGGTGGGATACCTTTTCTAGTAAGAAAAGATCTTGGCATCTGTCAGTTCCTTGTCTTCATCCCATAGAGAAAGACTAATGCAAAACATTTGGCGGCTCTTTTTGCCGGGCGTGCACGGAATCGAGAAAAGTCTGTGTTCAGGTAGCTATGGAATTGCTCCCGCAAGGCCCCTTACTCTTTCAAATAGGGTTAGACATGCCAACCGCAGAAAGTTTCGACTAGGGCACAAGAACAACTGGCAGGATGCTACTTCTTGCCTTTTGAGGCCTTTCGAGGAACTACCTTATCTTTAATGTCTTTGAGGGCAATGTCGGGCTAAGGCGGACTTTTAATGTGAAGGTGTCGGCATTGTGCAGCAG
Organism: Eucalyptus victrix; assembly: GCA_016097545.1. Taxonomy (NCBI): domain Eukaryota; kingdom Viridiplantae; phylum Streptophyta; class Magnoliopsida; order Myrtales; family Myrtaceae; genus Eucalyptus; species Eucalyptus victrix. The sequence goes on along the minus strand of CM027840.1, from coordinate 24,007,454 downwards.
GTTTTGACTTGGATCTTCTACCGCTCCGTGGGCCGCGTATTCTCGGCATCCGGATTCTATGCATCTATCCTAGCAGCTACCCCACAAATTCCGAATTCCGTCTATTGCTCTAGGGCTTCTTAGTGAGAGGAAAGAAAGCTCCTTGCTTCCCTTGCTACGGCTATTCAAAGCTCTATCCCCTGTCTTCTAGAAAGGGGAAGTCTGCTCCATATGCTTTATTAATAATAATAAGAAGAAACTCTATCCTTCTTCCCCTGCTCTGCTCTTAGAAATAGAGTAAACCGATGCCTTTAAGTTAATTAACTTCGCTAGCACCGTCTTCTTCCCTCAAACATCTGCAGATCTCCGTCGTTCACTTCTCTGTCGAAAGAGCGTATTCTTTTATTGCAGCTAATTACGAATCTCAATCAGTCTTGTCTCTACACCAATCCCAATGGCTAATTCGGCTCTTAAGCCTGGAGCCTGGAACTCAATCAAAAAGAAATTCTCTTTTGCCAGGAACTACGACTTCTAGTCTACCTACGCAGCTCCCTTTCGAGGCGAAGTAAGAGCCTATTTGATCACGGACCCAATCGCCAAGGAAAGTCGAATCCCACAGGTACGAAACCAAGGGTACGAAAGGATAGCTATTCAAAGCATCGAGAAAGAGTCAAAATCAATCTCCTCTTATAGTGTTATTATAACATTTTGTTGATTCTTCCCCTTACCCTTAAAACTGTAAGGACTAAGCTTCTAAAAGCTATGAGGTTAGGATTGAGACTACGATCCCCAGTCTCGATACCTTTCCCAGGGCTCTTTTTATTGCTTTTCTTAAAAAGATAAGCAGAGAGAACAACCGCTTCGGATGAAGTCTACATAGTGCTTTGCACTACCACTAATAGTTCCGTTCCTCAACAATAAAGCAATTTCTCATACTGAAAGAAAAGAGATTGTTCCCAGGCTGAGTGAGCCTATTCGACCTACCTACCTCATAGAAAAGGGGTTTGCCCCACTAGGATAAGACCAATTCTTTCTATGTTGTTGTTTAGGTGCGCGATTGCTATTGGTTTTGGGCTGACCCATCTGATCAAATTGTATACGAGGATGTGATCAAACTGATATCTTTCCCTCAGGCATTGGTCTTCCCTGGCTTGGCTCGCTTGGCACGCTACGATTGTGACTATATGAAGAAAAAAAGGATGACCTCTTCCCTCTTCTAAGGGTGGACAAAGACTATCTCTTTAATAGGATATTCCCTCCCCTCCAAAGAGAACATTAGGCAATTTCATTCTTCTTCTAACGCTTACAGGTCACTAAGAGTTAGGGCTTTTCTCTTCTAGCCACAGACAGGAGACTTTCTAACACTAGAAACCATAAACCGGAATTCCTATCATAAACTCTTTCTTTTTTCTTGCATTCATGTGTACAAGAGCTAAGAGCGGATTCTCAAGCAAGGATCCAACGAATTCTGTTTGCAAGCCCCTCTGCGCACTGAAGCAGGCACCGAGAGGGCATGGAAAGATTTCCGAGTTCTTATTCAAGAATGCTGGGCCACATTGGAATCTTCCACTTTCCTCAAAAAAGCTAGAAAGAGCCGATTCGCCTCGTCTACGTCGAGGACCTAGTCGTCACAGGGAAGACGATGTTGAGGAAATCGACCGAATAAGAAAGAACTTGTCAGGACGATTGAAGAGGAAGGAGGTTTTTCACCACCAAGACGTTATGGGATTAGAAAGAGACCGAGTCCGGGATCTTCTTCTGTCAACAGAAGTAGACTGAAGACCTCCTAGAGAAGTTCGCTATGGTCGATTGCAAACCGATCTTCAGTTTGAAGGCCAATAGAGAAAAATGAGGCTTCGTGCAGACGAAGTGGATAGCCTCAAGGATTGTGGCATGTACAGGCAGCTCGTCGGCAGTCTGATTGGAATCAATAATGGACTCGGCCCGAGATCTCACATGCATTTGGACTACTTAGTAGCTTCATGCAAGAACAGAAGAGGAAAGCTCATATACAGGCCCTTCGCCCGCCCTAGCCAAGCCTTCTCTTCTTATAAGATGTTCCTCTTCCTTCCATCGTCGGCATGCTCTTATCCTACTTCTTATCCGGGTGGTAGACCACGACTCCTCACATCCCGTCATCAGCCCTCGCGCATCAGATCGTAAGGTTCTTATAAGCTGCTTGAAGTCAAGTCAACTTTTTTGAGTAATTAATTCCTTGTGGGTATGACTACTTTTCTTCGCGGCAAGGGTTGATGCGAAAAGTAAGAAAACCTTTCAGTCTTTGAACTTCGTCCCTCTCCCACCTTATGAATTAGGGCGAGCATACTAAAGTCCCTCTCCTTGCCTTATGAATTAGGGCTAGCATACCCATACTGACTTTCATCCCTCTCCTTACTTTATGAATTAGGGCGAGCTGCTTTCGCTCCTAGACTTGATCAGAAAGAAAGAAAGAGAAGGAAGGGAATTTCACATTCACGCTACGACCCTAATGCTTTCGATCTCTCCATCACAGAATAGGCTGCGACGAAGCGAAGCCAATTACACATTTACACATAAAGAAGGGGAAGCTTGTAAGGGGTATCCTTTGCCCCGTTAAAAAGTAACACGTTCCCGGATATCCTCGTAGAAGGTGCGTAGCATTTAGGCCACGGTAGCAAGTGTTCTGTAAGGAGCTGCGGGACTAATAGAACAGGCTCTTTGCCACGTGAATCATAATAGGCTGCTGTTAGCATGTTAGTTGCCTCTTACCGGACCCTTCTTATCTTACTGGATTTCCGGTCTTTCCTGATGGTGAATAAGCGTTGTGCAGATGAATTAGCGGGTCACTCGATATTTCATAAAACTGGTAGAGTAGAAAGATTAGCTCTTCCTTCCTAGGCGGCAAATCAAATAATGGATTAAAGAACAGTCGTAAGGTAGTTGACTTTCTTACTTGTTAGAGTAAGGCCGCATTGATCGAATAGATGACTAAGGCTTAGAACTGATAGCAATTGAATCTGAATACCAGATTTTCTGGGTATTGGCAGTGAATCAGATAGAATAGGTAATTGTTCCATTAGGAGCTCTTGTCTTATAGAAGTAACCGGTGTTGGATAGAAGACTGTTTTAGTTGCCGGTGCTACTGCTTGAGAAGAAGCTACACATTCATCTTACTCGAGAAATGACTTTTGAATCGAGAGCTTTTTCAAAAAATATTCCTATTTAGGAACTTCACTGAGAGAAAGTAAAGAGAGTAACTGCACTAAGGCAAATTTTACAGCATCCGATTTTGTACAGTTAATCTTAGCAGACGCTTTTGGGGCATTCTCCTTCATGAAGATGGCATCAAGCCGATGTGGGACTTGAGGAATAGAATACGGGGATTTCTTTGGAGAGGAATAACCGGGATTTGAAGCATTCTTCGTCCCTTATCCGCACGTAGATCTTTTGACAGCTGGGATGGACTTTTGGTTTTGGGATTGAACTCAGGCTCGGAACTTCACTAAAAGCAGGGGAAAGAAGTTACATCATATATAAAGAAAAGGACTCGAATGCAAGCTCCTATGGAACTGTTTTCGGGTTTGGTGGAATTGAATCAAGAGTACCACTTACAATTGAATCAGGAACCGCCGCTAGAAAGGGAACTGAATCCGATCCTGCTTGACTTTCTTTGCCTAGGAACTCTGGGATGAATACCCGTTCTTAGAGTGATAGTAGCTGTGAAAGTCTCCGGTGTGATTGAATCAGTAATCGCTCCTACCCTTGTTCATGTTCAAGATTTTATAACTGTTCAATCATCCCTTGCTCTCGTAAGCGGTGTCACTGCTTTCACCGAGGGGGATAGAATAAGCTCTTTGTGACGCTAACTAGAAATATCATAAGAGAAGAAAGATCGTAGCCTAGTTCGAATGAAAGGTAGGGCACAAGGCTATCCGTGAGTTCACAGGTGTCGTTGCTTATCCCCTTTTCTTCATTAAGATTGGGTGAGTCTTCAGTGACTGGCCTTTCTCTTGTTGTTGTCGAGTGCCTGCAGCTGCACTTATTTCTTTATGCATCTTTCTCCCATGCTTTCCGTTGGTCAACAATCAACAAAAGTTATCTTTCTAGATTCTATTTCTATAATGAAATGAAAGAACCATCCCTTCCTATTTGTTTGTCCTGTCAGATAGAAAGAAAATGAGACCCCAAAGAGCCCTTACTTTAGGGAGTGGGGGTGAAGGGGGGGTTTACATAGAACCGTGGCAAAGTGATTTATGCCTGAAAGGGGAATCCAACGAATTTTTGATTAAATCAAAAACCTTAACTCTTCTTATTTTTATAGAATAATTTTGACGGTCTTTCTAGTCAATATTGTCCTGAATACACTCTTTTTTTTTTTTACTTGGTATACTAATATCAAAATGCTATGGAAAACCATGGAGTGGTATCAAGAACAGAAAGTTTTCTATTCTATTGAGGTGGGGCCAAAACGTGGGGTTATCCACCCTGTGGGGAAGATTACCCAGCCAGGGGGTTCCGAGGTCCACCCTTCCAGCAAGGCTCTGGAACAAGAAACTCATGTGGACGCTAGGGACCCTTCCAGCAAGGCTCTGGAACAAGAAACTCATGTGGACGCTTCCAGCCCACTTGAACAATTTGAAATCATCCCATTTTTTCCTATGAAGATAGGAGACTTGTATTTCTCATTCATAAATCCATCTTTGTTTATGCTGCTAACTCTCAGTTTGGTCCTACTTCTGCTTTATTTTGTTACTAAAAAGGGCGGAGTTCCACCTTTTGATAAAATTTGGAAACGTAGTCAGCGACATTCTCCAAACACTCGATCTTGAATTGAATCATGGAATTCTCTCCAAGAGCTGCGGAACTAACGACTCTATTAGAAAGTCGAATTACCAACTTTTACACGAATTTTCAAGTGGATGAGATCGGTCGAGTGATCTCAGTTGGAGATGGGATTGCACGTGTTTATGGATTGAAGGAGATTCAAGCTGGTGAAATGGTTGAATTTGCCAGCGGTGTGAAAGGAATAGCCTTAAATCTTGAGAATGAGAATGTGGGGATTGTTGTCTTTGGTAGTGATACCGCTATTAAAGAAGGAGATCTTGTCAAGCGCACTGGATCTATTGTGGATGTTCCTGCGGGAAAGGCTATCTTAGGCCGTGTCGTCGACGCCTTGGGAGTACCTATTGATGGAAGAGGAAGCTCACCACCAGGCCTAAAAATTCCACCAGCCAAGGATAAAGGGCTTCTTGGCTCACCACCAAGGAGTGATCTACGCTCCAAGGATAAAGAAACCGAAAGGAGTTATCCACTCTCCAAAGGAGTTTACTCAAGTTGAGGAAATCTCACCATTCTCATTCATGAAATTCGTATCTCCCCTACATTGGGTAGTTTCCCCTATTTATAAGAGGATTTTAGCCTTAGGAAATATTAAAAACAAACTTTAATGACCTAGGAATTGAAACATTCGACTCTTGAGCTACATAAAAATAAAAACGGCTAGGAACTTAATAAAAAGCCTTCACAATTACGGGAACTAAATGCTATAATAAAAAGCCTTTACTATCACGGAACTAAATGCCATAATAAAAAGCCTTTACTATCACGGGAACTAAATGCCATTTAATCTTCGGCCTTCCACATTCTCGAACTGTTAGCTTTCCGTGTTCTTGAACCTTTGGCTTTCCATATTCTTGAACCGCTTTCGTGAACCTCTAGCCTTCCCAAAATTCGAGCTCCTCCCTTGACCAGAAAATAATCCTTCTGAAGCTTCTTCAATTGGTCATACAAGACATCTAAAATGGCCTCTCATTAATACCTATTGATATACCACAAAGTAATTAACATTATTCATTCAAAACGATCCATTGAAGCACATAATGCCCAACTTCTTTATTGGCTTGGATAAGCATCAATGATTATGAGTTGGTCCATGGAGCTACGTTGGATGCTCCCGCATCAGCCGGCCCTCATCGGTCGGTTGCTAGCCATGGCCAAGGTCGGCGACCAGCCAAAAGAAGAAATAAGAAATAAGAAAATAAGAAAATAAGAAAGAAAATAGAAAAAATAAAATAAAAATATTAAAAAAAAAACAAATTTTACAAATTTACCAATGTTTCTGTTCATTTTTTATTCCCAAAAACAAGTTTACCAAACGCGTTTTTTGTTCAAAAATTGTTCCCGGAATAGAAACATTTTTTTTTCTATTTCTATTTCCTGGAACAATTTTTAAACAGAAACGTTACCAAACGTCCCCAAAATATATCTACATCTTATGGCACAAACCTCGGTCTCACTAGTGATAGTACATAGGGACAAAGACGATTGAACCATTTCTAATTGTGACCCATCGATCCGATGGTGATAACAAAACAATGTCTGTTGTAGTGTCAATAACACCGTTCAACGATTCTTCCGTCACTTAGTCGCAGAGCGTCGCATATCCGAGGGTTGTCAAAATTTCCGGATGCCACACCATCGCCGCTCGCCGACCATTGCCGCCAACTGCCGCCGCGCCACCCGCCGACCCTTGCCGCCAACCACCGCCCGCCGCCACACACTTACCAACCGTCACTACCCACCGCCACATGCCCACCAATTATCGCCACCCGCTAACCCTCACCGCCAACCACCACCCACCGCTGCACACCCGCCGACCCTCATCGTCAACCGCCGCCCACCGCCGCACGCCCGTCAACCCTCACCGCCGACCATCGGCCGCCGCCTGTCGTCGCACGCCCGCCAACCGCTGCCCGTCGCCGTACTCCTGCTGACTGTCACAGCACGCCACCGCACGCCCGTCAACCGTCACCGCTTGCCAACCCTTACCGCCCACCACCACATGCCCGCCGACCCTCGCCGCCGATCGCCGTCCGCCACCGCACTCTCACCAACCGTCACCGCCGTCGACCCTTGCCGCCGATCGCCGCCGATCGCCGCCTACCACCGCACGCCCGCCGACCCTTGCAGCCAATCACCGCCCACAACTACACGCCCACCAACTGATGCGTGATGGGTTGAGTGATTCTAGAACAGAATTTTGAGAGGGGATTTTTTTGGGGTTAAGTGTATGGAGTAGTGTATACGAGGAAGAAATGGAAAGGAATAAAAACAGATAAAAACAATCTCCTTCCAAGGTATAAAGGCAGCGCCACCAACCAAGGATGAGGATCGAGATCTACGAAGTTCACCACCAAGGCCTAAAGCTTCCACCAGCCAAGGATAAAGGACTTCGGGATAGGAGAAGCTCACCACCAAGGCCTAAAGATTCCACCAGCCAAGGATAAAGGGCTTCTTGGTTCACCACCGAGGAGTGATCTAGGCTCCAAGGATAAAGAAACCGAAAGGAGTTATCCACTCTCAAAAGGAATTCACTCAGGCAGAGGAAATCTCACAATTTTCATTCATAAAATTCGTATCCCTTACATTGGATAGTTTGCCCTCTTTATAGGAGGGTTTTAGTGTTAATACACATTAAAAACGGACCTTAATAGCCTAGAAACTGACACCTTAATACATATAAAAAACAGACCTTAATAGCCTAGAAACTGACACCTTAATACATATTAAAAACAGAACTTAATAGCCTAGAAACCGAAACCGTCGGCTCTTGGACTGCATAACAATAAACACACATAATAACATAATAAAAGCCTTTATTAACACGGGAAGTAAATGCCTTTAATCTTCGACCTTCTGCATTCTTGAATCTTCAAATTCGAGCTCCTCCCTTGACCAGAAAATAATCATTCTGAAACTTCATCAACTGGTCATTCAAGACATTTAGAATGGTCTCCCATTGATAGTTATTCATTGAAAATGATCCATCGAAGCACATAATGCCCAATTTCTCTTTTGGCTTGGATAAACATCAATGGTTCCGAGTTGGTGGATGGAGCTATGTTGGATGCTCCCGCATCATCCTCCCCAGGTTGTTTGAGATTTGTCCTCAAATCTAGAAGGTTTCATCCTCCAAGTAAGGAGAAAGGTCTCCCACGTTGAATGTTGCTGAAACTCCAAACTCTCCCGGGAGGTCAATCTTGTAAGCATTGTCACCAATTCGCTCCAAAACTTTAAAGGGACCATCAGCTCTTGGCATGAGCTTGTTCTTTCGACGAGATGGAAATCTCTCCTTCCTCAAGTGAAGCCATACAAGGTCGCCTGGTTGAAATTGAGCCTTCTTGCGATGTTGATTAGCTTTCTTCTTGTAAGATTCGTTGGCCTTTTCAATGTTGGATCGAATCTGCTCATGGAGCTTCTTCATTGACTCAGCTCTTTTCTTGCCATCAAAGCTCACTTGAGAGTTAGACGGAATTGGAATTAAATCAATGGGTGTGAGAGGATTAATTCCATACACAACTTCAAATGGCGATCGACCAGTAGTATAACTTGGTGATCGATTGTAAGCAAATTCAGCATGCGCAAGCTTTAAATCCCAATCTTTCAATGATTTACTCACCATACCACGAAGAAGAGTGGTTAGAGTACGATTTGTTACCTCCGTTTGGCCATCAGTTTGGGGATGACAAGCCGTGCTAAATAAGAGTCTTGTACCAAGCATTCTCCATAGAGTCCTCCAAAAGTGGCTTAAGAACTTGGAATCACGGTCCGACACAATGGTCTTTGGTACTCCATGAATGCGGATAATCTCTTTGAAATATAATTCAGCAATATGAGATGCATCATCGGTCTTGTGACATGGCACGAAATGAGCCATTTTAGAGAACCGATCAACCACCACCATGATAGCATCTTTTCCTCTTTGAGTTCTTGGTAGAGCCACGATGAAATCCATGCTAACATCTTCCCAAGGCTGCAATGGTACCGGAAGTGGAGTATACAAACCTTGATGGAAATGACTTTTTGATCTATGACAAGTTGCACACCTCGAGATGATAGCATGCACATCTCCACTCATCTTTGGCCAATAGAAATGCTCTTGAAGAACCTCAAGAGTTTTGTTAATCCCAAAATGACCAGCCAATCCTCCACCATGCGCTTCTCGAATCAGCAATTCGCGAAAAGAACTCTTCGGCACACATAATTGATTTCCTTTAAAAAGAAACCCATCTTGCAAAGAATATATACCTTGAACTCCTCGCTTGCAATTGTTGATGATGGATGAGAACTCCGCATCTTCAGAATAAAGTGCTTTCATTGATTGAAATCCGAGAATCCTTGCGTCCAGAACCGCAAGCATAGAATATCTTCTTGATAAAGCATCTGCTACAACATTAGTATGCCCGGGTTTATATTTCGAGACAAAAGAAAAGGATTGAAGAAATTCTACCCATTTTGCATGTCTCGAATTAAGCTTGCGTTGGCCACTAATAAACTTAAGCGCCTCATGATCAGAATGAAGGACAAATTGCTTTGGCCTCAAATAATGGCTCCAATTATCAAGAGCTCGGACAATGGCATAGAACTCTTTGTCATAAGTTGAATAATTCCTCTTGGAATCAGATAACTTCTCGCTGAAATATGCCAATGGTTTTTGCGCTTGCACCAAAACAGCACCAATACCAACTCCGCTTGCATCACACTCAACTTCAAATACTTTATCAAAATCAGGAAGTGCAAGAATAGGAGACTCACAAAGTTTCTGCTTGATTACCTCAAAGGCGTTTTGAGCAGTCTTTGTCCATTCAAAAACACCATTCTTCATGCATTCAGTTATAGGAGCCATGACGGTACTAAAATTTTTGACAAACCGTCGATAGAAAGAAACAAGTCCATGAAAACTTCTTACATCAGAAATAGACTTCGGAACGGGCCAAGTCTTCATAGCTTCTACCTTGGCTTGATCAACAGAGATTCCATCTTTGGAAACCACATAACCAAGAAACACAATGCTTGGAGAGAAGAACTCACATTTCTCCATTTTAGCATATAGTTTTCGTTCTCTCAAGACATTAAAGACTTGTGTTAGATGAGAGATATGCTCCTCCTCATTCCTACTATAAACAAGAATATCGTCGAAATAAACAACGACAAATTGACCAATAAAGGAACGAAGAACCTCGTTCATAAGTCTCATGAAGGTACTCGGAGCATTAGATAATCCGAATGGCATAACCAACCACTCATAAAGGCCTCCCTTGGTCTTGAAAGCTGTCTTCCATTCATCACCTTCTCGCATTCTGATTTGATGATAACCACTCCGCAAATCTATATTCGAAAACACAGAAGAACCATATAATTCATCTAGCATATCATCAAGTCTAGGTATAGGGTACCTATACTTAATGGTGATATTGTTGATGGCCCGGCTATCAACACACATCCGATATGTACCATCCTTCTTAGGCACAAGTAGAGCCGGAACAGAGCAGGGACTCATGCTTTCTCGAACGTATCCTTTGAGAATGAGTTCATTGACTTGTCTTTGCAACTCCTTTGTATCCTCCGGATTGCATCGATAAGCTGGCTTGTTTGGTAGCGGAGCACCGGGGATCAAATCAATTTGATGCTCAATACCTCTTATGGGAGGTAATCCAAGTGGCAAATCCTCCGGAAACACATCTGCAAATTCTTTCAACAAGTAATGCATTTTTGGATGTATGGGTCGCTCCATCTCACTCTTTTTCTCGACCACAAGCAAAGCAAAAACATTCTTTTGTTTGCTAATGGCTCTCTCAACCCGTGTCTCACTCAAGAACAGATTTTCCTTACAAGTGTTTCCCTCCCCAGGTTGATTATTATGTATCGAATAAGGGCTCAATGGTAAAAGAGTAATGCATTTTTGTTCCCTCTGAAAAGAGTATGTGTTTTTCCGACCATCATGCATAGCATTTATATCAAATTGCCAGGGTCTACCCAATAACAAGTGGCATGCCTCCATAAGAATCACATCACATACAACCTCATCTCGATAGTTCTTCCCAATCGAAAATGATATAAGAATGCGTTTGGTTACCTTGAGTTCATTCGCCTGATTGAGCCATTGGAGCTTGTATGGTTGAGGATGTTTCATTGTTGGAGGCTTCAACTTGTCGACAAGAGTTGTCAAAGCAACATTGGTGCACCTCCCACCATCGATGATCACTGAACACACCTTTCCATTAATAGTGCAACATGCGTGAAATATATTCTCTCTTTGCTCTTTATTAGGAGAAACTACCACACGCAATGCTCCTTGGATGATCAATCTAGCTCACCATCATCTTCTTCCCGATCAGATTCGAGAATATTTTGGTCTTCATTGTCAGCTTCTTGAAGCGCCGAATTGATCTCCTCAATTTCTTAAAGACTCATAACTCTCTGATTTGGACAATTTGCTTGTAAATGCCCAAAACCTTGGCACTTAAAGCATTTCCTTGCATCACCTTCAAACTTCTTTTGGACTTCTTTGGAAGGCTCTGCATTCTTTCCCTTGCCTCTGTCTTTTGTCGACGAACTCTCCCCCTTGCTTGAGGAAGCACCCTTAAAATAGGATGTCGCCTTTGTTGAGGTTCTGGAGGAAAACCTCTTGCTCTTCAATTGTTTTTCCACTTTTATGGCTAACTTGCATACGTCTTCAAAGGACCAATACGGCTGAAGTTCAACCATATCAGCAATTTCTCGATTCATGCCGCCAAGAAAACGAGCGATGGTTTGCTCGGGAACTTCTGGAACTTCACTCCTCATTTTGAGTTGTTCAAACTCACGAATGTATTCTTCAACGCTCATCCCATGTTGTCTTAGGGAGTTCAGTTTGAGGAAGAGATCTTGCTTATAGTTGTCGGGCAAGAACCTCTTCTTCATCAACCTCTTGAGTTTTTCCCAAGACTTGATTCGCCCTTTTCCATCCCTTGCTCGTTGATGCTTTAGATTCTCCCACCATAGAGAAGCATATTTGGTCAACTTTAGGATAGCAACCTTACATTTCTTCTCATTCGAATAGGATTTGAATTCAAAAATTCGTTCGGTTTTGTGTAGCCAATCTACAAAGTCGTCGGGATTAAGATTACCGTCAAACTCGGGGACCTCCACTTTAATGTCTCTTTCATCCTCCTTATGCCTCCCTCTCCGTCTTCGTCTTCGAATTGGAGATTCAGAATCACTAGAGTGCAAAATCGTTCGGTTGTCTCCAGTGGACTCGGAATCGACATCAGAATTTTGACGAGATTCAGAATCGTCACGCCGACGCCGTTCATTGGGACGCCTTGCTGGTTGTCCTTCTCTCGCCGGATTCTCTAGAAGATTGAGGACTCGCTCCATTTGTTGTTGAAGATTTTGGATTGCACGATCTCGCCTTTCGTTGTGCGCTTGCTCCAAGGTCAAGCCTCTAGGAACTTGTTCATCCATAAGGAATTTGTAACAAAAGAAAGAAAGGAATCACTCAAATGAGTTGAACCTTGAGCTCGATACCAATATTTTGATGCGTGATGGGTTGAGTGATTCTAGAACAGAATTTTGAGAGGGGATTTTTTTGGGGTTAAGTGTATGGAGTAGTGTATACGAGGAAGAAATGGAAAGGAATAAAAACAGATAAAAACAATCTCCTTCCAAGGTATAAAGGCAGCGCCACCAACCAAGGATGAGGATCGAGATCTACGAAGTTCACCACCAAGGCCTAAAGCTTCCACCAGCCAAGGATAAAGGACTTCGGGATAGGAGAAGCTCACCACCAAGGCCTAAAGATTCCACCAGCCAAGGATAAAGGGCTTCTTGGTTCACCACCGAGGAGTGATCTAGGCTCCAAGGATAAAGAAACCGAAAGGAGTTATCCACTGATGCGTGATGGGTTGAGTGATTCTAGAACAGAATTTTGAGAGGGGATTTTTGGGGTTAAGTGTATGGAGTAGTGTATACGGGGAAGAAATGGAAAGGAATAAAAACAGATAAAAACAATCTCCTTCCAAGGTATAAAGGCAGCGCCACCAACCAAGGATGAGGATCGAGATCTACGAAGTTCACCACCAAGGCCTAAAGCTTCCACCAGCCAAGGATAAAGGACTTCGGGATAGGAGAAGCTCACCACCAAGGCCTAAAGATTCCACCAGCCAAGGATAAAGGGCTTCTTGGTTCACCACCGAGGAGTGATCTATGCTCCAAGGATAAAGAAACCGCAAGGAGTTATCCGCTCTCCAAAGGAATTCACTCAAGTTGAGGAAATCTCACAATTCTCATTCATAAAATTCGTCTGCCTTACATTGCATAGTTTTCCCCTCTTTATAGGAGGATTTTAGAGTTAATACATATTAAAAACGGACCTTAATAGCCTAGAAACTGACGCCTTAATACATATTAAAGACAGACCTTAATAGCCTAGAAACTGACACCTTAATACATATTAAAAACAGAACTTAATAGCCTAGAAACCGAAACCGTCGGCTCTTGGACTGCATAACAATAAACACACATAATAACATAATAAAAGCCTTTATTAACACGGGAAGTAAATGCCTTTAATCTTCGGCCTTCTGCATTCTTGAATCTTCAAATTCGAGCTCCTCCCTTGACCAGTAAATAATCATTCTGAAACTTCATCAACTGGTCATTCAAGACATTTAGAATGGTCTCCCATTGATAGTTATTCATTGAAAATGATCCATCGAAGCACATAATGCCCAATTTCTCTTTTGGCTTGGATAAACATCAATGGTTCCGAGTTGGTGGATGGAGCTATGTTGGATGCTCCCGCATCATCAACCCTCACCACTGACCACAGACCGCCGCCCACCATCGCACACCCACCAACCCTCACCACCAACCGTCGCTCGCCACCTCATACCCGCCATTGAACAACCGCCACCCATAGCCCATTGGCCACCGCCAACCGCCAACGGCCAGCAGACAAGCGGCCGCAAGACGATCAGCAGTCATGCGGCGGCAGTCGTTGGCGACGAGCAGCGGTCAACCATTGTCGATGGTGACAACAGGCGGCAACAAGCAGTGGTTGATCGCGATCAACGAGCGACAACAAGCAACGGTCGTGCAGCGACAAGCAGCAGTCAATAGTAAGAGTAGGCTGTCAGCAATTAGGCGACAGCAACAATAGTGGATGGCGATCATTGATAGTCGAGGGTGGCCAGTGGGCTATGAGCAGCAACGACGACGATCAAGCAACAACGACCGCCGACACCCGATGATGGTCGTGACTAGCCGAAGGTGGCCAACGATTGGTAAGCGATCGGCAGTTGCCATAGCAAGCAAGAAGAACAAAAGAAAAAAAGAAAAGAAAAAATTAGCTTATTTCTAGAAATTATTTCCAAGAACAAGAAACTTCTGTTTTTTGTCTCTCGTTTCTATTCTAAATCTATTCTGCGGCTATTTTTCTATTCCTAGGAATAGACTAATAAGTTTACATTACCAAACGAATTTCTATTTTTTTTTTTGGTTTCAGGAAACGAAAAAACATAAATTGGAAAAAAAAATAGAAACATTACCGTGGCCCTTAAGGGTGTGCACTAGAAAAGGTTGCGCTTGTCCGAGGATCAGATAGGGGTGTTGAAGTTGAAGATGTCTTTGAGTAGAAAAAATGAAGAACTCGATAGCTTTTAGCCCAAAAGGTTATACAGATGGTGATGAAATGTTAAATAGAGAGAACATTTGAAAAATACAACAAATTAAAAAAAAAAAACCACATCCACATAGGGGTGATCGGTTCCCGGTTTGGTCCGGTTCCACCTTGAAACCAGGAACCGGACCGGGAGCACCGGTTCCCAAAATTGCGAACCGTGGACTGGACCATTTGGTCATAGGACCGGGAACCGGACCGACCATCGGTTCCGGTCCGATCCGATCCGGTCCAAAAAAATCGATTCTACTTTTTTGCACTAAAGAACTAAAGAGTGACCGCGCTCTTGACCGATCAATCCAATTCGATTCCCGGGCAATTCAACAAAACTAACCACACGTGTTTCACGTGCAAAATATTCAAACTTCATTCGTGTGATTCACGAGATCTCTTGAAGTCTTAATCTCACATTGAAACTAACAAGGAGATTTTTTCTATAATTAAAAGAGTAACAAAAAGGGTTTTAATGGTCTCTTGGCCACATAAGAGGTTGCTACCTCAAATTGCAACTTTGGTTGCAATAAGTTATCATGTTTATATGTTTTATTAATTCTATGTATATAAATTATATATAAAAAAATTTGGTTCGGTCCGGTTCGGTCCGGTTCCCACCTTGAAACCGGGAACCGGACCAACCGGCCACCGATTCCAAGATTAGGAACCGGGGACCGGACCGCCGACCATGGGAACCGCCCAAAACCGACCGGTTCGGTCCGGTCCAGTCAGTTCCCGGTTCGGGCGGTTCCCATTGCACACCCCTACATCCACATCACGTTTTTTCCCCTTAAAAGGTCTAAATCAGCAATTTTTAATCAAATTTACATTAGCAATTTTTAATGGCAACAAGTCCAAGTTAGTAGAATCTATCACTGAAACGATGCAAGGACTATTGGTAGCACATTTTTCAAAGTACATGGACCATTTTAAAGAAAAAACAAACAGAGAGATGATTTCAAATTCCGAATAAAAGTAAAGAAACAACTTTTAACGTTATTACTTTTTGTCATGATTGAATAATTTTCATTCACTAAGCTCGTTCGTTTCACGGAAAATAATTTTCAGGAAAATGTTTTCCGGATTTTCCGGTGTTCATTTCACGGAAAACCAATTACTCAAGGAAAATATTTTCCATCAATGGAAAATACTACCTTCAAAGTTGTGGAAAATGTTTTCCACTTCTGAAAATTAGAAAACATTTTCCACAACATCTTGCATTTTTTTATGCTTTTTTTTCTTTTCTTTTCTTTTCATCTTTCTTCCTTAGCTTGGCCGGTGGCCGGCTCCGACGGTGGTCCGCGGCCGGCGACCGGCGACCGGCCGCGAGCCAGCTCGAGCTTCGCCCCAAGCCGGCGAGGCTCTGCCTAGCCCGATCTGTGGAAGCCGAGCTCGCCCGAGCCAGGCAAGCTCGGGCCTCGCCGGCTTGGGGCGAAGCTCTGGCCTTGCCAAATCCGATGAGCTGGGCGGGGCTTGGGCCTTGCCCGAGCTCACCAGAGCCCGACGAACCTCCGATGAGCTCGGGTGAGATCAGCCGAGCCTCAAGCTTGCCGAATTTGGCGACCGGATCTTGGTCGGCCGCCAGGCAGTTAGCCATTGTCAAGTGCAGCGGCGAAGGAAGGAGGAAGGAGGAGGAAGAAGGAGGAGGGAGGAGGAAGAAGAAGGAAAAGAAAAGGAAAAAATAATAAATAATAAAAATTTTGATTTTTTAAAATATAAATAATTAAAATTTTATTTAAAATAAAAATAAAACTAATGAACGGTGGAGAATAATAAAAATTGTATTTTTTAAAAATGCAAATATTTTTGGTCAATTAAAAATATTAAAATTCAATTTTTTGATAATTTTAAATAAACAATTAAATTAGTTAACGAACGGTGGAAAATGTTTTCCATTCAAAATTTTAAGTTTTAGCCGAACACCAGAAAATATAGCCATTTTCCTGGAAAATAACTTTTGAGAAAATGTTTTCCGGAGATGGCCCATTTTCCGCGAAACAAACGGAGCCTAAATTATATGAAAATATCGTATGAGCAAAGACACTTAAATCAAAGATAGATGGGATAAAAGAATTTTGTAGAGAGTAGGATGCAAAAGCTTTATACGAAATTTGGTGGGCTTTAATATGTACTTACCAAAATTTACACCAAACGTCAAAAAGGCCGCACCCAGCGTTGTTTGTACTTATGACTTAAATAATGAGTAAATAAAGTTAAACTCGAGTGCCCACTCGGCGAAAGTCCTACATTTCAAACATCTTTCATTGTACTCGTGACGATGTATCCAACAGATTGCAGGCCTGACCGGCCGAATCAGTCTAACTTATGAATTTCTGATGTTAGTCATAAGTAGCTTCTGTTCGCTTCGAATCTGGGTATTGATTCCTTCGCATGTTACCCGAAATTCAAGAAGTCTTCTTCAATTTTTTTTCTTTTTAATGAAAAAAAAAAAATCTGTCAGTTTGTCATGTTTAAGAATTTCAATACACACGTTCGCCGTATAATGCAGTTAGCATAAGAAGCAAAATGGCACAACAAAAGAAGTTTGGGGAACCAAACCATGAATTTTGTAACATCATAATTAAAAAGTTTATGTTGCAAAAAACTTCAAATGATGCACATTGTAATAAAAATATTCCAAAATTTTGTTTGTGTCACTAAAAATCCTAAATTTACCCATTATCTCCAACTATTTTTTTTGTCATAAAAATCCCAAACTTATTTGGATGCGACATATATATCATGAATATAAGTGAAATAGAAGTTATATATGCCACACATGTATAAGGTTAGGTTTTTTCAAGACACAAAAAAGAGTTGTGAATATTTGTGTTACATAGACAAGTTTAGGGTTTTTGATGACACAAAAATAAAAATTGAGATATTTGTGCCATAGTAAATATAATTTGGGGTTTTTCTTTTTTTGTGGTATTTGCTCTAGATTAAACTGCAAAATTGATCTATCATAAAAAGACTTAAAGGATGGAATTTTAAATACGATAAAAATTAGCGGCAAGAAGATATCTTTGTATACTTCTTTGTGTATCTACGGCTGTATCAGAACTCGCGCCGACTACAGCGGGAAAATTGTTTACAGAGATGCAGTTGGGCCTGCACCGCTATATCTAGATAAATTCGAAATGATGTGCACATGTGGGGATTTACACTTCACACCCAAGCATGAGATGGAAGCAACACTATCTTCTCACAGCATCTCGGGAGGGCACAGGAACCATGGCCACTTGATATTGTGTACTTACTCAACAGTACAAGCGTATTGCCATGTAAGTTTGACAAAAGAGTGCATCCTTGCAAAACGGATCGTAATGATTAGGCCTAGACAATTATTTACCAAGAAAACAAGCCACCATAGAGTCACAACTCCATGTACGAGGCTGACACATATTTAGTGCCGGAAGGTCAAGGAAGTTGATGATGGCATGATGTTTAGTTCATACGTCTCTGGATTGAAAATGCATATTCAATTTGAGATGATGTCTTCCATCTTTTTATTTATTTATTAAATCATTTTAATTATGAACTTTAATTAGAACAAGTTGCACAAGTAACATCGTTGACCTTGTTGCCACCTTTGTTGATAACGAGTTACCCCCACTGTTCACCATCAGCCATTACGACCACGTCCGACTATGATCGTCGTTGTCTCTATTGGTGGATCATTGACCAACACTATCCACCATTCATAATCTTAACGACCAATTCCGACTACCAGCGTTCAATCTCCACTGTACACACCATTGTAGCCATCATCTAGGAAACCTCCTTATTTGGGGAGTGGCATTAAAAGAGTCCCAAATTTATTATAATTGCATCAATTCAGTCATAAATATTTTCATATTTTGTCTTAAATTCATTTGACCAAATGTTGCTGAAAATCTAACGTAGACTCTGAGGCCATCTTATTTGGTAAAGCATAGACATATTTAATAATAATTTTTATATTTTTTTTGTTTTTTCCTTTCATTTTAGCCAAAGAGGGTTGCTCCAACAACCTATGTAGTACGGACACGCGACACGCGACACGACACGACACGACACGCGATACGTCATTTCTTAAAAAGTAGAGAATTCCGACACGTTCCGACACGTTATATATTAAATAATTTTTTTATTTTTAATTAATTTGATTCAAATTCACAAATAAATAAATAATAACTTATAATAAATTTACACTATTTATTCATAAAAAAATTTTAAAAACATATTCATAATTAATACGTGTGCATATTTAAAAATATATTTTTTATTTTAACAAAAATTATTCCCCCTCAAATCCTCTCTCCTCGTTTCTCTCTCCCCCTCTTTTCCCACGCCACCACCCTCAAAATCCTCCCCTTTGATTTCTGCGATCTGCCCCCCTCTCTCTCTCCCCCTCCCCTTCCCCCTACGCCCACTTGCTGCCCGCGCCCCCCATCAATCACTCCCTCCCTCCTCTCTCTCTCTCTCTCTCTCTCTCTCTCTCTCCCAACGCCACCACCCGCTCCCCCGCGTCCCCCATCACCGTGCCCCCATCAATCGCCCCCATCCCCTCGGTTTCTTCCTCTCTCTCTCCTCTCTCCTCTCCCCCTCCCCTTCCCTTTCCCCCACGCCACCACCCGCTCCCCCGCAAGGCTGTGCCCCCCATCACAATCCCCTCCATCCCCGTTCTTCCCATGCTCTCTCTCCCCTCCCCCTCCCCCATGCCACCACCTTCTCCCCGCCCCCTCAGTTTCTTCCTCACGATCTTCTCAACTCTTTCGGTCGCCTCATTGCTGTCGCCTCCGCCCTTCCTCCTTCGCAGCAACTGCAGGCTGCAGCCTCTCGGCAAGGCCCTCGCCGCCGGCCCTCCATCGCTCAGTTTATGATCTTCCTCTCGCCATCGCCACCTCACCTCCACTTCCTCGGCCTCTTCCTCGACCTCACCTCTCTACCCACCATAGTCTTCTTCAACAATCTCTCTCGGACACGCGTGTGTCGAGAAAAGTTGACCACGTGTCGGATTTCTCGACACGCGTTGACCGCGTGTCCGAACGTGTCCGAACGTGTCGGACACGTCGACACATGTCGGACACGACTCGGAAGGCTCGGCAACGTGTCCGTGCTTCATAGCCAACAACAAGCCGATGGGGTCGGGAAGACCCTAGGCAAGGACCAAAATAAAAGGGAAAAATAAAAAATAAAAAATTAATTTTTAAAAATTCTCCAAGTCATTAATTGTTATCTAAATAGTATCAATACGGACACGCAACACGACACGGCACGTCAATACGTTATTTTTCAAAAAATAAATAATTTTAATCCATTGAGACACATTACATATTAAATAATTATTTTTATATATACATAATAAATTATTATTTTTATGATAAATTTACAAATTAATAAATAATAGAAAAAAGCCTAAAATGAACTTACGAATCCTCTATCCCGTCTTGGCTACCGCGCCTTTTTGGCAATTCATTCAAACGCACGTCCTCAGAACAAGACAGGAATCCTTTTACATTTTCTTTTGAAAAAAATTGATATAATAATATATTAATCTAATGATTAATTAAAAAAGAAAAAAATTAAAAATCTACTCTGACCATCTCTCTCGCCCTCTTCCTGGGGTTCCATGCCTCTTCATCGTAGGTGGCTTCGTCTTCCAGACCAAGAAGCTTGCCCTCAACAAACAACTGTCGACTTTAACCATCAAGGAACGCAACGGTGGCCCCAAGTGAAAGCAGGGGATGCCGTTCATGGAAGCTCGCCATGGCAGCAATGGACGAGGTCGAGATTCCGACGGCGGACTTCCAGATCTAGAGGCTCCTAGCCACGAGCGTTTCGTCCATGGCCCAAGCAAGCGAAATCGAGATACGATTGTGATTGGGCTCCATCTTCCCCGTCGTTGCCATGGCTATTGTAGATCTAACTGTTCAGATCGGATCTACAGCAGCGGAGGCGTTGGGTGGGGACTCACCATTGGGCGTGGCGGCCATGCGAGTCCTCCACCTCCCGCTTCTCCTCCCTGAGAACACCAACCCCCACCTCCTCTACGACAACGCATGGCAGAAACCCTCAAAATTCCTCAAATGCCCCGTGCATGTTGGAATCACATGTCAGAATTTTAGATTCACACGTTGAAGCATGTCAAAAAGAGTTAACTATGTGTCGGATTTTTCGACATTCGTTAACGACATGTTAGAGCATGTCTCGAAGTGTCAAATACGACGCAAAATTTTCCGAAAAGTGTCGTGCTTCTTAGCTTGTCATTCCACGTAGGACAATCATCATTCATGTCAAAATTTTCTAGCTAATATTGATTAGAAAGACTCTATTAGCAAATTGAAATGTTACCACAGTTGAAAGATTTAGGATTTTTTTTATACTTTTTCATCCTTACTTGAGTGCAAGGACAACCATTTCTCATAAAAGGAATCTATTTATCTTTATAAGTTGTTAAGTAAATGTCAATTTGACTTTACTATTTAGTTCATTTTGACTCACTATTTATAAAACAAGAATTTAAATACAATATAATGATTTCTAGTTAAAATTAAGAAAAGCCAAATCATAAACATTTGTTCAAACACAAAATTGTTTAAATAGTGCACAAAAGTTTGAAATTGAGATTTCGATGACTCAATTGATAACGGTATTGAACGTGGTTCTTGCACGTCACTTACATTGCAAGGATATCTTTGGTTTATCTTTGGACATTTTATTTCGACGATATGATAGTTGTCTAATTCTAACTCAATCATTCGTATTAAAAATGGATCGCTTCTGTTGTGCATCAACTAAATTTGGAGGATATTCTTAGGTTAATCTTCATATTGTTGCTTGATTATGTAGCCATGTTGTATCTTAGCCTAGTCACATGGAAAAGTTTTCATTTAGTATTCGATACACATGATGGTTACAAGGACCAAAATCAAACATAAAAGTTGGCAAAAAGGATACCAAAATTGTTATAACTTTTATATAGTGTTCACTTAAATATCATAACTTTTTTTCTGATCACTTGAGTGTCATAACTTATGTATAGAGTACATTTGAATGTTTATAGTTTTTTTTTTTTTTGCAATCACTTGAGTACAATATATCTTTTCAGCTTTACCAATATATATATATATATATATATATATATATATATATATATATATAGTACAATATATCTTTT
Organism: Eucalyptus victrix; assembly: GCA_016097545.1. Lineage (NCBI taxonomy): Eukaryota > Viridiplantae > Streptophyta > Magnoliopsida > Myrtales > Myrtaceae > Eucalyptus > Eucalyptus victrix. The sequence continues at coordinate 23,985,840 of CM027840.1, read as the reverse complement.
CAATCAATAACTTGACTCCATAACTTTTTTAAAATGTCCACCATGAGATTCATGCCACGTGGGATTATTGGCACTTGGATGAATGTTTTTAAAAAAATTTGGCACTTTTTTTTTTTTTGCATTAAAAAGTTCAGCATTTAAATGATCCATTGAAAGTTGTGGCACTCAAGTAAATGTTTATTAGAAATTATGACACTTAAGTGGTTGGAAAAAAAAGTTATGGCACTTAAGTGAGTACTGTACAAAAATTATAGTATTTGTAGTATCTTATCCCTAAAAATTGGGGAGTGACATTAAAGATAGGCATGCAAAATTTTCAAGTTTTAAAAATGCTCATGCAATTCTTTTCCTAAAATAATTGTTTTCGCATAAGCAATCGTAAGGAGCCATGTTTTTCTCTAGCTCTAGTAAAAAAAAAAAAAATTAACCATATTTAAAAAAAAAAGAAAAACATTTTAACCATATTTGTGATTGGCGAGTTATAAGCATAGACATCAATCGTATTTAGTTTTGACAAAAGAAAATTGCATTTAATTCTAGTTAAATTTGCATGTGGCTAATGTCCATAACTTGTAATCCAAGTAGGCATGGTTGGAAGGTGTTTCAAGTAAATATTGCTAATCATGAATATATTCTGTTTTTGAACATATTTAGCCTTAAGATATGGACACAGTCTAAATAAGTCCAGCTTCAACATATAGTCTATCTTATGATTCTTCCAAATATAAACTTTGACAATATCATTTATGTGTTCAATCATCTACATAGTTTATTACTTGACCATTAAACACGTTGATAGCCTTTGATTTATTTTGTCATCTTCAAAACATCATATAGGATTTCGTTAACAGAAATAAGTATAGATAATGCAAATACACAAGACAACACTTTAGTGCTTTGATAATATCACATGATCGAATTCAAAAATAAACAATACATATGTATCATAATTCTCCTTTGGTTGATCTTATGATGTACATTAAACCACGATGACGCTAATAACTTTTATTTGGTAATTATAAGTAAACCTTATTAAATTTTATTTGTTATCTTTGGATATACAAACAAATGTAACAAGATATATTAGTTACCAATTATTACGTTCATAAATGAGAAGAAATTGATTAACTTTAATATATTTACAACACCAATAAGGATATTTAACATATCAATTTCACTCATAGCATCAATTGACCATGGCTAATTGAATAAAACATTATATAATTTCAAAACATTTAAGAGACCTTAAGGTTCAACCACTTTGGCGACTAACAAACCAATCATAATTAAAATTTTAAATTGTACTACACAATAATTATTTCATAATTTGATTATCTCCAAACATTAAGATTTAATCACTTTCGTGATAAAATTGTCATAAAGGTATGAGAATCAAATTATGCATTGTGATGCCTTGAGAATATATACGTCAATTCATGTATAGATATATAAATACTTATAGCAAAACAATTAATGCGTTGGAAAACATGAAAAATATATATACACCAAGAGCACTGAAGCCAAACAATAATTTACATGCAATTTCATTAAGCAAGTACTCAAATTAATCAATTCAATGTGTGTGTGTGTCCATATATATATAACAAGCATTATTAGGAGAGCATTAACAAAACCATATATACTTTAATAATCGCAAAAATCATGAGATCCTAAATCATGCTCTAATACTAACTATTCACAAAAATGTAATTGATAATGTGGAAATTCATGATAAAAGAATTTTAGATCTTCATGATTTGTTCACGACAAGAGGGATTAAGGCATATGTTTATCCATAGCAATAACCTTGAGCTTTCGATTGTTGCAAAATTAGGAGAAATGACAAAATCCAATTTATCTCCCTTAACTCACTTTTTCTTAACTATTTTACCTAAGGGAGGACATAATAAAAAATTTCGTTTTTAAGTTTGGGTGGAGAGAGGATCAAATTCTTTATATATGCCTTTAGTAAGTGCCTTCCATCAAAGCATATTGATTTTATCTTTATAAAAGTGGCAACTTCTTATATTCTATTTTTAGGATAAGAACAATAAGAGTGTCAAAACTTTCATACAGCACTTACTTAAGTGCAAAAAAAAATTTCGCTCCCTTGATTGCCACATCGTAGTAAAATCTATCACTCAATTGCCGATTCCGGCAAATCATCCTACGTTGAATTTTTTAATTTTTTTTTGTTGTTATTATTCGTTTTGCTTTTTTTCTTTAGGGCCAATGAGGGTGACCCTTGTTGGCTGCGAAACCTTGGGTGAGGGCCACCTTGCTATGAAGGCCTTGGGCAAGGCTGTCGAGGCCTCGCCAACTGCTAGTGAGGCCATGAGGGCCCTCATTAACTTTGAGCGATGCTACCAATGCTCAGCCTCACCTAGGGCCTTCGCGACTAGGGGAGAGGATTTTGCGGTCGACAAGAATTGTCGATGACCCTAGTCGGCCCTAAAAGAAAAAAAAATAAAAATACTAAAAAATTGTTCGTGTTAGTACTAGCAAACCCCATCGGACGACTGGTGTCCACGTCGGATTTCCGTACGAGGCAAATAGGAATTGGCACTCAAGAGATCAATCTTTCAAATATGTGGTAAGCAAAAAAAAATGGTTTAGCACTCCTACTATTCTTCCTGCTATTTTCATGAAAGTTGCAACTTTTCATAAAAATTGTAAATTTTCACAGCCAATTTGTTTCTAGCATTTAAGCAATTAATAAACCATTTACAGTTTTCCTCATAACCCAAACCAAAATAAAGCCCCAACCAAAAGACCTAAAATTTTCAGTTCAGTTTGCATTTTCTTCCAATTTTGACACCTTGTAAATATCATTTAAGTTTTCCCTTTTTCTTGTTATTACAGATAAAGTTTGTTATGGATTAGTCATTTAAATTGCTACACACACACACACACACACACACATATATATATTCCTTGAATAATTTCATGAAATTAAAGATGCTTTTCACAGAAATCAGTCAAAAAAAATTTAGTTAGTTTTTATTTGTTTGATGATATATTAAAAAATATGACTGAAAACATCAATATATGTTTGAATCTCATTTATGAAATTAAATCTCCTCAATGTAATAAAAATAAATCCCTTATAATGATCAGGTAAGGCGTAAAGTACAAAAATATTTTATGTCTTCGATAAAATGTAAGGGCAGTAACATCAATTATCAAAAGACATCATAAAAGAGAAATAAAATATCAAGAAATGTCAATGAAATAAAAGACACTGGAAATGATTTCCTATATTCGAGATTGGAAATTTAATATCCTAATTTTAAGTATGGGTGTGTTCTTTGATTGTAAATAAATTTCCCTTAACTAATCACTTTTTACGAAACAAATATACGAAAGTCTTAAATTTTCTAACTTTGTAATTCCCTTAACCGACCATTCTTTTTCGACCAACAAAAAAGTTAACCATTCTTTTCTTTTTTTCCCCTTTTGTGTGGAGAAACAGAATAATCCCTAGGCACCACTGCCACCACCAAATCTGCATCGTAAAAAATTACAAATCCGACGCTCACCAACCACCCCGGACCATTTGAACCCTCACTCTCTCGCTCGCTCCGCAACTCCTTTTCCTCTTCTCCCCCTTTGTTTTATCCTCCCGCAACGACACTTCGCCCAAATACGAATTCAACCACCCAAAAAGAAGACAACAGTCCCAAAACAGAGGGCAAAATGAAGGGGTCTCTGAAGGGGAAGTACGACCTGGACAAGAACGGCGCCGCCGCCACCATTGGTATCAGCGCCGGCGAGCTCAAGCTCCGAGCCTCTATCACTGACGCCACCGTTGCCAAAGGCCCCAGCCTGAACGGGTTGCTCCTCGGCGTCGAGAAGCCTGGGTTCTTCATCGTCGACTACAACGTCCCCAAAAAGGTCGAGTACTATTTTCTTCTTCTTACTCGCGAATTTCCAAACTTCGGGACTTTGGTGTAGTTATTGGTGTTGGTGACAAAACGATGGCTAGGTTCGCCGTTTGGATGCGGAGAGGCTAATTGAGGGAAAATATTATATGGGGTATTTAGGTTTAGGCTTTGTGGAATTCCAGCTTGAAGTTCAGTCATCGTAAGCTGATTACTGGGTTTTGGTTGTTAATTACCTTGTTATTGTATTCTGTCGTGTAGGACTTTAGGTTCCAGTTCATGAACTCGGTCCGAATCGCCGAGAAGCGGTTGAATTTGACGTACATCCACAGCCAGGGCAATAACCGGACGAATTTCGAAGGAGCACTCGTGATCGATCCGGCTAATAAGTTATCGGCAAATTACTTGCTTGGTCCAGGGAATTGCAAGTTGAAGTACACTTATGTCCATAAAGGGTTGACTACATTTGAGCCTTCCTATGATTTGTCAAAGAACTCGTGGGATTTTGCGGTGGCGAGGAATGTTTATGGGGATGATTTCCTCAAGGCAACTTACCAGACGTCAAGCAAGGCGTTGGGGCTGGAGTGGTCAAGGAATTCAAAGTTGAGCGGGTGTTTCAAGGTATGGGTTTATTTGTTGGTTTTTGGTATTTCTAATTCAAAGATGCTGTTGGAAAGAGATTTTGCTGTCCTAATTTGATAGGAACCTAGAATAATGAAAAGCTTTTATCTTGGTCTGATAAGTTTTTAAAGTCGTATTTCCCTTATGAAATAATTCTAAGATACCTACTGGATAATATGAAAATGTTCTGAAGATTGTCTTATGTAATATGGTTACATGTGGTTTCTTTGTAATCTGGCCATTGTTGTATTTGCCATCAGTGGACATTTTCCAAACCCATTGAGGTTGCGGCATGCACAATAAATATCTTTTGGTTCTTTTTCAACTAAAATTGATTTGGCATCAGCACATCATTAAAGACAAGTCAGCTGATTCCCTAAGTTTTAATATCATCACTTCATTGTATCTCAATGTCAGTAATGTAAAGAGTATGCATCGTATTAATTTTAAGAGGTAAAACTACCTCTTTACATTACTCATGCGCATTGCCAAAATTGGCATGGGATCTGACATATACTTGTTTAGCTTGTTTGGAGTTTATTTATTTTGTACTGCTCTGGATGAGAAACCACCTCAGGGCTTAGTTCTGTTGGATTGTTCACTAAATGTGCTTTAATGACCGCCCGATTGTGGGCCGTTGGTCTCTCAAGAATGGAGCAATCCTTAAGTATGGCAATACTTTTGAACTCTTTGACTGCAAATGGTCATTATCCACTTCAACATGATTCATGATTTACTGGAGCAATCACGGTTGATGGGTATGTTTTATGATATGAGAAATGCATCTTGGGTCGATGAGTGATTTATTACAAGAGTATTTTACACCAGTAACTTTGAGTTTTGAAGGTCCAATGGTCCTGCTTTATGAAGGAATGTGATGAGATGAGAAGGTGCATGTGCAAATCCGATTATATGCTGCCACAGTTAGATCTGCACTTTGAGAGGGGATAAAGAACAAGTTGTTCTTTTTTTCTTTTTTTTTTCCTCCTTTTTTAATGTTTAAACCTTAAATCAGGGTATTCTAGAATTAACTGCTGGGTTGCTTGTTATGTTGCTGCTACTTCAGAAATTTCATTTCATCTGCAATTGTCACATATTCTGACTGAGGTGTTTTTCTCTTTTGCAGATATCTGCTTCTCTCAATCTGAATGAAGAATCAAAGGTGCCAAAATTAACTGCTGAAAGTACGTGGAACTTCGACATGTGATTGATGCATATTCATTCAAGGGGAGTCCTAGTTTCATTTTCTTGTTGAGATTTATTTTGCCTGGATAAGCATTCAGTACCCTAGTGGACTGTGGTCCTGATGCTTCTCAGCATCTCTCACTTCTTGATACTTTTCATTTATAAGAGAGCTAAGTTTGGGCAAAGTCTCCAATTTCCAAAGTGCTAAGTACCACTTGGTAGTATTTTCAAGTGGGAATTTACGTTTTCTGGGGATGAAACATTGCATCTCCCATTGCGGTTGTGAATCTATGTTGACCTGGTTTCCAACGAGAATTAATTTTTATCTGGGAAAGCTAACAGAAAGTGCAAGATTGTGGACTCATTAGTCATTAATCATCAGAGTAACGGAGTGCATTTTTCTTGTGACTTAAAACTGTTGAGCAAAAGTACTATTTTCACCTAGTCCGAGTGATTGTACGATATCTTTTTGATCAAGCTACCTCATCACGGTGCCTTAGAGCTTATCCAGCCTCTGAAGCAGCCTGAAGTTCAAGGCAGAGTGATTAGAAATCTTAGGATAGTGTCTCTAAAGGAGGTTGGAGACTGTGATCAGGTAATGGTTCAAGGATCAGAATTTCATGAATCGTCTTATGATTTAAGGAAGTGTATCATGTAATGGATCTGGCATCGCATCATGTTGACTCCTACGTTATCTGTCAGCAGATCTCTTTATTGTTTATTGCATGTATGGGTGTTGGCAGAAAAAAAAATTGTACTGCGAACTTAATTTAGAATGATGCAGTTCATAAAAATATATCTAACTCTAATCCTAACTCACCTTCTAAATCTAACTGTAATCCTAACTAACCTTCTTTTACGGTTTTACATCCAAGGTCATGGACTTGAAGACACCTCTCTCAATAGGGTGAGCGACCGGTCATTAGGATCCTGATTCGAGGATTAGACTTTTTCTAGGGGTTGTTGAAGGTTGGGAGTCTTAATCAACTTTTCTAATGGGGCTTTGCACGCTTGAATCGGCTGGTGTGCTATTTGTGGTTTAAGATATGACACGCCCACGATCCTTGAACTTGGGGCTACCATCTCGAACTGTGACATTTGGTAATAGAGAAACGTTCCTAAATTGTATGTCCCGATGCCACTTGTTACTATATGTTCGATCGAGAAGAAGGCTCGCTTTGAGCGTGGAAAGCTTTGATTGAGTGAAATGATAGAAGATGTATTCCTATCAGGCGAGCATAGGCCATTCATGTGACATCAATGGAGACATGATTATAGTGCATTTAGGGGGCAAGTGTAGGCCATTCGTGTAACATCAATGGAGACATCGTGATGGTGCATTTTAGGGGGTGACAACAAACGATGCATTCTGTTGGATGAGCATTGACCATTCTTGTAAGATCTGAGGAGGGGCAACAGCGGTTAGGGAACTGAAAGAAAGTGATGGGATGGCCCGCAATGAGGGCCTCACGAGTGTTAAGTGGATAAGAATGTCACCATTTGGTTTTTCCGCATTTCGTGAAGGCATGAAGTGAGCCCTATTGTACCGAGAGAAGCATGAGAGATGCTAAGGCCCTGTTTGGCAACCATCCAAACAAAGCCCGATTTTTTTTTTGCTTCGAATCGGTTTAACGTAATCGCGTTTGGTAAATTTTTTGTCCAAAACCGATTCTCGGGAACAAATTTACTCCCTAAGAACCGTTTTGGACAAGAATTCGTAATCGAAAAAATATGATTTCCGTCCGAGAATCAAAAAAGAGAATCAAAAGTGCTTTTTGAATCAAAAAAAAAAATTATTTCTATATTTTATTTTTATTTCTTCCTAGTATGAAATATATATTTGTTGTATATAGAATACATATTTAATTTTATGTTATAATTTAGTATTTTTATTTATAACATATTGTAGGGATATTAGTATAGTTTATACTATGGTTTATTATTTACTATATAATAAAAATTGATTAGTTAATATTTTTATTACTTAGTATAAAAATATAATTAATCAGTGAATGGTTTATGAAAATTCAATATCAAATTTATTTTAATCTAAAAAGGTAATTAAAAAAAGAATTGGAATAGAAATTTTATATAGTTACCAAACGCGTTTCTATTCTTTTTCTATTCCGCAATTAGAAATTTTATTTGTTACCAAACGCGTTTTTTTACTCGGAATCGTTCCCGGAACGTAATCGAAATAATCATTTTCGGTCGAATCCGTTCCGGGGAATAGAATCGTTATCAAACGCGCCCTAAATGAACTTTTGAATGATCTAGGGCTTAACAAATAATAGTGCTGCAATACCAAAAGGGCATCATGGGATCCTAATCTATCTCACACTTAACCAAATTCTTGGACCTAAAATCTTATATTTTTGTTTAATCGATTGCTTTGTAGGCACGCTAAGGTAGCTAACTTTCCAAATGCTATCTCTACCCTCAAAGGTTCATTTACTTGAATTAATTGATGGCAATTCTAATATGATTTAAGTTTACGATTACATTTACACCCTGCAGATTATTTGAACCTAAGATATGGGAAAGATCTTAGGGATTAAAACACAATTAACTAGTAACCATCGATTTGCAAAATTTGAGGTGCTACAAAATCAATAAAAAGGAAAAAGCCTCAAAAACCTGATCGAACATTTTATAACAATTGTAAATAAGGGGATCTAGCGGTGTCTTGCAAAAGTAAACTTGGTTACATGTAGCATAAACTCGATGTCTAGCAAGCAATCTCTCACTTAAAATTGGGCTTCACACTCAACACATTGCATTTAGCCCCCTTCTTTGTGACACCGATCGATTGAACTCTGTCTCTAAGGCAGATTGGTCGTATGACCTTCGTGGCAGATCCTTCGGCTCTCGTCTCAAGGAGGCCCGCCTCCAGCAGGTGCACGCATGGGCCGACCTAGTCCGGTCCGGTTCGGACCGTTAAAGAGAGAACCGGTAATTTTCGCGCTATCGAAATCATCGGTCCCGCGAATACGCTGAGCGTCCTCTCTTCAAACTTTCAAAAAAACTGTCAAAAGGAATTTCGTTGCCGCCTTCGCAAATAATATCCGCCTTGTCACTTTGCCTCTCCATTTCCATCATTATCAATCAATCTCTCTCTCTCTCTCTCTCTCTCTCTCTCTCGCTCGGTCTCTCAATCGTCATCGGAAGAAGATGGAGAGCGACGACGACTTCGAGCTGCTCTCTCCCGCAGATCCAACTTCCCCTCCGGTCCACGTACGGAAGCTGAAGCGCCTCAAGAAAGCCGCCCAAGTCGCCGTCGATCACCGTCCTTCCCGGCTCCATGACGACGGAAGCCCTGACCCGCCATCGTCCCTCGCGCATTCGCTTTATTCCGAATCGCAGAGCTCGGAGGATTCGGGCGGCCTGCGTCTCGAGGAACCAAGGGATGAGTCGTCGTTGGAGCTGGAGCTGCCTGCGCCCGACGATCTCCGCGATGAAAGCGAGCTTGTCGGTTCGGAGACTGTGCGTTTCGACGGTGATGACGAAGAGCTTGGCTCCAGAACTGATGGATCCAGAGCGAAAAGAGTCTTGGAGTTTGATTCCGCTGAGGAACAGCGAGATGCGCAGAGAGGCGATGGGGACGGAGATGCAATCAGAGAGGGAAAGGAGGATCCGGGAAGCGATTGGCCTGAGAAGGGGCAGAACGGCACGGAGGTGGCTGATGGGCGTGTAGAGGATACGAAGAAGGGGAAGAAAAGGAAAACGAAGGGAGGTGAGAATTGTGTCGAAGAGGATGAGAAGCACCAACCTCATGCTTCCAACAAAAGAAGAGCAGAGAAGGTGTGGTTACTCGCTTCCTTTTCGATGGAGCATAACGGTATCCCTTCTTTATGACTGATTACAGGCTGCTGAAGCTGTTTCTTTTGCCTTCCCTAATTGAACAGGAAAGAAGAGATTATCTCAAGCAGCTTCGTGCAGACTCTCAGAGACTGCTGCGAGGTGCGTGTCTAGTCCTGATTTTTCTATGCGCAAAATTTTTGGTTAACCATGTGATTGAGTATCGTTACATGACTTTACCGCCCTAATTATATTCCACAGAGACTAGAGATGCGACATTTAAACCTGTGCCTCTTGTTCAAAAGCCAATCTCTTCGATTCTGGAGAAGATCCGGCAGAGGAAGCTTGAGCTTTCCAAGAAGTGAGTGTATCATTTTGTCCTTTGGGTTTCATGTTATTTTGTTGGTGTAAATATTGCTGTTGTTTCCATTGTACTACACATTGGTCAAATGATACGTGCGATTCTTATTATCCATGCAGATCTGTCATGCTGAAGAGTTTGTCCACCATACGTGGTTATGACGAGTTTTTGGGGAATGATCTGGAGTTTGAGTTGGAAATTTCTCATTCTCAGAAAGAGGTTGATTATAAGGCCAAAAACGTAGGAGTGGAGGAAAATTTTACGGGTTCCTGTGAGGAAGGGAGAGATGTAAGTGCCCCAACTTGTGGCGAGTCAGATGATACTTCAAATGAATCAGATTCTGGAGACACTCCTTCGCAAAGGGTAAGCTTTGTATTCTTCCAAAGTTCCTTGATGGTTTTGATTAATAGCAGAATTAAGCAGCATATCACTTTAAGATTAATCTATTTTCTGTGGCAATCATATGTGAAACACAGCCCTGCGAATTTTCCTAGAAGCAATTTTTATTAACAACTTACTAAGAATTCTTGAATCGGTACTGACAACCCAAGCAGTGCTCTTGTCCTTCTGTTCTGAATGTGGGAGAGATACCAATATATCACTTATGCTAATTCATTTTCTGATCAAGTATTAAGGTTTTGAAGTGCACTATTTTCCTTATGTTTTTCCGGTGATCTGACATTGCTTTATAATTATCATCCTTTCAAACTCCAGGCTTTGGAGGAGGAATCCAACTACACATTTCGAGTGCCTATAAAGGATACACAGGTTTCCTCCGGAAGCACTAATTATTATGTGATTGATGAATTGCTGCCTCTTCTGTTAAAATGTCTATAAAGGGATTGCTGATTTTTTTTATATCTGGTGCAGGAATTATTCTCGGATTCACAAAGCAGTGAAAGGAAAGATGATTTACCTGATGAGACTCCCAAAAGTCCTGTGGAAGAAGTTTTTGCACCATCTTTACTTGCAATGAACTTGAAGTTTGATTCTGCTCCCCAAGACGACATGTAAGTATAAAGTTAATGATTGCCTTGATCCCATGCTTTGACTAATAAGAATCTTCATGCTGCTTTCTCTTTGCAATCTATTTTCCCTTTAATTGCGAGAGTTTAAATCCACTGCACAATCGACACTTCCTCTATTTTGGAAGACTAAATCTGTTCCTAGGTTCATTTACTTGAAAAACTGATAAATTGCTGAATATGGAATTTGTGCTCCAAATAAACTCTTCATCCAGTTCGACATAAGTAGAATATGAGAGCATAATACTAGCATGAAGTAATGAGTAGAGTTGTGAAAAATATTGTAGTCGTTGCTATATCGACTTGCAAACTGCTATTTGGGTACTATCAAGTATCAACAAAATTATCAGTGGTATTTTATTCCTTGACGATTGTTGATCAATCCTTGACCATATTCAGACTTCAGAATCATAAATAGCGTGCAAGCATTTAAATGTTGTTATTTTATTGCATTAGCGAAATTACACTTGATTTGCTCAAGGACAAATTCTATTCTAGGAGCTATTTCATTCCCCATATTTCACAAGGAATATTTTGAACGGATGAGTAAAAGTGTACCACAGTCTAGAGCTGTGAACTGATTAAGCCATTGTTTATGTTATGAACCATATTGCATACAAGTAGAAAACATGTCCCTTCCCATGCCACATGCAGCTACCATGATGATCTAGGTAATTTTTGTTCTGTAGTTATTTTTAATTTGGTTTGGAACAAGTGATTCTGGTTATCCATTTTTATTCATTTTTGGAACATCTTAGTGATTTCATTCTTCTCCTTCAAGGTCTGATGAGGAGGATAATAACAAGGAAAATGTCAATCCTCATATGCACCAGTCAGTTGATTTGTCGTTATCTCCAAAAGGAGATCCTGTCAAAGATTTTATTGATGAGGAAGCTGAGGAAGAAGATGACAGTGACAATGATCTACTCCGCTTCCAAGACAATGAAGAAGAGGATATTGAAGATGCTGAGGAACTTAATGAAATGATAGAAGCTGACTATAAGGAAAAACCTATAGATAATGACAGGCGCAATCAACTTCACCAGGAGTGGCTTGAGCAGCAGGATGCTGCCGGTACAGAAAATCTGATGCAAAGACTAAATTGTGGTCTGAAACAGAAAGATAAATCGCTGCTTGATCTGGAAGAAGACGAGAAAGATGTAGAAGGTGAAGAAGATGAAGAGTTTGGGTATGATGACACAGAAGATTTAGCTCCAGCAAATACTGCACGAATGAATTTACGTAAAGCAAAGCAGATGATTCCAGAAGTGTTTACTGATAAAGATGATACTTATGTGTCTTCTGATGATGAAGAATCTGACACACAGCTAGTCAAACAGTCTCTATTCAGAAAAACTGTGAGTCCTTGCAGTTAAAATGATGCATTCATAGATTCAGTTCCATATTATAAGACGCAAATTAATTCAACATTTCCTTGTGTTTAAGCAACAACATCGTCCTCCCCCTCCTCTCCTTCTCTTCTTCTCTTCCCCAAACGCCCATACACACCCAAAATAAGAAGTCTGTCCTCTTAAGTGTAACTTTTAGCCTTCATCCAGTGATCTTGTTGTTCTGGAACGTATAAGGTCTGAAATCAGTGTGTACTTTACCATATTGGACAGGAAGCACATGTTCCTCTCATATCACCAGCAGAGGATGAAAGCTCCAGAGAAGTATTTCATCGCATAAAGAAGCTCAATATGACCCCTGACAGTAGGAAGAAACCAAAAACGTCATGTAAGATCTGCATTATTTCATAATTGGTATTCAAGTGCATTAGCATGAAAAGTTCAGGCCATGCAGACCATTTCTAATCATTTATTCTTCAGCAGCCCGACTTGATGCATCACTTGCACGAGGAAAAACAAGTGGCATTTTAAAGGTAAAATTATCTCCCCATTTTGGATTTTGTGTAATCGCTTGACACATATTAAATGGTGGTTTGGTGGTAGCTTGTTCTTGTTTCCCAAACTATGATAACCTGGTTGCTTGGTGAACATCTGGATAGTGGACACTTCTAAATGTACCATAACCCCCCTTAGTTGGTCATGGAATATCCGTTGCGTTTGTTGGAAGTTTCACTGACACCGCTTTTAATTTGATCATATCCTATACTTCGATAAAGACACAAATATCTACCTGGTTGTTTTCCACTTCAGGAAAATTGCATGGGTAAGAAGGATTGATTGTATTTCACAAGGCACGCAACATCTTTTCTACCTTCATCATATCTTTTACTATTGTCATCTTTTCAAAGCTGCATCTTGATCATATGAGCTTATCTTTTTGTTTTTGCTTATCATCCTTTCTGATATACTTGAGTCGATGGCAACTGATATGCAAGTTTATGTTCTTTCTAAATCAAGATATCCTTGATTCCATATGTTATATGATTCAAGGTTCTTGATAATAACCCAACAAACTTAGTAGAAGTCCATGCGACATTAGCTTCCTTTCAGTTTTCTTATTCTCTTATGCTGGAATATGCAGCAGCCATCTTTTCTAGGTCGAGGGTCAAATCTTCTGCCATCATCAAAGAATCATAAGACAAGCACAGTTCGGACATTTATATTTGGAAGGGATGACAGCAATATCAAGAGCACCATATCAGCATCAGAGGACTCCTCAGACATGGTAAGATTTGGCAGTATTGCTAAAGAAGATTACCAATAAGTACTTCTAAAGACTAATATACTCCAACAATCCTAATTGTAGCTAAGTGGACTTTGAGATAGAATAGTAATCACTTGATATACTTCTGTCACATAATGGTAGTAATATGAAACTTCTGATCACCAATGCTAACACAGATTCATAAGGAGAGTCGACCGGCAAGAACTTCAGTAGCCAAGTTTAGCAGCTCGCAGTCAAAGGGTAGTACCCAAACAACGGAAAGTGCTGGAGTAAGCTCAAACACAACATTATATGATATTCTGAGGCGGTCTTCTGTGCATTCTGATCAGTGTGCCCGGGAAACTATTGGCCAGACTAAATCTATGTTTGCAGCATTCAGATCAGGAAATAAGTCAAAGAGCAGCAGAATACTGATGTAGAGGTTCAGTTTCAAGAATCATTATTGCTATTCCTTCCTAGCTAGCAGCATGTTGAGAATGAGAGAAATGACCCGCTGCAAAGAAAAATGACGTTTACTATTGGCAAATTTGACGAAACATCATATTTTCCGCATTTTTGGCTCTATTGTATCGGGTTAATAAGCTGATATGGGTGCATGCGTTTATCATTGTTCTTTGGGACATTTCTTATTATAGTTCTACCCATGAGTTCTCATATAGAGCTGGGGGAAGACAATTAACCTCTTTCGGATTTGTAATGAATAATTTACCTCGGAACAAATATTAAATTACAAGTGATTTGGATGTAGTCATGAGGAAAATATCTAATTTTCGTTGTGTAAATGTTAATTGTTTTTATAAAGGAGTAATGTAATGCCTTTTTTTTGTTTGATGAAAAAGGGAGAGAACGTTTTGTCTGTTAACCTTTTCGACGGTTATCTTCAATAAATTTTTTTTTTGGTATAATTTCCTCGTACTCTTTCAAAGGGTGATGATGCAATTTAATTGCATCTTATCATGGATGTATTAATATAGTACAACATCTTTTATTTGGACATAATGGACTTGACAAGAACATAAGTTATTTAATATTCATCAATTTTAAAAATAATTCATATTGGCAAGAAAGTTGTGCGATTAGTGAGTATATCTATAGTTGGGAGCTCAAATTATGTATTTGTTAAGGTTGACATAATAACTAGTGTACACAATATGCTTTTAGTCCTGAACCACTCAAGAAGCAACACGTGCAACCACGTCAGCGTGGGGTACCGGCTTAGAGAATTTCTCCATTTATTTCCTGCACTAGACTGCACAAGCCTACACGCATTTTTTTTAGTTTATCTCTCTTATATTCTCTTTCCTTGTTATTTCCTTCTTGAAAGAAGAAAAGCCAACCCTCTTCTCTCTCTAGCGAACGCAGTTGAGAACTCTTTAGGGAACGCTTTTTCTCTCCTTCTCGTTAATTGAAATTTTGGATCTCTACCTTCTCTCTTAGATTTTGCCGCTCGAAAGCTCTGCTCAACAGCGCTCTTATAACTTCACATATTAGTTCATGTGTAAATTACATCAGTATAAGTTTTTATTCTTGTCGGAGAAAGTGATGCCCCTATTTTATAGCACATTTTACTTACCCTTAATACCTTTTAAAGAATCTTGTCCATGAAAAATTCAGAGTATCTGACATGAAACAAAAATAATTCTGTTTCAGAAATAATGGTACAAAAGCGAAATCTTCAAATTATACAAGGTAAGATTAAAGAAAAAGTGAGGAAAGCTAGTGATTGATCTTAGTGCTCTAAACTAGAAACAAAATAGAAGCAAAAAGATCTTTGAAAAAAAAAAAAAAAAAAAAAAAAAAACTCAACAACTCAATAAAAGTAATGCCTGCTACAATGCTCCATTTTGCATGCTCAACGGCAACACCAACATCGTCCTCTCCTTTGCCACCACCTTTGTCTTCTTCGTGCTCACCGTCGCTCACTAGCAACAAAAGTAGCCACGGCTTGGAATTCGTGATGTCATTGTCCTCGACTTCTCAATAGCTACATTAGCCTCTTCAAGACTAGAACAAGGAAGATTTGTCGAATCGTGTGCCCACCATTAAGCAAAGCGTCGGAGCAGCAAAATCTACAAGTGTAGGTAAAATTCCATTTGAATTAATGAGAGGGAGAGAGAAGCTCAAGAGAGAAAGCGTTTGCTTTTCTTCTTCAGAGAAAGAAAGAATGAGGAGAGAGAATTTAAGAGAGTGAAACAAATGTGTGCAGGTCTTGCGAAAGGGAAAGAAAAATATTTTTATGTGAAAATTCTCTCCTAACATGACTCCACATGTTGCTTCCTAGTAGTTTGAGACCAGGCTGACATGTAGGAGTCAGCCTACCAATATTTTCTCACGTAGTCCATGAACTATGCGAAAAATTCTCGTTGTTTTTGTTGAAAATTGTTTATGTGACAATTTAGGTCATGTTCGGTAACCATCTTTAGAATAACTATTTCTATACTTTTGTTCATCGAAATGAAAAAAATAATAGAAATTCATTTGGTAAAATTTTTGTTTTCTAGAACAAAAATTTATTTTTTGTTTCTACGAATAAATTTAGAACAAAATAAAAAAAATAATAATTTCTTGTTTTTGAAAATAATTCCGGAATCAGTTGTTTTTTCTTTTCTCCTCTTTTCTTATCTTTTCTCTTCTTCTCTTCCCCTTTCTTCTTCTTCCTTTTGGTTGGTTGTTGGCCCCTGGCAACGTTGAGCTACGACGAGGCCCGACCTCATTAGGCCAAGGCGAGGTCGACCTCACGCTACCTAAGCAAGGTTGAGCCTCGTTGGTAGCTAGGCAAGCATTGTCTGGCCATCGGTGAAGCTCTAGCGAGCTTGCCGAACCTCACTCAGCCAATAGCTGGCTGCAACAGTGGCTCGTGACCAACTACAAAGAAGGAGGAGGAAGAAGAGAAAAAGAAAAAGAAAAATAAGAAAAATAAGAAAAATAAGAAAATATATAGTAGAAGTATTAAAAAATTAAAAGAAACAAAATAATTCAAGAATCCTACAAAATGTATTTCTATTTTGATAATAGAAATTTTGAACAATTACTAAGCACACTCTTTTGCTAAAAAATTGTTTTCGAGAATAGAATCGTTATCAAACGCGCCCTTAGTTATCATTGTATTATGCTCAAATTTACATTGACAATATCCCTAGATGATGTCATATTTTACACACCATTTTACTTAATTTCTGAATCTGTTTTATATTTTCTTTTTCTTTTCTTTCCTTTTGGTTACCGTCATCTTATTCTTTTCTGCCCTCAGACCATGTTTTCCGGCGGCTTCCTTGCCTCCCTCACTAGCCTCCGCAAGCCATAGATGCACGTTTGCCGTAAAATCCTTGATCAGCTAATGAAGTGGAAGCTGAAAACTCACCATAATTTTCATCATCACGCAATTGATAACTGAGATGGTTGATTTTTCTTTCTTTCTAACCTTTTGGGTCTTCCAAAAATGTGAAATTGATTAGTAGAGTGGTCTGGGAGAGTTAGAGCTGAGTAAAGGGAGCAATTGTAAGATGTGATTAATAAAAAATGTTTCATTTGTACAAGAAAAAGGGGCTGTCATGTTCATTTGTCAAGCTCCTAGTCCGGTAAAGCCGCTCGGCAACCATGGAGACTGGCCTTGGTTTCACGATTGAATTCACAGGCTGTTCTTACGACAATCTTGGTCAGAATGTCATAATTTGGCTCTTGGGTTCGTGAATGCATGAATAGCAAAAATATCAAGAAAATAAGTCGCACACATCAAAAGCGATCGAGAAGAATCTCATGCAACCTACCAATCTGCAAATAGATGAAAAGAAAAACATTATAATGGAGAAGAATCACATGCAATCTACCAATTTGCAACTATATGAAGAGAAAAACATTGTTGAATCCAGAACAAGTTGTTCTACCCACTTTCTTTTTTATTTTTTTCTTTTTTAAGGGGAAAATGCAATTTTTTTCTTATATTTTGGTTACTCGGAAGAAGTGAAAATCTCTCTGTCCTAAATCATATACGGTAACATTATTTGAAGAGAGCCAAAAAATTTGAAAAAAATTTGAACAAATTCTGAAATAAATTCTTATAATCCAGCGATGTCATCACCAATCGAGTTTGCGGGATGCGTTGGGCTCATAGAAGGGCCTCCCGACGCAATGAAAGCCCTTGAGGGAGGCTAGGATAGGAAGCCGCAGGAGAGGTTACCATGGTCTAGAGGTTTGTCTGGAGGACGAAGAAGAAGACGAACAGAAGATGATGAAGTGTAACCTAAAGAAAAAGAGGAAAAAAAAAATAGAATGTAACCTAAAGAAAAAGAGAAAAAAGAAGAAGAAATTAAGTAAAATAGCATCAGTTTGAGTAAATTTATCCATTGCCATCTATGTAGGATGGTCCAACATGCCAATAATTCCCAGCTACAATTATCCATGATGACTGCAAAATGAAAGTTCATACAAAGATTTAAAATTACATAAGATTAATTGAAATGTTTAAAATTTAATTGAAATAAGTGTACATGATTGCATTAAACCTTTGTTTATCATCATTCAACATTGTGAATCTCCTAAGGTTGTTAATGATTGTACTTGATAGTGTAGCCCAAAAAAGCAATTGTCATTAGTGCTAAAATCTAAATGCACAAATGGAGTTGTTTTAGTTTGTAATGCTGTGTATTATATTATGGAACAATTTTAGATTGTACATTCACGATACTATCACTAGTTATGGAGAGATTTACCGTAGTAGTAACTTTTTAACTCTTCTGCGAACTAACACATATATGGAAATTTATAAAAAAAATAATATTATGAGAACTTGAAGGATGTCCGTGTTATTTTCAATCTAATTTTCAACCCCATTAATATTGGTGGATCAATAGCCTAATATGATTCAATTCTAGCCTTTCTAAAGTTAAGTTCAATTAACAACTATCTAGTTATACTAACATATATACTAAAACAAGTTTGATCTCTTATAAATCTCTCAACAAACTTTAAATTTGTCAATCAAATCATTTGAGTTTAAGTATGTATGTATCTTGTATTCGATGACAATAATCATTTTCGATAAGTCACTAAGCCAAAATAAAATTGCTAAAAAAAACAAACTCTAAGATAAATTATTGAGATGATTACCAATAGCTTTCTCCTTATTTTATTTTTTATTTATTTCCCAAAAGTTTGAATAATCATGTTGCCTCGACCTTCAAGTTCACAAGAACAAGGATCTTTGTCACCATGAGATAGCTGCCTAAATCAGGCCCAAGTGGTGATACCGACATTGACCCGATCTAAAAATGGCCCCAAAAGGTTAAAAAGAAAATCAAATTGAAACTGGAAAATGTTGAGTTTGCCGAAGCACTTTGCGCCTGAAAAGTCGAATTCTTGCCCTAACTCGGGGTCAGTCCCAAGTCAAGAAAAGCTCAAAGCGACTTCAGCTTAATTTCCCATCTGCAGACCCCAAGAAGGAACGCTGTTGATTCTTCCCCTGCGGACATATCGAACTCGGCTCGCATCCCGACGATTTCGATCTCGCATCGGATTGGCGAGGATCTGCAGCAGCTTCCGCCGGGTCCAGCAATGGCGAAGCACTGAATCCTGCACTCGGGTCGGCACCGATTTGTTCCTTCTTCTGCAATGGGTATTCGAGATAACGGCAAGTTCCTTTTGCTCTATCTGCTTCTTGTGTTCTCTCACGTACCTGGGTTTTGGGTGTTCGCGGATAGCGATCATGTCCATGCTCAGGGCCAGCGTGTCGATGCTGAAGGTGTTGATTTGGGCCACGAACAGCATCTTTTGTTGCAGAGGCTTGAGGAATTAGTGAGGAATCTTAGCGAGGTTGTTTCTAGATTAGAGTCGCGGGCTTCGACGCCGGGTGGTGATGTTTCTGAGAGCCCGAAACTGCCCAATAACGATAGTGTTGAAAAAGGAGGCTGTAGTGATAAGAAAGTTAGTGGAGAAGTTGAAGAAAGGGATGGTTTCGGGAGCAATGCTCGAGATGGGGAGAGAGATAGGCGGCAGGGTTCTGTTACCAAGTATAGTCCTTTTTGGTCTGAGAAATTCCAGTTTGTGTCTGCGGTGAAATTGGGTCTTGAAGCTACGTGCATCAATATCTTGCCCTATCAGGATTATGAAGGGCTTAGCAAGTATGTTGCCATCGGGGATGAGAGGGGGAGGGTCTACGTGATCTTGAGAAATGGGGATGTTCCGGATCAGTTCAACACGATGTCGGAATCGCCAGTTACGGCCATGGTGTCGTATATGTCGGTTTATAAGAATGAGAGTGTCATGGTGACGGGGCATCGGAATGGCGTGATCTTGGTGCATAAGGTATGGGAGAGATCAAATGGTGAAGAATCGAGTTCGCTTTCTATGGAAACGGTGGGTAAATTCGCTGTGCGTGGAAACTCTGAGGATGAGGGATCAGCAATTACCATATTGGAAGTACATCATGTTGGGAGAATGAGATATATTATATCAACAGATATAAGTGGAAGGATTAATATACTCAAAGAAGATGGGACAGCGTATGGTTCTGTGATAGAACCTTCAAGCAGGCCACTTGCATTTTTAAAGCAGAGGCTTCTGTTTTTGACCGAGAAAGGGGCTGGGTCATTGGATTTGAGGAGCATGAAACTCCGAGAATCTGAATGTGAAGGATTGAATCATTCGCTAGCGAGGTCCTATGTTTTCGATGCCACCGAGCGGTCTAAAGCATATGGATATACATCAGAGGGTGATCTCATTCATGTGTCGCTGTTGGGGGATGTCGTGAACTTCAAATGCCGGGTCAGATACAAGAAGAAGTCTGAGATAGAAGAGCCTCTTGCTTTAGAGACGATTAAGGGTTACTTGCTCGTTGTTAACCAAGAGAAAGTTTTTGTCTACAATGTATCATCCCACCATTATGTTAGAGTCGGTGTGCCTCGGCTTCTTTTCTCTGCTTACCTGGATGAGATAAGATCTTCTTTCTTGAATCGTCCAATAAATGATGTAGATGATTCAAGGAAAACAACACTGCCTTTGGTTGCTTGCGATCGGGAAAAGCTAGTTGTTCTTGGACTTGGCAATGGCTTTGTTGGGATGTACCGCTCTAATCTTCCAATTTTCAAGGGTGAGTTCAATACAATGTTGTCAACGAGTCCTGTGGTGTTCTTCATACTCTTCTTGTTTGGAGCATGGTATTTCTTTGCCAAGAAAAAGGAGGCGCTTACATCATGGGGACCCGACGATCCTTTTAGCTCCACATCCGCCACAACTGGCGTTCCATTAGGAGCTACTTCTGGAGATCGGTCTTTCGTTGAGTCTTCCTCTAGAAGTGATTTAATGGATCTGCGAGGTAGTGGCCTGAGATCATCACGAAGATATGGTTCTCCTTCACGGTATCCTTCTGGAGCGACCAGTTCATTTAGACCAAGTTCGGCCGATCACAACTCTAGACCTCCAGTTGATCCAAACTACAGGACATCTTCAGAGCTAAAATTTAGAGGGACCTCTATGGAGTCTTCCGGTTTTGCCAAAAGAAGGGAGAGCCTATTTGTAAACAGCCAAGCTGGGGATGATAATAACTGATATAGAAACACAGTTCGTATACTTTCTTGGAGAGTTGTGGCTCTTTCTCATCGAACATTTGAGCTAAGAGAAGCTGCCTGGACCATCAGTTGCTGTGACTTTGTTACTCTGACACACCAAAAGCAAAATAATGGAGCATTTCAAGAATCTCTTGTACTATGTCTTCATCTATGAACACAGTGGTGGTGAAGTTTCTTTTGAGCCTGAAGCCATCTTTCTTGAATGTTTCTTTCTCTGTCTGGTAGAAGAGTTAAAGATTCCATCACAGACTCCGTTTTGGTTGTGTATGAAATGGCATGCTTGAAAGTGTGATTTATTAGGGTGATTTGGAAAGAAGGGAACTGACTTTCTTGGTTACTAGAGAAAAAAAAAAGACTAACAAAAACATCGTCTTTTGTGGGGATGAGGACAGAAGGAAATGGAAGGAAAGTAACTATCATTCTTGTTCTCCTGTTTGTGGAAGGATTCAGATTTCACTTAAAAAAAAGGGCATTATGAAAAATGGCCTCTGTACTCTTGTTTACGGCTAAAACTACAGGGATCCTTGTTCACATTGCCAACCACTAAAAATTAGCTACAGATTACGGAAAGGAAATAGTTGTCCACTCAGACAATCTAGTTTTGCACGATTCTTAAAGGAACGGATTAATTTGTGCAGAGTGCCAAGAACACGAGACCGTTGTGGACTGGCAGCAGCCAAAATCGTACAGGTCACAGCAGCTGCTAAGGCTTGCTCCCCAAACAAATTGCGAGAATGCATACATAAATTTTGATCATAGTGCAAATTCTAATCACACCAGTAACCAGCAATTCTTGGGGTTCAGCACGATCATTGCTGAGTTTCATGTTTGGGCGCATTGATCTTGTATTGACGCTAGCGAATTATGGACTTGGCACAGGGTGGACTTGCGTTGCCGATTTTGTGGCATTGGCCGTGCATCAGAAAATAGCGAGCAGGAAAACCGAAAGGGCAAAGAGAAAGGGGTCTGTCACCATCTAGGGGGATTTTCAAGGGGCAACTGTGAACGTGAGGTCATCAGACCATTATAATGCTCCACGAGTTTGGCGGCTAGGCTGTGACTGGGTGAAAGTCAAAAGGATTAAAAGCTACACTGAACCCGCTTTAGACGTATCTAAAGTCACCTCCCGTTTCGGTGAGTCATAAGTTCTTAATGTCATGGGTGCTTTTGGTTTCAGCCGCTGGCGAACAATCCCCCAACCCCAACCATTGGACCGATGTCCAATAGACTCCGGGATCTGGTGGAGGAAGGGGATTATTTGGTTGGTTATGAATGTCGGTCGAGAGATGATTTGTATAATAGGCCGTTAACGATTGTAGAACTTTCACGGACTACATGCTGGCGGCATGAGAAACCCTGGGAATAATATGACCCGCTGCTATCTACCTTCACTCGCTGTTGAGAAGCTCCAACGTTAATCTATTACAAGAATCTTGTTTCTGTTTCAGGGCAAGATGACTTTAGTTAACAGGTGTAGACTAAATGGCTAAAAAGCAAAAACAAGTGATCCACAACATCCCCCATCTTCCTCGAAATCCTTACGGATGATGTGTTTCCAACTAAGAATGAGTTGACGCTTCATTCAAGGTTTTTAAGCTTCAAAGCAACCCCCAATACCGATAGAAAGACCAAACAGGTCAAAATACGCGAGCAATAAGCACGGGCAGCTGATTTTCAATATGTAAAATCTGTCCTCTTGATCATTGGTCATCTAGAGAAGAAGATGAGTGAGAAGTAACATAAAACTGAAACTTACCAGCACTTCTGATAGAACAGGGAGAGAAAAACCATATAATGGTCAATACTCTATAATGAACTTCCCCTTTGGCTAAATTAAAGATGATTACAAGTAAAACAAAAACAAATTAACGTCTTTCCAGGTCACTTGCATGATATCCACGACAAAAAGCATGTCTCCTCCTAGATATATCTGATCCCCTTCGTCATACTGGCACTGGCAGGCCTTTCTTTGCCATGCCATCAAGAATATCATTAAGAGCTTGACATACTCCAACTATCTGCAACCACAAGAACATGAAATAGACTGGTCAGTATGAAACTGAGAACACCATGCTTAGAGTTTAACACATATACAAACAGAATAACACACGGCACGTCAAAGAAGCTGATAACCCAAAGCTTGTGTTCCTTTGCTGAACTTCATATACAGCATACTTAACAATGACGCGAACTCGTACAACAGAATCATTACTGCTGATTGGAACTTGGTGGTGATTACAGAAGAAGGGGGGACAAAATCACCTGTTGATCCCATTGTTCAAGCTCCTCAGTGTCATCCTCAAAATGGATGACAGCTTCCACCTAAAGAACTTCTTGAGTTAGTTCCCAAGAAACCAATGCTGAAGAGCTTACACACAATCTATGGTCAGGAGTATGCGATTTGCCATATAGAATATCCTACCTGATCGATGGACCCTTTCATCCTATCCTCATAAATCATTCGTGAGGCTATCTTTTCAGCCTGTATGCAAATGCCTGACTCTCATTAGTAAAATAACAAATCAAGGTAGGTCACACAGCCCAGCTACATGTGCACACATGCCTGTGAGCCAGTTAGATGGAGAACTTTTTTTTCTCAAAAACAAATAAAGACAACAAAGGGTTGGTGGGAAGTAATATCCAGATATTTACAGTTTGCGTATGCTCCAGTAAATAACAATGAATGCCAGCATTTTACATGCCCATCTATTCACAAGAATAAGCAGACAATAAATAAGGTCATAGCAAATTGCCAACAATATGTGTGCATGCAAAAGCTTTTCTTTCTTTCTTTCTCTTTTGTGGGGGATTGGGTGGGGCAGGGGGTGAAGGTGGTCAGGAAGAGGCCTGCAATCCCATCAGCATCTGCACAAGGCTTGCATTGCTAAAATAGTGGAATTACTATTGTTGGGAGAAGCTCATTCTCTCATGCACTTTGGGATCCTCATTTTGGTCAACCGACAGTGGAAGCTTTTACTTGAGTTGGTGCTCTTGACCTAATGAATATTGCTTTTTCTGGTGTTTATTAATGGTGGTATGCAATTGGTTTATAGTACCCAGCGTATTAAAAGAATATATGCAAAATAAAATTGACTGCATTCTGAATTAGTATCAGGCCTACCTTATGAGGAGGAATGCCCAACAAAGTTCCCAGCTCATCAAAGCTATGCCATGGAATTGTGGAAATGGAAAATTAGTTTTGGTTATGTGGCAAAAGAAACTAAAAGAATTAGCAAGCAAACAGAAGGCCCTTTCGAACCTTATATTTTTATAAAGTTTACTCGCACTCAAAAGGTTATGCTCAATCATGGCACGATCCAGCACGGTGAAATTGTCTGGCAGAAATGCTTTCTGTAAAATTTAAAATTTTGGATGAATAAAGAAAGAAAAAACACCATACGACACCGAATTATCAAACGGAAGCATGAACCAGTAACCTGATGAGCTTTTAGTTCTTCAGCAAATGCGTCTATTTCCGGTTTTCTAAGGATTCTCTCCAGATAGACCTGTTCAATTTACATTTTATATGTTCATGAATCATATGGACTTCTGAACCAAATGAAGCTGCAATCAACTCATTATGCACAGGAGTTCACTAAAGCTTAGTAAAGTTTGGAGCAGGGGGCACCTTTTGCAATATCGGATATATTTTCAACTTTGAGCATCTTTCATCCTGACCAACAACCAGATAAAAGGTTATTAGTAGATTAAAGTAAAATTAACATTCCCAATTCTTGAAGGAACAGATTTACTTTGTAAAGAGTGGCAAGAACACGAGACCGTTGTGGACCGGCAGCAGCCAAAATTGTACAAGTCACAGCAGCGGCTAAGGCTTGCTCCAATGCCTCCTCATCAATTTCTCTGCGATGAAAGTATCAAATAGCATTAAGAACAATCACTGAAAGTTGTTCATCAATTATTTATAAAAAGCTTCAAAATAAAGATGACGATTTGTTTTGCAAGTAACAAGTGTACAAATAGTAAAGCAATGTGACAAAATAATCGAAGCAAGTTGTTGATCATCAGTATCATCATGCAAAATATTCACAAATTGATTGTCAAGCCAACAAAATTCACCAATATGACTTGCATGCTTTCCTCTGTGAGGGCATCTGGGATAATTGCTTGAAACATCATATGTCAAATCTGTTTTTTATGCCACACTGAACATCAGGGACAAATCCCATTTGCTATCTTCTGTGAAAAATGATTTCTTTTCATGACACACCATTAGAAAGATGGAGAGAGGTATAGTTAACCAGGTTTCAGAACTAAATAAGGTGACCTTTGAGGCCGTTAAGCAGCCAAGTTCTAACCTAACACTGTTACTGCTGACTCTGATCCATTGAGGAAAATAACACACCTATTAAATTGCAAGAATAATATTCATATGCGCGTTACCAAAAAAAAGAATAATATTCACATGCGTGCATATGTACTCAGGAAGACACCTATTTCTTCATGTCAAAAACTTCTAGCAATGTCAACACAATCGAGAGATTACTCTATCCAGAAGAATTGCAACTGCATTTAGGTTTCTTGCCTACAAATGTGGATGGTAGAATGAATTTAAAATAACACTGATGACATTTCAAAACCAACACATCCACCCCCCACCCCCACCCCCACTGTGGGGGGTTTGGGGGTGCCCTTTTCTCTTCCCTAAGAAAGGAGGAGGAAAAAGACCAGACAAATTATAAAGGACAGTTTTTCAGCACAAAGCAATGCTATCATGTCATATTCCTTTCAACTTGTGAGATCCCAACTTTTTACTGTGAATTTTATGCTTCCACATCAATCTAATTTTCTGCCCTTCCATCTTAGGTGCAGCCTACATTTTTCCCCTCCAAAATACCACTAGATAATTTATTAGCACCAAATATTAATAAATGATGTTTTCCAAGACCAGTATCTTGTGTTTGCATGGGTAGACCAGTGAGCATGAGTTACATGAAGAACCTATATGGGTCTTCAAAAACAATGGGTCAAAAGCTCAAGGACAATGCTTTAGAATTTCCATGCTTGGGCCTTTAAATAATAGCAAACTAATCAAAAAAGTGTTAAAGATTCTGTCATGTACAGGTTTTGAATACATGACATCCAAAAACATGGTGGTTTGCAATGCTTGTCAAACAACAGCATATACATACATCTGTACGATATACGTTATCTATGGGGAGCTAAAATGACCGAAAGCAGATAATTTTGACCTATTAAAAAGAACGATTCAATCAGATCGTCACATCTCAACAGATCTCAAATATATCACAAAAAGACAAAAAAGACTGTTCACTGTACATACTCATCTCCTATCTGTCGCTTCTCAATCTGAGATATGTCATAGTACCGCAGTGCGGCTTCTAAGAACTTTCTCTTTAAATCCAAAATCCTTGCATAACAAACCTGCAGAAAATCATATCAAGTTAACAATGAATTTGACAAAAGCTAGCTAAAAATAGTTATTCCTGCTGTTATACACCAAACAAGGGCAAACCTTGTATTGTAAATTCAAAACTTCATGCTGACTATTGCTAACTAAGAATGAAGCTTTGTTGATGAAAGCTTCTGCATTTACGGCATCATCATCCTGAAACAGACAAGAAATAGAACATAGCAATTGCTCTAGGTACCAAGACTTCAAGATTAGTAATTTAGAGATTGCCAAGATAGTCTAGAGACAAAGCATGCACATGTCAAGTGATGTGCTCAAGACACAATAACAGCTTCAAGCAAAGTGCCTGAAGGCTATAACATAGAGAGCAAATTACCTACAAAAAGTAACAAGGCTGTTTGGTTCATGGAGAATTCCCAAAACTTCATTACGTTTTCCTGATGAAAAATAAACTGAAAATATGTTTGGCGGGATTTTGGAAACTGATCATCAAAGAAAGCACAGTGAAGTTTTCCATTCTTTTGCTTCACAGAACTTGATTGAGGAGAGAAACGAATTGGGTTGCCGAGGTGCTAGCCGTGATGCTTTGCAGGATTGTCTGGGATTTGACATGGGCTTATGTACTGGAAGTTGGTATTCAATATCAATACCATCACCAGATTGCCTGATAACTTGGCAAGTCATCAACAACAGAACATGAAGCACAGCATCACAATCTAAAATTCATTTGCTGTTCTTCTAATGGTCTTCCCAAGATGGATTAAAAAAAGGTTTCATTCGTGTACTGGAGAGGACGTTGGGAATGATTCAGGATTGCACTTCTCAATATTTCTTGTCAAACTTAGGTGTATATGATGGAATTTTCCTCCTTGGCATATATGTATAACATCATGACCTCGACTTCTTCAATAACTTAGATCGGATGTCCTATATGTAGTTGGGCAATTTGTTGATTAAAAGTACCATACGATGGGATAAATGTGTACATTGTAATTTCTCAAATTCATTTCAATTGTGAAATAACAAAACCAAACATGTTTGCATAATTTTCATTGCGACAGAGAATTCTGTTTTTCACATATTGCATATCAAACATGTTTCCAAAGAAATTGAAATTGATAACAAGAGGTGTTTTCATTTCCATTTTCACTGGAAACATTTTCTAGTACCAGCCCTATTATTTCGAATTTTGTTGGTTCATAAGCATCACGAGTTGACCACCCTTACATCAGAAAAGAGTTGTTGTATAAAGGTCCTTACCTCAAGGTATAGGCGAGCAATTTGCACACATTTTGACAATCTGAAAGTATCGTCTATCATCCTGATGACATAAGACATGTTCAATGTAAACTCAAGACATGTTTACGTGCTAAATGCATGAAGGTGAAAATTACACTTGCACCCATACCTCATTGCTGAGTCTAGATCAATGCCACTAAGCATTTGAGCTGCTTTTGACCATTGTTGCTCTGATTCGTATAATTCTGCAAGCTTCTCTCGAATTATTAGTACCTGCCACTCAGATAGGAGTAACTATCAACCATCAACAGTTTCAATATGTTACAATTTAAGCATAAGAATTTTAAACCCTCCAATATAAATGCTCGAAGGAGTCAAGCGGAATTAATTGATTGATCTATCTTAAACAATTCATCTATCAAACAATTCACCACGGAGTAGTACTTAATAAGTTACCATCAACGAGAACAAACGATTCTAGCATCAATTTTGCTCAACATCCGTTCTTTCCGGGGAGCTGAATAACAGAGTGAATGATAAAAACAGAACCTGCTCTTCGAACGAAACGACTCTTGGCTGTATTTGGGCGAGCGTGTAATGAGCAATCTCCTTTTGGGTCTCCGGGGCCAGAACCCCCAATTCCTGGGCGAAGTTCTGCAACAGCTGCCGTGAGACCACGAGAGGGACATCATCGGAGAGCACTGAAATCCCACCAAAAGAACAAACGAAGAACAGCATTCACGAATTAGTTTTCGATACTAGCGAGAGGACACTCCACACCCGTGGTAACGAGATGCTAGGGCAATTTAGTGGGGGCGAAAGAAAGCACTTAACTGTGATCGATGAACTTCTTAGCCTGGACGATGTCGTTGGAGGAGAGGACGGAAGCCAAAATGTGCTTGTACTGTTCGATCCTCTGCCTCTGGTCCGCGATTGAAGAAGCGCTCGCTAGGGCTCCCTCCATCGCCACGCACGCAACCTCTCTCTCGGAGTCTCTTCGATTCCAGTCCCTAAGCTACCCGGCCTTCGGAGAACAGAAAAAACCCTAACTCTTTGGGGCGACGGGAAGAGGTCCGGCACTGCACCGCCGGAGCCGGCCCTGATGGCGTTTATTTTCCGGCGACTCAATTCGCCCTCGAGTGATGCCGGTAAAAGATGAAAGGCGAAGGTGGAGATGAAGCCGCCGTAGCCGTTTGCTCTCAAGTTCTTATACGCTGCTTCGCTTTTGGGCTTTTTCGCTTCCTATCGTAGACTGAAACTGCAGGGAGGGAATATGCATGTCATGCCCGAAGCCGCCGTAGCCGTTTGCTCTGTTTTATTGATTTTTACCAGGGAGGGAATATGCATGTCATGTATGTTTTATTGATTTTTACCATGAGATCAAAATCAAACCAGCCTTTTTACCTTTAATTTCACTTAATTACAATTTCACGCCGCGATATTTGATTTGTTTCTTAAATCCGAAATATCTGAAATAATGATTTAAATTTTTTTTTTTGAAATGACAAAATGCCTAAAAGGTATATCTTGTTTTCACTTTAGCATAAACATACGTATCCTAACATATGTGCCTTTGATGTTTTTTATGTTTTGTCTCGAAATTATGTTAGCTTGGTTAATTGACAAAGAAATTATTTGCGTTGCATTCAATAATCATGCATTTTGTGCTTGCAATTCATCTATATAATTTGCTATCCCACTGCCCTTGATTTGTTGATGATATTATCTTTTGCATAACATGCAATTTAACATACTAGTAGGTGTACTTACCAAAAAAAAAAAAAAAAAAACATACTAGTAGGTGAGCCTAGGTACTATATTGAGTGACTAATCATGGTACAATATTAATTGAATTAATAATATACAATATTGGATAGAAATAACATTTTAATTTACCTATAAATTAAATTTCTAATACTTAAATCATGATTACTTAAATCCCTAACACTTTCCGAAATTTGAATTTAAATCTTTATTATTATTTTGGAAAGTTAAACTCCCTATTATCTTATAAAACTAGTGCTTATGTGACTTTGCCACTGTATAATTTTTTATCATGAAAATTGTGTTAGAAAATAAAAAATTACGAAATAATAAAAATATTTATCTCATTTGTCAATTAAAACATGATCGAAATGCAGTATAGCTTTCTCATCTACAATTTAGTGGAGCTCGTTGAACAAAATGATTAGAAATTGATGAAATATTTATTTTTTTGAGATAAAGTTTATAGTGAACATCATGACGTTGTCCCCCTGTAATTTGATTAGATTAGTATTTTAATAATTTAAATATACATCATTTTAATGGTTTCTTTAAAAAAAAAAAACGAAGATTAATAGACTATCAATTAATTGCCAATGAAATGTGTAATTTCCAAATAAGATATAACAATAATTGACATTATCCATTCATGACTTAGCTGTCGTTATAATATTTGGAAGAGAAAGAATCTCATAAGAAAGAAAGAATATCAATCAAGATGGAATAATAAAGAAAAAATATAGAATATACATCCTTTTTATACATTAAATAGAATAATTTATGCATTAAATAAAAATAGGGCCTAATGTCTTAAAAACCCCAACTTTTAACAGAATCCCAATCGTACACTAAAATTTTTTTCTCATAAAAATACCCCTAATTTTGGGTATGATCTCAATTTTACACTAAACTTTTGTTGTCTCATAAAAAAACCTTTAACTTTAGGTTTAGGTTTAGTTTAAGCCTCAACTTGTTTTTATCTCATAAAAGAACTCCAACTTTAGTCCAATTCCAACGTTATTCTAAATTTTTTATTTGTCTCATAAAAAATCACAAACTTTTACTTAAGTCCTAAATTTGCTCCGATTAACTCTTGTCCAAAATTGTACTTAGTGACCTTTCATGGCATTTCCATGTGTCATTACTCTAGTTTTTCTCCAAAATTGAAGTCCAACAAGATGTCTTTTTGAGATAAATTCCCATATTAGCCAAAACAACATCTTCTTAGATTTGAAATTTGGGGAAAACTAGAGCAATTAGCAACGCTTGCTTCTTATCCTAGTGACTATGGTGCAATTTTGTTATCCATGAATAAAGGATCTATATAGACACATAGATCTGTGGATCCATATATCTCAATTCATTGACTAGGAAAGGTGCATAGATTATTTGAATTGTGGTAGGACCTACGGAAATGCATATAGGTTTGATGTCTACATAAACTTATTTAAATCTTCTAGAAAGAGTTGCGCTCCTCTATTTTCCAAAAGGAAAATAGATCTCTAAGAGAGCTGATAACAACACAATAGATTGGTTTCACGAAGAATAGCCCCAACCTGCTCCTTGAGCCGATTTACCAAAAAGGTATGCTTCTTTATTGAGTCTTTTTAGGCATGTTCTACAGATATGGGTAAGGAAAACGATAGTAGAGAAATCAGAACTTGGTCATGATAATACGAGTCCACCCTTTGTTCTTGTGAAGGAATAAGAAAAATAAAGTAATAAAATTGGAACCGTATCTAAATTGGGGTTTTTTTATGAGACAAAAAAAAGTTTAGAATATAATTGAGACTGAACCTAAAATTGAGTTTTTCTTTTTCTTTTTCTTTTTAAGGTATTAGAACATAAAATTAGGCTAAAGGGAAATGATTCATGCTAACACTAACACATAAAATTTATACTTCACACTTGCACCCTTCCCCTTCCCATCACAAATCGTCATTGATGACCCTTCCCTCGTCTTTTGTTGTACAGGTGTTTGCATCACCATCGTCTTCTACCATCATACCATTGCTCCACCTCAACAAACCTTATTTATTGATCAAGGAGAAATATCTAAAGATATCAATCAAAATCATAATTGATTCTTGGAGATGCTATCAAGGGATTAACAAATCTTGTGATATAATGATCTCTTCATTTATTATTTTCCTTTATTGTATGATTTCCTTACAAAGTGTAACAATTGTAATATCTTTATATAATGGAAATCATCTCAACAATTGAATGTTGAGATCAATAATCGAACACTTTTGTTCTTTTATGGTATCAAAGAACATCTTCGAAAGAAATTGATCCTTAACCATGACTGCCACCAATCCTAAGATTAGCAATTTTAGAGCACATCCTTGAACATTAGCAATTTTGTGTCACTAGAACTGACGCAAACAAACTATTCTTGTTGGAGAGCCCATATGCTTGCACTAATTGAAAGTCAAGATCTGGTAGAATTCATTGAATAGTATCCCATCTGATTTTGGAAAAAAAGGCTAGTGCCTCAAAGGAAGTGACAAATCTATAGTTTTTACACTAGAGAAAGTCAGATTGTCTTCTACAGGACGGATTATTTTGAAGCTCTCCGAAGAAGTTCTTATTCGAGGAGTAGACTTGAAGACATTAGTTGAGGTATGTTTAGCTTTACCAAATATTTTGGCCAAGGTATCTAAGGAATGTGAAGTTTCAATTTTTCTGCAAATCCAAAAATGTCATAGAGATAATTTATCATTCCTTCATGAGTATCTTGGTGCTTTTCAAAAATATTTTAATGAATTATCTCTATCGGATGTCCTCTTAAGGACAAAAAGAAGGGCATCTTTGTTTTGAATGGCTTAGATGATCAATATGATTCATTCACAACCTCCATGTTGAAGCCTCCAATGCCGATATACTATGACCTAATTTCACAATTGCAAAGCTTTAAGAGTTGGCTCACAAATAAAAGTTCCTTTGTAATTCAACGCAGGATGGCTTTCTTTGGTCAAAATAGTAATTTTAAGAGCAGCAAGAAGGGAAAGCAATTCCAACATTCCAACAACGATTATTTTTCTTCAAATGGAAGATGGTTTTCTCACAACGGTCCAAGAATGAAAAATTCTCAAGCTGATTTTATGTAGTCACAAGCTACAATTCAATCAAAGCAAGATCGAAAAGATTGTAAAAGGAACAAACAAAGTCATTTCCTTTAAAAAAAAATGTAACAAGTAGGCACATATTTATTTAGATTGCTTTAATCAGTTTAGTCAATCGTTTCTCCTATCACATGTGCCAAGGGCATTTGCTGCACGTATTGTATGAGATAATAAGGATTCCATGTGCTCCATTAACACTAGAACTCCAAATCACATACTGGAGATCAAAGTAACCTTTTCAATTTACAATCATATATTGAGAAAGATAGGGCGTGTTTGGCAACGTTTTTGTTCAAAAATTGTTCCAGGGAACAAAAATAGAAAAAAGTGTTTCTGTTTCGGGGAACAATTTTTGACCAGAAAGATGCGTTTGGTAAACTTGTTTTGGGAATAAAAAATGAATAAAAACATGTTTGGTAAATTTATATTCTTTTTTGTTTCTTTTAATTTTTAATATTTTTTAATTTTTTTCCTTTCTTTTCCTTTCTTTTTTATTTTTTCTTCTTTAGGCCGGCAACCTCACCCAGCCACGGCGAGGCTCACCGGCCCCCGGCAAGGCCGAGCATCGCCGACCCTGACGGCCGGTCGCCGGCCATGGCTAAGGCCGGCAACCAGCCAAAGAAAAAAGAAGAAAAGTGTTTCTTGAAAAGTGTTTCTAGAACAAGAAATAATTTTTTTTTGTTTCTCATTTCTATTCTTTTTGTATTCCGGGAACAAAAAATCAGATTTTGATCATAAACGCAAACAAAAAATCTGTTCATAAACAGAAAAAAGAAGTGAAAACATGCACGCCCATAGCGTTATAGTTGGAAATGATGATTCGCTTAAAATTTCCCATAATGGTGATGCTATGATCAATTTGGGCCAAAAGAGCATTGACTTAAAATACATTCTACTTGTTCCTTAGATGAAAAAGATTTTATTATTAGCGAGCCAATTTACAATTGACTATCCTCTAAATTTAGAATTCTCTACCACTAGTTTTGTGATTAAAAAAAAAAAACACGAAAATGGGAAATGCTCTAATAGTTGAAAACTATGAAGGTGATCTATATATCTTAAAGGCACCACCAAAAGAAGTGCTATTTTCGAATCGGTTCAAGAAAGCTAATTAAAGTCCTTGGCATCAAAGGTTGGGACTACCACAACCAATGACAAACCATCATCTGTAAAATAAAGGTGATATTATTGTTACTACTTAGAATAACACTACTACTATATATAGTAGTTGTCAAAGGGGTCGAGCATTTAAACTTCCTTTTTTGCCTTCCATATCTAGTACTACTAAGTCTTTTGAAAGATCCATTGTATTTTGTGGGGAAGGAGTTGATGGTCTTTTTCCAAGGTTTTAGTATTATGTTTGCTTTGTGGATATGTGATACTCTTGGTTGTTTCCATTACAGCGAAAAATTGAATTTTATGTACGTTTTCTTACTCTTGAGAAATATTTGAAAAAGCAATTTGAAGGGTACGTTAAAATCTTTCAATCTGATGGAGAAGGAGAGTACAATCAAGCAAAGTTCTTAATTCATTTAAAAAAGAATCAAATTATTAATCAAGTATCTTGCTCAAATACTTCAGAGCATAATGGAGTTGCTAAGTAGAAACATAGCCACATATGAGCTTGACTATGGTTCATTGAAGTGGAATTCCTAAAAAATACTGGGTTGAAGGCATTTAAACAACAATATTTCTCTTGAATCGACTTCCTACAGGGGTGTTGGGCATGAAATCACATTATAAATTCTTATTTGGCAAAAAACCATACTATAATTCTTTGCGAGTTTTTGGTTGTAGGTGTTTTCCTTATCTTAGGGACTACAACAAAAATAAGTTTGATGCTCAATCATTGCCATGCATGTTTCACGACATGTTTTTTTTATGAAACCATATTTCCTTATCTCATGTCCAACTCATTATTCGGGATCAAAGTGACAAAGCAAAGGATATTTAAATTTATAAGCTTGCCAAATTAAGACACAATAGTGATTGACTTGAAATTTTTGCCTTTGTATTTGCAATAAGGCGCGTTCTTCTTTAACAGCAATAAGGCGCGTTCTTCTTTAACTCTGACCAACCGCATGATGGCTTATTAAATTTTGCTACACGTGATACTTCTTATAAAGATAACATTGATGGAGGTGAATCACATGTTCACCAAAATCATGTTAAAATTAGTGACTCATCAAGTGTTCCGCTTTATTCTCCATGCAATTTGGCAAACGAATATTCCTCTATGGATGTCTTTCACAATTTTTCAATAGCACGTCCACCCACTTAAAACATTCAATGACTACTGGAAGAGGTGCTAATATAGTGAAACCTAATCCAAAATATGCCAATTTACATATGATTGATTCTATACCGAAGGAGTCGAATAATGTACGCTATGCTTTGAAGCATCGATGGTAAGGGTGAGCGTGGTCTGGATGAACGGTTCCCACCTTGGAATTGGGAACCACCCATTAGTTTTATGAATCCACCTAGTGAACAAAACTATTGGTCTGATCCGATTCCCAGGTGGGTCCATAAAGTCGGTCCCTATTACCTTGGACTTTGTCCACCAACACAAAAAGGGCATGGTCCATGTAGTTTTGATGGCCACAAATGAGATCAATGTCTTCCATGAGAGATTAATGTAAGCCTCTCCCTAGAAACACCATAAATTGTGAGTTTCATTTGGAATTGGTACAAGACTTGTTAGTTTCATTTGGATCGCAATACCAATGGTAAGTAACCATTTATTCTACAACTCGGCATGTTCTTTGCCAAAGACTCACCCAACAACTAGGAGATGTCTTGATTCTTCCGGAGGTTGACATCATAAGAGATAAAGTAGGTTCGACAACAAGGCATCATGCAAGAGGCATTACGTGAGAGCAATTATGTATGCTTTTAATTACTAGGAAGGTGACCAAGAATCCATTGCCTTTATAAAGAAAGAGTGTACTTGAAAAAATTAACACACGCGCGCGCGCGCGCGAGCACACTCACGCACGCATGCATGCCCGCACACGTGCGTGCGCACACACACACAAAGAATTTCAATTATTGGAATCGGGAATTGGATTGATCCCCAAGAAATCGCCTATTCCAGGTCAGTCCAAACAGTTCCCAGTTCTTTTGTATACTCCTAATCCAAGGTGGTCGGTGGCAATAAAAGAGGAACTCAATGCACTACATTGGAATAAAACTTTTACTCTTGTTGTAACATCCTTGATCCGACCCCAATATTCGGAATATGATTCAAATAGTGGCCCAATTTGCTGAGTGGGATTACAATGAGGATCGGTAGACTACAAAAATGCCAAGAAGGCCAATTTGGGGGTGAAAACTCATTTTTTTCCATCAGCAAAGTGCGAAAATTCGAAAAAGTAAATCGAGTTGCGGACAAAAACTCACGTGGGTCCAAGCCCACGAGTGGGCCTAAT
Organism: Eucalyptus victrix; assembly: GCA_016097545.1. Taxonomy (NCBI): domain Eukaryota; kingdom Viridiplantae; phylum Streptophyta; class Magnoliopsida; order Myrtales; family Myrtaceae; genus Eucalyptus; species Eucalyptus victrix. The sequence goes on along the minus strand of CM027840.1, from coordinate 23,949,819 downwards.
GGGCCCCACGCCCATGGATGGGTGGCCCAATGGGCCTCATGCCCAAGGAGGGGCGACCTAAGGAGCCATGGGCTCTCCAAGCCCATCTTGACCCTCTTGCAAGATCCTATATTAATTGTATCAATGTATTTTTTTTTTGTCAGTCCTACTCTATGCCAATTTTACACTCACTCTTAGATTTTTGTCCTGCCTTTTGCAGGGCGTGGGAGTCGAAACCCACTCCTGAAACTTACGCGTCCTCACCCCATCCCCCTCTGAGAATGTGGGGATTTGAACCCCTCACCTCTCCTTTCCATGTTGGAAGGGTGGTTGGCCATTAGGGTGAATTCCAGTGGTTTATCAATGTACTTGAATAGTACCAAATCTTTATGTAATGACCTTTTTTTTTCCCTCTCTTTAAGCTATGGACAAAAGGGCAAAGATGGAAAAGCCAAGAGAGGGGGCGGCCACATGGGATAAGGAGGGAGGAGATGAGGTCACCCTAGACCTAGCCTATCCCCCTAATTTCCCCATGTGTGCATATCAAATGTATTAATTACTTTAGATCTCCTCTCTTCATGAAGCCTTCCCTTCCAAGTAAATGCTAGGTGGAGAGGATTTTGGAGGATTTAGTACATTTCCATTAATGACAAGATCTCTCGTTCTCTCTCTCCTCTCCCTCTTTTCCTTTTGAATCACATGCCACTCTCTTCTTCTCTCTCTTCTCTCACTTTGCTCTCATTCCCTCTCCATTCCTTGAGCTAGCCAAACACCCTCATCTCCATTTCCTCTCTCTTTGCAAGCCATTTTCTCTCATTTTCCTCCTTAGACCTCACTCCATCGTCTACCACCCATCGTCCAACGTCAAGGCCGCTGTTCTTGCATTACCATTCTCGCCGTGCCAAATCTCAGAGGTGAAGTGGAGATCGTCCAGCCCCTCACTACCATCTCTCCCTCCTTTCTTTACTTTTAGTTTGGAGCACCACAAGCCCAAAAAAGGCCCTCCAGCCCTTGCCACCATCATTCCTCGATTGTAACACCACCACAGCCTCCACCGTGAGCTATTTGAGGTGTGACCAACCGCGGTTGAGCACCGCCGCATCCAGCCCTTTTCACTCCTTTGCAATTATTTACCTAGCTTAGAATCAAGAATGAGTGGCTTTTTAACCCTTGTTTAGGGTTGTGACTATACTTTAGAACTAGGATTAGTATTAGATTAAGGTTAAGCGATAATTTGGTTATGTAATAAGTAAGTCTAACTAATAGGTTATCATAGGTTTTCGATAGGTCATCGTGATAGGTTATCGTAAGTTTCCGATAGGTCATCATGATAGGTTATTGTAGGTTTATGATAGCTCATTGTGATACGTCATCATGACTTTCCGATAGCTCATCGTGATAGGTTATCATAGGTTTTTGATAGGTCAATGTGATAGGTTATCTAGGTTTTCAATAGGTTATCATGATAAGTTATCGTGGTTTCTGATAGGTTATTGTGATAAGCAATTTTATTATTTGATAAGTTATTGTGATATGATATGTTAATATGGGATAAGTTATCAGATAGGTTATATTGACATGTGATAGGTTATCATAATATTTATACTTAAACGTAATGACTTATCTTGTCTTTAATAAGTGTTCTCTTTGCTATGAGATCTAGTGGATTGGTGCATTCTTGAATGCTAAATTTAGGAGGTACGAACACTTGAAGTGCCAAAACTTGGCACAAAGGGACACTTAAGTACTAAAAGTTTGGAAAGTGAAAATTAAGTGTCAAAATTGGAAAAAAAATGGATCACTTAAGTGCCACTCCGACCAAAATCCGACCAAAATATCAACATGACAATTTTCCAATGAAGGAAGTACAAAACGACGTCGTCTTGCAAACTGATATAGCTAAACAATACAAAAACGACGTTGTTTTGGTGTGGACATCATAAAAAAATTAATATAAAAATTAATTAAATTAAACTTATAAATAAACTTATTTAAAACATTTAAAAATAAAATAAAAATAGTAAAAAAACTAAAAATTTAAAAAAACTAAAAATTAAATAAAATGGGGGTGGGCCCTTCTTGCGATGGCGGGGAGGTGGTAGCAGCAAGGGCTTAGCCCTCGACGCCTCGCCCTTCTTTTTTTAAAAAAAATATTTTTTAATTTTTAGTTTGTTAATATTTTTATTTTATTTTTTAATGTTTTAAATAAATTTATTTTTAAATTTAATTTTATTAAATTTTATATTAATTTTTTTACCACATTAGCACCAAAACGACGTTGTTTTGGTACTAAAACGGCATCGTTTTGCCCTTTCTTCTCCGAAAAATCACCACGTCGGCATTTTGGCCGGATTTTGATCGGAGTGGCACTTAAGTAATCCATTTTGCTCCGATTTTGGCAATTAAGTGTCACTTTCCAAACTTTTGGCACTTAAGTGTCCTCCGTGCCAAGTTTTGGCACTTAGGGTGTACTTCTTCCCTAAATTTAGACATGGTGTATGCTCATATAACTCTTAGAATGGAAAATGGTAAAGGCTTATGACATTCAATGATTGTAGTCAATCAATATGTATGTAAGGATATGTGGAAAGAAAATATGTTAAAGTGTTTAAGTGATGTAATGATGTGATATGATATGAGATACAAGCATGACATGGTTGCATGTGGCAAACATTATTGCATATTATAGGAGCATTACACACTCCTGCATCGACTAATGAAAAATATATTAAATGAGCTTGAGTGAGGCATGTTCGTGTGATCACTTAAATACCCGAGTGCATATGATTTTGCGGGGTTATGGAACTGTCTTGATGCGTAGGATTATGTGGGACGTTACTCATTTAAGTTCGGATGTCCTGCATCAACGGAATGCCGTTCACCGATAGATTTCGGAACGGAGCTCCTCAATTGGAATGTGGTCCTGAGGTGTATGCATATGCGGGATGATACCATTCCCGATAGGATGGGACAATGCCTAGTTATGCCGGAAGACCACCCACCTTCAAGATGGCTATGACCCTAAGTAGCCATAATAATCTGGACATATATGTGTGAAACATGCATGAGAATGATATTTGATTTTGACTAGATTATTAATGGCATTTGCATATGATTATGAGACATTACACGTTCTTATCTCTGCCTTAGAAATATGTGATTTATTGTGAGAACTGCCATTGTGCTTATGGGATGATGGCTTTGACAATGTGAGATAACCGTCCCCATTAATAATTAAGGCAAAGTAAAGGTTTTGCTATTGATCTGCCATTGATAAATAACTTACACATTTAAGCCGATTCTAAGGTGATTTACCCCCCTACTCGAGGATTAGGAAGCTTATTTGCTGAGTTTTATCTTATTATTATTTGTTTAAATGTTTTCAAGCCCTAAGTATGTCTAAGCTCTATTGTCACGTCCGGTTTGAGGTCCCCATCGAGCAATGTCAGGAGGTGACTATGTATCCTATTGAGGGAACCAATGTCTATTACGAACACTATGTGACCATAATCTAAGTGAGGGGCTTCAGAACTTAGTGCTCCATTGCCTCTCAACCCGATACTTTTGGGTTCAGGATGACTTGTAAGGCCCCATTTGAGTTTTTAATGGACCCGGTGCAAGGCCTAGGAACATTAGCTAATACATGATGGATTTGGATGCACCTGAAGGGGCAATGTCCGATCTAGAGGTCGACGTCGACATAATTGTCGAGCCAGAGCCCTAGTATATGGAGCCCATAGGGTATTAGATGGTAGTTGGGGTGCATCACTTTTTAAAGTCGCCCTCATAGTATTAGAGGTGCTAGGCTTACCCCCGAAATATTTTGGAGATGGATGTGGCCGCACTTTTGGGTTGTTTTTGAAGTGGCGTAGCGAGTGATGCTGATGTTGTGTTGCTTAGTTTGTTTGTAAATAGTTTATATGGACTAATGTGATTATGAATGTATATATTACTATAAGTGTGTTTTATGCTATCCCTGTTTGAATGGTCGGGTGATTATATTTTTGCTTCTGCTTGTGGATAAGTAAACAATAACACAAATAGGTCGGTGACGTCTCTTGAGACGTCATAATCAAATAGCCTAAGTGAATAAGGGTTGTCGCATACTTGAGGGTCAAGGCATGACACTTGTTCTATGTCCTTTAAATACTAATATTGTGGGATGAAGATGGGTTTTTAAGTCTGAGTTAAGGGTCGATGGTACATTAGAAAGATTGGTCGCTAAGGGGTATATCGAAGTAGCATTACCGTGAAACTTTCTTGCCAGTCATTCAACCAGGAAGTATAAGAACGGTCCTCACCATTGCTATTGTTAAAGGTTGGCTCATCAAATAATTAGATGTTAAAAATGCCTTGTTACGTGATTTTCTATCACATCTTGTTTATATAAAGTAACCACTAGGTTTTGAGGACAAAAATCATCCCGTCTTATGTTTGCAAACTGGATAATGCTTTTTATGACCTTAAGCAAGCATCAAGAGCATGATTTGATCGCTTTAGCTCATTTCTTTTGGCATCCACTTTCTTTTGCAACGTTGAGGATCCTTTACTTTTGTTCATAAATCATATCATGGCATTCTAGCACTATTTTCATATGTAGATGACATGATTGTTACAAGTTATGATCCAAAATTGCTTGATGGGTTCATCTCTTCATTGTGTAGTGAATTTGCAATGAAGGATATGGGGCCGTTCTGCTATTTTCTTATTGTGGAGGTTAGGATATCCTCTTACGGCCTTTATTTGTGCCAACAATAGTGTGCTTTGTCAATTCTTAAACATGCACAAATGGAGGGGTTGCAGGTAAGTTTTCACAAAGTTGCTAGCTCTCATCTTAATATAGATGTAAGACTATTTTTGGATCCTACACTATATCAAAGTATCGCCTAAGCTCTTAAATATCTAAAAATTACATAGCCAAATATTTCATATGTGTCTATCAATTCATGCAATAACCTATTGTGAGTCAATGTTAAATTGTGAAGCGCGTTATACGTTATGCCAACATCAAGGCATGTAAATATTGTCCAAGTCAACTTTGGACGCGTATGCTTTTTGTGATGCTGATTGGGCAGGTTGCCACTTGACTCCATGGTCAACCAATAGATTTTGTACTTTGTTAGGTAGCAATTGTATATCATGGAGTGTTAAGAAGCAACAAACAGTTGCTTGATCAAATGTCAAGGTAGAGCATTGTGCAATGGTGTTGACAACTATAGAGATTATGTGGATATCGATCCTTTTGAGAGATTTGGGTATCCATCTCTCTAGTCCACCAATAATATTTTATGATAATATCAACACATTTTATATGTTGATTAATCCAATGTTTCATGCGAGAAATAAACATATCAAATTAGATTATCATTATGTGTGAGAAAAAGTGGTTCTTGGAACACTTGCGATGAAGTATGTTCTGTCTGTGCATCAAATTGGTAGTCTCTTCACAAAACCATTGTCTAGAAATGCATTTAGAAACTTATGTCGCAAATTGAGAAATTGGGATTCTTCTATTCCCAATTTGAGAGAGAGCAAAGGCACTGATTTATCAATCAAAAAAGAAGAATCTAGATATCAATCAAAATCACAATTGACTCTTAGAGATTCTAGAATAAGGGAATTAACAACTCTTGTAATATAATAATCTTTTCATTTATTATTTTTCATTATTGTATCATTTCCTTGTGATGAGTAACATTTATAATATTTTTATATAATGGAAATCATCTCAACAATTGTAAGTTGAGATCAAGAATCAAGTACTTTTGTTCTTTTAAATTTCTCTCCTTGGCCTTCCTTCGCTCAAGACTCCTCGGACTCCTCTAGCATTGCCCCTCCATGCCATTTTTCTTTCGTTGTTTCACCCCTCCTTCCGTGTACGCGCACACGTGCTCAAGGAGGAACGGATCCTCCTTTGCGCCTGTCCGCCAAAGATCATGCCGTCTCTGCAGTCCTTGGCGTAATAGGTCTCATCATTAAAGGTTCCACAGGAATGCCTCCATGGTATTTTAAAGCCACAAGGACTCCGTCGGCTCCATGATGTATTTCTCTATCAAAAAGAAGGCGGCCATGCCGACGACATCCCACTACTATAAGACGGATAGCCAGATGTGGCCTTAGACTCGAGCATGTTCATCCTTTGACTTCATCCCGTTCCCCCCACCGTGATAACACCGAGCGAATATGATGCCGAAGAACGGAGCCCGCTTTTGTCCTTAAATTCGATTCACCTGAAAATTCCCGTGGATGTGATGTCCACGTTTACCATGCTGGAAGCATATCGTGTTGGGAGAATGAGATCGATTATATCAGCAGATGTTATATACTCAAAGAAAAAGGGACGGTCTGTTACAGTATTACCAGACTTTACTTCCTACTCCGCAAAGGCATGATAGATATTACACGGCCCTCTCGTGTGATAGCTGTTACAATCAAATTGCAGTAACTATTTTTAAAATGCCCGTATCTTTTTTCTCTCCATCTCTTTCACTGATGATAGACGATATCATTTAGAATTGAAATTACTCAAATAATTAATACTTCCGAAGAAATTATATAATGTATTACAATTCAAATTTGAGAACACAACTACCTTTGCATTGGAAATTGTTTGGTGGCAAAAGGGCCGACCCAACCCAACCTGGGCTCGACCCAGGTGTGGCACGCCTCGCCAGGCACAGGAAATTTGCCGAGCGAAGGGTGCCTGCGCTGCACAACCTGACCATGTCGTGCCTGGCCGAGCTCTCGAATTCCTGCCAAGTCAGTGTGGCCGTTGGATCCTGAAATGAAGCCTGACGGCGGCAACTCACAGACTAGCGATTGGGCAATTGAGAGCAGATGCAAAGGGCCTCAGGCCCAAAGAGAGAGAGAGTCGGAAAAACCCTCAAAGGAGCGAAGAAGAAAATAAAAGCAAACACGCCGGCTTTTACCAAATGACCCGGCCTGGGTCCGCCCGCCACGGGTCCAGGCCTAGACCGGCACATCACGGTGACCATGCCGTGCTCAGGCTGACCTGGCCGATTTGCCAGCACCGTGGTGGACCGATGGTAAAGCCGTGTGAGGGGAACCAAATGCTTCTTTGGTGCATGACAATTAGAACCGCAAGAGATTCAACTCTGAATTAGCATTTGGATCACCATGACGACAAGTAAAAGCAAAAGAAAAGCAACTGAAAAGGCAATCAAAAGCAGTCATGATTAGGTTTTCCTAAGCCAACTAATCAATGCGGCCCCCTTGTGCTCGCGGCACTCGGATTCGCTCTGCACCTTTCACTTCCTCACAGCTGTAACGCGAAGGAGGGGGAGAGAGAGAGAGAGAGAGAGAGAGAGAGAGAGAGATGTTTGTCTGTCTTTCCCCATTTAGGACAGGGATTTGTCGAGAAGGTTTCTTGCTTCTTCGAGTTGCACATTCCTGTTTTCACGTAATTTGGCTGGTCTTATTTGAGCTTCGCTTCGAAGAAATGTTGGAAAGGAAGAAAATTGATGAGGCGTTTCGTCACACGTGATTCACTCGGGAACATTTGGTTGGACAGTGGCCGTTTCTACTTAAACGTGTATCGATTCGAGCTTACTTTGCATCTGAACGACATCACAACTTTGCATTGAAATCTAGAGATTCACATGAAATTATTTCTTCATGTCTAGCTCAAAGGGTTGCGCCTGGTAAGAATGAATTCAAGACGGTACGATTTTTAATGAGTAAAGCACCTGTCTTTTTCTGACCGAGCCTAGCAAGTTATTTATCTTGGCTCGAACCCTGTAGACAATACACCATCACGACCTTAGGTGAGAGAAATGAGTAGTGGTGGAGGAAAAACGAAATTGTTGTGTAACCGTTATGAATTTTATCCCCGTCTAAACTAATAATTGATTATGTTTGTATGGAAAACCTACCACGGAAAGACTGATTGGAAGAAGTTTTCTCTAACTCTAATAAGAATGGGGAAAATTGTGACCCTTAAAGAAATATTCTTTTGCAGGAAAACAATGTGCAATGATGAAAAAACATGGCGACATTCCTGTCCATACCGGATTCAAAATGGACTAAGCAGATTTTATATGATTCTCCAATGATCGACGTCGGCAAAGGCTTAATTATCATGGGCTAAAGTGGGGAATGGAGGTTGAAACCACCTCTCCCGAAGAGAATCATGGCACTTTTGAAACAAAAGGTTCTTTAAAATTTGCTCGCATGGGTTTCATTCTTCTCTCTCCTTTGAAAGATATCAATCTTATAGTAAGTGTTCATCAACGGTAACTCAATCCCTGGCCCTTACTCGTTTGGTTGTAGTAATGATTCAAGCTGCATCAAATGTCTCCACAGAAATTACCAACTCTTTTGAACAGCAAAGTACAAGATGCACAGTATTGCCTAGAAAGGAGGATTATGGCCTTCCAAAGATTTTGATTTGGACATCGCATGTGTACTCGGATATATTTTGAACATCATCTTAAAGAAAATTGTCCAAAAAGTTCTAAATTTATTGTATTTTTGTTAATTCACTTTTAAGCATATTAATTTTGTTAATTAAGTACTAAACATTTTCATTTTTTTGTCAATTGAGCTTATCCAACTAATTTTGGACGATAATTGATAATATGGACACTGGCTATCCTATGTAGGGGTGTGGATGGTCCGGGCAGGCGGTTCTCGACCTAGAACTGGGAACCGCCTACTAAAGACCGGTTCCAAAAAATTGGAACTGGGATCCATCCATTTGTTGTATGGATCCACTCGGGAACCGGACCGCCGGTCGGGTTCGGTTCCCAGGTGGATCCATGGAACCGATCTTGACATGAAATAATTTTAGTTTTCAACATAGAACGACTACGTGACATCAAAGCAAGCCAAAGAAAGAAAAACCAAATTTAAGTACGTGGAGATGCAGATGGCGAGAGAAGTAAATGCAGCGAATTTACAAATACGATCTACACATGCAGAGTGCTGTGCCGAGTGATGTCTACATACATGTATCTTCTTGAAATAATAGACTTAACGTAGATGAAGATTACTGCTTGGGAGTTGACTTAGAGTAGTCCTCGAGCTCCAAAATCAAGCATTTTGGAAACAAGCGGTTCCCGCCTATGATTCCAACAAGAATCAAGAATTGCACATCATGGGTGGGGAGAAAAGAAAGAACTTTCGTAGCAAGTGAGAACTTGCAAAATAGAGTTGGGGCGATCGCAGCAGAATCGCTCCACCTCCAGAATCACATTCGTGCCTCTGCTCTCACTTCAAACAGCACCCCGACACACCTCCTTCACCCAAAAAAAAAAAAAAAAAAAAAAAGCCCATTTGAGAATTTGATCCAGGACGCAAGATAGAACCAAGGAAATTAGGCTCCGCGAGAGAGAGAGAGAGAGAGAGAGAGAGAGAGAGAGAGAGAGAGAGAGAGAGAGAGAGAGAGAGAGAGTACAAAAAGTAGTCGTAGGCACCGACGTTGAGGAAGTGGTCGTAGGCAGTGACAGAGGCGCAGCGACCGGTTTGGGATCTGCTGGCGTCGATCATCGTGGCTGTAGGGGCTGCAATGGCGTCGGATTACTAGCAGAGAGGACTCGGAGCAAGGGGGTGGACAACAGTGAGGGGGAAGAAGTCGTAGGCATCGATGGTGAGGAAGTGGTCGTAGGTAGTGACGAAGGTGTAGCGACCGGTTCGGGATCTACTGGCGTTGGTCGTCGCAATTGTAGGGGCTGCAATGGCATCAGATTGTTGGTGGAGGGGTCCCGAAGTGAGGGGGTGGACAGTAGAGGCGGAGGAGCAGCGGTTGTGGCGGGTGATGGCCGGTGCGAGGGGGCGGACAACAGCGGTGGAGGAGCAGCAGTGATGGTGTCAACGCTCGGGGAGGAATCGAAATGGCGATAGGATTAGGAGGAACCGAGGAAGAGACGGAGAGAGAGAGAGAACCGAAGACGAAGGGAGTGAGATGAGATCTAGGGTTTCTTTTAGTATTTTTTTTTAATATTAAAAAGGTTCCATTTCGGTCCGGGTGGGCAGGCGGGTGGATCTGCCCATGGAATCGAGAACCGAACCGATTCTTTCAAGAACCGCCGGTTCCGGGCGATTCCAGTTCAATTTCGGGCAATTCCGGGTATTTTGCACACCTCTAATCCTATGTGGCGTGGCCACCACACATGAATAATTTTTAATAATATTTTTAAAATTTTAAATTTATTTTTTACTTTTGTTTTTTCAAATTATTTTTTTCCCTTCTTTCTCTAACTAGTCATCGACCCTCAACGGTCGGCTAAAGGTAAGGGTTGGCAAGGTCAACCTTACCAGCATTTGGCAAAGCTCACCCCCACTACCATTAGCAAGGGCGAGCATCGCCCACAAATGGTGAGGCTCAAGTCTCACATAACCACTAGCAAGGCCAACCTTGGCGTCGTTAGGCAAGGTTGAGCCTTGCTAAGGGCTCGCTTCAACCTTGCTAAGGGCTCGCTAAAGGCCAGCGAGGCCTCACCTTTGGCTAGTCATCAGCCATCACCAAGACCTAGCAACCAGCTAGATAAAGAAGGGAATGAAAAAAAAAAAGAAAAATAAAAATAAATGTGATGGGGTTTTTTATTTTATGGGCCTGTTAAGCCCGCCCGCTTATGTTGGGCCAAAACCCGACCCGTATGTGAAGGGTCCATAAGAGGAGATGGCAATTATTTCCTAAGTGAAAGTACCTGCAACATATATAATAAAGAAAATAATGTAACTTGTAACATATCTGAGAAAATACGCTTCTCTATTTTTCTCTCCCTTGAAGCAGTACACTCCCTATTGATGAACGAAACTTTAGGGCTTCAAAGGAACCCTCTGAGACTGCAACGGTATTTAATCTGTGGCAATCAAGGTATATCTATCTCCATGATATGCCTTCAATCGGTGTTACATGTTTCCAAGCACAATTCCGAGTTCGTTTTTAATATTCGATCGTTTGAGTATCAGATCAATTGGTATCAAAGCGATGCCGTTCATGTTTCCTGATCATTGTTAATGTTTATAAATTTTTTTGGCCGAAATTTCGAGAAAAGTTGCTGCCAAACATTCGGGGACGGAAATCCCAACACGCCCGTACTGTTCGCCCCCCCTCCTTTTAATTTTCTGTAAATCAAAACTTGTTTTGGATAGTGTAAGGTCGTCATTCTCGTCAAGATGAGGAAAACAACGAGTGGATCGCCGCCAGGGACCGCCGGACGTACCACCACGCGCGACTAGAAGGGCCAGCATCATCGGCGAGTGCGTTGCACGCGCCTATGCCATTTTACAGATTTGCCCCTATTTTCTTTGAAATATTACATTTTTGGCATTAACAGTTGTTTTTATGACAATGCCCTTATTGTTCGCCATTATTACTATTTTGCCCCTAGCTAACTCGTTGACCCGACTTGATCATCCGTTAACTATCGTTGACCATTGATTAGAGTTGACTAGTCGTCGACTAGAGTTGACCGGCAAAAAAAAATGAAAAAAAAAAAGAAAGAGGAAAAATATGTTTTTTCCAATTTTGTTCGTTGTGCATTATATATAATTCCTTTTGTTCTGCATTTATTGTAGGAACAATGATGCATTTTGTACACATGCCTATATTTCCAAGAACGAATGAATAAAAGGTGAGATTTGAATGGCTAAAAATAGAATTAGCTAATTATCGATAGAATAATGGTGATGTAGTATCACACATGGTCAGGATCAATTAGAAAATACAATAAATCATTTGGAATGGTTATTCTATGCCGGATTTTCAGAAAGTGCCGGCCCTAATGAACACTCTTTCACAGGAATAGCAAGCAGTGTAGATCCTCTATGAAAGGTCAATGTGGTCTTGGATTATAGAAGGCTTGCAATAGCTTTTGTAAGAGAGTATTATAGAATTGAGGCAACCAAGATTTCAACCCTCGAGTTGAATGTCACATGGCACAGAATGAATGCGCACTGGAATAGCCATAAGGGCTCTTGAAGGTCTTTTCATGATTGACTAATATCCTTTCAAAATTCTCAGAGGATTTTACTAGGAGATTAGAATAGACTTTCCCAGTTTATGAGATAAATGAGGATGTTTGGGCTTAATTATTTATTTTTCTTATATTAGTTTGAGATGTTTTACATGTAAATATTTCTTTCTATGTTGATATATTTTCCTCTGTATAACTTACTTGGTGTAAATGACATATTTACTTATTGAAAGTTCAATGTTTTCTATCATTGTAAATTAGTATATTAATTTACAATTTTTTGTGGGAAGTTCAAGAAAGTTCTAGTGACTTTAGTGAACTTATTTTTGCATAAATGATAATATTAATGATAATTTCAAGTTAGGATTTTTGGATGATGATTAGAAACATATTGATCTTTTGATTCTGAAATCTTATTTGAAATTATTCATTAATATGATGAGTTTATACAAAATTGATGTGTAAATGATAGGCATTAATAATTCATGCATATGTGTCTGATATGTTCAGATCTGATGACTTTAGCAATTATGAGTATAATTGCTAAGTTGAACAAAGAAGAGAAATTGAACGATGAGAATTGTGAAATATTGAATATGAAAATTTAATATGTGCTTGAAAAACAAAAAGCACTAAAAGCTCTTAACTAAATTATGGAATAATTTGAGGATGTTGTGCACTACCTTGAGTTAGCAGAGAACTACCTTATGGCATTTAAGCGGAATACAGATATTCGCTGTGCTGGTTCAAGCTCAGAAGAGGCTTCGATCTCTGCGCGTAAGCGCATTGATTTGTTCAAAGGTGAAAGTGCAAGGGATCAAGTCTTTCAAGTAAGAAACTAAGAGTTAACCAACATAAGAGAGGAAAATATCCTCGAGTGAAGAGAATTTTAAGGATATAATGTTATAATTGTGGCAAGATGGGTTATTATACTCACTACTGTCGTGAGCCAAAGAAGGTAAATACCCATTGTATTCTTGAGAATTTGGCTTATGTATCAAGTTTTGTATTCTTAACTGAATATAATCATTTGTGGACTGTAAATTCAAGAGCAACAGACTATGTAGCAAATGATAGAGAATCTTTTGTGAAATTCCGACGAGTACCAATTAGAACTAAATTGATCTATGTAGGAAACAATTATAGAGTTAAAGTAAAAGGGATTGACACATGCCAATTAAACATGCGTGATGGACGCATCTTGTTCCTACATAATATATTATATGCTCCGGAGATTCGTCGGAATTTAATGTCTGCTTTAATGTTGGTAAAACTTGGTTTTTTAAAGACAATGTCTACTAAGTTTGCACAAATCATCCTTTGCACCAAATTCCATACATCATTTGCGTTCAGCCCGACCTTTCACATGTGACTTGCAAGCTAGTTGCTCACTCATTAGTTGACAAAGAATGGCCAACACACCATTAACTTCCTTGGCACCTCACTCTCAAGCTTGAGCTCCACTTGATGTACATTAAGAATGCCACAATGGCACTGTGGTGCAAAACCTTCTCTTGTAGACCCACCCTAACAATGCACACCTTTTCTGCTGTCACCTCTCTTAGCTCCTTTGCAATGGAGGAGCCACTTTCTTCAGCGATGAAATCAGGTTGTATGTCCCATAGGAAGTGCCTTATCATGTTCATGGGGAAAAGTACCAAAAAAATTCCTAAACTTATTGCATAGATTCCAATTTAGTTATAAACCTTTTAATTAAACCAATCTGATCATAAACATTTTCATATCGATACCAATTCAGTCAATTCGATCAATTTTAGCCAGTTGGTGTTGACATATATACCAGCTTGTGGCCAGACATTGACATGGCAATTTTCAATTATTTTTTTTCCAATTATGTTCTTTTTCTTTTTATTTTTCATTTTATTTTTTTCTCCTCTTCTTCTTCCTTAGGCTTCTTCTCCCACAATGGCTGGCGAGGCTCCAGTGAGGCTTGCTAGCCTTTGTGTCACGCCCCGAACCTCGAGTGCGCCAACATCCCACCATGGTCATGTAAATGCGACATTCCCAGGTAGTGTCACCAACCCCATTCGTTTATTATTGCGCAAACGGAACATATTACAAAACCCCTGACAATGAAATACGGGATAGAAAAGTAGGAAACAAATTCACAACCAATCACTTACATAAACCAACGGAGTTACAGACGAAAGCCTACAGCCAAAGTCTACAAAAGACCGGCTCTTAAAAAAAAGGAACTGTCCTACGACCTATAAGTTGGACACGTTCTCCAATCCTTATTACTTCACCTCCGCAACTCCTCTAGGCCAACCAAGGCTATCGGGTTGCTCTATCCACTAGGGACAAAAAATTTTAATCCTACAACCAGGATGAGACGATGTCTCAGCAAGTTCAACCCCCTAAACCCTATTAGAAATAAAATACATCAAAGGGTGGCCTAGCCACAGCACACAGAGAACTTACCTCGCCTTAATTGCTCCCTATAGGTTAGCACAATTTATATCACACAATCTCAGGTAATAATAATTCAAGCAATTGGAACGCCATCACTTTCATATAAATCACAATCGTACTTAGAACACATTCCAATTATTATTCACTGCCACACAAGGGCATAGCCTACTCGTTGTTCGGCTATCTACTAGCACATAGCCAGGCATCGCCTCCCCCCATGGAGCGCGGTTTCATCAGTACATTAACGGCGTTCCCGAAGGAGTATAGGCCTAGAATATACTGCGACCCGCATCCACTGTGTGGGCATCCCATATAGCGGCAAGTCCGGCTCAACAGCCCAGGACGATTTCTCTTAGTTATCACATAGCCAAAGCATACTCAGCCCCAGGACACTTTACATTTCACTCAATACTTCCACTTAAAATAGTGATCCTGGCCATTTTTCTTCATATTAAAAATATTCCATAAATTACTCATGTGTGTGGGGACACGCTAATTTCGAATCAAAAAGCCAATATCTCACTTTTTTTTTCAAACCCCACTATTTAATATAATCATTAAAATCCAATTTTTGCATCAAAACACGACACTTGAGTTTTTGTGAATAAAATCCCTATTTATCACAATCAATACTCAATTTGCCACATCCAATCATCAAATTCAAATTCTAAATGCACAAAGCAACGATCAGCACGAAATTCTGAAAAAATAAGATTACAAAATAATTTTCATAATTTATTAAATAATTAAATTTATTCCGAAAATTAATTAAATCATAATATCCCTATCTTTCATGATCCATACTCAATTTATAATATCCAACTATCAATTTCAAAATCTGACTACATAGTAGTGACCGCACGAAATTCGAGAATTTAGGGTCCGACAAAATTTTCGGAGTTTAATAAATAATTAAATTTATTCCAAAAATAATTAAATAATAATATTTTAATAATTCCGAATAAATGTATATTATTAAATTATTTAATAATTTCGGAATACTTAAATAAATCAAAAACAAATTCCTTTAAGTCACATCAAGGCTTATATTAATATAAACATACTTAACTTTAAACTAAACACACTTTAACTTAATTAAACACCATAATCTAATCATCAACCAAATAACCTAATCTAACCACATAAACTTACTTAACTTAGACTAAGCACACTTAGGGCATCATTAACCCTCTAATCAAGATTTAGTGAGTTAAACTCACAGGATTAGCGAGCCGAGCGGACCAAAACAACGAGGACTACGCGAGAATCGACTTTCCTCAAAGTGGGCCGAGCATTCGAGCTCGGGAAAGTGGCCAAAACAGGCCAAGACTTAGCTGCCATACCCATTTTTTTCGACTTCTGATTTGGGGCCGAGAAGGTCTGCACGGCGGCGGATCGAGCGAAGGAACGGCGGAGAAGAGGGTCGGTAGCTCGGGTAGTGGCTCACGGTGGCCTTGGCGACGATGAACAGGTGGCTGGACGGTCGGACGACAACGCTGGAGGGTCCTTGTCACGCGAGCAACGGCTGTGCAGAGGCAGAATCGGCGAGCTGGGCGGTCGCACGGGCGAGCGGGCGCGGACGGCGACAACTCCGGCGACGGCAACGAGCGGCAGCGACTTTAGACAAAGCTTCTCTGGTTCGCTGGTCTGCTGGGCTTTCGAAGGAGAAGAAAAAGATGAAGATGGAGATGCGAGCGGGTAGGGCGAAGCAACAGCTCGAGCGGAACGGCGGCGGTGGCGAGGAACTCCGACGACGAGCGTGCGGACGGCCGAGCGGGTGGAGGGCCGGCCGGTCGAGCTTGCTGGTTCGAACGGCAGATTCTCTCTGTCCTCCTCAAGTCCTAAGACAAGTCCCTTGATTCAAGGAGGAAGATGATGGTGATGGGTCACTTTTTTTTTGGGCAAATCTCCACCGTCCACGTGTCAAGATCTCAACCTTTGGCCTCAACCACCATGACATCATCCCATGTCATCTTCCACTCACTCAAATCCTTCACAACTTCACCAATGGTTGCACTTTCATTTTCCGCCGGAGTCCAATTCTTGTACATCAAATTCTTCAATTCCACTTGATTCTCTTCCAATTGAATCAAATTGAAGTCTATAAAATTAATTCGATGTCACCACACTTCAATTCACATATTCACTTGTCCATAGAACCAACGTAAGTCCTGAAAGCAAGACCAAAGAGGGGCTTACTAATTTCTCGAGTCAAATTAGCCATTCTCTGATTATTTTGTTGAAAAACTCGGCTTGCACGAAAAATCTTCCGAAGATAAATTAATGATCCTAAAACAATTTGTGACACACCCAGACTTCCAATTTCTGAATTCGATCTAAATTCCACGGTTAATTTTACTTTTGCACGATACTAACGCGGCCCAACCTATCGGGTAGCCTTTAGAAATTTTCATGCATTTGACCTGTGGTTGATCATCTCAAGCCACAATGTACATTTTGAAACATTAGTGACTTTCGGTTGTCAAGGTAATCTCAAGGTTTCAAATACGAACACAGAGTACCCGATTGACAGAAAAATCGGTCCAGTGCCAATCGACAAGGATTGTGCAATTTGGTGGAATCACTCACACCTGATCACATGCCTCTGTCGAGTCAACCTATCTCCGATCTCTAATCGATTTTTAATTGTGCCGTAATGACCCTTACAGATTAGCTCGGTCGAAAGATCGCTTCCTGGTCAAATTCTTGAGTCTGATACATTAGAAACTCTTAACAGCTTCATCCGATAGACTAGTTTTCACATGAGTGGCCGACTCAAGGAAAATAATTATATGCGTGCCAACGAAATGCCCGTCTCAATTTATTGAAAATAGAATTGGAAAATCGAGATGTCACACATTGGGTGAGGGCCGCAAAGCCCCTAGCCGACCTCTCCCAAGGTCACAGGCTAAGAGGCCTTAGTGAATGTCGCCATGGCCTCGCTTGCTATGAGGAGACCACCTTTGCTTGTGGTAAGGCCATGGCAAGTTTGGCATCACCTAGATTTGAGCTAAGGCCCTGCATGGTAATGTTTCTATTCCTTTTCTGTTCTCGGGAACAGAAACAAAAAAAAGTGTTTCTGTTCTAAGGAACGGTTTTTGAACAAAAGAACGCGTTTGGTAACGTTTGTTTTGGGAATAAAAAATGAATAGGAACACGTTTGATAAATTTTATTCTTTTCTTGTTTCTTTTAATTTTTTAATATTTTTATTTTATTTTCCATTTTTCAGCCGACGGGGCGGCGGCCTCGCCCGGCCACGGTGAGGCTCACCGGCCCCCGGCGAGGCCAAGCCTCTCCGTGGTTGGGCATGGCTTGGCCTCGCCTTGGCTGGGCCAACTCGGGCTCGCCCAGCCAAGGCGAGGCTCGGCTTCGCCGATGCGGGCGAGACCAAGCCTCGCCGCCCTGCCATTGGAGTCGAGCACCTGCGCCCCGAAGCCCGCAGCTCGACACCGTCCGCAAGTCTTTGCCCGCGTCGCCCCATGTCGATCTCGAAGCCTCTAGTGCCACGCCGCCATCGCACCATCCTCCAGAGCCCTTCACCGGAACCCTAGCCAAAGATCTTCCCTCGAGCGAGGCCGAGCCTCGCCTTGGCTGGGCGAGCTCGGCCTCGCCGGCGCGGGCAAGGCTCGGCCTTGCCGGGGGCCGGCGACGCTCCGGCGAGGTTGCCAACCCTCGACGGTGTTGCCGGCCCTCGACGGCCGGTTGTCGGCCATGGCCGAGGCTAGCGACCGGCTAAAGAAAAAAGAAGAAGAAAAGAGAAGAGAGAGAAGAAGAGAAGCGTTTCTTTTTGGCTTTGAAGAAGTGTTTCTTTTCTCCAGAAGAAACTTTTTTGTGTTTCTTTTTTTTGCTCCAATTTTCTTCCGGGAACAAATAAACAAAAAAAGAACAGAAACGTAACCAAACGCGTTTCTATTCATTTTTTGTTCCCAGGAACAAAAAAAGTACAAAAGTGTTACATAAACATTTTTTTTTGAATGTTTCCATGCAGGGCCTAAGCTGTTTTCTTGCAGTCCTTGTCGAAGTCTTGTCAGCCACTATGAGAGAAGAAGTGCAATGAAGATGAAAAAAAAAAGGAAAATGAGAAGGAGAAGGAAAAAAATCTAAAAAATTATTTAAAAATTCTCATGTTAGCGTTGGTGGGATGACCGCCACCAGTGGCATTCACATCAATGCAAGCCAACTAAAATTGACTAAATGAACTGAAGCGATACCAATACAAAAAGGTTTATGATTAAATTAGTTTAACTGAAAAGTTTAAGATTAAATTGGTACCAATGTGATAGGTTTATGAACTTTTTTTTGTACTTTTCACACAATTCATGTGTCCCAAACTTATGTTAACTCATGTCAATTGAGAATCGTCATGCTCCGGGGTCAACTTTCTAGATACATGATCAAAATGGTTTGAATCTCATATACAGGGGAAGCCCATAGGAGATGGGAATTTGAAAGACTTTTTAAGATTTTCAAACATGAAGAATTTTCAAAGATTTTCAATTCTATTTTAGGTTATAGATTTTAAAAAAAAATTGAAGATTTTTTTCAAAGATTTCACATTCTATCTTAGATTGCACCAAACACATAATGGGATATCTTTACAACCTAGGGATATTTTGAGAATTTCAAGTCCCCTTTATCCAATCCCAATTTGGAACCAGCTAACCAAACATAGTTTAAGTGTTAAGTGGGTTGTAAATGAGTTTACAACTTATTTAGACCAAATCCACCTTTATCACTCTCTCAATCTTACACTTACTTACTTCACACTCTCATTTCAGTTTAAATATGAGTTTTCCCACATTAGGTTAAATATGGTAGTGTTTTAATAAATAAAAAAAGTTTAATCGTAATAGTAATATGAGTTGAGTTGAGTATAAAGTGAGGATGGGTTAATAGATTTTTCTTATAAATAAATGGGTTTTAAACAGGTTAATGGGTCAATTAGGATCAAACCAATTATGACCCGACCCAAACTCGACCCAACCCGCTTGTTTGACATGTCTATGAAGATTCCAGATGACCATTTAATCAACATATTATATGTACATACATGCATGACTTTATAGATAGATTCTAAATGATATGGATGAGATGTAATTAGAATATAGCACAAAAATAAATAAAGTAAAAAAAAAAAATTCAAACTTCATTTGTTTTGTGGAGAATGATGATTTAAAAAAATGTTTTCTTAAAAATATTTGCTTGTAATCTCATACAAAGATAAATGGACGGAATATTTTCAATATTTATGAAAATGTTTAGAAATAAATTGTTGTTAATAATAAAAATATTTGTATTTAACTAATTATTTCAAGCCATACAAATACTTATTTGAGAAAAATTTTCAAGAAACAATCAAAGCATTAAATTTTACAAGAAAAAAATGAATACAAAACAAATAAATAGCATCAATTAAATAAATAATAAAGAAACTGTGAATCTTTTAAAGGCTACTCTCCATGGTAGCTCAAGAAAATATGAACAATTGTTCGATTATCCTTAAATTTATTATATGGACACTAATTCAGTTTTATAATTTTTGATTATATCAATTTAGTCTTGAACCTTTACATGAAATTTTAATGTGGTCCTTCCGACCGATTTTTGCCAAAAATTGCCAACATGCTATGTGGGACAATCAACATGATGAACCGCCGCGTCAATAGTTTCTTGAAAAAATTGATTTGAATGACAATATTAAAATTTTATACAAAAATGTATTACTAAATCAGTAAAATTAGAAAGTTTATAACTAAATTGGCATCCATGTAATAGATTTAAAATTGATTGGGTAATTTTTTCCGAAGAATACTTTGTTCTTAAAGGCTAAGATGAAATTTTGATATATTGCTCTATTTGCTTAATATCTTTGCAATATTGCTGCTGGAAAGAAAGAAATTTTGACAACCCTGGTCCCTTGTCAAAATGCTGAATCTATACCGTTATCTAAAGAGGGCAATTAAATATGGTGTCACGATTTAAAAAGAAATAACACATCCTATAAATTATAGAAATGCGTTCACAAAATTAGTTATAACATTAATTACGGACATGGGACGTCCTTTTAATAAATTGGCAAGGATATGACCATTTAAGTTATAATATTTTACTAAAATATCATATAAAAAGTCCGAACTTTCATTTCTTATAATGTAATTTATAACTTAATAAATTTAATTAATCTTAATTACTTAATGATTGAGTGTTTGAGTTGGCTTAAACCAAACCGAGGTCATTTGGCCAGAAACCGTCTTTCAATTAGGGCAAGGCCTTCAACCGAGATCTAGAAAATCGAGATTTCAATCTACTCTAACGGAGCCAAAACATCCCTCGAGGCTCGAGATGCCCGGCCATTTACACCCATGAAGCTTCATGGCGAGTCAAGCACGCATGCATCGACATCGTGCGCAGCTTCTATAATTTACAATTATGCTCAAATAGGTGCATTAAATCTCGTGTTCGAATCACATTTTCTCCCACTCCGGAAAATGCTCCCTATCGTATAGACGTGGCCATAATCATAATTGGTGAACCTAAGCCAAAAGGTTTTAACACCTCTCATAACGAAAGAAAATCAACGAAGAAGCATTGCTATTTCATTCCAAAGAATTTAGAGATGCTTCGAGGAGATTCAACGCGTCCCGACTGTTTTCACGGAGTTGGCACGTCCTGCTCTCTTGCACATGGGCAGTTTGACCGGATAATTCAAACCCAGACGTTTGAATCGTCTGCACTCGATGATAAAAGAGCCAGGCGGATGCGGACGAGCCCTCCCGTACGTAATCACGTGTCAGCCATTTCGTCGTCGTCTACTCACCGTCTCCGGAGCGTCCTCTCTCTGCTACTTCAGCAGGCATCGGAGTCACGTCTCGATCATGGCGCTTCCGTTTTTTATCCCCCCGAAAGCGGGAAAAAAGGTCCAAAATCGTCGTCAGCGACGGGCGAAACTTGTCTTCGACCGTGGCAGTGGCGCTACGAGAATAAGAAAGGAGACGGTTCCACGAGGTAGTGCGTGCTGCTAAGACACGAAAATGCCCGATTCGACGTTCCGAGCTTGGGAGCGCGCACGATGGAAGCACGAGAACTGTGATTCCTGAATATCGATGAATCGGCCGGCAAATTAGGTAAGTGGTAAGCACGAGATATCATGATTTATGTGATCGCGTAACTTATCTTTTTGATTGACGTAGTTGATTAGGTGTGGTTGAATTTGGTATTTAGATCCCATCAATTGCACATGAAATGGTAAGGATAGAGCCATATGTACCAAATGAAGATTCAAACATGACCGGTTTATAGAGCTTGCAGGATTATTTCTTCGGATTTCCATGCTCGTTCTCCTTAATTGTAAAGAAAATAGTTTTGTGGTTGTGCCTGCACACGTGGAGAAAGACACAAGATCCACCAAAGAAGGCGATTCCGCAAGTGATGGATACTATGCGAGACATCAACCTCAGAGGGTTAACAGCATTTCATCTCATGCTACTGCAACGTACTTCGTTCACGAATTGTTACGTCGCTGATTTTATTAGGTGACGGTTAATAGCATCATGGGTTGTAAGGGGTTCAAACAAATTGATTTGTCAATTTAGAGCGATGTTGGCAACTGCTAAGTTATAATCATCAGAATTTATAATAGAGCATAAAATTTTTCTTCAATATGCATTATCTAAGCTACTATTTATAAGGATGTATAAATAGTGCCACATATGGATCCATAAGTATTAAGGCTCTTTTATTTCCTAAAGAATAAATGATCTGAAAAATATTTTTCTAAATAATTTTTTTATTATTTGCAAAAATATTTAAATATAGATTATTTTCGATAATGAAAATATTTTACATTAAGTAATTATTTTAAACGATGTAAATAATTATTTTCAAAAAATAATTGTAAATTATATTTTTGAATGAAACAAACAGAGTTAAAATATTTAATAATATATCAAGAGTGTCACAAATATATCCATCGGACAGCGAAAGAGAATATTCCATCGTTCTTTGACACGTAGCTTTATAAAGCACGCAATAATATAAGAATGGCACCAGGATGAACTCATGGAAAAGACATAGCAAAGGAAAAGGCCAAAAAGGGGTACTGTAAAGCAAAAATCGCCAATGGTGTGTGAGTAAAATTGGCAAGGAACTCACCCGGTTTGTACTAACAAAAGGGAAAAATTTCGGTAGCGCTAAGTAAAATGTTTGGCCTACTTGTCTCCAGAACTCGGCATTTTAAAAAGTGGTGCAATCACCTTCAATAGTAATTAGTTATAATTTGTTAATGTGGCACGTTAGCAATTTGTTGCAGCTTTTCTCAATAGTTTTGTTTTATCAGTACCGATGTGACATGAAAATGATGTAGCGTTGCATCGCAATTAAAAAAATCTAAAGAAATCAAAATGCTAAAAAGAATAAAAACAAAATTGGAGATTAACCTAAAAAAAATGCCAAAAAAAGGGAGATGGAGAGAACACCACGAATGGGGTGACGTTTAGCCACGTCCCCACGTCGCCGGCGAGGGCCGGCTCAAAACCTCCCTCACGCTGGCTGTCTTTACTTTGATTTTCTTGATTTTACTTTTGTTTGTGCCTTTTTTTTCTATATACTTTATAAAAAAATGGCCTATTGGCACCACGTCAACACAGCTTGAAAATAATCAAAGCAACACGTAGGATTATAGCGTGTCATGTCAACAAGTTCAGTTACGATCGTCCGATAAGTCACTGTGCTGGATTTGAAGCATCGAGAACTTCATCGCACTTTTCCATACATTTAGGAATTGATTGCCCAATGAATCAAATGACCAAGAATAGTATTCATTTCCTTTTAAAAATAATAAAATAATCTTCTATTTTCTGTAACATAACAATCGTGGTGAACACTTGTCTAGGGTTGAACCTAAAATCGAATCATATTGATCTTATCCGGTTGATTCTAGTCCAATAGGATAAATTTTGGGTTCCAAAAATTAGGTGTCGATCTCAATATGATGACTTTCACGTTTCAAGTTCTAGATTCCAATTCCAAAGTTGGTAAGTTCCAAATCTAGAATCTGATATGATGCTACTTCATGATCAAAAATATATATAAATAAATCAAAATGCCCAAAAGAATCAAAATTCTTTTAGACATTAGCCGGAAAAATTCCAGAATCGAAAAAAATAAAATAAAATAACAGGGAGATAGAGACAACACCGCAAGTAGGGTGGGGTCTAGCAACGTCCCCACATCGCCGGCGAGGGCCAGCTCACTTTGATTTCTTGATTTTATTTTTTGTGTCTTTTTTTGATATCATAAATCTTAAAAAAAAAAAATGGCCTATTGACACCACTGTTAATACAACACATTCTTGAAAATCATTAAAACAACATGTCAGAATATACCATGTCATGTTAACAAATTCGGTCACGATCTTCCAAATTATTTTTCTGCACTGGATTCAAAATGTTGAGGATTTAATTGTATTTTCTCAAATGTTTAGGAATTATTTGCACATGGAGGAATAGTAATTCGATTTTTCCTTTTGAAAACAATAAAATTTGACAAGTCTTCTATGTTCTGCAACATTCTCACTACCAACGCCATAAAGGAAGGGAAGAAAGGAAAAAACAAATAAGGGCGCGTTTGGTAACACTTCTATTATCGAAAATAATTTATAATCAGAAATGATTCTTTTTTATTCTATTCCTAGGAACAATTTTTAAGCATTTTAAGCTGTTTAGTAATAGTCCAGAATTTCAATTCTCAAAATAGAATTGCGTTTGGCACCACTGTTCTCAAAATTTATACTCCAAATCATTTTCTTTTAATTTTTAAATAATTTTATTACTTTTTCCTTCTTCTTTTCTTTTTTTCCTTTCTTTCTCTTCTTCTTCAAGGTTGTCGACTGCCGAACTTGGGATAACCGGCGCTTGGCCAGATGAGGGCTAGCGACCTCACCGGAGCATCATCGGCCCTCAGTGAGACCATGCTTCATCAGTCGAGCCTCGTTAACTGCTAGGCAAGGCTCGACCAAAGCCATGGCTGGGCGAGGCTCACCAGTGGTGGGGGGAGGCTCGCCTAGCCATCAGAAGAAGAAAGAGAGGAGAAGAACAAGAAAAAAAAAAAGAAAAGAGAAAAAATAGGTTGGTTGATTCTAGAATTATTCTCAAGAACAAAAACTCAGTTTTTTTTTTTTGATTCTATTACTAATTTACTTCTAGGAATAAAATAATAGAAATTTGTATTTGGGAACGAAAGAGTAGAAATGATCATTGTTTGGCAAGTTTTGCCGAACACACCCTAAATAACCCAGCCACAAAAATCTCATTCTACGGTGAAGAAGCGAAGGCACACACGTAATTTCCTACTAGTCAAGTTGAACTATTTATATTCTACCATAAAAAAAGGTAAACTATTATAGAAAAAAGGTAAACGAGGTAAAAATAAAAGGCTAAATGATTTCAGTGTAGAATTCATAATTTTAGTAGTTAAATTTGTCATATGTTGCAAAACTGTTGCCCATCAAAAGAATTTATTCTCCTTAAATTTAATATCACAGTGGGAATTACAAAATAATAATATTACGAACGTTTGTAAATGTTTATTAATAAGGTATCATCATATCAATATAGATGTACACAAGTGTTTTTTAAAGTAAAATCTCCCCTCAAAGCGAATCAAAGTGAAATCACATAAATGGCTCTTGCACGCGTTATGCTATCATCGCCCATCGGCAATATTTAACTTCGATCGTCGTACTATCTTTTTTTTTTTTTTTCCTTTTCATCGATACTTCTTCTTGTTACAGATTTGCTCTATAAGCTAATTTTTTATCACTATGTCAGGACAATGTCCATGACTCATCCAAATGTCGTCCAAAATTACTGATCGAGTAAAAAGAGCTAGAGATTAACCATTTTGCCGATGCGAAATGAAAAAAGAAGTCGAGAAGAAATTACTAAAACTAGTCCTTATACTATTGTCCTTGTTCGATTTTGCTCTCTGTAATTTATTTTCAAATGGATTCAAAGAAATAAATATCGTATCTCCATCAAAATCCAGACATAGTTTGATGATCAAGCACTAGAGATCAATACATAGCGTCAACATGGAACAAGCAATGGAAATTTGATGAACTAAAGCAATCCTCAAGAGTTAGGGAGAACTGCTGTGACGTCAATTTTTTTATATCGATGGCATGGAGCTATATATTAATCTTAAGTACAATTAAAAATTTAGCACGTATATAATAGATTTTAATTAATTCTTTATAATAGTTAACCCTCCTCGAACTTCGGTGACAGTACACCTAAGCTTGTCCTTGAATTTTCAAATGTTACGCAATAATCCTGTGAACTATCGTTTTATTGCAACTATTAACTCTTTGTTATATTTTTTTGTCAACATTTATTAAGAGGTAAAAGCATATTTTCATTTCATTTTTTTAAGGAAATCTCTCTTTTATCCTTAGTTGCTGTGCGAAATACAAAAAAAAATTTAAAAAGGGAGAAAATTAATTATCTAAGTTCAAACAATAGCAAAAATAAATATCATTATGTTAAAATTTGACAAATATATCCACTTTAACAAAAATAAATAATATATTTTGTGAAAAATTAAATAAAAAGGGAAAATGCTTGAATAAAAAAAGTTCAAATGACAATAAATTTTGGTATGTTTAAAGAGTTAATTAATGTCCTCAACCCATAATAGGATAATTTTTTTAATATGTTCTCAACTCATACAAAAATGATTAACCAAAATCCAAAATAATATTTTTAATTTTTTTATTGATCGACAAATTTTTTTCATTCATCAATCATTCAAAAATACGTAATGCGTATTCAATTTTGTAATTTGTTTCATTGTTGAGGCATTTTTCTATTTTACTTAATTGTAATTTGTATATAGAAGTACCTTATAAATTCTATTATATATTCATGAAATTCTTACCTTTTTCATTTTTTAATATCATAATCGTTCTTTATTATGTCTGATATTGATATTCTAGATAATTTTTTGTTCTCTATTTTATCTTCTTTGTATAGAAATGAAAAAGTGAAAAAGAGATTTTCTTAAAAACAATAAGATGAAAATACACTTTTATCTATTAAAAGTTGTCGGCATCGTACTAATAAAAAATATAACAGAGAATTAACGGTCATAAAATATAATATTCAAGAGTGCAGCCAAAATTTTAGAAAAAGAAAACGCGTAGCACCTCCAAATTTCAGGAGGGTTTTGAGTAATATTTTTTCGATAAGATTTTGAGAATAATGAAAGTAAAATGTAAGTTAAACTTAGTAAAAAAATTTCAATCAATTATATTACAACAATATTTTCTCTCACAACCAAACACAATATTCTATTACATTCCCACAATCTGCTAAACAAAAATAGTAAAATTTTCAATTTATTCAACATCATTCTTCTAATTCTCGTAATTTTGTCATAGAGAAAGATATTAAAATTATCATTTTATATTTTTCTCATTCCATGCTTTGATTTTATCTCGTTCCGTTGAACCACCGAATGGAACATGAATTTTGTCGGGTCGGTTCGCGGGCGGCGGGCGGCGGGCGGCTGGAGAGGGGAGGGCGCCGGCCAAAGCAAAAAACCAAGGCTCTATTCCCAATCTTGGAAATAGTATTTGTCGCAAACGAATCATAAAATAGATTTTTCCCGAAAAGATAACCAGAAAAACAGCGCACAAAAAGACAAGCACCGCCGAGACCGGCTCGTCCCGACAACTGTAGATCGGGCGTGGCTTCGCTTTCCCACGTGGACGGTGGGGATTACGAGCGCGACCAGCAGCAGCAGCCAAAATGAGGAGCTGAGGAGAGAGGAGAGAGACATGGGGAACGGGTTTTCCGGCTAACCATGGTTGAACCCCATCCAACGTTCCAAACCTTTGAAGGCCAGGCCCCTTCTTAACCATGGTTAACTCTCGCCGCTTCCCAGTTCCCAGTTTCCTCCTCTTGCAAACAAAAAGCTCTTTTGCTTTTTGACAATCCAGGAATCTCTCTCTCTCTCTACGATTTGTCTTCTTCCTCCTCCCAGAATCGCAGCCGCCGCCTTCGGGGACCAGTGTTCTCCGGTCAAGACCCGGCCAGCCATTATCCTCAATCTGGAACTCCGCATTTCGTTTTCTTTTGAATAAGCTCGAGCTGAATGCGAGTGCTGGAAGAACTCTTGGAGGAGAGAGAGAGAGAGAGAGAGAGAGAGAGAGAGAGAGAGAGAGAGAGGGAGGCGGTTCTCTCTCAGATGATCCTTTCGCCGGAGAGTGCTCCATCTTGTTCTTCAGCCCTCTCGATGGTGTTGTAAGAGCTTTAGGACCGAGTCGAGCCTCTAAGACCCATCTTCGGTTCAGTTCGATATAGTCGAAGAACGCAGGAACTGGGATTTTAGCCGAGCTCGTTGGAGTAGCCATTGATGGTGGAGATGCCAAATCCGTCTTCGCAAGAGGTTTCTTCCAGCGACCTATCGGCACCGCCGGCAAAGAAGAAGCGTAGTCTTCCGGGGATGCCAGGTATGATTGGCCCAGCTGAGCTATGACATGATCGCACAAAACCCTAAATTTGCCGCTCTAAAATCTCTCTCTTTCTCTCTGCGTGTGGCAGATCCTGAGGCGGAGGTGATAGCTCTGTCGCCGAAGACGCTGCTGGCGACGAACCGGTTCGTGTGCGAGATCTGCAACAAGGGGTTCCAGCGGGACCAGAACCTGCAGCTCCACCGGCGGGGCCACAACCTGCCTTGGAGGCTTCGCCAGCGGGACAGCAATGCGGAGCCGCCGCGGAAGAAGGTCTACGTGTGCCCCGAGCCGGGCTGTGTCCACCACAGCCCCGCCAGGGCCCTCGGCGACCTCACTGGGATCAAGAAGCACTTCTGCCGGAAGCACGGCGAGAAAAAGTGGAAGTGCGAGCGGTGCTCCAAGAAGTACGCCGTCCAGTCCGACTGGAAGGCCCACATGAGGACCTGCGGCACCCGCGAGTACAAGTGCGACTGCGGGATGCTGTTCTCTCGGTATTACCGTGTTCCTTCTCCAGACGAAGACGGGTCAATGACAATATGAGATTTACGAATTTTCTTTTTCGGGTTTCTGATTTGCAGGAGGGATAGTTTCGTGACGCACAGAGCCTTCTGCGACGCATTGGCGGAGGAGAGCTCGAGAGCTCAGAATAACAACTCGGTGCAAGACGAGCAGAATGCCAGGAGGTCTGGGGCGGCCGCCGCCGCCTCCGCCTCGTCGCCTCCGCCTCCGCCGCTTACCCCGTCGACCACGGTGGTGTCTCCGGTCCTCTCCCTTCAAAGTTCAGGTGAATTCTTTTATTCCAGCTGAGATAGCCAGGCTTGGCGTGCAAGATAGGCGTGTGAATTAGCGGAGGTCAAAGGGGAAATGTTTAAATAATGAGGCGTATCATGTTCCATTCAGATGTCGCGGTCTAATTTGCTTAGCTTGACGATCTGGTCCGAGTGTTTTATTATAAAGATTCGTGTTTTGTCTGTTCTTGAAGTCTCTCTCCTTTCCGCTGCGTAGCCGGTAATAGGGGCGGAGGAGACAAGACAGACTGTTAGAGAGAAAGGGGGGGGGGGGGGAGGAGTTGGATTTTTAATGGGTTTTTGGATAACTGGTTCGTTGCTTAGTTGACTATGGAGATCAGAGAATCCATTGGGCAACAAAAGGGAAAAAGGGGGTTGGGGATTGTTCATTATGGTGGGTGAGAAAGGACGCCATTATTGCTTCTCCTTTAAAGCTTTGAAAATGTGGGAAAAAGCTCTTGTGAATTTCATTCCAGCTAGGACTTGGGAGAGTTTTTGCGATCCCGAAAGAGTCTCTTTTTCTTCACTGTTTTCTTTTCGCACTTTCATTGGGATCGCGCAATTATCTTTCTGGATCTTACTTTTCGCTTTCGATGTGCCTTTTTTAATTCGGGCCTCTTTTGCTTTCGGGGGTTGCAGATTTGCCTGAAAACGCAATTGAACTTGTGCCATCTGCTCTGGCGTCGTCTTCTGTTGCTGCCACCGTCACGACTGCCACCGCCACTGCCCCCACTGGCCCGGACAGCAGTGCTGTCACTGGCAGCAACACTGCCTTCACCTGCATATTTCCACCGTCGGCTCCGCCACTGCCGCAGGCCTCGCCTTCTTCGCTCTCCAATCTGGTCTGCACCGCGGCAACCCCATCACCCTCTACTACGGAACCAGCCTCCCTCTCCCTCTTCCTCTCCAGCACTGCCTCGTCCCTCTTCTCGAGGCCTGATCAGAACCAGCAGCACCTCTACGCCCTGCCTCCTCAGCCCGCCCCAACCATGTCTGCCACGGCCTTGCTTCAAAAGGCCGCTCAAATGGGCACGGCAGCCACCAATGCGTCACTGCTTCGTGGGCTTGGCTTAGCTATTTCCTCACCTATTGCTTCTTCTAGCCACGAGGCAACTCTGGTGACTGCCGGCGATGGCTCCACCCGGTGGAGCAGCCAAGGGAAGGTGGAGAGCTCCTCGGAAGGAGCTGGGCTCGGGCTGGGCCTCCCATCTCCACCATCGCTGTTTGGCAACAGGCCCATGACAGTGGATTTTCTGGGACTGGGAATGGGTCCTGCTGGGGGCCACACAGGCAGGCTGTCAGCTCTGCTCACTTCAATTGACGGCGGGCTGTCGTCGGACCGTGGATTCAGCGGCGGGGTGCCTGATGTTTTGTTTGGAGGAGGAGGAGGAGGAGGAGGAGGAGGGAGAGAGAGGGTGGATGACCTCAGTCGAGGTTCTTGGGAGGAGTTTCCTGAGTCGAAGCCCGACGGGCCAGACGAGCCAAATGGGCCTCCTCACTATCTCTAGTGACCGTCCAAGTGCACTTCCCGGGCTCTTTTTGCTCCTGGCCTCTTGGGGAAGTTCACCATCAAGCTTGGGACTGCTTTTTTGTAATAACAACAGTATAGGCGTGATTTATTTTACGAATGTATATCGTTCTATTTATCTAGTCTTTATGTCATCTTGCTCTTTTTTAGCCAATATAATATAGTTCTTGCTTCATACTAAACCCTATATGGGTGCTAGTCCTCTTTCAAATGACTCAAATGCATTTTGTGGCGAACCTTAGTTTGCTAGTCCTCTATGTATTGTAGTATTGCATCTTGCGTTTACGCAGCCGTTATTTGACTAAACAGGAAGCTGACTTTAGCTTTCCTAGAAATAAATTTACGACGTTTCAAGGAGCCAACAGTCCGCTACCCAATTATCTAATCCAAGCGCTTCATTTAGTAATTACGGTAGGAAGCGATGAGGGTGCATGTGATTGAAAGTAATAGCCACGTTGTTCAGGATGTTGCAATTGGAGTTAGATTGCAAGCAACGAGTGACGTGCTTCGGATAAACTCATCTGAAGAATCTTATATGCCATTTTAGCGCATGCTTTTCAAAGGATATAATTTAATAGGAACTTATACACATAATTAGTAAAACGTGCTCCATATAACTTTATTCGTGACGGGACTTTTGTCTAAATGGCTTCAGTTAAGTTGACGGGTCCCTGGCTCTATTTAATCAGCAAGAGGCACCGACGATTACAATCTCTTTCTGAAACGGTAATGTACAGACTAAATGTTCGTTTTGTTGCTGCAAGAATAGAAGACACAAGACAAAAGCACCATGTAGTAGAGTACAGAGAAAAGCACTCTGCTGTTCTTTTGCTTTCTTATTTCTAAACCACGTCCTACTGGTTTGGTTTTCAGATTTCTTAAGTGCGGTATTCCATGCTTTCACTTGCTAATGTTGGGATAGTCTAATTGCGGATGTAGTAGTAGAAGGTAGGAAATGACCGAGTTCACACGCATGTTGATACGTTTAAAAGGCCTTTCTTCTGTAAAGGAGTCCGTTTTTGTGCGAGAACTGCAGTTGATGTAGCTATTAGTGAATTTAAGAAGCTCAGTGAAGTTATTAGAGAGCTAAGACGAACTGGGAACAAGTTATTAGAGAGCTAAGACGAACTGGGAACATACCTGTACTATATCTTCTATAATTCTTTTTCAAGCTTGTTAATAGTGTTATCGATAATAATCAAACATGCTATTGGTACTATTGATGCCTCAGCAGTATCGAAAATATTGAATTAATCGTATGCAGTGCTTCGAGAAACTGTGATTTGCACGTCTCTCTGTTTCTCATTGGTATTCTAGCACAAGTTCCTGTTCTCCTTGCCATTTCTGCTGAATTGTCTGTTTGCATATGTTTTATTATTCTGTAGAATTACCATGGGAGCTGTATTGTTTTCAGGTGATACTAGTCCAAGAACAACTGTCCAAGAACAGGATAATTATTGATACTAACAATTAGGGGAATTGAGTTTTCTTTACTGTCAGTATTTGCTATTATTTTCACCTAAATAAGACCTCGTAGATTGTTCATCTTGCTGCTGCCGGGTTATTGGTTTTCCCTTATAGAATTCGTACCTGTAAGTCTGATTAATTTACTTGGTCATTCTTATCTCATTTTGAAGTAGAACTTCACTGTAGGAAACATTGATACTCTTTTGCAAATGTCTAGTTTAACACGTATCTGAATCTGCAGAACTCCAAGCCCTTGTGTGATTTGGAATGAACCTTTCTTTGTGGCGGAAAGGTATGGCAATGAATTCTGATGGAGCATCCAAGAGTGAGAAGATTTAATTGGACGACAGATCCTTGCGTGGTCCAAGGAAATCAATGGTTGGCTTTCATGTTAGAAACTGTTGTTATATTCTATGTCCGGAGAGCGATGTTCCTTATGGCCTGGTTTGGCTTGTTGCAGCATAAGTGCATCTGTTGCTAGTAGTACAGAGGTGACAAATAGCAAAACGGTGGTTGTTATGGAAAAAGAGAAGATGTACTTACAACTCAATCAATTTGAAAGGGTGGTTTTATATGTTTTGGTTTCATTCACATGCTTAAAAGGACACTCTGAATTTTTGTGTTGAGCTTTTTGCAGAATATTCCGATTATGATAGTCATGAAGTTAATGGGAATGGAAAGCCATTGAGAGGTTGTCCAGATGATTGGCATTCAGCGCCCTACTTCTTCCATCAACTGAGATGTTTGGTCAAGGAAAACTATGTATGCTTGTCAACATCAATCATTTTTCATCTTACAATTCTATATGCGTTCAAATGAATGTGATTATCCTAGATATAAAATGACAGATTTTCTATAACGCTTGTGATTATGTGCATATGATCTCTTGTTTATGATCTTTTGGAGCATTATTTTTCTCATGCTGACATGACGTTTTTAATTGCCAATGATAATCATCTTCCTAGAAAATGGAATTATGGAAACCTCATTGTCCAGGATGAATTTAGCGAAGTCATCATGGAAGCGGATAAGCTTAATCCAAGTTACTTATCAGTACCTTATAGGAAAGATATGAAGTCATATCTGGCTCCATGTTTCTGATTTTTTGTATCTTCTGTAGGTTTTGGCTATTCTGTCTCACAAGTTGCTTTAATCACAGGAATGTGCAAGCCTGGGTATATTTACGCAACAAGCTCTTAAGCTCCCCGAGGAAAAGGTTTGAAAAGCTTTGCAACTTCTAACTCTTGACATCACCATTGCGTCTCTCTTCTGCAAGAGTGCAACAAGTTCCTTAAACTTGTAATATAGTCCCCATCAACTCTACGCTTTAAACAGAAAAGAGGGACCACTCTGCTATCAAATACACCATGCTAATTGTTTGTATGCACACTCTCGGGCCTATGATTTTTGTCCAAGAATCAGCAACTCAGATTGCATTTGATCCATAAGCCCATAGCCAGATTTTAGCCACGATGCACAAGGTTCTTCGAGGCATCCACAGAAAATATCTTAAACCAACATAATCAAGGCAAAACTTGTTAAGGATCTATTACCCACTATGCCCTGTGGGCATTTGTTAATGATCTTCTCAACCCATTCTTCTGCTCAGCCTTAGTGGCATTCTCATAGATTTATAATTATCCGGAATACCTTCTCACTCCTTTCTTGTATGATAGTGTTAGTACTTGCAAATTGGTTGCTAAGTAATCGATGGTCTTTCAGTCCGGTAAGGTACAGTAACTATATACATGACAATGAAAAAGCTAGATACAGCTAATTTCTATTGTGACTGTTGTATGCTGAGTAAGTAGGAGATTCAGTTGTTGTTTTAACTGGAAGTAAGTGATGGCATAGTGTTTCTGCTCATCTTCTCACACATTGATTTCTACTGCAGGTGAAGAAGTTGCCAGATGCAAATATTTCAACTAGAGAGGTCGTGCCAAAAAAACTGAATCTCCCACTTACTTAAGGACATGCAATGCTCAAGGGCATGCTATTACAGATATCAAGTTTGCCGTAATATCTTTTTAGCACCTCCCGAGTGGCACTTACTTTGTTTGTATGACTTGTTCCGGAAGGTGGAGCTGTATACTTCGAGATGTATTTCTTGCCGACGTGTGGGTAACCTTTGCCTTAATGTCTTTCTCTTAGACGTCATTAGCATAACCCAACTCTTTATTTATTTTTGTAATATGAATTTATGTATCTATTTATGTTTCTTATGCATAAGGTGAAGAACTTTCTGTTGTGGCAATATTTTGACGTGTGAACAGGAGTAAATTATATTGAGATGAAGCGTATGCTTTGTTTAGAATGGCCAAGGACATATTTGGGGAGGACAGGGAAGCCATTCCGCTGTCTGATTGCTTCTCAAAATTTTCCTCCAAAAGAAGTTTGTATGCATTTTCCCTAGCTCTTCAGAGATGACATTCCCTCCCACCTACTCGGGCGACGTCCTCATCGCGTCTTCAGTATGGAAGGCATCGATTTTCTTCTGGAACTACCAAAAAGCATCCATAGGTTCCCAACTAGCTTCACTCTCCGGAAGACCCTTCTATTGGACCAAATATTCTTGCTTCAACGCACAGTACCATTTCGTATGACTCAATCCACTATTATGCATTCGACTTCATACAAGGTTCTTGCTCCAAGTGGTGCCCATTGTGACTCCCCTCGATTTGGATCTTCCTCATCTGCATGGAAAGATTTAAGCATACTCACATGGAAAACCAAATGTATCTTTAGTTTTGGTGGCAACCTCGGCT
The DNA here is from genome assembly GCA_016097545.1 of Eucalyptus victrix. Classification (NCBI taxonomy): domain Eukaryota; kingdom Viridiplantae; phylum Streptophyta; class Magnoliopsida; order Myrtales; family Myrtaceae; genus Eucalyptus; species Eucalyptus victrix. Next base: position 23,915,406 of record CM027840.1, on the reverse strand, counting down.
TGTATGCAACCTTCCCAACCTGCTATAGCACACAAAGTGGCCCATCGTGATGATGGATCAACCCCTTGTGCACATTCTTGTACCGGAGAACCGCGTGTAGCTTAGCCAACACTTGGTCCCTGACTTGAAACTTCACATGCCGTCACTTCTTGTCAACCCACTTTTTCATACGCTTTGAGCCCTTGTGTAGACACACTCACACTAACTTTGCCTGCTCTTGCTAATCCTTGGCAAATTTGTATGCGGATGGGCTATTCCCATGATAGCTAGATGCAACCGCACTTAAAGTTTGCGGTTGTTGCCCAATCGCGATCTTGAATGGATTTTGGCTAGTGGACTTGCTCCACTGCAAGTTGTATGAGAACTAGGCTATGTTGATCAGTTTCGCCCAATTCACTTGTGTTGTGCTCAAATGGTGTCGGAGATAAATATCCAAGAAAGTGCGTTTACTCTCTCTATCCGACTATCGATTTGGGGATGTAGGCTTGTAGAGAAGTTTAGCTCCAACCCTAGTAGTTTGAAGAGCTCGATCTAGAAATGCCCATGAATCGTGGATCACAATCATTCACGATTGTTTATGGGACTCCTTTGTACTTGATCATGTACTTCAAGAATAATTTGGCCGCCTCCTCACCCGAACAATCCTTTATCACAGGCATGAACGTCACATACTTAGAGAACCGATCCACCATGATCATGAGAGTCTGACACTCTTCGAACATCGGCAAATTTACACCGAAGTCCATGGAAACACTCTTTGATGGATAAGTTGGGATGGGAAGTAGCTCTAGGAGACCTGGCGATGATTGTTACTCGAGCTTATCTTGTTGGCACACAAGATGGGTCTTCACATAGGCTTCAACGTCGTCCCGCATTTGAGGCCTAAGGTACGGTCAATCCTCAGATGACCCACCCACTTGGAATCATGGCACTTGCGTAACATTTCTTTCCTAATCTTCTTATGGAATGGCACATATAGTCGCTGCACCTTGGTGTAAAGAAGATCATCCTCACACCAAAATTGTTGGGTCTTGCCCTCCGAGCATACCCAATTAGGTCTTGAGCCCTTTAATCATGCTTGAGCCTCTCCTTGATATGATCGATTCATGGGCAATCCGGTTGACTCATAGTGCTTGCCGACTCCATTTTCAACTAAGTGCGTTCGGTCGCGGAGTTAGCTTTCCCCGGCTTGTACTCTAGCACATAGTCGAATTTCTCCAGGAAGTCTTACTATTGAGCTTACTTCGGACTCAGTTTCTTTTGGGTCTGAAAATAGCACGTGGCTATGTTGTCCATCCTCACGATGAACTTGAACCCCAAGAGATAATGCCTTCACGTCTGAAGGACCAGCGTGGTCATCTCATTCTCTTGGACGATAACATAACCTCTAAGTATGGATCGGTTCTCTAAGGATGGACCACTGTGGTCATCTCATTCTCTTGAACAATATATCATCACTTGATATTGTCAACTTCTGAGACTCGAACATCACCGGGTGTCCATCCTACATAAGAACACCGCCAATAGTATAATCTGATGCATTAGTCTCTACCTCGTACGGTTTGGTATGACCAGGCAACACTAGCACCGACTCATTAGTCATGGTTTGCTTCAATTGATCAAACACTTTTTAGCATTGGTTCGTCCAGTCCCATGACTTCTTTTTCTTCAACATGTCTGTGACTGGCACAGTGATGCTCGAGTAGTTTCGAACAAAGCGCTAATAGTAGGTGGTGAGGCCAATGAATGATCTCAACTTTGTTACTTTTATCAATGCTCCCATTCGATGATGGCTCGGATCTTCACCTTATCCATCCGTACTTGCCCACCCTCGACAATGTACCCCAAAAATGGAACTTCCTGTTGAGCAAAGGTATGTTTGTTGTGCTTGACGTACAAGTCATTCTCGTCCAAGACTTGGATAACCTATTTTAAGTGTTTGACGTGCTCCTTGAGTGCTCGACTATATATAACAACATCATCAAGATAAATCATGAAAAACCAATCTAGGAACATGTGGACTACCTTGTTCATGAAGGTGCAAAATGTAGTCGAAGCATTAGTTAGGCCGAATGGTATGACGAAGAACTCGTACAATCGATATTGCTTCACGCATGCAGTCTTTAGCTCATCCCCTTCGACAATCCAAACTTGATAGTAACTCGATCGGAGATCAAGCTTAGTGAACCACTGAGCTCCTCCAAGCTAATCGAAAAGATCTGCAATGAATGGAGTCGGGTATTTGTTTTTGACAGCGAGCTTGTTTAGCACCCATTAGTGTATACACATCCAGAGTGACCCATCGTGCTTCTTTTGGCACAGGATTGGCGCATTGAACGGAGTCTTGGACGGTCAAATATACCTTGCATCGAGTAGCTTTTTCAGTTGCTTCCTCAGTTCTTCCAATTCGGGGGGGCCATGCGGTATGTCGCCATGGTAGGCAGTCGAGTGTTAGGCATTAGCTCAATCCAATGATGCAACTCCCTTAGAGGTGAAAGTTTCTTGGGCAACTCAAGAGGCATCGCATCCTTAAATGAGTTGAGGACTTGAGTCACCTCCGTCAGGACATCGCTCCCTTCACCATCGTTGTCCTTGGCCTTCAAGGCCACTAGGATGGTCATGTCACCCTTTCTCACTCCCTTAGTAAGTTGCATTGTCGAGATCATTTTCCAATCATGGTTTGACTCACAATAGACTAGAATCACGCATTAACATCGTTTATCCAAGATGCATAAACACTTGGCAAATGGCAATATAACGGCATGGATCCTATCTAGGAATTTCAATCCAATGATAAAGTCATAGTCATCGAGTGGAATTACCTAGATAGTCTCTTTACTTTTCTATTGCCCGATTTGAATCTTCACGTCCTTAGTATCACTAACAGTAATGACCTCCTTGGAGTTCACAACCTTGAGCCACTCGGCTTTTTTCTCAACCCAAAAATTAAGTTTCTTCACAGTTTCTTCAGATTTAAAGAGATCAGGTGCCCCAATGTCCACGAGTGCACTTATCGTGGTTTCTTCGATTTTTAGATCTGTGAACATAAGTCTCTTAAGCTTCTTTGTCTTCTTGGACTTGATTGTGTTGAGGATCCGCAACGAACCCAATCACAACTCCTCTTTTAGCTCATCCTCTTTGTGAAGGGTTGCCAATTTATCCCCCACCGCTCGACTCTGCGTGAGCTTTATGAGGACCTGTTGATGGTTTGCCTTCATTCCGGTGATTGAATTTTCCCCGATCTCTCCCACCATTTGTCTTGTCCTTCGAATGAGAGTCCAACTTTGATGTAGAAGGTGCCTTAGGGTGCGCATGACAACCATTCTGTTTTAGAAATAGTTTCTGGAACAGTAATAGATTTTTCTATTTCTATTTCTAGAAGAGTTTCTGAGCAAAAAAATATGTTTGATAACGATACAAAATTTCTATTTAAAAAATAGAAATTCGTTTGATAACGAGTATAAAATTTCTATTTCTTAAAACAAATTTTTCTTTTTTTGGAGCAAATGAGATGTCCATTCTTACAAATTTCATATGCTTATGAATCCATTGACCCAAATACAAAGTAAGAGTTTTTTTTTTTTTAGTAAAGTCTCCTTTTTTGAAAAAAAAAAATACAAAGTAGGAGTTATTATATCAAATTTTCTAAATTTTCACACAAAATTCTTTAGCATCCACACGATAGGTAATTACGGTCAAACAATATACTTATCAATAGTCTCCATACAATAGAAAAAAGAAATTAATATGCATTACTTTTGAGCATGATAGAAGGTTCCCAAAACTTTAGTAGAATGAAGGTGGGCAACCAAATTCTAATCCCCTTCATGCTAGTATGTCATGTTGATCACCGCCACGGTTTATGATATTGAGCAATCGTTTTAGAAAGAAACACAAAGAAGTGTATTGGGAAATTTGTGGCAAATTTTACAAAATCGGCGAATTTTACGAAGTGTAATAGAGCTTGTCATAAAGGACCATTACAAATTAGGGAAATCCTCAAGTAGAATATCACATTACAAAAATTGAGATATGAATCATCAAATACAGTATTACATTACAAAAGCAAAGATTGGGAATCCCCAAATACAAAATAATATAAATACATTACAAAAGTTGAAAACACGATCTCATGAAATCTCCGGTATATTATGATCTCTTGCCATCTTATTGGCAATACTTTTTCTAATCATATTCATCTTAGTAGAAAATTTTATGGAGAAATTATTTCTGATTTCTGTTCTAGAAATAGAGAAGTAGAAAATTTTTATTTCTGATTTCTGATCAAAATCTATTTCTGGAACATAAATCTATTTCAGAAATAGAAAAATGGAATAGGTTTATTAAACGGATTTCTATTTCAGAAACAAGTCTGGAATAAAAAAATTATTTCTGGAACAAAAATTCTGGTTTGTCATGCACCCCTTATTCTCTACGAGGGATTTGACCACGGTTATGGTCGTTGTAAGGCCTCCCACATTAAACCCCTTGAACTCTTGTTTGGTCCACAACTTGAGATCACTCATAAATTAGTAGTACACCTTTGTTTCATTCATCGAAGGGATTTGAAGTAGCAACTTCGAAAACCGCTTCACATAATCGTGCACCACGCCTTTTTGCTCAAGACGCTTTAGCTTGTCACAAGCTTCCTCTTCTGCATAAGCAAGATAGTAGTTTCGTTGAAACTTTTAGACAAACCTAGCCTAGGTCATGATAGGGTCTCCACACCTATCATCTGACCAACAATGCTACCACAATAATGCATTATCACTCAAGTATATAGATGCAATGTTTACCCGTGATAGATCGTTGTTGATCCCCATGGCTTAGAGGTACCGTCCCATGTGCCATAAGAAATTGTCCACATTCTTGGCCATCCATGAGCCCTTGAACTCCTTAGGTTTGGGTGCATTCATTTGTGAACCAACTTGCCTAGTGATCATTCCGTCCACGCGTGCTGCTTCCGATTTAGGGTGCTTCCTCTTAAGCTCTGCTATTCCCGTGTGCATTGCCTCCATCAAGGCCTTCAAGGACTCGTCTTGTTGTTGAAGTTCTTCCCTCAGGGTCCCCAGCAACTCGGCCCAAAATTCTATGCCGACTTTGAGCTCATGCATCTCAGCCTCGAGCTCTTCCTTTTTGATGTCCACTCCTTTGATGGTCTAGGTTAGGTCATCGACCAATCCTTTGATTTTGGTAACGGATAGCTCTATCTTTGTCATCCAATGCTCCAAATCCCCCATAAGAACCCTTGAACTCGAAACAACACAGTTCTTCCTTCTCTTGGTAGCTCCCTTCTTGGTGTTCCTCCCACAATCATCATTAGAACGTGGAACAACCATTACGTTGGAACAAACTTTCTCTTATACCACTTATTATAGGCTTATTGATCTAGCATTCCCTAATTTGTGTGGCCTTAGGATTTCTCCCAAGTAGCCTTACTCACACTTAACTCACAAGAATCTTAGTGAGAAAAACTCTAAAGAGAAAAGTTTTGGATTTGTATTTCATTTATGAATGAGTTGACACAATCAAGGGGAAGAGACTGTGTGTGTGTGTGTGTGTGTGTGTGTGTGTGTGTGTGTGTGTGTGTGTGTGTGTGTGTGTGTGTGTGTGTGTGTGTGTGTGTAAGTACATGACAAATCATATCCATAGATTTCTCCTCGATCAAACGGTAGAGATCGTATTTCCCTAAGTACCAACTACCCGTATTTACTACATATTCGTACATTTACCATATCACCCGCCTTAAAGAGTATTTTTAGAACACTCAAGAAAACTTTAGGATTTAAGGATACCGGTTAAGGGTCGCTTATTCCAAGGTTTGGTTACGACTGTCGTGTAGAACCCTATGGGATTGTCCCTTTCTTCAGGCCATGACTTATCACTTCATAAACATTATGAATAAATTATATCTAGGTTGTGGCATATGTGGACAATTATGACTTGGACCAGTTCATTTATATAGTTTGTGGGATTTAATCAAGTGAACTCTATTGACAATTGATTTTTAGTCAACATGTCAAATATGTAAAAAATCGTAACTTGAGTTTTCGATCGTGACGGAGCCCATTTTTGAGCAAAAAATGTCGTTTTTCATTTCTTTCTTTTATGTTGTTAATTTTAAGCAATTTCCAATTTATTTTTGAGAAAAATCCAAAAAGTCAAATAATTGACTTTCGAGTTGACTTTTTGGTCAATCATTTAATTAAAAGTCAAACCCGAGTCAAAAATTAACTTTTCACCCAAAAAATACCATTTAGCTTGAATATGACTTTTCTTAAATCAATTTTTCAAAATTCAAAGATTCGACTTAAAAATTAACATTTTAGAAAAAGTCAACTAAAATGTTGACTAACCTTTGACCAAAAAATATAAAAAAAAATAAAAAAGTCTACATAACATTTCTTTTAGTGTCAATTTGACTTGTACGCCAAAAATTTCGCAAAATTTGATGAAGAATCTTGTATTTTGAATTTTTCGGTTTTAGGTTCTAAATTTATCAAAAATAAAATTACTTTTGTTTTAATGACAATTAGATGTAATTCCTTCTATGACATTTGGTTTAGGGATTATTGTAAATTCGCTCATGTATTCAATTTTGCAAATTGCTACATCGAAAAGCGAATTGCCATTTTAAGCCCTAATTAGAGGGTCAAAATCAATTCTTCATAACTCGCAAATAGACAATTATTTTTTACTATTTTCTTAAGATATGTCCAAATCCAAGGTCAATTTTGAGAAATTCACGTTAGAGTTTCCTGATTTGAGAAACTTCACTCTCTTGAAAGTAAGAAAATCGGGCCATCGAGCTTCAATCGAAGAAATTCAAGTTGACTCATTCAAGACTAGGGTTCAATTGCATGAATTTAGGTCCAATTTTTATACTAGACCTCGATTCATTTTTGGCATAAGTTTCGGTACTTCGATTTAAAGCTAATTTGAACAAATTAGGTGATCTTATACATGGATAATTAGTTAAATAGGGCTATTACAACATTAATTGAATTCAATTTCAATTAATTTGTAATTGGCCAATGGATTGCAAAATTGCTCATTTTAGCCCTTAAGGCTTGATCTTAAGTACCCATGGTTTCAGTTTATTGTTTTTTGTAATAATCGCTCAATTAAGTTAATAGAGTGTCTATAAATCACGCTTATAAAGTTTAATTGACTTAATTGAATTGAAATTGGACAATTTCTACTCAAATCGTGCAAGGGATCAAATTGCATAAATTTTCAACCCACAAGGGCCACAAATGCATGAAGTAGCCAAAATCGGACAAAACCAGTCTAGACAGGTCAAGAAACTGGTCAAACTAACATGCATTGGTCTGATCGTTCGACCGGCCGCCGGTGAGGCAAGCCAATTCGGCCCCTTGCCAACCTATTTTGGACTTTCAGCAATCAGTTTTGGGACCCTCATTGTGCCAATTTCACTTTTACGCCCTCAAGTTCTCAAGATTTTGCAAATTGGCCCTCAAATTTTGTGAATTTACAATTTAACTCCTAAGTGCAATTCTTGTATCTAGCTTGGGTTTTCACAAATTGAGCCCATCCAATTGATTACCCGATACTTCCTAATGATTATTAAACTTTTAAAATCATAATTTGGCCGTTGGATTTAGATTCGACCGTTGGATCGAACTAACGACCGAGATCAACTAATTTAGGAGTGGTATAAATATCATTTTTCCCTCCAAAATGCAGGGGGCTCATTTATGCATATCATAATCTCTCTCTAAACTAGAATTTTCTCACTCCTCTCTGCATTTTCCTATCAACTCTCTCCCTCTCTTCTCTTTATGCAGTCGCCATTACTACTAGCTATGCCTCCTCGCCGATGGCCATTTGATTGGTGTTGTTGCTCAACACCTCCACCAACGTTCTCCTACTATGGTTGCAAGTCTAGACCATTGCAGGAGTACTTGAAGCCCCATGCTAAGGCCGATCGACCGATTGGACTTCAAGACTGGCGTGAACACCGGTCCGCTTGTTTGCTGCTTCACTAGACCAAATCGATGGTCCAATGATCTCCTTCGGCGAATCAACAGTCACTGATCCATTGACCGGCAATCCCTAACCACTTGGTAGTTAAAGTGGGACCAATTAGCCGCTAGAATAACTCTGGTGGCTTGATCTTTGATCTAAGCTCAAGGATTGGTCCAATCTGACTACTCTTATCTTTAGATTGAGTCGACAGCCAGGCAATATCCTTTGGCGATCTGACCACTGCAAACATCCTCATCCAAGATTCCTCGACCAGTAAGTAGTCGGGACTTGAAGGTTCAATCACTGAATCCTCTCCGGTGATCCCAATCTCCAACGATGCCCCTCAAACCGGTCCATCTTAGATCGGTTCCTCTCATGAATTAAACCGACTGCTTAGTTGACTTGTTGGTGATCCATAGATGTTTGATTCGTCCCTTAGAGCCCTGATCATGTTTTGACAAGGTTGTTTTGTCCGATTACGTCAAAATCGATGAAAATCAAAGCAAAATGTAATATTCTTGGACTCAAATCCAATGAAGTGAGGTTAGAATAGCTAACTGAGGCTAGGATTCACATTTAAGACCTTATGAAATGTTTAAATAAGTTGTTAATATGCTAGATTATTGATTTGTTGAGATTGAATGGAGATCGAAGTTGATTTGTGGTTGATTGTGTTGGTGAATATGCATTTCTCGAATCTTTATGACATGTTTGCTGTTTAGCCTAAAACGAGGTCTTAGATAGCATTATTTCGACTTGAGACCTTCTAGACTTAGAAAGTGTGCTCTGAGGCCTTTGAATTGATAGATCGCATGGCTTGAATGACCAACATTTGACCCTCGAAAAGCACATTACAATCTACTCGATTTTTGCATATTCTTGGTTCTCTTTAGGTTCTATCTTTAATCGGACTTAGCATTTTTTTTTTTATAAATTTTTTTCCAGCCTTTTAGAATAGTTTTTTTGATGAAGTTGTCTTCATGAAACTTGTTCCTCATTGTCTTAAGAAAGTATTGTTCTTTCTTTTTATATATAATTTTTAGACATGTTTCGGTAGGTCAAAACCTTTTAAATCTAAATATGTGTTTGTCTGCCCTACACTAATCCAAGGCATAATTAGTCAAAATTAAATACATGATTTGACATTAGGGCCTTCGTGAAAAATTAAATACGTGTCGTATGCTTTCTACTGGTGCATGATTTGCATGATTTTGACATCATTTGATATGTCAATTATGTGTGTAAACGTACATTGGTACTATTGCAATTAGGATAATTAATAATGAGCATCTATTTTGCCATTTTTGTCATCATTAGTATGATTGCAATTAGATTTTGAGTTCTTAATAGAAAATATTTGTCATCATTCATTCTGTATGACATATTTTTGTTGGATTTGTGAGACATGTTTTCAGCTCTTGATGCAAGGATTAAAACCTTATCACGTGTATGCCTTTTCATGCTTGTTTAGGTCTCTTATAGAACAAATTTCATATTAGTGCTTTCTTGATTTTTGAATTACATATTGCAAGCTTCGTGTGCATATATAGTTCGCAATAGTTGAATGCCATTTTGCAAATGAAAATAATGTCATAATTGTGCTAGTTACACTTAGAAATTTTCGAATATGTCATTATAAGTCTTAGATTATTTTGTATTGACATTGAATCGTATGACATTTTCGCATCCAACTTAGGGTTAGATGATTTCCCTAATCACTTGTCGCATCCAATTTTAAGTCGTGTATGATCTTCATGCCATTTGTGCAGTGATGAATAATTTTAGGACTTAATAATGCATGTTTAAGTTCTTTTTTTATGGCTGACAACCACACTTTTACAAACCTCGGTCTTAAAGCATCAAGTTGACCTTGATTGGACCCAAGCCCTTCTAGGAAATTATAGACCACACCTAGAGATTTCAAATGCTATTGATTCCATACAAATTGCTTGTCGTTAGGTACATTTTCCATTTTTCCTAAACTAGACTAGAATTTAAACTTATGATTAAATTCGGACCCCTGTTTTTGCCTCTGTCTATATAGACTTTTACCATTTTTGTACCAATTTTTCGGTAGGGATTTTGAGGTTGGTCCCTCAATAAATTTTGTTTTTTACCTTGTTGACTATATTGTGGAAAAATTTCATAATTTTTAGACTTAACTCTTTTAGAAAAACTTTCTTCATGAAAGTTGTTTCATATCATGTTGTACATGTTATGTAATTTTTTCCACAATTAGATCATCAATGGGTATAGCCCAATTTTACTGATTTGTTATACTTGGTTTGAAATTTCCTGTTATAAACCTTTGATTATGATTGCTTCGATAGGCTTTTTAGGCTAGTTTGTATATGATATTAAGGCATGTCATCTTCATGAAAATTGTTTCAAATCCTTCGATTTTCATTGTCAAATGATTTTTTTAATGAATGAATTTCCCAAATTACATCGTGAAACTAATTTGGTACATGTGATGTTTCCAAAAGCAAATCTTTTAAACATTTTTCTCAATAATTGATTTGACTTAGGAAAGTCATGGTTTGGACCATATTCAAAATATTTGCAATGCTTGTGAGTGCATTTATACAAGTCCCGGGTTACCCTTAGTAATTAAATACGTTATATAGCCTAGATTTTCCTTAGTCTAAAATGTCTTCAAAGCATTTGAAAACTTCGAATTAACATTGTGAAAGCCACGGTTTGGACCGTATTCAAAATGTTTGTGACGTTTGTGAGTGTATTTATACAAGCCCTAGACTGGCCTTAGCAATTGAATACGTTCCGTAGTCGAGATATCACTTTGTCTCAAAAAACATTTTCAGTGATTTCAAAACCCATTTTTGAAACATCACGTCTACCTCGTCATGCATATAATCACATCATTCATTATAAATGTTTGTATTTATGATTGGCGCATGTGTTAGTAATAAATGACTCGATGGTTCACTCACATGGTTAATTGATTGGGAAATAAGGTCTAAAAGGCTTACATGTATGTTTAATTCCCGCAATGCATATGGATTCTAGATGTATGCTAGGTGCGATTCATGATATCGAGGGAAAATCTTGGGAAAACACATAGAATGCCTTATTAGGGACTTAGGCCCTGTTTGGCAACCATCCAAACAGTGCCTGATTCTGATTTTTTGTTCCCAAAATCGGTTTGGGAACAAAATCGCGTTTGGTAAATTTTTTGTCAAAAGCGATTCTCGGGAACAAATTTACTCCCGAGAATCAGTTTTGGACAAGAATTCAGAATCAGAAAAAATATGATTCTCCGTCCGAGAATCAAAAAAAGAGAATCAAAAGTGCCAAACCAAAAAAAAAAATTTTTATTTCTAGATTTTATTTTTATTTCTTCCTAGTATGAAATATATATTTGTTGTATATAGAATACATATTTAATTTTATGTTATAATTTAGTATTTTTATTTATTACATATTGTAGGAATATTAGTATAGTTTATACTATGGTTTATTATTTACTTTATAATAAAAATTGATTAGTTAATATTTTTATTACTTAGTATAAAAATATAATTAATCAGTGAATTGTTTTATGAAAATTCAATATCAAATTTATTTTAATCTAAAAAGGTAATTAAAAAAGAATTGGAATAGAAATTTTATATAGTTACCAAACGCATTTCTATTCTTTTTCTATTCGTAATCGAAATTTTATTTGTTACCAAACCCGTTTTTTTACTCAAAATCGGTTCGGGAACGAATCGAAATAATCATTTACGGTCGAATCGTTCAGGAACATAATCGTTACCAAACGCGCCTTTACAAGCGTTATTGACCATGTGAGAATACAAATGGTCAATAATGGCTATAAATCACGAAAAATGAATCTGGTAGATGTTTGGAGAGACCTATGCATGAATTGCAAAGGCCGACCTTGATGCTTAAATTTGGCCGATTTAAAACCTTGTTTCTTTAGATAATTTGATATTGGCCTTGTGTTGTGATTTTGGTTGTTTTGACAAGTATGATTGATTCTTTCTATTGTAAGTACCTAGCTATAGTTCTTAGACTAGGTTTAGATTTGGATCCCGAAGTTGAAGAGAACATGAAGATGGTGGAAGGTTGGTATCTATCATGAACACACTTTTGTACCCTTCATCCTTGACATATGTCTCGAGTTTCCTCTGTTTGTATAAAAACCTAACGAGTTGTAAGTTCCTTTTTTTTTCGTCTTTTCATTTCATTATTTTATTTTATCTTTTTTAGGATTGCATGATGAATTTAATGCTTTCATTAATCGTTTACTTACCATTTTGTACTTTCAATTCAATTGATCGCTTTCTTTTATTTTTCTTAAAAATACAATGGCATGAAAATGATTACCCATGCATGATCGCCTAGCTGAGGATAATGATCCCGAAAAGATAAAAAAAAAAAAGAAGATACATGGACTCCTTAGGTAACATGACACTGTTAAATACCGAAAAATGGTGCTAATAAAAATATTAGCGTGACTCAAGTCCTTGACCATTACGTTCTCTAGCTAAACCCTCAAAAACGAGACTATTGGCGACTCGTCTTATTTCTAGGCTATTTAAAAAAGTAAACCGTATAAATAAACTTTTCGTGAGGGGTGTGGACATTTAGAAAAGGTTCACGATCGTGATTTAGCATACCTAAGATAGTGAAGCCGATAAAAATGAAGTGATGTCATCTTTGGTGGATGTATATCTTGGGAGGGCTATCATGGTCGTAAAAATACCATTAAACTCACATTTATGTCTGGTTTCCTTTCGACTTTAGAACCATCAATCAAGCCAAGACATCAAGATAAGGTCATGACATCTTTCACCGTCACACAAGTACAAGCTTGGGAGAGCTTGTGACTAGGATCAAGTGAACTCATAAGAGGTTTGCCCCGAAAGGTGAGGTGATGACACCTCTGTAGATGAGAACCATGAGAGAGTTTTTGTGATCAAGTACTTCTAAATCCGACCTTTCTACCCTTCCTTTCCATGAGGGCTGGGTGGCGGAGAGATTAGGTCACGACAAACTCCAATTCCTTATGTGGAAATCCCTTGATGCCCCTCACTAGCCGCTCCAATCCTAAAGGATTTTATGAGGTCTTTTGTCTATTTAGTTTGCACTCACTTATTACCTATCATGGTTGAGAATTTGGGCCTTTTATTTGTAAATGTTCTCTGAGAAAGGAGAAAAAAATCATTATCATATTTGTTTCCTCCTATATATTTGATAAAGAACATAGACAATCCACTAGAATAGTTTCGGAAAGGGTAATTGTTGCTATGAAATTCCTCTTTTAAGCAGTCTATTGATAAAGAATTCAATAAGCACGTTGCGCATGCATTAGTTCAACATTCTTAAGCCCTATAAATGGGTGTATTTGCAAAGGCATTTCCCAGCAGCGTTGAGCTTGGTAACACAATTTCAAGGGTCTTTGGTGTAGAGTTGAGCTCTAATAATGCTTAAAGCTCAGTACTCGAGCTTTGGGTTTTGACATTTTCTAAATGCTACTTTTAGAGGGCTTAATGGAATTTTTATCTTTTCCATCTTGTCCTTATTAGTAGATCACTATTCAACCCCCCCGGATAGAGAGAAGAGAGGAAGAGGGTCGTGTGCGCAACGAGATAGGGGCAATGAATGAGGGGATGTTGGGATGTTGGTGCGGCTAGTGGTGGGAGGCGAGGATGCTGGTATTGATTTTTGGGGGTTGGGGTTTAGGAGAGAATTTGATTTGGAGCAAGCCAAGCTCGTGACGTTAAAGTTGCTTTTCAAAGTGTACTTTATATTGATTGCCAAATAATATATGTACTCAATAAAAAAAATCCTTGGAGTCAAAAGTCCTTTGTCTAGATGCAATGTCATCCTTTCAAAACTCTCTCAATCACAAATGTATCTTGATATAGTGAATAAGGGGAATCGATAAGACATCAGGTCGCCATAATCAAACCTAGTAGTGAAATTTGAAAAGAGAGAGACTTTACAACGGCAAAACTTTCTTCGGTTGATGCATGAAGTGGCCCAATAAGCGTTCCCTTTGGTATTTGCACGTCCCGTGTTGAATTTCCTATTCCTCATCCTCCATTTCGGGAAAAGCACTTGACTAACGTCACTTAACTTATAAATCAAGCATTTGCACGGAATGGGTCTTGAAAGACCTATATTTGTTTAGACTTCAATGAAAGCAAGTTCCCATCAAAATCTATAAACATTAATTAAAATTCAGAAAAAACGCGAAACATTTGCATGCGAATCTTTGTAGTAACATCCGAATGTTGTGAAAGCGATGGGAGTTTCGGATTTTAGAAAAGTCGATAGGCATATGAATTCTATATTAAGGAAAAAATAGAAATCAATCAAATGGGCCTTAATGTTTTCACACAAATACTAAAACTCTGCCTTTTTTGTCATGTCTTGAGCTTGGTAACACAATCTCAAAGGTCTTTGAGGTAAAGTTGAGCTTTGACAATGCTTAAAGTTCAGTATCCAATTTTGGGTTTTAGCATTTTCTACATGTTACTTTAAGGGGTTAAATGAAATATTTTTTCTTTCCATCTTGCCCTTGTTAGTAGATTAACGTTCCTGTTTTACCCCTCACTCTTTTTTTCTTTTTTTTTTTTTTAAATTTTTTTCTTGTGCTAGAGATGGGGAAGAGCGGAAGAGGGCCGTGCGCGTGACGAGAGAGCGGCAGCAAACGAGGGGAGGTTGGCATGGGTGGCGCGGCTACTGGTGGGAGGCGAGGGTGGTGGTATTGAACTTTGGGGTTGGGGTTTGGGAGAGAAGGTGAGCCGGAGCTGGCGAGGCTCATGACGTCAAAGTTGCTTTCCGAAGCCTACTTTATATTTATTACCAAATAATATATGCTGCATGGGAAGAAGAAAATCCTTGAAGTCAGAGTCCTTCATCTGGATGCGAAGTCATTCTTTCAAAACTTTCTCAAACACAAATGCATCCTGAAGTATGTGAATAAAGGGAATCGAGGAGATTTCAGGCCCCCATCATCAAACTTCATTGTGAAATTCGAAAAGAAAGATGAGAGACTTTACAACGGCAAAACTTTCTTTTGTTGATGTATGGAGAGGCACAACAAACGGTCTATTTGGTATTTTGCATGTCCCATGTTGAATTTCCTTTTCCTCATCCTCCATTTAGGGAAAAAGCATCTGACTAACATCACTTAACTTATAAATCAAGTATTTCGCATGAAATGGAGACCTATTTGTTTTGACTTAAGCCAAAGCAAATTCTAGTTGAAATTTATAGACATTAAAATTAAGAAAAAACACGAATCCTTCACATGCGTATTTACATAATATTAGTAACATCTGAATGTTGTGAAAGTGACGGGAGTTTCAAATTTGAAAAAGTTAATGTGCATATGGATCCTAAATTAAGTAAAAGTGAAATTCAATCCAAACGGATTTTAATGTTTTCACATCTATACTAAAACTCTGCCTTTTTTTTTTTTTATTTTTTTATCATGTATTGTTGCCTTTTCTAAATATTCCATAAAATATTTGCTTCTATAACGGGATTGGTATTACTAATGTTTGCTTTCGAACTTCCCTTTCGTATCTTCAACGGAGACCATTGGGGGAATTCGATCTTTAATGAAGCCATACTTTTCACATATATACAAAAACTATGCCTTTTTTTTTATCATGTCTAGTTGCATTTTCTAAGTATTCCACAAAATATTTGCTTCTATAACGGGATTGCTATTATTAATGTCTGCTTTCAAACTTCCTTTTCGTATCTTCAACTGGGACCGTTGGGGGCATTCGATCTTTAAACGAAGCCACGCTACCTAGAAAAAGGGAGTAGAAATTCCCCACATGAAGCACGCACGTTCAGGAAATTTCACGCAAAGCATATATATGGCCTTCCAACTAAATCGGGGACCCCGACACCGACACCGATCACCTCAAAAAAAAAAAAAAAAAAAAAAAAAACGAGAAAGTTAGGTTGGCATGCCGACCTCTACGAAATGACCAAACTAGGCCCGCTCCATCGCCCTTCGCGAAGCTAATGCCGCTGTCAAATCGGTCAATACACAATTTAGCCGTCATAAATTTTATTATTCATTACTCCAATGGGAACGAGGGATTGGTCTCTCTCCTGCGTCGCCCTTTGCTCCTCTCTCTCGCTGGGGCCTTTTCTAGGGTTTCGTCATCTCCATTTCCATCTCTCATTCGAGCTTTTTCTGCTTGGAGGGGAACTCTCTCTCTCTCTCTCTCTCTCTCTCTATTCGTTGGCTTCTTACCGTTCAGCGACGGCCAGCTGCGTCTGTTGAAGGGCAGAGGAAGAGAGGGGGTAGCGAGAGGGAGAGGGGGCCTCGTGATTCCCACCGGACGCCGCTCGCGTTTTGTCCTCTTGCTGGAGCTTCGCTTTCGAGCCCCTCTCGGTCGTCGCGTCTGTTAGAGCTGATCCGTGGTGGTTCCGGAGGGTGGTTGTTTTCTCTCGGGGCTCGACTTTGATTCCGTCGTGCCCGTTAGTCGTCCGCGATTGCCTTGAGGGCCCGGTGAGCCGCCGACGAGGGCAGGTGCGGTCTTTGGGCCTTCTGCTGATAATTTTTTGCTAATTGCGGCGAGTCTGATTTCTTTTGAATAGCTTCTGCTGGTTATCGCTTTGTTGCTCCGTTGCTTTTGTTTTGCTGGAAGAAGCTGTGGTTAGGGTTGAGGGAGATGGGTTTTTTAACATGATGACGATGGAGGGTTTGCTCGGTTGCTTTTGTTCTGCTGGTTATCGCTTGTGCCTTTTTTTTTTTCTTTTCTTTTCTTTTGTGATTGTTTACATTTGGGACCTGGTTATTGGAGGTGATTTTGCTCACCAGTCTAGTCATTCGCTCTGTTACCAGGTTTATGGGGACCTTGTTGGGCACTGAAGAGGAGACTGCTTAGAAGTACCAGTTCCCCGCGAAATAGATGTTGTTCAGATATGATAATACTTGTCAAATCAGCTGTTAATCGTTGTGCTCTTTGCAATAGAGGGGTTCGAGAGAGGCTGTTTTATTTCGAAAGTACATGATGCCATCCTCCTATACTTTGAAACTGAGAACTGCTGTTCAGAATGGTGTCTCGAAATCAAGTATTGGGAAGGATGGTAAGGTGCAAGGGCCAGTGGAAGCTCTAGTCGAGCAAGGGAAGTCTTGGTTTGGGAATTCTAGGTTATTTCATTCTGTGCCCTTTTCGACAGTTCCAGACCTGCAATTGCTTTTACCTCCGGGCACTGTTGTTGCTGCAAGATCAGACTCGCAGTTAGCTAATCAAAGAAGAAACATCTCTGTTGTTGGAGCTCTGTCTCGCACATTCTCTACTCCTTCAGTGTCTGGCCCTTCATTTCAAGTTTGTGCATATCACGTCGATCGGGCCTTCTCTGAGTCAGGCCAGTCTGTGGACGGCTGCAAGTTTCAAGATAAACCAATGGCTGCCTGCGGTTCAAGAGCCGTGTTGAGTGATTACCATTTAATGTCAGGGCATCCACATCATTCAACTTTTACAAATCGTGCCACTGCTCATTATAGCAACAAAAGCTTTGACGGTTGCCAAAGAGTTAGCATGAGTTTAAAAAATAAGGAGCAACCCAGTAAGCATCAGATATATGGGTACTTTGTGTTCAGTGCCTTGAAGGGCAAATACAACTCCGGTCAATACTTTGAGTCAGGGCTCAGAGATCTTTATGCTTCTTCTTGTAGAAGTTTATCTACAGGCACTGCTCCAGATGTCTCCTTTGACAATTTTTCAAGGGACGAACAGCTTGGAAGTCAAACAGCGTCTTCTGAAGGGTATAATTCTATTTTAAAATTCTGCCATATTGTTATTTATTATGTTTCTTAATCCGTGATTCCTCCTAGCTATGGCATTTCTTCATTTTCTTGGTGTCTTATTTAAATTTCTCCTTACGAAAAAATGATGCAAAGGACAGAAGGCTTGTTAAATATTTCTACGTGGCAGCTCATTTGGTTTGTAAAGGATTTGATAGGTTTTTTGGGTTTGTAATTTAAGTAGGTTCTTTCTGACATTGGTTGTTTGCTTTGTCTTTTTAAATGGTTAGCCATTGAATTAGCATGAGCTCGTTGTGCTATAAAGCTATTTGCTCCTTCCTCATTATTGGTGGAAGGAATTATTTGGTCCCATGTTAGTTATGTTTCTTTCTATGACATCAGAACAAATCTACCTGGAAAAATGCTGAAGCTACTTTCAGGGTCGTGTTACCTACCCCATCCTGATAAAGAAGAAACTGGTGGAGAGGATGCTCATTTTATCTGTTCTGATGAGCAAGCAATAGGCGTGGCCGATGGTGTTGGTGGCTGGGCAGATTATGGAATAGATGCTGGGCAATATTCTCGAGAGCTTATGTCTAATTCAATAACTGCTATTCAGGATGAGCCCAAGGGCTCTATTGACCCCTTCAGAGTTTTGGAAAAGGCATACTCAAGTACCAAAGCAAAGGGCTCATCCACAGCTTGCATCATTGCTCTCACAGACCAGGTATTGTGCTCTTAGAACACAGATCTTACCATATGATGTATCTGTTCTTGAAAATGATTAGTATTGATACTGTTACATTGGTTTGATATTTCCCTATTTAGATGGCAATGCAAATTGCAGTTGCTTGTGTTTTGATGCATCTACTACTAAATAGTTGGATCATATCACATGATTCGTTTCAGTGGGCTGCAGTGATTCTGAAATTTTCCTGGGAGAGTGATTCCACTTTTCTGATTGGACACTAGGTCACAGCTCAGGCATTTGAATGAGCACGGAGGGCATTTTTCGGCTGATCTGGCTCATTTGCATAAGATTTTCATATGTCCTGGGTGCTTTGATATAAATTGTATGCATGAGGTTGCTTGATGGAGTTGATTTGTCTGATGCCGACAAATTACTATGCTGGTTACATATTGATCTGCAGAGTGAAAACATGGGTGATTTTAGATGAATCTTTATTTGACTTTGGACTTTTCCACAGAAGAATGATGTTGCTTTGAGTTCTGTTTGTTAGGATGATGTTATGCTCTTTTCAACAATGGTATATTGCTTCTATTTATATGGCAGGGTCTCCATGCTATTAATTTGGGTGACAGTGGGTTCATGGTAGTTCGGGATGGATGCACAATCTTTAGGTCTCCTGTTCAACAGCATGATTTTAATCTTACCTATCAACTGGAGTGTGGAAATAGTGGTGATTTGCCCAGTTCTGGTCAGGTCAGTAAAGGCATAAGTTCTGTTGTGTCATATTTTCCTAGATACTCATTGCTGAGCTATTTACTTGGCTGGAGTTAATTCTGCTTTTCGTTGATATTATTTTACTGTTTGCGGTCTTTTGCCCTGCGATTATCTGGTTTGAGATGGGGCCCGTTTGGTTCGGCTTTGGGGAAATGTCTTTGGCCAAATGCAAATATCTTTAGGATAAACGGGTTTTTGGGAATGCTCGGCCGTTTGGCAAATTACGCATTGGAAAGTTGCTTGTGCAAAAATACTGTTTGGCAAAACTTATTTCAAATGGGCTTTTGCTTTTAATTTTTTTTTTTAAATCTTAAAATCAAAACCGGCTGCCGGCGGTGTCGAACGGCCAGATCTGGCTGTCTGGCCACTTGAGGTCGCGACCTCAGGCGCCTGGAGGCGCAGAGGCCAGATCTGGCGGCCTGAGGTCGCGCGGACCCAGGAGGCGCGACCTCAGGCGACGTCGTCACCGCTTGGAGGTGCGACCTCAGGCGCCTAAGGTCGTAGAGGCCAGATCTGGCTGCCGGATGGCCAGATCTGGCCTCCGGACTGCTAGATCTGGCGACCTGAGGTTGCGCGGACCTCAGGCGGCGTCGCCTGAGGTCCGCGCCGCCTGGGTCGCGCGTTGCGGCACCCCCAAACGGTGGTCACTGGTGACGCGCGACCCTTAGGCAGCAGTGGTGGTGGCTGCTGGAGAAGCCCGGTGACTGGGAAGAAGAAGAAGAAGACGAGAAGAGGAAGAAGACGACGGGAAGAAAAATGATGAACAGTAGGCGTGGCATTTTCTAAATGCCGAATGCTCAATGCTGCCCCTCCCCAGCTTTCAGCATTGAGCATTCCAAATGCTCATATTTGGGCAAAAGGAGCTTCCAAAAAATTTGCCGAACACTAAAATTTTTCCCTAAGGGGCTTTGGGGGCCCAAAGCCCCTTGGGAACCATGCCAAAAGTAGCTATTAATTTGGAATTTGTTGTACAAGTCGATATATCAGAGATTATCAAATAACTAAACATGGATTATGCATGCTTATGATTCTCCATAATGCAACTGTTGGTTCAATATTCCAGCTATCTTAATGGCCTTCTCTTGACGCAGGTATTCACAATTCCTGTTGCACCGGGGGATGTTGTGATTGCAGGTACTGATGGACTATTTGATAACCTCTACAACAATGAGATTACTGCTGTAGTTGTTCATGCGACAAGGGCTGGTCTAGGGCCACAAGTCACGGCTCAGAAGATAGCAGCATTGGCACGCCAAAGAGCGCAGGATAGGGATCGACAGACTCCATTCTCTACTGCTGCCCAAGATGCTGGTTTTCGCTATTATGGTGGCAAGCTTGATGACATCACTGTTGTTGTTTCCTACATAACCGGTTCTAGAGATGTAAGTTCTGTTCCTTTCCATACTTCATGCATTTTCTGTTTCATTATATTGTTCATTATGTTCCAACTTTAAAAAAGAACTCCACGCATTTTCTTTTTCATATATGGAGATTAGAACTATAATAATCGATTGCTCTTCTGCTTGCATATGTAGGAAAAACAATCATCAGCTTAAGATGGTATTCCTTATGCAAAATATGGGGTCATCACACGAGACAGCTCAATTTTGGTACTTGGTTCTCCCAGGTTATTTTCGGGGCTCGAGCTGACATGAAATATCATGAGCTAGAAAGTGTTTCTACGCCCCATATAGCCATTTATCGGTTGTCTGAGCAGCTCCTGTAAATATTGTTTGGTCTGCTATGTCCATGCTCTAATCATGCGATGAGGGAACACCTGTGACTTTGCAAAAATTGCGTGAATTTCTAATGGATGAGATGAGATTACAGTGGGCTAGTATGTCACCCTGTCATGCCCCCTTGCTTTTTTTCCTCCCTGCTCCTGAGTCCCTGAATATTGGCCGAATCTGACCTTAAAACTTTGTGCAACTAAACCCTAATTGAATGGGATAAATGCGAATTTGCGAGTGATGCACTTAACTATTTAATGATAGGTGTTTGGCTTAGCCTGGTAAGACTGACACTGACTTCTCTTGTGAAGGATGCCGTGGCTGAATTTTACCTATATAATGGGCTAAACTGGTCCTTTTCAACAAAATGTCTTGTCTGCTTAATATCGTTGAAATGCCTAAGTGCCAATAAGGTTCAGTTGGTTTTATTATGCTTCCTTTCCTCTCTTTTTATTTAAGATACGCAGTAAAATTGTCTGTACACTTAAATGCTTGGAGAATTTGCGAGTGATGCACTTAACTATTTAATAATATGTGTGTTTGGCTTAGCCTGGTAAGACTGACACTGACTTCTCTTGTGAAGGATGCCGTGGCTGAAATTTACCTATATAATGGGTTAAGCTGGTCCTTTCAACAAAATGTCTTGTCTGCTTAATATCGTTGAAATGCCTAAGTGCCGATAAGGTTCAGTTGGTTTTATTATGCTGTCTTCTCGTCTCTTTTTATTTAAGATACGCAGTAAAATTGTCTGTACACTTAATGCTTGGAAACCATTTTTGTGTTTGATTCCCCTCAGTTTTTAGATTGATGATTTCTTCGTTTAGGATTATAGGTTCAATGAGAGCTTTGGCTACTTTTTGACATTGAGATTCTTGTATATTTGTGTAGCTGTCATACGATAAGGCACTTGCTATTACTGTAATATTCTGTTTGACATATGTAAACATACCAAGCCAACCCATCAAGGGTGTGTGGTCGACTTCCCTCGCTCCATCAATAATACATTTCACCCAGAATCACTCTAGAGTTGAACTTCCTTCACAAGATCGCGGAGAGAATCACCAACACCATCTGATTGTAATTGAAACAATTTTTTGATTATTGTAGGTAGACATCAACATTATTGTATGTTTTAAGTGTCAATTGTGACATCAGCTGACGTCTTTCGCAAATCGACATCAATGTTTTGCACAATAAAAAAGGGGGATGAAAGCTTATTTGATCTATGTTTTGCATGCAAGCTAGTATTATTGTTTTATCGGGAGATGAGGAATGGTCTATGAATCCAACTAGAACGTGCGTATGTAGAAGAGACTTGTCTACTTCTTAAAGAATATCCTGGGACTTACTATTTGTAAGGTTTGAGCGTAGGCGGAGATCGCCCACCCTCAAACCTTAAGGGTTGAATAAGTTGGTGCTTTAAAACTGACCGACTTTATTTTTGATTTCGTAGTCAGTGTTGTGGAGGCAAACATTGTTTAATTCTTTTGTATGGTCGGATCAGGCACATCCTGACGACCGATTGCAGAAAGGGTGATAATAAGTATTACATACACCGAATGAGTACGAATCCGCGCTTATGGAGTTGTCTCTGGAGGATGCTTATCTTTTATAATCTAGGTTTGAAGCAAATGTGACCTCCTCCCGACAACTATAGGTGTTCAATGAGGGTGGCGAACGCGCATGAAATAGAACCCGGTGACTGACAAAAGACGGGGCCTTTTATTTCTTTTGTTATTTACATAAAATGACACAAACTTCAGTTTTTATAATATGACAGTGGGGGTACGGTATCTCAGCGTCCAATATTGACCTTCATTTTAAATGTTTTGGACTTTCGCTTTTTGATAATACAGTGTGTTGTAGAAGATTCCGATTAGAGGTGGTCAATGTTAAACCCGAACCGAAATGGAAGCGCACATGACCCTACCCGAACCGATACCTGAACTGCATATAACCCAAGACATCAGTTTGGGTCGGGTTTCAAGGTTTTTTTTTTTTTTTTTTTTTTCTGGGAACTGCAAATAACTTCCCTGTCAAACGTGTCCATGATAATTAGCGGCTTTCGTCCTCAGGTTTTGATTCTGATCTATGGCTGAATTAAATTTGCTTTGGACGTGTTGTTCCTCTGGTTTTGATAGAGTCGCAGAAGCCTACGTGTCATCACCATCGACCTCTGGTTTCGCGAAGAACTCAACATAAGCAATTCGATTGGCTTGATGATAACCACCATGGGTTGTGTTGGCGCATAGCAGAAGTATCTTGCAACTAAATCCAAGTGCTGAACTTTCAAAATTCCACCTCTCCTAATGGTCAACTTGCTTCCGCTGTCGGGCAGCTGATCTATCGGTGGGTGTGGCGCTGGCTCATCTGATTTTGCTGCTCCTCCATCTCCAGCCGTTTTCTCTTCTCATTATTATGTGCCAGACCCGAAAACACCACACAAAGTTGACAAAATGCAGAGTCCTTGTACTGGTTGAGTAGATTCCTCTGGATATTAAAGCAAAGAGTCCTGAAAAGGAATACAGATGAAGATGAATCTTATTCTTTTAGTCCCAAAAATACTGTTCTAATTTCGTAAAAATGGCAACAAAAATTCAAATTCACATACCACACAATCAACCATGCACTGTTGATAGTGCAAACCAATAAGCAAATCCACCCAGAAAACAAAAAAACTAATCCCAATGTCCAAAGCTCAACAGCCTCAATCC
The DNA here is from genome assembly GCA_016097545.1 of Eucalyptus victrix. Taxonomy (NCBI): domain Eukaryota; kingdom Viridiplantae; phylum Streptophyta; class Magnoliopsida; order Myrtales; family Myrtaceae; genus Eucalyptus; species Eucalyptus victrix. The sequence goes on along the minus strand of CM027840.1, from coordinate 23,891,757 downwards.
TCCAAAATCCACTTCAGGCTCACCAATCATTTTGTAGGAACCAACCCAGAATTTATTGAGCAGAAAAATAAAAATGAAAATATTCTTCCCATCTCTTTCCTGGCCCATCACATTCCTCCCATTTTCACCGTGCTTTTTTTTCCCCTTCCCTCTCTCTCTGTGCAATTGAATGTGCTCCAATGGCTACTCTAAAGGACGTTGGGGTATCGGCATTCTTGAACTAAGTCAGTTTGCAAGTCTCGATAGTCCACCCACAGAAAGTCGATTCATAACATAGTGAATGAAATACGCCTTCGTCCACGATAGGACAGTGGTAGGACCTTTCTCTGGAAAGCCAAGTGAATTGTTCATCAGATAGTTATGTGTCTCACCGGTATGGTTTTACCACTGTTGAACTTGGGACAGAGGGGAAAAGTATTATCATTATGGATTGAGAAATACCTGTAAAGAAAGAGTTTGGATTAGTGCATGTCATGACAGCGAGTGAACACTCTGAAATGTGCATCCCCTCTCCTTAGTTTTTCTTGCTCAGTTTATCCTCTAAGAAATTTCAACGAACACATTATTGTGACTTGACTTTCCACCTGCTATTTCCTTGAGATTTTGCCTTCATGTCTGAAATCTAAAGTTGCTTTCCTTTCCCGTAATTCTGAATAATGATTTGAAGTTTCTGAGATACTGGCATGAAATCAACCATGTTTGTGACTACACTACTCATATCATTTAAATGATATTGTAACATAATAATCTATCTTCAGAGTTCAACATTTTACATTGATGTCGAATCTTTCAGGGTCTGGAAAGAGCAGAAGCAGCAGTCAGATGGTTCGAGGGGAGTGTGTGTTTTCTCAGATATGAATCCATATGGTGGGCACCCCAATCCCTTAAAAGAAGGCCAAAACCTCTTCCACAAAGGACTTCTGGTGAAGCAATTCTTGCTTTAGAGGCTGAAGTTCTGAAAAATCCTAATAATGCTGAAGATTGTTAACAGGTTATTCAAGTTAGTGTATCTTAAAGTCAGTGAGTGTGTTCCCATGCTTAGGATTTTCCCTCAGGCACATTATCCGTTCCTTCGTCAAAGACCTCTTTTTTCCGAGTTTGTTGTTCTATTGTTGTCTTCACAAGAAAGCTACCATCTGCTTTTTAAACGACTTGTTGACCCAGTTGTGCCAGTTAATTGACAGGCGGACAATTAGCTGCTCTAAGAACAAGTACTTCCAAGAGTATAGCTGAGATTTAGGTGCGTTTGTTTCACCCATTGTAAAGCCCTTTGGCCCCAAAGCTCTTAGGCAGATGCAAATGTCATTTGGCAAAATCTTTGGGTGCTTTTGGCAGATACAATTGCATCTACAGAGCACTCTAAAGACCTTTAGCTCAAAGTAGATCCAAAGATACTCTGAAATGTTACATTTCCACAATGCAAATATAATTTTTTTTTCTTAAAACTTTGACCTCGCTCAACTTTCATAATTCTGGAAATGTCCATGAAAGCTCTAACTTTGCCTCAGCCACTGATGAGCGGTTAGTAAGGGTGCGTTTGGTAACGTTTCTATTTAAAAATTGTTCCAGGAAACATAAATAGAAAAAAGTCTTTCTATTCAAGGGAACAATTTTTAAACAAAAAAACATGTTTGGTAAATTTGTATAAATTTTTTATTTCTTTTAATTTTTTTCTATTTTCTTTCTTATTTTCTTATTTATTTTTCCTTTTTTCATTTTTCTTCTTTTGGCCGATCGCCGGCCTTGGCCATAGCTAGCGACCGGTCAACGAGGGCCGGTGGCCTCGCCCAGCCACGGCGAGGCTCGCCGGCCCCCGGCGAGGCTTGGCCTTGCCTTGGCTAGGCGAGCTTGACCTCGCGCCGAGCTGGGCGAGCTCAAGCTCACCTAGCCAAGCTAAGGCCGAGCCTGGCCAGGGGCCGGCGACGCTCCTGGCGAGGTCGCCGGTCCTCGACGGTCGGTTGCTAGCCGTGGCCGAGGCTGGCGACCAGCTAAAGAAAAAAGAAAAAGAAAAGAAAAAGAAAAAGAAAAAGAAAAAAGAGATAAGTGTTTCTAAATTTTGTTCCAGAAACAAGAAATAACTTTTTTTTGTTTCTTGTTTCTGTTCTAAATGTGTTTCGCGGAATAAAAAAAAAAATGAAACAAACACAATCTAATGGTGTGTTTGGTAACGTTTCTGTTTAAAAATTGTTTATGGGAACAGAAATAGAAAAAAGTGTTTCTGTTCTAAGAAACAATTTTTGAACAAAAAAACGTGTTTGGTAAATCTATTCCAGAAATATAAAAAGAATAGAAACACGTTTAGTAAATTTGTATAATTTTTAAATATTTTTATTTTAATTTTCTATTTTCTTTCTTAGTTTTCTTATTTATTTTTCCTTTTTTCTTTTTTTCTTCTTTTGGCGGTCGCCGGCCTCGACCATGGCTGGCGATCGGCCGATGAGGGCCGACGGCCTCGCCCAGCCACGGCGAGGCTCGGCCTCGCCGGGCCACCGCCAGGCGACAGCTACTTTGATTAGAAAGATGCCTTAAGACAAATAGAGATCCCCACTTGACAGCTACTTTGATTATGTTGCATTCCCTTAAAATATGGAGAGGTCCCCGATAAGCATAGGACCTCATTATACTAATTTCAACACTGCAATTTAAAAAAAAAAAATGCCCAGAAATGTGGCATCCTAAAATTTCATAGCAACTCCTAAATATACCATGAACCATGAATAGGTGATAGAAGTGCCATCGGATTTCATTATAGCCATTAGACCAATGAATTACAATAGATTAAGGCTGAGCATTTTAATAGACAATTATTTGGTTGAAAATATATTATATGTCCATGAGTGATCAAGGATTGTACTAAGGGACAAATTGATAGGAAAATATTATTCTTGGCCGTGCACTTTATAAGTTTGATTTTATTTTTTATTTTTTTGTTACAAAGTTTTATGGCCATATAAATTGTAATTAGGTATTTATATAAGTGGGGATTAAATTGAAAAATTGGAGAAGGAGTGGGTTGATTTTCTTAAGGCCGAACCAGCCCAAAAACCAGCCCACAGCCCCCACCGTTTGATCGACCAAGGCCGACCCAAGAAGCCCAAAGGGTTGTCGGCCAAAGGAGGAGAGACGAGATGGAGAAGCGCAGCCCATTTAAGCCCATCAACTTGCATGAAAATCTACAAGTGGCAAGAGAGATCAGCCAAGTGGCTCTTGCATGCAAAACCTCATGATTACTAGCTAATCATGAGGGTGAAAGGAAGAAAAAGGGAGAGAGAAGGAGGCGGAGTGAGCGAGGAGTACCGAGAGAGAGAGAGAGAGAGAGAGAGAGAGAGAGAGAGAGAGAGAGAGAGAGAGTTGTCGGCGAGAGAGAAGGAGACCGAGTGAGCATGCAAGAGAGGAAGGGAATAAGAAGACTTGTTGCCGCCATGCATGTGCCTAGCTTTGCCGTTGACCGTGCTGTGTTTGAAGTCCCCGAGTCGCCGTTACTTGCTTGATTTTGTCGGATCTAAGGCAAGTAGAGTTTGTTAGCCTACACTTTGCTTGTTATGGTTGTGTGTGAAGTGTAATGGGTGTTGGAAATGCTTGGGTTGTGATGTTGAATGCTAGAAATTCGAGTGAATGGTGGTAGTTTTCCAAGTAAGCTGTTGCATGTAGGAACAATCTGACCCCGTGCGATTCCATGAATTTTATAAAATTATCCAGTTAGAATTTGATCATGTTTTCTTGATGAAAGTTGTAGATGACATCTTGAGGAGTAACATACTAAAATTTAAGAAGAAATAGACAAATATTGGTCTGTGAAATGATTTTTCTTTGAAGTGTTTTAAATCTGGAAATCGTTACCGAGGGTTAGGGGGAGTTTTGGTGAATGTAGTTCATGATCTATGATGAATCTGACTTTGAGTTCTTCATGAAAATTTTACCCCAGGTCTTGGCTATGACATATCAAAATTTCAGAATTTTCTGAGTTGATTTAGGGTTTACACCGAATTTATGAATAAAACTGTGCAATGGTGATGTTCCAAAACTTTAAGTTGTGATGCATGGACTGTAGTGACCTGTACGAAGCTCTTTTGGCATGGTGTTCTTTATGAAACTTTTTCTCTAGATCTCATTAATAATATGTTAAATTTTCAAAATTTATTGAGATCGTTTACTAATTTTTCTAAATTTTTATTAAAGAAGTGCATTATGTTTTATTCGAAAATTGTTCTATTTTCCAAAAAAAAAAAAATGAATTGCTCTATGAGGTATGATATCTTGGGTTGTTATTTGTACTGTATATGTTGTGATATTTGTGCATTTCATATGGCATCAAATTGATGAGATTTTATAAATTCCATGAAACTTTTGGCATCATTGCATCAAATGGCATTTTCCAAAGTGAGATACATCCATGTATAATGATAATGATGATACCGTTGGAGGTGTGAGCCGACGATGCTCCGGGAGTGTTGGGATGCCCGAAGTGTGTGTACCGGATGCACGGGGGGTGTGTGTTGGATGCCCGGAGTGTGTGTGCCGGATGTCCTTGGGAGTTTCGAGATTCCCTGAGGTGTGTGTCGGAGGTTCCTCGCGATGCCAGGTTGGGTGCGAGCGATATATGAGAGATGCAAACACTGGTCCTTGGAAGAAAAATGAGATCCTTTTGAAAAGTAAAATGTGAATTGAATCATGCGCATGTGTGTGTGCATATGGCATGGGATATAATTGCATATGAATTTGAGTTGATACTATATGGCATTGAGAATGCAATCAGGAAGGTATTGAATGTATCTCATGGGGATATATACATGATTGTATGGATGTTATGAATCATGTGCATGTATGTGTATATGGCATGGAATATGAATTGCTTTAATGAATGAATCTCATGGAAATGCAAGCATGATCACACAAATAATATGTGCATGTCACACGAAATTGTGTTTGTCCTGCTTGTTGCATTATATAGTTTGATGGATTTTTACTGCTGAGTGGTTGTACTCACCCCTTTTGGGGACTAACATTTCAGATTGAGAGATGTCTCTGTCACCTATCACACATGGTACATTTTGTGGCTTACCGTATGATGTTGAGGTCGAGTGCTCGGAGCACCCCTACACTGGTGTTCATGGTCTAGTGTTTATCCATGTTCATATTTTGGTTATGTATGATGTGGGTCTACCTGATGGCCTTGTAGTCCAGGAGTTCCTGTCCGTCCATGTTCATCGCGAAGGGAGGATGATGTGGATGTTGCCGCCGCCACTGGCCGATGCACCAAGCTAGGTGTCATGAGAGCTTGTGACTGGTGGAGGTTGACACCTTTTGGATGGCTGACACTAGGATGATGGATTGATGTACATGTCTAATGTAGAGTCGGGTTCTTTTGGGTTATAGCCAAGCTTAGTTAAAGCCTTGGCCTTTTGTTGTACCGACTTGTGATGTCCATCAAAGTATGTAAATAAAAGTGGTTCGGCATTAGCTTCTATATATAAAAAAAAAGTGTAGTTGGTGTGCATTGCATTATATTATTTAGTTTGAGTACGGGTTAGGGAGATGTCGAGTATGCTTCCATTATATGAATTGCAATGGGACCGCTTGAGATGATACAAACCCCCAAGATTTATGGACCCACTATAATTCAATATTATCAGAGTGATATGCTATTAGGGCAAAAAAGGAAAGGTAAGTAATCTGTGGCGACCCTAGCGGATCAGGAGCCGTGTCGGGGGTGGTATAAGAAATCCCACAACAATTACTCCAAACCCTAACAATCACCGTCGCACATCACATTTCACATCCGACCCCTACAAAAATCTTTCACACATCACATTCCACATTTGAGCCTTAAATCGCACATCACAGTACCTAACACCACATTTTAGTCTTAATTTCCCCCCCATCAAGCCCTACGCTCCCTACATTTCGAGACCGATCCTAAATTGTCAATCCGAACCCCTAATAAGGTTCTAGCACTACATCTGAGCCCTAAATCTTACATCAATACCATCCAAGCCTAAGATTTCCTAGTCGACCCCCAAATCTTATATCAAGTCGAAGCCCTAATAAATTAGTCGAAGCCCTAATTTCACTATAGGGGAGAGGAAGAAGAGAACAAACTTGAGCGAGCAATGATGACGAGCGACAACCGCGAGTGATGCCGGTGAGCAATGACCTGCGAACGGCGACCTGTGAATGGCGATGGGGAGGACGTCAGATCTAGTGTGAACGCGAGCAACGATCGGTTAAACCCTAAATAAGCTAAACGATGTCGTTTAGCTTGGCCAAGGCAAAGTGGATGGGGCAACGTCGTTTTCCTCCTCCACGTGTGCTTTTTTAAAATAAATAAAATTGCCACGTCGATCAAGCATATTCTCAGAAAATGCGACATCTGCATTTTGGCTGAATTTTGGCCGAATTAGCTCTAAGTGATCCATTTTGCTGCAATTTTGGTACTTAAGTATACCTTTCCAAACTTTTGACGCTTAAGTGCCCATCCGTGCCAAGTTTTGGCACTTCGGGTGTCCGTACCTCCATAGGTACCCTCGACCCTCTCCTCAACAAAATGCTCATATTCTTGATACCAAAAGTCAAAAACCCAAAAAGCATTAGCCAATTTAGACTCATTACCCTGTACAATTTTAGTTACAAAATAATTTCAAAAGTTATAACTAATAGACTGAAACTATGGCTCCCAAAGATTATGGCTACTTAGTGGAGTGCCTTTGTACAAGGTCAGCAAATCTAGGATAATATTCTCATAGTTTAGGAAGTCCTTCATCAAATGAGAATAACAAAGAGGAAGAAACAATTTTAGGCAATCTTGAAATTGGGTATGTAGAAAGTCTATGATAGAATTGAGTGGGATTTCTTGAGAGATTGCATGAAAATGGGTTTCTGTCTTTGCGAGGAGGAGAGGAGTTTGAATCTCGTTGGCCGCACGAGATCTTAAGTGTGACGTCGGGGTGGTGGGTCCTCCGCTAGCGTCACCCCGGGTTTACCTCGTCGACTGTCGGCTGTACAGTCGGCGAGGTAACTTTGATCATGTAATGTATCTCTACAGTGTCCTTTAGTGTGAAGATAAATGAGGAGCCAACCAAATATTTTACGCCTTCAAGGGGAATTAAACAAGGCAATCCTCTTTCCCCTTACCTATTCATTCTAACAATAAATGTCTTGTCTTGGATGATGCACAAAGTCATAGAAGATGAAAGCCTTAAAGGAATAACTTTAAACAGGTTCTACCCTACCTTGTCCCATCCACTTTTTGCTGATGAGGCCATATTTTTTCTAGATGGGACCAGCAAAGAATGCCAAAATTTAGCAACTATTCTAAACCAGTATTGTTTTGCGATGGGCCAAGCCATAAACTTGAACAAATCACGAGTATGTTTTAGTAGCAATTGCCCTTTATCTTTGAAAAGAAACATGGCTCAAGAGCTTAAAGTCCCGATAATAGACAAAATAGGGAAATATCGGAATTCCAATTGACCGAGGCCACTCAAAGAAAGAAATGTTTGCTTGGATCCTAACTAGAGTAAATATAAAGCTAAAGGGCTGGAAAGAAAAGTTATCATCCAAAGCAACTAAATAAACTCTGATAAAAAGTGTAGTACAAGCTCTTCCTCATTATGCAATGTCAATTTTTAAAATACCCATATCTATTTACAATGCCATAGAAAAAAAAAAAAGAAATGCCTCATTTTGGTTGAAACAAAGAGACACAAGGAGAGGTGCATTGGAAAAAAAATGGGAAGTAATGAAAACCAGAAAGGATGAGAGAGGCTTGGGTTTTAAAGACTTGATAAATTTTGACAAAGCAATACTCGGCAAGCAAGCTTGGCAGCTATCCAAGTCCCCTTTAGTGTTGCGGAGCAGAATTCTAAAAGGCATCTACTTCCCAAATGGAGATTTGTGGAAGGCAAGAAAAGGGAAACGTCCGTCATAGGGATGGCAAAGCATTTTAGTAGGAAGAGAAGCCATAGAATCAGAGGTTAAATGATCGATAGGGGATGGAAAATCTATTCGAATACAAGAAGACAAATGACTCATCAAGATTGCTCGGAGGTTCGACCAACAAAGATAAATCTATGATGGTGGCTGAGCTTATCAATGAAGAATTGCAGGAATGTAATGAAAGTGTAATCCTAAATCTTTTCAAAGTGTGTGTAGCTAATGAGATACTTGTGCTCACCATCAGCTCGAGCCCAAAGAATGATAGTCTAGTATGGACCGACAATAGATCAGGAATGTATATAGTGAAGAGTGGTTACAATATGACTTGTTCTCACCCCACAAAAGCAGAACCTAATAAAGCATCATGTTCTTTCAAGCCTCCTGAAACCCTATGGACTAAGATTGAGAGTCTATCAATCCCCTCAAAAATGCAAACGTTTCTCCGGAGCCTATGTCAAGACGCCATACCAACGAGAGAGAATCTGTATAAAAGAAAAGTGCTACTAGATTCCATTTGCTCGCTCTGCGCCACCCACCTAGAAACAACATAACACCTATTTCTGCTATGCAAGTGGATGAAACACATATGGGTAGGAATCAACCTCAGTAGGAATTCACACAGCATAACAAGGTTCGACAAGTGGCTAATGGAAGTTTTTGAAGGAAGGGCAACTTACTTGAGAATGAATTGGTTGCTACTATGTTGTGGAACATCTGGAAGTCATGCAACAACTTCATATTCCAAGCCAAGCCTCCAAAACCGTTTTCTCTCATAGATATTGCACAAGCACAGGGAAAGAACTTTAGCATATGGTAAAAATAGAGAGGGGCAAAAAAAAAAAACCCACAAATTGACACTTATTGGTCAAGTTGATGCCACTGGACAAAAGGGAGTTGAAGCTAAATGTCGATTGTTCATGGGTGCAATGCAATTTCCTTTGCTCAGTTGTTGGTATCCTATGAGATCCTTCTGATTTAATCATTGAGGGTTATGCGAGAGAGGTTCGGGCGTCCTTTTCCCAGCAAGTAGAAGCCCTACCTCTGCTACATGGGTTGGTATACTTAAGAAGGAAAAAGGAGATGCACATGGGAACAAAACATGGTCAAAGAGAGAAGTGGGTTTGTGAAAGCGACCCCTTAACTTTTGTGGATAGTGTCTTGGGCCAGGCTGAAGAACCGTGGGATGTGAGGGAAATAGTAGATCTATGGCCCTGTTTTGTTCAGCATTTCGAAGGGACTTTGGGGCTCTAAAGGGGTTTAGCCAAATGCTAAAGGTGTTTGGTTCAATTTTTTGAGGGCTTTGGGGAGATGCAATTTCATCTCCAAGGAGCTTCAAAGGCCTTTAGATCCTTATCCCTCAAGCTCGAAAGTTCAAGATCCAGATTTGCCAAACACCATGGTTGACTGTACCCCTGTCTCAAGCTTGATACAAATGCAGTAATAAAAAATACTACTAGTAGCTAAGTGCAAAAAAATTGGCTGAAAGAATGCCAATTGAGATCAATGCTATATCAATATTTTTGTTTAGAGGTTGGACTAACTCCTAATTTTCTTATGTGATGAAAAATTAAATATGATAGCTAAAATTTATGTATCAACGCTTATGACAATCTTCAATCTTCTTGTTGGAGATGTCTTGAGAAGCAGAGAGCTGTCATATAGCCATTAGTGCTGCTATCCATGAATGAAACTGCCCATACAATTCTTTTCCAAAACATTTGCTGGCTGCCCAAAATAACTGCTGTTGTTGTCTAATCGTTGCTACTAGGATTGGTTTGTCAGACAACCTGTTTTATAATTCTCTATTTGACTTCCGTTTCTTTTGTTGTGCATATCCACCTTCTAGCAGCTACTTTTGAGAGTTAACAAACACATCAATTGACTGATATTGTAACATCACTAGTGGTCTAATAGCTTCAGCATGGAAACAAATATTGTTTTCAGCTGATTTTCAGATCCGTTGGTGCTATTTTACGAATTAGAACAGACTTGTGATATTTTCCCTTTACAAACATCATCTCAGTTCTTTGCACATTGTTGCAAATATCTACACCATGCCATAGTAAATATTATACTTAGGTTAATTTAGAAATCATCAAAATCACTTAGAGATATTTGTCCAACAATCTCCCCTTTTTTTATGATGACAAAATTATCCCAAAAATGTGAATAGTAGATGTTTGATAAAGTTGTAGTAAAAGTAAAGATCTGCTTATGTGATGATTTTCACAGAATGTACACATTTGTAGATTTCTCCATTTGATTTTCAATGAATTGTGGAGATAAAGGCTAGGCGATCTTTTAATTATAAGAATGAAAAGTTCAAAGAACTTCTAGAGATAATGCCTTACGATATAAAATATCAATCAAAAGACGATTATTAGCAGCACATTTCTCACATTGCTCATCTTGCTCATCTTTCTAGCTCCCCCTGTTTCAATACTATCTTTAAACATTTTCAATCCACACAATTAAATCCAATCAAGTCAAATATTCACATCATATCCCTCTTTTCAAAAAGATAATGAGAGGGACTGCTAAAAGATAATATTATTGACCAGTAGTGCGAGATTACATTAAAAAAAGAAAACATTTAAACACCATAACGCAAACATCAGCAAGAAGAAAAAACGAACATGAAGAGATAATGTCTCGACGATAAAACTTCTTCACATAAAATAACAAAAAATGAAAAATGAAAATTCTGCTTCTATTGTCCTTTTAGAGAATGTTCCATGATTTCTAAAAGATTTACTGCTTTTTATATGTTTCATGTCCGTCCTAATATCCTCATCTATGTCCAGATTTCTTCTGATTTGTCATTTCTCACATTTAAGGTTTATAAGTTCTAGTTGTTGTTTGAGTAAAGATATATTCTCTCTTGTCAGAAAGAGATTTAAATCCCAAAAATGGACGATGCTTTCCTAAAATGGGCAAAAGACTAGTTACGTATGCATTAAAAATCTTCATTGATAGGAATATAAATAGGATAATGGTGCATCATCCTATTATATTACTATGAATGACGGAAGGATCTCAACATGTCCCGAGATTAATGAAGATGGGATTCACATCTCCCGACACGTTCTCTCATAGCAAGGAAGCTCATCAAGATGTTGCTTCAATTGCCCTAGATCAATTGTCACATAAGCATAGATGAAGGCTGTCTTGTTTTTTTTTTTACGATTCTTTACCTTTTACTCTTATGCTTGATATACGTTGCAGTCGAGCCACTCGAATTGTCTAATAGCATACATATGTGGTATTAGTGGAAATGCTGTAAATCATTATCTTTAAATTGCTGCCATATTGTTATGATGCGAGTGGGTATCTTGAAGAAACCCTGAACTAAACTAATTAATCCATTTGAGACCTCGGTAGATATCTCTGCTTTCATTCCTCGTTAATGCTGTCTTGTAAAAGCTAATCAAGTGCAAGAACCGGATGAATATCATGTTGTTGGTGTCTTATCCGATCTTCAGGTTAAATCTTCCCGGTATTTTATCCGATCCTCAACTATATGGGACCACTAAATCGAATGACGAAGATGAAGATAGGAGGTATGAATGTACAATTTGGGTCCTATTAGACATTGGGTAGCGTTCTTTAATATTTTACTCTTTTTTTTTTTGAAAAAATAGCAACTAGAAAATAATATGTTTGCTTCAAACTCTCAATGCTAAAATTTGATTCTTGATTCATCCTTCTGCTTTATTTCTCGTGGCTTTCTTACCTAGTTCAATGGTAATTTCATTACTGCACAGAATTCAATTTTTTGCAAGTATACTCTGAATGAATTTAAAGCCAAGATGAAGTTCGAGATGCCCAATTGCATCACTACCCAGCCACGGGGCAGTTCCTGTTTTTTTATCTTCTTTGGTCTTCAATGCTGTAATTTACACTGGAGACATTGTTAAACGAAAAAAGGAGGCCGAACAATTGGCAGCACGCGCTCCATTTAAGGTGTTATTTGTTCTAGGCTGCCAAGGGTGTGAGATAGTTATTAATGGGTGAAATGAGTTAATAGATCTAATTGTTTTGTGATGCGTGATGAGGTGAGTGATTCAAGAATGGAAATTTTTCAGAGAGGATTTTGTGGTTAAGTGTATGTAGTAGTGTATATGGTTAAGAAACAGAGTGATCTCCTTCCAAGGTATAAAGGCCACGCCACCAACCGAGGATGAAGATCGAGATCTACAAAGCTCACGACCAAGGCCTAAAGCTTCCACTAGCCAAGGATAAAGGACTTCGGGATAGGAGAAGCTCACCACCAAGGCCTAAAGATTCCACCAGCCAAAGATAAAGGGCTTCTTGGCTCACCACCAAAGAGTGATCCTCGCTCCAAGGATAAAGAAACCGAAATGAGTTATCCATCCTCCAAAGGAGTTCACTCAAGCAAAGGAAATCTTACCATTTTCATTCCTAAAATTCGTATCTCCCATACATTGGATAGTTTCCCCTATTTATAGGAGGATTTTAGCCTTAGGAAATATTAAAAACAAACTTTGATGACCTAGGAACTTAAATGTTCTAATGTCTTGTATGACCAATTGATGAAGTATCAAGAGGATTATTTTCAAGTCAAGGGAGGAGTACGAATTTCGGGAAAACCAAAGGTTCACGAATGTGGTTCAAGAATACGGAAAGCTGAAGATTAATGGCATTTAGTTCCCGTGTTAATAGAGGCTTCTCTTAAGTTACTAGGTGTTTTTATTTTTATGTAGCTCAAGAGTCGAACGTTTAAGGAGAAGTTTTGGAGAAAGCCGATGATGGTGAGCTATTTATCATCTGAAGAGCATTGCATGTTGAAGTTTCTCCTAGTAAAGAGCAATGGGAGAATATATTTTCTTTATAGGGGAAACTAAAATGGCCTCCCATTGATAGTTATCGATATACCACAAAGTACTGATAAGTAATTAATATTATTCATTCAAAATGACCCATCAAAGCACATAATGCCAAACTTCTTTATTGGCTTGGCTGAGCATCGATGGTTCTGAGTTGGTCAGTAGAGCTACGTTGGATGCTCCCACATGATTTTGGCTATTTATGACTTTGACATCATAATTGGGAAGGATTGGCTCCAAACGAAGGTCATACAATTCAAACCGATTGGTAGTTCTAGTTGTGAATCTATGAGGAAGGTTGTTAAGGCTATCTAGCAACAATGGAGGATTTGGTGATAGAGGAGCTGGAGTTAGAGGATATCGTTGTGGTGCGAAACTTTGTAGATGTGTTTCTAAAAGAGTTGCTAGCATTGCCTCCAAAAAGGGAAATGGAATTCATTATTGAGTTGGCCCCTCGAGAAGAACCGATCTCCAAGCCACCATATCGGATATTAGGATCTGAATTGAAGAAACTAAAGGTGCAAATGTGGGAATTGCTTGATAAAGGATTCATTCACCCTTTTGCATTGCCATGAGGAGCGCCTATGCTTTTTGTGGAGTAAAGGATGGATTGTTGCGACTATGCATCGATTATCAATAGCTCAGCCAAGTGACGATCAAGAATAAGTATACGTTGCCAAGGATAGACGACTTGTTTGATCAAAAAGGGTCCAACCAGGTTCAAGGCGCACCTCGATTAGTTCATCATAGTTTTCACGGACGATATAGTAGTGTACTCAAAGAGGATGAATGATATTTGAAGATGGTACTAATGACCTTCCAAGAGCGCGCATTTTACGTTAAGCTCAAGAAGTGTGAGTTTTGGCTTCGCCAAGTAGCATTTCTAAGCCACGTAATATTAGGCACAAGAATCTTAGTGGATCCAACAAATATTAAAGCAGTCAAGAATTAGCCAAGACCTATGATGGTAAAAAAAGATTGAAGTTTTCTAGGACTGGTTGGGTATTACTGGCAATTAGTGGAAAGCTTCTTAGGAATTGCTACACCCTTCACAAGATTGACAAAGAAAGAAATAAAGTTCGAATGGACGGATAAGTGCAAGTAGAGTTTTCGAGAACTTAAACACAAGTTGATGACTGCCTAGTTGTTAACAATACTGTCCAGCCTTAGAGGGTACAAGATGTACATCAATGCTTCACTTAAAGGATTGGGCCATGTTTTAATGAAACATTATGAGTAGTAGCCTATGCCTCTGGGCAATTGAGGCCACATTAATTCAATTATCCTATCCACTACTTGGAATTAGTATACATTATCTTCGCTTTAAAGATTTGGAGTCACTACCTGTGTAAGGAAAAGTTCACAATCTACGTTGACCATTAATGATTGATTGCAAAAGCAATTGAATGTAAGACAACAAAGTTGGATGGAACTTCTCAAGGACTACGACTACGGCATCTACTACCATCTTGGGAAGATCAACATGATAACAGATGCATTCAGACAAAAATCAACAATTGCACAAATGATGGATTTTGCTTGAAGATGTACTGGATTCAGACTTCACGTTTGAGATAAGTCATATTTCTAGTCTTATGGCTACTCTACGAATTGAACCTGTAGTGCGAACCCTGAATAAAACATTGCAATTGACGGATCCATCAATCCAAAAAATTGTGCAAGAGAGAGACCAAAGAAGAGGAAACAATGCTAAACTCAAGGAAAAAATTCCAGTGGATGTCCATTGCAGCAACTATAGCATTCATCCAGGTAGTATGGAGATGTACAAGAATCTTCGACAGTATTATTGGTGGAATGTATGAAAATGGATATCTTTAAGCGCGAGTGCTTCATCCATATTTCAAGGGTGATGTTATGGCTTGCATATGTGTGGCATGGAGATAAATGAGTTCCATGAGGCACGTGCAAGAGTGAAAATGTCATATTAGTGGTTGGTGTGGAATGTGCATGCTTTTAAATTACCCCGTCTATGATTTGAGAGGCATGTTAAGCTTGCATTGAATTGTGATTATCATATACTTGATGGAAGGATGCATTCACATAGTGGTTATTTATTCTATAATTGGACACATGGTAAGGTGTCACATGTTGAATGACCTAATTCCTGTTAATTAATAATGCCAAGTAAAGCCTTTGCTATTAATCTACCATTGATAGATAAATTGCATGTTTATTGTGTTTTTGAGGTGAAGAACCCTCTATGTGAAGAGGGAGTTCACTTGCTGAGTTTATCTCACTTGTCTTTTTAGAACTTTTTTAGGCCTTAATGATGGCCACCTGAGCCTGAGCCAAGGTACTTAAAGATGGACGCATGCTAGATGCATAGCGAATGCCACTTTTTAAAGAAATCCACCACACGGACATGTAAATGGCTAAGCTTTTGATCTAAGGAAAATTAATGTATGATGGTTGATGTGTGTGTGTGTGTGTATACACAAAAGCTTAGCCATTTACATGTCCGTGTGGTGGATTCCTTCATACTTGTCAAAAAAAAGTTGGGATGAACCTAGCACTTCTATTTGATGATGGCAACTTTATATATACATGAAAGTGTGTTAAGATGTTTGTCATATGCTAACCTTATTGCTTATGAAAGGTTGGGTGATTTTATTTTTGCTTCCATTTTTGTATAAACGAAAGATGAAAAGAATGGGTCGACGTTGTGTCTTTGGACATTGCAATCGCATGGCCGAAGAGGAAGAGGGTTCACGTTTGTCTAAGGGTCGAGGCATGAGATATTATATGCTAAGAGGATTATGCATGATTATTTTGGCAGATGAATAATCGATGTGTGATCACATAGAACTATTTCATGGCATTTTCATGTGCTAAAGTTGATCGTATATAACGTGTGAACACCTACTCAAATGCCCAACGTCAACTAGATGTTGTCCTCGGATGGATTTTGGAACGAAACTTCGTAAATCAAAGCCATCTTGAAGTGAGGTTGAAATGATTCCATATCTGATTGGGGGACAATAGTTGATTATGTGGGGGCCATCAACGCGAGTGTCAGTCATGGCCAAGAATAGTCATAATAACTTGTAATTATGGTCGTGTGGGATGCCATGGGATTGTTGACACACTAAACGTGTGCAAAGTGGAAGACTACCAAAGTCATATTATGAGAGTCATGAGAGTCATGTTATGGTACATGCATGTTGAGAAGTATATGAATTTGTATCCTTGTGCTTAATACTCTAATAATTTAGCTAGAGGATAGATCACTTCATGCTATAGTTAAGGCAAAGCTAAGGCTTTGTTATTAATTTTTCATTGACAATTAACAACCACGTATAGGGCATGTTCGAGGCGAAGTAATCAAGCTCGTTGTTCTTTAGATTTCTCAAGCCCTTAGTCATGGATTTTGGTCACATTCGATTTGCGGTACCCATCGACCGGGATGTGTAGGTGAGCCCAAGAATGAGGGCTGATGTGCACCCGAGAGCGGGTCGGGGCATGACAAGTTGTGTGTTTTCTTTGCTATCACTTTGCTAGTAATTGTTGGGAGATGTTTGTTTATTATGCTTCCACATACATTAGATCGAAAGATGAAAGCGAGTGGGTCAACGACATGTCCTAGGACTGCAAATAAATGGCTAACGGAAAGAAGGGATGCCACGCACCCGAGAGTCGGGGCGTGACACCCTCATTTTGTTGGTATCAAAGCTTGGGCATTATCTCGAGAAATAAGCTATGTTGGGACTTTTGTGTGACATTCTCAATTTGACCACAATATATGGAGTGGAATTACTGCGGTAAGCGACAAAGACGGAAAGGCCTGCAAAGATCATTTTAGGGTGAAAACTCAATTTTTCATTGACGGTTTGCGAAATTTTGAAAAAGGGGAAACACGCTGCAAATAAGGGACCTCGAGGACCCAACTTGCGGACGGGCCGTTTGGCCACACACCCCTTTGGTCGGCCTACGGATGCTCATTACGCCATGCAGGCCCACCTTAGTCTTTTGTAAGCTTGCACATTAATATGCGCATGGCAAGCATGAGAGAAGGAAAGTGTCACCCAAGGAAGGAGTAGAGGCAAGAAGGCGGCCTACCTAGCTAAGCCTACTTAGTCCACCTCCTATAGGTAGACTATCTTCATGAAGCCTTCTTAACCATTCAAAAGGCTTAGACATGAGGAAATTTAGGGGATTTGCACTAGGCTCGTCAATGCTTGGGATAGGAAGATCTTGGCTGCACTCATTTCTCTCATTCTCTCTCCCCCTAACTCTCTCGGTCACACTCTCTATCACCACCTCCACCTTGGCTAAACCCTCTTCCTCAAGCACTTTCCCTTACCTCATGCCCATCTCTCCCTCTTTCCCTCTTTGGTTGTCACCACCGTCCACTACCCCTTACCGTTGTCGTTCCTTGTGCCATACATGATGCGTGATGAAGCAAGTGATTCCATAATGGAAATTTTTCTTTTGGTATTTTTCTTGTTAAGTGTATGGAGTGTATATGGGCCAGAAACAAAAAGGCCACGCCACCAACTGAAGATGAGGATTGAGATCTACGAAGTTTACCCACCAGGAGCTAAAGCTTCCACCAGCCAAGGGTAATGGACTTTCGGATTAGAGAAGCTCACCACCAAGGCCTAAATATTCCACTAGCCAATGATAAAGGGCTTCTTGGCTCACCACCAAGGAGTGATCTACGCTCGAAGGATAAAAAGACTGAAAGGAGTTATCCACACACTAAAGAAGTTCACTCAAGCAGAGGAATTCTTACAATTTTCATTTATCAAATTCGTATGTCCATGCATTGAATAGTTTTCCCCTGCTTATAGGAGGATTTTAGCCAAAAGCAAACTTTAATGAAATAGGAACTTAAGGCTTTGACTCTTGAAAACTACATAACAATAAAGACACCTAGAAACTTAGGAAATGCATTTATATTAGCATGGGAACTTGCACTCTTGAACTTTTAGCCTTCCGCTTTTGAACATTTAGCCTTCCAAAATTCGTGCTCCTCCTTTGACCAGAAAATAATCCTCTTGAAACTTCATTGGTCATGCAAGACGTCTAAAATGGCCTCCCATCAATCGTTATCGACATTCCACAAAGTATTGATAAATAATTAACATTATTCATTCAAAATGATCCATCGAAGCACATGATGCCCAATTTATTTCTTGCCTACATCAATACACCCTCACGCCTTGTCATCACCTCACCACTACTGTTTCCGAGCCACGAATGTGACATCCGGATTTCGCCAGACCTCGATTACATAACTATTCGAGATGGGTCGACGAATTTGTCGTCGAACTACGTTATTGGCACGACTTGTGGATGCCGTTTCGTCACCACACTCATTGTATCAAAACATTACGTTTCGTCATGTTCTCGTGATAGTACCTCATCTAGGAATTTCTTCACGTGATGTTGCCCGCAAGGCTAAAGTCTTCGCCATTGATCAAGTGAGCTTTTCCATATGTACAGAGAGACGTCAACTTCTGAAAATTTCAGCCATGTGCCCCATGTATTTCCATGCAAGGAGATTTTGGACATCAATTTTGCAGTCACGTTCCCTCTCTTTAGCCAGCCAACAAGATAAAGATTTGACCGTGCATGAAGGATACCCATGCATAGAACTGTTTCCGTCCAAGCTGCCCCCGAACCTTCATTTCATTGGCTAATTGAGTCGACTAACCTAAGTGCACATGCTGAGGAAGGACAGGAAATCTCCCCACACGCCCACACCACCCTCTCTCTTCTTCACGGACAGCCACGCACGGCCATGCCATGCACCTCCCATGCGTGCGTTTGTTAAGGAGTCAACCCAAGGAAGATGGTTGACCGAGAGATGGCCAGCGACGGCCACGTCTCCCTCCCCTCCATCGGACAGCGGAGAAGGCCCACGTCCACAGCCCATGTTCACGCCAGAATGAAGAGCCCACAGTCGTGTCCCCTTCTTTCCGCTTGGCTGGTCAACTAAAGAGGGAGTTGACCAGGAAAGGCCACGTCTTTTCTTCTCCTTCGGCCAGCACACCAAAGCCACGAGCAAGGAGATGGACACGCCCCCTTGGATGTGCATGCAAGCAGTCCATCTTCCAGCGCAGGATCACTCGGCTGTCCTTCCCTTCGGCTGCAACCGAGATTTGGATTGCTGATTCATGGAGTCAACCCTCGGTGAAGACAACGACAGAAACAGCAGCCCTCATTCTCGAGCACCCTTTCTCCTCAATCAGTGTAGTATATCCATAGAAACTCTCTCTCGGTCTCGCTTCATCTTTGCTCATTGCTGTACCATTCAACCGCCTTAGCCATGCCGTAGTTGTCGCACCACCACCAGCCATCAACGCCGCAGCTCATGGATTTGTCTCACCGCACATCACTAGTCACGTCCTCAATTCACGATCTGCTTGCCGTTGATGATGTTGGACGTAAGGGAAGTCGATATTTACTAACCTACAAGACGTTAATGCTATCATCGCTTGGTGAAACCGTCCTGTATATTAAGATTAATTTGGTATACTCGCGCTGAATTGTGAACTCGGAGGTTATTGGGCTGATTCTAAGCTATATGGGAAAGGATTTTATAACTATTGTGGTCGAGTCTGAGTATGTGCTGATTTCCGATATTTCGAAGCTCTAAGATTTTATGTGTGTGAACAAATTCGAAAACTTTAGGATTGAAATTGAGATTATTGACCGCCAATGTGCCGATTTCCAATTAGTTATGGTTTTGATAAATTGTTTTATTTCGAGCCGTGATGTGCGAGTGCAACTCCAGATTTACATGTGGATTTCGAAAAAACCTTTGAGATTTAAACGTGAAAATGGATTTTATGGATTTGGTATAGAGCTTTTGATTTCATGATTTGATTTTTATCGATATGAGATTGATGTATTTTTAAAGACTATTGTGGTTGTATTGCTTTGTCTTTGAAATCTCTATTTTGCGATACTTGATACCATGAATTATGATTTTTGAAAATCCCAAGGGGTTCTCCATACTAGTGATTTGAAAACATGCTGGTATTGAAATGATTTAATTACCACACCATGGTTGATGTGTTGCTCCTGTCGTCGACCTCTCGGGACGACGATGCCCCAGGAGATGGCTTGCCTAGAGGATCGTAGTGGCAATGTGATGCGTGATGGGTGAGTGATTCTAGAATGGATTTTTGAGAGGGGATTTTTGTGGTTAAGTGTATGGAGTAGTGTATATGAGGAAGAAACGAAAAGGAATAATAAAAGATAAAACGATCTCCTCCCAAGGTATAAAAGCCTCACCACCAATCGAGGATGAGGATCGAGATCTACGAAGATCACCACCAAGGCCTAAAGCTTCCACCAGCCAAGGATAAATGACTTTGGGATAGGAGAAGCTCACCACCAAGGCCTAAAGATTTCACCAGCCAAGGATAAAGGGCTTCTTGGCTCACCACTAAGGAGTGATCTACGCTCCAAGGATAAAGAAATCGAAAGGAGTTATCCATTTTCCAAAGGAGTTCACTCAAGTTAAGAAAATCTCACAATTCTCATGCATGAAATTCGTATATCCCCTACATTGGATAATTTCCCCTATTACTAAACATATTGAACAAAAAAAAATGGGTTACTAAGGTTTTGGTTGGAAAAGAAATTAGAAAAGAAATATGATGTTGGGTTTGGACAGCAAGTTTTATGTGCTCAATAAAACGATGAGGTTTTATACGAGGCGCGTGCAAATTTTGGCGGGTTAATTTCAAATACGGGACCCTGTATGAATTTATTTCGAAAGGTTTAAACAAAAAAAAAAGTTCCCAAATTTATTTTTAAAATGGGATTTTGGTATTTTAGCTATATGATGGAAGGTAAAAGGTTGACCCGATTGATGAGGTGTCTGCACAGTTAGATTACTTAAGTAGTTCAGTTTCATTAATCGCAACTTATTTAATTACTCGCAATTTATTTAATTAATTATAATTAGGGTAATTTGTGACGAATTAGCCGTTTTTCATAATTTTACGCTAATTCTCATGGTTAAATTTATATGTGAAATTGATTGTGTATTTGTCCAATTGGGTGCTTGATTATCATTTTGTATTACTATTGCAAAAATTGGATTTTGGTATTTAAATTAAAAAATACCGGGTGTCGGTTTTTAACGCCAAAAATGTTTTAGGTACTATATAAAATCGTGGAATTTTGAAAAGAAAGCATATTGCGTTTTATAAATCATTTTGACTATGTGACCATGCACAATCATTTTACCAGGTATTTTTAATATGAAGAAAATTGGCCAAGTTCATCATTTGAAATTGAAGTATTTGAGTGGAAAGCATGATATTCTTGGCCGAGTTTGGATGTGCGTGTGATCGCTATCAGAACCGTCACCTAGTGGGAGTTTGGGGATGATGCTTGATTTATTGGCTGTCTAGCGGGAGTTTGAAAGTCGATCACGGTATAGCTGGACCGCTGCCCCTTTCTGGGATGCCGTTTAGGTGGGAGTTGTAGATGTTGTTGTGCCCGACGGGGCGAGATAGTGACCGATTTTTATTAGATGCCTGGCGGGAGTCCGGATGACTGCCAACTGGGGAGTTGGCCACGGCTAATGGGCCGTAAGAGCTGGAACATGCATGAGTGGATGAAATAGCCATGCCTGATTATGGGGCAAAATTGTGTAGCACGGTATGTGATGTGTTGTAACGGTTTTACCCTATAATCGGGACTCTTGTAAATATTGATGGATGAAATGAGGTGTTCCAATTGTTAAGCATGCTTGTGATATCTATAATGCTTATATGGTGCACTAATGTGTAGGGACGCGCCCAAGCAAGGTAAGTTCTAGATGGTGCACGTTTAAGAAGCCTCTGAGTGAATTCTCGTCCTAATCGAGGTTTAACGTTTTGATTCATTGAGATTTTGTGGTTTAAATATTTTCAAGTCCTTAGATGGAGAACTCAGAGCCCAAGGCTGGAGGGTTCGGTGTGTAGGTGGCCTAGGGTTTTCTTTTGGATAGAGACTTGTTAATACGAACCCTCAAGTTAACTTGGCATTCACATGAAGTGTGTTTTGAGAAAAATTGGTTGTCTTGCTTTTTCTATCATATGTTTGTTGTTGTTTGGTATATGTTTAATTGCTTCCACATGTGCATAAAACGAATGGGTTAGCGATGCGTTCTGGAAATATTGCAGTTTTAGTCGACCACCAAGGGATGTGCGCGTGCCCGAGGTTTGAGGCATGACACAAGTACCTTATTTGTCGCACTCATAGTAGAGATGGCTCTTCTTTACTTTCATTGCTCAACAATTTCAATTCTATGATTGGAGTCATTTCCACATTCATCCATCTCCACTAACATGTGATCGTGATACGTCAACTTCACACATACACAATAACAACAACGGGATATGTTTGAAATTTCAAAATAAAGATCAAATATTTACAAAATAGCAAAACAAATTTCGAGCCAAGGTAGCATTTAGCTCTTTAATTTAATTCTTTAACTATAGCATGGAAATGATTTCATCCCAAAAACTACAGTGCAATCGGGACAAATTGTGCCTTGTGACATAGGTGAATCCAACCTACAAAATCAACCAAACAACAGTCAAAAAGGAAAGGGAAACGTAAACTTATTGAGGAAATCTACTTGGTAATGCATGATAGGCAAGTGATTGAGATCCTTCCACCTCTTATCTCAGCTCGTCCAAATTGGAAAGCTTCACTCGATCCCTGGTCCATAAGGGCTTCACAACAATATCGTTGCGAGTCCAAAAAAATTTCCATCTCAAGCAACATAACCTATACAACATAATCAAGCAAATGAGCGAGTAACCTCAGCGGCCATTACCCTAAGGTTCAACAAATCAGTTGCTCAAAATCATCCGATAGCACACTTTATAAGGAAGTATTCATTCGAGCTCAAAGATAATCATTAATCATAAATTCAAAAACATCTAAATACTAGCAATCACATAATCAAATCATCTTAACAACACTACATATCTAATTGAGCCAATTAACGAAAACCTTAGACCAATTGCAGCCGAGTGGCTCGCCAAAGAAGGCAACAAACGAAGTAACTTTGAGCTAATAAGCTCAGGTCTTGATCCCAAGCACTCAAAACCAATCGAGATGCAAAATCAGCAGCAACAAACATTGACAACATACATGACTAGCCTTGAGCCGATTTGACAAACGCATGTGTAAATGAATGCACACGTAGATTCATAAATCGAATTGAGCATGAAATTGAGCAGATTCGACATTAAGCTTACTTGCTGGGTGGTTGTTGTTGTAGTATGTGCGTGAGAGAGAGAAGAGAGAGACGGAGAGAGAGAGAGAGACGGAGAGAGTTCACTAAACTACTTGGATTTGAGCCATGGTCGCTAGCGATGACAACAAATGAAGGGCTCAGTGTGATAACGGTGATGGAAAAGTGGAAATGAAGTGAGTCGGAGAAATAAGGCAGAGATAAGATGCAGCGTCGTAGAAAAGCTCGACGTTGCATAAGGAGAGATAGCGGTAACAGTGGAAAGAAAAGGAAATAAGTAAACTTCTCGGTTCCAGTTTCGATTCCTAAAAAAGTGAAACTAGGAAGCGAACCCTCTCTCTCTCAAGAATCCAGAACCATCCTCAATCCTAAAGTTAACTAGCGAAACTAATTGAGATTGTGCCAACTGAGCAACGACAATGGTGCCACATCATACTTTTTGAGTCCTATTTAGTTTTTCCCCCTTAAAATGCATAAATTTATTCAAAATTAATAATTCTTATCAAGAGAGGTTGCTTAATGCCAATTAAAGAACAACTTTTTTCTTCTATTGCATTGTTTGAGGAACTAATGGCTATGAATGTTAAAAAGACCATTTGTGCTTGAATAAATTGGAAAAAAAATAATTACTATTTGTTTCTATTAGCGATCATAACTGTTTCTTATGTAATTCGTTATGTAATAATCATTTTTATCGATAATAGCCTCTAAAGTCTCTTGCTTTGTTATAATTTTGTATTCATAATTACCATATAGAAGGTACCAATTCAATTCCATGTATCTTTGGTTTTATGGTAAAGTCTTAAGAAGATCAAAGTTCCATATTTTTTTTTATGGAAAATAAGGAATATGTTCAATGTACGCCATTTTATTGGTGATTTTCCTTATAATATTAAGGATTCATATATTCAGACAAAAGAGATAGAAATATGTACACTCATTTTTTGTACTATACATAAATTATTTATTCTGATAATGTACCTTGTCCATGGTATGAGCTCACGACTAGTTATAAATATGAATGAAGAAAATAAGGAGATGAGGGTCTTTGTGAACTATAAATATCTACCCCCAAATCTTCCTTTCAAATATTTCTAGAGATATACCTATATGTTGAATATTAAGTGAATATAATTAACGTGGAAATCAGAAACACAAAAATGGTGAATAATGAAACGGAATGGTTAAAATTAGATCTCGAGCACATGTTATGCTTGTGAGTTGCTTTTTACATGCTTCTTCTTCTTCTTCTTCTTCTTCTTCTTCTTCTTTTCCGGATTAATAAGGTAGCGCATGATAACGCTCCCGTTTCTCTCAATTTTATTCTTTTATTTCTCCGAACAAAAAAAGAACGTAAACCTATTTGGTAAAACATTTGTTCGGAAATAATTTTTATAATTTTTTGTTCTCGGGAACAGTTTTGAGAAGTAAAAAAAAGTTGCTTCTTGTTCCTGGAACAATTTCTAGAAATAAACTAATTTTCTTTTTTATTTTTATTTTATTTCATTTTCTTGCCGTGACCACTGTCAATCGCTTAGAGCCATTGCCCACCATTGTTGACGGTCGTCGTTGCCGCTTCGCTGATTACGCCTTATTGGTGCGTCGGCCGGTCGCTAAGCTAGCTGCTCATTCATTGTCGCTGACGGTCGTTAGCCACCATTGCCGGTTGCCCGCATTGTCGCCGATTGCCGCTAGATCATAGGTTGCTCCGCTAGCCCCACCGCTAGTTCTTCTTCTGGTCATTGCCATATTCTTAGCCGCCGATCGCCGCCACCGATCATTGTCGCCGTCGTTGCAGCTAATCATTGGTCGCCGGCCACATCACGCCTTGCCGATCACCATTGTCGGTCGCCGACCACCGCCGTCGCCATGATCGCCGATCGCTACTGGCTACTGCCGCCGTGATGGTGGCGGCGACGACGACGATCCTTTAGCAAGAGTAAAAAATGAATAAATACAAAAAATAAATTGTTGTGTTACCAAACGCATTTCTATTCTTTTTCTATTCCAAGAGTAGAAATTTTTGTCGTCACCAAACCAAATGGATTCTTTGACTCGAGAAATTGTTCTAACGTAAGTACAAAAGAACTATTTCGAAAAAAAAACTCTTCTTAAGAACAAAGCGTTGTCATGCGCAATCTAAGTAAATTTCAGTTAATATGGACGTTCGAAAAATGTGCATGTGAGTCAAAAGATTAGATGGACTTACATTTCGGTAGAAATACTTTTAAATTTACCTATACAGCATTTAGGGTTTTTCCTTTTTTTTGGCGGATAAATATAGCACCTTTCGTTTGATGTGGTTTCCCAATTTAACCCCACGGCTTGCCATGTAATCACGTGTGTTGCCACCGCCCTTATATTTTCTCTTTACTTCGGCGTCAGACTCTCCTCTACCCCTCGCTGCTGCAACCAAAAAGCTTTGAAAACCCTTGAAGCAATCCCTGATTGTCGTCCGCAACCTTCGTCGATCCTCAATGGCTCACACCACCGGCTTCGATTCTCGCCCCAGCCTCTCTCTCACTCCTCCGCGCCAGATCCCCAAAGGTTCTCCCTTTTTCCACCCTCACTTCTCTCCAAACCCTAGTCGGCTTCCTTAACGTCGAGAGATGGTAGTTCACGCGGAGAATTCGATTTTGTTGCATTTTGCTCGAGTGGCTTTAGCTTCGCGGCTTAAGCATTTTCGAACTTCTCACAGACGCAATGGCTTGTCTGATTTTCCTTTGTATATGCTGGGTTTTGGTTTCTGGGTTGTGGGCATCTATCTGTTTTTGAGATATTTGAAGAAGGGAAGTGAGTTGCACACCAAAATTCACGAGTTTGGTATTTTCGAATTGTATCACTCCAAGTTTTCAACTTTGATAGTTTTGGAATATTCTCTCTTTGTTTCTGCGAGATGTTTCAGAAATTGCTGTTGTCTGTTTTCGGTCTTTTCAGCTTTTCTTTTTGTTTTCTGCTGGCTGGAATAATTGATTGTGTTGATTGTAGATTTAATTCGTTATTGTGGGATATTTTGCTAGTAGGCTGTATTGTGAAATGAGCCTTCTGTTCCTGCTGTTGAAGGATGTCTTTTTACCCTACAAAATTACATCTTCCAATTGAAATAGATGATCACCATCGGCAGGTGTTAATGATCTTTCTATCCGCTGGATGAGAGGACTGTCCTTTTTATAGTTGATGAGAATTTGTTGTTAACCTTGATGTGAGTTTGAAGCTGTGTTGTCAATTTTCCTCCTGGAAACAGTTCCATAGGCAGCAGACGAGAGGTATTAACATTCTTAGGCAACTATTCCATGTGTGCAGTTTTGTTCTCTGCTATGGAGTAATTAGTCAATGGTGGGTGTGATTGGATGTTGACACGTTAATCCTAACAAAAACCGACCTTCATAGCCTTGGCTTTGAAGCTCCCTTGGGCTCAGCCTCTCTGTCTTGTATTTAACCTATGCCCTCCTTGTGCCCCAGGTTCTTCAGTAGATTAAATCATGTAACATGTAGAATGAAGTTTTCAAGTAGCAAGGGTTGTCTGTGGAATGAAGGGGTTGTTAGTTGAGCACAATATTTCATCAATACATAGCTTGATGCTCAGTTTTATGTACATATGTTTTAGCACTTGTTGAATTTGTATGATTGGGTGCATAATAATTGATTCCATCTGCTTACTATATCTGGCCTTGACATGAGTACCGATATGCATGTTTTGATTTGTCAAATATCCTTCAGTTGGGCAATCTTGTTAATTGGCCAGATTGCTCATATCAATAACTGAAGTGATGCAAACTTCTGTTATCATTTTATTTGTTACCTTATAGAGATTTTACAATATCAAGCTAATGATGAACAGCGATTATGCTTTTCGATAATATTGTTCCTAAATCATGCAAAACCAGAAGACAATTTATTGGTCTGCAGTCCAGGGAGTGATTGAAGTGTTTATGTGGCATAATTGTAAAGCTTAAGCTAAGTATGTAGATCCTTACTTCGTAGTTGGTTTGTATGTATAACATTCCCATTTACTTCTTGATTATCTGACTTATGCAGATGTTCAAGGATCAGAAAATCCAATCCCATTGTCACCACAGTGGCTTCTGCCAAAGCCAGGAGACACTAAACTGGCTCTGGGACCTGGGGTAAGTCACTGTTTGTGGGAAACTTAGTTTCTACCTTTTTACTTCTCAGCTTTTTCGTTCTGCACCTCACTTTTCAGCTTAGATATTTGGCTTTGGGAATTTTCTTGTTTTTCAGTTTGCACTTTTCCTAAATTGCCTTGATTGGTTTATCATATTTCATGAGATTTGTGATAGATATTATATATCAATCAGGAAAACAATTTCAGCCCACGCTCAATGCATGGCCGCTCAGAGATGACCAAGTTGCCTGAAAACTGTGATGAGATGGCTGATATCCAGAAGAAGAAGGATGTTTTCAGGCCATCGTTGCTTGACATGGAAACTGGTCGTCGTGACCGCTGGCGTGATGAAGAAAGAGACACCAATTCCTCTATCCGTAAAGACCGTTGGAGGGATTTTGATAGAGAACTTGGAGATACCCGTAAGATGGAACGTTGGGAGAACTCTGCAAGATCCTTTGGGGAGTTGCGTCGAGCCCCATCTGGGCGATGGACTGATTCGGGTAATAGGGATAATAATAGTCATGAGCAGCGCCGTGATAGCAAATGGAGCACTCATTGGGGTCCTGACGACAAGGGCACAGATGGCTCGCGTGAGAAGTGGATGGACTCTGGCAAAAATGGAGATGTTCCAAACAAAGGTTTGGTTTCATTAGGTAATAATAGGAAGGATGAGGATCATATTAGGCCATGGAGACCTAGTTCATTGCAAGGTCGATCCAGGGGAGAACCTCCTCACCACCAAACTCCAGCCAACAGACACGTTCCTGCATTTTCATACGGTCGTGGTTCTGGGGAAAATGATCAGGCAACGTTTTCTCTTGGACAAGCTAAAAATAATTCAGGTGGAAGCACATTTGACAGAACGATGCCAACTGCTGTGACAGTTTCAGAGAAGGGTGATTCTGTCCATGGGGAGTCTTCTGCTTTAAGATATAGCAGAACAAAACTGCTTGATATTTACCGAATGACTGATGTGAGTTCACTTCAAAACATAAGACATGGGTTCACACAAGTGCCTTCACTTACACAGGAAGAAGTGTCGGAGCCGTTGGCTTTATGTTCACCAAATCCCGATGAATTGGTAACTTCTGCAAGAAAGATAATGAATGAAGTTTATTTATATTTTCTGCTGTTGATTTTACTTTTCACATTTTGAATAGGTTGTTTTGAAAGGAATTGATAAGGGGGAGATTATAACAAGTGGTGCACCCCAGATCTCAAAAGATGGATCTGTTGGACGCAACTTGATTGGCTTTTCACATTCCAGACAGGCCAAAATTGGTAATCCATCTGTTCTTGACATGATAATGCTTGTTGCTGAGATGTTTATCTGTGAAGCGGCAGCACTGATGTTCGAATTGTATTTTCCTAGCAGAAAGCAGGGAAGATGTTCCTATTGATTCTGATGATGTGAAAATTGAAGTTTCCGAAGGTAGTAGTGTGAAATTTCCTGAGGTTTTGTCCCATGAAAAGCAGTATTCAAAGGGGTCCAGCTTGAGGATGGAAAACTTTCGGGATCCTAGGCCTTATACTGATGCCAAGTTGAAAACAGAAGGTATACATTTATGACAAAGACAAAAGACAGACACATAATTGGCTTACTGTGTTTATTAGGCGATTTTGGCAAATTTAGTGAATCATGATGATCTATACAAAAAGTTGGTTTTGAGATGCGGAAGAAAAGTTAATTTTCAGTTATTTAACATTGCACGATCCCGTATAATCTTCTTGAAGTGGAGGCGGCAATGAAAATTCTCTGGCGATTATCATTTGTAGGGATGCATAGAAGTTTAGTTGGAATTTATAGATGCTATGTTGGTAATGTTGTTTGATCTAGGACATGGCTGTAGCTTTTATAGCTGCATTGTTGTGACTCTGTATATGTATGGTGGATATCATGAACATGGTTCTTGTTCTTTCAAGATGGCTGCATGGCATGGAAGTGAGGAGTTCTCTTTTCACTTGACTTTTCATGGTTTTAGCATTTTTCAGTAACTAAATGCTTCATAAATGCAGCTTTTGGAGAAGATGGTAACTCCAGAAAGGCTAATGATGGGATAATCAGTAGGGAGTCAATCTCTCAGGGAAACAATTCTGCAAATCCTGTCTCTGCATGGCGTGCATCTGTGTTGGGAGATCGCAATCACTCATCTTCAAGCAATTTGAGTGATACACCAAATGAC
Source organism: Eucalyptus victrix (assembly GCA_016097545.1). Lineage (NCBI taxonomy): Eukaryota > Viridiplantae > Streptophyta > Magnoliopsida > Myrtales > Myrtaceae > Eucalyptus > Eucalyptus victrix. Next base: position 23,862,432 of record CM027840.1, on the reverse strand, counting down.
ATACGGTCTGGAGCCCCTGGAATTTCTTGGTCACATCAACAAAAGGGTATGAGTAATGATTGGGGAAGTCATCTGGGACATTTGTCTTGCTTGAAGGATGATGAGAATTTGCTAAATGAGGATAGGCTCTCTTCTGCTGGCATGGGAAGGGAACAAGAAGCAAGGCGACCTGTGCAAACTCCTCCAGAAGAGTTACTTCTTTACTATAAGGACCCTCAGGGTGAAATTCAGGGTCCCTTTCCTGGTGGTGATATCATTGGATGGTTTGAGGCTGGATACTTTGGCATAGATTTGCAAGTTCGCCTAGCAAATGCATCAAATGATGTGCCATTTTCTTTACTAGGTGATGTTATGCCCCACTTAAGGGCAAAAGCAAGGCCGCCGCCTGGATTCAATGCACCAAAGCAGAATGATTTTGCAGATGCAATAATCAGGCCAAATTTTGGTACTTTTGGAAAGGTTAGTGCTGAAATTGATCTTAGGATTGAGCAAAGGCACAAACAGGGTTCAACAACAGAGGCTGAAAATCGATTCTTGGAGTCATTGATGAGTACTCCTAACAGTATGCCTGTGGAGAAGTCCCCCTTTTCTGAAGGTTGGTATGCAATGATAAATGTGATGAACTTTTTTGTTCAGGAGCTTTTGTATGTTCATGTTGTGAATTGGGAAATTACAGATGCCATAGCTGTTGTAGTATCATCATTAAGATCATACATAGTTGAAATGGATGAAACAATGAACATTGTGACTCCTTTTGCTTAAGGTCAGAGGGTGGTTCCCGGGATCCTTTAGATCCAGACCCTAGTTCTTTTTTTTTTCTGGAGTTAGATACTTGTATAGTTTCCCAATTGTGATCTTATTTAATGAGTGTTACATATTTAGTATTCATTCATTTCAAATAAGCTAGATTTGCTTTGATTCTGTATAGTTTTGTTGAATAGAAGTTCAAGTACAGTTGGCATTAAACTCCTAGGGCGTAGAAGTAATAGCATTTACAAGAGCAAAGCCTTATGCCCCGAAAACTGGAGAAGTACAAACGCTACTCAATTTTGATCTTCTACATTTCCGGCCATGTTTCCATTCTTTCATGATGTAAGTCTGAAATCTCATAAATCCATTGAATAACCAAGCTTAGACTTTACTGTGATTGCTGGGGCAGCTTGCTAAGGTTCAGCTTCAGTGAGCTCAAGACCCCCCCCCCCCCGCTTCTTTTTTTCTCCCTCAAAGGGCGCAAGTAACAGCATTTGCAAAAGCAAAGCCTGATGCCCCGAAAACTAGAAAAGTGCAAATGCTACTCAATTTTGATCTCCTACATTTCGGGCCATGTTTCCATTCTTTCATGGTGTAAGTCTGAAATCTCATAAATCCATTGAATAACCAAGCTTAGACTTAACGGAGATTGCTGGGGTGGCTTGCTTCTTTTTCTTCTTCTCATCAATGGTGTCATGATTCTCATCCTTAGTGTATGAGACTGGGATTTTTCTTCTGAATTTGGAGTTCTTTTTCCATCTGGTTCTGTTTACTTTAACGTGTCCTGTGGATAATGGCATAATATTGCTGCTTCTAACTTGTTTATAGCATTGAAAACGGTTCTTCTTTCTTGCTCTCTAATCCTTAGTGGAATTTTTTGGTGGAAAAGATCTTGTCTTTTGCTTGAAATAATTGCACTAGGATGGTGAGTACTTTTTCCTGCGTAGCCGAAGAATAGTGCCCCTGATGGATTGGCTCAGCCAAGATGTGGGATTGGATCATGACACGTGCCATTGCCTAGTGGGTATTTCCTGTGTTAGATTCCAGGGGAAGGCTTTGCTTGATGTGATATCCGCCTGGATGTATCTGTGTTGCCAGCAGAAAGAAAGAAAAGGAAAAGAAAAGAATAATGATGAAGTACTTGCTAATTGAGAAACTCACAAGAGCTCATATTGGAAGGACCAATTTAATTCATGTTTATCTCATGCGCCCATACAAAAAATTTCATGTTGTACAAAGGTTGCAGTTATAGTTGTTAGTTCCTTTTGCAACCTGAAGTTAGAGTCCTTTAGCTGATATGGCAACACAATCGAGAAGTACCTGTACTCCTTCCCATAATCTGAGCATAAAAAATTGGAATTGATTAATGTTATTTGTGTTTGCTTCGTAGGCTTGCATTCATATGTTGGAAATAATCCTAGTGGCACAGGCCTTTCTGGAGTGGATGGTGCGAACAATTATCTTTTAGCCAAGAGAATGGCTCTTGAAAGGCAGAGGTCTATGTCTGACAATCCTTATTGGCTGGGAAGAGATGGTGCTTCAATGCCTCCTATGTTGGAGATTGCCCAAGACCCATTAGCTCTGCAACAAAATCTTCAACCATCAGCTGCCGAAAGTATTCGTTTGCCTCATTCTCAAAGTGCTGATCTCATGCCGGTCCTTCAAGGCTTATACGACAGGTCTTCCTCTGGTATAAATAATGGAATAGCTGGTTGGTCAAATTTCCCTGCCCAGGGAAGCTTGCAGGATAAAGTTGACTTGCATCTTGCTCCAAACCTCCCTCCGCAAACTCCCTTTGGGATCCAGCAACAGAGGCTTCAACCTTCTTTAAATAATTTGCTTGCTCATGCTGTAGATAATTCATCTACTAACTTAACGCCTGAAAAGTTACTCTCATCTGGCTTGTCTCACGACTCGCAGCTGCTAGGCTTGCTGCAACAGCAACAGTTGTTGCAGCTTCATTCTCAGTCTCATATTCCGGCACAACAATTGCCCCTGTTAGATAAACTGTTGTTGCTTAAGCGGCAAGAGGAGCAACAGCAGCTGCTGCGGCAGCAACAATTACTCTCTCAAGCTTTAGTGGAGCAGCAGGCTTCCCAGTTTCTGCGTGAACCGGCTTTTGCTAATATACAGGCAGGTGCAATACCAACAGGGAATGCATCTGGTGATCCTTGCCTTCAGCCATCTCAAGAGGTGTTTCAGGCTAGGTCAACTATACCAGTGCCCACTATGCAGGATGAACGAACTGCTAACAATGTTAATCTACCTTCACAAATCAGAAAAGATGTTAGTCAAAGTTCTCTCTCTGAAGCTTCTTTGGCTTCACTTTTGCCACATCAGATACTTGGTAATGTGAACCATTGCAACAATTGGTCTGCTTCAGCTCCTGAAGAAATTCGTGATAGCTATCAGAAGGAGCCATTGCCAGCTTCAACAGTTGGTGAGACCTCTTCATCAGAAGTTTTTGATAGGCCTTCACGAGAACCTTCTCATCATCCACTGCAAATTTCTGCTGCGTCTGAAGTCCTTACTCCAGTAATTCCTGAGAAATCCTTAGAAAAGTTTTCGAGGACTGATGACACTATGATGGTTTCATCCTCAGAGCCAAGAAATGTTGATTCTCTGCCTTCTGAGTTTGTTGAATTTACTGATGCCATTCCTTTAGCGAGGAGTCTGGAGAATGAAATGTCAGTGGCTGATCATGCTGCTGATTCTGAGGTCCAGCCTGACAATTCTCTTGACAGGAAGCTAACTGAGGAAGAGTTCTCCAATGATTCTTCCAGAGTGTTGGACATGAAGAGTATTGAAGCACGAGAAGCTAAAAAGACTTCCGAGAAGAAGTCAAGAAAACAAAAATCATCCAAGTCAACCTCTGCTCCTGATCAGGCAAAGGGATCTGAAACAGCTAGCATTCAGCAGACTAAGCAGTCTGAAACTGATCAGTTACTTGAGATGTGTAGAGAGACTGGTGAAGGAGTTTATGGAACATCTCCTCGGAAGATGATTGATAGGGTCGCTAGTGTAATGGAAACCATGGGGTCTCAGCAAGTCAACACAGCAAGTAAGCAATTAGATAATGTTGAAGCTGATGTTAAGAGTGCTTCAGAGCCTAACCAAGTTGGTCCTGTTTCAGCTCAAAACACACAACTACCTTCAGGACAACGTGCTTGGAAAGCTGCCCCTGGTTTCAAGGTGAAGTCACTGTTGGAAATTCAGGAGGAAGAGCAACGGAGGGCACAGACAGAGGTGACAGTTTCTGAGATTTCTGCAGCTATCAACTCTGTAAATTTTTCAACTCCATGGGCTGGGGTTGTCGCCAGTTCAGAATCGAAGATCTCCAGGGAGGGATTAGAAGATGCAGACAACTCTGATTTTGTTGTGGCTAAAAATCAAAGTTCCATTGACCCCAAGGGTAAAAAGAGTCAGTTACATGACTTGTTGGCAGAAGAAACATCTGGAAAGTCTAGTCAACGAGAGATGGAGATGTCTGATCAGAAACATGGTCTATTGTCTCATCAAGTTGCTGCCAGTCAAGTGGAGACTCAGGATGATGCTAACTTTATTGATGCAAGAGAATCTAAAAAGAGTCGTAAGAAGTCTGCAAAATCTAAGGCTGCTGGATCTAAGAACCCAACTCCTGTTGCTTCTGCTGATGTCTCTGTTGGTTCTAGTCCTCTTGAGAAAGGTAAAAGTTCTAGGGTGGTGCAGCAGGAGAAGGAAGTTTTGTCAATGATCCCATCAGGGCCATCTTTGGGAGATTTTGTTCCTTGGAAGGTGGAATCAGTTAATTCTCAGCCTGCTCCGGCATGGTCTACCGATTCTGGGAAGCTTATTAAACCAACATCTTTAAGGGACATTCTCAAGGAGCAGGAAACTAAGGTTGCTGCTGGCCAGCGCCAAAACCAAATTCCGATTCCTCAGAAATCTCAACCAGTTCCATCTGCCCATACTTCTTCATGGTCACTTTCTGCATCTTCTCCGTCTAAGGTGGCATCTCCCCTCCAGATTAACTCCAGTGCTTCCTCTAAGCCTAAGTATAAGGAAGATGATGATCTATTTTGGGGCCCGATTGACCAATCAAAGCAAGATACCAAGCAGTATGTCACTTTTCTCATGTATTTCGGTTCTTGACTTGATATGTGCTTGCCTTCTGCTTTCTATTCAATACCATCTTTTGTGATACTTCCAATCCTTTGGTGCATTTCCGCACATACATATACTAGACTTCTGCCAGAGTTCACTAGCGCAATCAGTGTAATGTTTAGCTTCAGCTTATATGTTTTTATTATTTTGCCTTCTGGGTGTTCTGGATGATGTGTGATATAGTAGTGTGTTACTGCATTCCTTTGCTGACAAATAAGAGTCATTATCAATGAGCCACTCTTTTTTTCTGAGTGAATCAAAACTGTATCCAGATTTGATTTGAACCTCTTATTAATTTATATGCTATAGATGTGATAGTTACCTTGATTAAACAAACCTTGTGGGAGAAGCTCTTTGCCTGGGGAAAAACCCATTTGGAAGAGAAGAGTTGGGTTCACTGTGAATGATATACTTTTCTTTGTTCAGGTCTGTATGTGTAGGTAGTTTTCTTCAGAGCAACAGACATACTCCTCTACCTTATTAACTTCTCATTTTGTTTGGTTAAGAGAAGACCTTGTTATGGAATAAATTAGTGTTTCTGGGAATAAGACATGGTAAGTCTGAATGCTGACACAGATTTGTGCATTAGCTTCTCAAAGGAATTTACAACTGTAGATAATGTTAGGATGACATACTTGTTTTGGCAACCTGTGTCAATTGACAGATGAAATACACTTAGTTTTTTTTTGTCTTCGACTTTTATATCTTGACAATGTAGTCATTCCTTTCCTCTTGTGTTGATTAGCCTGTGCCTTTTGTTGTATTGGTTTCTTCTAGGAAGATATTTATTACATTTTTTGCCTTGCTGAGACCGATGCTTATTTCATGTTTGTTCTGTGCAGAGCCGAATTCCCTAAACTTGCAAGCCAGACAAGCTGGGGAACAAAGAACCCTCCCATTAAAGGAACTTCAAGTGGGTCATTTAGTCGGCAAAAATCTATTGGTGTCCGACCTGTTGAGCATCATACTCTTTCATCCTCACCTGCTTCTGGGCAGACATCCTTAAAAGGAAAACGAGAAGCCATGAACAAACATTCAGGCAAGAAATTTTTTGAGAGGCTCCTTATTATCTGTCGGTAAATTGACTCCTACTGATATTCAATTTTTGGATACCTCTTGCAGAGGCCATGGACTTCAAAGATTGGTGTGAAAGTGAGTGTGTGAGGCTTATTGGGACTAAAGGTGCTTCCCCACACTTTCTAGAGTATTCCTTTAAAGTTTAATTTGGTCATACTGTGGACCATTCATAATGCGATAAGTGGTAGCAAATGAAACAAAAGATTGTCAGCGAGAGCATGAATGAACCTTTGTAATGACTGTTCAATTTCCAGCCTATGCAACATTTTCTTTACCAGTAATATATTTTAGTAAAGAGCGTGAAGCTTCAAAATAAGAGGACCTTAGTGCATTTGATCTTGTTATTGTAGCAAAATATCATTCACTTGAATTTTGCAGATATCTACTTCCACTCGAGTATAATGCAATCATCATTATTTTTCTGTAGATACAAGTTTCCTGGAATATTGCTTGAAGCAGTCACGATCAGAGGCCGAGATGCTTTTGATTGAGAATCTTGGATCCTTTGATCCTGATCATGAGTTCATTGACAAATTCCTGAACTACAAGGAATTGTTACCAGCAGACGTGCTTGAAATTGCCTTTCAAAGTCGGAATGATGGGAAGGCACCTCTTGTCAGTGGTGCTGGAGATGTGAATTCTGATGATCTAGGGCATCTCGATTCCTTAAGAGGTCCCAACGGGCCTCCAAAAGGAGGCAGCAAGAAGAAGGGGAAGAAAGGGAAGAAGGTCAACCCTTCAGTTTTAGGATTTAATGTTGTCAGTAACCGGATCATGATGGGCGAGATCCAAACGGTCGAAGAGTAGTTGGGTTTCATGAGTTGGATGTAAATACATGTTTCGATTGAATGGTCGAAAAGTCTTGTCAGATTTTTATGGCTGACCCTTTTTGTTCTTCCTTTTAGAGCAACAGCTGCGGCACTAATTTAATCTGCTCCAGCGATTTTGTGCACTCTGTAGTTTAGTCATTTTAGCTGTGTCAAACTTGTAACCTCTTTTCAAGGGAACTCGTTTCCTTTCTGTTCTTGGAATACTTTGAAGCTCTTTCGGTGTGATATATCCGTGGACAGCATTGGTCCTGAACATAACCTTAAAAGGTTCCCTCCTGAAATGACCATCTCAGGAGAACTAATCCCCACAAGCCATTTACAGGCAAGTTGGGGGAGTAGTATGGGATAATGGTCCCATTGGGTATCCCGGTCAAGCCCTTTACAAGGTTAGGGACCCACCTCTGATCCCTGTGAAGCCCTTCTCCTAGCATACTAGGCTGGGTTCAGGGAAATGACGAGGCTCGGGCAGTTTTATCGAAATCTCGTGTTTCATCACGTAAAATTAACACAGCATTCAACATTATGTGCAGCTTTTCGGAGGGTGAATGGGTACAAAAATTGTGGAAATGATGAAGTTAATTTTTGTGAAGTCAACATGACCTATGTCCAAGAATTTTCTGAAGTTTTTGATTTGTTAATAGCAAATAGTAAACCCTAATATCTAGCTGCGGACTATACCTTAACAAGCTAAAATTATCAATTTTTTTTAACCCTATTATAATTTTTATTAATTTAATCCTAATTTTTTAATTATATCAATTAAATTTTATACATTTTTACGTTTTGTCAAAGGTCAGAGGTCACTGCATGAATGTCGATCCTATGCGATACAATTAGGATTGACATGGATATTTATTATTTTATAATTTTACTTTTTTTCGAATTTTCTTTTTACTTTTTTTCCCTTAATTCTCTTTTTTTTTATTTTTTACTGTTTCCGTCCAGGCAGCCCTCCCTAGTCACGGTAGAAAAGAAAAGAAAAGAAAAGAAAAGAATAAAAAATAAATATTCAAAAAAGTATTAAAATATTATTAAAAATTCTATATATCATAAGTTGTGCTATATACACGTAGGACGGTTACTATATAGGTTTGCAATTTCCAACTGGATGAATGCAATTGGTAAACATGAAAAAGTTGAAAACTCAATCAAAAGATTTCGTATTGAATAGTTTAAGGTTTTTTTTTTTTTAAATATAATTTTCCCCATTAAGTAGCTAGTAGCCTCGACTTGGTTCAAGGATATTCAACGGCACTCTATGCAAGCAATTAAGGCTGTGTTAATTTCATGGAAAATGTGTTACTTCTCAAAATTATTTTTCAAGAACTTATTTTAAGTAAAATAACAACATATTCGGTTGTCCAGCTCAAACTTAAAAATGAAATAGAAATTATCTTTTGCCATTCAGTACCCAATTTAACTTTCCTCTATGCACTCCTTTTGATCATTTTTTATTTTTATTTTTTCTATTCCTTTTTTATTTTCTTTTAAAAATTCAAAATTTTAATTAATATTTTCTTTTTCTTTTTTCCTTTACCTCAAGCAGTTGCCAGCCAAGGTGATGGCTAGCAAGTTGACGGATGAGCTTGCCAACCTCTAATGATGCTTGAGCATTGCCGATCTATGAGGCTAGAGCCTTATTGCCCCTCTAATGATGATCGAGTGTTGTCGATTTGGTAAGGCTTGAGCCTTCTATTCTCAAGCTATGCTTGAGCCTTGTTGCCAACCTATGTTGTGGCTAGCAACTGGTTGAAGAAGAAAAAAAATGAAAAAAGGACAAAAATAACATATAATTAAAAATTCAATCAAAAAAGGAAAAGAAAAAAGGAAAATAGAAAATAATTAATAATTAAAATGAGTAGTGAAAGAATGTGTTTTCCTTTATTTTTCATGAATCGAACATTGAAAACATGGAAAACATTCTTGAAAGTAAGTGAACGGAGCCTTGAAGAAAAAACAGCTTCACCGATCCTCTTAATTCATAAGTCTCTTTCCTGTATTTACATTGCCTTTCTTTTGTCCTTTGTCCACGTATTTGCTATGTAATTCAATTCAATAAGCAGCAGCTTGACTCATGACATTCCCTGATCTCCACCTTCTTGTTCCCTCTTCAAATCTGCAGTTGGTAAAAAGCAATCCATGGACAACCCACATGTGTTGAAGTCTACCTCCTCGATCCTCCAAGTCTCCTCGATCTTCCGCTTGTGATTTTGTGCAGCTCCATACCTGAACATGGTCACTGAAGTCTTCCCACCATGAGCGATGTTGATCCCATCGACGTATCTGTAGTCCTCGATCATCGACTCCATTGTGGTTTCCCAGAAAACACTGTCGTTCCCCCTTATCGACTTCATCCTTTCTAACTTGGTGTCCTCGAAGTGGACCAAGAGGCCGGTCCTCTGGCTGAAGTAGCCCCACACCTTGTGATGGGCGAGCTCGGTGTTTGGCGAGCTCTGCGCTTTGAGGATATTTTGGGTCGCCTCGATCTTTAGAGCAAAGCAGTCTTCACCGTTGATCGTTTTCTCCCCAATGCATATTGCATCCAGGAATAGGTTGGCCGTCGATCTTGGGTCCAAGCCCTTATCATAAGTAATGAAATTTAGGAAATTTAGATCAGACTCCAAAAAGGGACCAATAAAACTGAACAAATTGATTGTTATTACAATCCCCCAACTCCAATAAATTCATCATTGGTGATGACAATTGTTGATTATTTTTTATTTTACGGCATTTGATTTGAAGTTCTTTCCCTGGAAAATCTGATCCTTTCTGGTTCTGCAGAAAGAATCTCCAATCAATCCTTCCTGCTTTGTTTCTATGAGAACGCTCATATCTCACAAATTTAGTCACTTTTTACTAAGATTTCGAACCGTGAAGCTACCCAAGCCCGACACCCGTTTTACCGAGAATACTGATTTCTAAAGCCAGAAGTTTTAAGAGTAATCATGAAAAGGATACCTGAAAGAAGCGGTGAAGGGGTCTAGGAGGACCGTGATTGGCATGGCAAGGCTGAGAGGAAGACTGGTTCCAAGTGACTTTGCCGTCGCTGCCCGCGCTCACCTTGAGTCCCGCAACCACCAGCTCGAGGTACCAGAGATCGGGGTTCTTCTGCCACAGCAACCTTGCTGCTCCCGGTGGCGTGTACGCAGCCATCGCCCTGCCGCATCTCAGACACCGCCATCTTCACCTGCCCCACCGCGTACATGCTGTGCATAGCGTTCAATGCCCCTTGTCCTCCTGTGGCCGCCAAGTACTGCTGATTTATGTACTGCGCGGTCGAGGCTTCCTGTTTATCATAATGCCACAGAGAGATTTACTTTAATTTCGTTCTCAAAACAGTAGGAAAATAAAGGAGAATATATCAAACAATTACATATGCAAGCCACGAATACCCTATCATGAAAAAACATTTTCTCAAGGACAAAAATGAAAGAAAAGAACATGATAATTTGCAAATAAATCAAACATGATTTCGTGACCCATCGACACAGGATCTTCTGGTGCGTAAACTTTTTGCAGCGACCAAAGTGGAGGGCAAAATATTACTTTCCAAGCACAATAACGAATTAATCATCTGAAAGAGAACTAAGGATTGTTCTTCTTCTTGTTTTTGGCGGGAAAGTTAGTGATGACAGGAGGTTAGGAGTAGGCTTACAATGGAGCAACCCTTGAGGGGTAGGGTTAGAGCCTGATCCGACTGGACTTGGAAAGGAATGAGAGGTGACCCGACGATCTTGAGCAGAACCATGAACTCGTTCCTCGACCCGGATGATAGATGCTGTTGTGGCGGTGATTCTGATGACGAAGAAGATGAAGCATACGAAACAGAAGAGGAGAACTTGTGATGCGGGAGCATCCAACGTAGCTCCATGGACCAACTCAGAACCATTGATGCTTATCCAAGCCAATAAAGAAGTTGGGCATTATGTGCTTCGATGGATCACTTTGAATGAATAATGTTAATTAATTTGTGGTATATCAATAGGTATCAATGGAAGGCCATTTTAGATGTCTTGTATGACCAATTGAAGAAGCTTCAGAAGGATTATTTTCTGGTCAAGGGAGGAGCTCGAATTTTGGGAAGGCTAGAGGTTCAAGAACACGGAAAGCTAACGGTTCGAGAATGTGGAAGGCCGAAGATTAAATGGCATTTAGTTCCCGTGATTGTAAAGGCTTTTTATTATGTCATTTAGTTCCCGTGATTGTAAAGGCTTTTTATTAAGTTCCTAGCCGTTTTTATTTTTAAGTAGCTCAAGAGTCGAACGTTTCAATTCATAGGTCATTAAAGTTTGTTTTTAATATTTCCTAAGGCTAAAATCCTTCCTATAAATGGGGGAAAACTATCCAATGTAAGATATATGGATTTCATGAATGAAAATGGTGAGCTTTCCTTTGCTTGAGTGAATTCCTTTGGAGAGTGGATAACTCTTTTCGGTTTTTTTATCCTTGGAGCGTAGATCACTCCTTGGTAATGAGCCAAGAAGTCCTTTATCCTTAGCTGGTGAAACTTTTAGGCCTTGGTGGTGAGCTTCTCCTATCTCGAAGTCCTTTATCCTTGGCTGGTGGAAGCTTTAGGCCTTGGTGATGAGCTTCATAGATCTCGATCCTCATCCTCGGTTGGTGGCGAGGCCTTTATACCTTGGGAGGAGATCGTTTTATCTTTTCTTATTCCTTTTCGTTTCTTCCTCGTATACAATACTCCATACACTTAACCACAAATCCCCTCTAAAAAATCTGTTCTAGAATCACTCACCTCATCACACATCAACTTGTTGCAATAATCGATGGCAGAGGAGGACAGGGACTGGGCCTTCATTAGAGCGCGGAGGTTCTGCCACCTCAGCACGGCATTGCTACCCATGTTGGTGAACATCTCCTCTGGGATGGGCACCTCTAGGACGGTGTCGAGCCCGTCCTCTCTGTCCAAGTTGGGGCACAGCTTCCTCATCGACAACGACGACCAAGACGACATCGTTGCATACATTGATTATCTCTTTATCTATATACTTTTCACTCGAAGGATTTCTCATCTTTCCTTTTGACCCTGCAATGAGAGAGGAGGAGGAGGAGAGAGGAAGGACAGAGGAAGGTTTCTTTTTCCCCTCTCGAGATAGAATATAGTAGTTTTTTTGGGATTGTTTTGGCTATGGTTTTGGTTTGGTTTGGAAGTTGTAAGGGGCAAATCAAGAAGAGTGAGAGACAGAGAATTGCATTGCATTCTTTGTAGTTGACGTGCAGGCACAAATTCAAGGCTAAGTTTGGTTGGGTTTATTTTTGGGTAGTCAACGAGCTGGTCGTGGTCAAAAGTTCATCTGCAACTTACAATCGATTTTGGTCATTAAGAAGAGACAGCGTGGATTTCAAATTCCTTTTCCATTTCTGCACCAGGTTATCTCCTAATGATATTGGGTCCCTATCAATGGAGCCGACCCTTAATATTGCTCTTGGTAAGACGGGTGACGAGAAGCCAATGAACATCTTGGTTATGTCGCGACCTAACCTTGTCAAGGCCCAAATGGATGGGGGAAAAGGTTAGGGTTTAAGAATACTTGATCATGAGAGTTCCCTCATGATTCACATCCATAAAGATGTTGAGACAAACCATTTATGAGTTCTCTTGCATATGGTTGTGAGTTCTTCCAAGCTCGTACCTCGTAGGATAGCAGAAACTGTTGTGATTCACACCCACACAAGCGACCCACCTCAAAAGAGGAGGTTGGGTGTGTATATCAAATTTTTGGATACCTTTACCACGATAACCCTACTATTAGTACTCGCTCTCTATGGATGGCATCACTTTATTCATTGGGAACTTTTTACAATGGGTATGCTAAACCCCGGTGAACCTTGTCAAGGCTCGTAACCCTCATGATAGGTTTATTTTATATTCAATTTAGTTATTATAACAACCTAATAAAGACGTGAATTGCCACTAGCCTCGTTTTTAGGGGTTCGGCTAGAAAACCCAATCAAGAATCGAGAGTTTTCCCTCAATTTCTATGCAATTAGATATTTAGGTTCGGGGACTTGTGTTATGTTAATATTTTTCTTGAAGCGCTCTCTATATCTAATAGTATGTCATGTTACCTAAGGTGTTCATGCATTTCTTTTTACCTTTTTGGGATCGATGAATCTAAACTAAATGATTGTGCATGGATAGTCGTTTTCCTGCAATTTAATATCTATGAGATAGAAAAGAAAGTACACAATTGAATCTAAAGATGAGACGTTAAGTAAACAACTAGGTAAGCAAAAAGGACAACGGAAAATCAAACATGCAACCCTAAAGCTCACAGGAAGTAGAAGGAAAGAAAAAAAAAACCCGCTACTTGTTAGGTGTTTATACAAATGAAGTGACTCGGAACATATATCAAGGATGAATGATACAATGTCACAGTCGGATAGGACATCGACCTTTCGTCATCTTCAAGTCTTGAGGGATCTCCATCTCCAAGAATCTATTCTAATTGTAATCTAAAACTAGAACTAGGTATATACAAAGGAAAAAAACAATTGTTTATGATGAAACAAACAAAAAGCATGAGAAATAATTAATCAAATGAAATAAGGGAATCATGTACAAGAATGAACAAATAGGGCCTCAGGGTTAGCCTTTACACTTCATGCATTGATCCCTCTAAACATCTACCTTATTTATTTTTATGACTTACAACCATTAGTAATTATTTGTGTTTTCACATGGCCATTAATGTTCATAAGCCCCTAGGATATGTTCTAAGTAAATCCCAAGATTTACCTATGGAATCAGTCATTGCATCTAACATACATCTAAAATCCACATGCATGAGCAAGAATTAAACATGCAAGGAGGTCCTTGATTCAAGGTTCTTGACTTGTAAACTCAATGAATATACATATTGAATATTCTTTTCATACCCTTTATGTAAGCATATGAGTCTATGACCAAACCAACATTGAGGTCCTTTCAAAGATCTTTTGATCAATGAATTTGTACTCATTGTGAACGTTTCCGAAAACCTTTGACATAAGCTATGTGAGATCTTTCTAATGCGTGATGGGGTGAGTGATTCTAAAACGGATTTTTCAGAGGGGATTTTTGTGGTTAAGTGTATGGAGTATTGTATAAGAGGAAGAAACGAAAAGAAATAAGAAAAGATAAAACGATCTCCTCCCAATGTATAAAGACCTCGCCACCAACCGAGGATAAGGATCGAGATCTACGAAGCTCACCACCAAGGCCTAAAGCTTCCACTAGCCAAGGATAAAGGATTTCGGGATAGGAGAAGCTCACCACCAAGGCCTAAAGGTTCCACCAGCCAAGGATAAATGGCTTCTTGGCTCACCACCAAGGAGTGATCTACGCTCCAAGGATAAAGAAACCGAAATGAGTTATCCACTCTCCAAATTAGTTCACTCAAGTTGAGGAAATCTCACTATTCTCATTCATGAAATTCGTATCTCTTACATTGGATAGTTTTCCCCTCTTTATAGGAGGATTTTAGCCTTAGGAAATATTAAAAACAAACTTTAATGACCTAGGAATTGAAATGTTTGACTCTCGAGCTACATAAAAATAAAAACGGCTAGGAACTTAATAAAAAGCCTTTACAATCACGGAAACTAAATACTATAATAAAAAGCCTTTACTATCATGGGAACTAAATGCCATAATAAAAAGCCTTTACCATCATGGAAACTAAATGCCATTTAATCTTCGGCCTTCACATTCTCGAACCGTTAGCTTTCTGTGTTCTTGAACCTCTAGCCTTCCCAAAATTCGAGCTCCTCCCTTGACCAGAAAATAATCCTTCTAAAGCTTCTTCAATTGGTCATACAAGACATCTAAAATGGCCTCCCATTGATACCTATTGATATACCACAAAATAATTAACATTATTCATTCAAAATGATCCATCAAAGCACATAATGCCCAACTTCTTTATTGGCTTGGATAAGCATCGATGGTTCTGAGTTGGTCCATGGAGCTACGTTGGATGCTCCCGCATCATCCTCCCCGGGTTGTTTGAGATTTGTCCTCAAATCTAGAAGGTTTTCATCCTCCAAGTAAGGAGAAAGGTCTCCCATGTTGAATGTTGCCGAAACTGCAAACTCTCTTGGAAGGTCAATCTTGTAAGCATTGTCACCAATTCGTTGAATAACTTTAAAGGGACCGTCAGCTCTAGGCATGAGCTTGTTCTTTCGATGAAATGGAAATCTCTCCTTCATCAAGTGAAGCCGTAGAAGATCGCCCGGTTGAAATTGAGTTTTCTTGCGATGTTGATTAGCTTTCTTCTTGTAAGATTCGTTGGCCTTTTCAATGTTGGATCGAATCTGCTCATGGAGTTCTTCATTGATTCAGCTCTTTTCTTGCCATCAAAGCTCACTTGAGAGTTAGATGGAATTGGAATCAAATCAATGGGTGTGAAAGGATTAATTCCATACACAACTTCAAATGGCGATCGACTAGTAGTATAACTTGGCGATCGATTATAAGCAAATTGAGCATGCGCAAGCTTTAAATCCCAATTTTTCAACGATTTACTCACCATGCCACGAAGAAGAGTGGTTAGAGTGCGATTTTTTACCTCCATTTGGCCATCCGTTTGGGGATGACAAGCTGTGCTGAATAAGAGCCTTGTACCAATCATTCTCCATAGAGTCCTCAAAAGTGGCTTAAGAACTTGGAATCACGATCCGACACAATGGTCTTTGGAACTACATGAATGCGGATAATCTTTTTGAAATATAATTTAGCAATATGAGATGCATCATTGGTCTTGTGACATAGCACGGAATGAGCCATTTTAGAGAACCGATCAACGACCACCATGATAGCATCTTTTCCTCTTTGAGTTCTTGGCAGAGCCATGATGAAATCCATGCTAACATCTTCCTAAGGCTGCAATGGTACTGGAAGTGGAGTATACAAACCTTGATGGAAAAGGCTTTTTGATTTATGACAAGTTGCACACCTTGAAATGATAGCATGCACATCTCCACTCATCTTTGGCCAATAGAAATGCTCTTGAAGAACCTCAAGAGTTTTGTTAATCCCAAAATGACCAGCCAATCCTCCACCATGCGCTTCTCGAATCAGCAATTCGTGAAAAGAACTCTTTGGCACGCATAATTGATTTCCTTTAAAAAGAAACCCATCTTGCAAAGAATATATACCTTGAATTCCCTGCTTGCAATTGTTGATGATAGAGGAGAATTCCGCATCTTCAGAATAAAGTTCTTTCATTGATTGAAATCCGAGAATCCTAGAGTCCAAAATCGCAAGCATAGAATATCTTCTCGATAAAACATCTGCTACAACATTAGTGTGCCCCGGTTTATATTTTGAGACGAAAGAAAATGATTGAAGAAATTATACCCATTTTGCATGTCTCGAATTTAGCTTGCGTTAGCCACTAATAAACTTAAGCGCCTCATAATTAGAATGAAGGACAAATTGCTTTGGCCTCAAATAATGACTCCAATGATCAAGAGCTCGGACAATAGCATAGAACTCTTTGTCATAAGTTGAATAATTCCTCTTGGAATTAGATAACTTCTCGCTGAAATATGCCAATGGTTTTTGTGCTTGCACCAGAACAGCACCAATACCAACTCCGTTTGCATCACACTCGACTTCAAATACTTTATCAAAATCAGGAAGTGCAAGAATAGGGGACTTACAAAGTTTATGCTTGATTATGTCAAAGGCGTTTTGAGCAGCCTTTGTCCATTCAAAAGCACCATTCTTCATGCATTCAGTTATAGGAGCCATGATGGTACTAAAGTTTTTAACAAAACGTCGATAGAAAGAAACAAGCCCATTAAAATTTCTTACATCAGAAATGAACGTTGGAACTGGCCAAGTCTTCATAGCTTCCACCTTGGTTTGATCAACAGAGATTCCATCTTTGGAAACTACATAACCAAGAAACATAATGCTCAGAGAGAAGAACTCACATTTCTCCATTTAAGCATACAGTTTTTGATCTCTCAAGACATTGAAGACTTGTTTTAAATGAGAGATATGCTCCTCCTCG
Source organism: Eucalyptus victrix (assembly GCA_016097545.1). Lineage (NCBI taxonomy): Eukaryota > Viridiplantae > Streptophyta > Magnoliopsida > Myrtales > Myrtaceae > Eucalyptus > Eucalyptus victrix. The sequence continues at coordinate 23,845,613 of CM027840.1, read as the reverse complement.
TTCTTGCTATAAACAAGAATATCGTCAAAATAAACAACGACAAATTGACCAATAAAGGAACAAAGAATCTCATTCATAAGTCTCATGAAGGTACTTGGAGCATTAGATAATCCAAATGGCATAACCAACCACTCATAAAGGCCACCCTTGGTCTTGAAAGCCGTCTTCCATTCATCACCATCTCGCATTCTAATTTGATGATACCCACTTCGCAAATCTATCTTTGAAAACACAGAAGAACCATATAATTCGTCAAGCATATCATCAAGTCTAGGTATAGGATACCTATACGTAATGGTGATGTTGTTGATGGCCCGACTATCAACACACATTCGATATGTACCATCCTTCTTAGGTACAAGTAGAGCTGGAACAGAACAAGGACTCGTGCTTTCTCGAACGTATCCTTTGAAGATAAGTTCATCAACTTGTCTTTGCAACTCTTTTGTATCCTTCGGATTGCATCAATAAGTTGGCTTGTTTGGTAGTGAAGCACCGGGGATCAAATCAATTTGATGCTCAATACCTCTTATGGGAGGTAATCCAAGTGGCAAATCCTACGGAAACACATCTGAAAATTCTTTCAGCAGACAATGCATTTTTGGATGTATGGGTCGCACCATCTCACTCTTTTTCTCAACCAAAAGCAAAGCAAATACATTCTTTTGTTTGCTAATGGCTCTCTCAACCCGTGTCTCACTCAAGAACAGATTTTCCTTACAAGTGTTTCCCTCCCCGAGTTGATTATTATGTATCGAATAATGACTCAATGGTAAAAGAGTAATGCATTTTTGTTCATTCTGAAAAGAGTATGTGTTTTTCCGACCATCATGCATAGCATTTATATCAAATTGCCACGGTCTACCCAATAACAAGTGGCATGCCTCCATAGGAATCACATCACATACAACCTCATCTCGATAGTTCTGCCAAATCGAAAATGCTATAAGAACGCGTTTGGTTACCTTGAGCTCATTCCCTTGATTGAGCCATTGGAGCTTGTATGGTTGAGGGTGTTTCGTTGTTGGAAGCTTCAACTTGTCGACAAGAGATGTCGAAGCAACATTGGTGCAGCTCTCACCATCGATGATCACCGAACACACCTTTCCATTAATAGTGCAACGCGTGTGAAATATATTCTCCCTTTGCTCTTTATTAGGAGAAACTTCAACATGCAATGCTCTTCGGATGATCAACAGCTCACCATCGTTAGCTTTCTCCACAATTTCTTCTTCCCGATCAAGTTCGGAAATATTTTGGTCTTCATTGTCATCAGCCTCTTGAAGCGCTGAATTGATTTTCTCAATTTCTTGAAGAGTCATAACTCTTCAATTTGGACAATTTGCTTGTAAATGCCCAAAGCCGTGGCACTTAAAGCATTTCCTTGCATCACCTTCAAACTTCTTTTGGACTTCTTTGGAAGGCTCTGCATTCTTTCCCTTGCCTCTGTCTTTTGTCGACGAACTCTCGTCCTTGCTTGAGGAAGCACCCTTAAAATAGGATGTCGCATTTGTTGAGGTTCTGGAGGAAAACCTCTTGCTCTTCAATTGTTTTTCGACTTTTATGGCTAACTTACATACGTCTTCAAAGGACCAATACGGTTGAAGTTCAACCATATCAGCAATTTCTCGATTCATGCTGCCAAGAAAATGAGCGATGGTTTGCTTGGGAACTTCTGGAACTTCACTCCTCATTTTGAGTTGTTCAAACTCACAAATGTATTCTTCAACGTTCATCCCATGTTGTCTTAGGGAGTTCAGTTTGAGGAAGAGATCTTGCTTATAGTTGTCGGGCAAGAACCTCTTCTTCATCAACTTCTTGAGTTTTTCCCAAGACTTGATTTGGTCTTTTCCTTCCCTTGCTCGTTGATGCTTTAGATTCTCCCACCATAGAGAAGCATATTTGGTCAACTTCAGGATAGCAACCTTACATTTCTTCTCATCTGAATAGGATTTGAATTCAAAAATTCGTTCGGTTTTGTGTAGCCAATCTACAAAGTCGTCGGGATTAAGATTACCGTCAAACTTGAGGACCTCCACTTTAATGTCTCTTTATCCTCCTTATGCCTCCCTCTCCGTCTTCATCTTCGAATTGGAGATTCAGAATCACTAGAGTGCAGAATCGTTCGGTTGTCTCTAGTGGACTCGGAATCACCATCAGAATTTTGATGAGATTCAGAATCGTCACGCCGATGCCGTTCATTGGGACGCCTTGCTGGTTGTCCTTGTCTCGCCGGATTCTCTAGAAGATTGAGGACTCGCTCCATTTGTTGTTGAAGATTTTGGATTGCACGATCTCACCTTTCGTTGTGCGCTTGCTCCAAGGTCAAGCCTCTAGGAACTTGTTTATCCATAAGGAATTTGTAACAAAAGAAAGAAAGGAATCACTCAGATGAGTTGAACCTTGAGCTTTGATATTAATATTTTGATGCGTGATGGGGTGAGTAATTCTAGAACGGATTTTTCAGAGGGGATTTTTGTGGTTAAGTGTATGGAGTATTGTATACAAGGAAATCTCACCATTTTCATTTATGAAATTTGTATCTCTTACATTGGATAGTTTTCCCCTATTTATAGGAGGATTTTAGCCTTAGGAAATATTAAAAACAAACTTTAATGACCTAGAAATTGAAACGTTCGACTCTTGAGCTACATAAAAATAAAAACGGCTAGGAACTTAATAAAAAGCTTTTACAATCACGGGAACTAAATGCTATAATAAAAAGCCTTTACTATCACGGCAACTAAATGCCATAATAAAAAGCCTTTACTATCATGGGAACTAAATGCCATTTAATCTTCGGCTTTCCACATTCTTGAACCGTTAGCTTTCCGTGTTTTTGAACCTCTAGCCTTCCCAAAATTCGAGCTCCTCCCTTGACCAGAAAATAATCCTTTTGAAGCTTATTCAATTGGTCATACAAGACATCTAAAATGGCCTCCCATTGATACCTATCGATATACCACAAATTAATTAACATTATTCATTCAAAGTGATCCATCGAAACACATAATGCCCAACTTCTTTATTGGCTTGGATAAGCATTAATGGTTCTGAGTTGGTCCATGGAGCTACGTTGGATGCTCCCGCATCACCGTCAAACTTAGGGACCTCTACTTTAATGTCTCTTTCATCCTCCTTATGCCTCCCTCTCCATCTTCGTCTTTGAATTGGAGATTCAGAATCACTAGAGTGCAGGATCGTTCGGTTGTCTCTAGTGGACTTGGAATCGCCATCAGAATTTTGACGAGATTCAGAATCATCACGCCGATGCCGTTCATTGGGACACCTTGCTGGTTGTACTTGTCTCACCGGATTCTCTAGAAGATTGAGGACTCGTTCCATTTGTTGTTGAAGATTTTGCATTGCATGATCTTGCATTTCGTTGTGCACCTGCTCCAGAGTCAAGCCTCTAAGAACTTGTTCATCCATAAGGAATTTGTAACAAAAGAAAGAAAGGAATCACTCAAATGAGTTGAACCTTGAGCTCTGATACCAATATTTTGATGCATGATGGAGTGAGTGATTCTAGAACGGATTTTTCATAGGAGATTTTGAGATTAAGTGTATGGAATAGTGTATACGGGGAAGAAATGAAAATGAATAAGAAAAGATAAAACAATCTCCTCCCAAGGTATAAATGCCTCGCCACCAACCGAGGATGATGATCGAGATCTATGAAGCTCACCACCAAGGCCTATAGCTTCCACCAGCCAAGGATAAAGGACTTCAGGATAGGAGAAGCTCACCACCAAGGCCTAAAGATTCCACCAGCCAAGGATAAAGGGCTTCCTGGCTCATCACTAAGGAGTAATCTACGCTCTAAGGATAAAAAAACCGAAAGGAGTTATTTACTCTCCAAAGGAGTTCACTCAAGTTGAGGAAATCTCACCATTCTCATTCATGAAATTCGTATCTCCTCTACATTTGATAGTTTCCCCTATTTATAGGAGGATTTTAGTCATAGGAAATATTAAAAACAAACTTTAATGACCTAGGAACTTAAACGTTTGACTCTTGAGCTACATAAAAATAAAAATAGTTAGAAACTTAATAAAAAGCATTTACTAACACGGGACCTAAATGCCTTTAATCTTTAGCCTTCCACATTCTTGAACCGTTAGCTTTCCATGTTCTTGAACCTTTGACTTTCCATATTCTTGAACCGCTTTCGTGAACCTCTAGCCTTCCCAAAATTCGAGCTCCTCCCTTGACCAAAAAATAATCCTCCTGAAACTTCATTAATTGGTTATACAAGACATCTAAAATGGCCTCCCATTGATACCTATTGATATACTACAAAGTACTGATAAGTAATTGACATTATTAATTCAAAATGATCCATCAAAGTACATAATACCTAACTTCTTTATTGGCTTGGATAAGCATCGATGGTTCTGAGTTGGTCGATAGAGCTACGTTGGATGCTCTTGCATAAGGAAGTTTAGATTGCTAAAATGGAAAGGAAACATAAAGAAAAAAGTTAGAAAGGAATATTCAATCGTGGCCTTCCAAATTGAATTAGGATGTTGTGTCAACATCTTAGCGGTTAAATTTAAAAGGGAAAAAGCCACTAAAAACCCTAAATTTTGTCCAAAGTGACAAATTTACCTCAAATTTTTTTTGTAATATAAAAAACCCCAAATTTTGATAATCGTGACACATTTACCCTATACTCTATGACCAATGGCATTTTCGTCTTTTTATTTTTATCTTTTTCCTTTTCCTTTTCTTTTTTCTTCTTCTCTCTTCCCTTTGCCAGCCATGGCAGAGAGGGAAGCCAGTGTTGAGCGAAGGCAATCCTTGCCTGGGCATTGCCCTTGCCAACCTAAGCTGACAACCCTCACCAAATTAGACGGAGAGAAGAGAGAAGAAGAAGAAAAAAAAAAAAAAAAAATAAAAAAAGTAAAAGATGAATATGTCATATAGTTTAGGGTAAATGCATCACATGGATACAAATTTAGAATTTTTTGTGTTATGAAAAAAAATTTGAGGTAAATTTATTATTTTGCGCAAAGTTTGAAATTTTTTATGATTTTTTCTCATTTAAAAATGTAAACTTACGCGTGCTACTGGAAAACTCGTCGGTCATAAGGGCACGTAAGTTCGCGTTTCCAAACAGGGCAAATCCTTGACTTTTATTCCACGCCTGCCATGCCACGCCACGGACGCCAACTCGCGGAAACGTGGTGGATAACTTCTTCACGTGGCACGAATCCCTAGAACCTTCTTTGCGACAACGACCGTCGATGCCCTTTTCCAGTCTCGAAATCCGAGCCGCATGGCTTGTCTTAACGCCCGGGGAACCTCCCACCGCCCTCAGATCACAAAATGGAGCGGAGCTGCAACGTGTCTTTCCATCGTCTTCGTGCTCTGGTCCCCATTTCGGGGTCAATGTCCGTTGTTAGGGTTTCTTATCGCATATCTCCTTCGATCTGTTCTCTTGGTCAACATGTCCGGTCGATTGAGCCGTGGATTCTCGCAGATCCGCGCGCGATCTGCCGATCGCGCATAGATTTGGCGCGGTTCTGCGTAGATTCTTCGGTAAAGATCCTTTTTTTCGCTTCTCCTGTATGATTGATGAAGACTCTCTCTCTCTCTCTCTCTCTCTGCGCGTTAGATATGTTCCTCTTATTTTTCGATTTTCGGAGTAGATCGATCAAGCATCGGGTTTTGTGATTCGGGCGGTATTTCGAGATATCTGTCTATGGTGTTCTTCTGCCGCAGATTCATCGCCGCGCACGAAAGCTGAGAGTTTAGCCTGCAGGTACATATATAGCGAAGAAGCTGTTAGTTTTCCTGATTTCGTTTTGAAGCATATGTAACGACTTTCGTTGCAATCATGCTGTTCAGATGTGGCAGATCGCGTGTTCCTCGCTGAGGTCGTGTTGCAGCGGACTATCAGTTCGATGTTGGTGGCCAGACGGATTGAGGAGGTCATTTCATATTTTACGTGTGGATGGCGATCATCAGAGCCGGTGTATTTGTATTCCCATACAAAGAAGGACTCGCGAGATGATGGCATGGTGGCTTTGACTGTTTGATACACGATTATCTGCTGGTCAGTAGGTTTTCATTATTTATGAAAAGAGGAATGATTGGTTGTGTGGGGGGATACAAGTGGTGAGATTTTGAGAAAGGGGTCGTGAGAGGAAAAAGATGATGAGATGCTGGAATAAGAATGTGCGACTGTCGTCGACCTTTGCCATGACAGGTGTGCTTGCATGGCGGGTCAAAAACCCCAATAAAAATTTGCTTTTTTGGTTGTGTCGGGGGGAGATGGTACGGGGTTTTCTTTAGCCCGGCTCTTCCCCCTTGGCGTGGTGTCGTCCCTCTGTCCCTCTGTCCCTCTGTCTCTCTGTCTCTCTGTCTCTGTCTCTCTCTCTCAGAGCTGCTGCACGTGGTTTATTGCTGATATCTCGCAAGAAACCAATTGTTTCATTAATCGGAAGGCAATCAAGTTCTGACACGATGACCTCGAAATACGACACACGGCTTATGCTGGAGGAAGTCCTCGATGATATTCAACCCGAAGGTACAACTACCCCGCTTGATCCATTCTACCATAGTTTCGCCTTCTGAGTTTATACCATGTTATACGTTTAAAAAAAATTATACTATATTTACTTTCTATTTAATGGTATTCAACCCAAAGGTACACAACTACCCTGCTTGATCCATTCTACCATAACTTCGCCTTCTACTTTCCATTCACTGGTGTCGAGTGCCGCCAGTCAATTTGGGTGGGCCAAACTGGTACTGTCCGTATATATTTTAGTTCATCAACATGGATAACAGCACCAGGCCTGACGCTGTGTATGGTCAATTGCGGCCGTTCAATTTTACTGGATTGCTTGCAGACTGGCACTCTTATCGGTCTATATTTTAGTCCATGAACGTGGATAAGAGTGGAAGGCTCGATGTTCTTAACAAATATTCGCAATGGTAAATCTTGGAATTTACCTGTTCATTGCTGTTCTCAAGCGATCTCATCGTAATTAATGGCTGATGCTCACCACGGCCAATGATCACTGTCCACCATCATACTTAAAATTTTTATTAGGCAATATTTTTTAATTCTAATCCTGTGGCTCACATAAATGGACATGCCCTGAGAGGGCTATCGATGATGGGCTCCTTTGTATAGTCCTAGTAAAGTAAGTTCGTGTAGATACGATTTTGCCTTCAGTTTTCAGTTTCTTCATCAGACATCTGCGAGAGTAATCTGGAACTTCTTTGAGAGATCTGCTTGTCCTTCTTTCGTGGCAAAGGTCGTGTTTGCACATGATCTGTAAGAAGAGAGTTTGGAATAATAGGTATTATTTTTTGTTCCCCTTAATCCTTTATGTAAATGTACATATTGAGGTTTTGACATTGCTCTTTCGTTGTTTTGACAGGTGAAGTGCTGGTCCCTTGATCGACCTTGTATCATTAGAATTCTGGTTCGTCAGCAGAAGTCTCCTTTGTTCAGTTTGGATCAAATAATCCTGGATGGTCATTGCTAAAGTGTTTCCAGAGGGCAGAGAAACATTTAGATGCAGCTGTACAGGTTCTTCTAAAATTCTATCTAGCAGCTGGGGATATGATCCGCTGTTTAGTTTCATGTTCTCCATCATCTTTGAAAGAGGTAAGCATGGTAAGCATATGTGAGAAGGAATCTGTATGGCTATCAAGAAGGATGTGAGAGTAAGTAATCGTGGGATGTCAAAAAAAGTCATAGTTAAGGACCTTTGCCATGACAGGTGCGCTTGCATGGCAGGTCAAAACAACCCTAATGAGATGTTCTTTTTTAGTAGTTGCGGGGAGATCAGGTGGGCTTTATTTTTTTGGCTCGGCTCTCCCCTCTCTCTCTCCCTGCCTCTCTGTCTCTGTCTCTGTCTCTCTGTCTCTCTCTCTCTCTCTCTCTAAGAGAAAATGGTTCGACATGGCTGGTTTCTCTGAATGTACATAAACAGGACAAATTACCCAAAAAAAAAAAAAACATGAAGAAGAAGATATCCTCTTGTAATGCCATGGAAATTGTTCCTATAATACATATTGGAGGTACTTAATCACTTCTCAACTAATAAATATATATCACTGCCAATTTTGTATACTATGCCTTTACTGAATTAATCATCAGCATGACATAGCTGCATTTGATATCATCACAAGTTTTATGTATCCCTTTACAGCTTCATATTGCTGATGGTGAACAGCTAATTTCTCTTCAAAAATGGGCACATGAAAAGGAATCATTACAAAGATTGGCATGCTACATACTTTTATGGATTTGCTATTATTAGTTAGAGAAATTTCCTATTCTCTCTATCTCTATGAATGGTAACCAATATTAATTGTGATTTCATGAACACTTACGCAATATTTTTGAGAATAAATATATCCAGTGGCTTCTTATCTGTTGAGAAATATTGTGAATAATAAGGGTAAAATAGTAATTTAGTTATGAGTAGGGTTAAGCGCGCACAAAATATATATATATATATATATATATATATATATATATATATATATTTGTAACCCTTCTCTTTCTTTTATTAATCAGAATACAATTATCATTTACATGGTATCAGAGCCGCTCTTTTAAAAAAACGAAAGAAAAAAAACCCTAGCAACCTACGACGTTGGAGACCACTGTTCCGTCACCAGAAAAGGCCATGCCTCCGGCTGGCAACCTACAACGTTGATCAGTGCCGGACACCGTCGAAGAGCAGCGCCACCACCGATCGGAGGCTCTCGGATCTCGTCGCCTCACGTGGCTCGTGCGAAGGGAATTGAGGCCCTATCTGTGCGCGTGAAGATCTATGGAGTATTGATCAGATCGGGCTGAGTTTCAGAGGAAGCCGGGCGCTGCCCACATTAGTTTCCTTCACAAGGAGCGCCAATTCCTTCCCTTCTCACGGATTTGATTGAAGGGGGAGGTCATGTCAACAACAATTGGAGGTTACGTATAAAGTTTTGTTTTGTCTGGACGTGTAATTGCAAACTTTTCTTTCGTTTTCATGCTCCAAGTTAGGTGCTACTGAGATTTCTTTTATATATATATATATCTCCTTGAATGGGCTTGGAATCTGCACGAAACCAGCCGTGTTGTTGAGCTGGTTGATTCTAGATTATCAGAGTTCAATGAAGAAGAGGCAATACGCATGGTTGCAATAGCCCTCTTGTGCACTCAAACGTCACCAGCACTAAGATCCCCAATGTCCCGTGTGGTGGCAATGTTCTCTGGAGATACTGAAGTGGCGACCGTGTCCACGAGGCCAGGATTCTCAAGGATTGGCGCACAGGAGAAGCTGTAGGAGCACCCGATTGATCCCCCCACGATCTTGAAGTCGTTCTTTCTTCTGGGGAAGTGATTCTGAAGCAATCTCGTTCTCTCGGATGATGCTAAAGTCGTCCTTTCTCCTGTGTGAAAGCTAGATATCCTAACTACTGGACATGATAGGATGCTCTCTTATATTAATTATTAATATTAAAAATTTCGTGCTAGCTGCGAGATGCTGGAAAGGCTTCTAGAAATGGCGAATGATGGGATATTTTCTGGTGGTGGACGGTAACCTACTTTATTGCAAAATTTTAGAAGTGACCATTGTGGAGAATAGAGTTGCTGTTTGCACTTGACAGTGATTTGCATTGAATCAATAGAGATATTAAGAATAAGTATACTGGTGCTTTATTGATTTGTATGGTGATTCGATTGAAGCCTTTCTCGTTGGAACTTTTGTGTATTTGATTGAATTATTGGAATTCGGTATTGGCAATTGTGAAGTTCATTTATTGGGCTCAATCATTCTTTATTCACTAATGGCGACCAATGGATCGACTTCCGGATCTCCTTTTGGTCACTTTCAATTAACATCTATCAAGTTAGATGGAACTAATTATCCATCTTGGTCTAAAGCGGTTGAGGTCTATCTTACTGCCACTAGACAACTGGACTATCTCACGTCTACAATACCGTCTGACATGAGTAAAGCTGCCGATTGGATTGCAGGAGATGCGATGATTCGAACCCTCTTGTGGAATAGCATGGACCCTAAGGTCAGTCCTCACTTTATTCAATGCGACTTTGCTAAAGCAGTTTGGGATAAGTGTGCATTACTTTATTCGGGGCAAAATAATATGATGCGAGTATGTGACACGTGGGAAAAGTTATTTGATATTCAACGTGGAGATCAATCATTGTCTGATTATTATGCTTTGTATGGACTTAAACAATCTCCTCGTGCTTGGTTTGGTAGATTTAGTGATGCAGTTATCAAATTTGGATTAAAACGGTGTCAGGTAGATCATTCAGTTTTCAGCTCTGTATCTTCGACTGGCTGTATCCTCCTAGTTGTGTATGTGGATGATATCATCATTACTGGCAGTGATTCATGTGGTATTGAAAAACTTAAGCAATTTCTGCATAAAGAATTCAATACTAAAGATCTGGGACGTCTTCAATACTTTCTTGGTATTGAAGTATCCTATTTACATGCTGGTATCAATTTATCGCAACGAAAGTATGTACTAGATATCCTTGGCGAGGTTGGATTTCTTGGAGTAAAGCCAGTCAATACCCCTATGGATCCCAATATGAAACTTGATGCAGAACATGGAGAATTACTACATGATCCAGCAAAGTATCGAAGATTAGTTGGTAAGTTAAACTATCTTACTATTACAAGACCTGATATATCCTTCGCGGTTAGTGTAGTAAGTCAATTCATGAGTTCTCCTCGTACCACTCATTGGGATGCCGTACTTCGGATCGTCAAATATTTGAAGGGAGCGCCAGGTAAAGGACTACAGTTCAAGAATTATGGCCATTTAAACACTGCAGGTTTTTCTGATGCCGACTGGGCTGGATGTCCTGTGGATAGAAGATCTACTTCAGGCTATTGTGTGTTTCTTGGGAGTAATTTAGTTGCATGGAAAAGCAAGAAACAACATGTAGTTTCCCGATCAAGCGTTGAAGCTGAATATTGTGCTATGGCACATGTGACAAGTGAATTGCTATGGTTGAGAATGTTACTATCAGAGATTGGAATGTCACCATCAAATCCATCAGTGTTGTATTGTGATAATCAATCCGCTATTCATATTGCTTCAAATCCAATCTTCCACAAGCGAACTAAGCACATTGAGGTTGATTGTCATTTTGTGCGAGAAAAAGTTCAGAAAGATGACGTTATTCTTCAACATACAAAGTCGGAGGATCAACTCGCGGACATTTTTACGAAATCTCTACGGGGGAATAGAGTGAGCGTCTTATGTAACAAGTTGGGATTATTTGATATTTATATCCCAACTTGAGGGGGAGTGTTGAGAAATATTGTGAGTAATAAGGGTAAAATAGTAACTTAGTTATGAGTAGGGTTAAGCACACATATATATATTTGTAACCCTTCTCTTTCTTTTATTAATCAGAATACAATTATCATTTACATTATCTAATCTTTTTCAAGCTAAGGTGGTAATGCAAGTAAAGCGGCCTAGATAAATGCACTGTGTGTAAATATATGGTTGATGAATATATTTTCGAAGACACTCAATTGCAAGTTGCTTCCTGTCAAGCTGATTATTAGAATTCTCAAGTTGAACCAATGCGTATTTCTGAGGGAAATGATCCATGATACATGAGAACGGACATTTGTTTTGTCCTCCCGTCATTTTGCTGTATTCTTATTTATGAAGCAATGGGAATGGAAATTCTGGGCAAGATAGCTGGAGTAAGATGTGCATTTTGCTATGTATGTAGTAAAGAAATTATTTGTAGCCTGAAGTGGATGTGCTTTTGGAGCAGTTAGAATCTAGGAGTGTTCTATTTGTGTGACCATTCCCTTGTATTCTCATGTACTAAGCGTGGTGTGCATTAAGTATGTTCTTTATGTAAATGGAGCCATCTCCCTGCTAGTTTTTGGCTGTTCTAGCATCTGGATGGAGGAGCACTTATCTCGTGAAGGTGTTAAAGCGGTGGTATGATGCCAAATTACGAGAACATGGCAAGCCTGAATTGTCAAGCCTTTTGAGATGAACTACAAAGAGTCAGACTGGACTGGATTAAGGACTTAGAAGATTCAGCTAGCGAATGGCCCGGGCTTGTCCTTCCCATGGGTAGCAGCACCGGATCTAGATATAGTCAACTCAGTCTATATTCGAGATTCAATGTGGTCTTTTCACCTCATTTTTGTACTACTTTGGTTGAACCCGACGTACCTGTTGCTCAAAAATGGACTCCAGAAGAGTTTAGGCAGCTTGGTGGAAGCTTGTGCCAACCATGTTACATGTGGGTTTTCTTTTTCTGTTGGTTTCCCTTGTGCTTTAGTAATGAGTCACTTGGGTGGAATTCAGTCTAAGCTGCGTCCAGTGCTTTTAAGCTCAACATATGTTTTATGTTTAGAGTGGCATAAGCTTGTTCATCCTAGGTTTTTCTTGTTCATATGGTTCATTTTATGGAATGTTCACAGGTAACTGGGATCTTATATATTGATTAATCGTGTCTAATAAAGTTGTGTGATTTGGTAGAGAGCTAAGCTTGGTGCCATTTGAAGTGTTGTCTTTTGTAGACATGGATCCTTCCTGCTGCTGGTTTGTCTTGGTAACTCTGTACCTCGTTTGGCTCTTATTGGTGAACTCCTGAGGGAATCTACCGTTATCAAAGACAAGTCAATTGTATGCATGCTGACTCATTGGTAGAAAACTAATGAACATGTTTCGTTCCTACCCATAAACAAGTGGAATTATCTGCTTTTAAGTGCAGATGGTGTGCTTGTCATGGAACTGAGTAGCTGTACCTGCCTTCATTGTTGTCGATTTCTTGGGAAGGTATATTCTTTATGAGTACTGAGGCCTCTGCCACTAAGTCACCGAAATTTCCTCGTCTTTCACTGCCTGTGAAGTCAATGTTCTTTCTTAGTTATGGTCCTTACTACCAATGTTATCTATTTGTGCTTTTCAACGAGTAATGCATGGATGTAGTAGATAAGGTATTGCCAGAATTTGGTTGATTGTTGCACAATCTCACTGCGCCCAATTTCTTTCAAGGATATGCCAAGCCATTACCATGATTTGTGGAGGGAGCTTGATCTGTTGGCTTCCAACATAATTTGGAAAATTCCAAGTTTGAGTTAATTAAGAGATGCGCGGAAATAGCGGACAGCAGGATGTTCGTAGGTTTCTTTTCCTCTTGTGCCCCGTCAGTTACTGGAAAAATACTCCTATGAACCAGGTGAAGTTGAGGCCACTCCATCCCAGCAGCTTATATGGAGTGGGCTCACGTATTGGGAGCCGGTGAATGGAGTGCCCTTGAAAAGGGATAATAGTTTTCCTTTTTGTGCCTCTGATTATTTTGTTGTCTGCTAGCTGGCTAACCTTACAATCGAGTTGCATTGAGCTTGACGAGTGGGTTACCAGATGCCGGAGTGATTCTTGTAGATATTTTTCCATTTTCATTTGGAAATCTTCGGCATTTAAGAATTAATTGCATATAATTTTACTCTTTTCGATTTATAGAAAGAAAATTGGATGTCTTTGAAAAGTTGTGAAAGTGCGATCCATTTCTATGGGCAGTATTTGTGAATTCAACAATTCTACTGCGTTACTGTTTTGAGCGTGTTCCGTTTCAAGTCATGAATAATTTTAATTTTCTAGAAAATTATCCTTTGATTTCAGTAGTTGCACCTAGTGAAAAATTAACAACGATATATATGCTAACTCGAGATGAAAATGTAGCGATAATACAATTTTGAGCACCCTCCCCACGTTTATTACTCAGTTTCTGTGGAATGTTGAGACTTCTTGACAGCCTGTCTGCCTTGGGTGTGGTTTGTGTCCATAATCTTCGGTCTTATTTATATTTCTGACGTTAAAAAAATAGGAAAACGGATTTTGTATGGGAAAACTATTGTGAAGTAAGAACTAGATCATGCGAATTTTTTTTTTTTTTTTTATCCAGACAAGTCGATGTTGAAGTCGACGTTTCTTCCAGGTGCACGTCTGTTCATCTCTTCTGAGGTTTAGATTAATTCCTTCTCCGTCTTTTAGCTTTGGATTTACCTTGCGGTGGGTCCATAAGCTCAAATATGGTAAGAGCGCTCAAGCCCACTGGGCTTGGGAGGATGGTGGTTCGAGTCCACTTGGATCCCTTAATGTCGTCCATGGTAAGCTGCAAAAAGTATTTGCCAACCGGGCTTTTCTCTCTATAGTTAAAATTAACAAAAATTCACTTTTTCTCATGATAATCACTGCTCGAGTAGAAACCCAGTTGTCACTTCAATTCATGTTCAAGTTTCTTTTTCAAAGTCTGGTTGTGATAATCTATCTGTTTGTGTACCATTTGACGACGCTCCACGGTTGCATACGCAAGTCTTTTTAATGGAGAAAATATGTAGTGGTTCGTGTGCGCCATGTCATTCGCTAACCTGGTGCGCACAAACCACTCACATACCGACACCTGTCCCGAGCGGGACCCCCTCGAAAATGAGAAAAGGGCTGGTTTTTGGGCGGCTCGGCTCGGCTCGAAAGAGAATCAGCGTATTCCTCCCGCTCAAAATTTTTTCTCTCTCCTCACTTAAATGGGCGGGTTCTCTCTCTCCTCTCCTCGTAAAAGAAAAAAAAAAAAACGCTCACAGCCTCTGTTTCCTTCTCTGCGCATCCCACCTCCTCCGGCTCCGGCTCCGGCTCCGGCTTCGGACCTCCGCCTCGGCCTGCACCTGCCCAAAAGCGTCGCTGGCCATCTGCCTCTGGCATCTCGGTCTCGTTCCCGAGCGGCACCAGGCTCCCCGCCGCTGACCGGGCGTTGTCCCCGACGCTGGCCCGCTCGGTCGCGAGGGAGATCTCGGCGGACTTGGGCGGGGTCGACGGCGCGGCGAAGAAGGAGAGGCCTGCTGCATTTTCTCTCTCTTTTTTTCAACAGAGTGTGTGCTATTTCTTCCCGCTTCTGCCTCTCTCTTCCTCAAGCACTCCTCTCCTCTCTGTCCCGAGCCCTCTCACTCACCCCAAGCGCCCCCTCCTCTCTGTCTCGAGCCCTCTCACTCACCCTAAGCGCTTCTCTCCTCGCCTCTGTCCTCGTCGCCGTCATCGACTTTCCAGCCGTGGCTCCAGAAATCGCCGGCTGCCGACTGGCCTCTCGAGCTTCTTTGTCTTCTACTCCTTATTCGGTCCCGATTTCGGGCTCGAGTACGTAGCGAAGGATTTTGAAGCAAAAGAGGTTTGCGAGGCTAGATATACTGGTGGTGGACGGCGAGAGCACGATCGACCTGAGTCGTTACTCTTCGCTCGATGATTTCAGGCTCGACGTCAAAGCAGAGAAGGAGGAAGAATAAGAACGAGATGAAGGAGAAGAAGGAGAAGATGGGTCCTTGCTTTTCTGCTTCTGGGTTTATCTCTTGAAGTCCGCCACTTTCCCTTGCACCATTTTCCGTCAGGTAGAGGAAAGCCGCCGTTTTTCCATCTTTTTTTCGTCCCTGGTTCGTTGGTTTTTGATGAGAGGGATGGTGTTCGTTTCTCAATTCTGTGAATTTTTTTATGTTTGGAGAGGTTGGGTGTTATGAGTTGCTTGTTTGGCGGTTGTTTTAGCGATTGGTCACTCACCGGTTGTTGGATTTTGTGATTTGAAGGGATGCTTTGCCTTGGTTTGGATCGATCGCCGTTGCTCGGCTCTCGGGTTGTGTTTGTCGGTCTGATTACGATGAGTTTGAATTATTGTGGAATTTTCCCAAGAGTGTCTTTTCACGTTCATTGAAGTTTATTGCTGTGTTGTTCCTATTAGATGGTATACTGAGTGTCAATGCCTGTTGGTGGACCAAAGCTTATTGATTTTCGTGGATTTGTCTGGGATCAATCCTTTGTAATGCGTCAAGTCTTGTTTTTTTTTTTGTTTTTTGTTTTTTTTTTGTTTTTTTTTTTTTTTCCGTCCCCTATTGTGATCTATCTTGGTTTGTGACACAAGGAACTAGTCGAAAATGGTGATTAAGGGATGATGTATACCATAATCACAAATAGTGTTTGCCTGTCACTTCTCTTTTCAGCTCAAAGTTCTATGGTTAATGGGGTTAAAAATATTCTTTCACACAGGTGAACTCAGATGTCAAGGATGGTTTTCCAATTCTCGTTTTGAATGGAGATAAGAGACTCACGCTTCTGCCACCACTTCCTCCACAAAAAGAATCTCCTGATTCTGAGGTTTCTCCTTTTTCAAGTGAAAAATCGTACGCTTCTTCAAATAGTGAGTTTCCATTTGGAAAATGAGTCCATGTTGGCTGTCAGATATGTATATCAAGTGTCTGAATTACTCTTTCTACACATGGTTTTTAAACTGCTCGTTCCTTTTGAGTTGATAACTGCTGAAATTTTTATGGCTATAGCTGAGCACATTAATGTCTGTCATGTTTACCACTTATTGGTTCGAGCTGTCGAGCTGAAGCAAGTTGTTACCGAACATTTTATCTATCTGTTTTACGTTTAACCAATCATTTCCAGATGTAATTGGAATTGTATGAATGGTGCATGATCTTCAATTATATAAAAGTAAGGTGTATTGGATGGATATTCATATAGCACGTAGAATTGTTGCACTTTCAATGTGACTGAAAAGAACAAGCTTTTTACATAAATGGAGTATGATTCTATTCATATTCATTGGAGTGCCTGTGATTAACTAATTGCATGCATTATCTGGAGGATCTTGGACAAGAATTGTTATCTGCAAAATTTCATGTAAGTCTATGTCTCATTGTTGGTCTGATGAAAGAGATAAAGTAGAATTTTAGATTGCATAAATGGTGCTCAACCAAAAGTCTCTTGTCAATCTTATGATGTCATTGTCTTTCCTAGGTTTCTTCCTCTCGGGGCCTTTTTCCCTTTGTAAATTGCTCATAGTTCTATCTTCATGGCAGGTCTCAAGTGAACTTTTATGGCTTCACATTAACGGGAAAGTGGTGGATGAGAAGCCCCTAAGTGCCTCAAAAGATGGAGAATCTAGCCCTTTAAGGAAAATAAGTTTGGTTAGTACTAGTGGAACTGATGATGGTATAGAAGGTTATTTATACAGTCCAAAGGTCTTGCACCCTTCTTCATCCATTGAGGATCATTATAAGGTACCTTCTGTCGAGTCTGTTTGACCTTATTCATGTGGATATGATTTCTTTAATGAATATTTTCCTGTAATGCCAAGACTCACCTGTACACTTAGCTATTGACAAGTCATCTGCTTCTGACATAGAAGAAGGTAGTGATGGTATCTAGAGTATCATGGGTGGAAAGGTAAGTCGTTGTATCTTCCTTTTAATCCTATCACCACTATATTTTTTTTTATTTTTTTTTGACAAAATTTAATTGAGTGTCACCTCTAGTGTTAAGCATTTATCGTTGAATTGCCTTGACGAAGTTGAATCTTTTTTCTGTGACGTCAAGAAGCAATATTTCTATGTTAATAGCTTCCGACTTTTTTTGTTGTTTTTCTTTCAATAGAAAAAAAAGTAGGCTCTAAAGCTTGCCTCTTTGGAAAAAGTATCAATTTCTGATATGGCTTAAGTATTTGCAATTTCAGCTTTTCCAATTGTTTCCCGTTGTGCTTCCAAAGCAAGATTGCGAATTGGAGATTCCTTGTAATTGTCTATCCAAAATGAATTTATATTAATGATTGAATGACTGGGTCATAGCTTTCCTTGCAAGTGTGTCTGGGAAATGAGACGAGCAGAGAAAGCTTACTCAATGGTGTTTTACATTCAGCGTGGTTGTATGAGTCTGTTTTTCCTTCTTTGAAACCCAATAGGCTCCTTATGTAATGTTCAATTTGCTCCTTAAAAGTCAGGTGCCATGCTCTAGCTACGGCCTTCTTCCAATATGCAGTGACAATTGGTTTACTGAATTGCAGGCATCATGTCGGAGGAACTTTGTGTTGGATGTTGTCTTGTCAGATGCCTTTGGCCAGATTGTGAATAAGGAAATGGAGGTTTGCTTCTTCTTGCTTCTTACTGTGGCTCTCTCTCTCTCTCTCTCTCTCTCTCTCTCTCTCTCACCAACCCCACCTAAAAGCAACTATCATAAGAGAAAAAAAGGAAAAAAGAAAAAAATCATAGATAAGATGCTGTTAATAATCGACTTTTTTGTGTTTTTTTTTTTGTAGGTTGTTGCTTCACTTTTGTATGCTAATAGTGGGTCTCTGGTGGAGAAAACCAGTGATGATGAAGCCCTGCCGTTGACAACCTATGATGGAATCGAATTCGATTCCTATGAGAAACCTAGCAAATTATTGCATGGCCACGCTTCTTTTAAGCTCAAGATATCTCAGGTAGATGTTGGTTGGGTGATTTGTATTACACCAATGATAGCTTGTGATCTGAATTAAAGATTGCATTAGTGGCCTGCAGTTTGTTTCCAAATATTTGAGTAGGACTGTATACACGAAAAGTAGATGGCATGGGGTAATTGATAGTAGCATCTCATTAATATGTTAAGCAGTACTAGCATGCTTTGGAGATTGCCTAATCCAAGTAAATAGAAAAAGAAATTATCACTATCTGGGCTGGGCAGAGTAATCATGTGCGTAGGTTGTAGATTAAATTTTTCTTTGGTTGAATATTTTCTTAAACATTGTTAGCTACAATGGTTAGATCACTTCTTCAAGAAAAACTTACAGTAGAACTGCAAGAACTTGGACCAATTTTTCCTCTTCATATAAATACGTTTGGGCATACATAAGGTGTTCATACTTAATATAGTTGATCAACTTGAATCAATTCCAAAACATTTTTTGAATTCAATTCCTAAGTACTCATAAAAAAGAATATAATAATACATGCCTAAGAGTAGCTGTAATGACCTATTATTGATTCAAACTTTTATATGTGACATTTCTGCTTGTATGTGTGTTGTCCTCTGCATTAGCATGAACTACATTTACTAAATTATCGGTGTGGCAAGTTTAGCGCCTTCTTGGTTTTCTAGTTTTCCCCCACCAGGGTATTAGCTCTTCTAGTATGCATTATTGTGTATGAAAAATATCTTTTTCCGTTTGATCTCTCTTATTATTCTATCGATATGCTTTTTTTCTTTAGGAAGCAATAGTCTTGCCTCCATGGATTGCCCTTGCTGTGTGTCCCAGGCCCGGTGTGTGGGAGTACATTAGGGTAAATATCCATGCCTTGGTTGTTGAGGAGTTGCAAGTGACCGAGTTCCTTCATTTCAAGGAAGAACTTGTCGATGGAAAGTAAGTCTTTCTTTTTTCATTTTTGGCTTTTAGCACCACATGGATGCTAGCATGCTTTGCTTTTGGCGGAAGGACTGTAGGTTACTCGAATTTGTGGATTGTTGGCAGTCACGGCATTACATCATGAGATCTATAATATGCAAATGAATGTTGCTTACTCTGTTGCAGTTTGAATGGAAACTTTGTGCTTGAATTGGACTTTGAGCCATTCACCGCCCGATTTCCCCACCCAACTCTTTCAAAGTCCATTGGAAATGGAGTGGAGTTCCTCAACCGCCACCTTTCGGCAAAGCTCTTCCATGACAAGGAGAGCTTGCACCCTCTGCTTGAGTTCCTTCAAGTTTATTGCTACAAAGGAAAGGTAAGCCCGTGGGCAGATAACACTCATCTCACTCTCTCAGATCTCTTCTTATGTGCCGCATGTATCACTCAATTGTATTAACAAGATTGTGTAAATGACAACTCAGAGGAAACATTGCAACATTCACATAACTTCATGACTGTTGAAAGGACAGTTCAGAGTTGCTCATATTTTAGATGCATGGACTGAATCCTTTTTTTTTTTCACTAACAATTACTTGAGACTCATTTATGCTGATCTGTGATGCAGAATGTGATGGTCAACACAAGAATTCAAAATGTCTTCTCGCTCCAACATGTCCTGAGGAAGGTAGAGGAGTACCTCTCTGCCCTAAAACCTGAGACACCTCACTCTCAGTTCGAGCACAAGTTTCAGGAAATTGGGCTAGAGAGGGGTTGGTTCGACACCGCCGAGCGTGTGCTTGAAATGGTTCGGCTTCTTCTGGATCTACTTGAGGCTCCCGATCCATGCACCCTCGAGAATTTCTTGGGAACAATCCCCATGGTATTTAACGTTGTTATCATGTCGCCTCACGGTTACTTTGCCCAAGATGATGTCCTTGGATATCCCAATACCGGTGGCCAGGTCATAAATCATCTCAGATATTGATTTAGCATCTCTTGCCAGTATTTCTACATGCAATTCCATCATCATGCGTTGTTCACATTTTGTAGGTTGTGTACATCTTGGACCAAGTTCGTGCATTGGAGAGTGAGATGCTTCACTGTATCAAAGAACAAGGGCTGGATATTACTCCTCGGATCCTCATCGTAGGTTCTTGCTTTTTTACTGATATTGGAATAGTTTTTTGCTGGCCAATCCAACTAACTCGTTATGTTTGTTTTGTGTCCTGCCCCTCTTGGCTGCAGGTCACTCGTCTTATTCCTGATGTAGTAGGAACCACGTGCAACCAGCGTCTTGAAATGGTTTTTGGAACAGAATACTCCCACATTCTTCGAGTTCCCTTTAGAACGGAGAAAGGGATGGTGCGAAAGTGGATTTCACGATTTGAAGTGTGGCCTTACTTGGAAACATACACCGAGGTATATTAGCTCATAAGATTATACTTTGTGAGGATTTCTTGTTGACATTCCAATCGCTTTTACACTTCCTGGACTGTACCGAGTTGTCCATGGCATTGATGTTTTCGATCCCAAATTCAAAATCGTGTCACCAGGAGCTGATATGAGCATTTATTTCTCCTACACGGAGGAGAAGCGGAGGTTGAAATCTTTCCATGCTGAGATCGAAGAACTTCTGTTCAGCGATGTGGAGAACAAGGAACACCTGTGAGTTTTTGGAGTTTTTTTCCCCTCCCATACTGGACTTGGACCTACATTAGCATCCTGTGTTTTGCATGATAATGTTCAAGCTCAAACAAAAGCTGACATGGATGTGTTGGTTAATGTCAAAACAGATGTGTATTGAAGGACTGGAACAAGCCAATCTTGTTCACCATGGCAAGACTGGACCAGGTCAAGAACTTAACTAGGCTGGTCGAGTGGTACGGAAAGAACACCCGCCTGAGAGAGCTGGTCAACTTGGTTGTGGTCGGTGGTGACCGGATGAAGGAATCTTAGGACTTGGAAGAGCAAGCCGAGATGAAAAAGATGTACGGGCTGAATGAGACGTACAATTTGAATGGCCAGTTCAAGTGGATCCCCTTCCAGATGAACCGGGTGAGGAATGGAGAGCTTTACCGATACATCTCCGACATGAGGGGAGCATTTGTGCAGCCCGCTCTCTACGAGGCTTTTGGACTGACCGTGGTGGAGGCCATTGTTGAAAATTTCCTATAATATGGGCTTACATTAATTAATTGATTTTCTATTTTAAATAATCGGGTTAATGGATATTCCAATATTTGTTGAACCCTAAAGTGATCTAATTGAATTGGGTATTGGCATCTATTGATAACTGGCCTAGTTGAGCAGCAAAATGTAGGCAATTGTGTTTGACTGAAGCCCGTAATGGGAAGGGCCCAGTTGACACGCTATTGATTAGGGTTTGCTAGGTCCCCTCTCTAGCCTATAAAAGGGTAGGTTATACCTATCAGTTGCTTTGATCCCATTGAAAGCTACTATATCGAAATAGGTCATAGAGAGGAAGATCTGGTATTCCGATAGATCCCTAATTATCAGAGTGATCTATTTTTCTTAAAGTGAAGCGATGGCTCAAATAGGTACGCTTTAATTCCGCTGTATTTATTGATCGGTGTTTTACAATCATATATGGATCCGTTATTTCCTCGATTGATTAATTGTATATGTGAATAAATTTTCTACATGTGGTATCAGAGCTTGTCATATATGGTTGTAGAACCCAAAAATTTCTTTTCATGACAAATTCAAAATCTTCCTCTTTGAGTTGAATATGAGCATTACTTTTTCGTGTGGATTTTCTGCTCGATTGATCCTGAAATCATAGGACTTTTGTTCTACATGTCAACATCTTTCCAACTGTATATAATTTGCATAATTTCATTAAGAATTGCGAGAAAATTTTAAATTTGAAATTCTAGGGTTTATGCATTAAAAAGTTCTAGAATTTTCAGATTACTTGCATCTGATTGATGTTCGTGGTAAATTGTTGCATTAAGGTAAGTTTTTTTTTTTTTTTTGGCTTAAATTTGTGGAAATCTGGATTGTAGTCATGGGAGCGTTAGATCTGAATTTCTTGAACTTGAATATGGTCGAATTCTTAGATTGCTCTTGATTAATTAGTTGTTCATGTGATATCTCTCTCTGCGTGCTTGCTATCTTCCACGATCCGTCGGAGCGAATTAGGGTAGCGTGCGTTGGGCTGACCGTTTTCATTGTGCAGATGACGATTCGAATGCTAGTCTGTGTTTTCTTTCGCTTGCTCTCACATGTGTATTCTATAGTTCGCGGTGGATTGTTTCCCCATCGTCCCTCTGGGCAGATTGTGTCCATCGAGATGGGAATCGTGATCAGCTTAGGTTTCTAGATAATTCCCCTGAAAAACCCCATGATTAATCACGGCCCTAAGAAAAGCCCTCGATATCCTATAAAAAAAAAAAGGATCAGACAAAGAGAGAGATCGAGGAGGAATTTGGCGATCTATGCTTGCTGCGCTTGATTTCAAGTTTTCGTTATTTTTTATTTTTTATTTTATTTTGTGGGTGCTTAGGATGGATTTTCTCTTTTGGAAAAGTGACGATAGTTTTGCTTTGAGTCTGTTTTCGGTATTGGCAACCGACTCTCCTGCGTGATTGTGTGATTGTGCGGGGCATCGATACACAAGCACATAATTGAATAATTGGCTGGATATTTATAGTAGCAATTCGTAAGCTTTGTGGCTGATTTTACTCCTGAAAGTGAAAGCTGTTCGTAAGCACTCGTTTTGTCTTTCTATGCAATGTGGCATCACTTTCTTATTGCAGTTTCTTGAGCTTTAATTAGCTGGGTTCTCCATTATCGTGCTTTCTTTTGCTCGTAAATCATAGAAAGTTTACCGATGTTCATTTTATCATTGAAAATATCGATCACGTGGACAATTTCTTGGATGAAAATGAACCAATCGAGTTTTTTAAAGGGGACGGGTTAAATGGTTGAGCTGGAAACCTTATGGGTATTCCAGCACAATAATATTGATGAATGGTTCTCGAAGATGTGGAATGTTAGAGTTAGAAAGACGTCAAATTTCGGGAGGATCGGGGAACGACAGTGATATTGGTGTTTCCAGGACGAGAAAGTGTTGCTACTGTCTTTGGTAGAAAGCTGTCATACACAAGAAAACTTTCCTCTGTGAGGCACTTGGATCGTAGTCGGAAGAATTGCTATCAAATTAAATCTTGAAAGACCGTTTGGCTATCTTGAATATAATGAGCATTTGAAACTAAATGGAACAATTTGAGCATCCTATACTGCTTGAAAGGAGGGAAATACGAGATAGTTGTTAGATTTGTCTAGGGTTTATGGATGCGCCCACTTGGAAGCAATTCCAATCTGTCCTTCTTCAAATACTATGTGATGTAATATAGAGATTGGGGAGTATGGCATCTGTGCTTTTATCTTATTGTCAGGTGTCCACATCTATTTTGTTTGGTGCTTTAAATTCTTTTGCTAATGCTGGAAGAGTGTGCTTCTTTCGATTATCATAATAGTAGTCTTTATTTTCTTCTAGTCGCCCTCATACTTTAATGGGTTATAGCTTCATCGTGATTGTCATGTATAGCAAGATTGAGAATGTATTCTATGCATTATGATCAGGATGATGCTTTATTATAGATTTAGATAGCATGGCAGAGTTAATGTAGATATTGCAGCAGCCACAATTGATATATTGTTGCAATTGACCATTACATATGAAGGCTAAATGATGCTTTGACGTTATTATGTGAATGACTTATTTCTTACGGACTGAGTTTCCTTTTCCTTTTGAATTTTGCTCGAGGAGGAAATCCTTGTTTGATGATGGCCTTTTAAGTCTAGGTCGGTCAGGGTTCCTGTTTAATGAAACACGACCATTTGTTAGTGCAAGGTTTTGTCAATTTTAGCTTTTAGCTCTTTTATTGCTTTTCTTATATTAAGGTTAGGACCTGCTGCTTTTCTGTCAATCACATTCCCTTATCAAATCGATGTTTTGGGATAAATTATATGATGTGATCATATGTCTTGATGGGGTCAAAGAATGAATCTTGTAAAATTGCCTAGATTATGTTGACCTTCTCGCCGATTCTTGGGTTGCTATTTAATTCCATCTTTATGATTTACCAAGGTAATGTGTTGATGTTGCGGTGAGACTAGACTTCCAATTGTTTTTTTTTTTCTTTTTCTTGATGTGGGTGTTCCTCTGGGTAATGCTGTGTGATGTGAATAGTTGTTCTTGTCAATGTCGAATGGCGTTGATCTGTGGTTGGAGATCCTCCGTTAATTGAAAAATATCTTGATGGAGCAATGCCTGGTTAGCGATGATATTGCGATGAAGTTGCATTCCATAATAAGAATGAGGACTTTTTCTACTCTTATAGTCTCTTAAGAGTCCTATTGCCTATCTTTGTTGTCACGGGATGTTATGATGGTGAGCAACACCTTGTAGAGATTAGAGACTGCAAACAGCCATGGGTATTAGATTCGAAATTTTGAAGCTTGTTTAAAAAAAAAAAATTGTTGTTTGATAAATGCAATATGATCTTGGGAAACACATGTTGTAAAGTGCTTCATATTGTTAGATGAATTTTGGGCACATATTTTTTGGAGTTTTCTATTGATAAAAATTAGTATATACAATTACCTGCCCAAAGGGGGTTATTGTGTATATTAATTTAAAAATTGCATGAAGATAAATTCCAAAATTAAAAGATGGAGATGTATGACTCAAAAAGATTTATCTGCCCAAAGGGGATAAATTTTTGAAAGTTATATGTAATTCCCGTCTATATTGATATATTAGAGATGAATGATGGGGATGTGTGACTCAAAAGGTTTATCTGCTTAAAGGGGATAAATTTTTGAGAGTTATGTGTAATTCCCCTATATGTTGAGATAATGGAGATATATATAATTTAAAGGATTTGTCTGCCCAAAGGTGATTGATCCTTGAAGATTATATGTAATTCTCATTTATTGTCTCTATATATTGATATCATGGAGATGTATAATTTAAATGATTTGTCTGCCCAAAGGGGATGCATCATTGACAATTCCTTATTGTTATTTTATAAACTTCATGCTGTGAAAAATAATGGTGCATTATACACTCTGCCCAAAGGGGAGTTTATAATGTACTAATAATTTTTGTTAAAATACTTATTGCCCATAATTGATCTTATTGCATTATGTGTGACAAAAAGTTGTTTTTGCTATAAATAACAACAATGCCATGGTTGAAATGTTAATTGGATCAAACATTATACTATTAAGGACTTGGTCAAAAAAAAGGGAGACATTGTAATTGAGAATATTAGAACTAAGTCCATATTGGCTAATCCTCTAACAAAAGGCTTACGACCCATTTTATTTAAATAATTTGTAAAGAATATTGGTGTTTTAGATTCTTTTGATTTTTTTGTTAGTGGGAGTTATACAAATTGTATTTCTGGATATTATAGTTATATACAGATTGATAATGCTTTTATGATGTTTATTAAAGCATTATTTTAATAATTGTTGTTATTGATTATATTGTTATCCTTTCTCCTGTTGACTGAGAAATGGAAATATAAAACAGTATCTTTAAACAAATTTTTGTTTAAAGATGACTGGATGTCACTGATTATGAGATCTCATGTTGGATTGTGACATAATTGTGCAATTTCATGTTGTTTAGAAATCGCACTGAGGCAATTTCATGTTGTTTAGAAATTGCGCTGATGCAATTTCATGTCGTTGAGAAATTGCATTGAGGACCGATAAGAAATAGTGTATATTTTGATCACATGTTGGCACTATTTCTTACTACACTACTAGGCCCATGATCCATGAAAATATAATACTTATTATATGTGATTATGGAAGGTCTTGTGTAATGATATTTTCTTAACACATTGATCTCCATAGTTCTATATTGAGATTATATAGGATTGGATTGGTATTGAGATGCCATTATTGGAATATCATTTTTTTTAAAGTTGTGGCCACATAAAACAAAGTTTTCAGTTATTAACCCGATAGTGTCGTTTTCAATATAAAATCTTTTCAAAATAAAATAAGTTAATTAATGTAGCCCAAGTGGGAGAATGTTGAAAATTTCCTATAATATGGGCTTACATTAATTAATTGATTTTCTATTTTAAATAATCGGATTAATGGATATTCCAATATTTGTTGAACCCTAAAGTGATCTAATTGAATTGGGTATTGGCATCTATTGATAACGGGCCTAGTTGAGCAGTAAAGTGTAGGCAATTGTGTTTGACTGAAGCCCGTAATGGGAAAGGCCCAGTTGACACTCTATTGATTAGGGTTTGCTAGGTCCCCTCTCTAGCCTATAAAAGGGTAGGTTATACCTATAAGTTGCTTTGATCCCATTGAAAGCTGCTCTATCGAAATAGGTCATAGAGAGGAAGATCTGGTATTCCGATAGATCCCTAATTATCAGAGTGATCTATTTTTCTTAAAGTGAAGCGATGGCTCAAATAGGTACGCTTTAATTCCGTTGTATTTATTGATTGGTGTTTTACAATCATATATGGATCCGTTATTTCCTCAATTGATTAATTGTATATGTGAATAAATTTTCTACAGCCGTGACATGTGGATTGCCGACCTTTGCAACTTGCAAAGGCGGTCAGATCATTGCACACGGCAAGTCTGGATTCCACATTGATCCTTATCACGGGGATCAGGTAGCGGAGATCCTCGCGGACTTCTTCGAGAAGTGCAAGGTGGACCCGAGCCACTGGGACAAGATCTCACAGGGGGCGATGCAGAGAATTGAGGAGAAGTAAGGACCGGGATTCTTGTTTGGTTCAATCTTTGATAGGAAAAAAGAGCACATTTCAACTTGTTCAAGAAACAAGTGGGTAACATGTGGTGCTTTGCTTTTGGCAGGTATACATGGCAAATTTACTTCGAGAGGCTGCTCAACTTGACGGCGGTGTACGGCTTCTGGAAGCACGTCTTGAATCTCGATCGTCTCGAGAGCCGCCACTACCTGGAAATGTTCTATGCCCTAAAGTATCGGAAATTGGTAAGAGACACGGCTTCTCATCAGATCATGAGCGCGACAATCTACATGCATATCTTGACTCCTTGTTCGGATATTCACACTCTGCTCCTTTGTCTTGACACGCCGAGTCGGTTCCCCTTGCCGTTGAGTGAGTTTGAGGTGAACAAAAGGGCGGATCTCAAGAGGCAGACAGCTCCAAATTCTCTCGAGAGTTGAGGAATAATTGCCATTGCGTTGGATTGGAAGAGAGCCTTTTCTTTTGCTTTTCTTTTTGCAACTGCTTTCGTCAATCTTTCTTTTGCTTCTTTCTGCTGTGAATGTATGTTGGGTTAGGTTCTTCAATAAGTCAATTCAATGAAATTTCCTTCTTCTTTTCCCAGTGTCCCCTCAATTTACCTGTCGTCTTCCACTTGTAAGTTCACGTTCAACCATTTTTCCTTCGCTTTTAAGCTATCAATGTGCATCCAAATGTGTTACTCGAATCAGCGATGGTAGCAAGTCCCTTGGATATAGCACAAGACTATCCAAAAATATATGCAACAAAAAAAAAAATTGCCTAGGCAAAACAAGTCTTTTAAAATAAATCACAAGGAAAACTTGTATACTGGAATTGACTGTTCCAGTCAACTGTACACATCTGACGTATGGAGAGGACAATCAATACAAAAGAACAAGAGGTGGAGAGAGCTTGTACTGTACAATTTAATATTGATTCCATTATTTATACACGCATCGACACAACACATTGTCAAAATTGCCTTCTATTTCTGAGGTATTCTATTTCTATCTACACCTTCATGAGTAAAAGAAGAAAAAAACCAGCGGAGGCTAAAACCATCACCCATTACCGATGCGCCTACCCATAAATAGAATGCAGAGAGTTCCATACCCTCCAAATCGTGCATCAATCTACTAGTCATGTAGCTACTCTCGTATGGGTCTTGTAAGTTCCTTTTTCATGGCGGCTTCTCTTGGATAGAACATAATTGCCAGCACCAAAGAGAACGTAAGGCCAACTATCCCGCCGAATGGTTGGAAAGGATGAGTCCCCGTTATCCAAAGGGGGAAGTTGGGGTTGTAGATCAAAAAGCCACCTGATTGGAGAGTGCAACTTGAGACTAATATCCCTGCGCGGAGCCCAATTGGAACACAGGCTACCTTCACCGATTTGTCAAAGCCCGGCCAAGCTTAGTGATAAGAGCCACAGCCCAGGTATTGCCCATGGAGACCTGAAATGCGGCGGATAAGTCAATTATCTTTGATGTTGACTCAAAGGGAAGATCAAGTCAGAAGCAAATTGATCAAGTGCATGACGGAAACATGAACCAGGTTCCAAGCAGACGCTTTAACCTAAAAGGGAAAGGATGAAAGATCAAGCTAAGAAGAAAGAATGTTGTCCTCATTGTAGCTGCTAATGAATGTGACATGACACTAACAGATCTAAGCCTTTCAAGAAGGCAAGTTTGGCAAGCCATAAGTTTGCCTTCATCGTCAGAATGTTTATTATGTAAACTTCTCTCGATAAAAAAACAAAAAATTTGCAAGCATGTTCAATCTAGAACCAAGATTTCAGTAAGAATAGGTTAGCAGTGTTGCATGATTACTTTAAAATAGAAAAGGGTGGTCACCAAGTTAAAACCTGATTTCCAGGAGTGCTGATTTACTTGTCATATTTTGAGTAACATGCTTTTCCTGGCCGCAATAGACATTTTCCCGCAACAAATGAAGAACAGAAAACTGAAGGAGAAAATCCAAGGACAAAAATGAGTCAAAAAGTTGGAAGGAACATGACTTAATTAAAGCAATGTACCTCCAGAACAGGGAGAATGCAAGCCCTGACAAAATAATTCCCGGGTGATAT
Organism: Eucalyptus victrix; assembly: GCA_016097545.1. Taxonomy (NCBI): domain Eukaryota; kingdom Viridiplantae; phylum Streptophyta; class Magnoliopsida; order Myrtales; family Myrtaceae; genus Eucalyptus; species Eucalyptus victrix. Next base: position 23,816,564 of record CM027840.1, on the reverse strand, counting down.
CCAAGATCAGCAGCAATGTCTTCAGTTAACCATGATCTGAAAAGCAACTCTTCCACAAGGGCAACAGAAGTTGCTGTAATAGCACCTCGACCAACCAAGATGAGAATTTGCCCATATGACTTGAGCCTTGTCATGGCATCTAATGACGATGAATGAAGACTTGGAGGCCAAGAAAAACTCACACAACCTAATAATGAATTAACATACTGTAAATCATCAACAGGGGCTTTGCTTAAGCAACGAAAAAGAAGGCAAGGCACATATATGCCTTGGCATGGACATACAACACCAGTCCAGCAACTAATGACAGCACAATTGTTTTTCCTCTAACCACAAACAGCACGATTTTTTGAGGAATAATTGAAAATCTATTGAACAACTACAAGAAAACATATTTTTACTAAATCCAATAGACACAAGGATGGAATGGGTGCCCCTATGGCTTCAATACATCCATGACAAGTCTTGCCTGAAAGAAACAGATTCTGCAGCACCTTGAAGGCCCCTTTCTGAAATCTGAGGACAATCTTCCACCACAAGCAACTCTAACTTTTGTGATCCCACAAGTGGCTTCAGGCCATCATCGGTGACTCCTAGGCACTTTACCAATCGCAAGGTCTGCAAAGAAGGAAAGTGGATAATATGCTGCAGTCCCTCGTCACTTACCTCTTGGCATCTGACAAACTGCAAGAACTCCAAATACTGAGCAGAGCACAGTGCCTACGAGCTTGCTTTTCTTCTTATCCATGTTTCTACCACCCCACTCAATAGTTTCTTTAAGTGTTCCCCATTCCTTGAGCAGCTTTAGGGCACCCGACAGCCCTAACCCCACTGCAGCTTCATGAATTGTCTCATCCAGAACAACTTCCTCCTCACCCTCATTAACAGGACCTTCATCATTACCAAATTCTTTAAATTCTGTCCAGCGTCCAGGCTCATCTTATACTTCATTATCTGCTTCGTCTTCATCCATGAAGACATCTTCCGTGTCAGGTTTATGAGAAACTGGAATGAGGGGTAATGGCACAATTTTAGTAACTCACTTGATAAGAAAATAACATCATATATTCTTTCAGACACCAAAGACCATATCAAGCAATTGGTGGATGTAACACCGATTTGAAGAGGAAGTAACTTCAATTACATGAATGAAATCTCAAAATTGCAATGCAAGCCCAATATGCACGTCCCTCTCCCTTTCTTAGTAGAACCAACATCATTCTTAGCCAGCATATATCCTGAAAAGTAACCGTGGTTTTAAAACTAAGCAACTCCAATATGGCCAATACAGTTGAATAAGTCCACTGCTCTTCAAGACAGCAATCCCCTCGACCAGCGATTAGGAATTTAGTTTGGAAGTTAAAATGCATCCCAAATAAACAAGCTACGTGATCGCATGAGCAATGATCGCAAGTTGTATGCGAAAAGTTCACTTGTTTGCAAGTTGTCCAGGATGTTGTTCAATGAGGCGCATCAAGTGCACTGCTTGTCCGCACATACACAGAAGGCAAACTCTAAAATAAGTCACTTACAAACAATCTTTCAGTATGCATACAGTGAAAGAACAAGAAATGTTGCTCATTGACCATCCAAACAATACCAGGATTCTAAACTAAACAGCCAACTTAAACTAGTTTTGACCCAATAAGCAGCAATGCTACCCAAATCAGCAAAAGGCAGTAATTTGAAAAATATGGAGAACAAAATAAGGGTTCCACAGTTCAGAAAGAAAATGTGATCGCAAATTGTCCAGGCCAACACAGAATTAATCGAATGTATACCTTCATCAACCTCGAGGCTTGAAACAAAACTTTCTATTTCTGTCATGACAACCCTGCTTTCCTGTGATTCTCCAATCACGATACTCTGATTTTCTGCATTGTGTGCGCTGGGAATACTACTGGCATGAAGAGCTATCGCTTTAGGACCAGAAGCCCCCTCCTCTTCTTGCTTCTTTAGAGCCAATTTCCTAGCTCTCTCTAAAGATTTATAAAGATCTTCATCGTCATCAGCAACGACCATGTTTTCGTCATTCTCCGTCTTAACAGGAAGAGTTTGCTCCACCCGCAGTAACCTAGATGCCTCCTCTGCTTTAGCATAGGCCAATTGGTAGGCATTCTTTTTCATCTCAGCCTCGATTTTCTCTTGTTCCTCTCTGCTAGCCTGCCTCCTCCCATCCTTACGTGATCCAAGATCTCCAACACCCAACCATGCTGAAACTGCTTCCACTTCAAGGGCATCTAAGTCCAACTTCTCTTTCTTCCGTAAGGATTTCTTTTTCTTGGGTTTTCTGAATCAAAGCAATTCTTATTGAGTGTATTAATTGGACGAGGTCTTGGCAGATGAGGTGAGATCTTTAAAATGACTATTTGACGAAGCACCCTGTAGCCTCCTTCTTAGTTGTATATGAAGTACATGAAACTTTTTTAGAACGACCGAGCAGACCCCATTCCTATTCTAACTAATGCTGAACCACAATATGCATAAAAACTAGTTACCTCTTCCAATTTCCTTTCAGCTTCATAGGTCAAACATCCACTTGAGTCAAGAGTTACCCCTGAAACCATCAAAAGAAGTGGGAACGCAATAGCTAGATATGACACTTGTAATTAGAAAAGAGAAAAAAAAAACTAACCTCATCTTGAGCCGGATCATCATATTGTGGTAGTACTTTCTTCTCTAACACAGGGTCATCACTGAATCTAAAAATGACAGTGCTAATAATAAGTTGAGTGTATGCATATACCAATAGGGAAACCGAGATGCAAGTGTGGGACAAAGACATGTGACATGCAATACACAGTTAATGCACCTGCCTAACAACTGGTCTATGTTTGTCAAACATATGAACTTGATTGAATCCATACCTTCTGCATTGACATCAAATCCAGCCCATATTGCTTAAGGGGATATTCATACCCACGGATCTGCTTGCCCCATAACATAACAAGTATCGTAACAGCAATGTAAAGGCCAAAAATGCAAGCAAAATCAGCAATTCCGGTGGAGCTATGCGACATCCAGCTCTGCACAAGTGTTGGAAATAGAGGAACAACAACAGGCGACCAGAGAATAAGAACCATGGCAACGAACTCCACAATCCTAAGAATATCCCAGCAGAAAATTGCTTAGAATATATAGCAAATTGCAGAATAGACTTGGGAACCCATTCAAACTCCAGAAACTAGAAAAAGTGACATAAAGAACATGTATTCTAAGATATCACATTCCATGTGCAATATCTGTTCCAGGCCAGGGAAGATTATTGTTGATTTCTTAACATGTGTTACCTTTGCATCAAAAAATACAGCTCTTTTACTTGAAAAAAACTATCTGGAGGAGCTGTTCAAGATGGGAAACAATGTGAGAATCTGACTAAGTTCTATGGATTATTTTGCCTGTCAGGCCACATTTACCAGAAATCTTAAGCGACGAAGGGAAGATTATTGTTGATTCCTCAGCTCACACTTTCTGGAGCGACTAAGACAATGTTCACATTTACCAGAAATCTGACACAGGCAACTATGATAGCAAACCGATTAAAAAAAAAAAAAACACAGGGAACTACAACCTCTCTTACCACATGGAGAGCAACAACGAACGGAATTCCAGAACTGACCTTACTGCTGACCACGTCGACAACGAAATTACAGACGGCGTCGAGCGTGCTCTCAATCTGCACCTTCAGGATCCAATTGGCGCGAGGTCAGACTTCCTCAACCAGTGGTGCCCGACCGTGGGCCCTCGTCCGGGTTCGCCATCGCACCCTTCTCCAGCTCCTCCATCTCCTTGAACGCGGCCTGGAACTGGGGCTCCATCTCCTCCATGAACTCGTCCGTGAAGCCGATCTGGCTCACGTCCAGGAAAAGCCCTAGCTCCCGGTGCTGGTACAGTCGGTTCACGTACCTCCTCCACAGCAAGCGGCAATCCTTCTCCAGCCTGCGCCTCTCCTTCTTCTCCGCGCCGTCGACCCCACCCAGGTCCGCCGAGATCTCCCTCGCGACCGAGCAGGCCAGCGTCAGGAACAACGGCCAGTCAGCGGCGGGGAGCCTGGTGTCGCTCGAGAACGAGACCGAGGCCGCCTCCCTCTTGCCGGAGGCCGATGGCTTCGCGGCGGAGGCCGGCGGGAATCCTTCTCCAGCCCGCGCCTCTCCTTCTTCGCCGCGCCGTCGACCCCACCAAAGTCCGCCGAGATCTCCCTTGCGACCGAGCGGGCCAGCGTTGGGGACAACGCCCGGTCAGCGGCGGGGAGCCTAGTGCCGCTCGGGAACGAGACCGAGATGCCAGAGGCAGATGGCCAGCGACGCTTTTGGGCAGGTGCAGGCCGAGGCGGAGGTCCGGAGCCGGAGCCGGAGCCGGAGACGGAGGCGGAGGAGGTGGGATGCGTGGAGAAGGAAACGGAGGCTGTGAGCTTTTTTTTTCTTTTACGAGGAGAGGAGAGAGAGAACCCGCCCATTTAAGTGAGGAGAGAGAAAAAATTTTGAGTGGGAGGAATACGTTGATCCTCTTTCGAGCCGAGCCGAGCCGAGCCGAGCCGAGCCGAGCCGCCCAAAAACCAGCCCTTTTCTCATTTTCGAGGGGGTCTCGCTTGGGACAAGTGTCGGTATGTGAGTGGTTTGTGCGCGCCAGGTCAGCGAATGATGTGGCGCGCACGAACCACTGAATATTTTCTCCTTTTTAATGGGATTGCACAAAAGAAGTCAAATGTTTTCGCACGCAACTTCTTATAAATAGTTAGTATTGATCTAGATGATCTAAGACCCTCTCGATTGTATCTTCTTTTCTAGAGAGCATCGCTCAAACTGCGATCGACTTGTTCTCGACCCATGTTGCTCCTTTTAGTTGAGCGAACTTTCTGATGCGACCTGTGGCCTTTAATGGAATGCTGAAAGGCTCGACCTGTATCGTTGATCGTAGTGGCCCTAGGCTCTGCATTGCATGCTCTTGGCTCCCAAAAGAAAAGGAAGTATGAAGAGCGTGTATTGGGTGTTTGGTCATCTCGCTTCGGTGGTGGTTAAGCATATGAAAATCTAGCTCACTTTCATCAAATATGTAGAGGGCTTGTGTGGTGACAATGGCATGAATGATCGGCACTGATGGGATCCAATTTGCTCTTCGTCAATATCCCAAAGCCAATGCAGGAATGGACCTATATTTGTTCATTCCACAGTATGGCTTTGCACTTCTTACTAAAAAAGTATAAACAAGTCATAAACTTATGACATTCATATTAATGCAGTCCTAAGCCTTTAATAGACTAATTTAATCCTGAACTTTTTCACATTAATATTATTTTAGTCTATCCTATCAAATTTAGCTAGCCAACACTAATGTGGATGATAGTTGGTTGACGTGGTAATTTTTTTTTCGATTTTTTATTAACTTTTTCCTTTTCTTTTTTTTTTCCTTTTTCCTTTTTCTTTTATTTCTCTTGGCCTTCTTCTCCAATGGTGGTCCGTAAGCCTTCGGTGGCTCATTGGCCATTGGATGAGGGCTTCGCAAGCCCTTGCTTGGCCTTGCCCAAGGCTGGCAAGCCTTTGGCGAGGCTTGTCGGCCATATCCAAGAAGGAAAAAGAAAGAAATTAATAAAAAATTTGAAAAAAATTATTGAAAATTGTCACATTAGTATTGGCTAGATGACTGGCGTTCACGTTAGAGCTGGCCTACCAAAATTGCCAGATGAACTGAATTGGTACAAATGTAAAAATGTTCATAACTGAATTGGTATCAATGTAAAAATGTTCAGAACTGAATTTGTACAATAAAGAAGTTTTAAGACTGAATTGGTATGTTTAGGGTTTTTTTGGTACCTTTTCCCTTTTTATTTGGTGATCCTTCTTGATGATTGATAGAAAGCTAATCTATGTCCGTATCAAGTGCTTTGCTGCCCAAACTCGTCAAATGAAAGGCAAAGGCCATAGAGGAGGGGTCGGTGTCCTTCTGGACCTTCATCCCATTTACTAAAGAGGTGATTGCATGTATTTCAAACCCATCTTATTCATTCAATTAACGCATGGAGTCACGATCGGAATATACTTGAATGCATTAGAAAGGAAACTGTTACGGTGGTTGGAAAAGCGGATGTCGGAATGGTTTGGCAACTAGAAAGAAAAAAATGACAAATAAACATAGAAAGTGGGGACTTTATCGTAAGCGAAGGAGGTGTCCATAGGATTGTCATACTTCGGAAAAAGGGAAGGAGCACTCGAAGCAGAAAGAAAAGGGACTCATCAAGCAACAGGGTTGCTGTTTGCATAGGGTGGATCCAATTTCAAACCATAGGACGATGAAGTGACCAATGGAGCTCTTCGAATACTATTACTTTGATATCAATGTGCGTGCTCAAGATTCAGCCAATAATCTTTTAAAGAAGTGATGCAGGAGCATCCAACGTAACTCCAATGATCAACTTAGAACCATCGATGCTTATCTAAGCCAATAGAGAAGTTAGACATTATGTGCTTCAATGGATTATTTTGAATGAGTAATGTTAATTACTTATCAGTACTTTCTGGTATATCGATAACTATCAATGGAAGGCCATTTTAGATGTCTTGTATGACCAATTAATAAAGTTTTAGAATGATTATTTTCTGGTCAAGGGAGGAGCTCGAATTTTGGGAAGGTTAAAGGTTCACGAATGCGGTTCAAGAATATGGAAAGCCAAAGGTTCAAGAACACAGAAAGCTAACGATTCGAGAATGCGGAAGGCCAAAGATTAAAGGTATTTAGTTCCCATGTTAATAAATGCTTTTTATTAAGTTCCTAGGTGTTTTTATTTTTATGTAGCTAAAGAGTTAAACGTTTAAGTTCCTAGGTCATTAAAGTTTGTTTTTAATATTTCCTAAGGCTGAAATCCTCCTATAAATAGGGGAAACTATCCAATGTAAGGGAGATACAAATTTTATGAATGAAAATGGTAAGATTTCCTCTACTTGAGTGAACATCTTTGGAGAGTGGATAACTCCTTGGTGGTGAGCCAAGAAGCTCTTTATCCTTGGTTGGTGGAATCTTTAGGCTTTGGTGGCGAGCTTCTCCTATCCTGAAGTCCTTTATCCTTGGCTGGTAGAAGCTTTGGTGAACTTCGTAGATCTCAATCCTCTTCTTCAGTTGGTGAGGTGGCATTTATACCTTGGGAGAAGATCGCTCTATTTTTTCTTATTCCTTTTCATTTTTCCCCGTACTCACTACTCTATACACTTAACCACAAAATCCCCTCTGAAAAATTTTTGTTCCTGAATCACTCCCCCTATCACATATCAAGAAGAACTCTTTCTAATTATCCAAGCATGCCAGTCTGGTGAAGGTGTTCGTAAGTTACATCTGAGTGCGGCCTTTCTCTTTGTTCTAGTTTCTCGTTCATACTTTCAAATTTTCATTAATTTATACCTGTTCATATTCTTCTTGAGTGAAGATGATTTTTTCTTGTTCAGCTTATTATGAGAAGAACTAAATACATTCATTTAATACGAGAAAGTTGAGTGTCAGGTGGCCATGTTATAAACCTGTGAATTGGAAAAGGGATTTTCTTAACAAAAGTCTCCAAAGCACTCGTTACACAATTAGGAAGGTTTGTTATTTTCAATGCATTATTTTTTTTTTAAGTTATGTATAATCAATATATTAAAAATGAAAATATTTATTTAATAGATAAGGTTAATAAGGTGTCCGAGCACTCGACAAGATGTTCGCAGTAAAATCTCGTTAAGTGTTGAATCGTCGGTATGACAAGCTTTCCATAGCATGATGTATCTAAATAATATTTAAAGAAATATCATATAGTAATATATGTGAGACCTTTGGTGGGGTAATGTTAATAACCCTAGTCAGTCAGCATTATTAGCTTTTGAGCCACCTCGCCTCGCCTTCGCCTTTTATTTTTAGGCTCTCCGCCCTCGTTTCTCTGCTGACCCCTTTCGACCTCATTTCTTCATCCTTTTTTCTCCGCATACATATCTCTTTTCGTTCACTAGAGAGAGAGAGTGGGACAGAGAGTGGGAGACAAGGCGCAGGAGATGCAGAAAACAATACATAGAGAGAAGTTGATGGGTCGGGTCTCACTCTCCTTTGACCAAGAAAACGCAAAGACGATATGGTGATCTTTTTATTTATTCTATTCATTCAGCGAGTAAAAGAAGTGGTTGCTGTGCAGTTATTAGCTTCCGGATGAGAGTGAGAGATTTTATATTGAGAAAATTAAGATCATCAAAACCATTTTTGATTTGGTGAAAGAGGAAACATCTGGCTTTGGGTTCGGTCGGTTCTGCAGGTTTCATCGAAGGTTTTGGGTATTACCGGTTGACCCAAAATTCAAGTAGTAGCTGGAATTTTTATTCTTTTTGTTTTCTTGATTTGGGGAAGATGGGAAAGAGGAAGGCACAGAAAACGAAGGAACTATCGGTGGCAATAGCAGAAGCATCATCATCAGCAGCAGAAGCAGGAGACGAAACCAAATCTCCAGCAGTAACCCCAAGAAAGAGAGGCCGACCCCGCAAGATCGTTGAAGCAAAAGCCGAAGCAAAGCAAGAAGAGGAACAACAACAACAACAACAACAACAGCAACAACAGCAACAGAATCCAATACAACAAGCTGAAGCAGTAGAAGAAGAAGCTAAAGTAGTGGACCAAACAAAGAAAGCCAGAACTGGTGAAGTGGAAGAGCAGAAGCAAGAGATGTTGCAGGAGTCATCAACAAAAAAGACTAGCAGCAGAAGCAGAGCGAGAAGAAAGAGCAAGCCTCGTAAGAGCAGCTGACAAAGAAGATGACCCGGTCACTATCTATTCCTTTCTCTCTGCAACTCATTCTCTCTTTTGGTTTTGTAGCTTGGGTCTTGATCAGGCAATTTTAGTATGATCGAAGATCATTCCTGCCTTTTGACACTTCCCATGGCTCACATATAATCTTCATACCTATCTGTTGACGCGACGACGACGAAATATTGTTGCAAATTAGGTTTTCTGATGCGGGTTTGTTTTCACTTTCGATGCCCTCACGCTTCATTGAAGTTACCCACTGATTGAAGTTATCGGTCTCTTCTTTTGTTGTTTTTCAGCTTTGTGGTTTATCTGTGTGCGCAAACCAACCTATGAATCACAGATGGACATGGTTTTTCTTGCTTTTCCTTTTTTTTTTATTCTTTTATGTATTTTCAAGTTTCTTTGCTTATTCTGGCTGTGGGTGCTTTTATTTTGTTTTGTTATATCACGAATGAGAAAATATGTTGGGTAGGCCCACTCCACGCTCCACACATCCAATCATGATTGAATCCTGTCTTTGAAGTCCACAATTGAAATGGATAAACTTATCTGCTCAACCCCATTAAATGATAAACATTTAAGCGTAATTTCATTAAACCTTTTCTGCTTTTTTTGTGGGGGAGGGAAGAAAAATGAGAAAGGTGGAGCGAGACGAGGAGCACGAGAAGAAGAGATGATGAGAGGATGAGGAGAGAAAGGGGGATGATGAGAGGATGAGGAGAAGAAAGGGGGGGGGGGGGGAGAGGGGGGGGGGGGGGGGAGGAAATTGCAATCTGTGAGGGGATGGGGAAAGAAGGGAAAAATAATGAGGCAGGAATTCGCAAGTTGCAGATCTGTGTCTGTCCTCCACTGCCCGACTCACTGACTTGTGCCCATTTGAAAAGACGCCAATTAAACAGAAAAAAGAAGAAGAAAAGAATCGGAGAGGAAATCCAACATTCAGAAAGAAAGAGAGAGGGACGAATCGCTGTCTGCGGCACGTTACGCCCACTTCCCTGTGTGGCCGTAGTACTCGATCAGAAGGCCTGGCGGTTGGACCATGCTAAGAATTGAATTGAATTTGGGATAGACCCCAGAGATTATATTCACAAGCATTATTTGGTTGTCTAGCATTAGTTTTATAGCACCTAAGTTTAACCTCATGCTAGGTAGAATATACCATCTGTTTGGGACTAATCGAATGGTCAGACTTCAAATCGCATTTTGGTCACATTTGCTCTGGCAATATTGTGTTCTGTGTAGAGAAACTTTCAATTTCCGATGCAGCAACTAGAACAATATTGTGCCCATGCAGCACTCATTAACTCATTCCTTTCAAATCATATGTTGAATGGATTTACTAATATGATTACAAAACTATGATGTGGTAGAGACATATCATTCTAGTTAACTCGTTAAATGTCTTCAACAAACGTCTCTCTTCCTCTCCCTCTCTCTTTGCTTGCAATTTTAACTAAGATTGTCATTATGAATCCAATTTATAAAGGCAAAAAAAGATTCCTTGTGTTCAATAATGCAATATTCATATTGACAAGAAATTGTATACATAATGCGACAAGATGGGCATCACAAACACAAAGGCTATAGTTTTGTCGAGTAGAGCATCTCGTTCACATGTGTGCTGATAGTGTAATTGAACAAATTCATCTTATTGAGAAAATCCATATCTTTCTCCATAAGGTTTGTACACGAAATATGATATCAATTCCAATACTAGATGTCGATTGGCTCCTTGTCCATGGTAAATAGAACAAACATAAGTGACGTTATGCTCAACAAGAGAAGTTATGATTCTTTTGATTAACCTTGATCCTATTCATCATCTCTCTAGCAGAGAAAGCCATCATCTTGTATAGCTTTCTTCAATATTTTCAACTAGAGATATAATTCCCAACTTGATTTTTATATTTTGGTTTCCTGTTATTTGTCATGTTCAAAGATGTTGGATTTCTTGTCAAAGCAAGTCAAAACAAAGCAATAAGTTGGGGGTAGTTCCTAGTGTGGAAGTCAAGTTATGAACCTTTGTCATCGGGAATACTTCACTTAACATTATATTCATGCCAAGATCCTACACTACTACTGCTTTTAGAACATATCATTCTGGCATAAATTCAATTAATTCGATGACAATTTCTTGTTTATGACCGGAGATCAAAACTTAAGCTTATCAAACAAGATTATATTTGGTAACTGTAGTTTGCTATATTAATTCGATAAGCGTCTCAAATAAGATTAAATTCAATAATTATGACATGAAATTTTCATTATTCAACATGATTTGTGATAACCAATTACCGCATTGCATGTGTGATTAATATGTGCTCTATGTTCCACAATAATTGAATTACTCTAGCTTTGATTTAATCATTTGAAGAAGATTTTCGATCATATAGATATGTCCATGTAAAATAGTTGTAAGCTAAGCTCTCTTGCAATCCGTCTATAAGAGGTAACTCAATAGTTAGTAGCTCAAAGACGGTCAAAAGGCTAGCAAACACTAGTCATAATCAAACAAGAGGATCAACTGCTTTTTTCTTGCGAAAAGAAAAGTGTGGAGAGGGGCAATCGGTGTCAATGATTTCTTGGCATTATCATAAGAATTCCACATCCGAGACAAGATGTTCAATTTGAATTATAATTATTCCTCATTTGGCGTGAGCTCATCACTGCTACCTACCATAGTGTCAGTGAAAGTAAAGCCGGGGTTACCTTATGCCATGGTACGATCGAGCTAACACCATAGATGAATCAAAGGCTTCTTGAGATTAAAGATTGGTTGAATGATTTGAACATGTAACCAGGATGTCCCAAATCATTTGGGAGAAGGTAGGCTTGACCAACCTTATGATCTCATAAATTATATATATTCATGAGTTTGGGTATGGAATTATAAAGGCCAAGTTACACTGCTCAAGCCACCATTGTGGAGGCATTTAGGATATTGGTTGTGAGTTAAAATTCATAATCTAAATCTACCTAAAAATCGAAAAGTTGAATAAATACTTATCAACTTTTCTCAAATCACCATCCGCTTAATATTGGTCTAACTATCTAGGAACGATGATAATTAATTATCTCAAAATCAAGTTGTAAGGTGTGTTTTAAAATATTGTTCAAACTAGTTTATCATATATATTTTTTTATATGCAAATATCCAAGTTAGGTCCAACACGAATGGATCATATCGGCTTTTCTTATTAAATGTCCATGTCCAAAAATAGTTTAAATTAATTTCGGGTCATTACGGCTTGGGGCCCAGCCTTACTGGGGCGCGCGGCGCTGACCGCCCGGGGGGGTGGAGCTCATGATTTGCTAGCGGGTTGTCGGGGCAAGGGGTTGATAAGTCGGGCTTAGCGGGGCGGTGCACGCGGTTTGACGAGCGCGTAAGAAGGGACCCACCGGGTGCCGACTGAGAATCCATCAGAGGCCCCACTGCTCACGGTGGCCGCCTGTAGTGGCCAAGTCAAAAACGATGAAAAGCCAAAAATAACAAAAGAAAAAAGATTTAGGAGAGATCTCCTCGGCTGGGCTGACTCGGAGGTTGACGCCGTGCACAAAGAAGGGTGAATGGCGGGACCCACTCTGCTCTCCATGACACGTTTCCTCCTGGTTCCGTCCTTTCGCCTTTCTCGATTTTGAGGTCCAGGATTTGTAATAAAGGGAGCGTTTCGCCAATTTTTTCCATCTAATTTTTTTTTTGGTGATTTCTCCCTCAAAAAAGTGATTCCAATATTCGGTCTCATAAAATTCATGAATGATTTGCTTTGACGTTTTCTTGGAAATGCAATTTTGCCGGCAAAATAATATAAGAAACCGGCTGAAATTTACGAAATGCATATAAAATTTGGAGGCCGAGACATATTTAAATAGTTCGATATTTAGAGATGTAAGATGGCATGGTCAAAATTAAAATGCCATATAGTTATACTCGTACATGGAGCCGATATTTGTCCGGAACTGAATTTACATCAGGTGAGTTCATCACATCCAATAACCATACAAGAAATGTGAACCGCAGATACGAGACACATGGTCACAGATTGAGTATGATCCATACATTCCCAAAGAGTTGCGCATTCATTTTAAAGCCGAATTAATATGGGAGACTCGCTAAATTTACAGCAAACGCCACTACAGCATTCACTAACTTCGTGAAAGACGAGAGAGAGAGAGAGAGAGAGAGAGAGAGAGAGAGAGAGAGAGAGAAGAAAAAACTACCCATTAGTAAATTCAGTTTTAGAGGTACAAAATTTTGCCCTGAGGAGACTGGGAGTAACACTTTCTGCATAAAATGGTATAATCTTGCTCTTATATCCTACTCACAAAAAGTTGTACAAAGAATTATCACCTATCGTCCAAGGCAAGACACGGAAGAAGCACCTGAAGTTAAGAGCAGAGGTTCTAAACCCACAAAAGAAACACACACTCGCACAGCTACATGATCACCGGTTCGTTTTGTGATGCCTTTCTTTTCTATACCGCAACTGATCTGGATCAAATCCTCCTTCATCGGCTCCATACACAGCCCATGATGGTGTGGCTGCCATGTAATCCCTGCTGTCAAACGGATTACCAGAAGCTACCTGCAATTCAAGAGGTTGATAATACTTCAAACCATGTCCCACTCAAACAAATCAGAGATGCACAAACCTATTGATTTTACCCACCAGTTCTTGAAACTTTTCATAGTCTATCCATGTGAACCATTGGCCACGAACTTTGAATTTGTCTGTCTTTGCCAGAAGGACGCAGCACGAGTGTACATGCTCGCAAGCAACTTCGTACTCGCCCTTGCTCCTCAAAGCTAAGGCCTCAGAGAAAGCTTTCACATCAGAATGCCAAGGCACATTCTCCATAGTTAACTTTGATGTAGCGGACCTAAGACATGTCAGAATGGTCAAGAACTCCAAAAGCAAAAGTTATTAATTAAAAATAATAATAGTAAATAAGAGGTAGAAAACGTACGATCCACAATAAGTGACACCTTTGATTTCAACCAAATCTGGCTTTCCAATGCTAAAGAGGTTAGAATAAGCATCAATGTCCTCAGTATTCCACCCTTTCACAAGTGTCAATCTGTAAACAGTTCGCTGCTGCTTGTCTTTAAGTTCTCGCAAGGAGTCCTGGCAAATAACTTAAATGTTGGTGATGACTGATTTCCAAATATAAAGAACAACTTAGATTTATCAGCACCACTGCATAGGCAAGTTCCACATATCATACAAAAATGGTTAAACCAGAATTTCAAGCGAGAGAGGGAAGAGAAAAAGGGGGGGAAGGGGGTGGGGGAGAGAAGGATGGGGATGAAAATGTGCTTAAATTTTCTTGAGAGAGTTGTTGTATCAAAAAAATATTTATGGAAGCAACAGGAAGTGCAATTCACAATTGAGCCGCCTCATAGAGAGATGCTTCCAGGAACAGCACCATAAACCAAAGAAGGGTAATGTGTCAAGCAAGATGGTGCTTTCACGATGGAGATTTTACCAAAAATTATTACATGCAAATCTATTATTCCAAATAATATTCACTTCATGTTTTCTTTTTGTCCATGTATCAAACTTCATCAAGAACTGTGCTCAAGTCTTCTCCACATAAGATGAAAATTTAAGCGTTGTAAAATAAAAGCACATACAATGAACCTTTCCCAGAAGTCCCCAAATAATGGTCTGTCAATTGCCTTCAAGCTTTCTTTTGTTGACGCATCTACACTCACATATAACTGCACATTTCCAAAAATATGAATTCTGTTACCGTTAAATCCAGTCAAGGCCTTTGATGACAGTAACGTTTTAAACCTTGCAAATAAGAAAGTAGAGGGGAATACCTGTGTGACAGGCTTCAACATTTTAATCTTCTCAGGGAACTGTGCATTTGTTACTAGAAAAGTAGAAATATGCCTCCTGTGTAGCTCATCCACCAGAGCATTTATCTCTGGGTACATGATAGGTTCACCAACAAGAGATAAAGCACAATGCCTAGGGGAGAGACCTTCAGATAAGCGTTCCTGTGTAACACCTGTGACAATGTCATGAAGAGTAAAGAGGCTCATTCATCAGTACATCTCCGTAGGCAACATAGGCTTCACCAGCAAAACACCAACTTCCAACAAAAGAAATCACACCAGTAATTAAAAAATTTGAAGCAATAAACCTCACCAGGAACCCCTTTCATTTGCTTGATCATTTTTGTGTGAAGCTCTATGGCAGTATCAACAATCTGTAGTGGATCATCCATCTTCCATTGCCAGCTTTTTCCCACAGGGTTTGTATGATGCCTCCAGCAGAAGACACATTTGTTTGCACATGCCAAAGAAGGGGTTGCCTCCATGCACCTGTTTTGCTTCCGCTTTAGAAACTTAAATGGCAAATTCTAATAATAAAAGAAACCAATGACAGAAAGACCATGAATTATGAGGACAGATGCATACGTAGCACTGCAAGGTCAACCTATCAACCCATCTTCTCAGTATCAACACAATTGAGTATGGCTAGCAATACGAAACAGTATAAAAATGACAAGAAAGCAGCCATTATGTTACTAGTGACCACATAAAAAATGAGGATTTTCCATCTACTCCAAAAAGGCTTAGTCCTAAATGCTCTGTCATAAGGAGTAAGAGTTTCAGGGTTTAATGCAGTCCAAGTCTCAGTTGCCGTAATTCTCTCTCCTTATCCCATTCATTCTGCAAAAGCATTCGGTTTGCAAATCCAGAGAGCGCCTTCCATGAAGTACAGGGAAGGGTGCAGACCAAAAGCGATATCACCTTCTCCTCAAAATGCAGCTAAGCAGTGATCAGAGCTACTTCAGCCTTTGAGTTTTAAATGTAAAAGTTAAAACACCCAGAGACTTAAAAATATACTACTAGCCGCAGCATAAACTTTGCTCCATCATTTCCTCTTGACAAAAATTGCGTCGCCTAATGAAAACATCAAATTATTCCTATTAACTTAGGAAAAATAATAAGCAATAATCACCTATGACTCTCAATGCCATAAAAAGAATGCTTGTAGCAACCTCCTCGACCTCTCAGTTGTGATTTGGTCCATCTACAAATTTTCACCCCACTGTGTGAACCAATAATCTTATAGCCCTGCAAGTTGACGGCATCAAGTTAGCAAAAGAAACTAACCTAAGACACAGGTGAGCGGCAGGTAAAGCCCACTCGACCAGTAACATAAAGAGGGGCAAACAGAAAATGGGAACTAATAAAGACACCGACTATAGAGATCAACAATGAGTTTATCAATAAAAGCTGCTTCAAAGTGAAATCATAAAGGTTGTGATGAAGCACCTATATCCATATACATATATTACAGAAATATACTTGCGGAGATTTGAACCAGCCAAGAGAACGCTATCTTTATGCATTCAATTGCCCAATTCAAGAACAGTTCAAATAGCCTCAATTGGCAATTACGCACCTGCTTCTCCAAGCTAGTTCTTATAACAGAAGTCACCATCTCTCTCGTCCCATTAGCTTTCCCATTGATTTGAGCAACTGCCCCTGACTTCCTCGACGGACCCTTACCAGCAATATCTTCGAGATCAACCACCACCGTCTCGCCACCACTCTCTCCATCTTCATCGCTCTCAAAACCACCATCACTCTCATTCTCACTCTCTCCTCCAATGCCAATGCCATTCTCCAATATCACGCCACTGTCCTCAACCCCCTTCAATACAGAAATCAACTTCTCACTCCAGATATCGAAAACGCCATCGACATCACCCTTATCAACATCCCCCAGAGACAGAGGCAAAATTTCCCCCGCACCCAAGGCCCTCATCTTAACCGACAAGTCCTTCGCCACGGCATTGAAATGGGATCCGTACGCACCGCTCCCGATGCCAAACACTGCGAACTTACACCGCGAGAGAAGCAGCGATCCCACCCTGAAGTCGGCGGCGCTCTCGCCGAGCCAGTTGGCGAGGAACCGGCCGTTCTCGGGGGGCTTCCCGTCCTCCCAAGTGGAGGCGACCATCAACACGAGGGACTCTTTCGAGAGATCCTCGGGCTCATAGCTCTGCGGGTCGACAAGGTCGAACGGGAGGCCGTTGGAGGCGAGGCGAGAGAAGAGGCGACCAGCTAGGGCTCTGGAAGTGCCGGCCTGGGAGATGAAGAAGAGCTTGCCTCTGCGACGAGAGGGAGCGTCAAGGCTGCCATCGCCGTTAGGGTTGAAGGAGACGAGAGGGAGGTTCTTGCGGCGACGAGATTTGTAGAGGAAGTAGAAGGTGGAGGCGGAGAGGAGGGCAAGGAGGGTTATGCGAGCGGAAAGCGACGAAGGGTACATGACGACGGCGATCGCAGGGCGAGCATTCAGGGTTTCGGCCAGAATTTAGAGCGACTGCGTCGAATCCAAGAAATGAAGCGACGAAGCATTCTAGGCACCTCTTCTCGCAGCGGTGGAGATGGAGCCTCAAGGAGGAGGAGAGGACGAAGAAGGAAGCGACCGCGGGTTTATAAGCGCTCGTCATTGTGGGCTTCTCCTTCTTTGTCTCTGCAAAGCCCCGAAACAAAATACTAATTGAACCTGGATTTATGAATTCGAGAAAAACATATAAATACACTCCTTTTCTCACTTAACTTACCGAAATACCCTCCTCTCTCTCTTCAAATTATTGTTTCTTTTTTATCACGTTAACCCACAAAACTACCTTTATTTTTATCACCTCTCTCATAAGTGTTACAATATAAATACTCCATTACACCCAACAAAATATCATTGATCATGCATTTTATTGTAATTGCCTAGAAAATGTTGATGATTTTAATTTATGAAATTATGCTTTCTATGTTCTATTTATGACAGCTTATGAATACACAATTAATTCCATATTTTATCAAATAGTATAAGCAAAACTATATTTCAAAGTCCAAAATTAAAATTCAATTTAATTATACTGATTTTGATCAAAAATAGAAAAGAAAAAATTGATCAAAATATGAAAAAGGCTAAATTGTTGGAAGAATGATCAAGTGTCCGACATATTTATATTTAGATCAAATCTAAATATTAAAAAATGATAAGCACATAAAGGAGGAAAAAGAATCTTCTTAGTGTTCTACTCTAATTATGAAGAAAGTAATTACTAACGATTGTAGATTCATTCTCACACTAAGCGTATCAAAACTTTAAAATATGCTTATAATGTTCATTTGAAAAAAAATCTTATTTGAGTTAGAAAGTGAAGAAGGCATAAATTAATTTTTGAGCCCCATCTTGCAATTCATATTAAAATGTGAAAAGCTCAAAAAAAAAATAAAGCACAAATTAGCAAAGTTTAACTTTAAATCCATACAAACTTATTCGAAAAAACATTCACAATGTCAAAATTGTCTAGATAATTATATTAAATTTTAATTTTCACTTGAAATAATGTTTCCCTCAAACTATTTGATAAAAAAATAAGTAGTTGATTATATATATTCATAAGCCGTCATAGTTAAAAATTTCTAATATTTTATGTAACTTTTGTGATTAAAATATGAGATCATAAATTTAAATTAATGAATTTGTCTAGGCAAAATGATAATATGATACAAGGTAAGATAATATGTTTTTGGGTGTAATTTGACAATTATATTGTGAAACCGATAAGACTAGAGAGAAGACAAAAATAAAGGTAGTTTTTGTGGGTTAATATGATAAAATAAGAAGCAATAATTTGAAGGGAGAGAGGGTATTGTGGTAAGTTCATCGGAAAAAAATAAGTGTTTTAGTCAAAATGGGGGTAGAAATAGTGCTGCCCAAAAAAAAAGAGAGGCAAAAGAATTTGACAGATGACGGTATAAAACTCTACTATTGTTAAAGCTAGAGGTCAGAGAGTGTTTGTTTTTGTATTTATCACTTGACACTTCAATTCTATGATTGCCACATGGCAAGACACATAGTGTAATTTTGATGTGTGGTTTGCATTCAATGAATAAGCTTTTAGATTAGTGATTTGTTATTCGTTTTCATCTCTTATTGGAATTTAATTTGTGAAAATAGTAACTTGAGGGATAGACGACTCAGAAAATGTATTATCAATTATATACTACCTTCTCCCAATTTTAATAATTTATTTATATTGAGTTTTAACATTTAAAAAAATGAATAAAGAGAAAGTATATCCATATTGTATCTTTAATTGAGTTTAATACTTGAAAATCATATAAATTAGAGGATGTATTTAAAATTGTTGTAAAATATTGCATTGCAAATATATAATAGAGAAGAGATTGAAAAGGGAAAGCAAGTGAAGACCAGAGATAATAGAGAAAGCCAGAGGAGAGTTTTATTTCCATTGTATCACTGTATTTCACTGTGTTATTTCATTGTACATCAAAACTAAACTCCTATTTATAAGAGAACAAAAATGTACTTATCATTAATATTAATGTATCGAATGATACATGTACTAAATAGGGAGATGAACGTTCATTATATAGGGAGATGTACTTAGAATGTATGATACAAATGTACCATAATAAGTACATTAGATAAGATGAATATAATGAATATTCGTTCATGCATTTCATTCATTCATGTATTTCATAACACTCTCCTATGAATATTCATTGTATTCATTATGAATGTGCATCAAATAATACTGTCTCATTAAAAACCTTAGGCTGGAAAAACCCAATGGAACAAAAACCAGATAAAAGAGAAAAAGAGTGCAGAGCACAAACTTTATGATCTCTCCATTTTATGGATGCATTAATTGCATTGTTAAAAACTTTAAATCGGGAAAACCCTGTGGGAAAAAACTGAACAAAAAGAAAAAAAGAGTGTAATGCATATATAGTCATTGCTGAGGCTAATTAATCATGCATCTTGTGAACTCGCTGCAAATCAATGCTGCAATGTATAGTTCATAATATCTCCCTTTCAATTGAGTCATGTAGTCACTGCTGGGGCTAATCAATCTTGTATCTTGTGAACTTGCCGTATACCAATGCCATATACTAATTTTTCAAAAATTGATGTTAGCAATGATTTGGTAAAAAAATCTGCAAGATTATTTATGGATTGAATCTTTTTTTTTTTTTTGGTAAATGTAATGTTATATTGAGCTAAGAACCAATAATTACAGAAGATTATGCACCACAAAACTTTCACTCAAAGAGACACAACGTCAAAATGAGTGAAAGGGCGCCTAATGTAAAAGAACACCACACATCGGTCAAATCAAGCAGGCCAACACAGACAGCCGAAAACAAGGACAAGACAGCCACGCAGGGCTGAGGAAACAAAGAGAACAACACCAACCAAGGAACAACAACAAGGAGGACCCAAAGATTCGAGGCAAGGCCACCGAGGAAGGCGCAAAAAACAGGGAGGTAGTCGTAAGACACATTGAAGGAGATACTACGCAATTGGCGTAGGAGAAGAGAAAATAGAAGGGTCGAGCCCCAAATTCTGTTGAAGCCTTCTATTTCTCGGGCAATCTTCGACGTTTCTAAAGGTTAAGGCTTTGTCTTTGACCACTTTAATGAGATACTTCTTGACAACCACAGGCACCACTAGATGACCTATGAAGAGAATGTCGTTCCTATAACTCCAAATAAGGTGGCAGAGCGCAACAAAAGATAAGTGCCCTGTAGCATGATAGAAGTCCTTACTTGATAGGAATTTCATCGCCCACCGAAGATTTTCCACCCATGATCCGTTTCTCCATGGGAGATTGCACTTGGCCGCCCAAAAATAAGCCATACTCAAAGTAATACCGTAGCCGAAAAAGAGATTGTTAATAGAATACGGCGTGAGCTTGCAAAAGGCACAAACTTCCCTCCTGATCCTCCCATAGGACATAAGAAAAGCTTGTGTAGGAAGATGGTTCTTAATGATCAACCATAGAATGAATTGGTACCTCGAAGTGATAGTTTTATTCAATATAAAGGATGACCAGTCCACTCTCGCTTTCCTCTTTCTGAAAAAATGCCACGTAGAAGCCACCAAGAAGAGATCAGACGGATCGACACTCCACACGAATCTATTTGGAACCTCAGGAAGAAGAATAGGGAGCTGGCCCCACGAGTCCATCACCATTCTAAAGGCTTGACCTGGCTTAGAGAAAAGGTCTGCAACGGCTGCACACCTAGGAAGCCCTGACTCTAAGATAGTTTGCTTCGAGCAAATCAGATCCAACGGCCCACTCTGGTGCCAATGATCAATCCAGAGGGAGACCATCCGCCCATCACCAATCCTCTAGAGGAAATTGAGTCGGACCTTGGGTCTCAGGTGTAGGATCCTCCAAACCCAAGAGCAACAAGCTGAAGTCTTAACCATCCAAAAGTTCTTCCCTCTCAGAAAAGTAGAGTGAATTCACTTGCACCACAAGGACTCTTTGTCAGTGAAGAAGGTCCAAATATGTTTAAGCATAGCCGCTTGTTGTACACTCGTAGTCTACGAATCCCAAGACCACCTTCCTCCCTAAGGAGACATACATCCTTCTAGGATACCTTGGCACCTCCTTTACCAAGGCCAGATCCCTTTCACAGGAACTGTCTAAGGATCTACTCTATACGATCTAAGACTATGACATGAATAATAAATACACTGGCCCAATAAGTCTGAATCGCATGGAGCATTAACCTTATAAGTTGAACTCTTCCAGCAAATGAGAGAAAGCGATGAGTCTAGGATTGCACCATTGCCGTAATGCGATCGACCAAGACAACGTAATCCGCCTTGCCGAGCCCTGAGGAGATGATAGGGGCTCCTAGATAGCGCACTGGTAGCTTTCCTTCAACAAATCCAAGGGCATCTTTGATCTGAGTTCTCAATTCATCCGAGCCACCCGCAAGGAACACCTCACTTTTGCTGTTGTTTGGTATCAAACCACACAAAGCTGAGAATGTATCAAGCCCGTCTTTAAGAAGCCTTATGGAGGCTATATCTACTCGGCAAAATAGAAACACATCATTCGCAAAGAATAAATGAGATAACCGAGTTGCCTTGCACCTCCAGGAGAAGTTGAAGCTAGGTAGCCCCGCACGGGAAGTGAGGATCCCCGAGAAGACTTCCATCACCAAGGTAAACAGATAAGGGGACATAGGGTCCCCCTGTCGAAGGCCACGGCTGCTAGGGAAGAATCCATGGAGATCTCCATTCAATGAAATAGAAAACATAGGTGTGTGCACACATACCATGATAAATATGTCAACTTTCTTGGAGTTCATGAGTA
The DNA here is from genome assembly GCA_016097545.1 of Eucalyptus victrix. Taxonomy (NCBI): domain Eukaryota; kingdom Viridiplantae; phylum Streptophyta; class Magnoliopsida; order Myrtales; family Myrtaceae; genus Eucalyptus; species Eucalyptus victrix. The sequence goes on along the minus strand of CM027840.1, from coordinate 23,794,634 downwards.
TAGAAAAATTCCGGTAAGATATGCTTGGTCCTATCACCTTTGATATATCATCCTCTAACTTGTGCAACACAATCAGCATTATCTCCATAAATTATAGTGGGATAATTTGTAACCGGTATTAAACAACAAGAATTATGAATATGCGTTATAACGGATCTTAATCAAACACACTCTTCTAGCTTCATATAAAGCAATAATCTCGAGTAGTTAGAAGATGTAGCTACTAGCGATTGCTTCATAGAACGTCAAGAAATAGCGATGCCGTTATAACAAAATAAATACATGGTTTAAGAGCGGGCCTTATATGGATTAGATCTATATCTAACATCAACATATCCAACTAAATCAGAGTTAGTGGAATTCTTGGAATAATATAATCCCAAATATATGGTTCCTCGAAGATAACGGAAAATATGTTTAACTCCATTCCAATGTCTTCGAGTTGGCACAGAACTAAAATGTGCTAATAAATTTACCGCAAAAGCGATATCTAGTCTCATACATTGTGTCATGTACATCAAAACCCAAATTGCATTGAGATATGATACTTCAGGACTGAGTATCTCTTCATTTGATTCTCTAGGACGAAATAGGTCATTTTAGGGATCTAGAGACCTTACAACCATAGGGGTGCTCAATGGGTGAGTTTTGTCAATGTTGAAGCATTTAAATAATCTTTCAACGTACATTGATTGATGGATGATTATTCCATTTGCTTTATGCTCAAGCTCTAGATTAAGACAAAGTTTGGTTTTACCCAAATCTTTAACTTTAAACTCCATTTTCAAATATTTAGCAGTTTTAGCTAACTCTTCTAGAGTCCTAATTAAATTTGTACCGTTGACATAAACTGCTTCAATAGCAAATTCGATTTTTGATTTCTTAATAAACACGCATATGCATATAGGATCATTCTTGTACCTTCCTTAATTAGGTACTCACTTAGGTGTTGATACCATATGTGATCGAATTGCTTTAACCCATACAAGGATCTTTGCAATTTTATTGAGAATAAATTGCGGGGAGTGCATACTTCAAGTATTTTGAATCTCTCGGGAATTTTCATATAAATATTAGAGTCTAATGAGCCATATAAATATGCCGTCACAACGTCCATAAGACGCATTTCCAATCTTTCAAAGATTGCTAAGTTAATGAGAAAACGAAATGTAATTATATCCATCACAAGTGAATATGTCTCATTATAATCAATCACAAGTCTCTAGGAGAATCCTTGGGCAACGAGTTAAGCTTTATACCTAACAACCTCGTTTTTCTCATTTTGTTTTCGAATAAATACCCATTTATATCCAATGGGCTTTACATTATCGGGGATACGAGTTATATGTCCAAAAACCTCTCGTTTAGTTAGGGAAGCTAATTTAGCTTTAATTGCTTCCTCCCACTTAGGCCAATCTTGCCTTTGACGACATTCAATAATAGATTGCGGTTCACAATCATCATTTATAATTTTATGAACAATTGAGAATGCAAAAGCATAATCAATGATGATTTCATTTCGATCTCAAATTTTATTACAATATGTAATGGAATTCTCGGTATTCCCGGGGCTAGTGTTCCATTCATGAGTTTACGCCTCTTCAGGGGCAAAATAAGCTCTTTGGGAGTAAACACAATACTAGGCTCTTTTGGAGCAGATTCCTGATTCTTTCCCCTTCGTTTTCGAGGAGCAATATCTTTTGATCCTATCGGTCTACCACGCTTCAAGTGAGGGGGATTTTGATCCATTTTAGCCTATTCTTTGGGAACAACTATCATAGCTAGAGCATTTACAGTTGGAATATGAGACTTCATTACTTTAGTAGCATCATTAAATGCGTTAGGAAGTCTATTGGCCATAACCTGTAAATGGATTATGCGCTGCCCCTCATTTTCACATTTAGGAGTCATTGAGTTTAATTGAGATAAATTTTTGTCATTTAGGAGAAAACCTTAATTGGTTTTTGTTTTGTAGTATGAAATTTGTAGATATCCCAATTAATGGAAACTTAGTCTCATTGAAATGACAATCTGCAAATCTGTCAGTAAAAAGATCACCAGTAGTTGGTTCCAAGAACCTAATAATAGATAGTGAATTATAAATCCAACATAAATGCCCACATAGCATTGAGGACCCATTTTCATCCTTTTTGGCGGTGCTATAAGCACTTGTACTGCAAAACCAAAGGTGCATAGATATAAAATATTTGGTTCATAATCAAGAACCATTTGAAGGGAAGATTGTAAAAGATTAGTAGTGTGGTGTAATCTTATTAGAGCTGCCACATGCAAAACTGCATGACCCCATGTTGTATCATTGAGATATGTTCTCAATAATAGAGTACGAGCAATGATTTAGATACGTTTAATCAAGGATTTTGTTAATTCATTTTGAGTATGAACATATGCAATCAGGTGCTCAACTTTAATTCCGAGTGAAGCACAATATGTATAAACACTCTTTAATGTAAATTCATCAACATTATCCATCTTTATGCTCTTAATTGGATAATCAGGGAATTGTGCCCGGAATTTTATAATTTGCGCAAGTAAACGTGCAAATGTGACATTGCGTGTAGATAATAAACAAACATGGGACTATCTATATGATGCGTCCACTAATATCATAAAATATCAAAATGGTCCACTTAATGGTTGTATTGGTCCACAAATATCACCAGGAATTCTTTGTAAGAATAAATGAGATTTAAGATTAACATTTGTTATAGAAGGTTTGATAATGAGTTTTCCTTGTGAGCAAGCCTCACAATTATAATCTTTGGACAACAATACATTTATATCCTTTAAAGGGTGTTTTTTTGTATTTTGAATTATCCTACGCATCATTGAAGCGTCAGGATAACCAAGGTGATCAGGTCACAGTCCAAACTGATTATGATTTACCAATCTCTAAGATGTGGTGGCGTAGGTTTCAATAACCTTAATTATGACACAATACAAATTCATAGAAGAAGGTTTTAACTTTTTATGGATGGTTTTGAGACCTATCTTATAAGAGGAAATACCATTATATTCCTTATTTTGCTCATAAATAGTCTCAATATGGTACCCATTATAGCGTACATCTTTCAAACTGAGTAGATTCTTTTTTGATCTAATGCTTAGAAATGTATTCTCAATATATAGGATTGTGCCATTTGGCAAAATAATTGTGATATTCCCAAAACCATCAATAATCGAAACATGACCTGATATTGTATGGATTTGTGCCTTACGCAATGTCATACTTGAGAAAAAAGTGTCTATTACGAAATATTGTATGTGTTGTTGCACTATCAAGCAAACAAATATCTTCCTTTTTCTCGGTTTTTTCAGCATTTATATTAACAACTTCAGGTGTAAAGTATTATAAAATTTGCATATAATCCTTGCAAAATCAAATCCTTAAATTAATTAAAATGATTTCCTAATATGCACTGCCACTTCATGAGCAGAAGAATACCTTTAGATTTGAAATTGGCTTCGGGCCAAGAAAAATAAAAATGAAGAATTGATAGAAGAAGATGGAGAATAAGTTGATTAATAAAAAAAAAATACCCACCTTGCAAAAATAACTTACTCAATCAGTAAATCTTCATGTTGATAACGTGTTGTAAAATATTGTGTTGCGAATATATAATAAAGAATAGATTGAGAAGAGAAAGTAAGTGAACACTAGAGATGTAGAGAAAGCTAGAGGAAAGAGTTTTATTTCCAGTGTATTACTGTATTTCACTGTGTTGTTTCATTGTACATCAAAACTAAACTCCTGTTTATAAGAGAACAATAATGTACTTATCATTAATATCAATGTATCGAATAATACATGTACTGGATAGAGAGATGAACATTCGTTGTATAGGAAAATGTACAAATGTACCATAATAAGTACATTTAAGATGAATATAATGAATATTCATTCATGTATTTCATTAATTCATGTATTTTATATCAAAAATTTTATTCTTAACTGACATGACTTATTATGAACGTGGTTTTTTAAACGTATTCGTAGACTGCCATGATTATGAGCTGATTATGAAGTAGGGAGCCCTAGGTTTCTTGAAGAACTATTTTCTAACAATACCATTCCAAGTTACTCCTTTCAAGTCTATTGGTTTTTTATATTGCTTCACATATTTTGGTTCACGCTCTGGACACATATTTCATGCATATGTATTTGGGATTGGAGCGTTCCAGTGAATAAAAGAGGAGAAAAGAGCAAATGGGAAATGCCATCCACCCATACATTTAATGAGTATGCTATGTCACCATTGAACATAGTAATCTAGTGATAAAAATGTGGTACTATCTTTTATGAGATTACATGAGTAGCTAGGTAGGTTGTCCCTTTTTACCCTTTTCTTGATTAAAAAAATAATAATGATGCTCTCTTGCCTTTGTACTAACACACTATTTGAGAAAATATTCGGTGATTGCAAACGTCAGGTTAATTCTTACCCACTTATAAATTGACTTGTGACTCCTAATATGTAATTAAAAAAAAATGATGTGGAATTTGTTCTTTTCTTTCTTTTTTCACCAACATACTCCTTCAACTGGCCTAAGACGAGTAAGGTACAATCATCTCCACCGCTCAAGCGGCCACAACCTTTAATCTCGAGTCCATCGCGGAACCTCCAATCACAGCTTGAATTGGTCAGATCTGAAGGAATTCGCACGGCCAACCACTTAAGGCACCGTCCATGGCTGCAAGTGATGACAGTGAATGAACTCCATTTTTTCTGGAAAATGGAGGCTGTTGGCTATTCAAACTTCACTTCAGCAAAGTATGAAGCGATAAACTCAATTGTTATGACTATAGACCAAAGACTAAATAATTCAAGTAATCGGAGCCCTTAACATAGGGTAGGAAAAAGAAAAGAATAGAAGTGTTGTAATTGGGAGGAGGAAGAAGAAGATTTAAAAAACCACAAAAGAACTTTAAATCTAAAGAAAGAAGAAAAATTCAAAAATCACGAATGAACTCCAAATTTGAAGCGGTAGGTGGACAAATTTCAAATTTGGGGCCATGACTCGAGCAATAATCGTCCTTGGCCATGAACATGGTTTTTGAAAGAACTCCATATCTAGAGCAATAAGTGAATGAGCTCCGAATCTAGAGCCATGGTTGTGAGCACCGTTATCAGCCCCCAACCTTTGGACGTGCGACAACCCTCTTTTTCTTTGGTTATTTAATTGCGATGTTCCAAGAGACGTTGCTGACCCATTCATTTTATCTTTCAATTATACACTAGTGGAAGTAGAATTAACATCACTCAATCTATGACATATTCGATCTGACCTTGATTTTCAAAATGGAATTATATTAGCAACCAATTTTTGGATGGGATTACAATAGAGATTGTTAGACCTCAAAAACGCCAAAAAGGCCACTTTGGGGGTAAAGACTTGATTTCTCACCGACAGAACGCTAAAACTTAGGAAAGTGGAGTAGGCCACAGATGAAGACTCAAGTGGGCGTAGGCCCCACGTTGGGCAACCCAATGGGCCCGAGCCCATGGAGACTAGGCCAAATGGGCCCAAGCCTATGATGGGTGGCCCAAGGGCCACATGCCTAAGGAGTGAGCGGCCCAAGGGAAGGCATGGACCTTCCAAGCCCACCAAGCCATCCATTGCAAGATCTTGACATTAAATGCACCCCATGTGTGTGAACAGTGCACAATTTTGGTGAAATGACCAATTTGCCCTCTCATACAACTAAGGACTAAAGGGCAATAAGGGAAAGAGGACTTGGGAGGACACCCACCACATGCTTGGAGAAGACTTGAAGAAGGACAACTTAGCCTATTCTAAGCCTACCTTAAAGCTATTGAACCATATGTGAAATCTCCTCCATTAATGCTTGGATTTTGCTTCATCAATTACCTTCCGCTTGCTTAAATGGGATGGATATTAATGAGCTAAATCTCTCAATCTCTCTCTCCTCCCTCTCTCCCAAAACCATCAACCTTTCACTCTCACTCTCTCTCTCATTTTCTCACTTTTGCTCTTCACCTCTCTCTCTCTCTCTCTCCTTGTGTTGGCCAACTATCACCCATCTCCAATTCCTCTCTTTCTCTCTCTCTCTCTCTCTCTCTCTCTCTCTCTCTCTCTCTCTCTCTCTCTCCTTGTGTTGGCCAACTATCACCCATCTCCAATTCCTCTCTTTCTCTCTCTCTCTCTCTCTCTCCTTGTGTTGGCCAACTATCACCCATCTCCAATTCCATTCCATTGCAAGCTTTCTCCTCAATTTTCTTCTTGTTTCCCTAATGCGTAATTGGGGTGTGATCACGTGACATGACAACATGACATGGTTGTATATAATTAATGATGTTGTATATTATATGAGTATTACACACTCTTCTATCAATTAATGAGAAAGATATGAAATGAGCTTGAGTGATGTATGCCCGTGTGATCATTTAAATACCCTAATGCGTATGATTATGCGGGGTGATGGTTTTGCCCTGATGCATATGATTATGCGTGACGATGTCCAATTACATTCAGATGTCCCCATGTCAACGGGATGCCGTTTGCGGATGGATTTCGGAACGAAGCTCCTTATTGGAATGCCGTCCTAAGATGCATGCATACGTGGGATGATGCCCAATTAGGTTGGATGATTGTGAACCTTCGAGTTGGCCTTGGGTCCTGAGCAGCTGTAATAATTTGAAAGCATGGTCTCAAGGGTTGCATGGCAGTATGGGATGCCATGTGATTCTTGAGACACCATGTGTGTAAAGTGCATGCGTGCATGAATGCATATTTTGAGAGTAATGTTATAGTTTGCACACATGTGACATGAGATTGATAAATGAGCATGTTTGGACTACCGCGTGGCATGGGCGCATGACTATGTTATATTGCACATTCTTATATTTAGCCCTGAATATGGGAAGTGTTATAAGAATTGTTTATGTACTTATGTCTTGATGACTTGAGAAGTTGAGATAAATGTTCCCGTTTATTAGTTAGGGCAAAGCAAGATTTGTTTTGCAATTGATTTGCCATCAATAGATAACTTACACGTTTAGGCTGTTTTGAGGTGAATAACCTTACTGCGCGAGGTCTAGGAAGTTCACTCATCGAATTTATCTCACTCCTCGTTGTTTAACCCTTTTTAGGCTCTAATCATGACTACTCGAGCCTAAGCCATGGTATTTTGAGTTGGAGACGAATTAAGAGTGAATGGGGTATATTGCTTTTTGAAGTCACCTTCATAGTATTAGAGGTGCTAAGCTTATCTCAGGACCCTTTTTAGAGATGGTTGTAGTTACACTTTTGGCTTGTAAATGAAGTAGTGTAATAAGTGATATTGAGGTTTGAATGTAAATGGCTTATATGTTGTGATAATGATATGGATGCATATAAGTATATATAAGTGTGTTTGAAACTATCCTGTTTTGTTGTGAATGGTTAGGTGATTTGTTTTTACTTCCACTTGTGTATATAAATGATAATACGAATGGGTCGGCGACGTTTCCTAGGACGTCGCAATGAATGACCATAAGTATGGAAGCATGGGGTGCCGCGAGCCCAAAGAGGGTGGAGGCGTGAGACATTTAGTACTCATGCATTTTATACATGTGATGTCTCGAGAATTGCATGACATTCCATACTATCATGAAGATCATAATTCCAGATTATCACAACCTCTCTCGACCATTATCGACACTCACTTTGGTGGTCTTCTGGTATGATTGGGTATCGTCCCATCCCATCAAGTACGGCAACATCTCGATCTCACTCGAAAATTGCATTCCAATTGAGGAGCTTTTTTTCGAAATCTATCTGTGAACAACATCCTGTTGACAAGTGGCATCTGAAATGCATCGAGCATCTCCCTTGTAATCATACAAGTATGGAACCATTATATGATCACACAAGCACATCAACTACTTAAGTCAATTCTTGTCTTTCTCATTGGTCAATGCAAGAGAGTTTAGTACTCACACGTCATATACTAGCAATCCTTGCACACAAAAATACCATGAAATAATTTCATGTGATCACCCATTGATTATTTATCCACAAAAATAATCATGCATCAACTTCATAACATATAATATCAAACCATAATTTCAATTATTAACTTAGCACATTACCTTCAAAATAACATTCTACAAGCACTTATCGTTGATTAAAATAGAGTACCATGAACACTTATCATTTTTAAAATGAGGATTTCATAAACACTAATCATTCTAAAAATTGGGATTTAATAAGTACTTATCACATTTAAAATTGCAATATAAAATGCATTTATCACAATCTATAATCTCTGTAGCATGGACACGCGACACGACACGACATGACACATCGATACGTCATTTCCAAAAAATAGAGAATTCCGACACATTGGAACACATTATTATTAAATAAATATTTTTATTTTTAATTAATTTGATTCAAATTCACAAATAAATAAATAAAGAGTTTACAATAAATTTATACTAATAATATTAATAAATATATTATTAGAAAATTTGAAAAACATATTCATAATTAATGCGTAACCCATATTTGGGAACGTGTTTTTAACTTTAATAAAAATTATGGATAAGACTAATGACTAACAAAAAAAAAATAGAATCAACTTTATTTAAATAAATCTATGATATTCTATAATCATTAAAATTTATTATTATTTAACATTCAATATTTTTATTTTTTAAAATAATTTTTTAACTAATTTATTTATTTTTATAACAAAAATAACTTTACCGCTCAAAATTATTTCCCCCTCTTTTCTTTCTAAACTCTCGTCCCCAAAAAATCTTTTCCCTTTGCCATTTCTCTCTCCCCTATCCCCCATGCTACCCCAAAATCTTGCCCTCAATTTCTTCCCTCCCCTCTCTCTCTTCCTCCCCCATGTCAACACCTACCACCACAATCTTCCGTTGATTTCTCCTTGTTCTCTCTCTCTCTCCCCCTTCCCCTCAACAGCACCTGCTCCCCTTGCTCCCTGCCCTCATCAATCATCCCCAACCCCCGCCCCCATTAATCACCCCCATCCCCCCCCCTTTGGTTTCTTCCCCCACGCCTCCCCTCTCAATTTATCTCTTCCCCAACCCCATGCCACCTCCCCTCTCCGGCCCTCCAGCCCCGATTTATTTCATCGTCATGCCAGCCCCTCTCCGGCTCGGTTTCTTTCCATCGTCCCCCACCACCCTCCCCCTCGCTAAAACCCTAACCATGGCCTCTTCTTCCTCCTCGTCACACAGCTCTCTCCCGGTCACCTCATAGCGTTGTAAACGCGGTCCTCTGGATCGCCTGCTCTTCCTCTGGCCCTCCCTCACCATCTTGGCCTCGCCTCCACCCTCCATCCATCGTCATCCTCTCTCTCGAACACGCGCATCAAAATGTGTCGAGAAAGGTTGACTACGTATCGGGATTCCCGACACATGTTGACCACATGTCCGAATGTGTCCGAGCATGTCGGACACGTCGACATGTGTCAGACACGACGCGGAAGCTCCGGCAACGTGCCGGAGCATTTATAATAGCTTATCACTAGCACTTATCACCATCCATGATAGTTTATCACTAGCATTTATCACAATCCATAATAGCTTATCAATTGCACTTATCATTTATCATGATAGCTAATCATTTGCACTTATTACTTATCATGATAGCTTATTACTAGCACTTATCACCATCTATGATAGCTTATTACTTACACTTATCACTTGATAGCTTATTATATTAATCCACTTATCACATAATAACTATTATTAGCCTTAACTCTAATCCTAAGCGTGACTACCATTCTAAACAAGGGTTAAGAAGTTATTGACCGTCCAGATATAGCTTGATGGCGAGTAGTGGTAGCGAGGCTCATGACGTAGATGGTGGTCTAGCACGATGGTGGCTTGGTGAGGCGTGAGGGATGGTCGGTGAGGGCGACGACGTGAGGTGAGGCTTAATGGTGAGTGACAAGAGACAGTGAACAACGGTTCAACAATGGCTCGACAAATGGTTCGACAATGGCTGCTCACAACGTGACGACAAATGGCAATGGTAACAGCAAGTAATGGTAGAGGTTCACCGCCAGGAAAATGATGTGAGGGCGGTGGAAGGGCGTGGCACTCATGGCCTTGAGGCACCGATGGTGAGGTGGCTCTATGTGAGGGCGAGCGAGGGCACGACATGTTGGACAGCAGCACGGGCGATGGTGGACATTGATGACGAGAGGAAGATGAGGCATGAAGGTGAGGACTTAGTTGAGAGGGAAAATAGAGAGAGAAAGAGAGTGACCGAGAGATAGGGGAGAGAGAGTGAGAAAAATGAAAGAATGAGAGAAAGGAATTAGTGCAATCCAAGATCTTCCGATCCCAAGCATTAATAAGCTAATGTACAATTTCCTTAATTTGCTCCTAGCCGGGCCATTCACATGGTTAAGATTGCTTCTTGATATCATCATATCCAAGACATTCAATGCAAAGATTTCACATATGCTAGAATTAGGATGTGGGCTAAGTAAGCTAACTAGTAGGTCTTTTCTCTCTTCTTTTAATTGTCACATTCGCTACTAACTTCTAGAATGGGCAAAATGGAAATTAAACCAAACTATAATCCAAGTTACTATTCATGCACATGGACATATTAATGTGCAAGCTTCCAAAAGACTAAGATGGGTTTGTATGACTTAATGGACCCTCTTGGACTACTTATAGTGCGTGTGAGGCCCATTGGGCTCATGACCCCACTTTGTGGCTCATTCACTTTTCCGATAATTTGCGGCGTGCTGATTAAAAGTTGAATTTTTATCCTAAGGTGGTCATTTATAGCTTTTTTGCAGTCTATTGCTCCGTAGATAGGGATTGGACTAAAGATGTCACAAACATGGCTTTTTCACATATCCGGCAACCAGAGCAGCTGGTTGGACAAATTGGGGAAGAAGAAGTGCCCAGCCATGGCCAATCTCTACGGAATTTATGTATAAGCCACCATCCATGACCACCCATGCGAATTTTCAGATGAGTGACGAGCCGCCGCCATCCATATTCAGAGGTACCGCGGTGGAGACCACCTCCATCCGTAGAAAACTAGAAATCTCATCTCTCCTTTCTCAATTTCTTCAATTTTACAAAGAAATTACACGTCATTTTTTATTCCTCGTCGTAGCCACGTGGTAAAAAGAAAATATGCTTGTTACATCAGCTGTAGATGTGACATTGTAAGCACTAAATATACTCTCTACAACAATGCCACCACATCAGTGACGATTGTCGTACTGTCCGTCCGTCCCCTCCCCACCGCCCACCCAACCCCCCCCCCCCAACTGATTTAGATACATTATTAGCACTATCCAACTGTCTCACTTCTCACTGCCATTGTACCAACATCTATGTTTAACTATAGTTTGAGGAGACTTGCTAATACTAGCTTATCGTTGGTGAACCAGTTAGGTCGATACTGAGAAAGTTGGCGTAGATCCTGCAACTGCCAAGCGAGGAGAGATCACAGAAGACGTGGTCGTTGCAGAAGACTCCAAAGAAGCATTTATTGAACTTGATTTGGAGCCTTGTCTGGAATAGCATGCATATTTACTTTAATCCTGCAACACCCAGTATTTATCCAAATATCAGTTTGTCAACAGACCACTGGAGGTCGACAAAATAATTAAGCCCAAGATATTGATAAGTTTTCTCAATTTGTAGCAAAGAATTGTGTTTTGCCCTGCTTGAGCAAGACGAAGAGCAATCTCCAGGGAATACACCTGAAATTAGTCTGAAATGCAGTTAAGAGATTAAACTCACTTATTGTGGATATTGACATATTCATCAGTCTCATCCAGTATCTCCTCCTGAAATAAGTAAAAGACACAAAAGGTCATCAATGGCATTAAAAGTTGAGAAACCAAACCAAAATTCTGACATAACTGAAGCTGCATATTTTAAACCCTGCTGTTTCACTATACTCCATGATATAGCTTTCTCCAGTAGTACCATACAAATTTTTTTTGCCTATGTGAATTGGACTGTACCTGAAGAAGCTCTTCGATGACATCTTCCATACTAATAACACCAACAACCTCTTCATTTGGGGGGAACTCCGGAATAGGGGCATTCTCAATGTCCAAAATACAGAAAGAACAACCTCTATGCCTTTTCTTAAAAGCAGGAGTGGCAGGTGGACTCTTTTTAGTTGCCCGACTATCCTCAGTCTTCGTAGTTGCTCTTCCAGTATCATCAAACCCAAGCTTAACCCCTGGATTATTTGCAGTGCCAGCATGGCCGCCCTTGTTCTTATCTAGTTATGACCAAGCAAAGCAATTTATATTATGTTCCTGAAATCCTATGGAATACATTCCTTCACAGGATGTCAAACTAGCTAAGTGGCAGTTTATCCATCGGAAGAATTCAGCGAACAGAAACTTTAATATACAAATAGAGATGATCGTGAGAAATTAACAATCGGGTGTAAGCTTCATGACAGGGGCTCGATGCTACAAACACAGTATACAAAAATAAAGATTGAGCTCCAGAAAAGGGAACTGAAATATTTGCATGATGAAATTTCCTGAAGCTTGGACATCCTCACCTTTCCTTGATGATGCCTCAGATTTTTTATTTTTCTTCTTAAACCTACCCTGGAATTCAAGATTTTCACCCTCCTTACTTTCCTTTGCCAACTCCTTTTTCCTGGTTACATCCTTATACACAACAGCAATGTGGCTATGACCCTTCTGAAATTCATTCAGAATATCATATAGTGGCATGTCCTCTGAAACCCTGTATGCATGACAGAAAACGAAACAGCCGCTGACGTCCATGTAAATTCTAATACAAGCATGGTTATCACAAACCCATATTTTTAAAGCCATCATCACCATTTATTCAACTATTAATTTGTCTTACTCATGGTCAAACAGAAAATAAACAGAGGAAATGCATTTTCGTACCGAGGAATTTTCCTGATCATCATTTTCCTCAGAGGAACTGAGTCATCAGGATCCACAGCTAAAAGATTCTTTACCTGCAAAGTTTCTGTGTTATAATCCCATGGGGAAAAGGATCAAAGCCTACACGGAAAGGAGGAAAGGTCTATGCTATAGTTCTTCTAGGGGAAAACCACTCCTTAACAACGAAAATCAGATTCAGTACACATAGCTTTGCCATATGAAAAGCTATTTCACAGAATTAAAGAGCAACTCGGATATGATGCATAAAGTTCGAAAACATATCAGCAATTGCAAACGTAATATCCTTTGTTTACAATGGTCAGGATGTCATTTCTTATGGTGTAGCAGCAAAGATTTGACCAAATTTAAGCTCGATGTAATAACCTGAGTTTCTTTCCTAATTCAGACTAACAATTAGAATAACAAAGAAACACCATGATGTACCTGTTGAATAACACAGCCGAAGTACCATACTTATACCATCTACAAACACGCAACAAGGATTCAATAAAGAAGTCTTTCAATTCAAATACGAACAAAACTAGCTCAACTTGAATCACGTTCACAAACAATAAACTAAGGGCATAAACACAAGACTCATACATTGCATTTGTATGGGAAAGCGTTGATAAGAGACATTTCAGCAAACTGAACCCAAGACTCCCATGTCGGAGTAAAGTGATCTTACATTTGCAGAAGGTTCGCATCACATTCAGAAGACAATACATAACTGCAATGTATAAGCAGAACTACACAATGATGCACCTCCAGCAATGTCCATAACACTGTCAGAACAGTAAAAACACAAGCCCGCAAGCTGGCAAGCCCACAAGCCAGCTACCCACAGCCCATCTAGCTCTTCTGACAGAGTTATGTGAGAATCTTATAAAACACTGGAAGCGTTCTCAAGCTCCAACCAACATGAATGTTAAGATGTCACCTTAAAAAGAATAAATACTACATCACTCTTCTTGATTACAGAGAATTTTATGTTAACACGACAAGGTACAAACATCTACATATGGTTCTTTGCTCTTCGCATCCTCAATATCCTTTCAACTTCTCACAAGAATAAATAACACAAACAAAAAGTAACTGTACTCAATGGCAGCGAAAAAACAACCAGAACATACTTCCTGTTAAGAAATTTTACCAAGATAAGGCCAATTATATTTGCTGGATCACCAGAATAAACTGGCACTCTACTGTGCCCCATGGTTATAATCGCATTCAACACGTCCCTGTATTGAATGAACAAAGGGTAGTTAGAATATAAATAATGCTTACTGAACAAGATTAAAAGAATAAACAAGAAACCCACAAATTAAGAGTTGAATCCAGATCAAGAGAGAATGCCTTCGAAATAGGAGTCATTGCATCTTCTGCTTTCTTTTCCGTCAATTGTAGTGCTCCGGCGATGATTGTTGTCTCATCGTGGGTTAAGTCCCCACCCTTTCCAGCCTGAGCATGGACAAGAAGAGACGTGTCTCATGTAATCAGAAAGCATGAAACTGAACTAATCACAAGTCAGACAATCATGTCTATCACAAAAAGATTTAGCAAAAGTTCCATGCACAATACATTTTGAAACTGAATGAGTAGATGCATAGCTCTAGATAAAGAGAAGTCAAGACATTCGGAATGTGCCAGCATTTAGTACCTCATTCCCATGGAAATCAACAAAGGTCTTCAGCTCGGCTCTCCTTAATAGGACAGCATGGCCCTTGCCCAACATCCAGTCTAAAACCTGAAACCCATGAATGAAATAGAAACAACTCACAAACAATGTTGAATGATAATTACACCAGATAATTACAATCTCAGTTGCCTAATTGACAACCGAACCCAAAAGTGCATATTCACTACACCTGCATTCAGTTCTCGTCTTTCTCAATTATACCTTACTAATTGGATAAGTTATGGGGAAGAACAGCATAACAAGAACACGAACAAGCGGTGCCATAAATGCACCAACTTTCAATCCATAGCGAGTACAGACCGCTTGTGGCAATATCTGCAGTTCAGAAACTTATTTAATTCAAATACTACAGAGGCCGCATGACTCTTTAACTCAAATCAAAATCTCACAGTTGCATACCTCTCCAAACATAAGGATCAGAGTCACGGATATCAGAATAGCAGCCCAAGGAGGCACCAACTTATCCAAGAATATAGGAAGAGCCTACATCACAAAGAGAGAATATTTATGCCTGCAAGCAATTACCCCACAGAAACAGCCCTCAGATTAAAATTTCCCTTTTTTCCCACTTCCTGCAAGAAGAAGAAGAACCTCGTTCAGTACCTCCATAGCCATAGAATTGCCAACCAGAAGTGTGCACAGTAGAAGATGCTGATTCTTCACTACCGGGTAAATCTTTGCTGATGACAGAAAAAAGCAAGAGAAATTCGTTAATATGACTACTAGACAAACAAGGAGTTAAGCCCTAAAATTGAAATTCAGCACGTTAAACCGATGCAGTCGCCCTAATTATATAGATATGTAAAAGGGGCAATTGCGTCGAATCACTTCTCTGCAATCCGACCTATCATCCAATCAGCTAGCGATCCGGCCCAGGGACACAGAGAGCATGACTCAATTTACATAATATGTATAACGTGGGAAGAGAAATCGTCTCCCGAGCCGGCGGATTACATCAAAACGAACACGATTTAGACACTGCGAACGGGAAAACTCCAGCATATGCCGTGACCGAATCGCTAATTCTCAAGCCAAAACGCTCATCTAATATAAGCTACAAAGAGGACGACCCGATCTAGCCATCGAGAGAGAGAGAGAGAGAGAGAGAGAGAGAGAGAGAGAGAGAGAGAGAGAGTTACAGGCGTAGATACGGTCCTGAGGGCGACCGGACTTCATGAGGACCTCGAGGTCGACGAGGCCGAGAGACATGAGGCCGAGGGTGAGACCCGCCATGAGCCCCGCGAAGCTCACCAGCCCTATTATTGCGAGCACGAACAGCCAGAACTCAGTTTCAGAGCTCGACAAGTCCGAGCCCGACGACGCCATCTCTCTCTCTCTCTCTCTCTCTCTCTCTCTGCGCGATCGCTGTTGAGATGGAGAGCCGGAATTGCTATCTCGCTGATCGAGCTCTCTGTACTTTTCTGCTCACCTTTTTTTTCTTTTTATATTTTCAACCATTACCAAAAAGAAAAAACGATGACGTGTCGCGTACCGACAACAGTCTTTTAGGTGTGCCTGTGGCCGTGTGGACCTATCAAAAGATGCGTCGGATTCGCGAGAGAAGTAATTGAGCTTTACATTTTCACCGTACGATTAGAACCCGGCCATTCTCAACCGTGCGATCGAGTCCATCAATTCGACGGGAGTCCACGTCTTGCATTTTTTTCCAATGCAGTTGTGGGAATATATCTTGGCATATTACTTCGGTCCCCATCGTTTTCCATTTCGTTGCCGTTTTATTTTATCAACTTGAGATCCTTTTTATTTACAACTTTTTTAAGGTTAAAAGTAGAAATGGCTACCAATCGAAATAAAAAGATACCACAACGCCCAAAGTTATCTAAAACATAAATCAAGTAAGCAAATACAAAATTATGCCCAAACAAAAAGGGAGTAGGTGAAAGTTGAATTATAGTGGTTTGGTCATTGCTCTTTTGAGCTGTAGCCGAGTTTAGTTAAAAGTCTTGACTTTTTGGTTGTACCAACCCAAGATATCCATTTTAAAATGCAAATAAAAGTGGCTCGGCTTATGTTTTCCTTTGATGTGTAGCTGATGTGTATTGTACCATCATTAAGAGAGTAGAGGGATGGTAAGACTCGTCTTTAATTTCGCTATGAGCTGCACTAAACTCTTTTTTTTTTTTTTTTTTTTTTTAAAAAAGCTTATTGACCTTGGTCCTTCTTTAAACCTCTTTATATAAAAGATTTGTAACTGGTATTCATTAGGTAGAGTGATAGGTAGCTGTGGTGACCTTAGCTGTTTGGGGGTGCCATAGGCCAGTTTGGTATCAGAGCAATGGATATAGATTGGAGTGATAAGGAGCCTCATTTGGAAATTGAGGAACATGATGACAATGCACACCATAGGATATTAATTGGAATAATTGGATAACTTTGAATAACGGGTGATGGGTATTCACTTGTAGATTCCCAGTGGTTATTGTGAGTTGCTTTTAGGTACCAGTAACATGATTATGTTACTTATTTTTTTTAGTTGCTGTTCTTTTTAAAGGAGATAGTGAATCTCAGATTATTTTTGAGGCAATACTTGGAAATTGCAGGAAAGTCATGGTGCGAGCTGGAAGTGCTCATCCATCGAGAACTGAAGCCTCTGCTGCAAGGGCTGAACCTTGAATGGAAAATATCCTGCAGGCATTGGCCAACATTAGAAATCTGATGGATAGGCAAGCGCAGCAACAACCCGGAGTGGAACATCACCCTTAAGGACTGGTGGAACAATTTCTGAAGTTGAGACCACCTAAGTTTAGTAGAATAGGAAGTCCTGAGGAGGCGGATCATTGGATTGATGGAATGGAGCGAATTTTCCGGTTGTTGGATTGCAATGATGCTAAGAAAATAGTTTTGGCAAAGTACCAGCCGGACGAAAATGCAAAGTTTTAGTAGAGAGCTTCGAAGAATACCATCTTTCCACCAGGTACTGATGTGAATTAGGACAAGTTTATTAGAGTTTTCAATAGGAAGCATTTCTCTGATTGTGCTAAGGATAAGAAAATCACTGAATTTGTTCAATTGGAACAAAAAGAGCTAACAGTGGATCAATATGAGGCAATTTTTTTTTTTTGAATTATCAAGATACGCTCCTAGATTGATTGAGGATCGAGAGGAAAAGGCAAAGAGATTTCTGAAAGGGCTAAGGACTGATAGCAGGAAACAACTGTTGCCTTTGAACATAAGAGATTATCATGAGATTTATGAAAGGGCACAGCTAGTGGAGAAAGAGCTGGTGAGAGAGCAATCAGAGTTTAAGAGACAGCTGAACTTTAGTGATGTGAGAAGGGGTAAGAGATCCTATCTTGGTCAAGGTCAGACTTGGAATGCGACGAAAAAGAGCAATTTTGGAAATTTTGGAAGAGCTAGAGATGACCTGAATATAGGTAAAGCACCATATTAGCCTGATGTTTGTTGAAAGCGTGATGGGAGTCATGGCCTAGGACCTTGCAATGGACAACTGAGATGTTATGGTTGTGGACAAGTGGGAAACCTTAGGAGGAATTGCCCACAAGAAAGGTCTCCAATGAGTGTTGGCTCGGTGTGACAGGGATAGTAGAGTGCTGCCAAACCAAACATACCAAGAAATCCTTAGAGGCCACCAACACAAGGAAGGGTGTATGTGGTCACCCAAGAGGAAGTGGAAGCTTCCATAAATGTTATATCAGGTACGATTTTCATAAATGGCAAGAAGGCGTATGCATTGGGTGCTACGCATTCACTTGTGTCTGAAACATATAAATAGTTGAGTAAAATAGAAACTACGCCTCTTGAGACACCTCTTTGCGTTTCTACGCCTTTAAAGGATATGGTATTGTCTACGTTGGTATGTAGAATTTGTAGGATAACAATAGGATATGGAAATAGACTTGATTGTAATGGCTATTATGATTTTGATGTTATCATAGGAATGTATTGGCTTCATAAGCATAGGGCTAAAATGGATTGTTATAGAAAGGTGATCCAATTTATTTTACCTAATCAATCTAGTTGTAAATTTTTGGGAGGTCAGACCAACCTATGTATAGCACTTATTCAGTAATAGAAGCCCGTGCGTTACTTGACAAAGGATGTCAAGGGTACCTGGCCTTTGTTAAAGATTATACTAAGGAAGAGCCTAAGCTTGATGAGATTCGAGTGGTTAATGAATTTCAAGATGTATTTCTTGAGGAGTGGCCTGGATTACCACCAGAATGAGAGATTGAGTTTGAAATTGAATTAATGCTTGGAAAAGGACCAATATCGAAAGCCCTGTATAGAATGGCCTTAATGGAACTAAAGGAGTTGAAAGTGCAACTACAGGAGTTGCTTGATAAAGGATTCATTAGGCCAAGTGCTTCACCTTAGGGTGCACCAGTCTTGTTTGTGAAAAAGAAAGAAGGGTCGATGCACTTGTGCATCAACTATAGGCAACTGAATCAAGTGACTATAAAGAATAAGTATCCTTTGCCTAGAATTGATGACCTATTTGACCAACTCCAGGGAAGTTCAGTCTTTTCTAAGATTGACTTGAGATCGGGATACGATCAGTTAAGGATTAGGAAAGAAGACATTCCTAAGACTACATTTAGTACTTGTTTATGGACATTATGAGTTCTTAGTTATGCCATTTGGATTGACAAATGCACTGGCTGCATTCATGGATTTAATGAATAGAATATTTAAGCCTTATTTGGATCAGTTTGTGATTGTTTTCATTGATGATATCTTGGTATATTCTAGAGGACCTGAAGAGCATGAGCAACACTTGAGTATAGTTTCACAAACTTTGAGGGATCATAAGTTGTATGCTAAATTAAGCAAATGTGAATTTTGGTTGGACTGGATAGCATTTTTAGGACACGTGGTGTCAGGAGGAGGAATTTTAGTGGACCCGGCGAAAGTTGAGATGGTAATAAATTGGCCGAGACTGACAACACCTACTGAAATATAGAGTTTCTTAGGATTGGCTAGTTATTATAGAAGGTTTATAAAAGGGTTTTCACGATTGGCAGGCCCTTTAACAAAATTGACTTAAAAGAACGCGAAGTTTGAATGGAGTGGGGAATGTGAAGGAAGCTTTCGGGAACTCAAAAGAAAATTGACTGCAGCTCCAATCCTGACTATATCATTTGAATGATATGTACTCTACTATGATGTTATGATTGTTTGTTTGATGCATCGAGTAGTTTAATGGATCTTTTACCTGCTGAGTGGTTGTACTCACCCCTTTGGGGACCAACATTTCAGAGTAGAAAGATGCCTCTCTCTCCGGCCACGCGGGGTACCTTTTACGGCCTTCCATCTGCTGAGTAGGTCGATTGTACGGAGCTTGATTGTGTTACCATCCCTAGTTTGACGTTCATACGGGTTCGGGTGTTGGTGATGTATGATGTGGGCCTAGCTGAGGGCCCGATCGTCCAAGAGTTCTTGTCTGTCCACGTTCGCCATGGCGGAGTGATGCGAGGGATGTTGCCGTCGCCACCGCCCGATGCACCATGATGGGTGTGATGGCTTGCGTGAGGAGGGGGAGCTGACTTTTTGGGATAGTCGACACTTGTAGATGGAAGGTTATACATGATCGATATAGGGGGTCGAGATCTCTCTTTTGAGTTGTAGTCGAGTTTAGTTAAAAGTCTTGGCTTTTTTGTTGTACTGACCTAAAATGTCCATCGTAAAATGTAAATAAAAGTGGTTCGGCTTATGTTTTCCTTCGATGTGTAGTTGGTGTGTATTGTACCATCATTAAGAGAGTAGAGGGATGGTGAGACTCATCTTTAATTTCGCTATGAGTTGCGCTAAACTCCTTTTTTTTTTTTAAAAAAAGCCTATGGACCTCGGTCCTTCTTTAAACCACTTTATATCAAAGATTTGTAATTGGTATTCATTAGGTAAAGTGATAGGTAGCTGTGGCGACCTTAGCTGTTTAAGGGTGCCACATTTTGGGTTTCCTGAGTTTATGGTGCGACTAATTATGACCTATGTACGCACTCCTAAATTCTCAATAGCACTAAATGGGGAGTTGCATGGATTCTTTGCGTGTGGTCGTGGTCTTTGTCAAGGTGATTCTATCTCTCCCTCCCTATTTACTTTGATTATGGAGGTGCTTTTAGGGATCTTATTCAGGTGTTCCTCAAAGCCAGAATTTAAGTTCTACTAGAGGTGCAAATCAACGAATCTCTGGCATCTGTTCTTTGAGGATGATGTCTTTTTGTTTTGCGAGGCTGACTTACCTTCGATGGCCCTCCTCAAAGAAGGCCTCCAAACCTTCTCATCCTGAAGTGGCCTACGACCAAATGCTACTAAGAGTGAAATTTTCCTTGCAGGAGGCACGTCTACTTTAGGAAATTAGATTCTTTTTGAGTTTGGATTCCCTGAAGGTAGCTTGCTAGTTCGTTATCTGGGGGTTCCTATTATTACTTCGAGGCTCACTAAAGCCGATTATGCACTCTTGTTGGCAGAATCATAGGAAGGGTTCAATCTTGGACTCATGGCTTCCTTTCTCTAGCTACTTGTTTATAGACCAAGTTATCATGTTGCGATATATCATTAGTGCTAAGTTATTAAGACAAGTTCTATTAATGTGAAATAAGTCGTTGCATAGGTTGTGATGGCATGTGATGCGGGAGCATCCAACGTAACTCCATGGACCAACTCAGAACCATCGATGCTTATCCAAGCCAATAAAGAAGTTGGGCATTATGTGCTTCGATGCATCATTTTGAATGAATAATATTAATTACTTTGTGGTATATCAATAGGTATCAATGGGAGGCCATTTTAGATGTCTTGTATGACCAATTGAAGAAGTTTCAGAAGGATTATTTTCTAGTCAAGGGAGGAGCTCGAATTTTGGGAAGGCTAGAAGTTCATGAAAGCGGTTCAAGAATATGGAAAGCCAAAGGTTCAAGAATACGGAAAGCTAACGGTTTGAGAATGTGGAAGGCCGAAGATTAAATGGCATTTAGTTCCCGTGATAGTAAAGGCTTTTTATTATGGCATTTAGTTCCCATGATTGTAAAGGCTTTTTGTTAAGTTCCTAGCCGTTTCTATTTTTATGTAGCTCAAGAGTCGAACGTTTCAATTTCTAGGTCATTAAAATTTGTTTTTAATATTTCCTAAGGCTAAAATCCTCTTATAAATAGGGGAAACTATCTAATGTAGGGGATATACGAATTTCATGAATGAGAATGGTAAGATTTCCTCAACTTGAGTGAACTCTTTTTGAGAGTGGATAACTCCATTTGGTTTCTTTATCCTTGGAGTGTAGATCACTCCTTGGTGGTGAGCAAAGAAGCCCATTATCCTTGGCTGGTGGAATCTTTAGGCCTTGGTGGTGAGCTTCTCCTATCCCGAAGTCCTTTATCCTTGGCTGGTGGAAGCTTTAGGCCTTGGTGGTGAACTTTGTTGATCTCGATCCTCATCCTTGCTTGGTGGCGCTGCCTTTATACCTTGGGAGGAGATCGTTTTATCTTTGATTATTCCTTTTCATTTCTTTCTCATATACGTTACTCCATACACTTAACCACAAAAATCCCTTCTCAAAAATCCGTTGTAGAATCACTCACCCCATCACGCAACAAAATATTGGTATCAGAGCTCAAGGTTCAACTCATTTGAGTGATTCCTTTCTTTCTTTTGTTACAAATTCCTTATGGATGAACAAGTTCCTAGAGGCTTGACTTTGGAGCAAGCGCACAACGAAAGGCGAGATCGTGCAATCCAAATCTTCAACAACAAATGGAGCGAGTCCTCAACCTTCTATAGAATCCGGCGAGACAAGGACAACCAGCAAGGCGTCCCAACGAACGGCATCGACGTGACGATTCCGAATCTCGTCAAAATTCTGATGGCGATTCTGAGTCCACTGGAGACAACCAAACAATTCTGCACTCTAGTGATTCTGAATCTCCAATTCGAAGAGGAAGACGGAGAGGGAGGCATAAGGAGGATGAAAAAGACATTAAAGTGGAGGTCCCCGAGTTTGACGGTAATCTTAATCCCGACGACTTTGTAGATTGGCTATACAAAATCGAACGAATTTTTGACTTCAAATCCTATTCGGATGAGAAGAAATGTAAGGTTGCTGTCCTAAAGTTGGCCAAATATGCTTCTCTATGGTGGGAGAATCTAAAGCATCAACGAGCAAGGGAAGGAAAAGGCTGAATCAAGTCTTGGGAAAAACTCAAGAAGTTGATGAAGAAGAGGTTCTTGCTTGACAACTATAAGCAAGATCTCTTCCTCAAACTGAACTCCCTAAGACAACATGGGATGAGTGTTGAAGAATACATTCGTAAGTTTGAACAACTCAAAATGAGGAGTGAAGTTCCAAAAGTTCCTGAGCAAACCATAGCACGTTTTCTTGGCGGCATGAATCGAGAATTGCTGATATGGTTGAACTTCAACCGTATTGGTCCTTTGAAGACGTATGCAAGTTAACCATAAAAGTCGAAAAACAATTGAAGAGCAAGAGGTTTTCTTCCATAACCTCAACAAAGGCCACATCCTATTTTAAGGGTGCTTCCTCAAGCAAGGGCGAGAGTACGTCAACAAAAGACAAAGGCAATGGAAAGAATGCAAAGCCTTCCAAAGAAGTCCAAAAGAAGTTTGAAGGTGATGCAAGGAAATGCTTTAAGTGCCATGGTTTTGGGCATTTACAAGCAAATTATCCAAATCGGAGAGTTATGACTCTTCAAGAAATTGAGGAGATCAAGTCGGCGCTTCAAGAGGCTGATGACAATGAAGACCAAAATATTTTCGAATCTGATCGGGAAGAAGAAGTTGTGGAGAAAGCCGATGATGGTGAGCTGTTGATCATTCGAAGAGCATTGCATGTTGAAGTTTCTCCTAATAAATAGCAAATGGAGAATATATTTCACACGCGTTGCACTATTAAGGAAAGGTGTGTTTGGTAATCACCGATGGTGGAAGCTGCACCAATGTTGCTTCGACAACTCTTATCAACAAGTTGAAGCTTCCAACAACGAAACATCCTCAACCATACAAGCTCCAATGGCTCAATCAAGGGAATGAACTCAAGGTAACCAAACGCGTTCTTATAGCAATTTCGATTGGGCAGAACTATCGAGATGAGGTTGTATGTGATGTGATTCCTATGGAGGCATGCCACTTGTTATTGGGTAGAGCGTGACAATTTGATATAAATGCTATGCATGATGGTCGGAAAAACACATACTCTTTTCAGAAGGAACAAAAATGCATTACTCTTTTACCATTGAGTCCTTATTCGATACATAATAATCAACCTGGGGAGGGGAACACTTGTAAGGAAAATTTGTTCTTGAGTGAGACACGGGTTGAGAGAGCCATAAGCAAACAAAAGAATGTTTTTGCTTTGCTTATGGTCGAGACAAAGAGTGAGATAGAGCGACCCATACATCCAAAAATGCATTACTTGTAGAAAGAATTTGCAGATGTGTTTCCGGAGGATTTGCCACTTGGATTACCTCCCATAAGAGGTATTGAGCATCAAATTGATTTGATCATCGGTGCTCCGTTACCAAACAAGCCAACTTAGCGATGCAATCCGGAGGATACAAAGGAGTTGCAAAGACAAGTCAATGAACTTATCCTCAAAGGATATGTTCGAGAAAGCATGAGTCCTTGTTCTGTTCCGGCTTTACTTGTGCCTAAGAAGGATGGTACATATCGCATATGTGTTGATAGTCGGGCCATCAACAACGTCACCATTAAGTATAGGTATCCTATACCTAGACTTGATGATATGCTTGACAAATTATATGGTTCTTCTGTGTTTTCAAAGATAGATTTGCGAAGTGGTTATCATCAAATCAAAATGCAAGAAGGTAATGAATGGAAGACGGCTTTCAAGACCAAGGGAGGCCTTTATGAGTGGTTGGTTATGCCATTCGGATTATCTAATGCTCCAAGTACCTTCATGAGACTTATGAATGAGGTTCTTCGTTCCTTTATTGGTCGATTTGTCGTTGTTTATTTCGTCGATATTCTTGTTTATAGCAGGAACAAGGAGGAGCATATCTCTCATTTAAAACAAGTCTTCAATGTCTTGAGAGATCAAAAACTATATGCTAAAATGGAGAAATGTGAGTTCTTCTCTCTGAGCATTGTGTTTCTTGGTTATGTGGTTTCTGAAGATGGAATTTCTGTTAATCAAACCAAGGTGGAAGCTATGAAGACTTGGCCAGTTCCGATGTCCATTTCTGATGTAAGAAGTTTTCATGGACTTGTTTCTTTCTGTCGACGTTTTGTTAAAAACTTTAGTACCATCATGGCTCCTATAACTGAATGCATGGAGAATGGTGCTTTTGAATGGACAAAGGCTGCTCAAAAAGCCTTTGACATAATCAAGCAGACACTTTGTGAGTCCCTTATTCTTGCACTTTCTAATTTTGATAAAGTATTTGAAGTTGAGTGTGATACAAGCGGAGTTGGTATTTGTGCTGTTCTGGTGCAAGCATAAAAACCATTGGCATATTTCAGCGAGAAGTTATCTGATTCCAAGAGGAATTATTCAACTTATGACAAAGAATTCTATGCCATTGTCCGAGCTCTTGATCATTGGAGTCATTATTTGAGGCCAAAGCAATTTGTCCTTCATTCTGATCATGAGGCGCTTAAGTTTATTAGTGACCAACGCAAGCTTAATTCGAGATATGCAAAATGGATAGAATTTCTTCAATCCTTTTCTTTCGTCTCAAAATATAAACTGAGGCACACTAACGTTGTAGCAGATGCTTTATTGAGAAGATATTCTATGCTTGCGGTTTTAGACTCTAGGATTCTCGGATTTCAATCAATGAAAGAACTTTATTTTGAAGATGCGGAATTCTCCTCTATCATCAACAATTGCAAGCAGGGAGTTTAAGGTATATATTCTTTGCAAGATGGGTTTCTTTTTAAAGGAAATCAATTATGTGTGCCAAAGAGTTCTTTTCGCGAATTGCTGATTTGAGAAGCGCATGGTGGAGGATTGGCTGGTCATTTTGGTATTAACAAAACTCTTGAGGTTCTTCAAGAGCATTTCTATTGGCCAAAGATGAGTGGAGATGTGCATGCTATCATTTCAAGGTGTGCAACTTGTCAAAGATCAAAAAGCTCAAGGTTTGTACACTCCACTTCCGGTACCATTGCAGCCCTAGGAGGATGTTAGCATGGATTTCATCATGGCTCTACCAAGAACTCAAAGAGGAAAAGATGCTATCATGGTGGTCGTCGATCGGTTCTCTAAAATGGCTCATTTCGTGCCATGTCACAAGACCAATGATGCATCTCATATTGCTGAATTATATTTCAAAGAGATTATCCACATTCATGGAGTACCAAAGACATTGTGTCGGATCGTGATTCCAAGTTCTTAAGCCACTTCTGGAGGACTCTATGGAGAATGCTTGGTACAAGGCTCTTATTCAGCACAGCTTGTCATCCCCAAATGGATGGCCAAACAGAGGTAACAAATCGTACTCTAATCACTCTTCTTCGTGGTATGGTGAGTAAATTGTTGAAAGATTGGGATTTAAAGCTTGCGCATGCTGAATTTGCTTACAATCGATCACCAAGTTATACTACTGGTCGATCGCCATTTGAAGTTGTATATGGAATTAATCCTCTCACACCCATTGATTTGATTCCAATTCCGTCTAACTCTCAGGTGAGCTTTGATGGCAAGAAAAGAGCTGAATCAATGAAGAAGCTCCATGAGCATATTCGATCCAACATTGAAAAGGCCAACGAATCTTACAAGAAGAAAGCTAATCAACATCGCAAGAAAACTCAATTTCAACTAGGCAATCTTGTATGGCTTCACTTGAGGAAGGAGAGATTTCCATTTCGTCGAAAAAATAAGCTCATGCCTAGAGCTGACGGTCCCTTTAAAGTTATTCAACAAATTGGTGACAATGTTTACAAGATTGACCTTCCGGGAGAGTTTGCAGTTTCGGCAACATTCAACGTGGGAGACCTTTCTCCTTACTTGGAGGATGAAAACCTTCTAGATTTGAGGACAAATCTCAAACAACCCGGGGAGGATGATGCGGGAGCATCCAACGTAGCTCCATGGACCAACTCAGAACCATTGATGCTTATCCAAGCCAATAAAGAAGTTGGGCATTATGTGCTTCGATGCATCATTTTTAATGAATAATGTTAATTACTTTGTGGTATATCAATAGGTATCAATGGGAGGCCATTTTAGATGTCTTGTATGACCAATTAAAGAAGCTTCAGAAGGATTATTTTTTGGTCAAGGGAGGAGCTCAAATTTTGGGAAGGCTAGAGGTTCATGAAAGCGGTTCAAGAATATGGAAAGCCAAAGGTTCAAGAATACAGAAAGCTAACGGTTCGAGAATGTGGAAGGCCGAAGATTAAATGGCATTTAGTTCCCATGATAGTAAAGGCTTTTTATTATGGCATTTAGTTCCCGTGATAGTAAAGGCTTTTTATTATGGCATTTAATTCCCGTGATAGTAAAGGCTTTTTATTATAGCATTTAGTTCCCGTGATTGTAAAGGCTTTTTATTAAGTTCCTAGCCGTTTTTATTTTTATGTTGCTCAAGAGTCGAACGTTTCAATTCCTAGGTCATTAAAGTTTGTTTTTAATATTTCCTAAGGCTAAAATCCTCTTATAAATAGGGGAAACTATCCAATGTAGGGGATATACGAATTTCATGAATGAAAATGATGAGATTTCCTCAACTTGAGTGAACTCCTTTTGAGAGTGGATAACTCCTTTCAGTTTCTTTATCCTTGGAGCATAGATCACTCCTTGGTGGTGAGCCAAGAAGCCCTTTATCCTTGGCTGGTGGAATCTTTAGGCCTTGGTGGTGAGCTTCTCCTATCCCGAAGTCCTTTATCCTTGGTTGGTGGAAGCTTTAGGCCTTGATGGTGAACTTCGTAGATCTCGATCCTCATCTTTGGTTGGTGGCGTTGCCTTTATACCTTAGGAGGAGATCGTTTTATCTTTTATTATTCCTTTTCGTTTCTTCCTCATATACACTACTCTATACACTTAATCACAAAAATCCCCTCTCAAAAATCCGTTGTAGAATCACTCACCTCATCACGCATCAGCATGTGATAGATTATTCTAACAACAAATACTCAATCGTAATAATTTATCTTACCTTCATGAATATTCTGTATGGCATGAGTTCTAATTTGATTGATGTATTATTGGTTGCTAAAGTTGAATATAATGGATGCTTATGTATCTTTTAGAATGGAAAAATGATAAATGTTATTGTATTCTATGATTTTAGCCAATTAGTAAGCATGTGAGATATGTGGAAGGATAGCATAATGAAGTGTTCAAGTGATGTATCTGGGTGATATGATATGAGATACAAGCATGACATGATGGCATGTGACTAATTAGTGCATATGTATGAGTATGAGAAAAGATAGTATGATGAAGTGTTTAAGTGCTATTATGATACAATATGCCATGGGATAGAAGTATCGTTAATTTGACAAATGTATGATTGGGATGTGATCACGTGGAATGACAGGATGACATGATTGTATATAATTAATGTTGTCGCATATTATATGAGCTTTACACACTCTTGCGTCGATTAATGAGAAAGATATGAAATGAGCTTGAGTGATGTATGCTTGTGTGATCACTTAAATATCCTAATGCGTATGATCATGCGAGGTGATGGCTCCATCCTTATGTGTATGATTATCCGAGACGATGCCCGATTAAGTTCGGATGCCCCCACGTCCTGAGGCGTATGCATATGCGAGATGATGTTGTGCATGAGGGAGTGGGACGATGCTTGATTATGCTAGGAGATTGCAAACTTTCGGGTTGGTTTTGGGCCCTGAGCGGCCGTAATACTCTGAAAGCATGGTCTTGAGGGTTTCATGGTAGTATGGGATGCCATGCGATTCTTGGGATGCCACGTGTGTAATGTGCATGAGACACGCATGTGACATGAAATTGATATATGAGCATGTCTGGATTGCTGCGTGGCATGGTCACATTACTATGTTATATGGCATATTCTTATGTTTGGTTCCAAATGTATGAGAGGTGTTATAAGAATTGTTTATGTGCTTATATGTCTTGATGACTTGAGAATGTTAGATAAACGTTCCTATTTATAGGTAAGGCAAAGCAGGAGTTGCTTTACGACTAATCTGCTATCAATAGATAACTTGCACTTTTAGACCATTCCAAGGTGATTAAGGTCTAGGAAGTTTACTTGTTGAGTTTATCTCACTACTCATTGTTTAACATTTTTTAGGCTCAAATCATGACTAGTTGAGCCTAAGCCATGGTATTTTGAGTTGGACGCGTATTAAGAGTGAGAGGCGTATATCACTTTTTGAAGTCACCACCATAGTATTAGTGGTGCTAGGCTTACCCCCAAGACCCCTTCTGGAGATGGTTGTAGCCACGCTTTTGGCTTGTCTATGAAGTAGTGTAATAAGTGATGTTGAAGTTTGAATGTAAATGGTTTATTTGTTGTGATAATGTTATGAATGCGTATAAGTATATATAAGCGTGTTTGAAACTATCCCTGTTTTGTTGTGAATGGCTTAGTGATTTCTTTCTACTTCCACTCATGTATATAAATGATAACATGAATGGGTCATCGATGCTTCCTGAGATGTCGCAATCGAATGGCCATAAGTGTGGCATCCCAAAATTCAAAACAACCTCTAGATGAATTAAAAGCCCATGATTAGGTAATGAAATTACCTATGGTTTATGCTTTAGCCATTGTTTTTTTTTTTTTTAAGACAAAGTGTTACATTTTTGTGTTCATGAATTATTAAAATTAGTATTATAGGATAAATAAATGAGAAGAATTTATTTTTGGCTAAGCACCTAATAGATTTAATCCCTATAGATTAAATGTTACAAGATTTTGGCCATATGAGATTTAAAACTTGAAATCTATAAAAAGAAAGAATTAAAGATGTATTATTAAAAGTAAAATTGGGGTTTAATTAGGCTTGGGCCTTAGGCCCAAGAGTATGGACTTTTGATGGGCCAAAAGGCCGGCCCATGAAGCCCATAGGGAGGGCTGCCGTTGACCAAGGAGAGGAGGAGTGGCTAGCCCACTTCCAAGCCCATTTTGCATGAGTCTTGCCAAGTGGCAAAAAGGAGACTCCATGCATTGGCCATTGTGGGTGGCTTCTCATCATTGCTAATGATTGTGGCTTAGGGGAAATAAGAGGGAGAGAGTGACCGGTTGAGGGGCTATCGCCCAAGCCAAGAGAGAGAGAGAGAGAGAGAGAGAGAGAGAGAGAGAGAGAGAGAGTGAGTTGCAAGAGAAAGAGAGGAACCGAGAGAGGAGGAAGGAGCCGCTCGCCCGCCCGTCGTCCGTCCGTCCGCTCGTCCATCGCCATCCATGTGCCGTCGTTTCTTTGATTTTGGAGGTAAGTTTGGGATCCATATTCTGCTCTTGCATGTGTGTCTTGCATGTCTGATTGTTAGGTGGTAGATCTCAGATGATTAGATTATGAGAAACCGAAGCTAGAGTGTGTTGTTCTTGAAATAGCTTGCTGTTTTCGTGTGTGCCACTTGACCCTGAACGTTGTAGAGGCTTGCATGTGGGTTTTGAGTTGGATTTTGGCTTTGACTTCTTCATAAAAGTTGTAGAAAACATCTCAAAATATAACATACTAAAATTTGAGACAAAATAGCTGAGTTTTAAGGGGTGAAACTCTTCCTCTACGAAAAGGCTAGATCTGAAACTGTTTTGTCGACCTCTTGGTGGTTTTCTGTGTTGCATGTCACTTTTTACTAAGAATTTCACTTCAACTTCTTCACTAAAGTTGTAGAGAACATTCTGATGATTAACATACTCAAATTTGAGGTAAAAAGAGTAAATTTAGCCTGGTGAAATGATTTTCTTTTGAAGACGGTAGATCTGGAAGTATGGTACTGGACTCCCTATACTTCGTGGACTAAATGGTGACTACCCTTTGAGAATATCACCTAGATCCCTTAATGAAAGTTGTAGTGGACCTCTTGAATCAAAACATATCAAAATTTCAGAGGAAATAAAGTAAGATAAGTAGGCAAAACCTCGATTTTTCGGAGACAGCTATACTGGACCGTTCGGTACTAGGAACAGTAGTTTCGTCCGGCCATAGTAAATTATCTAGGACGAATCTGGCCTAGATGTATTCATGAAAAATCTACCTTAGGGTCTTGAATATACCCTGGTAAAATTGCATAATTTTTGGAGGTCATTCGGGTATTTTAATCGAAATATTTCAAAAACTGCGCAATCTGACTTTATCCGAATTTTGCATGCTGTATTGTGTGAGCCACATCTTATTGTGTGAAACTCTTTTGGGCACGTGTTCTTCATGAAATTGCTACCTTTATGTCTTGTCTATCACATGCTCTGATTTCATAATTTTCGAAGATCATATGGATATTTAATTTACATGTTTTCCAAAATTGTGCAAGCTGGAATTTGCTAAATCTCAAAAGTCATAATGTATAGATCATTTTAAGTTGCATGGACCCCATGGATTGTATCTTGCTGCATGTATGATGATGATTGGAAATGCATATAAGAATCAAATGATGAAAATGATCTTGTTTGCCATCACATCATATGCCATGTTGAAATTGAGTTATAACTAAAAGTGAGAACTAAGATAAGTGAGAAGACCATCGGAGGTGTGAGCCGATGATGCCTCGGGAGTGTAGGGATGCCTGGCTAGAAGGGTAAAGGCCGATTGCTCGGTGGCCTTAAATGGCTGGATGCTGGAGGGTCCTCGGGAGTTTCGAGATGCCCGAAGAGTGGGGGAGTCGGAAGCCCGGCAAGTATTGTGCCGGGGGATGCCCTGTGATGTCAATTGGGGTACGAGATGCTTGGCAGGTATTGTGCCAGAGGGTTCCTCGCGATGCCAGGTGGGGTGCGAACGATAAATGTGGGATGCAAATATTGGTCCTGAGAAAGAGAAATGTGGCGGCCCAAAATGAAAGAATGAAATTGGAAAATTTAAATTGAATTATGCATGATGGTATATGTGTGACATGATGATGATGAGTGCATGGATGCATGATGATGGTGAGTGCATGGATGTATGTGCACCTATGGCATGATGGTACATGTGATATGATGATGGTGAGTGCCTGGATGTATGTACACTTATGGCATGATGGTACATGTGATATGATGATAATGAGTGCATGGATACATGATGATGGTTAGTGTATGGATGTATGTACACTTGTGGCATGATGATACATGTGACATGATGATGGTAAGTGTATGACATGATGGTGATGATTATATAATGATGTATGTAATGTGGTATGATGACATGTGCATGATATCAAGGTAAATTGCGCATTGATGCATTGAATGGTTGATTGGTCCTTTACCTGCTGAGTGGTTGTACTCACCCCTTTGGGAACCAACATTTTAGATTAGAAAGATGCCGCTCCCTACTGTCACGCGGGGCATCTTTTACGGCCTTCCTTCGGATGTGGAGGTTGAGTGTGTGGAGATCGATTGTCCCACCATCCCTGGTCTGAAATTTATTCGAGGTCGCGCCTTAGTGATGTATGACGTGGGCCTAGCTGAGGGCCCTGTCATTCAGGAGTTCATATTCGTTCATGTTCGTCGAGACGGAGTGATCCGGGGGATGTTGTCGCCGCCGTTGCCTGATGCACCAAAATGGGTGTGAAGGCCCGTGCGTGAGAAGTAGAAGCTGCAACTTTTTGGACAATAGCCGACACTAGTTGATGGAAGGATTTGCACGATTGTCATAGAGGGTCGAGTTATCTCTTTTTGGGGTTATGGCCGTGTGTAATGAGAATTCTTGGCCTTTCTTTTGTTGTGCCGACTCGAGAAAAAAATTCATCATGAAAATATGTAAATAAAAGTGTCTTGGCTTGATCTTTTCTTATGGTTAGTGGTGTGCAATTGTATCATGGTTGTTGGAGGGAGAATTAGTGAGACTTGATTATGCTTCCGCAAATAAGATGCGCTGGGACCATTATTTAAAAAAAAAAAATGCCTAGGAACTAAGATACTTCTTTGGTAAGATGTGGTGACCTTGGGTGCTTCGAGGTGCCACAATAAGTATGGAAGTGAAGGGTGTTGCAAGCATAAAGCAGGTCGGGGCATGACAGCTAGAAAGCTTACAATGAATGTTATGGAGAGCTGTGAAGCAAAACTTGAATCGGGTATAAAGTAGCTTCTTGTTTCATTGATGTCTCGAGATAGCAAGCCTTTGAATAATTCAAATCAACTACCACAAGGTTCTATGTGATGTATTCTCTTTTGGTGACTGATAAGTTTGTTCGGTATTGTTGCAATCATCTGCATTTTCTTTAACTAAACATGAACTTGTGACAAGGTTGGTTCCAAGTTCTAGATTCCAACAAGTTGGTTTCAAGCTCAAAAAAATGAGGAATATGTACTAGACGGGTTGGTTCCATGTTCTAGATTCCGAGGGCAGTTTTCAGGTTTTGGGTGAAAACAATAAAGAACCTAGAACCACTCACCCCTAATCCAAGTGTGCTGCTTGAGAGTTTATAGTTTTGGATACCCCTGATGGTGAGATCACTGACTGAGAGGTGGAGCTAGGTCCAAAGTCAGACCTTGAGCTTGACCCATGGTTTTATAATGTAGACAAGTACTAAATGCATAGGGGACACCACTTTCTGAAGTCATCCTCATAGTATGAAAGTACTAAGTCAACCCCAACCCCTTTTTGACAAGCTAGAAGGAATCCGTACTACGGATGTGTGTGTTCGTGCATGCGTGCGTGCATGCGACAGTGTGTTTGGATGTGGGTTCTATGCTATCCCAATTGATATGAAAGATTAGGTGGGTGTTATATCAAAAGATGAAATATTTTGACTCGTCGACGCCTCTTAGGACATCGCAATCAAATGACCTTCGGATGCCGTGCATCCCCATGTTTGGGATGACCTCTAGCGTTTGTTGGCCTCAAAGTGTGGTCATTACCTAGAGTGATAAGGTGTGCTAAGACTTTAGGATAGTTAGCAAGGAACACATGCTATGCTGTAGTTGATGATTGTTTTATTGGTTTATAATTCCGAATTCATTATTGTATCGTTGGAATTGTGGAGCCAACTATTCTTAGAACTCTGAGGATGAGTAACCTAGGTCCGAGAATGTAAAAAAGAAGGGCAACTCTAGGCCAAGCTAGTGCTAGGAAAGGGTATAAGGGGAACTTAGACTTGATGAGACAGTAAGAACAAAAGCAGGCTGTTGTTGCTTTTGCCATCGTCGCTGCTTCTAGTGATGCCCCTTAGTTGGTCGAGAATGGTGGCCAACAAATTGGTTAAGGGAGTTCATAAAACTGAAGTCGTCGTAGGTCGCTAGAAAAGGTGATCCCGACACTACTGCCCCACGGGTTAAGGATCTACCTATTCGTTTGAAGTAGACCAGTTCGTTAGGATAACTGTATTAGAATTGAAGCCGTTAGAAACGGTTCTTAGAGCACATTTGATAACCATTCTACTCCTAGGAACAATTTTTGATCATAAATTATTCTTTTTTATTTTGTTCTTGGGAATAATTTTTGAGCAAAAAAAGTGTTTGGTAACTACACAAAATTTTTTATTTTGGAATAAAAAAGGAACAGAAATGCTTTTGGTAACTACATAAAATTTCTATTTTACTTCTTTTTCAATTACCTTTTTAGATGAGTGTAAATTTGATATTGAATTCTCATAAACCACTCACCAATATAATTGTCTTCTTATGAGTGAATAAATCATATTATATTTTATTATATTTCCAATTTCAAAAGAATTTGAATTTAGAATTCTATTCCATTATAAAATTCTATCAAATCATAGAAATTCTATTGATTAATTATATTTATACTAAGTAATAAAAATATTAACTAATCATTTTTTATTAAATAGTAAATATAAACTATAGTATAAACTATAAATATAAATACTAAATAATAATTTTTTAAAAAAAATTAAATATGTATTTTATATATAGCAAAATTTCAAGTCCTACTTCGAATAATTTTTTTTATATTTTATATAATTATATTACTTTTTCCTTTTTATTTCTTTTATTCCTTTCTTTCTCCCCTTCTTCTTTTTCTTCAAGGTGTCTCGTCGCCGGTCGTCGGCCTTGGGATGATCGGTGACCGATCAGACAAGGGCTGGTGACCGACTAGACGAGGGCCGATGATCTCATCGAAGTGTTGCTATGTGGCACCCCTTTGACATAGCCCCCGATCCGCTAGGGTCGCCATAATTCGTTTGCCTTTCACTTGTCCTATTGACATGTCACTCTGATACCATTTGAATTGTAGTGGGTCCATAAATCCAGGGGTTTTGTATCATTTCAATCGGTCCCAGTGTAGTTCATATAACGAAAGCATACTTGATATCTCCCTAACCCGTACTCAAATTAAATAATACAATGCAATGCACACCAACTATACTTTTCATATATATAGAAGCTAATGCCGAACCACTTTTATTTACATACTTTGATGGACATCACGAGTTGGTACAACAAAAGGCCAAGGCTTTAACTAAGCTTGGCTATAACCCAAAAGAACCCGACTCTACATCAAACATGTACATCAATGCATCATTCCAGTGTCGGCCATCCAAAAAGTGTCATTCTCTACTAGTCACACGTCTAATCACACCCAGCCCGATGCATAGGCCGGTGGCGGCAATAGCATCTCCATCATCCTCCCTTCGCGACAAACATGGCCGGACAGGAACTCCTGGACTACAGGGCCATGAGGTAGACCCACATCGTACATAATCAAAACGCGAACATGGATAAACACCAGATCATGAACACCAACGTAGGGGTACTCCAAGCACTCGACTTTAACATCAGACGGTAAGCCATAAAATGTACTGCATGTGACAAGTGATAGAGGCGTCTCTCAATCTGAAATGTTAGTCCTCAAAAGAGGTGAGTACAACCACTTAGCAGTAAAGATCCATCAAACTACATGGTGAACAGGCAAGACAACCACAATTTCGTGTGAAATGCACATATCATCCATGTAATTATGCTTGTATTTCCATGAGATTCATTCATTAAAGCAATTCATGTTCCATGCCATTTACACATGCATGCGCATGATTCATAACATTCATACAATCATGTACATATCCCCATGAGATCCATTCAATACCTTCATGATCGCATTCTCAATGCCATATAGTATCAATTCAATTTCATAAGCAATTATATCCCATGCCATATGCACACACACATGCACATGATTCAATTTCCATTTTAATTTTCAAAGGATCTCATTTTTCCTTCCAGGGACCAGTGTTTGCATCCCTCATATATCGCTCGCACCTAACCTAGCATCGCGAGGAACCTCCGGCACATACCTCCGGGCATTCGGCACACATCTCCGGGCATCTTGCACTCCAATTGGCATCACAAGGCCATCTGGCACATACCTTCGAGCATTCGGCACATACCCCCGGGCATTTCGAAACTCCCGAGGACATCCGACACGCACCTCCAAGCATCCGGCACACACCTTCGGGCATCTCGAAACTCCCGAGGACATCGACACCCACGTCCGTGCATCCAGCACACACTCCAGACATCTCGACATTCCCGGGGCATTGTCGGCTCACACCTCCAACGGTATTATCATCATCACAATGCATATTCACACATATATATATATATATATATATATATATATATATATATCTCATTTTCAAATTAGCATTTGATGCAATAATATTAGAGATTTAAACTAGCCTTTTTGATGTCATATGATATGCCAAATGTCACAATATATGCAGTACAAATAACACCCAAGACATCACATTTCATAAAGCAATTCATTTGTTCTTGAAAATGAAGCAAATTTTCGGATAAAGCAGAATGCACTCCTTTAATTAAAATTCTGGAAAAATTAGTAAAAGATCTCAATAAATTCTGAAAATTTAACATGTTATAAATAAGATCTAGAGAAAAAGGTTTCATGAAGAACACCATGTCAAAAGAGTTTCGTACGAGTTGCTACGGTCCATGCATCACAGTTTAAAGTTTCAGAACATCACCATTGCACAGTTTTAATCATAAACTCGGTATAAACCCTAAATCAACTCAGAAAATTCTGAAATTTTGATATATCATATTTAAAACCTAGAGGTAAAATTTTCGTGAAGAAATTGAAATCAATTTCGTTCTGGATTAAAAGCTATAGTCGATTTAATTCTCCCTACTCTCGGTACAGTTTTCCAGATTAATCCCTTTCAAAGAAAATTCGTTTCCCCTATCAATAATTGTTTATTTATTCTCAAATTTTAGTATGTTAATCCTCAAGATGTCATCTACAACTTTCATCAAGGACAAGAAGTCAAATTCCAAGTGGAAAATTTTATAAAATTCACAAAATCATAAGGGGTCGGACTGTTCCTACATGCAACAGCTTGCTTGTTCTAGGAAGACTACTACCATTCACTCGATTTTCAGCATCTAACATCACAACTCAAGCATCTCTGACACCCATTACACTTCACACACAACCACAGCAAGCAAAATTTAGGCTAACGGACTTTACTTGCCTCACGTTCAACGAAAACGAGCAAACAATGGCGACTCGGGGCTTTGGCGGGCTCGATCTACGGCGTTACTAGGCAGCGTCAACAGTGGCTGCTGGTGCATGCACTGCGGGGCCGGTCCTCTTCTCCCTTCGTTGAAGCACCCACACGAACAACCCTCTCTCTCCTTTCTCTCTTTCTCTTGCACGAACACCCCCTCTCTCTCTCTCTCTCTCTTGGTTTCAATCCCTCGAGCAATCCGCCCCTCTCTCTCTCTCTCTCTCTCTCTCTCTCTCTCTCTCTTCCTTTCACCCTCATGATTAATGTAATCATGAGGTTTGCATGGCAATGGACACTTGGTAAGTTCCTCTCGCCACTTGTAGATTTCCATGCAAAGGGGTTGGGCTTCATTCAGCTGGGCTTGGGCCAGCCTTGGTTGACCGAATGGGGGGAGAAACGGTGGGGGCTATGAGCTGGTTTTTGGGCTGGTTCGGCCTTAAGAAAATCAGCCCACACCTTCTCCTATTTTTCCATTTAATCCCCACCTATATAAATACCTAATTACACATTTATATGGCCATAAAACTTTCTAACATAAATCAATAAAAATCCAAATTATAGAGCGCATGGCCAAGAATAAAAATTTTCCCTATCAATTTGTCCCTTAGTACAATTGTTAATCACTCATGGATATAGGATATATTTCCAACAAAATAATTGTCCATTAAATGCTCGGCCTTGATTTATTGTAATTCATTGGTTTAATTGCTATAATATAATTCGATGGCTCTTCCATCACCTATTCATGGTTCATGATATATTCAGGAGTTGCTATGAAATTTTAGGATGCCACACGCTAGCCCTTGGCGAGGCTGTGCCTCGTTAGTCAAGCCTTGTCGGCACCTGGGCCTCACCCAACTGCCAGCAAGGGTCGACCTCGCAGAGCCACTAAGAGGTCGTCCTCGCTTTGGCCGGGCGACACTAACCTTGTGGTGCCATGGCAAGGTCGAGCTCTATCGGTGGTTGGGCGAGCTTGGCCTCACCCAGCCACGATTGGGCCAAGCCTCGCTTGATTAGGCAAGGCTCGCCGATGGCTAGGGGAGGCTCAGGCAAGACTTGCTTGGCCACTAACCTCGCCTCACTGGTGGCTAGGTGAGCTCACTAGCAATCAACAGCAGTGAACGGCGGCATTCAAAGAACAAGGGAGAGGGAAGAAGAACAAGAAGAGGAAAAAGAAAAACAAACACTATTTGGCAACTTGCTAAATAGGCCCTTAGTATCTCAACCCCTATTATAAAGGACAAGTTTGTATTTGTCTTAGGCTGTCGAGGGTGCAAGATAGTTATTAGCAATTGGAAGGAGTTGATAGATCTAGCTGTTTTGGCCATATATGACTTTGATGTCATAATTGGAATGAATTGGCTCAACAAGCAACAAAACAGGGTTATCTGGCAACAATGGTGGATATGAATTTGTAAGAAGTGAAGGAGGACCCTCTACCCATGATTACATTGCTCGAGGTAGAACAATTACAAAAGGAAGGTTTCCAAGGTTATTTGGCAACAATGGTGGATATGAGTTTGCAGGGAATGGAGAGGACCATCTACGCCCTTAATTACATCACTCAAGGTATAACGATTATTGGAAGAAGGTTGTTAGGGTTATCTAGCAACAATGGTAGATATGAATTTGTAGGGAACAGAGGAAGGTCATTTGCACCCTTGATTACATCACTTGAAGTAGAACTTACTAGAAGAAGGTTGCCGGGGTTCTCTAGCAACGATGATGGATATGACAATGGAGGATTCAAAGTTGGGGGATATTGCAGTGTTAAGAGACTTCGCAGAAGTTGATTTGAATGAGTTACTAGGATTGCCTTCGAAAAGAGAGAGGGAATTCATGATCAAGTTGGCCCCTGGAATGGAATCAATCTCTAAGGCATCATACCGAATGTCGTTATCGAAATTGCTCAATAAGGGATTCATTAGGGATTGACAACTTGCTTAATCAAGCTAAAGGAGTTTCGGTATTCTTGAGATAGACTTGAGCTTGAGCTATCATCAATTGAGAATTAAAAAGAAGGATATTCCAAAGATTGCATCTCAAATGCGACACAGTCACTACGAGTTTATGGTGATGTTGTTTGGGTTAATTAGTGTCCTAGCTATTTTAATGGACTTAATGAACTAAGTGTTCAAGGCATACTTGAATCAGTTCATCATAGTCTTTTTCAATGATAGAATGTCGTACTCAAAAGGCATGGAAGAGCATGAACAACATTCAAGGATGGTATTGTTGACCGTCCGACAACATGCACTTGACGTTAAGTTTAGTAAGTGTGAGTTCTGGCTTAATCAAGTAGCTTTTCTAGATCACGTAATATCCGACAAAGGAATTTTCTTGGGCCAAGGAAAGATTAAGGCAATCAAGAGCTAGCCACGACCAACGATGGTGTTCAAAGGTTGGAGTTTTCTCAAATTGGCTGGCTATTACCAATAAATACATGGAAAGATTCTCTGAAATAGCTATGGCCCTAATGCGTCCACTAAAGAAGGAAGTAAAATTCAAATGGACGGATAAGTGCGAGAAGAATTTTCGAGAGTTGAAGCACAAGTTAATTACTGCTCCAATATTGACGATGCCATCCAACCCTAGAGGCTACGAGATTTACAACGACGCTTCCTATAAGGACAATGCTACGTCGCAATGCAAGATGGACGAGTGGTAGTTCATGTGTCTAGACAACGAAGGCCCAACGAATTGAACTATCTAGTTCATGACTTCGAATTGGCAGCAATTATCTTCATTTAGAAGTACACCTATTTGTGTGGAGAAAGAAAGCTCACGATCTACACTAACAATCAAAGTTTAAAGTACCTGTTTTCGTAGAAGTAGCTAAATGCGAGATACCAACACTGGATGGACTATAAGGATTACGACAGTGACATCTAGTATCATCCTAGAAAGGCCTATAAGGTTGCGGATGCACTCAAGTGAAATCAATGATTGCATAAATGATGGTTTGAGAATGGATCCTTCTTGAAGGAATATGAGATTTGGATTTCAAATTCGAGGTA
This sequence comes from Eucalyptus victrix, assembly GCA_016097545.1. Lineage (NCBI taxonomy): Eukaryota > Viridiplantae > Streptophyta > Magnoliopsida > Myrtales > Myrtaceae > Eucalyptus > Eucalyptus victrix. The sequence goes on along the minus strand of CM027840.1, from coordinate 23,754,435 downwards.
AGCAACCTCTCTAGCCTTATGGCTACTCTCTAGATAGAACTAGAAGTGCAAACTAGGATTAAAGCACTATAGTCAACAAGCCCTTCAATCCCAACAATTTTGCAAGAGAGCATGAAAATGAGGGAATCAAATTTTCAAGTTGTGGAGGACGGGATATTGAAATTTCGAGCACAGTTATGTGTGCCTGATAATGTGCAAAATTCAAGGAAGAGATTCTGGCAAAAACTTACCAAAGCAATTACAGCATACATTTGGCTGGCATGAAAACTAATGTTCCTTGGCACACGGCCGAGTGCTTAACATGCCAACGACTGAAAGCGCAACATTAAAAACCTGAAAGCCACAAGAAATTCCACAGTGAAAGGAGGACCATATCACGATAAACTTTGTGGTGGGATTACTGAGAAGCTAGAGAGATAACAATTCTATTTAGGTCGTAGTTGATAGACTATGTTTGCACACTTCGAATGGAGTGCCCTTGACAATCACTTTGGATCGAGACCCCACGTTCACTGCAGCATTTTTGAAGAGACTATAAACTACCATAGGAACGAAGCTACAATTTGGCATAGCTTATCATTCTCAAACGAATGATCAATCTCGACCATTCATACGCTCAAGGATATGTTGCAAGTCCACATCGTGGATTTCATAGAAGGATGGCAGTATCAACTATGTCATGCCCCAACCCACTCGAGACACGCAACAATCCACACTCATCATCATTCATTTCCTAGGTCATTTGATTGCAATATCTCAGAAGGTGTCGCCAACCCAATCACTTTATTCAATTAAATACACAAGCGGAAGCATAAATAATTCACCCAATCAACAAATATGGATAGTTTCAAACACACTTACATTTACATATATGCATCCATAACATCATTATAACATACTAGCTATTTATCCAAACTTCAACGTCACTCATTACGCCATTTCATGTTCAATTAAAATGCGGGTCATCCGTGCTTCCAAAAGGTTTCAGGGTTAGTCTAGCTCCTTTGTGCTACGAAGCGTCTTGAAAAAGGTGGTATCCCCCACACGTCTATTATGCATCCAACTCAATATACCATAGCTCAGGCTTGGCTAGTCACGATTAGGGCTTGAAAAAGGTTAAACGACAAGGAGTGAGATAAATTCAATGATTGAACTTCCTAGACCTCGCGTAGGGAAGTCATTCACCTCGGAAGTGCCCTAAATGTGCAAGTTATCTATCGATGGCAGATCAATAGCAAAGCAACCTCTACTTTGCCTTAACTATAACATAAATAGTGATTCCGTTTCCTCAAAGCCATCAATATGAGCATATAAACAATTTTTGAAACACCTTCTACACCCAAAAGCCAAACAGAAAAACGTGCAATATAACGGCTAGCGGCATGGCTCACAATGAGGCTTGGCGAGGCTTGGTGGTGGCTAGTTAGTGCTTGGGAGCCCACAACAAGGCCAAAACAACCAAGGGATAGTGGCATGAGGTGGTGAAGACAACGGTTCAAGAGAGAGAGAGAGAGAGAGAGAGAGAGAGAGAGAGAGAGAGAATGAGAGAGAAAAGGGGTGGCTAAATGAGCTAGGGAAGAAAGAGAAAGATTGATGCACAAGTTTAGGCCATTGGATGGCCAAGATGTATCCTTGCTCCGCAAGACAATAATGAAGAGCCAAGATTGTTTCTTACTTTACTTCCTCCCCAAGTTCGATTAATGCCATTTATTACACATTAGATGAACTCATCATGCCTAAACTAGAAAATAGGATACGTAGGCTTAGCTAGGTAGGCTAGGCTAGGCATGCCATCATTTTCTCTCTCATCTCCTCATTGGGCACCCATTTCTTGTTTTATTAGGCATAAAGGGCAAAATAGTAACTTCACAAGCTCTAGGTACTGTTCATGCACATGAGCATTAATGAGGGACTTGAAAAGACCAAAAAGGGCTTGGGTAGTACATGGGCTCCTTTGGGTCACCCATCTTGGGCATAAGGCCCACTGGGCTACCCACCTTGGGCTTAGGCCCATTGGGCCGCCCTTCTTGGGTCTAAGGGCCCATAGGGCCCACTTGTGGGCCTAGGCCCATATGGGTCCTCATCCGTGGCCCATTTTCACATTTCTTAATTTTTATGTCCCATCAATGAAAAATCGAGTTTTTCCCCCGAAGTGGCATTCTCAACATTTTTGTGGCCTATCGATCCCTATTGCAATCTCGCTTTGAAGATTTGCTACTATTATAATCTCGTTCTGAAAATTGAGGTTAGATTGAGGATGTCACAGAGGTGAGTGGAGGTGATTGGGCAATGACTGGTAGTGGTGATGTGTGAAGGAAGGATCGGGATTTGGGTGTGATAGCATTTTGAGCGACTAGGCTTTGAAAATTAGAGTGAAAGTTTGAACAATGAACAATTAAATATTTTTATTATTAGTCTTTCAACTTGACGATGACTTTCATGTAAAGATTAAGTGCACCTTCTTGATTCAGTCAAAGGTAGACCATTCACGTTGATATATAGGCACATCACGAGGAATCTTTCCTTTGTTGCCTGGTTGAAGTGGGCTGAGTCGGAATTGAATGTAAAACTACTAGGAACTCTTAAGGGTGTTAATTTACTATGCCCACTTTCTCTAAATCGAGTTGACCTATCAAATGGGTAGGTCAAGTCTCGTTTAGGTTGAGTCGGGTTTGAATCGAGTCATAAATGGTTCAACTCAAATCGATTCATTTAACATATTTATGACTCATTTATTGTAGTGCGAAATTCTTGACACATACCCGACTAGACCCATGCGCAAGTCATACCCAACTAATTTAACTAAACCAAAGAAAGCTTTTTTCTTTTTTTTTTCTTTCTTTTTTCCTAAATTGGTATTGCTAAAAGCACTTCCATGCAATACAAATCTATGACAATTTTTATATTTTTGTTAAAATAAATAACCTTCATTTATTTCTTGGACAATATTTTTTCAGAAATATATTTTCAGAAAAATTAAAATATTTTTTTTGTTTTTGTGTAAAATCTAAAAATAAATTAGAAAATATTTTCTGCCGTTTGGTATGAAAAATATGATTAAATTTTCTTGATATGACTCCTTTTAATATTATTTTTTAAATCAAATTTTATTTTTATTTAAAAATAGAATTTTTTTATTAATTTTTATTTTTATTTTTAAAAATATATAGTTTTTGATTATTTCTTTTTCTTTTTCTCTTTTCTCCTTTCTTGTTCTCTTTTATCTTATTTTTGCTTTTTGCTTCTTCGACTGGTCAACATGATGACCATAGCTCATCCGACGCCAGCGAGCTCGAGTGTCACTAGACATTGACAAGGCCTCTGCCTCACTAGATTGACAAACTCAAGCTTGCCCAACACCAATGAGCTCGAGGCTTGAGGCTTGAGCCTCGCCAATCGTCAGCAATCTCGATCCTTGCTAATCGTCATGCCGACCATTGGTTAAGGAAGATGGAAGAAGAAAGGGGAAAAAAAAAAGAAATATAAATAATAATTATACTTTCGATTTTTACAGAACATATTTTTATAAGGCTAAAGAGGGAAAGAGTAAGTATTAGCCTAAGGTTGAAAATGAGTCCTAAGTCGAACCCATTTACAACCCATTTATTTTAAGTTTTTAATTTTTACACACCCTTAAATATTCTTTCCAAGATATAAGTGACCTGTTTATAGCTCATTTATATTTTAAATAGATCATATATGGATTTAAGACCCATTTTGACAGATCTAACCAAGAGGATCAAAATCCTTTATAATAGAACATTCAATAAGATTCTTAGGCCAATGGAACCCTATTACAAGCTCCCAAACACCCTATCCACCTAAGATTCTTTGCCACTAGTGGCTTAGGAGATTTTGTTTTGGACGTTGGACCACATGAATATGATCTATCACTGCCATTGATCATGTGGGTCTTAATCTGGATCCAAAATGCAGGACTCCCCAATCAACAACTAAAACAATGTGCCCGAGATCATATGAGTTTTTCTCAGTTGCACCAGCCGCTATCAGAGCCACTAGAAACACAAGGCTGAACAGATGCGATGTGCCACAACAAACAAAACAAATGACGAAAGACTTTCTTTCCTGGGCCACAGAGTTAGCACCCACCAACTGTACTTACTTGGCTTTCTCTTCGCTTAGGAAGTGGGAGCCACCACCCGATGTTAATAGGACCTTTCTTTGGTGGAGCCGTTTAGTCCTTTACTTTTTTCTTCCTGTTCAACAAAGGGACAGGTTGAGGGTATTATGCATAGAATGAAATGGTGGCTCTCGTGGACAACCTCATTACCTTCCTTTCCATCAAGGGAAAAAGAAGCAGGATACGATTTGAGCCATCTTCTCAGACGTTGGTTTTGTGTGTGGCTCTCTTTTCTTATCCCTACACAACAACTCTTCTTTCTCCCTCCCATAAACCCTCTCTATATATACCATGCGCATATCCTCCGCTTCGCTTCTACTAGTATTTTCACGATTCACAGATTGCAAGAGAATGTCAAATCACGAGAATGGACTACCCGAGGACCTGTTCTCAATTGAATTCAAGCTCCCCGACTTGCTGCTCGACGACGAGGTCCGGGGACTGCATTTGAGGATTGAAAAGGAATGGGACTCCCTTCAGCAGTCGGCATGCCAAACGGCTGCAGGAAGAGCCCTGTGGAAGCATGTCATTAACGATCCTTTCGCAGATGTGCTTGCGGGAGAGACATATCTGAGGAGTCTCCATGAGAAGATAAAGAAAGACTGCACGAACAATGCTCGTGAAATTTCTGGAGTGATCCTCGCAGTCCGGACGTTATGGTTTGATTCAAAACTCGAAGCTGTCGTCAATTCTTTCGATGGTGGAGCAGCGCAGGTGGTATTCCTTGGTGCAGGTTGGTAAACCACTCTATTCTCCGCATTCCAATTTCCAATGTAGTACTTCCTCATTTGCACCAAATCCCCCCTAAGCTCACGAGTTTTGAGAGAAACTCAGAATTCTGTTTCTAAAGAGGGTCAAACAATGATAGGTACAGACTATTAGCCCTAGGCCGCAAGCATAGACCACATCACTTTTCACTCGACTCAGGTCTTGAACTGATGAATCCTTCTTTAACATTGTAAGTAGCATGCTTCCATAGCAAACATTCTAGTCACATAAAAAATGAGCTGTGAACTGCTGATTGCCAGGAACCAACAAAATAATTTATCGAGTACTCACGGCGAGGTGAGAATACCTACAACTGCCATGAAAGGGTGAAATATGCCTAACTCTTGCAATAGGAACCCCCATATACAAGAGAATCAATTCAAAACAATTTTTTCATGCATAAAGCTTCCACCTATTATGGTGGACATAGGTGGTTTCGCATTAATTGGAGGGGGAATTTTTATTAACTGACAGTATGTATACAGGAATGGATGCAAGGGCGTACCGTCTAAGCTGCTTGAGCAAAAGTGATGTTTTTGAGGTTGATTTTCCAGATGTCCTGCAGGTAAAGGCTGCCCTAATAAAGGCAGCACTAGAATCCCCAGATGATCATTATGAATTAAAGGTGATAGCAAAATCCTTGACCAGAGTAGCAGCTGACATCAGGGATGATGTCTGGCTGGAAAAGCTTCAGGAGTCAGGGTACATGCCAGAGAGGAACACGGTGTGGGTCTTGGAAGGATTACTCTATTATCTTCCCCAATCACATGCCATGCAAGTACTGAAGATGATTGCAGACAAGTGCAATTATACAAAGACGGTCCTCTTAGCAGATTTCATGAACAAACCGTCCACCACACTCTCCAGTTCCACCTTCCAGTTTTACAGCGACTGGCCAGACCATCTACTCCCATCTCTCGGGTTTTCTGATGTCAAGCTTTCACAGATTGGTGATCCAGATGCCAACTTCGGGCTCATGCATGATCCCTTAAACCTGTTCAACAAGCTTCGCAGTTTGCCTCGGTCAGTACATATCCACCCTGAAGATGGAACACCATGTCGTCGCTTGTACTTGGTGCAGGCTTTTGGTTCACCCAACTGAAGATTATCTTTAGCGATAGACTTGGGGTACATAAATTATAGGCAATGACTCCAAAGTATAGACATTATTTGCAGCTTTAAGTAGGAATGCAAAACCTGATTGAACTGCAACCATGAGATCAGTTTCTGGCTACATGACTCATCCCCATAAAAATACAGCCAAGTTGCAATTAGAAAATGCTCACTTTGTCATGGAGAAACACAATTTAGAGCATAAAATATACAGGCCACGATACCTTTTCTGCTTCTCTAAAATTTTAACATCACTGAGAAACTTCGATTAGAAAGAAATCATTCGCCACAGACCAAAAGGGCATTTACTTTCTTCAACTAGATGCAGCAATATACAAGGCCAACGGAAAAGCAAATGAGTGACTTCATTGTAGAGGAGGAAAACATTAGATAATTACCACCTAAAGAAAATTCCGAATGCAATGAAAAATCTAACTTGCTAACAGTCCTTATAGTTGGATGATGCCGACTTGAGATTAAAATTCATGTCTCAGTAACAAAATTCTCGCCTTTTTCATGCCATTCTTCAGTAATCATAGCCATCAAGAAGATCACTTATATGACTAAGAAGCAAACATCACATCTAGCATATCTTGCATTATTTCAATATATCCGCCCAAGGTAAGAAACAAATTCAAGACAAATCCAAATACCTTAAGATATTGCATTTACATTAATATTCATCAGTTCCATGAAAAAATGACATGGAATGAAGTGAGGCTTTTTCCTTATGAATCAAATTGTTAACAAACAGTTATACTGAAATGAAAAGGTGCAATACGTCCAACACAGACAGTAGGTACTGCTGTCTATTTTACCAAGAAAACAACAGAACCACTGTCTAAGGCCGAACATCTCACCGAATAACTTTTGATAAAGTGTTTCTACAAAGGGATTAAAGAGGAGTTTAAAAATAAGTCTGGGAAAAATGCATCAGATATTGCCTCTGTTTCTTCATAGTCAATTTACCACATTTTTAACCAGACAGTAATACATAATTAACTCACTGGTCCAAGCAACAAAATGAACAATTGTTACAATGTGGGTAAAATCACATGATGTACCATGAAAAATCTTTGCCCTGGCCTGGTGGTGCAATGAGGCGCAAGCAGAAAACATATAGTCATCTCTTAATTTATTGGAAAATCAAAAAGTGGCAGACTATGCAAGTAGGCTGTTTCTTTTCATGTCATTGTTACAATATTCTTAAAAATGGGAAGCATGTATATGTTAATTTGATGAAATAAGAAATTGAAAGGGATCTTCCAATACCAAGGTATGGTTAGTTATATCAAAAGGAAGTACATGTTTTTACTCTCCCACGCAAATAACAATGAAAATCACTGAGGACCATCTTCTAGATTTCCACTATTTTGTGTGTTGCAATCGGATTCATAAGCTAAATCTGAAAGCTTCAAGTGAGATCTTAATGCTGAATAGAGCCATATGCTCATATTTCAAGGCAATCCTTGATGCCCTGCTCGAATTTGTCCAGAGAAGATATGGTATCCGTGAGTGCATCAGCAACTCTTGCTCTGCAGCAAAAGATCAATAAACTTTAAAAAATGCTTATGCAGTGAATTTGAAGATCTTCAAGCTAACAAAAGCATTCTGCAGAGTTGTTTAAAATATACTGAATTCAAACAGACTAGAAATGCCAGGAGTAGGCTTGTGAGCAGAAATCCAAGGGCAAAGACAACAACTGCCTCTGAATGCATGTGCGTGCATGTGCAGCATGTTGTATTGTTAAGAAAAGCTGAGAAATATAGAACTCATTCAGATTTTCAGGACTAGCAAACTTAACTTTCATACTGCCAGCATGTAGTGTTCTGGAGAGAGAGACATACCTATAGGTAGTGTCTTGAAGATCACTCTTGCTTGTCAGACCATTCAGAGATGAGAAAGATCTACAGAAGGTAAAAAGAAGACAGAGAAAAGGTAAAATGAACCAAAGTACCAAATCATGAAAAAGAACCACAATACTATCGCTAAAGTAGGACTTCTCTATTCATATGGATCACTTCAAACATTAGAAAGACAGAACTGTTCCTAAATATGTGCAGATCTTCTAATTAGGTGGTGGCAGATGCTCTCCTTCCCACCTCCCCTATTGTTTTGGCGTATGATTAGTCCGGTTCTTCTATACAAGTATGACATCCGCTCCAAATCTTTTTCCAGTCTTCGACGACGGCATGGGCTAAGGAGCCATCTAAATGTAAAACTAAATTTCCTATATACAGGACTCCATATGCCTCATACTAGAGATCAGAAAGCTAACACTTCTGCCAATTTCTCAATACTTGTTATTTGCATTGCTAGTAGTGAAGTTAGTTCATCCAATAATCTTTCGACATATCTCCACCTGAAGAGTTCTGTGCAATGTCTAAGTTACAGCTTATAGGTAGAGGGTTCTTGGGAAGAGAAATGCCAAAGATCCTTTTAACTTCTGCTAAAATGGTATACCTACTAAGTGATAAGTCAAATATTGTTATTTTTCATAAGTACTTTTTATTTATTGGTAAAAGAAGGTGATGCTGATAACCGCTGCTGTTGATGCAAAATAGAGTTCCCGGCCCTCTAAATGTGATGCATCAAAGATACTATGGATGCCTAACCAAACCATTCCAACCACATCTTCTATGGATCTCATAAATTGGATAATAAAATATTGAATAAAAAATACTGATGTCTCACCACGTCATTCAGTAATTATCCTGACAGTTCACAGAGACTAGTAATGACACATAATAAGATTGGTTGGACCACAAACAGCATAACTAGAGTGACCACCATGTCATAACCATTTTTTTCTTTTTATCAGCAGCTAGAGTAAATGTATCAATTTTTGCAGTCATTTGGAGCACCAAATGTAGAGAGAGTATCTTCCTGGTCTGTTGGAGCTTTGATCTTCCAAGAAGATAGTCACATGCAACAAAAGCTATAAGATCAGACCTTTCAAAAATAGATGTTTCTAAGATAGACTACAGAAAACCAACTGAATTAAGAACTGTTTCTGTTTAATCTAATGCCTATCTCTCCTATAAATGTTGTCCCATATGGTGGTGCACAACTTTTCATGACAATCAAGTGTGGGGAATCTGAATTCGCTTGCAACACAAGTCATCCAGTTGAGATGATAGGTGGAAGAGCCAAAATTTGATCATCACATTTTTTTAGTTTCCTACGCACAATTAGTCTAGTATTTTCATACTCACTAAGAAAGAAGCCACTGCCAAACCTGAAAAGATAAGGTACCTAATAAGATGATCAAGCATAGCTTCAGCTTCTAACTTTACAGGGTCCTTATCAGCAAGCAAAGAAGCTGCATTCTTCACAATCAACTTGAATGTGCAGACCTGTTCAGTGCATCAATTAAGCTCACGATTTGGATAAATTGGAGGCAAAATTGTCATAGCACCTACCACAGTTATCCATCAATTACTTAGGAAAAACATCTAAAATCTTCAAACGAAAAGCAGGATTAACAGGCTACAGGACAAACCTCTACTCCTGTATTGGCTTGAAAAGCAACGAACGAATTTCTGTCCTCTGCAACGCAGTCCCTAGCAGCTGACCTAAACAAGCTCTGAACTTCCTCCAAATCATCACTCGTACTCTCAGAAGCCTTAACTACAACAGATTTTTCGACTCAAATAAACAGGAAATCAACCTTCTAAAGCAACAGGATAACAAATCAACGACCCAACCGAACTGAGAATGAGGTAAGCCGCGCGCAGGCTCTCTCGAGAGGCGTCAATCGGAGCCAAGAGAAACTTGGAGGACTTCTTCTTCTGCTCTTTCAGCCACTCCTTCGGTCCTGCTGAATTTTCACGTTTCTCGAGAATTACGGATAGAATTTGAAACTTTAAGCAGCTGCAATCAACAAAAAGCCTTCGCTCAATTCAAATCGTAAGAGAGAAGAGAGTACAGATTCCGATGAAGAATGCAGCTGCTGGTTCAGGCCGAGAGAGGGAGGGCAAGAGAGAGAGGAGCGAGAGAAAAACGGCGTCTCTGCGAGCCATGCCGTTTTGGAGGTGAAGGCGTCCATGGTGCTTGTCGTCACGAGGTGTGAGTGTTTGCAGCTTTTGGTTCGGTGGTTTTGGAGGGGAAAGAGTGTGTGAAGGAGGGGCTAAAGTAGTGGCAATGGAGGAAGTGAGGCGGTGCAGAGACGGCGTCATGGTGGTCGATGAGTTTTTTCTTACTGGTCTCAGAAAGTGGAGCTCCGGTCGGTGGGAGAGAGGTAGTTGACGAACCGGGAGGCTGACACGTGGCAATCGGTGCAGCTAGGAGAACCCCTAGTTCTTAGTGCTTTTTTTGTATCCACCCTATTTCTAAAAATAATTTATCCTCATAAATAATTTTATTCTATTTTATTTTCTGGACAAGCTTCTAATCAATTGAAAGTTTTTGATAACTATTAAAAATTTATATTTCCGAAATAGAAATGTATTTAGTACGACTTTTAAATTTTTTTGTGACTTAGAATTTCTTTTAATTTTGTAATAATTTTACTTACTTTACTCTTCTAATCTTTATTCTATTATAGTTGTTAATTTTATTATATACTTTTATCATATTTTTAAGGGAAAATTTCAAAAAAAGACCGAAGTGTCATTATTTTCTCAATTAATAGCTTGAAGTGGATTTTGTTTCAAATAAGGACCTAAAGTAACATTAGTTGTTTCAAATAAGGGTCTAAAGTGGCTTTAGTTATTTCAAATAAGGACCCAACCTTACCGATTGCTGACTAGCTAAATTTTTCGACCGATCAAGGATATTTTTGTCATTTTGCATTTCACAATTTTTTTTCTTTCCTTTTTTTTTTTCTACTTCTTCTTCTTCCTCTTAGCCGGTGGTCGACCAGCCATCGACAATGCCCACAGAGGGTTAAGTGAGGGTCACCCCCGCTGGTGAGGGCCACCCGCATTGGCCACAAGTGAGGGACAGCCTCGCCTGAGCATGGCGACCCTCGCCCAAGGGCCATCCGCAAGGTTGGCCCTAGCTGGTCCCAAGCGAGGGTGGCCGACGAGGTTGCCTAACCCTCATTGGCCTAGCTTGGGGCCAGCACAAGTTGACCTCGCGGATGGATGGCCCCTAAGTGAGGGTCGCCATACCCAGGTGAGGCCATCCCTTGCCTAGCCCTTTATGGGCATTGCTAGTGACCAGCTGGCCACTGGCAAAGAGGAAGAAGAACCAACCAAAAAAATGGAAAAAAAAAAATGGAGAAATGAAAAATGACGAAAATACCCTTGATCGCTGGAAAGATAGGTCCTTATTTGAAATGGACATAACTACTTCAGGCTCTTAATTGAAATAAACATAACCACTTAATATCCTCATTTGAAATAACATCTATTTTAGACCCTTATTTGTAAAAATGAAGGCACTCGAAGTCCTTATTTGAAACAAGATCCACTTCGGGCCCTTATTTAAGAAAAATATAGTACTTCGGGTCCCTTTTTGAAATTTTCCCCATTTTTAATATAACCTAACTATGTAATTTTGTTATATTTTAACTACTTTTATATTTTGTAATTTTATTGTATTTTTTAATATAATTTCGTGTTATAATTTCATTATATTTTTGAAATTTTCTTTAAATTTTTAATAATGTATTATATTTTTGTAAACGACTAGAGGACGAAGAATAGAAAAGAAAAGGAAAAAGAAGAAGCAAAAATAGACAAAAAAAAAAACATAATTTGGCTTGATTTTGGTATTGTTTTTAGGAATAAAGAGGTAACTTTTTTCTACTTTTTAATTTTGTTACAAATCTATTTTCGGGAACAAATTTATTTCCAAGAACAAAAAAGTTACTAAACAGAGAGGAGCAAAAGAATAGAATCAGAAACTATTTAATATGTTACCGAATAGGTCCTAAGATAAATAATCGAGTAAGCTTCGGTGATGAGAAACCACCTTTGGAAAAAGTACTTTCAGACTTTTGAGCATTTGAATGACCTCAACTACTTAGATCAATGGGAAGTGATTGGGAAAAAAAAGACTTCCCTTTTTTATAAGAAAAAAAATCATTTTTCAAAAAATCATGTCTATTGTCTTTTGAATATACTTCATTAATGTCAATGCTCTACTGCATTTCCAAAAAGAACAACCATTAAAAATATTTCTTGAATAAAATTCTATAATGTATTTCCTAATTTCTCTGTGGTTCTTGTCATTTTGATGTATTAGAGAAGAGACAGATAAGATATTGACTCGGTTAATTATTATTTGCATTACATATATCATTTTTAACAATACAAGTTGCCTTTTGTGTGATACTTTACCAATTACCATGAAATCAAAATTTTCAACTTTTTTTAACACAAAAAGAAAAAAACCGCTATAAAAGTGGGATACTTTAGCAAATTGAATTTCTTGAAAACATTTTCCAATGACAAGAAGTCCTCAGTGAAACAATCGTTCTCTAATAGACTATGCCAATTAAAGGTGAATCTAAGGTCCAAGGAGGCACCATGCCTTCTCTACATTTTGACATTTGAGTTAGAAATAAAAAATCACAACCATCCATGTTAAGATTTGTTGAACGGCAAAAATTGTTTGTATTTCAATTAAATGCTAAAAAAAGTATAAGGACGCGATATCTTCTAGAGACCATAGAATCACCCATCAACTACCACACAAAAAGGACCACACAAATCACGTAGGAAGAAAGAGTGAGGCCCATGCTAAGTCTACTAAGAAAAATAGCCAAGTTTTTCCTTGTGGAGGAAAGTCCATCTACATCATATGGATTAAATATAAAGAAGGCATCATTTATATTTGTTCTACTTATAACTGTGACATCCGGACTTTGCCCGTTTGATATCCAGACTTCGCCTAGCCTCCAATACTTAACGATCCATGCCGCGTCAACAAGCTTGTCATCGGACTATGCTGTTGGCACCAGCCACGGCCATCATATCACCACCACCGTTATCTCACCGAACCACCGAGCCTCATCACATCCCCACAACACCACCTCATCCCCCGCACCAGCTACTTAATTTTTCAAGCTATCGACTTGGTGAATTGAGATTCACCACTCGTGGCCACGTCAACTCCATTCGCTTCTCCTCAGCTTGCCAACAAACGGAGACCTTGACCATCGAATTCAGCCACGTCCTTGCATTAATTTGCAAGGTGTCATGAACAGGTGAAGACTTCTCACGCCAAAGACACGAATCCACGGAGCTGTTTTCTCCTTCTGCTGCCACGAACTTTGAAGAAAAGTTGACCAAGATAGTCAACAGGCGGAGAAGCCGAAGCATAGAAGGGGGACCGTCTCTCATTTTTCCCTCACTACACACAATTCCCTTGGTCCATCAGCGTCTTCAGCAAAGAGTCATCTTCATCCAGACCCTCACAGCCTCGTTCTTGCTTTGTTACACGATGCCTGCCATTTGCACCACCTTGCCGCACCGCCATCTCGCTTTATTCTAGCTGTCGACTAGAGAACTCATAGCTTTGCCGTCGTTCTGCTTACGTCGTCTCATCGCTCCGCCACCAGCTCGCACCACAGCCCACACCACTGAGGATTCAAGGCAAGTCCTATTTCTCTATATTTTGTGGTGGTGCTGTTACTTGGGTTTCCATTCTAGGAATCGACAAATTTGGGCTCGAATGCGTTGAGTTGCTGTGTATCCGATTTGCTTCTTGTTCAGTTAAAGCTAATTCAATCTTGACTTGTATAGTCGTGTACTGCAACGACTGCTAGTATGGTCAACGTTGGTTTCGGATTGTAAGGTAGTGAATCGCGACGACCGTCGAAGAGGGTAGCATCGGTCTTCAATAGGTTGTGTTGTTGTGAGTCAGTCTAGTCTAGGTGTAGATTCTTTTCGGACCCAAGAAAATTTGCATTGATGTGGTATTGGATTAGTCGAGGCTATGGTCGAGTTAGTGAGTTATGTGACCTTGCAACGTTCAAGTCGTATTAGACGTGTACTGTTGCACTAGGACAACTCCACATGTTTTGTCTAGTGTTTCGGGTGTTAGAATTCCTTAGATGAATCGGTAAAACTAAGTCGATTTCAAAATAGTTCAAGTTTGGATAGGTTAATGGCCATAGACTTATGCATTAAGGGATGGTTGGCCTAGTTATGCTTCGATGACTTCAAATAGAATCCTTAATTTGTTGCACCATGGTTTAAATTGATTGGATACCGTCGGTCCACCGTGGTGACGATGCCATGGGTGTTGAGATGCCTAGAGGGGTGTGTGACATAGTGCCCTATAGATGCTTAGGGGATGTAATTGGGCCCCAGAGGTTCTCGCGATGCTAGTTGGGATGCGAGATGCTCGAAGGGGTGTAACATGACGCTCTCCAGATGCTCGAGAAATAAGGACCCTAGAGGTCCTCGCGATGCCAGTTGGGATGCGAGATGCCTGGAGGGGTGCAACGCGGTTCCTTTCAGAAGATGGCGGCAACTAGATCCAAACTAGATATGATGATTGAAATTCCTTTAGAGTCATTGCAAATTGAGCTGTTTCGGTCTTGTATATTGTATGTTTACGACTTCGTTGGATGAGTAGTGGTAGACTCATGTAGTATAGTCTAATAGGCTTTTACTTGCTGAGTGGTTGTATTCACATGTGATATTCTGATTTTTAGGTCCTGATTTCGATCGGATAAGTTGAGCTTTTCATCGACGCGATTATAGTGTTTTTCTCGAATTTGGCCACTCACTATATAACTAGACCATCTAGGGAAGTCATTAAGAGATTTTAAGGCAAATAAACTTGAGAATTCAACTAAGAATCGACTTCTCGACTGTGCTCATCTTTAGAGGTCATTACGGCACAATATCAAATCAATTTGAGATTAGAAATAGGTCAGTTCGAATGAGATGTGTGGCCAATTGTGGGTGATTCCACTAAATTGGAAAATTCTCGTCGATTGATACTAATTTGATTTTACTGTCGTTTTGGTACCCTATGTCCGTATTTGGATGTTCGAGATTCTCACGACAATCGAGAGTCGCTAATGAGTCAAGTAGGTTCATTGTGGCTCGAAGAAAATCGACCATAGGTTATTTGCCCTAAAAAGTTTTGAAAACTACCTAGTAATCTAGGTCACTCTAAAAACGTGTTGAAGTGAATTTAACCACCAATTCGAGCCCCATTTCAGAAATTTGAAGTTTTGTCATGTCACAGGTTATTTTAGGAACGTCGACTCAGTCTCAAAGGATTTTTTCGCAAACCGAGACTTTTTAAAAAAAAAAATTGAGGTAGGACTATTTTTATCAGAATTTGCAGATGATCGTTCTTGATTGTGAATTTGGGATGCAAGTGGGCTATGCTAGTAAGGAAAAGTATCAATTTGATCGATGAAGCATTGAATGAATTTATGGGGATCAATTTGATTTGATTCAAGTGGGATTAAGGTTCAATTAGAGGGAAAATCTAGCAAAATTCGTATGCCACATATACCCCACATTTTGGACTACTTAAAAGCTTCTAGAAATGGCATTTTTGTCAAGGAAATGTGAGTGGAAGATAACTGGGTTGGTGGGCCATGTTTGAGAGAGAGAGAGAGAGAGAGAGAGAGAGAGAGAGAGAGAGAGAGAAACCGGTCCCTTTTCCTCCCTCTCTCTTCCGTCGGGCTTCTTCTCCATCTTCTTCTTCTTCGAAACCAATAGCAAACCAGAGAAGCCCCATCCGAAGCCGCATGCCACTGAGGAGCCTCGTCGTCGCATGCCTCACGCTAGAATGCCGCAAGCCACTGGAGCTGTTCGCGCACACCCGAGCTCGTCGCCATGCGTTCCTGCTACGTCGCGGTCCTAGCTCTCTGTTCCAAGCTGCTTGAGATGCGTCCTAGCCCCGCCGAACTCCCTCTGTCTTTGTCTAGCGATCCCCCAACCCTGCTTGGACCGTTGTCGCCCCCCTAGCCATCTATTCTTGCCACTTCTCCTTCGCCCGCGCTTGGCCAGCTCGCGCGCTGCTCGCACATCCAGAGCTACTGTCCAGCATCGTGAGCCACCACCGAAGCTCCCTTCGCCTCTGTACACCACCACCTAGACCGCTGAAACTTCACCAGACCACCATCGGCCTTACTTAGCTCGACTCAACCTCAGATCTGCCCTCGACCAGCAGCGATCAGTGAGTAGGAAAATGGGTATGGCAACAACTTTATGGCTCGTTTTGGCTAGCTTCCCGACCCCAAATGCTTGGCCCGCCTTAAGGAAAGTCGATGCTCACGACGATCTCGTCGTTTTGGTCCAATCGGCTCGTTAACTCACTAATCCCTTCTTAGTTTGCTAATTATGCTTAAAGGTTGATTATATTTAATTAAGTGTAATAGGTGGTTAGATTAGAGTAAATTAGTGATTATTAATTAAATGTGATGCATGTTAGGTGGTTAGACATAGTTATTAGCAAGTAAAAATGTGTTATTATTTATTGAATGCATCTCGAGATTTTTCCCAACCCTTATCGGGCTTCAATTAGGCATTACGGGCCTAAATTTGATTTATTGCTATTTAATAATTAATTTTCGGAATTATTTATTTATTTATTTATTTTTCAGAAATTAGGCAGAGATAGCCGACGACTGTAATTTTATGTTGATTGTCGTGGTGCAGTCCATTTATTTAATTGAGTTCTACGTTGTGTTAAATTGAATAAATTGTGGATTTTTAGGATATATTCCTAAATAAGTTGATTTTGAGTAATTGATCGAGGAACAACCGGGTATGGATTGTCAGTGTTTAATTGATTGGTGAACTACGAAAATTGTGAAAATTGAGTAAAATTGGTGAATATGGGAAAATGTCCCAAAATTGAGAAGTGTTGGTATTGATTGGAAAATGACCGTGAGAGATTATGAGTTGAGCCTAGAAAGCCGTCGAAGTATGGCTATGTCAATTGGGCCAAGAGTTGCCACCAAATTGGAATTGGTCGTGCCCAATAAGACCGTGATTCACCACCTATTAAAGGTCGTGCCGAGTGGGGTCGTGATTTAACTAAATAATCTACCACCTATTAAAGGTTGTGCCGAGTGGGGCCGTGATTCCATTAAGTATTATGCCACCTATTAAAGGTTGTGCCCAATTGAGCCAAGATTTACCACCTAGTAAAGATTGTGCCAAGTAGGGCTGTGATGACCACTAAGCCTGGACTGTACCATAAGGACGTGATTTGCCATCTATTAAAGGTTGCGCCCACTAGGCCGTGATTACCACCTAGAGATAGGTTGTGTCCTTTAGGACTGAGATTTATAGCCAAGAAATTGATAGGTTAGGCTCGTTAAACCGTTTGTAAGAATTGAAATTGAATGACTGAAATGATTGGTGAGTAGTATTGTTGTTATGTAATTGACTAGGTCGATTGATCGATGATTCGATCTAAGTGTGGATTTAATGTGATTCAATGGTTCAATCTGATGTTGTGAATTGACTAATTGAGTGGAAATGACCTTGCGATGATTCGACTAACATATAATCGACTAAGTCGATTTGATCAATGTTTCGATTTGTGATATTATGATGGGTGCCTATTTGAACTGTACTAATATGCAGTTAGAATCTGAGGCCAAGGTAAGTCCTTTGACTCGTGTGTGCATAGGCAGCTCGGATAGCGTATTGGTTTACTAAGGGGGTAGAACTTGCTGAGATGTTATCTCATTGGTTATTGAATAACCATTTCAAGTCCTTAGATGCAGCGGACTTGGATTTTGAAGATCTCGAAAGTCCAGTGCAGTCTGTTGAATGCTCTAGTTGGAGTGTGGGTGATGTGTGATGGGTTGAGTGATTCAAGAACAGAGATTTTTTATAAGGGGAATTTTGTGGTTAAGTGTATGGAGTAGCGTATACGGGGAAGAAATGGAAAGGAATAAGAATAGATAAAAACAATCTCCTTCCAAGGTATAAAGGCAGCGCCACCAACCAAGGATGAGGATCGAGATCTACGAAGTTCACCACCAAGGCCTAAAGCTTCCACCAGCCAAGGATAAAGGACTTTGGGATAGGAGAAGCTCACCATCGAGGCCTAAAGATTCCACCAGCCAAGGATAAAGGGCTTCTTGGTTCACCACTAAGGAGTGATCTACGCTCCAAGGATAAAGAAACCGGAAGGAGTTATCCGCTCTCCAAAGGAGTTTACTCGAGGAAATCTCACCATTCTCATTCATGAAATTCGTGTCCCCTACATTGGAAAGTTTTCCCCTCTTTATAGGAGGATTTTTGCGTTAATACATATTAAAAACAGACCTTAATAGCCTAGAAACCGAAACCTTAATACATATTAAAAACAGACTTTAATAGCCTAGAAACTGAAACCTTAATACATATTAAAAACGGACCTTAATAGCCTAGAAACTGAAACCTTCGACTCTTGGACTGCATAACAATAAAGACACATAATAACTTAATAAAAGCCTTTATTAACATGGGAATTAAATGCCTTTAATCTTCGGCCTTCCGCATTCTTGAACCTTCAAATTCGAGCTCCTCCCTTGACCAGAAAATAATCCATCTGAAACTTCATCAACTGGTCATTCAAGACATTTAGAATGGCCTCTCATTGATAGTTATCGATATACCACAAAGTACCGATAAGTAATTGACATTATTCATTGAAAATGATCCATCGAAGCACATAATGCCCAATTTCTCTCTTGGCTTGGATAAACATTGATGGTTCCGAGTTGGTGGATGGAGCTACGTTGGATGCTCCCGCATCAGTGGGGGATGATGAAAAGGAGGACGAGGATCCTTAGTTTGTAGAACCCTACTCCTGTTTGTAGACCTTGTTTTTAAACTGGCTTAAGTTGAATTTGACTTAATAGTTCACCTTGTATATATATGTGCGCTGGATTACAATGTATATAAGGGTGAATGTTTTAAAGGTTTGAAATTTATTCTTACTGTTCTATCCCAATGTTTTATTGTCTAGAGATAATTTATATGCTTCCGCATGTGCATATAAAATGAATGAGTCGGCGATGCGTCCTGGGAGGTCGACATTAATCGACCAAGGTAAGGGATGTGTGCGTGCTTAAGAATCAGGGCGTGACATCACCCCTTGTGGACTATATTATTTTTCAGACATGTAAGTATGCCTCTACAACCCGCATCCTCCATGATGCTCTATGGCATCCCTCCCGATCTCATGTGGGACCAAGTGGAGCAAGTCGACCTTGATTTCCCTCAGGTTACATTCATTCAGATCACCATGATCTTGACTGTGGACGCTAGTCTCTTGTCGGGCCCCGTGCTAATGGGGGTTTATCGCACTCTATGCTCGGGTCAATGGGCGTACAGTGGGACCACTTCCACTCCCAAACGATGACGACAACGGTGATGGTAAGGTCAAGTAGAAGGAGGGCCCAAGGGATAAATGTGGCATTTTTGGCAAGACTAGGACGTGTTATGCAGATGGCCGTGTAGATAGGCAGTAGGATGGTCGGGACAATGTTTTGGATATAGCCAGAAAAATGAACTTTTTGACCTAATGTACCGACCTAGATTGTTTAAAATATATAAATATATAAAAGTGTCTAGTTCTATATTTTTGTATGCATCGTTTTAAGTTAAAATGGAATTGTCATTACACATTTCCGCATAATAATAATAATAATAATAATAATAATAATAATAATAATAATAATAATAATAATAATAATAATAATAATAATAATAATAATAACAACGGTGACTGTGTAACGTGCTGGGGTCATCACAATAACTCTCCAATGAGAGACATGATTTGAGAAAATCATGAAAATAGTAAAATACAGCTCACAGTTCATATATAATTCATGCACTATGATGAATTCTATCCACCATAAAATCTATTTTCCGTTATCTTTTCTAGTCATATGATGACATGCCATCTTCTATCAAATGAATCTGCTTAATATGAGAATTAATTATAAACGAAAAAAAAAATGAAACAAAAATCTTAAAAATGTCATGAAATAGTGCGTTTGACATATTCACCCATTAATACATTTTTTTAATAATTGGTTTATATTATTTGTTAAAAAGTGAAGTAATATATACTAAATTCATCATTTGATGTCACAGATAACCCAAATTTGGATTTAGAAGTGATCCTAAGAATCAATGCACTCAGTCGGAGATAAGGACTTGCCTTTGGCTCCATTGAAATATGTAGAAATGATTCTTTGTAAATATAATTAACATTAGGAGTTTCAAAATTTATTTAAATGCATAAATTCCCTATATACAAAATATGAGGAAATCTGGACTCATTTAAATCAAAATAAAGAAACGATTTCAAGTTAGTACGGCCCTGATAATAAACTTTATGTAATCACAAGTGTTTAGGGTCACTAGGTTCGCATTAATTCGATATAAGTACAATTAGAAAATGGGTCCTCGATGGTTTTAATCCAAAACTGTCTAGACCTATTTCTTCAAGACTCCATTTGTTTCAAGAAAATGAATTCCTTGAAAATTTTCTTACTGAAAATTGTAACATGTATCGAAATAATTAGCCAATGAAAAATGTTTTTATTATTGACAACAAGTCTTGTCTAAACATCCATATAGACTGAATATATCTTTCATTCATTCAATTTGTAGATTATATAAGCAATCATTTTAAATAAATTATTATTTAAATAATTTTTTCTCAAAATAAATGGAGACTAAATTTATCAAAAGCGCTCTCGATGATAAAATCACATAATCAAACAGAAGAATGCCCTTTTAAAACTCTGAAATTACACAGGGGAATGTCGCGTTGTTCATGAATCCAACTGCAAGACCAATGACTTCTAAGGCCCTAAAAGGCCAGCTTTAAATCTTAGCTTAAGTTGGCCTGAACCGAGCTTATTGTTAGCTCGCGCAAAGAGATATATGAATATCCAAATTTAATTGGCTACAACTTTTTCAAAACTTTTTGGAGAAAAAAATTCCAAATAAGGTATTAAAACAAAGTCATTTTTTTTTATAAAAAAAAAAAAAGGCATAGAGTGGAACTCATTTTAAATAAAGGCCTAAATTGCATATCAGTCTAAAAAATCTGATTTTGTCGTTCAACCAAATTTTCGCCAGATAGTGAGCACTTGATTTTCTCAACAATCGAGATAGGGTATTTTATCCAAAATAAAATTTGGATAAATTTTAAAAATAAAAATGAAAAACTCAAAAAAGCCAAAAAAAGAAAGAAAGAAAGAAAGAAAGAAAGAAAGAAAACCGATTTAGGAGTTGAACTCCAAGGTTTTTTCTACAGTTAAAAAGGTAATGGACCATGGGACTTGAAATAAGGGAAAAATCTTAACATCGTTAATCCTTTATCCAGAGTTGATTTTCTCAAAATTTTGTCAATTATGCCATTTTGCAGGCGAGACGCTCAATATTGTAACTAAGCTCATGCATTCACCGTACTTTTTTAGCTTGACTCGTGGCAGAGGTTGATCGCAAATCTAAATTTTATTAACTTAGACTCACGATGAATCTATGATGTTTGAGTTTTACTAATCAATAAAAAGAAAAGAGATTACTTTGCAACACTTTAATTAACTTTGACTTTGATGTGGGAGCATCTGATTTTACTCCTTCGATGAGCCCAATACAATCGATGTTTATTCAAGCTAAGACAGACTTTGATTATAACTTGCAGCACTTGGTCTAGAATGAAGGTGTTGACGTGAAGACTATTAATCATGTCGTCAATGTGGAGCCAATGAATCATGTTGTTAATATGAAAGAAATGATTGCGGCTTGACTACCAAACCATCCAATAAGGAGTTGTCAATTCTTGACTTTTGTCAATTAAGTTTCGTTTCACCAGAATAATTTTCAATTTCAACGCTAATCAAATATCAAGGAGATGCACTTACCAAATATATATATATATGGGGATGCTATTCTGAGTGACTTCCTTGGTTCTTTCTTGAAGTTCTAAGATAGTTATTGCTTAAGTCAAGGTTGGTCAACGAATTATGGAAGATAAACCACAAAGCTGAAAAGTTCAGAGTACGAGTTTCCATGTCATTATCTGCATCTCTAAGTTCTTAGTGCTTTATTACGTTTTCTAGTTCTCATATCTTTTAATGTGTCTATTTTCTAAGTCTTATTTGGGATAAGTACAGTACAAATGCTAGTATTTTCATACGGTACTCACTTAGATCAAGCCTAGGTCCACTCTCCACATTGACAGCCTACTAGCTAGATTCCACTAAGAATTAAAAGAGAATTCACAGCCTTGTGATCTCGACTTTACATAAAAGAGTCTCTACTGCTCTCTCACGAAGTCTCACTATAAGTTTCTCTCTTTTGTATACAACTTTGAGCACAGAATTTGGAGTAACAAGGAAATGGAAAGTTTCAGACTTTGAAATTTTTCTTTCACACACTCTATTGAATAACTTGAGAGTCCATCTTAAATACTCCTTCATACCTTCTCGACCATTGGCACTTTCTAAAGGAATTCTTTCAATTTACTCGTTGGACAGAATCAATCAAAGAGATCTCAAGCCGTTTGAAGATTATGATGAAAGTCCGTCAATCATGTTCGTCCATACAATCAAGATCTTAGTTCCATAAGTTTATTCTTTCCATATTTACTTGCAATCCGAAAATATTTGATTTATCTAAATTGATTCCAATAAAGATAATCAATTCCGTAGGCGGTATATCCAACCAAAAAGCCATTCATAAACCACTTGCATCGAACTTATGAAGAGATAAACAAAATCCTGCATCTGGATAAGTCTTCTTTCTTTGGTAGCGTTTAGTCTAGAATTTATCAGTGTGGGCAGACTTTAACACAAAGTCTAGGAATCTTCAGACTTTGACACTAAAGTTTGGTCGTCTTTAGACTTTAACACAAAAGTCTAAAAATCTTCAGAATATACTTTGAATAAGTTTTGTCAACTTCATAACAACGAAAGAATTTTCCTTAACAATCTCCTCATTTTTTATGGTGACAAAACTTTCCTGTAGATTTAAAAACTTATGACCTGCAAAACAACACTTTAGCATTACATGATATCTAAAAAACAAATAGATAAGGATCTGGATAGTATCGATTCTACAACCACAGAAAACAAGTTAATCTTGAAGAATTAGACATATATCACGATTTAAGCATTCATCCATATCCATAATCATGACCACAAAATTTTCTGCAGAAAAGTCAAACATAACAATCAAATCTACAATAAACAAAAGTTCAAAGTTCAATTCAAAAAGTTTAAATCTGCACATTCTCCCCCTTTTTGTTAGCTGCAAAAAGTGAAGAAAAACAAAATTGAAAAGAGATGGGATGAAATCAAATTTGTCTTGGAATCCGAATAAGCTGAAAATCCCCCATAGACTGAATTGTCTCCTCTAGCTTCCGCATTGTCTCCTTCTGCTTCTCAACATCTTTGATCTTGGCAGTTTGCGAAACTTGCTGATGTAAAGCTTTGAACTTGAAAGTTTAAAGACTGTATCTTCTCTTCAAGAGAATTTGAAGTAGATTACAAAGCAGAGTGAAGCTTCAGGATCTGACACTCCATACCATATTACTGTGTTTTTATCTCCAGAAGGAGCTCGAGCAGCCTTTGAAAGTCTACATTAGGTTCTATTTTCGCACTAGTCTCAGCACGTTCAATTCGTGGAGTGTTGAGAGAAGAGGGAACATCAACTCTTCTACTTCCAAGACTTGGAGTGGATTCTCCAATATCAGCTTTAGGAAAATGAGAAGCATAGACTTCTTCTGGGTCGGCAGGAGATCTACTTATATCACTACTTGCAAGATGAGAAGAAGTAACTGTTTTCTCATGAGCTCCCCATGTTTCTGTGCCTACAGGTGGAGAATGGAAAAAAATTTCTTATTCTTTCTCGGTTTCAGCACGAAAGTGATGTTCTTTTTCTATTCTTTCTCCTACTTGTCCACTCCTAGTAGCTTCTGAATCCTCAGATAAGGATATTGCAATTGTTGCTTCATAGGAGTCATCCTGACACTCTTCTTCTACAGCTTCTCTTCCCGCTTCTTCTAATTCCTCTGTTTCTTCTTTGTCTTCTCTTCCTCCTTCTCTTTGCTCTGTTTCTGCTCTCTCTCCTTCTTCTATCTCCTGAGATTGCTCAAAGTGGACAAAACTTTGAAGATTCTTCAAGGAAAATGCTGAAATGGTGAGATCATCTTCATCCTCTTCATCCTGCCAGATGAGGAATCTTCTCCTCTTGACAGTTCTTTCACAATTTCCTTGTTTTTTTCTCTTCCTTGCAGAAGAATCTTCATTTGGTTTACTTGAGGAATCCTTCTTCAAGCACTCTATAGCTTTGTTCAGATCTTTCAACCTCATCTTCAAAACCATTTTCAGTTCTATGACCATAGGAGCAACATTTCGAGTGCAAAGAGAGGCTAGAAACTCGATCTAAAAATGTCTGAACAATTTTGTGACTAATGATGAATAAGGCATCTATCCCTTATCCTTCATAACAGTCCTATACACATGCATTAGGATTGTATGAGGGAGTAAGAACTTCATACCATTGGAGATAGCAAACATAAGTCTTGCTTCAAATCTGGAGACATCTATTTTGGAAGCAGTCTTTGGTCTGATGCAGTTAATCACAATTTTATGCAATAAGACATTTGAGGCTGTCAATCTAGAATAAGTGATGCCTCCTTCAGGTAGTCTATCCCTAACAAGGAATCTTATTGCATGACCAACCAAGACATTTATTGGTTGGAAACCACTCCTTTCCGCCCCAATAATGTCAGCCAATGTGTCAACATCTACCAAATAGTCCTTATCACTCACTACGAATTTGAAATGATTCTAGTCAAGGAAAGACAGGTTTGAATAGAAAAAGGCAGTCAACTCTGGATACGCAATAGTTGTCTTAGAGCAGAAGTTTTCAAGTTGAAGGAAAGCTTCCTCAAATTCACCTTGATCGAGTCTAGAAAGTCAAAGTCGACCGATCAAGGGTTCATCACCCCTCTTTAAAGCAACCTTTTGTTATCTTTAGAATGAAAAAGCTTTGTTCCATCACCAGGCATTTCAGTAGCAATGCCTATCCTCAGCTGAAAATTCGAATACATTCTCTCATTATTGTTTTTGCTTTCAGGCTGATTGAAAGAGCTAAAATCTAGGATTGACAGGAAAGTTAAGGAAAGCCTCATCTGCTACTCCTTTCTTTGCTATTCCTAAACACTCCATCGTTCTTAGAAACAATGTTTCATTCTTGTAACCGTGTTCCCTTAGAAAATCAGTAATAAAGAACATTGGCGAACCACCCTTTTTCAGACTATCATAAAGCTTGTACAAAGTGGGGAGTCAAGGTACGAAGAGGAACAACATCTTGTTCAACTTCCTCTTCCAACAGTTCACAAGGAGGATTTTGTGAAGTGTCCTTCGAGTTGTGTTGTGGAAATGTCTAAGGAGAGTCTTCTTCAATAACTTTTCGATACCTTTCTCTTTTTATTTTGAAAAAAAATGTTTTGTAGGCAGCTTGAATTAATTTTAATTCACTTCTTTAACATGCGAGGTGATCATGCGAGTGCGCAAACCACCAATTTAATACCCAGATAAAGCAGTGAATAAATTGCAAGACTTATGTCATAACAACGAAAGCATCTGCAATATTAAATCAGAATTCACATCAACAGTCCTAACTATGACTTCTAATTAACATGCAATCACTCAATTTTTTTTTATTATAAATTTTCTATTGTTTAATAAAATCTAATCTATATGCAATGCAATCTAAGGAAATGACCTAATTCTAATAACAGGCAATCTTTAACTAAATGGACCTAGCAATAATAACTAAATGACATGAATCTAATTCTATATGACGTGCACATGATATTTATATTCTCTTAAAAAGCATGCAATCTATCCTAGATAATGAAATGAATTTATTCTAAGATAATTTTTTTGGTATTTTTAATGAAATTCGAAATTAAGAAAAAATGAAAAAAATTATCTAGCTAGACTAAGATTCTATACAACTTATGTTAGTAATTGGGTTAGGCCAAATATTAATTTAAACTAGGATATTATCTCAACTTGGTAATTTCTAACCTAAAATGCAATCTATCTAAAATATTTATCTAAACTTGAAATTAAACATGCAATCTTATCCTAATATGCAATGGCGTGTAAAGAATGTTCTAATTCTACATGACATATGCATGATAATTTTGGTGTTTTTTATATAAAAAAAAATTGAGATTATTGTCAAATAATTAAACATGCGGTCTTACTTACCTTTTCACCAAAAAAATAAATAAATAAACATGCAGTCTAAGTTTTTTTAAAAAAAACTAGCATCCTAAATTGATTTTTTTAGATTTTTTTAAAATTCAAAATAAAACTCCTATTGCCAGGTTTACATCGCCAACTATCAATTGTACAGTGGTTCCTAGGGGGTGCATGACAAACCAGAATTTCTATTCCAAACCTGTTTTTAGAATAGAAATCCGTTTAATAAACCTATTTTGTTTTTCTATTTCTGGAATAGATTTATGTTCTAGAAATAGATTTTGATCAGAAATCAGAAATAGAAATTTTCTACTTCTCTATAGAAATTTTCTGAAACTTCTCGAGAGAGTCGAATCGCGCCCTCCCGAAAGGAGATCACTTGCCCAACCAGCGACGCCACCGAAGAAACAGAAATCGAAATAATTTCTCCATGAAATTTTCTACTAAGATGAATATGCTTAGAAAAAATATTGCCAATAAGATGGCAATAGATCATAATATGCCGGAGATTCCATGAGATCGTGTTTTCAACTTTTGTAATGTATTCTATTATTTTGTATTTGGGGATTCCCAATCTTTGCTTTTGTAATGTGATACTGTATTTAATGATTCATATCTCAATTCTTGTAATGTGATATTCTACTTGAGGATTTCCCTTATTTGTAATGGTCATTTATGACAAGCTCTATTACACTTCGTAAAATTCGCCAATTTTGTAAAATTTGCTACAAATTGCCCAATACACTTCTTTGTGTTTCTTTCTAAAAAGATTGCTCAATATCGTAAACCGTGCCGATGATCGAGATAACACACTAGCATGAAGGGGATTAGAATATGGTTGCCCACCTTCATTCTACTAGAGTTTTGGGAACCTTCTATCATGCTCAAAAGTAATGCATATTGATTTCTTTTTTCTATTGTATGGAGACTATTGATAAGTATATTGTTTGACCGTAATTGCCTATCTAGGTGGATGCTAAAGAATTTTGTGTGAAAATTTAGAAAATTTGATATAACAACTCTTACTTTGAATTTTTTTTTACAAAAAGGGAGACTTTACTATTAAAAAAAAAACTCTTACTTTGTATTTGGGTCAATGGGTTCATAAGCATATGAAATTTGTAAGAATGGACATCTCATTTGCTCCAAAAAAAGAAAAATTTGTTTTAAGAAATAGAAATTTTATACTGTTATTAAACGAATTTCTATTTCTAAAATAGAAATTTTGTATCGTTATCAAAGAGATTTTTTTGCTTAGAAACTCATCTAGAAATAGAAATAGAAAAATCTATTTCTATTCTAAAAACTATTTCGGAATAGAATGGTTATCATGTACGCCTAGGTCACAAAAAAAAAAAAACAAAATCGACTAAAACAACACGACAGCACATCCAATAAGATAAAATCGATATCCCGTGCATGAGATCGAATTGATCAATTTTAAATAAACCGCGAATCAAATCTCGAGCATGAAATCGGGTCGGCGATTTTCTAAGCGATTGCGAGTTAGATTTCGAGCGCGAAAATCGGACCGTCAATCTCTAATTTAAGAGGCTACTTCATGTCGGGAATTTTGATCATACATCGGTGACCATTTCAAATAAAGGATCAAAGTATTAAAATAAAAAATAAAATAAAGTAAATAAAAAAGTACCTAATTTGATTTTTTTTTCAAACGAGATTTAATGACTGATTCGATCGCGATGGGGCTCGGTATGGCTCAAAGTCGGGTCACTGTGATGGTGGGTTGCCGGAGCTCCGGTGAGGACCGATGGCAAGCGCACCGATGGTGAGCGGACCGGCGGGCAAAGGAGTGAAATAGCTCAGGTTGCAACGGCTACAGGTGTCACTCGGAGAGGGGGCTATTGGGCATCGAACCAAAGGCAAAGGTGTGCAGCGGCTCGTTGACAGGGTTGGCAGCTATTGGCGGAACGACATGGGTGGCGACATTGTAGCTTTAGGCAGAGGCGGAGGTGCAAGCTCACGGGTGACCCGGGTGCTGGCACTTGCAAGTGGTGCTCGTGGAGGCGCGGTGGCGGAGCGGCGAGGCAAAACAGGGATTGAGGCATGACGAAGCAAGGGGCTATTGCTTCTGGCATTGGGCTGCAGCTACATTGATCGAAGGCAGAGGTTGGCAACAAAGGGCTCAGGTAGAAGTGTAGGCAGAGGCATAGGCTACAACAGCAACCAACAGAATTTAGGGGTGCGGCAACTAGCTAAGGTTGCTGTTGCGACAGCTGATGCAAAGAGAACAGATAGCAGTGGCGGAGGGACGCCGCTGCATGCAGGAGATCGAGCAGTAGAAGAAGAAGACCGGTTCTTCTTTTGCTTCTACTTTTGCTTCCCTTTTTTCCTTTCTTTTGTTTTTTTTTTTTCTCTCTCTCTCTCTCCTCATCACTCTCACATCCCCTCTCTCTCTCTACCATTGTACCTTTTCTCTCTGCTCCTTACTCACGGAGAAAATATTGGGTGGTCTGGGACCTCCACATCAACGTGGTCCCCAACCACTCACGAGGTGCCATGTGGATGGGTGGGTCTTCTTCTGCGCTTCTTTCTCTCTCCTCTCTCTTCTCACTCTTTCCCGAATAACTCTTCGCTGGTGGCTCGACTCGACTGGGCTGACAAAAGAAAGGATGACTCCCACTTAAAATCTCTCTCTCCTCACTTAAATTTTTTGGGTTTTGTTTCTCTCTCTCCTCGTGGAAGAGCAGACACGAGCTGCACTTCCTCTGTTTCCTTCTCAGCGCATCCACCCCCTTCGCCTCCACCCTCTGCCTCTGCATAAGCCTCACCAGTCATCTACCTCTAGCACATCCCCTCCTCCAAGAGCCCCGCCTATCGTAGTTGCCTACCCAGACGAACTCATCATCAACTCCGACTCCAAGTCGCCGCCGCCGATGGTGTCCTTCCTCTACTCGTCCTCCCCCTCTCTTAGACCAAAGACGGCGCCAACCTTTGCCGCAGGAGGGAGGCGGCCTCAATCTCGTTCCCAAGCATCGCCAGGCTCCCCGTCGTCAACCGGGTGCTATCCCTGTCGTTGGCCCGATCGGCGTGAGGGAGATCTCATGGACCTGGGTAGGGCCGACGCCTTTCTCTCTCCACACAATGGTCGATTTCGCTCGCCCCAACTCGTGACCGAGAAGCAATCGCTCCACCCTCTCATTTAATCTTCCGTCGACGACTTGCTTTCCGCTTTGCTTGAAGCGGTCCCTCGAGAAGCCATAAATCTGCGACCGCAAGTCAGGTTCGATTTTATTTCCTTGAGTTTGTATGGTCGCATCTTTGTTTTGGGGGAGAAAGTACTTAAAGCTTCTGATTCTAAGCACAGCAACGCCAGAAAGCTTGGCCTCTCTTACATAAGTGGACATTTTATGGATGAAAGTGCATTGCTTGCTGCAATGTTGTTTTTACATAAGCGATCATTTTTCAGCTATTTTGATCAAGTATGGTTTATGATTAGTTCCGATGCAAATGACTTTGCACGATGGGCCACTAGTTTGTCTGCTTATGAAAGCGTTGTGGATTCAAATGTTCCTTTCTTTAATGTTGTTATTGAGATGATTGATGTTGGTCACGGTATGTTGTTTTGTTCTGGCTATTCTTGCCTCTAGGTGTTTCTCTATTTTTCTTTTAGGTCATTTGCAAAAAACCATTCTCACAAACTTAGGGCTTTGCTTATTCCTTTTGGCGTAAACTCGGTCGTGTAAGAAAGCCTAGATTATGAGGCTTGAAATTCTAATCATGTATTGCACCAAAAAGCATAGCACACTCAAGATATCATGGGATTGCTCTTTAAATACATTGACATCTTACACCAGTCTGGCGTTTGCGAGTGGATTTATGATGAGGTATGGATCCAAAATACTTATTTAGGACTATGAGTTACAAATATGAATAAGTTCAAGATACTACCTACAGCTCATCCTGTGCAAGAGGATAATCAGATGCTCTCTAGACTCTTTGATGGTTGGCTTGCGATGCCTTTACCTGCATTTTGTTTGTGGAATCACTTGGTCAAGAATGAGAGAAGCGATTATTGGGCCAAATTTTGGACTTTCAAAATTTTGTTGTAATTGGCAAGAGTTGACCCTTCTTCATCTCATACCATTCTTTTAGTGTATTAGGGACTGATAAGCATCTTCGTGAAAATAACTAAAAAAGACAGCTGAGTATTTGGAGTGCAAGTTCAATATGTGCCCAATTTCCTATAAGTTAAGAAATAAGTTGCACAGTTCTCTATTATACTTGTGTCAATTTCCTATCTGTGGCCTCATTTTGTCATGCATCATTGCCATCAAACTAGTTTCATTTTCTATCAATAATTGCTGATTCCTGGTTAGTTTTAGCACATTCATCAACTGAGGTAAGAGTGGAATGATATACAATGCCTGCATCAACCTATAGATTTTTTGCTTGTGGCTATTGGTTAGTCATTCATTTGTTCTGTCCCATGCCAGCATATAGATACTTGATCTTGCTACAGAAGGCCCCAGCCCACTACCCATCCAAGGTTTCTTGAATGTGTTATAAATTATTCTGACTATCTGATTTGCCTGCCTAGGTGAAAGAATCAGCTTCTTTTATGTAGACAGTTCTGGCCATAGGAAAAAAATACATATATATGTACATTTATTTTGTGTGTGTATTTACATACATATACAAATTGGGTATTGATTTGATGCAGAAATATTTTCTTTTTCACATCCTTATTCCTCCAGTAAGTGGGGTTCTCCATTTACAACATGCTCACTCTTTTTTTGATTTTCTTAAGCTGGAAGTCAGTGGCTATTATCACAAGTTGTGGGTATTATTGGATACCATCCTGAAAGCAATGGCAGATTTTACAGTGAAGCTAGAAAGATTTTCTGTGATCAAGGTAATCATGAAATTTATGCTGTAGAAAGAAGCTTATATTAGTTCTTGTGTATCAATAATCTTTCATACACTTGGTTGAGGAAAGCTAGATAAGTGTAGGCTAGAAGCAACAACTACTTTTTACATTTTTTGACTTTTGTTATATGATCTATCAAAATATTTGCATTGGTTCCTGTAAGGACTACCAAAAAAAAAAAATTGGGATCGCCGTCAAGACTGTAGAACAAT
Source organism: Eucalyptus victrix (assembly GCA_016097545.1). Taxonomy (NCBI): domain Eukaryota; kingdom Viridiplantae; phylum Streptophyta; class Magnoliopsida; order Myrtales; family Myrtaceae; genus Eucalyptus; species Eucalyptus victrix. Next base: position 23,723,143 of record CM027840.1, on the reverse strand, counting down.
AGGAGAAGCATCCTGTTATGTGGGTTTTTTATTGGTGGAAATTGTGGATACTTTTGCTAATTGATCTAAAAGCTCAAGCTATTACGTGAAGGAGTATTTTACTGTTTAAATGTTTCAACAACACCACATGCATAGGCTAAACTTTGACCTAAGACTGAGGCATGGAAATTGACTACGATCGAGGGGCTCACAAAAGGTTTATCAAGACCTATTATAATCCCATGTTGAAATTGCAGGACCATGTAAGTTCAAGCTATTAGATGGAGACATAACTTAACATTTTAAAATTCTAACAAGCTTAATGTATTGAAATACTTTAAGAAATGTTGATATTATCTTTGCCTTATTCATACTGTCAAAGTGCATCTTGGCACAAAGTGCCATAAACTTGACAATCCATGTTCTCTTTGAGATCAAATAGCTTGGAGAAGACCAATTCATTGTGAACTTTGGTCAATTTTTCTCAAGAACTTCCACAACATTAGGCAGAAATGCCAATCATTTTGCAGAGTAATGTTTTTATCTTGTCATATTTGATATCTAATCAAGAGATCTCTTCGTACATGACTAAGTAGTGAAATTGCAAAGGGTCCAAACACACTTTGATGATTCAAGCAATACCTCTTAAAAAGAACCGCCACTAGAGCAGTAGCTTCTAGATTGGTTCTGTTATGCTTTGACATAAAAAACGTCATAAAGTAATCTTATACATCAAGTTTCCTTAGCTATGTGCCGGCTGCACCAATTACTATTAAGACTCATCTTTTATTGTCTTCCAGGAGAAGTTGACAAAAAGTTATCAGAATTTCAAGTTTGATGAGCCAAGATAGCATGCCTCATATTTTCGCTCTTTAATATTAAATGACCACTCATGACCTTGGGAGGAAGATCTAGAAATACTTGAGACTCTTCAGCCTGAAGACCTTTTTCGGTTTGCACCTATAATGCTCTCGAGAGCATTCTTAGAGTGTTACATAGCAGGTTCAGTGATTTTAGAAGTTATCCCTTTCTTTTTTAAGTTAACTCTCTCATATTTGAATCTTGATCTACTTTATTTTGTCATCACTCACTAGGGAATATAGAGCGTGATGAAGCAGAGTTAATTGTTCATTATGTCGAAGATGTTTTCTTTAATGGTTCTCATCGTATATGCAATCCAGCTCACGACCAACAGACTCGTCACACTTGACGAGCGTGTAAGTTACATCTACTCAACTGAAGGCCTAAACCCAAATGATGAGAATTCTGCATTGCTTTACTATATTCAGGTACCTTTACTCAACAATATTAATGAAAAGAACAAATTTATGTCCGCATAACTTTGTCATGAAATCTTCTGGCCTGTCTTTTTCCTGAATAGATGTTCAAGATGACTCCCGGCTCCAATGAACTTAATTGGCCTAGGCCACGTTTGATCTACTAGTATGTTTCTCTGGGTATGTGAGGCTATGTTTTGCTTGTAATTTCGGCCAAAAATCTATCTAGTGACACATTGTGCATGGTTTACCCCCTTGGGGATAGGTTCAACAATTAGAATTGCGCATGGTTTACCCCCTTGGGATGGTTGATTTCTGACACACCAATTCACTTTCAGAAAGTATATGTTTGTACATTAGCAAAGACAAAAAGTTCATAGATTACAAGCGTTAAAAATCACGGAGTACCTCATTTTGGTAGGTCTACTTAGTCTTTTTCTATATGTATTTGATTACAATCCCCATGGATAATTGCAGATCCATCAAGATGACATTACTTTGAACGTACAACTTCAGCTTTTGGCTTTTATTGCAAGGCATGAAGCCTTCCACTAGCTTAGAATAGTTGAGCAACTTGGTTATGTCTGTTTGCTCACACATCGGTAGAACCATTTAATTTCTCCTTTCCTCTTCCCAGATGTGTGTTCTGCTAATTATTCTAAGGGTTTCGTGCAGATATTACCTCAGTGTGCATGGCCTGCAGTTCACTGTTCTGTCTGTTGTGAAGGTATACCACAAGGTTCTAAGTGTTTTGACTGCCTCATCACCATTAACTCCTTCACTTTGTTAATCTTAACAGGGTCCAAGGTACATCGATACACGGGTCCAAAGCTTTCTTGAGTCTTTCGAAAGTAAACTCCTTAAGATGAGTGAGGTTGATTTTAAGGTGAGTTGTTTCTCCCGTGTTCCATCATGAAAATCATGTCAGCTTGTCAAATAATCTTTAAACCATTACATCGAACCTATGGAATTTCTTCCTTTGACAGAGCCATTTAAACACACTAATTGAATCAAAGATGGAGAAGGACAAGAATTTGTGGGAAGAATCTGAGCGTCACTGGGAAGAGATAACTGATAGAACTTTTCTATTTGATCGAATAGAAACTAAGGTACAAGATATTGCCTCTCTCTCTCTCTCTCTCTCTCTCTCTCTCTCTCTCTCTCTCTCTCTCTCTCTTTTTCTATTGTAGGCATCAAATCCCAGTCTTCTCGGTAGTGACTGAGTAAATCTACACTATTTTTCATTTACTGTTGGTTTCGCCTACATTCATCTTCTACGTGATCTCTTTTTATGGAACTAAAATTACCTGTATACAATTGGTAGTATGCCCTTTCCCTCCTCTCAACTGAAACTGCCTAATTTATCTTGATAAAGCCGGACATGCAAAGCAACTCACAAAAATTCTCTTCGTTTGCATTGGACCAAGTCGAAGCATTAAGGAAGCTGGCAAAACAAGAATTGATAGCTTTCTTCAACAAGCACAAACGAATAGGAGCGCCCAAGAGGAAGGTGCTTAGTGTACGAGTTTATGGGAGCAAGCATCCATCAAATTTTGAAGTGGATAACAATGAAGCAATTGGACCAAACATAGTACGAATAGATGACATTTTTAGCTTCAGGGCATTGCAACCTCTTTACGGTTCACGTAGAAGAGGGCATGAACATATGGAAGTTCATAACAGTTCTAAATAAGCTAGAATTGAGGATCTTGGATAATGTACTCCTGAAACATTTCTCCAAAATCTACACTACCATGCCACACTTGCCCTATGGCGTTTGTACCTTATAGCGTTTTAGTGTTTGGTGTGTGTAAATGACTAAAGGTATTACTTGGGATTTTACTAGACAGCGGAACACAAGAATAGGTGTTTGCTCCAACTCAATGTTCCTAACCGAGTGAGCAAAACTGCTGGTGCTGGAGTTAGGGTGTAATACATATACGGATCTATACTATTGAGAGTTTCATAGCAAAACAAGCTCATAAACTATGATAATTTTCAAATTAAAGAATGTCCTAGTTGCCAATTCTCCATAAAAGCATTCTTGCTTTGTAGTGAAATGCTGGCTCTTCCCACAATTAAGTACCAGAGGCATCTGGAAATATCGAGAGCTTGGCCCCTCGGCTCCGTAAAACATGATTTGATTCATGTTGAGGACGTTTGCCAAGAGGCTGCATAACCTCAAAGCATGGGAAAATGATAGCAAAAGGCCGTGAATTGATGAGATATAGCCTAGATCGCATTGCAAAATGCGATGAATAATGTAGTTATGATGCCACACGATATTGTTGCATTGTCCTCCATGGTCAATTTGCGGATGCTGTAAAGCAAATTCTTGTTCTCAAATTAGACAATAGTGCTTGTTTTTTAGATCTTGTTTTCTAGGAGCATTTAAGGCACAAGACCATAGTGCTTGGGGACAACAATTATCGATTTGGACATTGTCAAACCATTAACAAAAGATTGATCGAGATCGACTATCAATAAACTGGTCAAGAAAAACGAACTAAGAACAAAATTCATTCATTCAAAAGAATGAATCACTGCTACATGAATTACCGATTTAAACTATCTAGGCACCAAATTGAACCAATTGAATGAAGACACAATCTATGTGAAAAAATATGTGATAAGATAGGAAACAACTTGATTTTTTGGCTTGATGTCTAGGGACAAAATTGACAATGGAGACACATTTCGTGTTTGAAAAAATATGCGAGAAGACAAGAAACAACTCAATTTTTTAGCTGAATGTCTTCCCTATAAACGCTCAAACACATCCCAAATAGAGAAATCTAAACTCTTCCTCACCCAACAGAAAAAGCATGAGTTCAGTAGAGTCGATTTTGAGCCTGTGGTCCAGACGAAGGGCATCGCCTGTGCCACCGCTCAAGGAGGGGTGGTCATTGTTGTCATTGTCGTCATCATGGTTGGAGAGAGGATGGTAATACAAACTTGCGGTTTGTGGGTAGTGAAGAGTGGAACCTTGCAGCCATCTTCACCCCTAGATCCAGCAATTCCATGTACTTCCCCATGCAGTTACCATAAAGGAAGAGATGCAATTTGTAATTAGGGCTTTTAAGACATCAAGCCTTTGAGAAATTGCAATATCGGCAAGCATCTGGAAACTAGGAAATAATTGCAAAACTTAAACAAGAGAGAAACGGACTACAAGAGTGACAAGCTATTTAGTGAAGCAAGACGGATCTTAAGTCAAAAACATTAACCCTTTCCAGTACATCAAAAGCTTTCTTCCTTAGCACAACATCCGATGTGTGCATGATGACGTTGTCAATCCCAAGATTTTGCACTTTAATGATAAGAAGAATATACAAAATGAAATGGCACAAAATCAACATCTTTAACTATAATACCTGCAAGGTAGCAAAATGGCTAGGAACAAATGATGAGAAATCTAGAGTTTCACTCTTACTCTCCTGTGAGATATCTCCTTCTGTGGTGCAAAGCAAGAAGTCAATGACATGTTTCTTTAATCTCCAAGGTACAATAGCTGAACAGAACATGCCTTGGGCTGCCAATTGCTTGCCACCTTCTGGTTTGACTACCCCGAATTCATTCTTTACAGCATTAAATCCTCCTCAGCATTATGAGCAACAGTTGGTTTGACTACCAACAGTTATGGTGCTGGTCATCATGTCAATAGCAGACCCTGTTATCGAGCCAATGTAAGATAAACGGCAACATCTCAGGAAGTGTGAAAGTTCAATCACTAGATACATGACCTGATCCAATGTTATGAATGTCAAGATGGTGGATTAGTTCAAAAAGCACGCCAAATGGACCTAAGATTGATCAGACCACCTTGTCAGTCTTCTTGAGGGACAAGTCAGTGGCAATAAACTGATTAGCCACTGGCAAACGAAGATGTTCACTCGGAGCTCGCAGCATCCACTCCTGATATATAATAAGGAATCAAAAGCGAACACCAAAATGCATTCTTTGGAAGTTGACTATACAGTAACAAACAGTTAAGGTCTATGCGGACTACATCTTTTGATACGTGGATTGTCGAGTCAGTAAGTTTATCTACGCAATATGCAGTTGCATACCATGGCTCGACCATGTTAGTTTCCCCTTCAAATTTCTTTGACACCCAAAAAAATTCTGCTGGTCACAAGAAAGAACGTGATGAAAATTCTCCAGGCTCAAGCATATGAACACAATTAGGCTAATGGAAGTATTTTATATAGTCATGACAATGAAATCTAACTCTTTTGAACTGCGTTCATTAAGAGGGAAGCTTAGGAAGATAAAAAAAAGATTGACAATGCAATCCTATGTTACTCAAGAGTAAAAATAAGCGTTTTATCCTTTTCCTGAATGCAGTAACTTTCATAAATATGGAAGTAAATAAATGATGAAAATTTGATGGTGTACCGGCAAATCCATTATGTCGATGTATTTGAAACATTCACGATGCTTTCCAGTTGCTATGGTATATATTCAGAAACAAAAATAACTGACGGTTGTTATAGCCTTTTTCTCCAAGATGCCCATAAGAGGAAAGGACATATCTAATATACGCATATCAACGGATGCAGGATGAGACGATCTCACTGGAAGTTTCTTGAAGAAAGCTTCTTGAGTACTGCACGGATGATGCTGGGATTAAATTTAGAAGGCAAGGATGACTTCACAAGCCAATCTTTTGGTGGGTACAACTGACAAAAATTGATATTAAAGTAAATATTCCAGTGCTTTTTGGAGTTATTTTTTTTACTGAAATAGTTATCATATGCCACTTTTCTTGATTCATATGCCAAAAATCAAATTTAGCAGGAAAAGAGAGAGCTGTAAATAAGTAGACGAAAGTAATGGAGTGAGTAGAGAAAGGGGCAAAAAGTTTGTAGAAGCTATATGCTAAAAGAGGAAAGTAAAGTCAAAAGTTTTGATACTGCCCTGGAAAAACATCCAAGTACAACCGTCAAAAGAAACATCCAAGTACAACCAAATATACTTATCGTCTAGCAAAGGAAATTGATCACATCTTATGACTTCCATCAGGTGTCATTGTAACTCAAAAATCAAAGTTAAATCTGAATAGGACTTTATGTTATCTCATCATACCAATTCCCTCTAACTCCAAAACTTCCAAGAGAAAATATCTAGTATCTACATCGTATGCTATTCCAGTTTACTTGAAGAGGACCAGCAGGATTGGTCTGAAGTTTAAACTAGGAAAGATACAAATGTTTTCCATAGAATGCATGCACATCATCAATTTAGAGAGGTAAACGCATTATACAAGAAAGTTTGGATACCTTCATATTGATGCTATAGAGACCACATAACTCATTGGAGAGATCTTATCCTGATTGTGCAACAATTGTCTCCCTTACAGCTGCAATATTCACCGAAAGATTAAATTAGGATCCACACAGAACCTCTGACATTCATATTTAATCACACAAGATGAGGTGCTCATACAGGGTGGGTTCAGAATCCTTTAATTCCAATTCAAACTTGAATCACATTCACTCATTCCATGCCACTGCCATTTATGATCAATTCGACAGATTTAATGTACTTTGCAATTTGGAAATGTTATGCCTAATTTTCTAGTCACATACGAAATGCAAGAATTTACTCATTCCTTTCTTCTTTTGGTGCAAAAGATAGATTTAAAATACCATTTTACCCATTTCAAAATATATTAGACATGGAAACATGTACACATGGTAGGGTCTGCAAGTGTGTTTAGTTACTGTTCAACAAATCAATGACAAAGATTAGAGGATTACGATCTCTTTCTTTTTATCAAGCCTGTCAAAAACCAACCTCGATACTGTTAAAATGTCCAACTCAAAAGTTTAAGCTGGTAAGTGTAAGGAGACCGCATGAATATAGGGACTATATAAACCCGGTAGACATGCGATGTGAGGTACTTCAAGCGATGTGTTATTCAACAGATGCGTTATTCTCTTTTAACACAAATGAGGTAGTGCTTTCTCATTTGACAAACTAAAAGAAACTATCCTAGTAAGAAAAGTACCCTTGACAAGCTTCTTGAACTTGTAAGCTTACATTATAATGCATTACCATGTTACGAAAGTCACAATCAAAGATAGAGCTGCAAGGACCAAAATTTAGATGACTTCTTTTCCATTGAAGCCCTAATGGATACATCTGCCAGTTCTACCCGTGTTCAGAGTCATCCAATAAATTTTTTCTCCACATTTTGTAGAACTTTTGCCATGATGGAAACATCATCACATTTGTGACAGCTATTAAAGGACAGAGGGATGTTTAAGAAGCACAAGTGTCATAAAAAGGTTGATTTCTCACAACTGTTAGAGGCTATTATTTATTTAACTAATACAATTGATAATGTGAATGTCCCCTAAGAGACTTGCTCTGACAACATTTGATAGAAGCTGTATCTAGCAAAGTATAGAAGAAGCTCAAATGCATGTAGCCTCAAGTTCCCAATTACGAAAATGCTGCAAAGCGGAGCATCAGGATTCTTGGCTAGCATTGTCGCTGTAATATAAAGTCCATACACCAGCCAATTACCTCCTTAGCTAATGTATAACGTAGAAATGAGTAAATACATGCAAGTGCTACGGCTAGTATCCTGAACTTATCATATTTGCAACTCATAGTCCTAAATAGGTATTTTGGATCCATACCTCGTCATAAATCCACTCGCAAATGCCAGATTGATGTAAGATGTCAATGTATTTAAAGAGCAATCCCATGATATCTTGCGTGTGCTATGCTTTTTGGTGCAATGCATGATTAGAATTTCAAGCCTCATAATCTAGGCTTTCTTACACGACCGAGTTTCTGCCAAAGGGAATAAGCAAAGCCCTAAGTTGGTGAGAATGGTTTTTTGCAAATGACCTGAAAGAAAAACAGAGAAACACCCAGAGGCAAGAATAGCCAAAACAGAACAACATACCGTGACCAACATCAGTCATCTCAATAACAACATTAAAGAAAGGAACATTTGAATCCACAACGCTTTCATAAGCAGACAAACTAGTGGCCCATCGTGCAAAGTCATTTGCATCAGAACTAATCATAAACCAGACTCAATCAAAGTAGCTGAAAAATGATCGCTTATGTAAGAACAACATTGCAGCAAGCGATGCACTTTCATCCATAAAATGTTTGCTTATGTAGGAGAGGCCAAGCTTTCTTGCGTTGCTGCGCTTAGAATCAGAAGCTCTAAGTACTTTCTCCCCCAAAACAAAGATGCGACCATACAAACTCAAGGAAATAAAATCGAACCTGACTTGCAGCTGCAGATTTGGGGCTTCTCGAGGGACCGCTTCGAGGAGAGCGGAAAGCAAGTTGTCAACGGAAGATTAGACGAGAGGGCAGAGCGATTGCTTCTCGGTCGCGAGTCGAGGCGAGCGAAATCAGCCATCGAGTGGAGAGAAAGGCATCGGCGCTGCCCAGGTCCACCGAGATCTCCCTCGTGACCGATCGGGCCAGCGATAGGGACAGCACCCAGTCAACGGCGGGGAGCTTAGCACCGCTTGGGAACAAGACCGAGGCCGCCTCCCTCCTGCGGCAGAGGCCGGCGGCGTCTTCGGTCTGAGGGAGGGGGAGGACGAGCAGACGGAGGACAACATCGACGGCGGCGACTCGGAGTCGGAGTTGATGACGAGTTCGTCGGGGGGAGGCAGCTGCGACAGGCGGGGCTCTTGGAGGAGGCGATGTGCCAGAGGTAGATTACCGGCGGGGCTTGGGCAGAGGGGGTGGATGCACTGAGAAGGAAACAGAGGAAGTGCAACTCATCCACGAGGAGAGAGAGAGCCCAGAAAGTATTCAAGTGAGGAGAGAGAAATTTTAAGCGGGAGTGGTGTGCATTTATTATCCATTGACCCATGCTTTCTTCTGCCAATTGAGCCTAGCCACAAGTCGAGAGTTATTTGGGAGAGAGTGAGAAGAGAGAGGAGAGAGAGGAGCGCCGCGTTGAGGAGCAAGAGAAAATCGAAGAGGACACCAAGTGGAGCCCACCCCTCCACATGGCACCTCATGAGTGGATGAGGATCACACTGACATGAAAGTCCCGGACCATTCAATATTTTCTTCTTGCTCACGTCCACTCTCTCAGCCCTCTTTCCCTCTTTTCACTTCTTCCTTTTTTTTTTTTTGTGTTTCTTTTCCAATGAACGAGAAAGCCCTCCCCCAAGAACCCTAAAAAAAAAAAAAACCGAAGAAAACAATTTTTCTTTTGTCTTCAATTTTCGACAAAGAAAACCGAGAGAAGCCCCCAAAACCCTATGTGAACCACTTTTTTATAGGCCAAGGATTAGAGTTTTAATTTTTTTTTTTCAAATTAACATCCACGAAGATTTCTTTTATGCACATGATATTACTTTTTATTTTCCACATGTCTTCTAGATTTCCTTTGCAAAAATGAATATTCTCTACCATTTTTTTCAAAATTGCAATAAGATTTCTTCAAATTTGGAATCTCACAAAGATGAGTTCGTAATATCTTCTCGGGGATACAGACTTGAGCCAATTTGCTTTCTTCGTAGGTTTAATCCGATCTATCAATTTAAAGCTCAGAACCACCAATTCGAACCCATTTGTCATCAGTCCAATGCAAATACAAATTAAGAATAAATGCACCTAAAATTATATGATATGCAATTAATTAATTAATTAATTTTTATGCAAAAAATAAATAATCGGATTACCAAAATTTAGGTGTCAACACAAGTTTGGGCCATTTTGAGGTGAATGACCTCCTTGCGCAAAGTTTAGGAAGTTTACTCATTGAGTTTATCTCACTATTGTTGTTTAAATGTTTTCAGGCTCTAAGAATGTCTAAACCATTTCGCTATATTTGTTTTGGAGTGCCTATGGATCAGGACACTAAGGTGATTTCCTATCCAGTTGAGGATAAGGGACACTAGATACAAGAAGTAGGTGACCATTAATGAGGGATTGCTTAACCTAGTGCCCCATAAGTTCAAAGCCCGGTACGTTTGGTTTAGAGGAGAGCGCCGGGGCCCTCTCTAGTGTTTTGATGGATCATTAGGAGGGGGATCTAATGGCACTGTTTAGGACCCATGGTTGTGGATACCCCCAATGTGACATCCTCAAAATTTGACCCTATTCAGGATGCGATAAGGGGTTTACTTCTATCAATGCATAATTAGTAGAATTAGATTTTGAATTGGTTTGTGAACCATTCTATAATTAGTAGGTCGTCGGTGGTCGATGGGCTATGCGGTGGTGGTTGGCGATGACGATCGGCGGCTAGCAGTTGTGCAACAACAACGGCGGCGCGACAAAAGCGGCGGGGCGACGACAACGGCGACGATCTATAAGCAAGAATAAAAAATGAATAAATACAAAAAAGAAATTGTTGCGTTATCAAACGCATTTATATTATTTTTCTATTTCAATAATAGAAATTTTTTGTAGTTCTGCAAACGAATTTTTTACTCGAAATTGTTTCTCGGAATAAAAATAGAAAATAACTATTTCGAAAAAAATTATTCCCAATCAAGAAGCGTTATTATACCCAACCTTATGTTCCCAAAGCACTGCAACATTGTTATTTAAGCAAAATGCCCAAGAAAAAGAATCAATTCCAGGTTCTTCCCGACCCAACTTTTGCCAAAATTGTTCACTACCCAAACTTTTTTTCATTTTGGTGAGAAAATTAAAAGGTAAAATTGGAACCAAATCGGACCACCTTTGTCCGCAATCCACACAAGGCCACAAGCTACCCGCAGGCGATGAGTCATCAGTCGTCATCGGCATCTCTAAAGCATCCCGAAAATTCCCACGTGGCAGCCGAGCATTCTCCTTCATCCAAACACACCGTAACGTCTCCGATTCCCCATCTCTCTCTCTCTCTCTCGCTAACTGAAACAACAAACAAGGTCGCACCCACCATTTCTAATTTCTGCAACGAGCGAAAGCAGAACAAATCCCCAGCTCCACGCGAATCTTCCCGGGAATCAAGTTCTCTCTCTCCCTACAAAGATGCAGAGACAGTTACTCATCCACTTCCCGATGACAAATAATCATTCGATTCGGTCCGCATCCGAATCGACGACGACCACCCAGTGCAGATGATGCTTCTGCTCGAGTGGACCAACGGTGGCCATGGTGGTGATGACGTCATCGTTATCGTCGCGTAGATGCCTCTGCTCGCAACCGAATCGCCAACTTGGAATCGCTCACCGCTGCCGCTGCCGCTGCTGCTGCTAGCACCCGATTCCGATTCCGATTCCGTTTCCGTTTCCGTTTCCGTTTCCGTTTCATCTTCTGCCTCCTCGCCTCCACGCGTGTGGTCTGCATTATTCCCGAGGCGAGGACGGAGATGCCTGTATAAATATAGCCACCAGTCTTCATTTCCCTTCCACCATGCGAGTCCCGAAGAAGCCCGTCTCCTTTTGCCTCTCTCTCTTCCCTCCGCTCTCGCCTCTCGGCTGCGACTCTCGCGTCTGGTTCGGCTCGCGCTGTCTCTCGAGGCCCGCGCGCTTCTCCGTTAGGAGGAGAGGGATTCTCACTTTAGGTTTGGCTTTCTTCGTTTTCTCATGTTCTCGTATTTTGGCGGTGCTTGTTTGTTGTTTTAGTTTTTTAAGCTGTTGTTTAAATCTGTTGTTAAACTATGGCCTTCAATGTCTGTATTCTGGAGCTCTAGATACGTTGATGATTGGCTTTGAGTTCCAGTGTTTGGAGTTCTATCCGGTCTGGCATTATGGTTTCTGTTGAGTTGTTCTAGGGAATCTGTTCTTTGGGAAGTTGTTTAGTGGGCTTATGCTAGTTATTCGATCAAAATTATTGCTTCCTTTAGTGTCTTTAGGTGGTTTTTGGGGAGAAGTTGAGCTGGTTCAGTAGGTAACTCTACTTGGGAGCAAAGAGCTGCTTTTTGATTGAGATTTCAAATTTCTAGGTTATACTTGGAGCATGCACGGGGAGTTCTAAGAGTGGGGAACATTTAAGTGGAGTGCTATGTTCTCTTTTGATTGAATGTGAGGTAAGATATCCTTTTTGCTTTTCTCATGTTTAAATAGGGTACTTCGAGATGCAATTTATGGGAGAAGAGTGTAAGTTATCAGGACTGGACTTAGTTGAACAGCTAAGATGAACTTTTGATTGAAGAAAGGGATGGTCAAGACCTTAGTATAGGGGTTTGGGGGTGAAAAGTATACATAAATTCTCTTGTGGTGCATTTTGCTAATTCCGAGCCTATGCTTGAGCTTTGCTGGCATTTAGTTCAACCAAACTCCTCATCTTATTCTTGCTAGTTTTTTAGTGGGGATTCGACATTGTACAGATTTCGACAGTCTTTCTGTTTGTTGCTTAGTTACTACTACCAGATACTTTGTAGGCAACCTCTTCTGGGTCATATTTACAATTTTATGGTTTCTTTCTGGAACCTGTATTTACTTTATTTTGTGTACCTATGAGCAACAAGCATATGCTAATGTGTACATTTACACGGTTTCTCATCAAGGCTGTTGCTTCTCTCCTTAACAAAAGCAGGAGCCTGTCAGTTGCATGCAAGTTACTCGATGGACGGGATTCATGCAACCACTGTTGATGACAGGAGTTTAGACTGTTCGCAGATGGGCAGTTTTGAAAGTAATGGTTTGAAGCCGTGCATATGGTCAGCTCCAGAAGGAGGACAGAAGATTGACATAGCACAGCAGATCTTTTGCAACAGATCATTGAATATGAGGAATATTGTTGCCGTGGGGTTTGACATGGACTACACTTTGGCTCAATACAAGTCTGATACTTTTGAGTCCCTTGCTTATGAAGGCACAATCAAGAAACTGGTCTATGATTTGGGATACCCTATCGAGGTTTATTTTATATCTTTTCTGCCCTTGTGACATATTCTTCTAGCGACTAAAATAGCTTTGTCTTGTATCTTGTGCTTGTTTTAGATAACTGTGATGTTTGATGCACTCTAAATTGCTAGACTACCTTTTCCAGTAATCTCTACTTGATTGTGATAGTAAAAGTTGGCTCCAGTAGTGGAATTAATGTGCAAATATTTTAGACCAAGTTCTCAGCAGAATTTTTTCCTGTTTTATCTTTTTGGATCACTAAGATTAGTAATGATGTACTTGTTGTGCTTTATAAACTAATATGCAAGCTCACTGAGATCAATCAATGCAGTTGTTGGAATGGTCCTTTGATTGGAAGTACATGGTGAGGGGATTGGTTCTTGATAAGAAGAGAGGCAACATCTTAAAGGTCTTCCTTTAGTTTTTGTGGTAGTTGCTACTTTTTTAGGCCATTAGTCTTTCTATTAGATTAGCACTTAGTGTTATGCAACTTTTCATTACGCAGATGGATAGGCATAAATATGTGAAAGTAGCCTACCACGGGTTCAGAGAGTTAAGTAAGGAAGAGAAAGTCAGCACCTATGGCAATACTCTGATACGAGATTCTTTTGATGAGCCAGACTATGCCCTTATTGATACCCTGTTTTCGCTAGCTGAAGCTTATTTGTTTGCACAACTAGTTGATTTTAAGGACAAGAATCCTGGAAAGATTGCAGAAGGCACCAAGTAAGAGGACAATTGACCTTCTCTTTGCAGCTTAACATGTTTGTGTATGCAACTATATTTCTTTGTCATCCTTTAACAACTAGGGCCTTTAATAGCTGTAACAAAAGCTCTTACATGCAAAAAGGAGCCATACTTTCGTCAGCAGAGGTCTATAGCAATTTCCATAACATGATGGATAATTATCATGGTGATTACCCCTGTTTTATCGTTTCTTTACTTAAGGAACTGTGACCTCATGTTCTGTGATCTTTTATCAAAACCTGTTGACTGATGCTCCTATAAGATTCTTGCAACACCTAGAATTTGCAATTCAGAAACTGCAATAGCACTTCACAGACAACTTTAATATAAATAGACTCGTAATTACTCTCTAATTGATAAGATAGATGTTCCTTCCGGTCATTTCACTTAACAGCCATGGTTAAATGTCTAGATAGATGGGAAAGTAGATTTACTTTGAGGATGTTCTAGTGGAAGTGCAGGAGTGGCCCCTTCTGTCCTTTTACAAGTACAGTCCTACAATATGTATTACTGTTGGATGACATGTGCAACACTGAAAGATCCAACGTTGGTAAAAAAATTGAGATTCCTACATTTACGCAAACTTGCAATGGCAAGGTTTTATAATTTACTTGCTCAATCATAGCCTAGTCCTTTTCATGAAAACATCAATGGGTGATTCTTTTAATGAAGTACACACACAACTTGCTGGGTGAGAAGACTGTTAAAATGCACCCAATGGGAGAGGATTGTTGACAATTTTTTCCCTTAAGTCACATTATTTTCTATATGCCTGCCTTACTTTACCCATTATATTTTGTAAATTTTTCCTCCAGCTATGCTCATATGTACAAAGACGTTCGAGCTGCAGTTGATTTGTGTCATCGAGATGGGACTTTGAAGCAAATGGTTGCAAAAGATCCTAAAAGGTAGATATAAAAAATTTGTCAATAGCAGCCTACTTAACAACTTCTAACAGGGACAGCTTTCTATCCAGAGAAGGTCTTTCATCTCATAGAGTGCTGCGGTGTAGCACTGGTTAATTACACTTGCTGGGTTGCGGACAGATAATCTCTCTTTGTGGGCTTTTGGTTGTTCTTTTGCAAGGTATATCAATGAGGATGCATGTATAGTACCTTTGCTCAAAATGCTCAGGGATTCTGGACGTGCAACATTCTTAGCAACGAACAGGTATGGTATTCATTGTCTTTTGAACAGAAGTGTAGTAACTTTATGCTTGTATCTCAATGTGGTTATGTCATTTTTAATTATCTATGTTTCTCAAGTATTGGGTTCTTTATGATGATCTTCTATGGAATGTGGCACAACTTTTCTCATTTCCTTTTTGATAGCCAGCCATTTTAAGTTTTCTCATTTTCTTATTTCACTTTGAAATACTCTTAGTAAAGGTTTTGCACTTTAAGTTTTCCATTCTGCTATTGATATATTCTTTATTCTTTGTTGCAGTTTATGGGACTACACGAATATTGTAATGAATTATCTTTGTGGTCCCCATACATCAGGGGGTAATACCTCCTGCAATTTTGACTGGCTCCAATACTTTGATGTCATCATCACCGGCAGGTATGTTGGTTTTTGAAGTAACTAGATCAAATTCAAACATTTGCTTCCTTCACATTTCACATTTAGCAACCGTAGCTGCCAAACTGTAGCATGATTACATGCCAGGCAGTTGTCCTTATATCTGCTGCTCCTCTACTTTTTGAACAACTTCAGCAAGAGTCTGGTGGGATGTCAGGATTCTCTTGTTTTAAGATTTGTATGCCATTAGGAAGCAGTGTCTTATTCCCCAACTGTTGAACACTTCTATATAGATTTTAGTTTGAGACATTTAAAATTTCAAGTATATATCTGTATCATCTCCTTGGTTGATTTAAAGAGAGAACGCCATGCAGTTAGCTGGTGTAATCCTTTAAATTAAGTTCACAACTCATAAAAAATACTGAAAGGTGACGTCCATGCATGATTCAATTGAATTTTGATCTTTTGGATTATGAATCTGAGTTAATGTATTCGGTGGTCAACATATGTTCATGGCCTTTAAATTATGTGGCAATAACTAAACAGACGGAGCTGCCTATGCAGTGCAAAGCCTAGCTTTTTCCATGAGGATAATCGGGCCAATCTTTTTGAGGTTGAACCTGAGTCCGGGATGCTGCTTAATACTGATAATGGCACTCCCATGCCTCAGGTTAGTTGTGGTGCTACTCAGTTCTTTGAGCCCTTTATATGCTTGTGCCATATCCCTGATAATTAAGGGTAATTGAAGGTAGGAGACACTGTGCCAAGATTGATGTTGCAGCCATCAAATAAGAGTTGCAGAGTTTTTCAGGTATTTCTTTGACAAACATTTTATTCTTCCTAAATGAATATGTACTTGCTTTAGTCCATAACTATGCTCGAACGGAATGACTGTTTTCCATCATAAATGATGCTTAAAACTTGTCTTTTCAGGGAGGAAATGTTGGTCATCTTCATAAACTACTGTCCATTGAGTCAAGTTCACAGGTGATTTTGTACATGTTTCTGATCATTTTGGCAATTGAACCTTTATCATTTCATTTGCTAATGAGTAACATAAAAATGAAAATCACAGTGAATTTCTCTCTCAATCTTCTTCTATTTTATTGGAACATTAACCATCTCTCGTCTTTAGCTTTGGACTGTCCTGATATTATTGCATATGTAAGATCTGATTCATCTCATTTCTTTATTGAGATGTTTCAGTGCCAATATTTCAGCTGAAAGGCTTGGATACACTTGTTACTTTTATTATTAGTTTTCATGCTTGAAAATACTTGTATTATTGACATAGCCCACCTTTCTGGTAGGTTCTTTATGTTGGGGATCACATCTATGGGGATATATTGCGCAGTAAAAAGGTCCTCGGTATGACTATCTTAATTTGCTAAAGCAGTTTCTGCCAACTGTAGTCTGATCAGTCAGTTTTATGTTATATGATGAATCTACTGATTTGTTAGCAGCATCTGTCAGTTTTACCTTAACTGTGAAAATGAGAGACATTTGACTATCATATATGATCATTTCTTCTTGCATTGTGTCAGAGATTGCTGGCACGATTTTGGTTGCTACATCTTCAAGCACATTTAGGACAATATCCAAATTCATCCAGTTATTTACTGGAGTTTTAAGCAATCTGTATGATTTACGTTTTTAAATTGGAACTTGGCAAAAGACAACACCTAGAGGATTTTGAAGAAGATCTGACATCTGTGGTATATAGCAAGTCTCTTTAATCAGTTATGAATGTACATATGTGGAGTGGAAATTGTACTAAATAAGAAGCAGGGTTTAGTTTCCAATTTTAGTAACAATAAGGTAGTAACACTTAAAAATGGAAAATATTGGAAGATGGCTGTTCTGGGCAAAAATTGAGGTGGACTGCATCGTAGGAATGTCATGTGTATTGCAAAATAATTTAAAAGTCTCTTAAATGTGCTTTTAGTGTACATTGAATCTTGAATTTACGGCTTTGATGTTCATATGGCATTCCTTTTTATTGTTATTGTTAGTTAATTCATTCTAAAAATCCATATGCTGTAGTTGCTTAACTGCTCTATGCTGGTTATATCATGTCTGTTGAGCAGGTTGGCGTACGATGCTTGTTGTTCCGGAGCTTGAAAGGGAGGTTAAACTTCTATGGGAATTAAGGGACAGCCGCAAGGTGTTTGTGGAGAAAACTTCCGTAGTTTTTTATTTGTTTATTTACCAGACCATCTAAGAGGGTGAGGGTTGATGTGGTGTAAAAGGTTACTCCATGTGGCCTGAGATCGCCAACTGAAGTCACAAAAACAGCGCCTCTGGAAAACCAGGGGTTGACTGCATTCTTTCACCCCTCCCCAGACCCCCATAGTACAGGAGCTTTGTGCAATGGAATACCCCTTTTCCTCTTTACTAGACTATATTAAGGTTTTTCAAAATTATTGTGGAGATATGATTGGTCAATTCACCAGCATTGTGGTATTGATATATTACAGGCTAAAATTTAGAATTCAAGTGGCATTAAGCTTTCCTTTTTGTCTTGGACTTGGATACCTTGCAGGTCTTTGGTTCATTCAATAGTAATAATGTATAGAAGGTCTATTGGGACTTGAGGTTCTTCTTTTCCTCGGTAAAGGATTTCTTTTAAGGGTCTAGATGATGGAGGGGCATCCACACTTTGAGTCCACTATATCATCCATAGATATCCTCACTGCCTTTCAAGGGGTCATCTCTGAAAATGTAATGGTGGTAACATATAATACACATGGGCCTGATGTAAGTGGATTTCCATGCAGCAACTCAGGTTAATGAGGAATGAGCGGGATCATATTGAAGATAAAATCCATCATCTAAAGTGGTCTCTCAAGTAAGTACTATATTCTGACCCAAAAAAAAAAAAAATGTAAGTAGTATATAGAAAGATGCATAGATTATGGAAATTTGTGGTATTCAAAATGTCTACTGTTATTATGTATTTTCTTTTTTCTTTTTAATGAGGCAGTCAGTTTTATCTGTATTATTCAAACTGATGGTTTACCAGTCGGGTCTTCCAATTTTAGTTCAGGTCTCTATGTTGCTCGCTCAATTATTATTACTATTATCATTATTATTTTTGTAATTGTGAATTCTTTTCAGGTCATGTTTTGTAATAAACTTAATTTGTTGTACATATTTATTTTAGCCAACTGTTGTCAATGGAGAAGCAATTCCCTATTTTTCCAAAGCAAGTGAGCACATCCATTCGAGCAATCTTCAATCATGTGAAGTGAAAGTGCTCTTAATTTCTATTAGTTCATTGTGTCTATTTACATGTGCGTCCACATAATAATGATGTTGCTTCCCAAGTGGTTGCCTTAAGTTCTGGTAATAAATATGGTTTTGAACTTGACAAAAAGATGATGACAAAAACTGGAAAAGATGTTGGGGTTTCTGGCCAAGGTAGAAATTTTACCTGTCATTCATCCAGTATTAGATAATTCTAGTTTTTCACATTTCTCATGTGTACAGTTGATTCTTGCATCATGTCCTTTGATTTGATTTGCCATTAAATCCTACTACTTGAATTATGAGTCTTGTGTCTCTTAATAGTAAAGAAATTTATGGTTGCCTGCTCTTTATCCTAGTGTGGAATGATATTTTGGACTGGTGAAGTATGTTAAACATTGTCATTTTGTTCAGGTTTGAAAGTGTTAATCCTGAAGAGAAGCGAAAGTTATCCTCCGAGGTGGAAGAACTGGAGGTAAGGACAAAGCCAAGCAATATTTCTTTGGTATGACATTGATGATGACACATTCCTTTTCATCATTTTAATGTAGTCTCTAAGGAATCAAGTGCGCCTCAGCCATCAACTGGCTCAAAGAGATTGCCACCATAAGGTAAAGAATGTTGGTGCTATGTTTATTGTTTCCTCTTTGGCTGCTTGTTGGTCCTTACATCCAGCTACATTAATGGAACCATGACTTCTCTTTTCATGAACAATTCAGTTTCACAAAGTCTGGGGACAACTTATGAAGACTGGATATCAGAACTCCCGCTTTGCCCATCAAGTAAGCTTTTTATGTTGTATCTATAAGCACCTGTCTTAATTTTTGTCGCTATCATGAATACTAGCTTGGCTAATGTGAACCAGCATGATATTACCTCTTTTTATGTAGCTGCGTCCTGGCTTTTGGTCAGATGTAACCTAATGAGAGGTTTTATCACAAAAATTACCATATGCAGGTCGAGAGATTTGCCTGCCTCTATACAAGCCAAGTATCCAACTTAAGCCTGTACTCACCGGACAAATACTACAGACCCAGCGAAGACTTCATGCCTCATGAGTTTGATATTCTTCCCCTGTGAATTTTTAGGCCTTGCCTGTTGAATCTTGGGACCAAAGTGAACCCAAACGAATTAATTTGCTTCTGGGAAAGCAAGATCTCCACAGCCTAGTGCTCACGAGGTTTGAGTTCTCTCTCACTAACTGTAGTGGTATGGGAATGTAGTCTTAATTGTACATTTAGAAGCATTGCAGTCTCCTTTCCCTGTAATCTTAAGACAGCCCCAACTTTTATGAAAGAAATGGCTTTATGAATTGCGGTGTTGCAATGTGATTTACATTCGTGAATGCTAGTGTCGTCATTTATTGGTTTCCGACGTGCCAGACATCCTTCAGATTTAGCGCACGTACTACGAATTCGAAATTATACATTTTCTTAACGAGAGGATAGGTACATCCGGAGAGTTCGTAGATTGTACAATTATCTATTCCTTTTTTCCCATGGCTCCCTGACC
This sequence comes from Eucalyptus victrix, assembly GCA_016097545.1. Lineage (NCBI taxonomy): Eukaryota > Viridiplantae > Streptophyta > Magnoliopsida > Myrtales > Myrtaceae > Eucalyptus > Eucalyptus victrix. The sequence goes on along the minus strand of CM027840.1, from coordinate 23,703,063 downwards.
AACAAAATTATTTTTATTACCGTGAGGACACCCGCATGCTCATGCGGTCTTCTTTTTTGAAAATTCCTCTCATATATTTTATCATTCCATTTTAATCTGAAACTTGACTGGGGTTTCTTGAGCGCAGGTGATTGTAGTAGAGACATGACTTTCTAGGCATGTTGACGGGCTTTTCCCTTTCACTTTTCGTTCCCTTTACCTTTACCCTGTTATCTGGATCATCCACTTAAAAGTCTGTTAATTCATTATGGTCTTAAAGAAAATTGACAGAACCTTATCATGTATGCTTGAACCCTTGTGGCAGGGTTCTCTAGAGTTCTTGGACTCCTGAATGTCTTAGATAGGTCTTCCAAACCTTCGCCTCAATAGACTGCATCTTCTGGACTTCTCGTTGTTACAACTTACATTGAAAAGCCATAAAAACTACAATAGTCCAGATTGAGATTTGTTACATTTCAATCCAAAGTTGCCTTCTGGTATCACAGAATCACCCAAAGAATGATCTTTTTTTTTTTTTTTTTTTTTTTTTTGTCAGGACAGACAGTAGATTTTCATTAAGTAAATGAAAGATTTTAAGGATAACGTTGATCTTCACAAAATCTAATATCACATTTTTTTCTTAGAATAGGACTTTGCCATCCCCATGATAAATGTGATCCCTTCCCTGCCCGACGAAAATCAGTTTTGGAAGTAAAGACCTTTAAAAACTTCAATCGAGAGAGTCACGATTTTGAGGGTGGTCCCATGCTTGTTTTGCATGAATTAAAACAAGCATAGGTTTGTTAAAATGTAACAAACCTTTAAAACCAAGACCACCATCCTTCCTCCTTGTGGATGTTTCCCTCCCAGCCCCTCCAATGTGGCCATTCTCCGATTTAAGATATTTTCCACAAAAATCCTTTCAATCGGACAGACAAGAACATATGCAGGTAATACTTGCACAACAGCCTTTCAGAAATATCTCCGTGCCAGCTCTTGACAGCAATTTTTATTTACAATCTTCTAGTTTTATACTAACATTCGATAAGATGCATGCAACGTCAGATATTTTGAAATTCTCCCGTCAGAGGGGATCCCAACATATTTCATTTTTTTTTTTTCCATTATGGTCACTCTCAACTCTGCAGCTAGGTTGTTCCTCAAGGACTTAGAACAACATCATCCTTGCTGAATTTTGTTGAGATTAATAGTCAATGCTGATTGAACACTTTTGAGACTTGTTGACATTCTCAAAGGGTTCCGTCAAGGAAAAAGATGTCGTCTACAAAAGGTAGGTGAAAGAATTGTTGTTAAATTAAACCCCTTAAATAGAGCCATTCTCCACTGGCTTGTCAATAAGAGGGGACAACAACCACACAAGTTTACCCCAGTGGCCACCCTTTCAACTTGGAAAGGGGAGGTGGGGGATTCAAATCCTCACCTTCTCAGGGGTTAAGGTGGAGACGATTTAGTTTTAAGAGTGAATTTCGATTCCCACACCCTGCAAGGAGATTGAGCAAAAGTCTAAAGTGAGTGTTAGAGTAGAAATAGAGTATGACCGACAAAAAAAAAAAGATAAATAAATAAATAAGAGGGGATAACATATTTGCAACCAAAATAAATAAAGAGACAAAGGGCCTTTTACCAAATTCCATGCGTAGATTTGAAGTAAGATAGAGGTTGCCCATTAAACCTAATGTTGAAAGTGAAAGTCTTTGACATTGCACAACCAAGATAATCCACTGTTGGACAAAATCCGTGCTTAACAAAAGTCCCATTCAACACAATTGTATGCCTTTTCCATTTTCAATTTCAATAAAACTTGCAATTTCTCTTGTCGATTTAGAATACGAATTTGGTGAAGAATATCCAAAACCATCAAAAACACGAAGGCACTCTACTTCATAGGGATCAATTACAGGAGCCATGGTCTATTTGCCAGAACCTTCACAATCACCTTGCAGTTGAAGTTGCACAAGCTTATTGCATGATATTCATCCAAAATTTAAGGGAGAGAAACCTTAAAAATGAGAGTAATTTGGGTTGAGAAAGCCTAAAACAAAAAGGGATAAGTGCATAAGGATTTCTAAAATTTTTCGAAATACTACAATTAAATTATAAATTTTTTCAAAAAGTGCAATTAAGTCTTTCCGTTAAGTCCATCTAATTTGATTAACAAAATATATAGCGTGTCTTTTTTGTTATTTTCTCTGTCTTATGCTGCGTTAATGTTAACTAAACCATGAAGCATAAGATTAAAGCAATGTTGTTTTGGTCCAAATTCTAATTTTTAATACTAGATCTTAGTTAAATGTGACAAAAGAAAAGGCACAATTTTTTATTGAGAAAACAAACACAAATTAGGTTCCGTTCGTTTCATGGAAAATATTTTCTATAAAGCCATTTTCCAGAAATATAACTATATTTTCTACTGTTCGGCGAAATCTAAAAATGAATTAGAAAATATTTTTTACCGTACCATAAAAAAAAAAAAAAATTCCTCCCCGAACCCATATATATTAAAGTGATTTTTGTTCTTTTTCTTTTTCTTTTTCTTTTTTTTTTTTTTTTTTTTTCCTTTCCTTTTCTTCTTCATTGGACGATCACCAACCATGGCGACTAGCCAAAGGCAAGTTGGAGCCTCGCCTAATCAAGTGAGGCCGAGCTTGCCGACACCGGAGAGCTCAAGCCTACCAGATTCGATCGAGCCTCGCCCAGGTGGGTGAATTTGGTGAGGCCTGAGCTCGCTCAAGGTCAATCGAGCAAGCTAGGGCCTCATGTTGATGTTTGGTGACCTCCAGCAAGGTTCAAACGTCACTTAGATGGCTGGATGTGGTGGGGCTCGAGCTTGCTTGAGGCCAATCGCTAGCTACCATCGCGGTCGGTGACCAACCCATGAAGAAGAAAAGGAAAAAGAGAGAGAGAGAGAGAGAGAGAGAGAGAGAGAGAGAGAGAGAGAGAGAGAGAGAGAGAGAGAAAGAATGGAAAATAATTAAAAATTGATTTTAATTTTAAAAAAATAAAAGAAAAAAGGTATTTGATAAAGAAAAGTGAGGTGAAAGAAGAAGGTGTGGAAAATATTTTACTCTTTCTCAAAAGTGGAAAATATTTTCCCAAATCTTAGAAGACTTCTTTCCTTTCAAGGACAATATTTTTCCCAATTAATTCATTTTTCTTCAAATAAATATCGGAAAATTCAAAAAATATTTTTTTGCAAGTTATTTTCTGTGAAACGAACGAAAAAAGCAAAAAACTCATAGCCAAAACCACCAATGGTGAGGCGAAATGATTAGATGGGTGCAGCAACCCTACCTGACCATCACCGAAATGAACCGATGAGGGCGATCCTCTCTCATATGTGGCTTCTTTTCTTTCTTTTATATATATTTTTTGAAAAATATTGAAGCATTTTTATCTTTATAATCTCATTTAAATCCATCCAAGAAAACTTTCATTTAAATAAGATATGGGGTAAAAAAATTAGGAATTGGATCATAACACGTTGTTTTTAGTCTTATAATGCCACGTAGGAAAGAAAATCATTGGATAATTGATAACAATTCATGTCTCATTGTTCAACTATGGACAGAATCAACGGACTAATAATTATGGGTGACAACGAACTTCGGATTGTGCTAATAATGAGCCTTGGGAGATGATGCCGAATGTGTCATTTGAAGATGACCAATTTTTTAAAGGACTATTGCCATTAACAGGCTGAGGAAACTACGGCAGGAGTGCCGGGAACATGCAGAGAACAATTGGCAATTTCTAGGAAGAACAATGAGTGTAACAGCTTTAGCAGACACTATCTGGGAAAACCTTGCTATTTCCGCTAGAACGGATTATATGGGCATGGTATCTGCTCTAAGCAACCCCCGATAGCTCCTTGCTTCCCAAATTACTTTGGCGAATGGATTGAAGATGTTTATATAAAAAGGATTAAAAGAGCTCAAAAGGGTTGAACGGAAAAATAGAGATGTACTAGAACCGTTCATCGTTCTCTTTTTCCAATAATAATATTGTAGACTAAGTAGCACCGACACTGACACGCAACACGCGATACAACACGACACGACACGCTGACACGTTGTTTCTAAAATACAGAGAATTCCGATACGTTCAAACACGTTGTATATTAAATATATATTTTTATATATACATAATAAATTATCATTTTTATGATTATTTCAATCAAATTAATTTGAATCAAATTCATAGATAAATAAATAATTAAAAAAACCTAGAATGAATATACACTAAAAACATTAATCCGTCATTTATTAGTATCACTTATTGTTTCAATTTGATAAATTCAACTCTATTTCAATAATTCATAAAACTTGGAGAAAAAATAAATAATCCATATTCTGGATTCACATGTTAGATCTGTTGGAAGAGGAGAAAAAAAAAACTTAAGGAGTGAATTGTGTATCACGGAAAGTGGGAGTCAGAAGAGACAAGCGCGCGCCCGCGCGCACACACACACACACACATATATTGACCTTTTATTTATTGAATTTTTAAAATTGACCTTGATATCAGAATCACTTATCGAAAACTCGTATGTCACTCGAGTGTCGGAGAGTGTCGAGAAAGTTGACCAGGTGTCGAATTTTCCAATATATGTTGACTGAGTGTCAAAGAGTGTCCGAGAGTGTCCAAAAATGTTGAACACATGTCGAAGTGTCCGACACGACATGAAGACTTTTGGAGAGTGTTGGTGCTTCATAAATTGTAGAAATGTCTGCTTGAAAGTTCTCTATGTAGTGTTCTTATTGTTTTATAATCATGTGAAAAACAAATGTACAAGTGTGATAGTAGTATTTGTGTCCTTATAGTGTGATCTATCATTTGATAGGAACAATATGTCCTGATTGTAACTTGGCTTGAAGATTATTAGTGGAATTTGACCAATGTTAAGATTATTACCTTAGAAAGAGGACATAAGCTTAGGAAAAAGCTGAACCCTTACGAACCTTTGTGCACAATTTCATATCTCCTCATTATCCTCTTCATTGTTCATTATTTGCCACATTTGCTTAATAGGACACTCATACCTGGCATTGTTGATCTAACTTGTCATCATTGATCTGCCACTAATCATGGCTAAAGAACAACTCAAGTGTCATAACTTGGCACGGGATGACACTTAAGTGCCATAACTTTAAAATGATACACTTGATTGCTAGTTTCAAAGTTAAATGGAACACTTAAGTGACACTCCAACGAAAATCCAGCCAAATGGCTGACGTGGCAACTTTCCGGTAAGTTTGGTCCAAAACGGCGTCGTTTTGCACTTTGATGTGGCGGAGAAAATACAAAAATGACACCATTTCGTTTAAATAATAATATAAAAATTAATTAAATTAGATTTAAACTTAATTTTATTTAAAATATTCAAAAAATTTAAAAATTAAGAAAATTTTAAAAAATTAAAAAATTAAAAAATTTAAGAAAAATTTTAAATTTTTAAAAAAAAAGGGGGGGGGTCAAACAAGGCGGCTAAGGGCTGAGCCCTTATCGCCGCCGCCTCCTCGCCATCGCCGGGAAGGGCTGGCGATAGAGGGGGAGGGTCGGTCGAGGTCGCCGACCCCCGGCCGACCAACAGTGAGGGCTGCGAGCCCTCGCCGGCCCCTGGCTAGGGCCTGGCGACCCCGACCGACCCTCCCCACTCCGTCGCCAGCCCTTCCCGTCGGCAACGAAGAGGCAGTGAGGGCCCGCGAGCCCTCGCCGGATCTGGGCGAGGGCCGCGACCCTCGCCCTAGATTTAGGGGAGGGCTCGCATGGGGCAACGGTCGCGGGCCCTTGCCGCCGCCAGGAAGGGCCGGCGACGGAGTGGGAAGGGTCAACCAGGGTCGCCCGGCCCTGGCCAGGGGCTGGCAAGGGCTCGCAGCCCTCGTCATCGGGTGGCCGAGGGCCGGCAACCTCGGTCGACCCTCCCCCCTCCGTCGCTGGACCTTCCCGGTGAGGGCTCAGCCCTCAGCCACCCCGTTCGACCTCCCCCTTTTCTTAAAAATTTTTTTAAAATTTTTAAAATTTTTTAATTTTTTTGAATATTTTAAATAAAATTAAGTTTAAATCTAATTTAATTAATTTTTATATTATTATAGACACGTTAGACACAAAACGGCATCGTTTTTGTATTTTCTCCGTCACGTCAGTGTGCAAAACGACGCCGTTTTTGACCAAACTCGCCAAAAAATTGCCACATCAGCCATTTGGCCGGATTTTTGCCGAAGTGGCACTTAAGTGTTCCATTTTACTCCGATATTGGCACTTAAGTGTACAATTTCAAAGTTATGACACTTAAGTGTCCCTCCGTGCCAAGTTATGGCACTCCAGGTGTCCCAACCTCCATTAATCATTATTAAACTTTTCCTTATTGTCTTCCACGAGAAAATTCATTTAATTATAAAAACAATTCTCTAGGTTGTATTGTTAGTCCCCATAATTGATATCAAAGTTTCGTTACATATTACTTGAAGTGTTGTACTTCTTAGCATAAAGATCTTACTTATGGCTAAGATTGTTCGTTTTGGTTTTCCTAAATTACAAGTTCCAAGCAAGCCTACATTTTTTTATGGAACCTACTATGACTATTGGAAATAATGAGCAAAGCCATATTTGTAGGCCACTAAAATTGCCATGTGGGAAGTAATTGAAAATGAACTAGGAGTTCCTCCACTTACTACACCCCTAGTACCACTAGTTGAAGAGAAAGTTCCGTTAGCACCACGTGCTTCTATCTGTGAAGAAATTGAAAGAATATTTGCACTAAATGCAAAAGTTGTTACCTCCGTTTGAATTTAACAAAATTTCCTCTTGTACCTCAACTAAAAAAATCTAAGATCAACTCCCAATTACCTTTGAGGGAACTGATCGAGTAAGGGAGACAAAAATAAACATTCTCCCAGATAATTACGAAATGTTTAAGATGAAGTTAGATGAAACCATGACACAAGCTCGTAAGGGTGCTTCCAAAGGAGTAGAATCATGTGAAGAATTATGTACATGAGATCATGAGAATTCAACCAATTTTTTGAGTAATAGGGACATTGATGTTGTGATGCCCCGACAACGTCATATACTAAACGCAAGGGGAAACTTATTATCAGTATATTAACAAGAGCTGCTTTAATGAATAATTGTATTAAGATATTCCAACCTAAATGATTAGCATGTATAATATGAATATTACAAGGTCTTGAAATCTTCTAAGGCATGATCTGTCTTGTCTTGTAATTTACTATCAACCATTCATCTATAAACATACGCTAATCATCATGGAAGTGGCACCACCTCGTTTCCTGTTAAGTTCATCACATGTTTCTCACTTCAACATGGGAGCTTACATGTACCGCGCATACATAGGGAAATATTTACATGACATAAACTAAAAGTGTATGCGTCGAGCCTAGGAAGTGATCAAAAGGAGCCTAGCTACACTACCTCTTAAGTAAATCTATGTCGCTCAAAAAATAAAAACATCCTCAGCTTTGAGGTGTTCTAAGCACCGCCTGCTCTAGCTCTAGACCCACCATCACCAATCCAAAAAGGTCCAAACAATTCTCCTTCATGGTTAATGAACCAAGCCTCAAACCACATAAGGATCTAGTAGACATGTCCATCGTCATCCATAGTGTGGCTTCATACCGAATATAAATCATTTCAATGTCAAGGTCATAAACATCATGGAAAGACATGTTCAATGGAAGTGATGACCTCGTACCGCACCACAGGTGGAACGTTCATTCTAATTGTCTAAAAAGATGAAGGAATATGCATTGTCTAGTAAAGAAACAATAGGGTTCCAAACTAGGTGATCCATTAGCCGCTAAGGAAAATGCAGGATTTGACAATAAGCAACACACATAGACTAGCACAAAAACTATCACATAGACCACTCCATTGTCAACCTTGTTTACATTCGTATTTACCACAAATAAAGCACAACAATATGAACACACAAGTCTTGGGCAACTGATCAAGCTAAGACATGAGCAAACCACACATGAACACATGCCGAGTGTTTTCATCATATATTTCAATATCTACCCTTGCATAGGATTTTCACCGAATCACAAGCCAATCCAATCAAGTCACTTCCAAAATTCCTCATTCGGACTTTCATGGAATCCCTACCATGGGCATCTCACTCCGAGGCACCTTAGTATCACACAACTAAGGAATCCCATGATCACAAAGCAGGGGCATCTCACTCCAAGACATCCCGATGTCATACAATCGAGACATCCCTTATCACAACAAAGGCATCTCACTCCGAAACATCCTGGTATCACACACAACTAAGGCATCCAAGATCACATAGCATGAGTACCCCACTCTTCAGGGGCATCACCGGTATCACAAAGCTGATGGAAATCTTTTAAATTCAATTTATTCTATACATTTCGTGATCACACTTAGAATAATCACATCACAACAGCATGCTATATATACATATATATATATATATATGTATATGTATATGTATATGTATATGTATACATAAGAGGCCACAAGACTCCTAAGGGGTCGCCAAAAAGTTCAAACAAGATGTCTACAAAGGTTTGTAATAATTCGTACTAGAGCAAAAAATAGGCAGGTTTGAGCAGTTTGGAATACAGAGGTCAAAAAAATAGTAAATCATTTCTAAAAATTGTAAAATTTTAATATGTTTTAGAAAAGACATTGATAAACATTTTCCGTGAGGAATCTAGTCTATTTCTCGCTGTACAGAAAGCAGCAAGTCATTCAATTAACCCCTAAAACCTGTCAAATTTTCCAGAATCTGTCACGCACTAAGAACGGGCATTTCGGTGCTCAAAACTTAACCAACCACCACCAAATTTTAGTATGTTATACACAAGAACCAACCCTACAACTTTCATGGAGAGTGTGAGATCTGAATATAACCTGAAAATGACAGAATAATCAAACGACCAACTGATATCTACTATTTTCACCCATCTGCAAATTACTACACTACAAAGAATTTACCTTTTCACTTCTTGTACTACTTACAGAAAAATCTAAGAAAAGTATATGATATAGAAAAAATAATTTGCTACAACTTCCTTACAGAACATAAACCTAAATTCATGGTAGATTTTTTGGTATGAAATTCACAAAGTCTCGCGACCAGGAGCACCCAATTCTGGACAGACCGCCTGCATCGTTAGAAACCCTACAGCTCGGCCTCTATTGCTCTACACTTCCCTATACCAGCCCCTTTCAAGCCTCAAGCACACCCATATACAATAGCTAAGGTCCACACCGATCACCAAAACCTCTTCTCGAACTAGAACAAGACTCTCGGACTCACAAACCAGCGACCAGCCCGCCTAGACTGACATGCAAGACCATCTCGCGGCACCATCAACCTTCTACAGAACCAACAGCAAACTACAGATTCCCTCTTACGCTCATACTCCCTATTCCAGACATGAACCCCACATGCAAGCCGCAAAACGCCCATCCAACCCTAAAACCAACAACGGTAAGGTTAAAATATGTTTCGAGTTTGAATCCAATGCGAAATTCCAAATATTCCGAATTGAATATGTTGTGGACGTTCGAAATTGAACAAAGAAGATCCGAAGATCAACTTTCCAAAATTTCAAATCTGCATTGGAGAATTTGGCTGCTAAAATAGGAAAGTCCAACTTTCACTTGGACTTGGATTTTTGTTTAAAATATACAGAGATGTGTTTTGGATAAAATCGTTTAAGATATAAAATAGAATCCTATGAGAAGTCGGCAAAAGAATAAGGGTCTCACTATATATATATATATATATATATATATATATATATATATATATATATATATATATATATATATAACTTGTGGCCATGGGTGGTAGGAGGTTGATCGTGAAGAATTGGTCTTGAAGCGTCGTCTTGTTGTCGAGTGCTTGGGAGTTATTTTTCTTTGTCGTTCTTGTCCGTGAATTGCATCCAAGAAGATTTAGTGTTCACGCCAATTAAATCTTGTGGTAAGATTTGTGTGTAATTCCTTCATGAGATTGAGAGATTATTTCTTGAGAAATTTCGGGGCTAAACACTGCGTGCATTGTTGGGTGTAATTGGGGTTTAGGAAACATCGAGAGAGTGTTTGAGTGACTCGAGTGTGTAATCTCCTTGTATCGCTTGATCTATAATGAAATTCGTCACTGCTCTCCCCGTGGATGTAGGTCTTTACAACTGAACCACGTAAGTCCGGTGTTCAATTTATTTTCTTCTTCTATCTATATTATTGTTCGATCGCTCGCCTTTTGCAACAATTGGTATCAAAGCCAAGTTTGGCTAAGTTAAAGCGAATCGATGGCAATTAAAGAAATAAAAGTGAGAATCAACAGATTTGATTGGAAGGATTTTAGTTTCTGAAAGATGCAAATTGAAAATTATCTTTACCAGATGAAATTGTACTTGCCCTTATTTGGGGAAAAATCAGAGTCGATAAAGCAAACTAATTGGGATTTGCTAAATAGACAAGCTATGGGTGTTATTCGGCTGACGTTGTCCTATAACGTCACATTTAACATCTTGAAGGAGAAGACCATGTAAGCCCTATCAAATATGTATGAGAAACCCTCTGTGATCAACAAAGTCTATTGGATGTGACATCTGTTTAATTTGAAGATGAGCAAAAGTGTGTTAGTTGCAAATCATATCAATGAATTCAATGTGATTGTTAGTCAATTGAGGTCAATTGAGATTGACTTTGAAGATGAGGCGCGTGCTTTGATTCTACTATCCCTATTACATGATAATTTGAATACTATTGTTACTGCTGTTACTAATGCCTCTTGGTCAACAAGTTTGATATTTGATGGGGTTCGAGATTTGATTCTAAGTGAGAACATCCATAGAAGAGAATCTGGCGAACATGTATCCGCTACTTTAGTAGGTGAAAATAGAAGAAAATCTAGAACATGTGTGGGTAAAAGTAGTACTAATATGAATAGGCATAGTCAGTCTAAGACTGCTGATGTTGTCTGTTCGAGCTATGGTAAGAGGGGGCATCTTAGAAGGACTGCCTTAAGCTGAAGAATGAGAATATAAGTGAATTATAGTTGATTATGCAAATAATATTATAATTGTAGCAGATAATACTGATTATGTTATCTATCACTTATTATTCATCGCTTATGGATGAATTATGGATTCTAGTTGTTATTTTCATGTCACACCAAATAGAAATTAGTTTAGTACTTATCAGTGCACGGATGATAGTAAACTACAATTGGGGAACAACATTGAATGCAATGTCATCGGTGTTGGTAATGTTAGAATCAGAATGCATGATGATATCGTGAGGACATTGATTGGAGTAAGGCATGTTTTCGAGTTGAAAAAAAAAAAAACTTAATTTCTTTCAATGCCCGAGATTCAGTTAGGTATCGATATATTTTAGAATGTGGTATTCTGAAAATTATTCAAGGTGCTTTGATAATAATGAAAAGAATTAAGCACAATGGCCTATATGAGCTTCAACGTGAGACAGTGACAAATTTCACTGCGGAGACGTCGGATGAATCTATTCGAGAGTCTAAATTGTGTCATATGCGTTTGGGGCACATTGGCGAAAGAAGCCTAAAGGTTTTAAGTGAAAGAAGAAATATGCTACGTGGACTGAATGTATGCAGGTACTGTGATTTAGATCAACGGCGAAAAGTGTAGTTCAATACAACTGTCAAATAAACCATGGAAATTGCAGAGTTAGTTCACTTGAATGTTCACAGGTTGTCATGGTCTCCTTCGAGGAAGAGTGTCAGGATCAAGCAGTTGATTGCTTTGATCGAAAAGGAGACTAGTAAGATGATCAAGCAAGTGCGGACTAACAATAGTATGGAGTTTTGCTCGAAACTATTAAAAGAATTTTGCATGAAGGAAGGCATAGAGAAACATCACATTAATGCTGATGAACCACAATATGTTGTGGAATTGATGAGCAAAACATTGCTAGAAACAGCTCATAAAATGCTCTCCAGTATTGGTATGGCTAGGAGATTCCTAGCAGATGCGTTAAGTATGGCGTGCTACCTAATCAATAGATTCACATCGACTGTGACTGGATATAAAACTTCTAAAGAAATGTGGTCAGGTAACGTTGTTCATTATTCTGTTCTTAGAATATTTGGTTGCCCATGTGATGTTCGAGCAAGTGATGGTAAGCTCGATGGAAGGGTAAGAAAACGCATATTCCTAGGCTATGCTTGAGTATCGATTGTGGTGCCCAGAGTTAAATTCACCTATTATCAGTAGAGAAGTTACTTTTGACGAGTCTCTAGTACTTCTGACTATGAGTGATTATAGCAGTGTTCAAACGGTTATGAACAATGTTCAACACGAGGTGGAGTTACGACCAGAAACTCTTGAGGTAGCGGGTATGAGTATTAGCAAAGTAATCAATATAGATCATGCTTGTAGCGAGGTGGAGCTTAGAGAGTCAACGGTTGCTGTAACTGCTGAAATTAAAAAGGTATGTATTCGATCTCCTGATAGATATGGATGCAACAATGGTTTTGCTTTATCTGCAGTTAAGGAGGTTGCATCGAAAAATCCTTATGAAGTAGTTAAAAGTACATGTGGAGTTGGTATTCTGATGAGGTCTTCAGTTATGGCGAAGTTCAAGTGAAGCTTGGACTTGGATAAACTCTATGGAGGTTGAGCCCATCAGGGACAATGAGAGAGTAGTGGTAGAATTTGAATTTTTGCGAAGCGATTGCAACTTAACTCAAACGTCTAGCCAATGTCAAGACTGTTAAAATATGTCTCGAGTTTGAGCCCAATGCGAAATTCCAAATATTCCGAATTTGGTATGTTGCGGACGCTCAAAATTGAGCAAAGAAGATCCGAAAATCAACTTCCCAAAATTTCAAATCTGCGTTGGAGAATTTGGCCACTGAAATAGGAAAGTCCAACTTTCACTTGAACTTGGATTTTGTTTAAAATATACAAAGATATGTTTTGGATAAAATCGTTTAAGATAGGAAACAAAATCCTATGAGAAGTTGGCAAAAGAATAAGGGTATCACTTATATATATATAGACTTGTGGCCGTGAGTGGTAGGAGGTTGATCATTAGAATTGGTCTTGAAGCGCCGTCTCGTCGTCAAGTTCTTAGGAGGGATTTTTCTTTGTCGTTCTTGTTCGTGAATTGCATCCAAGAAGATTTAGTGATCAAGCCAATTAAATCTTGTGGTAAGATTTGTGTGTAATTCCTTCGTGAGCTTGAGAGATTATTTCTTGAGGAATTTCGGAGCTAAACACTGCGTGCATTGTTGGGTGTAATTGGGGTATGGGAAATATCGAGAGAGTGTTTGAGTGACTCGAGTGTGTAATCTCCTTGTATCGCTTGATCTATAGTGAAATTCGTTCCTACTCTCCCCGTGAACGTAGGTCTTTATGACCGAATCATGTAAATCTGGTGTTCGATTTATTTTCTTTTTCTATCTATATTATTGTTCGATCACTTGCCTTTCACAACAAGTAAAGCCAAAACAAAGTCGATGGAAGAAGATCTCCCCCAAACCCGCACAATCTGCACCTCCCTCAGCATCCCGTGGATAATCCTAGCTTAGAATCCCATCGCTTCCTTACCTAGTGGTTGTTCGACTTCCTTTTGCTTGCTATGTTTGTGAGGTCGCACCCAGTCCAAAACCGAGAGGAATTGCAATGGAAAGAGAGAAAGAGAGATTCTTCTATTGAACCAAAGAGGAAGGGGGACGAAATGAGAGAGGGAGAGAGAGAAATGTAGGTCGGTGAGGGGTAAGGGTCGAGGGAATGACAAATGTGCCTTGAGAATGTTCCCTAAATCTTCATGAGTCCCATAGGTGGCTCATGATTGAAAAAAATTTCAATCCCAAGGCCATGATGACCGAAGGAATAGGTGGAGATGCCAAAGGAAGAAGAGAGACGGCGTGAATAGCCCTTGCGTGAATAGCCCTCGTGAGCTTGAGAGATTATTTCTTGAGGAATTTCGGAGCTAAACACTATGTGTATTGTTGGGCGTAATTGGGGTATGGGAAATATCGAGAGAGTGTTTGAGTGACTCGAGTGTGTAATCTCCTTGTATCGCTTGATCTATAGTGAAATTCGTTCCTACTCTCTCCGTGAATGTAGGTCTTTATGACCGAATCACGTAAATCTGGTATCCGATTTATTTTCTTTTTCTATCTATATTATTGTTCGATCACTTGCCTTTCACAACAAGTAAAGCCAAAACAAAGTCGATGGAAGAAGATCTCCCCCAAACCCGCACAATCTGCACCTCCCTCAGCATCCCGTGGATAATCCTAGCTTAGAATCCCACCGCTTCCTTACCTAGTGGTTGTTCGACTTCCTTTTGCTTGCTACGTTTGTGAGGTCGCACCCTACCGGAGTCCAAAACCGAGAGGAATTGCAATGGAAAGAGAGAAAGAGAGTCTTCTATTGAACCAAAGAGGAAGAGGGACGAAATGAGAGAGGGAGAGAGAGAAATGTAGGTCGGTGAGGGGTAAGGGTCGAGGGAATGACAAATGTGCCTTGAGAATGTTCCCTAAATCTTCATGAGTCTCATAGGTGGCTCATGATTGAAAAAAATTTCAATCCCGAGGCCATGATGACCGAAGGAATAGGTGGAGATGCCAAAGGAAGAAGAGAGACGGCGTTAATAGCCCTTGCGTGCAATTCCCATGCATATGTGCTTAGTCCTAGTCTATTTTATTTTATTCCATTTCTACCCCTACTCATTTGGCCCTACGAGAGAAGATTAGGCCTTGTCAATTTGTGTATGTTTAGAGTGGCGTTGATGTCACAATTTGAGCCTAAGTTCAAGGACTAAGAGAAAGTGTTAAGATTAATCTCGTGTTTGTGCATAAATTCCTAGATTAAATTAAACACGATCAATCAAAACTTCCCCCCAACGAACAAAAGTCTTTTTGGCCTAAATCAGGCCTCATGAATACATCCCCGGCTATAATAGCCCTAATCATGGCCCACCGGACCCTTTACTTGGGCCATTCCATGTTGGGCTCGACTCACAGGTCCATCACTTGGCCCATTGAGCCCATGTTCATGGCCTCCACACGGCCCACTATACCCTTAAGTTCATGTCTTCCTTATGGCCCACTAGGCTTGTCACCTAACCTAATTCCAATATTCTAAGCACATGCCGATCCATTCATAATTTTAGGGTTAGAAAATCTAGGGTGTCACAAATGTCTTATAAAGCTGAACTCATGAATGAGGAAACCAACAATAGGTAATAATATTATAACTTTCAAAGCTGATTATGATGATATAGGCGATCAATCATCATGTAAAGATGAAGATGATGAGGATGCAGTGCTCCTAACAAGAAAATTCAAAAGTATGACAAGGAAAGGAAGGAATTTCAAAAGCAAAATGCAAATAAGATACTTTGACTAAAAGAAATCTTCAACAAATGAAAGATGAGAAAAAAGGTAAAAACATTGTCTATTATGAATGCCAAAATTAGGTCACGTCAAACCAGACTATCCACTGCCATGAAGAAAAAGGGTAAGTTTGAAAATAAGAAAGGGAAAATGTCACAAATGGTCCATATACTATTATTTAATGTGCAATTTGGTCCTTGAACTTTCAATCGGCTCAATTTGGTCCTTGAACTATTGATAAATGTTCGATTTGGTCCCTGAACTTTCAATCGGCTTAATTTGGTCCCTGAACTATTTGATAAATGTCTGATTTGGTCCTTGAACTTTTGATCGACTCAATTTAATCCCTGAACTATTGATAAATGTTCGATTTAGTCCTTAGTTACTGTTTTTTCTTTTTTTAATTTTAATTTTTAATTTTTTTAATTTTTTTTTTTTGCTTCTTCTCTCTCCCCTCCGCCGGCTCGGCGAAAGGAAGCCGGCTCCGATGAGGGTCGCCCTCACCCGCCGGCCCTCGCTGAAGCTGGCTTCCCTCCGTCGAAGCGGGCGGAGGGAAGAGAGAATAAGCAAAAAAAATTTAAAATTTTAAAATATAAAAATAAATAAAAAAAGGAAAAACAGTAACTAAGGACTAAATCGAACATTTATCAATAGTTCAGGGGTCAAATTAAGCCGATCGAAAGTTTAGGAACCAAATCAGACATTTATCAAATAGTTTAGGGATCAAATTGAGCCGATTGAAAGTTCAAGGACCAAATCAAACATTTATCAATAGTTCAAGGACTAAATTGAGCCGATTGAAAGTTCAGGGACCAAATTGCACATTAAGCAATAGTATAGGGATCATTTGTGACATTTTCCCAATAAGAAAAGAGCACTTAAAGCTAAGACTTAAAAGTGACATTGAATGTGAGTCAAGTGATGATGACATTGACCAAGTGAATCTTGTTTGATGGCTGACTCTTGAAGATGACAAAGAAAATGAGGTAAATATTTCTAAATTATCTTATGAAAAGATGTATGAATTTTCGAATAGCATGAGAAAGCTTCCAAAAGAATTTTTGTGTTGAAACGAGAAGTCTCAAAACTCACAAACCAAGATCTTTTACAAAGGGAATAACTCAACAATTTGCAGAAGGAACTTGCGATATCAAAAGTGAGCATGAATTATCTAATAAAAAGAGTGCTTCGATTGAGGAAGATGTTTCAAAAATTAGCAAAAAGCTCTTCCTTGGTTTAAAAACTGCTTGAGCACATTGTAACAAATTTGGATTGGGGTATGAGGAAGATGATGAAGAAAAAAATCCTTTTCTAAAACCAAAGGAAATAATCAAATGGAAACCTTGTGTTGATTTTTATGAGAGTCATTATGCAAAGCATTTAACAAGACCCTTCAATAGCAACTTTTTTTTTAACTTTCTGCCAACAATGAACATGGTCATTCCAAGCAAGAATGTCCAAATGAGCAAAGCTAAGATAAAGAAGATTATTGGAGACTTGATACTTTTTTTTAATAAAAGGTAAGAAATATATTGAGGAAAGGCCAAATGTACAAAAGATCTCGGCACCAAAACTTACACTCAAAATGAGAAAACATTAAGAGTGGAAGGATGCCGAGATGTAAAAGCCACCTAACGTGTGACAACAAAACAAAACAAGACCAAAAACTAGCATGGAATGAACACTGGCTACTAGACAACAAGCACCCCAACAAGGGAGGAGAAAGCGCATGGCTTCATTGCAAATGGCAATAACCAAAGGAGTACACCGGACACGCCTTGGCTAAGAAGGGTCTTTAAGGGTCCCCATAGAATATAATGGGGTCGATGCCCCAACTTCGCTGCAACCTTCTGTTCCTAAAGTTATCATCAATGTTTCTGAAGGTAATGGCATTATCTCAAACCACTTTAAAACGATGATTCTTCATGGCCGGGACAGTGAGAGGTTGATCTCTGAATAGGATGTTATTCCTATTTTTCCAAATGATATGACATAAAGCACCGAAGGAGAAACGGGCTATGCATCTATAGAAATCTTTACCCATCAAAAAAAGTTGAGGCCCACCGAAGAGTATCCTCCCAAGATCTGTTATGCCAAGGCAAATTACATCTGGAAGCCCAAAAGAAAGCAACTCCAACCACGACACCACAACCAAAAAATAGGTAGTTGATAGAATCAGGCATACCCTTGCAAAAAGCGCAGGATCCACTCTCTATTCTCCCATAAAATAATAAAAGGGCTTCGGTAGGAAGTTTGTGCTTGGCTATGAGCCAAAGGTTGAGTTGATACCAAGGAGTAATAGCATTGTTCTAGACGAACGCATGCCAATGGACATGAGCCCTCTTCCGCCTTATGGACTCCCAAGCCGTTGTAGCCATGAACTTGCCTGAGGAACTCTCGCTCCAGCAACAACGATCCAATGCCTGAGAAAGGATTGGAAGGGGATGCTCCCATGACTCAAGCAAGGTCTTGAGAGGCTGCCCAGCTTTAGAGAAGAGGTCTGCCACAATAGCCTGCCTAGAAAGCTCTGAACTGTAAATAAGTGAATCCAAAAAGAATAAGTTCAAAAGCCATCACCAATCTTTCAGTAAAAAGCCTTGCGAAAATCGCTCCTAAGCTTCAAAAGACTCCTCCAAGCCCAAGAACAGTGGGATGGCTTCTTCATAATCCAAAAGTTCTTATTTAAAAAAAAATGGAATGAATCCACTTACACCACAACGCCTTCTTGTCTGACAATAAGAGCCAGATATCCTTCACCATCGCAGCCTTATTGCAGTCTCAGAGTCTCCTGATACCAAGCCCTCCCTCCTCTTTTGGGAGGCAAACATTATCTCAGGCTACCTTAGCACCATTTCCCAAATCAAGGCCTTTCCACAAGAATTGTCTAAGGATTTTCTCAATCTGATCTAGAACAGCTATAGGTAACACAAAAACACTTGCCTAGTAGACTTGGATAGCATGAAGAACTAACCTGATAAGCTGAAGCCTTCTAGCAAGAGAGAGGAAGCAATGCGTCCAAGATTGAACTCTCGTTGTAATACAGTTGACAAGAGCACAGCAATCTGCTTTACTAAGCCTCGATGTAATAATTGGAACCCCCAGATAGCATACTGGCAAGTTACCTCATGAAATCTGAGGTCAAAGAGAATCTGATTCCTTAAGGAAAGCGAGCCTCCAACCAAGAAAATTTCACTCTTGTCTGGATTATGAAGCAAACCACTCAAAGTGGAGAAGTTTTGAAGGCCTTCCTTGAGGAGAGCAACTGTAGGCACATGAGCCTCAAAAACAAGAAGACATCATCCGCAAAAAATGAATGCGATAGACTCATCGCCTTGCATCTCTAGAAAAACTTAAATTCCAGCTTCTACGCACATCTGAATAATATCCCTGACAGCACCTCCATAATCAAAGTAAATAGATAAGGAGAGATGGGATCACCTTGCCAAAGGCCACAACCACTTACAAAGAACCCATGAAGCTCTCCATTCAAAGCAATCGAGAACTTTGGAGTGCAAACACAAGTCATAATCAGCTGAGTCACCTCCTCAAGAAGCCTAAAAGCTAGTAAAACTCTTTCAAGGAAATCCCAATCAACTGTGTCATAGACTTTTCTAAAGTCCACCTTAATCACACATTTAGGCAAGTATGGTTCAAGGTGGAAGTTGGAAAAGAGTTCCTGGGCCAATAGGATGTTGTCCCTGATCCGCTTGCCCTTCACAAATGCACTCTGAGAAGGGTTGATCGCACTCTTCAACACTATAGCAACCCGATTAGCCAACACCTTAGTAATACACTTATAAATTGTGTTGCAACAAGCGATGGGCCTATAATCATCAATGGAAGACGCATTAAGCACTTTTGGAACCAACACCAAAATATTATTATTAATCTCCCTTAAGAGCTTTCTAGTGGTAAAAAAGTCCATCACTACAATCGTGACGAGAGGGCCAACAGTCCCCAATTTTCCTTAAAGAACTCAACCATGAAGCCGTCTAGCCTAGGAGCCTTTCCCCTGGGTAAGGAGAATAAGGTGTCCTAAATCTCCAATTCGATAACCGGTCTAGGAAGGAAGCTAATTTGGTCATCCGATAGAGGGTGCTGAATGACCTCCCGAATCTCCCGAACTAAAGGCCTGCCCAACTCCACTCTCAGTGCTAGGATGTCTTAGAAGTACTCAACAAAACATTTTTGAACCAACTGTGGCTCGGTAACCTAGTTCCCTGAGGAATCGAGGACATATAGAATTATATTCATCAATTGTCTCTTACTAACATACTGGTGGAAGAACTTAGTGTTGCGGTCTCCCTCTCTAAGCCACCTGACTCTAGACTTCTGTCTGTAGAAGGACTCCTCCATGGATCGCAGATCGGCAAAGATACGTCGTTGATCCTTTTCCAACTCAACAAGGCCAATAGAGAATGGATCATGTTGCAAACCTACCTGCGTGGTCTCTAAGGTCATTCTTGCTTCCCGCGTCCTAGTAGGTATATTAGAGAAAAACTCTCTATTAAGTTGTTTAAGTCAGCATTTTAGAGCCTTGAGCTTGCTCACAAGTCGATACATAGGAACTCCAACACCTGAATTATCCTATATTTGATTGACAATTGAATTAAATTCTAGATGCTTCATCCGAAAGTCAAAGCACTTGAAAGGTTTCCTTTGTAGAATCGGGTTGAGCACCTTAACCACCATAGGTGTGTAATCCAAAATTCCCGGAGCTAAGAAGGAGGCCTTTGAGAAGGAGAACTCTAGGCTCCATCTAGGGTTCACCAGGACTCTCTTTATCTTACTTGCCTTCCTAGTAAACCCCGAGGAAGTAGTCCAAGTAAATCTAAAGCCCACAAACCTCAGATCCTCCAGTTCGGCCTGCGTCAAGCACTGCCCAAATCATCAAAACAGGGGAACCAAGCATCAAAGTCACCAACTCGGTCAAAAGGGTCTTTAATAACATTAAAATGCCCCAAAACTAGCTACACTGAGTTCTGCAGCCTTTAAGGATAAGATCCCCCCCAAAGGTCTTCGGAGTGAAAAAGAGTGCTCGCCATGGACAGCTGAAACACAACAAACCACCCTAGAATTCAGACATTTGAGATACCCATGAACCGCCTGCTTTGTAATTGAGAAAGCTTCAAATTTAACCCGTAAGGAATCCCATCCAATCTAAATCCTGCCCCTAGGGGAGAACTCATAGTTTGCAAGTCAACACAAATCTCTAATCAGCCCTCCAGAAATGGAATTGAAGAGATTCTGCGACACATTCGTTTCCAATAACCCAACCTAGCACAATTGGTTTGACAAAATAAGGCAATGGACCTCCGCTTGCCTAATGGGGACAACAAGGCCCATAACATTCCAGCAACCTATATACGTATGTATATACAAAAGGAAGGAGACCAAGGCTTACCTCCTCTTAGGAGGCTTGCGCCAACTGGGAGGTGGAGCACCACGAGCCGAGGGAGAAGGTAGGCCTGGAGCAAGCACCAGAAGATTGTCCTGGATGGTCACAACATTCCTACTCTTGGGAGAAACCTTCAGCGACGAGCAAGGGGACAGTAGGTCATTGTCTGAGCTGCTAAGTCGATTGGCCGACGCGTCCGAATCCTCGCCTGGACTGAGCAGCTCCACCATCAAAGCCTCAGCAAGGCTAATGGACTCATCCTCAATAGTAGGGACAGCAAGGATGGAATCATCCGCCTTAATGAGGATCCGCAGTTCTCTCTGGACCCTGCAGGTTGAGGTTGAGGGCAAACTCTTCTCAGCTGCAACAATCTTCTATTTGATCAAGCGCCCCTCATCACTAAAACTAACTGGGATGGCCGAGCCAATAACCCTTGGAGGAGGAGATTTCTTCTTCTTCCCCCTGACCTGCTTCCACTTCGCTTCAGGCTCACAAGGGCCCTCCACCACCGCCGGAACAGGATCGGGTCGGCGAGCTACCATGGGTAGGGTCGGATTGGTGTGAACCTACTACAACTCCACCACCGACCTTGGGATGGTTGGAGAGTTCGCACAACTATGCCCAAACATGCCACACTTTAGACACTCAACTGGTTTCCATTCATATTCTATAGCAATTGATCGAACCACACTATTCAAGGTTACATTCACCGAAGACACCCTTGGTTGATTAGCTTGGAGCTCAACACAAACCCTGGTGAAGGAAATCATTCACATTTGCTCCGTACGTTGATCCATGTAGAGAGGCTTGCCAACGATGCTCGTGATGGCAATAATCACTGGTGCTGACCAAAGATCAAGAGGAAGGTTCTTCAGACAAATCCAAACCAGCACCATATTTTGCTATTCTCTCTTCAACTCTAGAAGAGGTTTTCATTTTTGCAAGATAAGTGAAACTCTTTGCAACCGTTAAGGGCCCCTCCTCCAATGTTTTCCTCCAAAATAAAGGATTGGGGATGCGGAAGAAGAAGAATCCCTTATCGTTAGCAAAGACTTCCACTAGCTTCGGTCCCCAAATATGTTTGAGAGAATTCTCCATGAGTTGGAAGGGCAAGTATCCAACAAGGCATTCATGCCACTTGGGATCCACTACGTCAAGCACCTCTTCGAATAGATTAACCATCAGGACATTATCCTCAAACAAAGGAGGGACGTAGGTCAACTAGTATCCCTTGGCAGCGAGACGAGCAACATTTGCCCACAAGCAGGTAGGAGGGGGCTTAGAGCTTCTTGGTTGCTTTTGAGAGGCCTGAGGCCGCTTAAAGCAGATCTCACTCTGCTACGTCCTCTAGAGTGACCATCACGGACTGAGGCCTTAGAACGCCCATGGTTCTCCTCCACCTCTACTGCAGGGGCTTTACCCGTGAGCAGGAAAGGCTGAGCCGTGTGCCTATGGAAAGAAGGGCTAAGTCCCTTTTCAGTACCAGTATCAAGCTAGGCCTCATTACTCGGCTCACCCACCACAGCAAATGAAGAAGCCATAAATACACCGGCAACAGCCTTAAAACCCCCCAAGACCCCTTCTACAGTATGAACTCAGCAAAGAATGGGTCCACACCAGGGCAAGGGCTAAAACAGGATGCCAATGGATGATAAGGAGCCAAACTTCACCCACGAAGCAACTCCGGTAGCCCGCATGAATAGATCCTAAGCAAGTCACAACAGCAGCGAAACAGGGGAATGAAGGGCGGCTTTGATCTCGAGAATTGGCAAGAGGCTAATGGAGGTGAAGATGGGAATTGAGGAGTCCAACTTCCCCCCACTAGGACCCTCGAAGCAGCTCCGGTAGCCCGCACGAGAAAGCCCAAGCAGACCAACAGCAGGAGTGACTCGAAGAAGACTAGGGTAGCATCGATCTCAAGATTGAGAAAGAACCAGGAGAAATCATTCAATGAGAATGAAAAGGCACGCCAGAGGAAGCAAATCTCCAAATCTTGCACCAAACGAAGGCCTACAGCAGCCAGAAAGAGCACCAGAGCAGCCGGTGTGAACAAGGGAGATCACGCCCAATAGAGAGGAAAATGAACAGCATGACAAGAAAGGACCTGAGTCTTTTTGGGTATCAAAGAAACGTATCTCATTCTCTTGTAAGGAACCAAAAAGAAGAGCAAATGGTATCTTGGCAATGGATGCTCAAGGCACATGATTGGAAATGCTGTCAAATTTGTAAACCCGATTTAAGTTGAATATGGTAATTTCATTTTTGGAGGAAAAAAATAGAAGAAAGATTTTTGGCAAGGGCAAAATCAACTTAGGAAACGTAATCATTAAAGATGTATCACTATTAAAATGACTCAAACACAATTTGATAAGTATAAATCAACTTTGTGACTAAGGCTTCTGAATAAGCTCCGAAAAGATAAGTGCAAAGGAGTAGGTAAAGATAAACCTCAATATGTCATTGGGAAGAGATTGACAATATCTATCTACTGGACCTTGATTATGATGATGCTCAATGCTTAGTCTCAATTAAAGACGTACAAGAGATATGGCTTGGAAAATTAGGATATGTGAGCATGGAGCATATTTGTAAGCTAGCAGCTAAGGATGTGTATAATAACATTTCTCTCCCTATTAACAATTTCTATTCAAATAGTTTTTTCTCTTTGTACTTCTTGGATGAGTTTCTAAGCAAAAGAACTTGGATGAGTTTCTAAGTAGAAGAACACAATTGGTACTGCACAAAATTTTTACTCCATAAATAAATAAATAAATAATAGAAATGTGTTTGGTACAATCCTAAAAAAATTATATTCGTAATTTGTTTCATTTAATTATAAAAATGTTAGTGGAGACTTGAAAATTCATGTTTGGATAAAATTGGAATGTTGTAATAATTTAATTGATCAATATGTTCTATGATGGCTTAAGAAAATCCAACATATAGTTAGTCGAAAATGAATGGCTGGAAATGATAGCAGAGAGTCTCACTAATTTATAATTGACAATATAAGGAGATTGATAGTAAATCTTTGCGCATTGCAATAAATAGGTGCATCGACTTTTTGAGTTTTTTTATCTATAATATGAAGAGCAAATGTTGCTTGGAGTCACCAACTTTTTGCAACCTAACATTGTCTCTAAAAGCAAAACGACATTCAAAAATCCATATGGTAAAACCTTGGAAGCATATTCAATTTTAAATCCAAATTTCATCAAAAGATTTTCACTTTTTTATGCTAAACTAATTCTAAACTTGAATTAACACTAAAATCTAGTAAAACTACTCAAAATCTAATTTCTAGTTTTTTTTCATAAAGTTCTAATTTCTTTTATTTTGAAAAATGGGGACTTGGATCAAGTCAAGAGACCAGACGTTGTGTCGATTGTGTAGAGATGAGCATTAGGTTACGTTAAGCATGTTTTCCTAAAATGACCTTATTTCTCTTTTTGTTCCCAAGAACAAAGAAGTAAATTTTTCTACTTTTTGTTTCTGTTCCCAATCTGTTCTATGGCCACTTATCTATTCTGAGAAATAGACAAATTAGTTGACTTTATCAAACGAATTTCTATTTTTTTTTCTATTTTAGGGAACAAATGAACAAAAAAATTGAAGAATGGAACATTACCAAATAAGGCCTAAGCATCTTGTATGAGGATTACCCACAATCAAGTATGAAAAATCTGAGTTATGTAGTGCATGCTCACTAGGCAAGCAAGTAAAGAGCATATTCAAATATATAATTGTTGTTGCTATTAATCATGCTCTATAGCTATTACACATGGACCTATTTGGACCAACAAGAAGCACGAGCCTTGGAGGAAGGAAATATTGTTTAAAGGATGTGAATGATTACCCAAGGTTCATGAAACTTGTGCAAAAGAAAATACAAAACGAGAAGGGCTATAGCATTTCATCAATTGATCATGGTGAAGAGTTCGAAAGTCAAAACTTCTCAGAATTCTATTATGATTTTGAACATTATTTCTCCTCTCCCTACACTTTATAGTAAAATGGAGTTATTGAAAAAAAAAATTGTTCTCTTCAAGAAATGGCAAGATCATGATGACAGAAAGCGATGTACCAGCTTATTTTTGGGTCGAGGCAGCTGCTACAAGCGCCCACAAAGCTTAGATTGTTAAAAGGATTGGCCAACCCCAAGCGATTCTGGCATAATATCAAAGGAGACTTGTGTTGGGGATTTTAACAGCTATGTCTCGTGAAAGTTTTCTTTCCTCGTGCCATTTTATGCAAGATTCTGAGTATTCTAATCTTTCTTGATCTCTGCGCTTTACAGTCACCACTTTCTTCTGCATGGGGTCACAATCATTTGCTTCGCTGATGCCAAATTACTGTTCGACCAGAAGGGAACCAGCTAGGTGCTGTCATTCAGAAACAGACCTTCAGAGCTTAGTGGATCTTCTCATTGCCCTTCTTCCTTCGCCGAGAACTTGCAAAATCCTTTCCCTGGCCGTTCTTACTAATCCCTTTCCCATCTTTTGAAGCTGCATCAGATTTATCATTAAAAGAAGTCATTTATTAGGGAGGGGGCGTTTCAGCGACTTCTTCAGTTTCTGTGGCATAGCTATTACTTTTCTTATTTAACAACTTCCCGGGGGGACTTTTATTCAGGCTCCTCTGCGCTCAGCCAATCACCAAAACACCCTTGAGATCCTTATTGGTCTTCATTGAGCTTGATCTCTTCACAGTTCTCGGCAAATGTCAAACTTCACCACAAAAGTAGCAACAATAAGGCAACCTTCGACACTTAAAATCAACCCACAGACCTCTCCCCTCATAGCTTGGTAGTGTCCCTAGTTTAAAAGAACTTCACCAGTTTTGCTGGTAGCTTGGCGAATTACCACTTCTGAGAAGTTAGAACCACCCATAAGGAAGACCGTGGATCTGGACCCCAAAAAAGCACTATGTTGAACTCATAACCGTGGGGTCGGGTGTTGTGTTCCCAGGGATGAAGTAGTAATAGATGATCACAACGAGACCAAGGTCTAGATTCAATCACCCATCAAAGGTCATAGTCTGATTTAAGAGCAAACCCAAAAATGCCGGATTCATGTGTAAAATGTTAACATTCTCAAGTCTCCGTGCTTTCCTCGTAAATGTATTGAATAGCCTGAATGTTGACGCTAGGGTATCCTAAGAGCTTCCCGAAGAAAGTGAGCTTACATTCTTGTTATTTTCTTCAGGCGGGACAATTCCATCAATGAATGTGATGGCATCATCAGACCAGAAGCGACCTAGACCGGGACAAAGCAGAGCGACCTTATCTGGGAAACCTTGGACTGCGACTGTAGATACATACATATTGCTTGCTCCAAAATAATTTCAGACCAAGTATGGCCAGGGCGAAAATCAATCCAAGTCACGACAAGGAAAGAACCATGAGGAAGGACCCAATGACATATTAAGGATTGGATGTCGAAAGCTAGCAGTAGAGTGAATTACCCATGACCTCTCGAATTTCGGAGTGACGAAGGTTATGTTCTGCGTCTACAAGTCATAATGTCCGTTAAAATATTGTTGTATTAGTACACCAATCTCGAATATGTCCAAATTGAAAGGTAGGTAAAACAATGAGACCCAAAAACCTACTCGATGGGAATTCTGCATTGTTTCATTTGCATTAAACGGTGATGCTCAGATGTTTTCGTGGCTATCGGGCTGGTTTTTTCAGTCAAGACTCTAATTCGGCTAATTAATCTGACAATTCATACTCAGGGAAATAGGTTTCAGCATTGTCATGTGGTGGGTCATACATAGATTTTGACAGATTAATCCTATGTCGTCAATGGGAGAAAATTATTGTCAGTTGACATGTCGTTTCATGGCAGAAGTTCAACAGAAACTTCCGTGTGAAATACGAAAGAACTTACGAATAATAATTCCAAGGAGTTTATGGTGTTGCTGACTCGGAAAGTAGTTTATTAACTTGATTCCGTCGAGGAGGGGACTACGAAACAGATAACACGCTGCAAGAATTATTTGTAAAACAAAGACAAGATCGTCAACAGGTACCGGAATTATGACCGAAAGAGGGGGAAAAAAAGGTACCAGAAGAAATTGTTTTTGGTCAAAATTGACTGACGTATATTGCAACAAAGAGTACGAGTAAAATATTGCAACAAAGAGTACGAGTAAGTTTTAATATCACACACAGCACGAAACCTGAGAATTCACATTGAATAGTCAACTCTGAAAGTACAGCCAATGTGTTCTTGTCCACTTCAAAACCTGAAGAGGGAAAAATGTTCTTCAGGTACCCTGGAGTTGGCTTCTTGACACCCTTAACAGACCAACACGAGCAAAGTATATGCAGCCCGTGAATTTCTCCATATCACAGATTTTCTAATCAACTTTGGAAGCTATATACTTTGAGGAAATCATGACATGAAAATCACTTCTTGTATGGACAGAAGCCTAGAAGAATGGGAGGCTAAAACATATTCTATCTGCCTTTCTTTACAAACTCACTCGAACTAATGGGCTTGCATTCGTCCATGTCAAGCTTAGTGGATATAATCTCAAGAAGGGTTGGGCGGAGACGTTTTCCTCCGTAAATAGTTTCAAAATGGACAGAACAGACCCTTGAAGGAGATGAGGTGCCTAGGAAAACTCAGCCCCATTCTTTTCTGGAAGGAATGATCTTCTTTTCTTAATGTTCATCCAGCCTCTCCATGTCCATGATTGCAATTGGTTCGGGGAAGATCTCACTGGACAATCTCTTGTGTGACGATGAGAAGTCATTTCCGCCACTACTGTGAGAGTGAGAGCCCACTCTCCCCGATTGCTTGAACCCATTGCTATTGATTCGCGCAGGAACTGCATTGCTGTCTGATGAGCTATGTCTCAAACTTCCAAAGAAGGCGACATTCCAAGACTTTCTCGAAGAAGCAGTTCTCAGCATCGCCGAGCTGGAGCTGTCCTCTCTCACAACTTTTAGAGGGTTTTCCAATGCCTTGAGCACGTATCTCATGAGTGGTCGTTTCGAAGGCCTAGGGTTAAGGCAGGACCGAGCCACAATTGCCATGGCCCACACTTCTTCTAGGAAGTCTTCATCCACAATCAGAGACGGGTCCATGGTCTTTGTGACCAATTCCTTGTCATGCACGCTGATGTAAGATAGAGTGTGCTCCAACCACTCTCTTGTTGTGGCATCGTCCGATTTGCTGATGCCGAGCTTGCCCGTTACAAGTTCGAGTAAGACTTTCCCAAAACAAAACACATCGTAAGCACAATTAGCCGATGAGGATCCTGCACATTAGCATAGGGCAGAAATTATATCATGATCCAAGAAACTGAACTACACTGGCCCAGAAGTGTTCTTTTTAATTTTCTCACTCCAACATATTCGATTTACTTCAGACAACCGACAATACCTGAATAAGATTACACCTAAAATGAAAAGTTTAAGATGGCTACCTAGACAACGATATCTGTGTTACACTAACTCCCATCAGAAGATTTTCTCCAAGTAATCTATTGTCTAGGTAGGCCATACAGGCTTAACATAGATTATTAGACCACGTGATATCCATGAGAAAGGGAAGTAGACGTACCAGAAAGGGCCTGTTCAGACGTCCTGCACATTGCAAAGAGAGAATTGCCATCATAAGTATAGAAGATGGTGTGAATAATACAAACAAGTCAGGTTTGTGTAGAAAAATAATCAAACTAAGCAGAGCCAAAATTTACTATTTCAGCATGCGACTGCATAATAACGATGTATCACCAAATATATTCTCGTGGAGCAACTAAAATAACCTTCAGATTGGCTGGATTAATCTGAGTGAACAAATTTTCCACCAACATCAGTAGGGTGAGTGAATCATTTAATTGAGAATTGCCTATCAGTAGATTCTCATGTAGTAAACTATTTGTTCAACCACTATAACTATGCCATAAGGCAATTGGATTCCCGAATACCATAATTGAAGCTAAGGGAGATCAAACATATCAGCTACTGCTGGATTGTCCCACTAAAGTTCACGGGCAAAAGCAATTAACTGAGCAAGTGACCCATAACGTAACACCTATCCGATTACTACTTTCACCCTGGACCTAGTAATGACAAGAAGCTCAAGCTAGCTGCCATCTCAGAAGCATCTAAGCATAAAAGATGAACTGACGCCACCTCTCAAGTCATCTTCACGTTATCATTTATCTAGAAGTTGTACAATCAAATTCCTTTTAGATACAATTTTTTCACTCTTCTATCTTTAATTAACTTTGTTCCTCTTACTGCTTTCTCAATCTTTTTGGGTCTGCATTCATTTATTTCATTGTGCAGGTTCATGATCGGGGAATTGGGAATTGATAGGCTTGAATGAAAGGATACTTACTGAGGCTTCCGGAGCAATCTTGTGATAACATTTCCATGAGAATCTTCATCTTGGGCACGAACCTCACTCAGACTTCCAACTCGCACTTCAAATTTATCATCGAGAAGTATGCTGCCCACTTGAACATCTCTTTAACCAAAGAAAAAAAAAATTATTCAGTTCAACTAGTGCAATTCACACGGAATAGGCATTGGCCAATATATAATCTGAACGTAGAATTTAGATAAATGAAAGAAGAGATGAAACTTCCAAAGACACAGAAAACAAAAAGGTGCACAGTGCACAATGGTTAAGATGATCAAATTTGATCACTCTCGAGATTCTTTACCTTGTGAAAGCAACTATGATGTGGCGGTTTTATCAGCTCGTGTAGGGAAATAAAGCATGCAGTGTGGTACAGAGCATTTATTCTTCACAAATGATGCCACACCCCTTTGACAAAGATATCTATACACTAATATAATAAGCAGCTAACAGAGAAATAAGACTTGCAAAGGGAATGAAAAACAAGCTAAGACACAGTGAGAAGTGCAATTCGCAGTACAAAGTGGCATGACAAGGAATCATCAGTCTGTGCATCAGCTAAGTAGCACAAGTAAATGGATGATGGTTGAACATGTTGATAACATGCAAGTAGAAAGTGCTGAACTAGTCATCAACTTGATAACAAAATAGGAAATTATGAACAAAGCATATAGGCTAGTGCCACTAATGGTCAATAAACAACTATTTCCAATGGCAACAAAATCCAAAGGAATCTAATATTAAACATTGAATAAGTGAAAGCTGATACCTGTGCACAAGAGGAGGGTAACATTCATGATGTAGGTACGATAGAGCTTCTGCAGCTCCTATTGCAATTTTTAATCTGGTAATCCAATCAAGAGATTGCAGACTCTCATCCTCTAAATCGGTCACTCTGTAGAATGAACTTGCCAAGTCTCCATTAGGCATGTACTTGTAGACCAAAAGTTTCTCATGCTCATGCTCAAAGCAGTGACCTAACAGTGGGACGAATCTTGTATGTGAAATTTTCCCAAAAATCTCCAATTCCCGTGTGTATGATTCTCTGTCGAATGAATGCAGATCAACTCTTTTAATGACAACTACGGTCCCATTTTCCAAAATGCCCCGGTACAGGTCCCCAGAGTGGCCATGTTTGATAAGATTACTCTCACTAAACTCACTGGTCACATGGGCCAACAGTTCATAGGAAAAGACATCTCCAAGACCCGATAATTCAGAAGGCTCCTTAGGAGCCATTTGGCCGTCTCCATCCGGAGCAACCCCTTCATCAGCAATGCCACTTTGATCAGGGATGCCCTTGCTGCAGCACTTTGTCAGGAGCAGCACCAGAATTACAGCCATAACCATGATTAAGGCAAGCCCACCAAACACTCCAATCAGTATGTACACCCATCTTCTGTTTTTCTTTGAAGCAGAAACTGGGAATGGCGGATCTGTTGGTCCCGAAGCTTCAAAATCATCAAACTTCATTTGTTGTTTTTCTTTTTCTTTTTTTTTGGGGGGGAGTACTTAGCTCCAAAACTAAAATAATGTCGTAACGCATGAAATGAAAGATGCAACCAAGCATAGTAGTACAGCGCCAAATACCGACAACGACTGGGGAGGTGTCTCGAAGTCCTTTCACATTTTGGGGTCAAAAGCCGACGGAAGAAAAGGAGAAGAAAAAGGCCGTGCGAGGAGAAGGGTCTGAAAGCAAACGATTGCGAAATTGACATGGCATCCGCCACGCGCAATCTGACGTGGACCGACAGCCTCCGCGTCTTCTCTCGTCGGTTTCCATAAGATGGTCTCATCTCATCTTTATTGCCCATTACTCTAATTCCCGTTCAAATTTAGGACACTTCCTCAACTTTATTTTTTTTCTTTATTCTACATGAATCATCGCCAGTTTCTCTTTTGTCCTTTGCCCAGAACCATCACGAGCAGATATATAAAGAACGTGAGTCTAGAGCTCATATAATTCGTTGGAATGGATGAGTTTTCTCAACCGATCAAACAATGAACATGAACAGAATGCACATGATGTTGTCGGCTACAAGTCTGTTCATCCAGTATAGAAAATAAAAATAAAAAAACAGAATGCACATGATTCAGGTGCATTTACAATTCATCGGATCATTGCTCTCCTGCCGCCCATGTCATGCCTACCCACCCGGAAAAGAACTAACCATACCCATTAAAGCAATTTAAAAATCCATTAAACCCATCAAGATGAAAAGGTATCATCTAAAATTTGCCAATTAAATCATTCTTTTTTTTTTCCCGACAATGGCGAAATCTTGAGGATGCATGTACAGTTTTGATGAGACACTCCCTTAATCAAATTAAATACTGATAGCACCAGAGGAAATTCCAGATATTGCAATAGTTCTTAATTTCATACATGCATAGTGGATGGTTCTTGAAAGCTTTCTAAAAGAGGGACAAATATGGCGCGTTTAGTAATATTTCTATTTAAAATTATTAAGGGAAACAGAAATAGAAAAAAGTATTTACGTTACGGAAACAATTTTTAACAAAAAAACGCGTTTGGTAAACTTGTTCGGGAATAAATAAAAAAATGAATAGAAACACGTTTGGTAAATTTGTATAATTTTTTTTATTTCTTTTAATATTTTAATATTTTAATATTATTTTTTATATTTTCGTTCTTTTTTTCTTTTTTTCTTATTTATTTTTCCTTTTTTTCTTTTTTCTTTTTTCTTCTTTTGGCTAGTCGCCGGCCTCGCCCAGCCACGATGAGGCTCACCGGCCCTCGACGATCGATCGCCGGCCATGGCTAAGGCCAGTGACTGACCAAAGAAAAAAAAAAGAAGAAAAGAAGAAGAAAAAAGAGAGAAGAAAATGGAAGAAAGAGAAAAAGTGTTCTTAAAATGTGTTCTAGAAACAAGAAATTTTTTTTTTTTGTTTTTGTTTTTATTCCAGATATGTTTCTGGGAACAAAAAAAATTGGAACAAAAACGCAAACAAATGCGTTTTTGTTTTTTTGTTAAGGAACAAAAAATACGTAAATTTTTGTTTCAAGGAACAGAAATAATTTTTAACAAATAGGCCCATAATTGCTCCCATGAGGAATAAGACAATTTCTAGAAGATACTTGCTTTAGGGCGCCCAGTTGGGGAAAAGTAGTGGAAGGGAGGAAAGGAAAAACTAGAGAAAATTGTTCTATTATTAAACTTATTGTATGAATGTTAATTCAGTCATAAATTTTTTAATTTGTTTAATTTAGTTATAAACCTTTAAACAATTTGCAATAGGCTAATTTTGGTCAAAAATATTGATATGGATATGGGCCATCTTAGTGGCATGATTGACGTTAACGTAGACAATTTTTATATTAAAAAAATTGAAATAAAGAAAATTTATAAATTTTGAAAAATTATCAAAATTATCCACGTTAGCGTTGACCATATTGCATAGGACGATCATTGACTATATTAGTGATTTTTGGCTAAAAGTGGCTCATATAACTAAATCGGCAAATTTTTAAAATGTATAAAATTAAATAAGCCAAATTAAAAAAAAAATTATAATTGAAGTGGTATCTGGGTAAAAAATTTGTTTAATATGAACCTAATACAAGAGGCTAAAAATAGACATAATCAGCTTCACATTTAGATAAAAAGAGTCGTCAGCTAAAGTTAGTTTTTCATTTAAGTTGACAGTTTTTCATTTAAGTTGACATGTGAACCATGGTTTTTCCTAGTGGTCTTGTAATCGTAAAGATCTTTGAAATATGGATGATGACTGACGACTAACTCTGGCCCAAAAAAACAAAATCAATAATTAATATAAAGTAGTTGAGAAGTGACATAAATATTTTCTCGAAAAACAATACAGTTGCATCTTATTAGTACCAAAGTACCAAGATAAAGCACGCATGTTTCAAGATATCCTAGGCTTTAGTGACGAACACAAAAAAAGTTCAATAAAAAAATTTAAATAGATAAATGAAAGCTCGCCCGGCCATGGCGAGCCGTAACATGGATATAAAGAATATTTAAAATGTATTACTTAGTAACGTGGCCGGCGACCGGCCAAAAGAAGAAAAAAAAAATGAAAGAAAAAAAAAAATAGAAAAAAATAGAAAAAATAAAATATTTTAACAAACTCATTTTTTTTCCATACAAGTTGAATTAAGAGAGACATATAAAAAAATTTAGATAAATGAAAAGAGGTAACATGGATATGAAGAATATTTAAAATGATGGATAACACATTTTTCAAGAAAGACATATAAAATTTAGTACCAAGAAAGTAATAGTACCGATTTTAATATTATGTTAGAATGTCCAACTCAAAATAATTTTTTAGACAGTTTTAGTGATTTCATATAATTTTATGTAATATACGGGATTAGAAAGCGTAGAAGTTTCAAGATAATTTAGTTTTTTCTTTCAGAAAACATTTCAGACACTTTAGAGTTCAAGTCTACGGCTGCGTCAATGCTAAAAAGACGACGCCTTGTCACCTCATTGCCTGTCCGATTGAGACATTTTTGTCGTTTTTAGAGAAGAAGGAGTCAAAAGAATGAGATTCAAATAGGCTAGCTTGCACCGGTCACGGGCCCTCCCTTTTCGTCCTCATTATTTTTTGTTCTCCGAGTAACATTCCATGTACGAAGACAGATTATTAAAAATAATCTAGAAAATCACATAAAAAATTCAGCAATTGCTAGAGGCGTATTTGGTAATGATTCTATTTTCATGATGTGATCAGAAATGATTATTTTTTATTATATTCTCACAAATAATTTTTAAGTATTTTAAGCCGTTTGGTAATTTTTCAAAATTTCTGATT
This sequence comes from Eucalyptus victrix, assembly GCA_016097545.1. Classification (NCBI taxonomy): domain Eukaryota; kingdom Viridiplantae; phylum Streptophyta; class Magnoliopsida; order Myrtales; family Myrtaceae; genus Eucalyptus; species Eucalyptus victrix. The sequence continues at coordinate 23,669,096 of CM027840.1, read as the reverse complement.
CTGAAATAGAATTGCATTTAGGACCTCACTAGAATGTCACCGACCATCATCGGCCAAGCCTCACCGGCAATTGGGTGAGGATTGGCCTCGCCAAATCTAACGGGGCTAGGCAAGCCTCGCTCTAGCTTAGCAAGCCTCCGACAAGCTCATCAGATCGGTTGCTGGCAACCAACAAACGGAGGCGACATCAGCAACAGACGGCAAATGGTGACGGTAGCGGCGATGGATGGCGAACAGCAGATGGCGGCGGTGAACAGCAAATGGCGGACCACAAACGACGGTAGCAAACGACGAACGACAGTGGCAAATGATAATTGCTAAATGGCGGTAGATGAAGAAGAAGAAAAGAGAAGAAAAAGAGAAAATGGAAGAAGACTTGATTCTCATATTTGTTCTCGGAATAATAATCGACTTTTACTTATTTATTTATTCTTAATTATACTCCAAATCTATTCTCGAGAATAAAAATTTTACAAAATGCGATTCGTTTACAAATTGCTCCCGATAACAAAAAATCAAAATCATTCATTATTGGATGGTTATCAAACAAAGCACCTAAGCATCTGTAAAATAATTGAGGACATGAATGATAATTATTCTCTTTTAAAAATCAATTTCTTGCCATTTCTATTTCTAGATGAGTTGTTGAGCAAAAGTACGCATTTGATAACAATAACAAATTTTTGTTCCCAAAATAAAAATTCTTTTGATAACGATATAAAATTTTTTCCTCTCGAGGGATGATGGTAGATGGCGGGCGGCAGTAGGTGGATGGCAAAAAAAAAAAATCCAATTAAAAATAAAATGATTATCATACGTGCCTTGAATATCTAAATAATTAACATAAGGAGACCGATTTTACAAATAACTCTCATTGATCCAACAAAACAAAAGATTCTTTGTTTATTTTGTGAAAATTAATAATAAATAAAATATTTTCTTAAAAATGATATCTCTATTGCTTAAAATAATTAATTAATTAAAAATTTTCATTACTAATAAAAATGTATGTTTAAATATTTTGTAAACGATAAAAATATTTTATGTTCATTAAATTTTATAAAAGATATAAGTGACTTTATCTTAAAAAATTTTTTAAATTATTTATTTTCTGTGAAATAAAGCAAAAAAATCCTTTATCATTAACATATTTATCATCCTTCAGGTCAACAATATTTGAATATGATTGTTGGGACGATACTTCACGTGAGGATCATAGTTAGGGGTGAGCAGCGGTCTAGGGTCGACCCTGGACTGACCCTGGACCGGCCCGACCCTGCCGGTCCTAGTCCAACTCCCAAGGGGATTGGGTCGGTCCTTGGTCCTGAAATTCCAAGACCAACACTGTACGGGTTGATCCTCAGTCCTAAGAGTTTTGAGTCAGTCCAACCCTGGACCAACCCCGTATATTATATTATATTATTTATAATTATTTTATATATTCAAACATAAGTAAAATGTCTGTTATATTATATTATATTGAGATGTTCTATCAATAGCATTAATAGTAATTTCAATTTAAAACTTTTGTTGAGTATTAATTATGTGTCGTTTGTTTTGTTTTCAAATGTTTAGAAGTTCAAGTGAATTAACAAGATGTGAAGTTATATATTCATGGTTTATATTAAGTATTTTGAACTTTTTATGGTTTAATTGTATTTTACTAATGAATTTCAGCTGCACTTTGCTTTTCAATTTGTGTCAAATGGTAGAAGTTTTTGAAGAGTAGAGTAGTATTGCAGTTGCTACGGTGATATGCTACGTGATCAAATGCAGGAAAACACTATGAATATTAAAGATAGATGATTACAAGAACTTTCCATCTTGTCCCATATCTCGATGAGCGGTTAGTAGGTACGAAATTTCTATTATTGTGTCATCTTAAATTTGCTAAATATGTATTGGTATTTATAGTTTAGTTGCACAATGCCGCATTGTCGATGGATATGTAATTTGAATGTGTAGGTTTGATTTTTTAGGGAGTATAAAAAATAAGACGAAAAAAATTATCGATCGGTCCCGGGTTGACCTTGGAACCGGATCGAACCCATTGAGTTAATCCAGTCCTTGGTCCCAGGCTCAATAGAGTCGGTCCTCGGTCCTAAAAATTGAGAACCAACACTGTACGGGTTGGTCCTAGGGTTAGGAGGTGGCCCAGACCAACCCGGACCATGCTTCACCCCTAATCATAGTACACCTGACTCCCACCGTTCCAATACCTCCTATCAACGGAGACGACTCTACATGCATTTCAATGATGTGCTCGAGCCCTTTGATCAAAATAAAATCAGGGAACAATTTTATAAGTAATCCATAATTATGTTTCCTTCAATTTCAGGTTTTTGATCATGAGAACATAGATCTTTTTACACTGTAAAGCACAAAATAATTCTCATTGTTCTCTAAAGGGAATAATAGCCATAAATTAATTTTGATTTCCTTTCAATGCCCTTGGAGATGGAATTAATTGGAAAACATCCAAAGACCATTAAAATTGGTGGTCTGTAATTTGAACCAACAAAATATGCAAAATAACCTTGCATGTACGAACTAAGATAATTATCCAAAAAAATTCTAAATTAATTATACAAAGGCCAATTTAATTCTAAACTTTTTTAGTTTGGCTAATTTAGTCTCAACCCTTTTAATGATTTGCCAATATAGGTCTTCTACTCAATTTTGATTAGAAATTGCTAATGTGGATGCCGGTCATCTTATATAATATGATCATCATGTCAATTTGAGTCAAACACTATCACGGTTATTACTTGAAACACTTTGTCTTTATACCATGTTAATAACCACAATCATAATAAAAAAAATTACATAATAAAAAATCTAATAATCATGAAACGCAATTTGTCCCAAATTTACTTCTTATAGCAATCTTCGAAAGCCACACCAAAAACTTTAAGCTTTTACCTTTCAAATTAGTCTCTTGCTAACGCTACTTTGGCTCATTTTTTTACCAAAAAAATTGGCTTATTAAAAAGGATAACCAACTTTTCAAGATAGCAAGGCATTTAACTCTCGAATGCAACATAATTATCAATCCATAAACTTTGATATCAAACATTGGCAGCGTTAGCATCTCAATTTTATCAAGTCTGAAGCGAAACCCGGATATAAGAGCATAATTCTTGAAAATTTGCAATGTGCCCGTTTAATAAATTTAAATGAACCTTGATAGGTGCCTTAAATTTATCCACATAATAAAATGAAAAAGAATTCTTGCTCACAAGTCTAAGCGTTTGGCAAAAGACATATCAAAACATGCATGCCTATCCAATTTGTTTATTTCATTTAGCAAGAATGTGTTGCAAAATTCTCGATATGCTAGATACGTGCCTCAAAATCAGCAGGCAATTTCTGTATTTAGATTTAACATTTTAATGGAGATAATTGAACTAAACTTTTAAGAGTTGTGATGATTTTTTCACAACCTTGTATACAGGTAGAGAATTCCAAAAATAGAAATTCTTTACAAAGAAATCCCGTATACCAAGTATGCGCTATTGATAAGAATCAGTTTTTTTTGCGGATGACTATTCTTCTGCTTATAATAGACTCCCCCTTTACCGCAGAGTGAATAACTAGTCAATTGAAGTCTCTCAATGAAGCTTATCACGAGACAACTCGGTCCAAGAGACCTTGTGATTGCGCCGTTTTTTTGTTTTAGAGGAAAGGCAAATAATTAGGCTGGTAGCTTTATTTGTTAATTCATTTTTATCCTCGCTTATTTATACTTGGGCAATATTTCATGTGTAGGAAGATTGCTTTGTAAACTTATTTTATGGGATGAAGCCCAGTTTTGAATAGACATTCAAAATAAATAGGACATACTAATTCCGGCATCTAACTCGAGTTTGGGCATAAGGACATTAAAAGTGTTAAAATTTTTGTACGACATTCACTTTAGAGTCAAAAATTTTCGTTATCTCACTTAAGTGCCAAATTGAAGAAAAAATCGATCACTTAAGTGCCTCCGACCATAAATTTCAGCCAAGAGTCCCACATGGCTTTACAAATTAATTTGTTTCTCAGACGTGGCTTTTTTAAAAGAAATTGAAATCTTGCGGGAAATTTTTTTTGTCCACCTTAACAAAATAAACAAAACGGCATAGTTTTCCCTTCACCCCCCCCCCCCCCCCCAAACTCTCTCTCTCTCTCTCTCTGTGAAGCTGAAGGAACGAAGCTCTATCTTCACATGGAGAAATAGGGCTCTGTCTCTGTCTCAGCTAAGGTTCGCCTTCGTGACGCTTCCATTTTTGTTCGCCGCAACTCAAGACAATGAAATATGAAGTATAGGCGAAGAAAAGGACCTATTCTTCAAGCTTGGAGGAGGTAGAGGAGGCCTGTAATCAACCGCCGTTGCTGTTTCCATTCATCGTTTCCAAGCCACTCTGCAAATCCCATTGTTTTGCTCTGTTTTTTCAACCAAGAACTTGAAGTGCTTCAGGTTCCCTTGGTCCTTTGCTAGCGAAGACGCTTCCAGGATCCTTGCTCTTTGGTTTGAACACCAATCGAGTCCAATGCCCCCTTGCTCTTTGGTGAGCTTAGGTCCGAGAACTGTGGTTGAAGTTTGTGTGAAAATTGATTTTGATTGAGTATTAAATAGTAATCTAAGTCATACTTTATAAAAACGATGATATTTTGGTTCTGAATTGGTGTTTTGAATTTGGGGGAAATCCAAATTAGGATTTATATTTGGGGGAAAAACATGTGGATGGCATCATTTTGTGGTATATATGTTGATTGGACAAGCCGACGGGTCATGTTGAATGAAGAAATTAATAAAATATAATCACGTCAAATTATTGACGACCTAAATCAAAATTGAAACATAAGTATCCCAAAAAACATGAAATTAATGTGAATGTTGTACAAAACTTTTACCACTTCCAGTGTCTTTGTACCCCACAATCTAGTAATCGAGTCCTATTGGGACCAAGTTAAATCTATATGTTTTGGAGAAAATGACACAATGAGTAATGTGACTTTCATACATTACTCACTTAAGTGTTATAACTTCTTCTTTTTATCATTTTAGTGTCATAATCAATGAACATTTTTTAAGAAGTTATATCATTCAAGTGATTGAAAAAGTACTTATAATATTTAAATGAGTATAGTACAAAAGTTATGATATTTATAATATCCTTACCAAATACTTTTTGTGACCAGCTTTACAATTGCAAAGAACAAAGCTTATTGGGGCAAACTAATTTATGCAGAACGATCGTAAGCCAAAAGGAAAAAGGAAATACTCAATTGCCATCTAAAAACACAAGTGGCCTATCAAAAACTCGAGTTGCTCCAAGCTAGCTCAAAATACTTTAATTTTTTGCCGTCCTGGATAAATACCAGGAAAATTACCTCAACGGTTCTCTTCCTCACTCCTTAATCACGTTCATTAAAAATTGTGCAATCGAGTCATTTCAGCAATTGCTCAGTTAATTTTGCTGTTGACGTGGCACGTCATAATCCAATGTGACATTTCTTAATATTTTTAAGCATGCATGACGCTTATAGGACGCCGTGTCAGAAAGAGCATTAATGAAAAATTAAAAAGAAACAAAAGCCCATCAATTTTCAATTTCCCTTTGCTCTAATCTAAACCGTAAGAACGAATATAATTGGACACTTCAAACTATATCCGCTAAAAGCTCAAAGGAAAGAGGATTTGACTTGCTAGGTGTCGAAAACTTCAGAAATATAGTCTCCCATTATAGAGAATATATTCAAGATCAGTCATATAATTTAGTGATATGAATGCAAGAAAGGTCCTTCATGTAGAGCAGATTCCAATTCCCATTGATTAAGGAATCGTATAGAAAAGTTGATCCAAGCAAGTAAAAGGTGCGAGGAAGAGAGAGAGAAAAGGTAGGAGAGATACCAAGTATTATAGTGAGTCCAAAAATTATCAACTTCACATGTTGTTCTCACCTTGTTAGCTGAGGATGACGAGACAAATGCTGGGAAAATTATCAAAACAATCTTAAATTTATTGCAATTTTTCCAATTTTTAAATTTAGTCATAAATCTTCTTTTTTTTTTTTTTATCAATTTAGTTTTAAATATTTTGTAATTGTGTTAATTTAATACATCCGGCTAAATTTGGCTGGCCAACACTGACGTGGATGTCAGCCGACACTAATGTGGTAAATTTTTTTAATAATATTTATTTTATTCGAATTTTTTCTTAATTTTTCTTTTTCTTTTTCCATTTTCTTCTTCTTTTGGCTACCCGTCAACATCGGTTGGACAGCATTCACATTAGCGCCGGCTAGCCAAATTTGATTGGATGGATTGAATTGACACAATTACAAAATATTTATGACTAAATTAACTAAAAAAAAATTTAAGACTCAATTAGAAAAATTACAATAGATTTAAAACTATTTTAATAATTTTCCCAGACAAATGTTTCACATCGGATGTCCACTTCACTTCTGATAGCTGGCTTCCCACTAGGCCCAACCAAAGAATTAATAAGGAGAAAGTCCTCTCTCTCTCTCTCTCTCTCTCTCTCTCTCTCTCTCGGGAGTGTTATTTTCCCTCTGTTTTCTTTTAACAAATTAGAAAAGAGCCTAACTAAAAAACAATAATAAAGAGACTGCCAAAAAAAAAAAATAATGTAGGGATATTACGAAAAAATTCTTTATTGCAGTGAATAAGAATGATGTAGCTTATAAAGAACAAACAATGAAGATTTAGATTTTAAGTTTAGTATAAGATTTAGGAATCACAAGTAAGAGAACAAGAGAAATACTTTAGCCGCTACATAAACATTTTTCCCTTCAATCCATGTTTGTATTATTGTAATTCATCCGGATGATACATAGGGGCCTCTCATCGAATTCAAAGGTAAAAGATGGAAACTCTCTGGGGTTTCCACTAGAATTTCTGCCCGCACGAAAGTGTGTGCATTTGCAACCTAAATTATCACATTTTAAAATCTATTGATCCCTAAATTATGAAATATGCTTAAATCATGTAAATTTGGAATATATTGACAAACACGAGAATAATAAATTTCAGTGGAAGCATCAAACTTACGGTAGTAATCTAGGTATATTTAACTGATTTTTTGGAATATCTTTTAACAAGAAGGGAAAAAACAAACAGATGGAACTAATAAAATCGGTGGTACTTATACATATGTACAATCCTAATTCTCTCGCAAATACAACCCTTTTGATCACTTGAACACAATTACTACAGTGATGAACGGAAGGCCAGTTAAAAGTCTTGGCTGAAATGGAAATGGTCCCAGATATAAATATAAAAAAAAAAAAAGAGTACAGAATTTAGGTCTTGGATTTTTTATCTCATTATATAATTTCATTTTTATTCCTTCTATTTGAGATTAACACTTTGGTCCATAGAATGTGTATCTATGAATGAATCTGTAATTTGATTGTACTCTCGTTCGTACAATGCAAAACTATATACGAAGTAGCGCTTAACACAAAAGTACAAGGAAAAAATCTGCCAATATATTATGCTAACTAACAACCAAAAACTAACATGAACTAATGATAAGAGATACACCAAATATTAAAAAAACATAAAGTAACGCTTCAATAAATCTTTCCCAATACTCCCCCTCGAGTCTGCACATGAAGGTTATGTGTGCCCAACTCATTGACAAGAAATGTGAACCAATCTTGATCTATCCCTTGGTAAAAATGTGTACCAGTTGAAGTCTAGTTGGTATGCATGTGTGCAAGCGGATTATACATGTTTAAAAAAAAGTGGTAGTTAATTTCGATGTGTTTTGTTCATTTGTGAAATACTATCGAGCTTACCGGTATATTGGCAATGTGGTTGTCAAAGTAAAAACCCATCAATTTATTATGTAATATACTGAGGTGTTGACATTTAAATTTTAACCGGTAACCTTATCATTTTTCACATTAAAAAATTAGGGATCGAATTTGAGCCCTAAATAAAAATATTGATATTGCATCCTTTGTTATTGTTTTCTGCATTTAGGTACTAGAAGCATCTAGATCTAGGCCAGTATGCGCGTCTGCCATTGCATGCCCATTCGTTGTCTGCGTTTTCGCGTCTTCCGTCAGTAACCCACTTCACATTAGTATTTCGTGCTCACGATCCCGTCCTTGATTCTTTGGTGACACACCTACGGATCGCGGCACTCCATGGAATCACCAAATTTGCCTCGAATCACCTCAGATCTTATTCTGCTATGTTCTGCCCCGTTTATCACAATTTTGAACTGCGATCCGAGCTGCGCCAGCTTGGGTGTCGTCGGGAGTTGAGCATGGGCCACCGTGACCAAATTGAGAATGAGTCCCTTCCAAATGTGAGCTTTCAAGCTGGGCGTGAGCTTTCAAGCGGCGTAGAGTACCAACGCTCGTCGAAGGGAGGGTCATATTGCGATATGAAGCTGTGGAGAAGATTTGGCTATCATCAACCATGAGTAATGAAATGCACGACCTCTTCGGCTTTTGCTCCGATTCGCAGTCACTTTACCAGATCAAGCAATGCTGCGCCTTCAGAATCATGGGTCTTCTCTCGCCCTGTCCTTGTGCTCATCATCTAGACGTCATGGTGCATCGTCTCCTGCACCTTCTTGTGAAACATTCTCATCTGGACTCACTCTGTCACATGATCTTTACATCTTGCAATGCTAGGCCTTTGGAATCCTTGGACAAAGAAGAATATGTTACTTTGTTGGCTATATGCCTTAGAGCAACCATGCAATAGTTTTATATTAGGGATTTTAGTTGTACTTTCAATTGTATCAATTGTTTAATGGCAAAAACATATTAATTCATTATCCAATTCATATAAATGGTTTTATAAGATCAGTTGTGATTGAATCTATTCTTAAGGTGTTAAAAATATGTTTGACGGGTTTGCAATTAGATTGACTTTTTAAATAATTTTTGGTAGATGGATTATTGAGATGATATTGATAATTCTGTTAGGGCAATCCAGTAACTCACAATTATTGGGGCCAGGTTAGGGCAATATAGTTTTTGTAAGCAGCTTTACAATTACTAAGTGCAATTCTTATTGGGCAAAAATAATTTAAACAAAATCCATAAAAGCCTAGAATGTATAGATGCCGAAAGGAAATGCTCGAATGCTGTATAAAAGGACAATGCTTTGGGCGGTGGGCTTTAAACTTGATGAAAGAGATTAGGCACCATACAGCGAAAGCTGACAAAAGAAAAAGAAAAAGCGCAGATTGTTCCAAGCTCTAGCTCGAAGTACTTTTATTTTACCCTCATGGATAAACTCGGAAAAATTACATCAATAGTCTAAATGTTTCGCACTATGGGTAATCAAGTTCTAGTCATTCAAAAATAGGCAATCAAGTCCTTCTCACTACCCACGTCAATTTGGCTCCGTGGCACGTCGAAATCCAATGGGATGATTCTTTAATAATTTCAAATATATGTGGCAATAATGTGACACTATGTTAGACAAAATAAATAAAAAATAAAAATAAAAAACAAGTAAAAGTCCATTTGCTTTCATTTTTCTTTAATTCTAATATGATTGACAAATAATTTCAATTGAATATTCAAAATATATCCATCAAATGCTCAAAGGAAAGCCGACTTGACTTGCTAGGTTTTGAAAACTTTAGAAATATAGTCTCCCATGATTGAGAGTAATTCCAAAAATAGTATTAAAGATTTAGTCATAAAATTTAGTGATACGAATGCAAGAGAGGTCCTTCATGAAGAGCGGATTCAAAATGCCATTCGATTACGGAATTATGGAGACAAGTATAGCCAAGCAAGCGAAGGTACAAGGAAGAGAGAAAGATTCGAGAGAAACAAGTTTTGACGAAGTCAGTCAACTGGAACGGGTCCAAAAATTTATCAACTTCACAAGTTGTTTTCCACCTTGTCGGCTGAAGATAGCGAGACAAATATTTCACATCTGATTTCCAACTTCACCTCACGGCTGCCAGTTGGCTTGCCACTTGGCCCAAACAATAAATAAATTGGGATTTTGCGGAAAAAAAAAACCAAAATTGCTATAAATAAGAAGCATTTAACTTACAAAGAAAAACGTTCAGGTTTTAAACTTAATATTAAAACTTAGGCTTCACAAGTTAAAGTATAAGAGATTTAGTTTATCGTTATCTTAAATTTTTTTCCTTCATTCTAATTTTGAATTATCTTTGGATCATGCATAGGGCTTCCTATTGATGGAAGGGTGAAAATTTGAAATGGAAACTATCTAGGATTCCTCTGGAATATCTGCACACACAAAATTGTTTGTATTAGCAACCTAAACTTATTAAACTTGTAAAAAGGTTTTAATTGATTCCTAAATTCTAAAAAAATGCTTAAATCTTGTAAATCCTGAATATATTGAGTAAAAAGGAGAATTAAAAAAATTAAGTGGAAGTATCAAACTCATGGCAATTATATAGAAAGAAAACGGGGAATTGATTATTTAAAATTCCTTTAAATAATAGTATCTCTGCAATATAAAGCAAACATCCAAATAATATTCAACCTCAAATTTGTAAAGTCCATGCTCCCTATACCATAAAATAATAGCCCTGCATTACTAAATAATGTGCAAAATTGTAAATTTAGTCATCATCACAATCATGTTACTACATAAACCTCTCGTGCATTCCAAATTTTCTTTTTTGCATATACATACATACATACATACATACATACATACATACATACATACATACATAGAACTCTACACCATATTCAACCTCAAACTTGGCAAAAAAGAATACCGATAATAATTATTACCGGTATACTGGATCTGTTATCAATATTTTTTTCCCTATGAAAGGAATTTGATAACCATGTATTTGTATTCGATGGATAAAATAATAAATTAAAGGGATAATTATATAGAAGCGTTATAGAAGTGTTATATTATGATGGTTCACCCATGATAGGGTGTGTTATGAGAGGCGCCTTTTGAAGAGGTGCGAGTGGTTGTCTCTTAAGGAAAGTTAAAATAACTTCCTAATAATGAACAAAAAATAATAGACGTTAAAAAGGAATGTTCTTCTCTCGATCAGAATAACACATACAAAAGGTTTTCGTTATTACTTTGAGGAGACAGTTGATATTAACATTGTGGAAAGCGAATACTTTCCTTGTAATCATATCCAAACCATCGTAAAGTTGTAGATTTGTTCATGGATAATTCGGTTGTTGTGCATCAAGAGGTTAGTTTTTTTTTTTTTTTTTTTTTTTGGTAAGATGCATCAAGAGGTTAGTTGTTATGTACTTTTTTCTAATAAGAACTCCTAAAATTTGTTGCAAAAATACAATTGAATTCTAAAACTATATAAAAAAAATATGCAATCAAGTCTTAAAGTTTATCAAATTGGTGCAATTAAATCCCTCTATTAACTCCGTCCAATATGGCTAACATAAAATGTTTATGTAACCTTGTTTTTGTTACTATCTTAAAACATGCGGCAATGAAGCGACATTCCCTATGTATCACATAAAAAAAAAAAAAACACTTGAAAATCTGAGGTGGAAAAAGAAACAAATAGGGAAAAGGACACTAAATTTTCATGCAGTTCTTATTTGAGTGCCATAACTTTTTTGTTGATTACTTGAACCCCATAACTTATTTACAAAGATCATTTGAACGTCATAACTTTTTGTCCAATTACTTAAGTTCCATACAACTTTTAAGTTAATCACTCGAGTGTCGTACATTTTAAAAATCATTTGCCACAAGTGCATGCCATGTTGAATTTCCAGCACTTCGATGAATGCTATTAATAAGTTATGGTATTCAAGAAATCAATAGAAAATTATAGCACTTAAGTGAACATTTTTAAGAAGTTAAGGCATTTAAGTAGCCCAAAAAAAAGTTACAATATTCAAATGATAGCCGTATAAAAACTGTGACACTTGTCATGACTGTGTCTTGAATAAAATATTATAAAACTAGCAAAATTTGATGAAGTTCATGAGTAATTGAAGGACCTCGATAGCGGAGATACCCGGCTGGAGAACAGTCATGTTTGCTACCTTGACCATTGATGATGCAAGGAGCACCGGGTTGCCAAAATCAACGTTGGTAGAGACATCAGAGAGAGCAATCACAATGGCGTCACACGAAGGTGGCTAAGAAAGGCGGTGCAACAAAGTTGAAGAGGCAACCGAAAAGAGTAATACGGCCGCATCAACAATGGCATAGTTCCAATGACGAGAAAATGTCACTACAAATATTATAACTTTTGTACAATGCTCACTACATTGTTATAACTTTCTTTTTCAATCATATGAGTGTCATAACTTATGTATTACTCAGTTAAGTGTCATATAACTTTTCAATTAATTATTTGAGTGCCATAACATTTTAAAAATGTTTGCTGCGAGTATTATGCCACGTCGGTTTTTTGGCATTTGGGTGAACTTTTTTTAAAAGTGACGGAACTCAAGTAATTGATCAAAAGTTATAGCACTCAAATAAACATCTTCAGAAGTCATGATATTCAAGTAGTAAAAAAAAATTAGAGCATTCAAGTGAGAAAATACAAAAGTTATAATAGCATAATACTTATGGGTTGCATGCAATTGATCAAGCCATAGATTAACTTTAATTGGAGGCCGTAATTGTAGACTGAGTGTGTGCATTACTAGGCTTCCAAATTCTTTTCAAGTCATCTACTTGTAGCAAGTTCTAGAGGTGATTGGGTTTAGGGTGGGTAGGTTTTAGACTTGGACTTGAACTCGACTTTATTATAATCAGTTCCCATTTTTTGGATCCTATACTCGATCCTATTTGCACTGGATCCTATATCCAAATCATACTATTTTTCTAGTTTGGTTCTAGGGTCAACTCTATTTCCACTAGAACTTATTTTGCAACCATTCGACATCTTATACGGCTTCGAATGTTACATTAATATACAAGAAAATAATGTAATTTTCCTAATTTGTATTGAAACATTAAGCAATTGTAATCAATAAGTATATGAATTTTTTGACTAAATGAAAAACTAAGGATCCACAAGGGTAATGATGATAAAGTAGCAAGAGTTACAATCTCCTATTGATGGTTTTTAATGATGTCTGCAACTTCCTCGTTTTGGCAATACACATAAGGAGGTAACCTGAGGAAAAGGGTAAAAAACAAAGAAAATAATAAAACATATGAATCATTAAGTGCAAATTTAATTGATCTGATTTTGAGATCTTTTTATCCTATAGAGCTGGACTATTACCTAAGAAAATGCATGAGAACGCCTTGTACCTTCAATAAGCATGTTCATTTTGGGTTTTGGACTTCTAGGGTTGGGTTTACAAAACCGGTTCCTAACCTTACTTTCCGGATGGGCTGGTCCGGTTCCCGGATATTTTTGGTCCAGTTGCACACCTGTAGCAGGATCCATCAATACTCCGTGCGCTTCGTGGATTGTTTAGTGTCCAAGTCTTTTTGGGCCACCATTGACGATACCAAGGATGAGCCTAAGACAGTCTATTCCTTGACGAAGCGACGATGCATTTCGCATTTAAACAATTGCCTCTTCCCCCTTCAGAAACCTCTGAATCTCGCATGCTCACTCGAAATCAAGTTACCTTCACAGAACTAAACTCGAATCAAACTTCTCTGCTCTGAATCGAGTTCTCGTTGATGAAGACAGAGGCAGTAACTCTGACGACGTTGGAAATGACTAGAAGACAATAGGTGCGGACGAAGCTGTTCCTAGGGTTTGTTTTCTCTCCAGTTGCTAGAATTACTCTGAATTGACTTCTCATTGATGAAGAAAGAGGCAGTAAACTTAAGACGACCTCAGAAATGACTCAAAACTATGGGTGTCGATGAAGCCGTTGCTTGGGAGCGACTATGTGATGACTTGAATTTTCCATACAATTCAAATCTCAAATAAATAATTAATTTAACCTCAAATAATTTGTACAATTATACTTAATCAAAACTCCCAATATAGAAGATACACCCCTACTTTTGCTACATCTCTAATCCAATCCTCAAAGATCTTCAAAAGTGCAAACCTAAATGCCCTTGAACTCCGAATTCAACTAATTGGTAAGGTATTTTTGGTGTAAGCCTAAACTCAATAAATGGAAATTCTAGATCTAAAGTAGGAGATCTACTCACCATTCGACCCCAAACCGCAATGACATAGTAACAATCAATTAGTTATCACATATCACTCGGAGGAATCATTGTAATTCATTAAATACTAATCACTCATTTTGCATGAATGCAATATATTCCGACTTATTCCTATACTATTTACATGTTCATATTAGAATGATTCCATCACTCAAGAAATACTACATGTATTTAGCATTATTCAAAAGTTTGTAATCTAATCCCAACCCAACATGGTTACCAATTTTTCTTTTGTGAGCAGTGAGCACATATCATAGCCTAGATTTATAAGTATATCAAGAATCCACATGCTCATAAAAGTCATTACATGTTCTAACCAACCATGTCAAATTTCCTTTGAAACTTGCCCACCACAATAATAAGGAGATCAACAAATTTCCTTTGAAGCCCCGGCATGCTCTTGGGCAAATGTGACTCGGCTAGCGGTAAAAGGGTCCGACTTATCCTTCGTTCCTCCTACATTTGTGGATGGAGAGGCTGTGGTGAGCCTTCCGGATGAAGCCCTTGACGCCATGGACCCGAAGTGGCATGATTGTTTGGTGGGTTATCTCGTTGGGAGGAGGAAACTCCCATTCAGTTTGATGAAGCAATCCTTGAGGAAGACTTGGGGCTCCAAGCTTGGAGAGATGTTCTCCAATGATCAAGGATTTCTTTTCCTCCAAATCTCGGACCCTAGGTTTAGGAGGAAAATCCTTGAAGATAGGCCGATGACCATTGCTAGAGTGCCGCTCATTCTAAGGCAGTGGAAGCCTCTTATGGATCTCAAGAGAGAAGACCAATCCGCCATCCCGGTTTTGATTCGTTTGCAGAACTTACACGCTTGAATGCTGGACGGTGCCGGCAATGAGTGCCATTGCAAGCGTGGTGGGGAAGCCTCTCTATGTTGATCAGAGGACTAATCAAATGAAGATGGTATCCTTTGTAATAATATGTGTAGAGATCATGGCGAATCAACCGAGACTGGAGTCGGCCAAAGTCATCTTGAAGGAGTTTCTCGTACCATCGACATTCAATATGAATGGCTCTCGGCTGAGTGCGCGGATTGCAGAGCTTTTGGCCACAACTGCCGAGCCCCCCACACGAACAAAACGCCGATGGGCGCACCTCCAAACCAAGACAGTCCATTCATCGCCTGATCAAACTCGCCCCTGCTTCGCAGGCCGCCCCTGCTCCGTTGGCCGCCCCTTTATATTCGATTGTGGTTGAGTTGGATTCGCAGAAGATAGCTGCTCCCCCTCTCATAGCTGATGCTTTTAGTTCGGTTGTGCCTAATGCCTTGGTCAAATCCGTCCCTCCTCAGTCCGCGATTGGCCCTACTCGGGTCCAGTCCACTCCGATCCCATTGCTGTCCAATCCCTCGGAGGCTGAGGATCTTCCGGTGGTGGGTGCTCCTTCTCAACCCACCCAGGAACAGCCTTGGAGGAAGGTAAAGGCAAGAAGAAGAAAAATCAGGCCCCCTTCGTGTGGGAGTCACCCTAGTTCCTCCGTTGCTACAGGGCCTAGACAGCTCTCTCAGAACAAAGCCCCGGCTGTTGATCCACCTTCGCCCGTAGCGGGTCCTTCTATGCCTACTCCTGTTCGGAAGACGGTAAGGGGATCCAGTGCCCCCCCCCCCAAGGTGGTTCTTTCTCTTATGGCAGACCCACCACAGTTCCCGATTCTCTCCTCCATCGTGGATGAAGGATTGGAGTCGGAAGTCGTGGCTTCTTTTGCATCGTCGGACGAGGAGGATATAACATCACTTAGTTCGCCTTTTCATCAGTAGCCTCGTGTCGCGACAACGGTGGAGACCATCCAAGATCGGCTTCTTGCACTTACCCCGGATCCGGTACCGGATGAGTCCATTGGTGGCGCGTTGGGACCCCCTTGCCACAAGATTCAAAAGCCGAGGTAGGCCTTGCCTCCTTAGTCTTCTTGTATAGCGTAGTTTGTTCTTAGTTTCGTTATGTATTTCGGCTTTTGGAATATTCGTGGTCTTATGGATCCTTTGAGGAGAGCCGCAGTTCATAAATTGGTTCTTTCGAATGGTCTTTATTCGGTCGGGCTTCTAGAGACTAAAGTCCCGTATTATCTATTTCGCTCTTTTTCGTCTGGTTTGTTTTCGGGGTGGACTTGGATTGCCAACTATAGTTCGTCTCCATGGAGCAGAATTTGGGTCGGTTGGGACCCTTCATTGATTAAATTTGAGGTGATAGCTTCCAATGATTAGGTCATCCATGGCAGAGTTAGGCTTCTGTCGTCGGGTCTTTGTTGCTGCACCTCAATTGTCTACGCACAACACTCTTTTGTTTCTAGAAGGCCCTTATGGGTGAACTTGATGAGGATGAGCTCTTACATCTACGACCTTCCATGGATGGTTACTGGTGACTTCAACGCTATTAGAGACCCCTCTGACAAATTTGGTGGTACTAATGCTTGGCTTCCCTCCTTTGACGAATTTAATCATTGCTTGCATCAATCGAAGTTTGAGGATTTGAGATATGTGGGCCTTCGGTTTACTTGGTCGACGTCTTCAAGGGCCAATTGGAAAGCAAGAAAGATTGACCGAGTGCTAGTTACGCTATTTGGAGTTTGCATTTCTCTTACTTTGAAGCGTCATTTCTGACACCTGGTATTTCTGACCACTCTCCAATGTTGGTCAAGGTGATTCAACTAGTTTGCGAAAGAAGCCTTTCAAGTTCTTTAATTTTTGGATGGAGCACCCTTCATTTCATGACATTGTTACCTAGGTGTGGGAGGCTCCGAGGGAAGGTGTTCCCATTTTTAGATTGGTTACCAAATTAAAAACCTTGAAGAGACGACTCAAGCAGTTGAATAGAGACTCATTTTCTAACTTGTTTGAGAGGGTTGCCCAATCCAGGAATGCTCTAAGGTTAGCACAAGAGGACCTACAGCAGGATCCGACCAACATCCTCCTGGCGGAGCTAAAGAAGGGGCACCGTAAGGCATTTGTGGAGTTGAGGAATCAAGAGGAGGCTTTCTTTAGACAGAAATCTAGGATCCGCTGGCTGGAGAATAGTGATAAGAACACCAAGTACTTTCATCATTCAGTGACTACAAGGTAGTTGAAGAATATAATCATCTTGGTCCTTGATAGAAATGAGAATCTTGTCAACGAGCCGAACCTTATTCAAGAGACATTCGTTTCTCACTTCAAAGAGTTGTTTGCCTCATGATCTCTCCCTCATAGGCCAGCCTTGGATGACTTACAGCGAGTTATCCGGTGTTCGCTCTCTTAGGCTCAGGTTGCTTCACTCGCCCGTCCATTCTCAGAAATGGAGATTCGGGATACCTTGTTCTCTCTAGCCAGAGGAAAGGCTCCAGGGCTAGATGGGTATGGAGTTGAGTTCTTCAAGAGTAATTGGGACCTTGTTGGGTCGTTGGTCATGGATGCAGCGAAGGACTTTTTTGTCACGGGGAGACTTTTGAAAGAGATTAATGCCACCATCCTGGTGGTGATTCCCAAGGTGCCTAATGTGACCTCGGTAAATGATTATAGACCTATTACTTGTTGCAACACGATCTACAAATGTTTTACTAAGGTCTTAGCCAATCGTGTCACTGCTGTTCTTCAGGATACCATTAGCCCTTCTCAAAACGCCTTCATTAAGGGTCGTCGGATCAAGGATAATATTCTTCTAGCCTAAGAGTTGTTCGCATGATTTCATCTTCAGCCATATTCCCCCAAATGTGCTGTGAAGGTGGACTTTCAAAAAGCGTATGGTACGGTAGATTGGGACTTCCTTGAGATGGTTCTCCGGGCTTTTCACTTCCTAGACCACCTCATTCGGCTTATCATAGTATGTGTACGCACGCCTATGTTTTCTATTTCATTAAATGGAGAGCTCCAAGGATTCTTCCCTAGTAGTCGTGGCCTTCGACAGGGCGACCCTATGTCCCCTTGTCTATTTACCTTGGTGATGGAAGTCTTCTCGAAGATCCTCACTTCTTGTGCAGACCTACTTGGATTCAACTTCTCCTGGAGGTGCAAGGCCACTCGGTTATCTCATTTATTCTTTGCAGATGATGTGTTTCTATTTTGCCGAGCAGATATGGCCTTCGTTGAGCTTCTTAAAGATGGGCTTGATACATTCTCGACTTGGAGTGGTTTGATACCAAACAACAGCAAAAGTGAGGTATTCCTCGCTGGTGGCTCGGATGAATTGAGATCTCAGATCAAAGATGCCCTTGGATTTGTTGAAGGAAAATTATCGGTACACTATCTAGGAGCCCCTATCATCTCCTCGAGGCTCGGCAAGGCGGATTGCATTGTCTTGGTCAATCGCATTACGGCAAGGGTGCAATCCTAGACTCATTTATTTCTCTCATTTGCCGGAAGAGTTCAACTTATAAATTCAGTGCTCCATGCGATTCAGGCTTATTGGGCCAGTGTATTTATTATTCCTGTCGCAGTCTTAGATCGTATAGAGTAGATCTTCAGATAGTTCCTATGGAAGGGGCCTGGCCTTGGTAAGGGAGGTGTCAAGGTATCCTGGGATGATGTATGTCTCCCTAGGGAGGAAGGTGGTCTTGGGATTCGTAGACTACAAGAGTACAACAAAGCGGCAATGCTCAAACATATTTGGACCCTCTTCATTAACATAGAGTCTTTGTGGTGCAAGTGGATTCACTCTACTTTTTTTAAAGGGAAGAACTTCTGGATGGTTAAGGCTCCGGCTCGCTGCTCTTAGGCTTGGAGGAGGATTCTACATCTGAGACTCAAGGTTCGACTCAATTTCCGCTGGAGGATTGGTAATGGACGGATAGTCTCCCTTTGGTATGATCATTTGCACCAAAGGGGGCCGTTGGATCTGATTTGCTTGAAGCGAACTATCTTAGAGTCGGGGCTTCATAGGTGTGCAGTCGTTGCGGACCTTTTCTCTGATCTAGGTCGAGCCTTTAGGATGGTGATGGACTCGTGGGGCCAGCTCCCTATTCTTCTCCCCGAGGTTACGGATAGATTCATGTGGAGTGTCAATCCGTCTGGTCTCTTCTCAGTGGCTTCTACATGGCTTTTTTTCAGAAAGAGGAAAGCAAGAGTGGACTGGTCATCCTTTATATGGAACAAAGCTATCACTCCGAGGTACTAATTCAATTTATGACTGATCATTAAGAACCGCCTTCCTACACAGCTTTTCTTATGTCCTATGGGAGGATCGAAAGGGAAGTTTATGCCTTTTGCAAGCTCACGCCGGATTCTATTGACCATCTCCTCTTCGGCTGCGGTATTACTCGCATATGACTTATTTTTGGGCGGCCAAATGTAATCTCCCGTGGAGAAACGGGTCGTGGGTGGAAAATCTTCAATGGGTGATGAAATTCCTATCAAGTAAGGATTTCTATCATGCTATAGGGCGCTTCTCTTTTGTTGTGCTTTGCCACCTTATTTGGAGGTATAGGAATGACATTCTCTTCATAGGTCATCCAGTGGTGCTTGTGGCTATCAAGAAACATCTCATTAAAGTGGTCAAGGACAAAGCCTTAACCTTTAGAAGCGTCGAAGATTGCCCGAGAAATAGAAGGTTTCAACGGAATTGGTAGCTCAACCCTTTTATTTTCTCTTCTCCTACGCCAACTGCCTAGTATCTCCTCGCCAACCGCCTAGTGTCTTGCGGTTGCCTCCCCATTTTTTGCGCCTTCCGTGGCTGCCTCGAATCTTCAGGTCCTCCTTGTTGTTGTTCCTTAGTTGGTGTTGGTCTCTTTGTTTCCCCGGCCCTACATGGCTATTTTGTCTTTCTTTTTGGCCGCCTGTGCTTGCCTTCTTGCCTTGACGGCTTTACGATGTTCTTTTGCATTAGGCGCCCTTTCACTCCTTTTGACGCTGTGTCTCTTTGAGTAAAAATTTTGTGGTGTCTACTCTTCTGTAATTTTGGTTCTTCACTCAATATATTATTACATTTACCAAAAAAAAAAAAAACAAATTCAAAGAACAAGAATTCATATACACTTTTCAAACATACTATTTAAGTTTGTTTAATATGATATAATTCATACGTTATGACAATAAATGTGAATAAATGGAATAAGTGTACTTGAAAGTCTTAAAATTTATCGTGAAAATACAATTAAGTCATAAAATTTTCAAAAAATACAATGAAGTCATAAAACTTGTCATAAAATTCCAACCAAATTTTAAAATTTGCAAAAAAGTGTTATAAAATCCTAAAATTTTCAAAAAGTGCTTTAATTGAATTAATTTGACATGTTTTAGAAATTTATTGTACTTTTTAAATAAACACTAATTTTAAAACAAATTATATAACCCCTTTTTTTACTTATCAAATTAAGTGGATTTTTGAGTTAAGTGAATGTTTAAGTCAACTGTGTTTGAGATTATTAGCCAAGCTTAATTACATTAAGTGCTGAATTTTAATTATCAGCACTTATTTGGATTATCAAGCAGACATTAAAGTTTGATTTTGTGCAATCAATCCTTGAAATATTCCGATTGTGTGAGAAAATATTCGGTAGTTTGCAAGTGCCACAACATCAGCTGATATGGTGTGTGCTTATTTATTAATGTCCAACTAGATCATGACACATGGACATTGACGTGGAAATTAGAAAATTAACTTTTCTCTCTTTGACTCTTCATCTTCAACCTCCGCTCCGCCTGGGCTTAGCTATCTCCTCCGCCACCGCCCCACCGTGGCCACCATGGAACGCGGCAAAGCCGTTGAACTCATCGCCGGCAGCCATGGACGATCTAATTGGATCTCAAAGCCATTGAGCAGCAGACCAGATGCTGGCTATTGAGTGACGGTCGATCGTCGCGTCCAGGCCGACCTTCCCGTCCACCCCCTCTCCGTTGTCCCAACGGCTGAGCCTTGGCCGCAAGCGCTTGTCCACAGAGATGGAGATGCAGAGCAGCGGTCGGCCATGGACGGCCTCTCGTCCACAGATCTGAGCGCCGACCTCCGCGTCCACCTCTCAGTCTCGCAGCCAAGGCTCCACATCCAGTCGAACTTCCAGATCTGGAGCCATGGCCTCTCAATCTCGCGGCCAAGACTCCAAATCTAGCCGAACTTCCAGATCTGGAGCCTCGGCCAGGAGCGACGACAGTTACAGATCTAGACTTCATCGACCTTCGCGTCTCCTCGTCGTCGTCGTGTGTGAGCGAGCTATTGTCGCTCGTGGCCAAGGCTCCAGATCTGGCACAAATGGAGCTTTTTCTTCACGATCATTTTCTATTTCGGTCGTCTCGCGACGAAAAAACCTGCACGCTTTCAGTCCATGGATTTTGTGTTGAATGGTGGAAGGATAGACCAACTTTAGCCATGGGTTCTATTCCGACCAAATCCAGTCCCCTGCTGCCAGACTTGGAAGTGAGAAACCGAGCGGAGGAGACGACCAAGTTGAAGAGATGCGACGCCGGCGACTCCGGCGGTGGCAATGGCGGAAGGAGGCGCGGAGGTTGAGCTCGTGGTGGCTACAGATTTTAGAGGAGGAAGAGAGAAGTCCAGTTGGATTTGGGGATTTTTTATTAATTTATTTATTTTCTTGTCATCAATTATGTGTCAAATTATAATTGGTTAATAGGTAAATAAGCACGTGCCACGTCAGCCATTGATATGGCGAATGCAAATCACTGAATATTTTTTCCCATCGTGCAGTCTAGTCTTACTTGTAATTGCTGTCGGGAACTCTCTTAAAATGATGATGTGGTGGTGCCGACGTGGAATAACTTAATTTTTTTGGTCAAAAGTGGAATATCTTAAATGACGTGGCATCTTTTCGGCCCAGACCGTCGAGCGGTAGAGAGAAGTGGAAGACGAGCAAATAGTTTAGGGAATAGTCTCTAACGTTCATATTTTTAAGTAGACATTTTTTTTTTCTTTAACTATGAAATCCACCTGAGAAATTTTGGGCTGAAAAGATGCCATATTAGTAAAAATTCCATGCCACCATCACTACATCAATATATAAAATGGAGCTTTTCTACGACAACTAGCATAAGACTTGATTGTACAAATTAAAATACTTTAATAATCAGCAAAAATCAAACTTTAAGATTAAATTGTAAGAAAAATGAATCATAAAGAATAAAAATAGATTTAACACATTTGCCCTAGAATGAGCATCAACGCACATATGATCGATCAAAATTTGTTCCAATACACGATTGATCCTAGAATTAAACTTAGTTGGTTTGTACAATTGAAACAAAATTGAACTAAGTGCTAGTATAAAACAGAACCAAATCAAACTAATTAGTGTGTTGGATTGGATTTGTGGTTTAATGTCTGATCTAGTTTTACCTTCAAGTCAAGGATTGATTGTGTACAAAATTGAACTAAGTGCTAGTATGAGACCGAACTAAATCAAACTAATTAGTGTGTTGGATTGGATTGGTTGTTTAATCATTAAATGCAAAAAAATTGTGTTCGAATCAATAGAGTAAGTTTGAAAGCCACATCCACCACTCGTCCTCCACTCACTGGCTTTGAAAAAGATAAATACTCGCAAATTGTGTTTGACTCAGCCAAATGTAAAAATAATCAAGAGATTCAAACACTCTAGATCATAAGAATATCTAATCTAATTTTAATAGATGGTTGATCAATTAATTGACAAAACAATCTTGATTTCCAGTCATAAACGTTGTTTAAAACCAAAAGAGAACATTCACAAAATACCAAATAAAACATCAGATCACAAAACCGAAGGCCGTTTAAAATTAAATAAGAACATTCGCAAAATACCAAATAA
This sequence comes from Eucalyptus victrix, assembly GCA_016097545.1. Classification (NCBI taxonomy): domain Eukaryota; kingdom Viridiplantae; phylum Streptophyta; class Magnoliopsida; order Myrtales; family Myrtaceae; genus Eucalyptus; species Eucalyptus victrix. The sequence continues at coordinate 23,646,257 of CM027840.1, read as the reverse complement.
AACATCAGATCACAAGCCTCGGTTCAGCAATGGCTTGAACCGAAGCTACATCAGTCCCTACGATGTCGTTTGGCCCGAAGCAAATAAAACATCAGATCACCAGCAAACCCAACAAAATCGGAGGTGAACGGACAGTCCAATTTCTCGCCGCCGTGAGAGATGGAAGCGACTTGCTCTCCCTTCAAGGTAGGCTCTGTCCTGTCGCACCTCTCATTCCATTAATGGATGCAGTTCTCATCCTTGAGAGAGAGAGAGAGAGAGAGAGAGAGAGAAGAGGAGGAGGAGGAACTAGAAAGAGCCGTCAAATTGGTGCATCGAGTTGCAGCAATTTCGTTTCACAAAGAAACCCGTAATCTCTCTTAGGTTATACTTGGAAGTAAAAATGGATTGCTAAGCTTTGTATTGTGCAGATAATCTTGGGCTCTTCTTCGATAGCCCGGAGGAAAATATTGGCTGAAATGGGGTATGAATTCACCATCATGGTAAGATTTTCTCTCATTGACTTTGTTGTTGTTATTGTGATTCGTTGGTGTTGTTTGGAAATTTGTTTTAGCTTTCATTGTCAGTTAGACTGCAGATATTGATGAGAAATCAATCCGGAAGGATAAGCCGGAGGAGTTGGTGATGGCTCTGGCCGAGGCTAAGGTGACGTGATTCTTCAAAATGTTGAATTGGGCCAATTATGTGCTGTTTGATTACTGAGAATGTTATGGATGTGTCATCATTATATTCCCTAAGATTTAATAGTCAAGCTACCAGTGATGAAGTGACTCTTCAGTTTAACATAGCATATTATGTTAGGAGGAGGTTCTTAGTCCTCAGCCTTGCCTAAATTCCAGTTTCTGGTTCTTTTGCATAGGAATGAATTAGTGTAGTTTATTGATTGCTTTGGAGTTTCATCACAGGCCAATGCTATCACATCCAAAGTACAACGGATAAATAGCCAAGAGAAGGATTCTGAACCAATAATTTTGATTGCAGCAGACACAGTACATCTTTCCTACACTTTGTTGTCAAATTTCCTTATATGAACCCTTTCAATTGGTCAACTACCTAGCGCCATCTATGGATTTTGAGGATACATTGATTTATTACTATATAACTTAATATTAGTTTTCACCCTCTTTTCTTTTCATGTTTTGATGGTTCACAGCTTTTGAGATTAATTTTTCTTCTAATAAACAAGTTGGGTTTAGGAGACTGGAAGTAGGAATTAACCCCCGTGACCTTGGATGTTGATAAGGGAGGACCAGAAATGGGCCAATTGTTTTTCCTGAAAGCTGAGATGTACCTTGGCAAGGTGAAACCATCATACAGTCTTTTTATCTATTTGAAGTCTATTCTAAATGCCATGGCCTGAGTTGCATTCTGAACCTTTTGACCTCATACAGAAATAATAAGCAAATCCTTTCCTTGAACAAATTAACTACGGATTGTACTCTGGTCTGTGGACTGGACACCTGGTTGTAGGAATTCTTTGGCCATGAATGTCCTGGTTACTCTCTTATGGTCACAAGCTGCGACCAGTGCTGAATGATATCAACATTGCGTATAGTTGATTGCGTAAATATGTTGCATTGTTTAGATGGCAGTTCGTTTTTATGTAACAGGAGCTAGAGAATCGGTGATCTCACTAAGTTGAACGATTTGTTTGTCATTGTGCTTCAATTATATTGGCAATCGCAGTGTGATGTAACTCAGGTGCTTACTTCCTTTCATGGAACCTCTTGTCAGGCAGAGGCCATCTCTCAGAAGATACCTCTTGGTGACTACATTAAGGAGGCTGATCCCACATTACTTATAACTTCGGATCAAGTAAAAGTCTTTTTTTTTGTTATTATGTTGTATATTTGACCAACTCATTTAATGTCGATATTTGGTCTGTCTACAATATTAGAAGTACTTATACATTCACATATTAAAAGGAAAATTTTGTTGAGTAACTATCTATTAATTTCCTAAAGCACCTTGTATCCTCAAACATAGATGGCTGTCCTGGGTGGTGATAAAACATATTCTTTTCCTTAAGTGGAAATTCTTCTCTAGAAACAGCCTGCTTTGTGCTTTTTCTTACTGTGAATTTGATCTGGAGGTGGTCGTCTATGGAGATGCTGTTAGGGAAAAACCATCCAGTAAGGAAGAAGCACGAGAATTTTTGAAAGGTTTGCTTAAAATGTTTCAATCCACTTCATCATTGATGCCCTTTTCCATGACCATATAATCTAACCAAATAGGTTGCAGGATATTCTGGTGGACATGCTGCAACTGTTGGATCTGTTCTTGTTTTGAATCTCAAAACTGGAAGTAGAAAAGGAGAATGGGATCGTGTGGAGGTACTTTCTCTCTCCTTCTCAAAGAGAAAAGAAATGTAGGCAATTCTGATTTGAGTGTTTCAACCAGTATTTAGAAACCCAAACCCCGATTCAACTAGCTATAGATGCAGCTTTTGATATGGTTTTTTGGCTGCTTCTGATCGCTTCAACAGATGCTGAACACCATTATGGTTAGATCTCCAGTACAGTATGGAAACATCAATTTTGACCTTATGATTTTGGGCCAACAGGGTATGAAGTTTTTTTGAAGCTGAACAAGTGACAAGTTTCTGTTATCCAAATGGTGGGCGGGCTAACTAAGTTTACAATTTGTATTACCTGTTGATGCAACTTTTTGATTGAGCTAATATTATTATAGAAGCAGTTGTCTGCTGATTTCCTGCTAAAAACTTCTCGTAAACATGTGTAGACTCATTGTGTAATGTGTTGCTTCACTGCGCTTTATTTACTGCCTGATGTTGATCAAGATTGCTTTGGAGGTCTTGCTTTTGATCTTCCGCTGGTGACTGGAGAGATCTCTGGGTTATTTTATGTCAAATTGTGTTTGTTGTATAAAAATAGAGCAAGCTTTCAATCTGATTTTTTTTTGCAATTTTACAAGAGTATAAATTATAGAGCTCTTTTGAGTCAACAGTACTCAAGCTTCTTCAGAAGCTCCTGCTATTTTATCATTTTTTTCTTTAAAATGAAATTGTTGCTCCAGTACGTGCTACTGAAACTTGTTTCCCGCATTGTGAAGTGAGAAGGGCCTGTGTTGTTCTGTGAAATGTTAGGGATTTCATTTAGCTTGTGTTTCTTCAATGGTGATTTTTATGATGTTGATAGAGTTATACACAAAAGTTAAATTTGTATTCCCACAATGATAATCTATTTAACAATTTTGTGATACTGCCCTGCAGATCTTCTTTCATGAAATACCAGACGAGATCATTGAGAAAATGGTGAAGAATGTTCCCTTCTTTTTGTAATGTTATCCTTTCATCTGACCAAATCTTGGTTTGTGATTACATGGCGAGCTAATAAGATTCATATTCTCTTGTTGTACAGGTAGAGGAAGGAATTGTGCTTAATGTTGCGGGGGGACTAATTATTGAACATCCATTGATATTGCCTTACGTGAAGCAAGTGGTTGGTTTACTTATCTCTGTAATTTAACAATTGCACAGCAATGTCAACAATAATGCTGTGGCATCACCATTTGTAATACACAATACATGAGTCAAGAGATTAATTAAGATATGATAAGTGCAATTTCAATGGATCCTTCACAACTTATTTTGGTTAGTTTGCTTTCTTATTGAATAGCCCTTATCTAGTGGTTTTCCTTAACTATAGTCCATCAGCTCTGTAGAAATCAAGCACTGTATGGTTGTAGACTTCTAGATTTGGAGAATGCGATAGTTTGCTTCTTTCTTAGGTAGTGCTTCATCGTTCAGAGATCATTATGAAACTGTTGGCTAACTGTTACACTGTTCAAAAGAAAAAAGATGAAGGGAGGCTGGTCTTGATTGTTAAAATGCCCAGATAAATCTGTCTATAATACATGCATTGCTTTTAATTTCTTTAATCTTCATGTTTGAAGTACACAACCCTGAGTTGCTGGCTTCCGAAGACTAAGTGATGGTTTTGCATGCATTTAGTCTAGTCTGCTTATGAAGTTCATCTTCATCTCTGCAGCAGGCTAACACTACTAGCTGGTGATGTTCGTTTGCAGGTAGGAACAACCGATAGCGTCATGGGACTGCCCAAAGCTCTCACCGAGAAACTCATTAAGGAAGTGTTGTGAATCCAATCACAACACTTTCTATTGACCTTCTTTATATTGATGTTTCCTTAAAGATGCTACTGTTGGTCTCTTATGAGAATGGTTGTCAGCTCAATTACCTAAAACTACATTGCACCAACTCCAACTTTAAACTTGGTGGTTTGCTTTCCTTGCTTTTTGGTTTCTCTTATGTTGGAAGACACTGTTACCTTGCTACATTCTTCAGTTATATGTCGAATATGATATTGAGACACATCCTAATCATTTTCTAGCTCTAGGCTCACAAGTTCTATCTGGTTCACGGTTGAATAAATTCCTCAATCCGAGAATATTCAGTATGTTGTTTGTTTTTTTTTTTTTTTTGGTCGAATTGGTATGTTGGGTTGACATAGTTAAAATATGAAGAGACTCCAGTAATGTGGAGGTGTCAAATTAGACCACTTGCCTTCCTCGGTCCTCAAGATTTCAATAAATTTCATTTATAAATGACTCTAAAGTAGCCTACACAAAAATCTCAGGACCGACTCAGATAGAAAATATGGTGCCTTTTTTCGGACATTTGAAGGCCGTTGAAACCAGGTTTCAGCGAAAGGAGTCTTTTCACGTTCTATTTTTGGGTTGATTCACATAGTACATCTATTATTTGTACAGTTTTGATTGTCTCCTGAATTGACCTTTCACTCTTTGGCTGGTGTGCCTAAAATATTTTGTAAGCAGAGGCCAGCGAACCATCAGATGATCAGTTCATTGTGGACAGCGAGACCTCTCACTCACTCGAAACATATTCCTAACGGTCAATGCACTCCGGTTGCTCCCCCCACCCCTAAAACCAAAGTGAAAAGAAAAAACCGTTCGTTACTGTCTCTCTTTCAGGCTATGGCTACACTGACTTCTAGTGAGTTGGATCTAGAAAAGCGGGGAGAAAAACATGTAAAATGTGAGTGATATTACGCCAGAGCAATCATAAAGATGACTCACATCCTAAGTTAGGAGTCCTAACTTTGCTTGAATCCATTTGCTTAAAAGATAGTCGTGACATTATCCGCTATATGTATGTATGCATGTATTGCCAAATACAAATAAAAATATCGGGACTTTATTCAATGATGAGCAGAAGCGGCAAGACAACTCCATCAAAACTTCCTTTCTTCAGATTCACTAACAATCCAGTCTTCCCTCAAGTGACAGATACAATACAATCGATGCCAAAACACCTGACGAGTTCTTTTAAAGATACGGCTCTGAAGAGTGACTTAATGAAGCCATGAAAGCAATACAGTCGCAAAGTGGCTGCCGGGCAAAGAAAATGCCTGCATTTATACGGTAAGTGATTGTACATCTTGCTTCCCCTCAGAGAATGTGCCAAATCCCAATGCTGGGGAATGCGGAGATTGTCTCTTCAAAAAAGAGAGAAAGGGAGGACAGCAACCCAAGAGGAAAGGAGACCATCATCATCTGAAGGACCTTTGAATTTCTTCTAAAGTTCTTCCTTTAGTCTCAGGCACATAAAGAGAAACAAACGCGACAGTAAAAGCGCTAACAACCATATATATTGTGAAGGTACCTGTTTATGATGTAGGATAGCCAAGTCAAATAACTAAGAAAATAGAAAAAATGCATGTGTGCGCTATCTAGAGAGAGAGAGAGAGAGAGAGAGAGAGAGAGAGAGAGACCTCCGGCGCTCCAAGTCAAAAGCAAATTTGCTGTCATGGTGACCACCCAAGAGGATAACCAGTTGGCAAGTGTGGCAATACTTCCAGCTAAGCCTTTAATATTGACCGGAAGAATCTGCGTTCACCAGAAGAATAACCTCAAATTTAGAGGCAACAAGATCACAATTCCTTTCATACGAAAATGAAAAGTAGCTATCTTCCCCGTGGAGGTTCTCTCCCCACACCCACACAAGATGAACAGATTCCTTCAGCATCAAAGATATTTTAGTGGGCCAGTTATCTCATCCTATCATTCACGACATCAGATTACTGCACAAAGTAACATCTAAGCCAGCACTTCAAGATGAAAGATCCTGGACTCTCCCTTTGCCTAAAAGGGATACTAGGAAACTTAGCCTAGTCCATCCAAAAAGGAAAGACATAAAAATTGTAGGCTGCATAATTTAAGTTCAAACTTTTAAACCTTCTGAGTATGCTTACAAACATGATGATTCAAGTTCCTCTTGCTTCCATTCTTTTTGAAGAGTACTTTTTTTTTTTTTGTTGACCATGAAATTATAGTTGTAGGTCATGCATGTCTGGCTCAACAAACAAACAGCAAAGTGGAACAACTTCCTTCCGTGCAAAACCAAACTGTCGTTTCAAGGAAATGATTATGCCAGTTCTAACAAGATCAGATTTGATCCGAGTGATATTACCTCTGACATTATAACCCATGGTATGGCTCCAATTCCTAGTGAGAATGCAACTACCATAGCCTGCCATGAAGACAGAGATAGGAAAGTGTTACTACGCCTCCCCACGTTTTCAATGAGCATATGGGACATGTATCTACCAGCTTTGACCATAGTGACTTACCACAACCCCAACCACTGACAAGATGCTAAAAATATTATAGAGACTAGAACTCTCTGATACGGAGTCCTGTAATAATCAAGAAGAAACCCTTGATGAGAAATTTTCCAAATGCTTCTAAAGGCTATATTCTTAGGTTGAGCACACAGAGCAAACTACAGTATTACCGTCACATAGAAGGACACTGCAACCAAAAGAAGGCTAGCAGTCATCCCAGCTGAGGAAACCTGAAATAGACAGTCATTAATCCTTTGCTAGAGCAGGAAATACCAAAAACTGAAAGGTTTGGGACATTTACAATAAGCAGAAGCCGGCGGCCTGTTTTATCCACCAACCAAGTAGTAACTCCAGTTGCAATAACCTAAAAGCCATATCACCCCTTAATCACCTTAATCATGCCTTAGGAAGATAACCTATTATGGTTGAAATCTCCAATCACAAAATGTAAAAGCCCATTGATAGCCTACTTATGTTCTACCTGAACAGCACCGACTCCAACTGTCGCTAAATTGCCTGATGTAACCCCTATTTGAGACAGAAGCAAACACCAAGGAAATTAGAGTGCGATGCTTACTGATAGGATAAGTTTTTACAGAGGATACTTAACTTGCTTGCTTGAAAAACTCAACACAAACAATAAACATAGCAGACAGCCACAGGATAGTCAGCATGGATAAATTTATTGTCTATGACCTAATTTAAAAGCTAGTTCCGCTAATAATTCTTATTCACAACGATCTGAAGGAAGGGAATGCAACATGCTTACCAGCATCTTCAAAAATGGTAGTAGAATAGAATAAAACCCCATTTATCCCACTAAGCTGTTGCAGGATAAGCAAACCAATCCCAACCTGCAGATCAAATTTGTGGAAGACAATTAGCCTTTGATGCTTAACATGGCAAAAGACATGAAGGGAAAGATAAATTTCCGGAAAGTGTTTACCATCAATGGGAACCAATATCTTCTTTGTTTGAGCTCTGAAAATCGAATGGTAGTTCTTCTGCTGCTTGAGGCGACAGCTCTCTGTGAAAGACCAAGGAAAGCCCATGTAATTCATTAAACAGGTGCACCCATGCAACAAGCATTAAAGTAAATGAACTAGGTGTAGCATCAGCTTGCATGCTCAGAATGAACTCATTTGGAAGGAGGCTACTACATCTCAAGTTTTCAATCACAACCGCAAATACAAATGAAAAATTAACTCGACACTACCTTGATCTCATTCACTTCAAGCGAAATATCAGTATCAAAGCCTCGAAGAACTTGCAAAGAAGCTTCAAATTCTTCTGTCATGCCCATTTTAGCCTGTATTTGATATATGAATCCGGAATGAGCTAAGAAAAAACTTAAACTAGAATTGCAGAATGATCTTACTGAACAGAGTTTACCAGCCAGCGGGGGGATTCTGGGATGAAGAACAGACCAGGTATCAATATTGTACATGGCAATATTCCTGTGAATGTAACCAATAGAGTAATATATAAAAAATACAAGAAGAAGATGGTCAAGTCTTTGTGAATAGTTTGACTGTATTAAAATATTCATCTCATCTCTTCTATTCTCGGGAAACAAAGAATGAAGACTAAGGAACATGACATTTTCATCTCGATCATTCTAACATTGCTCAAGTACTCAAAACATAGGGCCTCTATTTCTCTCAAGCTTTTGTATTCTCAAGTATTGACTCCACATCCACATTCAGTTTAGTTCTCCTTAAAATAGCTACAAAACCAGGTTCAATTGTGTCAACTGTATCAAGATGCTGCTTTTTAACTCTAAATGATTGTTCAAGTTGTAGTTATATTCGTTCAAGACGTGGATCAAGATCAACATGCCCACATGTTCTCTCAAGCTTGCCCCAAAAAAAAAAAAAAAAAAAAAAAAAAAAAAAAAAAAAAAAAAATGTGTGCCTTGGTACTCACAGCATGCGCATGAAACAGAAGGCTGCCATTCCTAGCTAGGATCAGTTGGGTACTCGAAAACGTGTGATATCATTATGCTAATTTGAGTTACAAATGGAATTTCAAATAAGATGAGCCATGGCAATTGGAAGTGACATTTAGTGCAAATTTAACCTCTGAGAGATGCAAAAGCAACAATTTGAAGAAACCAATACGACTTCATAATACTTTTGAGACAGAGGAAACTTCTAACACGATGCTATCAAGCAAAGAAGGAAATTGGAGAAGGTAGATTTATTTTTCATTTTATCACACCTAGTGGTTTTCTTTAATCTGGAAATATCTCTGCTTTATGAAGAGCGCACCTAACAAAATACAGTGACTCTGACTTTGCAAGAAACAAGAATTTTAGCCGATCATTGCAAATTAAGGATTTCATTTAAAAGCTCTATTTCATTTACTAAGATAATTACAGGATTTTCTCAATCAACTAATGAAATAACAATAGATAAAAAGAAAATATGCACTTAACAACTATGAATTAGCTTTACCTAAAACGGCAAGTATCCTCCACTCGACAAAAAGTCCCAGCAGATAAGCCAGCATTATCCCGATAGTAACTGATAGCTAAAAACACACAAATCACGCTGTTACTACCTGGAGACTCAGCCTTTTTCAGGAAGAAAATCTTGATTAGTGATCAAGCAATCCCAACCTGATTCACTGAGCCCAAGCTTCCTCTCATGTTCTGAGGTGCAATTTCAGCTATATATACAGGCACCTATGGATATTAAAATAGGTGGCATCATCACTTTTCTCATTCTTTAATTGACTATAAAAGCTACACACTAGAGCAGAATAGAATGTACCGTATAAGAAATTATGCCCACACCGAAGCCTTCTAGCAATCTTCCCATGTACAGAAAAGAAGAATCCTAAAAGAACATTGTAAATGTCAGGCTCGAGCACTTCCCTTCTAGATGCCACAACATATGGCATAGATAGTTAAATACAAAAACTCACTTTGGCAAAGGAAATGGCAAGCCATCCGATGATATTTGGGATGGAAGCAATCATCAGAGACTGCAGTTGACAACGTACAGTAAACCTCCATCACATTAGTCAGAACAAGCAAATCTTACTGCAAAAATGCAATGTTGACACAGAAAAGCTAATCAACAAATTCAACCCAACCCCTTTTCGTCCAATATACTCTGCAATCTGACCGCTGGCTATTGCCCCAACCATAGCCCCTACATTTGATAACGAACCAAACCAGGAGAACTGCCCAGAATCCGATTAGCCGCTGTACTCAAGAAAACCCAATACAAATTTGAGATAGAGTTGAGAGATTCACACCTCTGAGACGGTAAGACCAAGATCCTCTACGATTGCAGATTGTGTAGGCGATGAGTAACCCGACTGCTTATATGCAATCAACACTCAGATAAGAACATCAACAGCTACTAATGTTCAGTCAAACGAATCGAGTTCAAAAGCAATGCCAATTTTTGAAGTTACCCATCCTCATTTGCTCTTGACCAGAGCTGATTTCATTGTTTGACAATCAAGAGAAAGGGGCTTTTCACACTGTGTAGTAGTGCTTTTGCAATCGTGCTCGAGCGAGTGCTTTTGCAATCGTGCTCGAGCGACCGAACGGGCAAATAAATCGACAAAGACAGATTGAGAAAGCTGCTTACAGTGAAGCCGAACTGAATAGGACCCAAAGCAACGATTAAGACGCAGGCAACAACCGATATGGAGCTCTCGCGAATTGCCTGAGAAGAGCCCAACATGCTGGATTGCCTCGAGCCCATCCGATACCAACTTCCCGTGTGCAAGAACGGCTTCCTAAGATCCCTCCCCTCTTCATTCTCCTCTCTGAAGCTCATGTTTTCCCGCAAACTCCCGACACTGGACTCCTCTCGATCGGGTCAAGAAGGGACGAATCGAAGAGCCCAGCACTCAATCTCCAAGACTGCACTCTATCTGTTCGCCGAAATGCCCGTGCGAGGAACAGAGAAGAATATATCGAAAAAGATAATTAGGATGGACGGAAAATTGGCAGGGGAGAGCCGACAATGGCAAACGGTAAAGAACGGGAGTAGACAAGGAAGTGGTTTTTTCTTTTGTTTAATGATAGGGCAAAAATAGTCATCGGACACCTAAGGGTCGACGTGCTTGAGCAGCTGGCATGTCGTGTCGTTGTCATCCATCTCTCGTGGAGCTCTCACCACTGATACGCAAATCTGGCAATCCCGCGACCTCCACATTTTGTATTTCTACTGTTTATTGTTTATGAGCTGGACCACCATTGGATTAGTAGGAGGGTCATCTGTCCTTCCGTTTCCATATCAATCCTTAACAAGGGGATTAAAATCTGCCTTTTCTGTTTACTCTTCTTTTCTAATCTTCTGTTTTTTTTTTTTTTTTTTTTTTTTTTTTTTTTTTGGTAAGGTTTTCTAATCTTCTGTTGATCCTCAAGTCTATGAACTTCCCACCAACTGTTCGCAACCCCTTTCGGGGGGTTTTCTTTTCTCGTCACTTCGTTTGATTCCTCAGATATTTTATTTTGTTGCTTAAGGGGTACTTCAAGCTGTAATATAGACATTTTTTCAAACGTCAAGTGCTGTCCGGACCGGCTTCTGCGCTTTGTAACTATTGATATTATACATTTATGATCTTGGTATCAAGCATTCCCCACATAAAGAGATAAGCGACCTTCTCTATGAGATAATGAAAACCTTTCTCTATCCCCAACTAAAATATAGATAAGTGATTGTTAACACAAATTGGACAGATTGACGCACCAAGACTTAGAAAGAAAAAGAGTTAATATCACAAAAAACTCAAAATCAATATATCCGTGATAAATTTACTCTTCATTAGTTTAAGTTAAATTTTACCGTTAGATTATTGAGTTGAATAATACATGGTAATTAACAGATATAATAGTTTGAGGATTTATCATTTAGATTATTGAGTTGAATAATACATGGTAATTAATGGATATATTAGTTCAAGGATTTATCATTCGTTTATTGCAAATATACCATTTTGTGATTTTTCGTGATATTGACCCAATTTGATAAAAATTAATGTGGGGTAAATTGATCATAAATGTACATCCTTTTAAAATTTTTATTGGTCAAAAAATTAATTTTAGATAAATTTGTTATAAGTGTATTAGCTTAAGATTTTTTATAGCACTAATCCAAAGATAAAAAAGCTAAAGAGAAGCGACAAGGGGCCCTCGTAAGGTCCAACAAGCTTCGTTGATAGGTAAGGCAGCAAAACCGTTCCCCCAAAGCTCCACTTTTTTTTTTTTGTCTAATATGGTTTTTTCATTCATTCATAAATAACGAGAATTACAAGAAAATGATAAATAAGTTTCTGAACATAAAATTTCTGAGAGTAGTAAGGGAGGAAAAAACATCCAATTTTGAGGAAGAGTTTTAGTCCAATGAGCCTTGGCGAGCCAATATGCGGCCTTGTTGGCCTCCCTAGGCCTTTGTTTTTCTACTACTTCTTCCTCTTTTTTTTTTTTTTTTTTTTCTTTTCATGTTAGTCCATCTTAAATTTTCTTATATAAAATAATATGGCTAATATCACCAAGAACGTAAATTCATACATTTACCCCCAAAATAATTTTGTTTAGGCAAAAAATATTGAACTAGTATATCCGTATCACATTTAGATACTTATGAAATGCATCACTTTAGGGTAAATGTGGCACAAGTATACCAGTTTGAGATTTTTATAATATAAAATTAGTTCAAAGTAAATGTGGTGTGGGTGTACTAGTTTAGGATAAATGTGGCATGAATATACCAATTTGAGAGTTTTTATGACATAAAAATTAATTTTAGATAAATACGGTACAGATATACTAGTTTAATTTTTTTTGTGATATTAAACATAATAGTATCCGAATCTTCTATTTGACTGGTCCTCCTGAATGCAAATAAACGTCTCGTCCATATAAATTGGGTAAAATTCTTCCATCATGATGGCATATGTTGATCCCATGTTTTCATATTAACTTGGTCTATTCAGCGACGATATGGCATGCTACGTGAATGTTTTCTTCTATATAGAACATTGAAAGATTAACATGAATAAAAAAAAAAAAAGGATAATTGTCCAAAAAGTCCTAAACTTATTGTACTTTTATCAATTTAGTCCTAAACCTTTTAATTTTGCCAATTAAGTTCTAAATATTTTTGCTTTTTACCAATTAAGTCAATCCAGTTAATTTTGGTAAGAATTTGCTAACTTGGACACCAATGTTGAAGTAGACAATTTTTTTTTTAATTTCTTAATATTTTTTTGAATTTTAAAATTATTTTTTTGAATTTCTTTTTTTCTCCTTTTTTTTATAAAAAATTTCTTTCCTTTTTTTTTTTTTTTCCTCTGGTTGGTCGCCCAACCTTTGGTGACTAGCCAGAGGTCACGATCGGTGAGGGTCAACCTTGCTGGCCTCAAGCAAGGTTCACCCTAGCCAAGTCTAGCGAGGTCAAGCCTCCCTAGAGGCTCATGAGGGTTAGGCTTGCGAGGCTTAGCCGAGGTGGCCCCCACCTAGATTTAGCAAGGGGCGACCCAGTGGGCTGTCAGCGAGGCTCGCCCTTGCCAAATCTCACCGGATCTCGCCTAAGGCTTGCGAGGCTGATCCTCGCTAACCTTTGGTGAGGGCAAGCCTTGCCTGAGGATGGTGAGGTCACCCCTCACCAAATCCCGGCAAGGGCGACCTTGCCAGAGGCCGGGGAGGTTGACCCTCACCGATCGTGGCCTTTGGTCGGTTGTAGTCTCCGGCAATCGGCCATAGGAATAAAAGGAAAAAAAAAAAGGAGAAAAAAGAAATTAAGAATACAAAAAAAATAGAAAGAAATATTAAAAAATAATAAAATGTTGTCCATGTCGGTGCTTAGCGAGTGTCATGTAGGATGATCGGTGTCTACGTCAGCAAATTATGGCGCCAAAAGACTCAATTGGTAATTTATGACTCAATTGGCAAAATTGAAAGGTTTATGATTGAATTTGTAGAAATATAATAAATTTAAGACTTTTTGAACAATTTTCCCATAAAAAAAAATAGTTAAGTTCAATGGTCTAATTCAAAGAAAAAATGTACACAAACGACGTCAATCAGCAAAAAATTAGGTCATAATTGCTAATAGAGATAGCTACGTGAATGAAAATCTTATATCTGTGAATTGTGAATTGGAAATCAAATTGGTTAGTAAACCTTAGAAAGATATACGCATATCTATTTAATAAGCCGTATTATTAAAAAAAAAAATTCAAGTAAGATTCATAGCATAACAGTGAAAAAGAAATCTTAATTTCAAGCATACGTAGCGATATCTTTAATTTCAAGCCCTAAAAGTGATATCATTATAATTGAATTGAAATTTGTAAAATTCACTTTTTTTTTTTTTTTATAGTTATCAAAATACAACATCATTGACTAAAAAAACAACAACAAAATATACAACATTTGATATTTACATACAAGAAATTATGAAATCGATTGAATCAGACAAGCATCAAATTGTATTAGCAAGGAAATCAAGAGATTCACATGCAAGTTGATAGACTACATGTTCACCTAAAATCAAATCGAAGATCAAACCACAAATCAACCAATTTTGAGAGTTATGATTTTAGGGAAAAAAGTACTAAAAAGTCCTAAAACTATTATATTAGTACTAATTCAGTTATAAATATTTCAATTGAAGCAATTTAGTCTAACCTTTTGTACTTGTACCAATTGAGTTTATTTAGCCAATTTTGATCGGAGATAGTTGATAATTGAAATGTTTATGACTAAATTGGTTCAAATATAATAGCTTTAGACCTTTGTAAATACTTATTCCATGATTTGGGCACCATCCTTGCTTGTCTATAATATTTGTGTTGTCTTCTTATGTGTGACAATGACTCATGGATTCCTCCACCGTCTCTGTCCCCACATTCTACTCATAGATTCTAACTCAAGCTACCGAACTTACTTTGGGAATTAATGTGCTTATAGACAATGAGGTTCTGATAAATTTATTGATTGCATTGTCACTTTTTATATGAAAAAGATCCAATGCCTCCAGATTTAGGTGGTCTAATCTCTTGCAATCGGCTTTTTTTAAGTCCAGAGAAAAGGACAGTTTTTTCCCACAAAAATATACATTATTGCACAAAGATTTAACGCATTGAAGGAGACATAGTGCCCAAAGATGAAGAAGCTCTAAAAGGGAAGAAGAATTGCAACGAGAATTGCCTGGTGTTTCGATTGATTGGTTGGACTCTACGTAGTTTGGTGTTGGTTGGTTGCGGTTCTCAGAGAGGTGACACTTCCTAGTTCCTTGAAAAGCACCCTAAAGGAACATTTGTTTCGGTTCCAGGCCATCAAAAGAATGCACCAGAAGTGCTTAAAGTCCCGAGAGTTTCAAAATTTGTTTCCTACAAGGGCATAATGGGAAATTCGGTGAAAGAGCCGAGGGTACTAGAGGCATCAAAGCCACCGATAAGACGAAAACGTGATAAATTTGGCAAGTTTGGCACAGGTTTGCCGAAAAGGCTGAGCTGTTTTGACAATGAAATTGCAATGGTCATTAAACATTTCCAAAGACCATTAACTTATTATTATTATTATTATTATTATTATTATTTTAATGGTTGGTCTCTTAACTTAATTTAAGTCCTCCGTAATATTGGCATTTGGTATTTTCAAAATGCCGCTTTTGGGTTAATGAAATGTTTTCATCCAACTTTGCTGTCATTAAATTAGCTAAATTCCAATTTTATCTTCACCTTCATTTTCCTATGCTTGACCAACATCCCGCATCGTTGCTAGTGAGCGTAGATCTAGCCAGTATCGTCTAAAATATGTGATAACAACTATCGAGTGAGGAGTCGCTCGCTTGGGATAGATGAGTCATATTGGAGATCGACAGCCCTTGCCTAAAGTCGCATGACTCTCCTAATGTCACACAAACTCGTATGGCATTGCCTAAGGTTGCTTGCCTAAGGTTGCTCAACCTTAGTGTATGCGTCACGTGACCTTAGGGTAGCGTTGCTTGAGATGGAGTTGGCCAAGGCTAATTTTGTATCGTTTAATTTGATGATCTCTTAAGTCTTTTTTTTTTTTTTTTTTTGGAAATATTTTTGGGGTTGAATTTTAATTTTATTTTTTGAAATTACTTTTCCGAATGGATATCGAAGTAACACAAACATTATTTACATCTTGTAAACCCCTCAAAGTCTCTTGTATTTATATAAAGATTTTCTCAAATGTTCTCCCAAATGGACCCAACGTTACATGCCAACGTGACCGTCGGCTGTAGCTGCGTGTGGCGTACAGGCGGAAGGAGATTTGATTGCCTGGGTGTCACCGAGAATCAGATGGGTCCCACTCTCGACAAAACCGGCAAGTTCCTTTTAGAGGGGGGCCTCACCCTCCCAATACTTCCAGATTTTGCGCACATGCATGATCTTTAAGCACGTATGCAGATCTTTTAAAAGTTAATGTTGTTTTGATAGTAATAAGAAGTGCAAATGCAGCTGCAAATGGGGTGCCAATTGCCAAGAGAAAGAGTATTTATATGGTTATAATTTATATCAAAATATGCCAAATCAACCAAAATTACAAACTGATTGGATCAATTAAATTGATAAAACAAAATGTGAAATCATTCTTTCCTATTCACAAAAAAGAAGCCGATCTTAAGTAAGTAATCCTGACAAAGTTACCATTAAGCTCATGATCAAGTGAGATACAAGTAAAAAAACCAAGTGAATTACCCAAATATGAGATTATTTATACTAGATTTGTGAGTAGCCGATATTTTACCATGAGCCTCACTCGCCCATGCGTACGGGCCAATGATGGCATCAATCTGGCATACATGCATCAGGCCACAAGACATGTTACAAAAGAAAAGCGATAACAACTCGATGTCTTTCATCATCAAAAAGCCCATGATTCATTTTAGTTTCCCCAGTTTCTAACTTCTGTATTTGACCATGTGGACCTTGGATTCCTTCTCGCTTGTCAAGAACTTTTCCAGTCATGCGAGTGGCTCGTGGTATTTGTTTATTATATACGACTGCGGATATCAGTCAGTTTCAGAGCACATTATTCAATTTTAGGGGTCAGGTGGGACCTCCTATGTCCAACGAATTCACAGGTCCACGCAATTATCGACAGCGATCTCAACACCTATCAATAGGGGTTTTTTTTTTCTTTTCTTTTTTTGGTTGAAAGTAGGGAAATTTGACAAGCCATCGATTTGATTGAAAATTCAACTGCCACGTCATCCAAAAAAAATAAAAGCAAAAAATTAGTTGGGTTCGTCAGCAACGCGCATGCATGTACTTACCTCATGCCGTTTCGCACAAGGCTTTGTTCTCTCGCGGGCTATTGACATCTGACCGACACTTCACAAGTTATGGACAAAATAAAAACACGAGTGATACCCATGTATTAATCCGCCTATTAAAATACCAGTTAGAGTTAAAGAGGTTCCTCCATTCTTGAAAACATTACATGATGCCATTGCAAATATTAAAAAGGGGATTAATTAGTGAATGCTCTCGTCATTGAAATTATATATTAACTTGTGTGGGGATCACACAAAAATGTACATTTCTTGTCAACCTCCCTTTTAGTATCGGTACTGAAGGCATGTTATAAAATTATTCGATCCAACTTTTGGTGAGTTTCCTTGGTTGGGACAAAACCTATTTAAGTTTGAGCAAAATGGTAGATAACCTTATTCAGGATCACTAGTCCGGGTCCAAGGGGGAAGGGATATAAATTCAATCATATCAATGCTGTTGACAACTTAGTAGTCGAGATCATTACTGCTCCGCAATTTCTCCCACTTAATTGTAGATCTAACAAATCAAAGATCGTTGTCTTCAAGTAGCCACTATGCCATTGAAATCCCTAGGTGACAATAGCCATTATGTGGTGATTGTCTAGGTAGTCAATTGTGATGAAATAATTGTCCAAAATATCATAAATTTATTACACTTTAGTTAATTAAATCACAAACCTTTCAATTATATAAATCGAGTTCCTAACTTTTTATATTTTGCCAATTTAATTCATTAAGCAAGTTTTAACTAAAAATCGTTGACGTTGATGCTAGTAATGGCACGTAGCACATCCACTTTGTTAACATTGACAATTTTTATAATTTTTTATTTTCTTTTTATTTGCCTGTTTTTTTCTTCATCAACTTCAGCGAAGGTTAGCTGGCCCTCATCGGTTTTTGGACCAAAAAAAAAAATAAAATAAAAAAATAATATATTTTTTTGAAATATTACAAAAATTATCCACTTCTACAATGGCCATGTCATGTAAGATGATTGACATATACATTAGTGATTTTCAACTAAAATTGACTAGATAAATTCAATTGATAAAACGTAAAAATGTTTAGGACTCAAATTGATAAAATTGAAATATTTATAATTGAATTGATTAAAGTGCAATAGGTTTATTACTTTTTAAACAATTTTCCCCAATCTTGACTCTCATGCATGTTGCTTAAACTCTCCTTTGTCAAAAAAAATTTTGTCATGGGGATCCTAACAAAATAAAAAAGGGGTAAAAACAGTACAAGTATCAATATTTTTTTACAACATTTACTTGAGTGCAAAAACTTTTTTTTCTGCTCACTTGAGTGCTATAAATTTGAAAAATCAATCACTTGACTGCCATTTCCAATTTTCCCCATCGGAAAAACTAACATGGCTAACATGGCTACGGTCGTTCGATGTGGCCATCGAAATTTTAAAAAAAAATTGTAATTATTTTATAATATTTTTGAATTTTTTATTGTTATTTTTATATTTTTTTTTTTTTTTTTTTTTAGGGTTGGCGAGGGTCACCAGCAACCCTCGCTGGCTGCAACCACCTTGCCCTTGGTCACGAAGGCCTTGGGCAAGGCCATCAAGGCCTTGCCAATGAGGTGGCCCTCGCCTAGATTTGGCTATGAAGGTCTTGGGGGACGACTCTTGCCTGTGATCGGCGAGGCCCTTGCAGCCTCACCTAGGCCTTTGCGACTGAGGGTGAGGCAACCGTGGTTGGCAAGAGTCATTGGTGATCCTTGCCAGCCCTAAAAAAAAAAAAAGAAATATACAAATAACAAATTCTTTTTTTTTTTTTTAAAAAAAATTTCACATAGGACATTTGGTAGGAATTTGCACTCAATGATCGATTTTTTTTTTTTTTTCCGATATGGCATTTAAGTGAGTGAATTTTTTTTTTTTTTTTTTACATTCAAGTGAGCACCGTACAAAAGTTTTAGCACTTCTATTAGCCTTATGCCCAATAAAAATGGCCACCATTGTAGTGGCAGTTGTTGCCTATGAAGCACGGACACGTTGTCCATACTTTCATGTCGTATTCGACATATGTTGGAGCATGTTGGACATGTTGACATGCTTGGACACGCAGTCAACATGTGTCAGATTTTTCGACACGCGGTCAAATTTTTCGACACACGTGTCGACGCGTGTCCGGAAGACTGATGGAGGGTGGAGGCAAGGGAGGGCAAGGGAGTAGAGGTTGCGAGCAACGGCAAGAGACGACTAGAGAAAGAGTTGAACAGAGAGAAAGAAGAGAGAAAAAGCAAACTCCCGCTAGCGAGACGAAGCAACGAACGGACCACCACGATGGCAAGAGACGGCCAGAGAGAGCGGCGAGGGCCACCACTGTTGCGATGGATTGGCGACTAGGAAGAGGAGGGGAAGGATCAAGAGGAAGAGGAGAGGAAGGGGGTCGTGTGGAGAGGAAGGTGGTCATGCGGCGAGGAGGAGGAGAAAGATCGAGAGGAAGAGGAGAGGAAGGGCCAAAGGGGTCGTGTGGCAAGCGGTAGAAGGAGGAGGAAAAGGAGGGTAGGTAGGGTTTTTGATAAGGGAACTAAAAAAAAATGGAAAAAAAAAAGGGAGATGATGGCATGACTTTTGAGTTTTTGGGGGAGGGGAAGTGATAGGCTGATAGCCTGGGGGAGGGAAAAAGTAAAATAAATTTGGGGTGGAGGGAAATGGACGAAGGAAAGAAGGGGTGAATTTTGGGGATTTTTTAATCAAAAAATTAAATAAATGAAATTAAAAAATAATTTCAAAAAATAAAAGCATTGAATTATGAATAATGATAAATTTTGGCCATTGTAGAAAATCATGGATTTTTAAATAAATTGATTCTAATTTCTTATTAATTATTAGTTTCATCAATAACTTTTGTTAAAGTTAAAAACATGTTTTGCATTAACTATGAATACATCTTTCGAATTTCAAATGAATTGATTTATTAATATTATCAGTGTAAATTTATTATAAGCTCTTTTTAAATTAATTAATTATTTATGAATTTGAATCAAATTAATTAAAAATAAAAATATTCTTTTAATATACAACATGTCACAACGTGTTGGAATTCTCTATTTTTTAAAAATGACGTGTTGTGTTGTATTGTTCGTGTGTCCATATCACGTGTCAGTGTTACTTAGGTTGTTGCAAACACTTCTAGATTATATGCATGTTTTTATCCTTTTCAACTAGTTTTTTTAGAAACTTTAAAGTGAGTCAACATCATAAAAATCCTTAAATTGGTATATTTGTAATAAATTTATCAAAAACTAATTATTTGACTATCAAAAATCCTAAATTGGTACACATTTGTAATAAATTTATTCTCTGTTAGTTTTTGTTCATTTGGATTACTAACATGAAAAACTACAAATCGATGCACTTG
This sequence comes from Eucalyptus victrix, assembly GCA_016097545.1. Classification (NCBI taxonomy): domain Eukaryota; kingdom Viridiplantae; phylum Streptophyta; class Magnoliopsida; order Myrtales; family Myrtaceae; genus Eucalyptus; species Eucalyptus victrix. Next base: position 23,625,968 of record CM027840.1, on the reverse strand, counting down.
TGATAAATGAAGGATAAAACTCTAAATTGATGTCATAGAACTTAGCAAGTTGACGAGACAATTTAATGAAAATTAAGAGACTATAAATTTGTTATATGGTATGCTAGTTTGGGGTTTTTAGTAATCAAAAAATTAGTTTAAGACAGCAAATTTATCACATATGTACCGATTTAGGGTTTGTCATGGAATTAGCTCTTTAATTTATATTCAATTCTAATTCAAGTTCACTAAATACTTTTTCGGAAATGGATATGATTACATGTAGAGTCACATCCAATATTGTACCAAACGTAATACATAAATACGAAGTTAATTATATATTGGGATTGGATATGAATATGGGATTAACTTCAACTTTATATCTTATCCTATCTTATCTTAAGTAGCTTTGACTACTAAATTAACACTCTTTGGACTTAGATGCGGTCTATGGAGACTGGCAAATGGTTCAATCAAAGCTTCACCTAACTTTCTATTAGTGGCACGGTCAGACCTTTCTTTTGTCCATGTCAAGAATATCATTAGATGCGACAACATTAGACCTCGTGATGAAATACGTGGAGTTCGTTTTTTACACATAATCCTGGTTAAGGATCACTTATCCCACTCATATCGCCTAACGTCATATCGCCTAACCAAACTCCTCTTGTAATTGGCGTGTTAGATTATTGCACGTGGGAAATTTTTGCAACTACGGTTATGGTTTTGGTGGACAGTCACCTGCACATGAATTCGATCCATGTCACGTGTCAACCAGACGGCGCGCCTCTACCGGTCAACTCATGAAGAAGCTGGTGCTTCCTCCTCCTGAACGTGGTCTCTTTGTTCTATTGTCTCTGTACGAAAATCTTTGTACCTTTCCTTGTTCTGGCATTGACAGAGTTCGGCCTGCTTTTTTACGCTGAACGTATGCAAAATGGGCTCTAAGCCTTCTTGTCAACTTTTTAAACGATATTCATATTTTAAAAAATCTGTCAACCAAAAAAAAAAAGTCAATTTTTGAGTATTGTGAATATTTCAGAAGTCTTGAATTTATAAATTAAAAAAAAAAAAAAGTCAAAGTACATGAATTATGAAATTTCCATTATGCTAAAAGTAAAAAGAAAGTAAAGTAAAGACATGCGGATAAATAATGCTCATTTAGAGCACAAATATGCACGTAAAGTCTGATTTTTTTCTCGGACCAAAAAAAAAAAAAGTCTGATTTTCTATTTTTTTATACGTAAAGTCTATTGGAAAAAGCCTGTAAAACCAAAGTGAGACTCCTACACTACGTTGTGCTGGATAAACGAAGGACAATGAGGGTGGAGAGAAGACTGCGTTAAGGCGCATGCGCATACGTGGAGTAGAAGAAAGGAAGCATAAGATCAATAAAAAGTAAAATCCATGCGCATGTTAATTCTTAATAAAGGAGCTTGAAGAACAAGAATTAGTTTTTGTGTGACTAACAATTTTAACTTTTAGCTTGTTTGTTCAGATTTTGCAGCAATTGACTTACCTTTAGTCAAAACGAAGGACTTGAAATCTTTCAAATTTCTAAATATAAATGGATAGAATTTTACGTAACCCTTTCACAATTTGTAACTTTTTATTTCTAAATATTGAAGGAAGTGATGAGCAAAAACAATAGTAGAAAAAGAGTAGTGCGCGCCCATGATGGGATGATTGTTCTTAGAAGAAAGTGTGTGGTTGTCTATGAATAGGTAAGCCTGTATGAGAGATCTATCATATTTCTTTTACGTAAATTGAAAATATATAGTGAGATATTTTATCTTTCATAAGATAGATAGAGATGATATAGATATATGCACACACCATGCTCATGCCGAAACTAAGTGGTTGAGGGAATAGATAATCCTCTTTCGAAGCGAAGGCAGCAGATAGTTTTCTTAATTTTTTTACTTCATTTATCTAATGAAGGAGTAATTATTAAGGTAAGGCCTGAAGAGGAAAGACAAGCCTCGCTTTAACTTAATAATATAGTTTATACAGTTGAGTTCCTTGTAAAAGAGTCTTCAGTCCAAAAAAATCAAATTAATAAGTGGCCAGCGAGGTAACACTATTGAAGGGTTTGAAACGCAATGTTTAAGCAGGAAAGCCCATTAATAGTACATTGAACAAATAAACAATTGTATGAACTCTTATCTTGAAAGAATGTTTATTTTTATTTTCTGAGACAATCATTTTTGACGAATTACTGTAATACTGAATTTCAGCTAAATTGATATAAAAATTACGAGTTAAAGTCGACGTCCCGAAGTTGATGGATAAACTAGTCTTTACTCTGCAAGTTCGGACTCTTTGTTCTCAAGACTTGTACATGAAAGCAAGTCCGCAATGGCCCCCCGAAAAAAAGAGGTCCAAGATAAGGCCCTCGATAGCAGCGTTTTCAAGCCCGAGACTGGCCCGTTTGACCGGGAATAGGACTATGTGCCAATTCGATTGTTTCTACTCAACCTGGATTGGTCAAGAACAAGTGCTTAACTTTGGTGAAAGAACATGAAAAGTTGAGGCGGATGAGGCTGGATCGACCCCCAATCAAAGTAAAACAGCAAGTTAACAAGTAGAGTGGGTGTTATATTTCGAATTCAGCAAATTGTCTAAGCTCAATGACTAGGCAATTCAACCGATTGAAGGGGTTGATTTGTCAGCCAGAGCTTGAATTGGTTCTTGAATTTAAAAACACTGTTCCATAGGCATTATGACACCCTTGGGAGAAGAAGATATTTGTGTGACATAGAGGAGATGACGTGTGGAGATAGAGGGTATACGTGAAAAAGGGCTCGTTAATCATAGAAGATAGACATGGAGTGTTCTAAAGGGCAATCCAAAAAACCATGCCCTTGGGTTTGATTCGGGCTGGGGAGGGGACTCGAATCCTTCCCAAGTCACATGTAGGTGATGGTTTGGCATGTGATCATAATAAGTGCGGTAATTTATTGCCTAAATCTAAATGCACAAAGAATCTCCTCGTGACTCAAGGGTCTCCAACGAACTGACCTTATCACTGGGCTCTTGCTGTCTAAAGGAAAGCTGTCTTTACCCCATTTCGTTTAGGTGGAAAACCTAGACCACAATGCTTAATCCGTTTTTACCCTCGCCGATCCAAATCTCATATATCATTACAAAGTTGGGTATAATCGGTGTGCTTGTGCCATGTGGCATGATATGTATTCGTATGATTGATAATGTTGCACCAAATAGAGGTGATTTGTGCCACGTGACAATTTTATTACCCATGGCATTTTTATATCATACCAATATATATATTTTCCCAATAATACTTGCCATATTTTAAATCATGCTTTGGCTGTAAAAGATTTAGTGCAAGGAAGAAAATGCAACATACACATAAATTAAACATGTAATTAGGGGTGATCAATTTTAGGGATTGCCGATTCCTACTCTAGAGATGGAAGCTAGACTAGACATGGTCGATTTTTCCGATATTTGGAATTGAGAATCAACCCTATCCACCCTAGAACCGGAGTAGATGAGACCATTGGGTCTTGGTCTGATTCCTTAGGGCTGTCTCGGGAATTGATGGTGTTACTTTTTTAATAGTTTATTTTCTTTCTTAGAAGTTCCTACATCTATTGAAAGTTACTTTATTATCAGATAAATTTATTAATCATAGGGGAGTTATTAGTAAAAGGAGTAACCGGTATCTTTTGCTATTGCTGAATAAAAATAACAACATATTATGTTATTGTTTGCTAGTTTGGTCTAGTCAATTTGATTCCTAAATTCGAACCAGTTATTTTCGATTCTAAAAATCTGGAATTGAAAATCTAACTGATTTTTGCAAGAACCACCCAAAGCAAGTCTGGTTTTGAGGTTGGATCACCCTAAGTTTGGTTCTGGGGTTGGACTAGAACCGATGCACATCCTTTCATGTAATACCATTTATGATAGATCATTAGGATTCGGTCAAGATACCTCGCTAGAAACCTCTAATTTGGCAGTAAACTAACCAATTACCTCTGATGCATTTTGCAAATATAATTTGCATGACTATGTTAATCCTACTTTTATTGGCGTGAACTAATGAACTAACTAAATTTGTATTAATAGATTGATTTTTTTGTCATTATATGACAAAGTGATTCCATAAATAGGTCCCTTAATTATTTCTAATACGGGAGATTAATACTAATACTAACCATTATTTGAAAATAAACTAAACGACTATCTCCATTTTTATAAAAATTCAATTTGCATTAGCAACTTCTATAAATAGATGTCGAGGCTTAAATTAATTTCTTATGTTTATTGGTTCAGGTTAAACTATGCATTTTGTCTTCATTTTGTTAACTTGGAGATAATTAAATTAAGTTTTTCTCTGTAATTTTTTTTATAGGAAAGGTGCTGCAATTGGTAATTAAGATCATTAATTATATACCTTAAGACGAGGTTTCGAATAATATAACTTGTTGTGGTTAACTCCGCGGAACAATATCTTAACATGTAAAGAAATATCTTAACCTCATTGGCAGATTAAAATATCTTTAATTACTCTTTACAAATTCTCATAATTGACATGTTATTGTTTTCTTTGTTTTCTCCTTTAAAAAAAAAAAAAAAATTATTTCATGCGGTGCATGAAAGTGAGCTTATGTTTTCCTCGAAGACCCTCCATGTTGAATGGGATTGACAGGTTTCCTTTAGAATATTAAGAACGGTAATACAAAAGCTATTTTGCCATTTCAGGGACTATTCGATATATTTTGCGTCTGATTAATGCTCTTACCATTCAAATCGTACGGAGCAACTGATTCTATGAATAATCGGCACTTCTTCGAGAGTGTTGTTAATAATCAAGCTATAAATTACCGCACGGTCTAATTTATAAGCTGAACATAATTAAGAAAGAAAAGTATTAATCTCTTTACTACATATAAGAGTATTGCAACGCACGGGACTATTCCTATTATTTTGAGAAAATACTCCGAACTCATCTTTTCATACTCCTTCTATTTAATTCCAGCGAAGTACAAACATTGTGTGGCAAAATAAAAGGGAATGTCTTTTCAATTCAGGTCATATGCTATTCAGGTAGTAGTAAACCCACTTTCTTAATGTTTCGAATCAAATCAGGAATCGTGGAAACATGCTCGACTTGAATTGTTGACACTCCTACAGTCAATAAGCCTACAATGAGTAGTGACAAATGGCGTTGCCTTTAAACCATAAAAAAGAAAAAGAGAAAGAATATGTCATTGGCTTATAGTCTAGTCGTTGCCTTATAGTCTAGTATTTCCATTTTTAATCGTTTGGATTATTATTTGAAATAATAGCTTTGAACTAAAAATGTTACTTTTCAAAAAGGATTTTTACAAAAGGAAAGAAAGAAAGAAAGAAAGAAAGATCCTTTGAAAAGATTGGAGATATGACAACAAGGATTTCATCGGACAAACACACCGTGCAACATTAATTTCAATAGAACATGCAATGCAATCTCAAAATAGAATGTCAGCCACTATTCGTTACAATACATATGTTTTTTTTTTTTTTTTTTGTTTTTTGTTAGGATGCATATATAAATTGCGTTAGAAAAATCTCATATTAGAGAATTGATATGGTGTGGAGCAGTTAATATATCATAATTAAATTATAACTTATTGACTTAATTTTTAAGTGGAGATGTCTAATTGGATATATGACAAGTTGGGGAATTTGCCGTGCACTCCAAACATTTATTTTTTCCGGAATCTTTTACGTTAAAACTTTTTATCACACTTTTCATAGATGCAGTGCGGGTTCTCATTTTTAAGATCTTTAAAAATTCCTGCAACTTGTGCCTCAACATGGGGATGTAGCTCAAATGGTAGAGCGCTCGCTTAGCATGTGAAAGGTATGGGGATCGATACCTAAGGAGATTGTTCACTAAAGTTGTTTTTTGTTTCTCTTCTTTTTATTGTTTCAATTTTCTATCATTTTTCCTTTTTGATGCATGACTTGTTATGGATTCAGTTATATCCATCCAACGGACCTACTTTCTCATTCCACTAGAGGCTCGGATTGATTTCACTCCCTTCGCTCAACCAATCTTATCAGATCGCCTTTGTCCTGGCAGCTATTGCGTGGACCTCTATCGTCTAGGCTTTTTGTTCTCCATTCAAGAAGATTGTTCACTAAAGTTGTTTTCTGGTTCTCTTCTTTTTGTTGTTTCGGTTTTCTCTCATTTTTTTTTTCTTTTTGATACATGACCTATTACGGATCCAGTTATATCCATCCAACGGACCCACTTCCTCATTTCACTAGTGGTTCGGATTGATCTCACTCCCAGCTCGCCTTTGTTCTGGCAGCTATTGCTTGGACCTCTATTGTCTAGGCTTTTTGTTTATGGAGTGGGGTCATCTTTCTTCAAATCCGGCGGAAGCAACTACTCATTTTGAATTTTTTTTTTCTGGTATTAAGACTTATTTTGAATTTGAATATCTATTTTACTCAATACCCATAGAAAGAGAAAACAAAACAAAACTACTCACAGAAACGATCTGAAGAGATCAACATGTCCACAGTAAACATTTTTTTATTAATAAAATGATAAATAGATTTACTACATTCTAGTGCTCTTAGTCATAATATTAGCCATCCAAAATTCCATGCGAAAGGAAAAGTCGCTGAGGATAAAATTTGCGTAGAGAGGTTGCCTCTTGTCACAATAACAAGTCTTGAATTTGTTAGTGTAGGGGGACTATTTTGCAAGTGTGGTGCATCCTCACCCATGCACCAAAATGCATCTAAGACCACTGAATATAGTGAGTCTAGCCTACAAATATAGTGGGCTCACGGGATTTGACGTTACAAATGCATTTTAGCGGATGTACGGCGCTCACCACTTTCTCTATTAGCCCGCAGAAGACGTTAAGTATATAAGCATGTTTGCGTAATTGTAAGCTAATTAGTGCAATTGAGGATCTTGTGAGAACAAGTACACACAGCAGTCTTTAAGGAAACCATATCAGCTCGCACACTAGTTAAAAAGGGAGCAGAAGAAGGTAGTGTTTTTTACACGGTCGAGACCCACGAGTCTCCATGCCTATAGCGCATGATATCACCGCTCCTTTTCTCTTCTTCCTATTTTCCCCCCCTTTCTTAGGCTTCTATATTTACAGTTATTGCTATATATATTTGGCGCGTACTTAGCTTCTTTATAGCTAATAAAGGGCTTCGAGTGACCCTTCACTTTCAGTGGAGCCTCATATTCCTGATGAGCCTGTTACGAGAGGTAAAACCATTAGAAGAACAAAAACCAAATCATGCCTTTTCACATGAAACTGTGGATTTTCATGTTACGATACGTCAATCATTTGAGGGTAGTGACTACTCATGTCCAATCTAGTTATTGAATACTGGTAAGTTGCATCTTTGAAAATTGGTGATATCATGGATCATGTTGATGACATGATAAAATCATCCAATTGATTATTGCCTCAAAAATTTTTATCATTCGAAAAAAGAAAAGAAAATAATCAGATGGAGTTTACATGTCAAAAAGCAGAAGAATCGTGATTATTGAATAATGCTTATTACTTTGACATGTAATATCACCAATACATAAAATACTTTCTCAATTATTGCAATCTTAGTCGAGCCCCACAATATTTTCTTATAGTCCAAATCAATTCATGAACTTTTCCATGGGCGAATTTAGAGGCCTCCAAACCTTCCAAAGTCGCTTATTGACCCAACTCAACAAGAGAACTTTACATGAATTGTGGCCCCCCTAAAGATTGGAAATTTCTTCAAAATCTCAAGATTTTGACAGGCTTTTAATTAAGCAATTTCATATAAAAAATCGGAAAGTAAGAAATAAATCTTAGATAATGATCTTGATTTTGAAATGTGAAGTAAAGTCGAGATTATATTTCCAATTTGAGAAATATCATACTTCATACACTGACAAATGTACACTATTATTGAGTTCCTTACTACTTTGCCAATATTTTCTCAGCTGCCAATGTAATCGGTTGATTTTATTATTCTTATAAATTTACACTCTATTGACCCTAAGGAGACTCTAAAGAAAGGTAATCTAATGTGTTCATAGTCTTAAAACATCCTTAAAAAATTTATTATGTTACTTAATGGACCATCGAGCCAAAAGCTCATGGTTTTCGTACTTGTATTAATAAAGCATTTTTCTGACATGTTTTGACAAAGTTTCAACCAAATACATGATAGATAGTTGAAATTGACACGAATTATATTCATGGCAAGTTTATTATGATGCGTTTATACTTTAAATAGAGGAATTTTTAGACCCGTGAATGGCTGATCATTATACAGTAAGATGTAATTTGGCTGATCATTATACAGTAAGATGTAATTTATTCTCGACCTTTTTAATTTAGGAAATATGAGGTTGCATTATGCTTCCACACAAAATTTTAACTACATTTTATTGTTTTAGATCGCTAGTACATGGCCCCGAGATAATTTATTCCCCTGCAACACGCTTTAAACTACACAAAATGCATGGCCATGCACATGAGAGACGACTATATTGAATGATCGCTTTGCTTCTTTGGACTCAATCAACTTGCGATGGAAAGCTAGGGTTAGTGGAACTTTCACTTTAAGAAGGTAAGGACAGGGTTCGAGTCTTGCACCTTAAGGTACATGGAAAAGAGAAATGGGTTCACCCAATCAAAACTTCTATAAATGTAGACACAGAAGTTTCCAGAATAAAAAAGTAATTGAAAGTGTCTCATTGACTTTTGACTTAATCAATTAACTTTTAATTGTTGATTATATTAATATGATGATATTCCTTGTATATATATGTGCAATCCTGAAAATATCTTCACATCTTTCAAGATACAATTTTAGGAATATATTTGGAAGGTGACTTCTTTCAAAAATATTACATGGATTCAATTCCAACGTTTCGATTTCCTTCTTCAATAAAATTTGCAATCACAATGAATGATATTGTGATAAAAAGAAAAAGAAAGATGGGTTTTTTTAGACGAGTTGATAGATGACCCCAGAGACAAAGGTTCGCTTTCATATAAAAAGAAGATTGGTTTTCAACTTCATTATCTCTATGAAAACTCTCAGGCTCTGCACTATGATAGCATTGTAATTGCTCATAAACATCAGTTTTCTAATGAAATAGAGTGTTAAAGTCGAAGAGATAAGGAAAAAAAACAAGAATAGTACTATGTATATCACTAGTTGTTCATGAAGAGATATGGTCGATTATGATTGAATCATATCTCATGTGATAGAATACCTCAACTACATATCGTCACATAATTTCAAAATCCAACATTGTAAACAAGTCATTGCATATGTAGCATTACTTCAAAAAAAAAAAAAAAAAAAAAAAACTCGCCATGCCGAAATAGGGAATAATTATTACATGAATGACTTTTGTAAGAAAGTGTTAGATACTACCTACTAGACTCATCACTTTGGTCGGATCCTCTATAGTTGGGCAGGGGAATTTGGCCAGATTCAATCCTCACGAGGTCCCTCACAAGGACCTCATAATGCCTCCTCACCTCCTCCACACTCTTCCCATCACCAACCGCTCTCGCCACCCTTTGCCACCTATCCGGAGTGTTCTCGTCGTACAAAGCCAGTGCCTCCTCAAACCTCTTGTTTTGCTCTTTTGTCCATGATGCTGCCATGTCAACTACTTCCTTAATAAAAAAACGAGATGAGAAAGATGCAAGAATTGAAAGTCCCAGAAGAAAAAAGAACGACTGTATGATTTGTTGAGGACTCAGAGGCTAAGCGTTGGTGGTATGTATTGAGAGATTGCAATGATGGGGCTACTTATAAGCAAGGGAAGATGTGGGATTCTCTCCAAGTTGGCTTTTTTTGGAAATAAAATCGAAATTGAAGGATAGTAACAAGAAGATGTGATTCCCTTGATCTAGGACAAGACAGGTAAACAAGAATCATCATTGCTAAAGTTTGAGAACTTTTTGAGGGATAATTCAATCTATGAAGCCCCATATCGGTGTGATATTTGTATTAGCAAGTGGGTTTGCTTGAGCATTTTATCAGCTTGGGTGGGGGTATTAGATCCCAATTCAAAGATCATAGATGCATCATAACAAATATAGATATGCTGAGGAAACCTATACTTTCCACTGCAAGCAAATAATTTTGGATTTTTATTAGGTCCATAGCTTGGTGAGTAGAGAAAACATTTCAAATGGGTGCGCTATCTGATTAGTATGCATACATTCAATGAATGTATCCTTTTGTCAAAAAAAAAAAAAAATGAATGTATCCTACCCGTATCCAAATTTTTATTTTCATCCTAGACGTAAATATGAAGGGGACAATCGAGTGCCACATTCTATGATCTCTCTAGGTAGTAAAGCAAAAACAAAAGCAAACTATAATCTCAAACTTTCGAGTAAACTTTCCCCAAATCTCTTTATATAATAAAGCAAACACAAAAGGAATCTTCAAGAAGGCACGCTAGCTAAAAATATAACGATTGTGTACTACTATGCAGTGGACAAAATAGAAATTAAATGTGAAAACATTAAGGAACATAAATATCTACTATCTAATAAGCTTTTTCTATGTCCAATTTGAATTTAAGCAATCTTCTTTGTGCTGAAATAATCTGAATCTGTTTCCTAAAATAACTCAAAATCATATCAGACTGTCTCTCTCCTTTATTAAAATTTTCCACTTTTTTAACACATTATAAGTGAGTGCCATTCTTGCTAGTTACTATAAGAAGAAGAGGGTTCCTACTTTTAATGAGAGGAATCCCTTTATATTCCACTATTCACCTTGGAAAATAAATATCGTATTAAATTTCCAATACTAAAATATCCGTCCATAACCTTTTCAAACATTATTTTTTTGAGTGGACTAATGTACTCTTAAAAGTCATAAAAAATCTCCATGAGGATTCTCTAGAATGTATGACAAAAATAAGATCTACCAAATTAGACGATAATAGAAGAGGTTCAACTTGTGGAGAAGAGTTTTTGGTTATGGAAAATATATTATATTATATACATATATAGGATAATCTACTTCGACTTATGCAGTTATCGCTTGAAATTATTTAAGGGCCGGCTAGTTTAACGATGCCATGATTTTAATTTTCTGACCGTCAAACGGCAGCCACGACTTATATTAGAGGAAACCAGGACAATCCTTTGACCCGTTTCATTAACTTTCCAACATTTCCTTTTTCTCTTGACTTAATTTAAAATTAGAGGATTTCTACGCCCAAAAAGCACCAATCTGATAAGGAAACTCTACATATCCCAGAAAGTTAAAATCCTTAAATATGAAAAGAAAAGAGAAATTATACATCACGAAATAGATAATCACAAGTAAAAAATTTATTATCACTAAGTGAAAAGAAATCATTAATGTCATTAGACATATTTATTACATTTCAAAGATGAAAAAATATTAAAAATGTTGGCTTTGCAACTAATGGCAAAATCATAGTGTATTATGACTTCTCATTTGTTTTGCTCAAATTAAATTGCTTTAGAAGGACTCTCCCATGGCCTAAAAAGATTAGTGAAGTTGCCCTCATCACTAGTAACTTAGGATCGCATGGTGTTGTGATTATTTCATCACTAGCATCTTTAATTGAAATTGTTCATCTTGTCCTCATCACTAACATTATTTTCATTAGAGAAGCTGCTTTCAACACGAAATCCATTCATCTAAACAAGATAAGAGAAAAAAACTATGCACCATATGTCTAAATATATATTTATGAATACCAATTAAAATTAGGCGTCAATGGACACCTCTTACTTTCTTGCAATCAAAGAAATAAGTACTAATGAACCTTTCTCCATGGTTACGTGTTAATCGATTACAAAAACCTAAAATAATCAAAAGTTTAAAGTATACTAAATATTTGCATTCTATTTTTTTTTTCAGTTATTAAATCTCTTTTATTTAGGAACAATATCCACCAAATCTTTTCTTTGGCCGGAAAATAATATCCACTATTTTAGACATTGTGATTGGATTCTTCATATATTACTTCTTGTTTGAATATTATCACTTTGATTTATTTTTCAAAATAAAACAAAAAATAAATCTCATATTTTTTCCTTTTTAAAATAGTGGAAATCCCACCAATATATTGACAAAAAATTATGAAACTAGCAAAGCTTGTATCCCTGTTCCAAACTTCAAAATTGGTGGTTGACATTCGATCGTCCATACGGTCATGTACTCATTTCCCATTATTTAACTGGTCACAATTGTATTCCCAAAATTCCAAAGACTGCTCAAAATTGTGAAAAATTATCTAAATAGTCCAAAACCTATGACCAATTTAGTTCTAAACTTTTTAATTATATAGTCTAGTCCTAGGCCTATCGTATGATGGCTAATTCAATCTTAAACTTTTTAATTATACTAATTAAGTCCCAAATCTTTTGACGGTTTGTTAATTTAGTTCTAAATTTTTTAATGATTTGCCAATGTCGTCCTTTAGCAATTTTTAGCCAAAATTACTCAGAAAAGTTGTATTATCAAATTGTTAAAAGGTTTAGGACTAATTTAGCAAATCGTCAAAAGGTTTATAACTAAATTGTTTGGATGAGTTAGATTAATAAGCAAGGGAATAAATTGCTAATTACATAGCTTTGTTTTGACCATTTGGCTAACGTATTTTAACACCCGGTTTGATCTTGTTGAGTAAGCGACGAAAGTCTGGGTATCTCCAATATTCTTTTTCAGTACACTCAATTTCCTTCTGGTGGATCTCAAAGTTTTGAAGATATATCTTCAAGGAGTTGACCGGCATGATGATCAGTTTAAATATGGTGAATCTGTGCTCAAATCACATTATTCCCACTCAAAGTAATCTCAGGGCCGTGCCCATCCATACATTCTAGGGCATTAGTCAAAACGAAAGGTTTTTGGACACCACGTACTAAAACAACATTTTTTAATCTAGGTTTATGTTTGTCTCAAGTGCTAATTGAAGGAATTTTCTCCAATTAGGTCTTGTATCCCGGTGACAAACATGCATGTCACCAACATCACCTCCCGCCTCCCTCACTCCCTCTAAATCTGAACTAAAGCTATACTTGCTCTACATCACCGCAACCTGGAGTTTGCCCTGCTACGTTGGAGCTTGAGGGAGCATGATGAAGGCATGGGAAGTTGGTTCGATGGCGGCCCTTCTAGAATGGCCATGTTTATAATAAATTTTCTCCGACCTATCTTTTGATTGATGGATAAATATCAATTGCATTTATATTTTGTGAACTTCACATTTAAGAGATATTCACAACTCGTAACTCAACGGTCTAAAATGTGGTTGAATGGAAATAAAGCACATTTTTTTGTTTTTTTTTTTTTTTTTGCTTAATGGGTTCGTTTTTTTGTAAGACAAATACTTATCTAGGCATGATGGTTCTAAAAATCAACAAATCAGAGCCCGAATTGGAGGAAAATATAGCACGCAAGTAAGTAAACACATATCATAGCGTACTGATTCTTATTACGACGTCAGATTTGATCATGATTGCATACATTCCTCTTTTCAGTGCATCGCCTTTTAAACCCACCAACCACAGTAGATACACTGAGATTTTGTCTTTTCTTAAGCTCCTTTAAGCAACTTGGGATTTACATATTCCCCTATATTCAGGGGACAGGGCTATTATTCTGCCGCATTATTGCCTTGTGTTGATGCTGGAGCAACATATGAAAGAGGAAGGCCGTGGAAGTTCTGCTCTCTTTACCTGACCCGGAGTATCTCCTAGGCATCTATCTAATCGCCCATTAACTTGTGCCGTGTCAAATAAACTTCAGGTGACATGATTGATCATGCAATTGGACACGGTGAAGATATGTACGAACCCCACAGACAAATTTTTGGATTGACGAGATTCCTCTCTATCTTCCCTCTTTGATTATAATTAGATTTCTAGAATATTAAGTTGAGGGTTGCATTTGCTTACCGGGAATAATTAAGAAAGGGGTTGAGACCTCCATTATTTCCTTTATTTATTTATTTATTTATTTATGTAGTGTTTCGTGACTTGAAGAAAAATGAATGTGGTGAAACATTAGAAATGGAAGAGACTTGTATTATTCACCGAAAAAAAGACACTAATGGTGGGTTTCTATCGTGTTTCTAGTTTCTCAAAATATTGTGTTTCAACTCTATTACTAGATATTGTAATTCAAACATTTTGTGCCAACCTAATTACCCTCTACTTCGACTCCTCTTATACATGTCATTCTTAATAGCTCATTCCAGATGACCAAAGGGCTAATATGCAGATCTACTAAATATGTATGTTAAATGAAGTGGTGAAATGAAAATGTTTTTTTTTTTTTTTTGTTGGGGGCGGGGGGGTTGAGGTTAGGTAGTGTCTGGATAAGGTTTTGTACAACTTGATTGGTCCACCTTCCTTGCAATCTTAGGGGGCTAATAAGCAGATCTATTAAATAAGTATATTAAATGAAATGGTGGACTGTAAATTTTTTTATTGTTTGACGGTTAGTGGTATCTGGATTAGGTTTTGTGTAACTCAATTGGTCCACCTTCCTTGCAATCTTAAGGGCTCCCACACTCCTTAATAGAGATTTTATGGAGCACATGTCTAAATTTGAAATTTATATCTGAATCACGCAAGTGCGCAAAACACAAAAAACAAAACTTTTGAGCTTCTTCAGAGAAATGATTCAGAAATTTTATTTTACATCTTACGGATGAAAGGTCATCCTATATTATATGTAAAATATTCAATAGATCTCTTATCTTAGGGCAAATTATCAATAAGTCCTAATTCTATTGCACATATGCCAATTTAGTTTTAAACATTTTAATTTTGTAAATAGAGTCCTAAGCTTTTTGAAGATTATCAATGCAGTCTTTCCAGCCAAAAAATAATGAAGTGGATGATGGTTGTTCTTTGTTAAAAATATTTTAACAATTGGACTCACTTTTACTAGTGAAATGGTTGTGGCCGTTAGTTTGGGCTATAGGTGTGTCCTCCATTGGACCCAAATCACCATAACCTCACTAGCATGTTGGAAGTTAGAAATCTGTTCCCAAAGACAAATATGCTCATGCTATGGCTGAAATTTGTGATTTTATTAAAGATAGTGCGATCCTTTTTTCTCACACAATTACTTAGATGGAGTGATTAGGAGTGAATGGATAGGATCCAAGAAATAATGATTAGTTCAATTGAAGTTTGGATGCTTATGAAAGAAAAGAAAGAAAATGAACCTAATTAGGTCATTTCATATATAGTTGAAGAAGAGACGAGAAAAAGAATGGAAAGATGTCTAATTTATATCTCCATGGCTATTTTGTTCTTGTACTTCTTTATTGATAAAAAAAATGAGAGTTAACCTCAGTAACATGGCCTTTGCCTCGGTAAAGGTTTGCTATCATCAACAATTAACTCGTGTTATAGAATGTTCCTTATAAAAAAAAATCGTAGCATAGAAAATTCATTTTGTTTATTGATAAAGGATTTATTAATTTATTAGAAAATAAAATAGATGTCACAAGGACAAATAACGTAGGATTTCACTATGGCAAAGAAGCAAAATAAATGAGAAAATGAAAAATTCACGAGAAAAAAGATATATGGGATTTGAGTGCACCGACCCTCCAACGCAACTTTAGGTCCTTTTGGTTTTAGTCCAAAAAAAAAAAAAAAAAAAAACTCTAGGTCCTTTTGGACAATTTTATCGGAATCTGCGAAATTGCGCCAAATGTAAGATGACCAAAAAGCGAGAAAATCTCTATCATTTGATGTCACTTGCGCAAAGATTTCCATCATGGGATTCTCTGTTTCCACCTTATAAAAACATGGGGTTGGTCTTTCTCGTTCCTGCCACTTCGCCTCAGGCCAAGTTTCACCATACTTTAAAGCCTTCATGGTGAATCTGAAGCTGAATTTGTGTAGAATTTTCAGCCATTCAAGCTTCTTCTTTACTTTTAATTTTGTATGCCAAAAAGCCATGGAACAGTTGGGGGCAATGTGTCTTCTTAGGGATTGGAGGAGCTTACACGAACATGGTCCACTTCAGAGGAAAAAGAGAGAGGTACCACCACTTGAAGCGAATCTTGACGTAAAGAAGATGAATTTTTTTAGTGTTGAATCTTCTCGGAGAAAGCATTGGAAGGATCGTTCTTCGACATGGAATGTTCCCAAAGTTGAGTATTCGCGTACCAGCCAGCGAGGAATGCACTGGATCTTGTGCTCGAGGTATATGTTCTTAACATGTTTGACGTAATTCTATTGGATGTATGGTCACTGGTGATTTTATCTACGCTTGCTGGTTAGCTGTGTTTTACTCTAGTTATGGCAAGAGATCGGACTATTTGTCTCTTATCAAGAAGTGACCGAACAAGTTGAGTTGCTCCTGCTCAGCCAAAGCATTATCAATATGTGATCGTCTTCGAGTATGAATAAATATATCTTGATTACACTATCTCTTTACACGAGCAGCTTGTGAGCAGCGAGTCCAGTGGAACATTTTAAGTATAATGTACTTCTTAGTCTTCTACTACATTCAAAGAATGTTTTTTGCAACAGCAATAGGACCAATTCATGATGTAGCTCGCTATACTGAATCGAATTTTCACTGCTTCATTGTATCTTACATGATAGATACCCAACCAAGGCATTACATGATAGATACCCAACCAAGGCACTTTGGTACAGAACAACTTGCAAGATATGGGTGCAGATGAACTTTTTAGCTTTCTGTAGGATGAAAGTGTCCTTTGTTGTAGAAGCAGAGAGTAGTGAAGCCAAGGTGATTGGCATTATGAGCTACCACAACACTTGTAAGTTGGTAATGTTGCATGTGGATGGATTTGGCAATTCAGGCAGAGAGGAGCATATGCTGTCCAGTAGAGATTCCGATTTGGACGATAAGGGCTCTATATTCTCTTTATAAATAAGCAATTGAAAACGAAAGACAGAATTGCTTCTCACACATTACCTGACTTGACAGATGAGAAATGGGTTGGTGAATTCAGCTGGTTGGGCACATTGGATCTCGAATTGTGGGGGGCTGCCTTGAAACCTTGGCTTTCTCTTTTGATTAGATTTTCTTTGCTTTGTAAGGATGTTAGTCATTGCGAATTTTGACTTGAGATTAGTTTGCAAAAGGATAAAAAGAAATTGGTATTACATTTTTGCTAGATACACCAGAGTAATTTACACCTTGTGAGGCCCCGAGACCCATTCAGTTGTGAACACACCCATAGCAGGGCCAAGGAGCGAGCCAGGGAGCGAACAACACAGACAAAGTACTAATCTTGAATGGACAAGGTGCATAAATGTTCAGCCACACTTCACTCTAGTCTAAGTTCTGCGATGTTGTGCATGGTGTAGTCTTTATGACTGCATTGTAGATCGATTTTGTAATTTTATTCTTCTACAAGAATGAAATCTTAATTCTTTGCTGAAATCAGCATGTATAGCATATTCTTTGTAAGCATATCATTTTTCAATTCAATAGTATTCTCCTTTTATAAAGTCATTCAGTCTCTTCAATTCCCCTCTCTGTTGCTGTACCACTGCTTGTACTACATCCACGATTGAGATCATGCCGATTATCTTTCTGTTAATAACTGGAACATGTCTTATGTGGTGCTCTGCGACAAACACAAAGATATGTTTTCATGGACTGGCATAGTAGCAAGTCAAAAGGAAATAGACTGGGCATTTATACTGCAATAAGTTGAGTACCTGTCATAAGCTGCATTGCTTTGAGGATGTTCATATCAGATGAAACTGTGATCAATTTATTCTGAAAAGGAGTAATCATAGAAGGTAGTTCAGATATAACTAGTGTTTCTTGTATCACCTGAAAAAGTATGACAATTGTGAGAGGGCCGAACTCACCTCGTCAGTCATGATCTCCCCAACTCTTGTCTGCTTCGACGACCTTCCCTGTGCAATTATCTTCTGCAAATAATCTGTAGAATTGCTTATATGACATCAGATTCTTGTCAAATAGCTTTTTATTCATGAAATTATTGTTATTTCTTGAGCCTCTTTTTTCTATTCCCTCTTTAAGTTTGTGGCTGGGGAGGGAAGCTGATGGTATTGGAGCTCCCAAAGTGTAGAGTTGACCTCAATGAATATATACACAATATTCCATATAGCACTCATATTTTTTTTTTTCAATTTCTTGTACTTGACAAGATTGTGTGGACGAGTTAGATTAGTAAGCAATTTGATGAGTGCTCAACTATGTCATCTGCAACTGTACATGAAAAAAATTTACTGGGATCACCTCTTTCTGTGATGATTCCTGCAATCACTTGTTCTTCTCCTGGCTTTAATACAACCAGTGACCCGATATTGTTCTGAGCCATCTGCCTCATTGTCATTATGTTATTCGCAAATCAGATGTATATCTAATGCACAAGAAATTTCCTACAGCGGGATGTAGAAAGACATACATTCTTGACCGCATCGTAAACGGTGTCATTGGACTGGCATGACAGCCAAGTCCCGGTTTTTTCTTCGCCCTTTGTCATTAGGACATCAGCTACTGTCACATTCTCGAGACCCATTTCGCGGATGTCTATAGAGGAGGAGAAAGATCCAAAACGAGAGAAGATCCTATCTTTGCTGGCTGTTACTCTCGCGTGCCAATCTTTCGGAATAGCATTCTTGAGAGTCTCCTGGCAAGAACGGATGGCACGGGCTAGTCCTTGCATTTTGATACTGTTGATTTGGATTTAGCATAAAATTCCAAAGATATTTTTCACCGAAACGACAATATATAGGCAATCTGAATGTTAGAAAGCTAGCACTAATAATCAAACTCGTTGAACTCATTCTTAATTGTTGTCTAGATTAATAGGAGCAAAGAAAGAAATTTCACGTTATAGAAAGTCTAGATTGTCATTGGCTCATAAAGATCTGATAGATTTGGTTAGGAAACCAAAATTGACGAGTTGAACCATATATTCAAGAAGTCTAGCAATTTGATTGACAGAATCATTTTTGATATTCTTTTTATTGAAGTAGAAGAGTATGTAATAGACTTCTAATGCTGCGTTCGGTAGAGAAAATTATGGTTAAATTAAACTTAAAACTGCATTTACGCTCTTAAAACACGCTAATTCCTAACACCGTTATTATTGGTTGGTGCATGAAAAGAGAGCACATTTTAGACATCAAACATACCTTGTAAAGCCTTGTAATCTAGACAGAGTCCTGAAGATTTTCGATTTCTTGCCCTGTAGTATTTCCCCGGGAAGAAGAAGAAGCAACTAATTTGATGCATGAATTGAAGGACGCATGAGATTTAAATTGGTCAAAACGGAACCTACTTTGACGTTTTCAAGGTTTGCACATAAAGTACACCTTTTCTCCAGAATATCTTGTGCATGTCATTTTACGTGCAGGTGAGTTTATATGAAGTTCTTTTCTTGGACGAGTGGGTGAAGATTTAGAGATTTGATTATTAATAGCTTGCTTCTCCATTCAGGCATAAGCGCATGAAGAAAGCATTACATTACGTTATTATCAAATTGATCTGTAGAAAGAGCCGTGACACAAGATGGGCCTGCACAGATAGAGAAAAGAAGAGGGGGTCTCCTTGGGCCTCCGACTCGTGTCCGTACTCAGATGGGTCATCTTGCTTGTATGATCAATGAACGCGTTTTAGTTCCCTGCTATCACTCTTCTCATGGTAGACAGCATCACAGGACGCGACTCCATTTGTCTTCTCCGCTCCCCGATAAGTCATCTTGGAATATTCACGTCTCCGATCTGGGCCTAATCCAAAGCTAGTGGTATCAATGATGATTGGGCACGTCCCAATGCTTCACCAATCATTGACAATGGAGAATCATCTCCAGCACTATCGAGATTAGACCGATTCCTAGTATGTTGCATAGTATCCTCTCAAATTAGCGACAAGAGAGTCCTACGGGGTGTGCCAAAAAGATGTTTTGCTGGAATTGTTCCTACAACGAAATATCTAAAAGGAATAAGGCTTTATTTAATAGTCATGATAAAATTTAGGATATATATAATTATATAATTTAGCATTTGGTGCTTACTTAAGACATGATAAAATCTGGTATTAGAGAGACATAGGATAAATATGGATAGGAATTTTAATATCTAAAATAGGAAAATTATTTTTCTCAAAATAACAAATTTCATAAATTAAAAAAATTAAAATTATATTTATATATAAGTAATATTTGAATTCTAATATAAGAAATTCAAAATAACAAACAATAACAATTTAATTTTTTAATTTAATTTGATTTAATTTATATATATTCGAATTTAATTCTATCTTATAATGAAAATTCAATATATAAATATATTTATATTTATTACATATTTTATAAATATTTTAGTATTTTAGGTATATTTGTAAAAATTTTTACTATTTAATAAAATTTTATTAAGGGAAGGGAAAGAAAGAAATAAAAGAGAAATTAATTAAAAAAGAAAGGAAAATAACATAAAAAAGCACATAAACAAAAAATATGCAAGAGTGTCACAAGAGATTTTTATTATATCCATTTGTAAAGTTTTTGGTTCATGTATGCTGATATGCCGTTTATATCGAACAATGTAAATAATATGATGTGAATATATTTGATTTTAACATTGCAATCACAAAAAAAAAAAAAAAAATGGATAGGACATGATAAAATCTTTCGATTTCATATCTTATCCTATCCAGTCATATCATAATTAAAAATTCACGACCAAACGTAACTTAAGGATTTATGCCAACTTCGGATAGAGGATATCTCATGGAATAAGGAAATAAATTTCTTTAATCCAAATAACACCATACAATCTTAAATTAGGTTGGAATTTAATCAATGACAAGACCTAAGAGTTACAAGCTTAGTCTTGAACTATGTCGAAATTCAATCGACAACACAGATTGATGATTTTGAGATACAACAGCAAAATTTAATTGATGATGTATCATGATAAAGAAATATGTTGGAATCCAATTAACGACGGGAATTTGATAGCTATATTTAAGGAAATTTGAAGTGTAATAAAAGAACTAGATGAACATGTGGCATTTGCCATTGATCGTCACGCAAACACCTTTGTATTTGTCAATGACTTAGTACATATAAGATGATGTCCATGCACTATGCACATGAATGCTCCTTACCTTGGCTTATATATTATACATTTCTCACCCTTATGCCAAGCACGTGTATGGAGCTCACAACACAACCTTGAGGAGGGGTGATTAGGTTGTCTTAGAAAACTTGACAATTTTTTGTGGAAATTAGTTAATACTAAGTAAAGATTGAGTCAAGATAATGTTTCAAAGGTCGTAATCATTTTGTGTGCTTATGAGAATAAAATAGTAGCATACAACAATATATAGTGGTTCAAACATATGTCCACTCTTCAGATTAACAGCAATAAGTTGGACTAAGTTGCACTAGTAATCTACTCAGACAATTATAATAGGCAAGCATTAGTCTTATTACAAGATAGATCACACTATTAGTACCCATCTACTCTTACTCTTGTACACTTAATCTAGAGCATAATTACTCAAACAACACATACTAAATTCAGTGAAACACTTGGATGGAAGCGTATTGCTTGGAACATGACTAGATGCAAATCTTTAGATAATGTTGTTCTTTCTCCCTTGCTTGGCTTCTTAGGTTTCTTTTTTTTTTTTTTTTTTATATCCATCTCCAATCAATCCATTGGAAGAGAGTCAAAGGAGTAAGGAGCCATTGGAGATGCTGTTGAGTGGCTATCTTAAAATATAATTTCCCTTACAGTTCTTTTTCCTGAATATTTGCAGTCTACCTAAGAATAGCAATTGCCAAGGTAAGTATGGAGCTCGCATAAATACACTCACAAGCATCGTAGACATTTTGAATACAACAAACTGTGACTTTTACGATGTCAAAATAGGATTTTAAAAATGTTTGAAAATATTTAAGATTGAGGAATATCTAGGCTATGGAGCACATTCAATTGCCAAGGCTAGTCCGGAGCTCGCATAAATGTACTCAGAAGCGTCGCAAGCATTTTGATTATAGTATAAACCACAATTTTTCTTAAGCCAAATTGAGTTTTCAAGAAATGTTTTTTTAGAAATCATTATTTTTTGGGAAATATCACATGTACCAAAGCATTTTTTTTTTTGAAAGATGCAATTTGAAAAGGCCGATTGTTTAACAATAAAGATCAAGGCATTTAGAACAATTTCATGGGCATGGCCTAATTTCATGCACAAACTAACCTAAAAGGTATCACTAAACAATTATATTTATATTAGCAAATTTTCAAACAAGCATATAAGGACAACAAAATTGAGTAATACCTAATGACAATTTGGCAATGATAAAAAATTCCTAACATGCATGGCATGATGATGAACAACTTTCATGAAGAAAGTTTTCTCAAACAAATACACATGATTTTACAAAAATCAAACAACAAGCAACAACACATCAGAAATTTACCAAAACAATAGGACAATTCAGTTAACGTCCCGGGGATTTTTCCTATCAAAACATGTCGAAAAATCATCAAATTTACACACAACATAGACAACAAGATGACAAGCAAGTTTTATTCAAAGGCCAAGTTCAGATTCTAAATAGAAAAAATGGAACAAAAACATCAAAGATCTGTTAGAATAGGGGTCTGAATTTGATCTCTTATTCAAATTATACTCTGACTTTGAAAAAAATGGAAAATTGGTCCAAACGATGAGCGATTGGCATGAAATCAACGGCATTAGAAAATTTTAAGCGTTTCTTACGTCTTCCTAGAAGAGCTCGAGTCCAAAATAGGTTAATTCTATATCCTAAAATCGAGATCTCTAAAAGCGTTTGCATCAGTAATTAAGAAAACATAACATAAGCATTCATTAAAAAACCTTAAAATCACTCAAAGATGCACAAACAGCGTGAAAAATCACAAGGGACTTAAGATTGGCTGTGACAAAATGTTTGGATAGTCATCTAATCCTAAGTCGGCATGCAAAATGTCATACAATTTAAATGAAATTATAAGATGATTCATGATTCCTAATGATATGCTTGAGAATTCTAAGTGTGATGAACACTTTTTGTGAGACAATTTAATGTGCAAGATGATACTCAAAGAACATGACCTAAACATGTATGCAAACCTTGTAACATGCAGTTCAATTATAAAAAAAAAAACGTGATTATAAGATTTGATCTTTGGATGACTCAAACAAGCATGGAAATGTGCACATATGATAATATTTCATTTCAGCATTAGGTTTACAGAACAAGCATGACTTTAGCCATCCTTAAGACATGCATAAATCCTACCAAAAATCTCACATACAGAGCATACAGTGATGAATATTTCTTGTTAAGAGATCAAAACTCCATTAAGATCATATGAATCATGGCAAAAATGACAAAACAGACAAACTATATGTCCAACACATGTTGCTACAATACTTTTTACTTTAATACATGCAATTGATTCACATTTTCAATGTAAAAAACCTTGCAAAGAATGCATCAATTGAACATATATATCATGTATTTCAATTCTCATGAAGGATTTGAAACCAAATAAGTGCATTTATGGACTTAATTTAATCAAAACAAATCTCAGATCAATGTAGGACAGATTGACGTATGTCCAGATCTAAGAAATTTTGACATAGCTAAACATGTCTAAACTTTTTGAAACAAATACAGGACATGTACAACACCTGTGCGAGAAAATTTTATGAAGAAAATTTATTCTAGAACTCAACACAAAAATCATCACAAAAATAGCAAAATCAGAGATTGATATGGAACAGATTGACCTAAGCTTAGATCTAAGTAAATCTGACCTAGCTGAACACATCCAAAAATCATGAAATAATTACAGAAGATGAACGAGATGATTTTTAACAAAAATCATGAAGAAATTTTTGTCAAAAAATGATCATGAAAGTTGGAAAAAAAATAAAAAAAGTTAGAAGGCGGAATAGGATCAGAACAAAAAAAAAAAAAAACCTAAACCACTGCAAAATTGTTAATCTTTGGAGGTGTTTTTGGAGGGCTAAACAACATTCGTTTTGGGCGTACAACCTACCGTTTCGAAGCTCAGGATGTCTATTATCTAATTCTAATAGGACTTGAGATGAAACGAGGTCGTTTCGGATCTTGTTTTGGCCAAAACAGTAACCTATGTATAGGCCTACGAAAATGACAGATTAGGCTCAAAATCATAAACATTCGTTCACATCATCAACAAATCATTGCAGCATTCATACTCATCAATCTTAAGCATGTAAAAGCTCATAATCTTGAATTCTAGCCTTGATCGACCAACTTGATCTTGCTTCATTGGATTTGAGTTTCGAATCTTTACCCTCATTGTGATTTTCATCGATTTCTATCGCGATTGATTGGATCAAGTCGCCGGATTACGATTGGGACTCTAAGAACCTAGATTAGGTCACTATGGTTTGGATCGGGACCAATCAAACCACTAGCTTAAGGAGAAAAAGGAAGAACAGGTCCAAAATGGATCGGCCTTGACTCGTTGGTGAAGATCGGGCCGCCGATGAAGATCTAGCCACTGATCTAACCTCCTCTGTCCACAACAAGGTCAAGGACCCTTGATACAGCAGATCATCAGCAACTCAAAGGCTTGGGAACTTTGGCGACTGCTAGCTCGAGTCTAGAACGAGATCGGTCCAAGAGGTGAACCAAAACTTAGAGAGAGAGAGAGAGAGAGAGAGAGAGATCTATTTAGGTAGGATTTTGAAGGGGGAAAAGAGGGAAAGAGAGGTTGAGGAGAGAGAAAAAATTTGTGCAAATGAACCCCCATGCTAAAAATAGAAGAGATTTCACTTATATACCCCCACATTAAGTGATTTTGGCCGTTGGTTCGACCCGATGGTTGAAATCTCTATCCAACGGTCAAAATTCCATTTTGAAGGCTCCATAATGATCTCGAGGTGTTGGGTAATTCATCTATTGGATTCGATTTGCAAAAAACAAAGCCAAAATTGGGAATTACGTCAAAATGTCTAATTAGGGGTTAATTTGCAATTTGACGAAATTCGAGGACCAATTTATAAAATTTTTGGAAATTAAAGGTGTAGAAGTGAAATTGGGAGTGAGAGGGTTCCATAACTAGTGGCTAGAGGCCAAGAACTAGCCGGAAAGGGCCTAAACCGGCCAATCTCGCCGGTGGCCAATCAAACTGACCGGACCGGTTCGGTTCGGTTCGGTTCGGCTGGATTTTGACTAGTTCTTGACTGGTTTGGTCCTGTTCCCGCTGTTTTGTCCACTTGGGACTCCTATGGGTAAACAATTTATGCAATTTGACCCCTAAAAGACCTAATTGAAAAGGAATTTATTTTTTTTATGAAGAAATTGACTAATTAAGGTACAATTAAGCTAATCAAACCTTATGAAAGTGATCTAGGGGTCTTTTATTGATCTACTTGAATGATTATCATGGAAAAAAAAATGAGTCGAAACCATTTGTGCTTTGAATTGGGCCTAAAGGGCTAAAATGATAAAATTTGCAATTCAATGGGCAAAATTGCTAATTAACTAAAATTAAACTCAATTAGTGTCACAATTGCCCTATCTTATGAGCTACACATAAGTAAGATCACTTACCACATTCAAATTGACCTTGAATTGAAGTGTTTGAGCTTAGGTCAAAAATGAATCTAAGCCTAATATTAAATCTGGACCTAAATTTATGAAATTAAACCATAGCCATGAATAGGTCAATTCGAATTTTGTCGATTGAAGCTTAATTGCTTGACTTTCTAATGCTTGGGAGGATAAAATTCTTCAAATTGATGAGTTCTTGTGTGAATTTCATAAAATCAATCTCGAATTAGGACTTATCTTAAGAAAATGAGTGAGAAACAATCGTTTGTTTGCAAGTTATGAATGATCGATTTTGGTCCCATAATTAGGGCTTAAAACGGAAATTCGTATTTTGACTTGATAAATCGTGAAATTGAATGCTCAAACAGATTTAAGATAGTCCTTAAGCCAAATGTCAAATAAGGAATTACACTTAATTATGACTTAAATAAAAGTAATTTCATTTATGGTCGATTTAGAACCTAAAACTAAAAAATTCATAAATCAAGGTTCTTAATTGACTTTTGTGAAATTTTTGACACAAAAGTCAAATTGATATTAAAAGAAATATATTCGTGCATTTTTTTTTTTTATTTTTTTGGTCAAATGTTTGACCAAAATCGACCATTTAGTTGACTTTTCCTAAAAAGTTGATTTTTTGGTAAAATATTTGAATTTTCAAGAAATTGATTTGAAAAAAATGAAATTAAAACTAAGCGAAATTTTTTTGGGTAAAAAGTCAATTGTTGATCCGGGGTTGAGTTTTTGGTCAAGGTTGATGTTTGGTCAAAGGGTTGACCAAAAAGTCAATCCAAAAGTCAACCGTTGGACTTTTTGGGTTTTTTTTTTTTCTTGAAAATGAGCTAAAAAATGCTTAAAAAAAACAATGCAAAAGAAAGAAATGAAAAAAAATAATTTTTGTTCGAGAGATAGGGTTTCGTTGCGATCAAAAACCTAAATCTCAATTTTTTACCTTTAAATAATTCGTCGACTAAAAATCAGGTGTCAACATTTGCCCCTTTTTGAGTTGGAGTTTGAAGAGGTTCCACTCAAAGACACAATTGATACCTGTAATATTTATTAGGGATATGTGCAACACAAGTCCTAAAACTTACAAGAAAAGTGCAATTGAGTCCTAAAACTTACAAAAAGTGCAATCGAGTCCTAAAACTTATCAAATTGGTTCAATTGAGTTCTAAAGTTAACATCGTGAAACTCAGGCTTTGGAGTAACAAGATTAAGCTGTGGTTCCTAATTACTCAAATCTCGGAGAAAAGATTCTAATGGATTTGACAGCATCAATTGATTTGGCCTTTCCCTTATAACAAGCAAGGATTCTTTGGATTTCTTCTCATTTCTCTTTCCTTTCCTTATTCGATCCAGTTCTTTGAGAAAATTTTGCATTTCAGCCACATCTATCTTATCTTGTATGACAAGAGCGTTTGTGAGAGTAGCAAAAATAGACGTCTAAGGTGGAGGAGGAGGGGGAAGCTCTGTTCTCAGAGTAGTTGGAAATGGATCGAGTCTTCCTTCTTCAAGGATCTAGATTTGTCTTTTGAGCTTCTTTATTTTCGTCTTAGGACTCTCAAGATGATGATACCCTAAATGTTGTCCAGATTCCAAGGCATGAAGCCTCTTTTGGAAGTCGGAAAGCATTTTTTTGGTGGTTTCATCATACCTTCGAAGATCTCGTTGCACATTCCTAATCTTTGAATCAATTTAAGATGGCTTCAGCAACATGAGTTCTTTTCTGTCTTTTATGTTCATCCACATTAGTGGGGGCAAGTATCTTTGGAACATGCTGATATCTACTTTGTGGATCAATGAATTCTTTTGAAGTAGGGGATGGGAGTTTGGAACTTTCTCAGGCAAGAGGAGGAAAATCTGTTTCTTGGAACATAGCGATAGAAGAACTAGATGGTGTTTCTGCTAGAAGTGGGTAGGAGTGTTTCTTTGCCCACTTTAGGATTGTCTTATAAGATGGAGAAAGGACTTTTTTTTTTTTTTTTTTGTTCTTTCTGAGGAGGAGATGGAGGAGGTGATGGTGATGAAGTTGGTGATACAGAAGGAGGAGCAATGAACTCTGGTGGTGGAGTTGGTGCATAGGAAATCATAAATTGGAATTTGTCACACTCACTAAGAGTATTAACAGAGGGATCTCCATTCAAGTACCTTTGGTACATGGTATCTTTTGGCTTCTTTTTCCGTCAAGGTGGAGGTTTTGCAAATGGATCTACCTCATTAGGAGAATTTATGCAATAAGAACATTGATAAAAAGGATCCCAAACAGTGACCATACTAGTCCTTGTAGTAATGGATAAGATGCCCATCACTTTTGAAGTATTTGACAAACTTTTTTAGATCTGGCTTAGAGATTGACTTAGGAACGCATGGTTCAATCATGAAGAGGGTTTGGAAGATAAAAGGACTTTCTTCCTTTTCCTTACCAAATTTGATGGAAACAGTTCCATCTTTCTTTCTGACAAACTCAGAGTCTGTTGACTGGAATGGCTTGTTGTTTTGGTGTAGCTTTTCATAATTGGTAATCCATGTCTCTGGAAGGAGCTTAGTTAACTTCTTCTTAGGAATTCGTTTGGGAATATGAATGCAGGATGCTTGATCATCTGCATAGAAATGAATAAGGTATCTTCATTTCCATTGTGGAAATTCAAATCAAGAGTATGGTTTTGCACTTGATAAACCATCTGGTAGTGTAGCGTTGCTGCTACAAAGTCAGCAGTTTAAGGGGCTATAGTGAGCTGAACTTGAACCTTTAAAAAAGAGAGTAGCTGGGGATCTGAAAGAGCGATATTGAAGTTTGGATATAGAGTCACAAAAACTGTTCCAGCATTCTCCAGTGAGCTGAACTTGAACCTTTAAAAAAGAGAGTAGTTGGGGATCTGAAAGAGCGATATTGAAGTTTAGATATAGAGTCACAAAAACTGTTCCAACATTCAAAGTGGTTTGGACAGTATCAATGTAAGCATGCTGGTATTCTAGGAATCTAGTATCCAACAAAGCAATTTTTGCCACAACTGGCAAACATTTTCGACCACGAAAAGTAAAAGCAAGACGAACAGCTCCATAATAGACATGAGAATATCCTTGTAGAATCCACTGCTTGGGAAATTCTAGAGGAATCTGAAGAGTAACAAAGTATTCATTTTTGGTGGCAGGAATAGGATGTTGGTCGAACTTGGAGGGCTGAACATACTCTTTTACTTCCTTTGGAGTTTGGCGAATGAGTTGACGAATAAAGCGGATGGGAGAAAATGACGAAATGGATTTAGCAAAGGCAGAATAAGAGTTCATAAGAGGAAGTTGATTTTAGAGATTTTAGTTTCATCATTAAGAGAGACTTCATATAGATAGTTTATCTTAGAAGCATTCGAAACACGAAAATCTGAAGGAGTTGAGGAAGATGGAGTTGCAGCAAGCGAAATGGGTGCTTCTAGTATTTCTAGATCTGTCATATTATAAAGAGATCTTCTTAGCACCGGATTCACCTACTGAGCGCATGGAACGAATACTATTACAAATGAAACCATGGCTCTAATACCATTGAATGAGCCTAGACTTAGAACCAGGGAGGACGAAGTCAGTTTTTTGCAGGTATGCCTTCCCACAGTGGGTGAACCTTTCCCGTTCAAGCCCTTCAGGGATAGCCTTTTAGTAGAAAACCACTTTTTGGGAAATATCACATGTACCAAAACATTTTTTGAAAGATGTAATTTGAAAAAGCCAATTGTTTAACAATAAATATCAAAGCATTTAAAACAATTTTCATGGAGATGGCATGGCCTAATTTCATGCACAAACTAACCTAAAAGGTATAACTAAACAATCACAATTATTTTTATATCAGCAAATTTAAAAGCAAGCGTATAAGGACAGCAAAATTGAGTAATACCTAATGACAATTTGGCAATGAAAAAAAAAATTCTTAAGATGCATGACATGATGATGAACAACTTTCATGAAAAATGTTTTCTCAAACAATGTACACATGATTTTACAAAAATCAAACAACAAGAAACAACACATCAGAAATTTGCCAAAATAACAAAACACGAGACTTAGGATTGGATGCGACGGAATGTTTGGATAGTCATCTAATCTTAAGTCGGCATGAAAAATGTCATACAATTTAAATGAAATTATGAGATGATTCATGATTCCTAATGATATGCTTGGGAATTCTATGTGTGATGAACACTTTTTGTGAGATAATTTAATGTGCAAGATGATACTTAAAGAACATGACCTAAACACGTATGCAAACCTTGTAACATGCGGTTCAATCATAAAAAAATGCATGATTGTAAGACTTGATCTTTAGATGACTCAAACAAGAATGGAAATGTGCACATATGACAATGTTTCATTTCAACATTAAGTTTACTGAACAAGCATGACTTTAGCTATCCTCAAGACATGCTTAAATCCTACAAAAAATCTCACATACAAAGTATACGGTGATAAATATTTCTTGTTAAAAGATCAAAACTCAATTAAGATCATATGAATCGTGGCAAAAATGGCAAAATAGACAAACTATATGTCCAACACATGTTGCTACAGTACTTTTCACTCTAATACGCAATCGATTCACATTGACAATATAAAAAACCTTGCAAAGCATGCATCAATTAAACATATATATCATGTATTCTCATGAAGGATTTGAAACCAAATAAGTGCATTTATGGACTCAATTTCATCAAAACAAATCTCAAATGGATGTAGGACAAATTGACCTATGTCTAGATCTAAGTAATTTTGACCTAGCTAAACATGTCTAAAAATTTTGAAACAAATAGAGGACATGTACAACACTTGTGCAAGAAAATTTCAAGAAGAAAGGTTATTCTAGAAATCAACACAAAAATCATCACAAAAATAGCAAAATCAGAGATTGATGTGGAACATATTGACCTAAGCCTAGATCTAAGTAGATCTGACCTAACTGAACACATCTAAAAATCATGAAAAAATTACAGAAGATGAATGAGACGCTTTTTAACAAAATTCATGGAACAAATTTTTTCAAAAAATGATCATGAAAGTTGGGAAAAAAAAAATAACAAAGTCAGAAGGCGGAATAGGATTAGAAAAAAAAAGAAAACCTAAACTACTATAGAATCGTTAATTTTCGGAGGTGTTTTTGGAGGGCCAAACAATGTTTTTTTTAGCGTGCAACCTATAGTTTCGAAGCTCGGGATGTCTATTATCTAATCTTAATAGAACTCGAGTTGAAATGAGATCATTTCGAACCTCGTTTTGGCCAAAGTAGTAACCTATGTACAGGACTACGAAAATCACAAATTAGGCTCAAAATCATAATCATCATTCGCATCATCAAAAAATTATTGCAGCATTCATACTCATCAATCTTAAGCATGTAAAAGCTCCTAATCTTGAATCCTATCCTCGATCGACCAACTGGATCTCGCTTCATCAGATTCGAGTTTTGAATCGTTACATTTGTCGCGATTTTCGTCGGTTTCTATCACGATTGATTGGATCAAGTCACTGGATCATGATCAGGACTCTAAGAACGTAGATTAGGTCACTAAGGCTTGGATTGAGACCAATCAAACCACCAGCTCAAGGAGAAAAAGGAAGAATCGGTCCAAAATGGACCGGCCTTGACTCATTGGTGAAGATCAGGCCACCGGTGAAGGTTCGGCCACCGATCTAACCTCTTCTATCCACATAAAGGTCAAGGACCCCTTCTATAGCAAATCATTAGCAACTCAAAGGCTTGGGAACTCCGGCAACCACCGGCTTGAGTCTGAACGAGACCGGTCTAAGAGGTGAACCAAAACTTAGAGAGAGAGAGAGAGAGAGAGAGAGAGAGAGAGAGAGAGAGAGAGAGAGAGTGATTTGTTTGGGCATGATTTTGGAGGGAAAAAAGAGGGAAAGAGAGTTTGAGGAGAGAGAAAAAAATTCATGCAATTAAACCCCATGCTGAAAATAGAAGAGATTTCACTTATATACTCCCACATTAAGTGATTTTGGCCGTTGGTTCGATTCGACGGTCAAAATCTCAATCCAATGGTCAAAAATCCATTTCGAAGGCTCTATTATGATCTCGAGGTGTTGGGTAATTGATCTAGTGGATTTAATTTGGAAAAAACCAAGTCGAAATCGAGAATTGTGCAAAAAGTCTAATTAGGGGTTAATTTACAATTTGATGAAATTCGAGGACCAATTTGTAAAATTTTGGGAAATTGAAGGTGTAGAAGTCAAATTGGGAGTGAGAGGGTTCTAGAATTGGTGGCCGGAGGCCAAGAACCGGCCGAAAAGGGCCTGAACCGGCCAATCTTGCCAGTGGTCGGTTAGACCAGCTGGACTGGTTTGGTCTGGTTTGGCCGGATTTTAGTCCTGTTCCTGCTGTTTTGTCCACCTGGGATCTCTATGGGTAAAAAATTTATGCAATTTGACCCCTAAAAGACCTAATTGAAAATGAATTTTATCATTTTAATGAAGAAATTGACCAATTAAGATACAGTTAAGTTAATCAAACCTTATGGATGTGATTTATGGGTCTTTTATTGACCTAATTGAATGATTATCATGGAAAAAAATGAGTCGAAACCATGGGTGCTTTGAATTAGGCATAAATGGCAAAAATGGTAAAATTTTCAATTCAATGGGCAAAATTGCAAATTAACTAAAATTAAACTCAATTAGTCTCATAATTGCCATATCCAATGAGCTACCCATAGGTAAGATCACTTACCACATTCAAATTGACCTTGAATTGAAGTGCTCGAGCTTAGGTTAAAAATGGATCTAAGCCTAATATTAAAATTAGACCTAGATTTATGAAATTAAACCATAGCCATGAATGGGTCAATTCGAATTTTGTCGATTGAAGCTTAATTGCTTGACTTTCTAATGCTTGGGAGGATAAAATTTTTCAAATTGATGAGTTCTTGTGTGAATTTCACAAAATCGATCTTGAATTTGGACTTATATTAATAAAATGAGTGAAAAACAATCATCTATTTGCAAGTTATGAAGGATCGATTTTGGTCCCTTAATTAGGGCTCAAAACGGCGATTCGTATTTTGATTCAATAAATCATGAAATTAAATGGTCAAACAGATTTCAAATAGTCTTTAAGCCAAATGTCAAAGAAAGAACTAGACCTAATTATGACTAGAATAAAAGTAATTTCATTTTTGGTTGATTTAGAACCTAAAACCGAAAATTCATAAATCAAGGTTCTGAATCAAATTTTGTGAAATTTTTGTCATAAAAGTCAAATTGACATTAAAAGAAATGTATTTGTGCATTTGTTAACATTTTTATTTTTTTGTCAAAGATTTGACCAAAAATCAACCATTTAGTTGATTTTTCCCAAAAAGTTGATATTTTGGTAAAATCTTTGAATTTTCAAGAAATTGATTTGAAAAAAGTGAAATTAAAACTAAGTGGATTTTTTTGGTGTAAAAAGTCAATTCTTGACCCGGCGTTGACTTTTGGTCTAAGGGTTGACCAAGAAGTCAACTTGAAAGTCAACCGTTTGACTTTTCGAGTTTTTCTCGCAAATAAGCTAAAAATGCGTAAAAACAACAATGCAAAAGAAAGAAATGAAAAATGACACCTTTGGTTGAGAGATAGGGCTTTGTCACTATCGAAAACCTAAATCTCGATTTTTTACATTTTAATAATTCGTCAACTAAAAATCAAGTGTCAACAGAAATCCAATAAAACGAAATCGGCTTAGCCAATCGAGGCTAGGATTCAACGTTAGGGTTACGTTTTATGCTTTAATATGAGATTTTGGATGTTATGATATGATTTGCAATAAGTTGATGATCATTGATGATGAACATGAATTTAAACTTGCTTGATTTGCCTTGGCGAAAATGAGGTGGTAAATGATGTTTTTTTGGCCTCGAGCCCTTCTAAAATTAAAAATAAAATTCTTAAGCTTTGATTTGATAAGTTGCACACCCCGAACAGACATCGTTTGGTCACTGAGTTGATTCTGCAGTAATTTTGAGGTTGATTTGTTGTTTAGACTTGCTGCGATTTTCTATTTTGTTATTTTTGTACATATTTTTATGTTTGGATTCTAGAAACACTTTCTTCACAAGATTTGCACGAATCGTCTGGTTTACTACATGTCTTTTTTTTTTTGGTTCATTTTCAGATTTTTTGAAGCTATTTTGGTTAGGTAATATCACCAAAAACTATTCTTAGGTTAGTTTGCCCCGCATTTGGTCTTACCTATGTTTGCTTGAAATTAAGGCCTTGGATGAGTCCATTTGAGTTTGCACCCTTCATGAGATTTGTAATATGTGTTGGAGTGTTCTAACAAGGTATGATTCACATGAATTGAACATCGTTTAGTATGTTAATTGAGTGTGCAAAAATGTTTGATTGCTGTTGTAATTGATGCATTTCATTACATGACTCTATTTTGTCATTTTCATGTGGGCTTATGTAAGCCAAATTGGGTTTATAAGTCCTCATGAAAAATGCTTGTTATGTCAAGATTTTTCATAAGATTTTTGCATGTCACTAGATCATAAAAAATTAATCATGTCCAGTGATGGTAATATTGAATTAGGGGCTTATCACGAGCCCATTAAAACCCACGTGTTTGGGCCCTTTAAGGGCCACATCATGTCTTGATGTCTTCTTGACATTTGAAGCATGTGTTACAAGTTTTGCATCGACGTATAACACGTCATATTTGAACCTCGTTTGATATGTGAACATCATTCATCAATTTGGTCATTTGCAATTAAATTTGTTAAACATGTCAATCTTAGTTCCAACTCACTTTACAATGTTAATGACTTTAGCATTTCGATTTAGGATTAAATGTTTTACCCAAACCTTTGTCACATTCAACCTTACGTCATGTGCAAGTTTCACATTTTTTGTGCATTGTCTATATGGTCTTATGAATTATTAAGCATGCATTACGTTCTGTTTGTTTGCGGTTGACATGCGCGATTTCACAAGCATCAATTTTCGACCATCAATTTGACATTGATTTGACTTGACCCCTCCTAGGAAATCTTAGGATTCATCTTGATCTTTCCAATGCTGCTGATTTTGTATGGTTTGCATATCATTTGTCCCATTTTCCATTTTTGTCAAGTTAGGTTAGGAATATGACTTAGACAAAATTCAAAACCCCTGTTTTTACCCCTGTTAAGTTTAACCTTTTGTATTTTTGTGTGATTTTCTCATTTAGGATTCTTAGGTTGAACCCTTAATGAACTTTGTTCATCCTTCTTTTTTCTATGTTGTGGTAAAATTTCACATTTTTTAGACCTTGTTTACTAGGTTGAATCCTTATTGATATGTCATGATACCCTACTGTTTTGTTGATTTTCTGATGGGAAGTTGCATGTTATTGAATTTTTGTAAATTCCTATGTAGCTTGTCTTAGAAAATTTTCTTCATGAACTTTGTTCCCATGATGCTATGGATGTTGTGTAATTTTCTTAGAGCAAATTATGAACGGGTTCATTTTCAATTGCATTGATTTTGCTTGCCCTGTTCTGTGATGTTTGTTTGCAATTCTTTGACGTGTTTTTCTTTTAGAATTTTTTAGGTCAATTTCATGTTGAATTTGCTTCACATGTCTTCATGGAATTTGTTCCTCACTCTTTCAAATTTAGACACAAAAAAATTCAGAAAATAAAAAGCACTTTAGTGTATTTTTCAGACCCTTTGAACATCATAAACTTGTCAGAAATTTCCTGTTTTTGCTAACTTGAACTTGATTTTAGTTTAAGTGATGTTCAGGCACACACTTTTCATTTTGTCTTTTGAGTTCCAAACTTTCAAACTATGCTCTTAGTTTAGTATTGGTGTTGTCTAAAGTTTGGATTGTATTTACAGCGCCTGCAAAGCTCGATTAGAGTGCCCATCATTGCACCCGAGTTAGCCTGGGTGGCTAAATGCCGTCGTGAAAAAGGATATGATATTTCAAGCATATGAACAGACCATGGAGGTGAGTTCGAAAATCAAGACTTTGCGAAGTTCTATGATGAATATGATTTCCAGCATGTTTTCTCTTCTCCCTACACTCCATAACAAAATGGGGTCGTGGAAAGGAAGAATGAATCCTAATTGGAGATGGCTATAACTCTCTTAATTGAGAGCAAAATTTCATTTCGATTTTGGGCTTAAGTAATTTCTACAGCTTGCTACATCATCAATAAAGTGTTCTTGAGACCTATTATAGAGAAAACTACATATGAAGTGTACAAAGGGAAGAAGCCAAATGTTTCTTACTTCCATATATTTGGCTATAAGTGTTATGTTTTGAAAAATGCAAATGATTGAACTGGGAAGTCTGAAGAAAATTCAGACGAAGGAATTTTCCTTAACTACTCGACCTCAAGCAAAGTTTACAGAGTATTCAACAAGAAGACTCAATCTGTGAAAGAATCTCTGAACGTCAAATTTCAAGACTCCGTGTAGAATCAACTAGATTAGACTCAACTTGAAGAATCTAAACCTGCTCCAGACTTTACAAAGTCTATTTCCCCTGAAGAGGTTCAAACTTATGGAGAACAACGAACAAAACTAGAAGCAGAGGATCAACAGACTCTCAGACAAACCAGCAACTGGAAGAGTCTACTGTCCTAGCACTTGTTTATGATATAGAACCCAAAAGTGTAAAAGAAGCCCTATCTGATTAAAGTTGGATTGAAACTATGCAAGAAGAGCTCAAATAGTTCAGTATCAATGATGTTTGGGAGCTAATTCCTAAACCTAAAAGTAAGTCTGTTATTGGGATAAAATGGGTTTTCAGGAATAAGATGGACGATAAACCAAAAGTGGTCAAGAATAAAGCAAGACTCATGTTCAAAGGATATACACAAGAAGAATGAATATATTATAATAAGACCTATGCATTAGTAGAGAGGTTAGAAACAATTAGATTATTATTTGCTTTTGCTTGCTATAAAAATTTCAAGTTATTCCAAATGGATGTAAAGAGTATATTCCTCAATGAATTCATCCAAGAAGAAGTAAACACCTCGAGCCCGGTATGAAAGGTTAAGTAAATTCCTAACCCAAAATGGTTTTGTTAAAGGAAATGTAGATACTACTTTGTTCATAAAAAGAGAGGGTAAAGATTTTCCGCTAGTCCAAATTTATGTTAATGATATTATTTTTGGATCCTTTAATGAAAATTTATGCAAGAAATTCCATAGATGTTTGTAGGATGAATTCGAGATGAGTATGATGGGTGAGTTAACTTTCTTTTTGGGATTGCAAGTTAAACAATCGGGGAAAGGCATATTTATTCATCAAGAGAAGTATGCAAAAGATCTCATCAAAAAATTTGGATTCGAAAATTGCAAAAAGACAGAGACACCAATGTTAAGTTCTTCAAAGTTGGAAAAAGATGAAGGAGGAAAGAAAGTAGACCAGAAGTTTTACATGAGCATTATTGGTTCGCTTATTTACCTTACTGTATTTAGTCATGACATTTTGTTTAGTGTTTGCATTTGTGCTAGATTCCAATCAGATCCCAAATAATATCATTTAAGTACTACAAAATGCATCATCAAATACGTTGCAACTACTCCAAAGTTAGGTCTGTGGTATCTCAAAGAATGAGACTTTACTCTCCTTGGATATTTAAACGCAAATTTAGTAGGTTGTAAATGTGGCACCCTCGACTCACCTAAGGTCTCCACAGGTGATCTCTCTTAATTACTCGATCTCATATAACTTCACTTACCGATACCCTTTGACTAGGGATTTTTTTTTTAAGTGGTTCCAGTGCAACTTATTAGCGGAAGCATAAACAAGTCTCACAATCTCTCCCTCCAATAACCATAATGCAATACACACCAACTACGCACCATAAGAAAAGATAATGCCGATTCACTCTTATTTATATTTTAATGATGGACATCAAGGTCGATACAACAAAAAGGCCAAGGTTTTAACTATACTTGGCTACCACCCTAAAAAGGACTCGATTCTACATCGATCATGTACCACCCTCCATCTACGAGAATCGGCTATCTACAAAAAATGTCAGCTCTCATAAGCTATATGCGCCATCATACCCAATCCGATGCATCGGGTGGCAGCGGCAATAACATCCCTAACATAACTCCATCGTGTCGGACATGGACAGATATAAACTCCTAGATGACCGGGCCATCAGCTCGACCCATGTTGTACATCACCAATACTCGGACTCGAACAAAAACTAAACTAGGAGCACCGACACAGACATGCTTAGTACGCTCCACATCCACATCAGTAGGTATGTCATAGTAAGTACCACGTGCAGCTAGCAGCAAAGGTATCTTTCTAATCTGAAATGTTAATTTCCAAGAGGGGTGAGTACAACCACTCAGCAGTAAAGATCCACCACACTACTCAATGCATCAAACAGAACAATCAAGAATAAAACACATATCATTTATGCATTGAAGCATACCTTACCTTACAATCATATGTATATCACCATACCATATGTGCATATACCACCATGCACTCATCATCAAGCATTTATGCATATACCCATGTCATATGTGCATATGCCACCATGCACTCATCATCAAGCATTCATGCATACTCATGCGCACGATACAATCTCAATTTTTATCCTTCCAGGGACCAATGTTTTCATCCCACAATTTATTGCTCGTATCCAACTTGGCATCACGAGGAACTTTTGGCACACACCTCCGGGCATTCGACGCCCCCACACTCCGGGCATCTCATATCCCAACTAGCATAACGAGATATCCCCTTGGCACACACCTTCGAGGCTTTCGGCACCCACACATTCCGGGCATCTCAAAACTCTCGAGGACATCCGGCACACACACTCCGGGCATTTGGCACCCCCCATCCCGGGCATCTTGAAACTCCTTAGGCATCGTTGGCTCACACCTTCGATGGTCTTGTCATCATCTCAATTTATATTCACACATGTGTCTCAATCTTAACATGACATTTGATGCAATAATATCAAGGGTCTCAACCAACATTTCATGCCATATAACATGCCATATGTCATCACATATGCAGCAAAATCAACCACTCAGAGTATTACCTCACATGGATAAATTCATTTATTTTTCAAAACACATCAATTTTTTTTTCCTGATAATTCAGAATGCATTCCTCTAATTAAAACTCCAAAAAAAAATTAGTAAATGACATTAATAAATTCTGAAAACTTGACACATTATAGAGGAAACCTAAAGGTAGATATCTCCTGAATAACTCCATGCCAAAAGAATCTCACACAAAACAGTATGGTCCATACATCACATAATTCAAAACTTCAATATTTCAGCATGCATAGTTTCGGGAGTAATTTAAATTAAATACCCAAATGAACTCCAAAAATTCTGAATTTTTGATATGTTATAGAAAAGTCCTAGAGGTAAATATCTCGTGCAAAAATCGAAACCCATATCGTTCTAGGTTAATAGATATAGATGGTTATTTCCCTTGTTCTCGATGTCATCTTTCACCGACCTACATATCTTCATTTCTTCTAATTTTTTTTTGTATTATATTCCTCAGAATATTATCTACAACTTTGTTAAGGACACATGAACAAATTTTAACTCTATGATTTTATAAAAATTACGAAATCATGCTGGGTCGAAGTAACGTTTTTCCCAGATCTAGTTTCTTCAAAAGACAACGATTTCAACGACCTATCTTTGTTCATTTCCTCTGAAATTTTGATATGTTCTACCTCAAGAAGTATAATACAACTTTCATTAAGAGGTTAAAGTGAGATTTTCACAAGAAAGTTACTTTACAGACCACGAAATCTCTAAAGGTCATCACAACAAATTCCAGATCTAAGTCCCCCAAAGAAAAATCATTTCACTAACCAATACTTGTTCGTTTTGCCTCAAATTTTAGTATGTTGTTCTTCAAAGTGTTATCTACAACTTTCATGCATAAATTGAAACAAGATTCCAACTAAAAAGTCACATGCAACACACGATCTCATGGACGGTCGGACGGGTCTTTCCAGAAATAGCATGCATGACCAACAAATCTCTCTTCAAAGTTTCGAAATCTCATCCCATCTACCACAACCAAGACTTACCATCTACTATACATACATACAGCAATGCAAGGGGTAGGTTTAGGACTTCACTTGCCTTAAACTCAAGCACAAACAGTAACAAGAATGGCGGCAAAGCGGCGAACGGACGGCGGCGAGCTAGGCAGATAATCCTCCTCCTTGTCGCACGCCCGCTTCCTCTCTTTCTCTCTTCCTCTCTCTCGGACGGTACTCTCTCTCTCTCTCTCTCTCTCCATTCTTCTTCACCTATCCGCCTCTCTCCCTTTAGCTTTCTTCCCTACAATCATTTGCAATCATTTGATTGCATGAAGTTGCCCAAGGAAGCCAATGGGGGTAGCCACACTTGGCTCCTCCACCATGCCACTTGGCAGCTCACATGCAAAGTTGATGGGCTTCAAGGCTGGGCTGGCCTTGGGCCTTCATGAGCCAATATACCAAGGGGCTAGCGTGGGCTGGTTGGACGGTCTTTGGGCCTAAAGATCAGCCCACCCTCTCCTATTCCTATCCCATTTAGTCTTTATTTTAACAAACACGTAATTTCCACTTATAAATCCACAAAACTTTGTAATTTAAATCAATAAAATTCTATTCATAAAGTGCACCACCAAGAATAAGATTTCTATGTCAATTTGCACCTAAATAAAATCCTTGGTTTACTTGAAGACACATCTCCATCCAAACAATCGTCCATTACAATGCTTGGCCTTAAATTAATTGAAATTCATTAATTGAATGGCTAATACAAAATCAAACGGCACTTCCATTACTTAATCATGGTTGATGGTACTCAAGATGTTGTCACGAAATTTTAGGATGCCACAGTAAAGTCGATAGAAATAGTACTTCTGGTACTTGTTAACTTATGGGCAGCATGCTAATGTCCTAGTTATCAAGGAAGTAGAGTATTGTAGCTTTATCAACAGCAGAAGCAGAGTATATGGCTTTTGGAATTAAAGAATTGTGCACTGAGACCAAATGCAACAACACCCATGCTATTAATCTCACGAAGAACCTAATTCTTCATTCAAGGGCAAAGCATATAAAGATTCGACACAATTTCATAAGAGATCATGTTCAAAATGAAGAAATTATGATTCAGTTCATTGACTCAAAGAATCAATTGGCAACATATTTACAAATCAACTAGAAAAAAAAATCTATTTGAGTCTATTCATAACAAACTAAATATTATATCTCCTACCGGTTAAAGTTTGAAGTTGGTCAAACTCAAAATGTCCAGAAACTACTTTAGTAAGTTAATATCTCTTCAATATAGGTAATTTAATTTTAGTATGAAGATTTCGAAAAGGTACGTTGATATTTGAATTATTGCTTGCCTATTTTATTTTTAGAAATCATCTTTTTTGAATTTTTGGCAGTTTTTATTTTAATTTTTTAAAAAGGGCAGTTTTATGACAGTTCATTTACCCTATTTTACTTTCTTTATATACCGTCGAGTCTTTCTTCTTCATTTACGATTTCTCAAACCCTAGAATATAGAATTTTTACTCTCTTATTTCTACCCTCAAGTTTGCTCCACAACTTTTCGTCTTTTTCACTCGAACATGTTTGGGAAATCCTCAAAGATTGTGAAGATGTCTTTCCAAAGGAACTCGTCTCGGATCTCAAGTTAGGGACCATGCAATATGCCTGAGGGTCCTACACAATTTGATCTAATCGAGGAAGAAGATTCTCCACAACATTCTCCATAGCATGCTACTCAAAATCCTCCGCGCCAACCAATAGAAGAGGAAATCGTGGAAGATGTTGAACTTGTCAGGATGTTGAAACCCCAGGTTCTTTTTAAACTTTACAATAAGTTGAAGTAGGGTGGTACTGCTATGACCTTTATTGATGAATTTCTGAAAGAAATAGGTTACAAGAATGAGACTCTGTTTTTGTGAGTGATGGAAAGATTAGGCATAGCGCCTGAAGGAACGGCATATAGAATGTTTGCTAACTTTCCTGTTGATCCCCATTTTAGTTCTTTCAATCAACCATAGATAAATGACGACGATGAGAGAACGTACTCGAATTTTCAGCCCAGAATGGGCATTGTTGCTGAAGTGCATGGTGTTGGAACGAGTTTGTTTTGTTCTAAAGATCACATAAAGACTTACTCCAAATTGTTGAAAAGAGGGGTGATGAACCCTCATTCTATCGACTTTGATTTCTTGGATTCAATAAGGGTGAACCTGAGGGAGAAGCTAACTCTCCTTCAACTTAAAAAAATTTGTTTTGAAACTACTATTGCTTATCCTAAGTTGACCGCATATTTTTATTCGAACTTGTCTTTTCTTGACACGAATAGATTTTAATTTACTATGAGGGAAATAGAGTACATGGTGGATGCTAACATGTTGGCTAATGTTATTGGTGTGGAAAGAGGTAGTTTCCAACCAATAAATGTCTCTTTTGGTCATGCGACAAGTTTTCTTGTTAGGGACAAACTTTCTAAAGGCGGCATTACTTATTGCAAACTGTCTCCCTCAAACATTTTTTTTTTTGTTGCATAAAGTCATGATCAACTGCATCGGACCAAAGTCAATTTCAAAGACAGATGTTTCTCGATCTGAAGCCAAACTAATGTTTGTTATTAGTAATATAATGAAGTTCTCTCTACCTCACACAATTGTAATGCATATGTATAGAACTATTGTGAAGGATAAGAGATGGCTCCCTTACTTAGCAATGGTCACACAACTGTTCAGACACTTTCACATTCAGTTTCCAGCCTCTCTATGTGCTAGAACTATTGCTCCTATGGTTATAGGATTGAAAATGGTGTCCAAGATGAGGTTAAAGGAATTGAACAAAGCTTTAGAGCACTTGAAAGAGACGTCTCCTAACAAAACCAAACAAGACTTTGTTGTAAAGAAAAGGAAAGGCAAGGAGCCTATGCATGAACCTACAAAGAAGAGAAGATTTATTATCCTATAGGACAAAGGGGATGATGATGATCTTACTCTCTCTGCATTTGTCTTAAAAAATCTTTAGAGTTTTGTCAGTTTTGAGTAGGAACAAGACAGAGAAAAAAGAAAGAGGAGAAACAGAGTAGAGAAAAGAAGGAAGAGAAGACAGTGAAGGAAGAAGAGAAAGACAAGAAGAGGGAAGAGAAGCAAGAGAAGAAGGAAGAACAGGTGAAGAGGAAGAGCGTCGGGATGACTCTATTGAACCAACTTTTGCAATATTCTTATTTGAGGATTTAGAGAAGACAATGAATGGAACTGTTGGAGATCGAACAGAAAAAGAACATCACTCTGGTGCTGAATTGAGAAGGAACAAGAAGGAGAAATCCCTTCTCCACTCGTAGACACCAAAATAGGGGGACCTCGTGTGGACATAGGGACTTCTTCTAAGCACTTTGGCAGTGATGATGTTAGTAGATCTCCTGTCGATCCAGATGATGTCTATGCTTCACAATTTCCTGAAGTTGACATTAAGGAATCCCCTCCTAGTCATGGTATTTGATAAGCTGAAGTTCCCTCATCTATCAACACTCCACAAATTGAACGTGCTAAGGCTAGTGCTCAAACAAAAACTTCTGTAGACTTTCAAAGGTTGCTAGAGCTCCTTCTAAAGTTAAAAGCATAACAATATAGAATGGAGTATGATATCCAAAAGCTTCACTCTACATTGCAATCTACTTCAGATTCTCTCCATAAGAAAGTATAGACTCTTAACCTTCAAGTTAAAGCTTTACAACAGCAAGTTTAAGAGACTGCCAAGGTTGAAGATGTTGAGAAGCTGAAGGAGACAGTGAGAAAGCAAGAGGAGACAGTTTAGTCGATGGGAGATTTCCAGCTCGTTCACATTCCCAAACACACCTGATTTCATTGAACTTTTTATCTTTCTCCACTTTTTGCTGCTGACAAAAAGGAGGAGAATGTGAAGATTTGACTTATCTTTTTGATTGAACTATGTTTGTTGACTCTTTTAACTGTTGAACTTTTGACTATTGAACTTTTATTCTGTTTGACGTTGACGCTTGCAGTAATTTACTCTTGTGGTGATGATGTGGTGATTATGGATGGATAATTGTTTAAATCTTGATATTTGTCTTATCTCTTCAAGATTAATGTGTTTTCTGTGGTTGCAAAATTGATGCTATGCAAATCCTAATCAACTTTTTTTATTATAGGGTTAATACCCTGAAAAACCCAAAACTGATACACTTGT
The DNA here is from genome assembly GCA_016097545.1 of Eucalyptus victrix. Classification (NCBI taxonomy): domain Eukaryota; kingdom Viridiplantae; phylum Streptophyta; class Magnoliopsida; order Myrtales; family Myrtaceae; genus Eucalyptus; species Eucalyptus victrix. The sequence goes on along the minus strand of CM027840.1, from coordinate 23,582,136 downwards.
GACAAATTTATCCAAAACTATTTTTTTAACCACAAAAAATCCCAAACTGGTATACCTGTGACAAATTTACCCCGACTGGCCATAAAAAACCCTAAACTGATATATTTATGACAAATTTACCTCAAACTAATTTATTCGATCGCAAAAAACCTAAAACTGATAAATTTGTGACAAATATATCCTTAGCTAAATTGGATTAATACCACAAAAAAAATCACAAAAATTGTAAAAATGACAAACGGAGCATAAAATTCCAAATTAGTATACCAATTAATTGTCACGTGTCATTTAACTTAATAATTTGACAGTAAAATTTAATAAAAAATAACGGAGGGTAAATTTGTCAAAAGTGTACCGGCTTGGGGTAAATTTGTCAAATATATACCAGTTTTGGGTGTGGTCAAAAAAATAGTTTGGGGTAAATTTGTCACATGTGTATTAGTTTGGGATTTTTTAGGGTATTAACCTTTTATTATAAGATATTATGTACTATTTAAGAGTTGTTTTGCAGGTCAAAAGTTTTTAAATATACAGGAAAGTTTTATCACTATAGAAAATGGGGAGATTGTTGGAGAAAATTCTTTTATTGTTTTGAAGTTGACAAAACCTTTCTAAAGTCTAATCTGAAGACTTCTAGACTTTAGTGTTAAAGTTCGAAGACCGCCAGACTTTAGGTTTAAAGTCTGCCCACATTGATAAATTCCAGATTGAACGCTACTGAAGAATAAAGACTTATCCAGACATAAGATTATCTCTATTTCTTCTAGAGTTCGATTCGTATAGCTTATGGATGGCATTCTGGTTGAATATAACACTTACATGATTGCCTATCTTTATTGGAATCAATTCCAATAATCAAATCTTTTGGAAGGTAAGTAAACTTGGAAAGTTTTACCTATGGAAATCAAGATCTTGATTATATGAGCGAATATGATTGACGGGCTTTCATTACAAATCATCAAACGGCTTGAGATCTCCTTGATTGATTTTGTCCAACGAGTAAATTAGAAGAACTCTTTTGGAAAGTGCCAACAGTCGAGAAGGCATGATGGAGTATTTAAGGCAGACTATCAGTTGTTTGATAGAGTGCATGAAAGAAAAATTTTAAAGTCTGAAGCTTCCTTGTTCCTTACTATTTCATTTATTGAGTTCAAATTTGCACTCAAAAGAGAGAAAAACTCATAATGTGACTTTGTGAAGAGAAGCAAACTCTTCATTGAGAAGTTGAGATCATCAAGTTGTAAAATCTCTTTTGTTTCTTAATGGAATCCAGCTAGTGGGCTGTCAGCGTGGGAGAATGAACGTAGGCTTGATCTAAGTCGAATCACTATAAATATTGTGTTCTTATTCTCTTCCATGAACTCCTTTATTTTGTTTAAAGTTTCATCAAATTGCTAAATTCTGAATTCGTTCATAGTCTATCATATTCTAAAAGCAAATTATTTCTAATGAGTCTTGCGAAAATTTTTGTTCACACCTATTCACCCACCTTTAAGTGTTGTTACTAGCCCTTTCAAAATCATGATATCTTCTGTTGTCACGCGAGGTATGAGCTTGGGAGAGCTCACAATGAGAGAACTTACAATGGTTCATCTTGAAAGACAAGGTGATGACATCTTTTGGAATGCAAACCATGAAAGAACTCTCATGGTCAAGTACCCTTAAACTTGACATTTTCCTCCCCACTAAAGGACTTGAGGGGGTTAAGTTGCGACAATCTCGAACTCACTTTTCATAATGTTTGCAAAATTCTTGCACAAGACATCATTATTGACTCCAACAATAATATCATTAACATATATTTGGATGATGAGCAATCTTTACCATTTTTCTTGATAAAGAGTCTAGTGACTACTTTACCTTTCTCAAAATCATGATCGATTAAGAATATATGCAATCTTTCATACCAAACTCTTGGTACTTGCTTGAGTTCATATAATGCCTTCTTGAGTTGATAGACATCCTCTGGTCTACTTGGATCCTCAAATCCTGGGGGTAGCTCAACATAGACTTCTTTTTTAGGAATGCACTTTTGACGTCCATTTGATACAGTATGAAGTTGTGATAACAAGCATATGATGGTAGTGATTGAATAGCTTCTAGTCTAGCAACAAGAGCATAAGTTTCATTGAATCAATCCCTTCCTTCTATGAGTAACTTTTTGCAACTAACCTTGCCTTGTTGTGGATCACATTATCTTTCTCATCAAGTTTGTTTCGAAATACCTATTTTGTTTCCATAACTGAATGACTTTTGGTTCTTATGACTTATTTCCATGCATCATTAACCTTGAATTGATACAGCTCATTTTGCATAGCTTCAATCCAAATTTCATTGTTGGGCTTCTTCAATTCCTTTTGGTTCTAGCTGGGATATAGAGCCAGGGATTTTAGCATAATTTTGAGAGATGACCTAATCTTGATTTCTTCATCTACTTTCCCAATGATTTTGTCCTTTGGGTGTTATGTTTTTAAATCTCTAGTAGTTAGGAGTTTGCTTTTGATTTGATTGCTTGGGATTGACGCTGTGGCTATTTATTTATGAGCTTGCACCCTTTTTGATCATCTTTGAATCTTCCACTACTTGCAAATCTTTATACAATACACGATAAGCTTTGTTGGCTTTGCATAATGATATGGTGTTTTGATGTTTGAACGTGTTGTTTGTTTGCTAATTTTCTACTAATTTTTGTGTTGAGATTTTAAGATGGTTTCTTCATGGAATTTGTATGAAAATGTGTTGGTCATATCGTATATTTATTTTCAAATTTTTTGGAGCAGATTTGGGTAGGCAAAACCTAGAAAAATCATTATTAGGCCAGTTTGTCCTATTTGAGTCCAACTTATGTTTGCTAAAAAATGAGACAATAACCTTGTTCGGTTGAATTTCTATCCTTCATGAAAGTTGTAGTATGCATCATAAGCTTTCTAAATTTGTATAACTCATGTCAAATGATCATCATTTACTAGGTCAATTGTTCATGCAAAAACATATTCAAACTATTGTGTTTTATGACGTTGGCTACATTGTCCTATTTTCCATTTTTGTGTAGGTTATCATGAATAAAATTAGACTTACATGCCTTCATAAAAGCAACCATGACATTGCATTCTACATGTAGAAATTTTTGTAGAATTTTAGTATGTCTTTAAATGATTGAAGCTAACTCATGTTCTATGCTGCCCTTGTTGTAATTGAGGCTGAACATGAACCTATAAAAATATATTTGTTTGAGCTCCTTAAGAGCTAAATTAGCACATGAGGTCTTCTAGACATGTCTAGAGCATATCAGAAGCTTCACGAGGATGTATAGCATGCTTCATTTGAAGATCATGTACCATGTGAAAACCACGCATCAAGTTGACATGTCATAACCTAAATTGTCATGCATTTTGTCCTTAATGGCAAGTCACCTATCAATTTTAATGAATTTGTGTGACTTTTTGTATATAGATTTAGGGTTAAATGTCTTAACCAAATTTGATTGTTGCATTTAGCCCTAGATCATGTTCGGATTTATACTTTTCGTGCATTGTTTAGGTGGCTTGATAAGTCAATCATCATGTAGCATTTTCTAATTTGTTTATGGTCGATTTGCATGCTTTTTTGATTGTCAACATTCGATCGTGAACTCAACTCTAATCAAACTCAACATCTCTTAAAAAGTCTCAAGCACATCTTAATCTTTCCAATGACACTAATTTTGCATCATTTGCATGTCATTTGTCCTGTTTTCCATTTTTTTCCAAGTTTGCCAACAAATTTGATTTGAGTGAAATTCATGATACCTATTTTGCCTTTGTTGAGTTAGACCTCTTGCCTTTTTTGTTGAATTTTTCAATAAGGATTCCGAGAATTTTTTAGAGCATCTTGCATGCTTAATTGAACTTACGTGTCTCATGAGTTTCAATCCTTACTTTCTAAACTTTGTACACAGAAAATCTTGAAAAATAAAAAGCCTTTTATCATGCTTTTCAAACCTTTTGAATGTTTGAAACAAATTTGGAATTTCACATTTTTGTTGGTTTGAACTTGATTTTTGTTCATGTGATGCCCATGTTTAAAATTTTCAAGTTTTCATGGTAAGCTTTGCATCCAAAATTTCCAAATCATGTTTTGGGCTTGGCAATTATGTTGTCTCTAGACCATATTTAGGGCATCTGTGAAACTTGATCAATGTGCACATCGATGTACCCGAGTTAGCCTTAATGATTAAATTTGTTACATAGCCATGATAAATTTTTCTATTCCATTAACAATTTTCCTTACAATCCACTGTTTGATTGTTCTTTAAATGGTTTTTTGGGCATCATTTGAATTTCCTAGCTTTTAATATGTTCACTTTTATCAAACGCATGTGTTTGTGTTTAACGCTTGATGATTGAATAAGTGACTAGTGTTGACTCACTAATCTTGTTTGGTTAATTGAGAACTAAGGCTTGATGGCCTACCTGCATGTTTAATTTCAACTATGCATATGATTTTTAAATGTATGCATAGGTGTGACACATGATTTCATGGGTCACCTTTAGGTCACATTTAGAGCTCATTTTGGGGACTTTTTAGCGTCGGTTACCAAGCAAGAATACAAATCGTGACTAATAGCTATAAGTCACGAAATAAAAGGATTGGGTAAGTGTCCTATGGGGATCCTTGCATGAATTACAAAGGTCGATCCTGAGGCCTAACTTGATCATTTATGCATATTGTCGTAATTCCTTGATTGTTTTTATTTGTTTTGTGATTGTGATTGTTTTGTATGTTTGTAATGATGATTGTTTCTTTCATATTGTATGTACCTAGCTTTAGTATCAAATTAGGCTTAGAATAGGTCCACAAAGGTGGTGATTCCCATGACATAAAGATGATGAATGATCAATGTCCAATCCAACCCTGTTTTTGCACCATTTGTTCCTTGATACATGTTTCGAGTTGTTTTGTGATGTATAAATGCTCAACAAGTTGCAATTTTTTTTTATTTATCGCTTTTCTTAAACTATTTTTGGGTGCTTACTTATTGTACTGCCTTTAAATTTCAAATTGACCGCTTTCTTTCTTTTTCTCTTTTGATAGAAATAGAATTACATAAAATTGACCATCCATGCATGATCACCTAATAAGTTTCATTAGCATGAAAAAGTAAACAAGGCACACATGGACATCTTACGAAACACAATAAACTGTTAGGTACCCAAAAGGTGCTAATAGAAATGTTAGATTAACCCAAGTCTCAAAACCTTAGAATCTCTAGTTGCGTAGATATTGAGGGACCACTTTTGACCCTTGATTGGGTTTTCTAGCCAACCCCAAAAATGAGGCGAGTGGTGACTCCTAACTTTTATCTAGGTTGTCTTAAATAACTCATTGATAATAAATGGATCCATCATAAAGGGTATGGGTCTTGACAAGACTCATCATAATTTAGCATACTCGATTTGGAAATCTCCTAAAGGATAAAGTGATGCCATCATTATGGATGAAAGTATTATCGAGAGGGTTACTATGGTAAAGATACCCCTAAATTCACTATTCACAATGTTCTCCTTTTCAAGGTGTATCATATGTGTGGATGCAAATCACAACACCTATCATTGTCACATGAAGTACAAGCTTAGGGGAGTTCACGACCATGATTGAGCAAACTCACTTGGTCAATCTTGAAGGATGAAGAGATGACATCTTTTGGAACATGTACCATCAGGGAGCTCCCATGATTAAATATCCCTAAACCCAATATTTTTTTTTCCTCCACCAAGGGACGCAAGGGGTTGGGTCATGACAAGAACCATATAATTCATAAAGCATATCATCAAGTTTATGAATGGGATACCTATATGTAAGTGGTGATATTGTTGATGGCTCGACTATCGACATCCATTCTAAATGAACCATTCTTCTTGGGCACGAGTAGAGCTAGAATGGAATATGGACTCATGCTTTTTCGAACATATCCTCTATCGATAAGTTCATTAACTTTTCTTTGCAACTCCTTTGTCTCTTCTAGATTGCATTGACAAGCTAGTTTGTTTGGTAGAGGAGCATTGAATAGCAAATCGATGTGATGCTTAATACCTCTTATTGGAGGCATCCAAGTGGCAATTCTTCCAGTAATACATTTGCAAATTCTTTCAACAAGGAATGCATTTTTGGGTGCACGGGTTACTCTATCTCACTCTTTTTTCTACCATAAGCAAAGCAAATACATTCTTTTGTTTGCTAATGGCTCTCTCAACTCATGTTTCACTCAAGAATAGACTTTCCTTGCTCATGTTTTCCTCCCTAGGTTGATTTTTATGTATCATGAAATGATTAAGGGTACAAAAGTAATGCATTTTTATTACTTCTTAAACGAGTACATGTTCTTATGCTTATCATACACAACATTTCTATCATATTACCAAGGCCTTCCCAATAACAGGTGACATGCATCCATGGGAATCACATTGCACATAACTTGATCTCAATAATTCTTCCCAATCGAAAATGATATAGGAGCTCGTTTGGTTACTTTGAGGTCATTTCCTTGACTGAGCCACTGGAGCTTGGACGGTGGAGGTTGTTTTGTAGTTGGAAGCTTCGGCTTGTCAACCAAGGTTGTTGAAGCAACATTTGTGTAGCTGCCACCATCAATGATTACCAAACAAACCTTCCTGTTAATAGTACAACGGGTGTGAAAGATGTTCTCCCTTTACTCGTTCTCATTAGGAGAAAGTTCAGCATGTAATGCTCTTTGGATAACCAATAACTCGTCGTCATTAGCTTTCCCAACAATCTCCTCTTCCTTTTTAGATTTGGAACCATTTTGGTTCGGATTGTTCTCAACCTCTTGAAGTGCCAAATTGATCTCCTCAATTTCTTGAAGAGTCATAACTCTCCGATTAGGACAATTAGCTTGTAAATGCCCATAACCATGGCACTTAAAGTATTTCCTTGCTTCACCATCTAGTTTCTTTTGGACTTTTTCAGAAGGTTTGGCAAGTTTCTCCTTGCCTTTGTCTTTGGTCGACATACTCTCGATCTTGCTCAAGGAAGCACCCCTAAAGTGGGACATCCCCTTGTTGAGGTTTTGAAAGAAAACCTCTCGCTATTCTTCATTTGCTTTTCAACTTTAATGGCCAACTTACATATGCCTTCAAAAGACCAATAAGGTTGAAGTTCAACAAAATTAGAAATTTCTTGATTTATTCCACCAAGGAAACAAGCGATGGTTTGCTCTAGAACTTATGGAAACTTCACACCCTTTTTGTCTTAGAGAATTAAGCTTCAGGAACAAGTCTTGCTTGTAATTGTTGAGCAAAAACCTCTTCTTCATCAACTTCTTAAGTTTTTCCAAGAATTGATTTGGCTTTTTCCTTCTCTATCTCATTGATGCTTTAGATTCACCCACCAAAGAGAAGCATACTTTGTCAATTTAAGGACATCAACATTATATCTCTTCTCATCCAAATAGGAATCACCATTAGAACTTTGATGAGAATTCAAGTCGTCAGGTCAATGTCAATCATTAGGATGCATTGTTGGTTGTCCTTGTCTCTCCAGATCCTCTAGAAGATTGAGGACTCGCTCCATTTGTCGCTGGAGATTTTGTATTACACGATCTTGACTTTTATTGTATGCTTGTTCCAAAGCCAAGCCTCTTTAAAGCAGATCATTCATGTTGAATATGAATTGATTAACAGAAAGGAATTACTCAAAATGAGTTCAACTTTGAGCTTTTATACCAACTTGATGTGTGTGTGTGTGTGTGGGGGGGGGGGGGGGGGGGGGCTAGTGATTCCAGGATAGGAAATTTTTGGGGTTAAGTGTTGGAATGGTGTATAAGAGGATGGCTGTCGAAGGGATAATATAAGAAAGATGATCAACACCAAGGTATAAAGGACACACCACTAACCAAAGAGAAGGATCGGGATCAACAAAGTTCACTACCAAACCTTAAAGGACAAACCACCTGTTAAGGCTAGAGGACTTCGAATAGGAGAATCTCACCACTAAGGCATAAAGGAAAACCACCAGCGGATGATAAAGCGCTTCTTGGCTCACCACCGAGGACTAATCCACTCTCTAAGGATAAAGAGACCGAAATAGGAGATATCCACTCTTAAAAATATTTGCTCATATAGAGGAAATCTCAAATATTTTCATTCATCAATATCATCTGTGTTAGAATGGAAAGTCTTCCTCTATTTTGAAGAGAGTCTGTATCTGGGGAATTGCTGAAACATTAAAGGATTTGCGAACTAGAAAGCATAATAAAGAACCTAGAGACTTAAGACTTTGACTCTTGAAACTTACATAACAATAAAGACTCATAGGAACTTAGAGACACAATTAATAACATGGGAACTTGTATTCTTGACTCTTCAACCTCGTCCCTTATATTCAAAATTTATCCACCAAGCTTAACCAAAAAATAAGCATCTTGAAAGCTCATTGAACATCCCTAGAAATTACCCAAAATAGCATCCCATTGGTAGGTTATTGTTCGACCTTGAATTTGGCATATGATATGGTGATTCGACAACTCCATAATCGCTTTTATGATCAATAGTTTTCTCTATTGATAATTTCATTTATGGATCCATCAAGTCACGTTATGCCCAAATTCTTTCTTGGCTTGGATCACCATCGATAGTGTTGAGTTCGTCGACGGAGCTTAGTCGGATGTTCCCACATCACTATCTCTCTTGGTGGTATTTTACTAATGATTCAATAAATACTAATTTTTTGTTTATATCTCAACTCCTATAACTGTTGTCCAAAAAAAAAAAAAAAAAAAACTCCTATAACTGAGGTTACGTACTAATGATACAAAATTGTGATCACAGACCTGTCCGTGCAAAACTCAGGCTGAGCAACTAGCATGGCAAATATCTGAAACGAGATCTCTTTAGGGATCATTTATTAAGTGGGATCTACTTCAGAAGAAATTGTTCACTACAAACATTTTATCAGCAGCAACATACAATGTCCTAATAATTGCAGCACTATCTAGAGCTCAATGTATAAAAATGAATAATGGTCCTCAAACACCTATCTCCTATCATTTGCAGGACCCACGGTGCCAAAGCTAAGTCGACAAAATAATCAGGATATACCAAAAGTACATTCGAAAGTATCACATGAGCTTAATACACAACTGGAAGATCCACAGAATCAGGCGACATCCTAGTCATCTGACAATGACTATCATCTGCAAGCTGCTGCAAGCTGCAAGCAGAAGTTTGAGATCAAAATAAATTGGTAACAGTTGATATATCTTGTCTCTTGCAATGCAGCAGCCACTACTGGGAACTACTAAAGTTACCAAGCACATCTCTTCGATGGAAAAATATGTATAATCAACAACAGGAGAAATGTCATCATGCTCTTGGCCAGCGACAGAGAAGACACATCCGAGATGGAGATCATTCGCAGGCTGGCTTGGTGCCAAAACTACTCAAGCTGATTGCAAAGGCCTGAAAGGCAGAGAGAGGATAGAGGTAATCCATAGTGAATATATCTTTGCCAATCTTCCCAAACTGCAGTATCACATTGTCGTGTTCTGCGGTGGGAATGTTTTGATAAGGTTCCAAGGCAGCGACTAGCTGAAAGTTTTTGACAGAGGCCATCGTGACACGGCCTCTGAAGTTCAGGCACCAGCACTGAAGCTGCTCGTGCCATCTAGGAGCTTTGTTCCTCAGAACCAATGGATCCCATGCACCATGGGTCGACTTCAACAGCTTGCAGCTGGTGGAGCTATGCTCATTGAGCTGCTTCTTTCCATTTGAAGCTGGCAGTGGCAGCAGCAACAAGTACGGCTCGACAGAGATCCTTGAAAATTCTGTTGGCATTGCGGCTGTACCGCCTTCCTGGATTGCAGAGGTGGGATTTGAATGGATGTTGCCGTGCATTCTCCTTGGGCCTTTGCTTCGGAGAACATTAAGCTCATAAGATATGGTGGCCACACTAAATTTGCCAGGAGGGACACCTGGAGGCACCTGCTTTGGGTTCTGTCTTCCATGAGACTTATGGTTTGATTGGATTGCAGCGTCCCATGGAGGTTGACTGTCGTAAACAGTGAATTTGGTCCCTATGAAATTAGACCTGCTGGAAAATTCACAATTAAACTGAGAAGAGAGAGACACAAGAAAAACTTACACAAACAGACACAACACAAACGACAGAACCAACCTCAGTTTGCCAACATAAGAAGTTCCAGCTTGAGAAAAATCATCTGCTACGAATGATATTACAAAATCTGTGCTCAAGGCCCTTTTGATCTTTCTTGCAGCCAAAAGCAGTTTGCTCGTCCCCTCAGACAGGCCTGTAATCATCAATATTCCATGGTTGAAGCGATAATATGTTTCAAGATCAAAACAGTTATGATATTAAAAAAAAACACATCAACATACTAAATTTCATCGATGGCTTTTTAGAAAAGTAAAGGTGCGATACTCAAGCGATCTACTCTATTATTAAGAAGTGGAGGTTCTTCTAATGCCTACAACCATCCTAAATATGCAATCTCAATAAATCAGGGAAAGCTGGATGCTATAGACAAATATAAGGGCTAGAGTTGGCAAATGAAAATGACAAAAAGAAGGAACGTGAATTATTTGGTAAATCGACCGGTTCACAAAGATCAAACTTATGCCACATTGTAGAAACTGCGTTTTTAGAACTTCACTTACAAAGTCCACACACAGTCCTAGTCTCACTCAGGTCCAATAAACCCTGAAGAATATAAGCAATGAAGATTCGCAACAAATTTTTTACTGGGGCTCAAACGGAGATACAAGAAAAAGGTTGAATTTGCCGTGTCCCTGCGAATGAAGCATTGGATTGGAAAATCTCTAGGTCCTCGCTGAAATAAAATAAGATAAAAGGAGTTAATTTCAAGTCACAGTTATAGAAACTAAGCTGAGGGGAAAACAAGTGTATGAGCAAAAAGAGTTTGCCTGCTTCAGAGAAATGGGGAAAGTCAGGCGCCCACATTGCTCCGGAGTCTTCACGGCCTCTTTGGTGACCTCTCTCCACGATCTACAAATTGAGGCACAAGCAACGATGTCTCTCCGAGATGGCCTTGAGATCTTGCTCGCCTCGACACGCTTTATTATGTGAAGCAACAATTCGGGAGGCAAATTAGCCCACGGCCCCTGCTGTACCGCCTCCGGATGCGAAGGCGTTGGAACCGTGGTTTCAGGAACAATGTGCGATCTCCCGTGGCGATGCACGTGTCTCCGCTCGAGTTTTCTCCCCGCTATGTCTTTGATTCTGTCTCGTATCTCCCTGAGCTCATGTACAATGCTCTTGATATGCATTTGCGCAAGGTCCTAACGGTAGCTAGGTCCAACTACAAAGCCAACCAAGTGCACATGAGCTTCCGTCGAAATCCACGGCGTCATGAGATGGGTCTCTAAATTCGGCAATGATGGATTATCTTTTAGTCGAGAACGAGAGTTTCGTAATAAAAATTCAAATTCAAATAGGGAACATCTTCTAACTCGGTGAATCATGCAAGGCCAGACACAAGAACGCGCAACCATATGGCAAATCCCAAATTCAAAGAAAGATTCATTCAACGTGCAAAAACCGGGGGAGATAGATGCATTGGAAATGAGAGCAAACAAAAACCAGAAAGCTCCGAAGCCCAGAATCGCAGATCGAGGCAGATTGAAATAGATGGAATGCTCGGTTTGTCAAGCGCTTCCAATGTCTCGAAGAACACGAAGAAGAGCAAGAAAATAAGAAGTTTTTCTGGATTGCGCGGCGAGATATTCAGCGATCTAGTAAATAGGCTCCTCGTCGTCGTCGATGAGTTGGTTTGTTCTTCGTTCCGAGACGATACGGCTGAAACCACCGGTCCACCGCCACGGCTGCGGAAGCGCCAGCCGAGCAGCTGCGTACGAGAACCGGAGGCCTTTCTTCTTCCTCTTTTTCTCTGTTCCCTCTGTTTGTTTCTGTTTTGGTGCTTTGAGAAATTGTGCGATCGCTTTAACGTTACCAATAGGTTTCCCTGCGTCAGCGCTTACGAGGAATAACTCTGCCACCCAATCACATTAAGAGGAATGCTCGTGTGCACCGCACCCTGTGACAGCTGTTGCATCAGATTTGTTTTAGCATTTTATTTACATATGCCCAAAAAACTTTCTGTTAAACAATTAATTAAACAATTTTTATCATTTCCAAGATAGGGTTTTTTTTCCCCTTTTCCAATGTAAATAATATTTTGAGAAATTAATTCCGTACTAAAGCACATGGAGAAGTTGAAAAAAAAATCCAAACCATTCTAATTGTGACATATTTACCTTGAATTTATTTTGTGACACTAAAAATCCTAAACTATATCAACTGTGACACATGAGCTATTGTGAGAATAACAACATATTATGAGTTATAAATTCTTGAAGAAGTGGACCTCATAATAATTTGTAATTATTAGTTATTTGATTTTTGGTGTTCCAAAATAAATTGTTATTCTCACAATTAATAAAAAATTGTTACCTAATAATTTCTTGTGACACATTTACCATAATCTTTTTCTTATCACATAAAAAATCCCAAATTTATACATATGTGACACATTTATCCTCCATCAAGGTTTCGTTAGATAATTTTTAGTCAAAACAATATCGTTTTTATTTCACTTAAGCCACATTAGTATTATGTCAACGAATGTTTCCTTTCTGGCATCAATAGACTAATTTTTAATGGCTCTCCTTACAAAACTTTAACGAAAGGTAAATGTGTTATATATGCATAAGTTTTGGATTTCTTGTGTCATAAAAAAAAATGAGAGTAAATGTATCACAATTGATATAGTTTGGGATTTTGTATGGCTTCTGTCCTAATGTACTCGACCCTCTTTTTATTGGTTATAGCCTTATTTCATCTCATTTCAATTTCAATTAAAAAAAACAAAAAGAGCATTATACATCATTAATAATTAAACTTTGATATTGGGGTGATTACTTAATAAATTTCTTCTTTTGTAGAGCGCCCATCCATATCTTTTGAAGTAGGACTATCAAAATTGGTGACAAATCTATATTTTAACTCACATTTATGAAAGTGGGTTATATGTGGTTTGTTGGGCTGATAATATAATCTAGAGGGGGGGTAAATAGGTTGAATGAGAAATTGTAAAAAACTTTTGTAAAATATAACAAGTTAAACTTCGCTAGTACTAGAAACAATTTAGCATAATTAGGAGTGGTGTTAATAAACATATAAATGTAATCGGATATGCTGATAATAAAAAAGATAGAAGATAGCACACTGAGTTTTTTTGTGGTTCGGCTTAATTCCAAACCAAACCTACATTCACTCTCAAAACTATTAGCCACAATCAAGTTGGAATCCACTCGTAATTAGCATTGCAAGTTACAGCCAACAAGCGTTTATCTTTTATACAATAGATCACACTATCGGACATAACCACGACTCTTACACTTGTACACTTTGTTGGTGGCTAACAAACGTGAATAGATTGTTGGTGAATGAGTTGTTTTAGAAAGTTTGATGATCTCTGCGGAAATTAGTTAATTACTAAATAAAGATCAGATCAACGTGATTTTTCAAAAACTATGAAGCAACTGTGTGCAAATAAGAGTAAATAGCACCGCACAAAGAATTATACTCGTTTGGTTTTATCCATAAGCCTATATCCACTCTTTAGACTAATAGCCACAACACAGGCTAGATTCCATTAGTAATTTGCTTAGGAAGTTACAAATGGCTAGCACTTATCCTTTCTAGACTCAATTGCTCTTGCTCTTGTACATTTAATCCTTAACACAATCATTAAATAGCACAAATACTAATTCAAACAAACAATATGACATAGACCATATAGCTAAGAAAAACAGATGGAAGTAAGCTTCTTGATCTTTTTTAAATTGCGCCCCTCTAACACATAGCTTTTGAGGCATTCTCTTTTATAGTCATCTTCAATCTATTCATTGAAGGTGGATTAGAGAAGCAGATTGTGATATCTCAAATTTTCACTTCTGCTTTCAATTAAATTAATCGGGCTTTTCATTGACACGCCTATATGGTTGTTCTCAGAGCTGATCACTCTCGAGATAACTAGACTATCTAGAAAAGCCATTAAGGAATTTTAACGCAATAGATTTGAGAATTCGACTAGGAATCGGCTACTCAACCATGCTCATCTTTAAAGGTCATTACGGCACAGTTAAAAATTGATTAGAAAATAGAGATGTCAGTTCAATTGAAATGTGTTGCTAAACATGGGTGACTCCACTAAATTGAAAAATTCTCGTCAATCGGACCTAAAGTGATTTTTCTATCATTTTGGTACCCTGTGTTTATATTTAAATCATTGAGATTTTCATGACAACCGAGAGTAGTCAATGTGTCGAGTGGGTTCATTGTGGCTCAAAAAAATCGACCACAGGTCATTTGCACTAAAAAGTCCTGAGAGCTACCCAATAGCCTAGGTCACGCTAAAAATACATCAAATTGAAATTAACCATGAATTTGAATCCGATTTCAAAAATTAAAAGTTCCGTCATGTCATAATTAATTTTAGAAGTGTCAACTCAGTCTCAGAAAATTTTTATGCAAACCAAGACTTTTTGGGAAAAAGTCGAGGTAAGGCCGTTTTTGTCCAGAAAATGTCGGGGATCATTTTTGATCGTGCAATTGGGATACAAGTGGGTTGTATCAATGAGGAAAAATACCAAGTGGATCGATGAGGTGTAGGTTGATTTTATAGAGGCCAATTTGTGTTGAATTAAGAAGATTTGGTGTCCAATTGAGGGAGAAGACTTGTGAATTCATGTGCCCCCACTAGCCTACAACAATTGGACCATTTCAAATGGTTTCTAGAAGGATTTGAAGGCTGAAAATGGGTGATGGAAGACAGCCATGCAAGGAAATAGGGTCAAGGGGACAATGGAGGGGAAAATAAGGCTTGTGGTCCCCCTAGTTCCCTCCTTCTCTCCCTCTCTCCTCAACACCGTTGACCACCTCCATCTCCTCTTCTTCTTGCATCCTTCTAGAGGAGAAAACTGAACTTGAAGCTGCCTTGCATCGAGCCACCGTTGAAGTTGCCTTGCATCGAGCCATCGTTGAAGCCGCCGGTTCAACCGCACACCACCGCCGTTCGCTATCTTGCATACCGCCGCTACTCCGCACCTCACCACCCATGCCTCTGCCTAGTCTCGCCTTGTCCGACATCCCAACTGTTGTTCTATGTCTTGTGGAGCTCAACCGGAGCCGTCCTAGCCCCGTTCAGCCACCGTGAAGCATCGCCGATGGCCGTCGAGTGCTCGTGCCGCCTCCGCTGGTCTTGTTGGTCTAAACCAGCTCCATTTCCTTTGTTTTATAGCCAAGAACATAAGCAAAAGTTGTGGGTTTCTAGCAGCTTGTTAGGCCTGTTTTGGGCCCACTTTCTAATCCCGAAAGCTAGGCCCGCTTTGGAGAGAATCAAGCTAGGTTGCGTCCCCGACAATTTGAGTCGATTGGATCGCCGAACAAGTGAGTTTAACTCACTAATCCTCGCTTGGTAGGTTAATCACGCTTAGGGTTGATTAGTTTAGGTTAAGATGGATTAGGTGGTTAGATTAGATTAGATATGTGAATTTAACTAATTGTCAATGCATGTTAGGTGGATAGTTAGTGCAATTAGCGAGTAAATAGACTCTAGTATTTATTTAATGAGTCTCGGAAATTTTCTAGGTCCGTTTCGGCATCTAATTAGGCATTATGGGCCTAAGTTGGATTTATTGCATTTATTTAATAATTTTTGTAATTAATTAATTAATTATTTTCCGGAAATTAGACGGGATGGTCGATGACTAGAAAATTACGCTTATTGCGAGAGGTGTGATCTGTTTATTTAATTGAGCTTTAAATTGTATTGATTGTGATTTAATTGTGAAATTAGGCACTTATCTTTAAATTAATTAATTTTAATAAATAGTTGGATTTTTACTTGGTGTGGGTTTATCGCGCCAAAAATATATTTCTAGACTGCTGAAGCTAGTGGGAAGTTAAATTTTGAAATTATGGCGTTTTGGCTCAAGCCCGACCGTGTATTTACACACGGCTATTTTTATTAAGTATGATAAAAATGAGAAATTGGCTATATGATTGGAGTGGTATACTACTTTGGCCCGGGGGCTCTAATTTATTAGCTTTGGACGAGCATACATGTATACTATGTTGGCCTGGGGCCTTAATCTATCAGCTTTGGGCGATCATATACATAGTATACTATATTAGCAGTTTTGAACGAGTTATATTATCTAATTTTTAGCTTTGGATGAGCTTTGAACGAGTAGGTATATAAAAGATTTTTCTTGAAAATTTCTTTATACTATCTAATTTTTAGCTTTAGTGGTTCGGCTTGATTCAAGCCTACGTCCACTCTTTCGGGGATTTCTAGGTGTAGATGATCTACCACACTCACTCAAGGTATCACAAAGTATGAACACATATTCAACCACTTTCAAAGAAAGTTGGTTGTTGGTTATCATCTTAACTTGAATTAATGTTGAGTCGGAACGGATAAAATCGAATTGATTTTTCTCCAAAGGCTTTGTGAATATATCTGCTAGTTGACTTTTTGAATCAACAAATTGAATCGAGATTTCTCCATTTTGAATATGATCTCTAATGAAGTGATGTCGAATCTCTATATGCTTTGCTCTTGAATGAAGAATTGGATTTTTTGTGAGATTGATTGCACTGGTGTTGTCACATTTGATTTCTGTGCATGATTCTTCAATCCCAAAGTCTTGTAACTGTTGTTTTATCCATAGAATTTGTGAACAGTAGTTTCCAAGAGCTACATACTCGCATTGTTGAGAGAGCTACCGTGCTTTGCTTCCTTGAAAACCAAGACACTATCCTGCTTCCAAGCAACTAGCAAGTTCCTGAAGTACTCTTTCTATCGACTCTGTAGCCGGCCAGATCTGCGTCTAAGTATCCCAGAATATTAAAGTCTCCCTTCTTAGGATACCAAAGACCAATGCTTGAGGATGAAGCGACAGGACCTTATAGATAGTATTGAATGTACCGACCAGGGGAAGATCGTTGAAGAGATCTACTCTTTCTTTCCACAACTCCATTTTGCCGAGGAGTGTATGGAGAGGAAAACACATGCTTAAATCTGATTCATCACATAATTTTGTAAAATCTTGATTTTCAAATTCACCTCATGATCTGTTCTTATGGAGATAACACATCCTTTTTCATTTTGAACCTTTTTAGCAAATTTTTCAAAATACGAAAGGTTTCGACTTACTTGCAAGGAAATATACCCAAGTAAAGCGGGAGTAATCATCCACAATTACTAGGCAATATTTCTTACCTCCAATACTACGGGTTCTAGTTGGTCCGAAGAGATCCATATGCAGCAAGCGTAATACATGATTAGTAGAGACATGATTTATTGGCTTAAAAGAATTTTTACCTGCTTTCCCTGAATACATGGTGTGCATGGATCGGTCCTTTGAAATGGTAATTTGGGTAGACCTCGAACAAAGTTTGCTTTGATGAGATTTTGGCTAATTGCTTCATATTGACATGACCAAGCTTTCGTGCCATAAGCTTGCTTCATCTTGAATTGATAATAGGCATTGTGATTCATTCGGTTTCACGTATAAAAGGTATATATTTCCATGTCTTCGACCCATGAAAGGCGAGTAAAGTCTTTGCGATTCCGAACATATTCCTTCTTGAAAGGAGATCTTGAAACCGGTATCACACAATTGACTAATGCGAGAAGGTTGTAGTTGAGTCCTTCCACTAGAGAAACGTTGCTTATTATGAGATTTCCAATTTTCATAGTTCCAAATCCCACAATGCTTCCTTTGCCGTTTCCTCCAAATGAAACATTTCCACCGTTTACTTGAACAAGCTTTATGAAGCACTTTGAGTCTCCTGTCATGTGTCTTGAACATCCGCTGTCAAGATACCACTTTACCCTTTTCTTGACGGAGACCTCAAATTCACTGTTTGAGTCTGATCCAGAATCTGAGTCTGAGTCTAAATGTGCCATCAGACATATGTTGGCATATTCATTATCACTTTCTTCACATTCTGTATCACTCCAGGTTTCGGCTTTGAGAGCTTTTCGAGACTTCTCAGCTTTTCCTCTTTTCTTCTTGAGAAGAGAGGACGGTTGGGTATGATGTGTCCCTTTTTTCTTACACTCGAGCGAGACTACATCTTTGTTTAGTTCTTCATCATCAACGAGACTTGTCTGCTTGCTGTCTACGCGGAAACTTTGTTTCTTTGAGTTGAACCTTCTTCATTTTCTATTCAGTTTTCTGAATCTTCTTATCATGAGAGCAAGCTCCTCGTCGTCAGTATCATCTTACGAATCTGTATCATCGGAATCATCATTTTTGATTTTAATGCAATGGATTTCTTACCTCTTGGATCTTCGTCCTCATTAATTCGTTCCACTTCATAAGGCGAAGAGTTCCAATTAGCTCGTCGGCAGAGATAGAGGTATAATTCTTTGCGTCTCTCTTATTGAAATCTTTATATGATTCCAATACTTGGAGAGTCCACGCAGCAACTTGTTCACCTTCATGGGATCAGAAATTTTTTTGTCCTTGGTTCTCAAGACCATTGACAATATCGCAAAACGACTAAACATGTCGGTTATAGATTCTCCTGGTTTCATTTTGAAGGCTTCATATTGACCGAGGAGAATGTTGATTCTGGTCTCTTTCACTCAATCTGTTCCTTCATAGGTGATATGTAATCTGTCCCACACTTCTTTTGCTGTAACACAAGAAGATATTCTGTTACATTCAGTTGGAGACGAGGCACAATATAAAGAGTAAATTGCTTTTGCATCGAGTGCTTGTCTCTTGCTTATCTCTTCCTGAGTCATTCCGCTGGTATCAATAGTTTCTTTCCCTCTTTCAGAGATTGATGCAGCAGCAGGAGTGATTCCTCTTCCACAATGTCCCATTCCAGAGAATCCTTTGATCGTAGGAAAGCTTTCATCTTGTTCTTCCAGATGTTGTAGTCCTTTCCATCAAAGTAGGGTGGTCTGGTATTGCTTTGCCCTTCCACCAGCCCTGGTGCTAGCATACTAGCCATGGATCTTTTACTCGAAGTAAAACACTTCAAATAAAGTAAGAACACGAGCTCGATACCAATTGATATAGCTAGTAAGGACATGTAATGACAAGTAATAATCAATAAGTCGATTGATCGATGATTCGATCTAAGTGAATAACTATTTGAATTCTATTGTCTGACAGGAAGGAATTGAGGCCAAGGTAAGTCCTCTGACCCGTGGTGTGTTTAGGTAGCCTTTAGGGTGTATTTTCTTCCTAATAAAGTCTTAGGGGGTAAAACTCACTGAGACATCGTCCCACCCTATTGTAGGATAACATTTCAAGTCCATAGATGGCAGCACCTCCACCTCCTCCCAAGCATTTGGTTTATACCGGAGGAAATCACTAAGATAGGTCATCACATTCCAATACACCATCATCTTGAAGGCTTGGAATATGTACTTGTGAAATCCACCATCTGGGTTGATGTGGGTGAACCCCAAAAGGTGCCCCACAAATGCCAGTTGTGATATCGCCATTACAATGATGGATGAAGGGTAGGCCCGATATCGAAATTTGATGTACCTCTGTATGTTTTAAAGGTAGCGTTCGGGAAGAGGACAACAAATCCAAAGGGTGGATCGGTGGTTAATGTGAAGGATCTAGAGCTTGAGGGTGATTTTGACTCTCTGATGTATTTAGCGGGGGCTCAGCTGGAGCATGGAGGAAGGTGAGATTGTCAAGGAGGACCTGGAGGAGGACCCAAAGGAGGATCTAGGAGAGGATTGAAACCCCACTCCTTTTTGCAAGACCTATGTACTAAACTAGCTTGAGTAGAACCTAACCTCTTAGTGTACTGTATGTATATATATGACTTAGTTGTTATATATGTATATAAGTGTGATGGTTTTTCAAGTTCGAGATTTTTAGTCCTACTCTCATATCCCATTATTTTATTGTTTGTGGATTTTATATTTGCTTCCGCATGCATATTTAAAATGAATAGGGTTGGCGATGCGTCCTAAGACATCGCTATTTAATCAACCAGTGAGGGATGGACACGCGCCCGAGGATCAGGGCGTGACATCCCCGTTTAAGTGGTATCAGAGTAATGGTTTAAAGATTGGATTGATAAGGTGTGATGGTTCATGGTATAGTAGTAGGAAAAACCTTTAAATTCATACTGGTGCATATCTATGGTAGTTGATTAGTAGAATTGCTTGTTGATTGAATCACTTTGTTTCTAATTCGGTGTGGAATTGGAAGCAAGCTTTAGTAGAGAAGGCTGAGCCATGAGTGATTAGGAGCCAAGAACATTTAGCAAGAGGACCATTAGGGCCGTAACTCAGGGTAGAACGTTGAATAGGGTTGGTACTCGAGGAGGCTGAGGTCGAGTGCCAGCACAGGCTAGCGCGAGTGAAGTGGCATCACCTCCCGTTGGTGCCGGGGTAGCAACCCCTGGTGATCCTAGAATTGAGGGGATCATGCAGGCGCTAGAAGCCATGAGAGATGTGATGGCACGGTAGGCACATAATCGAGTTGTTGTTGCTGCTGTCATAGTTGCTGCACCTACCACCACACCTATTGTTGTACCTATTGCCGCACTTGTCGAGATTCAACCTGAGAACATAGTGGTGTAGAGAGAGAGAGAGACCAATGCACAAGTTGGTGGAGTAGTTTTTGAACTGAGCCCGCCAAGATTCACGAGTACTGGAGACCCCAAGGCCGCGTCCCTGTAGATACAAGATATGGAGAAGGCTTTTGCACTCCTGATGTGCATTGAGGCGGAGAAGGTGACCTTGGCAGTATATTAGTTGCAAGGCAATGCTAACACCTGGTGGAGAGCCGCTAAAGAGACAGTGTTTCTAGAAAAAGTGGTCCCATTGTGGGATGCATTCCTCTAGGTGTTCAATGAATAGTACTTCTCGAGGAATGCTAGAGAATAGAAGAAAGAAGAATTTCTACGACTTCGTTAGGGGTTAATGATTGTTGACCAATATGTGGAGCTTTCTCAATATGCTCCGAGGTTGATTGAAGACCTTAAGAAAAAGGCTCGAAGGTTTAAGAATGGCCTTTGACAAGAGTTAAAGCAACTGTTGGTGCCATTCAACTTGGTCGATTACTGAGAAATCTATCATCGAACACAACTACTTGAAAGGAGCTTGAATGAACAAGTTATCTCGTTTGGATCGAGGTTTACTTCGTATCGAGAAGGAATCTGTCATGGGAAGAGACCCATGTCTAGAGGAAGATTCCAAGTTTTGCCCAATGGGAAAGGTGGAATCAGAAAATCAGGGTCGAGTTAGAATGGCCTGTGTTGCTTCTATGGAAGGAGACACGGTACAACGCCGTGTCCTCGAAGGCCGAGTGTTTGTTTTGGATGTGGCCAATAGGGCCACATGATCAGAGATTGTCCTAATAGACTAAGAGGACAACCATAGTTGCCGCCACTACAGATGGGTCAGATCAGAGGGTATGCGCCTCAGAACGCACCGCAAGGAGGACAACTTAGACCCCCAATTCAAGGCACGATGTATGCCATCACACAAGGTTAGGCAAAGGCTGTGCTTGACGTGATCACTAGTATGGTTTCGCTAAATGACCATCCTACTTATGCTTTATTCGACTCAGGAGCAACCCATTCCTTTATTGGCGAGCAATATGTTAAGTTGATAGGAGTTGGTCCTATGTTATTGGAGTCGGCAGTTAGCATATCCACACCATTGAAGGATAAAGTGATAGCTGTTTTGGATTGTTCTGGTTGCAAGTTAGTGATTGGTGAGTGAGAGAGGAAAATAAACTTGTTAGTCTTAGCCATGTATGACTTTGATTTGATAATTGACATGGATTGGCTCACCAAGCAACGAGCTAAGATAGACTGCTATCACAAAGCGATTTAGTTTAACCCATTAGAGGGTGAGAGCTTCGAATTTGTCAAAAATCGAGGAGGACCCTCGATTATTTTGATCTTGTTGCCAAAGGCAACTCATTTGTTAGATGAGGGTTGTCGAGGTTACTTGGTAACTTTCGTGGATACAACAGTTGGAGAGTTGAAGATGGAAGACATTGTTGTGGTACAAGAATTTCCAAATGTTTTTCCAAAGGAATTGCTAGGATTACCGCCAAAGAGAGAAATTGAGTTCGTAATTGAGCTAGCACTTGGGACAGAGCCAATCTCTAAGACTCTTTACCGGATGACGTTATCTGAGTTGAAGGAACTGAAGGTGCAGATGCAAGAGCTATTGGATAAGGGATTCATTTGTCCCAGTGCATCACCTTGGAGAGCACTAGTTCTGTTTGTGAAGAAGAAAGATGGTTCGTTGCACCTGTACATCGACTATCGACAACTCAATCATGTAACTATCAAGAATAAGTATCCACACCCGAGGATCGATGATTTGTTTGATCAAATGCAATGAGCGTCGATATTTTCGAAGATCGACTTGAGGACACAATATCATCAGCTGAGAATTAGGAAGGAAGACATTTCTAAGTCAGCATTTCGTACTCGATATGGTCATTACGAGTTCACAGTGATGCCATTCGAGTTGACGAATGCTCTAGCTACCTTCATGGATTTGATGAATCGAATATTCAAAGAGTATCTAGATCAGCTTGTGATCGTGTTCATCGATGATATTCTGGTGTATTCAAGAAGTGATGAAGAGCATGAGAGTCATCTAAGATTAGTGCTTTAGACACTAAGAGTCCATCAGTTGTACGCCAAGTTCAGCAAGTGCGAGTTTTGATTGACTCGTATTGCTTTCTTGGGTCATGTGATTTCAGGCGAAATAATCTCCGTGGACTCGTCTAAGATTGAAGTAGTGATCAACTGGCTGAAACCAACTACCGTGACAGAGATTAGAAGTTTCTTGGGTTTTGCAGGTTATTACAGACGGTTTATGGAAGGGTTTTTAGCTTTAGCATAGCCGTTGACTAAACTCCTGAAGAAAGAAAAAAAATTCATGTGAACAGACAAGTGCGAGAGTAGTTTTCAAGAGCTTAATCAAAAGTTGACTACCGCACCTGTGCT
The DNA here is from genome assembly GCA_016097545.1 of Eucalyptus victrix. Classification (NCBI taxonomy): domain Eukaryota; kingdom Viridiplantae; phylum Streptophyta; class Magnoliopsida; order Myrtales; family Myrtaceae; genus Eucalyptus; species Eucalyptus victrix. The sequence continues at coordinate 23,559,075 of CM027840.1, read as the reverse complement.
GACCATTCCATATAGTCTTGGAGGATTCGAGATTTATAGTGATGCGTCGTTCAGAGGATTGGGTTGTGTGCTGATGCAACATGGTCGAGTTGTTGCATACGCCTCTTGTCAATTGAGGCCTCATGAATAGAACTATTCGACACATGACTTAGAGCTCGTGGTGATTATCTTTGCCCTAAAGATTTGGAGACACTATTTGCGTGGAGAAAAATTCTAGATCGTCATGGACCATCAAAGTCTCAAGTACATGTTCTCTCAAAAGGAGTTGAACATGAGACAGCGCCGATGGATGGAATTGATGAAGGACTACGACTGTGATATCCTATATCACCTCGGAAAGGCGAACAAGGTCGCCGATGCTTTGAGTCGAAAGTCTTCAGTTGCTCATATTTTGATTAAGGGGTGGAACCTAATTAAGAGAGCTCGAAATTGGTATTCAAGTTTGATGTATGCTACCTTTTGAGTCTTATGGCTACCCTCAAAATTGAATTGGATGTCCAAATCAGAATCAACCTACTCCAACTGACAGATCCAAATGTGCAAAAGATTCTACAAGAGGACACTAAGAAAAGAAAAACTAACTTTCAAATTTCTAATGAAGTAACACTTAGGTTTTGAGGACATTTGGTTGTATATGATGATGTGGAGTTTAGAGAGGATATCTTATTAGAAGCACATCGCAGCAGTTACAACATTTATCCTAGTAGTACTAAGATGTATCAAAGTTTGCGTCCACACTATTATTGGTTAGATATAAAGGCAGACATCGCCATGCATGTCGCCAAGTGTTTGACATGTTAGTAGGTGAAAGCTTAGTATTGTAAGTCGGGAAGACTTTTGCAACTTCTCGAGATTCCAAAATGGAAATGGGAGCATATCACGATAGATTTCGTGACTGGACTACCGAGAAGTCAAAGAGGAAATAATTTGATTTGGGTAGTGGTCGATAGACTGACTAAAGTCGACCCATATCATTGTAGTTTGAAAGGACCTCAGTTTGGATAGACACGTAGATTTGTATGTGCATCAGGTAGTTCGTCTACATAGAGTGCTAGTGACAATTACTTTAGATCGAGACCCGAGATTTACCGCCGCTTTTTGGAAGAGCTTACAAAGTGCCTTAGGTACTAAGTTCTAGCATAATACAGCATATCATCCTTAGACAGATGGCCAGTTTGAGAGGACAATTCAAACCCTCGAAGACATGTTACGAGTTTGTGTACTAGACTTCCAAGAAAGTTTGGAAGAACAACTACACTTGATGAAATTTGCCTACAACAACAGTTATCAATAGAGCATCTAGATGGCTTCATTCGAAACGTTGTATGGTCGAGTGTGCAGGACACCAGTGTGTTGGGATAAAGTTGGGAAAATAAAGATTACAAGCCATACAAAGCGTTGTATGGTCGAGTGTGCAGGACACTAGTGTGTTGGGATGAAGTTGGGGAAATAAATATTACAAGCCATACAAAGCATTGTATGGCCGAGTGTGCAAGACACCAATGTGTTGGGATGAAGTTGGGAAAAGAAAGATTAGAATTTAATCTAAAAAGATTGTTTTAGCCTAATATTTCATAGTTGAGAAAGAAAAAATATTTAAAAAAAAATCATGTCAATATTTTTTGTTAACTTAATTGATTGGAGTTAATGAAAGAAATTGATCATATCAATTTGATTAATTTTAAAGTATTTTTGCATTTTTTATAAATTTTAGAATTTAGTAGTCTATTGGTTATAAATTTTAGAAATTCCGCACCACATATCCTTAGAATTTGTTTTCATTTTTTCGGGGGCATGCGAAATTTCCAGTTCTGCCCTCTATGATCTCCGGGATATTCTACCCTACCGCTAAACAGTTTCTCTTCCTCCCCCACGTCCCCCCCCCCCCCAAAAAAAAAAAAAAAAACTCGCTCTGGAGCTAACGTTTTGTTTCTCTCCAATTACTGCGGGGCGCCATCAAGAGCACCAGAAAACAACTCGAAACTAAAACCCTAATCGAGCTCACGAACGACGAAGTGAGACCTAGTCGAAGCACCTGCGGGTGAAGAAGATGGGGACTCTGGGGAGAGCGATTTACACTGTCGGGTTCTGGGTTCGGGAAACAGGCCAAGCCCTCGATCGCCTCGGCTGTCGCCTCCAGGGCAATTACTACTTCCAGGAGCAGTGTAAGTCGCTCTTCTTCGATGATTAGATCTCCTATGTTCTTCTCTATGATTCGGTCGGAATACCTCTCGTGTGATGCGTAATGATGCGTTAGGTCTAGAGAAATGCAACTGGGTTGGATTGTTTTCCTCTCACTCTTGCCTATCGCTTGTTTAGTGTGGCCAGTTTTTGTTCTTCGCATGATTGCTACGATTCTAGCCTGGTCCCTCGGCGACTGATTCATCAAGTTCTGGGAGCTTTATTTCGTTTTTATTGTCGTCACTGTCAACTTCGACTTCAGCGTGATGCTTCTGTTCATAGTTGTAGATTTTCTGTGATTGTTTGTAACTGCAATTTGTTGGAATCGCCAACCTATGCCGTAATATTGTAGGGTGCTGTTTTTAATAAGGTCTTCTTAGGGAAAACAGTTGAATTGAACAGTGTTCTTTTACTTGTTACTAGAGACCAGTCGTCTGTAGTGTATGTTGGCCATCTAAGATTCTTCTTTGCAATTTTTATGATCCTAGCCCTGTTTCTTGGAGCCCGGTACTGGCTTCTCTTGTTAAGATTGTCCTAAGGTGTAATAATTAGTCAATTCTTATGGGAAGAAGGGATTCTTTGGCAAAATGATGGTTTCAATAAAAGTCTTCTTCTCTTTCAAATCCTGTGAATTTGATGTGATTGCAAAGTGATTTTAAATTTAGTTAACTTTCAAAGAACATGATCAGTGGTTGTACCTTTGTAAACAGTTAAACAGTTATCTTTGTGGGCATTGTTATTTAATATTATGTGAAATCAGAATGTTTTAGAGGGTGAACTTTCTTGATGCATAATTTGTTGAATTTATGATTCAACATTTTAGGCTGCTCTTTTGGGGACAGAATCTACTGCTCTTTTATCCATCGGACATGGGGAATGCCCTTTATAGAACTTGATCATCATGTTTGGGACAGTTTTGAAGGAACCTAGCCAACCTTTGATATCACAAGTGTCCAGTCAGCTGTAGAGTTCTTAACCGTGAAGTTTGATTTTGACCATTTTGTTGATGATGCAACATGCTTAATCTATAATTTCAGATAGTTTCCCATTGTGCATGCTGAAAATTCTGTGGATTAATGTTCTCTGATGACTTTATGCTGGGGACAGTGCTGAGCATTCATTCCATCTTATTTTTTCTGTTGCTGTATCTATAGTAGCCCTATATTGTGAACTCATGAATAAAAGCCTTATTGGCATTTGGTTCTTATTCTCTCCTACAAAATGAGCTTACATGGTAATACATCTTTCAGTGTCGAGGCACCGAACTCTTATGAATATATTTGATAAAGCTCCTGTGGTAGATAAAGATGCATTTGTGGCCCCGAGTGCCTCTATTATTGGAGATGTGCAAGTTGGGCGAGGATCATCTATCTGGTATGGCTGCGTTTTGAGAGGTAGGAATAATTAAGCCCTACTACTTGTGATTTCTTCTACTTCTCTTCAAATGTTTGATTCTGAATTCAATTATGCGACCAATTGTGAAGAGCCTTGTTGCCTTTGTTTTCTTGGTTGTCCTCAAATAATTATTCACATTCCAGCATTTGATACACGACTTCTTTACAGTCATTCTCACTGTCGGTATCAGATTACAATTTCACTGAGTTTCGACTTTTTAGCCTTGACAAAGCACATAGATTGTTTAGGTCTTTGATTATTTGAAGAATGTGTGGCTGATAAAATCATTCGAGTTCTAATTATCTAGATTAGTGGATTTGGACCTCAGATGACTTCCTAATATTTGTGAGACTATCCATTCTGCTCAGATGAGCTCAATCAACCATGTTCCTTGTCAGCAAGTAAATTTAGGATGGGGAACAGGTAGTTTTTAGACCATGTAAAGCTCATCATATGATGATCAAAGGAAGAGAACAAAAACTGGGTTTGGGGGTGCAAGGTGATTTTGGGAAAGCTCATCCTGGCCGGTGGAAATTCGTCTTGGAGTTGGATGAAGTGGGTGAGACGGTTTTCTTAGAGAAATTTATTTGATGTAATTTTCTTCAACTGAAATATCATATCCAGTAAGGTTTTGTAGTTCTGCTGGTAGTTCAATGACTTAAATCTGTGGTGATGATGGATTAAATGGTAAATTACTGCAAAAAGAGGAATTGATTTGAAACAATTTATACACAAGACCTTTCAGTTGAATGTCAATTTAACTATGAGATCTGGATTATATGTGATTGAAGTTACATGAATCTCCATGTCATTATTGTATCTCCAAATCATGCTCAAGAACCCTCATAACGAGTAACTGGAGCTTAAGCAACTGAGATATGGATCCTGAGTGGAGGAAAGATAGTGGACTATATTAAAACAAAGAAGCTTGACCAGTGATGTTGTTTGGGTCTCCTCGAAATGAGTTCATTTACCTCTTAAGTTCCCATGGTCACGCTTCCAACATCTCCATGAATACTTCCCAGAGCTCTTCTTTTGGTGGGTTTCTGGGGTAACTGAAGTTTTTAAGCCTATACTGCACAAGTAGGGGTTGTCCAGAATATGGTTGTAGCATTTAATATCTAGGACTTAATTTGCGCTGTGTTCTTAATAAGTTTGTCTAATGAGGATTTAGAATTTTTTTAATCTCCTGAGGTTCAATCCTTGCAATTCCTGGTTCTTCAGGTGATGTAAACAGCATCAGTGTTGGATCTGGAACTAATATACAGGACAACTCTCTTGTGCACGTGGCAAAGTCTAATCTTAGTGGAAAGGTTCTGCCAACTATCATTGGGGACAATGTCACCGTAGGTGAGTTGTGCTGTAGTTTGTGCATGTGAAGGATTTTTAGTTGTCCCAATTCTTATCTTATTGTGGTGAGTAAATTGGGTCTGGGCAGGTCATAGTGCAGTTTTACATGGTTGTACTGTTGAGGATGAGGCTTTTGTTGGTATGGGAGCTACACTTTTAGATGGAGTTGTTGTGGAGAAACATGGAATGGTTGCTGGTGGAGCACTTGTGAGACAGAACACCAGGATTCCAGCTGGGGAGGTATGCTCCACTCTCTCTGTCAATTTTTAACTTGCTCTGTTTGTGGTCGTTGTCTGATCTACCCAGGGATCAATTTATGACAATATTTATAGGGTAAGCAGATTGGTTGTTTATACTATCAGCATAGACAAGGTTCAAAGGTTCTGTCAATCCTGCAGGATTTGGAGAGCCTGATTGACCTAGAATTTGTATATTACTGTGCATGCTATGTGCTGCATGTAGCTGTAGACAAACCATGTTTAAGAGAGCATTGTTTGCCTCTTGCTTTGCTTGTAAGACACAGGATTTTCCTGTTTGTAATCTTGTTGTGGCTGGGAGTGGGAGCCGGGACAACTGATCTGAGCTAGGAGTCTTTGTGTTATGATGCAATGTCCCCTTAAATACATATGGCATCTTTTTACATGACAGAAGAACTGTCTTGTCATCTTTCAAATTCAGGACTATTTTGGTTTGGAAGTGGTGGATTGGATTTTGTCTATGGACTCCAAGTATGTCGTCCTAAAAACATGGGATTGAGAACAATTATTCCATGTGTCTTAGTAATTATTTTATAAAAGCAATAACATTTGGGAAATATAGTGATCTCCCTTATTTTATATACCGAAGCTTTTTTTATCTGCTATATATGTAAGCTGTTAGTAACTTCAGTCTCGATTCTTTTTTAACAGGTGTGGGGTGGAAACCCTGCCAAATTTTTGAGAAAGCTCACTGAAGAAGAAGTAGCCTTTATCACTCAGTCTGCCACCAATTATTCCAACCTTGCACAGGTCCATTCAGCTGAGAACGCAAAGCCTTTTGACGAGATTGAGTTTGAGAAGGTGCTTCGCAAGAAGTTTGCTCGTCGTGATGAAGAGTATGACTCAATGCTGGGTGTTGTACGTGAAACTCCCCCAGAGCTTATTCTTCCAGACAATGTCCTACCCGGTAAGGCACCTAAGGATCTACAAAAGTGAGATCTTTGTAAGTCCTTTCTTTGGATCAAATCATGAGTTTTATGTGCAAGCACATGGATGAAAGATCATTTCTTTTGCAATAAGTACCGGACACATGCCGGTGTTGCATTTATGAGTTCAATCTCTTACAAGATGCTCATCATGTGGATTTTAGAGAAGGTAATTTTGCTTCCGGTGAAATTAATGCCATGTAGCTTCATGTATGTTGATCTTTTGAGCTGCTTGCACCCTGGATGTCCTCAAGATTTGTTGTACTCTAAATTTCTTTTCTTTTTGGGAATGGCATGAGAACTCTTTGTTGGTATGATGTGTTCTACCATAATCGGTATTCCTACTTGTTTTCTCACTTTTCATAGCCTTCAGACGTTGTAAATCTGGAAACACCAATAATTGATCAGAGGGATGAAAATACACAAGCACGGGCAGGCTCAAGTTATCCCTGACAGTAGCTGAGAATTCGGTCATTATTCCTCGCTCTTCTTTTAGATGGTTGATGTCTTCGAAGTCTTAAGGGGAGTAGGGCTGGTGAAAACTTTGCCCCAAGGTTAAGCAGGTAAATAAATTGAATGGCTCACCTAAACTATAGTTGAAGGTGTGTTTAGGGATCTAATTTACGAGGCAAATGGGCGGAAACCAAAAGAAAAAAGGAAAATGGAAGGGAAAGAAACTGAGTGCCTAGATAGCATTCAAATTCATTATGCCCTGCGCAAAGAAGTATAGTGTCCGTTTGCTTTTGAGGAATTTTCAACTTTTTCACTTTTATTCTCATTTGAAATGAAAAGCACATCATGAGGCCTTGTTAGAGTTTGAAAAATGATCCTCGGATGAATAAGCAATTTCAGTTTTTAGCTGCTAGAATGATAACACGGTCTTTGTATTTTTTCTAATATCTTTACCATACCTTGGTTTCCATATTGTGCGCCCCAAAAAGCAGGTCACCGCATCTACCTTTTCTCATTCATTTGAGCTTTGGTGATGACTTTCGATTCCAAAATTTAGAGGGATTAGATTGTTAAGAGTATTTAAATATTAAAGGTAGTATTAATTTAATTTTGGTTTTTAGAATAATTAACAGTGATCCTATAAAATTTTAAGTAGACAAGGCTTGTTGAATCACCCAAACCTCAAATTGACTCTAGCAATGGTTGGCAAGCTGTACGGCACCGGGAAATTTTGCGGAGCTCACAGCTTAGCTCTGGAAGACTGAAGAGTCCTTTGAAATGCTCCCGCCATATGTCTCGTGAAATAGGATACTTGTAGATTCTTTATTTCATCGGGTACGGATGACATACGCACGTTAAATGGTAACATAACCAAACATGATTTTACAAACTTCAAACCAAAAGGGAATTTTCAAGTCACACGTGTTAAAAGGACTACTGGGAAGCTGCTTTTCTAACGAAGAAGAGAACAATATGAAGAAAAAGGAATTTCTCTATATGTTTATCAAAGAAAGATGTTTCCATAACGCTAAATTTTTAAGTAAAATAAGCATCAATATGTTCAAGTTAAGGGGAAACTTTTATTTATAAATAGAGCGTATTTTAAATGTAATCTTAGCAGTAGGAGGATGGGGTCCAAATGACGAATTAATCTCTGAACGGTGAATTATAAAGACAAACCAAACATGTCAAAATTCGTTTCCGTTATGCAAAACATGTATATGAGAAGATAGAAAATGACTAAGCAGAATTATTTTCATTTTCATGAAAAAGGAACATTTAAAGCACTATTCAAATCAAACAAGCCCTAAATTGAGTAATAAGGTCTCAACAGCAGAATTTCGTGGGTTTAAAGGGAGTTCTTTTTTCTGAGACAACCCTTTTGGCTTCTCTGAGTCTCCGGTTAACAAGTAAATTTGGCTAGGACCAGGAGTTGTATCGTTCGAGACTCCAAATTGATTCTCTATATCTCGAAATCAAATTATTCCTACACATGGTAATAGTGAATGTTCGGGCTATTCAATATTTACTAATGCACTATGAGGATCTTATTCATTGTCCTATATTTTAGGAATAATACAACGGAAAATTCCTAGCTATTACGTGAGTGATATGAGTGCTCTAAACAGAGACCAAAAACCCTCAATTTTCTGCTGTGTACCAATTAAACTCTACAGTTAAAATTCAATTAAAAAAAACTAAATCTTTTTATCCTTTTTGCGCTTCATGATCTACATATTTACAGATTTTCCATTTAGGCTATATTTTCTTCAAAAAAGTTAGTTTTTTTCATTATTTCTGTTTACGAAGAGCTAGATTAATATTTTCATTGAATAAAAATGAACCGAACATATCTTCTCCCTTGTGTTATAACTAAACTTAGTGGGGTTGCAAAGCGGAGTCCGCTCTTTAACGAAAATTCTTTGCTAGAGATTGGGAACTACGTTGTTACAATAGAAGGAAGAAGTGCTCTTACCGACGAGGTGGCCATTTGGTCAATTAAAAGCTTGATGCTATAGAAAGAGAAAATAGCTTAAAGAAGTCCAGGGGAGCTTTAAGTCAAGGCCTTAACGAAGAAGGGCTCGGTTGGGAAGGTCCAAAAGTCTTGATCTCTCTCCGTTTTGGCGTCTCGCTGTCGACGGAAGGTCGAAAGGACTTTCAGTTTTCGCCACCAAATTTTAACGACGGTTGGGCAGGAGATGTTGTTTGACACCCATAGCAATCGCATCACCGAAACGATCGAGCATTTTTCCAATGCCCTGTTTCTTTACATTTGCGATTTGGGCTTCCTAGCCCAAGATATGCCATCAACAAGGCCATCTAAGATAGAACACGAAATTTTATAGGATCATGTATTCAAGATTGGCGAGCCCATCAATACAGCACCAATCGCATGCTAAAAGTCCATACTTGTCCATAATAAGCGAGATACACACTACTTTCGCAAGCGACTGCAAACTCGTGGGGTGTTTACGTAAGCATTGAACATATGCGCAAGGTAATTTTGGCCTCTTATGGGTGTACAAAGCGCCATTTTTACAACAGCATTGAACAAATACACGAGGTAATTTTGGCCTTTTATGGGTGCTTACAAAAGTGCTAAACCTGATCGGAAGAAATTTCTTCCAACCATATGTCTGATTCTGACTAGTGAATAACAAATTATACACATTACCCACTTGCAAACATAACTTAAAATAAATGTGAACGACATCCATGTTTGCAACTGTTAATTACAAGAGATTTAATCACCATCAAAGAGATTTGATTTGATGGTGATATCCACGTAAAAAAATCAGGACTTTTTACCCGAGATGAAGAGAGTATCAAAAGGAATAAGCACGGCTTGTCATTGGTGGTGACGGCAGCTGTAGCTGCGGAGCCGAGAGCTAGGAGGCGAAACTCGAAGTCGAGAGCAGCCTCCTTGCAAATCCAAGCCTCAGCGCCATTTCTCGACGGAACAATTTGATAGACACAGCGCTGCGTGATGGCAACAATGACAGGCGACGACCAATGACGATGCTAATGGAGCAAGGTGATAAACCCTAAAATCTCGAGAACTAGTTGGGGTTTGAGAGGCCGAAGGGATGTCACTTCAGGGGAGGTTAAGTATCTAGTGGATTCGGGGGGCTTTTGTGGGCTTTTTTGAAGCCCATACTTTCACCAAACAAACCTACCAAACAAGTTATCTCACCAAACAAGCTTATTAAACAACACATAGTACCATGCATAATAAGTTCATTAACTGTCTCAGATAGTTCCTCCCATATTTTTAGGAGCTTCCAACTTCTAGTTGGGCATCTGGTCTCAAATTAGACATCCCACACTTTCAAGGGCTTTTAGCTCAACTAAGGTATCCAGCCATCAAGCTAAGTATCACATACTTCTAGGGGCTTCCCATATTTTCGAGGGTCTCTTAGGCTTCCAGGCTCAATTAAGGCATCTGGCCATGTCACGACCCCAGCTACATCCTAGGGTCACGAGCAGCAAGGGTTATTTTCTTGCGACGTCCCAGGCTCATCGTGGTCTTGATTCTTTTAATCTTATTATCATGCACATGCTGAAACATGAATAAACAACTCCCTAAACAAACAACAGCTAGAAGACTGGGACATACATCACAAAAAGCACACTGATTAATATTACAATAAGACTTTTACAAGCCCTTTCTCTATGGGTCCTTTTTTCTTTTAACATCATAGTACAATTTTTCCACGTATGCCAAGGGAAATCCTATCTCTTCTAGCATGACTACAGCTCCCAAGATTGACATGAGATTTCCATATCTACAAAACTGAAAGATGAGGGTGAGTTTTGGGGAAACTTAGTAAGTAAAATACCTAGTTTTCTACTAAGAAATCATCTCATCATTAAAGCCTAACAAGTACAACACTTGCAAAAAATATCGATGACAGATCAATTAAGCTATTTCACCAAACAAGCTTATCAACATCACATAGTAACATATTCAATAAGTTCATTAATCGTATAAACGGTTCTTCCCATACTTTCAAGGGCTTCTAGCCGCGGGCTAGGCATCCGACTTTAGGCCAGGCATCCCATACTCTCAAGGGCTTCTCATACTTTTAGGTGCTTTTTGGCTCAACCAAGACATCCGGCCATCAAGCTAGGCATCCCACGCTTTCAGGGGCTTCCCATACTTTTAGGGGCTTCCTTGCTTAACTAGGGTATTCGGCCATCAAGCCAGGCATTGTATACTTTTAAGGGCTTCTTGGCTCAACTAGGGCTTCCCACTCAATGAACGAGGCATCGCCGCCAACGTTGTGTAACGACAGACACTTTTACCTCTTTAAGTGCACACACAAAAGTGCATTGCACAAGTCAGTTCTTATATTTTCTCTTAGTCAACACATGCACACATGCATGGCCCGAAAGAGTGCTCATCCATTCATATGTGTCATGAATTCTCATACTAATACATATGTCAAGAACGATTTTTGATCCGTAACTTTAATCAATCACTTAGCACCGATCCTCGCACCAGACAAGGCTCAGAGACAGCATACCTCAATGCCGAATAAAGACCTTTTCAGGTTGAGTACACCTCACTTTAGTGACGATCCCAAGGTTGACGGACCTCGGCTCCATCCCGATGTGAATGCACATGTATTGAGAATGACCCTCGGCTCGCAGTTTGATCCAACGCCAAGCACAAAGTCCCCATGTCCACTTGGACTATAGAAATCGGCATGCTTAGTGCCTTACTAAGATCTCATGGATTTAAGCAATCCTCGTACCAATCAAGGCATAATATCGACACGCCTCAATGTTGACTTAGGACCTTGTGGCCTTAGGCGACCCCCGCACCAAGCGAGACTTAGACACGGCATCCTATTTATGCCAAAACCAAGGCCTTATGATTTGGGGCAACTTGTCTTGCGATGAGCTCAATCCGAATGAATCTTGACCTCACTCTAGGCATGAATAACTCAAGCACACATTCAAGCACAAACATGAGTAAGACCATACAAAAGATCTAACATCCTACCCACAGCTTAACAAGTGAGCACCTAATTAGGCTCGACAATGGAGACTATTGCCCTAGAGGAGACATAGGGATCTTACTTACCTTGGTGAATCTTGAAGACAAACTTAGATTAGCTTGAGGAATTGAGGATGCAAGACCGAGAGAAAGGAGAAGGAGGAGGGGGCGTCCATGGAGAAGGAGGAAGGAGGAAATGAGAGGCAAGGTGAAGAAATGAAGAGGGCTCCTCCTATTTTAATAGCCTCTTGGTGCCATCATTATTAAGTCAAGCAGTCCAATCTTAAGTTTCCAAGTGTCCCGCTAGAATACCTAGGTGGCAAGCCTAAGTCACAAAGTGTCCAGCCTATTTTAAAAGTTGACACACCTAATGACCTAATGTAATTATTGGAAGCTTACTTATTTCATTCATATTGACCATTTATGCAATACTATCTTGACTTGGCCTACTTGTTCTCTAAAGAAAATCTTATGGTAATGATGATCATATCTTTCATGGACACCTAAGCTTATGAGTCACCAACTTCTTCTCCAAGGCAAAACTCTAGCCATCATTACCAAATCTTCGGATGAACACCTAGGCGGGATGACTCATCCTTGCATTTAATGAGGCATTCTAAAATCTCATATATGTCTTCTTTTGATTGGTCTATTTGTCCAAGAGTCCCTTACTTAATTCCAAAGGCGAATCTTTGATAATTATTACCAAATCTAGGAATATCTATCCAAAGTGGTGAGTCATCATTCTCATTAAATGAGGAGTTCTAGAATTTTCTTCTATTTTGTTATTTTCTTCATCAAGAAGACGATCTAGAGAATTCTATCATCCAAGTTGGATTCGAGGCTAGAGAAGGGATCATTAGGTACACATTGAAAAATTGAATCACGTACACCCAAGGTTCAGCCATTTCGTTTCATATTCACCCAAACTGTTCATTTGGACGATTGATCGGCCAATAGGATCTATTGTCCTTCGATTGGTTCGAGACCAATCTTAAGGCTACCCATGGCTTAGCATAAGCCAAGGCACTTATGGACCTTAGAATTAGTGACGGAATAGCTGGGTCTATCCTTGGGCTCATTCCAATTGGCACCCGATCCACTGGTAGGGTTCATGGTAGTTGCATTACAATCCATGATCGGACATCACTAATTCAAGATTTCGTTCGATCACTAAGAATTAAATAGAGAATAATGCATTTTTTAGTTGGAAGGAAATCATATTTAGTCAATTTGAATTGTTCATGTATTGGTTCATAACCAAGCGGAATCACCCACGACCAGAAACTATGACCAGTCAGATCGACCTATAACCATCCACCAATCCAAAATCATCATGTGATCAATTCTCATGATAAAAAAGTTATCTTATGAGCCGGTGATCCTAGCCCATTGGTTTGGTCGGTAGAAAATTCATGGTTGACATGTGACCAGTCGGTCGATTAGTCGGTCAGTTGATTGGTTGATCGGACCATGATCAATTTGCAATTCCTTGTTGATCGACCAATCAATCCATAACCAATGGCCCGTGATCGATCCTTTTAGGACTTTATGGCGGATCCTTACGGGGTCATAATCGAGGATGTTATAGGCCAGGCCAGGTATCCCACACTTTCAAGAGTTTCCTAGCTCAACCAAGACATCCATTCTCATGCATGAGGAAATGTTACCTATCATTCAGGTTAGGAGCATGCTCTTGGACCATCCCTCATTCTAACCCAATATTATCCTCTTCGGGGCATGCTCCTAGACCATCTCCCTCGAGAATTTGCCCTTAATGTAGCCAAGACAGATTTGACAATTTAACTTTCCATTATGTGATCGTATGTCATTTATCAAATAAGCTGGTTTTTAATCTTCCCTCTTAGCTGACATAGACAAGGCCTAATGGTGTGCTGATTCAAGTGCATATGTCATGGCCCTCATTATCATACTATACAATATGTCGAGCATGATTTTTGGCTCATGCCTCGAATCCCACCCTTAGGTTGATCCCCGGACCAAGCAAGAGTAGGAATTGGCATGCTCTAATGTCATACTAAGACTTTGTGGGCTTGGACAATTCATGTACCGAATGAGACTTGGAATTGACATGCCTCAATGCCTATCCAAGACTGATGTGAGAGCACCGACTTAGCTCTATTAGCCCACTCAGCACCATCATTACTTATTCAAACCAAGATAGAATTTGGGCATAACATGCTTCAATGGATCAAGACTCAAATTTCCAATTAAAGCAGTACTAAATTATTCTTACTGAAGTTATCGATATCAATGATTAATGAGTTACCAAAGTTGCCGATATCGATGATAAATGAGTTACCAAATTCTCGGTAGATATATTAGTCGCTAATTTCTCAATATGCTTTATTAGTTGCTGATCTCGAAGTTTATCAACAACATATCAATGGGAAGTCATTCTAAACAAGCTCCTTAGTTATTTGACGAAATCTTGGGATATTTATCTTTCGGTCAAAGTGGAAGCATGGAATTTTGCAAGGCTAAAGAGTCAAGAATGCAAGTTCCCAAGTTATTAAATGCATCTCTATTTTCATAGGAGTCTTTATTGTTATATAAGTTTCAAGAGTCAAAGTTGTAAGTTCCTAGGTCTTTAATAATAGGCTAGTTTCCATAGCTATTTATTACTATTCGATTTCCTAAGTTGTATTCCTCATATAAAAAGAGGAAGCCTCTCAATTGTAAGTAGACTAGATTTGATGAATGAAAATATTTAAGATTTTCTTTGAGTGACGAATATCTTTGGAGAGTGGATAACTCCTATTTTGGTATGTTTATTCTTGGAGAGTAGATTACTCCTTTGTAATGAGTCAATAAGCTCTTTATCCTTGGTTGGTGGATTTTCCTTTAGGCCTCGGTGGTGAGCTTCTCCTATTTCAAAATCCTTTCATAGGTGGTTCGTCTATTAAGCCTTGGTGGTGATCTTCATTTATCCCGATTTTCATTTTCTGTTGGTAGTATATCCTTCGGATCTTGGTGAAATTGTAATCTATATTTTATTATGCAATTCATCCTTCGATATCCATCCCCATACACCCCATTCAATCATGCTCTTATATTTACCTATCGAAACCATCCTCATGAACACTATTTCCCAAACCACTTAACCACAAAAATCCCTACATCCGAGAATCACTCACCCACGCACGCATTAAAAACCTTGTGGCTTTAGGCAATCCTCGCACCAAACAAGACTTAGAACCGGCATGCGTCAATGCCAATCGAAGACCTCGCAGTCTTGGGTGATCCCCACACCTAACGAGACTTGGAATTGACATGCCTCAATACCAATCCAAGATGTTATGGCTTAGGTCATCACGACTTGACATTGATTCTAAGCCGAGCGAACCTTAACCTCATCTTGGGACGTGAATGCATTCAAGCATGCAAACATGAGTAAACCATACAAAAGAACATTACAAGATACATACGGCTTACATGGGTGAGCACACAACTAAACTCAACAATGTAGCCTATTGCCTTAGCAAAGAGTTAGGAATTCTACTTACATACAAAGACATGTGCACAAACTATGCCTAAATGAGAGTGCAACCAAGTCTGAGCAACGTGACTCACGACTTGAACCGACATGCCTCGATGCCAGTCTAAGGCCGAGCAAAACCCGTTTGAGACTTGGAGTGTGATTCAGCTTAGGAAAGTAAATATGTGAGCAATCAATCATCAATGCACATAAAACTAAGCACAAGTGTGTACACAATTAAACTCGACAACGTAGGCTATCGCCCTAGCCAAGAGTAGAAAGTCTACTTATCTTCGATGGACTAAGTATGGTCTTGCCAAGAGTTGATTGTCCGGTGATATGGTGGCATAGTGAGGGCATGAGCATGAGAGTGAGATTGAGCGAAAGAAGCAGCATGAGAGGCTGGGGGAGTAAGAGAGAGGAAGAGAGAGCGGCATGTGAGAGAGGGATAGGAAAATGAAGGGAGATGCCTCTAGTTATAGGCAAATCCCTCATGAGTTTTCTAAGTGAATCAATCATTTTCATTTAGGTGGACAACCCTAGGACGAAGAGGTGGCAAGCTAAAGAGATGACTGGCAAGTTTCGTTCCTAGGGGAAACACTTGTTCCTTTTCCATTGATCCACTTAAGGGGGTGAATCATCATGGAAATTTAATGATTGTGGGGACAACTAAGCTAATGACTAAGCCTCTCTCATTTGACACTTGGATTTTGTGTAATCTAGGGTGAGCATGGTCCGAGTTGGGCCGATCCACCCCTTAACCCTAAGATCAACCTGCACAGTGTCGGTCCTCAATTTTTGTGACTGAGGACCAACCTTATTGAGCCTGGGACCGAGGACCAAACCAACCCAATGGGTTCAGTCCGGTTCTAGGGTCAACTTGGAACCAACCAATAAAGTGATTGAGAACCGGACTAACCCAATGGGTTTGGTCCGGTTTCAAGGTCAACCTAGGACCAACAAATAATTTTTTATTTTATTTTTATACTCCTTGAAAGGGCAACTGAGGACCGTACCGACCCAATGGATTTGAAGATGAGCAAAATCAGCTAAGGAAGGCAAGCGATGGGGTCAAGTAGAGTGAGCGTCGAACCGAGTGAGCATTGAATGTCGAGCGGGTAGTAACAAGCCAAGCGAGCATCAAGCGGCAAGTGGCACGAGTGGCCCAAAGCAAGCAAGGCGAGTCTCAAGTGGCGATTTTTTGATTTTGCAAATTGAAAACTAAGATGACAAATAAGATAGAAGATAACGAATGCTAGAGGAGGATACTATAAGGTACCTTTTTGGATGCCATGAGAACTCCTCACAAAAACATTTTCCTACTTCGTAAATTGTGACTATTGACATTGTAAAAGACATTAAAAACCTAAGTTATTAAAGAACGATATAAAATTACTTGAACTTCTCACTAAAGAGCTATTTAATGTTGTTAATGCCATTTATTTTAAATTTTTCTCTATATAAAAAATTATAAATAATATTAAATATATTTATATATAGTCAAAGGTTGGTCCGGGTTGGATCGACCTGGAACACTCAAGATTGAGAATCGACCCACATAGTACTAGTCCAGAAATTCTAGGACCAAGGACCAACCCATTCTCCTTGGGAACCGGACTAGGACCAGCAGGATTGGGCTGGTCCAGGGTGCCGATCCAGGGTTGGTCCAGGGTTGACCCTAGACCGATGCTCACCCCTAATATAATCTTCCATGAGATCCCTAAGCTTATGAGTCACCATTATCATTATAACTTAACCAACTTGTTTTCCAAGCAAGATTTTAGGTGAATCTCTAATGGCCATCTAAGTTTGTAACTTACCTTCTTCATTTAATGCCCAAGATATGATAATTATAAAGATTGGATTTTTGGTACATGTTTCATGCTTTTACTTGTTTATTAAGCTAAATATTCTAGAACCTTCCAATGAACATAGCATGTGACATCCTTAAATTTCATCCTTATTTTCAATTAGATGAATAGGGCCTTTCATCGCCATGCCTATAGTGCTATTCTCTAAGCCAATCACTCATGAGATAACTAGATTATCAGGTAAAGCCGTTAAGGAATTTTAACAAAATAGACTTGAGAATTTGACCAAGAATTGACTACTCGACCGTGCTAGTCTGCAAGGGTTATTATGACACAATTAAAACTCGATCAGAGATTAGAGATAGGTTGATTCAATTAAGGTATGGACTAAGTGTAAGTGATTTCACCAAATTGTAAAATTCTCGTTGATTGGCACTAGACTAATTTTTTAGTCATTTTGGTACCTTGTGTCCGCATTTGAAATCTCGAGATTTTCATGACAACCGAGAGTTGCTAACGTGTTGATGATGTACAATGTGGCTAAAAAATAATCAACCACGGTTCAATTGCACTAAAAATTTCTAAAAGCTACTCGGTAGGCTAAATCACGTTAAAATCGCGTTAGATTGAAATTAATTGCAAATTTGAATCCAATTTCATAAATTGAAAGTTATGTCCCATCAAGATTCATTTTAGGACCATCGATTCATCCTCCGAAAATTTTTCTACAAACCAAGATTTTTGGTGAAAATTCAAAATAGGGCCATTTTTTCCGGAAAATTCAGGAGACTGTCTTTGATCGTGTCTTTGGGATGCAAGTTGGTTCTATTGGTGAGGAAGGATGTCAATTTGATCGTGGATACCTTGGTGGGATTTATAGGGGCCGGTTTAAGTACAATTGGAGAGAAATTCATTCAATTTGGGAGAATTGGTGCCCAAATTCGTAGGCATCTTGGTCCCTCAACTTTTGAACCACTTGGGGACTTGTTCTAGCGATTTTTGATGCACAAAATTGGCTAAGGGTTGATTGAAACCGGTGGGGCCTTGGTCAATGGGACAAAGGGATAGAATTGAGACCAAGCTGGCCCCCTCCAAGCCTTCAGCCCTTCTTCTTCTTTAGTAAGCTTCACTTTCCCCATTAATGAGGACTTTTGAAACTCACTAAAACCATAAGAAAATGCTACCCAACCCCCTCGCTTTTGCAACCATTCGTCGAGCCCCTCATCACATACCCTCGAGCCTCGTGTGCCTTTCCGCCCATCCCACGAGCCCAACTTGTCTCTCGAGCTCCCTTGGTCAACGTCAGAAGCCCCTAGCTACCGTCTAGCTCACCGGAGCAGCCACTGTCACCTCCGTTCGCCGCTGCAGCCGTTCGCCCGCCTAGGCCATTCTAGCTTAGCCCATCGTCCAGCTCAGTCCCTCGGCCTACCATCCAGAATCCGAACCCAGCAAGAAGCCATGGGCTTCGAGGCCCACTTTGGACCTCTTTTGAACATTGTAGTGCATTGCCGCTTTGGAGTTTGTCGCTCATCTTCGCCTCGCCGTCCTCGTGAACTCATCAGATTTCAAAATTGGTGAGTTTACTCACTAATATTTGCTTATGGAGTTAATTATGCTTAATGGTTGATTAGTTTAGGCTAAGTATGATTTAGGTGGTTAGTTAGAACATATTAGCAATTTAATTATTCGTTTATGTATGTTAGATGATTAGGGTAGTGTAATTAGAGATTAGATAAGTTGTATTATTTATCTAGAATGGTTTGGAAATTTTCAGACCCATTTCGGTATTTAATTAGGCTTTTCTGGCCTAAGTTTCTATTTATGGCATTTAATTGTATTTATTTAATTAATTTTGGTAATTATTTAATTATTTATTTTTTCGAAATTTATACCGAGATAGTCAGTGACTAGAATTTTGTGTTGATTTTAATGGTATGCTTGTTTTATTTAACTAAATGCAAGATTATGCAGTTTGAGTGATGATTATAATTTTGGGTATTTATTCCAAAATTGAGTAGTTTCGGTATTTAATTAGAAAATACTAGGTGTCGGTCTACAAAGCCAAAAATATGTTTATGGATTATTATAACTAGTGAGAATTTCTAAAGGAAATATATTGAAGTTTTGGCTCAAGCCAACCGTGTACTCACATACAACTATTTTATTAGGTATTTTAAATGTGGGGATTTATTAGCTTGATTGAGCCAAGTTCGTTTTATCAGCTTGAGTGAGCTATTTATCTATATATCAACTTGAGTGAGCTAAGACCGTATATTACAACTATTATGAATAGTGGTAGTATCAGAGGATGGATATATGGTATTGATTGGATAGATAGTATTGTTGTGTGGACTTGAGCTGATTGACTGGTTAATTGATTGTTCGATTTGAATTGAGTAGATTGATTGAGTTCTGATATTGTACTGACTTGCAAGAAGGAATTGAGGCAAGTAAGTTTGCTATCTTGTGTGTGCTTAGATAGCTTTTAGGTGTACATCATTTCTAGTTGGAGCTTAGGGGGTAAACTTGCTAAGATATCATCTTACCCCATTGTGGACTAACATTTACAGGTCCTTAGATGGCTATACCTCCCAAGTGTTTTGGCTAGTCGAAGAAGGTTAATGAACAACACTCTCAGATTCCCCTCCCTAAGAGCCAAGGAGCTTGGGTCTACAAACTCATGAAATCCATTGTCTAGGTTGATGCGGGTCTATCCCAAAATGTACCCCATAGTTGATACCTAATTTTTATTTTTATTTTTATTTTCAAGCACACAAAAAAAACAAAAAAAAAAAAAAAAAAAGGCCGCGGGGGTCGAGTCGGGCCCAATCCAACCTCAGCTCGGCCCATCCCTTTTCCTCTTCTTTCCCCCTCGCGTGGATCTAAGGCCCAACTCCTCCCTTTTTCCTTTTTCCTTTTCCCTTTTGCGCAGCCCGGCTCGGCCCGCGCTCGTTTGTCTTCTCCTCTAGTCGTTTCTTGCACGGGGAAATGGCGAAGGAGAAAGCAGTCGTCAGAGCAGAAGGGAGGGCGTGCAGGGGACAGCAGATCCACGTGGGGGGCAATGCGATCTGTAGGTAGGCAGGCTAGGAGAGAGCAGGGTTGGTCGAGCAAAGCCACGCGAGTGAGCTAGGTGGAAAGGAGAAAAGAAAAGGGAAAAACAAGGGGAAAAGAAAAGGGGGAGGAAAAAAAAGGGAGAAAAGGGCAAGAAACAGGGAAACACCAAAGGAGGAGAGGAGCAAGAGAGACCTCGAAGCCGTCAATCACTGGCGTTGATCACCGTCGGAGTTGCCGACCACCTCCAACTCTGCCAGAGTCCAGGAGGCAAAACAAAGAGAGAGAGAGAGAGGGAGGAGAGCAAACAGAGAGTGAAAGAGAGAAGAAACATGAGGAGGTAGGAGGATCGGTCGTTGTCATTGCCACTAACATGATTCTAGGTCACTACCGCCGTAGCTAACGCATTCCCAAGCCACCATTCCCGCCGGACTTAGGTTGGTATTTCATCGAACACCCGGTATGCATTTTCAAATTCAAGTTCGCCGAAGCTTGTCCTATCCATTTTGGGCAAGCTCCAACCTCCGTAAGTTCCCCCTTTGGTCCTCGTTTATTGCTGTTTGTTTGCTGGTCATTGCCGCCATCGCCTCGAGTTCCATTTAGGTCAGAATCCCTCCTAGTTCCCCCTTGCCCTCCACCTGTTCGCCATAATGCCCGAGCGGGCTCTCCCTCTACAAAGCTCTTCGTGCGGAACCCTAAGGCCCCTGGTTGTCAGAGGGATATTGTCGCGGCCAAGGAGGCCTGCGCTGTTCCTGCCGCCTCCCGCCCCCCCCCCCCGAGGCCTGGTCACCGCGGCATCGTCATCGACATGCAGCCTCGTCGGCACCCCTAGTTGTGACTGGGCAGTCGTGACCAAGGGGATGCCAATTGAGTGGGCCAGATCACACATCTAGCCCACTCGACTCCTATCTTCACTTAGGCCCAACTCTTGAGTCCAAGTCAGGCTAAGGTTAGGCCCGACTAGGGATGGTCGATTCTAACTCAGTCGAGCCGTTCTCGGTCAAACTTGACCCGACTGATCCGGTCCCAAATTTTTTTATTTTTATTAAATAAAAACAATTTCGAAAATCCAAAAAAAAATTAAAAGATATTTAAAAATTAAAAAATTAAAAAAAATTAATTTTTTTTAAATAATAATTAACAAAAATTAATTAAAAATTAAAAATTTAAAAAATCCAAAAATGATGGGGTTTGGTTATGAATTGCTATGTTTTGCCTTCTTAGTGTAATTAGGCCTTTATTGGCTCATATTTTGATTATGTTGTATGTTTAATTTGCATATTTAATTATGTTTAATTGCATGTGTTTAATTTTACCGCAATTAAGATATTGATAGCTATGATTGTTATTTTAATGATTGCGCACCTACATAATTACCTCACATGTTAGTGGATAGGTATAAAATCAATCCAAACTGCCTGACAAAAACCTTTTTTTTTTTTAAATGAACAAGATTAGGTATTGAAAGGCCACTAATTAGTCAATTAGTGTAATCAAGTCCATGACCCTAGATTTTCTAGTTGCGTAGGAAGTGTGGCATACTCCCGTGTCTTACTTGGTTTCTAGCCAACCCCAATAGGCTAGTGGCGACTTCTTTTGTGTGAAATTCTTAAAAAATCTCAATGTCAAGCGAGGTATGGGCTTAGGAGAGCTCGCACCTAATCATCAGCCTTAGGCCCGTCTTTCAAGTAATACCCCTAAACCTATTCCCTCCCTTAGAGGGATAGGTCGCGACACCCATCAATTCAGATTGTGGTACGTTACGAGCGAAATGGACCTAGAGAAGGCCCTCTTTCGAAGTCTAAGATTCCTAAGTTGGTGTTGGAGATCACTTTTGGCAAGGGAACAACTAACCCTCCTGGTGGTTTAGTGGTAGACCCGAATCTTTCGGATCCAAAGTCCCCGTTGAGGACTCGAATGCTTAGAGGATTGTAGCCCTCTACCATTTTTGTAGACCTTGTATATATTGGCTAATACTGTATATGACTTAGTTTGATGGGTATAAAGGTGTGATGTGGTTTTAAAAAATTGTGGCCTTACTTTTCTATCCCATCTTCGTGTTGTCTGGGGATTTAATTATTCGCTTCCGCATGCGCATTAAAATTAAATGGGTCAGTGACGCATCCTAGGACTTTGCAATTTAATCGACCATCGAGGATGGGCACGCGCTTGAGGATCGTGGCATGACATAGCAAACATGGATATAAGGCCATTTAAAATGTTAAAAGGGTCAAGCGATAGCTATTTTATGTTTATCCATGATTGATCATTCCAATCGAATCAAGGTGTGGGATCAAATCACCATCGAATAGGATGAACTAGTAATTGAACTCTCCTTGTATGGTTAGTTTGGTGGTCTATCTTGTGGGCTCAGTGGCCAACACCACAATTGGCACTAGTTGAACAAACCAAACCCGTGACTAGCCCTAGGCTTGTTATAGGGCTTAGTGTAGGGCTTGGTACACGATCGGGCTCTCGGCTTGGTCCATGGTCCTTACTGCTAGTCCCAAGGCTTGGTTCATGGTTTGGCACCTGTCCTAGTAGTAGGGTTGTTGGGCCAATTCGGGACCTATCCAAGATTGGTCCATGATCCATTGCAATGGGCCCATGGCCAGTTATATTTGGTCCAAGGTCGACTCTCAGTCGTTATGTGTTTTATGTGGGATTAGTCAAATTGTGACCAACACAAGTTTGTCGATACCTAATCTTTAGTTGACATGTTGATAAAGGTAGAAAAACTCAAAATTAAGGTTTCCAATTGTGACGGAATGTTTTTCGAACAAAAAATGATGTTTTTCATTTTTTTTTTTTGGTAATTAAGAATATATTGAGCTTTAACCAAAACTATACAAGACAGTCCAACACCAAAAATTTACACTCATAATGACAAACTAGTCAAAACAAGTGGAAGGGTGCCGATAGAAAAACAACCACCTCCGCCAAACAACGGCAGCATGTTAGCCAACCAAAGTCAAGAAATAGCCAAAACAACGGTGACGAACCTAAGAAACAACAATAGGGACAACTAACCAGAGGCAACTACAAGGAGGAAAAGACGGACCCAGACAACAACTAGCACCTGAACTGGCCCCCCTTCAAATGACAACAGCACCATAGAAGACCTCCAAGGAGAGCTTGATCAACCCAACCTTCGCCATTATTTTCTTCTGTATTGTCATTTTTGAGTGATTTCTTAGTCATTTTTTCTTTTATAAAAAAACCCAAAAAAGTTAAATGGTTAACTTTTGAATTGATTTTTTGGTCAACCCATTAACCAAAAGTCAACCCTAGGTCAAAAGTTGACTTTTTGTATAAAAGGATCCCCTTTAACCTCAATAACATTTGAATCACATTAGTTTCAAAATTTTCAATGATTTGATCACAAAAATAACCTTCTAAGAAAAATCAACTAAAGAGTTGACTTTTAGTTAAACCTTTGATAAAAAAATTGAAAAATATAAAAAATCCACAAGTAACTTCATTTTAGTTCCAATTTGACTTTAGCATAAAAAAATTTGCAAAAATCTTTTAAGAACCTTGTTTTTCGAATTTTTTGGTTTTAGATTTAAAATAAGCCAAAAATGAAATTACTTTCATTCTAGTCTTAATTAATCTTAGTTCCTTTAATGACAATTAATATAGAGACCATTACTCATTTACTCATTCAATCAATTTTGAGATCAATCGTGCAGAAATATGGATTCTCATTTTTAGCCCTAATTAAGGAGTTCGGATTGATTCTACATGATTTGTGAACGGGGACTTCCATCCCACTCGTTTTGGTGAGATAAGTTTGAGTCCGGGGTTAATTTTGGGGATTCATTCAATAACTTCTTAATTTGAGGAATTTAGCCTTCCTGAACATAAAAAAATCTAGCTAATGAACTCCAATTGATGAAATTTAAGTTGATCCATT
The DNA here is from genome assembly GCA_016097545.1 of Eucalyptus victrix. NCBI lineage: Eukaryota > Viridiplantae > Streptophyta > Magnoliopsida > Myrtales > Myrtaceae > Eucalyptus > Eucalyptus victrix. The sequence goes on along the minus strand of CM027840.1, from coordinate 23,535,234 downwards.
TGAGACTAAGGTTTAATTTCGAGAATTGAGGCTCGATTTCACTATTAAACCTCGATCCAAGTTTGGCATAAAAGTTGCGCCATCAATTTGAGTTCAATTTGGATGCAATAAGACACCCTAGGTATGGACAATTAATCCAAAAGGAGCTTTGCAATTTTAATTGAATTCAATTTCAATCAATTTGCAATTATGAGCAAGAAATTGCATAAAATTGTCCAACTTGCCTAAGAAGTCCAATTAGGTATACCCATGATGTAGGTCCAATGTTTTTCAAGTCAACTAAGTAATTAGGCCAATAGAAAATTACATATTGCATTTATATGATTTATTTGGCCTAATTTCTTCAAAATTGACTGTTTTTCCTCAAATTAGATGATATTTCCTTTCAATTTAGTCCGTAAGGGTAAATTACATAAAATTCAAAAAGACAAGGACCGAATTGCCCAAAAAGCCAGCTAAACTAGTTGAATCGATTTGGACCGATCCAACCAGTTCAACCAACCATCAATGGAGGAAGCCGCTTTAGCCCTCCTCCAACCAATGACCACCCATAGGCATCCCATTGTGTGTACTTCTCCCCCACGTCCTTTAATATTTCAGATTTTGTGAAAATGCCCCTGAGTTTTGTGAATTTACAAAAGTGCCCTTAATTATGCCTTAATTGCAAATTTGATCCAAATTGCCAATTTCGATGTGTTACCACCATTTGGATGATCACATGTATGATTTTATTCTTGATTAACCCCTAAATGGATTAATTAGGATTTGGGATCAAATCTTTGTCATCGGATCGGATTGATGGCTAAGATTCGATCCTTGGGGGATAGTGTATATACTCTTTTTCCCTCCAAAACTTAAGGAGAAACTCATTTTTTTTTTTAACATTTTATAGATCTAGAAAAATTTTAAAACCTCTCTCTCTCTCTCTCTCTCTCTCTCTCTCTCTCTCTCTCTCTCTCTCGCCTCTTCCTCCTTCAATTGCCATTTTTCGGTGGCCTACCAATCACGCCTGGTCCTAAAACTTCCCTCATAACCTCCCCATCCCCATTGGAGCAATAGCAATGCTAGCGGCTGCTAAAATCTCCCGTCTAGTAGCTTTTTCTCATGGGTCGAGATTAGCAGCACTCAAGCTGATGTTGATCTTGACACTTCCTCAACCGTGATTGGCCATCCATGGCCATTCCTTGTTAGCCCTATCACGACCCGACCCTTGGGTGGGAAAAGGTCGGGTTTAGAGGTGGTTAAACATAAAAGTATCCTCATAACACGTAACTCTAAGGATGCCATCACCTTTTCCATTGGGATCAACATTACAAGGTATCTTGGTCATGGTCGTGAGCTCTCTTAAGCTCACACCTCATGTGATAGCAAGATTTATTGTGACTTTACCTCAACGCCATGACAAGTCTTGATCGACGGTTTAAAGTTTGAATGGAAACCATACGTAAATGTGAGTTTAAGGGTGTTTCGATCATGATTGCCCTCTCAAGATGTAAATATGCTAAAGATTGCATTACTTCATCTTTTAGCTTCACCATGTCAAGTATGCTAAATCATGATCGTGAACCTTTTCTTAAGGTTCATACACCTCATGATGGGTTTATTTATTATCTATGAGTTGTTTAAGACAACCTACATGATAATTAGGAGTCATCACTAGCCTCATTTTTAGGGGTTGGCTAGAAAACCCAATCAAGGGTCAAAGTTGGTCTTTTGATAGCTATGCAATCAAAGTTTCTAAGGTTCAAGGACTTAGGTTACATTACTATTTATATTAATGCTCTTTTGGTACCTAACAATTTATCGTATTTCCTAAGGTGTCCATGTGTGTCTTTTTTACTCTTTCATGCAAATAAGAAAATGACGAGATGATCATGCATGGATGGTCAGTTTCATGACATTTTATTTCTATTAAAGTAAAAGGAAAGAAGACAATAGATAAAAGTTTAAAGAGAATGCGGTAAGTAAATACTCAAAATAGTTTAAGGAAAGCAGTAAATCTAACATGTAATCCTAAACAAAAAGTAAATCAAAAGAAAGGAACCCACAACTCGTCGGCCATTAATATAAAACATTTATCAAGGAATAAATTGTACAAAACGGAGTTGGATTGAACATCAACCCATTAATTATCTTCATGTCGTTGGGATTGCCACCTCCATGGACTTATTCTAACTCTAATACTAAGACTGAATTTTTACAATATGAAAGAAATGTACATACATCAAGACAGAAAGAAGCAATCACAATCACAAACAAGCAAAAATAAAATCAAGTCAATATATTTAAATAATCAAACATGGCCTCAAGATCAGCCTTTGTGATTCATGCAACAATCCAATTAGGATGCATATCCAATTCATTCAAAATGACTTACAGCCATTGGCCACCATTTGTCTCCTCACATGACAACCAATGCTAAAAAGTCCCCAAAATGGGTTCTAAGTGTGACCCAAATATCCAACAAGATCATACATTGCACCTATCCCATACATCTAACAATTACATGCATAATCGAAAGTAAACATACATGTAGACCATTGGACCTTGATTCTCAATCAATCAAGCAAAATTAGTGAGCCAACACTAGATCACTTATTTAGTTGTCAAACACCAAACACACTCACATGCATTTTATAAGAACAAACACAGCAAAAGCTAAAAAAGATTCAAGTGTTGCCCAAAAATCATTTGAGAGAGAATCAAACAATGAACCATAAAGAAAATTGTTAATGACATGGTATAGTTGTTATCATAGCTATGGAACGCATTTAGCTACCAAGGCTAACTCGAGTGCATCAATAGGCACACTAATTGAGCTTTGTAGGCATCCTAAGTATGGTCCAAACCTAGACAACATCAATACCAAGCCGAAAACATAATTTGGAAGTTTAAATATAAAGCGTAACTCAAGTGCATCAATGGGCACATTGATCAAGCCTTATAGGCATCATAAATATGGTCCAAACCTAGACAACATCAATACCAAGCCAAAAACATAATTTTGATGTCTAGATATAAAGCATAACATGAAAGCTTGGATAACAGGGAGACATCATTTTGTCATAGCTATGAGGACATTTACTTGCTTACTCAGGTGCATCAAGAGGCATATTGATCGAGCTTTGTAGGCATTTTAAATATGACTAAAATTAAGACAAAATTTATATCAAGTCACTATTGAAACTATACGAAAGCATTTTTTAGAATGAAAATTTCCCACATAGGCATCACATGAAAGAAAATTGGATTCGAATTAGCTAGAACATGAAATTTCATATTGTTTTGCAACATTCGAGGGGTTTGAAAAGTATAGTAATTTTTTTTTAAAAAATTTTCTAAACATTTTTTATATAAAGTTCAAAAAATGAGGATCAAAACTCATGAAGACAAGTAGTCTCAATTCAACATGCAAAATATTCTAAAAAATCCTACAACGGAATTGTAGAAAAGAATCACAACAGTAAACATCGAATAGAGCAATCAAGATTAGAGAAATTGGGGTAGGAACCATGGATAATTAGCCCTAAGAAAATTACAAAACATGAATTAAATAATAAGGAACAACTTTCATGAAGGAAATTTCCTAAGATGAGCTATGCATGAATTTATAAAAATCCAAAAACATAAAATAATGCATCAGGAACAAAAGAGGGCAGCAAGACATCATAGCAAATCAATAACAATTTGTCCTTGTAAACGATGTCTAAAAATCCTGAAATTTCACCACAACATAGACATGAGAATGAAAAACAAATTTCATTGAGGACTCAACTTTAAAATCCTTACCTAAAAAATTCATACAAAAATGAAAAGAGATTTGACTCAATATGAGTAGAACAAGCATTCCGAATCATTCATGGCAGATTTCAGGGAAAACTTTGCAAAAATGGAAAATGGGTCAAACAATATGAAAATGAGATAAAATTGGCGTCATTAGAAAGCTTAAAACGTGTGCTAAGATTTCTAAGATACATCAAGTTTAGTTAAGGTCAAATTTATGTTCGAATGATAGTAAGTAATTGCAAAAGTGCACATATTAATCATGATAGAACATGATGGATGACAATTGGCTCACTAGACTACCTAAATGATGCACGAAAATGGTGACGTTTTAATATGAAGTAGGGCTAAAAAGGAGGAATAATTTGATTAAGACATTTAACTCTAAATCGATGCAGAAAAAATCACACAAATTCATTACATCAATAGGTGACTTATTATTAAAAAGCAATCATGACCGAATGCATGAGGATTTCAGCAATAATATGTCAACTTAGTAAATGGTTTTCATATAGCAAACGACCTTCAAATGATGCATGCCATACATCATTTTGAAGCTTGCAATGTGGTTTAAGTATGTTTAGGGGGCATCAAGCACAAATTTCGCTCTTAAGGAACTCAATTCGACACATTTTCATAGGGATATAGTCAATCACAATTGTAGGAGGGATTGCTCAAAACATGGATGGTTTTCAATTCCTATTTGTAATATGCAATGTCATGATCGTTTTTTTTTTTTTTTTTAAAAGACATCAAAGTCTAAATCAGTTCATAAAAATCTACATGAAAATAGGAAGACAGAGCAAAACATTCAACATCTCAAATTGCAGCAGTCCAAACATGACTTTGTGCAAGCAATTGAACTAGCAAATGATTATTGTTTGGCACAATTTATACCTTGTTAGAAAAATTATGACATGTTCTATGACTTTCATGAAGGATGCAAATCCAATCACGCATCATACTACTTCATTTCAAAGCTACACATCGGACTCAAACATAGTAGATCAACATGAGGACGACTTTTTGAAGGCTTGCCTAATCAAATATATTCAAAAAAAAAAAATCTAGAAAAAATATGTCATGACCAAACCAATTTCGTGCAACTTTCATGAAGAAACCACCTTCAAAATCAAAACACAAAAACCGGCAAAAAAATTAACAAACGTTGCAAACCACAAATGAGCAGAAATACAAGCAAATAATAGATTTTGGACTCAATTTTGGACAGACAAAAATCGTATCAAACAAAGCAAGATCAGGGCATTCTATGGCTCATTGGAAAGGCATTCGAACCACCTTCGATGTTGTGAAGACATTGAACGAACACAAAAAGCACACTAACCAAGTCGTTCTAAGGCAATATCTAGACAGTCCAATCAATGATTTGAAATTGTAGAACTACATCATTCAAACAATCAACCATCCTAGAACCATAACTAATCATCCATATCCATTCTAGATCATCCTAAACATCCTATAATAGGAATATCATCATCGAACAAATCCTAGGTGCGAGCTCTTGCCCGATCTCCTAACGAGATATTGCTTCATCAAGCTCGGAATTAGGCATTTACCTTTGTGTGATTTTAGACGAAACAAACTCGATCAATCTACAATCAAGTCACCACAGCGACTTGAGGACATCAGGGATCATTGATGGAACACTGAGGACACGAAAATGGACCAGATTGGCGCCGGTCGGCCGCTAGTTTGCTGGTGAGAAGGACCAGGTTCGGTTGGACCCGATTTGAACCACTAATGGAAGAAATGGCCATTGGAGCTCGTCTGATGGCTCTTTGATCAAGCCCTGACCACTGAGGGTTAGGGATACACCTAGGGGACGATTGGCGGTGGTCAAACTGCCAATGGACCGCCGTTGGTCGCCGATCAACAATGGGAAGTTGCCGACTTCACTCATTGGCTCAATCACCGATCTTCAACACCAACGGAAAGAGGAAGCAATGGCCAGAGTTGCTATTGCTTTAACGTGTTAGGGAAAGGCTAAGGCTCGTTGGAGGGCTAGGTGGCGTCCAAGGATCCATCGGCATAAGGGCCATGATCGGCATGGTGGTGGGGGTAACTGAGAGAGAGAGATTAGTGGGAAGAGAGAGAGAGAGAGAGAGAGAGAGAGAGAGAGAGAGAGAGAGAGAGAGAGAGAGAGAGAGAGAGAGGCTATTTAAGAGATTTTTCTATGTTTCTAGATCTGGAAATATGCAAATGAGGGCCCCCAAGTTTTGGAGGGAAAAATGTCTTATATACTTCCTTTCAAGATCAAATCTTAGCTCTTGGTTCGATTCGATGGCTAAAACTTGATCGGATAGCGTAATTAATTTCATTAGTGACTAATCAAAATTAAAATATGTCGCATGGTCATCGAATAGTATTGATGTGTCGAAATCGAAAGTTTAAATCGAATTTGAGAGTAAAGCTTAATTAAGGCCAATTTGTAATTTAATAAAATCCGGGGTCATTTTCGTAAAGTATAGACAATTGAAGGGCATGAGAATGAAATACACACGACTAGATGTCCCTGACAAATATTCATTGGTTAGCTTGGTCCTTAGGGTTCTAAATTCTATGCAATTTAGTCCCTCAAATTTTGTCCAATTTAAGGAAAGATGATCCAATTTAGAGAGAAACGGTCCAATTTTGATGTGAGGCCAATTAAACCATATAAATGCAATTTAGTAATCTTCTATTGGCCTAATTACCTAATTAACATGAAAAATATTGGACTTACCTCATGGGTACATGTGATTGACTTTCTAGGCTAAATTAGACAATTTCATGTAATTGCTTGATAAAAATTACAAATTAATCGAAATTGAATTAAATTAATATTGCAAAACACATATTGGATTGATTGTCCACACCAGGGTGGCTTATTACATCTAAATTGACCTTGAATTAGTTGCATGACTCTTATGCTAACATTGAGTTGAGTTTAATGATGAAATTGAACTTGAATTCTTGAAATTAAACTTTAGTTTCAAATGGGTCCACTTGAATTTCTTTAATTGAAGTTCATTAGTTTGGTTTTTTTTTTTATATTCGAGAAAACTAGATTCCTCAAATTAAAAAGTTCCAGTATGAATTTTCCAAAATAAAGTGCCATTTCAACCCCCCAAAAAAAAAAAAAAGAAAAAAAGAGTGCCATTTGACATGCAGTCTTTTTTCCCCCTTTTTGTCGGTATTCATACTCATATAGTGTGCAATTTGCCAATTATGCACACTCAAAAAGAGAGATAATACAAACTCCAAACAATGGCCAGGACCCCCAAATAGATTAAAATGACCTAGCATAGACGTGAGTAATATTTTGCAAAAAAACACAAATTCCGAACCAATTTGGACAATTATAAATAATAGTTATTGAATATCGACTATGTAACATTTCACCGGACCTAGAGAAGCTTTGTTTGCTCTCGCACTTCATGAACACAAGATATATAATGATGCCGCCATGTATTTTGTAGACCACCAAATTTGCTATTATACAAGAAACAAGAACACTTAGTAACTTCTTTCTAAAGTCTCCTCTATCTAGCCCCTCTCTTCGGCACGTCGCAGCTGCAAGCAGCAGAGAGGGGGAAAAAAGTCTGCAAAACAACACGATAGCGAAGACAATGGAAATCCGACGCAGTCGAGTGATCCAAACCGTTAAAGCAGGAAAAGCAAGAAAATCCGAAGCCCTGAACCTGCGAAACAACAAGACAATGGAAATAAACATAAAAATCGTGCAAGCAGAACCCAACTGAGACATAAACCGGCAAAACAGATCGATTCAAAGCGCACTTAACTAGAATGGTCATTGCATGAATATCGACAAGCACTAATCAGTACCTTGTTTGGATCCATGGCGCGTGAAATGTCTACGAGCTCAGAGAGAGAGAAAGAGAGAGAAATAGGGAATCAATCCACCGATCAACAGAATCGTCCGCCGCACGGTCGAACAGAGAAACGACATGGAATTTGCGCCGCCGATGGCGTCGGAGGAACCAAAATCATCGTGGTCGGACAAGTTCTGATGTAAGATCGGGCGAGACGGGCTGGGGCTTGGAGGTTACAAGAAAGACCGTTTAGGGGGATTCGTGGGCTCTTCAGGGCTTTGAATAGACAATAAGTTGTTGGACTTCATGAGGCTCTTTAATTATTCCAATAATCATGGGCTTTGTACTATTGCGACGGAAGAGCTGCCTGAAGTCACGCATTTCGAAAAAGCGTTGGCTAAAATAGGATTTTGGAAATCGTCGCCACAAATAATGTAAAAAGCTGTTGGTGAATGGCACTTTTTTTTTTTTTTTTTTTTTTTTCGGTAGTCACCTTTTTTTAAGTAAAGATTCATGTATTTTTCGTTTGAGCATTTGAGATTGACGAATGCCCGTTAAGTTAAATTTTTGCATGGGTGCAAATGGCTTCGCTCTCATCCGTAACGGCTGTAATTCGATACGCATCCCTTGGGCGTTTAGCATGCAATCACATTGTGAGCGTAGTCAAGAAAATTCTCATATTGTCCACCAAAGTGGCTCATCTAATAATGATATTTGAGATTTTTTCTAATATATATACTCTAACACAAGGAATTTCATCACCTGTTGTGGATGTTCGAGTGCAAAAAATATCTATTTTACAATGACGTGGAATTTTCTTATTAGTTACATTTGTACCTAAATGTAATGAATGATTTAAAAAATATTTTTAAAAAATGAATGCTTGTATCACTTGAAATAATTAGTCAATAAAAATTATTTTTCTTATTGATAACAATTTATTTTAAAACATTTTCATGGACTATGATAATTATTTTCATCCATTAAGTTTAACGATATAAATGATTATTTTGAGGAAATATTTTCCAAATCATCTATTTATCGCGAAACAACTCATGAAAGATGGAACAAGTGGGATGATAAAGAACTTGTCTACCGAAAAGGGATGGATTTTCCAACAAATATATATTTTTTTTTATATAAGTCTCACGGGGAAGTTCCTTTACTTGTTACATTCTATGCTCGAAGGGAGTGTGTAATGATGTAACAGTATATTCAAATAAAACAAAATATCATTTAATTTGAATAATTTCACACTCCCTTTGAGCATAGAATTTAAAAATCCACCCTTTTCGGTAGACAAGTTCTTTATCCCATCTTTCATGAGATAATTCAAAGTGTCGCCATGGCTCATTTGTTTCTTGGTAAATAGATAATTTAAAAATATATTTTCTAAAAATGATTGCTTGTATCGCTTACAAAAATGAATAAACAAAAAAAATAATCAAACAAGCAATATCATTACTTCCATTAAAGCTTGATCGGTACTAAAGTTATGAGAATAAAGCATGATACTGAATTTATCCTGGAAATTTTCGACATGGAATTCACCTTATTTAGCCTGTTGCTGATAAGTGAACTAGATTTTTCTTTTTATTTTGCTGAAGATAAAGCATGCTAAAAAATATTATGAAAATAGTTTTCCATGCAGAGGACGATAATACCATGTGCATGCTCTTCAAATAAAGTGCTCTTTGAAACCTCAATTGTTGGTACCTCATTTTTCATTTTCCAATCGAACCCCTTTGTCTTGACTCCCCTCCCATTTCTTCACTCCAATGGCCCCAATTAGACCTGTCAAACAAGTGGGTCAAGTCAAAATGATCTAATCCAAAATTAATCTATTTAACTTGTTTTGACCCATTTCTATGTAATATAAATCTAGTGACTCATATTCAATTTAATCCGACTTATATTGTTAAATTAATTCCATATTTAACTTAATTTAGGAAAATTCATATCCAAGTTGATGTGAAAGCACAAATCAAATAAGACCAAGATCGAGTGAGAGTGAGAAAGAGTGAAGAGAGGATCATAGAAATGGGTTAAGTTTAAATAAGTTGTGAAGCCATTGATTTAACATTCTCAACCCATTTATTACCTCTTTACTAAATATAATTAACTCATATAATTACTCAATTTATCAAATATGGATTAATAAATGAATTTATGACCCATTTTGAATGTCCAGCGAACCTAGATTCTATATAAATAGCTTCAATCTCATTGGGATCAAGCCATATATAAGTACTTTAAATTGACTTTTACTTCTGCTTGCAAATTTTTTCTTCAAATCTTGCATTTTTGTATTTTTTGACTCTTTTTAGACCCAAAACAATTGAAATTTTTATAATATACAAATGTCAGTACGTGAATTTATACATGATGTTGTAATAATTTTTTGAAATTTCAATGATAGTTTACATGCTTCTTTACAAAAGCAAAAACATTCGATCGTATTCAGTACTATATAGAATCTGGGTTGGCTGGCTTGTGCCAGCGCACATGTGCTCTGTTATGGAACGGACAGGACCATTTGTGAGTCACAATTTCAAATTATCTCAGCACCGTCAATAAGCATTAATTTTGCCAAATACATGTGTCAAAATCCTGCAAGATTAAGGCTTCATTTGTTGAGTAAGTGGGTAATTTAAAAAATAATTTCTAAATATAACAAATTGTATCGCTTAAAATAATCAATCACTGAAAATTATTTCCATTATCAATAACGATTTACATCAAAACATTTTCATGATCGATGATAATATTATTTTTTATTTATTTTTATAAGCGATATAAAAACAAATTGATAAAAATATTTTTTAATTATTTATTTTTCATAAAATAAACAACATTGAATGTATACAATTCAAATTTCTAAGCATCTTCTAGTTTTGGGACAAGTTGCTCCCCAGAAATAACTCTAATGATAAGAAAAACGGAAAAGAACATATATGCGGAGGATCCGAGCCAGTTGGTCCGAGCATGAGCGGCAGCATCTGTAGGCGAGAGGGCCCACCTGATTTCTGGTCCCCAACATCCTGATTTCTCTGCCTGGTGCATGAATTTATTTAATTTTCATTTCCCTTCCTTTCCCTGTGCTTTGTAACATTTCCTTGAATTAGCAATACACTGACGCAACGGTCCATCTCAGACAGTTTTACCGCTTCAAAAATAAAAGATTCACTACCATAGCAATATTTCATATTACTTGTCCCCTTAAAGGCAAAAAAAGAAAAAAAATACATTAAAAATACTCGCCCTGTTACTTGAGAAAGCTCATTGCATCCTAAAATTGGACAAATGTTGATAAAGTGGTGATATGTGTTGTTTGTGGCAAAAGATAGAAAGCAGGCAATGATTTGAAGTTCCAGGAGGAGAGGCAGCTCCCTTTCTTTTCTTCTCTGCTAGCATGCTTTCACACGAGATTCATGTGTGAAACTTCCGGTGGTCTTGAAAATTAATTTTCTCATCTAGCTATTCATTGGTGTTTGTTTCGATAAACAAGCATACGTGCATAAATAAATTAAGATCAAAAGTCTAATTGCATCCGAAGTAAAAATGATTATACATGTGTTTCTAAAGCATTTTGTGCATTTTAAGAAAATGCATAGAAGAGCTAAAAATGCTAATCATATTAACTTTGTTCCATGCTCCAAATTTGGTTTAGAAGTTTCTTCAGGTTCTAAACACAAACATCTGGCATCCTCATAGCAATAACACCAAATCCTACGTTCTTGGATTCTTATCACGAACGTATGATGCTTTTCGATAATACCAATTCAAACGTTCTTCAGATGCAAAACGTTTGATCTCTTCATAGGCTCTGACATTTTGTAGATCCATCCCCACAAGTGTCAAGCCTCTATTTCAAACACCACCAATTCTCATGTTGAATAGAAGAGAGAAATTGAGAGATCTCATAATTAAATTGTGCTAGCAATTGCTTTTTGTGAGTGATTTTATTGATCAATATCAACACTCTCAATCATCAATTATCGATTATTGATCATCCTATGATCTGCTCTCTATATTACCTTTTATAGCTAGTGCAAATCACATTTACATTAACTCTAAACTGTTTTAGAATTAGTTCAGCCCTAACTCTTGATGGACATAAGTTTTGATATCATTTCGAACATTAATTTAGGCATTAACTTTGTAACTATTATAAAGTATCATTCCAAATATTTATTTGTAACTCTTACAAGTCTTTATTTTGGATATTAACTTTGTAACTGTCACAAAATATTTAATTTAACCGTTATTTCTAAAACTATTTTAGAGAATTAATTGGTCATTTAAATCTTAAATCTGATACCATTTTAAATCATTAAACTACCCATTTATTCTGAAACCATTTTAGATCATTAATGTGACTATTAAGTTCTTAATGTGACCATTAAATCTGAATTTAATTTAGCTATTAAGTCCGAAACTATTTCAACTCATTAATTTGGCTATTGATTTGAACTCACTTCAGATCATTAATGATGTGATTAATTCTAAACTCACTTCAGATTAATAATGCAGCTATTAATTCTAAACTTAGCTTAGATTATTAATTCGGTCACTAAATTTGAACACACTTCAGATCTTTGATTCGGCCATAAAGTTTGAAACCCGTTTTATGATTTTGTAAACTCTGAAGCCCCTTTATTAGAACTTTTATTTCTAGCCCGACTCAATTTAATTGGCTCAATTGCAAACACATTTGCAATATTCCCTCTCTCGTTCAAACATCATTCTAATTGGTTATAATATGTGATATTTTTATGTTCATCATTGAGCTGGTAGTAGGACTTGTACTAACACATAAGTATAACCAAGAGAATTGATTGTCCCAACCAATCTCCTATTCTTATAAACCATGAGTGACATCTAGCAATATATCATGGCTACCTAAATAGTTTGAAATGTTTTGAAAACATAATGAACTTGTCAACTTTGGCGACTGTGTAATTTGATCATTCTTCTCATCATGTCTCAATCGAACAAAGGCCATGGAATTATTGGTCAAGCCACCAATTTGATCACGTGCACAAATCTAATTGACATGTATTTCTTCAAGATATGAACCATTCATTCTTGATTACAACCTCGACTAAGGATTTCTATACAATTTCACGATTAGATCACATATGACATCAATATTGTATATCTATATATAACAAGAAGATAGATTCCATATTGCACATGTATATGCCTTCATATGTGAACAAACTATGACCATCAAGTACATAAACGGTTCGACAAAACATCAATATGCGCACTTGTGAACCATAGCCATCCAACATACAAGTCAGTATCGTGCCTTAGGTCTAAGGATCTTACACCTAACCAAAGCATGAATGATCAAACATTGACCCCGCTAAAAGCTTTCATGTCACCAATCGTTATATGTATGTCACGTTCAATGAACTTATCCAAGACGAGCACTTGTGTTCAAGCTCAAATATTACAATACCCAATGACTTGTGACTCACTATCCCCTCAAGTATCCAAGACTGAATGGTGAAGCTTGAGAATACACCGGTCTCAACAAGATCATCAATATCCTCTTAATGATCCATCGATCAAGAACTATTTAAAGATTCACCATGACTATAAACCTATGACGCATATTCTTAACACCTTAAAAATAGGTTCAGTCGCAACTAATCTTATGAACTTCATTCAAATTAATTGGATGATGAATGAAAAAATTAATTTGGCATTAAATAATTCCTAGCACATAACTATTACATGATTACTTTAGGGCATACAGCTAACATTGTCGACTTATGCAACACGTTTGTAGATAAGCTTATTTGGGTTTTCTTTTCCTTTAATAGTTTTTAAAGAGAATGAGAAAATGAAAAGAGACATTGACAATGAAATCAATGGTAATTGCATAGACATAGACATGTCTATTTGATTTTTATTTTCAAAAGTTATGAAATTTACATTTTAATCTGAATAATGTATGTCTGAAAAGGCATTTAAGGAAGAAAGGAGAGAACCGGTTATCTAAGAGTGGGGACTCTTCTTCCCATAATATACTAATATGAATGATTGTCATTATGGTTTGATATCACAGAGACTCGTTTTAAGATTTGAATGTTGGAGGTGCATAATTCACGCAGCGTTTGTCCCTGTGGGCGATTGCACCAACACAATTGTCGGCAAGGAACCGAATGGTGTGGGTTGCTTAAGCAAGAAATGTCGAGTAAATTTATTGGTTATTCTATCTTGTGAAAATATCAAACATTATATTATAGCTCATACGAGACAATAATGTGAGCAAAATTAAAATAAGGATGTTGTGTTTTTTCCTAATCCTGATCGGAGAAAACTCTCCAGTCAGATCTCTAGTTCGTGTATTATGAATACTATCACCCCCATTTATTTTCAATTAATTTTACGTGCAAGTGACATCCGTATTTTGCAACTTATTAATTTAAAAATTGGTTAAGAAAACGTCCTTCAACGATGAACGGAGAAAAACCTATGCTGATAAAAAAAAAAAAAAAAAAAAAAAAAAAAAAAAAGGTCAGAGATCATTAGGACTCGATTATCGAATCTTCCGGATGGGCAACCTTGTCGCGTACGCGAAGGATTTATGATGGATAGTTCTTTAATGGCCAAAAGGGCTACGAATTTGCTATAGAAAACAGCTGAAACCTAACCCATGTGCCAAAATCATAGATATAACCCATAGGATAAGCTAGTAAATAAAGCATGCAATCATCATATAGGCGCCCTTACGAGCTACGGCCTTGCCTCTTTCCTATTCACAATGATTAGAGTGAGAGCATGAGGAATCTTAGAAAGAGGCCATACATGAAACAATTCTTATTATTTTCTTCCCGTGATTTCAGAGCATTGCTTGCCAGTTGCCTCCAAAGGGAAGAGACAAACCCGCCGTCTCCCGCACTGCACGAACAACTCATCATTCGGATATTAGAATTTATCTTCTTGTCCATTTTTTTCGGCGTTAGTGTATGCCTTTTTCGGCATGTATTGCGTCGTCCGTATGATCCATACCACTCATCTTTTCTGACCAACAGTTCAACCTGTTAGTAAGGTTCAACACCCCCCCCCCCCCCAAAAAAAAAAAAAAACTGCTAGTGAGGGAAAAATTATTTTCTTACTTAGGTTCCATTATTTCCTGAAAAATGAATTTATGAAAAATATAATTTTTTTTAAATCAATCACTTGTGTCATCTCTTAAAATGAATAAACAAAAAGTATTTTCACATCCACGAAAATATTTAGACATAGATTGTTAATGATAATGAAAATATTTTCCATTAACTAATTATTTTAAATGATACCAGCGGTCATTTAAAAAAAAAAATTCTCAACTATTCATTTTCTACAAAACAAATGAAACCTTATTTACAAAACAAAAGATCATTCTGTGGGGCACTTGGATAATGGGCCAATTTGGAATTTCTTAAGTACGAACCTTTTGTAGAAACATATGGCTCTTTCAGTCTATTGGACCAGATTTCAACCATTAGCGTTCTATTAGCTATATTTCCCTCAATATCTAATTAGAGAAAATTTCCTCCCTCTAATCATACTTTCTTATTGATGAGTTACATATATGGACACTACACACAGAAACAAAAGCATCGGGTTCTATCGATAAGCTCTCAAACTCAACTCATTTTTCGTCAATTGAATCAACCAATTTTCTATTCATGCAAGGAAAAGCCAAATTATAGTGCAATTTAATTTTACGAGTTCAAGGATAAAGCTACCGATTATGCAACATAGTTGTCAAAATCAATACTCACTATCGACTACCTAATGACTGGAGGTTGTTCCGGTCAATTTTTATTATTGTTTAATGACCTACTATGATTGTTCAACTTCCAAGATTAATGCAAAAATCTAGAGGGGGTTATCAAGTTTGAAGGCTAGTTAAATGCATTAAGTCCTAAGTCTTTAAATTCAAGGTTTTTTTAATTTGTCTTTATTGTGGCACTACTTTCAAGGGTCATAGTTAGATGCATCCCCAAGAATTTGTTCGATTTCTAGCAATACAAGGCTTGAATATTGAGATTATATGAGATTTGTTTCTGTGTGAGCAAATGTTTTTCCTTGATTTCTCTATCCTTGGAATGTTGACTTTTCTATGGTGATGAACAAAAAGGCCATTTATTCTCGGCTAATGATTTTTCTTTAGGCCTTAGTGGTGAATTTTCCTATCCTAAAGTCCTTGATCCATGGTGAGTGGTTTTTCCTTTAAGTCTTGGTAGTGAACTCTTCAATCCTGATCTTTATTCTTGACTGATGGTGCATCCTTTTATGCCTTAGATGTGATTGTATTCTATTCTGCATTTACTTTTATCTATTAACATCCATCCCCATACACTATAATACCTAGTTGATTTTTTCGACATCACTCAAAACATGAATTGCCCACCCCCGAAATGGCATCGTGCACACTTCTAATTCTAGTTAGATTTGCATGTGAGTGATGTTTACAACTTGTACCTTACCAATTAGAGATGTGATTGAAAACAATTTCACTAATTGTAAGGCTTTCTAAAATCTTAGGGGTAAGTATATTAGGAGTGCCATAATTCTGGCACTATACTCAGGGAGTGTTACAACTTTTTTTTCCCCGCTCACTTGAATGTTGCAAATTTGAAAAACCACTCACTTGAGTGCCATCGATGATTTGCCTAACTAGAAAAGCCAACGTGGCATGGATTTATAATACATCATTCGATGTAGCGTGTCAAAAAGCTAAAGTCAACACTTGAGAAGGCAAATCACGTAGCTTAAGTGTCTAATTGAAAGACAATAGAAGTTCCAATAACTTCACAAATGATCATTTCGGTACCATAAAATTTTTAGAAGTGAACACTTGATTTCGATTTTTTTTTAAAGTGATCATTTAAGGGTGCGCATGACAAAATTTCCAGAATAGAAATCAATTTATGGCTAGAAATTGATTTCTCAATTTCTATTCCATGGACGAGTTTCTGAGTAAAGTAACACGTTTGATAACAATTCAAAATTTCAAGTTTTGAAATAAAAATTCATTTGATAACTTAATAAAATTTCTATTTCTAGGAGCGATAACAACTGGCGTCTGGTGGCTGGAGTCTGATGTTCAATGACCAGCGTTTGACGTCCGGTGACCAGTGATGGGTGGCCGAAGTCCAAAGTTCAACGTTCGGCATTTGGCGCCAAGTCTGATGCCAAGTCCGGCGACTGGTGGTGGGTAGCCGAAGTCCAAAGTCCAACGTTTGACGTCCAGCGCCAAGTCTAGCGACTAGCGGTGAGCGGCCAAAGTTCAGAGTTCGACATCGGAGTCCGGCGACCAGCAACTAACATCCAACGTTCGAAGTTCGACGTATGACGTTCGACATTCGGAGTTCGGCGATAGGAGGTTGGCAGCGGGTGACCAGCGGCTAGAGTTTGGTGGCGGGTGGCAAGCGGCTGATATCCAGCAACTGATGGCTAGTGGCAAATGGTCATCAGCGAACATCTGATGGTTGGTGATGAGCCTTTGGCATCTAATGATTGGCGATGAGCAACCAATGACCGGTAGGCATTTAGCATCCGGCAATCGGCAATTGGCGACAGGTGGCCGAAGTGTGGTGGCAGGCAGTCGACGTTCAGTGGCTAGTGATCGACGTTTAGTGGGTAGTAGTCGATGGTGAGTGGCCGAAAACCGGTAGCAGGCGTTTAGCATGCCACGGGCAGCAACCAACGACCGGTGGGCATCTGGCATCCAGTGACCGGCGATTGGCGATGGGTGGCCTAACTACAGTGGTCAGTGGCCGATGTTCGGTGGCTAGCGGTCGATGGTGGGCAGCCGGCAACCAATGACGGGCATCCGGCATCCCACGGGCGGTAAGTGGGCGACAAGTGATAACAAGAGTGAATGATGAGAAAAATTTTGACTTCTCATTTTTGTTTCAGAAATAGAAAAGCTAAAAATTTTAACTTCTGATTTCTACTCCAAATCTATTTCTAAAATAGAAATCTATTCAAGAAATAAAAAAATGAAATTGTGTTACCAAATGGATTTCTGTTCCAAACCTGTTTTAGGGAACAGAAAAATAGAGAAATAAAGAAACATAAATTTTGTCATGCGCGCCCTAAGTGACAAAAGAAGAGAGAAAGTTTGGAAACAGCGTCATTTGAAGAAAAGAGAGAATCCGCAAATGTTTTTATCTAATTGTGGAAGATTTTAAAGATATAGCAAGAAACGCCAACATTCAATATACTCTCACCATGTTGGAGAAAAATTTCTACTTCGTTTATTTTAAAAAAAATGGAAAATTAAGAAAAAGAATCCACGTAGAGTGATTTGTTGGAAATGACACTTAAGTGACAGATTTTAAATCAATGTGGTACTCAAGTGAGTATTTTACAAAAGTTATGACACTCCTAATATATTTATCCCTAAAATCTTGTCTTCTCCTTTCCCCACTCGATTAAGATGAGATCACTAAAATTAGGGAGTGGCTTTATTTGTGCACTTGATGACATAATTTGACAAGTATTTTCAATTGCAAATTTGTTTGTCACCCTTTATTCTTTCCTCCTTCCCCTTTCTGCCCTTTTTTGCCTTCCCCTTTCTACCCTTTGCTCTTTTTGCCCTTTGCACTTCCACGACGCCAACCACCCACACCCATCACAACATAGCATCTCCTCCTTGCTGTCATCATTGCCAGTTTTTGCTCTTAGGGGTGAGCATGGTCCCAGTCCCAGTCCCAGTCCAACACAAGAACCGAATTAGATTAGATCAAATTGGCCGGTTTTGGGCGGTTTTCCATTGCCAAAATTTGGAACCGGGAATAACTAATTTAGTTCCTAGTTCCTTGCCTGAAACCGAACCGAAGTGGTATCTATGCTATTTTTTTTTCTCTTTTCTTTTTGTAATATTTTGCTTTTCTAAATGAGTAAAGTAGCTGGCAGAGACAAAAGAAAGAAATCCTAGCCTCCCTACACGATAAGAAATCCTAGCCTCCCTACACGATCCTCTCGATCTCTCCTACCTTAGCTCGCACTCAATGGTCTTTCAGCTAAGCCTTTGCCTTCGGCACTCCCTTTGTGGCCTTGCCTCCCTCTCTCGCTCTTGCCTTAATGGCAATGGTCTTTCTCTTGTTGTTATTGCTTAATTTCTTTTGCTAATGTTGGTGAATCTGTTGGAATTCATGGTGTCGACTCTGTTGTATCTCAACTTCATGTTTGTGAGGTTGTGATTGAGTCACACCATGTTTCTCTAATCCTACCGCAATTCCTAATCCTAATTCTTAAGCTTCTTGGTTCTCATTATGTGTCATTATGTGGGGTCTAATAAGCTGTGAGAATTCTGGGACCACACTACCAACTATTCTAAAAGCTTAATCTATTAGATGAATGCGTAATTTAATATTTAATTATTCTAACACTTCCCTTCATGTTTAGTTTAGTCTTTTTTTGCCTAGTTTTAAGCGTGGACATATTTAATTGGTAAAGCAAATGGGGTCTAAAAAGATTTGAACTCAAAACCTCTAACTCTAATACCATGTGAGATTTGTGAGACTACTACTAACTGTTCTAAAAGTTTAAACTGTTCGATAAAACCTTGATTTAATTATTCACATGCGACAATCTCACTTGCTTTAGGATAAATTCCTCTGCTCCATCCACTAAGCATCTGGAATGTCCTAAATTAATCACACTGGTTAACAAAACACCATATATCCTTCCAAAAGTTTGAAAATTTGAGAACAAACATCGAGGAAGTTCTCTTTTCCTATAGTACTAAATGATGTTCTTACTTGGTGATCCTTGAAGGGATATTCTCGGATGACATAATTGTTAACAAGACCTCTGAAGATATCAATACTGACAAAACCAACATGTTTTGTTTTTGTTCAAGTGATTATTGATGACTCAACACCTATGAAATTATCATAAGTGTGAAGTGAAAGAACTTGGGAGACTAAAAGGACCTTAAGGGTAAACAAGTTAAAGAGAACGAGAAGTTCATAAGGACTTGGAGAGACCAATAGGTGAAAAATCTTTGGAAGTCTAATAACACAGACGTACTTAGGATGGATTTTGATAAATACAACAATTGTCAAATTGGACCAGTAGGCAGAACCATGGAAAGTTGAGAGAAGCTACAGCCAATATAAGTCTCATGAGATCACTTTTTGACAATTGACAAAAGACCCATACTACTTTTATGATAGAAGATCAACTTAAGTGCCAAAACTTGGCACGGAGAGACACTTAAGTGCCAAAACTTCGAAAAGGTATACTTAAATGCCAGTTTCGGAATAAAGTGGAACACTTAAGTGCCACTCCGGCCAAAATCTGGCCAAATTGCGGATGTGGCAATTTTCTCATGAGTTGGATGCAAAACAGCATCATTTTGCTCGCTGATGTAGTGAGAAAATGCAAAAACGACATCGTTTTGTTTTGTGTCTGATGTGTAAATAATTGCTATAAAAATTAATTAAACTTAATTTTATTTAAAATATTCTAAAAAATAGAAAAATTTAAATTAAAAAAACTAAACAAAATAAAAAAAACCTAAAATTAAAAAAAAAAAAAAAATTAGGGGGCGAGGAGCCGAAAGGGGCAGCTAAGGGCGAGCCCTCGCCATCGCAGAGAAGGGTTGACGACGGAGGGGGGAGGGTCGATCGATGCTCCCCCTATTCTTGGCGATGGCGAGGAGGCGGTGAGGGCTTGTGATCGCTCGCCTAAATCCAGCAAGGGCTCGCAGGCCCTCGCCACCGGTAAACCTGCATCGCCAACCCCTGGCCAAGGCTTGGCAACCCCAGCCGATGCTCCCCCCACCATCGCCGGCCCTTCCCAGCAAAGACGGGGAGGCGGTGAGGGCCCGCAAGCCCTCAGCCAAATCTGGGGTGAGGGTCGCGACCCTCACCGCGATCCAGCGAGGGCTCGCGGCCCTCACTACCAGTCGATTGGGGGCCAACGACCCCGGCCGACCCTCCCCCTCCGTCGCCGGCCCTTCCCTGTAATGACAGGGAGGCGGCGGTAGTGAGGGCTCAAACCTCATATGCCCCCTTCGGCTCCCCCTTTTTTTTTTTAATTTTTTTAATTTTAGGTTTTTTATTTTTTAGGTTTTTAGGTTTTTAATTTTTTGATTGTTAGAATATTTTAAATAAAATTAAGTTTAAATTAAATTAAATTAATTTTTATATTAATTATTTACACATCGACACAAAATGATGTCGTTTTTGCATTTTGTTGTTACGTCAGCGAGCAAAATGATGCCGTTTTGCACCCAACTCGTCGAAAAATTGATACGTCAGTAATTTGACCGGATTTTGGCCAAAGTGGCACTTTAAGTGTTCTACTTTACTCCAAAACTAGCACTTAAGTGTACCTTTCCGAAGTTTTAGCACTTAAGTGTTCTTTCGTGCCAAGTTTTGGCACTCCAGATGTCCCAAACTCCTACTTTTACCATTTTTATGCATTCAAAGGAATCGGATAGCGAATTACAAGCTTGGAATTACGAATTATTTTCTCTAAAAAAAATCCAATCTATTACTCATCATATCATAGGATAATGATTATTTCGTGACTCGACAGCTCTATCCTTGTAAGCAACATTCCCGTATGGGAGTGGCCGGGTCAGCCAATGGGGCCAAAATCTTTATCCAGGCCCGGATCTCAGCTTGGGAGGGGCATAAGGGGTCACTCTCCCCAGGGAGGTTCTCCCTCCGTTTCCCTCATGAGCAGTTTAAGGACTTGCTCAAGTCCATTAGATCTGATTATATGGGCAACTAAAGCTCCAGTCATTTTATTACAATCTGCAACGGCTACATTGATTATCTCAAAGATCATTCAACAGTCAACTTGAAGATCCATCACTAGAAAAGGAACCAGTACAAGCGATTGTGGATGGAGACGAGCTACAAGAATTACAAGAACACCTCACAATTCTGTGATCAATTAATTTGCTTATTGAGAGTAATACACCGATAGTCAATCTTTTGAGAATTGTACAAGCATTGTAGTAGTGCGTGTTTTCTTAGTAGAATGATTTGCTAGCTCTGGGTAGACGTGACAAGCTAAAACTTTACATCTCAAGAGCTACTAGTGAATTCCAACCTCGTTGGTAGCTATTAGTCAGGAAAAATAATAATATATTTATTTTAAGTGGAACTGCTATGACTCTGCGTAAAATAATAACTTGTTATTTATTTGTTTATTTTAAGTGGAACATAGAAATTTGTCTAATTTTGTTAATTAATCGTTGTCCACGTAGGTTACATCACTAGCCACAATAATAACGATTGCCAGGATATCTCTCGGATATGAACGTCTCTCGGATGCGAAGATTCCTGCGAAAGAACATAAATCATATGAAATTTGCATACACCGGTTCTTTACAATACTCTAGGATCGATTAAAAGTGTGCTCTTTCAATTCGCACAAGAAATTTGACCCCAAAAAAAAAAAAAAAATTGGCATAAGAAAAGAAAAGTATAGGCTATCTATGAGTTATGCAAAATTCAATTTGGAGGGGACACTTGAATGTGAAAGCAGAAAAAAGGGCTGTTAAAAAGAAAAGTTCTAAAATAAACCAAAAATAAAAATAAAAAATACAACCAGTTGCAATCCAATTAGGAATTAGATTAGGACCAATCGATCCGGTCTAGTCTGATTCTCAGGTGGACAAGTGTTCAATTCCTATTTTGGGATTGGAATCGACCCTTCATGGAACCAATCACTCTTACTAGCTCTATCACCACTTGATCTCATTATTTGAGAGCCCATGCCACCTCAATCCCTTCGCCCCCTCTCTATCTCTAGTGGTAATTGCAACCTCATCGACAATGAAAGATAGAGGGAGAGAGAGGAGGCGTAGAGCAATGTGATGTGGTGGCGGCATGCCATGGGTAACGATCACAAGGCTGTAACGACCACGGAGGAACAATCATTGTCAAGAGTTAGAAATTGTGACAAGTGGCAAATGATATCAGTGGGGAGAGAGAGAAATGACTCTAGATTTTTGTTTCGATAAATTTCTAAAGCTTGTATTTTTTTCATGAGACAAAAAAAATGAATCAGATTGGAATGTGAAATAAAATTAGTACTTTTTATGAAATTAAAAAAAAAAAAAGAGATCGAATTAGAATTAAACTCGAGTTAAAATCGGTGTTTTTAAAGGAATTGACCCATCTAAATTGGACATAGAAGTATGGCATGGAAATGGACGTCATTATACTAAGAACTTATCCCTTAAAAAATTTGGCAAGAGAGAGTAGTCCACCTAATACTGCAAAAATGAAAACTTCTCTCTGGTCCTCTGTTACTACCTACGCACCTACGCACTTACTCTCTTTCAAAAATAGATTGGGGTTTCCAATGTAACTAAATCTACCCCATCTTTAACTAACCATTTGATTAAAACCATATTGACTGACTGGGATAATCTATGTAAATCTACCCCATCTTTAACTAACCATTTGATCAAAACCATATTGACTGACTGGGATAATCTATGTATATATTTAACAAAAATATTATATACATGAGGGTAAGAAACGTAAATCAGGAAGAAGATTATTTTTTTCCTTTTGTTTGCTTCGAGGAAAAAAAAGACTTGGACACGGTAGGAACAAATAGGTGAAGAGTATAGAGCAGGTAATTCCGATCCATCTACTTCGTCTGCTTGCTGACTTGGTGCAGGTTTTGTCTTATGCGTTGTGGTCCGGTCAAAAACATATTGTCCATCTTTTTTTCCAATGGCAAATTGTCCATGTTTGGACTAGAGAAATTAAAAGGAATAGTTGTTTTCAAGTGACTCGACTCTATAGCGGTCGGATCACACAGGATTTGAAAACCTTACGCTTCTTAAGGCACAACTTTAACGTGTAGAGTCTTTACAAGCTTATGGACTTCGCTAATCCCTTGATTATTGTAATTAATTTGTGATTGGGACTTCATTAGTTTTGCTTTTCCTTCCAACCCAGTTCCTTTTAAATGCACAATGGGAAAAGCAAGTTTCTGTCGGGACAAGTCATTGCCACGCGACAATGATGTCAA
Organism: Eucalyptus victrix; assembly: GCA_016097545.1. Taxonomy (NCBI): domain Eukaryota; kingdom Viridiplantae; phylum Streptophyta; class Magnoliopsida; order Myrtales; family Myrtaceae; genus Eucalyptus; species Eucalyptus victrix. Next base: position 23,511,592 of record CM027840.1, on the reverse strand, counting down.
GACAAGACGAGGTCAAGGTATGGCATTTTCTAAGCCATGGGAGTTTGATAAAATGTTCGACGATGTATAGGTCCATCCGAAGCATTGGCCAATCACTTGAATGAGCCAATCCTAGATTGTCAAGATAACGACTACCAGGTTAGGGACGAGAGATGAGTTGACTGGTAACTTGTTAATTTTTATTCCTTTATTTATTTAATTATAGAAATGTTTAATGTCAGCAAGGGATTAAGTTTTATAATTTATTTGACTTTGATTTTTGTCAGTCGGGGAATTTCATCGTGTCTGAAGATGATAAACGAAGCTTCCATCTCAATTTCTTAATCGTCAAATATAACGTACGCGACACGCTCAGGAGTAGGTCCTCAATTTCCTCGAAGCTTCCCCCACTTCTTTTGTCGATATTTTTTTGTTTGAAATTTCCTGAAAGTGAGATGCAACAGAATTAGAAAAAAAAATTCTTATATACACAAGCGTCGAAATTCAGTCTCTTAATAATATTCGTCCTATAATCATCGGTTGAAGTTGATAAAAAAATTAATTTGTCTTGTCTTTTTTTTTTTTTTTTTTTAAATTGATGGAGTTAATTTATTGATCCGAAGACATCAGATTTTTTCTGGATATCACGTGTTAGTGTCCCCGATTGACCGGAAAAGGGCGATTTGACTTACCGGGGAACTCATCTACCAAGAAATTGTCAATTAGACCATCACAAGAGTCCAAAAACGCTGCACATGACGTGCATGCAGGGTCGAATCAACTGCCATGTGGGGGAAAAAAAGAGAGAGTGACACAAATGATTTTTTAACTTTTACTCAATTTGATACCTAAATTTTTAATTTGGTCAATATAATTCATGAATTTTAGCCTAATGTGCAATGTCATCCATGAATTTTTAATTTGTTCGATGTGGTATTTGAATTTTTAGTATATGTTCAAACTAGTCTCTACATTATATGAAAATAAATAATATTATTCTTTTATTAATTTAAATTCAGAGACAATATTGAACATTTTTGTACAGTTTGAGGACTAGTTTGAACATATATTGAAAAGTTCATGGACTACATCAAACAAATTTAAAATTCATAGATGATATTGCATATTTGACTAAAGTTTAGGGATTTTATTTAACGAATTAAAAATTTAGGGACCATAGTACACATTGAATCATAATTCAAAAGCCATTTTTGTCATTTTTCCCAAAAAAAAGTTACAAATCATTTGTTCTATTTACCTTCACCTCCACTTGTGTGTTTGTTGCTTACCAGAGAAATTTCACTTAGAAGAGTAATTTTCACAAGAGGGCTAATAATCTTGGTACTCCTACGATTTAGAACTGGAGGTGTTGCTCCTAGTCAATGCAATCCTTTTCTTTGTCATTTTGAGAAGAATAATCATTTTGTTCCAAAAGACTAATCATATCATCCTTGATTAAAAATTTAATTTTTTATATTTTTACTGATGAAAACCTTTTGAAGCTTCATTGTGCTCCAGAAGTATAAGCATATCATCCTTCATTGAAAAGTTTTTATTTTTCCCAAGAAAATCAAATCTATATTGATGAAAACCTCTTGTTAATTGGAATTACGTAGGCCTAGTTTCCTAAAATGCCCCAAACTTTAATCTAATCTCAATTTTGCTCTATTTTTTTTCATAAAAAAATCTCTAACTATTCACTCTACTCCCATTTTTGCCCACATGTCCAAAAATTGCCACTAGTTTATTCAGAATCATTGATATCAAATCTAATTAAAAGTTCATTATCATAACTTACATTTTCATCAACACTCTCACCTTATAAAGAACAATGGCAACTTGATGATATTGATAATATTGAAGAAATTGGTGGTGATTTTTGAATGCGTTGGTAGATATGTAGCTAGAATAAAAGTTGGGGATTTTTTACTAAACAAAAAAGTCAAGGCGGAATAGAGACTAGACCTAAAGTTGAGGATTTTTTAGGGCATTAGCCCAAATTATATAAGCAATGCCCAATTGTTTGTTTGGGATAACCAATAAATAGGCATCTATTTTATTCTTGATTCAGATTTTTCCATCACCACCATACCCCCACGGCCAACCACCATGTTGCCGTCGCCGCCACCAACCTTGATTAGCCAAGATGATCATAAATGCAACCCCACAGATAGCCAGACCTCCACCACTACCAAAGTCCCCCGTTCGTTGTCTCTCTTTTGTTAGCTATATCCCTAAAGCAACCATGTAATAGTTACATGTTAGAGATTATTTAATGGCAAATAAGTTTTTACATTCATCGTCCAATTTATATGAATTTTTCCATTAGATCAGCTAGGATCGAACCTATTCTTAAAGTGTTAAGAATATGTGTGATAGGTTACAATCATGACCTATTCTTAAACAGTTCCTAGTTGATGGATCATTGAGAGGATATTGATGATCCTGGTGAAACCGGTGTATTCTCAAGCTTCACCATTCAATATTGGATACTTGAGGAGATGATGAGTCACAAGTCATTGGGTACGGTGATATCTGAGTTAGAACATAGGTGCTTGTCTTGAACAAGTTCACTGAACATGACATACATATAACGATTAGCGACATCGAAGCTTTTTAGTGGGGTCAATGTTTGATTGTTCATGCTTTGGTCAAGTGTAAGATCCTTAAACCTGAGGTATAATGCTGACTTGTATGTTGAATGGCTATGGTTCACAAGTGTGCATATTGATGCTTCGTCGAACCATCTTTGTACTTGATGGTCATAATTTGTTCACATACAAAGGCACATGTGTCACGCCTCGATCCTCGAGCGCACGCACATTCCTTAATAGTCGACTAAATTGCGATGCTCCCAAGACGCATCGCCGACCCAAATCGATTCATGCATATGCGGAAGCAAAATAAACAATCCCCAGACAACAATCGACATTGGATAGGAAAGCAAGACAACCATATAAAACAAACCACACTTTTATAAACCAACTAGTTTATACACAAAGGCCAACTTTAAGGTTAATGTACAGAAGTCTAAATCAAAAAAGGCTACAAAGCCACCTAAACTCTAGACTCTCCAGTCTTCGGCTCCGGGTCTTCCATGGCACCATCATGAGTGTCGATATCCAAAGGGTACCCTATCTCCCATTCCCCGGTCCCAATGGGAGGCCCGTCGAAATCACCCAAAGGACCCTCCCAACTCCCCTCGGACTTGTGGAGGTACCATGCCTTGAAACGATGAGGTACCAAATGGGGTAGGCCTTTATCAACCCAGACGGTGGACTCAACAAGCTCACAGGTCAGGCTAGTCCCAGGAACTGGGAAATAGGAATGCTGAAAGTCTACCTCCCTCAGGACCCCGTAACGCACATGACGTGCCTCCATCTAGGGACCTGAAAAGAAGAAACCCACGACAGGGTGAGACAACGTCTCAGCGAGTCCACACCCTAAACCCCGATTAGGAAGGAAATACGCCTAGGGGTAGTCTAATCACACAACCAATGAGACTCACCTCGCCTTAGTTCCTTTCTAAACTTTAGGACAGTTCATATAACAAATATATACAATAATCACACTCAACAATTGGAATGCCTCATTTCATATCTTAATTAATCACAAGGGTCCCAATTATAAGGCCAAATCATTATAACATGTCCCATTCCGTGCCACACAATTTTGTCCCATAATTAGGCACGGTTAAATCACTCATTCATGTGTTCCAATTGATTATAGCCCCACGGGCATGGCCTACTCGATCTTCTGGCATAGCCAGGCATCGTCTCGCCCCATCGAGTACGGCAACATTTACATTTAGACGGCAATCTCGAAGGAGCATCGGTTTAGCCTCTACTACGACCGACATCCATTGTCAAGGGCATTCCATATAAGAGCATTGCCCAGCTCAAAAGCTCGCGACGGGTTCTCATAACCATCACATGACCAACCAATCCTAGCCAAGGATATTGAGCATTGCATTCAAATACCTCAGTTAAAATAATGAATTTGGCCTATTTTCTTCGTATTAAAAACACCCGGGTAAATAATCGTGTGTGGATACACTATCAGCTTAAGCCATAAAAAGTTATATCCTTCATTTTAAAAATCCCACTATTTGCTATAATACTTAAAAATATTTTTGGTGTCAAAAACCAACACCTGGTATTTTCTAATTAAATACCAAAATTTCAAGATTTCGAAATAATAATTGAAAATCAATAATCATCACTCAATTGCACAATATAATAATCAATTGCACAAACTAATCACACCACGGCAATTAGCATGAATTCGACAATAGACTATCCCATGTAATTTTCGGAAAATAATAAATAATTATAAAATTATAAAATTAATTAAATAAATGCAAAATAATTAGATAAATGACTAATTAAGCTAAATACATTAATCTAACCACCTAATTGGACTTAGATAAACAATGCACTAATCTAAATAAATCATACAATCTAATCAACCCCTAACTAAACTAATCTAACCACCTTAGCCTAATTAACTAACTAAATGACTAATTACACTAAGCTAACTACCTAAACCAATCTTAGGCTAAACTAATCCTTTCCTAAGCATAATTAACCCCCTAAGCAAGATTTAGCAAGTAAACTTACTGGATTAGTGAGCTGATAAGTTCACGGCGATGGCAACACGGAGGCGAGTGAAACACAGGCCTATGATAACACCCAACAAGGCTTGAAAGGGCTCGGAAAAGGCCTACACAGCTTACAGCCCGAACTGGAACTTCAATTCTGTGGCTGGCTGGAAGGGGCGGTTAAGGAACTTAGTTAGTGGAATTGGACAGCCAAGTGGCGACGGTGGGACTAGGTGGAGGTGGCTAGCGGCTTGGGTGCTTTGGGATGGCGTGCAAGGCAGACGGAGCTATGATGGGCTCCAAGCTGGAGGTGTGGACGTAGGTAGAGTAGTAGCTGGCTCGGCGGATGACCAGGACGGCGTGCGGCGATTGACAGGCGTGCAAGGGAGCTCAAGCAAGCGATGCAAGCAGCGGTCAATGGTTGCAAGGGCTAGCTCGGCTTCCTCTGGTTCTTTGGCTTCCAAAATAGCAACAATGGAGCACTAAGGGAGCAAGGAAGAAGAAGAAGAATCTCCGTTGTCTTGAGGGGGACAAAGGTCACCGAAGTCTTGAACAAATATCTTATTTCATCATCACTTGGTCCCTCAAAGTCCACAGCTATGCTCAACTGCCTTATCCTCTCCAAAACTTCCTCAAGAAGCCAAGGATGAAGTTGAAATGTTGCAGTCCCCCATGGCTATGAATTTCAAGCTTCCAACTTCAATTTCACTTCAATTTCACTCCAATTCAATCCAATTCAATGGCCAAAATGCCATGGAGGATGCCGCACTCAATTCCATAATTTTTTCACCAAATGCTCCAACTTGACATCCAAAAATTTACACAAAAACAGCCTTATGAAATTCCTGGTCCAAAATCGCCTAAACTTGAATTTTTGCCAAAAATTTTAAACTCGCCGAAAATTCTTCAGAGGATGAGTCGACGTTCATAAAATAAATAGTGACATGACAAAACTTTTAATTTCTGAATTGGGTTCAATTTTGTGATTAGTTTCAACTGAACGCGATTTTAGTGTGACCTAACATACCAGGTAGCTTTTAGGAATTTTTAGCACATTTGACCTATAGTTGATTATTTTCGATCTACATTGTGCATCTTCAACTCATAGGCAACTCTCGGTTGTCATGAAAATCTCGAGGTTTCAAATACGGACATAGGGTACATAAACGATAGAAAAATCGGTTTAGTGTCATTCAACAATGATCTTGCAATCAGGTGGAATCACCCACACTTTAATCACATGCCTCTATTGAATCGACCTATCTCCGGTCTCTAATCGATTTTGACGGTGCCGTATTAACCATTGCAGATTAGCACGATTGAGCAGTCGATTTTTGATTGAATTCCCAAATCAATCGCGTTTAAATTCCTTAACGGCTTCACTTGATAGATTATTTATCTTGTGAGTGATTAGCTGCATGTGCAATATGGAATATGTCTTCTTGTCATATATAAATATACAAGATTGATGTCATATGCGATCTAATCGGGACATTGTATTGAAATCCTCGACCGAAGTTGTAATTGAGAATGAATGGTTCATATCTCGAAGAAATGCATGTAAATTAGATTTTGGCATATGATTGAATTGGTGACTTGACCAATAGTTCTATAGCCTTTGTTTGATCGAGACATGGTGAGACAAAATGATCAAACTACATGATTGCCAAAGCTAACAGGTTCATTATGTTTTGAAAACATTTTACACTATTTGGGTAGCCATGATATATTGCTAAATGTCACTCATGGTTTGTAGGAACATGAAATTGATCTAGACAATCAGTTCTCTTGGTTGTGCTAATATGTTAGCATAAGTCCAGTTGCTAACTTAGTGATGAACCTAGAGATGTCACACATCATAACCAATTAGAATGACGTTGAACGAGAGAGAGAGAATATTGCAAATGTGTTTGCAATTGAGCCAATCAAATTGAGTTGGGCTAAAAATAAAAGTTATGATGAAGAGGCTTCAGAGTTTACAAAGTTTGAAGCGAGTTTTAGACTCTATAGCCAAATTAAAGATCTAAAGCGTGTTCAAAATTAGTGACCGAATTAATAATTTGAAGTGAGTTCAGAATTAATAGTTGCGTCAATGATCTGAAGTGAGTTTTAGAATCAATAGCCAAATTAATAATTTGAAACAATTTCAAACTTAAAGGCTAAATTAAAGATCTAAACGATTTCAGATTTAACGGTCACATTAAGTTCTAAAATGATTTCAGAACTTAATGGTCACATTAATGATCTGAAACAATTTCAAAATAAATGATAGTTTAATGATCTGAAACGGTTTCAGATTTAAATGACCAATTAATGCTCTAAAGCAGTTTCAAAAGTAACAGTCAAAAGTAAATATTTGTAATGGTTACAAAGTTAATACCCAGAAGAAAGATTTGTAACAGTTACAAATAAATGTTTAGAATGATGCTCTGTAATAGTTACAGAGTTAATGTCTGAATTAGTGTTTGTAACAGTATCAGAACTTACGTCCATTAGAAGTTATGGCTGAATTAATTCTAAAACGATTTAGAGTTAATGTGCTGATTTAAATGTGATATGCATCGTCTATAAAAGATAATACAGAGAGCAAATCACCGGATGATTGATGATCAACAATCGGCAATCGACAATTGAGAGTGTTGATATTGATCAATAAAATCACTCACATTAAAGCAATTGCTAGCACAATTATAGTCGTGAAATCTCTCAATTTCTCTCTTCTGTTCAATATGAGAATTAGTAGTGTGTTTGAACTAGAGGTCCAACACTTGTGGGGCTAAGTTTGAAGAACGTTAGAATCTGCGAAGAGATTAGACGTTCTATATCTGAAGAACATCAAAAACAATATTATCAAAAGCCATTAGACATTCATGGTCAAGAATCCAATAACATCATAACCGATGTTACCAGAAGGCGTTAAATATTTGTGGTCAAAGTTTGAAGAACGTTAAAGCTACTGCTGTGAGTGAGGACATCAAACATTCGTACTCAAAATCCGAAGAAACTTCTTAACCAAATTCGAAGCACAGTACAAGTTTAATATGATTAACACATTTAGCTCATCTAAGAATTTTTTGTTAAAAAGCATGAAAGTGCTTTGGAAACACGTGTATAAGCGATTTTACTTCCACTACGATTAGACTTTTGATCTTAATTTACTTATGCACGTATGTTTGTTTATCGAAACAAACGCCAACAATGGTATCAAAGCCAATCCCTAGATATTTTCGTGCTTTTAAGTGTTGATTGGTTCATGTTATTTGTATGATCTGAGGACTAATTCTCATTTGTGATGATAATTCTTTTAAAGTCACTTTCAAATTTTTATTTGATATACATATTAATTGGTTAATATGCAAGGTGAGACAATTGATAATAATAAGTAAAAAAATCTCCTTATTTGTGATATTAAGTTGTAATGGGTGCTTGAAGTCGTGGCCTACCATCGTCGTGGTTTGTTCCTATGTTATGACGGTTGATTGGCTGATTATGGATATATTGGAGTCAGTTGCTATTCAAGAAAATAGGACCACTCCATTATACATCTGATGGTGTGGGGTTTATGCCAAATTATTTCCAATAACTGTTAGGTGATTAATCATTTGTGTCCTAAATACTTGCAAGAGATGATGGAGTAAACTTAATTATGGTTATGAGGCCAATAACTGTTAGGTGAGGCTTTCGTGATCTAGAGGCTAAAGTATGATTGGGACTCACATGTGATGTGTTGGATATGTGATCCACTCACTAAGTTCAGAGGATGCTAATAAATATCAGGTGAGGTGGACTATGAACTAGTAGGACTCCAATCACCACTAGTGATCTTTTCCCAACAAATATTATCGTCTTCCATACTAAGGAGTGTGGGATCCAAAAATAATAGTGGGATATAATATTTCATTTAAAGGCCATAATGAAATACTTGTTGAAAGTCAATGGCTAACAATTATTTTTCTACACAGATTTTTGATGCTCTTAAAAATGGTTACAGCTTCAATTCTTGACATGAATTGTCTGACAATACCAACCATACCGATTGGGTGAGGAATTTGAGAATTGTTCTCAATTATGAGAAGATTGAGTATGTGCTTGATCAGAACTTGCTAGAACATTTTCTTGGTGGCACTGATGATGAGCGCAAAACTTATGAGAAGCGGCGCAAAGATGACCTAAAAGTTAGGTCATACATGCTTACTTCTATGAACAACACAAGGCCCACCATAATGGCTGTAGCAGAGGCTTCCTCTTCAAAGAATAAGACTACTTTGACAAAAAAAAAAAATGGAAGAAGTCCACAAAGCCTGCTACATGCCCAATGCCCATGATTGAAAAAGGGAACTGTCACTATTGTGGTGTCAAGGGACATTGGAAGAGGAACTACAAGAAATACCTCGCGAGCTAAAAGGTCAAGCCGAAGAGCCAACCTTATGAAGGTATAGTGTCCATGCTTATTGAAACTAACCTTACGGTTGGTTCTGAATCCAACTTATGGGTTCTAGGCTCTACTACAACTTCACATATTTGTATGTCTTTGTAGAATCTAGAAGTACGTAGGATGATGAGGCAAAATGAGATAGTCTTGACATTTGCAAATGGATCAAGAGTTGCTACATTAGTTATAAGGATTTATCATTTATCTTTGCCTTCAGGACATGTGTTGGTTTTGAATAATTGTTTACATTATAAGAATGCAATTAGGAACCTCATTTCTATACCTTGTTTGAGTAAAAAGAATTATGAATTTTCTTTTGCTGATGATGTGTGTTCCATTTATTATGATAAAAGATGTGTTGGTTCTGGTAAGATGATCAATAATCTTTATACCATTACAATGTTTGGTAATATGATTACCAATGTCAATAAGCAGAATGATTAAATGCCATGAGCAATAAACGACCTAGAGATAGACCAAATCCAAAGTATGTTTGGCATCTCTAATCAGGTCATATTGGAGAGGGTAGGATTGATAAGTTGAGTAAAGATGGATATATTGATCCATCAGACTTTGAACCGTACTCAACTTGTGAGGCATGTCTCTTAGGAAAGATGAAAAAGGCACCCTTTGTAGGACAAAGTGAGTGAGCTGCTGACATTCTATGATTAATACATACTGATGTATATGGTCCACTTAATGAACCAGCTCGAGGTGGTTATTCTTACTTTATTACCTTTACTGATGATATGTCATAGTATGGTTATTTATACTTAATGAAGTATAAATATGAATCCTTTGAAAAGTTCAAGGAATTCAAAACTGAAGTTGAGAAACAAACAAGAAAAAGTATTAAGGCTCTTTGATATGATCGAGGAGGTGAATACCTAAGTACTGAGTTTTTGAATCATCTGAGAGACAACAGCATTTTATTGCAATGGGCACCTCCAAGAACCCCAAAAAATAATGGTGTGTTTGAGAGAAAGAATCGCACTTTAATGGATATGGTGCGATCTATGATCGGTTATACCGATTTATACATATCCCTTTGGGGATATGCGCTTGAGACAACCACATATTTATTGAACAAAGTTCCAACTAAGTCTATTCCAAGTACGCCCTATGAGATATGGCATGGTAGGAAACCAAGTCTTAATCATATTAAGACTTGGGATTGTTCAGCTTATGTCAAAAAGCTAAAGACGGACAAATTTGAGGCAAGATTTGAACGTGGTCACTTCATTAGGTATCCAAAAGAAAGTCTTAGATACTATTTCTATTTTCATTCTAATTAAAGAGTTTCGATTAGTAGACATGTTTCAATTCTAGAGAATTAGTTCATCCAAGAAAGTGGAGCTAGACGGAAAATAGACTTATAAGAAGAAACCAATGGAGTAGCAAATGATTAAATTCAAGTGCGGACCTCATATTTAGTGGGAGGACCTAATGCACAATCTAATCAGGATCAGATGCAGACCTTAGATTCAGTGGGAGCTTATGATACACAACTTCTGAGGAGGAGTACAAGAATGTCTCGTCCTCTTGTTCGTTATAGACACTTGATTGAAGGTATCGATCCCTTATTCATTGTGAATAAAAGTGATCAATCAAGTGATTCGAACACCTATGAGGAAGCAATGTCTAACATTGATTATGATAAATGGTTGGAGGCCATAAAATCCAAAATGAATTCTATGTATTTCAACGACGTTTAGACTCTCTAGTTGACCTGCCAGATGGTATTGTACCAATTGGCTATAAATGGGTCTTCAAGAGGAAGATAAATGCTAATGGTCAAGTTCGCACATATAAGGCATGGCTGATGGTGAAAGGATATCGTCAAATAGAATAGATTGATTATGACAAGACTTTCTCACCCATAGCCATGTTGAAATTTATTCGGATTATGTTGGCTATAACTGCACATTTGGACTATGAGATATTCCAAATGGATGTCAAGACGGCTTTCCTAAATAGATTCCTTGAAGAAGATATCTACATGGAACTACCACAAGGTTTTGAGTCTGATTATGGTAATCAGAAGATGTGCAAGCTTAAGAAAGCCATATATAGACACAAACAAGCCTCTAGAAGTTGGAACATCTGCTCGGATGAGTCGTTTGGTTTCATAAAAAATCTGGATGAACCTTGTGTATACAAAAAGTTTGGTGGGAACACAATTGTGTTTCTTATTTTGTTTGTGGATGACATACTATTGATTGGAAATGATATGCCTATGATATCATCGATCAATATATTCTTGTCTTAGAAGTTCTCCATGAAAGATTTAGGAGAGGCAACCTATACTCTAGGTATCAGGATCTATAGAGATAGATCTGGACAAATTATTGGCTTCTCACAATCCATGTGCATAGACAAAGTGTTGACATGTTTCAACATGCAACATTCCAAAAGAGGATTATTGCCTTTTAGGCATGAAATTTGTCTTTCCAAGGATATTTTTCCATATAATCCCGAGGAAAGAGAGCGGCTGGCAAATGTGCCTTATGCATCTGCTATTGGAAGCATAGTGTACGCTATGCTATGTACAAGACTTGAAATTGTGCATGCTATAAGCATTGCTAGCATATATCAATTTGATCCAGGTGAAGAACACTGGATAGCAATCAAGACTATCCTTAAGTACTTGAGAAGGACTAAGGATATGTTCTTGATATATAGAGAAGGAGACTTTAAAGTTGAAGCATACACATATTCTGATTTTCAATCAAATCCTAATGACTATAAATCAACGTTTGAGTTTGTCTTTATGTTCAATGGTAGTGTAGTTAGTTGAAAAAGTTCCAAATAGAGCATAACTACTAATTCCACTACTGAAGCAAAGTATGCAACTACTTCTAAAGCAACAAACAAAGTAGCTGGGATGGAGAAGTTCATTTCAGAACTTGGAGTGGTTCCTTCAATTGAAGAGCCTATTGCATTGTTTTGTGACAACAATAAGGCAATAGCTCAAGCTAAGGAACTAAGGTCTCACCATAAATCCAAACACAATCAGAGGCGTTTCCATCTCATTAGAGAAATAATTGGGAGAGGTGATATCACCTTGCAGAAAATAGCCTTAACGGAAAACGTGGCGGATCCCTTCACTAAAGCATTGTCTCAATCTTCTTTTGAAAGACATCGTACCAAGATAGGTTTGAGATGTGAGATAGGTTAGTTTTGGAGCAAGTGGGAGATTGTTAGCAGTATGCCCTAAAGCAACCATGTAATAGTTACGTGTTAGGGATTATTTAATGACAAATAAGTTTTTTCATTCGTCGTCCAATTTATATGAATTAGTCCATAAGATTAGTTAGGACTAAACATATTCTTAAGGTGTTAAGAATATGTGTGACAAGTAACAGTTATGCTGAATCTTTAAACAGTTCTCAATAGATGGATCATTAAGAGGATATTGATGATCTTGTTGAGACTAGTGTATTCTCAAGCTTCACCATTTAGTATTGGATACTTGAGGGGATGATGAGTCAAGTCATTGGGTATGGTGATATCCGAGCTAAAATACAGGTACTTGTCTTGGACAAGTTCACTAAACATGACATACATAGAACGATTGGCGACATTGAAGCTTTTTAGCGGGGTCAATGTCTGATCGTTCATGCTTTGGTCAAGTGTAAGATCCTTAGACTTGAGGCACAATGTTGACTTGTATATTGGATGGCTATGGTTCACAAGTATGCATATTGACGCTTCGTCAAACCGTCTCTGTATTTGATGGTCATAGTTTGTTCACATACGAAGACACATGCGTGCGCAATATAGAATTTGTTTTCTTGTTATACATATATATACGAGATTGATTTCCTATGCAATCTAATTGTGACATTGTATTGAAATCATCGGCCAAAGTTATATTCAAGAATGAATGGTTCATATCTCAAAGAAATACATGTCAATTAGATTTTCACATATGATCAAATTGGAGGCTTGACCAATAGTTCCATGGCCTTTGTTCGATCAGGACATAGTGAGACAAAAGGATCGAATTACACAGTTACCAAAGCTAACAAGTTCATTATATTCTGAAAACATTTCACACTATCTAGGTAGCCATGATATATTGCTAAATGTCATTCATGGTTTGCAGGAACAAAAGATTGATTTAGACAATCAGTTCTCTTAGTTGTGCTAATATGTTAGCACAAGTCCTGCTGCCAGCTCGATGATGAATATAGGGATGTCACATACCATAACCAATTAGAATGACGTTTGAACGAGAGAAGGAATATTGCAAATGTGTTTGCAATTGAGTTAATTAGATTGAGTCGGGCTAGAAATAAAAGTTCTAATGAAGGGGCTTCAAAGTTTACAAAGTCTGAAGCGGGTTTTAGACTTTACGACCGAATCAAAGATCTGAAGCGTGTTCAAATTCAGTGACCGAATTAATAATCTGAAATGAGTTCAGAATTAATAGCTACGTTAATGATCTGAAGTGAGTTCATAATTAATCGCATCATTAATGATCTAAAGAGAGTTCAAAAGCAATAGCCAAATTAATTATCTGAAACAGTTTCGAACTTAATGGCTAAATTAAAGATTTGAAATGATTTTAGATTTAATGGTTACACTAAGTTATGAAGCGGTTTCGGAACTTAACGGTCACATTAATGATTTGAAACAGTTTCAGAATAAATGGGCAATTTAATGATTTGAAATGGTTTCGGATTAAATGACCAATTAATGCTCTGAAACAATTTTAGAAGTAACGATCAAAATTAAATATTTTTGATAGTTACAAAGTTAATACCCATAATAAAGACTTGTAATAGTTACAAATAAATGTCTAGAGTTAATGCCCGAATTAGTATCTGTAACAGTATCATAACTTATGTTCGTCAGGAGTTACGGCCGAATTAATTCTAAAATGGTTTAGAGTTAATGTGCTGATTTAAATGTGATCTGCACTGTCTATAAAAGATAATACAGAGAGCAAATCACCGAATGATCAATGATCGACAATCAGCAATCGATAATTGAGAGTGTTGATACTGATCAACAAAATCACTCACATGAGATCAATTGCTAGCATAATTGTAGTTGTGAGATCTCTCAATTTCTCTCTTTTGTTCCACGTGAAAATTGGTGGTGTGTCTGAACTAAAGACCCGACACTTGTGGGGCTGGGTCTAAAGAACGTTAGAATCTGCAAAGAGATCAGACATTCTGTATCTAAAGAACATCAAAAACAGTATTATCGAAAGCCGTTAAATATTCGTGGTCAAGAATCCAAGAACGTTAGAACTGGTGTTACCAAAAAGCATTAGATATTTGTGGTCAGAGTCTAAAGAACGTCAGAACTACTGTTATGAGAACATCAAACGTTCGTGCTCAAAATCCGAAAAAAACTTCTTAATCAAATTTGGAGCACGGTACAAGGTTAATATGATTAGCACATTAAGCTCTTCAATGCGTTTTTTGTTAAAATGCACGAAAATGCTTTGGATCTTAATTTACTTATGTATGTATGCTTGTTTATCGAAACAAACACCAACATCTTTGTGGTTGGCTAAAAATGTAGACCTTAGATCTAAGGTCCCTCGACCTTGAATTGAAGACTCTGAACTCGAGGGAGGGAGAGGGGAAGGGAGGGAGAGGGAGAGAGAGAGTTGCCAGCTCCGGTGCTCAAACGACAATGATAGCACAACGGACGATAATAGCGGTACTCGGCACTTCGTATGGTGACAATGGCCTATCAGCATTGGAGAGAGGCGGTGATATGGCATGTAACTTCTTATTTAAAACAAATTATACTACTACTAATGACCCAATTCAGTTCACAGGAGCAAAGCCTAACAAAAAATATACTAAAACGACCATTATTATGTATCCCTTTTGATGTGGGTCTGAGCACAATAACTTGTGAGCTCCATTTATTTGTAGTTGACAAGTAAGGTCTCATCTTGGCCCAAGAAAAAAAAGAAAGAGAGAGAGAGAGACAAGTGAGATCTCATCTATCTGATGCAGCCTCTTGACCTCAAGAGAGGGATGATTTTTGCGGTATGGTTTATCACAATATGTGAATAAATTTACCTAAGTAAGAGTTCACTTTTGGTTTTTGAATTTATGTATTTTTTCAATCAAGCCCGTGAACTTTTAAATTGGCAAATCCATTTCTTGAACTTAGGTAATTTTTTTTTTTTTTTTTAAATCAAGTTCCTTGGGCTCAAATTCGCTTTTTATAGTTAACATATCCATAGGAGCCAGAAAGAATTAGATGTGGAAAAACCTTTTTCTATGTAGGCTAATAATTCACAAACTCGAAAAATGAAGACCACGACCATGCCTTGAGCGAGATAATTTTTTGATACAAGCATTGTAATTCAAGCTTTCCGTGCCAAAACTCGTACTAGTTTCAACGGGCATGTAAGTTCCAATTAACTAGATTTAAAGTGAGACGACCAAAACATTATGTAAGCTCAAAAATTTGACAAGATAGATAAAAAGTTCAACAACTTGATTGGAAAAAAAATGCAAGTACACAGATCAAAAGTAGGATATTACTGTTTGCATATTGATAATGGAAAATAATTAAGAATAACTACCATCAACCATTTCTTTTTATCTAAGCTGCCCCCGGAGTTGGCATAGTCGATTAGGGCACCCAAGAGTTTCCAACTCAATAATTAAAGGTCATCGATAAATTACACAAATTGCGTTGCAAGCTACGCTAGATAGGACCACCTATACATGCTAGTGACCCGAACTGATTTGTGGATATTGGATTATTTCATGAACCTCCATGTAATTGCACTCTTACGATCATGCTTTTTGGTTCTCATAAACAAAGGATAGTGGGGAAACTTTTTGTTGGAGTCTAACTTGGGTTAGAGAAAACTTCATCTTCCATCCCCTCGTTCATTCGTGCATATATTCATGTCACTGAAGCTCAACATGATGGAGAATCAAATCATACTTCATTTGACTCCATTAACCAGAAGCACGAGATTTATTGTAATTTCTATATCCGTCTTTCATGTTTATTTGGCAACAAGGAAAAAGAAAGTTGAAAGAATTATATTTCTTAAAAAATTGAAATTCCTATCAATTTTACTAAATTTTTTATTTGTGTCATTTAATTCTTTTTTATTAGATTTAATTTACCAATATTCATTTTCACCACAATTTCTTGACTCAAAACATATTCAAATTTATATTTTTCCTGTCAATAGAGAACTCGTTAAATACATTAAAAGTCTCAAAGAAACTGGGTTTGATATTGTGCTTGATGAAATTTGCTTTTATAACAAGGTAACAGCAAATAATAACAAATGAGGCTGAGTCAATGCATTCGATGTAATCTTGAAACTTAGGTAATAGTTGTACAATTAAAATCTATTCATTTTCGTAGTTTTCTTCAAGTTTAAATTAAAAGGGAAGTGCATAAAAAAATAAATTAAGCTAAAAATGTGATTTCAGTGCAACAACTTTGTAAATTATTATTGATATCTATCATCCCATCTAAATAGCCAGCTTAAAAGTATTTCGAAAAAGAATGTGTGCTCAGTCCAAAAGGGCGTGGAAATAGCTACACTAGTGTATTGATTTGTAAGCATGTATAATATAGGTCCATGCTATTTCTATTTTTTCAATGGCTACTGACACTCCTATCACATTGAATTAGCTACATTATCCCTTGCAGTTCCCATTCTTGATTTAAGATTATTTCTCACTTTTTTTTCCTCTTATTCTTTTGTTTGAATTTTATTAAAAAACAAAAAAAAAAAAAAACAAAACTACACACATCCCTTTCAAACAACAGTTTTTTTTTTTTTTTTTTTTTTTTTCACTTTAGCCGCTTCGTCTACACCCATTACATTTCAATGGTTCTTTCATGTTTATTTTCTTCTAAACTTATTCCACTAATTATTAATTTTGTCTCCCTAGATAATTTTCATGATCATGAATTTTTCGACTTTGATTTTTGGTACAAATTTATGGAAATTTACTCAAAGATAGAATATTATGGTTGATAAATGTAGTATACACAATTTACTTACATTTCATTGTATTGTTTTTTTTGTAGTGAGAGGCAATATTGAAGACAACCCAAATTGCTTAAATGCATTTATTGACAATGAAATTGCGAATGGAGAACAACAATCAATCATGTCAACAAGTTCATTTGGAGCTTCTAGTGCTAAATATTGAAAATTATTCCTTGATATATATGTGTTTTAAGTGGATAATGACTCTATTATTGATGTAATTAAAATAAAAATTTATTGTCTGATTCAAGTAATTTTTTTTTTTTTTCGAGAGAAACCTTTTTTAGGGGAGCTAAGTAGTAGAATGGACAATATCTTTTGTTAAATTGGATATGTAACTCGTTATTATTGCAGTAGATAATGTTTACTTTTATAATTTCTATTGCATTTAGAATTGACAAAAAAAATATGTTTTTGCAAATGGTTTGAATGGATTGTCTTGTAATGTCATTACAATGCCCATAATTTCTTGTTAATAGCTCATTATACCATATAATCAAGGCAAAGGTAGTATTCTTTGAAAAAATGATTTAAGGAGCTTTTTTTTTTTTTTTTTTTTTTTTGCTTTTGCAGGATGTTAGTGGATGTTTAAAATTTTTCATGTAGTTAATTTTGTCATATTTATACAACTCATTAACACAATATTGAGTTAGCTTTCTACCAAATAAACTATTTTCGGAAAAGAGGGACACTATTTTTGTTACAAATGGAGAAAGAAAAGGAAAAAAAATAAAAAATGAAGAAAATAAGGCAAGAAATAATCCTAATCAAGAATGAATCCCACATTTAACCTTAATAAATGTTGTGTGGGTGGAGCATTGGTAATTTTTCTCTACCATAATTGAAACAAAAGGGAAAGAAGCAGAAAAAAGGTAAAGAATCATCTTAAGTCAAGAGTAAGACGAAGGAAAGTTAATTCAATATGACTGAGGGATGAGGGGGAGAAATACACATGAAAGGAAAATGATACAAATAGTTAGTGAACTTTGACTTAATAAGTAATGTCATCTCTAAACTTTTGATTGATTCAATGTGGGCCTTAAATTTTTTGTAAGTTAGTCCTTAGATTATCATATGGTTAGATTCAATTTAGTCCACTAAATTGAACATTTATAGAAAATTCATGGACTATATTGAATAAATTAAAATATTCAAAGCTAATAATGCATATTGAGTAAAGTTTAGGAACTACATTGAACAGATTACAAATTTAGAAAGCAGAGTGCACAGTAAGTGAAAGTTTCATGATCATTTGTGGAATTATTTCACGTGTAAATAATCGAAGGGGATCCGCTGAAAAAAGAAGAAAAAATGTGAGGGGCAAATTGGGAACAATGTCCATGTGATTCTGAGGAGAAGTGGATGGAGCAGCTGCGGCTAGGTGGGGCGTCCGGAGCTCTCTCTATAAATATCAACTCTCTCTTCAGAAGCGATGCACGGGGTCAACAAGATTGTTCGATATGAGGATACTTTCATTGTAAATTGATTCCTGCTTTTGAAAAACACAAGTCACATCGCGCAAATTCATATTTAAACGGAATACTTTTTTTTTGCTTTTCAAAAAATTCGAGGAGGAGGAGAAGGGGGAGCAACAGAGAGGAATGGGAGCGGAATTCCGGCCCGAGAGAGCTGCCCCGAGCCTCCCGCTCCGCTCATCCTCGGCCTCCAGCCGGCGGCGCTCATCGACCACGTGGCGCGCGTCGATTGGTCCCTCCTCGATCGCGTCCCCGGCGAGCGCGGCGGCTCCACTCCTGTGCGTAATCTTGAGATCCCTTCAATGGTCTCAATCAACATCTTCTTGATGTTGCGGTTGTTGTTATGTTTCAGCTCACTGCTTTTGTGGAGGTCACTGCTTGTGGTCGAGGGAGATTGTTTTTTCTTTTTCTTTTTTGGTTTCTGGGTACATTGTTCAGATTCACCAAGCTCCAATTTTGTGTTGTTTCTCTCTCTCTCTCTCTCTCTCTCTCTCTCTCTCTCTCTCTCTCTCTGTGTTGTGCGTTGTTTCCCCTGCTTTTCTTTCATATTCTTCTGCTCTCGACAAACTGTGGTTGTGGATATGATGATACAGTCATCTGTTTTCGGGTGTTGGTTTCTGAATATTAGTCTCTGCATAGTCTCTGCTATGATGCAGACCGAATGCGTCCTTGATTGCTTCATTGTTTGTTTGAGTAAATGCCATGAAAAGGGAATTTTAGTTTTTGTCACCTGTCTTTGATCTAATCAAATAAGTCTTCTCTTTCCTAGGCTTGTTAAAATGTGGAACAATAGGCTTGCAATTGATTTGTATTTGTTTTCGGAATCAGTCTAAAGGGTCGAACATCTCAGATGTTATTTTCCCTTTCATTGATTCCAATGTGAATGCTTGTAGGTTGCCATTGAAGAGCTAGAGTACATATTGCGTGAAGTGAAAACCCATATTCTATCTTCACCCAATGACCTGTCTCCTGTTAAATCGATGGCCGGCGGCAGCGTCGCGAACACCATTCGAGGGCTGAGTGCAGGGTTTGGCGTCTCATGTGGAATAGTTGGGGCTTATGGTGATGATGATCAAGGCCAGTCGTTTGTGAGTAACATGAGCTTTCATGGAGTGAGCCTCTCCAAAATGAGATTGAAAAAAGGACCCACTGGTCAGGTGAGACTCTGGTGACTGCTGTTGAGACTTTACCCAAAAGAGAGGGAGAAAGAAATAAGATATAACATGGACAGTCTGTTCTTAATTAACAACTCATGAAGCTTCATCCTTTTATTGCATGTAACAGTGCATATGCTTGGTTGACGCGTGTGGTAATCGGACAATGAGACCTTGTCTCTCAAATGCTGTGAAACTTCAGGTTCCTTCTTGACCCTGTATATTTGGCTTTGGTTGATCACTTGCTTGTATGGTCAAGTTGTCAAATGGTTGTACCTCAATGAAAATTTGCTGAACTATTGATAGGTGCTCACAAGAATTTGATTGTTTTTCTCCCCCTCTTTCAGGCAGACGAATTGACTGGGGCGCACTTCAGAGGATCCAAGGTTAGTCTCTAGTTTTTTTTTTTTTTTTTTGGTCAGAGGTTAGTCGCTAGTTGAAATTCAAAATTTTGAACCCAATATATACTCACCATTGTTTTGGATGCAGTTTTCATTTGATGCTTTTTTTTTTCACCTGAATCAGTTGTTTTATCATCCTGTCATTCCTGGTCATGGTACATTACGTTCAAAGTTATGCTGGGGCTTATTTTCTGGCAGTCATATTATTGCAGTGGTTGGTGATAAGATATGCAATATTCAACCTGGAAGTTATTCAAGCTGCTATAAGCCTTGCCAAACAGGAAGGCCTTCTTGTATCTTTGGATTTGGCTAGCTTTGAGGTAGGTGGATTTTTACCCACTGTTGTTAAGTCTGGAGAGAGCAACCATTGGTTCATTGAATGGTTTAAGTAGGTCGAATATTAATGCCAAAAATTGGAATGTCCTAGTGCAAACTTTCCCACATAAAGTATGAAAATGATATTCCATACTGAGGATGTATTTGGTGTCTGCATAATGGAGAGTAATTACATGTTTTCCTCAGATTTAAGGATTGATATTCTGTGCACACAGTACAAAGGATTCACTGTTTACCCTCTGGAAATATTAGCCAATCCTCTTTCTCCTTACTAGCTTTCTAATTGCCGGAATAATAATAAAATCTGTCTAATAGTACTTAAATGTGGCCAGATGGTCCGAAACTTTAGATCACCTCTTCTCGAGCTGCTGCTGTCTGGGAATATAGACCTCTGCTTTGCCAATGAGGATGAGGCTGCAGAGCTGCTAAGGTAGCAGTCATTCTACATGAGACTGACTTATTTAACTGTGAGGTTTGAATTTCTCTTAGCCCACTTGTTCAATCCTTGTAGAGGAGAAGAAAAAGTCGGACCTGAGGCTGCCCTTGAATTTCTGGGACAATATTGCAAGTGGGCTGTGGTTACATTAAGCTCAAATGGGTGCATTGCGAAGCATGGGAAAGAAGTAAGTTCTTTCTATGCATATATGCACATGTGTGCTAGCTGTGGTTAAATTCAAAAGCCTATGCACATGTAGCTAGCCATTTGAATTTATAAGTGGCCAATTTTAATGTGGCTGGAAGTGCTTATCTTAAATTTAGGTAGCACCATACCAAGAAGATACAATATGCTTTCATTAGGTTGTACTTGCCCTTTGGATTTGTCTAAAGATTCGTCATTGCATAGCCGGGCATTTAAGTAGCACTAATTCCTTGTCAACAAGGAGTGCCAGTGGTAGGAACATATCATAAATTTTGGTTTTATGCTGTCTAGAACTTTCCGGAAGTGTTTCCAGAACAAGATGAATGTCCCTTCGTTCCATGTTTCACGACTAAAATGATGCTTTGAAATGACGTACTTTTTGGTAGTTTCTTCCCTGCATATATGTGGCATTTAGGAGATGGTATAGTTGTGCTTCATTTTCATTGTTATGTCACTAAAATGCATGACTGCCAGACTGTCCGAGTGCCAGCTATAGGCGAGATGAAAGCAGCAGATGCAACCGGAGCGGGAGACCTATTTGCGAGTGGGTTTTTGTATGGCTTAGTGAAAGGATTGTCGCTCGAAGAATGCTGCAAAGCGGGCTCTTGCAGTGGAGGTTCTGTCATACGAGCTCTCGGGGGTGAAGTGACCCCCGAGAATTGGCAATGGATGTACAAGCAAATGCAGATCAAAGGCCTTCCTCTTCCCAACATGCGCAACTGATTCTTGCTTGAGTGAACAAATCTGATCGATTTTTAAGGCTTCCCAGATAAACAACTTAGCAATTAGGCCCTTCCTTTTACTCTTTATCTCTATCGACAAGCGAAGAGAAGTTATATTTGCATTTATGGGGGTTGGTCTGGCTGATGTGAACGGAATCAATTTCAAATCATGCATACAGGAAACATCATGTTTCGAGTTACTTAAGAAACATTTGTTCATTATGCTTTATAAGCGTTCTTGCAGTGCTTAGTCAACGTGGCGATTCTAAAAGTAACAAGTGTTCTGAAACACTCTACATCCAACAAACTGATGTCAGCAGAGCCAAAACCTTATGCAATACCGTTTGAGCCGCTGGTGACCAGCTAATTGATTTATAGCGATTGCGCCCGCTGGATTAATATATCCGCCACGCGTGCTAAAAGTCTGATTTCATGAACAAGCTTCAGATGTCATCACTCTGAAATCCCAGACATGGACCACCCAAGAACATGACGTCTGTAGGGGAGACATAAGAGACAGCCCAGGTTGGGGTACACGACACATCTATCCATTGCAGAGTTAAAAAACGACAGACTTGAAGTTGGAGTTAAATTGAACTATTGCACGCCTCTAAACAATGTCGCAGGACGGGACAATTTTGGACATGATGAAAATCAAAAGCCATCCTTAGTCCTCTAAATCAAATTGATGATTGGGACGAGTAAAATTGTTGAATATCTAATATATGGGAAGAGACATACCTATCAAGTGGCCCGGAACTCGCCTACCAAAGATGAGAAACAAAGTGATCTGGCACTCATTGACCCTTAAGCGATCCATGCTGATACTGTTAACTCCGGGGGGCCAGAAAAAGAAAGGGGCATGCAGAAGCAACTGGCATCAACGAACTCAGCTGAAGCTCCAATTGCTTACAGAATCTAAGTATACTCCCTGACTATATGGCAAGAGCCATGATGCGGAAAATGCAAGTCGAAAGGAATTCAACAAGAGATGTCTCTGGGAACATAAGAAAAATAACTGTATCTTTGGTAAATAGGGATACAAATCTAAACTGGGAAGAGGCTGGCAATAGCATGTTCAATTTTCCCAACAATGAGTAGACAAAGTCCAGGACCTGACAATGATATGACTTTAATGGCAGGCACCATCAATCATTTTGTCCTCGCTTTTGTAAACACATGCTGAAGCTGAAAGCCTCGCGAGAACAAGGTTGCTTGCCAGTTCAACCATTCTTAAATTTCCATAGGAGCGGCAGCTTGATCAGGAGAAGCACCCTCTCCTTCCACAGCTGCCTGATCCCCTGGACTTGGTTCTGCAGATTGAGGTTCTTCTTCTTCCATGAGCTCAAATGCATTGATTAGCTGTTGTACCTTAGCCTGATCTAATATGTGGAATTGCTCTCCCACTCCAACTTCAGTGACCACGCATATGGAACTCTTGAGCTTCTCTCCTTGCAAAATCTCTCGTATGGCAATTAGCACATCCTTGACCTAATTGTCCCATGAAAGTCGATGAAGTTCTCAAATCTGAGCCTCAAATATGATTTTGCTGCTTGCGAATGGGACCTAATGGCAAAAGCCTGATATTCAATGTAGTTCCCACTGTAATAGAGGTGGGACCCCAGATTCATCCAAGACAGCTACCAGCAGAGCAACACCATTGGGCTGTTTCCAGGATCATTGGGTGCAAACGTGCCAGAAAATTATGTGGCAGACTGGTAATTCAATTGGGATTTCTTCTGTTCTACGTGCTAAAAGCTGCATAAAGTACCTTTACTTTCAAGTAAATTACAATAAAAACACCCTAAGTCAGGTGACACTTCACAAGCCAATTGCCAATTCTAACTATCTACATGAAGCATTAATAACAGGAGGCTCCAGCGGGCTTGTTGCTAGCCTTTGTTGGTTACTTTGGTTTTCTAAGCTCCAAATTGGACAACAATGGAGAAAGATGGGCTGGAAAGAAAAAGAAGCTGCTAAAGATGGAGGGTCCCCCTTGGCCTCCAAAGTCTTCGTTTCTATCCAATTCTTCCTTGGCAAGGCCCCACCAGTTGGGCTATCATCCTCAGCTCCTTGGCAGCCCTCAAGCTTCCCCAACACACTTCCTAAATGTCCAAAATGTTGTCTCCCCCTTGGCCTACGAATTTTGGGCACTTACCACTCAAATTGAATCAATTCCTCTCCAATTTAATTCAATTTGATGTACATAAATCCAACCAAGGTGCCATCCTCCTATTCAACACTTTTCCTCATCTATTTGTCTAACTTGAATCCCAAAAACGCGACTAGAAAAGGTCATCTGATTTTCCCGATCCAAAATACCCTTATATTGAATTTTTCCCCAAAAATCCTATTTGCAAAAAAATCTTCGAAGAATAAGTCGACATTTCTAAAATGAATCGTGACATGACAGAACTTTCAATTTCTGAATTCGGGTTCAATTTCGTGGTTAATTTCAATCTGGCGTGATTTTAACGTGACCTAACCAACCAAGTAGCTTTTAGGAATTTTTGGCACATTGACCTATGGTCGATTATTTTCGAGTCACAATATACATTTTTAACCCATTAGTGACCCTTGGTTGTCGTGAAAATCTCGAGATTTCAAATATGGGTACAAGGTACCAAAACGACAGAAAAATCGGTCTAGTGCCGATTGACAAGAATTTTACAATTAGGTGGAATCACCCACACTTAATCACATGGCTCTGTCAAATTGACCCATCTCCGGTCTCTAATCGTTTTTTTTTTAACTGTGTTATAATAACTCTTGCAGATTAGTATGGTCGAGCAGTCGATTTCTAGTTGAATTCTCAAGTCTATTACGTTAAAATCCTTTAACGACTTCACTTAATAAGCTAGTTATCTTGTGAGTGGCCAACTCAAAGAAAAGAACTATAGGCGTGTTAATAAAAACCCGACTTATTCAATTGGAAATAGAACCTGAAAATCATGATGTCACATTAACCCACACTAACCTTATGCAAATTTAAACTACCTAAAAGCATTAAGTTCTTGAGGAAATTCCCAAATTTAATTTAAGTAATCCCAACTTAGATTTGTTACCATAAACACACAAATAATTGAGTGTACCTTGACCTAGCTTTAATTTATGGTTCAATATCACTAGTGTTCATGCATGCAATCTCCACCTAGTATCATGCATACTTCAAAAATCATTTAAATATTGGCCAAACTTTAAAAACATTAAGATCATAATAGAGAACGCCACAATAGAAAACAATTATATTGCACGAGCAAGTATATAAAATCAATAAATCATGATTAAGATCCATTGTAACTCTAACAAAAGAAATTTAGAACATAGTTAAAGCTAAACTAACAACAAAATTAAAGAGAACATAATACTAAATTAAAACAAATTCACCAATTTGAGTCACAAAAAGATTCGGGTTTGTCTTTTCTTCTCTCCTTGACATGCACCAACTCCACTAATAAAATAGAAGCATAAAAGCTAACTCCAAGGCTTAAATCTCCCTAAGAATTGGCAACTCCAAGGCTCCTTGGGATCTAAAATATGTGGCACAAAAGGGGTTTATATAACCTCCAAAAATCTGCCTAGGTTAGCCTCACAATAGGTCTTAAATAGGACTCCTCGCCAAGTTAGGAATTTTCCTTCTTAAGATTCCTATTCATGAAGATGCTGAGACATAGGAACTGATATGCAAATCCAACATACACATGTCGGAATATTATGCATATGGTCCTGGCATGTTCTGCAAATGGTGTGCATGATCCCTTATGAATCCGAAAGTCATCAAAAATACTAAATTTAATAAAATTAAATGAGTAGCAAATAATTTCACCCAAAATTCATCAAAAATTAGCAAATATCAAGCTTATATTAGCAAAAATAATTTATTTAAAATAGAGTTATCAAATACCCTCAACTTAAAGGTTTGCTAGTCCTTGATCAAATAATAGAAACAGATAGACCTCATCTCCAATCATCACCATTCATTCACAATTACTTGGAATCACAACTCAAAGAAAAATATAAATCCCATCAAACCCAAAACCAATACATAAGTTATATCTAACCTTAACTATGCAATCCATGTGTTTGACCTTGACTTTCCAAATCATGTATACTCCAATAAATCAAGTTGATGTGCAACACCCCAAACTCAAAATCCACTAATTAAGTCTTATAGGTTTGCTTTTTAGTTCACTCTCTACTAATGAAAACCAATACCCAATAAAAATTAATAGGTCTTTAAAGCTTATAATGTTGCTTGGTTAACAGTAAGATATCAAGGATTTAAGCTCAACACACCCCATAAATATATCAATTCTCAAAGCATTTGATTTAATTAGAAATTCAAGACTTATCCTCCATCTGCTTATACTATCATAGCTATGCAATTCACAAACAATTAACACTTTAAAGCTTCCATTGCTTCTTTTTCTAACTTTATGGTGAAGTTCCTCCCTAAGTTCCTCCCACAGTGCAATTCTAATCCATTGAGTATCCAAAAGGCTCACTTATGTTGGAAGTTAACAATGGGGATTTACATTAGTGGTACCGAAGTAAACAACTTTAACTTTAAAGCTTGCAATTAAACTTTTTTCTTCCTTTTTCCTTCTTTTGTTGCTTCTTTTTTTTTTCTTGCTTTTTATGACTACTTCAAGTTTCAACAACTTCAGACACGTCAAGAATCCCTAACTATTGAAGTAGCTTTAAGGATAAACATGCCTATGGGTATAGGCTAAGGTAATACACTTAACATGGATCAATACTATAAGGTCATCAAAGAAAAATAGGTCAATTAAAAACTCAAAAGGTTACTAGGGATCAATTGACAAGGTAGGCTTGAAAGGCTTAAACAATATAAAGAATGCCTATATCACCTTCTTGATTGAGTGTAGCATATTAATTTCAAGAGAATATCAAACAAATTCTAAGACCTAGGTGAGGTCTAGAGAATCACATACCTGCCAATGATCTTTTCTAAGCACACATAACTTAAAAAGTAAGGATGAGTGCTCAAAATATGGATTGCACAATCAAGATTAAGACTAACTCATATATCAATCTTTAGTTAAACAAGACTTTTATCCCCCTAAAAATCAAAAGAACTCATGACCATGAAAAGGACATTAATCTTGTTAATTAATGTTCAAAAGTCATCATCTCCTATAACATTTGCTTCAAAAATATTTCAAAAATTTCAAATAAGCTCAGAAATTTCAAGATTAGAAAAAATTTTAGCACAAATTTTTTTAATCCCCTACCCCCAACTTAAAATGAACCATTGTCCTCAATGCATAAAAATAAAGAATTGAACATGAGCAATGAGGCAACTAAATTAGAGTAGAATAAAGTTCGAAATATTTCCCTAGATATGTGAAGATGGCAATTGTCCATGTTGAATTGAGCCCAACAGGGTGAGGACTAGCTCAGATCCGTGGTTAAAGGCTGCTCGAAGAAAATTTCTTGGCAGCGTGGTCACTTGGTCATGCGTCCCTAACCTTGAAGGAGATTTGAAGAGAAATTTGAATGCCACAATTTTTTTTACTTTTAAGATAACACATAAAACAAACAAATACAAGAAATAAAAGATTAAAAACTTGAATTGTCTCCCAAGAAGTAGTCGATTTATAGTTAGAAAAAGAAACTCTTTCCATGCTTATAAGTAGCTGAAACCAAGGTGATGAAAGATGTTTGGGCATCGAAACCTCCTCCATAGTAGTGTTTGAGCCTATGACCATTCACCTTGAAAATCCCTACCTTCTCATTGTAATCCCAACGACTCCCAAAGGGAATACTTTGGTGATGGTATAAGGACCAGTCTATCTAGACTTCAACTTTTCTGGAAACAGATGAAGACGGGAATTATATAATAGAACTTTTTCACTCACATAAAACTTCTTCCTCAAGATGTGTCGATCATGCCATCTCTTCATTTTTTCCTTGTAAATTATTGCACGTTCATATGCATCGTTGTGCATTTTTTCATACTCATCCAATTGAAGCAATCTTTTCTTACCTACTACCAGCAAAGTTAAGTTTCTACAAAACCCAATATAATTTATGTTCCAACTCAATAGGTAGATGACATGCTTTACCATACAAAAGCTAAAAATGTGACACATCAATAGGAGTTTTGAAAGAAGTTCTATAAACCCACAAAGCATCATCAAGTTTTCTTGCCAAACCCTTCCTATTATTGTTCACAATCTTTTCCAAAGTTTTCTTTATCTCAATATTAGATATCTCAATTTAGCCACCAGCTTGGGAATGATAAGCTATAGCTATCTTATGAGTGAAAAAGTGACTCAAATTGTCTATTCATGAAGTGTATGCCTTGGTCACTTGTAATGGCCTTAGGTGTACCAAAGTGAGTAAAGATGTGCTTTTTTCAAGAAATTACAAACAATCCTAGCATCATTAGATTGCAAAGCCACGGCCTTCACCCATTTAGACACATACTCACAAGCAAACAATATGTAAGTGTTACTAAACAAAGGTGAAAATAGACTCATGAAGTCAATTCCCCAAACATCAAACAATTCACACACCATAATATTGTTTAAGGGTGTTTTATGCCTTCTAGATATGTTCCTAATCCTTTGACACCTATCACAATGAGAAAAATAAGCATATGCATCCTTAAAAAGAGTAGGCCAATAAAATTCACATCGTATGGCCTTAGCAACATCTTGGTGGCATCATAATGACCAGCCACCTCTCCATCATGCAACCAAAAAGAATGTTATGGATTTCTTCATTAGTAACACAATGTCTAATAACTCAGTAACCACATACCTTAAACAAGTAAGGATCCTCCCAAAACTAGTGTTTAACATCAGAGAGAAACTTCTTCCTTTGTTGATAATTCAAGTCAGGAGGAAGGATTTCATTTACCAAATAGTTAAGAAAATATGCATATCATGGAGTTTCAGTTTTCAAGGAAAAGAGTACCTCATCAAGAAAATCATCCAAGATTGGCATCTCATCACTAAGGGCATCTGGCGGCCTAGATAGGCGATTGACCACAAGGTTCTTGATCCCTTTCTTGTCCTTGATATCTAAATCAAACCCTTAAAGTAAAAAGATCCAATGAATTAACCTTGGTTTCACATTCTTCTTTACCAATAAGTACTTTAAAGCTGCATGATTAGTATAGACAATTACTTTAGAGCTGATCAAGTAAGAACGGAATTTATCAAAAGCAAAAACAACTGTCAAAAGCTTCTTTTCAGTGGTGGCATAATTCAATTAGGCTCCATTAAGGGTTTGTCTAACATAATGTATGGCTCGAAAAATTCCATCTTTTCTTTAACCAAGCATGGCTCCAACGGCATAATCGTTGGCATCGCAAATCAACTCAAAAGGTAAGCTCCAATTCAGTGGCATCATTATAAGAGTCGAAATCAACTTCTCCTTTAAAGTCTCAAATGCCTACGAACACTCAAAGTTAAAATCAAACTTCACATCTTTTTCAAGCAATTTTGTGAGTAGTCTTGCAATCTTAGAGAAGTCCCTTATGAACCACTTATAAAACCTTACATTTCCTAAAAATCCTTGAAATAATTTCACAATAGTAGGGGCAACAATTTGGAGATAACTTCATTTTTGGCTTGGTCCACCTCAATACCTCTAGTAGAGATTTTATGATCCAACACCATCCCTTCCTATACCATAAAATGACACTTTTTCCAATTTAGCATAAGGTCAATATCCTCACATCTTTGTAACATCAAAGCTAAACTATGCAAGCATAAATCAAAAGATGTGCCAAAAACAGATAAATCATCCATGAAAATCTTAATGCATTTCTTCATCATGTCAGAAAAAATAGCCATCATGCATCTTTGAAAAGTAGCAGATGCATTACAAAGAACAAAAGGCATCATTCCTTATGCAAATGTACCACAGGGATAAGTGAATAGTCTCAGCTGCAATAGGGATTTGGTTATATCTTGAATATCCATCCAAAGAATAATAATACTCACGCCCTGCAAGGATTAATGAAAGGTAAAGCAAAGTGATCCTTACAAACGATATCATTCAATTTTCTATAATTTATACAAACTCACCAATATGTAATCGTTCTAGTTGGAATTAATTCATTATTTTCACTGGTTATAACAGTCATACCTCCCTTTTTGGCACTACTTGTAAGGGACTCCCCCAATCACTATTACAAATTCAATAGATAATACCTACATCGAGTAATTTAATTACTTCGACTTTCATAATTTCTTGCATTTTTGAATTGAGCCTCCTTTGTCATTAGATGATCAGTTCGTATTGCTCATTCATCAAAACTGTGTTTATGCAAATCAAATGGCTTAATCCCTTTACGTCGCACCCAATTGCACTCTTGTGCTCTCTAAGTACTCCAAGTAACTCGTCCTCCATCATCCCTATCAGAGAAGAAGAAATAATCATTGGATAAGAAACCCCATAAAGGAAAGCATATTTTAAAATAGAAGGCAAGGGTTTAAGCTTAAGAGTTGGTGGTTCTACAATAGAGGGTTTCGGCTTCTTTGCACTTGATTCAAATCTTCAAATTTTTATGCTTTCCATCTTAGGTATGATGGACTTACTTCTAAAAACTCCATAGCCTCCCCAATTTCTTCATTCTCGACCTCTTCCTCATTTAGCCAAACCAAACATGTCTCTATAGGGTCTTGAATTGAGGTCAATTCAAACCATGGTCTCCACTTCCCCGTCTATAGTGTCTATCCACAAGCAATCACTTGGTTGGGTTTTTCATGGCCTTGAAAACATTGAAGGTAACTTATCTTCTCCTACTTTAAGGATCAATTTTCATTACTGTACATCAATAAGAGCTCTTCCCGTGGTTAGGAATGGTCGGCACCAAATGATAGGAACTTCATAATCCTCCTCCATCTCTTGCACAACGAAATCTGCCGGGAAGATAAATTTATCCATCTTCACTAAAATATCCTCCACCATGCCTCTTGGGTATTTGATAGATCTATCCACTAATTGTAGAGACACGATGGTCGCCTTTACTTCCTCCATATCTAGTTTCACAAATACCAAATAAGGCATTAGGTTTATACTAGCATCAGGATCACATAAAGCTTTATTAAAGCAAGCACCACCATATTGCGTAGAATAGTAAAACTTCTTGGATCTTTTTATTTTGGTGGTAGCTTATTTTGAAGGATGGCCGAACATTCCTCATTCAACTTCACAATCTCATACTTCTCTAACTTGCTATTGTTAGTTAGGATCTCTTTCAAGAACATGGCATAACTTGACATTTGAGTTAGAGCATCTACAAAAGGAATGTTAGTGTGCAATTGTTTAAGATAATCTAAAAATTTTGAAAATTGCTTATCTTGCTTGTGTTTAACTAGCCTCTCCAGAAATGGAATAGGTAGAACATATGGTATTGGAGATGGCTTACTCCTTAGTGGCTCATACTTGTGTTCAGTCTTGGTGAAAAGTTTGGCCTCCTTGGTTTAACTTATAAGGACCCGGGCCTCCCACTGTGTAATATTATCCGCTTTAGGCCTTCCACCTTCATGGCTTTAAAACGTGTTACATAAGTTAGAGAACCCAAGCCTTATAAACTAGCCTAGGACTCCCTCCTAAGCGATGTGGGACAAGAGACACACCCCCTCCCTACACATGTTCGAGGACCGAGGCGCAGACGCACTGCCATCCCTCCTCCCCATGCGCCACTGCTTGGGCCATTACACTCTTCCCCCCTTTTGGGAGCACAGTGTCCTCGTTGTGGCTCCACATGCGGTTGGGAGTCGGCTTTGATACCATTTGTAAGGACCTAGGCCTCCCACTGTATAATATTGTCCACTTTGGGCCTTCGACCCTCACGACTTTGAGGCCCGAGTCCTTACAAATGGTCCAAGTGTGACGAGCCACGCGACGGTGCGCGGGGAGGAGGGATGGCAATGAGTTTGCGCCTCGGTTCTCGGACATGCGCAGGAGGGAGCACGTCTCCTATCCCACGTTGCTTGGGGGGGGAGAGTCCTAAGCTAGTTTATAAGGCTTGGGTTCTCTAACCCATGTAACGCATTTTAAACCATGAGGGCCGAAGGCCCAAAGTGGACAATATTATACGGTGGGAGACTTGGGTCCTTACATAACTCCTTCCTTAGGTTTGGCCCTTTTCTCTTCTACTACGTCATCTCAATCTTACTTTCCAACGTTTTTTACTCCTTAATGTAATTGCCTTTACATTCTCTATGAGGTTCCTCTCAATATTACTTGGTAAGGCACCATTTTGTCTCTCATTAATTCTTTGAGCTAGTTACCCCACTTACTTATCTATGTTTCAAATTGATATTTTTTTTATTATGGAGTCTTACATCGAAAGCTTCTCATGAAATCTTAAGTGATTTGAGCTTGTTTTTTTGCGGCCTAGGCTTGCCTTTCCACAATTTGGGCTAGCTTGGCAACCTAATCATCCAAATCAGCTTCTCTATGGGTAGTGGTGGTGCTCTCAATTCTTATTGATTTTGACCTTCACCTCCTTCCCGAACTGTTACTGTTGGAATAAGGATTGTTTTGGGACCCTTATTAAAATTTGAAACAAAGTTAGCATGTTCAAAAGAAATAGCATAAGGGCTACATACTTGACAATCAGTGCTAATATGATTTTCACTATAAAATTCACAAGATACTCCTTGAGTTTTCAAAGAAGCAATCATTATGCTCCATGCATCAAGCTTTGCATTCGAAGCTGTATTAGTGTCAACTTCATGAAATCCATTTGGCTTATGAGTCTGATATCTCTCAATCGGCCATTAGTAGCTATTGCTTGCTATCTACCCAAGTAGATCAAAAGCTTCTTCGAGTGACTTGTTTTGGAAAGTGCCTCTAACTACTACATCTAAACTAGCCCGAATGGTGGGATGCGCTCCATTATAGAATGTGGGCACTTGCATCCAAATTGGTAATCCATGGCACAGGTATCTCTTAAACCTTCCCCATCCTTCATAAAAAGGCTCACCATCCATTTGCATAATTGTAGTAATATCATTACGCATTTTGACAAATTTTGTAGGAGGAAAACACTTAGGAATTTTTTAGCCAAGTCCTCCCTAGTGGTAATAGAGCCTACTGGAAGAGAAGTCAACCAAGTCTTAACTTTATCATGAAGAAAAAATGGGAATAATTTTAACTTTTTTTTCTTTTGGTTTGAAGAATAATCTTAACTTAAGAGCATCATCAGTAACACCATTGTATTTAATAGTGTTACAAATTTCAAAGAATGCTTCAAAGTGTAGATTTGGATCATCATTAAGTGATCCACTGAATTATCCTGCATTTTAAAGCATTTGAATTAAGAATGGCTTGATCTCAAAATTGTTGCACCACTAGCCTCTTTATGCTTGAATTGTTGGTGTAGCATTTTTTGAAGTCCTCTTTGGAGGTGCGTCTTCTTGAGTTTCGGCCATTGCAATGGGGATTGCTTGTGCTCACGCTCTTCTTCTCCTAAAAAAGGTTATATCAATCTTGAGATCAAACTCTTCAAGGTCTCCTATTTGCAATTTTAATTAGCTTTTGAATCCTTTAAGTTTCAGCTCTTTTGTATTTCAGTCCTTTAATTGGTTTATTGCACTTTTTACTTGCCTTTTTCGATTTGCTTAGCTAGATCTTTGCATTGATCACCTTTGGTAAGTAACTAGATAACTATATACAATCCCGGTGGGAATGGTACTCACTCATCACTTTATTATTCATAGATATTATGCACTTGCAATTCACTTGACAAGTTTTTGACACCTTTGCCAAGGATTGCTTTGATAATTTTCCAATTACTATTGATATTGGGCAATTCTTGGTTTAGACTAGCTTTTATTTTGTTTTTAATTTGTTTCTTTTGTAGGCCTAACTCACCTCTATATAAAAAGTGGGAGGAGCATTGCATGACCCAAAATTTTTTGTTTTGTTTTTTTTTTTTTGACCCAAAAAACCTAATCTAAAGCAAACTGAAAATTAACAAAGCAAATTTCAAGATTTTAACCAAGATCACAAAGCGTTAGAGCATCCAATTTCACTAACCACTCATCATCAATTCTCTTAACTTGTCATGCAACAAATTATTTCCCAATTGTGTTGGTGAAGTTTTCCTTAATTAGATCACAAGCCAATCTCGATCTAATAATCCCTAATTAAGTATGTTAACCCACACTAAAACCCACACTAACCTTAGGTGAATTTAAACTACCTAAAAGCAATAAGTTCTTATGAAAATTCTTGGAATTAATCTAAGTAGTTCCAACTTAGATTTGCTACCATAGCCACACAAACAATCTGGTGTATTATGACCTAGATTTAATTTATGGCTTAATATAACTAGTGCTCATGTATACAATCTCCACCTGATATCATACATGCATCAAAAATCATTAAAAAAATTTGGCTAGACTTTTAAAAGCATTAAGATCACCATAGAGAATGCCACAATAAAAATAAAATAAAAAATAAAAACAATTATATTGCATGAGCAAGTCTTGCAAATTAATCAATCATGGTTAAGATCCATCCTAGCTCTAACAAAAGAAATTTAGAACATAGTTAAAGCTAAACTAACAACAAAAATTAAAGAGAATATAATGCTAAATTAAAACAAATTCACCAATTTAAGTCACAAAGAGGTTCAGGTTTTTCTTTTCCTTCTCAGGATTTGAAATATGTGGCGCAAAAGAAGTTTATATAGCCTCCAAAAATCTGCCATGGGTCAACCCCCCATGAGGTCTTGAATAGGACTCCTCGCCAAATTAGGAATTTTTCTTCTTAAGATTCCTATTCTTGATTTTCTTTGAACCTAGCCTCAATTATGGTCAAGTCCTCCAAATTTTTGGTCTTGGCTAACTTTTTCTTTAAAATAAAATATTCTAGAAGATGCTAAGGTGTAGGGATTGATCTACAAATCTAGCACAGACACATGGGAAAATTACACATATAGTCTTGGCGTGTTCTACAAATGGTGCTCATGGTCCTTTACAAATCCGAAAGTCATATTTCCTATAAAATTCAATAAAAGTACATGAGTAGCAAATAAATTCACACAAAATTCATCAACACTCAGCAGATATCAAGCTTAAATTAGTAAAAATACTCTATATAAAATAGAGCTATAAAAAATATGAAGCCAATTGGAAAAATTTAGCTTAATTAGCCATGGATCAATAGATGAGTCACACTCTTGTAGGGCATACAAGGGTTAGATTCTTGCATTGTATAGACTCATTAACTTTGATTTGCACTAAAAGCCAGCATCATATCGTGCATTGAATTCCCTTTTGAACTGAAAATGCTAGTTTCTCAGAAAGACGGTAATCTAACAAGTAGTTTGCTTATCTTAATTCCAAGAAATGAAGCATAGCATGTGGCTCAAATTGTAACTATACCCCCAGCTTGATTCCCTGACAAAGGCCTTATGTTAATGCCTCATGGCTAGGCATAACTTTACAGGTCCAACCAACATTACTAGTGCACTCGACATTATGATTATTTGTTAAGTGATCAAAATTGTCCAATAGAAATTAATCTTTGAGATGGGAAGGGAAGATATCAACCTAATTTTTTTTTTTTTTTGGTGTACACTCTTATCTTTATTGCTCTTGATGTGTCAAGTATAGCCTAAATATTTACAATCTACTCGGCGACAGGTTTTGGCTGATTTTCATTCCATCCTCCTAATGTTGGTAATCCTATTTGTGTTTATCGTGAATTAATGGCTCAATTAGCATGCCGATGTGTATATAAATTTGGTTTGAGTGTTGCTGGTTCGGTGGACCTCATGTTGTATTATTTAGCTTGAACACCCTTGACGTCATAGAGAAGAATATACAATGATGATTTATTTATTTTTTTGGTAAAAGGTAAGATATATATTGACTTTAAACTAATAAGCCATACAGCTATACAGCAAGGGACCCGGCACCAAAACTTACACTTAAGGTAACAAAGTAGTCAAACCGAGTGGAAGGGTGTCGAGACAAGAAGGGAAGAGTAGAAAAGGAGAAGAAAAAACAACCAGCAAAAAGCAAACGGCCAAACAATGGCCACAGGCAAACGGAGAGGGGGGTATCAGCAAACAACACAGAACCACCCCAAGTAAAACAAAACAAAGCAAGGACAGGAATAAAGACTAAGGAGACAATACCGTAAAGGAGGATAAGACGATATCAACTTTTGAAAAAGAGAAGACTTCCAACCGCAACTCTAAAGGCCGCGAGCACCTCCATCTTCAAAAAGTCCAAGCCTCCATAAATGATTGTTGAAGCAATATGCCATGCATAAATGTTTTATCTTCCCTTATTCTCCATTTTCCTTTTCATTTCTCTGGTCATGTAAAAGATGTCTCAACTTGAACATGAAAAACTACCATCTTGAGCCAAATATGGACCCAAATTTCTGACTTTTGTGCACTCCAGTTGCTCTTGCTCTCAAATGTGTCACATGTAGACTGCTTAGGTACATTATGCTAGGTGACATACTTTGGCTGATTTTCATTTCCTACGCCCTAAGGTTGGTACTCCTATTTGCATTCATTGATGATTGGAGGAATAATTAGTGAATCGCGATAGTTTGCCGATATGTGTATTTTGTATGAATTATAATTGCTTTGTAACCTTCCAATGCTGGCTTGGACATGAACTTTATGTTGTACAATTACCTTGAACACCTTTTACATCATATAGCAGAATAAATGATGATGATGATGATGAGGATTATTAGGATCCTTTCTAGGGTAATTTGAAATTAAGAAATGATGAAATTGGAGAAAATTTTAGTTTTTTTAGGGGCTAGAGGGAAACACAGGAAATAATTTAGACTATATTAGAAAGAATTACAAAATTTTCAGTCACTATTCTTTCATTTCAGATACATGCATTGTGAGTTTCACATAGTTTATAGCTTGTTTCTTGTATTCAAAACTTAGCAATCCCTATACAACAAATTAAAAGTAAAGTGGTCAATTGGACAGCTCACAAGTTCTAAGTAACTTGTTCAACCGGACTACACACGTAGAGAAGCGAAAAACGTAGAAGCTTGATTCATCAACTCCTGCAAGTGGTTGTGCTAAGATAGCTAACCAGATTAACTCAGTTCCGATCTAATCACTATCATTGTACTTTTGAGACTAGCTTACCAAAATTACTTGGCAATTTCATTCATATATTACCGGGTAAGTTTCTCTACATGTGTATTGCCTTTGATAATGTCACGACCTGAATTTTCCGCGACACACTCAAGAAAAGATATAAGTTCATGGGTATTGCCTAAAAGTGCCAACGTCCCTCAATAGGCGTAAGCTCTCTTAAGTCATATCTCTCATGACGTTGGATTTTTATTTCAAAATTCTTTAACAACCTAATATTTCTACGAGTCACCACTAACTTTTTGGGGTCAACTAGAAACAAGTTGAGACATGGAAGCATCGCCTCAATTTCCATGAAAGTTGAGCTTCTAATCACGAGAATTTGATTACACTAATATTTTTATTAGTGCCCTTTCGATACATAACTAGTTGGTTATTTTCCAAAGTGGTCATATATTCTTGATCATCAATTATGAATCCTAAAGGTATCAAAACCATTTCTAAGTTGACATGCAAATGTTTTTGTGAAAGTTTTCATGATAATTCAAATCTAACCTTAACCTATTCTAGAAAAAAAAAAAACAACCAATTTATTTAAAGACAAGGTAGTTAGTGTAAATGCCTAAGAAATCAAAGACATCTATCTATGCATGGGAAATGAAAACCCGATGCTTGTTGGGAAAAAATATACATGGCCATGTTATAAGCCACGAGGCATAATCCCTACGAGTTGAATTCAAATCAAGTTCAATTTCTCCAAATAGTAGGGAAAAACATGAGTTTTCTTAACTATCTAAATGAAACTAACTAAATTGTAACAACCTAAATAGGGTCTTATCCTAAGCTGTTTTGTAATTTTTTAGAATTTTTCGAAATCTTTTTGTTAAGTAAAAAATCATTTTTATTTTTTAAAAAAATTATTTAATTCTACTCTGTACAAATAAAATACATGTCATATAATCCTTTGATAAAAGTATCTCATTTATTTTACTTAGTTTACATCTTTTCATCTGTCAATTTAGTTTACATCTTTTCATCTGTCAATCACTGAATTATCATGTCAATTACCATATGCATACCAAAAACAATATCATTATATAATGTCGTACTTGCATAAATGAATATAATTTTTTTTTGTGTAGCACGAAATAAAAACAAAATTCAATTGTCACACGTCAAATTTTTACAAAACAGAAAATTCAATTGAAATGTGTATATTTTGTATGCAAAGTATAGTCATATGTGACACAATTAATGTGAACTCTTGATGAAATTATTTTTTAGATTCAATTATAATGATGATGAACTTTTTTTCATATACTTCTAAGAATTGAACAACGTATATCTATCTCATACACCATTCAATTTTTTTCTCATATATTACTAATGGAGTTCAATGTACCACAATATTTTTTGAATATTATCAACGGTGATTCCTTTACATTTTTCTGAAATTCAAAATTGCCCCTCTACTTTTCTTTTTGTTCGAAAGCTTCCCCATGCTTTTTTAAAAAGTGTTATGAATCGTCTTTCGATCTATCTGGTGATAGATTTCACTGACGTGGCGGCATTGCATCGTTAAATAGCTTATGACCTGAATTTTTTTCCTTTTTCCAGATGTTGACTCTCTCTGACCTCCACTTCTTGTTTTAAAGTTCTTCAAACCTTACCGATGCCGGCTGTCGGTTCCCGAAAACGATCATCCTCCAAGGCCAAGGCGCAGCTCAAAAGCTCAGGCGGTCACGATAGTCACGAGCTTGACATCCACCACAAGCATGGGGAAGCTTTTGAACAAAAGGAAAAGTAGAGGGCGATGTTGAGCGACTGCAAGCTTCAAGCTCAAACGGTAATGGCTGAAGTTTTGAAGTCAAATTAGGTGAGGGTGGCCACAAACTACGAGTAGTCATGGTAGCCTCGAGCTTCAAAGTCATATCTGACCATGACAGTCGAAAGCCTTGAGTTCAAACGATCATATGATCATGCGCTTCAAGCCCAACCTCAAACTCCAGCTCAAGCAGCCATAGAAAAATCTCCAAAATTAATTTGGCAACGTTAGCCACAAGCTTCGAGCTCGAACACCATGGCGATGGATATAAGCCTCAAGCTCGAGCTTTATGACTTCTTCATAGGCTTGTTCTCCCTCTCTCAAGAGTAATTGTCTTCATTTTTTTAGTTTTTATGTCATCTGACATAATAGTTTTTGCAGAATTATAACGTCACACGTGTACTTCAACATCCATGATGTCTTAAAAATTTGACTAGTAAACACATATATCAACGAAAAGACTAATGTGGAACATTTACAGAAATGCTTGTGAACTAGAAAAAAAAAAAGAAGAGGACAAGTTCAAATTTAAATTACAAGTAAGAGGACCACATGACATTGTCCCTAATATTTTTCATACCAAAATCTCTAACTAAAAAACAGACGAGGGACAAGTTTAAATTTAAATGGACCACCTGACATTATCCCTAATATTTTTCATACCAAAATCTCTCTCTCTCTCTCTCTCTCTCTCTCTCTCTCTCTCTCGCGCGCGCGCGCGCGCATGCACGCATTTCCAAATTATTCTTTGTAAATGTTTCAAAATCCACATAACACGCGCACACTCATTTTCCAAATTCTCCTTTAAATATGTGCCGAAATCTACTTGCGAGCTCTCATAGGCGAACATTCTCATACACACACCCACCCACACACGCATTTTCCAGATTCTCCTTTGTAATTGTTTTGAAATCTGCCTTCGAGCTCTCTTTGGGGTAAATTATCCTGAAGCTTGCTCCCCTTAGCCATACTGTGGCATTCGACACTGATGCAACCCTTGCAGTAATTTCAGCGACTTGGGATAAGAGCGTGCACTTATAATGCAACATGGTTACCTTTCTCGATTTGTTTCTGATGCGATAATAGCAATAATTTCAGCTAGGCTAAGAAAATGTACTAAAATACCCAGTTTCCTTTTCTCAATTTGTTTCTGATGTGATAATTGTGATGATATTAGCAAATTGAGATAAGGGAATGTAGTGAAATGCAACATGATTTCATTATTAAGATTTGCTGATATCAGTGATGAACCCTCAACCTCCAACGCATGAAAGTTGAGGGTTTGAAACCCTGTGTTGCTAGCGATTAAAGCAAGAGACCCGGCCGTAGGTTGTTGGGCCAATCTCCCCCGAGGTATAGTCATTGTAGGTTCACCACGGAATCCCGTGAAACCCCAAATCGGCATAAGTTGACAAGGGCATGCTTTAACAGATTCTCGGTCACCAAAAAATAAAAAAATAAAAAGACTAACATGCTGCGATAAGCTGCCCATAGTGGAGACGAGTTGATTCTTCCATATAGCAAAGTCTGGCGCTCAAGGAAAAAGGCCTTGCAGTTGACAAAAGGCGGGAAAAGGAGCAACCAGCGTGAAAAGGAAATCTCTCTCCCCACCCCGCCTCCCCGCGCCCCGCCTCTGCCACCTCCATTCACAGATTTAGTTGGAACAGAATAACAGTTATAACCTTGGCTCATCTTCCGGATACTCCAGCTCTTTAAAACATACGTGAACCGATTTTCACGGGCAAGGGGAGCCATGAAGAAAGGGCAGGCGCACATAATTTTCAATGCAAAAAGTAAACATACTGGACAACCGATCGAGGAGAAAACAGCTTGGCTTCGTAGAAAACGTAGAAGGATCACAGAAATATGAGTCTCCACTACTCATTAAAGAAGTAGATGATTTGAACTTAACCAGCCTAATATTTCATCTCATATGGCATGTTGAAAGATCTTGAAAGATATTTGCTTCTAGAGCTTAAGCCTTAATCAGTTTTGATTACTCATGAGAGTCTCCGTCATCAGAAGCCGAGCAAATGAAGCATAATTGCATTCTGGGCATGCATACGGTTCTCAGCTTGTGGGAAGACAATAGAGTTTGGAGCTTCAATTACACCGTCAGTCACTTCAACCCCTCTTTCAGCCGGTAAACAGTGCATAAAATAAGCTTTAGGGCCAGCCAACTTCATTAAGGCCTCATCGACCTGCAGGTGTTTGCCCACAGATGTAATCAAAATAAAAAGTTGAAATGCAACATAAAACACATGAAGCTTTATTGAGAATCAAAAAAGATAAATCTCTCTCTCTCTCTCTCTATCTCTCTCTCTCTCTCTCTCTCCCCCCAATTAACATCTGAGTCATAACTCTAGAGAAAGGACCTACAGTACCAGCCAGCATACTTCCAAAAGGAGTGGAAAAGATTAATTACTCGTATTTTCTTAAAAATGTAATGGTAGAGAGGTCATGAACTAATATAGAGGAAATGAGATGCACTCTGCTATTTCACCTACCAAGGCACCAAAAATTCCTCTAAAGTACTTTAATAGTTTGAGGGGGCCTTGAGAACACAAAGCCTCCTTTTAACATGTCCTCAAGAATATGGATCTTCTTAAAAAATAATTACCTGAAATCCTTTAAACACTTGACGACGGTAAGCAGCCTCCTCCTTCTGTCCCATGCTAGCCCAAACATCAGAATAGACAACATCTGCATCTCTAACAGCTTCCTTTGGATCATTAGTTATTTCAATCTTACCAACTCCAGCTTGTCTAGCCTTCTCCACAGTTTTTTCATCTGGTTCAAAGCCTTTGGGGCAGGCACATACAAAATGGAAGGGAATAACAGCAGCCAAAAGCAGCCAAGAGTGCACAATGTTATTCCCATCTCCAACATAGACAACCTGAATGTTACATTCATTACATTCAATTAGCAAAATACAAATCAATAACAAGTGAATAATACAACAAACCAAGACCATTTGAGCAAACCTTTGTGCCTTCCAGTTGACCAATGTGTTCAATCATAGTAAGGGCATCAGCCAGTATTTGGCAAGGATGATTATAGTCAGTAAGACCATTAACAACAGGCACACTTGAATATTTTGCGAGATCGAGAATGTCCTGCATCAGAATATGTTATTTGATTTCATTAACACACACATGACAAACTTTAGAAGTATTTAACAAAACAAAAGAGATGGGTCTGTTGAACATTTTTACAATAATTAAGATCTCAGGACAATAGGATAATGAATGTCTGCCAACAAAAAAATATCTGCAACTCACCATCATACCTGATGAGCAAAGACACGTGCCATGATAATGTCATTATAGCGAGACAAAACACGAGCAACATCACGAGTTTCCTCCCGCTTGCCCATCTGAATGTCATCTGGTCCCAAATATATAGCATGGCCTCCCAGTAAGCTAAATCCAGTCTCAAATGAAACCCGCGTTCGCATTGATGGTTTTGCAAAGATCATGGCCATTGTCTTTCCCTTAAATGGTAGATATGTCCTCTCTCCAGATTTAAGCAGGGCTTTGACCTCAGATGCCCGGTTCAGTATTTTCATGATTGTTGCTTTGTCAAAGTCACTAATATGCAGGAAGTCCTTCAGCTCAGATTTTTCTGTGATTCATGGAACCAAAAGTAACGAAGTCTTTTAATGACTGAGCAATTTACCTTTTACCAGAAAAGTGCATTTATATTGACGATTGATATTCATTGTCAATTATTACCAGACTAAAACAGGGAGACAAACAATCTTCAAATAACATGTAATGCCAAGCAAAGTTCAAAAATGAAATTCTTTCCAGTAAATTAGCCAAATGAACTTAACTATAGAACCACAAGATCTTCAAGACCTTTGAGGATTCAAACAAGATTTCATTGCTAACACTGTCACACACCCCCAATTATTGGTACACTGCAATTAACCCCCATAATACCAAAATTTCTGTGATACCCTCCAATTGTTTATAAGATATGCAGCAGTTAATCTCTTTTAAGTTAAACTTAATCTCTTTTAAGTTAAACACGATGAGGACAAGGATGTGGTTCCAAATTTTGGCACTTTAAATGCCAAATATGATTAAATTAACTTGATCTATAAGCAATCCACTTACAGCAACTAAATTGTGAACATGAGATACTGCACAAGAATTTTGTAAAAATGTACAAAAGTCACTTTAGTTTCTTATAAGATTCATGGCATGTCACCAAGCAAATGGAAATCTCTAGTTTGTGAAAATTGACAAAGATCCTTATCTTTATAAATTTGAAAGAACATCCCTTGCCAATTTCATAGACACCCCAACTGTTCATTTAAAAACTTCAGCTGCACCCACCAGGCACTACCATATAATCAACATCATATGCCCAACTCCCAAAGTTTGAATAAAATGCACAAACTTCTGAGGTGTCATGGAATGTCTACACAGATTTTGAGAAGTGAGGAGATATTTGCAGCTTCACAAATTCACAATTTCTCAAATACGATGATATATATTCTCTAACATTGAGGACATGTCAAAGCAATCAGTCCTTCATTTATAATCTAAGGTCTAGCTTGCCGAGTACCATCCCAGCTACCTAAAATTTTCAACGGTATGTCAATGACGCGTCAACCCATTCATCCGAGTAATTTCATACCATTAGATTGCATTTGCAACTAAAAAACAGACATGACTACCGAGCAATACCAAATGCTTAGAAAACCTAATTCGGGTTCCGGATCAAACTGACAATCATAAAAGCGTGTCAGCACTCGGCCCTTCACCCTCCAGCATTTCCCCTTTTTACAATCTCTAATTCAAGCGCCTAAAATGAATTAAAAAAAAAAAAAAGAAACTGAAAACATGCTCAATCAGACGGCAAAATCGTAACGAGAGCAAAAAGCGAGCGAAGCTCTGAACCGCGCAGAACCATCAATTTGCAGAAACGAGGCATC
Organism: Eucalyptus victrix; assembly: GCA_016097545.1. Lineage (NCBI taxonomy): Eukaryota > Viridiplantae > Streptophyta > Magnoliopsida > Myrtales > Myrtaceae > Eucalyptus > Eucalyptus victrix. The sequence continues at coordinate 23,467,999 of CM027840.1, read as the reverse complement.
AGAAGTACGTGCAAAAAAGAAGAAAAAAAAGAAGAGAGCGCTAGCCTTTGGCCTGGAGAGGAGATGGCGTCGGAAAGGTAGCGGACGAAGCCCGGCAGGAGAGCCGGCGGCGGAGGGAGCGGGAACCCCACGGGAACGCCACGGAGGCGCCGGGAAGGAGGGCATTGTCGCCGGAGAAGGCGGAGGAAGCGGAGGAGGAGAGGAGAGAGGAGAGGGATGAAGGGTTAGAGACGCAGTGAGACGAGATCGCCGCCATTGCTGAGCCTGAGAGGGTTGCGGTGGCTGCTTGGTGCTCGCGACTGTGGCTTTGAGAGTGAGTTCAGGTTCAGCTTGCGGTTTGCCAAATGCCGTGAGCGACAGAAACACTCACCTCCAGAAGGTCAAGAAAGCGGGTCGGAATGTTTCCGGGTCGGGTTTTAGCCCAGATTTGGATCTTTAGGCCGGATCATTCAGATTTGGGCTAGCATTGGGCCTCCAGTCCAGCAAGAAACTGCGAACCCTTCGAAGTTTTTTTTTTTTTTCTTTTTTGGCCATGCCCATCGAAGTTCAATCCTTGCACTTTACCACTCAAATTACACGATATAAAATCAATTTCCAGGCTCTCTTTGTTCCGCAGAATCTTGTATAAATGTAATTAATTAGTAGGTTAAAAATACTTTCACCATCAACAATAACTTATATCTAAATATTTTTATGGATGATGAAAATATTTTTTGTTTATTCACTTTTATAAGTGATACAAGTTATCATTATTAGTGAAATATTTTTCAAATTACTTATTTTTTATGAAATAAACGGAGTCAGTCTCAATTTTTTCTTGTCAACGTATTCAGTCCACATGATTCTTAAGCCATAGTGAAAGGATTCTTCAACTAGAGGGCATTTTTCATCCCATTAAAAAAATAATAATAACGTGTTGCAATTGGAATTTTTAGTTTAAGAGTCTAGCACGTCCAAATAAATAAATAAAAAATAACGATTGAAACAATTTGCAACTTTCAAGAGGTGTAAAATGCATGGATTTAGGGTTTTTTTTTTTTTTTTTTTTTTTTGGTCGGACATGGATTTAGGGTTTAAGGTGAGTATTTTGGAGGATAAATTGTGAGTATTGGATGTTTAGGGCTTGAGTAGTTTATATGGAGTTAGTGAAAGGATTTAATTTGGATTTAAGGTGTAAGAGGATCAAAGTTTGGGGGGCAAAGTGACATTTGGCCTTTCTTTTAAGCTTCGTTTATTTCATCAAAAGTATTTTTGAGGAAAATATGTTTCTCATTTTCAGCGTTTGAATTGCATAAAAGAATGAGTTAATAGAAAATATTTTATGGATAAACAGAGAGCCCACGTTTAAATTTTTCAAAATATGACTAAATATTAACACTAGAATCAGAACCCTAATGTCATTCCCGAGTCCTCAACATCTAAAATTAGGTCCTCAGCACCAGAGCACGCAACCCCTCCTCTGTGCCCATGCACAAAATATATTTTGGGAAAATATATTTCTCAATTTCAGCATGTGAATTGCATAGAAAAATGAATTAATGGAAAAATATTTTCTAGGTAAACAAAAAGCTCATGTTTAAAATTTTCAAAATATAACTAAATATTAACACTTGGATTAGAAACTATGCACTTGGGGATAGGAACTCTAATGTCATTCCCAAGTCCTTGAGATCTAGGTTTGGGTCCCTAACACCTTAGCTTGCGACCTTGATGCTAGTGCTTGAGTCTTTGTGCCCAACTAGGTCCTCAATTTCTAGACCTGAGTCCCCGATGCTTGTGCTTTAATACTTGGTGCCTGTGCACAAATTTGTTGCGCCCCAACCCCAGTCCATCAAGGCCAAGGCTCAAGACCCTAATGCCTATGCTTGGGTCCTTGGCACTTGCATCCAAGTCCTTCAAGGTTCAGCCTAGATCCACAAAGGATAGGCTTGGACACCAATACCCGTGCTCGGATCCCTAATGCCTAAGCTTGGGTCCAACCAAGTCAAGGTGCAAAACCTTAGTGCCTTGGCCCAAGACCTTGGTGCTCATGCTTTGGTATCCAACGTTCGAACCTTAGTCCATCTAGGCCAAGCTAAGGACCCACTCACATCCCTGAGCTTGAGACTCCAATGCTAGTGCCCGAATCTCCAATGCTTGAGTTCGAGTCCATCAAGGTTGAAGCTCAAGACTCCAGTGCTTGTGCTTGAATCCATCGGGGCCAGGTCCAAGACCTTGTGCTAGTGCTTGAGTACTTAGCGTATGAACCCATGTCCATCAACATAAGGCCCAGGTCTCGATGATCAAGGGTCTTGGACATGACCTCGATGGACCCAAGCCTAGTCACTAAGGACCCTAGCTTGGTCATTTGGGACCCAAGCACACACATCAACATCCCCAAGCTAGCCTTGATAGACCAAGGTTTGAGTATCGAGGATCCAAGCTCAAATGCCAAGGACCTGAGTCACTTGGTCTAGCACTTAGCCCTTATGGACTCGGCCCTAGGTGCTGGGATTCGAGCATGGGCATCAGGGCCTTGAGCCCAACCTCTATGGACACTAGCTAAGGCACCAAGAAGTCGTGCACAAGCATTGAATTCTCGATTTCGGCTTCTGTGGACATGGGATCAGTGCCTTTGCTCTTGATTGTGGCCTTGTTTGGGTCCCCATTGCACGGGTTGGGGTCCATCGAGACTACCTTAAGATCTCAATGCTTATACTTGGTTCCCTAATTGCTTGTGCGCAAGTCACTGACACTAGAATATTGTATGTGTTTTTAGGAAAATCAAATCAAATTTTCCTTTTCCAATGACGAAAAATATTTTTTAGTTATTTTTCAAATTTCAGTCAAATACTGAAAAATGTTACAATTTTTTTGGGGAATGATTTTGATGAAATATAACATTCTCTCTGAAATAAATAGTCTAAACGAGAAAACTGAGAATATAAAACACTGATTTAATATGCTGCTAGTAATTAAATGTACCAAACTAATCTAATGCAACCACAACTTCGACACTCAAAATCATTGTAAATACATGGGAAAATTTATTGCGCGTTTTCAGAAACCTGTCCGAACATGTTAGACCCCTCTCTCGCTGAGCACTTCACTGGGGGAGGAGAGAAGCCATGCGCCCCATGTGAATGGAAGTCCCCTCCAATCCCATCATTCAAGAATGAACAAAAACACCGGTGAGGGGGGGTAAGACGTGGACAGTGAAAACTCCGAACTTTTAGTCATTTGAATGAAGTCATAAAAATAAAAATAATAATTAATATCACGAAAAATCTTAAATTAATGTATTTATGATAAATTTATTTGAAGTTAATTTTGTGATCATAAAAAACTCAAAACTAGTATGCTTATGATAAATTTATCTTCCATTAAATCTTATTATCAAAATGATAAGCTGGATGACACGTGACAGTTGATAAATATATCAATTTTGGGTTTTACCCTTAATTTATCATAGATATACAGGTTTGTGATTTTTCATGATATTAATTTAATTTAACAAAAATTAATAGATGATAAATTTATTACAAATGTTGGAGTTTTTGTGGTCAAAAAGTTAATTTGTGATCAATTTGTCAAGAATGTACTAGTTTAGTTTAGTGGCATTAACCTAAAAACGATTACATTCATTTCTAGAAGGCTAGCTTTTCTTTCTCAGGGCAGTAAAGATAGAATCAATTCGAATCAGAAGCATGAAAAAGGGCCCTTTTTATTGGTTTAAAGAGCACTTTCTTCTGTCGATCGTCCCTGATACCACTGACGCCCAAAGGTTTATAACAGACCAAATTTGAACTTTTTCTTAACCAAATATCTATGCTTTCGCGATATACACATCTTGAACATGTAAATTCATGTATAACTTGTTCAGAGCTTTATAATTTGAATAATATTTTGACAAAAAACGTAGAGATTTGCCTTTTGCTTTAAAAAAAAAAAAAACAAACAAACAAACAGCCCCTTAATTCGTCAATTAAGACTTCCTTTATTTCAAGCACTTTCACTTTTGTCTAATTCAACCGTGAGAGGTCAAAAAATCTTTTCCTCTCTCCTCTTTTCATTGTCTTCTTATGTTGGAGAAAACATCTTCAAGTGATTTTGATTATGCCCAAACTATTTTTAGTATATTACTTATTATATTATATGTAGATATTTGGACTAAAGGACTGCACAACATTCATGGTGTAATTCATAAAAAAGAAGTTGGTAAATGTTCTGTTATGACAAATAGTACCGGTTAACCTAAAACATCAACTACTTATGATATTTATGTCGAAGCTATAAAGATCAGATTGATTGTGATGTAAAACCAAGTACATCAAATAGCTATTGAAAGATCTGAATTTGCACAGTAGTAGAATCATAATAAAGCATCTAGAAGAGTAGCTAGGTTGTCTATTAGGTCAATCAAAAACTGTAGTGAGAAGACAACAACAGTTGTTATTTTTGGTTAGCCTACAGAAATTAAGTAAAGAAGCTGTATAGGTAGTACCTTCCTTGGATAGTAACTCAATGGAAACTTTCCAACAGTCATATGCTTCTCTAAATTATCATTGAGGAAAAATATAAAAGAGAAGACTACAAGAAACTAAAAGAGAGTATGACACATAAAAGATCAAGTAGCTTATGTACTGTTGTTCTTAATCATAAGCTCTTTGTCAAGTGATAGACACTTGGAGTGCCAAAACTTTGCACGGGAGGATACTTAAGTACAAAAAGTTACGAAAGTGACACTCGAGTGTCTTTTTTTTCTTTAAAAAAAAAGGGGGACGCTTGAGTATCAAGTCCGACGAAAATGGTCGAAATCCTACATGACAATTTTTTAAATAATATAACTCACCTACGTAGCACATCGGAGAGTTCAATCAGTGATGAAGAATAAAAATGACATCATTTTGTGTTTTTTTGAATTTTAATATAAATATTAATTAAATTAAAATATTTATATTTACAACCTTTATAATTTTTTTTTTAAAGGGAGAGGAGGAAAAGGCAGTAGGCAAGAGTTGAGCCCTAGCCATCACCTCCCCATTGTCGTGAGGAAGGGCTAGTGACGATGGGAAGAGGGTTGGCTGTGGTTGTTGGGCACTGGCTAGGAGCCGGCAACCCTACTGATCGGCAGCAAGGGCTTACTAGCCCTCACCTAATTCTAGGAGCAAGGGTCGTAGCCTTCCCCAAATTTGATGAGGCCACCGGCCCTCACTTGGCCGGGCCAAGGGTTGTCGTTGTTACTCTTCTCGGCAATGATGGGGGGAGGTGGGCCTTCACCGCTTGCAATCCCCATTACCCATTTTTTTAATAAATTTTTAAATATAAATATAAATTTATTTTTAAATTTAATCTAATTAATATTTATATTAATTAGCTACCCAAGTTAGCACCAAAACAATGTTTTTTTTTACACTTGCCTAGTCACATCAACGAGCAAAACAATGGTCTTTTGCATTTGCCTTGCTAAAAAATTATCATGTCAGCATTTTGACCAAATTTTCTTGTTATTGGTGTTAAATTATGTCTCGAGTTTGAGTATTTACAAAACACGATTCACTTGGACAAGTAGAAGTTCGTGGGACTCCATGAAGATTTACAAAAGAAAAAAAAAAAAAAAAAAATGGAAGATATGAATTTCTTCACTTTATACAGGAGGAGCCGAATTCTTCTTTATCCATGGTGGGGCCCAAACTTTGGGCACATGATTTCTACGGCATGAGTTTTCTTCTTTTAGCCAATGAAGAAAAGAAGAAAAAAGCTACCGAAACCTCTGCATGTGGAGTCAAGAAAGGAAATAGCAGGTGGGGGCCCAGAGTCATGACTCTGGGCACACATAAACGAACAGAATTCAAGTTTCTTTTTTTTTTTTTTTTTGCTTTTTTGGTGCGAAGGTGGAGCGGCTAAAAAAACCCTACAAAAGAAAAGGCTGCCGAAGCCCTACATAGAGAAGAAACCGCTATAGCTTTACAAGAGGAAGGAGCCGCACGTCAAACTGAAAAGAAAACGGCGCGCGTTATACTTTGAGCTTGAATGCATGATAATTTTTGCGTCGTGAGTTTATGTCCAAGTGAGTTATTTATTTATAAACACTTTGGATTTGAGGTTAAATTTAGATGTAGGAAACACTTGAGCGTTTGAGCGATTGTAAACTATAATACTTTGATTATCGTGGATTATTTGCTACTGGCTTTCCCTGTGGACGTTGATACCGATAGTCGAACTGAACCACATAACCGGTATCCTTATTATTTCTCGTTTATTTTCCTAGTGATTTTGCATTGACGTAAATTGCAAGATCCTATCGTTTCCGCGTATTATATTCCAACAATTGATATAAGAGCTTGGGGTTGGATTTCTTAATTGTGATTTGAAGTTTTTGCTTGTTTGATTATTATCTGGAAATTCTGTTACTACAATTATGTTTGAAAGGAAATCTTAAATTGAGAAGTTTAATGAGAGCAACAACTTTGTGTTATAGAGCATCAAGATGCGAGCTTTATCAACAACTCATGGTTTGGTTAAGGCACTGAATTGTGAAGATGAGTTGTCTATCATAATAAAAGCCTCAGAAAGGGTAAAGCTAATGAAAAAGGCAAAGAGCACAATCCTGTTAAATTTGTTGGATGGTGTTTTAATAGAGGTTGCTGAGAAGAAAGATGATGTAGTATTATGGGCAAAATTTCAAGCACTCTATGTGAAAAAAGGTTTGAACAATCGCTTGTACATGTTGAAGAAGATGTTTCACTTTAGATATACTAAAGGTATGTCTATCAGAATTCATCTAGATGAATTTAATAAACTCATAATGGATTTGAAGAACGTCGGTAAGATACTTGATGATAAAGAACATGGCATGATATTGTTAGCCTTTTTACCAGAGTCATGGGAGCACTATATTGATTCACTGTCGCAGGTGTGTACTATAATCACCTCAAAAGAGGTAAAGTCCGCCTTATTCTCTAAGAAGTGGCAAAGAAAGTTGCGAGATAACAGTCTAGCGTAAGGAGTTACGCAAGCACTGACGATTCGGGGTAAAAAAACAACATCGAGAGCCTAGTAGCAGCAAAGGTAAAAGTAAATCAAAATCACACCATAGAAAGTCCAAGAGACGCATGAAGTGCTTTGAGTGTCACGCGGAGGGGCACATCAAGAGAGATTGTCCAAAGCGAAGGAATAAAGTTGATAGGTAGAATGCCACAAGTAGTGTGGCGAACGTTGCCGAAAGGAGCACTAGTGATGTAGAAGCTATTTTATGTATGACTACTACTTCGTCAAGAGATGAATGAGTGCTGGATTTAGGGTGTTCTTACCATATGACACCTCATAAAAACTAGTTTACTACTTACTAGACTGTAGATGGTGGTAGAGTTCTTTTGGGGCATAATGCAATCTATAAGACTATGGGGATAGGAACAATTTGGATTTGAATGCACGATAGGGTGGTGCGTACATTGATAGATATGAGGCATGTACGGGAGCTTAAGAAGAATCTTATTTCCCTGTAGACACTCAATGATATTGGGTGTAAGTACACCGCTGAAGGTGGAGTACTGAAAATCTCTCGAGGTGCCATGACAAGTGATGAAGGGGAAGAAAGTGAATACTCTTTATCATCTACTTGGAGAGACTATGATCAGAACTGTTGTAGTTTCATCAGGTGAGTCAAACTTTAACTTGACTTAATTGTGACATATGCGGTTAGGGCACATGAGTGAGGTAGGTATGACGATACTGAGTGAAAAAGGGGTTGTTGAATGATTAAAAGATAGGGAAGCTGGACTTATGTGAGTATTGCATTTTTGGGAAGCAGCATCGAGTTAAATTTACTACAACTCTTCATTCAACCAAACGACCGGTTGAATATATTCATTCAAACGTCTGGGGCCCGTCTTTGGTTCCTTTGAAAAGAGGTGCCCGATATATGCTGACATTTATCGATGACTATTCGAGGAATGTATGGGTATGCTTTCTAAAGCACAAATATGATGTGTTCGATCAGTTCAAGAAATTTAAGGCATTGATTGAGAAGCAGTCAGATAAACGAATCAAGTGCTTGAGAACCGATAATGGCATGGAATTTTGTAGTAAAAATTTTACCGAATTTTGCGAGAAAGAAGATATTGTGAGACACTACACAGTACTTGGGACACCATAGCAAAATGGCGTGGCAGAATGGGAGAATAGAACTTTGCCTGAGCGAGTTCGATGCATGCTTTTGTATGCAGGACTTGGCAAGGAATTTTGGGCCGAAGTAGTTAACATGGCGTGTTACATAGTTAATCAATCTTCATCATTTGTTATCGAGTGGAAAACTCCTGAGGAAATATGGTTGGGGAAACTTGTTAATTACTCCGATTTAGGTATATTCGGATGTCCTGCATATGCTTATGCGAGTTATGGTAAGCTTGAGCCGAGGGCGAAGAAGTGCACATTTCTGGGTTATGCACATGGGGTAAAAGGCTATCGATTGTGGTGCACTGATCCTAAATCACCCGGTTTTCTAATTAACAGAGATGTGTTCTTCGACAAGACTGCAATGCTTCAACAGAGATGTTTTAAGACATGACCAACAGAGAAGACAGATCATGGTGTCATTAATGAAGTGGAGTATCAGGTGTAGACTTCGGAGACCTCGAAGATAACAAAAGTTGAGACTGTAAATGAAGTCACAGTTCCTGAAGTCAGTGATAGTGAATAATCAGCAAAACCGCAGCACATTATAGCTGTAAATAGATAGAGAAGACAATTTAAATCACCAGTACGTTATGGTTATACAGATATTCCTTATTCATTGACTATGGGTGATGAGGTGGAGACAAATGAGCCTTTGTCTTACTTTGAGATGATGGCTAGTTCGAAGTCGTCGCAGTGGTTAGGGGTTATGAGTTAAGAGATGGAATCACTCAATCAAAATCAGACATGAGAGCTGGTCAAAGTACCCAAGAGCCAAAAAATTGTCGGAAGTAAATGGGTCTTTAAACAGAAAGAGGCCATTCCCGGTGTCGAGACAGCAAGGTATAAGACAAGACTTGTGGTGAAGGGATATACACAGCGTAGGGCATTGACTACAATGAGATATTCTCTCATGTGGTAAAACATACTTTAATTTGTATTTTATTTGCCTTAGTTGCTTTACAAGATCTCGAATTAGAGCAACTAGATGTGAAAACTATGTTTCTTCACGGTGAGTTGGAGAGCAGATTTATATGAGTCGGCCAAAGGGATTTGCTATTACAAGTAAGGAAGATCATGTTTGTTTGTTAAAAAAATCTTTATATGGGTTAAAACAATCTCCTAAGTAGTGGTATAAATGTTTTGATGCTTTCATGATTAGTCAAGACTATTCAAAAAGTCATATGGATAACTACGTTTACTTTAGGAGATTGGATGATGGTTCTTTGATTTATGTACTCTTATATGTTGATGATATTCTAATAGCAGCTAAATATATGTATGATATTGATGTGCTAAAGAGGCAGTTAAATGCTGAATTTGAGATAAAAGATTTAGGTGTTGTAAAGAAAATTTGTATATGGAGATTTTGCATGACAAGATTGCATGAGTTTTACGTTTATCTCAAAAGAAATATATTGAGAAGATCATGGCATGTTTTAATATGCAATTGACAAAATCTGTAAATACACCTTTAATGAGACACTTTCAACTTTCAAATAAACTATCACCGCAGATTGAGGAGGAGGAGGAGCATATGTCTCGCGTTCCTTACTCTAGTGCCATAGGTAGTATTATGTATTCTATGATGTGCATTAAGCCTAATATTTTACAATCCGTGAGCGTGGTTAGTCACTATATGAAGCATCCTTAGTAAAGTTCATTGGGAAGCTATAAAGTGGATCCTTAGATATTTAAATGGGACAACAGACATGGGTATAGTGTACCGGAGGGACAACAATGGTAGTGAGATCACTGGTTTTGTGGATTTGGATCACGCCGGTGATTTGGATGATCATAGGCCTTTAGCAGGGTACATGTTTACGCTAGCGGGTGATGTAGTTAGTTGGAAAGTATCCTTATAGGATTACATTGCCTTATAGGATTACATTGCCTTATCTTCGACTAAAGCAGAGTACATGGCACTAGCTTTTGTTGCAAAGGAGGCGATATGGTTATAAAGTTTGCTATTGGACTTTGGGTTAGAACAAAAAAGTGTTGATATACACTATGATAACCAATATGCTATATATTTGGCATATAATCCAGTTTATTATGAGCGAAAGAAGCATATTAACATTAGGTACCATTTCATCTAAGATGTTTTAGCTAAGGGTTATGTTATTGTTAAAAATATTACTACATTAGATAACCCAACAAACATGATGACTAAGTCTGTTGCTTTGGCAAAACTCAAGCTCTACTTGACCTCTATTGGCATTTGTGAAGAGCGAGCGCTTGTCGGGGTGTTGGAAGAGCAGCATAGATGATGAGCATTATATAACTTAGCTTCAAACATTGAGCCAAAGTGGAGAATTGTTAAATTATGTCTCAAGTTGAGTATTTACAAAACACAATTCACTTGGACAAGTAGAAGTTCATGGGACTCCATGAAGATTTACAAAAAAAAAAAAAACGAAAAAAAAAATTGGAAGATATGAATTTCTTCACTTTATGCAGCAGGAGCTAAATTCTTCTTTATCCATGGTGGGGCCCAAACTTAGGGCACATGATTTCCACGGCATGGGTTTTCTTCTTTTAGCCGATGAAGAAAAGAAGAAAAAAGCTATCGAAACCTTTGCACATAGAGCCGAGAAAGGAAATAGCTGGTGGGGGCCCATAGTCAAAGGTTGACTCTGGGCACACATATAAACGAACATAATTCAAGTTCTTTTTTTTTTTTTTTTTGTGAAGGTGGAGCGGCTAAAAAAAAAAACCCTACGAAAGAAAAGGCCGCAGAAGTCACATAGAGAAGCTTTACGAGAGGAAGGAGCCCCACGTCAAGCTGAAGAGAGAGTCGCGCACGTTATACTTTAAGCTTGAATGCGCGATAATTTTTGTGCCATGAGTTTATGTCAAAATGAGTTATTTATTTATAAACACTTTAGGTTTAAGGTTAAATCTAGGTATGGAAAACACTTAAGTGTTTGAGTAATTGTAAACTCGGATATTCTCCGATTATAGTGGATTATTTGCTACTAACTCTCCCTGTGGACGTAGGTATCGATACTTGGACCGAACCACGTAAATTTCTAGTGTCCTTATTATTTCTCGTTTATTTCTCTGGCAATTTTGCATTGACGTAAATTGTAAGATCATGTTGTTTCCGTGTATTATATTCCAACAGTTGACACTTAACTAATCCATTTTGCTTTGATTTTGGCACTTAAGTGTCACTTTCGTAACTTTTGGTACTTGAGTTTCAATTCGTGCTAAGTTTTGGCACTCCAAGTATTCTTTTCCCTCTCTTTGTCATATTATTTTGATATTCATGTTGTTTAACAATTGTACTAAGGATTAAGTGTACAAGTGTAAGAATAGTAATTGAGTCCAAATAGTGGGATTTATCATATAAAGGATTAATGCTAACCATTTGTAAATTTTCAAACATATTGTTAATGAAATCTAGCCCATCTTGAGGTTATTAGTTTGAAGAGTGGACGTAAATTTGTAGATAAAGTCGAATCACTATAATTCTCTATGTCCCATTATTTTTATCCTTTTATATACATTCCAATTCAATGAGTATTCTCAATATTATGCCTTGAAGATGACTCGATTAACATATAGCTAGTGAGTATTCACGTAAACATATAGCTAGTGAGTATTTACTTAAACATTAGGTTGAGATGATACTTACTTGGGGTTCGTTTGTTTTGCAAAAAATGTGGCATTTCTAGAAAATATTTTCCACGAAACCATTTTTTAGAAAAATATAATTATTTTCTAGTGTTTGAATAAAACTTGAAAATGAAGTGAAAAATATTTTTTGTTGTTTGGTAAGTAAAATTTTTCCTCCATATACTTTTTCATTTATTTTATTTTTTTTTCATTTTTATTTTTTATTTTTATTTTTTTTTAAAAATCGATTATTAAATTAGTTTTTCATTTTTTTTATTTCTTTTTCTTTTCTTTGTAAACATCTTCTTCTTTCTTGGTTGGTTGCCGGCCACGACGACGGTTGATGATCGGCCACAGGCGAGCCTCAAGCTTGTCGGCGAGCACGAGGCTTGCCCAGCTCTAGCAATCACAAGCATCATGTGAGTGATGAGCTTGAGGCTCGCTAGATTGGCAAACTCGGAGTTCACCAATCTGGCGAGGCTCGAGCCTGGCAAGCTCGAGGCTTGCTAGATTGGCGAGAGTGAGCCTCGCTTGCTAGGTCGGCGAGTGTGAGCTTCCCCGCAAGCTAACGGCTTGCCGGCCTCGAGCCTCAAGCTCAGTGCTTGCGCTGGCAAATTTGGTGAGAGCCGAGCCTGAGTTTGCTAGAGGTGGGCGAGCCTTGAGCTCGTCGTTGGCCGATCTGGCAAGAGGCAAGCCTGAGCTCGCTAAAGGTGGGCAAGCCTCATGCTCGCCGGTGAGCTTGAGGCTCCCCTATGGCCGATCGCCGGCTGTTGCCGTGGTCGACGACTAGCCAAGAAAGAAGGAGATGGGAAACAAAGAAAAGAAATATAAATAAAAAAAAGATATAGAAAAGAAAAAGAAAATTTAAAAATAATTTGAATTAAAAAAAGAAAAATAAAATAAAAATTTTTCGAATAAAAAAATAAAAGAAGAAGAATAAGAAGAATAAGAAGAAGGTGGATGAGGAAGTGAGAATTTATAGAGGTGTGAGATAAAAGAAATTAAGTGAGGAAATGTTTTCCACTTTTCAAAAATGGAAAACATTTTCCCCTAATTTAGAAGATTTGTTTCCTTTCTTTGAAAAAGTTTTCCCCAAGGAATTCATTTTCCGTGAAACGAATATCAGAAAATTCAAAAAATGTTTTCCTGGAAATTATTTTCTGCGAAACGAATAGAGCCTTAGAAATAAGCTAATTTTCGCAAAAGATCATCAAAGTTTGAAAACATCCTATTCACCTCCTAGGTTATATGTTTAGCCCCAACATCTTCAACCTTCAACTATGGGGAGGGTTCGAGCTAGTCTAACCTCCTTGCCATCTATTTTGATTTTTTTTTTTTAATTTTGTACTTTTCCTCTTTTTTCTCTCCCGATCTCTATCTTGGAGCTATGCTCTCCTAATCTAATTCTAAATTTCAAAGTTTGAATTCTCCAAATCTATTTCTAGATCTAGAAGTTCTTCTCTTTCGATTTAGAACTAAGAGTTTAATAATGTTTTTGGGGATTTGATACTCCGTACTTTGTTTGTGTATAGGTTCTTTGCCTCTAGTTTTAATGATGATCGTATGAGCTCTATTGTCTTGCTAAACTATGAAGATTTGCTCTTCCAAAGGTAGATCTATGTTTATTCAACCTATTTTGGTTGTTTCTGTATAACGATAGTGTAGAGGAAGTTGAACCTAGGCGTACACTACCAACTAGCAATGCTGAAATTACTGGAGAAGGAATTTCTGGTATGTATTCATCACTAGCGATGATATGAGATCCAATGATTGGTTGTCAATTATTTTGCTTGATAAATTTGCTTTTTTGGAATGAGTGTGTGCTTAACCTTATCGGTGTTTTATTGATTCTCCTTATTTTTTGGATTTGGCTTTGTTTTGTAGTGTTCTAGCATTTGCTCTACTTCGATTTGCTTCACCATGAAAGTCTATGTGAAAGTCTATGTATTTTTCATGTATCCTTTTGAGTCATGAATATAATTTTTTCGACAAAAAATAAAAAATAAAATCGTCAATTAGACCCTTGACATCGTTATAGGTGTGCCATCAAATGTTTAACACATTCATAGGTTGACTCTTGTCGACATGAAAATAAGCCACATTGAGTTGGAGGTGAGTTACAAACTTGATTGCACGTTTTTTGAAACATAAAGGACTCCATTGGCCAAAATCAAACGTTAAGAACTCCAATGACCAAAGTGTGAAACGTATAGGATTTTTGTTGTACTTGTTCAATAATTGACAGTAGGCTTGGGAGCCGGCTCTCTTGTGTGTAAGGAAACTCTTCATGATTGGACGACAATGAGATTGCTCTTGAAATCATTTCCCGAGGAAATAAAAGGCTCTAGGGTTTCCACTTCCGACCCACAAATGATGACTAGGTTGCCGTTCTCGAAGACTTAACTATCAGGATACCTTCATGATCGAGATTTTAAGGACAACAGTTATAATTTAATCGGGATATTTTACAATTCATATGACTCATGTAACAACGCTAAAGGATGGTTGTTAGGATTGATTGCCCCCTCCTTTAAAGAATATTTAGATTTGCGAAAAATGAATGATTTGAATATTATCTTTTTAAAAATAATCATTTATATTACTTATAAAAATAAATGAAAAAGAATATTTTCATTGTCAGATATAAATTGTCATTAATAATGAAAATATTTCTAATCGATTAATTATTTCAAATGACAAAGCTATCATTTTTAGAAAGATATTTTTTAATTTATTTATTTTTCGTAAAATAAACGAAGCTCAAGTGTATGATTACACTGCGTAATATTACCACGTGAGGTAACTCATCAATAAGAAGCAGGAAATTACAAAGTTCAACATCAAACATGAGTTGGGATGCTATTCATGCATCTTATAATTGATCAATTACGTGATGCTAGGCCGGTAGCGTGGGTAATGAATGCATTGCATATATTTTTGTCCCTTCTCACCTTTTTTTACTTGAAAAAGAGATAGGAAGAAAAAAGAGGTTAAACCAAATCAAATTGTTCCCCTGGAGACAAAATTATAATTAATGAAACCTAAAAGAGCAAGAAACGAAAAAACAGGAAGAGCAAGAAACTGAATAGAATCCTTTTTGTCGGATTTGCACTTCTTCTGGACTCTTCTGCAGTCCCTGACCCACTTTATTGTTTTCTTTGACCTGAATCCCAAAGGACCCAATCCAAGCTTCTCCGCTCCACCTCGAGTGACTTCGGGCGCAAAACCACTCTCCGTCGTACCTCCACGAGCAGCCGTTGGATGTCCAACGCATCAACTGATGTAACTCCCGTTCGGCTCCGCGTGTCGCCCATCCACCCAGTCACATTCGACGCGTGAACGCCGGATCGCCTGACCCACCGGGCCGCCATCGCTCTCTCATTCCGCCACGATGAGCGCTTTTGGATTTCGCTGAAGTCAACAATTTAGCGGACACCCCGGCGGACTTGTCTGTCATGCACATCAAATTTCCTCAACGTAAACCTTTCGGCTTCTTTTTTAAATATTTATTTAAACTTCAGCCGGATCAAATTATCGTAAATACATATTAATTGCCTGTTCATGCGCATTAAATAACGAGACCCCCAACAATACTTCGAGGGAAATAAATTGTGATTCTAGCATACTATCTAAACCAAATATTGAAACATCCATCCAACTCCTTATAGATTTGTTGAGTGTTGTTTTTATCTTTTTTTTTTTTTGTTTACCTTGAAAAAGTTCAGTATTTCACGAATTAGAGTATGCTCGTGATAGATTCATGAGAATCAATAGAGATCACTAGTGTATGAAACTAAAAACTTCTCGATCCCTAAAGTGAATGTGAGAGTTGGTGTTCGATGTAAATCAATCAAATTGAATCTACAAAAGCAATATAATGAAATTACCATGAGCACTACTTACGTGTTCTCTTGCATTGTAATGCATCAGATTTGAATTAACAATCTAATTGAGCATGGCCGGTTCGAAGGCTTGATCATGTGCAAGTTCCTTTCAAAATCAATCGTTTGAAAGAGAGAGAGGAAGAGATTTTGTGCACCGGAAGGAGGAGGAGAAGAAAGTGTCGGAATCACCAAACGTAGAGCCCGCAACACGTGATGAGTTCATCCGTTTTTGGACAAGTGGACTTAAATTTTATTTTCTAATTTCTATGGTGGCAAATGATCCTTCGGGGTTTCTTCCCACCTACCATGCTTATCGCCCGGAAGAAAATGGAAAAAAGGCAAAGCAATCAAAGGAAAGTAGACTTGTCCTCACCCTGAACTTGCGACGGTCATGTGCTTTTCACGGCCAATTTGGCCCCACAAATTTCGCCAGGACCTTTCCCAGTCACTTGATTATATAATTAATTCAATCAGTCAAGGTTAAAAAAAAAAAAAAAGTCGAGGTTAAATTATTCAAAAACAGAAAAAAAAAAATAAAAGGAAAAGAAGGTGAAAATTGTAAGTGCTGAACACTTTGATGCCAATGCCATTTACTCGTCAGCTGAAACTATTAAAAAGACCTAAAAGCTCCGCGGGACTACATTTGGAAAACACTCCGGCTTTGGGTGTTTTCGCAGGGCAAGGGAAAACATGAAGCATTTGAGGCTGTTGTTTTTCTTGGCGCTCGTTCTGGTTCAAGAACGAAGGTCGCATTTTGCTGCGAAAGCGGAAGATGGAGGTGGGTTCGTCGAGACCGAGGGAGTGCACTTCATGCTGAACGGAAGCCCCTTTTATGCGAATGGGTTCAATGCCTACTGGTTGATGTTCTTGGCGTCGGACCCATCACAGAGGGCCAAAGTCACCTCTGCTTTCCAAGAAGCTACGAGCCATGGCCTCTCCATTGCAAGGACCTGGGCGTTCAGTGACGGTGGGTACATGCCCCTCCAGTCCTCTCCTGGTTCCTACAATGAGCAGATGTTCCAGGTGAGCTTGCTCGCTCTCTCTTTTTTTTTTCCCCTGCTTTTTCTTAGTGGATTTTCTTAGGGATAATTTTCATTTCTTGACGGGAAATTTTTTTTTATTTTTCATTTTTTTGTGGCTGTGCAAAGGGATTGGATTTTGTGATATCAGAGGCTAAAAAGTTTGGGATCAAGCTGGTGCTGAGTCTGGTGGATAACTATGAGGCACTGGGAGGAAAGAAACGGTATGTGGAATGGGCAAGAAGCCAGGGACAGCCCATAGCATCCGATGATGACTTCTTCACCAATCCTGTGGTGAAGGGTTATTACAAAAATCACATCCGGGTCGACTTTCTATCTCTTCTATTTTCCCCTTCCTTATCTTTCAATCTGCGTTGGATTGGTTCATCTGTTCTTCGGATTGGCTCTTCTAGGGAAAAAAATCTTGACACTTCTGTTGTTGTCCTGTTTACTACATTTTTTGGGTGCAAAAGCAGACTGTTCTTACAAGAAGGAACAGCGTAACTGGGATTGCTTACAAGGATGACCCGACAATAATGGCTTGGGAGCTGATGAATGAAGTCAGATGCCCTTCAGATCCATCAGGAAGGACCATCCAGGTTCACAAATGCTCCTCTTTAATCTTGTGTCATGTCTTGTGCTTATTGCATATGGAAACGCATATGGAAACCCCCACCATTTTAATGCACATTGTCAATTTATGCTGCCATTTTCTACCATCTTTTTGTCAAATCTGTAGATATTTCATATACAAAATGCATGATTGGAGCTGACTTCAATTACTGTTTGTTCTGTATGTAGGCATGGATCACGGAGATGGCATCTTATGTAAAATCTTTCGATGGGAACCATTTACTAGAGGCTGGCCTAGAAGGGTTCTATGCACAATCCTCTGCTCAGAAGCAGCAAAACAACCCCTCTTTCCTCGTTGGAACTGACTTCATTGAAAATAATCAGATCCCTGGTATCGACTTTGCAACGGTTCACTCATATCCTGATCAGTGGTGAGTATTAAGTACTATGCCGGCATTACAACAATAAATAAAATGCCAAGCCAAATGTGACGGCTATCTTATTGCATCATGCTAAATTACATGTTCGTATCTATTTTTGACAAACAGGTTTTCCGACACGAGCGTAGGAAACCAAATATCCTTCCTCAGCAACTGGGTGAACACTCACATTCAGGATGCGCAGAATGTTCTCCACAAGCCGCTCCTATTTGCGGAGTTCGGGATCTCATCGAAAGACTCGGGCTACAACCAGAATGAGAGGGACCAGTTCTTTGACACAGTTTATTCGGCAATCTATTCCTCAGCTCGCGGAGGTGGCGCAGCGGCAGGCAGCATGTTCTGGCAGCTTTTGACTGTAGGGATGGACTCTTACCGAGATGGTTATGAGATTGTGTTGAGTGAGAGCCCATCAACTGCGAGCGTGATTGCTCAGCAGTCTCAGAAGCTCAAAAAGATAAGGAAGATGTATGCGAGGCTGAAGAATATAGAGGAGTGGAAGAAGGCGAATGACAGGAGGAACGACGGCAGAAATGCAGGAAACTGAAGAGTGGAAGTTCAAAGATCAAGTAAAGAATACACACGTAGGAATGTCAGTATAGGATCGGGATATATTGCTGTTTTGCAAACTATTCCTGCTCATCCAAGATGGAAGCAGAGCAAAAGTTTACTGCGATTATAATGTCTCCCGCTGTTGGGGGCTCATTATACCATCACTGGGAGGTTACGTTACCTGCAATTCAAAGTTCGAAAGTTGAATGTTTGTACGAAAATCATACAAGTGGATTCAGTTTTTCGTTGAGATATTAGTTACGCTCGGCATGTGCCGTGCTCATCAATATTTCTATCAAGTATGCAGCAACTTGAGTGGGAAAAGTTATATAACGCGGTACAAGTGTCGTAACGAAGATTTAATCATTTTTTTTTTTTTTGCTCCAAGAAGATTTAATCATTTACCAGGTAGGAATTCATTGAAGTAACGCAGGCTTTTTTTCTTTCTTTTGGTCAGAAGTACGCAGGCTTTGGTTGCGCTTATTATGCTGCAAGAGGGCGATGAACCGATGCATTTAGTCGACAATTCTTCTCGGCCATGACCCGCATTGTAGAGAAAGACACAATGTTCAATTAAAGAAAACATAATCTTTTATCATAAGCACTTGTGAGATATTGAGGAGATATTGCTTAGACTTCTTTCACACGCACACGCTTAAATGGGGAGCACTTCGTGGCTATTTATGGCCCAAACAAGGAGGTGGTTCTACCTTCGAGATAATTTTAGAAATCCATCTCCTTAGTTAATTCTAGCGATTACTAATAATACTATGTGGATGACCTATTAGTTACACAATTCTACACTCTTCTACTAAATTTCTCGCACCAAGAAAAATCTAGATAAATAAGGAGATAAAACGGAATTTTGAAGAGCAGAGATGGTGCAACTTTCTCTTTTCTATACTCACCATGCCAACTACTCTTCTGGATGCGTTTGGTTTAGTTTTCTCAAGGGGCTTTTAGCCTCCAAAGCCCCTTGTAGAAATGCTGAGATGTTTGACTAGCATTTTAAAGTAGCTTCAAGCCAAATACTGGTCTTGGAATTGCTAAAAGCCAAAAGCTACTCCTATCCAAGATTCCAAAATAGCATTTGCAAAATGCTAAAACTAGGACTAAATTATTTTTTTCCTTCCAAAATTACCTTCACTAATTCTTTTGTTTTCAATTTTGCCCCTTTTGCAAATGTTCAACTTTTTTGTTAGATTCTTTAGTTTGGCCAATAGCGAAGAACTAGAGAGGCTACATTTGGTTGGCAAAGGATAGACAAGTGGCTAGTAAAAGGTCAGATGAGGGTCGTGCGACCTAGGCGACTACTACCAGAGGTCGTGCAGCCCCAAGTGGTGGTCGCCTAGGTCTCATGACCCTAGCCAGAGGTTGCCCAAGGTTGGGCGACCTTAGCCACTGCCGATGCCATATTTGGCTCTTCGATGGCATAAGCCCTTCGCCGACTCCGACAAAAGATTTTGAGTTTTTTAATTAAAAAAATAAAAAATATAGCCAAATTTCATTGCAAAAGTTTATTTTACTTAACACTACTTGAACCTAAAGTGGCTTTGTAAAAAGTTTTTACCAAATGCAATTTGCATTTCCTCAAAGGGTTTTAGTTTTCAGTATTTGCATCACACCTAAAGTCCATTCCCAATGTTGAACCAAACCCATCCTTAGTGCGGATTTAGTGATCATGGCAAGTTGCTTTCGATAGTCTTCAAACTTTATAGTGCCAAGTCATTTGGAGAAAATATATACGATTTGATCAATTATCTCTACGTACTCCATCTCTATCTCACACAGTAGCACATATTTCAATGTATTTCTACATGCTTAGTTCTTGCGGGAATATCAAGTTCTTGCCCTGAATGGTTGGTTGATTATTGCTGTAGAGAGCTCTTTGGGGTAGTCAATCGATTGGTGTAGATTCTTCAAAAGTTGCATTTGCATATTTAGGATATTATTTCCTTTGCTTTGTGGATCTACTTAGGTGAGGAGCTTGCTCTTTCTCCATCTGACTTGCATGAAGATCTTTCGTCATTGTCGGATGTACAACTGTCCACCCCGGACTCTTTAATTTTTTTTGTGCTTGTGCTTAGACTTCTTCCATGGGTGACCTTCTATGGTTACTTCTACAATCTGCTGGGCTTTATTAGGCCTATTTTCTTCTTCCATTCTTTCTTGCACCACTTTAAGAGAGAAGTTGCTGTGGGCGATTGGAGGTTGCTGTGGCAAGCGAGAAGAACAAAAGAAAAATAAAAAAGAAAATTGGTTTATTTCTAGAAATTGTTCCCGGGAATAAGAAGCTACTTTTTTTTTTTTTTTACTCGGGAACCACCGTCGTCGTCGGTCGGTAGCAGTGGTGGTGATGGAAGGCGTAAACTCGGGCAGATGGTAGAACCGAGCCCACTCACGGATGGTGATCGACGGCGGTTGGCCGTGAGTGAGTCACACAATGGGGACGAGGAGTTTCGAACCCCTCCCCTTCTGGATGAGGGCATAGAGCTTGAACCAGCTCGGCCACCGCGAGGTGGGAAAGAAGCTACTCTTTTTTTTTTTTTCTTGTTTCTATTCCAAAATTGTTCACGAGAACAAAAAAATAGAGAAATTGTTCTTGGGAACAAAAGATTTATCAAACAAATTTCTGTTCTTTTTTTTTTTTTTTTGTTCCGGGGAACAAAAGAACAGAAATTGGGAGAAACAAAAATGTTATCATGCAGACTCTCTGTGTCTCTAGTCTTTGTTTGTGTCAATATTTTTTACTTCATTTTCTTAATGAACAAGGTGAAGGGATACTCAGACAAAGACAAGCCAACCCATTTGCATAGAGATGCATCATAATAGTGCTACCATTAAAAAGGCACTTCAAACCTTACTTTTATGTAAATGACAATGTACTTGAATAATTACATATGCCATTTTAACTTGAGTATTTTTGTTCTTAATAACCTACTAAAAGGAAGTTGAGCCATTTTTCTACTAAGAAATACCGAGCTTAGAAGGTGGAGAGCAGATCTCGCGAATCTATCACTACAATGGGACTAGAGGTACAACTTTAAGGTAATAAACTTGTTGTTTTGTAAAGGTTTGACATTTGATTGGTTGATGATTTCTCTTGTCTAGCGGCAAAAGGTAGCATTATGCCAAAAAAAGCAAGAAGAACGTAAACAAGTCGGGGAGCATTTGAATGATATTGAAGGTGTTAGATCAACAAGATCTCAAAAAAAGAGGAAAATTAATAAGAAGTAGCTTTTTAAAGAGTTCGAAGTAGGATTAGTTCCAATACTTTTTGTTGATAAGATATTTTTGAATTTAAGATTAAGAGATGGAGTTTACTTTTTTGTAGTTTTCGAAGTATTTAAGATGTGGCAATGATGTTAATAATACAAGCATTATGACAAAGAAGTTTTTATTTTTGGTGGTACCTTCAATACTTGAAAAGAAGTATAGTTGGCCTTATTTTCATTTGATCTGTTGGTGCTAAAGAGTAAATTCGATACTATTGAGTAGTTGGCTTTCCCACAGCTCATTTGTTTGTAAAAATTTTGTTGCGTTTGATCGTTACTTAAGTAGAATGGGTCTCATAGAAGGTTTACCAAAAAGAGGTTTAAATAAAGGCAATTTCGATATGCATCCCCACTCTCAAATGGTTTGATAGTCATATGCATCTCATTTACGTATCTCCCATTTTTGTCCTTCAACTTTTACAGGTTTATTTATGATCAATATGATAAGGCTTTGTCAAATATAACAAGCCAAGCTTGTTCTGAGGTAGACATGAATTTTCTTTCTTAACAAGTTCACAATTTTTCATTCG
Source organism: Eucalyptus victrix (assembly GCA_016097545.1). Classification (NCBI taxonomy): domain Eukaryota; kingdom Viridiplantae; phylum Streptophyta; class Magnoliopsida; order Myrtales; family Myrtaceae; genus Eucalyptus; species Eucalyptus victrix. Next base: position 23,445,954 of record CM027840.1, on the reverse strand, counting down.
AAGAACATCAATTTCATTGGAAACACAAGCATTGAATGAATTTAACATTTTCATTCTAATAAACAAATTTTCACTTGCAATGAATCATGATCACTAGACCTATTGTTAATGTCTCCTCCTCGCTATATGTCTACCATTAACATATCTAACTGTGTGAGCTCAATCGATGTTGGACTGGAAAGAGAATGTGATGGAACAGACCACAAAAATAAAAGTTGATGAAGGGAAGAATTATGAATTGAATTCAGATGTCATCTACTTTTGCTCCTTGGCGTTAGGATGGTCAAAGCTCCTCTTTTCATTCTCCTCTAGTGACAGTAGTGCTCAGTGCCAGATTACTACACGGATGTCCAACTCATGCCACTTTCGCCGCAAGGCTTCAGGTGTCATATTGAGTCTTCATCTCCACTTCTTGCTCTCTTTCTTTCTTCGATTGTTGTACAAATTCTTGCTTTTTTCGTTCTGGAATTTTGGTCGGGGGAGGATCTGGTATAATCGATACGCAAAGGGTGAAAATATCTAAATCGACTAAGAAAACAACAAATCTATTTGCTTCAATGAAGCAAGCCTTCAATTGCCTAATCATGAACAACATCCCAGTAGCAATTTCCCGTGTCATCCATCCAGTGTTCAAGCTATACCGGACACGAGCTCTTTAAAGTTTTCAATTCCTCGATGCTCGCACGTTCTTCACATCCTTCCCTTTTTTTGATTTTTGATTGAGTGGATTCCATGTTTTGACCTGCGCAAGCAGTGGCATGCCTTCCAAGACCCCGAGATGTGAATCATCGCTGTTTGGCATCAACCTCAACCCAACCATCTTCGTTCTAGTATCAATCCAAGCATTTTGAGAAGTCTGATGTTGAGGAGGAAGAAGGATCATTGGTTTGAAGAATTGGATCATTTGAAGCTCAATTTGTTTTTCCTTTTTGAAGTACTTTTTGACCGGTAATTTGAGTGATCCAACTCGGCTTCATGTCATCAATTAATTCTCCATGTCATCAACTAATGGTTTGAACAAATCGAAGGACTAGATTGAACATTTATTAGTATTCAGGGACCACAGAATAAATTGAAAATACAAGAGATGAAATTACAGATTTAATTGAAATTACCAACTATTTATGTCATTCTCCATTTATATATCTTCAATTCCAAGATTCAACAAAATATCACGGCCCAGCCCATTAGTCTAAATCCAAGCGACAAAAGCTTTGAACCTTTGACTTCACTTCGGGTATCCCACCCTCCATCCAAAATCCCCAAGTCCCATCATCTTCAACCTTCAGCCACAAAAAATTCCCACTCTCTCTCTCTCTCTCTCTCTCTCCTCTCACGGCACCAGTGAGCGAAAAAATGGCGCTCACCACCACATTCCTCCCGCGGAATCTCTCTCCACCATCCCTCGCCGTCAACAATGTAAAACGTCAACCCAAGAACTTAATATTTAATTCGAAAATTTTCCCGTTTAAAGCCGTTTTTCTTTGTTTTCATCTTCCTTCTCGCAGACGAAATCGCCGGCGAGGAGCCGCAATCGCATGCAGGTGAGCTGCAGGAAGAAGGACCTGCACCCGCAGTTCTACGAGGACGCCAAGGTGTACTGCAACGGCGAGCTGGTGATGACCACTGGCGGGACCCAGCAGGAGTACGTCGTCGACGTCTGGTCCGGCAACCACCCCTTCTACCTCGGCAACCGCTCGGCCGTCCTCGTCGACGCCGACCAGGTCGAGAAATTCCGCAAGAAGTTTGGCGAGCTGTCGGAGATCATGGAGATCCCCGTGCTCAAGGGCGAGATTGTGGTGCCCTCGCGGCGCAAGTCGGCTAAGGGTAAGAAGAAGTAGGGCTTCTTTGTTCCGTTCCTTCTTCAACGGAATTTGTAATTGAGCGTTTTTTAGTTGTTGTAATTGGATAAATTGGTATTTGCTCTAACGCGAAGGGGAAAAATTAAGAGCGGTTGATGAATTCACTTGTTCTTTCTCCTCTACGGGATGGTCACGCTTGTTCCGTGTCAAATAGCCTGTGAAGCATGGTGGTTTTGATGCTGAGGGTGAATAATGTGTTGGATGATGTTCTTACTTTGCAATACAAGGACGGGTCTTGGCTCTTGATTTGTCATTGATTGTAATTCATTCCAAGTGTAACTGCAGTTGGGGTGGAAGAGAAGGCCGTGAGTTATGTGGAGGCACTAGTTATTGCAGGACGCATCTCCGGTCTTCAACTGACGTCTTAGTTTGAGTGTAGAATGAGGGTGGAAGAGGACTTGAGTTACTGATTGAACAGGGACTGTGAATGTTTCAGATCTTTGGGAACTGCTGCACTTTTTAGGGAAGAGCGTTGTGCAAGGATTGATCTTGGGTAGATTTTGGTGCTTGGAAGATTAAGTAATGCTGGAGGAGGACTCTCTATTTATTGATATTTGCTGAATGTGCATAGGGATTAGGTAGTTGAGTTTGTATTCTTTTAGACATGCACAAGAACAGATCGAGTAAGATTGAGGAGACGACAATGGTTCACCTCTGAACTGAACTACATCTTCTTAGCCTTCAGAGCCTGATGGAAGAGGTATCATTAAGGGAAGGTCCCCTTAAATGAAAGTAGATGTAGAATGGAGGAAATGGAACTTAAACCCTTCAATTTATTTGTTTTGAGCAACAAAAGAAATTAGGGATAGAAAACTGGTTCATTATGATTGTGGTGTTTGCTTTGCAATTTAGGTGATTGAGGAGAAAATAACTGTTAACAAAATATATTACGGAGAAAAGTAAACTGCCTTAGGAATTCTCTTGTTCTCTTTCTGTTAGCCAAAGAAAGGAACGACCCTTCCCTCATGCAAGTCCTCCTAGAGCAGGGATGGGTAAATCCTTTCTTCTTTTTGGCCAGTGATGGACGAAACCTTTTGGATGTCCATTGTTGATGAATCATTGCCCAGCTAAAACAGAAAGCACTGCCACTTACTACACAACTACTACTGCAGCTTTCATGTCAGTGATGACCCACGATTATATGATCACATCCTTCACTGCAAGTGCCACAAATGGCTTATTCAGGAGTTACAGTCGAGGGACTTCTTCTAGTAGTTTGCCTTAGATTTTCTGATTCATTGGGGAGCTTAAAAGCTTGGGACTGTGACAGTGGCGATTCTTGTCAACAGTTGGAAGTAACTAAAGCATGTGAATCCTGGGAATTCAGCATGACAGGTTCCATGACTGGCACCTTCACGGTTTCTGCACTGGCCATCACAACTTCCAGAGTCCCCACAGAATTCGAACCAAGTTTAGCTATGCCTATCATACCGTTTTGCTTCTACTGTGGCCATATCTGTGACCAAGGGGGCACGATTTTTTGAGGCTCCAACAGTGGTTGTGAATCATATGAAAGATGAGTGCACATAGACAACTTCAAGGGAGCTGCAAAAATGAAATAAACGTCAAAATGTATGGTGAAAGAGGGACAGTCTTATGCGTCTATAGAAGAGAGAAAATAATCGACAAGAGGGAGTAATTGGGCCAACTACTCTTTAGCTTGGACATCTCCAGCTGTTCCTAGTCCCTACTGAAAATAGTGGCGGCAGTGCTATGTTGTGTTACCGTTTGAACAGCCGCCTTATCAATCTTCCTTCCTCTCTCCATTTGGTACGGTGGCATGGTTATATGGTGGACAGATGGATCAATCGAAGAGCTTAATTGATAATGCTCGAATAAGTTATAGAGTGCCAATGAAGATGATGAAGATGAACCTGCAGAGCTTAATCAAAGATGATGAAGCTGAACGAGTTATATAGTAGATGGATGAAGCAATCGAAGAGTATGTTGGATTCCAAATCCTCTTCTTCTGGCAACATCCAGAGAGTGAAGATTGCTATAGCCCGTAGCGTGGGGGACTAGTCTGGGTTGTGATGGGAGTAGAATATGCAATAAAGAAAGCACATCAGAGGGAGTTGGAGTGTAAAATCAACAGAGCTTCTGTCAAAAGTATTTCTTGATTATTGACATCACATGGCACTTTGTTTCTTACCCTGGGAATCGGGCCCAGGACCTATATCCATTCTAAGCGCCCCAAACCACCGCAATCCATCGTCACGAGGTAAGAAGATGACAAACCCGTCTAAACAAGAAGAAAAAAGATGGACCAAGTGAAGTGGTTGCTCATTCGCTTAACCATTTCGTCATCTGCTGCAACTGGAAATATCAGAGCTACTTCCGTGACTGTATATCACGCCGCTTGCTTCGTCAAATCCATTCCTTGTCAACTTTTTTTTTTTATATGATGGTTTACCCTTGTGGTCGTTTGATGGATCAAGTTCCATTTGATCCTTTGTCGTGCATGTTCAAATGGGAGACCAAACTAGTGCTTGCTTTGAATGGAGGTGGCAATATGGGTCGGCTATCCAGTTTTTAACCCGACCCAGGGTTCCATCTGAGTAGGAGAACTTCCTTTAAATAGGTTGAAATGGGGCTGAAACATGGAAACCTCGTCTTCATGGGTTTCAATGTGTCTAGAACAAATCCATTTTCGATCCACTTGTAACAGTAAAGAAAGGATCTAACTAAAAAAAGGCTACCTCAACAGAGTACGATAGCGGTGCGTCGTTGAAGATCTGTCGCCGCATATACCTTGCTCAAGAACGGTGACAATCCCATCGCCAGCTAGGGGGGGGGGTGGTTGGAGTGAAAGAAGGAGAGAGAGAGAGAGAGAGTTGGGCTATGCAACCACCAAGATGCCAAGACCGCTGCTGGTGATCGCTTAGGACTGTGAGACCACCACGTCCGCGTGGTGGTCTCATGAGGACGGATATCACCTTGCGTGGTTGCCTGGTGACTAAGTGTCACCATTGCAAGTCAAGATCGAGACAGAGAACCATTTTGGTGGTTGCCGAGACTTCGACCACCTTGCAACCACCAACCACCTCAAGGTGGTGGCAATTGGCCTCTTTATATATCTGCCTTAGACCGATATCGAGCAAATACGCATCGAAGCATATGTAAATTTGCCTCTTTTATTTGTTATTTCTTGGATTCCCACTTTGTTTAATATAAGGCTTCTATATTTTGTGCTGGTGAAAAGGTAATTATTTGTGAATTTCTTTAGATTAGATCTAATTATCCAATATGCTAAAATTTTCAGATATATTATCTTAATTTTTTTCTTTCTTAAAAAATAAGCTATAAAAAGGTGGGTTATATGAGCGATTCGAGTTAATCATGCGTTAGGTTGGGTATTAGTTGCGTTAGGTTGGGTATTAGTTGCTTTTGTTGCATTGTATGAGACTGGATAAATGAAAGTTAAACTAGTCAATTTGATCTAGACTCATATTTGATCACTTACACACAATCTCAATTAGGGATGTGTAAAGAAATCGAGAACCGCCAAAACTAGACCGGAACGGCTAAAAACTGATGGTTCCTAAGGGAACTTGTCCGATTCTTGATTCTAATCGCCCACCTATCCATTTGGATCGGAAGCATTTGCATTTTTTGTATTTTGTCACAAAAGGGATACCATTTTGCATCAAATTCGGTGGTGATAATGTCAAATATGGGAATTAAGATGGGCACAAGATAACGATTGACCAAGGATCAATTGAAATTCAAGCAATGGACGAACTTTGATAGGAAAAAGTGCAATAAATATGGTCAAATGATATTTGAATGGAGACAATTTTGAGGAAAGGATTGTAAATGGGCTGGTAAGATATTTGAATGGAGAGAATTTTAATAGATGGATTTGGGAACAACTTTGACAGGAAAGTTTGGTGGCAAGTGTTAATCGATCAACACCGAAAAATGGAAAAAAAAAAAAAATTCTTTCACATGAAGTTTGATGAGACCGATTCTATGAACCCACCCAGAACTTGATTGGACCATCAGTCCAATTCTCGGGTGGATTTATAGAATTAATGGGTAGATCTCAATTCTAATTTTTTAGAACCGGTCATTAATGGACGGTTCCCAATTTTAGGTGAGAATTACCAACTCGGATCATTCTCACCTCTAGTTTCAATTACTCATTTCACTGCTCAACTTTGAATCAGCCCATAGATATAATGAGGTTGGTACCATGAGATTTTGTTCGGAGTGTGTAGCCATCCCTCATCAAGCACAGTAATCAAGTGGTGCTGCTGACAGTGCAAGTATCTAAGCAAACATGAGCAACATATTTCGACATCACAAGTGCCGCGATGGCTTTATGTACTTTATCATGCACTAATACAGATTATCAAGCTCGAAATTGGTCACGGTAATCTGCTTGATCAACAGTTGAAGTAATCTATATCTAACAACACGTGGTAACATGAGCGACATCGCTCAATATCACAAGTGCTAGGTTGGCTTTATTTAGTCTATTATACACTAATATAGAGTACTAAACTCGGAACTGACCCCGATAATCCTCTTGATCGGCAATTGAAGTAACAAAAGCGTGCGAATCCTAGGGACTGAGCATGGCACGCTCCGCTCCTCGCACCTTCCCAGTTCTTACACTGGCGGTCACAGTTGCCAGAATTCCCGCAAAACCCTGACCACGTTTTGCTTCGCCTCTCGCATAATTTCCCCTCCACCATGGCCATCCCTGCATCATAAAAACCGCAGAAACCGTTCACAAGGCTCAGCATAGCGATCGTACCTATTCGACGCACATTGAATTCAACTTCAGCGAGATTTCATATGGCGCCGAAAGGTTGTGATCTTACCCGTCGAAATGAGGAGGAAAAAGATGGAGAGCAGGTACAGAGAATAAGCGAGCTGATTGCTCGTAAGCTTAGCCATTTCCAACTCTTAGTTTGGGTTGAAACTTGTGGTGTCACTGGCGTGACTTCATGCTAATTTATATACACAGCCCACTTGATCAAATCTCTCTCTCTCTCTCTCTCTCTCTCTCTCTCTCTCTCTCTCTCTCTCTCTCCTTTTCAAAGATAATAAATTACTCAGCAGAATATTTTTAGCCATTTCCCAACTCTCAGTTTGGTTTGAAACTTGTGGTGTCACTGGCGTGACTTCATGCTAATTTATATACACAGCCCACTTGATCAAATCTCTCTCTCTCTCTCCTTTTCAAAGATAATAAATTACTCAACAAAATATACAAAGCCCACTTGATCAAATCTCTCTCTCTCTCTCTCTCTTCTTTTCAAAGATAATAAATTACTCAACAGAATATTTTTGGACAGTGTCGCAGCCCAACCTCTCGCATGGGGTGAGGGATTGAAAATGGTCAAGTTTAAGGGCATTGATTATGAGAGCTCCCTCACAGTACATACTCCAAAAAATGTCATTATTGCATCTTTTAGGATAAACCATATAAGTTTGCTCGATCACCGTCATGAGCTCTCCCAAACTCGTACCTCACATGACAGCGGGATTTGTTGTGACCCTACCTCAATGCCATGACACATCTTGATCAATGGTTTTAGGGTCAAAAGGAAACTAATCGTAAAGGTGAGTTTAAAAGTATTCAACCATGATAAGCCCTCTCAAGATGTAAATCCACCAAAGATGACATTACTTCATCTTTTAGCTTCACCATCATAAGTATACTAAATTATGATCGTGAACCTTTTCTTAAGGTTCATACCATTCACGATGAGTTTATTTATTATCTATGAGTTGTTTTAAAAAACCTAGATAATAGTTAGGAGTCACCACTAGTCTCGTTTTTGGGAGGTCGACTAGAAAACTCAATTGACGATTAGGAGTGGTTTTCAATATCTACACAACCAAAGATTCTAATGTTTGGGGACTTAGGTTACATTAATATTTCTATTGATGCTCTTTGGGTACTAACAGTTTGGCGTGTTTCCTAAGGTGTCCATGCATGTCTTTACTTTTTCATGCCAAAGAGAAATTAACTAGATAATCATGCGTGGATAGTCGATTTCATGCCATTCTATTTCTATTAAAGAGAAAAGGAAAGAAGACATTCATTTGAAATTTAAAGTCGGCATAGCAAGTAAACACTCAAGAATGATTTAAGGAAAGCAGTAAATCTGATGTACAATCCTAAATTGAAAGTAAAACAAAAGAAAAGGACTCACAACTCGTTGGATATTTATACAAAACGAAGCAACCTAAAACATATATCAGGGAATAAATGGTACAAAACAGGGTTGGATTGGACATCAACCATTCATCTCTCCACGTCGTTGGGACCGCCACCTCTATAGGCCTATTCTAAGCCTAATCTAATTATAAGACTAGATGCTTACAGTATGAAAGAAACAATAATAATTGCAAACAAACAAAAACAATAACAATCAAGGAATCCATTCAATGTATTTAACTAACAAACATGACCTCAGGATTAGCTTTTGGGATTCATACAATGATCCACCTAAGACACCTGCTCAATTCATTTTTAAAATGATTTATAGCTATTGGCCACAATTTGTGTTCTCGCATGACAACCAATGCTGAAAAGTCCCTAAACGGGTTCTAAGCGTGACCTAAAATAGCCCATTGGATCATGCATCGCACCTATGCATACATCTAAAAATCACATGCATAGTTGAAAGTAAACATGCATGTAGGCTATTGGGTGTTGATTCTTAATCAATCAAACAAAAATAGTGAGCCAATACTAAATCACTTATTCAGTCATCAAGCATTATACACAATCACATTATTCTACAAAGACAGACACATTAAAAGCTAAAAAATTCAAGTGATGCCCAAAAATCATTTGAGAAGCGATCACACAATGGATTGTAAAGAAGAATGTTAATGACATGGTATAGTTACATGATGGTTATGGAACACATTTAGCCACCAAGGCTAACTCGGGTGCATCAAAGGCACATTGATTGAGCTTCGTAGGTGCCCTTAATATGGTCCAAATCTAGACAATATCAATGCCAAGCAAAAAACATAATTTGGAAATTTGGATGTAAATCGTAACTTGAAAGCTTGGATGAAAGGGTGACGTGATTTCTTCATGACTATGACATACATTTAAAGTGCATCTGATAACCATTTTGTTCCTAAGAACAATTTTTGCTCAAAAATGAATTTTTTTTATTTATTCTATTCCTAAGAACAATTTCTGAGTTTTTGAAGGCATTTGGTAGAATTCTTAATTTTTTTAACTTTTTAATACTTTTATTATATTTTTCTTATTTTTCTCAGCTTTCTTTTTTATTTTTTTCATTTTTCTTTTTCCTATTATCTTCTTCTTCCTCCTTCTTCATGGTCGGTCGCCGATTGCTAACCATCATAGTCGGCGACTCCTGGCGGCAGCGATGACCAGCAATGGTCGATGGAGGAAGAAGAATAGAGAATGAGAAAAGAAGAAAAAAAAGCGAAAAAAAGAAAAAGTTGGACTTGATTCTGAAATTGCTCTCATGAGTACAAAGCTACTTTTTTTTACTTATTGATTCTGTTCCAAACCAATTCTTGAAAACAAATAAATGGATTTTTGTTTCCAGAAATAAAAAATTTACCAAATGGTTTTCTATTTTTATTTTTGTTACAGGGAAAAAAAAAAAAAAAAGAATCAATTGTTCTCAGGAGTGTTATCAAATAGGGCTTTACCAACCAAAGCTAACTTGAGTCATCAATGGGCACACTGATTAAGCTTCGTAGGTACTTTAAATATGACTCAAGCTTTAAAAAAATTCATGTCGAACCACTATTCAAACCATACCAAAGCATTTTCAAGAATGAAAATTTTCCACATGGGCATCATATGAATGAAAATTGGGTTCGAATCAATTAGAATATGAAATTTCAGATTGTTTCATGACATTCAAGAGGTTTGAAAAGCATGTATAATGCATTCTATTTTCCAAGAATTTTTGTATACAAAATTCAGAAAACAAGGATCAAAACTCATGGAGACAAGTAGTCTCAATTCAGCATGGAAAACATTCTAAAAAATCCTAGAATGGAATCGCAACAATGAATCACAACAGTAATCATCAAACAATGCAATCAAGATCAGAACAATTGGGATAGAATCCATGGATAATTGGTCCTAAGAAAATTACAGGACATCAATCACACAATAAGAAAAACTTCCGTGCAGGAAGTTTCCTAAAATAAGTTATGTATGAATTATAAAAATCCAAGAACACAGAACAATGCATCAAGAACATCATAGGGAAGCAAAACATTGTGATAATTCAGTAGCAATTTGACCTAATAAATGACGTCTAAAAATTCTGAAATTTCTCCATAATATAGACATGAAGAAGACAAACAAATTTTGTTAAGGACTCAAGCTCGAAATCTTTACCCAAAAATTCATACAAAAATGAAAAGAGGTCTGTCTTAAAAATGGCAGAACAAGCATTCCGAATTTCACTCACGGTAGATTTCAGGGCAAATTTGCAAAAATGGAAAACAGGACGAATGACATAAGAATAATGCAAAATTTGCATCATTAAGAAGCTTAAGACGTTCTCTAAGACTTTCTAAGAGATATTAAGTTCAATTAAGGTCAAATTCATGTTCAAGTGATGGCAATTGCAAAAATACGCCTATCAGTCATAACATGACAGAACGTGACGCATGATAAATGGCTCATTCAACTACCTAAATGATGCATGAAAATGAGGACAATCAAACATGATGTAGGGTTAAATGAGAAGAACAAGTTTGATTAAAACATCTAACCCTAGATCAGTGCACAAAAAAAATACACAAATTCATTAACATCAATTGGTGAGTTATCATCGAGAATACTTATGACAAAATGCATGACAATTTCAGTGGTATCATGTCAACTTGGTGAATAATTTTCACATGGCAGACGATCTTCAAATGAGGCATGACATACATCATTTCGAAGCTTGTGATATGCTCTAAGTAGATCTAGAAGGTATCATGCACTAATTTCTCTTTTAAGGAGCTCAATGGAAGATGTTTTTATAAGGACATGATCAGCCACAATTGCAACAAGTATTGCATAGAACATGGATGGTTTTCAACGAGTTAACGACACGGTAAAAAATCCACAAAAATTCCTATTTGTGGAATGTAATGTCATGATCGTTTTTCATGAAGGCATCGAAACCTAGTTGGTTCAAAAAAATCTACACAAAAATGGGAAAGCAAAACATAGCATTCATCATCTCAAATTGCAGCAACTTAGACATGACTTCGTGCAGGCAATTAACCTAGCTAACAATGACTGTTTAGCGCAATCTATACCTTATTAGAAAGCTTATGACTATTCTAAGACTGTCACGAAGGATGCAAATCCAATCAAGCATGTTTACTACCACATTTCAAAGCAAATACAAATCGGATTCAAATAGGGCAAATTAGTACAGGGACGATTTTTTTAAATATTTTCCTAATCAAACCTATTCCAAAAAAATCTAGAAAAAAATATATGTCATGACCCATATAATTTTGTACAACTTTCATGAAGAAACCATCTTCAAAATCAAAACACAAAAATCGACAGATAACTAACAAAAGGCAAACATGTTCAAAAGTCAGACTTATCCGAAAAACACATCGATTCTAGAAGAGATCATTAGACTTTCAAGGTGAATCAAACGAACTCCATTCGAGGCCCATAACATATCAAATTGAAGCTTATCAAATATCTAGAATAGCTTGAAGCAAGATAATGAAGTTTAGGACCTCAAATCAACCATAATAGAACCTATGTTCAAGATCTACGAATTTCCAGAATTGATTCAATCATCCAATCAACATGTAACTCATTCATAGTGTGACATCTGGACTTCGCCTGAGCCTCGAATACTTAACAGTCCATGCCGTGTCGACAAACTTGTCATCAAACTATGTTGTTGGCACCACCCACGGCCACCATATCGCCACCACCGTTATCTCACCGAACCATCGAGCCTCATCACATCCCCACGACACCACCTCATCGTCACGTCTCCCCCGTACCAGCTACTTAGCTTTTCGAGCTATCAACTTGGTGAATTGAGATTAACCACCCGTAGCCATGTCAACCCCATTACCATCTCCTCAGCTTGCTAACAAAAGAAGACGTTGACCGCAACATGCAGCCACGTTGCTGTGAAATGTTGACCAATATAGTCAACAGGCGGAGAAGTCGAAGCATAGAAGGAGGACCGTCTCTCATTTTTCCCTCACCACACACAATTCCCTTGGTTCATCAGCGTCTTCAGCAAAGAGTCATCTTCATCCAGACCCTCATAGCCTCGTTCTTGCTTTGTTACTCGACGCCGACCGCTTGCACTACCTCGCCGCACTGCCATCTCACTTTATTCTCGCTGCCAACCAGAGATCTCATAACTTCATCGTCATTCTGCTCGCGTCGTCTTGCCGCTCCGCCACCAACTCACACCACAACCTGTAGAAGATGCATTCATACAGAAGATTCAACAATGCTGAAACTCCTGTTATGGTGAACTTGAATCACACAGAAAATAGGAAAGTATAGATGTAGGGATTGAGATTGATCGATGCACAACTCTGTATATACTCTTCTGTATTTGATCTCAATGTTCATCAAGATCTTTACAACAATTGAAAGAAAAACTCTCTCTGTATTCTTATCAATTTCTCTCTCTCTCTCTAGCTTTGTGCGATAACTGGAAGAATGAATTCTACACAAGTAATGACTATTCTTCCTTACCTCTCTCTTTCTCATTACGGAGCTTTATATGGAAAGGGAAGACTTAACAGAAAACCAACTAACTTCTGTTTTTACTCTATAACTAATCACCGACTTCATGTATCTCCATAGGAATCCGCAACCACGATCCTTGTTTATCTTCTTTGACTGCTTTTCCATCGTTGATCATTATCTTTATTACTTTGATCTTAGCCATCCATTTCTAATGATTTTCTTCTTGTTTTATTAGCCTTTGCAGGATCCTCTGTTTTGCTACACCATCTGCAGTACCAGCACCAGCTTCATCTTCTGCAGTACCAGCTTCATCTTCTTTCTGGTGATATATATTCCTAACATTCCCCCTCAAATTGGGAGTAGATGGAACACCAAGTCCCAATTTGGTGCGGAGTTGGCAATGTGTAAAGTGTGAGAGGGATTTGGTGAAAATGTCAGCAATTTGGGAATTGCTGGAGACATACCGAACGGTGAGTGATCCTGCAGAGACTTTTTCTCTAACAAAGTGAAAATCAATTTCAATATGCTTTGTTCGAGCATGTAATATAGGATTAGCAGTGAGAGCTATAGCTGATTTATTGTCACAAAAGAGATGTGTAGGAAAGGGAAGAGCACAGCCTATGTCTCGTAAGACAAAGCTGATCCAAGTGAGTTCTGCAGAAGTGGAAGCAAGTGCATGGTACTCAGCTTCTGTAGAGGACCTGCTGACGGTGGATTGCTTCTTGGCTCCCCAAGAGATGAGATTGGAACCAATGTAAGTACAAAATCCTGTAGTTGACCTTCGTGTTTCTGTACACCCGCCCAATCGCATCTGAAAATCCATATAAATGCGTGAACTCGTGAGTGAATGAATAAACCAAGATTGATTGTGCCTTTGATATATCCGAGTACCCTTTTAAGTCGAGCAAGATCTGCGCACGAGTTGGTGTCTCGTAATTTCGACATAATAAGTTGGTAGCATAGGCTATGTCAGGACGAGTTAAAGTTAGATATTGAAGAGCACCTACTAAGCTACGGTATTCAGTAGGATTGGTTAGAGCAACAGAGTCTTGTTGCATAATGACTTGTTTTAAGGACAGAGGAGTGGCAATTGGTTTACTTTCAGACATGTATGCTCGAGTAAGAAGATCACTGGCATATTTTGTTTGGCATAGAAACAAATGATCCGAATTTTGTTTGACTTCGATACCAAGGAAATAATGCAGAGGTCCAAGATCTTTCATGTGAAATTTGAGGCTAAGAGATTGAATAAGAGTAGACAGCATTTGGGAAGAACGCGTTAAAACAATGTCATCGACATATAGAAGTAGAAGAATAGTATGCTGTTGTTGATGATATATGAATAGGGAGGGATCTGTTGAACTGCAAAAGAAGCCATATTCAAGTAGAAAGTCACTGAATTTATCAAACCATGCTCGAGGAGCTTGTCGAAAACCATAGAGTGATTTCTTGAGTAAACACACATGATAAGATTTCTGTGAATCTTGAAATCCAGGAGGCTGTTCCATGTAAACTGTTTCATTAAGAGTACCATGTAAGAATGCGTTTTTAACATCAAGTTGATGTATAGGCCTTTGTATCTTATTTTTGCTATAGACAGAACAATTCGATTGTGGCATGCTTGATTTTGGACTAAAAGTCTAAGTGAAGTCGATACCTTCTTCTTGATGGAATCCCTTAGCAACTAAACGAGCTTTCAATCTTTCAAGATTACCATCAGATGTGAGTTTTGTTTTGAAGACCCACTTGCAGCCAATTACATTCATATGGTCAGTTCGAGGAACCAAGTCCCAAGTTTTGTTTTGATAAAATGCCTCCATTTCTTCTGTCATTGCTTTACGCCATCCTTCATGAGCTAATGCTGATTTAATTGTTTTTGGTTCAGAAGGGACTTTATATACAACAAGACATGCATACCTGGGATTCGGTTTGACAATTCCAGATTTGGATCGTGTCTGCATTGAATGATTAGAGGTAATCCCTTGAGTTTCATGAGAAGTGACTTGCTCGATGATGTCGGTCGTAGTGTGGGATTGTGTTGTATTAGTACTATCTGTGTCTTGATTCTGTTCTGGTGAAGTCTCTGCACCATGTGTATCTATTGTGATAGTGTCCTGTCTTGGTTGATCAGTATAAGGAACAAAGGTCTGTTGAGGACTCTGAGAGTTGAGGATAACATTGTTCTTATCAAGTTGCAAATGAGCTGTATGAGGATCGGTATAGAGTATATTAGAGACTGTTTCTCTTTTTGCTGATTCTGTTAACTGAACTTCTTTTACCCACGTCTGATATAATGTTGTAAGAGATGCATATTTTGTCAAGCACCATTTAGTGAATGGGAAGAACTTCTCATCAAACTTTACATTTCTGGTGATATATACTCGACTTGTTGAAGGCACCAGACATCTGTAACCTTTATGATGATCACTATAACCAATGAATACACAGGTGAGAGATCTTGGATCAAACTTATGCTGAGCATAGGGTTGTAAACATGGATAACAAGCACAACCAAATACTCTGAGGTGATCATAGGTTGGCTCTTGATGATATAGTTTCCTATGTGGTGATTGCATGTCCAATTTCGGTGTTGGAAGAAGATTGATGACATAGTTAGCTGTATTGAATGCATCAACCCAATATTTCAGTGGAATTCTTCCATGATATAACATGGCAAGACCTAATTCAACAATGTGCCGATGTTTCCTCTCTGATATCCCGTTCGTGTCTGGTGTGTAAGGACAAGAGAAACTTTGTTTTATTCCACGCTTTGCAAATGAGCTTTAAACCCGTGGCTAATAAATTCTCCTCCTCCATCACACTGAAAGACTTTGATCTTTGATTCAAACTGGTTTTCTACTTGCTTTTGAAACATAACAAAGATCTTATAGAAGTCTGACTTCAACTTTAATGGATATATCCAGTGTGATCGAGAGAAATTATCCACAAACGTAACATAGTATTTGAAACTTTGAAATGAAGTCACGTGTGATGGCCCCCATATATCACGGTGGATTTTCTGTAAGGGCATGGTTGTTACAGATTCAGAGGATGGAAAAGGTAAAGCTGCATTCTTAGCATTTTGACAGCTACTACAAACACTCAACATCTTATTGCTACACTGAATGAGGTTTTGATTATGCAAATACTTCAAGATTTTCAGATTGGTGTGTGCTAGTCTTTGATGCCATGTATCTTCTTCTACAGCCCTGTGTCTCTGAGCTAGAAGAGCTTGTGTTGTTTGTAAATTCACTTGATATAGTCCTTTAGTTTTCCTTCCGAGCAGCAAGGTTGTGTTGGTCCAATTGTCCTTTACATATACACCAAATTTGTCAAAGACAAATGAGCATGGGTAATCGTTTGTTAATTTGGATACTGATAACAGATTTTTCTTTATGTCAGGGACAATTAGAACATCATTCAAAGGTAATAAGCTTTCTTCAGTATGCAGCAATGTGTTACCAGTATGTGTAATCGACAAATGTGACCCATCACCAATCATGACGGTGTCAAGTCCTGTATATTCAGAGGAGTTTTGAAGCATACCAGGATTAGCTGTAATGTGTGCAGTAGCACCGGTATCTGGATACCACTCGCTTCCTTTGGCATCCTCAAGATGTATAGCTGCTAAGGCTGTTGGTATCTCCTCAGCTTGATACGAATTGTCAAATCTGTACCAGCAGTGCAGAGCATCATGGCCAGGTTTCTTGCAGATTTGACATTCTAATTTTATATTGTTAGCTGGTTTCTCATCCTGCTCATTCTTGGAACAAGTTAGATTTGAAGGATAAGCTTTTATTTCTTGGTATCTCTGTGCTGGACTAGCATAGGGACGAAATCCAGAAGTGAAACCAGTTTCAGAGGAATTGTCATAAGGTTTAGTTCTCTGATTCTCTTGCATATAGCTGACATTACTAAACCTGTAACCTGAACTGTCTCCAGGGTATCTGAATCCACGACCTCTGTTGTTAAGAGAACGTCCTCTTCCATAACTGCGGCCTCCTCTGTAATTACTTCGTTGAGCAACAAAGCTTGAATTTTGATGAATATATCCTCTATCAATAGTTTCTTTGAACTGATTTTGAGGATATCTTTGCCCAAAGTAAGCCATATTGGGATTAAATTGCGTTCTAGAGTAGTTCTGCAATCTTGACTCAAACCTTTCTAATTGTGCAATTACCTCATCATACTCCGGTTGAGGTTTTAGACAGTATATTGTTGTTCGGAAACTTTCATACTCAGCTCCTAATCCTTCCAGTACACCAAATAGCTTGGTTATGTCATCTACTGGTTTCCCAATGGCATTTAACTGATCACATATTGTCTTGTATTCTCGAAGATAGACTAGAAGATCTCGATCATGTTTTTGACAGCCTTGAAGTTTCCCCCTCAATTCAAATTCTCTTGCTGCCGATTTTTGGGTGAATCGATTCAAGAGTGTCTGCCACACTTCATAAGATGTCTCTAAGCCAATTATTAAGCCTAGTATATTCTCGGTTACAGCTCCACTTATCCATGAAGATACTAGCTGATCTGTTTTTATCCAACAAGTATATTCTCGGATTAACAACCTCGCTTCAACACCTCCAACTATATTTCGCAGCATTCGAGTAGGTGGTGTAACATCACCATTAACAAAACCAAAGAGTTCTTGGCTTTTCAGAAACCTACAGATCTGAGCTTGCCATAGAAGAAAGTTGTCTTCGGCAAGTTTTATAGTGACAAAGTTCGAAATATTAACATGTATAGGGAAAGGATACTTCGATGCTCTTATTGCCATTGCTATACTCTTTTCAATTATAGACGAATCAAGATAGCAATTTTGACTATGAAAACCTAACAGAGTTACCGTGATACAGTAATCTGTATGGCTTCAGATTCTTCTTGCTCGATCAATCAAGTAGCTGCTGAGTGAATCCTTTTTAGCTGAGATGATCGACACGCTCTGATACCATGTAGAAGATGCATTCATACAGAAGATTCAACAATGCTGAAACTCCTGTTATGGCGAACTTGAATCACACAGAAAATAGGAAAGTATAGATGTAGGGGTTGAGATTGATCAATGCACAACTCGTATATACTCTTCGTATTTGATCTCAATGTTAATCAAGATCTTTACAACAATTGAAAGAAAAACTCTCTCGTATTCTTATCAATTTCTCTCTCTCTCTCTAGCTTTGTGCGATAACCGGAAGAATGAATTCTACACAAGTAATGACTATTCTTCCTTACCTCTCTCTTTCTCATTATGGAGCTTTATATGGAAAGGGAAGACTTAACAGAAAACCAACTAACTTCTGTTTTTACTCTATAACTAATCACCGACTTCATGTATCTCCATAGGAATCCGCAACCACGATCCTTGTTTATCTTCTTTGACTGCTTTTCCATCGTTGATCATCATCTTTATTACTTTGATCTTAGCCATCCATTTCTAATGATTTTCTTCTTGTTTTATCAGTCTTCGCAGGATCCTCTGTTTTGCTACACCGTCTGCAGTACCAGCACCAGCTTCATCTTCTGCAGTACCAGTACCAGCTTCATCTTCTTTCTGGTGATATATATTCCTAACACACCACACCACCGAGGATTCAAGGTAAGTGGAAGCCCTATTTCTCTATATTATGTGGTGCTGTCGTTACTTGGGTTTCCATTCTAGGAATCGACAAATTTGGACTCAAATGCGTCGAGTTGCCATTGTATCATGTTTACTTTTTTGTCAATTAAAGCTGAGTTCAATCTTGACTTGTATAGTCGTGTACTGTGACGACCGTTGGCACGGTCAACGTTGGTTTTGTGTTGTAAGGCTGTGAACCACGATGTCCGTCGGAGAAGGCAGCATCGGTCTTCCATAGGTCGTGTCGTTATGGGTTAGTCCAGCCTAAGTATGGATTCTTTTCTGACCTGAGGAGATTTGCATTGATGTAGTACGGGATTAGTCAAGGCTATGGTTGAGTTACTGAGTTATGTGACCCTGTAAAGTTCAAGTCGTACTAGATGTGTACTGTTGCATTAGGACACCTCCACATATTTTGTCTAGTGTTTCAAGTGTTAGAGTTCCTTAGACGAATCGGTAAAACTAAGTTGATTTCATAATAGGGCGAGTTTGGATAGGTTGATGGCCATAGACTTATGCATCAGGAGATGGTCGGCCTAGTTATGTTTCAATGACTTCAAATAGAATCCTTAATCTGATGCGCCATGGTTTAAGCTAATTGGATACCGTTGGTTCATCGTGGTGACGATGCCAGGTGTTAAGATGCCTGGAGAGGTGTAACATAGGATGTCTGGGGGATGAAATTGGGCCCCAGAGGTCCTCGTTATGCCAATTAGGATGCAAGATGCCTAGAAGGGCGTAACGTGACGCTCTCCAGATGCCTGAGAAATGAAATAAGGACCCCTGAGGTCCTCATGATGCTAGTTGGGATGCGAGATGCCTGGAGGGGTGCGACATGGTTCCCTTCGGAAGATGAGAACAATTGGATCCAAATTAGATATGATGATTGAAATTTCTTTAAAGTCATTGCAAGTTGAGCTATTTCGGTCTTGTCTATTGTATGTTTAGGACTTCATTGGATGGGTAGTGGTAGACTCATGTCGTATAGTCTAATAGGCTTTTACTTGCTTAGTGTTTGTACTCACTCATTGTCGATTATATTATTTTTCAAACACATAAGTATGCCTCTACAACCCGCGTCCTCTATGATGCTCTATGGCGTCCCCACCGATCTCACTTGGGAGCAAGTGGAGCAAGTCAACCCTAAGTTCCTTGAGGTTACATTTATTCGGATCATAGTGATCTTGACTATGGACGCTAGTCTCCCATCGGGCCTCGTAATGGGGTTTATCGCTCTACACACGGGTCAATGGGCGTATGGTGGGACCACTTCCACTCCCTAGATGGTGACAACGATGGTGATAGTGGGGCCAAGTAGAAGTAGGGCTTGGGGGATGGGAGTAGCATTTTTGACAAGACCAGGACATGTTAAGTAGATGGCTGTGTAGATAAGCAGTAGGATGGTCGAGACCATGTTTTGGATATAGCCAAAAAAAGGAACTTTTGACCTTAATTTACTGACCTAGGTCGTCTAAAATATATAAATAAATAAAAGTGTTTGGTTCTATCATTTTAAGTTAAAATGGAGTTGTCGTTACACACTTTCGCATAAAACTAATAGTAATTACAATGGGATGTCACAATAATGCTAACGTGTTGGGGTTGTCACAGCTGGAGTGGTATCAGAGCTTAGGTCCATCTAGAGTGATAATGTGCGCTAGTGGAAAAAAAAGGGGGGGTTATGATGATCGCACACGATAAGGCACGAAGTGCATGTAGATGATTTGCTGTGAAAAACAAGTGAATAATTTTCACTCGTAAGATGTTGGTAATGATTGTGAGTTACCCATACGTACAAGTAACATTTTTATGTTACTTATATGATCTCAGTAATGTGTGAACGTTACATTCCCTTATTAGTCGATTAGTGACACTGGGTCACTAATTATTTGTGTGGTGAATACTCTATAATCTGTAGGAAAGTATGGTACGAATAGGGAGTTCTCCCCATCAAGAGCTGAAGCTACTACTTCGAGGGAAAAACCCCAAATGGAAGATATTCTACAAGCGCTGGCCAACGTAGGGAATTTGATGGAAAGGCAAGCCCAACAACAACCGAGAGTGGAACGTCGTACTCAAGGATTGGTGGAGTAATTTGTGAAATTGAAGCCACCTTAGTTTACTGAAATGGGGAGTCCTGAAGAGGCTGAACAATGGATTAATGGGATAGAGAGGATCTTCCGACTGTTGAATTGCAACGACAAGAGAAGATAACCCCGACAGAGTACCAATTGAAAGGAAACACCAAACATTAGTGGAGGGCTTCTAGAGACACAATCTTCTTGACTAGTATTGCAATAACATGGGATGAATTTGTCAAGGCTTTCAATAGAAAGCATTTTTCTAACTATGCCAATGATAAGAAAATAACAGAATTTGTTCAACTGAAACAAAATGAGCTAACAGTAGACCAATATGAAGCAAAATTTTCTGAACTATCGAGGCATGCTCCTAAGTTGTAAGAAGACCCTAGGGAAAAAGCTAAGAGATTTTTGAAAGGCCTGAAAATGGACATCAAAAGGCAACTAGTACCTCTGAATATAAAGGTTTATAATGAAATTTATGAAAGGGCCTAGCTTGTGGAACAAGAAGTAATAAGAGAATAGTTGGAAAGCAAGGAATGAATGGAATTAGGACGGCAAATGACACTAAGAGCTATCCAACCCAAGTGCTACCTTGGGATCCTAAGAAGAAACGGAATTTTGGAAATTTCAAGAGGACCAAGAGTGGTCACACTATAGGTATAGTGCCATATCAAAATAGTCCCTGTCGAAGGTGTGGTAAACAACATGGGCCAAGACCCTGCCCAAACCATTTGAAGTGTTTTGGAGGGACTGTCTATAAGGAGGGGTCAACAAGGAGGACAGCAGTTGGACGTTGACCCGATGCGACATATGCAACAATGTGTAGGCAAACCACCTCCACAAGGAAATCCACAAAGGCTGCTAGTACAAGGACGGGTGTACGCAATCACCCAAGAGGAAGTGAAAGCTTCCAAAGACGTTATCTCAAGTACGATTTCTTTAAATGATAAGAAGGCTTATGCATTATTTGACACGGGTGCTACACATTCTTTTGTGTCTAAAGGATATAGACGATTGGGTGAAATATAAACCAAACCCCTTGATATGCCTCTCCTGTGACGACCCTTGACAACCCCTAGCATGTTAGGGTCGCCACGACATTCCCTTGCTATTATTGTTATTTTTATGTGGAAGCGTATCACGATAACTCCATTATAACTTAAATCAATGCACACGAAAATATAGAACTAGGCACTTTTATTTATTTTTATGTTTTAGACAACCTAGGTCAGTACATTAAGGTCAAAAAGTTCCTTTTTCTAGCTAAACCAAAACACGGTCTTGACCATCCTACAGCCTATTCACACGATCGTTTGTGTATCACGTCTTGGTCTTGTCTAAAAATGTCACCCTTGTTTCCCCCGGGCCCTCTGTTTACTCGACCCCGCTATCATCATTGTCATCATCTAGGAGTGGAAGTGGTCCCACCGTATGCCCATTGACATGGTTGTATAGTGCAATAAACCCCATCAACACGGGGCTTGATGGAAGACTAGCATCCACAATCAGGATCACAATGATACGTATGAATGTCACCTCAAGGAAATTGGGATCAAATTTTTCCACTTGGTCCAATGTGAGATTGGTGGGGACACCGTAGAGCATCGTGGAGGACGCGGGTTGCGAGGCATATCTACGTATCAGAAAAAGTAGTGCCCGAGGGGGTGAGTACAACCACTCAGCAAATAAAAGCCTATTAGACTATACTACATGAGTCTACCACTACTCATTCAATAGAATCCTAAACATGCAATATACAAGATCGAAATAGCTCAATAGGCAATGACTCTAAAGGAATTTCATGGAAATGATACACCAGGGAGTAAGTAGACATTTGGGAATTTCAATAGTCGTATCTATTTTGGATCTAGCTGCCACCATCTTCTGAAGGGACCCGTGTTGCACCCTTTCAGGTATCTCGCATCCCACCTAGCATCACGAGAACCTCGGGTTCTTATTTTACTCTTTGGGCATCTGGAAAGTGTCACCTTATGCCCCTCTAGGGATCTTGCATCCCACTTGGCATTGCGAGGACCTTTGGGGCTCAATCACATCCCCAGGCATCTAGAGGGCACTAGGTTACGCCCCTCCAGGCATCTCGACACTCGGGGCATTGTTGCCACGGTGGACCGACAGTATCCAATCAATTCAAACCATGGCATAGAAACTCAAGGATTTTTCTTTGATGTCATCCAAACATAACCTAACCGACCATCCATTGATGCAAAATTCTATGGACATCAACCTAACCAAACCCACACTATTTGGAAATCGACTTAGTTTTACCAATTCGTCTAAGGAATTCTAACACCCGAAGCACTAGCCAAATCATGTAGAATTGTCTTAACACAACGGTACACGCCTAATAGGTTTGGAACCTTGTGTGGCCACATAATTCACTAAATCGAACACAGCCTCAACCAATCCCGTACCCCCTCAATACTAGTCCCCTTGGTCCGGAAAGGATCCGTGCCTAGATTGGACCGACCCAAAATATCACAATGCATTGGGGACCGGTGCTAACTTCTCCAATGATTGACGCAGTTCATAGCCTTACAACCCAAAATTAATGCTGACCGTGCCAACGGTCGTCATGATACACGATTCTACGAGTCAAGAGTGGACTCAGCTCTAACTGACAAGAAGCACACATGAATACCATGGCAACTCGACACATCCGAGCCCAAATTTGTTGATTCCTAGAATAGAAACTCGAGTAGCGTCAGTATCACATAATATAGAGAAATAGGACCTCCACTTGCCTTGAATTCTTGGTGGTGCGAGCTATGGTGCGAGTTGGTGGCGAAGTGACAAGACGGTGTGAGCTGTTGGCGGCGAGTGACAAGGAAGGACACAAAACTTTGAGGGTTTAATGGCGACGAATATCCAACGAAGAAGCTGGTGAAAGTGACAAGTTCCACAACTAAGGATGAACGGTGAGGAAAAATGAGAGACGACCACTTCTATACTTTGGCCTCTCCGCTGTTGACTATCTTGGTCAACCTTTTTCTTCAATTTCGTGGCAGCAGAAGGAGACAGCTCCGTGGATTCGTGTCTTGGCGTGGGAAGTCTTCACCTGCTCATGACACCTTGCTAATTCATGCAAGAACGTGTCTGCATTGTAGGGTCGAGGTCTTCGTTGGTGGTGAGCTGAGGAGAAGTGGATAGGCTGATGTGGGTCAAGGTCTTCATTGGAGGGAGTTCTTTGCTCCCCTCTTTGACCCATTGTGCAGACACGTGGGGATGAAGAATAATTTGCATGAAAAGGCTAGCTCGGCAACGTACTAAGGAGAATGAACATTGGTGGGAGAGAAGATGTGTCTGGTTTTGAATTAATCCTTCTTGGACATCTCATGATCGCGATCTATCCTTGGGGTCACATTGATCTCGATTGTGGCATTTCGTGAAGAAGAAAATTTAATGAGATAAGGGACTAGGTGGTGGTCGAACTGTCATAGTGTGGCGGAGACATGACAATGAGGTGGTGTCGTGGGGATGTGATGGGACGTGATGGTTCGATGAGGTGATGGTGGTGGTAATATGGTGGCCATGAGTGGCACCAACAATGTAGTCCGATGAAAAGCTTGTCAATGTGGCATGGACTGGTAAGTATTCGAGGCTCAAGCAAAGTCTGGATATCACATCTTCGTATTTCTACACCGTTGGAAGATGTGGTATTGTCTACATTGGTATGCGAGAAATGTAAGATATATATAGGTGGACGAGATCAGGAAATAGACCTAGTAGTAATGGTCATGTATGACTTTGACGCCATCATAAGAATGGATTGGCTATGTAAACAACGGGCTAGGGCGGACTATTATAGAAAGATAATTTAGTTTAACCCACTTGATCAGTCTACTTTTAAATTTTACGAAGATAGACAATCCCCTTGATGAACCTTATTTCAATAGTAGAGGCACATGCACTTCTTGATAAAAGGTGTTAAGAATACTTGGCAGTAGTAAAGGACCATACTAAAGAAGAAGCCAAACTCGATGAAATTCAAGCGGTTCAGGAATTTCCAGACGTATTTCCCGAAGAACTACCTGGACTACCATTGGAACGGGAAATCGAGTTCGTAATCGAATTGATGCCTGGAACTAAAATAATATCAAAAGCCCTGTATAGAATGGCTTTAGCGGAACTAAAAGAGTTGAAAGTATAGTTGCAAGAATTACTCGACATGGGATTCATTAGGTCAAGTGCGTCCCCATAGGGTGCGCATTGGTCTTGTTTGTAAAGAAGAATGATGGGTCAATGCGAATTTGCAATGATTATAGGCAATTGAATCAAGTGACAATCAAGAATAAGTACCCGTTGCCTAGAATTGATGATCTATTTGACCAATTGCAAGGAAATTCGGTCTTTTCTAAAATAGACTTAAGGTCGGGGTATCATTAGTTAAGAATAAAAAGGGAATACATCCTAAAACTACCTTTAGGACTCGTTATGGACATTACGAGTTCTTAGTTATGCCATTTGGATTGACAAACACCACAGCTACATTCATGGACCTAATGAATAGGGTCTTCAAACCCTACCTAGATCAATTTGTAATCGTCTTTATTGACAATATCCTAATATACTTAAAGGGGCCAGAAGAACATGAGCGACACTTGAGGATAATATTGCAAACCCTTAGAGACCATAAATTATATACCAAATTTAGTAAGTGTGAATTCTGGTTGGACTAGGTAATATTCCTAGGCCATGTAGTATCAGGAGAAGGAATCAAAGTGGACCCATCAAAGGTTGAGATTGTAGTAATGGCCAAGACCAACAACGCCAATAGAAATACGAAGTTTCTTGGGACTTGCAAGATACTATAGGAGGTTTATAGAAGGATTCTCACGACTTGCAAGCCTATTGACTCAATTGACTAGGAAAAATGTGAAGTTTGGATGGAATGATGAATGTGAAAAGAGTTTCAAGGAACTCAAGAAAAGATTGACCATAGCCCCAATACTAACTATTTCGTCTAGATCTAGTGGACTCATGGTATGTAGCGATGCCTCCCATAAATGGTTGGGGTGTGTGCTAATGCAGCATGGGAAGGTCATAGCCTATGCATCAAGATAATTAAAACCCTACAAATTGAACTATCCAACTCATGACCTTGAATTGGCGGCAATAATTTTTGCATTAAAGATATGGAGACATTATCTGTATGGAGAGAAATTTGAAATTTATACAAATCACAAAAGTCTAAAGTACTTATTTTCTCAAAAGGAATTAAATATGATGCAAAGAAGGTGGATGGAACTGTTGAAGGATTACAACTGTGAGATATCGTATCATCTAGGGAAGGCAAACAAGGTAGCAGATGTTCTCAGTCATAAGTCGGCAATGGATATTGCAAGTATAAGGGCAACGTAATGGAATTTATTAGAAATAATAGCAAATTCGGAGTTTAAGTTAGAAATAGACCATCTAACCGATGTACTAACCGCACTGAGAATTGAACTAGAAATTATTCAAAAGATTAGAACACTACAAAAGTCTAACCCGGAAATTGTGAAGTTTTGAGATGGAGTATTGTCAAGGAAAAGACCAAAGTTCCAAGTTTCTGAGGATAGAACAGTGAGATACCAAGGATGACTATGTGTTCCCAATAATGAGGAAATAAGAAAGGAAATTCTATCATAAGCACATTGGAGTAATTATAGTATCCACCCTTGGAATACAAAGATGTATCGAAACCTACGTCAACAGTACTGGTGGAATGATATGAAGGCAGACATTGCTAAGCACATTTCTCAGTGCTTGACCTGCCAACAAGTGAAGGTAGAACATTGCAAGCCCGCAGGAATGCTAAGACCATTAGACATACCAAAATGGAAATGGGAGCACATGATGATGGATTTCGTGCACGGGTTACCAAGGACATCAAGTAGCCATGATTCCATCTAGGTAATAGTGGATTGCCTAAATAAATTTGCCCATTTCTTAGCAATGCATATGGATTATTCGATGGACAAATACGCCAAGATGTATGTGAGACAAGTAGTACGCTTACATGGTGTTCATGTGACCATCACCTCATATCGAGACTCGAGATTTACCTCAAATTTTTGGCGGAGTCTCCAAATAGCATTAGGGACCAAGCTTCAATTTAGTACTGCCTTCCATCCGCAAATGGATGGACAAACAGAAAGAGTAATCCAAGTACTAGAACATATGTTGAGGGCTTATGCAATCAATTTTAAAGGAAATTGGGACGAGAAGTTACATGTAGTAGAGTTCGCATATAATAATAGTTTCTAGTAAAGTATTGGTATGGCTCCCTTTAAGGAACTATATGGAAGGATTTGCAAGACTCCTGTTTGCTGGAATGAGGTAGGTGAGATAAAACTAATAGGACCAGAGCTAGTACAAGCCACTTCAGATACAGTAAAAATCTTTAGAAATAGACTCAAGGCAGCTCAAAGTCGACAAAACATTACGCAGATAAGTGTAAAAGACCTTTAGAATTTAACGTGGGAGATCACGTATTCTTAAAGGTGTCCTCGATGAAGGGTATATCAAGATTTGGAAAGAAGGGAAAGTTGAGCCCAAGATTTATTGGACCCTTCGAGATCCTTGAAAGGATAGGGGATTTGGCCTATCGATTAGCATTGCCTTCTAAGTTGGCAAATCTACATGATGTCTTCCATGTGTCGATGTTAAGGAAGTATCATCCCGACTCTGCTCATATACTGGATCACGAGGTTATCGAAGTAGATGAAAGAGTGAAATACGTGGAGGAGCCAATGTAGATACTAGATCAAAAGGAGCAAATACTCCGAACGAAGGTAATCCCACTATTTAAAGTCTTGTGGCAACACCACGACGTGGAAGAGGCTACGTGGGAAAGTGAGAGGGAAGTGAGGCAAAAGTATCTCCATCTTTTCAATGAGACGTAAGAGCCGCTCAATTTTGAGGACGAAATTCTTTAAATGGGGGAGATTTGTCACATTCGAACTCCGCTCGTGTGATATCCGGACTTCACCTGAGCCTCGAATACTTAACGGTCCATGCCGCATCGACAAGCTTGTCATTGGACTATACTGTTGGCACCACACACGACCACCATATCGCCACCATTGTTATCTCACCGAACCATCGAGCCTCATCACGTCCCCACGATACCACCTCATCGTCATGTCTCCGCCGCACCAACTACTTAGTTTTTCAAGCTATCGACTTGGTGAATTGAGATTCATCACCCGTAGCCACGTCAACCCCATTCCCTTCTCCTCAGCTTGCCAACAAAAGAAGACCTTGACCACAACATGCAGCCACGTTGCTGTGAATTTGCTCAAGGTGGCAAAGAAGACTTCCACCAAGGGCCATGTTCATCCCACGCGTCCCTCCTTTGGGCGGCCACAAGCTGAAGAAATGTTGACCAATATAGTCAATAGGTGGAGAAGCCGAAGCATGGAAGGAGGACCATCTCTCATTTTTCCCTCACCACACACAATTCCCTTGGTTCATCAGCGTCTTCAGCAAAGAGTCATCTTCATCCAGACCCTCACAGCCTCGTTCTTGCTTTGTTCCTTGACACTGGCCGCTTGCACCACCTTGTCGCACTGCCATCTCGCTTTATTTTGCTGACCAGAGATCTCACAGCTTCGCCGTCGTTCTGCTCGCATCGTCTCGCCGTTTCACCACCAACTCACACCACAACCCACACCATCAAGGATTCAAGGTAAGTGAAAGCCCTATTTCTCTATATTATGTGGTGCTACTGTTACTTGGGTTTCCATTCTAGGAATCGACAAATTTGGACTCAAATGTGTTGAGTTGCCATTGTGTCACGTTTACTTTTTTCTCAATTAAAGCTGAGTTCAATCTTGACTCGTATAGTCGTGTACTACGACGACCGTCGGCACGGTCGACGTTGGTTTCGGGTTGTAAGTTTGTGAACTGCAAAGTCATTGGAGAAGGCAGCATTGGTCTTCCACAGGTCGTGTTGTTGTGGGTCGGTTCGGCCTAGGTACGGATTCTTTTCTGACCCGAGGAGATTTGCATCGATGTAGTACAGGATTAGTCGAGGCTATGGTCAAGTTAGTGAGTTATGTGACCCCGCAAAGTTCAAGTCGTATTAGACGTGTACCATTGCGTTAGGACAGCTCCACATGTTTTGTCTAGTGTTTCGAGTGTTAGAGTTTCTTAGACGAATTGGTAAAACTAAGTTGATTTCAGAATAGTGCAAGTTTGGATAGGTTGATGGCCATAGACTTATGCATCAGGAGATGGTCGGCCTAGTTATGCTTCAATGACTTCAAATAGAATCCTTAATTTGTTGCACCATGGTTTAAACCGATTGGATACCATCAGTCCACTGTGGCAACGATCCCCCAGGCTGTCGAGATGCCTAGAGGGGTGTGATATAGTGCCCTCTAGATTTTCGGTGGATGAAATTGGGCCCCAGAGGTCCTCGCAATGTTAGTTGGGATGCGAGATGCCTAGAGGGGGGTAACGTGACGCTCTCTAAATGCCCAAGAAATGAAATAAAGACCTCGAAGGTCCTCATGATACCAGTTGGGATGCAAGATGCCTGGAGCGGTGCAACACGATTCTCTTAAGAAGATGGCAACAGTTGGATCCAAAATAGATATGATGATTAAAAATTCCTTTAGAGTCATTGCAAATTGAGCTGTTTCGATCTCATATATTGTATGTTTAGAACTCTGTTGGATGGGTAGTGAGACTCATGTGTTATAATCTAATAGGCTTTTACTTGCTAAGTGATTGTACTCACCCCTTGCGAACTATATTATTTTTCAGACACGTGTGTATGCCTCTACAACCCGCGTCCTCCATGATGCTCTACGGCATCCCCACCGATCTCACGTGGGACTAAGTGCAGCAAGTCAACCCTGATTTCGCTGAGGTTACGTTTATTTGGATCACGGTGATCTTGAATGTGGACGCTAGTCTCCCATTGAGCCCTATGCTGATGGGGTTTATCGCACTCTACGCTCGGGTCAATGGGCACACGGTGGAACCACTTCCACTCCTAGACGGTGACGACAATGGTCATAGCGAGGTCGAGTAGAAGGAGGGCTTGAGGGATGGGAGTAGCATTTTTCGTAAGACCAGGTTGTGTTAAGCAGACGACTGTGTAGATAAGCAGTAGGATGGTCAGGACAATATTTTGGATATAGCTAGAAAAATTAACTTTTGACCCTAATGTACTGACCTAGGTCATCTAAAATATATAAATAAATAAAAGTGTCCGGTTCTATATTTTTGTGTGCATTGTTTTAAGTTAAAATGGAGGTGTCGTTACATGCTTCTACATAAAAATAATAGCAATTACAATGGGACGTCACGATAACCCTAACGTGTTGGGGTTGTCACACATAGATCCTTGCAGCATTCACAATCATTGATTCTAAGCATACAAAAATTCCTAATCTTTGGCCTTGATCGACCAACTCGATCTCGCCACATCGGATTCGAGCTTCGAATGTTTATCTTTATGCGATTTGACAAAACAAACTATATCAAATGACAATCAAAGCACCGTAACACCTCGAGGACTTTGAGGATCGTCAATGGAACCACCAAGGACATCGAAGGGGTTGAATCAGGGCTGATCAGCCGCTGGCTTGAGGTTGGGGAAGGACTAGGTCCAGTTGTGCTCAATTTGAACCACTGAGGGAAGATTGGCCACCGAAGTTGTTCTGGTGGCCCTCCAATCAATCTCCGATCACCTAAATGTTGTGGACATACCAGGGAAGAGGACTAGGGTAGTTGGAACTTTAGGAATCTATCGTAGACCACCAATCGGTTGAAGAAGAACTAGCGGTCTATTTGCTAGTTTGATCGTCAGTCACTTGACTCGTGGAGGAAAAGGTCATCAAATAGGTGACTTTGACGATTGGTGAAGAGAGCTCCGACCACTAGTAAATAGAGGAGGAGTTGGGGATCATAGTTGAACAAGGTGCAGCATGGTGGATAGTCGGCGTGGGGCCCAAACCAATGGTGATGGGCAACCGTGCGCGCGTGCATGCGAGAGAGAGAGAGAGAGAGAGAGAGAGAGAGAGAGAGATTTTGAGAGATTTTGGGATTTTCATATGTGGATTTTGTGCAAATGAAGTTGCCCTAAGTTTTTGAGGAAAAATGCTTATACCTTCCCCTCCAAGATCAAATCTCAGTCGTTAGTTCAATCCAACAGCTAAAACTTGATTGGATGGCTTAATTAAATTCGTTAGGGTTTAACTGAGGTTAAAATATATCACATGATTATCTAGATGGTGTCAATGTGCTAAAATTGGACGATTAAACCATATTTAGGATTAAAGCCTTATTAGGGGCAATTTTATAATTTCATAAAAGCCAATGGTATTTTTACAAAATATTGAAATTTGAGGGGCATGAGAATGAAATACACATGATAGTACTTCCAAGGATGGTCGCCGGCCACTAAGAGTCCGCTGGCATAAGGAGAAACCGACCTCTTCTGGTGATGGCCAGTTAGACCGATCCAAGCCGATTTGATCGGTTTAGTGATGTCACACCCTGATCCTCGAGTGTGTACACATCTCTCTATGGTCGATATAAATTTGACATTGTGCTTTGCACTCACATGCTTCAATTAAGATAACGACCTCAACCTGTTTTCGTCTTATTAAAAACATCCGGTGAAAATATCGTGTGTGGGTACACAGTTAGATCGAACTTTAAAAATTGGTATCCTTCCTTTTATTTTCCCATTATTAATCATTTTCGATGTCAAAATCCGACACTTGAGATTTTTTTTTTTAAATAAATATCGAAATTCACAATTTTTGGAATAAATGACTAAAATTCCAATTAGCACTCAATTTGCATAAATTAACATTCAATTGCATAGATTAACTGCACTATAGCAATCATCACAAAATTCCGATCATCGGCTATCCTAGGTCTAATTTCCGGAAAATAATAAATAATTAAATATATTCCAAAATTAAATAAATCAATAATATATTATATTAATATAATTTAATAAAATAATAGTTATAAATTCGAAATAATTAATTAATTAAATATAAATAATTAAGGGCCTAATCAAGATTACACTAATTTAATCACCTAATTAGCCTTAATTAATTATCCACTAAACTAATCACATCCCTTAATCTAATTAACAATTAACTAAACTAGTCTAACCACCTAACCATACTTAGCTTAATCTAAACACTCCTTAAGCATAATTAATCTCATAAGCAAGATTTAGTGACTAAACTCACCGGTTTAGCATTTCGGTGAGTCCACAGTGACGGCGATACCAAGGTGGGCGACAAACCTCCAAGTGGTGACACCAACTAAGGCTGGGAAGGGCTTGAAAATGGGCCTCGAGTTCTAGAACCTTGGCAGCCTTCTGCTTTTGTTCTTGGCTAAACTGAGAAAGGAAACCGGTGGCTGAAATGGTGAGGAAAGGCTGATCGAAGCTTCAACGAGTGGGTGGCCGGCAACTGGCGGCACTCGGGGGTTAAGAGGGAGTTTTTGGTGGTTGGTATGGGCAGAGGAAAGGTCAAAATGGGAGGAAATTTGTGAAAATTGCGAAACAGTGCACTCCAGGCAGACTTTAGGCGGTTCAACGAGTGACGGCTTCAAGCCAACGGACGGGACAATCGGTGGCTCTGTTCGATGCGCAGCGAGGTGAGCCCTTACGTTTTGGATGTGTTGAAGACGGTGGTGGGTGGCACGAGAGCCAATTTGCATGGAAAGACAAATTTTAACTCGGGTTTTTGGAGAAAGGTTAACTGGAGCAAAAGTAGGAAGAAGGAGAAAATAGGGGAGGGAAAGGGATCGACGGTGGTGGCTCGGCTGGTCCGGCGGGCGTGCGACGGTGGGGTTGGCTCAACTAGCTTCCCTTGGTTCTCTCAAGCTCTCTCAACTCCTGAACAATGGATAAAGTGAAGCCAAATGAAGGAGAAGAAGCTGCTAGCTGAAGAATGGAAGCCCCTAAAGTCTTCCTCTCTATCCCTTTGTCCCCTTGGCAAGGCCCCACCCTCTTGGCTGTCTTCCTCAGCCACTTTGCACACCCAAGACTTCCTCTAGAAGCCATTGGATGGGTCCAAATGTTGCACACCATGGGGGGCTATGAATTTTGGGACATTTGGCCATCAAAGTCTTCAATTTCATTACATCCTCTCCAATTAACTTCCAATTGGACCTAAATTGGAGTCTATAAATCCCATCAAGATGTCCATACTCCAATTCACATTTTTCGTCCAACTCAAATCCCAAAAACGCAACCAAAAACGGTTCTCAAATTTTTCTAGTCCAAAATACCCTTACTTACCGAAAATCTTGGTTTGCAGAAAAATCTTCGAAGGATGAGTTGACATTCCTAAAATGATTTGTGTCGACGCACGGACCCCGGGAGTGCCTTAACTTTGGCCAAAGGGACACTTAAGTGCCATAACTTACGAAAGGTATACTTAAGTGCCAAAATCAGAGTAAAAGGGATCACTTGAGTGCCAATTCGGCCAAAATGTCGATGTGACGCTTTTCCGGTGAACCGTGCTCAAAATGACGCTGTTTTGTACGCTAACGTGGCCAAAACGGCGTTATTTTGGCTGACGTGGCAAAAAAAATAAAATAAAATAATTAAATTAAATTTATTTAAAATATTTAAAATTAATAATTTTAAAATTGATTTTAGTTGAAATACTAAAAAATTAATAATTTTAAAAAATTTTAAAAAAAAAGGAGCCGCCGGGAAGGGCCGACGACGACGGGGAGGTTCGGCCCGGGGTCGCCGGGCCCGGCCGGGGCCGGCAACCCTCGCAACCGGTGACGAGGGCTCGCGAGCCCTCGCCACAGATCTAGGGAGGGTCGTGGCCTTTGCCCAGATCCGACAAGGGTCGGCGGCCCACGCCCGGCTGAGCCAAGGGCCGCCGCCCGCCGGGGGTCGCCCCAACTGGCGGGGACCCTTGGCCCGGCCGAGCGAGGGCCACTGACCCTCACCGGATCTGGGCGAGGGCTCGCAAGCCCTCACCGCCGATCGGTCATGGTCGCCGCCCCGGCCGGGGCTCGGCGACCCCGGCCGACCCTCCCCCACCGTTGCCGGGCCTTCCGCGGTGGCGGCGGTGGCGGTAGCCGAGGGCTCAACCGCCTCCCCCATTTCCTTTTTTTTTAATGTTTTTTTTAATTTTTAATTTTAAAATTTTAAATTATTAATTTTTAATAGTTCAACTAAATTTAATTTTAAAATTATTATTTTTAAATATTTTAACTAAATTTAATTTAATTAATTTTTAAATTTTTTTACCACGTCAGCCCAAAACGACGCCGTTTTGGCCACATCAGCGTGGAAAACGACGTCGTTTTGGGCGCGGTTCGTCGGAAAAACGCCACGTTGGCGTTTTGGCCGGACTTTGGCCGGAGTGACACTCAAGTGATCCGTTTTTCTTCGAATGTGGCACTTAAGTGTACCTTTCGTAAGTTATGGCACTTAAGTGTCCATTTGGCCAAAGTTATGGC
Source organism: Eucalyptus victrix (assembly GCA_016097545.1). Taxonomy (NCBI): domain Eukaryota; kingdom Viridiplantae; phylum Streptophyta; class Magnoliopsida; order Myrtales; family Myrtaceae; genus Eucalyptus; species Eucalyptus victrix. The sequence continues at coordinate 23,412,213 of CM027840.1, read as the reverse complement.
ACTTGAAGCGTTCTTTTGCCGATTTGTGTCATAACAAAACTTCCAATTTCTAAAATCGAGTTTAATTTCTCGGTTAATTTCGATCTAGTGCAATTTTAGCGCATCTTAATTATTTGGTAGCTTTTAGGAACTTTTAACGCTTTTGATTTGTGGTCAATCATTTTCAAGCCACAAAGTGCATCTTCGACACATTGATAACTCTCAGTTGTTGTGGAAAATCTTGAGGTTTCAAATACGGACACAATATGGCACCCCGAAACGGCTCCCAATCCGTTAGAGTCGCCATAGTTTGCTTACCTTTCCTTGTACCCTAATAACATGTCATTCTAATACCATAGAATTATAGTGGGTCCATAAATTCTGGGGGTTTGTATCATTTAAATCGGTCCTAGCGTAGTTCATATAGCAGAAGCATAATTGATATCTCCTACCCCATGCTCAACAAGATAATGCAATGCAATGCACACAAACTACACATTTCATATATAAGTTAGAGCTGAACCACTTTTATTTACATAAATTTGATGGACATCACGAGTCGGTATATCAAAAAACCAAGGCTTTACTAAGCTTGGCTATAACCAAAAGTACCTGACCCCACAGCAATCATGTACATCGATCCATCATCATCAGCTAACCAAAAAGAAACTTCATCCTCCCTCAATCGCGCTCAGTCACACTCAAACTGGTCCGTTAGCCGGCGGCGGTAGCAGCATCCCCAACATAACCTCGTCGTGACGGACATGTGTGGACAAGAACTCTTGAATGATAGGGCCGGCGGGTGATCCAATGTCGTACAAAACCAAGACCCGCACACGAACAAAAACTAACCCCCGGATCTCGGGGTGATGATGCTCTGAACACTCAACCTCGATGTCGGTCGATATGCCATAGAAAGTACCGAGGGTGACTGGTGACAAAGACATAACTCCTAGTCTGAAATGTTAGTCTCCAAAAAGGGGTGAGTACAAACACTCAACAATAAAAGATTCATCAAACTACACAATGTTACAAGCAAGACAACCAAAATTTCATGTGAAATGCACATATCATTCATGCAATCATGCATATATTTCCATGAGATCCATTCAATGCCTTAATAATCACGATATCAATGCCAAATAGTACCAACTCAAACTCATAGACAAATTCATGCACCATGCCGCACACACATGCGCATTATTCATTTCCCATTTTGATATTCAAAAGGATCTCATTTTTTTCTCCAGGGACCAATCTTTGCATCCCTCCTGACTCTCGCACCCAACCTGGCATCGCGAAACCTCCGGCACACACCTCCAAGCATCCCGCACCCCAACTGGTGTCACGAGGCTTTCGGCACACACCTCCAGGCATCTTGAAACTCCCAAGAACATCCGGCACACACCTCCGGGCATCTGGCACATATCTCTTGGCATCCCAACATTCCCGAGGTATCATCAACTTAAGGGTCTGACGGTATCATGAACATCACGATGTATATTCACATATATGTTTCACTTTCAAAATAGCATTTGATGCAATAATGCCAAAGGTTTCAATCAACTTTTGATGTCATATGATATGCTAAATTTCACCACATATGCTGTATAATTAACCACCCAAGATATCATATCTCATAGAGCAATTCATTTGTTCTTAAAAATAAAACAATTTTTGGGTAAAATAGAATGCACTCATTTAATTAAAATTCTGGATAAATTAGTAAACGATTTTAATAAATTTTGAAAATTTAACATGTTATAAAAAATATCTAGAGAAAAAGGTTTCATGCAAAACACCATGTCAAAAGAACTTCGTATGAGTCGCTATGGTCTATGCATCACAGCCTTAAAATTTCAAACATCACCATTGCACAATTTTATTCACAAATTTGGTATAACCCCTAAATCAACTCAGAAAATTATGAAATTTTGATATGTTATAGAAAAACCTAGAGGTAAAATGTTTTTGAAGAACTCGAAGTCATATTCATGATAGATCAAAAGCTATAATCACCATAACTCTCCCTAACCCTCAGTAACGATTTCCAGATTTAACAATTTCAGAGAAAAATCGTTTCACCGACTAATACTTGTCCTTTTCTTCTCAAATTTTAGTATGTTACTCCTCAAGATGTCATCTACAACTTTCATCAAGAACACAAAGTCAAATTTCGGCTAGATAATTACAGAAAATTCACGGAGTCGCCAAAGGTCAAGCTGTTTTTTCCATGAAATAGTTTGCTAGCTTGAAGAACTACTCCTATACCTTTGAATTCCAGCATCTAGCATCACAACTCAAGCATCTCCAAAATCTATTACACTTCACACACAACCACAGCAAGCAAAGTGTAGATCAATGGACTCTCAATTGCCTTAAGTTCAACGCAAACACAACAAGCAAACGGTGATTTGAGGACTTCGGGCGCAGCTCGATCGACGGCGAAGCTAGGTGATGTCGACAGTGGCAGCAAGTTCATGCACGGCAAGGCTAGTCTCCTTCTTCCCCTCCTCTCTCGCTTGCTCGCCCGCTCGAACTCTCTCGGTCTCACTCTCTCTTTCTTGATCGCTCTCGCCCTCGGTTGTTTCCTCGTCCATTCTGCCTCTCTCTCTCTCTCTCTCTCTCTCTCTCTCTCTCTCTCTCTCTCTCTCTCTCTCTCTCTCTTGTTTTCTTTCTTTCACTCTCATGATTAGCTAGTAATCATTAGATTTGCATGGAGATCACTGGCGAAGCATTGGGGGCAGCAATACTTACTTAATCTCTCTTGCCACTTGTCAATCTTCATGCAAGGATGATGGGCCTCATTCGGCCGGCCCTTGGTCGATCGAATGATGGGGGAATGTGGGCTGCTTTGGGCTGTTTTGGACCTTAGGTATCCAGCCCACACTTGCTCCTAATAATCCACCTTAATCCCCACTTATATATACATAATGACAAATACTCACATGGCCATATAATATTGCAACATTAATCGATGGTAATCTGACTTATAGAATACATGGCCAAGAATACACGACCTAGATCATACATGGACATATGATAGATTTCCAACAAAGCAATAATCCATTCAATGGTTGACCTTGTTTTATTTTAATCCATTAGTCTAATGACTATAATATAGTCCAATGGCACTTCCATTACCTATTCATGGGTCATAGTGCATTTAGAGATTGTTATGGAATTTTAGGATGCCACACATAGGGTACAGAAAAGATAGAAAAATCAATTTAATGCCATTCGACGATAATTTTGCAATTAGGTGGAATCAACCACACTTAATCACATACATTTGTCGAATTGACCTATCTCTATTTCTAATCGATTTTAACTATGCCATAATGACCCTTGCAGATTAGCACGGTCGAGTAGTCGATTCTTGGTCAAATTCTTAAGTCTATTGCGTTAAAATCACTTAACGGTTTCATCTAATAGACTAGTTATCTTGTGAGTGATCAACAAGGAAAATAACTATAGGCATGTCGATGAAAAGCCCAACTTTTTAATCAAAACTAAAACCTAAAATTCAGGATGTCATAAGTGAACCTTTGGATGGCTTGATCCTTGGGGTTTTGAATTTTATGCAGGAAAACTTGTTCAATTTGAGGAAAAAAATTGTCCAATTTTGAAGAAATTAGGCCCATTAAACTATATAAATGCAATTTGGTAATTTTCTATTGGTCTAATTATCTATTAACATGAAAAATATTAGACCTACACATTAGGTACATGTGATTGGAGTTTTTAGGCTAAACTAGAAAATTTCACATAATTGCTTTATCAAAATTGCAAATTAACTGAAATTGAATCCAATTAATATTGCAAGGCATCTATTGGATTGCTTGTCCATATTTAGGTTTACTCATTACATTGAAATTGACTTTAAATTGATGACACGACTTTTATGCTAAAATTAAATTGAGGTTTAATGGTGAAATTGAGTCTCAATTCTCAAAATTAAACATTAGTCTCACATGGGTCAACTTGAATTTCTTCAATTGGAATTCATTAACTTGGTTTTTTTTACGTTCGAGGAGACTAAGTTCCTCAACGTGAGAAGTTCCTAAATGAATTTTTCCAAAATGAACCCTGAATTTGGACTTATCTCACAAAAATGAGTGGAATAAAGTGTTTGTTTGCAAATCATGAAAAATTGATTTGGACCCCTTAATTAGGGTTAAAAGTGTCAATTCACATTTCAACATGACCAATCTCGAAACTGAATCAACGAGTGAATGTGTAATGATCCCTAGACTAAATGTCGTAAAAGGAACTAAGCCTAATTATGACTAAAACGAAAGTAATTTTATTTTTGGTTGATTTTGAATATAAAATTGAAAAATTCGGAAAACAAGGCTCTCAATCAATTTTCGTAAATTTTTTGGCGCTAAAGTCAAATTGAAATAAAAATAAGATGATTTGTGAATTTTTATTTTTTTATTTTTTTGTCAAATGTTTGATTAAAAGTCAACCATTTAGTTAATATTTCTTAAGATGTTGATTTTTAAGTCAAATCTTTGAAATTTTTGAAAATTAACTCAGCTAAAGTGAAATTATGACCATTTAGAATTGTTTTGTGTTAAAAGTCAATTTTTGACTAGAATTGACTTTTTGATCAACAAGATTAACTTTTGAATTAAAAAGTGAACTCAAAAGTCAATCATTTGATTTTTTGGGTTGATTTTTTGGATTTTCGATAGAAATGAATAGAAAATTATTTAACATTGAGAAAATAATAGAAATAAACAAAAAACAACACTTTTTGTTCATGAAACAGGTTCCTTCTGATTAGAAATCCTAATCTCATTTTTTATCTTTAATAACGCGTAAGATAGATGGCATTTTGCTTTGGATTCACTGTATGTGGGGCTTGAATTTTTTTCGATGTTGATAAGTATGAACCAGAACTCCTGACGAATTTGGCTGCACGTGACATGCTTGTAATGTGAAGACATGATGTCCCATGCATTAATAAGGAAGAGATAGTGAGCAGCTGGACAACGTTGGTCAGCCTGAGTTGCTCAAATCTGTTGTGTCCTATAGTAAGGCACGCTAACCGAAATGCTTAACATTGTGAAATTGTCATCTCGCTAAATAGGAAATGTTGTGGATGACTAGGGTTTGGCTCAAACAACAAGATTAATTTGATTTATTCATCAACTAACGCTCTTTCACCAAGCGTGAAGATAAACCATCACATCCATCCACAACTCAAATAAGAGTTTTAGGACTAGGAATTCTTCTTATTAAATTGATAATGTTATCAATTAAGACTTGAGTTTCCTTGTCATTTTGTAAATGTTTCTGTTTCTGTTATTATGTTTCTTTACGTTTTCTTAGTTTTTTGGTTAATTTTCTTGTTTAGAGGTTTCCTTTTTTTTCCATGAAGCATAGAATGAAATAATGAACATTGCTATCATCTTTATGTTCAATGGAGTTGATTTGCTGAACTTTATCAAGTCTTTGCTTTGGAGTTGTTGCAATGCAATTCGCCTCTAACTGTGATGTTTAAGAAATTCTATGTGCAAATGTGGTGCCTAGAAAGCAAGGGAATGTCCATAAATTTACTCTTGTTTCCGGTCATCATCAGTTGGAATTTCTTCATGTTCTCTGACAAACGGTTTTAAGATGAAGTTTCTTAAGCATCAAATTTTCCCTATGGTGTAAGATACTATTTAAGAAAGAATCAAATCGCACAATTCAATGATTTGCTAAAATGTGATAATCCATCAACTCCATTGAACAAAAAGAATTCCAGTAATGTTCATAGACTCTTCAAAAAATTACTACTCCCGGTGAAAATAGGAACCCTTTGAAAAAAAAAAAAATAAGTAAAACATGAAATAAATAAGTATAATAGGGAAAATTGTTAAAAAAAAAAGTCATAAACCTTTTTTTGGTGCCAATTTAGTCATAATTTTTTTTGCTTGGTGCCAATTCAATCCTTTCTAGCTAATTGTGGTTGGATTTTGCTAATTGGGCACCAGCATGCTGACATGGCACGATCGCCACTAATGTAGACAATTTTTAATAAATTTTAATATTTGTAAATCTTTTTCTTTTTCTCCTTTCTACTCCTCCTTCCTCTAGTCGGTCGCTGAACCTTTGCGATTGGTCAGAGGTGATGGCCAGTGAGGTTGAGTCTCACCCATGGCCAGCAAGGCTCAACCCTAACCAAATCCGACAAGGGCAAGCCTCACTACCCAAGCCATGAGGCACTTGTCAGCCCTGAGGCCATCTCGAGGTTGCCCAAGCGGCAAGGGCAGCCTCACACCGAGCTAGTGAGGCTCGCCCTCACTTGGATCTAGTGAGGGTTAAGCCTCACCGCGCCCGGCGTGAGGCCACCCTCACCGCCCTCACCAACCGTTGTCTCTACCCGATTGCTGAGGTTCGACAACTAGCTAGAGGAAGGAGGGGAGGAGAAGGAAAAAAAAAGAAAAAAATATTAAAATATTATTAAAAATTTTCCACATCAAAGTTGATTATGCCACGTCAACCGATCGGTTCCCGATCAGCAAAATCCGGCCCAAATTAGCCATAAATGATTGAATTGATACCAAATAAAAATGTTTAGGACTAAAGTGGTACAAATGTGAAAGATTTAGGACTTTTTTAACACTTTTCCCAAGCATAATATCCTACACAAGTTAGAAATGGGAACCGTAATTAAATGCTAAGGATGATACCAAAATCCTAATTGATAAGACTAGTAATTTGCTCAAAGAAGAATCTTAATCGTTTTGCGACCGTTTGTTATTTTAGTTGTGGATTGATGTGCCGAAGTGTCTTTACCAAAGCCTGATAAAAACGTCAATCTTTGAATAGATATCAAATTGCTTCATCTTGTTGACTGCACAAATCTTCCTTGGTTGTAGAAAACCTGTCATCGAGTTTTCATGATGAACAATTAGGGTTTGTCAACTTTTTAAAGATTGGAATTATGACCATCCTAGCACGAACGATATGGATCAATTTGAGGACATGTTTTAGAATTCTTGCTAAGCAAAGCTCTTGTGTGAATGCTTGGATTTGGACGGAATCACACAAAATCAATATCTTCAACTATGCTTGAGTAATATTCACGGCCACTTTGGTATGATTCTTTCTGGTTTTCTCCAACACGCACTTACGTTAACATGATGGCCGAGTCACAAACAAAAGTAAACATGATTCAAGTCGACTTCGATGTTTGATTCTGTTAGGGAAATCCCTTATGATGTTTTGAAGATGACAAAATAAATAAAAGGCTACTAATATGTTTGATGGTTGAGTAATAGATCATGCAGATGATAGAACATGTAAAGGATATTATCAAAGTCAGAAGACGGCCAGAAGACTAAACGTAACATATGTCCAGAGTATATTTTGAAGATTTCCAGACTTCTGTGTCAAAGTCTGAAGACTGCCAGACTCAAGACTCAAAGTCTGAAGATTGCCAGACTCAAGACTCAAAGTCTGAAGACTGCCAAACTTTAGTGTCAAAGTATGTTCTACATCAGAAGTCTGTCATCTCTGACTAATTCTAGACTGAACGTGAATGATGAACCAGAAGACAGACTCTATGCTGAAGCTGAACCAGAAAACAGACTCTATGTTGAAGCTAAATTGGGTACAGACCTTAAAGCAAAATCTGTTTAGAAGCAGAATATGTTCAGACTCAGATTGTAAAGTCTACCGCACTCAGACTTAGATTGTAAAGTCTATTGCTCTCAGACTTTACATCCAGATTCGATGAATCGTAACTCAAGCCCAATCATATAACGGCTAGTGATCTGGTTTGGATTCCACATCAAGATTGATTTGATTGATTCAATCTATTTGATTGATGATTGGATCTTAAAGATAAGAACTTTCTATACGAAGAAGCTTTACTTATGGAAACTAAGATTTCGTTTGTACGGGCGATTGGAATCAATTTGTGATTCTACCTTTATCACTCAACGGCTACCAAATCTTCTAGATACAGAGCTGTCCAATGGGTATATTGGAAGACGATTCTTCGGGATACTGTCCAACGGGTAGTTTAGAAGTGGAGGAGTATTTAAGGAGATCATGGACCGATGAGCAAGTAAGAGACGGAGCGTAGAATTTATAATTCCAAAGTCTGAGCGACTTTCGATCATATCCTTGTCTCTTGAGAGCATAAATGTTTATGATCATGAGAGAAATACCAAAAGAGTGACTTAGTGAGATAGTGTGATATACTACTAAGTGTTTGCACTCGAAGTTGTAATCTCTTGTTGATTGCATAGTTGAATCCAGCCAAGAAGGCTGTTAGCGTGGGAGACTAGACGTAGGCTTGGATTAAGCCAAACCACTATAAATCTTGTGTTCTTATTATCTTCCCTAACTCCTTTATTTTACTTGAAGTTTATTTTATTCCGCATATATTTGCCAAGGTTTATTTTATACACCTATTCACCCCCTCTAGGTGTTCATACTAGCACTCTCAGAGTCATCAACATTCTCAATCTTCCCCCTTGATATCAAACTCCTCATGTGATTCAAGTTTCTAATCTTTAATTATAAATTCTTTTGACACTTATCACTCCCATTATTTTAGCCTATAGGAGGGATTTAAATTATAATTTACTTGAGCGAGTTGCTATCATGGAGCATGAGAATCTTGGGTACTTGCTTGAATATGTCATCAAACCTAGAGTTCATTGTAGCGAACTAATCATTTTTGGATAGAATTAGATTTTTTTTTTTTGGTCGAAGAGGTAGATTTATTTATGTAGTCATAACATTACAGCCAGAGTTTGCATAATTACCACAAAAACGAACATGACATCCACTTGCAATAGCGTCAGCCGCTACTAGGTCTTGCAGGATAAAAGGAGTGAAGATGTTCCAATTGTGGGCTAGGTCAGATCAGCCATGGGCTTTTGCGGCCTAGTCTACAACTCCGTTGGCCTCCCTTCTACAGAACTAGAGTTTCATGTTAGGGTAAATGGCAATGAGCAATTCCAATGCTTCAAAGAGCGCCCTTTCTTTCCATGGCGGCTGTTTTCTCTGTCAAATCATGTTGATCAAGATCTCGCAGTCAGATTCAATCACTATATTGGCCATATTGAGACCAAGATGTAGCAGGTGATGCAGAGTAAAGGTGAGGGCTTGCACTTCCGTTTGAAATGTTGTTGCTGTAGGAAAGCTCGTGGTATATACATCTGTGAGGATTCCTTGATGATTTTGCTAATGCACGTCATGTTGCCTTCTTGGTTACCAAGATGATAAGATCCGTCAATGTTGCATTTTAGTTGTCCACGATCTAGTGATCTCCACAAGTGTCCTGTTTTGGCAGCAGCAACCTGTGATCGTGTTCGCCGTTGAGCAGGAGTGTTCTGTATATGATGTTGTGCGATGGTGTCTTCAATAGCCCGATCCGGGTTGGGACCCTTATAGTGAAAGATCCAGTTATTGCGCATACACCAAATCTGCCACAAGACCTATGCTATCAATTCCAGTCGAGGTAAGAGTCACGCATTCTTGCCCTATCCGTGATCCAGTCATCAAATCGATGTATTGTGTATGGGGAAATTGATATGTTGAGCAGAGGATGAGTCCATATTCTGTTTGTCCATGAGTAGAAGAAGAAAATATGTTCTATGGTTTCCAAGGATTGCTGATTGCATAGATGGCATATAGGGTCAGTGGTAATATGACGGTGAAATAGATTAACTCTAGTGGCAAGGGCATTGTGACTAGCTGTCCATAAAAAGGGACGGATCTTTGGTGCTGTGTGCATGGTCTAGATCTTGCGCAGAGGATTCTAGAGGGTTGGTGCTATGTCGAGGCTTCTTGATCAGGTGCCTTGCATGTTGTATTGACTAGGGTGTTATAACTACTTTTAACTATGTGTATCCATCCATAGTTGCTGTCCAGACTAATTGATCATTAGCATAGGAAGATCTGATAGGGATTTTAGTGATTTCTGCAATCACCGTATCATCAAACATTTTTTGGAGGAGAGGGAGCTTCCAGGTCTGATGGACATGATCAATAAGGTCAGCCACTTGCATTGGGTCCTCTCTTTCGGCTGGGCCTGTCAGAGTCCCTATAAGCAGCCATCTATCCTCCCAAATCTTGATGTGCTTACCATCCCCAACCGACCATTGTACATTAGGTAGAATGGTCTCTCTGCCAAGAAGAAGGCTTTGCCAACCCTAGGAAGGTCGGGAGCCCTTCTCTGCTAAGTCAAATTTCGTGAATGGAAAATACAGGCCCTTAAAAAGTCGACTGCACAACCAATTAGGATATGTAATTATCCGCCAAGCCTGCTTGCCAAGCATCGCCTTATTAAAAGCCATTATGTCTCCAAAGCCTAGCCCTCCATCTTCCTTTCTTGTTTTAAGCACTTCCCATTTCTACTAATGCACCCCAACCCTACTAGTCTCATTCGTCCACCAGGAACTAGATATTTTCTTTTCAATGAGCTTGCAAAGAGTGGAAGAAATCTTAAAGACAGACCTTGCATACTAGGGGATTGCCTGAACTACCGACTTGATTAGGATCTCTTTTCCTCCTTTGGATAGTAATCGCTCTTTCCAACCCTCAAGTTTTGCAGTTATTCTACCTAGCAACCAACCAAACATCTCTTTTTTTTATTGCCCCCGCTCTGAAGGAATACTTAGATATTTACCATATTTATGCAGAAGTGGCATTCTAAACACACCTGCTAAGCTTTCTTGAAGACTCAGCTAACAGTTTTTACTAAAAAATAAGCCTAATTTGTTCCGATTAATAATCTATCCCGTTGCCATACAATATTGATTCAAGATATTAGCAAGATTTTGACATTCAAGCATAGTACCTCTGAGGAAGAAAACTAAGTCATCAGCAAAAAAAAGATGTGAAAGGATTGGACATGACCTGGTGAGCCGTATACCTTGGAGATGGCGATATGAATTGATTGGTGGATAAGGGTCGAAAGAAGATTTGCTAGTAAAATGAAGATATAAGGCAAAAGAGGGTCACCTAACAAAGACCTCTAGATGGCCGAAAGTATGATAATTGGTTGCCATTAAATCGAACACTTAAAGATGACGTGGTGATGCATTGCATCACCAACCAAACCCAACTTGCCTGAAATCCCAATTGCAATAGGTAATCTATAGGAAATCCCATTCAACTTTATCATATGCTTTTTGCATGTCCGTCTTGAGTAGGACATTGAAGTTCCGCTTCCTCTCCCTTATACAAAATTGATGCAGAGTCTCCTGGATGATTAAAACATTGTCTTGTATTTGTCTTCCACTTACAAAGGCAGCCTGCTCTACTGAGATAAGCTCACTTAGCCAAGGTTTGAGGCGGTTGGCCATAACCTTTGATATAACCTTATATGCATAATTGTAGAGGCTGATTGGACGAAATTGAGCTAGACTCTCGGGGTGGTTAATTTTGGGAATGAGAACTATTACTGTTTTATTGAGGTCGCTAGGCAGGACACCGAAAGTAAAGAAGTCCCTCACTAATTTGATCAAGTCCTCCTTAATGATGTCCTAGTGGGATTGGTAAAAAAGCCCACTCAATCCGTCCGGACCTGGCGCTTTCGTTTTCCCCAGCTCAAACGTAGCTCGTTTCACCTCCTCATTAGTGACTGGATTTGTTAGATGCTCATTCATTGCTGCAGAAACAACCGGTGTACATTGATCCAAAATGGGACCGTAGTCACGTTGACCCACAATAGTGTACATGTTTGAGAAATATTCCAATGCGAGTTCCTTAAGCACCTTGTTGTCTCGCACCCAGTTTTGGTTCTCATCTTGTAACATACCTATTCTATTTCTTTGTCGCCGTTGAATAGTTCTTGCGTGAAAAAATTTGGTATTCTTGTCTCCCCAGCTTAGCCAATTAATCCTAGCTCTCATAGCCCAATACTACTCTTCTTGTTGCCAAATGTGTTGAATCTCCTCCCGAATGTTATCTGCGTCTTCTTTTTCAGTGCCAGTATTGTAGGGGTGATTGATTATACCCTAAAGCTGGGTTGTAAAACTTGCACTCTCAGGTGGCCGTTTTGAAAATTCGTATGGCTCCATTCTTGTAAGGCAATAGAAACCTTTCGTAGTTTATGTACAAGGCTAGAATTTCATACCTGAAATAAGTTCCATGTAGTACGGATGATCCCTTGGCACTTGTGATGCTAGTTCCAAAAAGCTTCAAAAACAAATGACCTTCGGCCTTTCCGGTGTTTCTCTGATGTAGATAAGAGTAGTGGGCTATGGTTCGATCCCAGGGCCAGCAAAGCATACACCTTTTCCTCCGGATATTGAAAACACCATTCTATCGTACACATAACACGGTCCAAACATTCCTTTACTAATTCATCTTCGGCTCTATTGTTCATCCAAGTGAAGGCGCATCCCTTGCTGTCTAATTCCATGAAGGCACAATCATTGACAAAAGTGCGAAAGGAGTTGAGATGGAATCGATCAGGCTAACGCCGACCAAACTTTTCCCACAAATAAAGGATCTCATTAAAGTCCCCAGCTCAAATCCAAGGTAAGGTATTTACATATCTCATAAGAACCTTCGTTCCAATGTCAAAACTGTTATGAAATCGCATGTCGATTCTAGAAAAATAACGCTTGCAAACAATTCGCGAGACAGAATATAATAATAAAAGAACAAAATCAGAAGAACACGCTAGAAAATTTGTTAATGAAGTTCACCCAAACCTGGGCTACGTCTCCGTGCAAAAGCACTCTGCAAATCCACTAAACTTTGGAAAAAGTTTGAATACAACGATGATTTTCTCTCAAAATCATGGCACAAAGAGATTGAGAACCCTCGTAAAGAAAAAGAAAACTCACTTTTTTTTCTCTCTTTTTCTCTCTCTATTTTCTTTTTCAGTGTCTTGACGGCTAGCGTCTTGCCATCACTAATATAAAGATATCACTTTTAAGTTGAAAGCAATTTTGATAGAAAAGACAAAAAAAGCCCATAAAAAATATTCAGCTTCATTTATAACAATCTCTCACTTGAAGACAAATATACCCAAGCATCAAGTAACTTTGCATCCATCTTCTTCAAAAAGTAGTAGTTAAAAAACTTGTGCCTTTGCGATACTCTTCATCAATCAACATGGAGTAATACTATGGTAGTAATATAAAAAAGTATGTTTCTCTCTATCTACTATCTTGGTCAACATGTCGGCTAGATTTTTCGAGCCATCAATCTTATGTAGCTTTAACTCATTATCTTTCAATGTTGATCTGATAAAGTGATAATGCTTCTTAATATGTCTAGTCCTTGAGTGATAAGTTGCATTCTTTACTAAGTGCACTGCACTTTGACTATCACTCCACAATGTACTGATTGATTGTTTTCGATGTAGCTCCTCCATATAATCTTGTAACCATATGATTTCCTTGAAGGCTTCTGTGATCGTCATGTATTCTACTTCTATCATCGATAAAGCCACTATTTTTTGTAATTGAGATACCCAACTCATTACTATACCTGCAACTGTAAAGACATATCTAGTGGTACTCTTATCATTATCTCGGTCACCCAAATGATCTACATCTACATAACCCTGCAACTCTAGAGATGTATCATCATAATGAAGTGAATAATCGGAAGTACTTGTTAAATATCTCAATATCCAATATCCAATTTACTGTATTCCAATGCTCTTTACTTAGGTTCTACATATATCGACCCACAACTCCCACTGCATGTGCAATGTTTGGTCTCATGCTCACCATGGTATACATCAAACTCCCCATTGCTAATGCATCTGAAACCACCATCATCTCATCTTTCAAAACTTGAGTGCTCGGACACATATCCTTGGAAAGTTAGAAGTGACTCGCTAGTGGAGTTGCAACCGATTTTGCCTTGTCCATGTTAAATCTCTTTAACACTTTATTCACATAGTCTTCCTATGATAGCCATAATTTATTATTTTTCCTATCTCTAATAATCTTCATGCCTAAAATATTATTGACCTCTCCCAAGTCTTTTATAGAAAACTTTGATGACAACATTTTCTTCACTTCTACGATTCTCTTCATATTGGAACTAGCTACCAACATATCATCCACATATAAAAAGAGATACACAATGTCACCATCATTATACTTGCGAAAATAAACACAATGATCAGACTCACAGTGTGCAAATCATTTTTCTTTCATGAAACCATCAAATTTTAGTTACCATTGCCACTGAGCTTGTTTCAAGCCATACAAGCTTTTTTTAAAGCAACATACCATGTGCTTTTTACCTTTGACTTCAAAACCCTTAGGTTGTGCCATGTATAGTTCTTCATCTAAGTCGCCGTGTAAAAACGTTGTTTTTACTTCTAACTACTCAAGATGAAGATCCTTTACTGCAACTATACTTAGTAGAACTTTAATTGATGTCATTTTTACTACAGATGAAAATATCTCAAAGTAATCGATCCCTTCTTTTTTAGAAAAGCCTTTGACTACAAGGCTCACCTTGTATCTAATACTACCATTTGCTTCATCTTTAATCATGTATACCTATTTGTTTAATAAAGCTTTTTTACCTGTCGCCAACTTGGTCAACTCCCAAGTTTTGTTCTAAAGTAACAAGCTCATCTCGTCTTTCATAGAACACTCTCACTGCAAATGAGACATGTCTACCTTTGCCTCATCGTAAGTTTTCGATTCTCCTAAATCTGTATATAAGACATGGCTTAGAATAGTATTAGCTGATGGATAAAAAATTACCTTTGGCTTTCTCACACGTGTAGACCTTCTCAAGACAGGTACTTTAGGGTCGTTAGTTTGCTATGAATCACTAACTACCTCTTCACTAATGATAGGTTTATCTTGAACCTCTCTTTCAAGTGTACTTTGATATACTGAAAACATCTTCATAGGCCTTGTGTCTAATTCAACATATTCTAGTTCTACTACCTTTTCATGCGTTGTCTAACGATCCTTGTACATCTTTTCTTCATGGAATATCACATTCCAAATGCGGATAACTTTGTATTCTCATAATTCCAAAGCCTATAGCCATACTTGTCGCCATATATCCGATAAAGACTTAGTATCAAGTTTTTTTAGTATCAATTTTTTTCAAACATTTTTAGATGTGAATAATTAATCATTGTCCCATATTCAATCAAAGACATATGTAATACAACCAAACATTTTTAGATGTGAATAATTAATCTAAAATTTTTACCTTTAACCATCATTCTTGTGGTATTTCTCCATCCAACGTATTCACCACCATTAATAGATGGACTTTCCGATAAATCTCTTTGATAAACATCTTGAATACTTCTGATTTTTCTCTAAGATCATCAAGTCTTTCTTGTTGCATCATCAATAAGTGTATCTCTTATCATCATAAGAGAGACTGAGCAGGTCCCCATACATTGTAGCCTCATGTATCTTGCACATTTTTAGAATAGTCATGTTCATCCATAAATGTAACTCTCACAAAAATCTAACTCAACTTTTTGTAAGCCTTGAAGAATTCTAGGAACAATCTTTAACCTGTGTATGCCTTCTCAACTCAAATATTCTGCAAATTCTTTACTCGTGCATTCACCACCATTAATAGACTTTAGAGCTTTCCCAACAATGAGACACATGTGGCCGTTTCCTATAACCACTTGTCCGAAATCTCCACCGGCATAATCATCAAATATGTCTCTTTGTGAGATGCAATGAAAAGAAGCACCAAAATCAATAAACCATTTATCTGTTGTCAAGTCAATCCCTACAGACAAACACAAGTTATCTAATAAAGATTTATCGTTAACCACATTAGCTCCTTAATTCTCATCGTGCTGCTTCTTTTTGCAGGCTTCACACTGAAACCTCCGATGTCCGGTCTTGTGACAAAACCAACACTTATCTTTTGCAGCCTATATCTTACTCTCTTGATTATGATCTACCACACCCGTTGAATTTTCCTCTACTTTTACTTCTTCCACGATTCTCCATTGCGAGTGCCGTTGAACATGTAGATGCAAAATAATTATCTCCACCTGAGACTTTTTTTCGCATCTCTTCATCCATGATACTACTCAGAGCATCATCAAGAGTTAAATCATCTTTCATGGTGCTCGAAATTCCCTACACTGTTGTATTGTAGCTTTCTAGAAGAGAACATAAAAACAATAAAGCTTGAAGCTTCATATCTAAATTTATGCTTGCGAATGCCAATTGATCCGTGACCTAAGTAAAACTATTAATATGCTCTACCATAGAACCTCTATCAGATAACTTCATATTAACCAGTTTCTTCAGCAAAAAATACCTGATTTGATGTGGATGGTTTCTCATAAATATTCATTAGAATATTCATGGTTTCTTTTGCAGTTTTTGCTTTCGCGATGTGGTACCCTATTTTTTTCGTCAACCTTAGACGAATCGCACCTAATGCCTTTCGATAAAAATTTTTCCATCTAGCTTCTGCTGTCTGATCCATTTCCACCATCTTAGGCTTTCAATCCTCATGTGGTGCATAGGGATAAAGATAATCCTCGATTTGTATTTTCCACCATCCAAAATCATGCCCATCGAACTTATCGATTCTAATTTTATCTTTTGTCATCCTGTTTGCTTTCAATCAAACGTCATTGAAAAACCCTCGATGTTCTTGATTAGCCAACCCAGGCTTTGATACCAATTGTTATGAAATCGCACGTTGATTCTAGAAAAATAATGCTTGAAACAATTCACCAGGTATAATATAATAATAAAATAGCATAATTAGAAAAACACCCGCAAATTTTTTAACAAAATTCACCCAAACCTAAGCTACGTCTTCGTGTAGAGGCACTTTGCGAATTCACTAGAGTTCGGAAAAAGTTGGAATACAACGATGATCTTTTCTCAAGATCATGACACAAAAATTGAGAACCCTCATAAAAAAAAAAACTCACTTTTTTCTTCTCTCTTTTTTCTTATCTCTCTATTTTCTTTTTCAGCGTCTTGCCAACTAGCGTCTTGCCATCGCTAATATCAAGGTATCACTTTTAACCTAAAAGCAAATTCGATATAAAAGATACGAAAAAAAAAAAGCCCTAAAAAATATTTGGCATCATTTATAACAAAAACTGCCCGAGGATGATAAGTCTTGCGGTAATGAGCCCAATTTAATAAAGAATATAAAGAGATTTCTCATCCGACCACAACTAAAAGTGTGTAATTTCTTGAAGCATCGTCTCCAAAACTTATGACAGCTCGGGTTTTTTAAGAATCACAATTAAGTGGAAAATCGCCTATGACCTCTACCTTTAAGAACACTCGAATTCTCATTGATAAAGAACTCTCGAATTGATAATTACCGTACCAAGTTCTAAGTGATGGCGTGATTAAACATTACAGAACTCATTAATTAGTACAAGAGGAGGCTCTTTTCCCATCTCTTGGAATGAGTTTCTTATCTCCTCACCAATCATTCTTTCGTAGTTTAACATAGTCATGTGATGGCATCGTTTTTGAACTCCCTTGACGGTAAGAGTGGGAGCCTTGTGTTGCCACGTGCAGTATTGGAGCAAGATATGATGACATTGGTCCTCCAGCTCACCGATACTGCGCATTCCACATGCGCCGAGCTCCTAAAAGTATGTGGGTATTGATCTATAAGTCACTTTTCGATATGATGTGAGACTTGATATATCACATCTATGATTATAAAATGACATAAAAAAAAAAAACTGACGAAGTTGCCGTTCAAAATAAGTTTTGATTCGCACTTTAGGTCGCTTATAAAGCGTCCTTGCAAAATACTCCCCGTCAAATTATCAATAGCATTATCTTTTTCATTTCCAAAACCAAAAATCAAAATAAAAACGAAAACATTATTTTGAGAGTTTTTTAAATCAACCTTTGATTTCATGGATTTAGGCTGAGCCCATTATAGCATATGTCGGTTGGAGCTTGTGTCTGATATCTGTATCCGGCCCATCTTTCTGGTTGGCATTTCAGCACATCCTTTGCCTGGGCAATTACAAAACACTATGCTTACTAAAACCGTACTAATGAACATGGTCCATGACCATAGGATTATTCTTTTTTGTCTTCAGATAATGTGGTGTCTTGAACTAGTTTTCATTGAATTGAATAAACAGATTTTCTTACACACAGTGATGCCCTGAATTCTTAGAATTTAGAAAAGGGATGTGGAGACAAGATGAGCAAAATTGAAAATATATATATTTCACATGAAATTTCAAGGAATGTATAGTTAAGATCATATCTTCATTTGTCCATGATCGTATTAGTTCACAAGATTGTGATAAATTTACAAAAAAAGAAAAAAAGAAAAATGGTTTATTTATCATTATACCTGGCACCCAGTCATCGAGCGAAGGCCTCCCCCGTTTGTTCATAGCTGTATGTACTAAACAAGGACGGATTAGAGTCTGCTATTATATTGTTGCAAACTTTTAGTTAGTAATGAAATTTCTTCTTTCTCGAATAAAAAGAAAAAAAGGACGGATTTACGTGGGCCGGCAGAGGGGACCTTGGCTAACCCACGTGGCACTTTTATACCGGTCAATCAGTATATCGTCGCATGTGTGCTAGAGCGACACGTGAAACCCACCAATTGGTTTCTTCAAGGTGTCTTGTTTCTATCGGCTGTCACTCCAAACTTTTCACAAGCTTTATATTAGAAAAGGAATATAAAGAAAATTTTAAAACTTTACTTTTCCGTGGGCCCCACCTCTCTCTTTGGTTTTTTTTTATTGGTCAATACTTTCGTTTTCTTCGATGTTCCCTTTTCTTTAATATGCTCTGGACAAGGCTAGAGAGTGCTTCTGTTTTACGTACTTCAAATACATTATAATAATCGAAATTTATACGTGTAACCACAATCATTATAGAGTCTAAGGATGAGTATAGTTTCAAGACAAAACCTAAAACGTGAGAATTAGATCAATGGAAACTTATAGGTTTCAAGCCGAGATATATTAGGTAGGTTATATATTCAATAAATAGATTTCAAGTTCATAGTTAAAGGAATTTGAAATCTAGAACATGAAATTTAAAACAAGTTGTAATGTTTTTCTTAGTTCATTTCTTCATGTAATTCTGCGATACTTAATGCCGTTCGATGATAACTATATAATCTAGAAATAATAGTCTAAGGTTGCATCTTATAATTGAGACTTGCTTTATTAATATTCATATTTTTCATTTTTCTAAATATGAATTGTGGTCAATAAATTATAATTATAAATGGTGGTCATTAAAAGTTTTAAGTCACTATAATTGTTCAATGAATATTATAAGTGGAATTTGGGTAGACCATGAGACCTGTGACAAAATAAGGTTCTAGATTCTATGGTAGGGTAGGTTTCATGTTTAAAAAAATGAGAATGCATTTTAATAAGTAGGTTCTAGATTCCATGTGGAACCCGGAAATAGAGTCAAACATCTTATAAATATGATTTAGTTGATGAGATTACATGAGGGGGAAATGAAGTTAAAATACTACACTTCTAAAATAAAAAACCAGAATTTTAGTGAGTAGAACTATCATCTTAAGTAGATAAATTATAAATCCAAGAACTCTAGCATCTTCATGTTAAGGAAAAATGTACTTCAATGCTTTAGATCGTGCAGCTTATTATCTAGGATGGAATTTGCGTTGCACATCTTACTTATCCAGATGAGTTTGTTTCTTATTTGTTCTAACTCAACAACATGAATTAAAAGTTTGCAAAAACTTAAAAAAAAAAAAAAGAATAACACAAAGTAAAGTTTTGCAGGTGATCGAGCCGTGGGAAATATCCATCTATGCCTTTAAAGAAAGGTCTTCAAATTCTACGAAGACGTGACCACTTCGAAAAATTGTATAAGCTTGCCAAGTGGCTACTCTTCTTATGATGGAGTGAAAAAAGGTTTTCAACACTTGTATTGCCGAATGCTTTTTCAGTAGATAAAGAAAGTATGGCTTTTATGACAAATGGAGCTTCCTCGTCTTCCCTTTTATCTTTAATTTTTTGGATAACGTGGTCTATTATATCTCTTGATCTTTTCATTGGATGTTGAAATGTGGTCTATTTGTCAATTCAAGTTATTATAATAATTAAATATTAAACATCACATTCATCTAATAACTTAAATTGTTAAAACAATCGGCAATGATCTTACAAAATCTTATATAATATCAAAATTAGAGATCCTAAATTGAATATTTTCAAACCTTATTTGCCTTCTCAATTAAATTTCCATGCTTAATACTAGTCAAAAATATCAAACTAAACGTGAAAGACAGTGTTAAAATATTTAAATAATAAAATACGCATTTATCTAACAGTTTAAGTTTTTAGAACAGTTGACTGTGATCTCATAAAATTATACACAAGTAATTCAACTTGCTTATGATTGCTTTGATTCCATTTTCCCTATAGATGAAGTTCTAGAAAAGGGGCTAAGGGAGGAATAAGAGGTGAGAGAGATCTGTTCAGGGATTTCGTCTCAAGAAGTATTTTGGCAAGACCCCCCTCCTAGGGACAGAATTTTACTTTTGTCACTTTAGGTCTGAAATTTCTCTCATAAATGGTGACAAAGTTTGAATTTGATTGCTTAGGCCTAAAGCTAAGCCGATCAAAATAATGACTTGCTAAGCATCCATGGCTGAATTTAGGCCCAACTCATAAGCTCGTAGGTTCAATTTATTACAATGGGTCACTTTTCTTAGGTATTACTGTTTCATGTCATTATAAGTTCAAAATTATCCCATCTTTGATTAAATCAATGGTGGCAAAATTACATTTAGTCACTTTAATTTGACTTAAGTCTAATGAAACTTTAATTTTGATCTTAAAGCGACAAACTCAACAATTTATTGTCCAGATAAAAAAAAAAAAAAAAAAATTATCGCATTTGGTCAAGCTTGATATATTGTCGTCTGTGGAGATCCGAAATGGGATTTACCAATAAGCTCATGGCCGTTTAAAAGGAAACGAAAAGCTTCTCGCATCAATCAAATTACAAACGCGTATCTGGAGGTAAGAGTGGATATTTCAGTACCTTCAAGTTAGTAATATTAAATAAATATCTTCCTTTTTAATACTCGTTCTCAAGATGGGTGGCGAGAAAAGGGGTGTTGGAAAATCCTCGACGTCAAACCATATGTTCCACGAAAGTGGCCGAATGAAACGACACCTGGCACATAGTAAAGGAGGAAAGGAAAAGAATTGGTAGGCCTACCTTTTCGAAAATTAAGAAGAAATCTAAAGTGGCGCTTCCATGACATTGAAATGAGTGGATTGCGACAGTGCGTGTGTTTGTGGAGTGACGATTTCTTAAGGAGTAAGGATCGATAGAAGACGTGGATGAAATTGCATGCGCTTTTTTCATTATTGAACACATTAGAGTCTCCTTTGTTTTCTTTGTTTGGTCGAACTCCTTTGGTTATTTAATTAGTAGCAACTATAGTATGGTATATATGAATCACGGAAATTGAGACAATCTTTGCAACTGAACTAATGCCACAATGAAGGGACTAAAATTAATGATTCTTGTCGATGGTGAATTGATGATGACCAGGGTGAGGGGGGGGTGTTGCTTCGGCTAATAAGAAGCATGGGATGGTTTATTAGTTCACCCTTGATGATGTCATAATTAATTTGAGAATTGGCCGCAGAAACCTCGTAAACATTTGAATGTTAGAAGTTTTGTGGGACCAATCAATTTTAGTGGCACTAATGAACTTGTGCACTCATCTATGCAATAATGCCTCCTACCAAAAATACTTATAGACAATTCACACTATTGAGAATCTAAGACTTTTAGTATATAATTTTCTATGCAATAGATTTGCATTGAATAGCTGCTTTTTTAGGCTCTCTCTCTTTCTCTCTCCATGTCCCATTCAGTACAACCTTGAGAGGCCCACGTCCATTGCCTTTACGCAAAATCTTTAGACATGTGGGCAAGAAGGTCCGTATGTAGCCGTCCATACAAATTAATTGAGCCGAAGGTTGGGGTAACTTTTGTGCTATGAAAATGAAAGTTGTCTAACCATTGTTATTTTAAGGTTAATCCTGGTCCCGCACGCCTCGTGTCAACATGCAAAATTTCTTTTAGTAATCCTCCCATCCATCTAATTTTGGATTTTGGAAAAGAATTTCTGTACACAATAGGCACCTTTAAGCAAATTATGATATGGAGGTAGTGTCATATCATTGACCTGAAACAGATTTCAGTACGGTTGAAGACACATTTTCGTGGAAAATTTTTCCCGAAAATACGAGCCCTAGGGACCTAACTCCTACGGAAAGGGGCAGGTAAGATATTGCGGGTCTTGACTTCCGAAAATCAATTATTGGTTGATTTTATCTCAGTAGAAGTATTTGACTTCTATCAGCTGAGAAAAATTGTGTTTATACAAAGAGCATATAATATTTATAAATGAATGATGTAATGTAAAATATTTTAAAAACTCTCTCACAAGTAAGCTGAATTGGTAATAATAAATGGAATTTGATGTAAGGGGAGTCCCACATACACTAAATGAAGAGATATAACCTCGCTCTAATACCATTTAAAAAGTTAAATCCAAAAATTTAAGGTTAACATGTTGAGGTATAAAATATAAAAAAAAAAAAAAGAAAAGCAAAAGCATGTCATAAAAAAAAAGTAAGAATTGTGCGCGAAAAATGTTCAATAATTGCACATTGATTGCAGCAACAAAAATTGCTTAATTATGGGAGTTAGTTAGGTGGGACGCCTTCGTAAACTCTGGATATGCATTATTTTCAGTTTGTTTTCTTCCTTTTAGCTGGGACCCATTATTTTCCCACAGTAAAAATTATATTTTACACACAATCTGTGCCTTCTATATGTAGGTCTATATAATAAAGTCATCGTAATCGTATTTTTGTTTGATGACTTACTAATTTTTGTTATTTATTAAAATAATTTTATCCAAACCAAAGGCAACACATTCTTATAAAGGATCTGGTATTTTCATGCAGTATGCGTACATTATTATTATTATTTTTTGAGTCCAGAATTAGTAATAAACATTAACATTTTCCTCTTTTTCCGTGTGAATATATATGTAAGCATACATAAAACTCCGCTTGGAAAAGATTCGAATGCTTTCCTTCCTAAGACAAGAACCAGCGAATCTTATCCACTGCTTTTCATTTGCATTTTCCTAATAATCTTTTGTGGAGATCACGTGACACCTGCCAAGATGATGAATAAGCTAGAGCAACTACCAAAGTTAGTCGAGAAAATTTCAGATAAGGGAGTGAAAATATCAAACAAGAGTATAAAATGATATCATTTTTTCAAAAAGAAAAAATCCAAAAAGTCTTAAACCTATTATATGGAGGGCCTAAATATTTTGATAATTCAATCCTAAATATTTTGGCAATTTGCTAATGTAGTCATTCCAACCAAATATCCAAATAATAAGTTTAAGACTAAATTGACAAATTTTTAAATGATTTATGACTAAATTGACATAGAAAGGTTTAAGACTAAATTAGCAAATTGTCAAAAGATTTATGCCTAAATTAGAATAATTGAAATATTTAGGATCAAATTGATTGTCATATAATAGATTTAAGATTTTTTGAACAATTATCCATTTTGTCAAAATAGGATCCAATTTGGATATTGTCTCAAATAAGATTATGAAGTGGTCAACACAGTCTCAAATGAGGCCTTGAACGCACTTCCCAGCCAAATCTTTTTCAGCCGGTGAGTACATGAAATGAACCTTCTCGCTAGCTGCCATAACAAATAATACTTAATAACCGCTCTAATGTGTCCTTGCCATTTTCTTCGACACATGAGGCTTTGAGTTCTGCAAATGCCCCATTGTACAGTCATTATCCTTAAACTTCCATCAGTCGTTTGTGTTCTCTAGGCTTACGAGTCCACGTCCACTCTATCGGCTGTAGACTGCATGAAGAATCCATTCAATCTTCTCTCTAGGAAAGAGACTTGCAAATCAAGGATTTGAATTAATTAATTTAGACCCCTAAATTTGGGGAAGAGTTCTTAACGTTTCCCTCCACGCAAATAGTCTCTCCTTGATATTATTCCTGCCACGTCAGTGGATCCTCGGTTTTACGGATGCAAGAGGGAATGTCCTCACTTGTTTTACACTTAGTTTATGATAGATATGGCGGATAGCATCAATCTGACGAAGTGAATATTACGTGAATTTAGCATAATGTCGTGCGAGGGTCAAGGTAAGCCTCATTGTGTTTCGAGGAAAAATATTTGACTTATATACATATTCTTGGGCAGAGAGCCGTAACTCCCATTACATGCTGTGAATAATTAAATGCTAACTTACAAATTTGACCTAAATTGCAATGTCCTTATGTGAATCATATTTTCATTATCGACAGCACATTACAAATTCATCACATGTCTATTACTTTTTGTTTGCAATGATAACTATCATATAACCCCCCCCCCTAGTCAATGGGTATTGCAATTAAAACTGTTATGAGAGTTGCTTGTAGCTATTCTCTTTCTCACCTTTTCTGTAGTTGCATAATATTAATCATATCTGAAAGTAACTTATATGATTAATCTGATTAACAAATTAATAAATATTGTAGGAATTATTGTGGAAACTGTTGATAATAGAACAATCTAAACTTATAATCAAATAATGACATCTTATAATTTTTTCTGTTAATAAATAGGAAATTTCCGTGATTATATCATATGAATTAGATTAATATTAATATTTATGTTTTACTAATTATAATTATATTCACGATGTAACTAACGTATAACAATTTTACAACAGTATTTTCACTTCACCTAATTTGGTAACCTCCAAGAGAGGAGATCATTGAGGTGGCTTTCAAGAAAATTGAGTTCGTTAAAACTTGGACTAATGCAATGGTTTAGCTAGACAAAAGGGTGGGAATGGACAAGCATATCAGCAACCCTCGCAATAACTAATGCTCAAAATAATGAGGACGTGAATGATAACTATTCTATTTTTTAGAACAATTTTTGGCTAGAAATAAATTTTATTATTTCTAATCCTAGAACAAAAATTTGTTTGATAACAATATGAAACTTCTATTTCTTAGAACAAAAACGATGAGAAAAGCAAACCCTAGCGAGATCTCACAGCAAAGTTGGTAGGGATTGTATGGGTAGATGTTCACCATGAAAGAAGAGTTGGCATCTTTCAGGAAATGAGAGAATTACCAGAAAAGTTATAAACCTATTGCAATTGTACCAATTTAGTCCTAAACCTTTTACAATTGTGCCAATCCAGTCCATAAGGCCAAAATTGGCCAGTCGGCGCTGATGTGGATGTCGACTGGTCGATGTTGACGTGGATGCCGGCCGGCAGGTGAATGATTTTTTAATTTTTCTTAAAATTTTTATTTTTTTTAATTTTTTTTTTCATATCTTCTTCTTCCTCTGGTCGGCGCTAGCCAGTCGGCCAGAGGCGAAGGTTGACGAGGTCAGCCTCACTAGCCACTAGTGAGGTTCGCCCCTGCGGCCACTAGCGAAGGCGAGGCCATCGTCTCCCAGCCAAGGCGAGGCTCGGCCTCGCCTAGCCATGGCGAGGTCGAGCCTCACCAGATTTGGTGACGATGGCCTGCCGTTGCTGCGCAAGGCTCGCCTTTGCCAATGGGCAAGGGTTGACCTCGCTAGTGGCGATTTGGCGAGGCTCGACTCGCTATGGCCGGGGTGAGCCTCGCCTTGGCTAGGCGGCCTCGGCGTTGGGTGAATCGCCTTCACTAGTGACCTCGAGCCTTGCCCTCACCTGACCTTGCGGCCCTCACCGGCTAGAGGAAGAAAAAGATAGGGAAAAAAATAAAAAAAAAAAATTTATTAAAAGTTCATTCGCTGGCCGGCCAATTTTGGCCGGATGGATTAAATTGGCATAATTGTAAAAATTTTAGGACTAAATTAGCAAAAAAAAAAAAGTTTATGAGTGAATTGGCACAATTGTAATAGGTTTAGTACTTTTTTGGTAATTCTCCCATCAAGAAATGGCTCCTAGAATCGGGCCATGGACAGTGGGAATGTGGTTGTCAGCACATTGACGAAGGAGAAGGTGGTCAAGATGGTGACGTCGTGGATGCTGAGGCCGGCGGGCACAAATTGGAAATTACGGAGGGCGGGAATGAGGAGGTCGGCATGATTGAGATGTGAGTCAAGGACGTTGTTGCCAACAAAGAAGGCCGAGACCTGGGTGCGGGTAGAAGGGTACGACATGGCGGTAGGGCCACGAGAGGGCAATGGAGTGTTCGGCAACGAGGGAGTAGATGAGGGTGTTTGGGATGGAGAGGAGGAGGGAGGTTTTGGAGTAGAGGAAGGCCCAGAGGAGCTTGGAGGTCGAGCCCAGAAGATGGATTAAGGGGATATTGAGGGTGGAGATGGTGGCGGCGACACAATTGAGCTATGGGGGGATGTTAGGAACAATAATGGAGTTGGTGAGGGAGTAGGTCACCCTGATGGTGATGGGGGTGGGAGAGGAAGGTAAGGGATAAGAGAAGAAGAACTGATGCGTGATGGGGTGAGTGATTCAAGAACGGAAAATTTTTAGAGGGGATTTTTTTGGTTAAGTGTATGGAGTAGTGTATACGAGGAAGAAATGAAAAGGAATAAGAAAAGATAGAACGATCTCCTCCCAAGGAATAAAGGCCACACCACCAACCGAAGAAGAGGATCGAGATCTACGAAATTCACCACCAAGGCCTAAAGTTTCCACCAGCCAAGGATAAAGGACTTCGGGATAAGAGAAGCTCACCACCAAGGCCTAAAGATTCCACTAGCCAAGGATAAAGGGCTTATTGGCTCACCACCAAGGAGTGATCTACGCTCCAAGAATAAAGAAACCAAGATGAGTTATCCACACTCCAAAGGAGTTCACTCAAGTAGAGAGAATCTCACCATTTTCATTCATAAAATTCGTATCTCCCCTACATTGGATAGTTTCCCTTATTTATAGGAGGATTTTAGCCTTAGGAAATATTAAAAACAAACTTTAATGACTTAGGAACTTAAACGTTTGACTCTTGAGCTACATACAAATAAAAACAGCTAAGAACTTAATAAAAATCATTTACTAACACAGGAACTAAATGCCTTTAATTTTCGACCTTCCGCATTCTTGAACCGTTAGCTTTCCATGTTCTTGAACCTTTGGCTTTCCATATTCTTGAACTGCTTTCGTGAACCTCTAGCCTTCCCAAAATTCGAGCTCCTCCCTTAACCAGAAAATAATCCTCCTAAAACTTCATCAATTGGTCATGCAAGACATCTAAAATGGCCTCCCATTGATATCTATCAATATACCACAAAGTACCGATAAGTAATTAACATTATTCATTCAAAATGATCCATCGAAGCACATAATGCCCAACTTCTTTATTGGCTTGGATAAGCATCGATGGTTCTGAGTTGGTCGATGGAGCTACGTTGGATGCTCCCGCATCAAGAACCCACATGAAAGGGGAGGAACGGGTGATGAAAAGAGTTTTTATTCTATTTTTATTTTAAAAAGAAAAGTATAAAGTTTTTATTTCTCATTCCTATTCTAAACTTGTTTCTCGGCTAAAAATTTGTCAAAAGAACAATATATATATAAAGTTGTTATCATGTGCACCGTGCTCCAAGCCTAACATTCTATGTAGTGATACCATGATGCAAGCACATAGAAAGTAGGACCCTTGTTGTGGCCACCTTGTGTCTTTAAATCATGTGAGAGTAAGCCTTCCGTCACTTGGCTAATCACTTCGATGGTGGCTTCGCTGCATAGTTCTCCTTAGTAAGATGAATTGTCCTCCCATTGGAAGTTTGCCTAATGTTTGAAGCATCAATTCTTATAAGAGAAATGATTTGGTAACATTTTTTTAATCTATGTGAAAATAATAGTTTGTTCTAGATCACAAAAAAAAAATTATTATAAATTATTATAGGGTTCATTTTTTCAAAAATTTGTGAGTTGTTATTTTCACAGTAGCTCAAAAACTATTATATTATCAAAGTTCTCTAGAAAAAGTATCAAAACAGTCATAAACTTTTCAATTGAAAAAATTTAGTCCTAAACATTTTCAAATTGGTACCAATTTAGTCCATCTAGCTAATTTAAGCCAATTGCTGATGTGACCGTCGACGGTCTTATATGGCGTGGGGCCCCTCACCCCAGCCTAGCCTATGG
Source organism: Eucalyptus victrix (assembly GCA_016097545.1). NCBI lineage: Eukaryota > Viridiplantae > Streptophyta > Magnoliopsida > Myrtales > Myrtaceae > Eucalyptus > Eucalyptus victrix. The sequence goes on along the minus strand of CM027840.1, from coordinate 23,384,115 downwards.
CTGGTGAGGGTGTGGGGCCCCTTGCCCCAGCAAGCATGTGGCCAGCAATGGTCGGTTGGCTGGCGACCTCGCCGCCAAGGGCTAAGGAAAAAGAAAAGAAAAAGAAAAAGAGGAAAAAATAATTTTAAAAATCTGAAAAAATTATAAAAATTATAAACATTTTCCATGTAGCACCACATAAGACCGTCGGTGATCACATCAGCAATTTTTGGCTTAAGTTAGTCGTATGGACTGCATTGGTACCAATATGAAAATGTTTAGAATTAAATTGGTCCAATTGAAAAGATTATGATTGACTTGATGCCAATACAAAATGTTTATGACTATTTTGGTATTTTTCCCAAGTTCTCCTTAAAAATTATAAGTAAGAAGATGCAAATGTCTATTATATTATTTCCTTCTTTGCAAAGGCTAAAGACCATCTTTCAATTATTGCATTTATATAACTAAAAAATAGCAGTTTATTAAATTTTATCTTTTATTCATTTCGGTTTCCTTGATAAGAAAGGCAGTCCGAATTATTGAGACCTCCTCTTCTATAAAACCCCAACCTCACATCCAAGAAATGTTCATGTTCGTGTTCCCTCCTCCTCCATCTCCCAAAACCACCACTCTCTCGCACTTCCTCCCCCACTTTCTCACCAGCAGCCACTAAAACCTTGCTCTCTCACCAGTCACCTCCCTTATGCTTTCCCTTCACTTCACTCTCACTCCACACTGATCCAATAATTCTCCTCGTTCGAGTCCGTTACTCCCATATCAACAGTCGCGCTTTCTGTCCGTCTTTTTCGAGAAAACAGAGACGCTTACCAAGCATGGACGCTCGCGAGTTCAGCGCGGTCAAGGCCGAGAAAGCCAGGTCTCTGCGCCGGTACCCGAGAAACAAGATGTTGAAGGCTTTCCTCCGCGTCTCCGAAATCTGCGCCGCGCTATTCCTGCTGGCATACTACTCCTCTGGGATTTCTCTCTCTGCCGCCACCACCGGCGATTCTTTCGGCCGTGTGGTCGCTGTTCTTGCCAAGCCGCTCTCCGTCTTCCTCCTTAGCAATGCTATCATCATAACCGTAATCGTCTTGTCCGGCAAGGACGCGGAGCGCGGGCCGGTGCACGATGTCTACGATGAGTATATTGCTCACCGGAGGACCTTCCCAAGGAACTCAACAGCGACAGAGACATTGCCAGAGGAGACCGTTGTTGACAAACAGATCGTGCTATACTCATCTCCTCCTGTTTGCGAAAACACAGCTCCTACGGTGACGGATCTAGAGGCCCATCGCGATGAGGCGACTGCTGAAGTCACAGAGACCAATCGGGTTGTTGAGAAACTACCAGTGGTCCCTTCGGCGAAGCAGTGCAGAAGGACAGAAACAATGGTGACCACGAGGGTTCAGAGAGAGCTTCGGCTATCGTCATCCAGAAGCGACAGCGGGCTGCGCAATAGGGCGGTGCTTCACAGGAGGCCCTGTGCAGTGGAGGAATTGAGCGATGAGGAGTTCAACCGGAGGGTGGAGAAGTACATAGAGCGGACAAGAATGTCATTGCGCAAGGAGAAGATGGCGGATGCGATGAAGGAGGGTTACAAAGCAATTGGTTATCATTCTGTCTGGATGGGTCACGGCACAGACGCCGAGACCATAGCTTAGGACAAATATAGCGAAGATGGTCAAATTGAATCGTTTAGACTGATGTGCATATGTATAGCGATGAATTTTCAATGATGATGCGCATATTAGACAACCGATCCAATATGTCTAATTCGACGAAAGAATGGCACATCATTATCATGTAAAAAATCGTGCCCTGACTATCCAACTTCGATGTTAATAAGCAATATCGTCCTCAGATTTGAAATACCCACAGCGTGGTACAGACTTCTTACACATGGTTTCTTGATAAATTGGATCATCGAGCTCCAACTGGGAGAAGAAAGTACAAAGAGCAACTTTAGGAATAGCTATAGGGATTTGATTCTGCAACAGTCTGTTGGATTTTTCCAAATAGGTCGAGCAAGGACTGAGCCATAGGCTCCTACCTAAGACAAAGTCATCAATAGAAGCTGTCTAAAAATCCGGGCCTTTTAAAGAAAATCAATGGATGTTTGTTCATTGCACGGTCCCCTCAACAGCGCAACCCAAGTGCTCTTGTCTGCTGTCTCCATCTCGGTACCAGAGGAAGAACCATGGATGAAGCAAAGGTCACACAGAGGTCGGGGAAAAGAAAACACCCACCATGATTCTTTTGTTTTTAGTGGCACTTTGTTCCCTAAATGAGAGAATTATTTATTTTTTGGATCCGAAAATGGTTGATTATTGCCAAGCAAACCTAAAACTTTTGCTGCTTCTTTTTTTAAAACTCATAACAGTATTATTTCTAGATTGTGGAACATTAGTCCGCATCGTTCCCTGCAAAGTTATATGATGCCAATTAAGAAATGTCACTTTTCCCCCCATCTCTCTAATTTAGTCATCTAAGAGCTCAGGTATATTTATATTTATATATTTTATAACATATAACATATATATTGTTTCCACGTCTTGAAATATACGGGATTTGAAATTTTTAATGGCATATTTTTAATATATTGTAGGTATATATATGTTGCTTCATGAGTGGTGGTTCTGGTTCATCATCACCTCCACTGGATAATGGCTTGCTTCATCAACTTGATGCTCACTTTTGAGGATATAAACAACATATTTATGACATTTGAATACTTTCCGAATCCCTGTTCTAGCAAAAACCACTCTTTAGGTCTGAAGGGACAAAGTAGATGCATTTCCTTTTTCTTTCTTCTTTCTTTTTCCCCTCCTTTTCCCAACTTTTTCTCCTCTCACTCACAGTTTCCTTTTTCCTCCCTCTTGCACTTCCATTGCCTTTTCCCTCTGCTGTCTCAGATGACCAAAAAATTGGATTCTTGTTAGCAATGGGTGCGTCAAAGTAAAGATTGCTTCCTTTGTTGAGAAACAGTGGAAAGTGGGGACCAAGCTTGATCTAAAATATGTGACAACTTGGGACTTCTTAACAGTGAGAATTTAGCTGGCTCTTATCCATTTTGTCTTTTTGATGGTTTACATGATGAACAAAAATGAGGAAGAGATTCTTACCAAAAAAAAAAAAAAAAAAAAAATGAGGAAGAGACTAACCCATCCTCACATAAATAACAATTAGACACATAAATAAACTAAAGATAATTGGAAAGATTGAGATCCCTCTCTTTCCATTTGGCACTGGCCATCTGACTGGAGATGATATAGTTAGTGGAGAATATGTGGAAAGTAGTGGAAGGAGTGATAATAAGAATAACCATCCGAGGTTCCGTTGCCTTCAATCGGAACGATCCTTATTCAGGAAGTTGGACAAACAATGAAATTTACTGATGAAAATGAATGCACAATGATTGCAGTCAATGTTTTAATTAATTTTAATAGTAGAAGATATATTATAATTGCCCAATGAAAAGGGACAAGAAAAGACAAACTAACAAGATTCTCTCAAGAAATATTACAATGACTAACATAAACTCTAAAGTAAGACCACTACTAGAGAAAACAAAATCTCTAAAATTAAGTCGAAGATTATATACTCAATTGTTACCAAAATCAATGGAGAAACTTAATTAGCTTGGACGCTACAGACGAAGTAGATCTAAATAACAAATAGAATAAGACAAAATTTGAGCCAACTATAAGACCAAGCAAAAACTTTATACCGAATAATGAAACGGTACATAATTCATAGCAAATTTGTTATTTAATTAACTCTAAAAAAATCTAGGGATAATAACTTGACATAGCTACGACAATGTTGAATAATTTAAATATAAATGAATTGTGAACGTCAACGAATATATGGGACTTTTATTTGTTTATTTCGGATTTACTTTGAGCTCATATAAGTAAACATTATGAAAATATTTAGAAAAACCTATAATATAACTGTGACCCAATGTCCTAAACTGCTCTTTCTCTTAGCAAACCTCCCCCCCCCCCTTCTTTTCCGGCGGGTGATACCAATATACTAATTTTTTTTTTTCATAATATTTATAACCTAAATTTATGTCAGAGTGACCATAGTTGAGAATTTTGTGCTCACATGCTACAACTTTTGGGGTTTTGGAGATATTAAAAAAAGTTTGGTGTTTGTCTTACGGTGGATATAGTTTTATACAAAAACAAAATTGAGGTGTTGGCGTTATGATGAATAAAATTTACAATTTTTGTTATATTAACCATATTTACTACATATCATGAATACTCAAAAGTTTGATACGAATTGTTTTTACCTGAACTTTATCTGAGTATTTTAACATGCGTCACAAATTCACATTTGAGACTCACCACACCTAACATCTCTCTCTCTCTCTCTCTCTCTCTCTCTCTCTCTCTCTCTCTCTCTCTCTCTGTGAAGTGAGCAGCTCCAAACCTAGAACTTGAAACCTATTTTATCAGGATAATTTCTCTACTCTACAAGAACCAAACCGGACAACAAGGATGGGTCTACTTGGGAACCGATTAAATTTTTATTTTTGTTTCATTTTTCTAATCTAAAAAAGAACTTTAGTAAACATCGCCTTATTATAGCTGAGACAAATAGTAGTTACAACAATATAGTAGAACAACAAAACAATGAGAAGTAAAATATTAGTACAAAACAAAGAAATATAAAGCAATGGGAAGTGTCCAATTAATCTCTTAGTCAAGTAAAATGAAAGTTAATGTACCAATACAAATCCCCATCCGACAAAAGTAACAATCATAAAAATAAACATGTAAAAAGAAATAAACAAAAAAATTTCAAAACAAATAACATAGGGAAACTTGTCAAAAAAGTTCTAAACCTATTGCAATTTTGTCAATTCAGTCTTAACTTTTCAATTTTGCCAATTCAATCCTAAATCTTTCAACCATTTGTCAATTAAGTCCATTAAGTCAATTTGGCTGGAATTCACTAACATGGATCTTGACCGTCCAACATGGCATGGCCAACATTAACATTGACAAAATTTATTATTATTTTTTAGAATTATGTATTATCTTTATATTTTTAATTTCTTTTTTTTTTTTTTTTTTCATTTTCTTCCTCTAGTCGATCACCTAGCCTCTAGTGACCTCATTGTTCTCGAGAAAGGTTAACTCTCACCAGAGGCTAGTGAGGGTTGACCTCGCAGGCCTTAGGAGAGGTCACCCTCGCTGGTCATGACCTTTGGCTGGTTGTTGGAGGCTAGGTGATTGGTTAGAGGAAAAAGATAAAGAAATTAAAAAAGAGAGAAAAAGAAAAAAGAAATTAAAAACATAAAAATATATAAATTGGAAAAAATATTAAAAAATTAATAAAATTTGTCTATGTTAGCGCCGGCGTGCACTCAGCAAATTTCGGCTAAAATTGGTTAGATGGACTCAATTGGCAAAAAGTGAAAAAAAGGTTTAGGACTCAATTGGTAAAATTGAAAGTTTATAATTGAATTGAAATAAAAGTACAATAAGTTTATGAATTTTTGAACATTTTTTTCAAATACATAAAATTTGAATTTTAGAACTTCATTCTTGAATTACCATAAAAAGATTGCTCTGGATTCTAACTACTTGAAAACAAAGGAAACAACAAACATAGTTAATCACTTAGCAATAATATTAAATTAAAGTAATGAATAATTAAAATAAAAAAATTAGTAGAAAACCCACCATATAAATATATTCATTCCATTTCAACTTGTAAACTTTGGTTAGTGATGATAATTTCCTCATTAAGACAACCCATATCTTGGAAAAAGAGAGATTAAATATAAAACATCCACTCGTTAGATATACAAATGAATTATAAGATAAAAAAGAAATGTACGTGACTTATCCAAGTGGCTCTATCTAGTCATACTACGTGGCATGGTTAGCGTGCGATTTTTGTTTATATGTTTTGATTTTTTTTTCATTTTTTTCTTTATTTTTTCAATTTTTTTCCTATTCTAATCTTAATGTTTTTTCCTTTGTAGGTTGCTAGGGACTCAACAATCACTAGTCACAAGTGAGAGTTCCAGCTCTTGCTAGATTTAGGCAAGGGTTGGCGAGGTCAACCCTTGCCTACGACCGGCGGCTTTTGCCAACCATCAGTAAGGTTCGAGGGCTAGGGGAGGAAGAAGATGAATAGTTGAATAGGAAATATAAAAGAAATAAAGAAATAAAAAGAAGAAACAAAGTAAAAGAGTCAGAAAATTTAAAAAGATTGTGAAAATTGTCTACGTCATCTAACTTTGGCCTAAATTGACTAAATGGACTACATTGAGAGGTTGTCAAAAAGTTTAGAACTAAATTGACAGTCATACAAAAGTTTGGGAATTTTTTTTTATCAATTTTCCTAATTACATATTAAAGCTAAACTAATTCTTGTCTTGTAAAATAATCAAGCAATTGATATCCCATGACATGTTTAAATTAATTTTCATCTCACAAACAATTTGAGGCGAGTATCGCTGACGCATGGATTTTCTGTGTCAAATCTGACATTATCTTCATTAGATCTGTCTTATAACCATCTTCCACATGGGTTGACATAAATGCATTTTAATGTAAAATCGGATGAAATGCTAATGAAGGTTAAATTTGAGTCGAGAGCACCGATTTAGGTTTTTTTTTTTTGTAAGATGAAAAGTAATTTGGAGTAAATATGTCATTGGACAATAGTTTGAACTTTTGATGAGACAAAAATTAGCTATGGGTAAATATTTCATGGGTTGCCGACATCTATTTTGCTCAATTGTGTGCTTCGTCATAAGAGGGGTTTAACAAGTCAAATGCCCATTTCTCGAACTATTTCTTTCACCGCGATGTTTTTCTGGTTTGAAAAGATTGAAGATGAATGATTAATGGACTTAAAGAGCCAATCTCATAGCACAACTCACCGCAATGACGACAACGGTACATGGTTCTCCATGTTCAATTGGAAGGAGGGCTGAATATATTAACTATCGAATATATTAACTACAGCTCTGTATCGTCAAAGTATTTCACATCGTTTATATAGATAGTTTACAATAAATTAATCATGTCCACATTATTCCCTTTCACATAATAATTTTAGTTATGAATAGAATATTAAGAACTTGTACTGCATTTATGCCATTGAAGCCCTTGAATTATTGACTCGATTGGAGCTAGAAGCCAACTCTCAAATCCATCACGTGCTAACGATGGAAGAACTCCAGATAAGATAAACGCAAGTCGAGCTCTTTCCAAATACAGCATGTGTGCGCGTTATGAAGCAAATAAAGTGCCCTTTTCTTTCGCAGTAGCTACATGCTGCGGACTAGCTGTCTTCTTTTATGTCCATTCATGCTTACTTTCGGCAAAAACGGGATGACATTCTTGTGGTTTAGTACCAAACCACGAGCATCAACCACGGACAGATCATATATGATACCCCTGAATTAATTCATCGAGGTATTCTCTGCTTTGGCTTGTTCCAGGCTGAGTTTCATGGTTTTATCCTTTGGCATATAGGCAGACACTTTCCTAGGAAGTCATTCATTCTAATAGTGCTCTAATATGGTCTTGCTTAACTTTTGGAGTTTCAAAGTAAAGTTTACCTTCACGTCATAAGGCGCCTTCCACTTTTCACATATATATTCTAGAATCACACTCTCTCTCTATTCTATGCACAATTCGGTGCATTCTTACCTCCTTCATCATTCTAGAAGTCTACCAGGAGCCGCTCTTTATCTAGGCCCTCTCTAGTGCCAATGATCACTTCTCACCCTCGTCGGACTGGATCGTTATAGGCCTACCAATTTCCACATGGTTCGTATACACTTACTAGAGGGAGTCATGCTTTAAAACCATATTGTGATATTTCTATATTAATGGCAAAGGAGCACTCCAAATGCCAAAACTTGACACAATGGGACACTCAAGTGCCAAAAGTTACAAAAGTGACACTTAAGTGCCAAGTTTTTTGAAAAATGGGATATTTGAGTGCTATATCTAGCGAACCTCGTTGGAAATCTTACGTGATAATTAAATATTAATATTGCTAGGTTATGTGCCTCGTCAAAAAGCTAACTCAGCTTTGATTCACCCTAAATGACACCGTTTCGATAGCTGGCCAAAATAAAGCTCTTAAATCAGCCAAAATGACGTCGTCTCCCCAATTGCCTCAAATCTAAAATCCTAAATTGGGCAAAATCCCCATTGAAGTGCTCAAACCCTAATTTGATTTGCCCCAAATTCCATAGCTGAATATTGAAACTGGAGAATAGGACTTTCCGTAGTAGCTCAAATTCCTCTTGCCGAAGCAAAGGAGAAGGCCAGCGTTTCTGTTTTTGTGGGTTACCGAGTCAAAGAAGAACATCGTAGACTCGAATGAATCCCAAGAGAAAATTCTATGGATGCGCTTGATATAAAGAAGGGTCGAAGTGCAAATACAACAAATGGTTCAATGCGAAATTTTTTCACCGAGCCACATAGGTGATATTGGACCTACTTGATGGATGACATCAACCTCCATCTACGGTTGTGGATGACTTGGACAATGTTGACTCAATGCAAGCTCAAACATCTTCGATTAACCATTTGAAGAATGAAATTTCAAGGATGAAAATTGAATGGAAGTGTTACCAAGCATTTATTATGGTGCTATTTTTTTTTGTATATCATACTATATAATGAAATGTAAAGTACTAGAAGATGAGAAAAAGTTTCTCCAACTACCATAATTGTAATTGAGTGAACAAATGTAATTGTTTTGGATCAAATATAGGTTTTTTTTTTTTTTTGGAAGATGAGAAGAAGTTTTGTATTGTCCATAAGATCGTTGTGGCATTTTTTTTTTTTTTTGTATATGCTGTCACATGTATTGTGGGCCACTACTTGTACTTGTGGGGAGGTCAAGGAAAGGGATTGAGTGAATGAAATACTACTTGTATTATGTTTTTGCTTGTTCATAAATATAAATCAATAAGGATGGATGTGTATTGGATTAATGTGTTATGGTGATTTCTTTACTTGAAATAAATATAAATTAGTAACAAACATTGAATTAAATGGAGTTGTCATATGTTTAACTGAATATAAACTAGTTAGTAGCTTCTTTGGTTTGCTGCAAATCAACATATACATAGGACAATCATGAGTGATTACTCAAGTGCCATAAGTTGTATTTAGTGATCACTTAAGTGCTAGTCATGATAAAAAAATAACCACTTAAGTGTCAAGTTATTATTAAAAGTAATCACTTAAGTGCTACTTGTGGTTAAAAGTGAACACTTAAGTGCCAAATTTTTTAGAATATGATTAGTTAAGTGTCAATTTTTTTTGTAGGTTTCCTATAAAAATTGCAATAACAACCAGACACCACTAATTGTCACCACTACCCACCATTGGACATCATCAACCTCCAGCCATCACCAACAGCCACACTAGGCATCATAGGCACCACCTCAAGCCACCACCAACCACCATTGTGCTGGTGGTGTGTTGCTGTAGAAGGTGTTAGTACTAGGTGCCTTGCACTAGCTTGCACTAGCACCACTTGGTGCAAGATATGCACATTGCACACTTGCATCTTGCACTAGATGCAGCATAAGCCCCCAACCCAACCCTTACAACAGACTCATCACTACTAGACATCACCAGTTACCATTACTAGCCACACTAGCACCCCATCTACCACACCAGCACACAAGCCACCACCATAGACTCATCATTAATAGCCATTGTTGGTGGTGGGTGATAGGTTTGTTGCAAAATGTGTTGATGCAAGCTGAGCTTTGTATTAGCTTACACAAGCACCATCTAGTGCAAGATGTGCACATTGCACACTTGCACCAGTACTAGGTGTAGCACAAGCCCCAAATCCAATCCCCACAATAGACCCGCCACCACCACCAGGCTTCACCAGCCGTAACCACCAGCCATATGTGTGACATCCCGAAATTTGGCCCCTGTTTCAAATATATGAAATGATTATTTCATCAACGTGCTTATGGTTGTTTTACTTGGAACCGATCACTCATGAATTAACTAATTTCTTTGGTGAGGCCGTAAAGGATTATAAACGCGATAGACTAGATAATTCGATCAGAAATTAACCACTTGTCCATAATAATCGACAAAGGGTCAATGCTACACTATTATAAATCAATTAAAGAACGGATAAAAGCCTATTCAATGGAAGTACATAGTCAAATTGCGGGTGGTCCCGCATGATTATGATATTCACGTCGAACGGCAATAAACCAATTTTCTATTGATATCATATCCATGATATGAAATTGAACCATCATGATTACATGACAATCGAGGGTTGTCTATGATTCAAAGATGCACAAACGTGGGTTGAAAACTATCTACCACGGGTGACGCATAAGAACCCCTAAAAGCTACCTGATAGATTAGGTTGTACTAAAGTCACATTCAATCGATTTTAATAATGAAATTTAATTTGATTTCGGGTATTAAACTTTGAGGGTTTTGCTATTTAATTATTGGATGTCGTCTCATCGTTTGCCAAATTTTCAAGGAGTTCGAAATTTTTTGGAAAAAAAAAGGGATTTTCAAAAAAAAGAAAAAGGAAAAGAAATTTGGAAGAGGCCAAGTGGGAATTTTGCTACCCAAAAGCTTTAGTTTTTAAGAAATTAGAGTTAAAAAGATATTTAGGAGGGTAAAGGTAGGCTTAGAATACTTTTGAGGCATGTAGATAGAATGTGATGATGGGTTTGTAGGATATTTTCTTAAGAAACCTTCTGTTTGCTTTATTTTCTTCTCTCTCTCTTTCTTCTTCCTCTCCCTCCCCCATGCTACTTCTTCTGCCTCCTCTGTAGATAGCCCACCATCTTCTTTTTCCTCTTTATTTTCTTTCTTCCCTCATGCCTTCTTCCCCATTCCCTCAACTCTCCTTCCCTTCATCTCATCTCTCATCTCCACCACCATGCCACCTTCACCCCCACGTCCAGCCACCACCGCTAGCACCTCCACTATCGCTAGCACTTCCACCATTTGCAAGCAAAACCCCCACCGCCTTGGCCACACCACCGTCGATCACCACCTCCATCACCACCGTTAGCCACCACTTGCTCGCACCGTCCATCACCTCCTCCGTGGCCACCAACAAGCTGAGCCACCCTAGGTGGTCAAGAGCTTGAGGAGCCGCCACCGCCACCGTTGAGCCTCCGTTCAAGTCACGAGCATCATGTTTTCGACGACATTGCGTCGCCATTGCCACGTGACATCATGATTTTTAGGTTTTGTTTCCAATTGAATAAGTTGAGCTTTTCATCGACGGGCATATAGTTCTTTTTTCTGAGTTGGCTACTCATGAGATAACTAATCTATCAGTTGAAGCTGTTAGGGAATACAAATGGACTTAAGAATTCGACTAGGAATTAACTGCTCATCCGTGCTAGTTTGCAAGGTCATTACGATATAGTTAAAAATTGATTAGAGACTAGAGATAGGTTGCTTCGATTGAGATATGTGATCAAGTGTGGGTGATTTCACTTGATTGCAAAATTCTCTTCGATCGGCACTAGATTAATATTTTTGTCATTTTGATGCCTTGTGTCCGTATTTGAAACCTTGAGATTTTCATGACAACCGAGAGTCACCAATATGTCGAAGATGTATAATGTGGCTCGAAAATAATCGATTACGGGTTAATTGCACTAGAAATTCCTAAAAGCTACTCGGTAGGTTAGGTCACGTTAAAATTGCGCTAGATTGAAATTAACCACGAATTTGAATCCGATTTTAGAAATTGACAATTCTATCATGTCACGAGTCATTTTAGGAACATCGAGTCATCATTCGAAGAATTTTCGGCGAGTTCGGAATTTTTATGAAAAATCAATTCGGACGATTAAAAAAAGAATGAAAATTCGGAGAGGCGATATTAAGGGGATTTTTGGCCACCAAAGTGAGCTACTTGGTAAAGGGAAATTGTGGAATCTGTGTGGCTTTCTTCTTTAGCAAATTTGGACATCAAATTGAAGAAATAAAGGTGAATTAAGTGAAATTCGTAGGCTTGCATGGGGGTTGCAGCATGTGGACATCAAATTAAAGAAATAGAGGTCCAATTAAGTGAAATTTATAGGCTTGCATGGGGGCTAAAGCATGTGGACATCAACCTAGCTATTTGTGGGTTTGTATATGCATAAAGGCTTAAGGGACAATAGGGATGTGCATGAGAGCTTGTGGGACCAAGAATTGCTGAGTATAAGATATTTTATCTAACATTTTTTCCCCTCCCCCTCCTTCAGTCTCTCCCTCTTGCATGTTTCCCCTTTCATCCGACAACTCAATAGTGGTCTTCCATTCCTTTTTTATTCCTTTGACTTTGTGGGCTCCCTCTTATCCTTTCCCCTCTCTGCCGACATCTATCTCTCTCTCCTCCCTCTCTTCTTCACACACATCCAGCTGCTTCCCACCTTCGCGACTTTTGCTTCAGTTTCATTTCCTCTTCATTTTTCTCTTCTCGACCAATGCCTTGCTCCACCTTCGGCTGTTCCTTCAACTGAAGCCACCCCACTGACTCTCCTTCTTGTTGCCTCAAAGACACCAGTCAACTTTAGCGGTCATTTGATCGTGGGCCTTCATGCCAGCATGTCCGCGTGCTATTCCACTGAAGCCCCCTATGATCTTCTCTCTCATTGCAGCTTTAGTCCATGTTTTCAACCCCAATGCCAGTAGATTTTAAATGCCTCATGACTCCACCGATTCGCACACAACAATCCTACAAGTTCCAGCCAAAGCCACCAAGCCAAAACTCGCGACCAGCCTTGAGTAGAATTGGTTTTCAGCTCAAGTAGGGAGTTTGCGGGGTCGATTCGGCCTTGGTTTGGTCTCCTTTGGTGCCGCTGTAAGCCCGAGTTTCAGCTACCATCACGCCGCCATCGCCGTGAACCGATTTTTGAGCTAAACTGGTGTGTTTACTCACTAATCTCCGCTTAGGAAGTTAATTATGCTTAAAGGGTTGATTAATTTAGGTTAATTAGGGATTATGTGGTTAGTTAGAACGTATTAACAATTTAATTACTCGTTATTGCATGTTAGGTGGTTGGAGTAGTGTAATTAGTGGCTAGATAGGTTGTATTATTTATCTAGATAAGTTCGAAAAATTTTTGGGCCCATTTCCATATTTAATTAGCTTTTCCGGCCTAAGTTTGTATTTTTGGCATTTATTGGTATTTATTTAATTAATTTAGGTAATTATTTAACTATTTATTATTTTTCGAAAATTATCTTGGGATAGCCGATGACCGGAATTTTGTCATGATTGCAATGGTGTGTTTAGTTTATTTATCTGGATGCTAATTTGTGCTATTTGATTGATATTTGTAATTTTGAGATTTTATTCCAAAATTGGGTAATTTCAGTATTTAATTAGAAAATATCGAGGATTAGTTTACATCGCCAAAAATGTGTTTGTGGGCTATTATTTTTAGTGGGATTTTATAAAAGGGAAATTATTGTATTTTGGTTAATGCCAATCGTGTACCCACACACAATTATTTTATCATGTATAATAGATATTAAGTATCGCACAGCTTTAGTAAACATATTAAGTATCGCACAACTTTGGTGAGCATTATTAGTATACTATATCAACATGTGAGCCTTGATATATCATTTTAGGGTGAGCAATATACTTTATTGGCTCTAGTGAGCATTATTATATATCTATTATCAGCTTTTGGTGAGCTATACTATCTATCTTCAGCTTAGGGTGAACAGTCTTTGATGTGATCGAATTTTATAGATAGTATTGAATGTATTGACTGAGAGATGGTATTGATGGTATAGTATCGATTGGATCGATTGATGATGACTCGATTTGATTTGATGATTTGATTTGAATTGAAGTGATTTGTTGAATATATGAATTGTATTGACTTGTAGAAAGGACTGAGGCAAAGGTAAGTCACCTATCTCTTGGGTGCATAGATAGCATTTATTCATATTTCCTTCCTAGTTGGAGTTTAGGGGGTGAATTTGCTAAGACATTGTCTCATCCTGTTGTGGGCTTAACTTTTCAGGTTCTTAGATGGCAAATCCCCCTTAGCGTTATGGTTGGCTGATGAGAGTCATTGAGCGAATCTATAGTTATCCTAATCTTGGGAGCTTTTGAGTCTATAAGCTTGTAGTGACCACTGTTTGGGTCGAAGAGCATCCATGTTATGTGTTCCCTTATCAATTCATAGCATGGTTCCACTACGCTCCCAATGGTGTCAAGCTAGGTCCCCTTAGGACTTTTGATATCCCCACTATGGTAATTAACGTTGTTTTGGATGAAGATCTAGGTGACCCTTCCGATGGTGTAGTGGAGAACCCAATGTCCCTCTCGGCTCCTGTGGAGACTGAAGAATTCGGTGAATGAGTTTGGCTAGTTGGTTACAGGACAGCTCATTTGAGGATCAACTTTTGTAGACTTGTATATATAGACTAGACTTGTATATATGACCTAGTCTGTGTTGTATAAAGGTGTGTTGTGGTTTTCAAAATTTGTGGCCTTGCTTTTCTATCCTAGTTCGGTGTTGTTTGGGGATTTAATTATTCGCTTTCACATGTGCATTAAAAAATTGAAATGGGTTAGGACGTGTCCTGGGATGTTGCAATTTAATCGACCACTAAGGGATGGGCATGTGCTCGGAGGATCGGAGTGTGACACCGCAAGCCCACCGCCATCAAAAACCCGTGAGTTAATTTCCTAATTGTGGATTAGGGCGTTAATTGCGTTTAGGGGGTGCTTAGTTTAGTACTAATAGCAATTAGTATTAGTTAGTCTTAGTTTATTCTTAATTGCGATTAAGGATAGTTTAGATTAAATTTAATTATGATTAGTGTAAATAATTTCGATTAGTTTAATTAATCGTGTTTATATTAATTAAATGAGCTTTAGCTTTATTAATCGTGATTTACTTAATTAATCACAATTAGCATAATTAGTGACAAATTAGTCGTTAAGTAGAATTTTATGCTCATTTTCTTGGATGAGATTGTTCGTAATTTTGGTTGCTTGCGTGTATGATTTTGTGCTATTAATTGCCCAATTGTAAATTATATCCAATATTTTAAAAAGGGTTGTTGGGCAAGAAAATACAAAAAAATAAAAATAAAAATGATGTGTTGGGTTTGAACACCAAATTTTATGTGCTCAATAAAACAATGGGGTTTTAAAATAGAAGTGTGCAAAGTTTGATGGGTTGATTTCAAATACGTTACCATATATGAATTTTTTTCCGAGAGTTTTAAAGAAAGAAAAAGTTGCCCAAGTTTATTATTTGAAAACGAAATATTGTGTTCTTAGCTAATTAACGGCAATAGAAATTGGCTTGATTGATAGTGTGCTTAAGTGATCATTTAATTGACCCCGTCACCCAACGAGAGTTGGGGGCGATGCTTAATTTTATTGGATGCCGAGTCCTGGTTGAGGTCGAACCAAAGCTCCTTTATGGAATGTCGTTTAGGGGTTCTAGATGATGCCGTGCCCGATTGGGCGGGACGATGCCTAGTCATGCTGGAAGACATGTGGCGACACTTGTGTTGGTCTTGGCCTGAGGGGTCATAATAATTGGAACTCATGTGGCAACAATGCATATGAAATTTTAGTATGTGTTCTGATTCTTATTTATGCACATTACACTACTTTACACTACTATTGCTATGCGAGACGTGCTAATATGCAGGAGTGTGCCAAGGTGAGGTGAGTTTATGTGTGGTGCGTGCTTAAGCTGCCTTCGAGGCAAATTCGCATCCTAATTGAGGCTTAGGGACTTAACTTGTTGAGATTTTATCTCACCCCATCGTTGTTAAATATTTTCAAGTTCGTAGTATGGAGTGTCGCCCTGTGCGTTTTGGGGTCCTTTGGGACATGGAGGTGGAGACCACTCTATATCCTATCCCTGGGATTGCCTATTCTCGCGAGCTAGTCGTTACAATGGTGTGGGTAGACAAGGGGTTTGTACATGTGATGCCCCATAATTTCAAGGCATGGTTCATTAGGGAGGCGAATGGTGATCGGATTGGTCTCCTTCATGGTTTTGATGGACCGCTCGTCGAAAACATGGGAGGGCAAGATTGTGACCCCATGGATATCGACATCCTTGACAGTGTCGTGGTGAATCCAGATTTTGAGTCGAAGGGGCCTGGGGAGCCGTACCCACCTGACTACATGCACGACTTTGCGCTGGGATACTAGGGCAGGTGTTTGGAGTTTGTGTAGCTAGAAGCTAACCCTAACCTTCTGACCCTTTTTGCTTGTAGGTCACTTAAGAGTTTCTTTTTGTGGTAGGCATGTACATATTAAACTCCTTAGGTTAACCAGTTGATAAATGAATCATTGTTTTTGGGAAATTGTTATTGTGTTTTATTATCCGTATTTTTGTTGGTTGACTGGATGTTTATTTAAGTCACTTCCGCACACGTATAATTGAAAGATGAAAAGGAATGGGTCGGCGACGTGTTTTGGGATGTCGCATTTTTAATCGACAACTGATGGATGTTTGTGTACTCAGGATTTAGGGTGTGACATCCCTGTTTAAGTGGTATCAAAGCCTGGTTAAGGTTTGGAGTGATAAGGTGCGATGAGTTATATGATAGTTAGTTAGGAAAAACATTTTCCTAATGCTTATACTTGTGATTGATTGATTGTTTTGTGCAAGGTGCTCAGATTTTTGATTCCTTGTTGGAATCAAAAAGCAGGTTCTATAAAGATTCTGCAAGATGATCGATCCTGATCAGAGGACTCCTCGAAAGAGGGCAATTTCGACTAGTACTTGGGGAAAGACACCAACTCAGATTGGTACTAGAGGGAGAGCGCCGACTCAAGCTAGTGCTAGGGAAAGAATACCGCCTTAGGCCGGTGTTGGAGGAGGAGTACTAGGTGATCCTAAGTTGGATAGGATCGTGCAAGCGCTAGAGACTCTAGGGAACATGATTGGTCAGCAGGCTCAGAACCAAGCTGCTGTTACCGCCGCCGCCACTGTTGCTACTGTCATTGCCACTGCTACCGCCAATGCTATTGTTGTTGTTGCCACTGCACCTGTTAAAGTCCCACCTAGAAATGGGAATGATGAGTGGCTTATGCATAAGCTGGTAGAATAGTTCTTGAAACTAAAGCCGCCAAGGTTTACTGGAGCGGGTGAACCTAAGGTTGCAACCGTCTGGATTCGAGAATTAGAGAAGGTTTTCGCATTGCTAAGGTGCTCTGAAGAGGACAAGGTAGTCGTAGCTGTCTACTAGTTGCAAGGTAACATGAGTACTTGGTGAGAAGCCACCAAAGGGAGAGTGCTTCCTAAAGGTACGATCCAAGAGTGGGATGCCTTCGTTGAGGCCTTCTACGAAAAGTACTTTTCGGATTATGCGCGGGAATAGGAAATGATCGAGTTTTAATGTCTCCTTCAAAATTAGATGTCAATGAACCAATATGAGGCGAAGTTTGCTGAGTTGTCAAAGTATGCACTGAGGTTAATTGAGGACCTGGTGGACAGGGCAAAGAGGTTCAGAGATGGTCTAAAGCCAAAGATTAAAAACCCGCTGGTGCCGCTAAATCTCAAAGACTATGATGAACTATATGAGAGGGCCCAACTGATTGAGAGGAATCTAAATGAGCGGGCTGCTGCATCTGGATTGCGGTTTGTGCCCAACAAAGATAATAATTGGTTTGGGAAGAGGCCAATGACGAGAGGAAAGTATTCCATTCCTCCCAACTGAAAGAGTGGAATTGGAAAGCCGGCACTTAACTCAAATGGCGTGTGCCAATTCTGTGGAAGGAAACATGGACCAACCCTGTGTCCTACTAGAACGGGAGTGTGCTATGGATGTGGCCAGCACGGCCATCAAGTGAAGAACTACCCACGTAGACCCATGGGAGCGCAGGCATCACTACCGAAGATAGGATAGATAACAGGGAGTGTGTTGCAAAATGCACAGTAGGGCATTTTGAGTAGGCCTCCGATGCAGGGAATGGTGTATGCTGTCCCCCAAAGGGAGGCGGAGGACTCGTAGAACGTGGTTATAGGTACAGTCTCATTGAACAACCATGCTGCTTATGCTTTATTTGATTCTGGAGCCACACATTCATTTATTGCTGAGCAATTTGTTAAGTTAGTAGGGTTAAGTTCAAAACTATTGGAAGCAATCATTAGTATATCCACCCTGTTAAAGGATAGAGTGTTGTCTACGACAGGGTGTCCTGGTTGCAAGTTAATGATTGGTGATTGAGAGGAAAGAATAGATTTGATTGTGCTGGCAATGTTTGATTTTAACATGATTATTGGTATGGATTGGCTCACCAAGCAACGAGCTACCATAGATTGTTATCGTAAAGCGGTTCAGTTTAACCCGTTAGCGGGTGAAAGTTTCAAGTTTGTTGGAAATTGAGGAGGACCCTCAATTACCTTAATTTCATCACTTGAGGCAACCCAATTGCTAGAGGTGGGTTGCTAAGGTTATTTGGTAGCTACAATTGATACATAGTTGAGGAGCTAAGGATGGAGGACATCGCCATAGAGTAGGAATTTTCTGACGTGTTTCCTGAGGAGTTGCCTGGTTTTCCCCTAGAAAATGAGATAGAGTTTGTACTCGAGTTGGCCTCTGGGACGAAGCCAATTTCTAAGGCTTCTTACCACATGGCACTATTAGAGTTAAAGGAGCTAAAGGTGCAGATGCAAGAGTTGTTGGACAAGGGATTTATTTGTCCTAGCACATCACCTTAGGAGTGCCAGTTATGTTTGTAAGGAAGAAGCATGGTTCGTTGCGCCTTTGTATCAACTATTGACAACTCAACCAAGTAACGATTAAGAACAAGTACCCATTACCAAGGATTGATGACTTGTTTGATTAGTTGCAAGGAGTTTTGATATTTTCCAAGATTGACCTGAGGACAGGTTACCATTAGTTGAGGATTAAGAAGGAGGATATACCGAAGACAGCTTTCTGTACACGTTACGGCCATTATGAATTCACCATAATGTTGTTCGGTCTAACCAATGCCCTAGCTGCTTTCATGGACTTGATGAACCAAGTGTTCAAGGAGTACCTGGACCAGTTCGTAATTGTGTTTATCAACGACATCTTGGTGTATTCAAGAAGTCTAGAGGAGTATGAACAACACTTAAGGACGGTGCTTCAAACCTTGCGAGAACACGAGTTGTATGCCAAGTTCTGTAAGTATGAGATTTGGCTAACTCGTGTAACTTTCTTAGATCACGTGATTTCTGGCAAAGGGATTTCCGTGGACCCGACCGAGATTAAAGCTGTTATAAACTGGCCGAGACCAACAACGGTGATGGAGATCTGAAGTTTCTTGGGATCGGCAGGCTATTATAGATTATTTGTGGAAAGATTTTCTGCGATAGCCATGCCCTTGACACGATTGTTGAAGAAAGAAGAGAAGTTCGAATGGATGAATAAGTGCAAGTATAGTTTTGATGAGCTCAAGCAAAAGCTGACTACCACACCCGTGTTGACGATTCCATCTGGTCCTGGAGGATATGAGATTTATAGTGATGTGTCGTATGGAGGATTGGGCTGCGTTTTAATGAAACATGGGAAAGTTGTTGCATATGCATCCCGTCAGCTGAGGCTTCATGAGTTGAATTATCCAACGCATGATAGTAGCGATCATCTTTGCCTTAAAGATTTGGAGACATTACTTATGCAGAGAAAAGTTCCAAATTTTTACGAACCATCAAAGCTTGAAGTATTTATTCTGTCAGAAAGAGTTGAACATGAGGCAACGTCATTTGATGGAGCTTCTTAAGGACTACGACTGCGACATCTTGTATCATCCTGGAAATGCCAATAAAGTCGCAGATGCAATAAGTCGAAAGTCGTCAATTGTGCAAATAATGGTTCGAGAGTGGATCCTACTCGAAGGGGTTCGAGATTCATATTTCAAGTTTGAGGTATCCCATCTTTCAAGTCTCATGGCTACCCTCATAATTGAACCAGAAGTGCAGTGAAGATTAAGACATTGCAGTTGACAGACCCTGAAATCCAAAAAGTTCTGCAAGAGGATACGGAAAAGAGGAAAGGTCACTTTCAAGTTACTGAGGACGGAATACTAAAGTTTCGTGAACGATTATGCATGCCCAACGATGTGGAGCTTAAGGAGGAAATATTGTTAGAGGCTCATCGTAGTAGTTATAGCATTTATCTGGGCAGCATAAAGATGTATCAAAATCTGCATCAATACTATTGGTGGAACGGTATGAAAGTAGATATCGCCAAAAGTGTTGCCAAGTGTTTGATGTGCTAACAAATGAAAGCACAACATTTCAAGCCTGGAGGACTTTTGCAACCTCTCGAGATTCCCAACTGAAAATGGGAACATATCATAATGGATTTTGTGATGGGATTGCCGAGGAGCCGGTGAGGTAACGATTCCATATGGGTTGTAGTTAATAGGTTGACGAAGTTTGCTCACTTCATCGCCGTATGAAAGGACTTTGGATTAGATAGATATGCTGAATTGTATGTGCAATAGATAGTTCATTTTCATGGAGTGCCAGTGACGATCACGTCAAATCGAGACCCAAAGTTTACGGCAGCTTTTTGGAAAAGTTTACAAATCACCTTGGGAATGAAGCTGCAGTACAGCATGGCCTATCATCCATAGACGGATGGTTAGTCTAAGAGGACTATTCAAACCCTCGAGGACATGCTGTGAGCTTGCGTATTGGATTTCAAAGGAAGTTGGGAGGAATAGCTTTATCTAGTTGAGTTGCCTACAACAATAGCTATCAATAGAGTATCAAGATGGCACCATTTGAAGCGTTGTATGGTAGGGCCTGCAAGACTCATGTTTATTGGGATGAAGTTGGAGAGCGTAAGATTATGGGCCCTAAGTTGGTTCAGTAGTTAGTCGACGCTGTCAAAGTCATTTAAGAAAGGCTCAAGATCGGCCAGAGTCGTCAGAAAAGTTATGCAAATAAGCGGCATAGACCATTGGAGTTCCAAGTAGGTGAATAGGTATTCCTCAAAGTGTCACCAATGAAGAATACTTCGTATTTTGGCAAGAAAGAAAAGCTAAGCCCGAGGTACGTTGGTCTCTTTGAAATTTTTGGGGGAATTGGGACTTTGGCATATCATCTCGCGTCGCCACCGATACTTGCTCAAGTGCATGACATCTTTTACGTGTCGATGTTGAGAAAGTATAAACCTGATTCGATCCACGTGCTGAATTTTGAGGAAATAGACGTGGACGAGAGAGTGTTGTACGTGGAGAGATTGCTTTGGATAATGGATCGAAAAGAGCAAATGCTATGCAGTAAGACGATTCCCTTGGTTAAAGTGGTCTGGCAACACCATGGAACAAAGGGAGCCACGTGGGAAAGCGAAGAGTCGATGAGACATCAACACCCTCAGCTTTTTTGTTAAGGACTTGTAGTGGTTTAAATTTCAACGATGAAATTTTTGTAAGAAGGAAAGAGTTGTGATGCCTCAAAATTTGGCCCCTGTTTCAAATATATGAAATGGTTATTTCATTGATGCGCTTATGGTTATTTTACTCCGAATTGATCATTCACAAGTTAACTAATCTATTTGGTGAGGCCGTAAAGGGTTATAAACAAGACAACTAGAAAATTCGATCAGAAATCGACTGCTCAACTATAATAATTGACAAGGGTCAATGCTACACTGTTATAAATCAATTAGTGAATGGATATAAGCCGATTCAATGGAAGTACGTAGTTGAATTGTGGGTGGTTCCGCATAATTACAATATTCGCATCAAACGGCAATAAATCGATTTTTTTATTAATATTATATCCAGAATACGTAATTGAACCCTCGTGATTACATGACAATCGAGGGTTGTCTATAGTTCAAAGATGCACAAACATGGGTTGAAAACTATCGACCATAGGTCAAACGCGCGAGAACCCCTAAAAACTACCTGATAGATTATGTCGTAATAGTCACATTCAATTGATTTTAACAACGGAATTTAATTCGATTTCGGGTATCGGACTTTCAAGGGTTTCGTGATTTAATTATTGGATGTCATCTCATCGTTCGCCAAATTTTTGAGGAGTTCGAAATTTTTGGAAAAGAGGGATTTTTAGACAAAAATAAAAAGGAAAATAAATTCGGATGAAGAGGTCAAGTGGGAATTTTGCTGCCCAAAAGCTTTAGTTTTTAAGAAATTAGAGTTAAAAAGATATTTGTGGGGATTCTATCAATCTCGGCTCGTTTTAGCTATGGTGCTTTTGTTATATCATATGGAAAGAACGCAACAATATGATTTTTAGAAATCAGGCCCTCTTTATCCCGGCGATGAAGATGCATCTTTGCAAGGCCGTCAAAGACAAAGCAATGACATTCAAGCATGTGGTGGATATCCCGAAGAATAGACGGCTGCAGCGGAGTTGGGACTTAAGTCCTTCTATTTTCTTGTAATAGAGGGTTGTAGGTCTTAGTTCTTCCCTTTGTTGTTCGGCCTCTCGGCTTGTTGGTTGTTTTGTTCCCTTTGGTCCCTTGGCACCCCTTCACTCTTCTTGGACTGTCTTGTAGAGTGCTTATTTCTTGATGCCTCGTGGCCCGTTTACTTGTTTTCCTTTGCAAAATCAATATATTTCTTACCTTTACCAAAAAAAAAAAGATATTTGGGAGGGTAAAGATAGGCTTAGAAGACTTTTGAGGCATATAGATAGAATGTGATGATGGGTTTTTAGGATCTTTTCTTAAGAAATCTTTTGTTTGCTTTATTTTCCTCTCTCTCTCTCTCTCTTTCTTCTTCCTCTCCCTCGCCCACGCTACTTCTTCTCCTTCCTCTGCAGACAACCCACCATCTTCTTCTTCCTCTTTTATTTTCTTTCTTCCCTCACGCCTTCTTCCCCATTCCCTCAATTCTCCTTCCCTCCATCTCATCTCTCATCTCCACCACCATGCCACCTTCACCCCCACATCCAACCACCACTACCAGCACTTCCACCATCCGCTAGCAACACCCCCACCGACTTGGCCGCACCACCGTTGGTCACCACCTTCATCACGGCTGTCAACCACCGCCTGCTCGCACCATCCATCACCTCCTCCGTGGCCACCAACAAGCGGCCACCCTAGTGGAGAGCTTGAGGAGCCACCACCACCACCATCGAGCCCTTGTTCCAGCCGCAAGCATCATGTTCTCGATGCCATCGTGTCGTCGTCGCCGCTGCCGCGAGCCTGCCACCGTTGAAAACCCATGACTTAATTTCCTAATTATGGATTAGGGCGTTAATTGTGTTTAGGGGTGGTTAGTTTAGTTCTATTGGCGATTAGTATTAGTTAATCTTAATTTATTCTTAATTACGATTTAGGATAGTTTAGATTAAATTTAATTACGATTAGTGTAAATAATTTCGATTAGTTTAATTAATCATGTTTAGATTAATTAATTGAGTTTTAGCTTTATTAATCGTGATTTACTTTTTTTAGGTAATATTCGTGATTTACTTAATTAATCACAATTAGCGTAATTAGTGACGGAATAGTCGTTAAGTAGAATTTTATGCTCGTTTTCTTGGACGAGATTGTTTGTAATTTGGTTGCTTGCGTTTATGATGTTGTGTTATTAATTGCCCAATTGTAAATTTTATCCAATGTTTTAAAAAGGGTTGTTGGACAAGAAAATACAAAAAATAAAAAAATAAATGAGGTGTCGGGTTTGGGCACGAAATTTTATGTGCTCAATAAAACAATGGGGTTTTAAAATAAAAGTGTTCAAAGTTTGATGGGTTGATTTCAAATATGTGACCATTTATGATTTTTTTTCCGAGAGTTTTAAAGGAATAGAAGTTGCCCAAGTTTATTATTTGAAAACGAAATATTTTGTTCTTGGCTAATTAACAACAATAGAAATTGGCTTGATTGATATTGTGCTTGAGTGATCATTTAATCGAACTCGTCACCCAACGAGAGTTGGGACGATGCCCGATTTTATCGGATGCTCGGCCGGGGTTCAGATGCTGAGTCGCGGTTGAGGCCAGATCGAAGCTCCTTTATGGAATGCCATTTAGGCGAAGGTTCTAGATGATGCCATGCCCTATGGGACGGGACAATGCCTGGTCATGTCGGAAGACCATCGACACTTGTGGTTGCTGTGGCCCGAGGGGTTGTAATAATTGGAACACGTGTGGCAACAATGCGCATAAAATTTTAGTATGTGTTCTGATTGTTATTTATGCACGTTACACTACTATTGCTGTGCGAGACGTGCTAATATGCAGGGGTGTGACGAGGCGAGGTGAGTTTATGTGTTGTGCGTGCTTAGGTTGCCTTGGAGGCGAATTCGCATCCTAATCGAGGCTTAGGGACTTAACTCATTGAGATTTTATCTTACCCCTTCATTGTCAAATATTTTCAGGTTCGTAGTATGGAGTGTCGCCTTGTGCGCATTTTAGGGTCCCTTGGGACATGGAGGTGGAGACCACTCTATATCCTATCTTTGGGACCGACTGTTCTCGCGAGCTAGTGGTTACGACGATGTGGGTAGACGAGGGGTTTGCACATGTGGTGCCCCACAATTTCAAGGCATGGTTCATTAGGGAGACAAACGGTGATCAGATTGGTCTCCTTCATGGTTTTGATGGACCGCCTGTCGAAAACGTGGGAGGTCAAGACTGTGACCCCATGGATATTGACATCCCGATGGTGTCATGATGAATCTAGATTCCGAGCCTAGAGGGCCCGGGAGCTGTACCCACCTAACTACAAGCATGACTTTGTGCCTGGATACTAGGGCTGGTTTTAGAGTTTGTGTAGCTAGAAGTTAACCCTAACCTTCTGACCATTTTTGCTTGTAGGTCACATAAGAGTTTCTTTTTGTGGTAGGCCTATACATATTAAACTCCTTGGGTTAACCAGTTGATAAATAAATCATTGTTTTTGGGAAATCGTTGTTGTGTTTTACTATCCCTATTTTTGTTGGTTGACTGGGTGTTTATTTAAGTCGCATCTGCATGCGTATAATTGAAAGACAAAAAGGAATGGGTCGGCAATGCGTTCTAGGACGTCGCATTTTTAATTCACTGTCAAGGGATGTTCGCGTACTTGAGGTTTGGGGCGTGATAGAATGAGCACCCTAGTCACCACCATAGACCCACCACTAGAAGTAGTAAGTAAAATCAGAATCCAAAAAATGAAAAATGCAAACATGGCAAGCAACAAGTGTTGGGATTTTATGGAACATATATAGGTTAAATAAACATAAAAACAGCGGAAGAAAATATAAAATTATACTATACATGTTCCTCCAAAGGCGTTGTTCATGTGTTTTAATAAAAAATCATAATATCAATGAGAGTTTTATGGATTATCTCTCGAAGCGTGCTTTAAACAACTTGATTCAAATGTTATTTAGTTCAAGCCCCACAAATGTCGGGCCTTTAGTTTCAACACACCACCAACGCACCTCAAATGAAAGAGGGCTTGCTGGTAATCACCACTGTAATTGTGCTAGCAATCTTGTGGAGACAATCCTCTACACGTGGTTAGCAACCGTTTGCTAACCATATAGTTCTCTCTTTGAACTTTCTTTGTTTTTCTTAACATAACCCACTCACCCTCACTTTGCTCTATTTATAATGTATTGGTGAAGTCAACATTTAACTTCCTCTAGAATCTAGTTTTTAACCTCTCAAAGAAGTTATGACTACTTTTTCCATAAGCTACTTCTTCCGGAAGTTGGTCTATAACTTCTCAAATAAGTTGTTGACTTCTTTTTCCAAAAGTTGGGTGAGCAAGAGAACATCTCTCGTGGGTGGGCTGTGTTTAATCGAGTGAATTGGTTATGGTGTGTGACATCCCTAGGTTCATTACTGAGCTGGCAGTAAGACTTGCACTAACACATTAGTACTCTTAAGAAAATTGATTGTCCCGATCAATCTCTAGGTCCTACAAGCCATGATTGACATCTAGCAATATGTCATGGGTGCCCAAACAATGTGAATGCTTTAAAACATAATGAACCTGTCAGCTTTGGTTACAATGTAATTCAATCCCTCTATCTTACCATGTCTTGATCAAACAAAGACCATGGAATATTTGTCAAGTCACCAATTTGATCATATGCACAAACTTAATTGACCTGCATTTTATACTAGACATAAACAATTTATTCTTAGTTACAACCTCCACCAAGGATTTCAATGCAGTGTCACAATTAGATCGCATAGGATATCATTACTATACCTTGCATGTAACAAGGAGACATATTCCATGTTGTGCACACGTGTAACTTTGTAAGTGAATGAGCTATGACCATTAGGTATAGAGATAGATCAATGAGTCGCCAATATGCATACCCGTGAACCATAGCCGTTCAACACACAAGTTAGCACTATGCCTCAACTCTAAGGATTATTTACACAAGACTAGAGTAAGAATGATTAGTCATTGACCACGCTAAAAGCTTCCATGTTGCCAATTGTTCTATGTATGTCACGTTCAGTGAATTTGTCTACTACAAGCACCTGTGTTCTAACTCGGGCATCATAATACCCAATGACTTGTGATTCGCCATTACCTTAAGCATCCAATACTTAATAGTGAAGCTAAGAACATATCGGTCTCAACAAGATCAATAATATCCACTCAATGATTCATTGACCGGGAATGGTTAAAAGATTCAGTCTAACTATGAACCCGTTACGCATATTCTTAACGTCTCAAGAAAAAGTCCAATCACAATTGATCTTATGGAATGATTCATATAGATAATTGGACAAATGAATGAATACATCTTTGTCATTAATTTGACAACACAATCGAAATCTCTAACATGTAACTATTACATGGTTGCTCTAGGGCATATAACTAAAACAAGATCATTAAATTGATATTGAAATTAAGTCTCACAAATTAAATGACAAACTATTAAAAAAAAAAAAACATCCATAGCAACTTATAAACAAAACAATTGACTCATCAGCCCCACAAACCCTATCCTATCCCATCTCATCAATCAATATGCATAATGTCTCCTACTCGAGCTCTTTTTGATGGACCTTTCACTTGATTCATGATTCTTGCAATTTTTGTAATTGGACATGCGACTTTTTCTTCAACTGTCTCAAGATATACTTATTTTGATAGAGCTGCAATTGTCCCAGGTTGAACTGATTCAAAAAGAGATGCAACTGTCGTAGGCTAAATTGATTTAGATGGACTTACAACTGGGTTCTTACTCTTCTTTCTTGTTGGCATAGCCAATCTCTTCTTTTTGTTGGCGTAGCTGTTAATTCTTGAGTTAAGCCTTGAGAGATAAAAACCTCCGAACTTTTCCTAAGCTACAAAAAGAAAACTCAATTATCAGCAAAAGTTTGCACCATAAATTAAAGTAAATACAACCAATAAAACTTACATTAATAATGATTATTTTAGTATGCTTATCTGTATAAAGGTTATAACCATATTATCTTAACATCTTCCCAATAGCCCCTCTTGTTTGAAGGAAGCGTCCCTTTCAGGTACTTGTGATTTGTTAGCTCTTCTTCTTGCCTGTGATTTCTTAGGCCTTTGTTTTGGCCTTTAGCTACAATAAAGGCTTCTTTGACCAATTCTTTAGCTAGACGTCCTTTAGATGGCCTTCTTGTAGTTGTCCCTTAACTTAGCCTTCTTTTGGTTGTTCTTCTATTTAACCCTTCAACTTCATTGACACCTTATGTTAGCCTTTGTGGTGGCCCTTGTGATGACCCATTTGATGGCCTTTGTGGTGACCCTTGTGATGGATCTTGTGGTGATCCTTGAGTTGGGCCCTTTGTTGGTAATTGAGCTTTAGCTTGCTTTCTTTGAATTTGAGAAAGAGGCAAATGACATTATAAATATAATATTGGACCATATAATAATGTAAAGAAAAACTAAACACAAATTATTGAACTTACTTAGTATTTTTTTTATCTACTACTGAACAATAGTCGACTTGATTAGCCATTCAATTGCTTCGGCCTATCTTTTAACTGGCGGTCTTCTACCTTATCTTCTTCGAATAAGCCCTTCAGTTTCGGGTATAGTAAAGACTTCAGCCAATCCTTCATGTGTGATTCTGGTGACCTAACAAAGACATTACATACAAGGCTAATTGTATCTATGTACATATTTATAATAAACCATAAAGTAACATAAACACAAATGTCATGACTTATTAGGTTTTTCTCCAACTGTCCCTTTACTAAGCCCTTCGACTGGCTTCAACTATTCCTACTACTTCCTTAATTGACAACCTTTAATATTATGCCTTGCTACATGGCAATAAGAGCACGCCATCTTTGCACCTGTCCAATTAATCGTACATTGACCTAAGACCTCCCCCTCCACCATTCTTTTTTTTGCTTTGGTTTTCCCATTTTCTTCTTTACTAGCAAAAGTTGAGGTGCTTTACAATTTGTTGGCTCTTAGAACTTGCTACTTTTGATTAGTTGCATCATGAATTGGTACAAAGCAAGTTATTTTGGTTTTTTGTACCAATCATCAATGTAATCCTCTGTGTTATGGCCCTTTAATTGGATGGCACATATGGCATGTGCATAAGGAATTCCACTTAGTTGACATACTCTACATAAACACTTCCTTGTACATAAATGGGTAACATACTTACCGGAACCCTTCATTATCTCATATCCTTCATCCTCATTCCAAATGGGATGACAATACCTACTTGTAGCCTCATCCAATTTCTTGGCAATCCTATAACCACATTGCCTAGTCCACTTTGCAGCCTCATTTCTTTGTTTGTGTAATCGAGTCATGATCATAACCTGTATATCTTCAAGCATCGAGATGAATGGTTTGCTTCTAGCATCTATTATACTCCTATTGAATGCTTTGCATATGTTGTTGTTGATGTTATCGCACTTGAACTCCTCATTGAAGAATGCCCTACATTAATACTTTGATTCTATTTGGAATAATATATCAAAGCCTTCATTTGTCAAGTGAAGTAGTTCTTCTTTGGCCATCTTAAAATCAATCATATTCATGCTCTTTGCTAACTGCCAAAATTGCAACTACAGCTTATCTCCTTTATAAGCATTTGCCCAATTTGCATATGTGTGCCTCGCACACATTTAATGTTAGGTATAGGGCAACAAATTAGCTATTACTAGAACCAATCCCTGCAGTAATTTTAAATAAGAAATATAGACAAATAATATGTTGACATCAAAAAGTAAACAATTGACCAGATTTTTCAAAAAGCAAACACTATATTTTGTTGCTCACTCATGAATGTCCACCCTTCCCCATTTGTTATCTCCAAGTCAGTCATTAGATTTTTTAGGAACAAGGACCAATTGTCCTTGTTCTCTACCTTCACAATAGCCCAAGCCAGTGGAAATATTTGGTTATTCGCATTTCTTCCGAGTGAGGCCAGCAATTTTCTTATTTACAAGCCCTTCAAAAAATAGCCATCTAATCCTATAATCTGTCTGACAACTAGAAAAAAAAAAATTCTCATTTGCATGCATTGAAGCACACATAGAATTTATCGATTTTGGTCCCACTATCAAGAAATGGTCTCTCCACAACCTCTACATACACTCTACTTGAAGGTTTTTACAGCCTACACTCCTAAGTATAATCCCATAACTGTCCATATTTGTTGCCATACTAACCAATGAGTATCTTCATCACCTTTTGCTTCAATCTTTTGCATTAATGCGTGGATACATTGATGCCTACACACTTCTTTCCCAACATCCTGAACTTAATACTCTTCATCTCAGGCATCAACTTGATTAAATCAAAGAAGTGGTTGGACAACTATACACTTATTGCCCTTTTATTTTCAAAATTAATGGATTAAGTATGTTTTTCTTGGTAGGCTTTAATCCAAAAGGATCCACTTCTCCTAACAAATACATCGTAGATTATCCATGGACAATTTTATTGCGAACACCTAGCTTTTACAAATGTCTTAGTATTTCTAATGAAGTTAATATTCCTTTGTGCAGAAATGGAGTTCTTCAATATAGCTTCCCTAAATCGTGTCACATCTTGAAATTTCATACTTATTAATAAAGTAGGAGAGGCAACGGATGGATCATAGGAATTGAACTTACTTTTCCTTTTATGCACAACTCCTTGATCTTCTTCAAGCTTATCTTGGGAAATAGCATTCTCAATGCTTTCTTCATAATTAGTCTCCTTACCAGCAACACCAACATCTATAGGGCCTTTGGCCCTATTTGAAATTTCATCAATTACTTGCAAAGCTACAGACCTATCTGACAAAAACTCCCTTTGCTTTTTCTTTAATCGTGCAAGCTCTTGGTCATCGTCATCACTTAAGAAATTTTCAACAGACAACCCTTCATCGTCATCATCATTGGATTAAGTTACTTCTCAATCCAATCCAATGATTATAACATCACCTATATCATCATCACTTTGGTGAACTGCATCTATGCCCCTCTCCTCCCATTCCTGTCTATCTTGCCCTCATTCAACCCTAACCTTAGTACTAGCTTGAATACCATCTCCCCCTTCTTCTACTCGGGTGCTCTCCTCCATCATCATCCTCATCGTCACTATTACTATTGTATTCAACGTATACTTTTACCTCTTTGTCATGAAGATAATGGTATAGGATATCCCTAAAACCATTATCATTTTCTAAGTTTCTCAAACCATATCTCAAGTCTTTCTCAGGAACATAATACAACAATTTATGTACTTTACAAGGGTCATTATATTCCTAACAAATCATATATATGATGTCTTCTTTATATCAACAAAGATGGTGCCCTCGTTTCCACCCTCATACTCCCACTCATCCTTCCCAATCACAAAATCATCATCATAGCAAACTATGACGACAACATAATCTTTATCATAAACCATTTTTGCACCAAGAAAAAAAAATTACCTTTTAGGACAACATCCATAAAGGACAACAAACAATTGCACATGGAAGTCCCCACAGTCTCGTGGACTTAATTAAAGAAAATGGAAAAGGGAAGAGATGCACCTGTTAGGCCATTTACTAGAAGGATACCCTCCACGACAAACAGAGGTCTCCACACAGCATGGGATGCACGTAGCTGTGAGTGGCGTCCCCTACACCCAACTAGACGAAAAGCCCAACCCACCCACAACACACAAAGCTCGGACCTTCCTCCAATGCCAAACAGATCGGTCAATAATACAGGGGAACGATGAATCTAGAGAGCAAAATGGTTAACGGTGAATTTCAACTACCCACGCGCCACGATCTTACCAGCGAGAAGCATGGCAACGACAGCAACACCTTCGCTTCATCAATGCTCCCAAGGTTGATTGGATGAAATGCTCGCTCCATATGCAACAAAAGGGGTACGACTAGTCCTTCTCTGTCCAGCCATTTGGACGCCAAACACAGGGGTAGGATGGATCTAAATCGAGAAGTGGCTGATGACGACTTCAAACTACCCAACATCACCTCCGAATCTGCACAACACCCCCGTTCGCGTAGCAGCTCCGACGCAGGTCACAAGGGAAGGAAGGATCTGTGAAGAGATAGGTTGTTAGCGGCTGTAAACAATACACAAGCCCAAATGTGAACTTTGAAGAGGACGGCAGCCTTTCCGACAACAAGAAGCGACATCCCCCCCTCGAGTGGAGCTATGACTTATAGTTGCAGGAACGCCAGACGAACTGCTTGATCGATACACAATAGGTAGGCTATAGCCATCCCTTCTCTGTCTAGCATTGTGGATGCCGAGCAAAGGGGCGGGATCGATTTAGGAAAAGAAGTGGCTAACGGCAGCTCCGAACCACCTAGCCACACCTTTGAGCCTTCTCAACACCCCCGTCCGCACAGCAGTTCTGACGCTAGTTGATATAGCAAGTACGAGTACCTAGAGGGGGGTGAATAGGTATATAAGAATTTTCTTAAAGATTGCACAATACTTAGACAATTGGATAATTAAAAATCAATCGTGAGACTGAGTAAGGGAAAGAGAGAATTGAACACGCGGTTTATAGTGGTTCGGCTTGATTCAAGCCTACGTCCACTCTTCTGCACTGATAGCCAATTGGCTGGATTCCACTATGATCAAAGAGATGTTACAATGTTGATCTTCCTTGATTTCTAGGTGTAGACGATCTACCACACTCGCTCAAGGAGTCACCAAGTATAAACACTCTCTGTGTATACAATTTCGCTCGAATAGTGTCGACTAATAATCAAGGTTCTTCAGACTCTGGAATTTTTCTATCGATCACACCCCAAAACAGCTAGAACGTCTTCCTTTTATACTCCTTTATGCCATCATAGCCGTTGGCACTTACCAAAGGAATTCCTCCAATCTACCCGTTGGACGGAATCAATCAAGAAGATCATCCGAGCTATTTAAGGAATCGATGATAGCCCATCAATCTGTTCGCCCATACAATCAGGATCTTGGTTTCCAAGAATAGAACATTCCAAGAATACTTCGTCGACTATCGGATCTTCAATTGATCTTAGATAAGAATTAAAGAATCCGAAATGATTATCCAACCAAAGAATCTTCTCCAGAAGATAGGATCTAATCCTCAACCATATACCTCGGCTTTGGATTTCCTTTGTCACTGGATTAGAAAGACTGTCAGTGAGAATAGACTTAAGTCTTGAGTCTTGATTCTTAAGTCTTGAGTCTTGAGTCTTGAGAATACAAAGTCTTCAGACTTTAAACTGTCGGTCTCCAAACATCCAGACTTAAACTGATAGAAACGTTTTGTCAGCTTCAAAATATTCTGGAAAGATTTCTCCAACAATCTCCCCCTTTTTGATGGTGACAAAACTTTCTTGTAGATTTGAACAACTTTGACCTGCAAAAACATTTCTCAAGCAATATGGCTAACTCAAAAAGATTAATAAAGCAACCAGACTCTGCATCCACAGAAAATTGGTTAGTCTTTCAAGAGTAATACCATATAACAACACTTGATAAAAATGCAACCAGTCAATCATCAAAATCCACAACCAATTCAGTCAAATCTAAATTCACACCCAAGTTCAAGTTCTCAAGTCATACTCAAAAACAAACACAACCACAAAAGTTTTAAAAAGTCGAAAGTTGTTGGTTCAAATTGATTCTCCCCCTTTTTGTCATCATTAAAAAGGGTGAGAAAGGAGTCATGTCTGTTTGGGAATGCGCACGATCTGGAAATCCCCAATGGACTGGACTACTCCTTCGAGCTTCTTCAGGTTTTCCCTCAGTTGAGCTACCTCTTCTCCCTTAGCATTGGCTTGTAGTTGTAGAGCGAGGTCTTTGAATTTATCCTCCAGAGAGACCGAAGATGCTTGTCCAGCATGCTTCAAGGCTTGGATTTCACAGTCCAGAATATATATCTGGTTACGCATTTCCAGAAGAATGTTCATGATGCTACGAAAATCTACAGAATCGTCCGTCTGTGTACCGGCATGAGCTTTCTCTGATGAAGTAAATGCAGATGATGGCGCTTCTGTAAATTTCGCAGATTTGGAATCGACGTATCACCTTCTTCGTGCAATTGAGAAGCCTGAAATTCTTCCGGGTCTGCTGGAGATTGCCTTGGAATTTCACTAACAGCGGCATGAGGTGAGGACCTTTCTTGCTCGCCAACTCCCCCTGTCTCTAGGACATCGAGCGGGGAAGAGTGATGATCCTTCTCTTGATTTCCCTTCTCTCCAGATTCAGCAGACTTTTCTTTCTCTCCTTTTCTTTCTTCTTCAGCTTCTTTCTCCTTCTCTCTTTGCTCTTCTTCTTCTCTGTTCTTTTGAAGTTCTGTCCGTTGAGGCACAGAACGTTTGGTTCTTGTCAGTGCTTGGATGGTAGGATCTTCATCCTCTTCATCTTCATCTTCATCCTCCAGGATGAGAGTTCTTTTCTTCTTCTTCGATGGGGCACCAATGGCCTCCTTTCCTTTCCTTGTTGAAGCAGACTGGACTGGAGATTTCACTCTGAATTTCTCCATTGCCTTGGACAGTTCTTGCGAGACGCATCTTTGTTAACATCTTCAAACCTACCACCATCTTATCACACGGTCGAACACAAAATGATTGTGGCGGTTCAATATTCATGTGTCTGAAGATCTTCGTCACCAGACCAGGATAAGGCAATTGTCCTTTGTCTTTCGACATTGCTCTGTTCATATGGAAGAGAATAGTGTGCGGGAGAGAGAACTTTCGTCCTGAGTTGATTGCGTACATCAACTTTGCTTCAGAAAGAGACATAGAAGTCTTTGATATAGACTTTGGTCTGAGACAGTTAATCAAAATCTTATGAAGCACAATGTTGATGGCATTCATCCTGGAATAGGTAATTTTCTTCTCTACGTCCCTATCTTTGACAAGTTCCGAGTAGTACGAGCAGGTGAGACTTTGATTGGCAGATAACGTCCTCGTTCAACTCCAACTATGTCCGCCAACATATTCACATCTACCACATAGACTTGATCTCGTACATCGAATGAAATTCTATTCGCATCCAAAAAGCTAAGATTTGAATAGAAATAAGCGATCGGTTGAGCATACCCGTCCGTAAAGTCAGAGCAAAAAGTCTCAAGTTGAAGCAAATTCAACTTCTCTCTTAAGTTTACGTTGATGGTGTCCAGAAAGTCAAAATCGACACTTCTAGGGTTGATTACCCCTCTTTTCAACACGAAATACACCTTTTCCGATCCTTGGACTTAAACAAATCCATCCGATTTCCTTTCACTTTTGCTGCCACACCCATTTTAGGTTGAAATTCAAGGAACATTCTGTCATCATCGTTCCCTTCAATCAGATTTTGTCCTAGCATACGAGGGTCACTTGGAATGTTCGCAAGTGCCTCTTCTGCCCTTCCTTTCGGAGCAATTCCAGTTCTTCCATTTTCCATGAAAAAAGATACTCATTCCCATAATTTTTGTCCTTAAGGAATTCATCTATATATTTTAATGAAGTACCGGAGCTTTTCAACGCACGATAAAGCTTATAGATAAAGGAGGGTCTTTGGACTCTTCGGGTTGGCATCCTCGATTATTTCTTCTTCCAGGATGTTGACTCGCATCTTGTGGGGCAGGAGGTGTTGAATGACGTGGAGGAGAGCGAATCGGACTTTGTCACTGACTTGATAAGTCTTCTTCCTCAGTAAGATCAAAGTGAGTCGGTCCCTTCTCCATTCTTTGTGGTCCCCTACTTGCGATTCTTGATGATTTCCTTGAAGAAGACATCCTTCTTTGACGATTGGAAGATTCCTTCACTTGCTTTCCCAAGAAAAAATGACCACTTTCTCGAAGATGAACAGGAAATAGAAACAGGATCGGGAGGAGAGTTCTTTTTAGGGTTTTGAAAATTTGGGCGAAGAAAAACCACATATATATAACTCTGTTTTGAAAAGGGAAGTTCAACCGGTACAAAGAAAGTGTACGAACACTTCTTTTCAAAATCAATAACGCCAAAATTAACCCTTAAAAGACAAGTTTTCGAATTTCACAGATTATTGAATAACCGAACAAAAAATCGTACCTTTTCGAGATTAGATAACTAAACGAGAATTCGTACCTTTTAGATAAAATAGCAACTTACAGTATATAGCCATGCACGTCGAGTCGAAGATTCAAAGGCGAGAGGTTAGAGTCTTAGAGTTGGTGAGTCTCTAGACTTTAACTTCTTCAAGCTTCAAAATGTTGAGTCTTGAACGGATAGAGTCGAATTGATTTTTCTCCAAAGGCTTTGTGAATATATCCGCTAGTTGACTCTTTGAATCAACAAATTGAATCGAGATTTCTCCATTTTGAATGTGATCTCTAATGAAGTGATGTCGAATCTCAATATGCTTTGCTCTTGAATGAAGGATTGGATTTTTGGTGAGATTGATCGCCTTTGGTGTTGTCACATCTGATTTACGTGCATGAGTCTTCAATGCCAAAGTCTTGTAGCTATTGTTTTATCCATAGAATTTGCGAACAAGCAGCTTCCAAGAGCTACATACTCTGCTCTTGCATCGTTGAGAGAGCTACCGTGCTTTGCTTCCTTGAAAACCAAGACACGTCCCGTTTCCAAGCGTTGACAAGTTCCGAAGTGCTCTTTCTATCGACTACGCAACCGGCCAGATCGCATCCGAGTATCCTAGAAGATTAAAGTCTCCTTTCTTGGGATACCGAGACCGATGCTTGAAGATGAGGCAACGTATTTGGTAACACGTTTTGCAGCACCGAGATGGGATTCTCTAGGATCGATTGAAACCTAGCACGATGCAAACACTAAACAAAATATCAGGTCTAGAAGCGTAAGATAAAGAAGTGAACCGATCATGCTCCTGTACAGCTTTTGATCTACTTTCTTCCCTTCGTCATCCTTGTCTATCTTCTGAGAACATGACATTGGTATGTCGGTCTTTTTGCACTTTTCAATCCAAACCTTTTGACAAGATCATTTGCATATTTTTCTTGATAAATAAAAGTTCCTTCCTTCATTTGTTTCACTTGGAGTCCAAGAAAGAATGTTAATTCTCCCATCATACTCATTTCAAACTCATCCTGCATAGACTTAGAAAATTTCTTGCATAGACTTTCGTTAGGTGATCCAAAAATAATATCATCCACATATATTTGAACAAGTAAAAAGCTTTTGTTTTCCTTTTTGATAAACAAAGTAGTATCTACTTTACCTTTGACAAAACCATTCTGTAATAAAAACTTACTTAGTCTGTCGTACCAAGCTCGAGGTGCTTGCTTTAAACCATACAAGGCCTTTTTCAGTCTGAAGACTGAGTCTGGCTTCTTTGGGTCTTCAAATTCAGGTGGTTGTTCCACATAAACTTCCTCATGGATAAATCCATTTAGAAATGCACTTTTGACGTCCATCTGGAATAACCTGAAATTTTTATAACAAGCAAACGCAAGTAATAGACGAATAGCTTCTAACCTTGCTACTGGTGCGTAAGTCTCGTCATAGTCTATTCCTTCTTCTTGCGTATATCCTTTGGCCACGAGTCTTGCTTTATTTCGTACGACTTTTCCTTCTTCATTCATCTTGTTCCTGAATACCCATTTTGCTCCAATAACAGTTTTACCTTTTGGTTTAGATGTCAATTCCCGAGACATCATTGATGTTGAACTGTCGAGTTCTTCTTGCATAGCTTCGATCCAACTTTCATCGATAAAGCTTCTTCTATGCTTTTTGGTTCAATTTCAGAAATGAGAGCCACAAAGACTTGGATTCTTCATGCCTTTTTGATTTAGTGCGGATTCCTTCATTAAGTTCGCCAATAATGAGATCTTTGGGATGACTGGATTTGTGCTTCCAGTTACTAGTTGATTTGCCTTGTTGATGATCTCTTTCTTTATTTGAATCTTCATGAACCTCTTGATGATGGACTTCCAGAGTCTGAGATGCTTCTTGAGATGTAGACATTGGAAGGTCTAGAGCGGGTTCAGTCTCTTCGTACTGAGTCTGGCTGGAATCATCTTGCGCTGAGTCTTGGAATTTGACATTCATTGATTCTTCCACAGACTGGCTTTTCTTGTTATAGACTCTGTAGGCTTTGCTTGATGTAGAATATCCAAGGAAGATGCCTTCATCTGATCTTTCTTCAAACTTACCAACTCGATCATTTGCATTTTTCAAAATAAAGCATTTGCAACCAAACACATGAAAGTATGAAACAATAGGCTTCTTACCTTTGAATAATCCATAGGGGTTTTCTCTAGAATAGGTCTTAGAAAGACTCTATTTATAATATAGCAAGCGGTTGAAACGACTTCAGCCCAAAATCGTGAAGAAATTTTACTTTCAATTAAAAGTGTTCTAGCCATTTCTTGAAGAGATCTATTCTTTCTTTCCACAACTCCATTTTGCTCTGGAGTATACGGAGAGGAAAACATATGATTAAAACCAGATTTATCACAGAATTTCGTAAAATCTTGATTTTCAAATTCACTTCCATGATCTGTTCTTATACTAGAAATAGCACATCCTTTTTCATTTTGAATCTTTTTAGCAAACTTTTCAAAGTACGAAAAGGTTTCTGACTTACTTGCAAGAAAATATACCCAAGTAAAGCGAGAATAATCGTCTACAATTACTAGACAATATTTCTTACCTCCAATGCTCGGGTTCTTGTTGGTCCGAAAAGATCCATATGAAGCAATTTGTAGTACATGATTAGTAGAAACATGATTCATTGGCTTAAATGAATTTCTTACCTTTCCCGAGAATGCATGGAGTGCATAAATCAGATTTTTGGTATGGCAATTTAGGTAGACCTCGAACAAGCTTCTTTGATGAGATTTTGGCTAATTGCTTCATGTTGACATGGCCAAGTTTTCTGTGCCATAGGACTGCTTCATCTTGAATTGAAATTAGACATTGATCTTCATTTGGCTTTGCATCAAGGAGATAGATATTTCCATGCCTTCGTCCCATGAAAGGCGAGTTGAGTCTTTGCTAATTCCAAAACACATGCCTTCTTGAAAGGAGATCTTGTAACCGTATCACACGGTTGGCTAATCTTTGAGTAGATTGTAGTTGAGTCCTTCCACTAGAGAGACATTGTTTATTGTGAGATTTCCAATTTTCACAGTTCCAAATCCCACAATGCTTCCTTTGCTGTTTCCTCCGAATGAAACTTTTCCTTCATTTACTTGAATAAGCTTTATGAAGCAATTTGAGTCTCCTGTCATGTGTCTTGAGCATCCGCTGTCAAGATACCACTTTACCTTCTTTTTGACAGAGACCTGCATTCAAAAGAGAGTCTCAAGCTTTCTTTGGTACCCAAATTTTCTTGGGTCCTTTGGCGTTAGTAGAATGAGCATTATTAGGCCACACTTTCTTAACCGGCTTCCAAACCATAGGACACTCTTTTTCAAAATGATCCTGACTGTTACATTTTGAACACCTTAAAGCATTTCGACTAACAGACTTTACAAAAACTCTTTTGAAATGATTTTTGTAAGCCTCTCTCGACGGTCTTTTCTTAATTCTTTCTTTTACTTTCGGAAAATCAATCAAGGGGATAGTTTCTGCTGTCATACCTAGACCAGACTTATTGAAGTAAGGTCTTTGGATTGAAAGAACTTTTTCAAGTTTTTCGGACCCTATTGAAAATTTCTTTGAAATATTTGATAAGTCAGTTTTTAAGAAAGCATTTTCTTTTGAAAGTTTATCTTCATTCTCTTTAAGAGTAGAAACATTTGACTCTAAACTTTTCACTTTTTCTTCTAAAATATTTTCCTTTTGTTTTAAAACGAGTTTTCCTTTTTAAGTTCGGAAATTTTTTGAGAGAAGTCTTGAGACTAAAACATAGTTCGTCAATATATTTAGAGACTTTGACAGGGATTTTATAATCACTTACCTCAAATTCTTTGTCGAGTCGATCAGTCGAGTCGATTGCGCCATCAGACACAGATTGGCATATTCCTCATCACTTTCTTCACACTCGTATCGCTCCGGGTTTCGGCTTTAAGAGCTTTTCTAGACTTCTCGAGACTTTCCTCTTTTCTTCTTCGAGAAGAGGACAGTTGGGTACGATGTGCCCCTTTTTCTTACACTCGAAGCAAACTACATCTTTGTTTGGTTCCTCATTATCAACAAACTTGGTTTTCTGAAAACTTTGTTTCTTTGAGTTGAACCTTCTTCCTTTTCTATTAAGCTTTCTGAACCTTCTGATCATAAGAGCAAGCTCCTCTTCATCCAGATCTTCTTCAGAATCTGTATCATCAGAATCATCGTTAGATTTTAATGCAATGGATTTCTTACCTCTTGGATCTTCGTCTTCATTAATTCGTTCCACTTCGTAAGACTGAAGAGTTCCAATCAGCTCATCTACAGATAATGGCATGATTCTTTGCGTCTCTCTTATTGAAGTCTTTATATGATTCCAATCCTTAAAGAGTCCACGCAGAAGCTTGTTCACCTTCATAGGATCAGAAATTTTCTGTCCTTGATTCTCAAGACCATTGACAATATCGTAAAACGGCTAAACATGTCGGTTATAGATTCTCCCGGTTTCATTTTGAAGGATTCATATTGACCAAGAAGAATGTTAATTCTGGTCTCCTTCACTCGTCTGTCCCTTCATAAGTGATATGTAATGTCCCGAGACTTCTTTTTTTGTAACACAAGAAGATATTCTGTTATATTCAGTTGGTGACAAAGCACAATATAAAGAATAAATTACTTTAGCATCGAGTGCTTGTCTCTTGTTTATCTCTTCTTGAGACATTCCGCTGGCTTCAATAGTTTCTTTTCCTCTTTCAGATACTAATGTAGTAGTAGGAGTGATTCCTTTTTCCACCACATCCCATTCCAGAGGATCTTTTGACCGTAGAAAAGCTTTCATCTTGTTTTTCCAGATGTTGTAATCCTTTCCATCAAAGTAGGGTGGTCTGGTATTGCTTTGCCCTTCCACCAGCCCGGTGCTAGCATACTCGCCATGGATCTTTTACTCGAAGTAAAACACTTCAAATAAAGTAAGAACACGAGCTCTGATACCAATTGATATAGCAAGTACGAGTACCTAAAGGGGGGTGAATAGGTATATAAGAATTTTCTTAAAGATTGCACAATACTTAGACAATTGGATAATTAAAAATCAATCGTGAGACTGAGTAAGGGAAAGAGAGAATTGAACACGCGGTTTATAGTGGTTCGGCTTGATTCAAGCCTACGTCCACTCTTTCGCACCGACACCAATTGGCTGGATTCCACTATGATCAAAGAGATGTTACAGTGTTGATCTTCCTTGATTTCTAGGTGTAGACGATCTACCACACTCGCTCAAGGTGTCACCAAGTATAAACACTCTCTGTGTATACAATTTCGCTCGAACAGTATCGACTAATAATCAAGGTTCTTCAGACTCTAGAATTTTTCTATCGATCACACCCCAAAACAGCTAGAACGTCTTTCTTTTATACTCCTTTATGCCATCATAGCCGTTGGCACTTACCAAAGGAATTCCTCCAACCTACCCGTTGGACGGAATCAATCAAGAAGATCATCCGAGCTATTTAAGGAATCTGATGATAGCCCATCAATCCTGTTCGCCCATACAATCAGGATCTTGGTTTCCAAGAATAGAACATTCCAAGAATACTTCATCGACTATCGGATCTTCAATTGATCTTAGATAAGAATTAAAGAATCCGAAATGATTATCCAACCAAAGAATCTTCTCCAGAAGATAGGATCTAATCCTCAACCATATACCTCGGCTTTGGATTTCCTTCGTCACTGGATTAGAAAGACTGTCAGTGAGAATAGACTTAAGTCTTGAGTCTTGATTCTTAAGTCTTGAGTCTTGTGTCTTGAGAATACAAAGTCTTCAGACTTTAAACTGTCGGTCTCCAAACATCCAGACTTAGACTGATAGAAACATTTTGTCAGCTTCAAAATATTCTGGAAAGATTTCTCCAACACTAGTTACAAGGGAAGGATGGATTTGCATAGAGAAGAGGTTGCTAGCGGCCGTGAACTATTCACGAGCCCAGATCTGGACATAAAGGAGGACAGCCACATTTCAAACACCCAGCAGCAACACCCCCCCCCTCAACAGGAGCCGTGGCTTGTATTTGTAGAGACTCCCTTAGGAGAATCATTGATGGGTTTTACTAAATCTATAGAGGTGAAATCAGCTTAACAAGCAAAGGCAAAAGCATTGGTTGAAGCCCTAGATTTTATCTCCTCAAAGCTTGCCCCGAATAGACCATAAAGAGAGATACATATACACTTTGATTATAGTACGCTAATGGAAGGGGTTCTCACTTCAGCTACCCTAAGTTGGGAGGTGCAGCCTTTAGTGGACCGGGTCAAGCACAAACTAGAAGATTTTTTGGGTCTTACTTTAGCCCATTGTAATCAAAATATGAACAAGGTGGCCGACTAGTTAGCCAAAGCCCAACGAATGGGATGCGTTCCTAGGAATTGGGTAAATAATCCCCCGTCTGCTCTTTTGGACTTGTTGTGTGCTGATGCTAGAGATGTATGTACTAAAAATGTATCCTATTAATGCATTTTCGTTTGTCTATTAAAAAAAAAAAAAGCCAAATTGATCTAATTGAGATGAATCCATGGGAATTTCTCGAAATTGGTGTCAAATATGGATTACCACTAAAAAGTTGGACTCATTAACGATTTAATTGTGCAAACCATGAAGAATTGATCGAGATATGTGATTAAAGCCAAAATTGAAGATTTTACTTTTGTTGTGGAATCTCAAAATTGGTTTGGAAATTGAATGAAGGACGATCTCATGATCAAGCGTCATAAAAGGAACTTCTTCTAAAAATGACTAGAAACTAGCCAATTTTATTTTTAATCAATTTTGAGCCAAAATCCCTAAATTGGAAAAAAAAAATCGGCTCTTGATCAATTTTTGTTGCCAAAGTGAAATTAAGTCAAAAAGAAGATGATTCGAAGGTTTGTTAAATTATTTCAATTTTTTGGTCACTTTGGTGACGTGAATTAATGGGTCAAATTTTGATTATTTTGAAGATTGACAATGCAAAAGTGGAATTAATACTATTTTGGGACTTTTCATGCAAAAAGTCAAATTTTAACTCGGGATTGACTTTTTAGTCAACTGGTTAATCGAAAACTCAACTCAAAAGTGAGATTAAGAAGATGAAATGGAAATGAAGTGTGAATGCAAGAAAATGGGTTAAATAACTCTTTTTATTTGAGAAATGGGTTATATGGCCATCGAAAGTGTACTATCAAATTTTTACTTCTAATGACGCGTTAGCTAAAAATTAGGTATCGACACCACTCTCACATATCGATGTTGTAGTATTACTATGATAAAACATGTTATTTCAAGTTCCTCTTCCGTTTACTGCTTGTCCATTTTCGTAGATTTGGCTCTATCCGATTTATTTGTATTTTGTGATATTGATATCTTGGAATGGTAATCTCTATATGTGACTACCAATACTAAATGAAATTTTATGTCTTTTTTTTTTTTTTTTTTTGATATCGAGGATCCACCCTGGAACACCTTACCGGTACTCATGGCCCTCGCTGGACACTAGCCAGTGAAGACTAACGACTATACCTTGAGGGGGACAAGCATAGAACCCTACCACCCATGGCCCCCCACTTAAGTCGCAATCAACTAGTTGGGAAATCGAAGCCAAGACCTCAAGGTCGACTAAGCCCTAACCAACTAGGCTGCCTACGGGTAGAAATTTTATGTCATTTATCTATTGCTTCATCATCTTTTTTTCACTTTATCCGTTAACTTTGGGAAATTTGTTTCATAGTCTCTCAGTGCAAATAGAGGTTCTTTGTTTTGTCAGATGGCATGAAGGGGTTTGTGTCTCGACCATCAAACATGTGCCGAATTTAAGTCCTTTTGTTCACGAAAATGCAGTACGCTTGATTAAGGAAGAACTGTAGTCATCGGTGCTCATGTTCACGGGCTATTCATGCTCCAATTAGCCTTAAGAGAAAATAAATGCTACATTTTGTGGTTCAAATGTACTCTTATCCGACAAATTCGCAAATACTTATGCCATTTCCAATTTCGACATGAAAAGCTCAATGAAGAAATCTTACGTTCGTTTGCCAGATATGTTTCATGTCTAGTTATTCGTATTTTGTTTTACTAAAATTTCATTAAAAAAAAATGGTTGCTTTACTAAACCTTAACTTGTGAGCAGGGGAAAAATTAATAATAAAAAAATGAAAACTTGAAAAATTGAACTGAGCCGGGTTTTCGGTTCTGGTTATATTCAGTTTGGATTACATTTTGGTTGGGAGCAACAATACACCCTAACGGTAGGTTCAGTTTTTGTTTCCTATAAATCCCTAAACCAAATCAAACCGTTGATGCCCTTACCTTCCAATGCATAATTGAAATTGTGATATTTAATAGGAAATTGACAATGTTTGGGCTCTTCCCGAAAATTTTTCATTGACGTGGTAAGAATCAATTAGTGCTATTGAAACCTGTTCCTTTGAGTGTTGCTCTAGTTACATCTTCCAGTATTTCTGGCACGTCAGGCTCTACTGCCTCGATCGTATTTAACCAGGCAGTTTGGACGTGCTCCGACGATCCCGGTAGGGACCTTCGGCGATGGGTTTATGATGGGTTCGTCTCTGGGCTTTGAGCTGGACCTAGCTACTTAAATGAGCTTAGCCCTTTTGCAGTTGAAGATACAAATCATGATACCAATTTTGGTTGGACGTAATGTCAAGAGGCTTGGACATCGCCCATGTTAATAGAACATTGAGAGGAAAATGGCAAGACCTTGGACCAATTAGATCACGAGACATATCTGTATATCCTGTTGAGGTAACAAAGGCTATAGTGTGGCGAATATACTGCCTTTTCAATGTCACATTCAGCACCTCGTCTTGATTCAGATTGCATCTTTTTGTTCGATCAAATACGGTGGCAATTTGTCGCTTGAGTTCTAATTTTTTGTTTATCGATTTTCTGGGCAAATCATTATAGAGCTTATGTGATTGATGACAAGAGATTAAGTTATGCCGATCCTGAATGGTCGACAAAGATTTCACTCACATAGATTATGCGTGTGGACCATATTTTCCTACAAATCTGATTCGCGGAATGAGAAAAGTTTCTCCAACCACATCCTGATTGCGTTACAATTCGCAGAATGAGAAAAGTTATGCCGATCCTGAGGTATGATTGGCAGGAATCTCCTCTAACCAGGATTTGAAAAGTGAGGTACAATTGGCAGG
Source organism: Eucalyptus victrix (assembly GCA_016097545.1). Classification (NCBI taxonomy): domain Eukaryota; kingdom Viridiplantae; phylum Streptophyta; class Magnoliopsida; order Myrtales; family Myrtaceae; genus Eucalyptus; species Eucalyptus victrix. The sequence goes on along the minus strand of CM027840.1, from coordinate 23,339,514 downwards.
AGTTTCCCCAAGCGAGGGTTTGAAAAATGGGAATTTCTGCACAAAGGCAGCGTATGACTTAGCCACTGACAAAGATCCCAACAGAAAAATACCAAATAAAAGTCTCGGATTTGGCGAACAAGGAATTTATCTAAAACCCAGAACTTCATTCGACTTCGTGGTCATAACATTATTGCTTGGAAGAACAACCTTGCACGCAGAGGTATTCCATATTTAATGTTTCTTGTGCTTTTTGCAATACAGTAGGTGAAACACTAGCCCACAGCCTTCGAGACTGTGTGGCAGCGAAATCTCTATGGGAGATATCGTCTGATTTTCCCCTTGGGGAATCATATGAACTTTTCTTTGGATCAACAGAGCTTCTCTCTATGGATCAAACTTAAAGTGACCGAGGTGCTTCCTTCCTAATCAGAGAAACGACCACCAAAATGTTCTTGGCCCTATTCTTGGATAGATAATCGTCCACCATCTCTGCATATCTCCTGAAGAGCTCGTCCATCACGACCAAAATGCCTCCACCGAAGTGAGACTCCAGCATCGACTCCACCACCGCCCGCACCATCTTCGCCACTCTCACCCCGCTAAACTGCACGTACTCTTCTCCGCAGCCAAAATAGTCCCAGCTGGCTTCAAATGTCTCGAGGTAATCTATGGCAAACGACCCTTCATTTGTTATCTCGCATTTCAATTCTTCAGCGGACGGAGCGTAGTACGGTGCATTGAAGGAATCCACTTTCGTTTCTTCAACCAGTCCCTACATCAAGGCGACCATTTGTCAGTTATTATTGCCCGAACTCATTCGAATGGACTCAACTCCATCAATATGACATTTGGAAGCATTCTTTGTGACAATACCATAATCATGTAATTTGTTGGGTATTATACATGTTTATATAGGCTAGCAATAAGGTTAATATCACGACAAATCGCAAACTGATATGCTTATAATAAATTTATTTTAAACTAATTTTTTTACTACAAAAAATCCCTAATTTATTATATCTGTAATAAATGTATCACAAATTACTTTTTTCCATTAAAAATCCTAAACTAGTACATCTATGACAAATTAACCCTCCGTTAGTTTTCGTTAAATTGGGTTAATACAACGAAATATTATAAACTTTGTACACCATTGATAAACAGAGGGTAAAAACACTAAATTGATACATCCGTAAATTATCATATGTTATCCAACTTAATAATTTGATGGAAAAATTTAACATAAACTAACTTATAGTAAATCTTTTATAAGAATATTAGTTTAGAAATTTTTATCGTCAAAAAATTAATTTTAGATAAATTTGTTATAAATATATCAATTACGAATTTTTCGTAATATTAAATTTTGAACGTATAACTTTTAGTGATTCATCCGTTGGATATATAACATCTTTCGTCAAGTCCAGACATTTTTAAGTTTGCCCAAACGAGAAAAATGATCTTCATCCCGGAGGTTGGTGGGGCCTTGGGGTTGGGGTCTGGCTAGGGGTGCAATGCTGTACCATAGCCGGTCCCTCAATTAATATTCTGAATAGAAAACGAGGGATGGGACCATTTATTTCAGATGTCGCCGTGTGGCTGACCAAGCGGCTGGGTCCCCTCTTTTTGGCCCAATTTACGAGGTAAAGAAAGGAAGAGAACGAGAGATGTGTATACCTCGGATGCCATTGCCATGAGGGCAAGGGAAAGGAGCTCCCACAAGAAGGCACTCTCAGAGCTGGGGTCGTTGGAGATCCTGCCCATGAGGCAGAGGACCATGCGCCCACTGGTCACCATTTCCGCAGACCTTGACCCCAGAAACAGCGAAAAGTCGCGCTTGAATTGATCCGCGTAGGCTCGAGCCACGCACTCGGGGCTGGTCTTGGATATGTACAACTTCCCCTTGTTCAGTGGGGTTCCTCCCTCGCTGTTCAAGCCTGATGGAACCTACGCACGCGCACCAAGAACAGTTTATTTGTTTTTAGGTTGTCCATATTGACAACGTTGATAGTTAATCATTTTAGGTTTTTTCTTGGTGAAAATCTATGGTGAGATCCTTGAATTCCAAAGGAAACGGTTACCTTAAGAAAATATGTAATGCAAACTGCATCGACGTGGTCAATTTCTCATTTTCCTTCTTTCAATTAGTAGTAAATTTATAAGTGTCTAATACTCGTGTGTGATTATGTCATGTGGGTCAAGCACATGCAAGCATTACTTACTAAGTTTTATGTTTTCTTTTTGTTACATTAGTAATGACATTTGAACCCAATTTCGTTAATCTTATAAAATGAAACTCAAGGGAATTTTTTTTTTTCAAAGTAGCTATTTAAAGATGTCACGAATGATACTGCAGGCATGTTCCTTGTGCAAGTAGGTCTAGATGTTTATCCTAACCGTCTATACTGTAGTAGAATCTATGGGCGTGCATGGAAACGTTTCTTAGAAACGTTTCCGCACACTTTGTACGGAAAGTGTCTTAGGGAACAAAAACAGAAATGCGTTTGGTTGCGTTTTGCTTTTTTTTTTTTTTTGTTTCGAAAACAAAATAGAAACAAAAAAAAAAACGAAAAAAAGTTGTTTCTTTTGAAAAGAAACACTTCTTCGACGGAACAAAAGAACAAAAACGAAAGAAACGAAAGAACAAATTCGGAACAAAGCGAAGAACTCTTCGTGCGTGCTCGTCGTCGCTCGTCTACCGAAGCTTCGTTCTTCCGTTTACGGCGTGTCTTCCATCTCTCCGGCGGCTCCCACTCGGCTGACTCTCCGGCGACTCCTCACTCCGGCGACTCGAGGTACGTTTCCGGTCAGCGTTGCTCTCCGTTCGGCCCTCCTCCTCCGGTCAGCGTCGCTCCCCCTTCGGCGCTCCTTCTCCGGTCGGCACTGCTCCCCCTTCGGCGCGGCGAGCCGTCCCTCGAGCGAGCGTTGCTCGGCCAGATCTGCCGCAGATCTGGCCGAGCATTGGCGAGCATTGCTCGCTCAAGGCTTGAGCGAGCGTTGCTCGCCCAGATCTGCCGCGCCGAAGGGGAGCAACGCTCGCTCGAGCTGCAGCTCGATCTGCAGCTGCTCGAGCTCCCCCTTCGCTCGAGCAGCAGCTCCAGTGATGCGGCGGCGCAGCTCGGAGACGGACCGAGGCGGCGGCGCGGGATCGAGGGAGGGAAGTGGGAGCGGCGGGAGTGATGCAGCGGAAGGCGGAAACTTGGGTGCTGAAAAGCCGGCGCGGTCCGGTGTGGAAGAGGAGGAGGTGCTCCTAAGCGGCGACGGCGGTGATGCCTGCGTCGCCTTGAGGAGCGAAGAGGAATCGGAGAGTAAATTGAGGGCGAGGGGTGGGCGACAGGTGATGAGGCGATCGAGCATGGTGGCGAAGCAAGTGATCAGCATCGAATCTGCTCTTGGCTTGGGGTTCGTCTCTCAGCTCTGGGTGGATACCCTCTCGGTAAGTGACGGAATTCTTCATCTTGGTTCGTGTAGCAAAACCTCGCGTGCCTGCAGAAGATTGTCCATTGAAAAATTTAGGTGGGTTGTGCTGTAGCAGGTGACTTTGAACGGTAACGAAGGCTTAAAAGTGTTGTCCTTATAACAACTCCTGGAGTTTACTAGTATTCGTCTTGGTTCTTGTAGTTTTCTGTTGTCTGTTGTGGGAAGCAAAAGTCGAAGTTATCTCTAGAAGTGCCGACGCTTTCTGGGTAAGGTTCCGTCCGACCACCCCATCGTCTCGATCGCGCTCGACACTTGGCCGTTCTTCTTCGTTTGGTTCTCTCGTCGTTCTTTGCGTCTTTGTTTCCGTTTAGTTTGATTCCCTGGTCAATTTGGTCGCTGCGCTGCGGGCTCTTGTTGTGAACTTGATCGTGCTTGCGCGCGTTGACTTCAGCGGGTCTTGAGTTGGGGTTGGAGTGTTGGAGCGGGGCGTGGCGGTTACAGTTGCATGTCATCCGGTCGATCGAACCTCTTTCGACCGTGTGGTCTAAACCGTTCTTGATCGCCTCGTGAAGTTCTTCGTTGGAATTCCTTGCTGTATTGATGGCTGAATTAGAAGTGGCGGGACCCGTTTTGCCCCTTTCTTGAACCGTCAATACTGTTCTAAGAACGACAGGAGTTGGTGTGAGTTCGTTGTGTGTATTTGTTAACTGAATCGGGAATACTTCCTTTATTCTAATCAGACTTCTTAATGAAATTGAGGACAGTTTGAGCAAGACTTATATTGCAGGGGAAGAGTTCAGCATAGCAGACAGGTTGAGCAAGACGGCTTATATTGCAGGGGAAGAGTTCAGCATGGCATACGTAATGTTCATTCCGGTGCTAGCTCGTTTGGCAATCTTGAATTTGGAAGACGAGTATATAAACAGCAGGCCAAACATGGCCAAATACTGGAGTTTGGTTCAGCAAAGGCCTTCCTACAAAAAAGTGATAGGAAGATACTTTGGCGACTGGAGGAAGTACAGGACCCTGGCTAAAACTTGGTGCTTCATTCGGCTGAGGAACACGCTGAAGAAGTATTAACTTCTTGATGCTTTGTAGGAATATCTCAAACCGTAAAAGGAGGGTGGGGAAAGTTTTGGTCTGTGAAAAGTCTTTAGGCAAAATTTACCTTTTGAATTTGTAAATAGGTTCGTAGTGTTTCCTCTTAGTGTTGAAAGAGCGGGCGGTTGAATTTTTCATGTCTTGGACTGCTTTCTGTTTTGTATTCCCTTTAAGGTTGAAATAATTATGTAGAAAACAAGCATGTTATGAAAATAAAAAATTGTAAAGGTTCGATTATTTTGATTGCAAGCAGTGAACTTCATATTGTTGCTAATTCTTTGTCGCAATGACCACATTGCGCATCTCGCGAAGCAATTCAAGGTGGCGTATGTTTCAAGAACAATTTCATGATTAAAGAAAATAATTTTTTTCGAAATAATTTTCCAAGAAAATGTCCATTTTCAAGTTAGAAAATTTATTTTTTTAACTTTGAGTATACATGTATCTTTGACCATAATCATTTTTAGCCAACTAAACAAATGAAATTTCAGAAAACTAGTTGGCGCGAATATTTTTACTTGAGTAAAAGCAAAAAAGAACAATTATTCGATTGGCTGCGTTGCCTAGAAAAATAAAAAAAGGTAACTAGTTCATGTTGAGATGTATGAAATTTTCGTTTAAGGCGCACATATGAGCATGTTGACAAAATTTGATACAAACTTTAATTACAACATTTTCTACGAAATATGCTATATGATCATGCTAAAAGTGTTTGTCTTCACTAACCATGAACAAAATAAAATTAATGAGCATTTCATAAGAATTAGAATTCAATATCAATTTTAAACTTTATTAAAAAAAATAAAAAATAAAAAATAAAAAATAAAACAGAATTTTTTTTGTCGTTTACCAAACGTGTTTACGTTCTTTTTCTATTCTAGGAACAGAAATTGATTGCGGTTACCAAACATGTTTCTGTTCTTTTTTTATTCCAAGAACAGTTTTTTTTTACACTTACCAAACGCGTTCTTTTGTTGAAAGCGTTAACAAACACTTTTTTTTTATTTCGTTCCCGGGAACAAAAAAAAAAGTGTTTCCATGCGCACCCTATGTAACCTGTCAATCCTGCAATGGTTAGTATGGTAACACATCTAAGAAAAATCTCATATAGGTTTGATACGCTGTCGGCGCAATGGTAAAAGTCAAACTTGGTTTAAAAAATTTGCATAAGTTTCCCGTTGATTTTTTTAATTTCTTATGGGTGTTAATTCTAAAGAGATAAAAATTGGTTTTACAACGTAGAATTAGGAATTAAATTTAAAGGCTAGCTAAATAACTAGTCCCAATCTACTAAATCGTTTCACAAAAAAAAGAAGATTACACTTATAGCAGTCTTGTTATATGAAAAAATTACGATTTCTTGAAAGCCTATATAATTAAAACTCAAATACGTGACCAAAAGTACACTTGTTCATGCTTTATCAATTGCCTGACCCACCCAAATCGACAAACTGTACATATATTTACAATCTGGTTGGAGGTTTCAACTTCCAAGTTATCGATTTCGGAGTCTCTTTATATGAAAACATGTAGGGTTTCTGGTAAGTTTGGAATTCGATTGGCCAGTATACCTCGAATATGAAATATCATTATCGTTCGAAACTCAAACATGACTATCCATATTACGGAAATACCATTATTCTTCTATCAATGTACTTTACATAAAGCAAAAATTACATCAAAAGTTTTAAAAAAAATTATAGGGTCCTAAAATTCTTGTTCTCATCTTTTCTTTTTTATTATTATTATTTTCTTTGGCAACCCTTGCTAGCTAAAATGAAATGAAAACAATTAAGAAAAAATAAAATAAAAATTAATTTTTTAGATGAAAAAATTGTCCACATCAAAATCAATTATGTCATATACGATGACCCGTGTCCATGTTAGCAATTTACTATTAAAATTAACCTAATAGACTCAATTGACAAGTTGTGACTAGATGCCATGGCCAACGAAGTTAGGATTCGATTTCTTGAACTTCATAACTTTTAGATTGTAATTATACTTTGTAAACATGTTAAAATTGACTATACTTTGTATAACATGTCTAGAACTTTTGCGTACTATTTTATTTAAAGGAAAATGCCACAAAATATCCCATACTATACTCACTATGGCACATTTACTCCAAAGTCTTTTTTTTTTCTTTTGGTGATATTGAAAACCTCAAACTATGACTATTATGACACATTTACTCTAAAATTTTTATTGTAACATAAAAAACTCCAAACTTGTACCTACACTCCATTAAGATCTTAGATGATTTTCAACCAAAACAACATTGTTATCACATGAGGGTCATATCAACACTATTTATTTTTGGTGTCCATGTAGTTCCCACTGACAGAATTTTGACAAAGGGTATATATATATATATATATATATATATATATATATATATATATACATATACATAGTTGGATTTTTTGTTAAGAAAATGTGTTACAATGGGTATAATTTATTTTTTTTTTGGGTGGTTTTTACCCTTTATTCAAATTAAAAAGAATAAAGTTTGTCAAGTTAGATCGAAATGACTTCGACACTCCATTTAAAGCCAACCTGTGTCTATGGTTGGGTTATAACTTCCGACAACTTGACATGTCGTTGAGATGTCATATCTACAAGTATGAGTGTGATGTGTCAGTCATAATGATCTGGCCAATCATGCATTCGATATGGTGCAACTCCTTGGCAATAGAACTAGTGGGGAGACGTCTTTAATATTTTTGACAAGTAAAAGGTAATGTGGTTCAAACCTGAGAGAGCCAGTGCAGACTTGAAGAAGAGTGCACAAAATGCAAACTTTTGCTTGGAAATAGCCGGCCGTAGAAGGAGCCGGGCACACCTGAGACGAAGCAGGACCCGAACCCAGCGCCCTTATCAACCTTCAACTTCTTGTGGAACTCGGTTAGTGACATGAAAATATTGTTGAAGTCATTGCTAGGGAGATCATTCAAGTAAACTCTAATCTCGGGGGACAGACGGCTCATACGCACGCACTTGGCATGGACGATGTCGATCGCCTCGGATATTACTGACAGAGTATTAGGTCCCGATGAGCACCCCAAATCTGCGATTCCTAGACTTTCGGGAATGTCAGAGCACAAGACCCCCAGGATGGCTTCTTCCACGACTGGTTTGGCAACTGATATGATCTTGCTCTACAAAAGGAAAAAAAGAAGAAAAAGAAGGAGGAGGAGGAGGAGGAGGAGGAGGAGGAAATTAGTACACAAAGCACTTTAGTGATGGACTACTAAATAAATGTGTTGACTCTATGATATATGCTTATGTCTTAGCATTCCATGCATGAACATAATTATCTATTACAAGATGAATGAGAGAAGAAGTACCTGAAGTGTGGAGTTCTTTGCATAACTAGTCTCCCCAGCACCTTTGTTCATGTGAAGTACCGTCATGACTTCCATCTCTCTCTCTCTCTCTCTCTCTCTCTGAACTATATGATCAGAAAGAAAGTATTGGGCATGGAAGGTTGGAGAGAACTAAAGATCTATATAAAGAAGGAAAAGGAAACTGTGAACATTATTTAGAAAGAAAAATGATTAGATGATGGTTTTTAATCTACTGTGGGAATAACAGTTTATTATTGATCACAAAAATCAAATAACATATAATTTTAATCTCATAATAGCTCAAAGACGATTATGTTAGCAAAACCCATTCAAAAATATGTTGGGGGGCAAAATGTGGTGCTTAATTCCTAAGGTGTCTTTTCGTGTGGGGGCATCATGGGAATCTCAAGAGAATTAAATCCGTTTGCTAGAGAGCAAAATGTGGTCCTCAATTCGTGTGGGGGCATCATGGGAATCTCAAGAGAATTAAATCTGTTTGCTAGAGAGCAAAATGTGGTCCTCAATTCCCTAAGTAGGATTTTTTTTTTTTTTTGGCTGAACCCTTAGTAGGATTTAGGCAAGTCATAGGCAAGTCAAACTTCTTTTTTTTTTTTTTTTTAGGGTTAATACCATGAAAAACCTCAAACTGGTACACCTGTGACAAATATACCCCTAACTATTTTTTTGACCACAAAAAACCCCAAATTGGTATACCTTTAACAAATTTACCTAAACCGGTACACTTATGACAAATTTACCATTTGTTAGTTTTAGTTAAATTTTCTTGTTAAATTATAAAGTTAAATGACGCGTGACAATTGATCGATATACCAATTTGGGATTTTACACTCTATTTGTTACAGTTTACAATTTTTGTGATTTTTTTGTGGTATTAATCTAATTTAGCGGATGGTATATTAGTCACAAATTTATCAATTTGGATTTTTTTATGGTCGAATAAATTAGTTTGGGGTAAATTTGTCATAATGTACCAGTTTTGGGTTTTTTATAGTTAGTTGAGGTAAATTTGTCACAGGTGTACCGGTTTGAGATTTTTCATGGTCAAAAAAATAGTTTTTGGTAAATTTATCACAAGTGTACTAGTTTGGGATTTGTCAAGGTATTAACCCTTCTTTTTATTTTTCTGTTTTTTGGATATTGTCCACATAAAATGTCAAAATTTGCTCTTGGAGTATTTTGTTGGAAAAAAAAATGCTTTGGATTAGGAAGAAATGGAATCAGATTTACAAGCATGATAACACTCTATTTAAGAAATTGTTTGCCTCACAACATTGCTAATGATTACTAACAAAAATCCTTCAAAATACAACAAAATCTAAATAAGAACACTAGATAGCAATTACAATATTTCTCCAAGATCTTGAAGAGAAACAATTTGGAAAGAAAATTTGGCAAAACTTGATAATCATTGATACCAAAAACTGATGGACTCATCTTTTTTTTTTTTTTTAATAGAGGCAACCTTTTGAAGCAGATTGCAAAATTAATAGGTAAGTTCTCAAAATTTAGGTTAAAAAGACATATTAAAAAATTCGTAGTAAAAATTATACTAATAGTTCCGAATTCCATAAATTTTGAAAATATCGATTAAACGAAATGACCTTTCAAAGGTTATGACACAACTAATAAAGATTAACAAAATAATCGTACAAAACAAATAATAATAATAATAATAATAATTAGCACATGATATTGTGGGATCTAGTTCATAGTTCATTGTATTTATTTGTACTAACTAAAAGATATCCGTACTTATAAATGACCTACATACTTAGGAACAACACTATTATATTTGTTTTATAAACAAAAAATCAACATATTTCGCACGTCAAGGATCTTTATATTGCATGTAAAATTTGGTTGTTAATCACGCTTCCTCTTGTGTTTTTTCTTTTTGGGAAAGATGGAAGGTGCAAATTCTATATAACGTGGAAATGCCGAGAGCCAATGCCTTCCTGGGACAAAGACTGTCGTACGTTGTAATGAAGTCGCCACGTTGTTCTCATGGGCGACTTCGATCCTAACTTTAGTGCTGCATGACGATCACGGGATTTGACATATTGTGGTACGATTCAAGAAATTTAGATCCATAGACAAGGTTGGAGTTGCACGTCTTTTTCTCTCTTTTTTTTTTTTTTTCCTGATCGAAAGAGTCTCTCCTCCTCCATGATCGCTTTTTGACTCAACTACTCCGAATGGTAGATTTGGGGGTGGGAGAGAGAGAGAGAGAGAGATGGGCAAATGCAATGTGTGATGGCGAATAGAAGCAGATGCCGACTTGGATGTGGTGTGAGGACTTTCTGGTGGTGGTTTTTTTTTTTTTTTTTTTTTGGTCGAAACTTTCTGGTGGTGGTTGAGTCCACGAAGAACAAACAGGACACATGGCGGTGACTTGGGGGCCAGTTTGTTTTTAAGGTTTATACATTGAACATTAAATCTGGAACTTCAATTTTAAAAATGGAAAATTGCACCAACAATTTTAAGAGTTTCCTCCAATGTGCAATTCAATTAAGTGGAATTAAGTTCGAAAAGTTTTGACTCTAGCATAATCAAGCCATTTTAGCGATCATTCAAGCAAATTTATTGGCGTATTTCGTTGGAATCTGACTTGATATTTTTAGATATTTTTGTGCATATGTGACGCTAATCTAGTGCTATATTAGAATAGTCATTTTATTTTTTTGTTTACAAGAAAACAAGACAAAACAAAACTAGAGACAAAAAAAAAAAAAGGAAAAGGAAAATTAACTACACTAAAGGCACGAATGATAATCACTTTAGTTAGAAATTGATTTTTCTATTTCTATTTTTGGATGAGTTTTTGAGAAAGAAAAATTCACATGTTTGATAACGACCTAAAATTTATGTTCTCAAAATAAAACACAAAATTTCTCTTTCCCTAGCAGTGGTGATTGGCGAACGTTGGCAGACGACGACCGATGGTGGTGGACTGCAATGGATGGCGAGTGGTAGCAACGGGTGGGTGGTTAATTAGTAAAGAGAATGAGCAATGATGAAAATTCTTTTTCTCATTTCTATTTCAGAAATAAGGAAATAATTTTTTTCTCATTTCTATTCTAGAAATAGAGAAAAAAAAAAAAAATTACTTTGCATTTCTATTCCAAACCTAAATTCTAGACTAAAAATTTGTTGCAAAAATAGAAAAATAAAATTGCCTCACTTAACGGATCTTTTTTTTTTTCCAGAAATAAGTTTGGAATAGAAAAATTATTTTGAAAAAAAAAATGGTTGTCATGCATGCCCTAACTCTACTTGTTTTGTGAAAAATAATAATTTAAAAACATTTTCTTAAAATTGATCGCTTCTATTGTTTATAAAATGAATGAATGATAAATTATTGTTGACAATGAAATTTATTTCATTAATTAATTATTTTAAGTAATACAAATGATTAATTTTAGGAAAATACTTTTCAAAATTATTTTTTTATGAAATAAATGGGGTCAAAGAAAGAGACATCATAAAGGGTTAATGGATTCCACTCTCAAGTTATGAAGCACTAACACTCTCAGAGAGTCTTTGTGTTGTGTCGGATACTTTAACATATGTTTGATACTCTCCGACACTTTGGATACTCGATCAACACATGTCCGAAAATTCGATACTTGGTCAATTTTTTCGACACTCTACGACACTTGAGTCGAATTCTAACATACGAGTTTTCGACACATGATTTTGACATGCAAAATTAATTTTAAAAATTTTCAATAAATGAATGGTCAAAATACTTATTTGAAAAAATAAAAATCAATAATAAAAATAACAAATTAGGAAAGAAAAAAGCCTAATATTTTTTTTATCTTCTCTTTTGACTTTCAATTTCCATGATACACAAATTACCCTCAAGTTTTTTCTTTTTCCTTTCGACTCGTCGACAAGCAAGTCTAGAATGTGAATTATTTTTTTTCTTTCCAAGTTTTACGGATTTTTTGAAATGGAGTTGAATTTGTCAAATTGAAACAATGAAGGATATTAATAAATGATGGATTAATGTTTTTAGTGTAAATTTGTTGTAGGATTTTATTATAATTTATTTATTTGTGAATTTGAATCAAATTAATTTGATTGAAATAATCATAAAAGTAATAATTTATTATTTATATACATAATATTTATATAATATACAACATGTCCAAATTCTTTATTTTTTTTTAGAAATGACGTGTTAGTGTATCGTGTCGTGTCACGTGTCGCGTATCTGTATTAGTGCTACTTAGCTCCCAAGTAACCTCAGATTCGCCAATCCTCACCAAAGTCCTACTAACCCTCTTCCGCATCATGGGGTTCGTGGCGCTTCCCCGAATCTTTAAACCCCTTTTAATTTTTCATATTTTTCAAGTCAATTTGACATATGTCTCAAACTATTTAAAAAATCAAATTCAATTTTCCAGCGTGCCCTAGCAAAATTGACTGTGTGACCGCCAGAAAAATCTGATTGCATTGATTTCAAAGATTTTATTACACTTTTTCAAATGTTTTGGACATAATTGTAATTCAGGTAAAACGCTAAAACCTATCGGTGCAATTTTCCTTTTAAGCATGACAATCTGTAATTTAAGGGGTTCACTTAAAGCTGCCAATTTACTTCTGACTAATAAATAGAGCAGATCTCAAATCCTACCGGAAAACCCCTACAATGCGAACCCTTTTTCCCTCCCTCGCGTGTGGGCACTACGTGGGATTCACCAAACCCAATAACTCAAATCACACAGTGCATGTGAACAATGTCTTCCGCAAACATTTCCCTTGTTAATAATATAAAGCGTACTGCTAGGCAAGAGTGGCTCATCAAGCAAGGGAAAATGGACGATTCGCCTTACAAAACTCAGAGAAGCAATAGAAAACTTCAGGAAAAAATATCGCAAAACTCTTAACTCTATTTCATTGATGTCAATCTAGTCATAAGTTTTTTAGTTGCGCCAATTTAGTTTCAAACTTTTTAATTTAGTGCTAATTTAATTTTTTCGGCTAATTTTGACCGTATATTACTGACGTAGATGTTGGATAGCACTAATTAGCCTATGTGGTACCACAAGCATTAACGTGGACAATTATAATAATATTTTGATATTTTTTTAATTTTTAATTTTTTTCTTATTTTTTTCCTTTTTGCATTCTTTTTTCCTGCTTTCTTTTTTTTTTTTTTTATTCCTTTTGTCGATGATTGGCCATTGGCCATTGCTAAGCGAGCTAGCCTCACTTGGGTGAGGGTCGCCATTGCTGACCATGGGCAAGGCCTAGCTGGGTGAGATTCCCCTTGCCAGATTTGGTGAGGTTGGCCCTTGCCCAGGCAAGGCTCGCTCTCACCTAGGCTAGTGGTCTCAACCAAGCTTCGCTTGTGGTAGGCAATGGTGACCCTTGCCTAGTTGAGGCCAGCTCTCCCAGCCATTGCATGTGGCTGGTGACCGGTCATTGACAAAAGGAAGAAGAAAGGAAAAAAATTAAAAATTAAAAATTAAAAATTAAAATAAATTAATGGAAAAAAATTACAATATTATTAAAAATTATTCAACTTAGTTAGCAAGTACCACATAGGTTAGTTGGGCCTCTTTAGCATTGAAGTTAGTAATATCGGCCAAAATTAACTGGAAGAATTGAATTGACACTAGGGCGAAAAGATTTAAGACTCAATTGGTATGATTAAAAAATTCATTATAATTTAATACTAATATAGTAAGTTTATGACTTTTCTAGCACTTTCTTGAAAATTTCATGTAATTTGGCCATTGTCTTAAGACCACATACAAAAGTTGAGCAAGAATTCACTCTATGAACCTCGGAAAACATTGGAAATTATTTAAAATTGTTAGAATAGTTAACCGTGCATGAGACTTCGTGCTCACAATATCAGTGAACGAAGAATTGAGTTAGTCGAACCGCACTAAAGGGAGCATAACTGTGACCATTTCAGTCCGATTTCTGAATCAGGTTCGTGGCAGGGTAATGGATTTGATACAATTAGCTAAAGTGAAGGAACTACTGAACTTTGTGATTACATGATATGTTACGCATATAGCTTCAAGAAGCAGACCAAATGCATGTATTTCCAATTTGGTTATAGGCAAGTCAATGATACGCAGACTATGTGTCATGCCCCGATCCTGGAGTGCGTGCCCATCCCTCGGTGATCGATAAAATTTGTGATGTCTCAGGACGCATCGCCGACCCATTCATTTCATTGCACATGCGGATGTGAATAAACAACCCTTGATAACAAATAGCATGGGATGGGAAAGCAGGATAATCACATCAAACCAAACACCTTTATAAACAAGCTGAGTTTATAAACAAAGGTCTACAAAAGATTGGCTTTCAAAAAGGAACTGTCCTACAGCCTACTAGTCAGACACGTTCATCGATCCTTCGGACTCCATTGGCTTCAGGGGCACTGGGTCCTCTACAGCTCCATCCGGAGGGTCAGCTGCACCCTCACTGAAAGTAGTATCAACAACCACCGCGAGAATCTCAAAACCCTGGAAGGGACCCACCCAGTATCTATTGAGTCCGTGGTGGAACCACGCCCTGAATTGATGAGGTACCCTCTCAGGTACACCCTCATCGACCCAGACTGTGGTCATGATCAACTCATAGACCCAATGACTACCAAGGATTGAACATTTATCCCTTACTCAGTAACAGCCCGTGGTTGTCCAAAACGTTCCAGAGGAACGACATCTAAAGACTTGAAAATATTAAGCCCACGACAAGATGAGATAATGTCTCAGTAAATTCACCCCCTAAACTCCAACTATGAAGGAAATATGCTTAAGGGTGTCCTAACCACACAGCCACATAAGCACACAGACTTACCTTGTCTCAGATCCTTTCTGCATGTCAGCACAGTTCATATCATAGACATAATAGTATTCATGCTCAAACAATTGGAATGCCAACACTTCCACCTCCACAAACACAAAAGGTCTTGATTATAGGGCCAAATCGTCATGGATCGTACCATTCTGTGCCACACAATTTTGTTTCATAATTTGGCACGTCAATTTCACTCTGCATATGTTCCAATTGTTAATCATGACCACACACGGGCACGGCCTATTCGAAGTTCAACAGTCTTCTGGTGTAGCCAAGCATCGTCTCGCTCCACCAAACACGACAATGTCACTACATCGACGGCATTCCATAAAGGAGCATTGGTCCAACCTCTACTGTGACCGGCATCCATTGATAGGGCATTCCATATAGGGGTACATCCAGCTCAACAGCTCGGATAGGTTCTCTTAACCAACACATGACCATACAATCTCAACCTAGGATATTGTGCATTGCACTCAAATGCCTTAATTAAAATAGTGAACTAGGCATATTTTCTTCGCAAAAAAAATGCACAATAAAAATAGTCATGTGTGGGTATACGGTCAATTTGAACTAGAAAAACCGATACCATTCCTTTTCAAATCCAACTATTTGATATAGTATATAAAACCATTTTTGGTGTCAAAACTTGACACCTGGTAATTTCTAAATAATTACCAAAATTTTCAAATTTTGAATTAAATTCCCAAAATTGCAACCATCACTCAATTTAAACAATTTAACACTCAATTACAAAAATTAACTACACTATTGCAATCAACACAAAATTCCGGTCACCGACTATCCCGATATAATTTCTGGAAAATATTAATTAATTAAATAAATACTGAAATCAATTAAATAATTCAATTTAAATTCAATAAATAGCAACTTAGGCTGGAAATGCTAATCTAACCGCCTAAACAAGCCTAGAAAATTTTTGAACCTAATTAGATAAATAGTATAACTTAGCTAGCCCTTAATTTATCTAATCTAACCACCTATCATACATAATTGAATAATTAAATCACTAATATAATCTAACTAACCTCATAATCCCTAATTAACTTAAACTAATCACCCATTAAGAATAATTAATTCCCTAAGCAAATTTTAGCAAGTAAACTCACCGGTTTAGCGTTCTGATTAATTCACAGTGATAGCGATGCGAAGGCGGGCAATAAACAACCCTACGGCGACACCAAGCGGGGTCTGGACAACCCTAGAAAATCTTCCCAAAGTCTCAACTGGGCTGAGATCTTTGGCTTCTGCTTGCTGGCCGAAGGAGTTGCTCGAGCAGGTAGTTGAGGCCGAAACAAGCCAGGCGGTGATGGCAGGTTGCAACAGGGTCGAGCGGTGCTCGATTGTGGCAGACGACAACTGGACAGTGACAAACGGTAGCCATGTGAACTCAGTTTAACTGCTTGGGCTCACGCTAAGAGCCAAAATGGCGCGGGATGAGCGGACGACGTGCACGGGGGATGGAGCAACTCGCGGGCGGTGCAGTGAGGCGCGATGGTGGCAAGCAAGCGGTCGATGGGCAGGGGTTGGCTTGGCTTGGTTTCTTTGGTTTCCCTCAAGCTCTCAATAGCTCACAAATGGAGAAAGGAAGGTTGAGGAAGGAGAAGAAGGTGGCTGCTGCAGCTTGGAGGGAGCCACATAATATCTAAAACACTTGAGTTTTGGCCCTACCACCCTTTGGCTATCATCCTCAGCCATTTGCAGCCTTCAAGCTTCCTCAACACACTTCCCAAATGGTCCAAAAGTGTGTTGCACCCTTGGCCTACGAATTTGGACAATTGGCCATCCAATTTGGTTCAAATTCTCTTTCAATCCTCCTCCAATTGAGCTCAATTCAGTCCCTATAAATTCAACCAAGATGTCATTGTCCCTCTTAGGATTTTTCCTTGTCAAATTGTCCAACTTGAATCTAAAAAATGCGACAAAAAACGATCTCTTGAATTTTTCAGTCCAAAATGGCCCTTCTTTGAATTTTTGCTAAAAATCCTGATTTACAAAAAAATCTTCGAAAGGTGAGTCGACGGCCCTAAAATGAATCGTAACATGACAGAACTTTATTGGGTTCAAATTCATGGTTAATTTTAATCTGGCGCAATTTTAGCGTGACATAATCTACCAGTTAGCTTTTAGGAATTTTTAGTGCAATTGACCCATGTCGATTACTTTCAAACCACATTATATGTCTTCAACACATTGGTGACTCTCGATTGTTGTGAAAATCTCGAGATTTCAAATATGAACATAGTGTACAAAAATGACAGAAAAAATCGGTCTAGTGTCATTCGACGCTAATTTTGCAATTAGGTGTGATTACACTAATCACAAACCTCCATCCAATCGATCTATCTCCAGTCTTTGATTGATTTTGATAGTGTCATAATGATCATTATAGATTAGCATGGTTGAACAATCGATTCCTAGTTAAATTCTCAAGTCTATTGTGTTTAGATTTCTTAACGGCTTCGCCTAATAAACTAGTTATCTTGTAAGTAGCCAACTCAAAGAAAAGAACTGTAAGCGTATCGATGAAAAGCCCAACTTATTCAATTGAAAACAAAACTTAAAATTCATGATGTCATACTATGGCTTAATAATGATAACTTCCTTGAGGTCCTAACCTAATTGAAAATGAGTATGTCAAATAGGAATTGAAAATCGTATAATGACACTTCGCATAACTTGTTAACTCAATCAATCTACATAGGATTCTAATTTTGTCCATCCCCTATGTCGGAGGAAACTTCGTACTACTACTATTCTGAATGCTAGACAACAAGTGTGGACATCACCCACATAGGATTTTTAATAGCAATATATATGGGTAATATTCATAATTAATACCAAAGACCTAATTTATATTTATGGGCGTGCACTAGATGTTATGCGTAATATGTCTGTTGAGCTAAAGTATGGCAAGCTAAAATTCTACTGTCTAATATTCTATATTTAAATAAACTATGTCCACTTTTTCCAGAATAGAATAATATAATCATAGGAGTGAAAATAATAAGCAAAGATTATGAATTGGTGTTCAACATTTTGTTGCCTAGATGGAAATTGTCTAATTATCCTTTTATTTTTGCGTGAGTTATAAATGTGTATTTACAAGAAATGTCCATGCTGAGGACAAGATTATCTTAACCACTTACTAATTGTTTCCTTATTTAGATTAGTTATTTCATATGGTCTAAGATTTATGATATACATCTATTATTGAATTTTCTTATTTAGCGTCGTTTTCCCACTAGGAGTTGTTATTAGAACTTTCTA
The DNA here is from genome assembly GCA_016097545.1 of Eucalyptus victrix. Taxonomy (NCBI): domain Eukaryota; kingdom Viridiplantae; phylum Streptophyta; class Magnoliopsida; order Myrtales; family Myrtaceae; genus Eucalyptus; species Eucalyptus victrix. Next base: position 23,321,518 of record CM027840.1, on the reverse strand, counting down.
ATAAATAAAACGTAAGACAATTGTCTCGCAAACTTAGATGATTTAACAATGAAAAATCACCTATTTGGCGTTTCTTCTCTCATGGCCACATGGAACGGCGAATCTCTCTTTAGTTTTATCTCTTTTCTCTTGCTGTCTATCCCCTCCCCTTTCTAAAATTCCAAATAAATTCTGCTAGGCTCTTCCATTCTTCGACAATTGGCAAGCAATATCCCTTTGGTGCAATTTGATATCTATTGACATCTAAGAATGACAAAATTTTAATTATTATCGAGAAAGTGACAAACTCAATTGACAAAAATATTTTAATTAGAAGAATCAACAACTAAATGGACAACTCTCTAGTAAAGTCATCAATGCCAAAATAGGGAATACCTGCTAATCACTAAATCCTTCATTGAGTTTTGATTCATATCATAGAAAATTTTATGATAGTAGAATTCTAATGTACATGTTTCATATTATGGCAAGTGTAGAGAATACTATCAAAATTAACTAGAACATCTGCTGTTTTGAAAGAATTATACTGGGCTGAAAAAAACATGGGAAAGAGTTTCAAGGATTCATAATAAACGACAAGATATTATTATTAGGGAGGGTTTGTTCTGCCCCAATATTACACGAAGGATGCCTTTTTTTAGGCACTTAGAAACGGAAAAGACAAAGAAAGTTCTAGAACGCTCATGACTCTATGAATTTTCTATGTGACTCATGAATTTTCTACTAGTAGCTGACCACTTCAACTTTTACATTCATGACTGACGATTTTTCCATTTGCTGCAGTACTGATACAGTGACACTACGACAATATCATTATTGCTACAATGACGCTATAGTAATGTTACAGTGATGCTACACTGATGCTATAATAACATCACTTATTCGAACCCTGTCTTCTGGCCGACAGTCTTCAGAAGTCATATTTACAAACTGGCTCTTCAAAGTTGTCTTCATCGGAGTTACGCGAACTGTCTCTATCTAGTACTATCTCGTGAGTCTTTCAACTTTGAAAATTTCCAAAGATCCATCTTCAACAATCACTGAGGGTTTCTTTTCTTATGTGGAGAATAATGGGAAGTGGATGGGACATGAGCCGAACTTGATTGAAAATCTGTGGAGCTTAATGGAACATCTGGCTGGGGTAGAATCTTGAGTTGGAGTGACGGACTACATCAACTAGTATTTGATATTTGTAATCAGTAGGCTAGTCCCAAGAAGTGTCGGCAAATCCCTCTGGCCATACCTCTGGTGGTATCACTTGATTATATTGGCATAGTATCCTTTTGAGCTCTCGATATTCCTGAGGGAGTGTAGAGATTTTGTAGGGGAGTGTCTTGAAGAGATTATACGGAATTGGTTGGGATTTATATGTGGTTAGCCATACGTCAGCTGGAGGTTTACTCATATCTCCACTCAGACGAACAAACAACCATGGTCCGTGCAAGAATATGGTTGTATGGAGTTCTCGATTAGGTCTTCAGGCTTTGAGCTATTCCTTGAACATACATTTCCATACTCTCAAAGATTTAAACCAATTAAGCACGTAATCTTATTGCTTAACCTTTGGTCTCCCTAAATGATTTTGCCAATAATGAAAACCATTTTGGCTGTTCGAAATTCAATGGCCACGGTATAAAAATTGAATATACCACTTAAACCGTTTGAATTATTTCGGAAACTCCTCATCTAGATTGAAAATCCATTTGGCCTAAGCCTTATCCACCATGCGTGCTGAGAATCTCATTCGATGTACGTGGGTAATCCTGGTGGATAAGGCTTCGGTCTTGAGAGGAGGTCGACATGGATACTTTACTTTTATGCTAAATGTTGGTTTCAAAGGGATGCTTTGAAAACCGTTCTGCCCGTTCGAGAAGCTGAAGATGGCACTTATTTTTGCTTGAACTTCAGCATTTGGGAAATGAAGACATATCCAATTCTATGAGAAACTGATTTCCAACGAGATGGACTTCAAATATTTTGATGTCATATTTGACTGCCAAGATTTCTTTAAAGGTAGAGTAATAATATAATAGGTGATCTTACACATGGGTTATTAGTTGGATAGGGAAATTGCAACATTAATTGGACTCAATTTCAATCAATTTGCGATTTTAACTAATGAATTGCAAAATTGCTTATTTTAACCCTTTAAACTCAATTTTAAGTACCCATAGTTTTGGTCTATTATTTTTCATAATAATTGCTCAATTAAGTCAATAGAGAATTTATAGATCACATTTATGAAGTTTAATTAACTTAATTGAATTGAAATTTGACATTTCTTCTCAAATCGGGTAAGTTTTCTCTTCATATCAAATTGGATAAATTTTGAACCTACAAGGGCCACGAGTGTGTGAACCAGCCAAAACTGGTCAAGAATCGATCAAGAACCAGTCCAGTGTGAACTAGTCTAACCGGTCCAATTGGCTATTGACAGGGCAAGCCTATTCGGCCCCTTGCCGACTGGTTCTAAACCTTCGATGACTGGTTCCAAGATTTTCATTGGGCCAATTTTACTTCTCCATCCTCAATTTTCCAATATTTTGTAGATTGGCCTTTGGATCTCGTAAAATTTCAATTTGATCTCTAATTAGGTCTTTTAATGCAATTCTCATTTTTAGCTTGGGTTTTTGCAAATCGGGCCTATCCAATTGATTATATGACACCTCTAGATGATAATTGAACTTTTAAAATCATTTTTTGCCCATTAGATTAAGATTTTGGCCCTCAGATCAAATCAACGGTCAATATCGACCAATTTTGGGATAGTATAGATACCATTTTCCCTCCAAAATGCAAAAGGGGAGCCTCATTTACGTATCTATTTTCTCTCTCTAAATTGAAAACCCCCCATCTCTCTTTCTCTGTCCCTCCTTTCTCTCTCTCTTCTCTCTCTCTAGCCAAACCAGCGTTCATCGATCTAACTTCGCCGGACTCATGTCGATTTCCATCCGGCCACCATCCAACCTCCAACAGCCCTCTTGTCTCCTTAACTAAGTCCTAGGTGATCGAAAACCAATTGAGCAATGATCGGAATCCCTCTAATCAAGCTTAGCTTAATTGGCAATCAAATCGGTTTGACTTGGGCCGGTTCTCTTGATCACCTAAGCCAGAGATTACCGACGATCCCAGGCGTAGTCAATCATCGCAGATCAACCATCAAGGACATCCCCGACCTCATCGTGGTCGGGGATAACCAGATTAGTTGCCAAATGGCTCCGACAACCCCTTTCTTTCCTCGGACGAATGAAGACCGATCCGAACGAATCAGTGTTGATCTCTAGAGGTGAACCGGCAGCTAGCAGTGATTCAACTACCACCGACCTTCATCCGATCCACTCCCTGGCCTGTTCTCGACCAGCAAGTGATTAGGACTTGAAGGATCGGTCATCGGAATTCAAAACATGATCCTGATCTCAACCGGCAGTCTCAAATTTGGTCCAAACTTGGATCGGTTCTTTTTTTTTTTCTTTTTTCTTTTTTTGCAAGCAGTTCGGCTGGCTTAGAGGTGGCCCAAGGCGGTCTGATTCATCCATTAAAGGCTAGATCTAGCTCTAATTGTGATCTGGTGGAATTGATTTCGTCCAATCACATCTAGTTTTGAAGAAAAACGCAAAGGTAAACTTCCTCGATCTCGAATCTAATGAAATGAGATCAGCTTAACCAATAGGGGTCAGGATTCAAGCCTAGATCTATGAAATATGCCTAGATCTAAGATTGATAATGGTGTTGAATGATCTGCTACGATTGATTGTTCATTGAATACGAACTTGAGTTCATTTGAATATGATTAGCCTTAAAACTGCAATTTTGTGCTTCTGTGGTATGCCTGCTGTTTTGGCTTGAAAGAGGTCTTAGATGGCCTTATTCCTATTCGACCTCTTCTAGACATAGAAAATAGACTTTAAGAGCTTCAAATTGATTGGTTGCATGCCCTGAACGGCCAACATTTGCCCCCTGAAAAGCACATTACAATCTGCTTGATTTCTGTAGATTCTTGGTGCTCTTTAGGTGTAGTCCTTACAACGCCTCAGGTTTTTGTTATTTTTTCCCTGCTTTCTGTGATGATTATTTGATGAAGTTTCTCATAAAACTTGGTCTTCCCTATCTTGAGAATGTCTTGTTATTTTTTTAAGAAATTTTAGACTTGTTTTACTAGGTCAAAACCCCTTAAATCCGAACGCGTGTTTGTTTGCCCTGCACTGATCCCAGGTAAACTTCGGCAAATTTAAACATGAAATTGAGTTTGTTTGACCTTAAGGCCTCCATGAAGAATGAAATACATGCCATATGCTTTCTATTTATGTAATATTTGCATGATTTTGATGTCATTCGGTATGTCAATTGCATGTGTAAATATGCATGACTTGGATTCTCAACCTTCTTTATGACTTTTGAGATTATATCCTTGCCTGAAAAATCAACTTCAACCAAAGACATCCGTCTCAAAGCGTGCTCACCATCTTCATATTGGATAATTCTCAACTCAACTAGCTTTGCAAGCAAGCTATCTGCTCATCACAAGTGATGTCACCTTCCAGCCGACGATCAGCAAAAGGCGTGATATGTTCTAACTTTTGGATATCCATAAGAAGTATATGCTTGTCATTATCCCCAAAAATCATGTCGACATCTTCAGAGTGTTTTGGAAAAGGATTTTGTTGGATATTCAGCATTGAATCCTTAAAGGTGAGCAGTTTTTTATCTAGCAAGTTTTAAATTTTAGAACAGAGCCCCAAGCAGTTGTCTACATGGTGACCTTTCTCTCCCATGTGATACTCACACGTCTTATTAAGGTCGAACCCAGGGAACCTTGGTGGATTATCCCTCGAGATCTCTCTCGCCAAAAGATGACTTTCAATCAGCATTGGAAGTAGCTAAGACATGGGTCTAGGCAATGGAGTAAATTGCCTTTGAGGGGCTTTTCCTTTGCGCTCAAAGTTTTGGGAAGAGCTCCCTATCTCCACGGCAGGTTTATAAGCCTAAGAATTGTACGTTTTCTGAGAAAAGGAGTTTTGTATATAAGCAATCTCCACAGCCAATTCCTTATCTCTCTTCAAGGCATATCGACGATTTGTGGTCTTGGTCAACCTTCCTTCACACGTGATCCCCTCAATGCGTTCACCTAACTCCACCAATGTGGCAAAATTGATACAGGTGTGGTTGTACATTTTCTTGAAGAAATCTCGAGGCATGGCTTGAAGCAGCAATTTCATAGCCTCTTTCTCAAATAGGGGTGGCTTTACTTGAGATGCAGTATCTCTCCACCTTTGAGCATAAGCTCTAAAAGTTTCAGTTCTCCTTTTCTTGACCTGAACCAATTCCTCTCGAGTCGGAGTGATCTTGGTGTTGAATTTATATTGTTGGAGGAATTCATCAGCAAGATCCTCCCAAGTATGGATCTTCTCCAAATCTAACTCTATAAACCACGTTAGCACAAGACCAACCAAGCTATCTTAAAAGGACAGGAGCGGATGATTGTCTGAGTAACGGGCCATCTTGCCCGAATAGTACTTTAAGTGGGTCTTGGGGCATCCAATGCCGTCATACGTCCTCGTAAACTCGGGCTCCTTGTAGAATTCAGGGACTTTAACCTTGGCGAAGGGTGACAGCTTATCAAAAACCTACGGTTGATAGCCTTGTAGCATGCAAAGGCGTTCCTCAATCTTTGCAAGGCATCTTGAACTTTCCTCTTCAAAGTACGGAGTTGGAGTCTCCTTAGATGAAGGCTCTAAATCAATAACTGTCGGGGTTGCAATAGGAACGTCTTCAGCAAGCCCTTTTTCCCACAAGTTCTGCTACCGGCACTTGAGAGGGTGTGGTAGGAGGATTCATGGTAGGAGCAGCAAGAACTACAGAAGTTAAGTTCTTGACTTGGTTTGAGAGATCAGCTAAAAGCGCCATCATCTACGCCATTTGGTTCTCCATGCTAATAACATGAGCATGGGTATCTCTGTTCTCCATTCTTGTTTGGTAGTGAGTATGTATGATAGACCATTTTTCAACCATCTTTCAGGACCTTCGTAAAAGAAGATGACCCGAATTAGTATAAGTCAAAAGAAATCACGAAAATGCAAAACCCAGTCAATTTTATATTTTCTTGAGATGAATAATGATAAGAAATGTATATGATCCCAACATCATATAACATCCTCTCATCAAAATTTCTTCAAATGAAATTATAGAATTGAAAAGGAACAATGACAAATATTTAAGCAGAATGCCCCTATTCTAAAAATTACATGAAAATGTTCATGAATTTTATTCATTTCATTGAACAATTACAAGGGAAACAGAACCTCACGTTCTTGAAGGTTACAAAGTGTTTCGATTTTACATGTGATATGAAAATGAATACAAAGAAACCTCAATAGAAAGGAGGGAAACACAAAGGAAATCCCTTTACAATAAAAGAATATACGATGGAAACCTAAGGACTAGGTGGGATCGTGCGGAGACTCTTGTTATCATGGGCCAAGCATTCCTCATCAATCAAGGCATTGTCTTCTTGCTCTTTAATTTGAGCTCGCCAAAAACCTTGAGGCTCAAGAATATCAAACAACTAAACCTTAAGCTCAGGTTCTACTTGACGATATATATAATCAATGGTAGCGTGATGATTCCTCATCTCTTCCTCCAAGTTGGATTCATCAACGGTGACCACGTAATGCGAGGAACGGGAGTACCAAATTCTAGTAGCGGCTTAAATCGCGGCCTTGATATGGTCAAGTTGGTTTTCCTCGATGACTTTATCATGATAATCAATACGATATAACCCTAGCTTGAGGATTGGCAGGGTCATTTGAAGTGCACAATATTGGTGAAGCATCCTTAAAGGGTAATATGACGTTAAACCCGTCAATCCCACGAGAGGGAGTGGGTTGTCAACTCCATTAAAAAGGCACACCTTGGGATTCCCAAGCCACCAAACATGCCATTGAATTAAGCTAGGGTTGAGGCTTTTGGGGAAATGAAACCAAATAGAGAAAGACCATGATGAAAAGAATTCATTTCTTTGGCAAAATCTAAGAATGGGACGATGATATTTCGTGATGTCGACAATCTTCATGTGAGGGGCAAATTCTCTAATATGTGAAAAGAGCCACATTTGGAGAAGTCCTAATGGGGCTCTAAGAGTTCATCGGCCATTTGCTTTGAAATGATTAAGAGACATGAAAGTTTCGGCAAGGATCATGTATGTAAAACAATTAAAGGCGCACACTTGATTGACAATGTGAGTGACTAAAGGATTCATTGTTTTTCAGGTATGTGGGAATACCACAAAGCCAAAGAACATGAGTAGGAAGACACGAGGAATTTGATTCCCATATTTGGGCTTAAGGCTAACGAAATGTTGTTCAAGGAAAGGATAAGTCATGGAATGAGAATTTCCTTTAAGAATAGCCCTAATTTTGTCGGTAGGGATATTGAGGAATTGACTTAGAAGAGATATTGGATCTTGACCAACAAGAGGAGTGACAAAACCTAAAGAGGCTTTACCTAACATGATGGCTTTCCAGAACTCCTCAATTGTATGGGTCAATTCATATCAATTAAACACGAAAGTAGAAGTTATGGGATTCCAAAAATGAGCCAATGCTTTTACCATTAGGCTAAGTTGTTCGACTTTTAATAAAGTTGGGAGGAAGCCTATGCATTTTTCCACATAGTCTTGATGTCTCGGCAGGAGATTTTCCCATAGAGTCTTGAGATTCCATGACTCGGGGATCACGTGTGACGTCCCAGGGCATCACGTACTAAGCGCAAGCGGAATTATCATTTATCATTATCATCTTGCCTAATTTGTAAGCTCCTTTAGGTAACCTATAGTGTTTACCATTGAAGGTTAGCATGTATAACATGGATTATTTAAAATCTCAAGTTTATATTATGAGGTTATCCTGCAATCACTCTACCTTCAATTCAAGTATTGGCCAAATCATTCATGCACATAAACAAGGTCACAAGAAGCTTCATTTCTTCTTAACATCATTAGGGCTTACAAAATTTACCAACTTGGACTCTTTCCATGTTCATCGCCTATATATATACAACACATACATAACAAAAGTAAGGCGTAACAAAAGCCAGGGATAAAGGGTGAGGGTGTCTACTTCACGAGTTCCCACACTAGCCCGCATCTAACAAAAAACAAAAGTCAGTTAGCCTCTACACGATCCAAGGTGTCTGGGCGCCGTCCATCCCCGCTCTAGGTCCTCCTGCTCCAAAGGGTAAAGGTCCGAATATCTCCCCTTCATGGTTGATAAACCATGCAACGAACTTCATAGGTATCAACTCAGCTCTACCGTCATCCATCCATAAAGTAGCCTCATACTTGGAGAAAACCATGTCAATGTTGGGATCATACATGTCATGAAGAGAAACATCAAGACTCACTACCGCCCCGTATCGAGCTACTGGCAGTACATCCATGCTATCAATTTGAAAATGTAAGGTATGGGCAAACAACCTTGCTCGGTAAAGAATGATAAAACTCTAACTTAAAAAATCCAAAGCCATGAAGATTACAAGAGAATCATCAAACAATTTAAGATGCTAAAGGAAGTATATCACAAGCATAAACAATTGGATATTGACACATTATGTATATAATCACCTTATCAGCATCCACTTCTAGGCTTACCTTTCTCAAGCTCAATCTCATATCAAGATGTAATGCAACAATAATAAATGGACTCACTCGCCAAGTAGAATTATAATTAGTGTGCACATAATCCACCCTCGATCAATCACTAACCGGAATTCAACCGGCCCGATCGAGTCACTTCCGGAAGTTACCTTATCCGGACTTCCATAATATTTCTATCATGGGCATCTCACTCCGAGGCATCCCGGCATCACTCAATTGAGGTCCTCCCAAGACCACACAACAAGGGGCATCTCACTCCGAGGCATCTCAGTATCACACAACTGAGGCATCCTTGATCACACACAAGGGCATCTCACTCCGAAACATCTCAGTATTTCTCTACTGAGGCATCCAAGACCACTCAGCAAGGGCATCCCAACTTCCGAGGGGCATCACCAGTATCTCTCTACCGATGGGTTCATTCATCTTAGGCACACGTTTCACACCACCACACCTTTGATTAATGTATTCATCATATGCAAAAGAAAAGACTCCAAAGTATCTAACTATATATCTAACTCTCATGAACCTAGCACACGTGCGTATCCAAATTATAAGATAAAACCCATTACGACATGTCCCATTCCATGTTGAATTGATATTTATCCCATAATCAAGCACTATGCACTGCACTCATTGCACACGCATGATACTATATGCACTTATATATCTCAAATAATATATGAGACTTACTCCGATATGACTAACTTCTATTATGAGGTTTATTAGACTCTACGTGCATCACCAAATTTTAGTATGTTATATTTGACACAGACTAACAATTCTTGTGAAGAAACTTAAGTCTAAGTCTCACTGTATTAAGAGTAACAATTGCCATAATCTTTGCTAGCACCCTGTATCAACGTCCAAATTCTTTATCTACAACGAAAATTGTTTCGCTAGCCAATTATTCTCTATTTAATCCCAAATTTTGACACGTCATTCCTTAAGATGTATTCTACAATTTTCGTTAAGGATTCGAAGTCAAATTCTAACTAGGTAAATACAGAAAATTCGTATAATCAGTAAAGGTCAAACTGTTTCTCAGCTTTCTTGACAAAACAATGGATAACTTTCAATTTAGAGTTATATCTTTCCTTACCTTGTTCAGCTATTAGACAACACAAAGATGCTTCAAGATTAACACCAAAATCTCGCATGCAAGAAGAAGAAATCACCGGTTTGCTGCTGGTTTGCTTCTGGTTTCACCGCTCAACCGAGAGAAAAAGAAAGAAGAAGATGAAGATGGGTTGCTTGGTTTTATATGGAGAGAGAGAGAGAGGGGGGCTTACAAAACTTAAGGGAGAAATAGGTCTACAAAGCTTATCCCTAGGCTAGACTAATGATGAAATTTGCTAATGATTATTTTCCTTGAGTTGATGGTTTCGGTTTCTAGAGGAAAGAAATCCGTGGGTGTCGCATGCAAGAAGAAACGAGAGAGAGAGAGAGAGAGAGAGAGAGAGAGAGAGAGAGAGAGAGAGAGAGAGAGAGAGAGAGAGAGAGAGAGAGAGAGAGAGTGATGTGGCCTCCAAGTTTGTTCTCTCAAGTTTAATTTGTCACTCCAAATCAATTAATCTCTAATCCGAGTCATTTAGTCAGTTCATTAGTTTCTAATGTTTTTCAATTAATTCCCTTTTGTTTCTACTTGATTTCAATTCCTTTTATAATTATATAAAGTCATGACATAACATATTGACTAGTCAATGTTAGTCCATAAAGGATTCATCACAAAAATGCTAAAGTAGAAATTGATATTAGCATTATAAACATTAATCAAGTTATCATAACTATAATCTATAAAATAAAATCATTCGGGCCTAAATGTTCATCTCTAGCCCAACAGGCCTAATCTATAATAATTCGGCCCACTAAACTAAATCTTCAAATCTAATGATTCCGAACCTTGGCCCGCTTCAAGCCAAGTTCAAGCCCATAATCTCTTATTAGATTTCTTAAGTCCAATTTGTGTGGCCCACTCATTTCTCAAGCCCACACATTCCTCATGATCCATTGGGTTTACTTTCTGGCCCAATCTAATTAATCTCAGTTCCTAATGATCTAATTACACTAATGAAGGTCGGTAAAATTTGGGATGTCACAACTCTCCCCTACTTAGAAAATTTCATCCTTGAAATTGAAGTCTTACCTTATTCACTTGAAAAGTTGAGGATATTTCTGTCTGATCTCTTCCTCACTTTCCCAAGTTGCTTCCTCTGAATCATGGTATCGCCATAAAATTTTGACTAAAGGTATAGTCTTATTCCTCAATACTTGCTCTCTTCGATCCAAAATTTGCACAAGCTCTTCTACATATCTAATTCTTTCATCTATTTCTAGTACTTCAAAATCTAACACATGAGTTGGATCCGGCTCATATTTCCTAAGCATAGATATATGAAAAACATCATGAATACTGGATAGCTTTGGTGGTAATGCTATTCTATAATCTAACTCTCCAATCTTTTCTAATACTTCAAAAGGTCCTATAAATCTTGGGCTCAACTTTCCTTTCTTCCCAAATCTTGACACATTCTTCATAGGTGATACTTTCAAAAATACAGGATCTCCTACATTGAATTCTAAAGGTCTACGACGTTGCTCTGCATAACTCTTTTGTCTACTCTAAGTTGTCCTAAGTCGTTCTCGTACAGTCTTTATCGCTTCCAAAGTAATTTGAACTATTTCTAGTCCTATCAACTTCTGCTCTCCAACATCATTCCAGCAAATAGGGGTTCTACAATTTCTACCATATAGAGCTTCAAATGGAGCCATACCAATACTTTGCTGAAAACTATTGTTATAAGAAAATTCCACTAAATGTAATTTCTCATCCCAATTTCCTTTGAAATCAATGGCACAGGCTCTTGGCATATCTTCCAATGTTTGTATAGTCCTCTCTGATTGTCCGTTTGTCTGTGGATGAAAGGCAGTACTATATCGGAGTTTAGTTCCTAAGGCAAGTTGAAGACTTTTCCAAAAAATTGACGTGAATCGTGGATCTCGATCTGATGTTATGGTTACAGGAACACCATGTAGTCGTACTATCTGTCTAACATACAATGTGGCATACTTCTCTAGGGAATAATCTATCCTTATAGCTAAAAAGTGTGCTGACTTTGTTAATCGGTCTACTATTACCCAGATTGAGTCATGACCACTTGATGTCCTTGGCAGTCCTTGTACAAAATCCATAGTTATATGTTCCCACTTCCATTCTGGAATTTCCAATGGTTTTAGTAATCCTGTAGGCTTTCTATGTTCAACTTTCACCTGTTGACATGTCAGACATCTTGCAACATACTTAGCAATATCAGTTTTCATTCCATTCCACCAACAATATTGACGAAGGTTCCTATACATCTTTGTACTTCCTGGGTGAATACTATAACTACTACGATGAACTTCAATCAGAATTTCTCTCTTCAATTTGTCATTACTAGGCACAGAAAAACGTCCATGAAATTTAACTATCTCATCATTTGAGATTTGAAAATCCAACTTCTTTCCCTTCAAAGCTTTATCTCGGTTTTCAATATTTCAGAATCTGACTGTTGTAAGGTCTTAATGCGCTATATAACTTCAGGTTCGACTCTCAGTGCAGCTATAATACCTACAAATTCACTTGCTTCAACTTTGAATTCAAAATTTGAAATTGCTTCCATAATACCTACAAATTCACTTGCTTCAACTTTGAATTCAAAATTTGAAATTGCTTCCAATAGATTCCATTCTTTAACCATCATATTGGCTACTCTCATTGCTAAGTTCCTACTAAGTGCATCTGCCACTTTGTTAGCTTTTCCTGGGTGATACAGAATTTCACAGTCATAGTCCTTGAGTAATTCTATCCATCTCCTTTGCCTCATGTTCAATTCCTTTTGAGAGAATAGGTACTTTAAACTCTTGTGATCTGTAAAAATTTCAAATCTTTCTCCATAAAGATAATGCCTCCAAATCTTTAAAGCAAAAATGATGGTAGCTAGCTCTAAGTCATGGGTAGGATAATTCAATTCATGTGGTTTCAATTGTCTCGACGCATATGCTATAACTTTCCCGTGTTGCATAAGAACACAACCTAATCCTTTATGAGAAGCATCACTATACACCACAAAACCTCTAAATCCTATGGGTATTGTTAACACTAGTGCCGTCATCAATCTCCTCTTAAGTTCTTGGAAACTTTGCTCACATTCCTCTGACCAATCAAATTTTGAATTCTTCCGAGTCAATTGTGTTAATGGTCCTGCAATTCAAGAAAATCCTTCTACAAATCTTCAGTAATATCCAGCTAAACCTAGAAAACTTCGTATTTCTATCACTGTCGATGGTCTAGGCCAATTAATCACAGCCTCAACTTTAACTGGATCCACTGATATTACTTCACCGGTCACATGTCCTAAAAATGTCACTTGGCCCAACCAAAATTCACATTTGCTAAATTTGGCATACAGTTTGTGAGATAGCTAGTATAAGCACCTAGAGGGGGGTGAATAGGTGTATTGACAATTTCTCGATATACAACAGCGATACTAAGCAGACGATAGAAAGGAAATTCTCTTTTGATTAACAAAATGAATTACGATCACAGTAAAGTAAAGAGTAGGGAAGAGAAAATTAAACACAAGGTTTATAGTGGTTCGGCTTATCCCAAGCCTACGTCCACTCTTCCGCACTGACAGCCTATCGGCTGGATTTCACTATGAATAAAAGAGATGTTACAGCACTGTTCTTCCTTGATTTCACAGTGTAGATATTCTACCACACTTCCTCAAGATTTCTCACGAATGTAAACACTCTGTTGCGTACAAGATTTCGCTCCAATGAATTGACAAAAAGAACAAGGAGCTTCAAACTTTGGAATTCTTCTATCGTGCACACTCTCAAACAACTAGAACATCTTCCTTATATACTCCTTTATGCCATCATACCCGTTGGCACTTACCAAAGGAATTCTTCCAATCTTCCCATTGAACAGAATCAATTAGGAAGATCATTTGAGCTATTAAAGGAACATGTCGATAGCCCATCAATCATGTTTGCCCATACAATCAGGATCTCAGTTTCCATAAGTAGAACCTTCCACGAATATTTCTCCAATCATCGGATCCTTAATCTCCGAATCAATTTCGATCAATCAAAGGATTCCATTATGTCATATCCAGCCAAGAGATCCTTTCCAGTCGATAAGGTCATATCCTTAGTAAAACATCCAGTTCTAGATAGCCTTTCTTCAACGGATTAGAAACTGTCAATGAGGATAGACTTTGAGTCTTGAGTCTAACTGTCTGGAGGTCTTCAGACTTTAAACAGCAGAGTCTGCAAACCTTCAGACTAGACTGATGGAAACATTTTATCAGCTTCAAAATATTTCAAGAAGATTTCTCAAACAATCTCCCCCTTTTTGATGGTGACAAAACTTTCCTGCAGATTTGGATAACTTTGACCTGCAAAACATTTCTCAAACAAATATGCATATCTTATAAAGATAAATGGCTAAATGAATAACACTAGAATCTACAACCACAGAAAATAGGTTAGTCTTGTGTATGATAAAGCCATCCATAAGATATCAATAGCAGTCAAATCCAAATTCAAATTCAGTTCTCATCCAGACACAAAAATAAAGTCAAATAAAGTCAAACATCAAAACAATCCAATCCAAACGATTAAAAGTTTGATTCAAATCTTGCATCTCTCCCCCTTTTTGTCAGCATTAAAAAGATTGAGATGAAAATGGAATAGAGTCAAGATTGCTTGGGAACGCGAACAAGTTGGAAATCTCCCATGAACTGAATGATCCCTTCAAGCCTTTTCAAGTCTTCCTTCAGTTGTGCAACCTCCTCACCCTTGGCATTAGTCTGAATCTGAACAGAGAGGGCCTGGATCTGATCATTTAAGGAACCTGAAGAAGCTTGACCTGCATTTTGCAAGTTTTGAACCTCACATCCCAGAGCATAAATTTGACTGCGCATCTCCAAAAGAATATCCATAATTCTACAAAAATCAGTTGAATTATCAGTCTGCGTACTGGCTTCGGCACGATCTGCAGATGATGGCAGATCAGCATAATCACGCAGATTTGGCGATGAAGCATTATGTTCTTCCTCAGGAAAATGAGAGACATGAATGTCTTCTAGATCGGCTGGAGAGCGGCTGACTCCCTCACTGGTAGCAGCTGACATCCCTTTTTTCTCATGATCTCCCCCTGTTTCTATGCCTTCAGGTGGAGAAGAGTGTTTTTCAGGCTCTCCTTCCTCTTGATTCACTCTCTCTTCTTCTTCTTCAAGCCTTTCATCCTCTGCTTCTTTTTCGCCAGCTTCTCTTTCTTCTTCTTCTTTTTCTTGTCCTTCTCTCTCCTCTGCTTCTATCTCCTGACGTTCCATTGATTCTAGAACAGGACGACTTAGCTTCTTCAATGCTATAGCAGAAATGGTAAGGTCTTCATCATCATCATCATCTTCATCTTCAACAATTAGAGCTCTTCTTTTCTTGGATGGAGCAACCATGGGCTCCTTCCCTTTTCTTTTTGCTGCAGAAGAGATTTGATGAGTTTTGACAGGAGTCTTCTCCTTGAATTTCTCCAACACCTTGCTTAGTTCCTTCAGATGCATTTTAGTCACCATTTTCAGTCCTACCACCATATGATCTCACAATCTAACATAGAGAATTTGTGGAGGTTGAATATTCAGATGTCTGAATAACTTCGTCACAAGACCTGGATAAGGAAGTTGATCTCTGTCATTCGCCACTGCTCTATATATGTGGAACATAACAATGTGAGGAAGAGAAAACTTTTTCCCATTAATGATGGCTTATATCAGCTTTGCCTCTGAACTTGAAACATCAATCTTGGAAGTTGATTTCAGTTTGAGACAATTGATCACAATCTTGTGAAGCAGAATGTTAAACGCACTCATCCTCAAGTAGGAGATCTTTTCATATGTTCTTCTATCCTTAACAAGCTCCAATGTGGCACGAGCAGTAGAAACATTGATTGGTTGATATCTTCCTCTCTCAACTCCAATCACATCCGCCAGCATATCCACATCAACCGCAAAGTCCTGATCTCGGACACTAAAAGATATTATATTCGCATCCAAGAAATTAAGATTTAAATAGAAATATGCAGTCAATTGAGCATAGGCCTCTGTGGTGTCAAAACAGAACTTTTCTAGTTGAAGAAAACTGAACTTTTCCCTCAAGTTCATATTCACAGTATCCAGAAAATCAAAATCCATACTCCTAGGGTTTATCACCCCACGCTTCAGCAATTTTGAGTATAAAGCCTTATGTTCATTTGATCTAAACAACTCTCCCCTTTTTCCTTGAATTTCCGCTGCAACACCCATTCTAAGTTGAAATTGACTATACAATTTGTCATCATCATTTCCATCTATCGGATTAAGTCCCCAAACACGTGGATCACTTGGAATGTTTGCAAGGGTTTCTTCTGCCACCCCTTTAGAAGCAATTCCTAAACGTTCCATTTTTTGCAAAAAGATGTACTCATTCCCATATCCTTTGTCCTTGAGAAACTCATCGATGTAGTTCAATGGAGTACCAGTCCTCTTTAAAGCGCGGTAAAGCTTATAAATAAAAGAGGGTCTTTGAATTCTTATAGGATCTACGTCTTCAACGATTTCTTCCTCTTGTTGAACACCAGTATCCTATGGACTAGATGGTGAAGAATGACGCTACTGAGAATGTTGTGGGCTCTATTGCTTATTTGGAGACTCTTCTTCCTTGGTGAGATCAAAGTGCGTAGGCCCCTCACTCATCCGCCATGGTCCCCTGCTTGCGATTCTTGAAGACTTTCTTGAAGACGACATCTTCCTTAGTCTTTGAAAGATTCCTTGCTTGACTTTTCCAAGAAAGATGACAACTTTTTCAAAGATTAAACAAGGGAAGAAAACAAGAATGGAAGATCGGTGCTTTCATAGGGTTTTTGGAGAGTAAAGCGAAGAAGAAACAACTGTGCATAACCAGTTAAATAAAAAGGTATACGGATCGTCATAAAAGTAAATAAAAAAGATGCCTTTAAAAAAAATAACTGTCTTTTTTGAGAAAATAGTCATTTCAAAAAATAACTTCTTTTTCCGAAAAGGAAACGTTGTAATAATCACGTCAATTAAAGATAGCAATAATCAAACACGGTTGATGATCGTACCTTTTCAAGATAAGATTTAAGATGAGAGAATAACATACAGTCAAAGTCTTGTTTGTTTGAGTTTGAGAGTCTCTAGACTTTAACTTCTTGAAACCTCAAAATGTTGAGTTTGGAATGGATAATTTCAAATTGATTTTTCTCCAAAGGCTTTGTGAATATATCCGTCAGTTGATTCTTTGAGTCAACAAACTGAATCGAAACTTCTCCATTTTGAACATGATCTCTAATGAAGTGATGTCAAATCTTTATATGCTTTGCTCTTGAGTGAAGAATTGGATTTTTAGTAAGATTAATTGCACTGGTGTTGTCGCAGTTAATCTCCGTGCATGAATCTTCAATTCCAAAGTCTCTTAGCTGTTGTTTTATCCACAAAATTTGTGAACAATAGCTTTTGAGAACTACATACTCTGCTTCTGTTGTAGAAAGAGCTACTGTAGTTTGCTTCCTTGAAAACCAAGACACTATTCTGCCTCTAAGTAGTTGACAAGTACCCGAGGTGCTTTTTCTATCAACTCTACATCCGGCTAGATCTGCATTTGAGTATCAAAAGAGTAAAGTCTCCCTTTTTAGGATACCAAAGGCCAATGCTTGAAGTTGAAGCAATGTATTTGATAATCCGCTTCGCAGCACTTAAATGAGGGTGTGCTTGAAATCTGGCACAAATGTAAACACTAAACAAAATGTCAGATCTAGAAGCAATAAGATAAAGAAGTGAGCCAATGATACTCCAGTATAGCTTCTGGTCAACTTTCTTTCCTCCTTCATCTTTGTCTATCTTCAAGGAACTTGACATTGGTATTTCAGCCTTTTTGCAATTGTTCAGACCAAACTTTTTAATGAGATCATTAGCATATTTTTCTTGATGAACAAAAATTCCTTCCTTCAGTTGTTTCACTTGAAGCCCGAGAAAGAAGGTTAACTTACCCATCATGCTCATTTCAAATTCATCCTGAATAGTCTTAAAGAATTTCTTGCACAGACTTTCATTAGAAGATCCGAATATAATATCATATACATATATTTGAACTAACACAAAACTTTTGCTTTCTCTTTTGATAAACAAAGTAGTGTCTACTTTACCTTTAACAAAACCGTTTTGAATTAAAAACTTACTCAGCCTGTCGTACCAAGCTCGAGGTGCTTGTTTTAAACCATATATGGCCTTTTTGAGTCTGAATACTGAGTCCGGTTTCCTTGGGTCTTTAAACCCAGGTGGTTGTTCCACATAGACTTCCTCATGAATGAATCCATTTAGGAAAGCACTTTTAACGTCCATTTGGAATAACTTGAAATTTTTATGACAAGCAAATGCAAGTAATAAACGAATTGCTTCTAACCTCGCTACTAGTGCGTAAGTTTCGTCATAGTCTATCCCTTCTTCTTGGGTATATCCTTTGGCCACGAGTCTTGCTTTGTTTCTTATGAATTTTCCTCTCTCGTCCATCTTATTCCTGAAAACCCATTTAGCACCATTAATAGATTTACCTTTTGGTTTAGGAGTTAACTCCCAAACATCATTAATTCTGAATTGCCTGAGTTCCTCTTGCATAGCTTCAATCTAGCTTTCATCAGTTAAAGCTTCTTCTATGATTTTGGGTTCTATTTCAGAAATAAGAGCCACAGCACTAGACTCTTCGCGCCTTTTGGATCTTGTGCGAATTCCTTCATTGATGTCGCCAATAATAAGATCTTTGGGATGACTGGACTTATGCTTCCAATTGTTGGTCAATTTGTCAGATTGATAATTAGATTGATGGTCATTTCCTTCACTTGAATCTTCAATAGTCACTTGTTGCTGGTCTTTCAAAGTCTGAGCTTCTTCCTGAGATTTAGACTTTGTAGAGTCTGGAGCAGGTTCAGGCTCTTCAAGATGAGTCTGAATAGATTCATTTTGTATAGAATCCTGGAATTTGACATTCATTGATTCCTCCACAAATTGACTCTTCTTATTATAGACTCTGTAGGCTTTGTTTGAGGTTGAATATTCAAGGAAGATGCCTTCATCTGATTTTTCTTCAAACTTGCCAACTCGATCATTTGCATTTTTCAATATAAAACATTTGCATCCGAACACATGAAAATATGAAATAATAGGCTTCTTTTCTTTGAATAATTCATAGGGGTTTTTTTTTTCTAGAATAGGCCTTAGAAAAACTCTATTGATAATATAACAAGCTGTAGAAACTGCTTCAGCCCAAAATCGTGAAGAGATGTTACTTTCAATTAAAAGAGTTCTAGCCATTTCTTGAAGCGATCTATTCTTTCTTTCCACAACTCCATTTTGATCTGGAGTATATGGAGAAGAGAACACATGCTGAAAACCAAATTCATCACAAAATTTTGTAAAATCTTGATTTTCAAATTCACCTCCATGGTCTGTTCTTATACTTGAAATAACATACCCTTTTTCATTTTAAACTTTTTTAGCAAATTTTTCAAAATAAGAGAATGTTTCAGACTTACTTGCTAGGAAATATACCCAAGTAAATCATGAGTAGTCATCCATGATCACAATGCAATATTTCTTACCTCCAATGCTTTGTGTTCTGGTTGGTCCAAAAAAATCCAAATGCAGAAGCTGCAATACACGGTTAGTGGAAACTTGATTGATTGGTTTAAAGGAATTTCTTACTTGTTTTCCCAATATGCATGATGTACATAGATCAGACTTTTGGTATGATAAATTAGGTAGACCACGAACAAGCTTCTTTACTGAGATTTTGGCTATCTGTTTCATATTAATGTGCCCAAGCTTTCTGTGCCATAAGCTTGCTTCGTCTAGGATTGAGATTAAACATTGCGATTCATCTGGTTTCACATCGAAGAGGTAGATATTTTCATGTCTTCGACCTATGAATGACTGAGTAAAGTCTTTACTGGTTCCTGTACACATTCCCTCTTGAAAGTAGATTTTGAAACCGGTGTCACATAGCTGACTGACACTGAGCATATTGAAGTTGAGTCCTTTAACTAAAAAAACATTGCTTATTGTGAGATTTCCAATCTTTACTGTTCCAAATCCCATTATTCTTCATTATTTTCTTCATTTTGAGCTTTTAGTATTTGAAATGCATATGTCTTGAGCATTTTGTCCATTTTACCTTTTTCTTGATTCGTATTTAAAAAGGGACTCAAACTTTCCTTTCCAATTTTCTTGGGTCCATTTGAGTTAGGACATTCTTTTTCAAAATGACATTCTTTTTCAAAATGATCCGCACTATTGCACTTTGAACATCCGAGAGCATTGCGACACCTTGGTTTTACAAAGATCTTTTTAAAATGATTTTTGTAAGTATCTCTTATCGGTCTTTGCTTAATTCTTTCTTTCACCTTTGGAAAATCAATTAAAGGAATGGTTTCAGCAGTCATTTCTAAACCAGATTGTTGAAATAAGGTCTTTGAACAGAAAGAATTTTTTCCAATTTTTCAGATCCTATAGAAAATTTTTTAGAAATATTTGAGATATCATTTTTCAATAGTGCATTTTCTTTCGAAAGATTATCTTCACTTTTTCTAAGAGAAGAAACATTCATTTCTAAACATTTCACCTTTTCTTTCAAAATATTTTCCTGTTGTTTTAGAGTAGAATTTTCTCTTTTGAGTTCGAAAATTATTTTAAGAGAAGTTTTAAGACTAAGACACAGCTCATCAATGTATTTAGAAACTTTAATAGGGATTTTGAAGTTACTTACCTCAAATTCACTGTCTGAATCTGATTCTGTCTCGGAGTCTGAATCTGAATCTGATTATGCCATTAGACATATATTGGCATAATCATCATCACTTTCTTCACACTCTGTATCACTCTAAGTTTCTGCTTTAAGAGCCTTTCGATACTTTTCAGCTTTTCCTTTCTTCTTCCTCAGAAGAGAACAGTTGGGTCTGATGTGTCCATTTTTCTTACATTCAAAGCAAACTACATCTTTGTTTGATTCATCATCCTCGACAGATCTAGTCCATTGCTTTTGAAAACTTTGTTTTTTTGGATTGAATCTTCTTCCTTTTTTGTTCAGCTTTGTGAATCTTCTTATCATGAGAGCAAGCTCCTCATCATCCATATCGTCTTCGTAAGAATGCTCACGTCGAATCATCATTAGATTTTAATGCAATGGATTTCTTACCTTTAGGGTCTTTGTCTTCATTGATTCGTTCCACTTCATAAGACTGAAGAGTCCCAACCAACTCATCAACAGATAGTGGCATGATTCTTTGGGTTTCTCTGATTGAGGTCTTTATGTGATTCCAATCCTTGGAGAGTCCACGTAGTAGCTTGTTTACCTTCATGGGATTAGAAAATGGTTGACCTTGATTTTCAAGACCATTCACGATTTCTGTAAAAATGACTAAACATGTCAGTTATAGATTCTCCCGATTTCATTCTGAAGGCTTCGTATTGACCGAGAAGAATGTTGATTCTAGTCTATTTCACTCGATCAGTTCCTTCATAGGTAATATGTAATCTATCCCAGACTTATTTAGCTGTAACACAAGAAGATATTCTGTTATATTTAGTAGGAGATAAAGCACAATATAAAGAATAAATTGCTTTTGCATCAAGAGCTTGTCTCTTAATTATCTCTTCTTGAGTCATTTGACTAGACTCCACAATATCTTTCCCTCTCTCTGAGATAGGTGTAGCTTTAAGAGTGATTCCTTTTTCTACAACGTCCCATTCTAGAGGATCCTTTAACCTTAGGAACGCCTTCATCTTGTTTTTCTATATGTTGTAATCCTTTCCATCAAAGTAAGATGGTCTTGTATTGCTTTACCCTTCTACTAGCCCTGGAGCCAACATATTAGCCATGGATCTTTAACTCTGAAGTAAAACATTTCAAACAAAGTGAGTACACAGGCTCTTATACCAATTGAGATAGCTAGTATAAGCACCTAGAGGGGGTGAATAGGTGTATTAACAATTTCTCAATATACCATAGCAATACTAGGCAAATGATAGAAAGGAAATTCTCTTTTGATTAATAAAATGAATTACGATCATAGTAAAGTAAAGAGTAGGGAAGAGAAAATTAAACACAAGGTTTATAGTGGTTCGGCTTATCCCAAGCCTACGTCCACTTTTCCGCACTGACAGCCTATCGGTTGGATTTCACTATGAACAAAAGAGATGTTACAGCACGGTTCTTCCTTGATTTCACAGTGTAGATATTCTACCACACTTCCTCAAGATTTCTCACGAATGTAAACACTCTTTTGCGTATAAGATTTCGCTTAAATGAATTGACAAAAAGAGCAAGGAGCTTCAGACTTTAGAATTCTTTTATCGTGCACACTCTCGAACAACTAGAACATCTTCCTTATATACTCGTTTATGCCATCATACCCGTTGGCACTTACCAAAGGAATTCTTCCAATCTTCCCGTTGGACAGAATCAATTAGGAAGATCATTTGAGCTATTAAAGGAACATGTCGATAGCCCATCAATCCTATTCGCCTATACAATCAGGATCTCGGTTTTCATAAGTAGAACCTTTCACGAATATTTGACCAATCATCGAATCCTTTATCTCCGAATCAATTTCGATCAATCAAAGGATTCCATTATGTCATATCCAACCAAGAGATCTTCTCAAGTCGATAAGGTCATATCCTTAGTAAAACATCCAGTTTCGGATAGCCTTTCTTCAACGGATTAGAAACTGTCAATAAGGATAGACTTTGAGTCTTGAGTCTGGCTGCTCGGAGGTCTTCAGACTTTAAACAGCAGAGTCTGCAAACCTTCATACTAGACTGATGGAAACGTTTTGTCAGCTTCAAAATATTTCAAGAAGATTTCTCCAACAGTTTGTGTTCTCTAAGAGTTTGCAGCACAATCCTTAAATGTTCTTCATGTTCATCTTGTCCCTTTGAATACACCAAAATATCATCTATAAAGACTATCACAAATTGGTCTAGAAAAGGCTTAAATACTCTGTTCATAAGGTCCATAAAAGCTGCTGGGGCATTCGTTAGTCCAAATGGCATAACAAAAAATTTATGGTGTCCATATCTAGTTTGAAAAGCTATTTTATGAATATCCTCCTTCCTTATCCGCAATTGATGATATCCTGATCTTAAGTCAATCTTTGAGAAAAATAATGCTCCTTGTAATTGATCAAATAGGTCATCAATCCTTGGTAATGGGTACTTATTTTTAATTGTCACTTGATTCAATTGCCTATAATCAATACAAAGGCGTAATGATCCATCCTTCTTTCTGACAAATAACACTGGTGCACCCCATGGGGAAAAGCTTGGTCTAATAAATCCTTGGCCCAGTAATTCTTGTAATTGTACCTTAATTCCTTTAATTCTGTCAATGCCATCCTATAAGGAGCTTTCGATATGGGTTCTGTACCAAGTGCCAATTTAATAGTAAACTCAATCTCTCGCTCTGGGGGTAATCCTATCAATTCCTCGGGAAATGCATTAGAAAATTCTTGTACTACAGGGATATCCTCAAGTTGAACTTCCTTCTTGGTTTGTTCACTTGCATATGCCAAATACCCTTGACAACCATTTCTAAGAAGTCTATGGGCTTCTAGTGCAGTAATAAGAGGTATAGAGGGGGTTGTCTTTCCATCATAAAATTCAAAACTTGGCCTATCTGGTGGGTCAAATCGAATCATCTTCCTATAACAATCCACACTAGCTCGGTGTCTATGCAACCAATCCATTCCCAGAATTACATTAAAGTCATACATAACAAACACCATCAGATCAGCTAACAAGTGTTGTCCACCTATAAGGATTCCACTATCTATACACACTGAAGTAGACAAAATGACATCCTTTGATGGAGTAGAGACACTAAGAGGTACTTCTAACAATTCAGGTTCCATCTTATTCAGTCACACAAATTAAGCAGATACAAAGGAATGAGTTACTCCCGTGTCAAACAAAGCATAAGCATTCTAATTGAATAGGGAAATGATACCTGTAATAACTGTTTGAGACCCTTCAGCCTCGTCCTAAGTAATCGCATAAATTCTTCCTTGAGCTGGGGGTCGCTGGTTATTTCTTGATGGTAATGGTCTACCTGCATTCTGTTGTGGTTGTGGCTACTGCATTCTTTTCAGAGGACAATCTCTCACACAATGCCCTGACTGTCCGCAATTAAAACAAGCATTTGTTCCATAACATGGTCCAAATCCATGTGATCTACCACATCGGCGACACTCATTGTTACCATATTGTGGTCGTTCCATTGGTTGATTATTCCACACTTTTCTAGGATTCTCAATCTTATTCTTCTTTTTTTGCACAAATGGTCGCTTTCCAACCTAATGAGATCTTTTATTATAATGAAAATTCGATGAGTCTCCTCGAGATTGTGGTTTTACCTGATATGCCGATGTTTGTTCTCTTGACATCAAATCTCTTTCCACTAGTTGTGCCCTTTCATACAACTCACCATAATCCTTCAAATTCAAAGGCACCAATCATCCGCTTAGATCAAGCCTTAACCCATTCGAGAATCTCTTAGCCTTATCCTTTGGATATTCTATTAATCTAAGGGCAAATCTAGAGAGTTCAGCAAATCTCGCCTCATACTGATTTACAGTCAAGTTATTTTGGGTCAACTACATAAATTCCATCACCTTTTTATCCCTTGCACAATCTGAAAAATACTTACTATAGAAGACTCCTACAAATCCCGTCCAAGTCAAATATAAACCTTCAGAGAACACTGTTCCTTTCGTCGCTTTCCACCAATAATCAGCATTTCCTTGAAGTTGATATTCTACTATAGATACTTTCTCTACATCAATACAATTCAGCAATGCAAATATCTTTTCATCTCATCTATCCACAATTCTGCCTCTACGAGATCTCCTAATCTAGCAAATCTAGAGGGTTTTAGTTTTAGAAATTGTTCTACTAAGCTTTGCATTCTACGGTCACCTCCTACCTGTTGTTGGGCTTGCCTTTCCAATAAGGTTCCTACATTAGCAAGTGCTTCCAAAATT
This sequence comes from Eucalyptus victrix, assembly GCA_016097545.1. Taxonomy (NCBI): domain Eukaryota; kingdom Viridiplantae; phylum Streptophyta; class Magnoliopsida; order Myrtales; family Myrtaceae; genus Eucalyptus; species Eucalyptus victrix. The sequence goes on along the minus strand of CM027840.1, from coordinate 23,296,736 downwards.
CCTTCCACATGGGGATCCATGGCCATTCCTCGTCCATTTCTACTCATCCTGACAATTCCTGGTTTCTACACATCAGTCACTACTCATTAGCCTACCAAGTCTCCTTACAAAACAAATAAGTAACAACTGCAACAATTGTTATTGATACATAAGTTACTTGTTCCTTACAAAGAAAATATCATTACCCTAATGCATAGTCACTACCGCACCTTATCACTCCAGATATAACCTATGCTCTAATACCAACTAGAGCTGTGATGTCCCAGGGCATCATGTACTAAGCGCAAGCGGAATTATCATCTATCATTATCATCTTGCCTAATTTGTAAGCTCCTTTAGGTAACCTATAGTGTTTACCATTGAAGGTTAACATGTATAACATGGATTGTTTAAAATCTCAAGTTTATATTATGAGGTCATCCTGCAATCACTCTACCTTCAATTCAAGTATTGGCCAAATCATTCATGCACATAAACAAGGTCACAAGAAGCTTCATTTCTTTTTAACATCATCAGGGCTTACAAAATTTATCAACCTAGACTCTTTCCATGTTCATCGCCTATATATATACAACACATACATAACAAAAGTAAGGCGTAACAAAAGCCAGGGATAAAGGGTGAGGGTGTCTACTCCACGAGTTCCCACACTAGCCCGCATATAACAAAAAACAAAAGTTGGTCAACCTCTACACGATCCAAGGCGGCTAGGCGCCGTCCATCCCCGCTCCAAGTCCTCCTGCTCCAAAGGGTAAAGGTCTGAATATCTCCCCTTCATGATTGATAAACCATGCAACGAACTTCATAGGTATCAACTCAGCTCTACCGTCAATCATCCATAAAGTAGCCTCATACTTGGAGAAAACCATGTCAATGCCGGATCATACACGTCATGAAGAGAAACATCAAGACTCACTACCGCCCCGTATTCGAGCTACTGGCAGTACATCCATGCTATCAATCTGAAAATCTAAGGTATGAGCAAACAACCTTGCCCAGTAAAGAATGATAAAACTCTAACTTAAACAATCCACAACCATTAAGATTACAAGAGAATCATCAAACAATTTAGGATGCTAAAGGAAGTATATCACAAGCATAAACAATTGGATATTGACACATTATGTATATAATCACCTTATGAGCATCCACTTCTAGACTTACCTTTCTCAAGCTCAATCTCATATCAAGATGTAATGCAACAATAATAAATGGACTCACTCGCCAAGTATAATTATATTTAGTGTGCACATAATCCACCCTCGATCAATCACTAACCGGAATTCAATCTGCCCAATCAAGTCACTTCCGGAAGTTACCTTATCCGGACTTCCACAATATTTCTATCATGGCATCTCACTTCGAGACATCTTGGCATCACTCAACCGAGGTCCTCCCAAGACCACACAACAAGGGGCATCTCACTCCGAGGCATCTCAGTAGCACACAACGGAGGCATCCTTGATCACACACAATGGCATCTCACTCCGAGGCATCTCAGTATTTCTCTATCAAGGCATCCAAGACCACTCAGCAAGGGCATCCCAACTTCCGAGGGGCATCACCGGTATCTCTCTACCGATGGGTTCATTCATCTTAAGCACACGTTTCACACCACCACACGTTTGATTAATGCATTCATTGTATGCAAAAGAAAAGACTCCAAAGTATCTAACTGTATATCTAACTCTCATGAACCTAGCACACATGCGTATGCAAATTATAAGATAAAACCCATTACGACATGTCCCATTCCATGTCGAACAGATATTTATTCCATAATCAAGCACTATGCACCGCACTCATTGCACACACATGATACTACATGCACTTATATATCTCAAATAATAAATGAGACTTACTCCTATATGACTAACTTCTATTATGAGGTTTATTAGACTCTACGTGCATCACCAAATTTTAGTATGTTATATTTGACACAGACTAACAATTCCTGTGAAGAAACTTAAGTCTAATTCTCACTGTATTAAGAGTAACAATTGCCATAATCTTTACTAGCACCCTGTATTGACGTCCAAATTCTTTATCTACAAAGAAAATTGTTTCACTAGCCAATTCTTCTCTATTTAATCCCAAATTTTGACATGTCGTTCCTTAAGATGTATTCTACAATTTTCGTTACGGATTCGAAGTCAAATTCTAACTAGGTAAATACAAAAAATTCGTATAATCAATAAAGGTCAAACCATTTCTCACAAGAACAGTTTACTGGTTTTACTAAGTTCACTTCTATCTCTACATTTAATATATTCATATGGTTATAGCTACGTGTATAACTTGATCTTATAGATGTTCTATCATGTAGAATGGTTTCTTTCTTATTTCCGGTAACATACTCAAGGAAAATAATACAGAACAGAAGACTCCATAACCGTTTTCACCTAGAACAGAATAGGTACACGATTTCCTTTACTTCTAACCTGGCTAAACCACTTATCTTTTCACAAACTTCCTCTACAATACTTCAATGCCTAATCACAGCAACTTAAGGCACCTTCGGCATGTCTTTCTCTAACAAATAATCAATCCACAACTCAGCTCGAAGTGTTGTTGCATCCGTGAGTTCACTCATCACAGTATACACCATATCCATCCACTCGGCATCCATTTCATCACGTCACTCAACAAAACAGCATACTCACACTTGGATTTCGAAACATGCAAGGCTCAAAAATGACATGCAATGGCTCCTACCTTTAATCTAACACTTACTCAGCTTAGATTAACCATAAAACAGCAACTACAAACTAAATCCTTCACTGTTTGGATTGACCCGCAAGCTTTCTTGAAAACAGTGGATAACTTTCAATTTAGAGTTATATCTTTCCTTACCTTGTTTAGCTATTAGACAACACAAAGATGCTTCAAGATTAACACCAAAATCTCGCATGCAAGAAGAAGAAATCACTGGTTTGCTACTAGTTTGCTTCTAGTTTCACCGCTCGACTAAGAGAAAAAGAAAGAAGAAGATGAAGATGGGTTGCTTGGTTTTATATGGAGAGAGAGAGAGGGGGGTTACGAAACTTAAGGGGGAAATAGGTCTACAAAGCTTATCCCTAGGCTAGACTAATGATGAAATTTGCTAATGATTGTTTTCCTTGAGTTGATGGCTTTGGTTTCTAGAGGAAAGAAATCCGTGGGTGTCGCATGCAAAAAGAAACGAGAGAGAGAGAGAGAGAGAGAGAGAGAGAGAGAGAGAGAGAGTGATGTGGCCTCCAAGTTTGTTCTCTCAAGTTTAATTTATCACTCCAAATCAATTAATCTCTAATCCGAGTCATTTAGTCGGTTCATTAGTTTCTAATGTTTTTCAATTAATTCCCTTTTGTTTCTACTTGATTTCAACTCCTTTTATAATTATACAAAGTCATGACATAACATATTGACTAGTCAATGTTAGTCTATAAAGGATTCATCACAAAAATACTAGAGTTAGAAATTGATATTAGCATTATAAACATTAATCAAGTTATCATAACTATAATCTATAAAATAAAATCATTCAGGCCTAAATATTCATCTCTAGCCCAATAGGCCTAATCTATAACAATCTGGCCCACTAAACTAAATCTACAAATCTAATGATTCCGAACCTTGGACCACTTCAAGCCAAGTCCAAGCCCATAATCTCTCATTAGATTTCTTAAGTCCAATTCGTGTGGCGCACTCATTTCTCAAGCCCACACATTCCTCACGATCCATCGGGTTCACTTTCTGGCCCAATCTAATTAATCTCAGTTCCTAATGATCTAATTACACTAATGAAGGTCGGTAAAATTTGGGATGTCACATCACGTCCACTTCGGGTTTACCCATCTAAACCTAAACCTAAAGGGGCATCCGTGATTAAAACGTATCGCTATTGAAATATAAAACATATAATTGAAATATGGAAAGTAAGAAGACAAGAACGATAAGAGATGAACGATATCTTACCCACAAAACACATGGCAAGCACAAATCACATGTTGCATGAAACTATGAGGTTTCGACACCTAGGGTGAGGGTGCTAAAGGCTCAACGTCCCCATCTCAAAGGATAAAAATATTTTACCTATCGCTACTATCATCGATCAATGCTATATAAACCCTTCTAAGGTCCTAGATTAGGCGATCGGGGTATTAGACCATGGTTGTATGTGTGGTGTTGTGCTAAAGCTTGTAACCATGCATTTAAATTTAAACATCTAGCACTTCAATATAAAGCATCTTACATTTATACATCCTTACACCACCTGCAAAACAAAGGGTTTACAAGCACACCTCCCCTTATAACTCCTGCCTACAAGACCATTTAACATGAGGTTAGCGACTAACCTAGTTTTCCATGCGACTTTGACATGCAGGCAATCTTACACGAGACATGTTAGTTAAAGAACAACAACCATTTTTAAATGGCTTCAAGTCCTCTTAATCTAGTAACCAGTCCCAAGTGGAGTCGCCAAGCCTGTCGCGACCCGACCTCGCTACCCTTAAATCCCTCACTATCACAAGGAGAGAAAAATGGAAAATGTCAGGTTTAAAGGTACTTGATCACAAGAGTTCCCTCACGGCTCACATTCCAAAAGACATCATCACCTTGCCTTTCGGATCAAGCCTCTCGTGAGTTTCCTCAACAAGATCGCGAGCTCTTCCAAGCTTGTACCCTGTGTGATAGCAAAGTGTCGCGATCCATACCCACACGAGTGATACACCTTAGGAGAAGAGGCCAGGTGTGGATATTTGTGGCATCCCGGAAATTCAAAGCCAAGCCTTAAGGTGTGTTAAATGTCTTTAATTAGGTGATAGAATTTTATGGCTTATGCTTTAGCCAATTTGTCTTTTAATTTGATGAATTTTGCTTGTGTTGTGGAAATTTAAATTTAAATGCTTGGCCATATGATTTAAATTTCAATAATTAAAATATCCCAAGACTTTGGCCAAGATGAAATTTGAATTTAGAAATATTTATAGAAAGGAATTCAAAAAAAAAAAAGGAAAAGGGGATTAATTTTCGAAATGGGCTTTGGACCCATTAGCCTAAAGCTTGGTGGGCCAAGCTAGTCGGCCATTAGGGCCCAATAGGTGGCTGTCAACCAGCCCAAGGGGGAATGGCCGGATGGGCCTAAGCCCAAGCCCATTCAAAATTCAAAAAAATAAAGATTACAAGTGGCCAAAGGAAGAGCATGCATTGGTTAGTCATTAGGTGGATTAATCATTGCAATTGATGGGATATAAAAGGGGTTAGGAGAGAGAAATGGCCGGTTGCTTGCTTCATTTCCGTCCAAAGAGAGAGGTGTGCGAGAGAGAGAGCTTGAGCGGAAGAGAGGAACCGAGAGAGAGGAGGTGGAGCCGAGAGTTGCCGCCGCTCGTCTGCCGTATGTCCGCCTAGTCCGACCGCCGTACGCCGTCGTCCATCGCTGTTTGTTCATCTTGGAGGCAAGTGGGGTCCTTAACTTCTCTTGCATGTCTGTTTTTGTTGGTTGCATGTTCGGTTTTAGGTGTGATTTGGGCGAAAAACCGAGGTAAGGGTTGGATGTGTTCAAGCTATGTGACTGTTTTCGTTCGGTTTGTGGTAGTCAGTATCTTAGTCGAGCTTGCATGTGTATTTGGAGTGCGATTTTGGCTTCGGTGTCTTCATGAAAGTTGAAGCTAACATCTTGTAGTATGAAATACTCGAATTTCATGGAAAACGATGGTGATATGTGGGGTCAAAAGCTCTGTTATACAGAGACCTCAGATCTGCGAAATCTTCACTGACCTTTTGTTGATTTCTTGGTTGCATGTTGATTTCTGTTGGAGATCTCACTTTGTTGTCTCCTTGAAAGTTGTAGGATACACTTAAGCTACAACATACTCAAATTTGAAGCAAAAATAACAAGTATAACTTCGTGAATCTGTTAGATCTTGGAGATGGTTGATTCTGGTGAGGTGTACAGAGACACCCGAGACTTCATGGGTTAAAATGGTGACCATAATCTGGTTATTTGACCTAGATCCCTTCATGAAAATTGTAAAGGACACATTGTTACATAACATACTTAAATTTCAGAAGGAATGAAAGAGATTTGATGGGTGAAATCTAAGAAATACGGAGGAGTGTGTTCTGGACGTCGCGGTAGTGATTCTAGAAGCTTCGTAGGGCTATAGAAATTAATCTAAAAATAATTTGGCTTAAAGTTTTTAATGAAAAAGGTACGAAAATGTTTTTTCTATCACCCTGTAAATTTTCGTAATTTTTGGAGACCGAATGGATATTTTAATTTAATTTATTCGGAAACTGTGCAGTGGGTTTAAATCCGAGAATTTTAGGATGTTTTTGGAGGAAAGTGTGAAATTGTGAAAAATACGACTTGGCCACGAATTTTATATAAAATTGTGATCCTATAAATGATTATTGAATATTATGATTTTGGGAAAATCATAAATATCAAATATTTATTTATGAAAATAAATAAAAATAATAAAATAATAAAATAATAATAAAATAATGAAATAATAAAATAAAATAGATTTTTATTTGGCCATGGGTTCAATTCCATTTGTGTGGCACTTGTGTGATGAGGTCTTTGTACATGCATTAAGTTGAAATACTTATGTGATTAAGCTATGACATGTGCATGACATGTGAATTGAAATGCAAGTGTGATATGTTTGATGCCATGCCAAATTTCCATGTTAAATTGAGATAAAAGATAAATGTGGATGAGAATGAGGTTGTGGTGGAGGATGTTGTCGGTGGCCTGGTGGCGTAATTCCAAAGATTCCCCGGGAGTTTCGGGATGCCCGGAATGTGGGGGGGCCGGAAGCCCTGTCGGAGGTTTACGCCCGAAGGGAGTGACTCGCGATGCCGGGATTGGGGTGCGAGATCCCCGGCTAGAAGTGTAAAGGCCGGAAGCCCTATCGGAGGTTTCTGCCCGAAGGGAATGCCTCGTGATGCTAGTTGAGATGCGAGATGCCCGGAATGTGGGGGGCCGGAAGCCCAATGGCCATGAGATGGCTGGAATGCTGGGATCCCTATCGGAGGTTTCTGCCCGAAGGGATGGTGATGATGGTGAATTTGATGATTTGAGAAAAGATAATGTGGGGATCAATTGATAAGTAAAAGTGGAAATTGATCTATGATGTGATATGCATGGTGATGCATGGCTAATGATGATATGATGTGATATGCACTGTGATGCATGGCTAATGATGATGTGATATGCATGGTGATGCATGGTTAATGATGATGTGATGATAATGATATATGAGATGCCATGATGATGATATATATATATGCTATGATGATGCATGAATACGCTTGACATCAAAAAGGTAAGCAATGCCTGCATTGTATGATGGTATGCATGGTGCACTGAGTTGTTATTGGATTTCCCTATCGCTGAGTGGCTGTACTCACCCCTTTTGGGGATAACATTTCAGATTAGCACTATGCCGCTACCGCTTTCGCGTGGGGTATTTTATGGTCTACCGTCGATGTTGAGGTGGAGTGTACGGAGATAGATTATCCTCCGTGCTCGGATTGACGTTTATCCAAGTGCAATGCTTAGTTATGTATGATATCGGCCTGGCTGGGGGCCCTGTCATACAAGAGTTCCTGTCTGTGCACGTTCGACGGGATGGAGCGATGCGAGGGATGTTGCCGCCGCCACCACCTGACACACCGGGTTGGGTGTGAGACTGTACACGAGGAGTAGGAGCTAGATCACTTTTTGATGTAGATAGTTGATCTTTGGTGATGGGAGGGTTTTGTGTTCATGTGATGTTAGGGGTCAGAGTTCCTTTTTGAGATTTTAGGTGGGACATGGCAGAGTCTTAACCTTTCTGGTTTTTGTATCGACCCGAAGGAAATCCCATCTCGCTATATGTATGTATGTAAGCAAAGCGTCAACGTTATTTATAAAATCGTGCTGTTAGTTGGTGTGTATTTGTATCATGGGTTAGAAGGGAGATAGATGACGATGTGAATTTTGCTTCCGCTATGAGTCGCGCATGGGACCGCTTTAAAAAAAAATGCCTATAATCTGGCAAGGCTTAATTTAGCCAAGAGATAGAGATGGTAAAAGATGTAACACCGGCGCTGGTGACGACCTACGAAGGGTTCGGGGTGTCACAATATTGGATTTAAGGGTACCTTTACCATGGTAGCTCTCTCGACAGTACGCTTTACCCATAAGGATAGCATCACTTCATCCTTTAGGGTACTCCCATATCGAGTATGCTAAACCATGGTGAGTTTCATCAAAACTCATACCCTGCGCAATGGGTTTATTTATATGGTCTAGTTGTTTATGACAACTTAAAAATAAGATGAGAGTCACCACTAGCCTCAGTTTGGGAGTCGGCTAGAAAACCTGATCAAGAGTCGGGAGTGTTCTCTCGATTTCTACGCAACCAACTATTTAGATTAAGAGACTGGGTTACACTAATATTTCTATTAGCGTCATTTTGGTACCTAAACAATATGTTGTGTTTTCCTAACATGTCCATACGTTCTTTTTACATTTTCGAGATCATTAGTCCTAAACTGAGTGATCATGCATGGTTGGTCATTTTCATTCTATTATATTTCTAGAAAAACAAGAAAAGAAAGCAATCAATGGAATTGGAATTACGAGACAGTAATTAAACAATCAAGGAAAGCAGTAAATCTACAATGCAATCCTAGAAAATGCAAAAGAGAAATACAATTGAAAAAGATGAGAGAAAAAGAAAAAACCCACAACTCGTCGGGCTTTATACAACAAATGGAACTCGAGACATATGTCGGGGATATGAATAGTACATAATAATGGTCAGAATGGACATCGACCTCCATCGTCTTCACGCTTTCTCCATTTTGGTCGTAGCTTTAGGAATTGCTCCACTAGTCCCTGCATAGGACATTCGCCATATCCATTTCCATTTCCAGCCACAGGGACAATCCCAAAAGCAGAAGCCACTTGATGTTGTGCTTGCTGCCCCATTATAGTTCCAATGGTTTCAAGAGCTTGCAAAAAGAAAGAAGCAGACACATCAAAACAATAATAGAAAAAAAAACAAAAACAAGACGTCATGTCAAGATCAATCATTTAAAGGAAGTGCAATACGAAAGTCAAATTTTGGGGCCTCGGGGTTGGCCTTTGTCTTCCATGCGAGGGTCCCACCAAGACACCTACCAAATCCATTTTTTTGTGACTTATAGCAATTGTTGACCAATTGTATTCTTGCATGGCCAATAACGCTTTTAAGTCTCATAATCAAGTGATACATGTGATCTTAAGGTTTCCCCTCGATATCATGCATCGACCTTACCATTCATCTAAAAGTCACATGCATTACAAAAATTTAAACAAGCATGCAGGTCTTTTGAACCTTATTTCTCAACCAATCAAGTAAGAAAGTGAATCGTCGGCGGGTCACTTATTATAAAGGGCATGCACCAATCACAAACATAGGCAATTTCTAGTGCATAATGGGATTATATGTATGAGGAGTACATGTAATATTTTAAAAAATATATATATTTCAAAATCATTCATGAAAAGTTTTGAGACAAAGTGATATCTCAGATATGAAAGGCATTCAATTGCCAAGACTAGCCCAAGGCTAGCATAAATTCACTCACAAGCGTCGCAAGCATTTTAAATACAATTCAAACCATGACTTTCATGATATCAAATCAAGATTTAAAAAGATTTGAAAATATTTAGAATTAAGGAATATCTAGGCTATGGAACACATTTAATTGTCAATGCTAGCTCAAGATTCGTATAAATGCAATCACAAGTGTCGTAGACATTTTGAATATGGTCAAAACCACGATTTTTCCTTAAGCCAAATCGAGTTTTGGAAAATAACTTTTCTAGAAATTATTTTTGAGAAACATCACATGTACCAAATTATTTTTTTTTAAATATGCAATTTGAAAATTTCAATTGTTTAACAACAAAAATCAAAACATTTAGAACAACTTCCATGAAGATGGTGTAGCCTAATTTCATGCACAAACTAGCCTAAAAAGTATAACTAAACAATCATAATTATGTTTATAACAGGAAATTTCAGAACAAATGTGTAAGAACAGTAAAATTGAGCAATATCTAATGACAATTTGGCAATAAAAAAATTTTCCTAACATGCATGACATGATGATGAACAATTTTTGTGAATAAAGTTTTCTTAAACAATCTATATATGAGTTTACAAAAATCAAACAATAAACAAAAACACATCAAAAAATTGTCAAAATAACAAGGCATTCAGCTAATGTCATGAGAATTTGTCCTATCAAAACATATCTAAAAATCATCAAATTTACACACAACATAGCCAACATGATAGCAAGCAAGTTTCATTAAGAGACCAAGTACAGATGCCAAACAGAGAAAATCTAATAAAAATATCAAAGGTCTGTTCAAACAAGGGTTAGAACCGAGATTTGAATTTGATCTCTTGTCCAGATTGTGATCTAGCTTTGAGAAAAAGGTAAAATTGGTCCAAATGATGAGCAATTGGCATGAAATTAGTGGTATTAGAAACTTCTAAGTGTGCCTTACGTCTTCTTAGAATGGGTCAAGTCCAAACTAGGTCAATTTGGAATCCTAAAATCGACATCTTTAAAAGTGGCGCATCAGTAATTAAGAAAATAAAGCATATGCATTCATTAGAAAACCTTAAAATCCTCAAAGAATACACAAACGGCATCAAGAAATCACATTGGACTTAGAATTGGATGTGATGCAAAGTTTGGATAATCATCTAATCCTAAGTTGGCATGCAAAATATCATACAATTTAAATGACTTCATGAAATGATTCATGATTCCTAATGATATGGTAGGGAATCCTAAGTGTGATGAACACTTTTGTGAGTCGAATTTTTTGTGCAAGATGATACTCCAAGGACATGACCTAAACATGTATGCAAATCTTGCAGCATGCGGTTCAATCAACAAGAAGGCATGATCATAAGATTTGATCCCTAAATGACTCAAACAAGCATGGAAATGTGCACATATGACAAGGTTTCATTTCAACATTAAGTTTACAAAACAAGCATGAATTCAGTCATTCTCAAGACATGCATAAATCCTACCAAAAATTTCACATATAAAGCATGCGATGATGAAGATTTCTTGTTAAGAGTTTGGAACTCAATTAAGATCATATGAGTCATGGCAAAAATGGCAAAACCGACAAACTATATGCCTAGCACATATTGCTACAGTACATTTTATTCTAATGCATGCAATTGACTCACTTTGCCAACACAAAAAACTTGCAAAGCATGCATCAATTGAACATATGTATCATTTATTTCAACTCTCATGAAGGATTTGAGACCAAATATGTGCATTTATGGACTCAATTTCATTAAAATAAATTTCAAACCAATGTAGGACAGACTGACCTATGTTCAAATCTAAACAATTTTGACCTAGCTAAACATGTCTAAAAATTAAAAAAAAAAAAAAAAAGAACATGCACAACACCATGTACAAGCAACTTTCATGAAGGAAAGTAGTTCCAGAAATCAACACAAAAATCAATACAAAAATGGCAAAATTAGATATCAATACAAAATAGATTGACCTAGGTTTAGATTTGAGTAGATCTAACCTAGTTAAGCACATCTAAAAATCATGAAAAAAATTATAGAAGATGCACGAGATGATTTGGAACAAAACTTATGATATAATTTTGTCAAAAAATAATCACGAAAGTCGGCACAAAAATAGCAAAGCCAGAAGGCAGAATAAAATCATAATCGAAAAAAAGACAAACTACTGCAAAATTGTTAATCTTCGACAGTGTTTTTCAAGGGTCAAACGATGCTCGATTGGGGCGTGCGACCTACCATTTTGAAGCACAGGTTATCTATTATCTAATCCTAAGAGGATTCAAGCTGAAACGAGGTCATTTTGAACCTCGTTTTAGCCAAAATAGTGACCTAGGTATAGACCTACGAAAATCACAAATTAGGCTCAAGAACATAATCATCATTCAAATCATCAAAAAATCATTGCAGCATTCATAATGATTGATCTTAAGCATATAAAGCTCCTAATCTTGAATCCTAGTCCCGATCGATCAACTCGATCTCGCTTCATCGGATTCGAGTTTTGAATCGTTACCGTCATTGCCATTTTTGTGGATTTTGATCGAGATTGATCAAAGTTTTCATCGAATCTTCAATCCAACCTCCACAAACCAGCAAGCATTAGATGTGAACAACAAGGGAGATGATCGCTAATGAAGATGGTGAGGGTTGAACCGGTGACAATCCGATCACCGGAGGAGGAAACCTACCATATCAAAGAAGAGAGAGAGAAACGAGGCTCTTGGCACCAAAAAAATAGAGAGAGGAGAGAGAGAGAGAGATCTGGAGAGAGAAGAATTTTGTGCCAAATGAAAAACCCCATTGAAAATGGAAGATATTTCATTTATATACTCCCCACATTAAGCGATTTCGGCCGTCGATTTGACCCGAGAGTCGAAATTTTGATCCAACAGTCAAAAATCTATTTTGAAGGCTTCGTCATGATCTCGAGATGTCGGGTAATTGATCTAGTGGGTTTGATTTGTAAAAAAAACTAAGCCACAATCGAGAATTACGTCAAAAAGTCCAATTATGAATTAATTTGCAATTTGACGAAATTCGAGAATCAATTTGTAAAATTTTGAAAATTAAAGGTAGAGAAGTGAAATTGTTATTAAGAGGGTTCTAGAATTGGTGACCGAAGGCCAAGAATTGACCGACAAGGGCCTAAACCAGCTGGTCCCATTGGCGGCCAGTTAGACCGGCCAGAACGGTTTGATCCTGTTCGGCCTGATTTTGATTGGTTCTTGCTATTTTGTCCACTTGGGACCCCTGTAGATAAAAAAATTTATGCAATTTGGCCCCTAAATGACCAATTGAAAAGGAATTTTATCATTTTTAAGAAGAAATTGGTCAATTGAGATACAATTATGCTAATCAAACATTATGAACGTGATCTTGGGGTCTTTTATTGACATAATTGAATGATTATCATGAAAAACAATGAGTCAAAACCATGGGTGTTTTAAATTGGGCCTAAAGGGCTAAAATGTTTAAATTTGCAATTCAATGGGCAAAATTGCAAATTAACTAAAATTGAACTCAATTAGTGTCACAATTGCCCTATCTAATAAGCTACCCATATGTAAGATCACTTATCATATTCAAATTGACCTTGAATTGAAGTGTTCGAGCTTAGGTCTAAAATGGATCTAAGCCTAATATTAAAATTGGACCTAAATTCATGAAATTAAACCATAGCCATAAATGGGTCGATTCGAATTTTGTCAATTGAAGCTTAATTTTTTGATTTTTTAATGTTGAGGAGGATAAAATTCTTTAAATTAATGAGTTTTGGTGTGAATTTCGCAAATTTGATCTCAAATATGGACTTATCTTCATAAAATGAGTGAGAAACAATCGCTTGTTTGCAAGTTATAAATGATCGATTTTGGTTCCCTAATTAGGGATCAAAACAACAATTCACATTTTGACCGGATAAATTGCGAAATTGAATGCTCAAATAGATTTCGGATAATCCCTAAACCAATTGTAATTTTATTTTTGGTTGATTTAAAAGTAATTTTATTTGGTCAATTTAGAACCCAAAACTGAAAAATCCAGAATTCAAGGTTCTTAACCAAATTTTGTAAAATTTTTGACACAAAGTCAAATTGGCATTAAAAGAAATGTATTTGTGCATTTTTTTTATATTTTTTTCTATTTTTTGGATCAAATGTTTGACTAAAAAGTCAACCATTTAGTTGGTTTTTCTTAAAGTGTTAATTTTTGGTCAAATTTTTGAATTTTCAAGAAATTGATTTGACAATTGTGCTAGAAGCCAGAGCCCTTACACAGTGCACTTGCTGACAACGGCAACGAGCAAGGTAGAGTCCAGCAAGCAAGGGAGGAGGAACTTAGGTAAGACTCAACTGCCCAACTTAATGAGGCCAGAGGCGATGATGGGCAGGATGCGGTCCCTAATTTGATGAATCCTAATTGCATCAAATCGTCTTTGCTGGCAAAAGCAATGCTTGATGCGGTTGCAAGGGCGAAGGGTGATCTTTTGAGTGATGTCGACTAGGACTAGCCATTTCTTTTCTTTTTTCCCTCTCTTTTTTTAATGTAAGTATAAAATAGGATTGGAGGTGGTTCATAGAAGAACTCACTCAAAACCAACTTAATGCATCTGTGGCATGGCAAAATGCATTTTGAGTGATAATGGATAACATGCGACAGATGAAGGATAGCTTTGATACCAAATTGATCTAGTTGCAAGGACGGACAATTGGCAACCATTTTTGCGTATCAATAACTAGCATGCAGAATCGATATCTTCAAATATAAACCCATCAAATTAGACAATAGTCAAAATAGGCCTTATTGAGTTGCATTAATTGACGAGGTTTGAGTTGAGCATGCGAGTTAATCAAAGAGCCCAATACTCCCACATCAATGCTAAATAGATTGTCTAGATGTCTGGGCACAATCTCCTCAACAAGGACATTAGCGATGGTTGCATTAACACTGTCGACACTTTCAAGTTCCTCACCCATGCCTTGTTTTGATCCACGCACCTTTTGAGAGAGAAAAACTTGAGTTTATTAATAATTTGGCAAATATTTTTCTAATTTTAATTATTATTATCATTTACAAAAATAAGTAATGAAAATTATTTTCATTATTAACGACATTTCATGCTTAAATGTTCTTGTTAATACTTAAAATATTTTTCAACGTCCTTTTTCTTGAGAGATATAAATGATTAAAATCAAGAATATTTTTTTAAAATTATTGATTTTTCATGAAACAAACGGAGCTTAACATGCTGAAAGAAGAGAAAAAAGAGAGAGAAAAAAAGAAAGGAAAAAGAAAGAATAATGCCTGAGATGCATGTGCTGGCTCTTAACAAAGATATGAGCCGCGGTGAGCCGGAGGCTGAATTGAGACGAAGCAGTTAAGTGCAGGGGCTTTTGCGAGACAAACGCTGTACGAGGAGCTTTTTTCTTCTTTTTTTTTCTTGTTTTTTTAAAGAAACGGTCTACTTTGGGGGGGCTTTTTGAAAATTTCCTCACAAAAAAGGTTAACTTTACTGTTAAATATTGTTTGGACTATTAAGGATTCTATAAAAATTGCCAGACAAAATCGATCGACTGGAGCACATACCAGTCTCTCTCTCTCTCTCTCTCTCTCTATCTGAAGAGTGTACACATTATTGACTGATTTTCTCCCCACAACTCACGCTTAGCATCTCCCACTTCGCACCTTTTGAAGTCTCTCTCTCTCTCTCTCGCCTCTCGATTCTCCCCTCGGTTTCCGTCAACAGGTTAGTCGCGCGATCCTGCTGCATGCGTTCTGAAGTTCACGAGCCCAATGGGAGCGCACCCACTCGGGCTTTTTTTTTTTTTTTTTTTTTTTTTTTAATTAAATTTATTTATTAATTAATTACCTTTTTTCTCTGAATCTGCATGTCTGGATTTTCTCTCTCTCTTCGGGTTGCGCGACGTGAATTCGGAGTGCCCGACTGCAGGGCGTACTGAAATGGACCTGATTCTGGAGGAAAAGGACGCTGCCGATTGGGTTTACAGAGGCGAAGGAGCTGCGAACATCGTCCTCACTTACACTGGATCCGCTCCCACTTTCGTGAGTTGCTTTTGCTTGCGCTTCGAATTTGGGGCGCGATTATAATATCGCGCCTTTTGCGAATCGGAATTCGATTCTGGAGAGATGGAGTGAGATTTTTTTTTTTTTTGGGAATAAGTGGTTATAATTGCTGCTGCAACTTCTTTTGAGTTTCAGAACCGAGGGGGAGACAATGCTTGAAGAGTCCGAGCATGTTGTCTTAGGAGTTTTTTTGGAGAAAGATGATACCTGAAAAGTCAAGTCTGAGAAAGTTGTTCTGGGAATCTTCTTTTTCTGACCACTACTACAAATTTTAATCTCGAGAATAGCGCTAATTGGAATAAACCCCCTTTTCGTCTACCTCTGTGACCACTAACGTCGATGTTATACTGTTATTGAATTACATTCTTTTTTTGCTTTTGCTTATCCAAACAAGGAAAGAAAAGATTTTGACCCAAAAAAAAAAAAGAACAAAGAAAGAAAAGAATCTTTGGGTTTTCTTTTTCTCCTGAGGAATGAGTGAAGTGTTGTGCTGAATCTTCGCATAAATGGATATACCTTCACCTTTTCAGCTAATGAGGTCACGGGAATTTGATCTTAAATTCTTTTTAGTATCCTTTTCTTTCGGATGATGAAGACATGTATGCTTAATTCGATAGTGTGATTGCTGCTCTACCTTTTGTCCAGGTCGGAAAAGTTTTGCGGATTCGAAAGGCTCCCAAAAATGGAACGCAAAGTTCCAATGGTTGTTTGAGCTTTTCCAATCATGAACGTCTCTTGTGGAAGGATTTTGAGGAACTCGTACAGTCCCCAACAAAAGAAATTGCGGCCCAAAAATACGTACAACATGTGATTAGCCCATTGTTAGGTTCAAAACATGTAGATGCTGGGGTATGTGCAGTGCTTTTCCTTGTTTTGTTCTTTTCTGGAGTTGATGCTCAGGATTTATACTGTTGCATCGATGTTGATCTTTCGAGAATGATTAATATATTACTCCTAAGCCTTTGAATAGTTTAGATTGATTAATTTTTTAAATAACTGAATATTGACTCTTTGTCTAAGGCATTAAATCAGTGGCTTTGTAAGTTGCCTTGTTATCTTTGAGCCTGCCAGAGTATTTGCTTGGTAATATGTTGAGATTCATGCTTAACCCCTTTTAAAATCCTGCATTGGTGAATTTGATCCTAGAAAGCTACTTTGGACCATTCAATCAGTACAGTGTTGTAGGCTTTCCTATACATCAAAGCTTATACTTGTTTACTGGTTGGATAATGAATTTTTACAATTGCATTGTCAAAGTACAAAATTTCATATGACAATCATATCTCTGGCTGCTCTAGGACATGTTCCTTATGCTTTGGTTTTCTGTTCATATTGCCGATCAAAATATGAAAGTTGATACACAGCATAATATATCTCTTTCTCTCTCTGCCATCATTTCTTTCACACTGCAGATTCGAGTCCTTGTCTCTAGGGAATTTCTTGAGGAAATTGAAATAAATATTAAGAGTCATCGTCCTGACTGGCGCATTGATGCTGCCAAGGTTGATACACTTAACAAATATGCACTTCTAATTTCTGATCATTCCCTTTTTCCTCATGGTGAGTACTTCTGTCCACTCCTTACCCTTATTTCTGGACTTGTTGTTGACTAACTTCCTCCTATTCAATATTTACACAGTTAGACATTTAGAAGTAAGAAGTTCTATTAAGTGAATATATTCCATCAGCTAGATAAAATGTCTTCACCAACCCCTCGACTGGCCTTTGTAAGCTTTAGGTGTCAAAGGAAAGACACATGCGATGAGATTGCGAAGACCGTGTACATGTCCTCCCCTATTACTAGGATCCTAGACAGAGAGAGATTATTCAAAAGTTCGCCATTTTCCTGCTTCATTGATTTGCATCATTAGGCTAGGGGGACATTGTTTGAACTCATTGTTAAGATGTTGGACTTATCCTAAGCTAATAGCCTTGTTCATTAATCGGGTCTTGCAGTTACAAAAGCTCTAGTGAAGATGGTAAATAAAATTATTTTTGATCTCCAAGATAGAGTATTTGCCTATTATATCTATTTTGTTTCAGGTATCTTGAAAGGCAATGCCTGCATATCCGTAGAGATAAAGGTGCTTTGTCTAAGCTACTTCTTCTTTCTGCAATAATTCATTTGTTACATCTTTTTTATCCTCTACTTGTGCAAGTTGTTCAATTTTTTTTTTGCATGCTATTTTTCCCTGTTTTGGAGTTTAGCCCAAATGTGGATTTCTACCATTCTCCAAATACATTGCCAGGCAGAATGCAATCAAGAGGAGCACTACTCGTTTTAAAATGCACCAAGTCCTGAAGTTCCATGAAAAACAGGTAATAGTTTAAGGTTAATCACTCATATTACTTTCCTTATACAGGTGCCAAATAGTACTGCCACCTTGCAAAACGGCTTAAAAGGGGTAGCCACTTGTATACAAGAAAGGAAATAAAACTAACTGGATCTGTCACCCTATTATATCTCATATATGAAGTTGTGTTTCACTATTATGCCAAAATGCAAAGGTGGAAAATGTTTTCTCATTTTGCCAAAAAGACTCCATACCTTTAAGGGCTCCTGGTTTTCATTCCAAAATCATCCAAAAAGTAGCTAGAGGAGTCATCTAAGTCATTTTTTTCCCTGGTAGGAAGAGTCATCCATTCCCAGTCTATGTTCCATCAGAGACAAAGCACTTGTCCCTTTCTATCTTGTTTAGCTGCAACACACTAATTGTAAAAAGAGGTCCCATCTCTCTTCATCAGTTTACTTCAGTAGTTTAGTTTGAAGTCACTCTTAATAGATTAAAGCTATCATTCCCTTTCTTTTGGTATTAGCAAGCATGCAGGCTTTATTTTGATTGTGCATGCCATGGTTTGTAATTTAAGTCTGACCAGTGCATTTTGCATTTTTTTTCCAGATACCAAATCTAAGTGAATATGATCCATTGGATCTGTTCTCTGGATCCAAGGAAAGAATACTTGTAGCTTTGAAAGCTTTGTGCAACAACCCGCAGAACAATTTCCGTGTTTTCTTGAATAATTCTCTCATTTTGGGTGGGTTCGGTGGTGTTGTAGATAATTCTACTTCCACAACTGCTGAAGCACTTGAAGATGTACTTAAATATGTCATCAAAGAAGATGATGGTTTACGGACTACAAGTTTTCTTGAGCTTCTCACCGAGACAGTTTATAAATCAGGAGTATTGGACCGTCTTCTTGATGTTCAGAAGCTCGATAATTATGATATAGAAGGAGCAATTCATGCATACTATAATTTTATATCTCAACCTTGTTCAGTATGTATAGAGTTGGGTGAAGACAAAGTGTCACCAATATCTACCCTTTTGCATGCACTTCCTCTCGATGAGAGCTTGGAGATCGTGAAAAAATTTTTGATAGCTGCAACTGCAAAAGATTGCAGTTTAATGTTTTGTTTCAGACAAAGAGAAGATGGTGGTTCAGATTCTTCATATGACAGGGTTTACCTAGAGTCAACTAACCAAGTGTTTGATTATAAGGTAAAACATATCTTTTGTAGTTAAAAGCAATGGTCTCTTGCTTTGGTCTTTTGTCGAGTATTCTGCTCATTGTAAGAGATATAGTCTATCTTTAACACACCTAGAAGTGAACTATATTGAAATCACATTGATCAATTCATTTTAAAAAAATGAAATAATATAGTCAGATGTTTCTTAAAAGTATGTAAGTGTTCTCTTGCTATCTAGTGTTTTATCATGTTGCTAGTGTATTCCATGCAATAAGGTTCTTCATAGAGACGATAGAGTATCTGCTATTATGATTTTGGTGCCAAATAGTTCCTGTATTCTGGTGGATGCTGCTTCATAATTATCCATCTAGCTACCACCCAAAAAGGGGAAAACCATCTGGTAGTATTGCTGTAGTTGCAGCATGAATTTTGAGTTTCCTTGCTACACATAAGTTTCTTTCAGAAGTAATGACTTATTTAAGATGCAATCACATAGGTGCATTTCATTGACCTGGATTTGAAGCCTTTGGAGAAGATGGAGTACTATTATAAACTGGATCAGAAGATTGTGAGTGCCTACACTGAGGCCCTGCAAAATGGACAAGGAACAGTGAACAATAATACTGTCAAAATGTAGTACACAATGATGGAGTAGCATTTGAGAGTTTTCTGTGAAAGCTCTCCAAAGGTTTGGATAGAGACTTGACCTGTGGGCAGAGATTCTGGTGTGAACTTAATCTTCAGTCCCTTCAAGATGGAAAATACTGACACTCTAAATTGATGGTAGCTCGTTTTAGCAAATGTTAGCAGCTACGAGAAAGCAGTATCGTAACTTTGATTATTACTTCTACTTTGCTGTTACATTTATTTATAAATGGCTAAAGCTGCCAGATGAACTAATTCTTGCTCCAGATTCCTGGTTTCAAGGACTTTTAAATTACAATGCTCACAGGTAATTTATGATTGTATTGTGTTATAGTTTTGCACTACAAGGATTGAAATATCTTTATCATCTTTAAAGGAACCAGAGCTATGAGAGTCCATACACTTCCAGAAGCAGCTGCTGCTATATGCTTAACCAGATATTCTTTATCTGAAGGCCAGTCCTGGTACAGATGTGTATTAGTTCTTGTATCATCTAGATACATATATGCATCTATCTGCAAGCATGAATTCGATATTCTTTCCTCTTTATGTGAAGGCTCATGCAATTTTGACTAGTTATGTGAACAACTGAGTAGCCAATAGGAAATAAATAAAAAGAAAGAAAGTTGATATTGACGGGACAGAGTTATTGGGCATGGCTGCAGAGCCCAATAGAAAGTGATGGATTAACTATTCAAAGGGTCATACCATCCCATGCCACATGGCTTATTAATTCATCCAGCTGGATCTTGATTTTTTGTATTTTTATTTTCTTCTTGTTCTTCAGCTGCATGCTAAATATACTGGATGCAGGGTTGCCCTATCCATCCCTCAGTACTCTAGCAAGTTTTTTGTGTTTCTGGCACAATATATGTGATGTAACATTTTAAAATTAATTTCTATATTGGATGAAATATAGCAATCTGTTTTCTAGGTTCTGAGGATGTTGTGTAGTTGGAAATGAATGAACTGCCTGACTTCTTAATAAACTCATTAAGCAAACCGACAAACTGGGTGGTTAAGATGTCCAAAGTAGTTGTAGTTGTTTGGGGATGTGAAGAGTCCTAAAGAACCCAATGGAACCAAATGCAAGGTGTATATCCTGTGCTTTTGACATCCGTGGGGCTCCACTGTCTCTGTCTTTTTACCTTTTATAAGAAAAAGCTTTCTGATGTGGGTCAAGACATGCACCTCCTGAGCTGACATTCTTCCACTATCAGAGTTGTACTGAGAAGTTGATCCCTTCTATGATTGTCTAATTAGCACTCTCTAAGGATCTCATTCTCTACGTGTCTAGGATTTGCTGCAGATGGTTGCAGAACCATCTGCAAGCCAATATAAGCATAAGAGCGAAACATCCATTCCACGACAAAACATTGCGAGTTCCTCTTAACTTCATCTTTTGAAAGACCAGGTCTGATGAACAAACCCCATGTGCTTATAGCTATCTTATTATTTCCTATAGGATGTTCAGGCCATGTGGCGCAAGTTAGCCAAAGAATTTTTCAGAGGATGTTCTTGCTTGGCAATTAATACTGTTCTGACACACATTTACTTCCAGTTACCAACCCAACCTGCCACTCCATTTAGTTTTCAACCAATGGGCCCCATTAGCAACGAGAGAGAGAGAGAGAGAGAGAGAATTCCAGCTACAGCCCAGTAGATTAAATTCGTGTTTCCTTAGTAAATTACGCTGATATATCAGTTATATATATAGCAGATTCTCTAGCTTTAGTATCTTGCTCCATTTGTCAATAACCATGTCAAAGGTTCTTCCTTTTCTCTCTAATCTTGTGATCTTGCTGCCATAAGTAATGCTTTTAGTTGTTGTGCGTGTGATTCCTGAATGGCTCATTTTCCTATGCGATTCTCTGCTCACTCTGACACAGCAGTACTTTTTCCAGCTCTTAGATGCTCTGTTTCTGTGAGCTCAGAGTCTGAGCAACTTCTGACCGCACTTTCTCTGTTGCAGAAAACAATAGTGTCAGTGGAGCTGCTGTGTTCAAAGTGCAGGCTCAAGGTTATGAAGTTGGTGGCCACCATTGAAGGCATTACTTCCATTGTCCTTGACTCGTCCAAGAAAACTGTGACAGTGATTGGTGAAGCTGATCCAGCAAAGATCATAAAGAAAGTGAGGAAGTTCAGGAAGTCTGCACACTTTGTGAGCATCGGCCCTCCAAAAGAAGACAAGAAAGATGAAAAGAAGGATGTGGTGATTCCTCAGACACCCAAGACTTGTCAAAGATGTGATATTTGGTATGTTGTTGCAGAAGATGGCTTCTACAACTACTGTTCCATACTGTAAGTAGGTGCCATTTTCATCATCGTTCGGGGGGCAATTAGTATTAAGAGCAATGTTTTGTCGAGGAAAGGATGGCAAGTGTTGTGTTTATTGCTTGCGTGTCACCTGGGTCTTTGCTTCCACATTGGACATGATATAACATGGAGACTACCGTGTATCTATCCAACGCTGATTATTCTTCCAGAACACATTTGAAATTGTTTGGTTCATTTCTTTAGGGTTTTAACCGTGACTTGCAATGGAAATTACGTCAAGAATCCCTTTTATCCCCCATCCAGTGGTAGGTTTTTTTCTTCTTTTGGCTGGGCCTCAGTCATGTTTTCGTCTTGAGTGAATGATTTGCCTCGAACTCTTGCAAGAGGAGTAACAATCTCACTTCATATTACGATAAATTCTTTAATCGACCGCTGACATGTAGCCTAGTGTATCTCAATATTTAAATCACGTAAGTTCCGTGTGAAACTCACCAACTTTAAGGTCTTGGGTGCATTGAACTTATTTAAATTTACATCACCTAAAGAATTTTCCTGTACTACTGGTGATACTTATAAAGGCGTGTTGGGATTTCCTGATTATACTTTAAACTTTCCTCAAAAGATATTATAAATTTGTATCCTTTCATCATAAGATACCTAAGTAACTTGGTTATCATACTATATACAATTAAAAAACACATGAGAAAAGAACACTCCGTCTGCGACCCAAGGCCGAGCTCGTTCGCAGCGAAGCAGGCAAGGCTGAGTTAAAAAGAAATTGAAATAACAAAAGTCTTCGATTAGGATGAAAACAAACAATTCCAAATTGGCGACGATCTTGTGTAGATCACTCCATCCAGGTCGATTTCTTTTGCTTTTTTCCTCGATAAACCCGCCCGTAACGCTCCAAACATCGGTGGTTGTTACAAGAAAGGAGGTTGCAGATTGAACTGAGTAGTAATGAAAGGACTCTCCCTCCTGGTGGCCGTAAATGGATATCACCGAGGAGTCTCACTACCACGGAATCAAGCAGCTCACGAACGTGCTCCCACATACACCAGTTAAATAGCGTAACAAAACCACTCAGCATTCTTTCCACCAGCAGATCCCATATCTTTACCAGCACTTCTTCTGCTGCACAGACAAGAACGAAATGAACAATTGCCATCTTCAGATTGCAGGCAACAATAATCCTGTGCATCAAAATGGAGACAAATTTATGCCCACAACCCAACCCCAACCCAGGAATGCCCTAATAGGTAAGGGAAGGAAACAGACACATGCTAAATTCGTAGATGCATCTCTGACCTTATATTTGGCCGCATCGATGTATGCAATAATTTCTTCTTGCCTCATCAAAGATTCAAACAGCGCCTGTTCACATGAAAGGACATCATTACAATAAAATGACAAATATCAGAATTAGTATGCAACGAAAAGCCCAATCAACCTAAAAATCCTGAATGAATTTTGGTCTTCACCTTTTTAGTGGCGATTAGCTCTGCCTCTAATGCATCTACACGGCAAATAGCAGCATTCAGCAACTCTTCCTTCTCACGTGGAATTGCAGCAGGCCTTTCATTTTGCATTTCTACCTTCTTTTCAAGTTCATCCAGCCTTTTCCAAATAGATGAGGGAAGATCCCCCTCTTTATGCTTAGCACCAGTTGAAGGCAGATGGGACTCCTTGACAGGATCCATGACAGATTGAGGATTATGACAAGTGGAATTGAACATAGAGCCGCTGACCTTCTCGATCAAATGGTATGCAACTGAACGGACAAAAGCCAGGACAAGCATAAAGCAGGCCACTAGCACAGGATGGACACACATGTAGGTTCCTCCTCCACGTTCATCAATGCCAGGCACAGGAAACGCCCCTGAAACACATTACATGATCCAAGCTACCTCAAAATTAATTGTACCATCTGGCTGGTGCCAGAAACATGTGCTCTTGAGACATTGTTACATGCTCACGGAATTGGACCATAGTCAACCAATCTCTTTAAGGGTGCAAGATGTTCAGTGTCCAACTACCATCATGTCGTTGTCTCACCTGTGCTCTTATAATATGATCTATATGAAGTGATCCCTCCATGTGTAACAACATTGAATGAATAGTGATATGTGACATAATTGACATTGAATAATATTAGTTTATTCTACTTCATATCAAAACTGTCTATGGACTACTCAATCCTGTATTGTAGGCATTAGAACTAATTTCATTTGCTTGGATGAGTATATTATTAAAGGAGACAAGGTCCAAGCTCAGCTTTCTCACATGCCCCAACAACCAAGGAAATAAGAGCAAAGATGATCATTCAGTGAATTTGTTGAAATTGCCGACCTCCAGGAAGGCTGTCTGTATTCCCCGAATCCTGGTCTACAGCCTCATCAATCATAGGACTACTTTCATCATATCCAGATAAGTTACCCACAGAAGTTCCGTTGCTTGTCATCTTTGCCTAGAAAAAGGAATTCCATGAATACCACTTGTAGCTATTGCATAGACTATCATTCCAATGTCAAATTAACTTACTTCTTCAGAGAAAGGAGTCACATCTGGGACAATAGGGCTCCTTTCTGCTCTGGGAGAAGCAATATCATCCACCTCAGCTCCTGACGCTGTTGCAGCTGCCGTACCATCATTGATCTAACTCAACAGTGAACACAAATGATAAACAAAATGATAAACTTAAAGCAGATAAAACCTTAGTTCAACAATGAGAAAACTTTATCATTGGTAAACTTATATAAAACTCTTAGAGAGAATGAAAGTAAATTTGTGAAATGATTGTCAGTGTCCAATTGTCTAGATAAGACCACACTTTAGCAAGAACATACCAGGGGACAGACCATGGTATCACAAGAAGCAACATCCTCATTGATGTTCCTGCCCATCGTTGTATGTCTGTCGGGTAGTGCTTGGCCATCAAGCACTATCTAAAACAGCTCACGTGTGCAATGATAAAAATCATTAGATAGTAATATTAAAATATGCCTTCTCTTTTCCGTCAAAGTTAAGAATAAGGACTACTGTGTCTCACCTTTAGTATGTTGGGGTCTTTCCATGGACCCTTCTCCGATCTCATGCAGCCACCCTGGTCGGCACAAGTACAGCTTCCACCAAAAAATTCTGGCAACTCACTGCAAACCTAGAATGTCTTAATGCTTTGGAAGTACACAGCCAGCTGGGAATGATCATTACAATCACAATGAATGCAATGTCTCACCTTGCATCAATTACTTCAAGTAATTTACTTCGATATTTGTTACCAAGAACCTACACAGAAATTTAGTTAATTTATATAAGGCAGAGCTGAATTCGCCATTAAAAGCTCAACTGCACATTGCACTTTACATGAATCTTTGAAATCGTTGTGGGATCAAGAAAAGACTTCACTGTGTTCCAGAGAAGCTTGAAACCAGGAGCAGCATTAATGATGAACATTCTGGAGAGCGTCTGTATAGATGTCATTTACTTGTTACAATACTTTGTATCTGAAAACTCCATTAAGCCAAGAATCAAAACCATAACTGATCAAGCCAGCCACAGCCAGAGAACAAGAGTATCAGGAGAACAGATTGATTTACGTACTTCAGGGTAGTAATCACTGTCAATCTTCTGTAGCTGCATGATGAGTTCACGTGCCTGTTTTGTAAAGTTCTTAAGACCCTGATGATATGTGTAATGACGAAAGATGATTATTTTAAGGCCACAATAGCTCTAGATAGAGATGAACTGCCAGTACAGTATCAATCAACATACCACACCCTTAACATCCAAAATGGTTGTACTAGAATCTATGTGCTTCTTTGCAGCAACAGAGCAAGCTGGGAACTTAAAGGCAACAGTTTTCTCAAACTCTTGAACATGGTATCTAACATAGCGATCAATAGTAGTCACTTGCATAAGCTTGTCAGGATTGACTTTCCCAAGTCTCTCGATATAAATAGGTCTTCCGTCTTTATCTACCCCATGATATGCCTGAGGGTAGTACTGAAGAACTTCATTTCTCTCTCTGAACTGAAAATCCTGAAAAAGGAAAAAGAAGGGGGTCCAGCATCGTAGAAGACTACAACAGTGGCGAGCAAGCAATTCAATGCAGAATCAGCTACAAAGTAATATGCATTACATGAAAGAAAGAAACATATTTTTAAGCAATCAACTCCTGAGAAGTGCACACAAGCAGGCCAGTTCCAAAGAGTTTCTAGACATAAGCAGTATCGCTCCTTAGGCCAGGATTCAAACTCTCAATATGCAAGAGAAATATTGAAGTACCTCCAAAATCGTGTCAGTGCCAAAGTCCTTCCTCCATTGAATCATTTCAGCCCACATATGTCTTGCTTTCTGAATGTCTTTTTTCCTTGCTTTCAGAAATCTAGAGAAAAATATGACATGAGTCTTGATGTACAGAAGTTAAGAACAAGATCAACCTGAAAAGGCTTGTTTAGTAGAACCAAAAGATTTCGAAGGATTTCATTCAAACAGAAAAAAATAAAAATTGAAGAGCCACCACTGAAGGAGCTCAAGCTGAATGATTTTAAGTTTTGACAAAATGCACTAGATGCACTAAGTTAATTAACTGCCAGCCATTCACAACAAAACTTGGAAGAAATCAGAGGGCTCTCTTTAGCATATTAAGGAATTTCAGATGATAGAGCTGCACAATGGAACGCCATTTAGCCAGACATTCCACTTCAGAAGACAAATCCACAGCAGGTAATGTCTAAACTTCAGCTTCTACCACATAATTGCCTGAAGACTATGTCTGGGACTACTTAAGACAAATATATGTATAAATGTGGTAAAGTTTTTGGTCGGCAGCCCATTCTTAGGTTGGGTCAAACACTTCCCAATATTCCAATTGCAACATAAAGAAGAAGAGAGAGAGATGATATGCAGCCCCTCACGTTTGCATGATAAGTTATCATGCATTGGTTGAATGCTGACTTAGAGAGAGGGGAAAAAGAAAGTAGACAGAGAAGATCACCTCAAAAGCATATGATAATTGTCGTGTCTTGGAGGTAGAAACCCATCTGAAATCAGCGCCTGCCGAAATTCATCAACAATCTTTTGCTCCTCAACATCCCGGACATCCTCGACTAAGGAGTATATAACTTGGCTGTCGCTTTTCCTATGGCCCTTTCTCTTGACAGAGAGAGACCGTCTGAACTTGTGAGACACATTGATCGCTTTCTTTTTCAGACTTCCCATCCTTGTTCGCCGGTCCTCTTCAAAACTTTCAAGTTCCCATTTTAGTTCTCTCTTTTCCTCAAGGGCATCGGATATCCCCTCATAACCTTAAAATATGTTTGAAGTCAAATTAAAACTCCCATTACTTGCACCCCTCTTTCCAATAGTAATGAATATTGGAACAATTTCTTCACCCGTGATACATGAATTCAACTTGCACTTTGCCCTGTTTCAGTTATTTCACTATCCATTTGCAACAAATTAGAATTTAAGCAAACATGTCTCCAGTTAACTTTTGATGCACAGTATCCCTTTAAATTTTGCCTCGTCTATGTAATGAGTCACAAATCCTCCCTGGGTTGTATTGTTCACAACCAGCAGCGGCAACTACAAGTTCGACCTTAGACTAATAGTGACATTTGCCTTCATTAATTTTCAAGCATAACTGTCTCTGAAACCTATTCAGAGGTCCGGAGCTTTAGCAAAAACCATAGAAAGCAGATCATTTACGAAAGCGATTGCATACAATACCTGTCTATGGTCTGACGTTTCACAAAGACCACACATGCCCGGAATCAGAAAAGGTGCAGTCCAGAAGCTCAAATTTATGCAAGAAATTACTCATTTTACAATTCAAACATAATTATCTAAATACAGGATGAATTGCCTACGGACAAGACGAGATAAAGCCAGTCCAACAAGGTACACACAAATTCAAAAACGGTGCACTCAGCAGTTAACAAAAAAGTTCCACCTTAAGAATACCCTCTTTTTCTGACATAAACGTCCGAACACATACTAAAATTTGCCCAAACAAACTAAAATTTGCCCAAACAAACAGTTCATGAACGGACCGAACGAGCTCGGACAATTTGGGGGAACGTGAGGTCGCCGTAAGAAGGTGGGACTTACCATGCTCGAGCGAGCCGGACATGGCGTGCGTCGGAGGTTCCGTGAAGCTGATTCCTAATGGATACGAAGCTTGAAGGGATTGGGTTTCATGGCGGATTTTATGTGAATTTTGGTTGGTTGTGTAGCGGAGGCCTGTTGTTCGATCTGCACACGCCAAAGCAACCGAAGGAGAGCGTCCGAGAGAGACTCTTGAGGTGGAGCGAATATGTGAATTTTGGAGGGTCCCTTCTGGGTCTTTGCCACGTGGCGGGCATTGGGCTCGATTGGTGTTATCTAGCGTGGCGGCAGTCACGCTTCCTTCTCGGAGGAGGAGTGATCCTAGAGAAGAGGGCTGTGCTTGTCATGTCACCATCCGTGCATTTAACCTCAAGAAATGCACTTTTAAATTATAAAATGTTAATATATACTGAAAAAAGCACAAATACTTCTGGAGAAAGTGACAATGAATAAAATTATATTAGTAAAGAATATAGATTTACCCATTTTTTCTTGATGATGTGATTCCTAAATTGTATACATTTTTTTATTCAAGTTAGCCTTTCTATGTAATATGGAAATGAAAATGCTAACGTAAACCACCATATCAATACTATACTAATTCTCGCCCAGTAAAACAAAGGCGACATGGTCTTTTTAGTGCTACTTATTGAAAATAGTTTATAGTTTTAAGGAAAATCTCAAAATCTTTATGAGAGAGAGAGCACGGTGGAGATTAGTAGTTGCAGAGGTTGCGAAACCCCACCCGAGCAACGCGTCATCAAGCCCTTGCCACACAAGTTGCACCCGTGATGGACATATGTTTTCCTTTTTTTTCTTTTCCTTTTTTGCATTTTTATATTTTTTTTCTTGTTTCGATTGATTTGATAAAAACATCTAAAAGACATGTAAATTGTCACATCAGCATGCGCGTTTATATATCTAATGGAACAAGCTAACTTAAACAAAAGATTGTGTAGTTTAGGGACAACCAAATTGAAAAAAAGATGTACAAGAATGATATTGAATGAAATTAAAAATATAAGAATTATTGGTGTCATTTTTCCAAGAACAAATATTATGGAAGATACAAATATAACATTTTTATATAATATGGATTTTGAAAATGGAAAGCGGAGTTCGATTTAGGGAATACTCTACATTTGAGTTTCAATTTAAAAGGTAGGATGTTCGTGACTAACCGTCTAAATCTTGATTATCACAAATTACAATTTTATTCATTTATAGTTTTGTATGGTTATAATATGTGGATGTATGGGTTTTTTATTTTTTTTTTTCAAAGCATTTGTAGATAAAAATTTGAAATTGAAATGACCATTGGATTTACTCAATTACACTCACGGGCAATTAAATCATATACACGTAAGGGACCGAGCAAAAGTGTTCTTCCGTTTTGGCCTCCTAGCCTCTTGAATTTTGGCTAATTTTTCATTTTGAGAGATAGTATTCAAACAATGCTAAACTTGTTTCTACATATGTCAATTTAATCATAAAATTTTCAATTCTACCATATGAATCTTAAAACTATGCACATAATCTCAATATAGTTTTTCTGGTCAATTTCCTTTAGATATCATTTTGAGAGATATGTATTCAAACAATGTGTGTCATCATATAAATCTTAAAACTATGTCGTCTTACATAAGCCATTGTCATATCAACAATTTACGGCAAAAATGGATTGAAAAGATTACATTGGAAGTGCTGAGATTTAAGACTTAATTGTCAAAATTAGAAAATTTATAATTGACTTGACATCAGCAAAATATATGTAGAATTGATTAACTAATTTTTGCTTTCAATCCAAACAGCGAAGTTTGATGCTCCCGTTTCATGTGATGGTAACATTGTTCTCTTAATGATTAGATTTGACGTTTTAAAGATAGATTAAAGGTCACTTCATAAGAAAAGAGAGTGAAAGCAAATTCGATTCGATTAGTTAAGAAACAAATAGAATCCATTTCAGTTCCGTGATCAATTATCTGGTTTAATTCGTTTGAATAAAATTGAACCATACTGACCACCACCTATGCCATTTATATTTTCTCTTGTGGTCCAGGGAGATTAGTCAATGCTCAGATAGCACCGAAAACTTCATTTTCAACGGAAAAAAAATTCATTAATTATGTTATAAAAAGCAAGTGACTAAATAATAAAATAAAATAAACAAAAAATTAAATTAGACACTAATTTTATGTGGTTTGGTCACAATGATTTATGTTTACGAGGAAAACATTAACGAATTTCATTATATCACAACCATCACCTGCGGTGGCCGTGATGGTTTCGCGCTTTCTCCCCCACCGAGGGGGGAGGGGTTCGAAACCCCACGTCCCCATTGCACGCGACTCACCCGTGGCTAAGTCTGTGGTGGTGACTGATGCAGGAGCATCCAACGTAGCTCCATCCACCAACTTAGAACCATCGATGTTTATCCAAGTCAAGAGAAAAATTGGGCATTATATGCTTCGATGGATTATTTTTAATGAATAATGTCAATTACTTATCGGTACTTTGTGGTATATCGATAACTATCAATGGGAGGCCATTCTAAATGTCTTGAATGACCAGTTGATGAAGTTTCAGAAGGATTATTTTCTGGTCAAGGGAGGAGCTCGAATTTGAAGGTTCAAGAATGCGGAAGACCGAAGATTAAAGGCATTTAATTCCCGTGTTAATAAAGGCTTTTATTAAGTTATTATGTGTCTTTATTGTTATGCAGTCCAAGAGTCGAAGGTTTCAACTTCTAGGCTATTAAGGTCTGTTTTTAATATGTATTAATGTTTCAGTTTCTAGGCTATTAAGATCTGTTTTTAATATGTATTAAGGTTTCAGTTTCTAGGCTATTAAGGTCCGTTTTTAATATGTATTAACACTGAAATCCTCCTATAAAGTGGGGAAAACTTTCCAATGTAGGGGATACGAATTTCATGAATGAGAATGGTGAGATTTCCTCAATTTGAGTGAATTCCTTTGGAGAGTGGATAACTCCTTTCGGTTTCTTTATCCTTGGATCGTAAATCACCAAGAAGCCCTTTATCCTTGGCTGGTGGAATCTTTAGGCCTAGGTGGTGAGCTTCTCCAATCTTGAAGTCATTTATCCTTGGCTGGTGGAAGCTTTAGGCCTTGGTGGTGAGCTTCGTAGATCTCGATCCTCATCCTCGGTTGGTAGCGAGGCCTTTATGCCTTGGGAAGAGATCGTTTTATCTTTTCTTATTTATTTTCGTTTCTTCCTCGTATACACTACTCCATATACTTAACCACAAAAATCCCCTCTCAAAAATCCGTTCTAGAATCACTCACCCCATCACGCATCAAAATATTGGTATCAGAGCCAAGATTCAACTCATTTGAGTGATTCTTTTCTTTCTTCTATTACAAATTCGTTATGGATGAACAAGTTCCTAGAGGCTTGACTCTGGAGCAAGCGCACAACGAAAGGCGAGATCGTGCAATCCAAAATCTTCAACAACAAATGAAGCGAGTCCTCAATCTTCTAGAGGATCCAACGAGACAAGGACAACCAGCAAGGCGTCCCAATGAACGGCATCGGCGTGACGATTCTGAATCTCGTCAAAATTCTGATGGCGATTCCGAGTCCATTGGAGACAACCGAACGATTCTGCACTCTAGTGATTATGAATCTCCAATTCGAAGACGAAGACGAAGAGGGAGGCATAAGGAGGATGAAAGAAACATTAAAGTGGAGGTCCCCGAGTTTGACGGTAATCTTAATCCCGACGACTTTGTAAATTGGCTACACAAAACCGAACGGATTTTTGACTTCAAATCCTATTTGGATGAGAAGAAATGTAAGGTTGATGTCCTAAAGTTGACCAAATATGCTTCTCTATGTTGGGAGAATCTAAAGCATCAACGAGCAAGGGAAGGAAAAGGCCGAATCAAGTCTTGGGAAAAACTCAAGAAGTTGATGAAGAAGAGGTTCTTGCTTGACAACTATAAGCAAGATCTCTTCCTCAAACTGAACTCCCTAAGACAACATGAGATGAGCGTTGAAGAATACATTCGTGAGTTTGAACAACTCAAAATGAGGAGTGAAGTTCCAGAAGTTCCCAAGCAAACCATCGCTCGTTTTCTTGGTGGCATGAATCGAGAAATTGCTGATATGGTTGAACTTCAACCGTATTGGTCATTTGAAGATGTATGCAAGTTAGCCATAAAAGTCGAAAAACAATTGAAGAGCAAGAGGTTTTCCTCCAGAACCTCAACAAAGGCAACATCCTATTTTAAGGGTGCTTCCTCAAGTAAAGGCGAGAGTTCGTCAACAAAAGACAGAGGCAAGGGAAAGAATGCAGAGCCTTCCAAAGAAGTCCAAAAGAAGTTTGAAGGTGATGCAAGGAAATGCTTTAAGTGCCATGGCTTGGGGCATTTACAAGCAAATTGTCCAAATCGAAGAGTTATGACTCTTCAAGAAATTGAGGAGATCAATTTGGCGCTTCAAGAGGCTGATGACGATGAAGACAAAAATATTTTCAAATCTGATCGGGAAGAAGAAGTTGTGGAGAAAGCTGATGATGGTGAGCTGTTGATCATCCGAAGAGCATTGCATGTTGAAGTTTCTCCTAATAAAGAGCAAAGGGAGAATATATTTCACACGCGTTGCACTATTAATGGAAAGGTGTGTTCGGTGATCATCGATGGTGGGAGCTGCACCAATGTTGCTTCGACAACTCTTGTCGACAAGTTGAAGCTTCCAACAACGAAACATCCTCAACCATACAAGCTCCAATGGCTCAATCAAGGGAATGAACTCAAGGTAACCAAACGCGTTCTTATAGCATTTTCGATTGGGCAGAACTATCGAGATGAGGTTGTATGTGATGTGATTCCTATGGAGGCACGCCACTTGTTATTGGGTAGACCGTGGCAATTTGATATAAATGCTATGCATAATGGTCGGAAAAACACCTACTCTTTTCATAAGGAACAAAAATGCATTACTCTTTTACCATTGAGTCCTTATTCGATACATAATAATCAACCTGGGGAGGGAAACACTTGTAAGGAAAATCTGTTCTTGAGTTGGACACGGGTTGAGGGAGCCATTAGCAAACAAAAGAATGTATTTGCTTTGCTTGTGGTCGAGAAAAAGAGTGAGATGGAGCGACCCATACATCCAAAAATGCATTGTCTGTTGAAAGAATTTGCAGATGTGTTTCCGGACGATTTGCCACTTGGATTACCTCCCATAAGAGGTATTGAGCATCAAATTGATTTGATCCCTGGTGCTCCGCTACCAAACAAGCCAGCTTATCGATGCAATCCAGAGGAAACAAAGGAGTTGCAAAGACAAGTCGATGAACTTATCCTCAAAGGATACGTCCGAGAAAGCATGAGTCCCTACTTTGTTCCGGCTCTAATTGTGCCTAAGAAGGATGGTACATGTCGGATGTGTGTTGATAGTCGGGCCATCAACAACATCACCATTAAGTATAGATACCCTATACCTAGACTTGATGATATGCTTGACGAGTTATATGGTTCTTCTGTGTTTTCAAAGATAGATTTGCGAAGTGGTTATCATCAAATCAGAATGCGAGATGGAGATGAATGGAAGACGGCTTTCAAGACCAAGGGAGGCCTTTATGAGTGGTTGGTTATGCCATTCGGATTATCTAATGCTCCGAGTACCTTCATGAGACTTATGAACGAGGTTCTTCGTTCCTTTATTGGTCAATTTGTCGTTGTTTATTTCGACGATATTCTTGTTTATAGTAGGAATGAGGAGGAGTATATCTCTCATCTAACACAGGTCTTTAATGTCTTGAGAGAACGAAAACTATATGCTAAAATGGAGAAATGTGAGTTCTTCTCTCCAAGCATTGTGTTTCTTGGTTATGTGGTTTCCAAAGATGGAATCTCTGTTGATCAAGCCAAGGTAGAAGCTATGAAGACTTGGCCGGTTCCAAGTCTATTTTCGATGTAAGAAGTTTTCATGGACTTGTTTCTTTCTATCGACGGTTTGTCAAAAATTTTAGTACCGTCATGGCTCCTATAACCGAATGCATGAAGAATGGTGCTTTTGAATGGACAAAGACTGCTCAAAACGCCTTTGAGGTAATCAAGCAGAAACTTTGTGAGTCTCATATTCTTGCACTTCCCGATTTTGATAAAGTATTTGAAGTTGAGTGTGATGCAAGCGAGTTAGTATTGGTGCTTTGTTCGGTGCAAGCACAAAAACCATTGGCATATTTCAGCGAGAAGTTATCGATTCCAAGAGGAATTATTCAACTTATGACAAAGAGTTCTATGCCATTGTTTGGGCTCTTGATCATTGGAGTCATTGTTTGAGGCCAAAGCAATTTGTCCTTCATTCTGATCATGAGGCGCTTAAGTTTATTAGCGGCCAACGCAAACTTAATTCGAGACATGCAAAATGGGTAGAATTTCTTCAATCCTTTTCTTTTGTCTCAAAATATAAACCCGGGCACACTAATGTTGTAGCAGATGCTTTATCAAAAAGATATTCTATGCTTGCGGTTCTGGACTCTAGGATTCTCGGATTTCAATCAATGAAAAAACTTTATTCTAAAGATGCGAAGTTCTCATCCATCATCAACAATTGCAAGCGGGGAGTTCAAGGTATATATTCTTTGCAAGATGGGTTTCTTTTTAAAGGAAATCAATTATGTGTGCCGAAGAGTTCTTTTTGCGAATTGTTGATTCGAGAAGCACATGGTGGAGGATTGGCTGGTCATTTTGGTATTAACAAAACTCTTGAGGTTCTTCAAGAGCATTTCTATTGGCCAAAGATGAGTGGAGATGTGCATGCTATCATCTCAAGGTGTGCAACTTGTCAAAGATCAAAAAGCCATTTCCATCAAGGTTTGTATACTCCACTTCCGGTACCATTACAGCCCTGGGAAGATGTTAGCATGGATTTCATTGTGGCTCTGCCAAGAACTCAAAGAGGAAAAGATGCTATCATGGTAGTCGTCGATCGGTTCTCTAAAATGGCTCATTTCGTGCCATGTCACAAGACCAATGATGCATCTCATATTGCTGAATTATATTTCAAAGAGATTATCCGCATTCATGGAGTACCAAAGACCATTGTGTTGGATCGTGATTCCAAGTTCTTAAGCCACTTTTGGAGGACTCTATGGAGAATGCTTGGTACAAGGCTCTTATTCAGCACAGCTTGTCATCCCCAAACGAATGGCCAAACGGAGGTAACAAATCGTACTCTAACCTCTCTTCTTCGTGGTATGGTGAGTAAATCGTTGAAAGATTGGGATTTAAAGCTTGCGCATGCTGAATTTGCTTACAATCGATCACCAAGTTATACTATTGGTCGATCGCCATTTGAAGTTGTGTATGGAATTAATCCTCTCACACCCATTGATTTGATTCCAATTCCGTCTAACTCTCAATGAAGAAGCTCCATGAGGAAGGAAAAGAGCCGAGTCAATGAAGAAGCTTCATGAGCAGATTCGATCCAACATTGAAAAGGCCAACGAATCTTACAAGAAGAAAGCTAATCAACATCGCAAGAAGACTCAATTTCAACCGGGCGACCTTGTATGGCTTCACTTGAGGAAGGAGAGATTTCCATTTTGTTGAAAGAACAAGCTCATGCCCAGAGCTGATGGTCCCTTTAAAGTTATGGAGTGAATTGGTTACAATGCTTACAAGATTGACCTTTCGGGAGAGTTTGGAGTTTCAGCAACATTCAACGTGGGAGGCATTTCTCCTTACTTGGAGGATGAAAACCTTCTAGATTTGAGGACAAATCTCAAACAACCTGGGGAGGGGATGATGCGAGAGCATCCAACGTAGCCCCATCCACCAACTTGGAACCATCGATGTTTATCCAAGCCAAGAGAGAAATTGGGCATTATGTGCTTCGATGGATCATTTTTAATGAATAGTGTCAATTACTTATCGGTACTTTGTGGTATATCGATAACTATCAATGGGAGGCCATTCTAAATTCCAGCTGATGAAGTTTCAGAAGGATTATTTTCTGGTCAAGGGAGGAGCT
Organism: Eucalyptus victrix; assembly: GCA_016097545.1. Taxonomy (NCBI): domain Eukaryota; kingdom Viridiplantae; phylum Streptophyta; class Magnoliopsida; order Myrtales; family Myrtaceae; genus Eucalyptus; species Eucalyptus victrix. Next base: position 23,260,549 of record CM027840.1, on the reverse strand, counting down.
CGAATTTGAAGGTTCAAGAATGCGGAAGGCCGAAGATTAAAGGCATTTAATTCCCGTGTTAATAAAGGCTTTTATTAAGTTATTATGTGTCTTTATTGTTATGCAGTCCAAGAGTCGAAGGTTTCAACTTCTAGGCTATTAAGGTCTGTTTTTAATATGTATTAAGGTTTCGGTTTCTAGGCTATTAAGGTCTGTTTTTAATATGTATTAAGGTTTCAATTTCTAGGCTATTAAGGTATGTTTTTAATATGTATTAACACTGAAATCCTCCTATAAAGAGGGGAAAACTTTCCAATGTAGGGGATACGAATTTCATGAATGAGAATGGTGAGATTTCCTCAACTTGAGTGAATTCCTTTGAAGAGTGGATAACTCCTTTCGATTTCTTTATCCTTGGAGCGTAGATCACTCATTGGTGATGAGCCAAGAAGCCCTTTATCCTTGGCTGGTGGAATCTTTAGGCCTAGGTGGTGAGCTTCTCCAATCCCAAAGTCCTTTATCCTTGGCTGGTGGAAGCTTTAGGCCTTGGTGGTGAGCTTCGTAGATCTCGATCCTCATCCTCGGTTGGTGGCGAGGCCTTTATGCCTTGGGAGGAGATCGTTTTATCTTTTCTTATTTCTTTTCGTTTCTTCTTCGTATACACTACTCCATATACTTAACTACAAAAATCCCCTCTCAAAAATCCGTTCTAGAATCACTCACCCAATCACGCATCAGTGACCCAGTTTGTCCCAGGTTTACCCCGCCGGCTGCCGGCTGTTCGGGGGTTCTCGGGTCACAAAAAAAAAAATCATTATATCACAAAGATAACAATCAAACTCAAGCCATTCCAACAAATGGCTTGAACACTTATCTCTTGAATGTAATTGCATGGACAACAACACAAGGAGATAGCCCACGCTTCTTAAGCACTCTTTTCGACACTTTTAAGACTTTTCTTCACCGACTTCAACCCCGACGTGCTCTCGACACATAAGCAAAACAAGCCACCACATATTGGAGAAAGAAATAAAATCCCAGTGGAGTTTCGATCGATCAAGTCCAAGATTTGAACTTTCCTATTTCGTCTTTTCTTTGGCCGACTTCATCAAGAAAGGATTTCCGTGAATATACAATTATACAATTCTTGAAAGAAACCCAAATTGGATTGGTCAAAGAAGTTGACTTCGTGTATCTCTTGCCCACACTAATTTTATATCACCGAACACAAAATCTTGATTTCCGAAAAGAGAAAATCTTGATTTCCAAACACAAAATCTTGATACATGACGAAACAGTAGGATTGAATTGATAAAAAAATAAAAAAGGTTTCAAACTAAATTGGAAAAATCGCATTGGGTTTAGGATTTTTTTGGAAATTTTTTCTCTGAGATTTCAAATCATACAAAATTTGGAATTGTGAATCAAGAGTCATTTTGGTAACTTATCATTTTCATAAATTATTATTTACCATAACTAGGGCGTTGGAGAGTTTCATTTGATTTTGAGTCCTCTAAGTACAGTTTTGTTCGATCAAAGAAAAAAAAAAAAGAGTACAATTTTGGGCTATGAAGACATTTCTTTTGAATATCGAAAGGTTTGACCGGCGATTGCTCCTCATCTGACTTCTGTTCCACCTGATTTTTGTTGCATTGGGAGGTTTGCGATCTGTAGTTTCGGAAAATTCAATCAAAACGGGGATATCGCAAACTTCGTGATACTGCAAATAGCGCGCGATCAATCCTAAATAGTAAAAAATTTGACTGTCGAATAAAAGTGGTAATATGAGTATCAAACTCGTTTCGATTTTTTTATGTCTAAAATGTGTTTTGAGCATTGTATATTGCCGGTTAACCTTTGGTCAACTCTCAGTCAACCCTAAATCAAACTTAATGATTTTATTAGAGGCGAAAAATTAGGTGGAAAAAAACGTTGGAGAAGGGTTCATAATTTTTTGCTTATAAATATTTTTCTGTGGAGTTCATTCTCATCTGCATGGTGAGTGTGCCTAATACGTCTAAAAACTTTTGAGAGATAGAAAGAGTATCGAGAGCCATCACCAAAAAAATTGAGAGTAAGAAAATTCATTTCTTGTGAGTTGTGGTTGATTCTCGCAGGTTTGGGTTTAATCTAGGTATGGGAGACAGTTATGAGTGGGTATGATTATGTGATTTTAATGTCATTATTGCTGATTATAATCTATCTTATCGATTTGACAATTGAGCATAAATTTAGCGCTCAACTCAAAGGAAGCTGTAACAACTTTCGAACATCCAAGTAAAAACAACTCTACAATTTCTATGATTTTTCAGATAGATGTACTAAACTGCACTTTTTGCTATTTGCTTAAGTCAAAGTGTCTACATACATTCAGTTCTTTAACAACATCACGCAACAAATAAGTTTACTCAAAACCTTTAAACTTCTCTTGCCAACGTGTTCCCAAATGGATATGCTCAAACTTTCAAACAAATGCATCCAATGTCTTCGTAACAAATTGCACATAAATATATTGGTATGCAAGTTTTATTTTAACAATTTATTTCCTACTCAAATTGTTTTGTTTGTTCACGCTTCCACTCTGGTCATAATAACTTACATTTTATGCTTTTCAAAAATCACATATTCACACATGAATGTAATGAGGACAGTATCTTAATAAGTGTTGTTCATAGATAGATTCATCGCATGATGATTTTGGGAAAATCTTTCTTACGTTTTCGAAACTAAAATTGCCTTGCACTGTGCTTGAGAAATCAGATGAGTAGAACTTACCCAAGTAAAGGGCGAGATGTCCAAAGGTATCATGCTAAACAAAGCTCACGGCAACTAGATTCCTTATCAATCACTCTAGGGCTATGTTTGCTAGCTTGGATTTGTAGATAAGATAGGATTGGATGGGATACTATGGGATACTATTTGGAATCTAGGGATTTTGCTATATCATATCATATTATTTGGAATCTAGGTATTTTGCTATATATCATATTAGTTTAGTAAATCACAGTAATAAAGCTAATATTTTTGCATCCTATTATGTTCTTTGTTTGGTATGAATAGCATATTAGTATAAATGAACCTAAAAATTGCACAAATGAATATAGTAAGAATCTCTCTTGACACTCTTGCCTCATTCATTTTTATTTACTTATTTTGTTTATCATTTTTCTCTTTTTTAAAGATTCTTTCCGTTTTTATTTCTTTCTTTCCCTTCCATTATTCTCTAAAATAATTTTATTAAATAATAATAAAGATGAGGAAGATCTCCAACCAAACCCCAACCCCAACCCCGCCCCCCCCCCCCCCAAAAAAAAAAAAAAACAAAAACAAAATACAAAAACAAAAACAAATTCCCCATCCCAAAAGTTGAAGGCAGATGGGATTCCTCCACGGGATCCATGACAGTCTGACAGACTCAGGATTACGACGAGTGGAATTGAACATAGAGCCGTTGACCTTCTCAATCAAATGGTATACGACTGAACAAAATCCAGGACGAGCATAAAGCAGCCCACTAGCGCAGCATGGACAAGAGCGTAGGTGGTATCAGGTACGGGAAGCATCCCAGAGACATATTACATGACCCCAGCTTACCTCAAATTAATTGCGCCATCTGGCTGGTGCCAAAGGCATATGCTCTCGAGACATTATTACATGCCCGCAAAATTGGACCCTAGTCAACCAATCTCTTCACAACAAGGGAGCAAGAGGCTCGGCGTCCAACGACCATCATGTCGTCGTGTATCACATATGCTCTTATACTATGATCAATACGAAGTGATCCCTCCATGTGTAACAACACTGAATGAATAGTGATACGTGACATAATTGACAATGAATGATAAGGGTCATAGTTTATTCCACTTCGTATCTACCTTGTCTAAAGACTACTTGATCCTGTATTGTAGGTATTAGAAATATTTTCATTTGCTTGGATGAATATGTTATTAAAGGCGACAAGGTCCAAGCTCAACTTTCTTGAATGCCCCAACAACCAGGGAAATAAGAGCATAGATGATCATTCAGTGAATTTATCGAAATTGCTGACCTTCGGAAAGGCTGTCTGTATTCCCCGAACCCCGGTCTACAGCCTCGTCAATCATAGTACTACGTCAATCATATCCAGATAAGTTACCTACAAAAGTTCCGTCACTTGTCATCTTTGCCTAGCAAAAGGAATCCCATGAATACCACTTGAAGCCATTGCATATATAACTATCATTCTGATGTCAAATTAACTTACTTCTCCAGAGAAAGGAGTCACGTCTGGGACAATATCGCTCCTTTCTCCTCAGGGAGAAGCAATATCATCCACCTCAGATCCTGATGCTGCCGCAGTTGACGTACCATCGTAGATCTAACTCAACATTGAAAACAATAAACAAAATGATAAACTTAAGACAGGATAAAACCTTCGTTTAACATCGAGAAAACTGTCATTGGTAAACTTATATAGAACTCTTAGAGAGCATGAATGAAAATTTGTGAAATGATTGTCAGCGTCCAATTGCCCAGATAATACCTCACTTTAGCAAGAGCATACCAGGGGACCGACAAGGGTATCACAAGAAGCAACTTCCTCGTTGATGTTCCTGCCCATCATCGTATGTCTGTTGATTAGTGCTTGGCCATCAAGCACTATCTTCAATAGCTCATGCGTGCAATGATAAAAATCTTTAGATAGTAATATTAAGATATGCCTTCTCTTTTCTGTCAAAGTTAAGAATAAGGAATACCGTGTCTCACCTCTAGTATGTTGGGGTCTTTCCATGGACCCTTCTCTGATCTCATGCAGCCACCCTGGTCGGCACAAGTACAGCTACCACCAAGAAATTCTGGCAACTCACTGCAACCCTAGAATGTTTTAATGCTTTGGAAGTACACAACCAGCTGGGAATGATCATTACAATCACAATGAATGCAATATCTCACCTTGCATCAATTACTTCAAGTAATTTACTTTGATATTTGTTACCAAGAACCTACACAGAAATTCAGTTAATTTATATAAGGCAGAGCTGAATTTACCGTTAAATGCTCAACTGGACATCAAACTTTACATGAATCTTTGAAACCATCGTGGGATCAAGAAAATACTTCACTGTGTCCCAGAGAAGCTTGAAACCAGTAGCAGCGTTAATGATGAACATTCTGGAAAGCCTCTGCATAGATGTCATTTACTTGTTAGAATACTTTGGATCTGATAACTCCATTAAGCCAAAAATTAAAACCATAACTGATCAAGCCAGCAACAGTCAGACGACAAGAGCATCAGGAGAACAGATTGATTTACATACTTCAGGGTAGTAATCACTGTCAATCTTCTGTAGCCGCATGATGAGTTCACGTGCTTGCTTTGTAAAGTTCATAAGACCCTGATGATATGTACAATAACCAAAGATGATTATTTTAAGGCCACAATAGCTCTAGATAGAGATCAAAGGAACTTCTGATAAAGTATCAACCAACATACCACGCCCTGAACATCCAAAATGGCTGTACTAGAATCTATGCGCTTCTTTGCAGCAACAGAGCAAGCTGGGAACTTAAAGGCAACAGTTTTCTCAAACTCCTGAACATGGAATCTAACATAGCGATCAATAGTAGTCACTTCCATAAGCTTGTCAGGATAAACTTTCCCAAGTCTCTCAATATAAGTAGGCCTTCCGTCTTTATCTACCCCATGATATGTCTGAGGGTAGTACTGAAGAACTTCATTTTTCTCTCTGAACTGAAAATCCTGAAGAAAGAAAAAAGAAGAGGGTCCAGCATGATGCAGAATCAGCTACAAAGTGATATGCATTACACACAAGTAAGAAACAGATTTTTAATCAATCAACTCCTGAAAACAGTCACAAAGCAGCCAGTTCCAAAGAGTCTCTAGACATGAGCAGTATCACTGCTTAGCCCAGGATTCAAACTCTCAATATGCAAGAGAAATATTGAAGTACCTCCATAATTGTGTCAGTGCCAAAGTCCTTCCTCCATTGAATCATTTCAGTCCACATATGTCTTGCTTTCTCAATGGCAAATTTCCTTGCTTTCAGAAATCTAAAGAAAAAGATGACATGAGTATTGATGCCCAGAAAGTTAAGAAGAAGCTCAACCTGAAAAGACTTATTTATTAGAACCAAAAGATTTCGAAGGATGACATCAAAACAGAACAAATAACAATTGAGAACCCACTGCTGAGGGAACTCAAGCTGAATCATTGCCAGCCATTTGCAACAAAACTTGGAAGAAAACAGAGGGCTCTCTTAAGCATATTAAGGACTTTCACATGATTTAGCACTACATAATGAACACCATTTAGCCAGACATTCCACTTCAGAAGACAAATCCACAGCAGCTAATATCTAAACTTCAGCTTCTTCCACATAATTGCCTGAAGGGACTACTGAAGACAAGTACATGTAAAAACAAGACAAAATATTTTGTCGGCAGCCCATTCTTAGGTTGGGTCAAACACTTCCCAATATTCCAATTGCAACATAAAGAAGAAGAGAAAGAGATGATATGCAGCCCGCAATTATCATGCGTTGGTTGAATGTAGACTCAGAGAGAGGGGAATGAGAAAGTAGACGGAGAAGACCACCTCAAAAGCACATGATAATCATCGTGTCTTGGAGGTAGAAACCCATCTGAAATCAGTGCCTGCCGAAATTCATCTACAATCTTTTGCTCCTCAACATCCTGGACAGAGAGAGACCGTCTGAACTTGTGAGATGCATTGATCGCTTTCTTTTTCAGACTCCCCATACTTGTTTGCCGCTCCTCTCCAGAACTTTCGAGTTCCCATTTTAGTTCTTTCTTTTCCTCATGGGCATCAGAGATCTCCTCATAACCTTAAAATATATGTGAAGTTAAATCAAAACACCCATTACTCGCACTCCTCTGTCCAATAGTTATGAATATTGTAACAATTTCTTCACCAGTGATACATGAATTCAACTTGCACTTTGCCCAGTTTCAGTTCTTTCACTATCTATTTGCAACAAATTACAATTTAAGCAAACATGTCCCCAGTCAACTTTTGACGCACGGTATCCCTTTAAATTTTTCCTATTCTATGGAACGAGTCACAAATCCTCCCTGCATTATACTGGTCATGACCAGCAACTGCAACTTAAAGTTCAACCTCAGACTAAAAGTGACATTTGCCCTCATTAATTTTCCAAGCATAACTGTCTCTGAAACCAATTTAGAGGTCTGGAGCTTTAGCAAAAACCATAGAAAGCAGAAGCCACCGGAGACTTCATTTACGAAGAACGATTGCATGCAAACAAAACCAGAATTGGTGCAGTCCAGAAGCTCAAATTTATGCAAGAAATTACCCATTTTACAATGTGCACACGGCATTTAACAAAAAAAAAAAAAAAAATTCCACCTTAAGAATACCCTATTTTCTGACATAAACGTCCGAACATACGCTAAAAAGTTGCCCAAACAAACATTTCACGAACAGACCGAACGAGCTCGGACAACTCAGGGGAACGTGAAGTCGCCGGAAGAAGGTGGGACTTACCTCACTCAAGCGAGCCGGACATGGCGTGCGTCGGAAGTTCCGGGGAGCTGATTCCTAGTGGATACGAAGCTTGAAGGGGTTGGGTTTCATGGCGGATTTCATGTGAATATCGGTTGGTTGTTTGACCTGTCGTTCGATCTGAACACGCCTAAGCAACCGAGGGAGAGTGTCCGAAAGAGATATTTGCGAGGAGGAGCGAATATGTGAATTTGGTGGGTCCCTTCTGCGCCTTTGCCACGTGGCGGGCGTCGGCTGGACTGGTATTATCTAGCGTGGCGACAGTGACGCTTCCTGCTCGTCGGAGTACCCTAGAGAGAGGGCTGTGCCTGCCATGTCACCGTCCGTGCATTTAGCCACGATAAATGCACCTTTAAAATGACAAAATATTAATAAATTTTAGAAAAAGGACAAATACTTTGTTCAATTTCGTGCTTGTATTAGCAACAATGATAAAATTATATTAGTAAAGGATATAGATTTATCCATAGCTATATTCCCTATAATTTGTTCAATTTGGTCTTTATACCCAATTTTTTCTAATGATGTGATTTCTAGATTGTATACCTTTTTTATTCAAGGTAGTCTTTCTATTTAATATGGAAATGAAAATGCTGATGTAGACCACCATATAAATGCTACCATATAAATGCTACATTAGTTCTTGCTTAATGTCGCGATCAATTTTTCAAGTGTGAACCATCTAGATTTGGCTAATGGATTGTTAAGCCTAAACTTAACTCGAACTCCTACAAGCCCATACCAATTCGTGATTTAGGTTTAAGTTCTTAATATGCATATGATATTTCAATTAGAGTCGTTATTAATCTATTTTTGGTGGATCGATTAAAAACCCAAGTAAAGTAATGGGAGATTTACTTTACTTCTACAAACTAGAAATTTATGAGTCTGGGTCTCTTTCGGTACATTTCTCTTTTTTTTGAAAAAAAATAAAAAAGTTTAGCAAGCAATTTGAAAATTAATTTTAAGCTATTTCCCTAACATGTGAAGTGATCATACGGGTGTGCAAACCACCAATTTAACACTCAAGAAATAAATAAATAAATTGCAGAATTTACCTCATAGCAACGAAAGCGTTTTGGTTGTTAGATCAGAATTTATATCAACAATTCTAGATATGATTTCTAATTAACACGCAATTACTCGATTTTTGTTTTCACTTTATTTAATGAGAATTATGCAATGCATGCTACTAATCTAACATGAAATAATACGACATGGCAACAATGACCTAAACTATATGACATAAATAAGCATGCAGTCTATCCTAAAGACCGAGATGAATTTATTCTTAAAAAATGATTTTTTTTTTTGTATTTTCCATGAGATTCGAAATTAAAGAAATGCAACACTTAAATATGCAATCTAAGTTAACCAAATGACCTAATTCTAATGATGAGTAATTTCTACCTAAATGAATCTAGCAATAATTAATAGATGACGGGTATTTCATGAATCTAATCCTATATGACATACGCATGATTTTTTGTATTTTATATTTTTTTTATGAAATGCTATCTATTCTAAATGCCTTCTAAACATGCACTTTAAAAATCAATCAATCCTAATCTACATGGTGCAAATGCAATTTTTTTGTATTTTCGGGATAAATAGAACAATTAAGAGATAAACATCAAACCATCCATGATCATTCAAAACGTTATCCATCACTCAATTTGAAATTCAAACTCGATTATCTCGCTAATAAAATCAATAAATTGATCTTAAGCTTTAAAGATCAAGATATCAATTTTACTCCCGCTTGAATAATTATTCAATCTAAAGCCTTATAGATGGAATACAAATCCGTGTGGTTGCGAATTGGATGCTATAGATCGGGAATTTCAATCAAGCATTGGGAACTAATTCAAACAAAGAAATAAAACATCAAAACTAAAATAAGATTAAGTAAATTTACCTAAATAAATAAAATAAAACAAATTTCTACCTAAATTTGGATTTCTCGCAAAAATCCAATTGGTAGAATGGACCGACTATGGAGGCTTGGCACGGCACGGCTCAAAGGCAGTGGTTGTGGTGGTCTTAGCACCTCATAGGAGATGCTTACATCAGGGCTTCACTGGCAACACGGCAACGTCGGACTTCGTGGCTCAAGACAACGGGGACGCCATGGGATAGCGACTCAGTCACGGAGAAGCAACAACGATGATCGTCAACAATCCACGGTGCAAAGATGGTGATTCGTGGATCTTGGCTCTAGATCAAATCGTGGTGATGGATCCGGCACGGATGACAGTGTCTTGGTTGCGACAACGACCTGATTTGAACCTGCAAGGTTGCTGCAGAGATGCCCTGACGGTGGAAAATCTCCGATGGTAATTCGTCGTTGAAGCAATAGCAGCAGAATCGTTGCAACCAATGACTTATTCGTGAATTTCCTCAAGAGAAAAAGGAGATAAGAGTGGGATGGAGTATGGGCGCGAACTCCACAATTTGATCTTGAAGACTTCTTATGCAATGGAGCAAGTCTCCTCCTTCAAGATTTCTCCTTCATGTGCAGAACGTCCGCTCTCTCTCCTTCCCTCTCAAAAAGTGTCGTCTCCTTTTCAGAATTGTGGCCGTATGTATTGATTGTATGGCCTCCAAAACCTTATGCGAACAAACCTATTTATATGCCACCGATTAGGGTTTTAATTTTTCCAAATCGATATCCCGGAAAATTTCAAATTCCTATTTTCACAAGATGATCTTTGATTAAAAAAAAAAAAAAAAAAAAAAAAAAGAAACGGGCTTGGGCCAATTTGCTCGCTTCGTGAGCTTAGTCCGGCTAGTCAAGTTAAAACTCAGAACCACTAATTTGAACCTATCCATTATCGGTCCAATGCAAATGTAAAAAATGAAAAATTAAAAAATAAATGCACCTAAACTTATATGATATGCAATTAATATTTTTTCAGAGGTAAAATTAACCCATAATTTTCTATAAATAAATGATAGGATCACCAAAATTTAGGTGCCAACACTTAATAAAATAAGAGTGATAGCGTTTTTAAGTACTGACTTAATAAAAATAATTTATAGTTTAAAGAAAATCTCAAAACCTTTGTGAAAAAGAAAGAGAGCACGGTGACAATAGCAACAACAAAGCCTCCTCCAAGCCATTGACAAGGGCCACCACCAAGGAGCACTTGATGGGTTGTGTGACCTCAGTGAAATAAATCTCATTTACTGATTAGTAGTTACCTAGGTTGTGCAACCCCACTCAAGCGACACATCATCACATGCTCGTGACACCTCCAGCAGGATAGGCCACAACCTTTGCAAGTTGCATCCAAGTTGGACCAATGTTTTCCTTCTTCTTCTTCTTCTTTTCCTATTCCATAATTCTTATTGTTCTTATTGATTTGATGAAAATATTTAAAAGACACGTACATTGTCATGCCTGCATGTGCATTTACATACCTAATGGAAAAAAAAAACATCTTAAACGAAAAGTGTATAGCTTAGAGACAACCAAATTGACAAAAGAGAAGCACGTGAATGATATTGAATAAATTTAAAAGTACAAGAATTATTGGTGTCATTATTTCAAGAACAAATATCATGGGGGCATCCTAGGCATGGAGGAACCTCGCCAATCCATCCTGAACTAGCCGGCTAAACTCCTCCGCAACAATTCGTGTATTCTAATGCTCCTCCTTCTCGTTTTTGAGAGCTTCCCTCTACCTTTGATGGTAGCTATCCCCCCAAAACCCTAAGTTCCCCTGTGTATTTTCGAAAACCCAAAATCCCAATAGCCCCCATTACAGCTCTCTAGTAGAATGGAATCCCTTCCGTAGATCCCCGCAACCCCACACCCCACCTTTTCCCTGTAACAATGATGAGCCTCGTGATGCGGAACACCTCTATAATCTCTCCTTCGATCAGCGTCAATCAGCTCTAGATGATTTGAAGATTTGGCCACGCAAAAGGTAGAATGTTGCCTTTTTTCCATCTGGATCTCTTATGGGCTTTCCATTTGCCATCAATCGAATGGGTATTCACATCTCTCCACTTGACTAGAAGAAAGTAAACGGATAATAGTAGTTTTTTGTTGTGTTGATATGGCTCTGCTCTATGTTTAGCTCTTGTCTAGTAATACTCATTCACTATTGAGGCAAATGGCAAAATCTGGGGAAACAGATAGTCGCCTAGCTGTATTGTGCAAAAGATTGGGGAATATGAGGATAGAGGTGGTTGCCCCTCCGCGAGATAGAAGTGATCTCTGAGGCGATCTTGGATGAATGCAATCGTATAGTATTTGGCAAGCTGTATTCGAGAGGAAACATTAACTATAAGGCTTTTCTTACCACAATGAAGAGAGCTTGGAAGATAGATTCAGTTACCTTTGTATAGCGGGAATTGGGTATCCCGTCCTTCACCTTCGATTCTGAGATGGATAAAGAACGAGTGTTAACAAATAGCCCATGGTCTTTTGTGAGTAATTTACTGATCCTTAAACCATGGGAGCCTAATAAACCTGCGCAATGTTATAAGTTTATCAGCTGTGTGTTTTTGGTTCAAGTTCATGGTCTCCCTATTGAATGGTGTTCTGAGGAGGTTGTGTCTCATATAGCCCAAATCTTAGGTTGTGTGAAGGAAATAAAAGTGGAAAAGAAGGGAGTGGCCTTTCAAAAGGTGGGTAGAGCAAGGGTAGAGCTTGACCTAGATACACCTTTAAGTCCAAGTACTTTATATAATTTAGGAGAGAGGAAAGTCTGGTTGGATTTTAAGTATGAGAGGTTACCTCAATTTTGTTATTCCTGTGGAAAAGTTGGGCATTTTGCAACAAATTGTGCAGAAGTTTCCTTTGGGCATTGGTTAAAAGCAGAAGCTAAAGAGACCAACCCCTTTTGACAATTTTTTTTATGGTGACCAGGTGGATGAAGAGGTGGAGGAACAAGTAGCAAGTAACCCTCCAATCCAAAGCACTCAAACAGTCATTTTCACTGGTGAGCAAACAGTAACAAAATCCACAACAACACCTCAACCACAAAACAGGGCACAAGTGGATATTATTATATCGAATCACCAAATGGAACAACACTAGGAAAAGGGAAAAGGTATAATGAACATTGAAGAGCCAAAACAACAACTTTTGTCGGCTGATAAATCATTATCTTGGACAAAAAAAGAACGATCAAAAAAGGAAGGCGGGATTTTAAAAAGTTCACCAGCAAAGAAATTAAAGAGGTACACCCCTATATAACTCTATTACTCTAGAGTTGGTAGACTTTGATGAAGCAAAACTGCAAGATACTCCTACTAGTCTTTCAGAGGGAGCTATGGGATGGGCTTTGGTGGCTAGCTCGAATAAGCCACCGATTTACAAATGAGGGTTATATGTTGGAACTGTCAAGGGTTGGGCACACCACTAACGGTCCAAAATTTGAGAGCCATTGTGGCTCATGAAAGGCCCAATTTGGTTATGTTAATGAAAACATAAAAACAAAGAAAATGTGATTTCTCGTATTAGAAGGCAGTTGAATTTTAAATACAACTTTGTGGTGAATCCGATAGGAATTGCGGGGGGACTAGCGGTGATATGGAATGATGAAGTTGATGTAGATGTGGAATCTAGTTCACAGGAAATGATAAATTTGATATGTGAAGATCATGATAGTCAAATCAAAATGTGGGTTATTTGTGTGCATGCTCCAAATCTATTTGGGAAAGATTATAGTTATTGGATAAAATGAAATAGATTAATCTAACTAATAGCCTACCATGGGTTTGTTTGGGAGATTTCAATGAAGTGCTTTATTATTGGGAGAAAGTGGGCACAAGGGTGGCAGAAAATTATAGAATGTAGGCATTCCAAAGCTGTATACATGATTGTTTGTTAATGGAAATAGATTGTAAAGGGTGTGCTTTTATCTAGTCAAACAACAGAGAAGGGGTTGATATGGTCAAGGAGAAACTGGAGATGGTGTTTTGTTCTCTAGATTGGAGGCTCATGCTCCCGGAAGCAGAAGCGTATGCCCTCCCAGCTATCAGGTCAAACCATAGTCCTCTCTTATTGGTGAACAATGCTGAATCTGTAAAGAAAAGAAGAGATTTTCACTTTGAGGCCTTTGGATTGAAGATGGAGAATGCAGAGAAGTAGTTAAACAAGCATGTCAATCTCAAAATCGTTTTGAAGTAGGCCTGAGAGGTAAATTATAGGCTATAAGTCATGCTTTGAAAGAATGGAAGTTCACAAATAGTCATCTTCGCATAACAGCTCTAAAGCAAGAGCTTTAATTCTTAACAAATAGTGCAAGCTTGAATCCAGGATCTAATATGATGAAGCTCATAAAAGAAGAAATTGAAACTTTATGGAGAAGAGAGGAGATGTTTTGGGGGTTAAGATCCCGAATCAATTGGCTACGATGGGGAGATAAAAACACGAAATATTTTCATGTAGCAACTATTCAAAGGAGACAAAAAAACAGAATTATTGCACTAAAAAATTCATCAGAGCAGTGGATATGGGACAAACAGCAACTTCAGCACCTCACCATCTCCTTTTTCAAGGAGCTATACACTACGGTAGGGCCTAGAAACTGCCAACCAGTATTGGATCAATGCCCAATACTAATTGGAAATGATATTAATGAATGTTTGGTGGCAAAAGAAACCTTGCAAGAAATTCATGATGCTATTTTTCAACTTGGTGCACAAAAAGCTCTTAATCCATATGGTTTAAATGGAATTTTTTACCAACACCATTGGGATATAATAAATAATGATGTTTTTTAGGAAGTTAGGGGCTTTTTTCATTTGGGAGTATTAGAACCAGCCTTAAGCAGAACTCATATTATTCTAATTCCAAAGATACCACATCCATAAAGACTTGACCAACATCACCCTATTAGCCTTTGCAATTTTGCATATAAGATAATATCAAAAAATTTGGCAAACGGACTAAAAAGATGGCTGCCAATGCTGATTTCAAGGGAACAAAGTGCCTTTGTCAGTGAAAGACAGATTCAAGATAACATTTATATTGTGCAGGAGGTGCTACACCAATTGAGAATGAGGAAAAGGAAAAAACATTTTCAAGCGGTGCTGAAATTAGACATGCAAAAAGCCTATGATAGAATAGAATGGGATTTTCTAGAAGGTTGCTTGCTGAAAATGGGTTTATGTGCAAAATGGGTAAATTGGATCATGGAATGTGTCACTACAATTACTTTCAGCATCAAATTTAATTGAGAACTCATTCCTTTCTCCAATCCTTCCAGAGGCATTAAACAAGGGGACCCATTATCACCCTATCTTTTCATTTTGATGGCTAACATCTTGTCTTTTTTTTTTTTTTTTTTATGGGTAAAGCTCTATAGCATGGGAGTATAAAGGGAATAAAGTTGAATAGGTGTTGCCCCACTTTGATTCATTTATTATTTGCAGATGATTCAATATTCTTTTTGGATGGATCCATACAAGAATGTCAAAATGTTGCATTATTCTAAATCAATATTGTTATGCCTCAGGACAAGCTGTAAACCTAAACAAGTCAGGTATCTTTTTTAGTAAAGAATGTTCCCAACTTTTAAGAGATGAGATGACAAGAGAGTTGAGGGTTCCAGAGCTAGATTGGACAAGCAAATATTTGGGAATCCCTTCTAACTAGGGGGCATAAAAAAGACAGATGTTTGTATGGATTTTAAATAGGGTAAACATGAAATTGGAAGGCTGGAAGGAACAAATTATATCTAAAGCATGCAAGGAAGTTCTCCTGAAATCAATGGTGCAGGTGATACCTCAATATGCCAAGTCAGTTTTCAAAATTTCAATTTCTATTTGTAAGATAATAGAGAAGAAAATAGTTAATTTCTAGTGGAAAACAATGAAACAAAAGCTAGTCTGTATTGGAAGAGATGGGAAATCATGAAATTCATGAAAGACAGGAGGAATGGGTTTTAGAGACCTACTTATTGTTAACAAGGCCTTTATGGGTAAACAAACTTGGAGGATGGTAAAAAATCCGGATGCATTGTGGAGTAAATTATTAAAATGGCTTTATTTCTATCGAAAAGATTTTTGGCATGCTAATAAAGGAACTAAGCCTTCATGGGGATGACAAAGTTTACTTTTAGGAAGGGAGGCCATAGCGGATTCAGTGAGATGGTCAATGTCAACATCAGAACAAATAAATGGCTAAAGAGAGGATTAATTAGAGGGCTAGCAAACAGAAATGATCCATAACAAATTTCTGAGTTGATGAATTTTGAAGCAAAACAATGGAATGAACCACTGTTGAATAACCTCTTTGATAAACAGACCACTAAGGAGATCCTTACAATCCCAATCAATCGTCAAATTACAAAGGATGAATTGAGATGGATAGGAACAAAGGATGGGTCTTTTACAATAAAAAAATGGCTATAACATGTTAAGAGACACAGCAACAACCAACATTGCAATGGAACATCCCTCTTCTTCTTACCAAACACCGCGAGAACTATGGAATGCTCTATGGAAGATGCGGACCAGCCCTAAAGTGAAAATTTTTATCTGGAATGTTTGTCAAAACGCCATCCCATCCAAGGAGAACCCATGGAAAAGAAAGATTTTACCTAATATGATATGTGACATTTGCCGAAATAAGATGGAAATGGCCGAACATATTCATCTTCTCTGTCCCTGGACCGCACGGGTATGGAGTCACCCGGAAATCAACCTACAAGTGAATGCACAGGAGGTTACACGAATTGATGAGTGGTTGGCGCGATTTATAAGGAAACATGAACCTCCCATCCTTGGAAACGATCACAAACATCCTATGGCAAGTATGGAAGGAGCGCAACAACTACATCTTTCGAGGTACTAAACCGGATGCTTGCAAAGTGGTAGATCTGCCCCAATTTCAGCAAGATAGCTACAAAAAATGGGGCTTTATGCATCTTCAACCAGGAAAGGAAGAGGATGTTGAGACATCTCCAACCCGGATAGCTCTGGCACCAGGATCCTTGAAGCTCATTGTCGATGGGTCAATTTGCGAGGGTCCGAAGGAAGGAGTTGTCACCTGCATCGTCCGGGACTCCTTTGGTAGCCTTGTGGATGGCTTCATTAAACTAATTCGGGCGGCATCGGTCTTTCAATTGGAAACCCTAGTAGTGCTCAAAGCTTTGAAGTACATAAAAGAGAAGCAGCTGGGTGTGGCTTATGTGGAATCTAACAGTAGAAGTCTCGTGAAGTCCCTCAAGTATACAAACAAGTTCAACTAGGAAGCATGTGCGACTTGGATGGAATGCAAGCATATTCTTCAGCAATTGTCGCTAGTGGGCCTAATCTCCTGTCCATGATCTGCCAACGCTGTGGCAGACTGGGCCACGCGACAACAAAGGAAAAAAACACTTCCTCCCAACTGGCTAGCTTCTCCACCTCTTGGCTTTTGGGCCTTATTATGTACTGATGCCCCATATGTGGGTTTTGCTGCTTCAGGTATAATATAAATAGTACACCTCATTTCGACCAAAAAAAAAATCATGGAATATGGATCTAACTTTTTTATATAATCTAGATTGTGGAAAATGGAAAGACAAGTTTGATTTAAGGAACACACTCTACCATTGAGTTTCAATTTAAAAGGTTAGATGTTCATGACTAGTCTAAATCTTGATCATCACAAATTACGATTTCATTCATTGATAGTTTTGTATGGTTATAATATATTTAAATAGACCACACGGTTTTTTTATTTAAAAAAAAATTTTTAGATAAAATTTGAAATTGAAATGGCCAATGGATTTACTCAATTACACTTACTGGCAATTAGATCATATATGTGTAAGGGACCGAGCAAAACTGTTATTATGTTTGGGCCCCCTAGCCTCTTGAATTTGGGCTAATTTTTCAATTCATGATATCGTGTTCAATCGGTGCTAAACCTGTTTGTACGAATGTTAACTCAATAAAAAAAATTTCCAATTTTACCAATTAAATCTTAAAACTATGCATAGAATTTCAATAGTCATTCAGGTCAATTTTCGTTAGAAATAGCTGATATGCCGGTATGTCATCCTCGGTTGTCTTACGTGGCACATCATCATATTAGCGGTTTGCAGTAAAAATTGATTGAAATGATTATATAAAATTTCACATAAAAATTTAAGACTCCATTGGTAAAATTATAAAATTTATGATTGACTTGACATCCACAGAATAAGTTTAGAATTGATGGAATAATTTTCACTTTCAATCCAAATGGCAAAGTTCGATGTTTTCATTTGATGTGATTCTAACATTGTTCTTTTAACGGCCAGATTTGGTATTTTACAATAGATAAAGAGTCACTTCTTAGCAAAGGGAGTGGAGGCAAATTTGATTTGATTGGTTAAGAAACAAATAGAATCCATGTCGATTTCATGATCCAATTAACTGGTTTTATTTTTTTTTTTTTGGTCAAAATAGAACTGACTATTACTTGATTAAGGAGGAGTCTTATAGAACACAGATGGGGAAAGATCTGCGCATAAAATATTCCAAGGGGTAGAAATTAGCCAATTACGTGGGAGAGTTTTAAGCCGATGATTCCGTGTGATCCAATCCACTGTTGCATTAGCTTGGTGTGGACAATGGGTCACCGTAATATTGCTATTTTGATTTAGCCCATTCCTGCAACGCTGCACTATTTCTTTTAGATTCCATGAGGGTCCGGCCCGGCCCATGACCATTTCTACCATCGTGAAACAGTCACTTTCGATCAACCACTTCCCAGTTCGACTTCCAAAGTCCCTCACGTGAGTCAATTGAAGTCCGTGGATATATAAGATGCCATGTAATATCGCCTCGACTTCCGCTTCACTCGCTGAAGAAACCCTAGCGGTGGCCGCGAAACCTTCGAGAGCTCTTCCATCTAGATTGCGCACGACTCCAGCGACAGAGCCAAGAAATTCTCCTGAACACCATGCCGCATCCACATTTAGCTTCAAATCCTGCCCTTCCGATGGCCTCCACTAATCAAGTTTGTCTCGATTGAGTGAGCATTTACTTCTGTTTGATTTTCCTCTACTGAACAGGATCTATTGCTCCTGTGCTGTAATCAACAGATTTGCTGGTCTGGGTTCTTTTGCTCAAAAAATCCAGTTATTTCTCGCCTTCCAGATGTTCCACAAAACCATACTAGTAAGCTCTCGAACAGGTGAGTTCTGATCTCTTCTGAAAGCATTGGAAATCCACTGATATGTGCATTTGATACTGCTGTTTGGTCTTATCGTTTCAAAAAGTGGGTCTTCCCATACTTTCTTTGTCCATTTGCATAAGAACAGAAAGTGCTATGTGGTTTCAATGTTAGACCAGCAAAACGGGCATAGTGGATCTCTAACTATTTTCCTTTTATATAGGTTCTCCCTCGTAGGAAGAGCGTTTTGACAGAGGCTCCAGAGGAAAGAACGAACCTTTGGTGGCACATCAAAACTCCATATTTGAGTCCATAAGGTACGTGGTGGTTGAAAAGAGCAGGACGGTCGATTCTGATCTGATTTGCTTGTGGTTATTATTGCTCTGTTGTATCCACTCTTAACAGAGTATTGCCCTGTTCTGTTACCTATCCATATAAGCGTATCTGGCTTTGGTTGCTGGCTTAGGGGGATTGCTAATATCTCGTTTGCAATAGTTTCTTCATAGAGTTGATGGATAAGTTGTTGTTTCCATTCTTTGGGGTCTCCATTTATCAGTTCGGACACTAAAATAGGCTCTGTTTGGTTTGCTTGCTCGCCAATTACTCCTTGTGAAAGCCATCTGTCTTCTCTAATATGAATAGAATTTCCATCCCCTATTGACCATTTAATGTTGTTCTTTATGGTGTCTCTTCCAAGCATTAAGCTGTGCCAGCCCCATGATGGTCGATGTCCCTTTGAAGCTGTCCAGACATCACCATTGGGAAAGTAAATCCCTTTCAACACTCTGCTCCATAGGGCTGAAGGGGAGGTAACTAATCTCTAGGATTGCTTGCCTAGCATGGCTCTATTAAAGGTAAGCAGATCCTTAAACCCAAGTCCCCCTGTATCCTTTCGAGTTTTCAAGACTTCCCAGCTTTTCCAATGCAACCCTCTTTTAGCATCACCATTCTGCCACCAAAATGACGCAATACGCTGTTCTATGTCTCTGCAGATAGACACGGGCAGCTTGAATATGGACATTGCATAGGTAGGTAGGGATTGCACAACACTTTTTATTAACACTTCATTTCCTGCCTTTATAAGTAATTTTTCTTTCCATCCTGCTAATTTTGAATTTACTCTGGCCAAGATCCATGCAAACAGCTCTTTCTTGGATTGACCCCACTCGGTAGGTATGCCCAAGTACCTTCCTGTTTTCTGTAGAACAGGAACTCTCAATTCTGTGGCCAAATAATGTTTTAATACTGTTGGACAATTACCACTAAAATAAACCCCTGATTTATTTAAATTGATTGCTTGACCCGTAGCATAGCAATATTGGTTTAGTATTTGGGCAAGATTTTGGCACTCTGTGATAGTTCCATCCAGAAAAAATATCACATCATCGGCAAACATCAAATGTGATAGCTTAAGGCAATATCTATTTATCTGAATGCCTTTGATTGTAGCATCTTCTAATGCTTTTTTCATCATCCAGGTTAACACATTGGACATCAGAATGAAGATATAGGGTGAGAGTGGATCACCTTGTCTGAGGCCTCGCGAAGGATGGAAAAAAAGGTAAGTTCTCCATTGATTTTCACGCTGAAGGTAACTGTTGATATACATTGCATAATTAAGGAGACCCATTTAGCATTAAACCCCATGTGCAGCATGATATCCCTTACAAAATCCCATTCTATTCTATCACATGCTTTCTGCATATCAAGCTTCAGAATGGCTTGATGTTTTTTCTTCTGTTTTGTTATGCGTAGTTGATGTAGAACTTCCTATACTATGAAGATATTGTCTTGAATTTGCCTCCCCGGAATGAAAGCACCCTGCTCTGGTTTAATGATAAGTGGCAGCCACTTCTTTAGTCTGTTTGCTAAGATTTTTTAGATAAATTTATAACTGAAGTTGCATAGACTAATGGGTCTATATTGCCTGATGTTTTCAAGGCTTTTAATTTTTGGAATCAACACAATATGGGTCTGATTGAGCCGGGGATCTAGAACACTCGTCTGAAAGAAACTCTATACTAGCTCAGTCAGTTTTTATAAGTTCCCATGATTGTTGATAAAAAATTCCATTGAACCCATCAGGGCCAGGGGCCTTGAAAGCTCCCAATTGAAAAACAGCTGCATGGATCTCCTCCAATAAAGGTACTGCTACCAGATCTTCATTTATATTCTCTGTTATTGGGGATGGGCATTGGTTTAGGATAGATTGGTAGTGTCGTGGACCCTCAGTCCTGTATAGATTCTCATAGAAAGATTGAATATGTTTCTGTAGCATCATGGGTTCTCTGCACCAGCTATTATCCTCTAATTGCAGCATTGTAATGCGATTTTGTTGCCTCCTGTTGACTGTTGTAGCGTGAAAAAATTTGGTGTTCTGGTCTCCCTAATGTAACCATTTGATGCGTGACCTCTTCTTCATGTTTTCTCAGTGTGTCTATTTGATTGATGATATGCTGCATTTTCTGCTTACTCGTGTGTTGAGCTGTTTGATTCGTAATAGCTGTTAAGGCTTGATTAAGCTCTTTGATGTGTGTAAGCATTTGCAAAGTTCTCTTTGCTCCATTTAGTTAATACTTGTGATGTCCTCCCTAATTTCTCTGCAAAAGGGAAACTTTGAGTTGATTTTTCTACCCATACTTGCTGGATAACTAGCTGATAATCTGCATGTTCTGTCCAGAAAGCTTCCAATTTGAACTGTTTCTTCCTTCTCTTTACTCCAGGATACATTCGAAGGACTAGGGGACTGTGGTCTGAGCCGATAGCTGGAAGGGCCTGGACTTCTGCTTCATGAAAGGTAACTCGCCACTCTAAAGTACAAAACACTCTATCGAGTTGCTTTTTAACCAACTCTGCCCCCTCCCTGTTATTAGCCCATGTAAATGCGCATCCATGACTGTCTACATCCATTAGGGATAGATCATTAATCATGTTTCTGAATGCTGCAATTCTTTTATTGTCTGCTTCTTTTTTCCCCACTTTCTCCCATACATACAGAATCTCATTGAAATCTCCCATACAAATCCAGGGAAGAGAAACTGGAGGCTTAAGAGTTCCTAGCAATTGCCATAATGCCATACGCTCTCCAAAGTCGGTAGATGCATGGACAAAGGTAATCTACATAACTTGTTTATTTTCAGGGTTGTTGGAGAAATCTTTCCAGAATATTTTGAAGCTGACAAAACGTTTCTATCAGTCTAAGTCTGGATGTTTGGAGACCGGCAGTTTAAAGTCTGAAGACTTTGTATTCTCAAGACTCAAGACTCAAGACTCAAGACTCAAGACTCGAGACTCAAGACTTAAGTCTATTCTCACCGATGCTCTTTCTAATCCAAGTGACGAAGGAAATCCAAAGCCGAGGTATATGGTTGAGGATTAGATCCTATCCTCCGGAAAAGATTTTTGGTTGGATAATCATTTCGGATTCTTTAATTCTTATCTAAGATCGATTGAAGATCCGATGGTCGACGAAGTATTCTTGGAATGTTCTATTCTTGGAAACTAAGATCCTGATTGTATGGGCGAACAGGATTGATGGGCTATCATCAGATTTCTTAAATAGCTCGGATGATCTTCTTGATTGATTCCGTCCAACGGGTAGATTGGAGGAATTCCTTTGGTAAGTGCCAACGACTATGATGGCATAAAGGAGTATAAAAGGAAGACGTTCTAGCTGTTTTAGGAGAGTGTGATTGATAGAAAAATTCCAGAGTCTGAAGAACCTTGATTGTTAGTCGATACTGTTCGAGCGAAATTGTATACATAGAGAGTGTTTATACTTGATGACACCTTGAGCGAGTGTGGTAGATCATCTACACCTAGAAATCAAGGAAGATCAACACCGTAACATCTCTTTGTTCATAGTGGAATCCAGCCAATCGGCCATCGGTGCGAAGAGTGGACGTAGGCTTGAATCAAGCCGAACCACTATAAACCGCGTGTTCAATTCTCTCTTTCCCTTACTCGTCTTGCGGTTGAATTTCTAACTGTTGCAAATCCTTTAATTGTTTAAATATTGTGCAATCTTCAAGAAAATTTTTATATACCTATTCACCCCCTCTAGGTACTCGTACTAGCTATTTCAATTGGTATCGAGCTCGTGTTCTTACTTTATTTGAAGTGTTTTACTTCGCAGTAAAAGATCCATGGCGAGTATGCTAGCACCGTGGCTGGTGGAAGGGCAAAGCAATACCTGAGACCACCCTACTTTGATGGAAAAGATTACAACATCTGGAAAACAAGATGAAAGCTTTTCTACGGTCAAAGGATCCTCCGGAATGGGATGTGGTGGAAAAAGGAATCACTCCTACTACGCATCGCATATCGAAAGAGGGAAAGAAACTGTTGAAGCCAGCGGAATGTCTCAAGAAGAGATAAACAAGAGACAAGCACTTGATGCTAAAGCAATTTATTCTTTATATTGTGTTTTGTCACAAACTGAATATAACAGAATATCTTCTTGTGTTACAGCAAAAGAAGTCTGGGAAAGATTACATATCACTTATGAAGGGACAGACCGAGTGAAGGAGACGTAATTAACATTCTTCTTGGTCAATATGAATCCTTCAAAATGAAACCAGGAGAATCTATAACTGACATGTTTAGCCGTTTTACAGATATTGTCAATGGTCTTGAGAATCAAGGACAGAAAATTTCTGATCCTATGAAGGTGAACAAGCTACCGTGTGGACTCTCCAAGGACTCGGAATCATATAAAGACTTCAATAAGAGAGACGCAAAGAATCATGCCATTATCTCGTAGACGAGTTGATTGGAACTCTTGAGTCTTACGAAGTGGAACGAATTAATGAAGACGAAGATCCAAGAGGTAAGAAATCCATTGCATTAAAATCTAACGATGATTCGATGATACAGATTCTGAAGAAGATCGGACGATGAGGAGCTTGCTCTTATGATCGAAGGTTGAGAAAGCAACGAGAAAAGGAAGAAGGTTCAACTCAAAGAAACAAAGTTTTCGAAACAGCAAACCAAGTTTGTTGATAATGAGGAACCAAACAAAGATGTAGTTTGCTTTGAGTGTAAGAAAAAGGGGCACATCGACCCAACTGTCCTCTTCTCGAAGAAGAAAAGAGGAAAGTCCGAGAAGTCTCGAAAAGCTCTTAAAGCCGAAACCGGAGCGATACGAGTGTGAAGAAAGTGATGAGGAATATGCCAACTCGTGTCCGATGGCGCAATCGACTCGGACTGGATCGACTAGATAAAGTGAATTTGAGGTAAGTGATTATAAAATCCCCTGTCAAAGTCTCTAAATACATTGATGAATTATGTTTTAGTCTTAAGACCTCTAAAAAGATTTCCGAACTTAAAAAGGAAAACTCAGTTTTAAAACAAAAGGAAAACATTTTAGAAGAAAAGGTGAAAAATTTAGACTTAAATGTTTCTACTTTTAAAGAGAATGAAGACAAACTTTCAAAAGAAAATGCTTTCTTAAAAACTGATTTATCAAATATTTCAAAGAAATTTTCAATAGGGTCCGAAAAACTTGAAAAAGTTCTTTCAATCCAAAGACCTTACTTTAATAAGTCCGGTCTAGGTATGACAGCAGTAAACGATCCCCTTGATTGATTTTCCGAAAGTAAAAGAAAGAATTAAGAAAAGACCGTCGAGAGAGGCTTACAAAAATCATTTCAAAAGAGTTTTTGTAAAGTCTCGTAGGTCGAAATGCTTTAAGGTGTTCAAAATGTAATGTCAAGATCATTTTGAAAAAGAGTGTCCTATGGTTTGGAGGCTTGTTAAGAAAGTATGGCCTAATAATGCTCATTCTACTAACGCCAAAGGACCCAAGAAAATTTGGGTACCAAAGAAAGCTTGAGACTCTCTTTTGAATGCGGTGTCTCTGTCAAAAGAAGGTAAAATGGTATCTTGAGCGGATGCTCAAGACAAATGACAGGAGACTCAAATTGCTTCATAAAGCTTATTTAAGTAAATGGTGGAAAAGTTTTATTCGGAGGAAACAGCAAAGGAAGCATTGTGGGATTTGGAACTCGTGAAAATTGGAAATCTCACAATAAACAATGTCTCTCTAGTGGAAGGACTCAACTACAATCTACTCAAAGCATTAGCCAACCGTGTGATACACGGTTACAAGATCTCCTTTCAAGAAGGCATATGTTCTGGAATTAGCAAAGACTCAACTCGTCTTTCATGGGACGAAGGCATGGAAATATCTATCTCCTTGATGTAAAGCCAAATGAAGACCAATATCTAATTTCAATTCAAGATGAAGCAGTCCTATGGCACGAAAGCTTGGCCATGTTAACATGAAACAATTAGCCAAAATCTCATCAAAGAAGCTTGTTCGAGGTCTACCTAAATTGCCATACCAAAAATCTGATTTATGCACTCCATGCATTCGGGAAAGCAGGTAAGAAATTCATTTAAGCCAATAAATCATGTCTCTACTAATCATGTATTGCGTTGCTTCATATGGATCTCTTCGGACCAACAAGAACCCGAGCATTGGAGGTAAGAAATATTATCTAGTAATCGTGGATGATTATTCTCGCTTTACCGGGTATACTTTCTTGCAAGTAAGTCGAAACCTTTTCGTACTTTGAGAAGTTTGCTAAAAAGGTTCAAAATGAAAAAGGATGTGCTATTTCAAGTATAAGAACA
Source organism: Eucalyptus victrix (assembly GCA_016097545.1). Lineage (NCBI taxonomy): Eukaryota > Viridiplantae > Streptophyta > Magnoliopsida > Myrtales > Myrtaceae > Eucalyptus > Eucalyptus victrix. The sequence goes on along the minus strand of CM027840.1, from coordinate 23,235,284 downwards.
GATCATGGAAGTGAATTTGAAAATCAAGATTTTACGAAATTCGTGATAAATCTGGTTTTAATCACATGTTTTCCTCTCCGTATACTCTAGAGCAAAATGGAGTTGTGGAAAGAAAGAATAGATCTCTTCAAGAAATGGCTAGAACACTTTTAATTGAAAGTAAAATTTATTCACGATTTTGGGCTGAAGTCAATTTGTTTCAACCGCTTGCTATATTATAAATAGAGTCTTTCTAAGACCTATTCTAGAGAAAACCCCCCTATGAATTATTCAAAGGTAAGAAGCCTATTGTTTCATACTTTCATGTGTTTGGTTGCAAATGCTTTATTTTGAAAAATGCAAATGATCGAGTTGGTAAGTTTGAAGAAAGATCGATGAAGGCATCTTCCTTGGATATTCTACATCAAGCAAAGCCTACGAGTCTATAACAAGAAAAGCCAGTCTGTGGAAGAATCAATGAATGTCAAATTCCAAGACTCAGCGCAAGATGAATCCAGCCAGACTCAGTACGAAGAGACTGAACCCGCTCTAGACCTTCCAACGTCTACATCTCAAGAAGCATCTCAGATTCTAGAAGTCCATCATCAAGATGCTCATGGAGAATCAAATAAAGAAATAGATCATCAACCGGGCAAATCAACTAGTAACTGGAAGCACAAATCCAGTCATCCCAAAGATCTCATTATTGGCGAACTTAATGAAGGAATCCGCACCAGATCAAAAAGGCATGAAGAATCTAGCGCCGTGGCTCTCATTTCTGAAATTGAACCAAAAAGCATAGAAGAAGCTTTATCGATGAAAGTTGGATCGAAGCTATGCAAGAAGAACTCAGACAGTTCAACATCAATGATGTCTGGGAATTGACATCTAAACCAAAAGGTAAAACTGTTATTGGAGCCAAATGGGTATTCAGGAACAAGATGAATGAAGAAGGAAAAGTCGTACGAAACAAAGCAAGACTCGTGGCCAAAGGATATACGCAAGAAGAAGGAATAGACTATGACGAGACTTACGCACCAGTTGCAAGGTTAGAAGCTATTCGACTATTACTTGCGTTTGCTTGTTATAAAAATTTCAGGTTATTCCAAATGGACATCAAAAGTGCGTTCCTAAATGGATTTATCCATGAGGAAGTATATGTGGAACAACCACCTGGGTTTGAAAACCCAAAGAAGCCAGACTCAGTCTTCAGACTGAAAAATGCCTTGTATGGTTTAAAGCAAGCACCTCGAGCTTGGTACGAAAGACTAAGTAAGTTTCTATTACAGAATGGTTTTGTTAAAGGTAAAGTAGATACTACTTTGTTTATCAAAAAGGAAAACAAAAGCTTTTTACTTGTTCAAATATATGTGGACGATATTATTTTTGGATCACCTAACGAAAGTCTATGCAAGAAATTTTCTAAGTCTATGCAGGATGAGTTTGAAATGAGTATGATGGGAGAATTAACATTCTTTCTTGGACTACAAGTGAAACAAATGAAGGAAGGAACTTTTATTCATCAAGAAAAATATGCAAATGATCTTGTCAAAAGATTTGGATTGGAAAAGTGCAAAAAGACCGACATACCAACGTCATGTTCTCGGAAGATCGACAAGGATGAAGAAGGGAAGAAAGTAGATCAAAAGCTGCAGGAGCATGATCGGTTCACTTCTTTATCTTGCGCTTCTAGACCTGATATTTTGTTTAGTGTTTGCATCTGTGCTAGGTTTCAATCAGATCCTAGAGAATCCCATCTCAGTGCTGCAAAACGTATTATCAAATACGTTGCCTCATCTTCAAGCATCGGTCTTTGGTATCCAAAGAGGGGAGACTTTAATCTTCTAGGATACTCAGATGCAGATCTGGCCGGTTGCAGAGTCGATAGGAAGAGCACTTCTGGAACTTGTCAACTGCTTGGAAACAGGACAGTGTCTTGGTTTTCAAGGAAGCAAAGCACTGTAGCTCTCTCAACGACAGAAGCAGAGTATGTAGCTCTTGGAAGCTGCTGTTCGCAAATTCTATGGATAAAACAACAGCTACAAGACTTTGGGATTGAAGACTCATGCACAGAAATCAGATGTGACAACACCAGTACAATCAATCTCACCAAAAATCCAATCCTTCATTCAAGAGCAAAGCATATTGAGATTCGGCATCACTTCATTAGAGATCATATTCAAAATGGAGAAATCTCTATTCAATTTGTTGATTCAAAAAGTCAACTAGCGGATATATTCACAAAGCCTTTGGAGAAAAATCAATTCGACTCTATCCGTTCAAGACTCAACATTTTGAAGCTTGAAGAAGTTAAAGTCTAGAGACTCTCCTACTCTAAGACTCTAACCTCTCAGTCTTGAAATCTTCAGACTCAGACGTGCATGGCTATAGACTGTAAGTTGCTATTTTATCTAAAAGGTACGAATTCTCGTTTAGTTCTCTAAACTCGAAAAGGTACGATCTTTTGTTCAGTTATTCAATAATATGTGTAAAATTCAAAAACTTGTCTTTTTAAAGGAAATTAATTTTGGCAGTTATTGATTTTTGAAAAGAAGTGTTCGTACACTTTCCTTTTACCGATTCAACTTCCCTTTTCAAAACAGAGTTTTTATATATATATATATATATATATATATATATATATATATATATATACGGTTTTTCTTCGCCCAAATTTTCAAAACCCTAAAAAGAACTCTCCTTCCGATCCTGTTTCTATTTCCTGTTCATCTTCGAGAAAGTGGTCATTTTCTTGGGAAAGCAAGTGAAGGAATCTTCCAATCGACAAAGAAAGATGTCTTCTTCGAGGAAATCATCAAGAATCGCAAGCAGGGGACCACAAAGAATGGAGAAGGGGCCGACTCACTTCGATCTTACTGAGGAAGAAGACTTATCAAGTCAGCGACAAAGTCCGATTCGCTCTCCTCCACGTCATTCAGCATCTCCTGCACCACAAGGTGCGAGTCAACATCTGGAAGAAGAGATAATCGAGGATGCCGACCCAGTAAGAGTTCAAAGACCCTCCTTTATCTATAAGCTTTATCGTGCGTTGAAAACCTCCGGTACTTCATTAAAATATATAGATGAATTCCTTAAGGACAAAAATTATGGAAATGAGTATCTTTTTCTGCGGAAAATGGAAGAGTTGGGAATTGCTCCGAAAGGAAGGGCAAAGGAGGCACTTGCGAACATTCCAAGTGACCCTCGTATGCCAGGACAAAATCTGATTGAAGGGAACAATGATGACAGAATGTTCCTTGAATTTCAACCTAAAATGGGTGTGGCAGCAAAAGTGAAAGGAAATCGGATGGATTTGTTTAAGTCCAAGGATCAGGAAAAGGTGTATTTTAGGCTGTTGAAAAGAGGGGTAATCAACCCTAGAAGTGTCGATTTTGACTTTCTGGACACCATCAACGTAAACTTAAGAGAGAAGTTGAATTTGCTTCAACTTGAGACTTTTTGCTCTGACTCTACTAACGAGTATGCTCAACTGACCGCTTATTTCTATTCAAATCTAAGCTTTCTGGATGCGAATAGAATTTCATTCAGTGTACGAGATCAAGTCTATGTGGTAGATGTGAATATGTTAGCGAACATAGTTGGAGTTGAACGAGGACGTTATCTGCCAATCAAAGTCTCACCTGCTCGTACTACTCTGGAACTTGTCAAAGATAGGGACGTAGAGAAGAAGATTACCTATTCCAGGATGAATGCCATCAACATTGTGCTTCATAAGATTGTGATCAATCGTCTCGGATCGAAGTCTACGTCAAAGACTTCGTGTCTCTTTCTCAAGCAAAGTTGATGTATGCGATCAACTCAGACGGAAGTTTTCTCTCCCGCACACTATTCTTTTCCATATGTACGAGCAATGTCGAAAGACAAAGGACAATTGCCTTATCCCGGTCCGGTGACCAAGATCTTCGAGACACATGAATATTGAACCGCCACAAACATTTTGTGTTCGACCGTGTGATAAGATGGTGGTAGGTTTGAAGATGTTAACGAAGATGCGTCTCGCAAGAACCTGTCCAAGGCAATGGAGAAATTCAGAGTGAGATCTCCAAAGTCCAGTCTGCTTCAAAAAGGAAAGGAAAGGAAGCCATTGGTGCTCCATCAAAGAAGAAGAAAAGAACTCTTATCCTGGAGGATGAAGATGAAGATGAAGAGGATGAAGATCCTACTATCCAAGCACTGACAAGAACCGGACGCCCGTGTCTCAACCGACAGAACTTCAGAAGAACGGAGCAGAAGAAGAAGAGCAGAGAGAGAAGGAGATTTAAGCTGAAAAAGAAAGAGAAGGAGAGAAAGAAAAGTCTCGCTGAATCTGGATAGAAGGGAAATCAAGAGCATGATCATCACTCTTCCCATTTCGATGTCCTAGAGACAGGGGGAGTCGGCGAGCAAGAAAGGTCCTCACCTCATGCTGCTATTAGTGAAGGTCCAAGATAATCTCCTGCAGACCCAGAAGAATTTCAGGCTTCTCAAATGCCTGAAGAAGGTGATACGTCGATTCCAAATCTGCCAGACTATACAGAAGCGCCATCGTCTACATTTACTCCATCGAGAAAGTTCATGCCAAGCATACGACGGACGATTCTCGCAGATTTTCGTAGCATCATGAATATTCTTTCGGGAAATGCGTAGCCGGATATATGTTCTGGACGTGAAATCCAAGCCATGAAGCATGCTTGGACAAGCATCTTCGGTCTCTCGGGAGGATAAATTCAAAGACCTCGCTCCGCAACTTCAAGCCAATGCTAAGGGAGAAGAGGTAGCTCAACCGAGGGAAGACCGAAGAAGCTCGAAGGAGTAGTCCGTCCATTGGGGATTTCCGGATCGTGCGCATTCCAAGCAGACATGACTCCTTTCTCACCCTTTTTAATGATGACAAAAAGGGGAGAATCAATTTGAACAAACAACTTTCAACATTTTAAACTTTTGTGGTTATGTTTATTTTTGAGTATGACTTGAGAACTTGAACTTGGGTGTGAATTTAAATTTGACCGAATTGGTTGTGGATTTTGATGCTTGACGGTTGCATTTTCATCAAGTGTTGTTATATGGTATTACTCATGAAAGACTAACCAATTTTTCGTGGATGCGAGTCCGGTTGCTTTATTAATCTTTTTGAGTTAGCCATATTGCTTGAGAAATGTTTTTGCAGGTCAAAGTTGTTCAAATCTACAAGAAAGTTTTGTCACCATCAAAAAGGGGGAGATTGTTGGAGAAATCTTTCCAGAATATTTTGAAGCTGACAAAACGTTTCTATCAGTCTAAGTCTGGATGTTTGGAGACCGACAGTTTAAAGTCTGAAGACTTTGTATTCTCAAGACTCAAGACTCAAGACTCAAGACTCGAGACTCAAGACTTAAGTCTATTCTCACTGACGCTCTTTCTAATCCAAAGTGACGAAGGAAATCCAAAGCCGAGGTATATGGTTGAGGATTAGATCCTATCCTCTCGGAAAAGATTTTTGGTTGGATAATCATTTCGGATTCTTTAATTCTTATCTAAGATCGATTGAAGATCCGATGGTCGATGAAGTATTCTTGGAATGTTCTATTCTTGGAAACCAAGATCCCGATTGTATGGGCGAACAGATTGATGGGCTATCATCGATTCCTTAAATAGCTCGGATGATCTTCTTGATTGATTCCGTCCAACGGGTAGATTGGAGGAATTCCTTTGGTAAGTGCCAACGACTATGATGGCATAAAGGAGTATAAAAGGAAGACGTTCTAGCTGTTTTAGGAGAGTGTGATTGATAGAAAAATTCCAGAGTCTGAAGAACCTTGATTGTTAGTCGATACTGTTCGAGCGAAATTGTATACATAGAGAGTGTTTATACTTTGTGACACCTTGAGCGAGTGTGGTAGATCATCTACACCTAGAAATCAAGGAAGATCAACACTGTAACATCTCTTTGTTCATAGTGGAATCCAGCCAATCGGCTGTCAGTGCAGAAGAGTGGACGTAGGCTTGAATCAAGCCGAACCACTATAAACCGCGTGTTCAATTCTCTCTTTCCCTTACTCAGTCTTGCGGTTGAATTTCTAACTGTTGCAAATCCTTTAATTGTTTAAATATTGTGCAATCTTCAAGAAAATTTTTATATACCTATTCACCCCCCTCTAGGTACTCGTACTAGCTATTTCAAGGGTCAATACACTGCACATCTATGAACTGTTTTGAACTTGCTTGCACCTTTAAAACGATTTCCTCTTGCCACATAATTGCCAATCCCCCCGCTATTCATGTTGGATTAACCAAGTATAAGTTCTGGAACTGAAGTTTTTTACAAATCTTTTCCACCATAGTTGCTTTATTTTTCGTCTCCATGAGAAAAAGTAAGTTGGGCCTTTCGAGAGCTGTTAAAGCTCTTAATTCCTGGATTGTCAGGGGATTGCCCAGCCCCTAACAATTCCAACTAACGATTTTCATGGCTTTAGTGGTGGCTTATTAGGGCTAGCCACCAAAGCCCATTCTTGTCCATCCTAGATCAGTTTCACCGGGGTCTCCAGAAGTTCTACATCATCTGTAAGGAGAGGGGATATTGCTAGTATGCATTTCTGTTTTTTGCATTTTGTACTTTCATAGTCTTCTTACTGCTTTTCCCAACTTTCAATAACAGTGGGTTTTGGGTTTCAGGGCATAATACCTATTTTCCATGATCTCAGTCTTCTACTATAATAGGTACATTTACTGGGCTTATCACCTGTTCTGGGCTGCTTTCTAATCGCTTTTTGCTGCATGCTACAATTTGCATATCAGATGCTTGCTCTCGAGCAATGGAGTTCATTCCACTCGGTTGGGTTGATGGAACATGTACTGTTTCTTCCACTACAAACTCCTCCTCCATTTTCCTGTAGAAAGCATCCCAATAAGGGCTGTGATCACTGGTTTCTGCCTTCAACTAGGGTCCATATAACCCTTTTTTGTTCATTGCCCAGGGTGAAGTTGCATATGGAATTTCAAGGCAGTCAGTTACATAGTGCTCAATTCTGCCACAAGAGAAACAGTAATGTAGGAGACGCTCGTACTTGAACTCCACCCATAGCCAATGATTGCCAATATCCATAATAGCTCCCGATTTCAAAGGTAAAGTCAAATCAATCTCAACTCTAACTCTACCTCCTCTGTTCTGAGCATTAGTTGTTGAGTCGAGTTGAACTTCTATTACATTTCCCATCCTTTTCCCCAGATCATTGAACACTTTGTCTATTCTCCAACCAGGGGGGACTCCTCCAATGCGCACCTAGAAAGCTGCCTTAGTGAAATCATAGCAATGCTCAGGGACTTCAGGGAGACACTGCTTTAGAATGAGCAAATTAGTTGAATATGACCAAGGTGAGTTCCTCATTATTCGCTGTTTTTCCTCCTCCGTCGGAAATAAGAAAGTGAAGTGCCCTAGTTCCTTCTGAGAGCATATAACCCCTTCTGTTTTCCATGCTTTTTTCATTGTAGTCATGAAAGCAGGATAGTTCACATTTGGTTTGAAGTACAATTTACCGAAGAGAGTACGGCTGCATTCCTCCCTTTTCTGTTGAGGTATTTCATCAGACACTTTGACTACGTCTTCCTCAGACCACAGGTGCCCAAGGCTTTTGCATAATGCAGCCACTCTCATCTCATTTTCTTCTTTACTTTCCATTTTCACTGACTAGTTTGATTAGGTTTAAATAAAATTGAACCATACTCATCACCTGTGCGATTTGTGTATTTCTCTTGTAGTCGGGGGATGTTGGTCGGTGCTCAAAGAGCACCAAAAACTTCATTTAAAAAAAAAATCATTAATTAGGTCGAGCTTGACTTCATCATTGTGATTATGATCTTTGCTTTCAAAGAGACCATCACATGTATGGATGTAGCCCCCTTCTGCAAAACTATATGGAACATGCGTAGCCCCATATTACATGTGAAGAGAAGGGAGTGGTTTTTAAGACTCCATCTTTCGTAACGCCAGTCATTAATACGTATCGGAGAATGTTCTTGGTCTACAAGTCTACAAATCCATGCATTTGTATTAGATTTCTTCATATAATCAAAAAAACATGGTAATCATAAAAGGGCAACCGTGCAGAATAATTGTCCAAAAAATCATAAACTTAGTATACGATAATTAATTCAATAATAAACATTTAGTTTGACCAATTGATTTCTAAACCTTTTAACAATTTGTCAATACAATCCTTCAAATTTCACTATCGTGGACATTGATCCTCTTACGTAGCATAGCCAACACCGATATGGATAATTTTTACAATTAAAAAAAAAAAACCCTTCTTTTCTTTTTTTATTTATTTGTTATTATCTTTTCTTTTCTTTTTCTTTTTCCATTGTCCATGGCCTCAACAATGGCCAGGGGAGGTCATGAGCAATAGGTGAGGTCTGCAACGCCCTCATCAACAACTAGTCAAGAGGTTACAAGCCATTGATATGTCAGTAAGAGTGTCGTGGCCCTTGCCCAGGCCCTCATTGACCATAGCGAGGGCGTCATGGCCCTTGCCATTTCACCCAAATCTAACAAGGGTCGTAATGCGCTTGTCAAATCTAGGCCAAGCAAGGGCACCATGGCCCTTTGGCAAATCTAGGCAAGGTTGCAATGCCTTTGCCTGAGGCCAAGGAGGTCCATCGACCATCACCGAGGCCATGGACCAATAGAGGGAAATCAAAAGGAAAAAAAGAAAAGAGGAAAGGAAGGGAAAGAGGGAAAAAAAATAAAAACAAAAATTGAAAAATTGTCTATTTCAGGTATTTCCCACCATCAATAGCTAGAATGACTGCATTAACAAATCATCAAAAAGATTTAGGATGAAATTAGCCAAATTGAAAAGTTTAAAATTAAATTAGTTGTCATACAACAAATTTAGGAGTCTTTGGATAATTTTTCCTAAGCTATGGTGCCCAAGGAATCATGATGCAGATGAAAGTAGGCCATTGTAAATTAGTGCATTTAGTTGTAATTCAATATAAAGTATCATAAATAACTATGCTATAATAAAAATTATGGATTTTGAGATTCTACGTTTGTTTTAAATAAGATGGAAATGCTTACAATAACATCATTGTAAGACTCTAATATTCGCAATTTATGATCCTTTATATTGGATTACAATTGCTAACACATCTAACAATTGTTCAAAAAGTCAACCGATTGACAAACGATTGAGTAAACTTTAATATATTGGTCCAAAGTGTGTTTCCCTTGTCAAGACCTTTTCATCGACAGCCAAATATACCCTTAAGTACGATCATCAATCTTTTTATTCCCAAGCTAGGTGGCCTAACTCTAGCATGGTGGGGAAGCTTGAGACTCCTTTGATTTTGAGCGTATACCTCGAAATTAGTAATCGGAAGGCTTCTAATGCATCAAAAATCAAGTGAATCGGATAGCAGATGAAGAAGAAATCATTTATCAAAGCTGTGTCAAACTTCCGTAAGACGTGATTCAACTCTTAAGTGCACCTTGCCATCCTAAGTAAGCTTTATATTGTTAAGTGAAATTGCAAAATCACAAACTCAGAGATTTCAAATCATACAAAACTTTGGATTATGAATCAAGTTTCATTTCGGTGACTTTTTTTTTTTTTTTTGATATCTAGGGAACCCCGTCAGCTGTTCATAGCCTTACAGCCGTACATAACCGCCAAGTAAACCCTGGAGCGACATTAGCGGATGACTCACTACCCCGACGTTCATTTCGGTGACTTATCGTTTTCAGAAACTATTATTCACCATAATTAGGGTGTTAAAGAGTTTCATTCGATTTTGAATCCTCTAAGTACTGTTTTGCTCGACCCAAAAAAAAAAAAAAGTAGGGTTTTGGGCAATCAACAGGAACTTTCTTTTGAATATCGAAAGGCTTGACCTGTATTACTCCCTCGTCCGACTTCTTTGCCTCCAGATTTTTGTTGCATTGGCATGTTTGCAATATGTAATTTCGGGATATTCAATTGAAACAGGGATATCGCAAACTTCGTGATACTGCAAATAGCGCCCGACCTATCCTAAATGGTAAAACTTTTGACTGTGGATTCGAGTATCAAAGACTCGATTTTTTTTTTATTGTTTTTAATGTTTAAAATGTGTTTTGAGCATTGCATCTCGCCGATTAACCTTTGGTCAACTCTCGATGAACTCTTGATCAAACTTAATGGTTTTCTTAGAATAGAGGGGAAAAGTTACGTGTTAATAGCGTAGGAGAAGGGCTCATACTTTTTTGCTTATAAATATTTTGTTGTAGAGTTTAGTCTCATTTGCAAGGTGAGTGTGTCTAATATGCCTAAAAACTTTCTAGAGACACAAAGAGTATCAACGGCCATCATCCAAGAAAGTTGTGAGATTAAGGTTCCGTTCGTTTCGCGGAAAATATGGCGTTTCTAAAAAATATTTTCCAAGAAAGTATAATTATTTTTAATGCTTAGTTGAAACCTGAAAACAAAGTGGAAAATATTTCAGTAAGGAAAATGTTTTCCTCCATATACTCTTTTTCATTTATTTTATTTTTTAAAATGGATATTTCATATTTTCTAAAAATTAATTTTTAATTAATTTGTAATTTTTAAAATATATTATTAATTTTTTTTTTTTTTCTTTGTTTTCCATCTCATTCTTTCTTGGCCGATTGTCAGCCACCATGATGGCTTGTAATCGGCCATCGAGCCGCAAACTAAAAATGTTTACTTTTATTTTCCGCAAAACAAACGGAGCTTTAGGAGAAAATGTTTTCCACTTTTCAATAGTGGAAAATATTTTCCTTACTTGATCTCTCTTATCTCACACCTCTACAAATCCTCACTTCTTCCTCCCCTTTCTTCTTCATCTTTTCTATTTTTATTCGAATTTTTTTTAATTTTCTTTTTCTTTTTTGATTTGAATTATTTTTAATTTCCTTTTTCTTTTCTCTTTTTCTTTTTTTTATTATTTTTATTTTCACTATCATGGTCTTCCCATTCGTAGCTCGCTGGTGATTGGTCGCGGGCCATCGCCATGGCCGACAACCGGCCAAGTAAGAAGGAGATGAAAAAAAAAGAAAAAAAAAAAATAAAAAAAAAAAAAAATTAAAATAGATTTTAAAAATTAAAAATAATTAAAAATCAATTTTTAAAAAATATGAAAAATCCATTTTAAAAAATAAAATAAATGAAAAAGAGTATATGGAGGAAAAGATTTTCCTTACCGAACAAAGAAAAATATTTTCCACTTCGTTTTAAGGTTTCATCCAAACACTGGAAAATAATTACATTTTCTTGGAAAATGACTTCCTGGAAAATATTTTCTAGAAAATGCCACATTTTTCGCGAAACAAACAAAGCCTAATTTAAAAGACTTTTTTCCTTTTATGGAAAACATTTTCCCCATGGAATTCATTTTATGTGAAATGAACGCCGGAAAAACCGGAAAACATTTTCCCGAAAATGATTTTCCATGAAACGAATAGAACCTAAAGAAATTAATTTTTTTTTTTTATGATTTATGATTGATTCTCGGAGGTTTGGGTTCATTCTAGGATTAGGTAACACTTATGAGTAGGTGTGATTGAGTGATTCTAATCTCATTTTTGCCGATTATAGTAGACCCATCTTGTCGATTAACGTTTTAACATAAACCTAGCGCTCTTCCTTAAAAGAAACATGACAACTTTCAAACATATAAGTGAAATGTACTACATTCCACTTTTCGTTGTTTGCTCAAATCATAGTGCCTACAAACATTCAGTTTCTTAACACATCACACAACATATTTTTCCTTAGAACCTTTCGACTTCTCTCACCAATGTGCTCCAAATGGATATGTTTAGATTTTTGAACAGATACATCTGACATATTTGCAACGAATTGCATATAAATCTATTGGTATTCAGGTTATATTTTAATAATTTATTTCTTGCTCAAATTATTTTGTTTGTTCACACTTCCACTTTGGCATAATAACATACATTTTAAGCTTTTCAAAAATCACATATTCACACATAAATAGAGTAAGGATAGTATATTTTTTGTTTTTGTCAAAAGAAAATTGTACTTATTACTCAAAAGGATACATAAGAAGTACGTAGAAGCAAATCAAAATAGAACAAAAATACTAAAAAAACAAAGAGAATCAAACGGAGCACCAGCAAAGTTAAACACATCCATTTCACAAAAAATGGATTTATCAAGCAAAATAATTGGCAACCAATCATTAGATTTATTGTCTTGGTCAATAATGAGCACATGTTGAAAATTCTTTCTTCAATAATTACGACATTATTAGTTGGCAGTGCACACCTAAGTTTGCTTCATCTATACCATCGCCATATGGAGACAACCAAAATGGGTTGAATAAACATAGATCTGACATGTGAAAGAGAAAATCTTCATCATTCAAAGAGATGCCAAAACTTATGCAATAATCATTAAAGCTGAAAGCAGAAAACTTGTACATTAAGAGCAATGGGGTATATCCCCAAAAACATATTTATTGAATGCCCAAGTCTAAATCGAGGAAAGATAACACCTAGATCTAGAACTAGATTGGAAGAATTTAAACTCCCAAACCGAAAACTATACTGGAAGAAAAGAACTCCCAAGTATATATCGGGAGTGAAGAAAAAGCAAGAAAAGAACAAAAAAATACAAAAAAAATCAATAAAAGAAAGAGCGAAAGGTAAAACTCTCTCTCTCTCTCTCTCTCTCTCTCTCTCTCTCTCTCTCTCTCTCTCTCTCTCTCTCTCTCTCTCTCTCTCTCTCTCTCTCTCTCTCTCTCACACTCACTCACTCACTTTTTGGATCCCAAGATCATGGAGTTGATCATATATCAAATCACAATCTTCATAATAAGGAAAATATATTGTTCATAGATATCCGCATGATAATTTTGGGAAAATCTTTCTTCCTTTTTTGAAACTAAAATTGCCTTGCACCGTGCTTGAGAAATCAAATGACTAATGAATGTAGAACTTGACCAAGTAAAAGGTCGGGATGTCGATAGGTATCATGCTAAACAAAACTCTTGGCAACTATATCCCAAGATCTATGACTCTAGGTGTTTTACCCAGCACCATTTTGACCAAAACTTTCGTGCAACACTTATTTCAGTACCAAATTTTTTCAAATGATCATTTAAATGTCATATCAACGAAAAATTGATCGCTTAAGTGTCAATTTGGGTGATTCATCCTATGCGGTTTTTTCAATTAAATTCTGATTTTGACATGGCTTTTTGAAAAGATACTCAAGTCCAATGTGGATAGTTTTGTGTTGACGTGGCAGAAAAGGGGCAAAACGACATCGTTTGGCCCTTTCCCCAAGTGACTTGAAAATGAACCCCTAATCCTTGTTTCTTCTCTTGAAAGCTTGATCAGAAAAGAGATTGAGGAACCATGGCTCAGCCACTGGAGAAGAAGAGAGAGGAATGGAGAATTAAATTGCTGGCTTTAAGGTATGAAGACTGCTAATTAGCTCTTCAATTTACCTTCTCTTCTCTTTTCATCTTCAACTTCTTCATCTTTATCCGAAGAAATTCAGTCACAACAATCCATTCGTTCAAATTACTATGTTGCTTCCCCTCCTTCTTAGCTCTTGTTCGTCCGGTTAACTGGTACAATCTTAATTTGGCTTTATTCATCCAGCTCTTACTCTCCATTGCCAATTTCAGCACCAAATTTTGCCCCATTGTCGCCATTGAAGAACACAACATAATTAGGGTTTGAAGAAGAAAGAAATTACCCCCGATTCATAGACTTGGGACAAATAACACTTATAGATGAAATCGTTTAGGGCAATTCATGCTAACTCCCTTTGTCGGCAAGCCACGTTGATTGGAAAAACATTAAACTATTGTCATGTCGAATTTTCCTGCAATCCAAATTAGCAATCAAAAACTAAGAACCAGTTATAATAGAGTAGATTACAGGTTTCATATTTGGAACCTATCCATCCTAGAACTGATCACTCTTAACACAAACATGCTCAAGGAAGAGATCAATAGAGAGCGACAGTTAAGGCAGAAGCTCAAGCGAGTCCTTTGGGTGAAGCAGCAAAGGCTCTGAGATTGCGTGAGGGCAAGAAAGCGAGCGGAGAGAGAGTCACTGAGCTTGCATCTCTTCAACCTCTATTTTGCTAAACTGAGCTTAATGAGAATGAAATAACTTGCTCGTAGCATCTAATTTGATAACCAACTTACATTTTTAACAGTCAAAGCTCTGCTATTAACGAACTCCTCATGGAACTCTTTGCCACTCCCGAATGCCTCCTTGAGTTTCAGGAATCCTCCCATGCTCCAAGATCAGCCTAGCGGAAACATTGCCTCGTGGAATCCCCAGCCGGTAGCCGCTCCTCCCCAACCGCTGAGGGTGGATATGCGACCAGAGCCGTCATTGGAGTCAAGCTGCATCATCATCGGAGTGGCCATGTTCACGAACAAGCCGCTCCTGTCACTCAGAGCCAGATCGGCCTCTGCAGCGGCGAAGTTCGAGAGGTCAAGGAGATGCTCCACGAATTCATTGGTGGGAGTTTCATTCGGAATGTTCACCATAAGCAAGTGAGAAGGGCATCTATGTGAAATCACATAGAGATAGAGAGAGGGTTTGTGGAGGATTTTGGGATAAATGGTTTAAGTAGGTTGGAAATGGGTTCAAAACATAACTATTTAAATTGATCTTTTTTGGGCTTTTCAATTAGGGTTAATTAGGGATGTGCATGGTCCGGGTGGCGGTTCCCAACCTAGAACCGGGAACCATCCGCTAAGGATCGATTCCGAAAAATTGAAACCAGGATCCACCCGTTTGTTGCATGGATCCATGGAAAAGATCTTGACGCGAAACAATTTTGGTTTTCAACATAGAACGGTTGGGTCTATGAGTTGGGAAGGAGGGGAGGAGGTCTATGGTCGGGTTTTCAACATAGAATGGTCACGAAACAATTTTTCCGCGGTTGTGGCGGGTGGTGGCCGATGCGAGGGGGCGAACAACAGCGGTGGAGGAGCAACGGTGGTGGCGTCAACGCTCGGGGAGGAATCGAAATGGCGATAGGATTAGGAGGAACCGAGGAAGAGACAAAGAGAGAGAGAACCGAAGATGAAGGGAGTGAGGAGATGAGATCTAATCTAGGATTTCTTTTAGTATTTTTTTTTAATATTAAAAAGGTTCCGATCCGGTCCGGGTGGGCGGATTCGCCCATGGAACCAAGAACCGGACCAGTACCCACCGGTTCCGAAAAATTGGAATCGGGAACCGGACCGGTTCCCTCAAGAACCGCCGGTTCCGAGTGATCCGGGCGGTTCCTGGGTATTTTGCACACCCCTAGGGTTAATACCCTAAAAAACTCAAAACTAGTACACATGTGATAAATTTATTCCAAACTAATTTTTTTATCACCAAAAACCCAAAACTGGTACATATTTGACAAATTTACCCCAAACTAGTATCGTTGTGACAAATTTACCCTTTGTTAGTTTCTATTAAATTTTAGTATTAAATTATTAAGTTGAATGACACATGATAGTTAACTAGTATACTAGTTTGGGATATTATTCTATATTTCTTACAATTACATGATTTTTATGATTTTTCTTGGTATTAATCTAATTTAACGGAAGGTATATTTGTCACAAATATATCAATTTGGGGTTTTTAGTAGTCAAATAAATAAGTTTGGAGTAAATTTATCATAAGTGTATTAGCTTAAAGTTTTTTATTATGAGTAGAGATAAATTTATTATGAGTGTACCAGTTTGGGATTTTTCAGGGTATTAACCCTTTCAATTATAAATCATTACGATTCAACCCATTAAATTTGAGGTGGGTGGCTCATATATGACCTATTTCAATAAATTTGAGTTAATAAATGGGTTAGAAACCCAATTTTGACAAGACTACATAAACCCAAAGTTCTCAAATTTCATGCTCCCTCATTAACATATGCATATATGTGATGAGAATCGTTCGCTAACTTGTGGCCCGCCTTCGACTAAAACGACAGCTCACCTGCCTAAATACGTCTAAACTAAGGAGACAAGCCAATGTTTGTGACGAGTCTGGTGGCCTATTATAAATTCATGATCTAATTTTCTGATATTTTTGTTTGGCATTTCATGGTTATGTGATGCTCGAGTAAATTTTACCCTAGATTGAATTCTCATTCTTCTGGTCCGGTTAAAGCATTAATGCTTTTTAAATTGAAAATTTTCAATAGTCGTCCACATAAGTATTGGACGTTTTAGCCAGCATTAGCCGAAATGACTAAATTGAAAAATCATTGAAAAATTTAAGGCTAAATTGATTAAATCAAAAATTTTATAACTAAATTAGCCACCATACAATAGAGTTATGAATATTTGAACAAGTATCCTAATGCTCAAGTCAATTTTACACTAGATTAAATATCCATTCTTCTGATCCAATGAAAGCATTAAGTATTTTGGCTAGGAAAATTGTTAAAAAAAATCTTAAACCCATTGCACTTTTTGTCCATTTAATTATAAACATTTTAATTGTGCCAATTGAACCCTAAATTTTTTCACTTTTTGCTAATTGAGTTCATCTGACAAACTTTGGCATGAAATCACTAATATTGACATTGACCATCCTACATGAAAATTCCAATGCCGATGTAGAGAATTTTTAATTATATATTAATATTTTTAATTTCTTCATTTTTTTTTTTTTCTTTCTTTTACCATTCCCTTCTTCCCCTAGCCAATCATCAAGCCTCGGTGATGGTCGACGACCAGTGCTAGAGACCAAGGTGGGTGAGGTTAACCTCATAGGCCTCGAGCGATCCTTGCCCTCGCCAAATCAATGAGGTCAACCTTGCCCAATAACAACAAGGTTGAGCCTCACCTGGGGCAAGTGAGTCCTGCTTGCTCTTAAGGTAGGAAAAGTTATAAAAAAAAATCATAAATCTATTGTAATTATACCAATTTAGTTCTAAACTTTTCAATCAAACTAATAGCTTTAAACCTTTTTACATTAATACCAATTCAGTCCACTAGTCAATTTTAGTCATAAATTGCTAACATGAACTCCGGTCTGACGTGGCACGGCCAACATTGACCTAGAAATATTTTTATCTTTTCTATTTAATAATATTTTATTTTTTCTCTTTTCTTTTCTTTTTTCTTTTTCTTCACCCTTTGGTTGGTGAGGTTTTCGGTCAACCATTGTTGACCATAGGCTGGTCTAGGTGAGGGCCTTTGCACCCTAACCGACCATGAGAAATGGTGTCAGGCCACTGCCCAAACCCTCACTTGTTGGCCAACGAGGACTGTGGCACCCTTGCCTAGACGAGGCAAGGGTGTCACGGCCCTCACCAACCATGAGCGAGGGCCTCTACACCCTCGTTAGCCATAGGCAAGGGGATGAAGGCCCTTGCCCACCACAAGTAAGGGACTCTATGCCCTTGCTAGCCAACAGGCGAGGGTTTCGGCCCTTGTCTATGGCCAGCAACCTTGTTGGCCAATAGTGTACAGAAAAAAAAAATGAAAGAAAAGAAAAAGAGAAAAAATAATTTTTTAAAGAATATTTAAAATTTATAAAAATCCGTCCACGTCAACGTTGTTTATGTCAAATAACTTAAATTGATTGGATGGACTGAATTAATACAAATACGAAAAGATTTATGAATGAATTTGTCAAATTAAAAAATTTAGAATTGAATTAGTACCAATGTAATAGGTTTAAGATTTTTTAGGTACTTTTCCCCACTAAAGGCCTAAGGGGTGAGCTTCGCCAAAAATTGGCAAGGTTGACCTTGCCCACCCTCGCCTCTAACTAGTCACGAAGGCTTAACAACTAGCACGAGGAAGAAGGGAGGGGAAAAAAAGAAAGAAAATAAAAAAAAAAAGGAAAAAAATATAGAAAAATATTTAAATATTATTAAAAATTATCCATGTTAGTATATGTTGCACCATGTAAGATAGCTAGTAACCATGTCAATGATTTCTAGTTAAAATTGGCCAAATATATTCAAATAGCAAAAAATGAAAATGTTTATGATTCAATTGCATAGTTCAAAATTTGGGACTAAATTAGCAAAAGCATTTTAGATTTAAAACTTTTCGGACAATATTTCCCATTTTGGCCAAGCCTAATTGTCAAATTATTGTAATTTTTTCCTGACTTGACATGATCAGCGAAATTTCTCGAGAGATCATGAGAGAGCTATTTACAACAATAGAAAGTCGTGATAGGAATTCAACTCATCTTAACATAATTTGGACAACAAATCTATGATTATGTAGGGTTTCTCTAATGTTTACCAATGAAGAAAGCATGTAATAATTGAATTTAAAAAAAAAAAAGTTTCGCATGATTATCTGCATCATTCTATTAGACTTATCGGCATTGTGTGCATATGCCAAGATTGATTGAACTAGACCTTCAATTTAGGTTGACACAAGATAAGCCAAGGTTATGAACGGAGCAGCACTTTATCGCCCTATTCCAATGTGAACTATCAACTATTTAAGCATAGGTATCTTTATTGGGATGCCATCTACAATACATACATACACGCACATGTGCACATATACGAGGTACAGATTGAGCATGTGTTGAATGTGCGAATGTTATTCGATTGAAATAGTTTATGCAAAATGGCGCGAGAATTGGTGACAAAGCAAATCTAAATATTAATGGCGCAATTCATAAACTAGTTGATTTATTTTCTGATTACTTTCGATGATGATTGCTCATCATGGACCGAATGTGCATGGCCAAAAAAAAAAAAATCCTGAAGTTACATTATCATCAGGAGGGAAAAAATCGATGGATCAAACTTGGTCTATGCTGAAGTGGTGGTTATTTCAGAATGACCAAATTTGCTCCAGATATGATGGAGGAGGAGAGAACCTAGATGATGAGCTCAAGCCATCCAAGCGGAGATGAACAGCTTGTGAAGTCTCACTACTGCGGTAATTGGGCGGCGGGTGACGGCCAAATGCCACCTCCGCTGCCTCCCTCGGCGGCAACATATGACATGCACGATAGCGGCACGAGACATAGCCCCCGGCTTTTAAGATCTCGGGTCGTCTGTTCGTCATCTTCATCTTCTATCGGACCCTGAAATTTTTGGTATGTGACTACCATTAATGAAGTGTTTCGTGTGAAATGGTTCAATTCACTGGCTAAATAGGCTACTAAAGTTCATTAGAACAAAACCTAGCTAGAGAAAGCTTCAATTAATATAGCCAATCAATCAAGTTCCTAACAAGGTGATAAAAGATCTACAAATGGAAGTGATTCAATGAATATAGCCAATTGATCAAGTTCCTAACAAGGTGATGAAAGATCTACAAATGGAAGTGATTTATTATATCTTACCCGTTGCCTCGATCGGTTGGCCTCCTTGCGGGAAGCCTTCATGTATGGCACGCTTAATGTCTGACAGAAACAAATTGTCGGGTTAGTGCCTAATTAAGAAAATCATTTCATAGAGAATATTCTTTGGACAGTCTAGCCTGTAAATTTGCAATTTATGTAATCAAGTCATTTCCATACTGACGCCATCAAATCATTGGCATGACATTATTCTAGTCATAAAATTTGTACACATCATGCTGATCTGGCTTCACATCAAGAAAAGAACCAAAAAAACAAAATACAAATGGTCGAATAGATCACGATCCTTTTTTGGAGGTGAGCTGAAGTAGATGACAAACCGAAGAGATCTTAATTGGAACAGATGGTCGGAATCATGTAAATAGATTAAGGAATTATCTAAATCATCACTCTCTATGTGGGCTCTCTGTCTACACATCCCTCGCCCATGCAAACCCATCCACCGCCACCAAGATGGCACACGGTTGAAACGGAGGTTGCAATGACAAGGGCCGACGTGGTGGACAGAGTCAAGAAATCACAATTAGACCCAGCAAACACGTGGATTGGATCAAGTCAAAAATAGACTGATCCAAATCGACCAATTTTTCTTGCAATATAAATTTAGTAACTCATATCTCCCCCAATGCATAATCCATATTATTAAAACACTCATATTTAATCCAATACGTGAAAACCCATATCCAAATTCAAGTGAGAGTGCTGAGTGAATAAGTGCGAGATCAAGTGAGGGTGAGAAACGGTAAAAAGAGAATCACAAAGGTGGATTGGGTCTAAGTAAATTGTAAACCCATCTAACGCTCATATTTTTTTATTTTATCATTATAAACTCATTTATGACTCATTTACTAAATATAAATAGTTCATAAAACAACTCAAGTTAAAAAATAGATTTATAACTCATTTTGACAAGTCTAGTTGCAATGAACTCATCAGCCTTTTTCCCACCCTCTTGCTTATAGAAAATTATAAGTACTCAATGCTTAAATATGTGAATGATTCTTCTATATATTTAAACAAATATATACATCATAGGTGACCTTACATAAAAATGCGTGCCTGGATTAGATGAACGATACATATTCAATTCCCCACGCCATCATATGATTCCATGTATAAACCACCTATCTAGACTTTTGCCTACTTGAGATTGGTTCTCTGGTCATTCTAGAAAAGTGAAATATTGGAATACCCATTTGATGCCCTGTCAATTTGTGGATGGACTTTATAGACTAGTCTAGTTTCTCTATCAACAATATTTGTAGAGAGAGAGAGAGAGAGAGAGAGCTTGTCTCCACTTAATATGCAAAACAATATGGAAAGACTCCTTGGACTCTGATTCCGATGAATGGAGTTAAGAAATAAATAAGACAGACAAGGTGTGCAGAGGAAAGAGAATGGGGAAGCAAGTACCTGGACCTGGTTTTGGAGGAATTTGATGTATCCAATAGCCTCCATCAGTACGGATGCTGTGTCTGTCTGAAATATTCTCCATCCCCCCGCCAACATGCACAGAAAGCGCACGCCGTTTCACGCTAAACTCAAACAGAAAAATACAGCTAGTATCTTGCCCTACAAACATGCTCTTTCCTTTTTCTTGTGCTGTGCCTTTTTTCCCCCTGAATTGCAGATTTTGGGGTCTGAATGCCCATATGGGAAATGACAACGCTCGGAAGCTGGAACTCGGCACATTTCATTTGAACCTCAAGAATTACTTATCAGCTTTGTGTATTTGGCTAGCTCAGTATTTATTCATTCTCTTCTTTTTGCAGTACTTTGCTGTGCAATTCCAAGTTGGCTATAATAACCCGAATAAAAATTTCATTCTTCTAGAGAATATCGGTTTATGTAACCGACATTTCCCTTTCTTTTCAAAAGAACTTTTTTTATATCGAATGCAGTTGAATAAGAGATGGCTTCGGTGCAACCAGAAAACATATGACTAGATTAACTTTTGATTCACACAACCCCTCCCATTTGTTGCCACTATAATGGAGAACATTACCATCTGTTGCTTCACCATCAGGCACCACAATGCATAAAGACGACTAGCAAGGACCAGCGACCCCTTGCCAGCCAAATTCTTCTGAGTATCTGTGGGTTATGTATGATACAAAACACTTACACACACATATACTTCTTGAGTATATGCGTGTGTGAAGTTTCGGGCAAAATTTGCATTCAGAGTTCTCTAGGTCTACTGCAATGATCTAAATACAAGCAGAAACATTCGACACTAACCTTGCCAAAGGGGGCTACTAACTGTTGCAGAGCTGCTATCCTGTCCCCTAGTTTCTCTTTCCTAACCTGGTCCAGATTGTTGCCGCACAAAATAGTGTAAGCATTCTGGAAATGAAAATGGACAAACCTCATTGAGAAAATCTACCATCATTAATTTGGAAACCTTAAAAGGTGCAGAAGCAGCTCTTGTCGACTGATCTACTCTTGTTTTCTTGGGAGCAACCTGATGATGGGGGCCACTAGTCTTGTTAGGCTCCAGAGAACTGCCGGGTCTCTTTGCCTCTGTTGTCTTTGCAGTGAAAACCGGAGGTGTCTTCATTTAAAAGAATTGCAAGGGGTCAAAAAGATGTTCGAATTCGTAACTGGAAGTGAAAAATCTACACAGGGAAACGGCATAGTAGTTCTGACCCAAACAGACAAAAAAAGAAAAAATGACTGTCCAATAGCATACATTACCAAAGTGAAATTTTCTATTTTCTTCCACTGAAACCAGTAGGACTAACTTACTAGTCCCGTCATAATCTGTGCTTGCTTTCTACAAAAGGCTTTCCCCAAATGCGATAAGGTGAATAATGATTCCTAGAATCAAGTCTCTTCAGCTTTCGTTCTCATGAATAGTTATGGATGTTTACATGGATAATCCATGCATGCACAGCGATATAGAAGTGCGTAAATAGTTATGTAACATACACAATTATTCTAGTTAAGTAAAAAGTCGCTATTTACTTTTGGTTCGGGAAAGTCCTTTTAGCTGACTTTCTTTTCAATAAATAAAGTTAGCATGAGAGGATGATAGAGGTGTAAGCGAGCTCCGTCGCTGACAATCATTCTTTGTAATCGTTTAGTTTATTCAGAAGGTGAGGTTGGCAAGTCAATAAATTGTCAACAAGTTGTCCGTAATCGAATGGGTACTTTTGTCCATACTCTTAGTTTGTTGAAGTTTCGTAAAGAAGATGCAATTTTGTATTAAAAATGCCTTAGCATCCATTTGACCTAACCAAGTGGAGAATTGCTTTAAATGGACAATCAATTCCATGGAGAGAGCATGTTATTTTGCTAGAAATAGTGGAAGTGTGAAATGCATATCCTTAATCTGCATTTACAGCCTAGTAAGAAAGGACCACACTTAAGCTTTTTAAAGTAAATGTGGTCAGCTAGACGATTTTTTGATGGTCTTCAATCTAACTTATGATTTGCAATAACTTAAAAAGAAACTCATGGGACAGACAAGATGTTAATAAATACTAACATATCCAATTTGAAAAAACCATTAAGAAAGTTGAATAATGCTAGGTAATGAGATAAAACAGAAAGGAAAATTCATAAGCTTATTCATTTTCACATGGCAGAAAACACGACAAGTGAGAAATCATACTAACTTACTCGATCATGATGTTGCGCTGATTGCCGCATTCGCTGAAGGCCAAAAGCAAGGCTTTCTCTATTCATTCCAAGATTAGTCCCTTGCGTTGTATTTGCAATACCGCCGCTAAATCTTCCATTCAGGGGATCAAATGCTGGAGAATTTATGTCCAAGGAGCTTGACATCGAACCCCGTGATTGACTAAAATTCGAAACATCAATGCTTGGATGAATCTGGCTGAAAATCCCTGGTCGAACATAGTGTTGAGCGCTTGGATAGAAGAAGTCTCGGCCGGGCGAGTATGCATTAAGGTTAATTTGGCAAGTGGAGGTCAAAGTCTTGAGCATGAGCTTCTGGCTGAGTTCGCTCAGGTCATCCCTCGCCTCATCAGTGTTCTTCACGTGACTTGTGCTGTGATATAGATGCAAATCTTCAATGCCAGATTGAGTACTGTTGAGCAGGTCAGTAAATCTTAAAGAGTCCGAGAGCTCTTCCTTGACACCATATGCGAGGTCTACGTTATTGCCGAATGGTTCAACTGATGAGTTGTTTCTTGTCAAGTGAGATCCATGGTCGATTTGGACCGAGGAACTTTGGAGAAGAGGTTGAGAATACCATGTTTCGGAGTTGGATCAGCTCCAGAGTTGGCTACTATAATATTGGAGTTCAAGTAGTTTCCAGTAGCATTCCTGCGCATATAAGCATCCCAAAACAAAGTACATTAAGCGCTAAATAATGATTGACATTAGTTAGCATGCCAAGAAATTCACAATTATTTTATCTAAGATTGTATTGTTATGCCAAGGAAAGTGAAAATGGAACAGCAATGAAGCAAGTGTTACTGCTTGTTTTGGAGTAGAAGTGTCATAATGCCAAAGAAATAGTAGTAAAGTTCATTTCTTTTCACCGAGAATCACTAGCTAACCAAGGAAGTAGGAACCCCACTATCAAAAACTTCCCCAATAAAATCTCGATTGGTACATCAAATAGAAGGGGGGGGAAGAGAAGAGGAAGACATTCCAAGAAGATTAATCTGTACCAACTTCATGATGGCACATATGTCATTAAGCAAAAGTTGTTTGTGCCTGTGTCTGTGTCTGCGTGTGTTTGTGTGTGTGTGTGTGTGAGAGAGAGAGACAGAGAGAGAGAGAGAGAGAGAGATACAGAGACAGAGAGAGACAGAGGTTGTGTACTTACAAGAAGCTGGTGTTGGGTGTCCAAGAATGGGAGTTATCAACTGATCCATAGCAAGAGGGGCTGTCTAAAGAAGAAGAAGAAGACGACCCAGCATGGTGATCTTGAAATTGATCGTATTGTTGATGGAGATTTGCAGATTCCATGGATTTCAAGAATGACTTTTTTCTTAAATAAGTTCTTGAGAATCCCAAGGATGAGTAATTAATACACTTACAAGTATCTCAGATGTAAGAGGAATCTCTTGCTGATCAACACAGTCTCTCAGGTGACACCCCCACATAAACTCGATGCTTGTCCTCCACTCTCTCTCTCTCTCTCTCTCTCTCCCCACTTTACTCTTTCAGAGAGATTTCATGTAAAGTATGAAACTTGA
Organism: Eucalyptus victrix; assembly: GCA_016097545.1. Lineage (NCBI taxonomy): Eukaryota > Viridiplantae > Streptophyta > Magnoliopsida > Myrtales > Myrtaceae > Eucalyptus > Eucalyptus victrix. The sequence goes on along the minus strand of CM027840.1, from coordinate 23,210,807 downwards.
AAAGAAAGGAACAGAGAAAGTGTAGATGTAGTCCATCTACAACTTTAATTATAGGGGTTTGTTTTTCTTTCAGGAAGACTTTTTATCTGTTTCTCGGCATGAGCTTGATAAGCCTCTCTCTCTCTCTCTCTCTCTCTCTCTCTCTCTCTCTCTCACAAACACAGCTTTGGTTTCTGGCACACTGCAATTACAGGGATATGATTATGCTGGACTAATGCCATGATTAAGATCCATGCCTTCAATCCCAAGGCTTTCCACCCAGTCTGCGAATGGAAATGATGGCATCCACTCCCACTCTCTCTCTCTCTCTCTCTCTCTCTCTCTCTCTCTCTCTCTCTCTTCTCCCCACATGTCGATGAAAACCCTTTATATAATTACCTTATTCTCTCTCCTCTCTCTTTCTCTTTCAGTGTATAAAGGGTGGTGGTCGGTACAATCCCCTTCTCCATACTTATCATGATATGTTAGAATGCAATCACAACTCGTTTTCGGCAAGAGCGCATCGAACTTGATCAAAATACAATCCCAAGACTTCACCCTAAATAAGCTAGTTACATGGACCTTACAGGACAAGAAGCGGTGATATGATCGATGTGATTCATATCTATAGAAAAAGATTGGAGAAAAGTTTTCAAGTTCGCAAACTCAATTATATGCTCTTGAGTTGAATCCCAAATTATGCCTAACAACACATGAATTACTATAATGTAGAAAAAACCTTAATTAAAACATGACAACCTCGAATTTCTGTAACCATGAAACCATCGTGAAGGAAAAGAACCGTGTCAAATGCCCAGAAACTGGCAATTGTGCTTTTATTATGAGCAAGTAAATTTGATTAATTTATAAAGTTAATAACAGGCCTCATATAATCACATGTTAAGTCCATAAATATGACTTGCGCATGCTTTATTAATGCGACCTGAGTTCATAACAAGCATTTATTCGGGGTCACAAGATGCCAAACGTATCCATAGTTTCTTCTAAGGATTTCTCATTTGCCCATCTTTTTAAATGGGGCCATAGTTAATTAGTAATTTGCATTACAACCATTTAATGTCTTGGTGGAAGACCAATTCTGTTTTATCTGACGCAACTATATTGTAAGTTTAATTAGTAGAAGCAGGTTAACTAATTAAACCTGTTCGATTTGAACTGACAGAAAAAAAAAACATTTGATATTGTAAGCATAAGAATTCTGAAAGCTCCCGACCAAATATTATCGCAAAGACATGTAACTTGATTATATGCATCACCAGATGTATGCCAAGATTACATCTAAACCTGATTCCCTTTGTTCTTAATTTGTAGTTGTCTCATTAGGATTTTGGGTGATGACGTTGCTTTTCTGTTGTTTATCTCTATTTTCACTGAATACATTCTAAATATTGGTGTCATTTGCTTATGAATTGATATTGAGTCTGCTTGTAGCCAAGAATTGGCGTCTCCTTCCCCTTTCCTCTCTCTATCTTCATTTTTTTCCTGATTTCCTCCTTTACTCGCGATATGTTTTCCCTCTCCTTTCGACGATACTTAACCTATTTTTGCTGCGGAATAGCGTCCTACATCATTAGGACAGTAGGTTAATCCCATCTAGGATTTTTCTTTCGCACAAAATTTTGCGTACACGGTCTCCTCTTTGTTTTATCTTGTCTCACGGACCCATTTTCACGAGAACTTGAAACGAAGACTGAAATTGATTTTGGTGGAAAACCTGGGTCTGGTGCTGAAAAGGAAACAGTTGAAGTAGGAATTCAATTCAAATTGACTAAAGGGGTCAAACAGTCAATATTTTTGTGATTCACGCGTGCACCTACGTATATATTCATCAATTTACAATTGATAAAAGTCAAGCAAAAATTGTTTGTTTTATAGATATATCTCTGTTAAGTTATTCAAATATCAAATAACGTATTCATCTAATACTTCTTTTAATATAATTGATAGTAGTTCTATAAAATTTTATGATCTCTTGATAATATTCTTCATCACCTCGCTACTTCTCGTTCTTTTGACCCAATGCTTCCGTCGAATGCGAAGGTATCAAAGGCTCATCTCATTGATTTAGATCATCTTGTTCAACAACTGTCTTTCTTATCACTAATTGGGGGAAATCACAGTGTAGGAATCATCATTGCTTGCGACCTTCTGGAGCCATTTTAAGAATAAATATGGCAAACACACTCATGAAGAAAAAAATTTAATACTAAATTTCCCATTCGAACTCCATTAGGGCATGGACAAAATGCTGGTAGGGACGCTAATCAGGAGCCCTCTTCATCCCAAACTATGTTGAAGCTTTTAAGGTTATTTTCAGCACTTCATTTTCCTATTTCAAGCATGCTTCTCTAAAGCAAACCCATTAGACAACTCTATTTCAGTCCAACTCTTAGTTTTTGGATTCTCTTTGCATTGTATAATCTGTGTTTCTTCCTCCCAGCATACTGTGCATATGTCTAGGGTTTGGTGTTTAAAAATAAGCACGCTCTGCTCCTCCTTTTGTCAGGCAACACAACAAAGCTTAAGCAATATAGTGAGGCTTCTCCTTGTCACTGCAATTTATACTGAGAAATGCTTAATCCACATCCGATGGTGAAGAAGACAGAGCCTCATCCTTCACATACTCTTTTGAGATTCTTATCTTGAACACACTTACCACCATCTTTCGCATGATTCGTGTGTTATGAACTTCGTAGTATTCTATCATTCTGACTGTAAAGCTATAGGTCCGTCAATGGCTAGATTCGCACAGCAAGATGCTTTTCTTCTCCCGCTTTTCTGTGATCGCTTTTAGTTCATGTGCTCAGTACGCTCGTGTGGAACAAAAAATAACGATAGTAATTTAAAGCTCCTTTAACCCTTTAACCCTTTTTTCCTTTGACTACATTTTCAAACGACCCATTATGGTGATGCTTCAGAGCTCCGTGAGGGGACATTTTCGTGTCATTTCTCTGTCACAGTCTATAGCGGCACGAGTAAAGGTTCTTTACCATAAAAATGAAAACCACACAAAGAAACCTGGTGGCCCATGCAGTATCTTGCAGAGTTCCATGAATCAATCAAGTCCATAATTTTTTGCATGTTGCCTGATCTCGAATAATCTGCACACAGTTAACGGGATTTGAACAGTCGATCTCCAGGAACTAAATTGAAATTTCTGGCATGCGCCTACCAAGTGCGTCGACTCTAGAGGTTCTCTCTCTCTTTTTACATGCATGCATAACATGTGTAAGATGCTAATAAACAGTGAGCTTACGAAAGACGCCAGTAACCTCTTGAATAAGTGAAGAAGCAAGCCAAAAATTCAAGCTGAGTGGCGAAAAGAGAGATTATTGTTTGTGCACGCCAAGTCGAACCTATGTCGTTCTCTTAATCCACACACGTGAGCACGTCCCATACTCGCGCATTTTCGTGATTACATTTGACAATTCTCCTTCGCATTTCAAGCCGTCGTACGTCTTTCTCAGTCAAGACGTGAATTTAAAGCATGACAGCCGGGTATTCTTCTTGAAGCATCTTTGGAGATTATAAAACTTAGCAGGATTGCAACTTCTGGCAGAAATGTCTGATGGAGTGAATAATAATGAAAATTTGGGGAGGCCCCCACCAAAGTTTCAGGTCAGAGGAAAAGATGATGGGGGAGTGTGAGCGTCAGAGTATGGGCATAGCTTCACTTTGCTTTTAGCACTTTCTCCTTTTACCCTAACATCATCCCCACCATTCTCTATTACTTTATTCATTTCGATTGCTGTTCTGTCTTTTTTTCTTTTTTTTCCCCCTTTTCTTTTTCATTTGCCTTTCTCCAATCTTTTTCAATGCCTTTCTTTAATTTATATCCCATTCTTTTTCAGGTCTCCCCATATTATCTAGTCTCACTACCTTCCAAGATTCATGTCACGAAAGCTGGTCCTGCATCATGTTCTGCAATTCTTGCATATGCTAAAGTTAAACGTATAATCCCTTAGTCTCACGAATCTTCCTGGAGACCCGCTTCTACTAAATACAGATTCGTCAACTGCCCCTCTAGTACTAGGATTTTTACTGGAATTTTGCGAGAAGATTTTAATGAATTCCTCAAAAATGAATGCAGTTGCAAAAATAATTAAAAAAAATTGCATATGTTTGGAGTGCTTAATTTTGCTACTGTAATCATTTCTTTTTTGTGGAGAAAAAAACATTTTTTGCCCGTATAGTGTAGGAGAATTTCACTTTTGGTCTTGTCAACAATTTAGGTCATTCCATCAAATTTCCGTTCAAAATATGTTGAAAGCACTAGCAACTAAAACATGATGCCTACATGCACGAGTCTCTAAAGCATGCTACACTTTTTATCCTTATACTTTTTGAAGTGTTTTAGACCCTGTGTTTTGTTTTTGCAACAATACTAGTCTACATATCATTCACTGATGAGATTTTAAGTATGATTTTTAACATTTTCATTCTAAATAAGACTTAAATGACGTTGGCAATTATTTTTACTTGACATGTGTATAGGTTGTAATAGTAAATGTCGACGTTTTTATAAGTAAATTAGTGAAGAAACTCTTTTAAAAGCCATTTAATATTCAAGTGAAAGAAGAATTCCAATAAATTGTCTAAAATACTTTGCCTATTAGACAGTGAATTCAAGTTCTGATTAGAATATATAAATTTATTTACTTTTTTGTAAACGTAGTCCTATATACAGCTATATGGATCTGACCTGAAATGAGGATACTATTGTTGAGGGTATTACTCTTGATAGAATTGTCAATCAGATTGGACACACTTTAATATGTAAGAACTACCTGTCTTGATTTGACATTTTTATGAGATTTTGGTTGGAAATATGATGGAATAGTGAAAAGTAATACGGGAATCGGCCATGTTTATAACAAAAAGTACGAGGACTAAAATTGGTCGTTCCAAATAGTACGGAGACTAAAATTATGATTTGCATGAAAAGCCTGTACATGTAGGTGCCATGTGTTAATAGCAGGTATTAACTCAACAATTTCCGATGAATTGTGAACGTTTTGATAGAAAAACAGGATTTTTAGAAGTACACTTTCCCCGTTTTTAAAACTCCATTGGTGCATCATATAGAAAGTTTTTATTGTTGATTTGGAAAATTAGTGTTTTCTATATGACTTGTGTATTAAACTTTAGCTTAAGTTTATTTTTAGCATTAGAGATTTGGTTTCTAGTTAATATTTAACACCTGAATAATGTACTGTATGCACGTATTAACAGCTAATCTGTTTGAAATCAAATTTATAAAAAGGTAATTAGTAATGCAAATGTTCATTTTGTAATTTTCTATGAAATAAAACTACATTTGGTTTGAGGAGAAGTCAATAGGTACTTTTTGACAAATGAAAATTCACCCTAAATACACCTTTATGAATTCATATCAAAGCACCCAAGTTGCTCTTTCTTTCTTTCCCCTAGTCACTAGGAAGTTTAGGTTGACGATGCATCATTAATTGTATGTTAGATATATTCCGACGTTGCTTAGTTACGTGGTTGATTTAATGTGCCTTATACAAATATTTAATCTTCCTTCACCTAGCACCAGTTAAGGATTCAAATCCTAGGACTCCTTATCAAAAAACTTGCTCCCAGTGGATTCTCAGCTTGCTCATTGAATATAGGAGCATTGCCATTTTCATAATATAGAGTCAGCCATGTGCACATAATGAACTGGCTTAAACGAGGGGACGTGTTAGATATAATCTTACATTACAAGGTTTTAATGTTTCTTTTATTAATGCGGTCTCTCTCCGCTTAACAATTGTAATAAGTTAATAGAACTAATAACACGTAGTGTCATGAGTTTCGCCCAAATAAATGTGAATCAAACGGCCAAAAAAAAAAAAAATCCCCTACTGGATGTACATGAATCGGCATTTTTAACCTCCATTTTTTTTCACAAACTGACTCGGAGATCTCTCGTATTTTCGTGAAAATGTTGCGACGCTCCCTCTGTAGTTAACCATGTCAGTAGACACATATAAGTGGATTAGCAATAATTCAAGGTACGTTTGATGAGTTTTAATAAATTACAAGTATTTTAAGCTAAGCTTTCACAGCTGTACTATTTTTCGTATTTTAGATACTTCCTGACGAGGATGTCATTACAGTTTATGAATAAATAAAAAAATTAAGGAGGGTATCTTTTTAGAGTAATTTATGATAATACAGAGCGTGTCCAATGAATTGTATCGAACTTTCCTTTTCAATATATAACTAATAAATTACATTTGAGTTTGGTAGAGAGTAACACGAAAGATCGTCCCTCGTTTTATTTAAACGACAAATTGCAAGAATAAAGTGATAGCCACCTAATCCTGTGGACACGAGTGGTGTCTGATGAGACCCATGTATCACATACAAATTATGTAGGAGGGCTAATAGCTTCAACCTACAAATTTCTAGCCTGTCTCATTCAGGAAAAACTAGCATAGAATAAGTAACCTCTTTGTTTGTATTGGATGACGAGCACAGAAAAGTTTCTTATGTATCGAAGAAGTAAACTGTCAATTTTTAATATAGTGATATTTGATCTACGTTTTTTTTTTGGTAAAAATTTGATCTACGTTTTTTTGTCTAGGTCAATCATCTATATTTGAAATTTTCATTGTGTTGGTTCACATCAATAATTTCTACATATAATACCGTACCAAACCAGACAAATTACAATTAAAAAAATTTAGATAATCATATGTTTTGTTGTGCTTCATTAAATGTAATTCCTGTTGTCTATCAAATCACCAAAAAGTAAAGTTAGTCGACATTGTTTAGCTTCTCAAAAGATGACATTTTCTCCTTGATTGTCACATGTCAGTACAAATAAGTAGTCAAAGAGATTTGATGTAAAAAGTAAATCCATTCAGACAGAAAATTGGTGAAATGAGAGACATAGCTTTGTTGACTTGAAAAGGGTTTATGCCTTTGGTGTCAAAGCATCTCAGAAAAGAATTAACTAGATGCAAATGTTTACAAAAATAGATATTGACTATAAAAAAAAAAACACTTATGCATATAAATAATGACGAATAAAAAATTGAAACGGAATAAAGAACATGTAGTAGAGACAAAACCCAAAAGGGAGCGAGGACAGTAGACCACATCATCGCTAGTGAGGACTAGCCACCATTAGTGCTTCTTCTTGAATTGGTTTAAATGATTCTAAATCTCTCCCATAAACTAGAATTTCTAACCAAAAGCAAATTGGCCCATCATTGATAACTTTAGGGTCCCATCATCATCATTAAGTCGAAACTTTCGATTTCTTTAAAGCCCTGGCTTTCAGCTAGCTTAGTCTTAGATAGAGTCAAGTAGCCAACTCCATAGGAGACCCATTTTCTTTTTATAATTCAATAGCTTTTGGGTATTGGGGATTAAGTAATTGGAATTTTTGTAGTTTGAGTAAGTACATAAGGTACTTTTATTATTAAATACTTATTTTTCCCTGCAAGTAGCTAGATTAGAGTAATTCAGAAGGTTCTTGACTCTCGTTGCCATTTGCTGCACATGATTTGGCCAAAGAAAAGTTACTGCTCATATTATTGTTCCTCCTTTCCTTTTCTTTTTTCGAGTTTGCCCTTCAAAACAATTGCATTGAAACTGTACTTCAATGATGGGGCTTAAGGTAGGCCTCTAGAACAGCTCTTAACATAATTGCTCCCGGTGATGCAATTGCTTTATATAAGGAAAATTGTCCAATTAGTCATAAATTTATTATATGAATACTAATTAAGTTACAAACTTTTTAATTTAATCTTAAACCTTTACACATGATTCTAATTTCTTTCCAATTAATTTTTCGGAATTCACTAATGTGGTAGTATGTCACATAAGATGGCTAGCAATGTCTAGACCACCATGCCAATGATTTTCAATGAAAATTAACCAAAATAATTACATTAGAATTTTGTGCAAAGGTAAAATTGAAAGTATTAAAATTAAATCGACATATTTACAATAAGTTTTGGGTTAACTAGGTAATTGTGCCCGCTTTATAAAGGTCCTTCGATTACCATCTTTGCACATCCATTCAAAGATTCCAAAGAACACTGGCACGTTCAAAATTTGACTAAGAAGAAAGTAGTGTTGTTGGGTTCCTTTGTCTCTTGGATGTCTTTGCCTGGTCAATGCTTTCCCTCGTGAATGTTTATCCTCTCTGAAATCCGAGACATGGCAAAACAATCCCAAAAAGACGACTTAAAGTACCACCCCACTTGTAAGTTTTTGGTTCAGAAAAAGACAAGGCATCCAACCAAAGATGATATGCTTTCTTCAAAAGCTCAAGGCAATCAAATCCAACATTGAGGACCATGCTGGTCTTTTGTCTCTTCATCAATCACACTGATATTACGACAGAAAAGTGTCAGAGTCCTAAACATATTACATTTATACCAATTTAATAATCAACATTTTTAGCAATGCCAATTTAATCATAAATCTTATTATTTCATGTCAATTTAGTCATAAACCTTTTTATTTTATGCCAACTCAATTCTAAACATTTTTATTTAATGCAAACTCAATCTTTTCAACTAATTTTGACTGGATATTATTAACAACGTGGATGTTGGACCGACCTACATAGCATCACCAGCTCACCGACACTGATGTGGATAAATTTTATAATTTTTTTTTATTTTTTATTCTTTCTTTCCCTTTCTCCTTTCTTCTTTCTTCTTTCTTCTTTCTTTCTAGCATTAAGCATCGGCCACAGGTGATGGTCAACCACCAGACATGGCAAGGTGGGCTAGCCTCACTTGGTTAGGCCTTGCTGGTAGCAAGCGATGATGACCTCGCCTGAGCGAGGCTAGCTCTCGCTCCCATGTCTGGTGGTCGGCCATTACCTATGGCTAGCCATCAGTTATGGTCAATGCTTGGCGCTAGAAAAGAAAGGAAAAAGGAAAAAGGAAAAAAAAAGAAAGAAAAAAGAAAAAAAGAGGATAAAAACAATAACGAAAAAAATTAATAAATTAATAAAATTATCCACATCAACGCCAGTGGTGCCATGTTAACCGATTGATGTCCACGTTGGCGATATCCTCCTAAAATCAGCCTAAAAATTGAATTGGCACAAAATAAAGAAATTTAGAATTAAGATTAAATTGATATCAATGTAAAGGTTTAGGATTTTCTGACATTTTTCCTCATATTTCAATATTTCAAAGTGTGCCAATATAAAGAAATTTAGAATTAAGACTAATAAAAGGTTCAGGACTAAATTGATATCAATGTAATAGGTTTAGGATTTTCTGACATTTTTCCTCATATTTCAATATTTCAAAGTTTCCATAGAGATTTTTTTCTTCAAAGCCTAAGTTTATATTTAAGTCCTTTTCATGACTATACTAATCTTAACATTTTCGAATATAAAAGTAATATATTTTTTCCTTTCAATATTTGGAGATTCCCCTTCGATGAAACAATGAAATTTAGTTTGGTTTTGATAAAGTACCAATGAGTTTGATTCTAGACAGTTGACATCTAAAAGCTAGAGCAACCTAGAATTTCATCTCATGTTCTAATATGATTAAGAGAAAATATCGAAAATATTCTTGAGTTTTCACCTCATGATAAAAATAATGAGACCTCAAAATTGCAAGTTATATATATCTCACTCCAATCTGATTATCCACCTATTTACAAGTTTTCTATGTCAGGAGTTACTCCGCGTATTGCTTGACGTAAATCAGATAGTAGATTTGTTCATGGTATCTAACAAGTTTTTCTGACCACCTTCACTTTCCAAAAATATCCTCACCCCTCTTCCCCACAAGCCCACTCCGACACCCTCGTCTCTTTCAGTCTCCTTTTCTCCAGCGGTGAAGGGGACACGGCCATGGGTTCGCATCGGAGAGTGAGCAAGAATATGAGAACTCTGCGTTGTTTGGGCTTTAAACAAGAAGACAAGCGAGTGAACGAGATTCGACATGAGGTCATGGGCCACGCGCCATGGCCGCGCCAAATCTTAGCTCAAGATGAGGGGGAGAGGTCAACGGCATTAGCAAAGAGGGGAGTCAACGAAGGCCGCAGTAGGGTGGGAGGTTGACCGCGACTCGGATATTAGGGTGTAGTGAAGGGAGATGGGGGCTTGCGGGAGACCGTTCTCAAAGTCCTTAGGGCCTACTAAGGTACTTGAGCCAAAGTTAAAGGTGATTGATAATACAAAATCAAGGGCTTTTGGCGCAAAGTTGAGCTTTACCTTTGCAATGGTTCAAAGCTTAAAGCATCTAAGAATCAATTTGACTTTCAACTTTCCGAAAATGCTACTTTTAAGGGTCTAAAGAAATTTTTCTTTCAATCGCCATCACTAATATTTTAGTATTCATGTTTTACCCTGTTGTGAATACAATCAGTTGCTGGGCATTTGCAAAGGATCTCAAGGGATGAGGGTATTGCCTCATCTAGGGTCGTATGAAACCGGCATTGCCTTGCGCCGGGGTCGCATGACATCTGTGGCCTATTGCCTAGGGTCAGGGAGGCCCAAGGGTCGCGCAACCAAGGCCGAGCGGCATCGAGTAGTCAAGGGTTGCCAAGAATTGCGCAATAGGAGGGTAATCAAGGGGCGGGGACCGCAGACCAGGGGAGGGGAGGTCGAGATGGTAGGGTTCATGGAGAACTCAAAGTCGGAGGCATCTCAAAGCAGCGAAGTCAGAGGATGAGCAAATCCGCTGGCTTCGGATCGGTTGACATCGGCGAAAGGGAGGTTGCAAAAGGAGATGGCATCCTTGGAGTTTATTGACTGGTATTGGTTGGGAGCAAAAGGGATATCACCAAGACAAAATCTATTACCAAACACTATATGCATCCTGTGAAAGCCCATAGAGTCAAAATCCTTTGTCTAGATGAGAAGAAATTTTCTCAAAACTCTCTCAAACGCTCCCTTTGAGGGCTTTCAAATTTATAAAACGACAGTTTGGTCTTTTTAGATGAGGGACTCTATCTAGAAGTAGTAGCAAAGAGGAAGCCGATGAAAAATCGAGGCAAGTTTTTAGTATTTTCTCATTAATTGATATATAACTCTAGTCTAGTTACTCTTTGTTCCTTTTTAGCTTTTGTTGGCGTTACCGACACCATGCCAAAATGTAAGCAGCTAAGGTGGACAAGGTTTAGTTTGATTCTTTCAAATAGTAAATCAAACAGGAAAAAGAAGAAAAGAAGAAAGCATGGTTAATAACTTGACGCAAGACGTTTAGATCATTCAACAAGATCGCATCGCCTGCTTACACTTGAAGATCACTTATCACTTATTTTGCTTTCCTTCGTTTCTCTCTCGGTTGCTTGATGAGAGCACTAGTGCATGTAATAAGAAACACATTCTTATCTGTTTGCTGCAACTATAAGGATGTGGCCTGTCCAAGCCCATAATGGGCAGCCCAATCCAACTTCCAAGCCCAACACATCATGCCACGTATCATTAGATCACTACCCACAATCATTTGAGCGAAGGCTGATTTAAGCCCACCTTGAAACTAGGAACCGACCCATTAGGTCCCGGACCCACCCAAAAAATGGATCGACCGATTCAATCCGATTTCCGAATGGATCCAAGAATTGGCCATATCTATATTTTTCTTTTTCCTGATTTCCTGCAAAACTGCAAGTGTTTTGGCGTAGTTTAAACTATTACACAAGTGATGTTACTAGAACAAGCTTGTGATAAGCTAAAAATGATAATCATCTCCATACACGAAGCTATAATGACCATTGAGAACCAAATTTGAGAAGCATCAAGCAATGAGGGAGGCATGAGCATTGCATGACTGAGACTAAGAGAAGTGAGAGTGAGAGGCCTAAGTGATGAGCATGTGTGATTGAGTAAGCAAGAAAAAATGGGAATTAAATTTTGAAAATTTAAAAATAATTAAAAGAATTAAAAACAAATCTGGTTTAGTTATTCAACTCATTTGCCCCCTACTTTGAGGAGTCAACCTACACCATAAAAATTAATTATGATTGAAAAGTACCCTCAAATTATATTATCTCCATACCCGATCACGTTAGACAAGAGAATATCTCAGAGTATATTTTATATTACTTTTTTTTATTTAATGTTCGCTATCAATCAAACTTTGATCAAAACATTAGGAAATATTATTTAAAGAAATGGTGAGGTCAGCACTGCCGCCGCTACCAACCGCCGACCAATTAGCAGCGCCGCGTGCCCCATTAGTGTCGGGCCAGTTTGTTTGGGTGCCGATTCGACGAGGCCCGTGAACGGAAGCGCGGGCCTGGGCCGTTCAACATCCCGGTCACGTGTTGAGCCGCACGTGCCCGGCACCTGAGCGGACCCAACCTACGTGGCCCTGCTGCGCACGATCGCGAGGCAACATATCGAGATCCCCTATGCTATGCAAGCGTGCATCATTTCCCTTTCGTTTTCTCAAATAACCGAGGGAAATCCTGGTGGGCGAGGAGAATTGGAGGAGTGCTAGGGCTCTAAATCACCTTTTTATTTATTAATCCTCTAAAAATAAATAATTATAAAGTAGAAAAATTTACACTGAATAAAGAAGTCAACTAAATTTGAAAAGTGAAAATTGAAAAAATTGAGTTACTCAACTTTTTAGTTAAAAAAGCCATCAAAAGTCCTAAATTAGATCAACTATGACACATTTATCTCAATTTTTTTTATGACATAAAAACTCCAAATTTGTATTTTCGTGACGCATTTACCTAAAATTTAAACTTTTTTCATAACATAAAAAACCCAAACTTGTAGTCATGTGATATATTTATCCTTATTCAAAATAGCCAAAAAGATTTGAAAAATTTCATACTTAACTAAATGCCCAAGCTCTTATAAATCACGATAAGTATGATGTCATTTTGGATTTGTCATGAGGTTCACAAGAAGCTTCAAACATTGGTGGCAATTGGTTATAGAATAAGATCTCAGAAGATTTCGGCCAAGCTATTATTCTCATCTACCATTTTTTTCACCGACAAACCTGCTGACCTCCATGAGCTCAAAAGAAGATAGTTTTTTGTAAAAAAACTGATGCTTTCTTTAGAAAAGTATTTGGATAAGCATTATCGAGAAATGCTCAAATTCTTCTATGGCCTTGGAGCTAATACAAGCTTGAAATAGGTTTTTCCGGCCTTTTTTCCTAAAGAACTATATGGACAAGTTAAGAGATTCTTTCTCAACAAGCAAAGGAGAATTGTGGATATTTCCTTAGGAGAAATATATGAAGAGATTCATTTATACCTTGATGATTGATGATTTATGTCTAAGGCGCCAGATGATGAAAACTTATTTCATAGACAATCAAGAATTTGATGGAGCTTGTTCGCATTAGAATTTGAAAATTAAGTGTTCTAAAAAAATTTGTAATGGCTCTTGCAAAAAATCTTCCAAAAAGAAAAATTATTTCAAAAGGTATTGGGTGAGAAAATCCAATGATGGATCTAAGTATTTCCTAAGAAAGAAAAAATGACGATTTTCTGCGAAGAATGAAAGATTGTTCAAACTGCAATAAATCAACTCAATATTTCATCTACAACAAAAATGATCATTTTGCCAAAAATTACCCTCAAACAAAAAAAATGTCAAAACCACTTGATACATCAAATTAAATTTGAAATTGGTATTTCACTTGAAAATGATAATATCAAATAATTATTTTCCATTAATGAAGACCCATTTAAGTAAACTATTTGTCACTCATTGTTATCAAACTCCTAGTGAAACTAATTTTAACTCAGATTTTGAAGATTTTTTCCATATATCCCTCACCCCTTTAGAGCAAGATCCTAGTATATTTTCAAGTCAAATCCATTGTCCTCATTTTCCTGTAAAAATCATTACCTCAAAGTTTGTTAAACCTATCACAGTCATTGCTCTTATAAATATTGGTGTGAGTTCTTTAGTTCTAAATACAAAGGTTCTTTCTAAAGGACATTGGACTTCTTGTGTTTGATATTTCAATTCTGTCTCAAGAGATTTTTTTTTTTTTTACAAATGTGCGAACTGCACTAGTAACTGTTCAGTTTTTCTCTTAGTGCTCTATAACTACTATTATCGATTGGGATGTTATGCCTCAAATTCCTCAACTCCGAATCATTCTTGGAAAATGCCTTAAGTATAAAAGTTAGTTCTCTGAATTTGTCAATTAGTTCTCTGAATTTGTCAATATTCAAAGGCTTTTCTTTATTTAAATGAGTTTACTACATCCGATCATGCAAAAGTTGTTGGAGTCCTATTTAGAATCCCATTCTAAATTCTCTTATAAATGTCCTCATCATTTGTGGAAAAATCCAGAGTTTTTTGTTTGTCTTCCTTTAAAAAAAAAAATGAAGACATAAATCCCACTAAGGCAAGTCACATAGGAATGAACTTAGCTCATCTCGTTGTTGCTTAAAAAGAATGTTCAAAACTACTATAGCAATGCCTTATTAAAATCTTAAATTCTCAATGGGTTTGTGAAGTTTTTTATGTAAACAAATAAGCTGAACAGAACATAGAAAAAATGCGACTAGTAATAAATTACCAGCTTCTCAACCTTTTTCCTCCAATATGACAAGTTCCCTTTGCCCTCAAGAAATTATCTTTTTATTGGATTATCTAAAGTCCACATCTATTCCAAATTTGATCTCAAAGTTAGATTTTGGCTATTGAGCATTCATCTTGAAGGCAAGCTTAAGACAGGGTTCTGTATTCCAAACCAAAATTTTCAATGGAAGATCCTCCCTTTTGGACTCAAAGTAATCCAATCTTTATTCTAAAAGGTCATGTGTCGAATTTTCCAGCCAATCTTGTCAAGTGTAACAGTCTACATTGATGACATCTTGCTTTACAGCCCTGATGAGGAATCCCATTACCGACTCTTTGATCAATTTGCATATATCATGAAAAAAAATATGAAATCATGCTTTCCCAAAGAAAGATGAACATTTTCTAGACAGAAATTAAATTTCTTGATATGCACCTCAACAAAGGTACATAATATCTAGAGTCACATATTATTTAGGAATTGTTAAAAATTTTCATTAGAAAATTTCATGGCAAAGCAAGTTTAACAATTTCTTGAGATAATTAATTATCTCCAAGACTTTGTTCCCAACATTGCAATATTATTACTTCCATTACAATTGATGCTAAAGAAGATTCCTACATTTTGGAGTAAAGCTCAAACCAAAGCAGTTGTAGAGTTAAAATAAGGAATGAAGAATCTTCCTTCATTACAAATATGATCCATTGGGAAGAGAATCCTCCAGACCAATTCTAGTGATGAAAATTGGGCAGCCATATTATTTGAATCAATTGAAGGTAAGTGAAACCTTTGTGCTTACAAAAGTGAAAAGTTTTTCCAAGCGAAAATGCATTATCATTCTACTTTCAAAGATATATTAGTAGTAAAGAATATGACAAAAAAGTTTGAATTCTATCTTTTTAGTCATCATTTCCTAGTAGAATTGGTTATGGCATCCTTTCTCAAATAACCAAGTTCAAACAAAAGCATATTCCCAATCCTCAACTACTTTGATAGGCAGAATGGTTTTCGAAATACTCCTTTAAAACCAAACACATTGCAAGAAAGAAAAATATTCTTGTAAATTTTCTCTTCATACCAAAGGCACTAGCAAAGATCAACATAAACATTTTTAGGCATGATTTTCCACAACAGGAGAAATACAAGATTGAGAGAATGCGAGATTGGCCAAGCTTGGAATACCCTCAAGAGATCATTGAACAAATCCAAAATGACAGCCTCACTGAAAATCTTGATAATCTCGCATGGTAATACCATACAGATCTATTCAGATTTCATAGGGGCTTAATTATTTATCCTTTTGGATTAAACTCCAAGTATCTATTTATTAATTTATTAATTGGAAATAAGATGATTTTCCTAATCAGCTTCTATGGTTGTTTTGGTTCTTAACCAATAAGTATTTAATAGCCGTTAAGTTTCCCACCAGAAAATTCATTACCAAGTTAACCAAATTGATTGCGCTTCGGTGTAATAAAATGAGTGAAAGTGACAGGAACCTCTTAGTTGTACTTAATTAGTTTTATCCTCCTACTGTGTGGAAATACCGCATTGTACAAGAACTAGGAAAAGGCCCTGAGCAGAACCAAAACTACACACGATAGTGTTTTTCCAAAAACATGGACTTTTATGTGATATAATGGCACCCTTACCAATGCACCAGAAGGAATAGGAACCACAACATACAAGCCTCAACCTCTTCTCCAAGAAGCTCATATTTACAGGACGTTTCCAAGATGCATTGGATCTATTGAGTACAACTGCAGAGAACTCCAAAAGGTCCTATACCAAAAAAACCAAACCATTCTTGAAGAAGTATGGAACTACACAACACTTGTCTCATGGGACTACTATGGTCTTGCATTGGAAACTAGAAAAGCGCTCGAGGAATTCCAGCAAGCATAGACAAGCACTAGAGGAACTCTAGCAAGCATAGAATCAAGCAATGACACCTCCAATCCGACCGACTCCTCACTTTTGTCTCTTATCGTTTTTTCTTCATTGACCGTGGACCTTCCTCCTTATCCATTTATTTGGCTCATGTTTCCTCTCTCTCTCTCTCTCTCTCTCTCTCTCTCTCTCTCTCTCTCTCTCTTAACCGCACGCTTCTTTCCTTTTTCTTCTTAGCCGACAACTCAGCCACGCAATTTTTTTCTTTCTTTTTCATTGTCTCATTTGGCCAATGTTTCCCTTGCCAGCTACCCCCAACCCTCTTACCTTTTTCTAATCGGTTGAAGAAGCCGACCTCTACTTTCTCTCTCCCAGTGGTCTCGCTAGTCTTGACGACCCCTCTGACCGCTTCTATTTTGCTTTCAATTTTCCTTATTCCTTCGGTGGCAGAAGTCTAGCACAAGTATCATAACTTGGCACGGGGGGACACTTAAGTGTCATAACTTCAAAATGGTACACTTAAGTGCCATTTTTTTTTTAGTGGGACACTTAAGTGCCACCTCCGGTGACCCTTGCCGGAACTCCTACATGGCAATATTTTATTATTATTTTTTGCCTACGTGGCTCGCTGGAAAGTTGAGTCGGCTCTAACTCACCAGAAAAGATGTCGTATGCATAATAAAAGCCCCAAATCTTCCAAAAACGACATCGTCTCCCCAAATGCCCCAAATCTAAAAACCCTAAATCGGCCAAAATCCCTATTGAAGTGCTTGAATTGAAGTCTCGAACCCTAATTTTCATTTGCCCAAAATTCCTTCATCGAATCTTGGAAATGGAGAGCAGGACTCGTAGTAACGCGTCAATTTCCTCTCACCGAAGCGAAGGAGAAGGCCGGCGTTTCTATTTTTGTGGGTTACCGAGTCCAAGAAGAATATCATGGACTCAAATCAATCATGAGAGAAGATTTTATGGATGTGCCCGATATAAAGAAGCGTCGAAATGCAAACACTTCAAATGGATTGATGATAAGTTCTTTGACCGAGCCACAGGGATGATATTGGATCTACTTCATAAAAGACAGCAATCTCCCTTTGTGTTTGTGGACGACTTGGATGATGTTGACTCAATGCAAGCTCAAGTGTCTTCAGTTAAACTTTTCAAGAATGAAGTCTCAATGCACACTTAAGCATCTTCAACTAAACCTTTCAAGAATGAAGTTTCAATGATGAAAATTGAAAGAAGGTGTTACCAAGCGTGTATTATGGTGTTGTTTTGTTGTCTATTGTACTTTATGATGAAATGTAAAGTACTTGAAAATGAGAAAAAGTTTCTCCGACTGCCATAGTTAAAAATGGTGTTGTTCTGGATTAAACGTAGGGTTTTTTCTTTTTGAAAGATGCAAAGAAGTTTGTGTTGTTCCACAAGATCATTGTGGCTTTGTTGTTGTTTGTGTTGTCGTATGGACTTGCCATAAGTTTACCATCATCTTCTCTGTTTTGATGCAGACCAACATATACACAAGACAAACATAAATGATTACCCGAGTGCCATAAGTTGTATTTAGTAATCACGTAAGTGCTAGTCGCGATGAAAAAAGGATCACTTAAGTGTCAAGTTATTATTAAAGTGATCGGTTAAGTGTCACTTGTAGTTAAAAGTGAACAGTTAAGTGCCAAGTTTTTTTAGAATCTGATCAATTAAGTGCCAATTTTTTTTGTGGGTTTTCTGTAAAAATTGCGCCAGCCACCAGCACCAGCGGCACCACCAACCATCACCACTAGCCACACTACACACTAGGCGCTCCGGCCACCACCATGCTGTTGGTGTTGCTACACAAGATACTAGTGCAAGCTGAGCCTTGCATTAGTTTGCACCAATACACATGGTGTAAGATGTGCAAACTGCACACTTGTACCAGGTGTAGGTGCAACTACTTAAGTTTATAACCCCCACCACAAACCGATAATCACCAGGCATCACCACCAGCCACACCAGCATCCAGCCACCACATTAGCACCCCAACAACAAACTGACTACCACCAAACATCACCATCCACCATCACCAGATATACCAACACTCCAGCTATCACCACAGAACACCAACAACAGCAGCAACAAGTAAAAGCAAAATCCATGATAAACAACAACATAAATTGACAAGCAGTGCAAGATCATTTCATTGATATTTCATCAAGTATGAGTCTGACAACATCAATGAATGACAAACTAAAGAAAAAAAACAAAAGATAACCATCCATAGACTTTCTATATGCACGGCAACATCAACGTTTACATAACTGTTTTGACTCCTAAGCTCCACAAATCCTATCACATCTCATCTCATCAATCAATATGCACGACACTCCCTGTTCGTGCTCCTTTCGATGGGCCTTTCACTTGATTCATAATTCTGGCACTTTTTCTAACTGGACATGCAACTTCTTCTTCAACCTTCTCGTATCCACGACTCGAGATGGAGCTGCAAATGTCCTAGGCCGAATTGAATAAAAAGGAGCGGAGCCGGAGTTGGGTTCTTTCTCTTATTTTTATTGGCACGTTGATGTTGATGTTTTCCTTTTTGTTGGTGCAGCCGTCGATTCTTGAATTGGGCCTGAGATAAGAACTTCTGAACTTCTCCTAGGCTACAAAAAAACAATAAATTGTTAGCAAAAATCTACAGCATAAATTAAATTAAATGCAGCCAATAAAACTTACATTGAGAATGACTATTCCAGTATGATCATCTGTATAAAGGCCATAGCCATATTGTTTTAACCTCTTCCCAAGTGCCCCTTTTGTTTAAATAGAGGCGTCACTTTCAGGAACTTGTGATTTGTTGCTCATTTTTCCTGCTTTCTTGGGCCCTTTAACTACAGTCGGGGCTTCTTCGACCAGTTGTGCTGGGCATCTTCTAGATGGCCTTTGTGTACCTGCCCCTTCACCTGGTCTTGTTCTAGTTGTCCTTCTGTGTAGCCCTTCAACTTCAGTGACACCTCCTTCTGTTGGGCCTTCTGGTGGTACTAGTGGTGGTACTTGTGGTGCCTTTTGCAATGATTCTTCTGGTGGCTCCTGTAATGATCCTTGAGGTGGCTCATGTGATGGCCCTTCAGTTGGCAGTTGAGTTCCAACTTGCTTTCTTCGAACCTGAGAAAGAGGCCAAAAGATACCATAAATATAATATCGAGACATATAATAATAAAAACTTAATACAAATTGGTTGAATTTACCACGGGTATTTCTTTATTTGTGGAAGAACAGTCGATCGCACCGACCGGCCGTGATCTTTTGGGCTAATCCTTCAGCTGGCCCTGATGCTGCTTGGGTCAATCCTTTAGCTGGCCGTGATGCTGCTTGGGCCAATCCTTCATCTGGCTTTGTTCTACCTTGCCTTCTTCGAATAGGCTGTTTAGTTTCATGACTTACTAAGGTTCTTCTTGTGACCTAACAAACACATTACATACAAGGCCAAATAGAATATTATGTACATTTTTATGATAAATGACAATAAAGCAACATAAACATAAAATAAATTTCATGACTTACTGGGGTTCTACTTGTTAACTGAAGAACAGTCGACTCACTTGGCCCTACTGTGTGCATTGCTCCAACTGTCTCTTCACTAGGCCCTTCACCTTGCCTCAACGGTTGTTGTTACTTCCTCAATTGACAACCTTTAATATTGTGGCCTGTTAGACGACAATAAGAACATGTGATCTTTGCACCCTGCCTGCTCATTCTTTGCTGACCTAAGACCTCTCCCTCCACCATTCTTCGTCTTCGTTTTGTCCTTCCAATTTTCTTTTTCAGTGGCAAAGGTTGAGGTGCTTCATGATCCGTGGGCTCCCAAAACTTGCTACTTCTAATTGGCTGCATCATGAACTGATAGGAAGCAAGATATTTTAATTTATGGTACCAATCATCGATGTAATCATCTATATTGTCGCCCTTCAACTGGATGGCACATATGGCATGTGCACATGGAATTCCACTTGTCATGCTCTACATGAACACTTCCTACTTCCTAGATTGACAACATACTTATCTGCACCCTTCATTATCTCATATCCGTCATCTCCATTCCAAATGGGATGACAATGCGTACTTGTAGCCAAGTTCTCATCCAATTTCTTCACAATCCTAGGACCATATTGTCTTATCCACTTTGCAGCCTCATCTCTTTGTTTCTATAGCCGAGTCATAACCGCAACTCGTATATCTTCAAGCATTGAGGTGACTGGTTTGCATCTGGCATCTATTATCTTCGAATTAAATACTTCACAAATGTTGTTGTCGACGTTATCGCACTTGAACTCCTCACTGAAGAATGCCCTGCACCAATGCTTCGGTTCTAGTTGAAATAGGGTAGCACAACCTTCCTTTGTCAATTGAAGCAATCATTCTTTGGCTATTCTAAAGTCAGCTATGTTTGCACTCTTTGCTAATTGCCAAAATTGCAATTGCAGTTTATTCCATTTATAGTTCTTTGCCCAATTTCCGTATATGTGCCGCGCATACATTCGATGTTCAGCATGGGGCAATAACTCGGCTACTGCCGGAACCAATCCTTGCAATAATTCAAAGTAAGAAATAATATAGCAAATTACATGTTCATATTACAAAGCAAAGCAAACTATTGATTAAATTTTTCAAAAAGCAAGCATTACCTTTTGTTGGTCGCTCATGAATGCCCACCCTTCCCCATTTGTTATCTCCAAGTCAGCCATCAGATTTTTCAAGAACTAGGACCAATTGTCCTTATTCTCAATCTTTACAATAGCCCAAGCTAGTGGGAACATTTGGTTATTCGCATCTCTTCCAATCACTGCCAACAATTCTCCCATGCACAAACCCTTCAAGAAACAGCCATTCAATCCTATAATCCGTCTACAACCAGCTAAAAATCCCCGTCTGCATGCATCAAAGCACACATAGAACTTATCAAACTTGGTCCCATGATCAAGAAGCGATCTCTCAATCACCTCTACATACACTCTACTTGTAGGGTTTTGCAGCCTACACTCTCAAGCATACTCCCACACCTGCCCATATTCCTTAGCATACTGACCAATAAGTATCTTTATCACCTTTCGCTTTGCTCTTTTACACTGATTCCTAGATACATTGATGCCAACACGCTCCTTCACCAGCATCTTAAAGTTAGCAAGTTTCAAGTTGGGCATCACCTTGATTAGATCGAAGAAGTGCTTGGACAACTATCCACTTGTTACCATTTTATTTTGAAAATTAATGGAACAAGTGTGTTCCTCTTGGTAGGCTCTAATCTGAAAAGACCCACTCTTCTTAACAAACGCACCATAAATCTTCCATGGATAGTTTTGCTGCGAACACCTAGCTCTTACAAATTTCTTGGTATTTCTAATGAAATCAATATTTCTTTGTGCAGCAATGGAGTTCTTCAGTATAGCTTCCCTAAATTGTATTGCATCATGGAATTTCATACCTATTAATAAAGTAAGAGACGCAACAGATGGATCATAGGAATGAAACTTACTTTTCCTTCTACGCACAGCTCGTTGATCTTCTTCAACTTTGTCCTGGGAAGTTGTGGTGTTGATGCTTTCTTTATAATTTATCTCTAGGACCTGGCCAGCAACACCAACATCTGCAGGGCCTTCGTCTCTATTTGGATGAACAGCTACATGCAAAGTTGCAAATCTATCTGACAAAAAGTTCATTTGTTTTTTCCTTGACTATGTAAGCTCCTCATCGTCGGCGTCACTTAAGATTAACAAATTTTCAACTTCAGCAGCCAACCCTTCATCGTCGTCATCATCATCACCATCACTGGATTCAGCTACTTCCCAATCTAATTCAGTGATGGTGACATCACCCATGTCACAATCGCTTTGGTGAACAGCATCTACGCCCCTCTCCTCCCCATCCTGTCCATCATGACCTACTTCATCCCTAACCTCAGTACTAGCTTGAATACCATCTCCTCCTTCTCCTACTTGGGTGTTATCTTTGTCATCATCTTTGTCCTCACTATCACTATTGTTTTCAACAAACACTTTTGCCTCTTCGCCATGAAGATAATGATATAAGACATCCTTAAAACCATTATCATCTTCCAAAACTCTCAAACCATCTCTCAAGCCTTTCCCAGGAACACAAAGACAAGTAACTTTTGTACTCTACAAGGCAAAAATGTCACTATATCCCTAACAAATCCAATATAAGATGCCTTCTTTATATCTACAAAGATAGTACCCTCATTCCCCCCCTCATACTCCCACTCATCGTCCCCAATTACAAAATCTCCACCATAGTAAACGATGACAGCAACATAGTCTTTATGCACCATTTTTGCAACAAAAGAGGACAAATATACAATTAACTTTTGTGACCACATTCACAAAGAACAGACAATTGAAAGTGGAGGTCCCTACACTCTTTATTAAAGAAAAGAAAAGAAGAAGAGAGAGGGAAGATGTGGTCAGATGACAGCTATAGCTTGAAAACAAGAGGCCTCAGGACAAGGACAAATAAAAATAAAGATGGGACCCGACAACTGCTTTGATTATGCCGTCGCATTCCTTTAAAATATGGAGAGATTCCTCAGCATGGGTCCTCAACAATGTAATTTATTAAAAAAATATCTAGAAGTCCCCATCCCCACAACCTTCGATTCAAACATGTCCAAAGTCCAATACTTTGAACCCTAACTATCACCAATCATCACACATTTCACATCCGACCACTACAAATTACTTTCGCATATCACAATTCAACACCCTGAATGAATCACACATCACAGTGGATGAGGCGAAGTTGAGCCCTACACCGAGCCCTAATTTTCCCCCCGTCGAGCCCTACACCGAGCCTATATTTCAATGCCACTCCTAAACTGTCAATTCGAACCCCCCAATAGGATTATAGCACCACATCTGAGCCATAAATCTCACATCAAGCTTGACCTTTCCCAGCCGACCCCCAAATTTGAAGTCCGAGCCCTAATAAATGAGTCGAAGCCCTAATTTCACCACAGGAGAGAGGAAGAAGAGAAAAAACCTGAGCAAATCGACAATGCCGAGCGACAAAGGCGAGTGACGACGGTGAGCGATCACCTGCGAACGGCAAGCTGTGAACGGTGATGGATGGAGAGGACGTTAGACCTAGTGTGAACTGACGAAAGGTTAAAATCCAAATAAACCAAACGACGTTGTTTGACACTAAGGAAAAACAACATCGTTTAGTTTGGCCAAATGCACAGTGGATGGGGCGACATCGTTTTCCTCCTCCACGTGTGCTTTTTTTAAAAAAAAAAAATTGCCACATCAATTAAGCATGTTGCCGGAAAATGTCACGTCTGCATTTTGGCCGGTTGTTAGCCGAATTGGCACTTAAGTGTTCCATTTTACTCCGATGATGGCACTTAAGTGTACCATTTTAAAGTTATGGCACTTAAGTGTCCCTCCGTGCCAAGTTATGGCACTCCAGGTGTCCTTACCTCTTCTTTCGATTTTTCTTTCATTTCATTCAAATGCACGTGTGTTCTGCCCCCACCAGCACCGATTCCCCTTCTTCTTTCACACCAATTGCTTGTGTCCCCACCTCTTTCAGTCAGCACTTCAATGAATTCCTCTCCCACATTGATGCCGTGGTCCCCAGTAGTTTCAGCAATGGCCCTCATATTTTCAATTGCTCGGCCTAGTCCACAGCTTCACTGATTCAACATCAACGAAGCCCCTTAGAATTGGCGAAGGCGGCCCATTGTTTTCTCATCCTCCTTCCCATGAGCTCCGGTCCGTTAAGCCGAGGCTGCACCACCACCGCGACCATTGAAACCAATCCAAACCACCCCTGATCGATTGTTGTTTTTCACAACCTCGGAGTGGAGCAACTCTTTCTGATCAATTGTGGGCCTTGCGAGGTCGTTTTCGGGCTCATTACGGCCCCATGTGGCAGTCCCACTTTGAAGTTTATCGAGCCACTCTGCATCCCTATTGTTTTGATCCAAGAAAATCGTTAAACAGGTGAGTTAAACTCACTAATCCTTGCTTAGTAAGTTAATGATGCTTAAGGGTTGATTACTTTAAATTAAGCTTGGATAGGTAGATAGTTAGATTAGATTAGCGATTTAATTGATCGTTGTTGCATGTTAGGTGGTTAGAGTAGTGTAGTTAGAGCCTAGACAAGCTCTAGAATTTATCTAGAGTAGTTCGGAAATTTTCCGGACTCATCTTGGCTTTCAATTAGGTGTTACGGGCCTAAGTTACTATTTTTAGTATTTAATAATTAATTTCCATAATTATTTAATTATTTATTTATTTTCCAAAATTAGACAAAGATAGCCGATGACCAGAATTTTATATTGATTGCTGTGGTGTGATTTGTTTATTTAATTGAGCACTAATTTTGTGACGACCTGAGCGGCGGTGCGCGGGGAGGAGGGATGGCGGTGCGTCCGCGCCTCCGGTCCTCGGACGTGCGCAAGGGAAGGAGGAAGGGATTAATTTGTTTATCGCTTAGGGATTGAGCTTTCTAATTTGTGTTGATTTGCGTGAGGACTTAGTGTCCAAAGGGACAATATCACACAAGTGGGACCCGGGATATTACAAATTTGTGTTGATTTGCATGATTTGTGTTTTAGGGATTCATTCTTAAATTTAATTGATTTCAGTAATTAATTGGAAAATGACCGAGTATCGGTTTACAACGCCAAAAATATTTTGGTAGACTATATAAAATGGTGGGATTTATGGAAAGGATATCATTATATTTTAGCTAAGGCTGATCGTGTACTCACACACGAGTATTTTTATCATGTATGATAAAAATGGAGAATTGGTCAGATGATTAAACCAATAATTGTGGCAGCTTCTGGTGAGCATATATATAAAATTAGTGGATTAGTGGATCTAGCAGCTTTTGGTGAGTATAATAATTATATCAAATCAGCGAATCTTGCAGCTTCTGGTGAGCATAATAAATATATCAGATCAGTAGATCTGGTAGCTTTTGGTGAGCATATATAATTTTCAGCATACTATGAAAGTATGTCTGACAGCTTTTGGCGATCATATATAATATACTATATCAGTATTTGAGACAGCTTCTAATGAGCATATATATAGTATATTGTCTCAATGTTTGAGGTAGCTTTTGGCAAGCTATACTATCTACTATCGGGTTATAGTAAGCAGTCCTGGGTATAATTGGACTTATAGATAGTATTGATTGAGATGATCGAGGAATGGTCTCAATGACATGTAATCAACTGAGTCGATTGATTGATGATTCAATCTGGTTGGGTAAAGTGATTTGTGAAATGATGATTGGATGGTTGTTTGAATTATATTGACTTATAGGAAGGAACTGAGACTTAGGTAAGTTCTCTAACTCGTGATTGTGCCTAGGTAACCCTTGGGGCGTATTTTCTTCCTAGTTGAGTCTTTGATGGTTGAACTTGTTGAGATACCGTCTCACTAGTTATTGTATAACCATTTTCAGGTCATTAGATAGCGATTGTGGAGGACTCGAAGACCCGGAGCCTGAGGAGGTGGAGATTGAGGGATCGGTGAACGTGTCTGACTAATTGGTCATAGGACAATTCTCATTTTGTTGAGTCAATATTTTTGTAAATAGCCTGTCATTGTATATAAACCTATTTGTTTATAAAAAGGCTTGTTCAAGTTCGAAAAATATAGCCCTACTTTTCTATCCAATTGTTTTTATTATATGAGGATTATTTATATACTTCCACATGCGTATTAAAATGAATTGGTTAGCGATGCGTCCTAGGACATTGCTATTTAGTTGACCAAGCAGGGATGGGCATGTGCTTGAAGGATTGGGGCATGACAGCAAGAACAAGAAATGCCATACACAAATAATTCCGCACAATCCTCTCAAGAATCCTATACTGAGGCATTCTATGCCCAATAAGGGGTCCTCTCTCTCAGGATCCATATGATCAACAACATTTGTCATTTTCTCTTTGAATAAATCCCAACGTAGCCTCTTATTATGCCCAAATAGCAAACTGGCCCCAACATTTCAAGACACTCCAAAATTCATAAAGAACTTGCTTCAAGTAGTCAAAGAATGTGGGATGCCTTGATCTCACAAAGGGGACCCTATCACAATAACAACAAGACTCCAAATAATGACATTGGAATGGAACAACGCTATGAGGAAGAATGGCTAGCAATACATGGCTCTGATGATTTAGATTATAACTATAACTCTCAAGATGGTAGATAGGCCTATAATGAAAGTTATTATAGCACAGGTCACTATAACAAAGTACTGTAGCAATAGGTTAGAAAAATCACTGTTCACAGTTACGGTTTATACCACCTAGAATGATTCCCAATAGAAATTCCCCGAGCCTATGTAATTTCAAACTTGTGAGTATGGTCTTTGTTTGTTTATGATCTCTTAATGCCTATAAAAGGCAAAGATGATGTAATGTGTTAGGCAGAGTCCCTTGAAGTAAAATGTGTGCTTATGCAAAATCTCTTGACGTCTTTATAAACACTTTTTTCTTCTCTAGCCTAGTAGGATCCTTTGAGAAATGCAGCTCTACTAAGTTAGAGATGTTATCTTGGCATCCTTGATCGTCTTTATGCTCTGATCCATATTTCCAAATAGTTCACAGCTCAAAGGCAGTCCCTTGAAGGCTTGAATAGAGATTCGTCTGTTGTGAGTAGCATACATGCTATGATTGACCTAGTTGTCCTTGATTCTAAGGATAGATCCCATTATTGATATCAAAGCCATGGTTTCATTTGTAACTTGGCTAGTTCCATATGCTTAGATGATGAATCCAGTGTTGAGAAGATATTCTCATCATCATGAACGACCCTAAAACTTTCAATGCGCCAGTAACACTTACTTCTTTTTCACCTTCTTCCTCTCTTTCAAACTTTTGTGCGTCAAATGCTTCTAAAATTGACTATATTTATGAGGTCTCTCTTAGTGATAACACCAAAATCTCTAAAACTCAACTTCCTCTTATAAACCCATATTATGCTTTTACTAAACTTGCCTCATCATTTTCTCCCATCCGTTCTAGTTGACATCTTATTTGCTAGACTCCCAAAGAAGTCAAAGAGTATGTATAGTCTTCCAAGTTTGATCAACATCCCATTCCAACTACTTTAAATAAGTATTTTGTTACTCTCTAAATTCCTCTAAAATTTCCCAAATAGTGGACCCAGCAGGGATACTCTCATATCCACTATGGAGTTGTCTGTCTTGTACTCACTTTCCATGGCCGAAAAGACTTGTCAGTTGTGGCCACAATGACCCTATTGGATACTTGGTTCCTAGAATACCAACATGCTTGTATTGGCATTATCTAAACCACTTTGAATGCTGGGACAATCTTTGTAAATCTATATCTAAACTTCAATATTACTTTATTAGATCCTCATGTTTTCCTTTTAAAGGTTCAAATTCTGCTCACTAGAGCACCCCTAGACTATTGATTTATTTGCATCAACACTACATTACCAAATGGTCTATCGAGTATGAAACCACTCTCTTGATCTAAATTTCCCAAATGAAAATGAAGATGCCCTGTTCATCTCCATACAAAATGACCGGGTATCTTACATCCATGTCCCTAGGCAAATTTTTAAAGAGAAGTAGGCAAAGCTCCTTCCGGAGACTTGCATTACCAATATGAAAAGCTACACCAGAACAACAAACCTATTGCTATCAAATTGGACAAAGAAAAGGAAGAAAGTCCTTTTCATATTCCAAACTCTATTTATGATTGAATATTGCGTTCTAGAATCAATCTCTAAGTCAAATCTAAAGAAGCTTATTAAATACTTCTAGAGTAATGGAAATCTTGTCCACTATTACAAAGACCAATATGGTCATTATAATTAGGATCCTTTTTGTTAGTGTTCTTACTTTACAAATTCTCTTGATGAAGTAGACTTGACTACAAGACCCAGGCGAAAACCCAAAAAATCAAAAGATGGTGTATATCAAAGGTATTTGAATGGAAACCCATATGTTCATACCCTTGGTAAGAGTGATAAATTCCAATTCATGGTTTCCTATGCTCCATCTTCACCACCAGCATACACATCATCACTTCCCATTCCACTAGCTTACCACCTACATCATCTTTTTCACCTCCTCACAAAAAACAAACCATTTCCTCATTATATAAACCAATCCTAAAATGGGCAAAAAAACATTCATACCCACTTGAAGTTCCAGATGAAACATCACCCAATCAGGAGAAGAAGGTTAGCTCATCTATCGCTATAGTTCAAGAGGTAGATTTTCCTCATCTTGTCCAAGAAAGTTCTAGGCTTTCTTTCCTTACTTCTTAAGTGTATTGTTCCAAAAAATATCCACACCAAGAGATGTAGACAAACATGGAAGGTAAAAAAAAAAAAACTCATGTTGTTGAAGCTATCTTGAATTGGCAATCAGAGACTCTTTTAGCACATAACGATGCTTTCAAGATGATTGATTCCAAAATCATTGATGTATAAAGAGATCTTAAGAGATATGATGAAACCATTAAGAAAATGTTTTCAAACTTCTAGAAAAGGCTTCATGCCCTAGATCTAGACAACATGTGAGATATTATCATCTCAAAAGCCCAAAGACAAAAATAGAGAAGCTCAAGAGGCAAATCCAACTTCTTGAAGAAGGAAAACTCAAACCATTTGATTAGTTCCCGACCATGCCATGAACTAAGTATTCTCTTCCACCACCACAAAGCACTTCAATCTTTGCTGCTCTTGTAGAAACCTCTACCATATGAGATAGAACTGATATTGTAGAAATGCGAAACTGTCTTAGAGAAATGGACCAACTAAGGAAAGAAAATGGGAAAGAAAAGATTCCCAAAGAATCTTTGACTTCTAAGGAGAAGTTAGACCAAATGATGTTATCCAACCCATTAGAACCATTCTGAGAGATCTGGGCAATTAGGAAGAAAAACAGCATGATTCTACACTTTTGAAAGATCAAATTCATACTCCGCCAAAACAGATTCTTCTAATCAATTCAAATTCAAAGCTAGACTTAATATCTCTTTCATCCCCCTCCTCTTTTTTGATCCCCGTTATTGAATTCTTTCCTATTGTACCAACCACTTTTTCAATATTCATGGTAGATATCCCAGATCAGGAGATGGATTCAAATTCTTCTGAGTTAGAGGTTATCCAACTTAATAATCCATCCCAAAATCTAATTTCTTTTTCAAAACAGTTTTTTATTGTTGATGATATTCCTTATTCTAAATGGCTAGAAGTATTTGAATAATTTCATACTTAGCTAAATGCTGAAACTCTCACAAATTATGATAAATTTGATGTCATTTTGGGATTTGTCACGAGATTCACAAGAAGCCTCAAACATTGGTGGCAATCAATTATAGGACAAGATCAGGTACAATTTTTGCTCTCAGTAGATTTTGGCTAAGCTATTGCTCTCATCTACCATTTTTTTCATTGGCAAACTTGCTAATATTCATGAACTCAAGAGAAGAGGTTGAGGCTTGTATGTCATGGTTCCTATTCCTTCTGGTGCATTGGTGAGGGTGCCATTATGTCGCACAAAAGTCCATAATCTCTGGAAAAATACTATTTACCTTAACCTATATCCGTGCAAGACATTTATCTCAAAGTTTAGGGTAAACGTATTATATGAGTACAAGTTTAGGTTTTTTTGTCATAAAATATAATATGAGATAAATGTGTCACAGTAGGCATAAATGTGTCATACAAATGTAGTTTTGGAGTTTTTGTGGTGTAAAAAAAAAAATTGGACTAAATATATCACAGTGAGTATAGTTTAGAGTTTTCTTTTGTGATTTTTCCCTTCATAATATGTTCTACCTTTTGAATGTGCTTCTGAATATATCTTTCATTATTCAACAAAGCCACGTAATAGGTAACAATTTGAATAATTCAAATTATAAACCCATTTTTTAGATTAAAATATTCCAAAAGCGTAAGTAAGGATAAAAAGTTCTTGAGCTTTATTTTATTATGCCACCGCATTTGTCTTTTATTATGACAACTCCCCACAAACTTAAGTTTTAAATTAAAAAATAAAAAGCCAGAGGGAGAATTTCTGAAGTTTTGACTAATTTCATCGATACAATGAAATACAGAATTTCATCGAAAAAGTTTAATAACTAAGTATTGAATAATTATGGGAACTTCTAATGTATATGTCTTAGTTTAGCTATTAGTATACAAAAGGGAGCGGCTAGCATGACAGTAGATTAAGTGATGACAATATCACGGTGAAATGTCAACCACCAAATCATAGGAGGGCCCCATTGTGACTTCTATCTTTTCTTTTCTATCTTTGTAATTTGCGGCTGAGGTCTGATCGTCCACTTTCTAATCAAACGGCCCGGTTATGCAAGCATTTCCCTATACAAAAATGAAAGACATTTTTGTCGTCTTTGTATTTCACATGGGCTACGAGGCCTTGCTCTTTTACTGTCTGGTGATGCATACATAGCCTTGGCATGTGCGTTTTGCTGCACAAGTGCATATGTGCTTTCTAATTTTCGTAATTTTGATTTATATTCTTAGTTTTTGCGCAGCTGTTCAACATAACTCTGTTGATTTGACTCTTATTTCGATACTATGCACTCCATTTACAGGGTGTAATTTTCTATAAGTGGTATTTAATGTTTGAATTCTACTATATTTTATCAATGAATAATAGCAAACTTAATATGAAAACTCTATAAGAAAATAGATAGTTGAAAAAACGATTGAACGATGTTCATGATCTAATAAAATAAAAAGGCTAATACCATGGAAAAGTTTAAACTGATATATTTATGATAAATTTATCAAAATTAATTTGCTAATACACCTATGATAAATTTATCTTCAATTAATTTTCATTAAATTTTATTGTTAAATTACCGAGATGGATGATATTGATTATTAATAGGTATACCAATTTGAGATTTTCACACTTTACTTCTCAAATGTGTACTGGTTTGTAATTTTTCATGATTTTATTTATATTTAACGAAGATCAATGTAATGTAAATTTGTCACAAATGTATTTATTTATGGTTTTTGATAGTGAAAAAATTAATTTGGAATACATTTGTCACAAAAGCATTAATTTGGGATTTTTGATGGTCAAAATATTAATTCAGGGTATCACATGGATTATTTGAAATTATTTATGATATTAATTCAATAAAAAAATCAAAGGGGGGACTCCAGCCTGATGCTCTGCAAGATTCCTTTGCTGCTGCGAAGAGCCAAAGAGCAGGCACAGCCCCACGTCCCGCGTACGGGTACATTTATGTGAGGTCGAAGAGACATAGATACATGCACTAGCGATTGACTTATAAATTACTCATAATGATGATTAAATTACTTTAATGTCGTTGTTGCTCACCAGCTGGACTTGGATTCTAGCGGAAATTTCGTCACCACCTCACATGGCCAATCACCTCTCCTTGCCAAACAAGAACCGTCTTCATTTTCTTCAGTGGAGATTCCGATGCGCCCTTTTTTTTATTCCCCTTTCCTTGCACTTTCCTCCGCTTTATCGTCCGCTCGTTTCTCTCTATAAGATCACCCTTCGTTTCCGTCTTCAAATCCTTCCTTTCTCCTCCTTCTTGAGCCCCTCTTAGATCTACTCTCTTTCTCTGCCTCTCCGTCCCTCTCTACAGTTTTGTCCCGAGGTTCTGCTGGTTTGACCTCGATAGAGTCCCTTGCTCCGCTTTCCTCTGTTTCTCTGGGCAGCACAATGTCTTGTGGGGTTCTTCGTCTGAGCTAAGTTTAGCTTCTTTGCAGCTGAAATCTTTCGGGATCTTCACACAAAACCCATTTGTCCGATCGCTTGCAAACCTTTGTTATTCGCAAAAAAGATCTGGTCTTTGTTCAGATCCGTGGCTGTTTTTCGATTCCCTGTTGGAGAAATCTGTCTCCACTTCCGTCCAGGTTTGATGCATATTTTGTGTACTTGATGTTTTTCATTCATGTCTCCGGTTCTCAGTGAAATCCTCCTTTCCGGGTTGATGATCGGTTCTTCAATCAGACGCAGGACCCACTTAGTTCAATCTTTCTCTGTTCGATTCCTCTACTGGTTCTACGTTTTCTCATAAATAGGTCTCCCCTTCATTTCTAGTCTATATTACACAACTAATATCGATATCGATATATATACATAAACCCAATAAATTATTATCATCTGGGTCCTGCGTCTCGCAATATCTAAGTCAAAACCCGAAAGAACAAAAAAAAAGAAAAAAAGAAAAGGATTTGATCCCTGTTCTGTTGTCGTAATATTTTCCTAAATCTGCTCGTTCGAAACGAGATTACTTAATGGCTTCGTCGAGCGGGAATTCCTCGAGCACCGCCCGGCTTCAGAACTCCGGGTCCGAGGGCGAGCCGCAGCAGCTCCGGGTGGACCAGAGGAAGAGGAAGAGGATGGAGTCGAACCGCGAGTCGGCGAGGCGGTCGAGGATGCGGAAGCAGAAGCACCTGGACGACCTCACATCCCAGGTGACTCGGCTGGCGAAGGAGAACAACCAGATCCTGACGGGAATCACCGCCGCCGCACAGCACCTGGCCAACGCCGAGTCGGAGAACTCCATCCTGAGGGCTCAGGTGACGGAGCTGAGCCACAGGCTCGACTCGCTGAACGAGATCCTGAACTCCATCTATCAATCCAGTGGGACCGCCGACGCCGACCAAGGCCTTGATCTGTGTTCGCCCTACGACGGCTTCTTCACGAGTCCGGTGAATTTGGGCTGCGCGAGCCACCAGATCATGGCAGCTTCCGACGTGTTCGAGTGCCGATGATGGGCTGGACTATCCGGGGGCGGTGGTTGATGACTTTCTTGAAGCTGGTCACGAACGGGTGGCCAAGGGGGAAGACTAGATTAGGGCACTTTCCGGTTATTTTTGTTAAATAATAGGGTTGATTAGGTAAAATGGCCTAGATGGGTTTCTTAAATTAAATGTGACTGTTTGGTAGATGTCAATGTCAATGTCAATGTTGTCTAGGCAATTGGTGGGGGCTTTCGATCTTTCTTGGTGTTTTGTGGGTTTGTATCCTGTGAAAGGGTCGATTGGCTTAGGGACATGGCGTGGAGGCCTCGGGAGTGTTCGAGGTCAATTTGGTCATATAATATGTACTGTCTACTTTTGTTATTATTAATGTCGATGTCGCCGCCCGAGTTTTGGTTGGTAGTTCGGAAAGGAGGGCGCTTGAAATGCGTGCAAAAGCCGCCCACTCGGGACTAATTTAATGGCCAAATCGATTCGCATTATCAGCATCATCAGATGTCGTGCTATATAATAGTCCAATGCAAGTTGCGTGATTGGAAAATGTTTAATGTCCTGATGAAGATTCCTCATCTTAGCTGGGTGTAATGCGCTGGAGGCTATACTAACGCTATAGCTCTCCCATGACAACGGAGGAAATGAGATGTTTTTACGTTTCTTGGTCAGTATGATTGAACCGTTCAACGTTTATTCTCACATTCCTGATGCCCAGAAGATTGTAAATCAGAGAAATAGAGAAAAAAGAATCACTGAGAAATAAAACATGTGCTTAGCAAAGGTCTAAAGACAAGCAAAATTCATCCTAAGCTTCCGTTGGGCACCCCTAGTATCTTAGGACTTCGATCACTCTTATCCTCGATTCTAAATGCACACGCAATTAATTTGAGTGATTATGTGATCATTGGATTAACTTGCTTGGAAGATAATGTCCCTTTTGATTTGTCCCAAATTAAGCTTCATGATTTTCCTTTTTGGACATATATACACTTTTTTTAAAGGCCACCCATAATACTCTCCAATACTAAACTTGCATCTTGTGAGTTAAATCCCAAGAACACTCTTCCCCTTTTTTAGTATGCAATTCATTTCATAAGCATACTAGAAGCTGTTATTGTCCGAGATCTCTTGTCCTGACAATTACTCCCTGCTCTCGTCAAACTGGGTTGTTATACGTTCACTTTCTCCGTCGATGTTCTATGTGAATAACATGATTATTACATAAATCACACAACATATGAATTGAGAATCAACTGTATATAATTGAGCAATCAAATTATATGTATATGCCGCATGATAGACATTAATTAAAACTAGTCTTTTTTCTAGGTTTCTTTCTATTTATTTTGATATTGAGAATGTTCTACTCATCAAAGCTAGTCTTGTTAGACCCATATTACAACTCGAATTCGACGGTCAATTTTGACCTTGAAGGACCAATGGCTTATTTTCGCAATGTCCGGAAGTTCGCGATTTCCCAATTTCGATTGCACATGCCGAAACAAGGGATTGTAAGCATCCTAAAGCAATAGAAATCAGGTTAAACGGAGGTCAGACAAGGGAGTAATCGCCAGTCAAACTTCGGTTAAAACTTTCAATACCCAAAAGCAATGTCCTCTAGCCCGAAATCGTACCTGGAGGTTTCGAGTTCAAACAAAACTTCCCAGAACTCTTAAGTTATGGTAAATGATGTTTTTTTTTAAAAAAAAACAAATGATAAGTCACGGAAAGGATGTCTGATTCTTGAATTCCTTGTAGATTTCGACCCTACTGGAAATATGAGTTCCGTGATTTCACAATTTCATCTAGTAATATGTCACTCATCAGACAACTTTAAAAGCATTCACACAGCGCAAAAATCATAGAATCAGACGTCGGACGGACGGAATTCGGACCTTGATAGAGCTCTCGACTGGAGGCGCATGCGTCTCTTCCTAAGGCGGCCATATAAATATCCCTCCCTATCTTCATTTTCATATGGTGCTAAGTCTTCTCCCTTGACTTTAGCTCTTGAAATTCTCTCAACTTGGGTTCAATCATCACATCTTTCTTAATTTCACGAGTTTTTCTGACTGTAGGTATCGAGACATTCGCACTTTCGAGGTAAGCTCGGACTCCCTTACTCTCAAGTTCATATAGAAATGCATATTAGGATGCCATATTATCTAATACAATCACAGAATTTTAGAATATATCATTATGCCAACCATTGGTCGAGAAACGCATGTTCTTATGCCATTGTTATCCAAGATAAGAAATTAAAGGCTCTAATCTTTAGGCCACCTGTTTGGATAGTCAACAAGCGCATGTTATTAGGCCGTTATAATGTCAGAATAATATATCAAGCTATCTGATATGTAATTGTGCTATTGATATATCGCTAGGAATTATACATGTTAGTAGGCCGTCATAATAAGTGTTTAGATCTAAAATTAGATCGTTATGATGCTAGCTGTGGTGGAAGTATGACAGAAAGCGTGGCGATGTTGTTGCTTATATGAGGTGGTGGATGTATTGAAGTGTTGCATTAGAGCGCCCGTCATCCATGAGCTAATCCACAGGTCACATAACAAAGGGATTGGTTCGAGAATAGGATAGACTATGGCAATTTGGTTAGAAGTCAAAAGTCAACAGCCATCACGATTTGAGCCCATGTGGTCAGGTCCCGTGCATGCATTGTTATGATTCGAAAATGATTTTGAAATCAAATAATGATTTTGTCTTGACCTGACTAGAAGGAAAGAGTGTGTTCATGAACCTCACATCGTGCCCAATTTGAAGAGTTGAGTTCCTCAATTGAGCACAACTAAAGTAGTTACTTGATTGAAGCATCTATAAGAATTAAAGTATTTGTGGTGTCATTATCTTTAAATATATATATATATATATAGTATGACTACAATTTTATTTATGAATAGTAATCACATACTGATTTGAGGAAGCTCGCTCCCTCCTACTATGGTTAAAGAAAATATAGCCTTTTACTTTTTGTTTCACTCATACAAATGAAAATTCTCAAAATATTCAGATATCGATTTGTTAAATCACTTATAACTTTTTCATAATTCCATACTTGAATTTTTTTTTTTATTATTTTGAAGAAAAATGTAATAGGAGTGATAAGTAGTGTTTCTAGCTTTCAAAAGGGCTTTAAAGCCTTTCTTTTGTCAAGACAAGCCTGTTTGATAATTGCATTAAGTGTTGAAAATTAAACCATCGGCACTCAATAGAATTGAACTCATTCGGTGATGCTATCTGGTTTTGACTTACAAAATTAGATTAAGTCACAAATTCACTTGATAAGTCAAGTAAAGAAAGGGTGATTCACAAGTTGGCCTCCCCCAAAAAAAAGGAAGGCTCTCTCAACTCACTTAGTAGAAATATATCTTTTAAAAAATAGAATATTGTCCATTATGTCTAATTAAATGTTAAACCAACAATATTTTTTCTTGCATCTCAATTAAATTGGCTATTGAAGTAGTTTGCTTGTTTCACTATTGTACTGAAAGTCCCCTCAATGGAACGGGGGATATATATGGTGTAGACTCGGTTGGTAGTTGATTTGATGTTTAGTAGATTTAGGCACCTCCGTTCATTTAATGGAAAATAGCTTTCAGGAAATTTTCTTTTAGATTTTCCGCCATTTGTTTCATGAAAATAAATTGTTTGGGGAAAACATTTTCTATGAAAAAAAAAAAAGTCTTTTAAATTAAGGAAAATGTTTTCCACTTTCGCTCACTTGATTTCTCTTATTTTACACCGTTACAAGCTTTCACTTCCTTCTCCTCCTTCATCTTCTTCTTTTTCTTCTTCTTCTTTTAAATTATTATTTGTATATTTATTTAAATTCAAATTATTTTTCTTTTCTTTTTTCTTTTTTCTTTCCTTTGTTCCCTACTTCTTCTTTATTGGCTGGCCACAGCAATGGCCGACAATCGGCAACAGGTAAGCCTCAAGCTCGCTTGTGAGCTCAGGCTCGCCACTTGCTAGATCGGTGAGTGCAAGCATTGAGTTTGAGGCTTGAGACCACACGAGGTTATAGCTCGTCGATCTGGTGAGGCTTGAGGTTGGCGAGCTTGAGGCTCACTTGATTAACAAGCACGAGCCTTGCCACAAGCTCGAGCTCACCGAGCTCGCACTTGCTGATTTGGCGAGCCTCAAGCTCATCGGTGAGCATAATCGACAAGTGGTGAGCCTAAGCTTGCTAGTGGGTGAGCACTTGTGGCCGGTTGTCGGCCGTTGTTGTGCCCAACGACCAGCCAAGAAGAAGAGGAAAATAAAGAAAAGAAAAATAAACAAAGAAAAGAAAAAGTAATTTAATAATCAATTTTTAAAAAGTAAAAATAATTAAAAATCTATTTAAAATATTGAAAAATCATTTTTAAAAATAAAATAAATGAAAAAGAGTGTATGGTGGAAAAATATCTTTCTTATTGAACGACTAAAAATATTTTTATTTTTCACTTCATTTTCAGGTTTTTTTCCGAATACTAGAAAATAATTACATTTTCTTGAAAAATGACTTTTTGGAAAACATTTTCTAAAAACGTCATATTTTTCACGAAACAAACGGACCCTTAGTCGGAATTATTTTTAGTTTCTTACCTTTTAAATCTAATGGATCATCATGTAATTTGAATTTTATTTAAGCCTAGCACTTGAAAATTGTCAGAATTTACAAATATTGACATGTCCAATGTTGTGACTGTTGTTGTTCTCATGACTCATCCATCCATCCATCCATCTGTTGCTCACTGATGCAGTCAACACTGGTGTATTATTATTATTATTATTATTATTATTATTATTATTATTATTATTATTATTATTATTATTATTATTATTATTATTATTATTATTATTATTTTGTAGGATTGAGATTTCTGAACTGAGATTGACTTTTATTCAAGTTATCCTCATACGGTAAGTACACGAGAAGCCTATAGCTTACGATCAATATATTATCGAGTCTTAAAATTTTTTAATATTGTAATCGAACTCTAAAAATTGTCTAATTGTGTAACCAATGACTACTGATAGCTTTATTTAATATGAGTAACAAAAAAATGCAAATGAGAAATTTTTCAAGGACCAATGGCGTTCATGAGGCACCTTAAAAGGCCAAAAATTTTATAAAAATAAAGGAAAAAGCCATCAAAAATACTAAACTTTACCAAATGTGACAAATTTATCTTGTACCTTTTTTTATGGCACAAAAAACTCCAAGCTTTGCCAACTGTGATACATTTACTCCAATTCTCTAGTTGAAAGGCATTTTCGTCTTTTATTTTTTAAAATTTATTTATTTTTCTTTCATTTTTCTATTTTTCATCTTTTTTTTTTTTTTTTTTTTTTTTTTCTTCTCTCTTCCCTCTACCAAGCTAGACCTGGGTGAGAGCCACCTCACTTGCCTTGGGCAAGGGTTGCCCTCGTCAGATATGGCAAGGGCTATCCTCGCCCGACCTAGGGGAGGGCTGCCCTTACCTAAGTCTAGCTTCCCTTCGCCATGGCCCGCAGAGGGAAGGGAGGATGAGAAAAAAGAAAATAAAAAGAAAAAGAAAAGCAAAAGATTTTTTTTAAAAAAAGTAAAAGATGAAAATGCCCTATAATGTAAGGTAAATGTATTATATGAGTATAAGTTTGGAATTTTTTCGTGTTGCTAAAAAAGGTTAAGGTAAATGTATCACCGTTGGCAAAGTTTTTGGTTTTTTGTGTTACAAAAAAAAAAAAATAGGTAAATTTATCACATTTGGTCAAGTTTAGGGTTTTTGGTTGCATTTTACCTAAAAATAAAAACAAATGTTAGAGAATAATAGAAGTAAATCACACGTAGGGATCTTCATCAACGAGGGCTATCAACCCTCACTCGACCTTAGTTGAGGGCCCGGCCAGCTAACCACCCCTATGAAAACAATCCCCCTTGCATGATCTCTCTCTAATCTCTAGCTTATTTTGTTAATACTGTTGACACCTATTTTTAAACAAAAATAAATAAATAATAAACAACAAAACAACAAAAGAAAGAAAGATAAAAGATAAAAAAGAACTTGAGGGGGATCGGGTTGGGCCAAATCCAACCTTAGCCCAACCTGCCTCTCCCTTTTATTCTCATGCGCGCATGGCCCAGCCTAGCTTCCCTCTCCCTTTAGCCCAGCCCGTGCCCCTGCCTTCATCCTCCTCCAACCATCTATGCACCCAAAAACCTGCAGAAAAGAAGAAGGAACAGGGAGAAAGGACAGCAGAGCAGGGGTATAAGATAGGAGCAGAAAGGAGAGAGCAGGGCCATAGGATAGGGGTAGAGCAGGAGAAGCAAGGAATCGCAGAGAGAGAACGGGGAAGAACAAAAGGAAAAAGGGGGACGGAATTGGGGGGAGAGTGGTAGTCGGAAGGATCACGAGGTGAACTGCCTCTTCTGCTTCCGCATCCAGTCTCGTTGGAAAAAGTCAGCGTGCCGTTGGAGTCGGGCAACCATGTGTTGAGCTCGAGCCTCGGTGCATCAAAATCGCCTTGTTCCTTGGCGTGTAGGGATGAGGAGTCAGTCAAGAGTGAGAAGGAGAGGAAGTGGAGGAGCTTGCTCGCACGAGAAAGGAAGGAGGAGCCGACGTTCATTGGAGGCTAGTCCGTTGATTGCCGTCCCCCTATAGCACCGCGCTTGAACCAGGTAGGTGTCCCCTCGTTTGTACGTGAATCACGTGAACTCCGGCTCCGCTGGCCCCATTAAGGTTGTTGTACACTCTAGTGTGCTTGCCGTGTATGCTAGTATGCCTGTTGACAGTCTTGGTTTGAGTTTGAGCCGTGGATGAGTCGGAGGTCGCCTATTTCTTTAGTGCACACAATATGTTTGATAAAATGCCTAAATGAGAGTATGAACTGAGTTTTTGCGAGATTCGTTTCTTTTGTTGCGAAAAAGCGAGCAGTTGAACAATTATATAGACAGAAGAAGAAAATATATAGGACATATGATTTACGCGATTTGGTCATAAAAATCTACATCCACGGGGATAGGAATATCGAATTTCACTATAGATCAAGCGATACAAGGAGATTATATACTCAAGTCACTCAAATACTCTCTCGATGTTTCCTAAGCTCCAATTACACCCAATAACACATGTTGTGTTTAGCCCCAAAATTCTTCAAAAAATAATCTCTCAATCTCACGAAGAAATTACATGCAAATCTTACCATAATATTTAATCGGCTTAAACACTAAATCTTCTTGGATGTAATTCATGGACAAGAACAACAAAGAAAAATCCCTCTCAAACACTCAACGACTAGATAGCGCTTCAAGAAAAATTCTTCATGATCAACGGCGGAACACCAAGCATTCATGTGGCGCTTCAAGACAATTTGTGATCCACCTCTACCATCCACGGCCACAAGTCTATATATAAGTAAAACCCTTATTTTTTTGCCAACTTCTCATAGGATTTTGTATCTTATCCAAAATACATCTTTGTATATTTTAAACAAAATCCAATTCCTAGTCAAAGTTGGACTTTTCTATTTTAGCGGCCAGACTCTCCAACGCAGATTCAAATTTGGGGAAGTTGATCTTCGGATTTTCTTTGCTCGATTTCGAATGTTCACAACATATCTAATTTTGAATATTCATAATTTTGCATTGGGCTCAAACTCGAGACATATTTTAACATCTGTGATACCATCTTTATATGAGCTTGATTCCTCTTCATTGTGTCTTTTTGTCCGTTCTGATGCTGATGCCTGAATCATTAGATTTTTTCTTGTCTTACAAGATTTTAGAGCGTGAAAGTTCTTCACCAGAGCTAGTTCGGCGTTGATGACAACCTTCGGCCAGCAGAGGCCGGCGGTAGCATCGAGCGGGTTGGAATAGCTGACCATCGAGTGATAACCAATGAAAACCGGATTTCGGCTAGGGGTTGCATTTATCCATGGGGCGTTCAGCTATTTGCAGGCGTGGGAGGACTTCGGGGAGGAAGAAGGAGAGAGGTAGGAGATGAAAAGGAAGAGGACAAAACAGAAAAAGACAGAAAAAAAGAGAGAAAAAGAGAAAAAAGCCAAAAAATAGAGAAATAGAAAGTAAGGTGGGCTTCGGGCTTTTTAGTTGTGGGTTGGTCGTCCGTAAGAAAAGAAGGGTTTTGGGCTGGTTTGTTGTGGGCTAGCTTAATTTTAGAGTTTGGGCCAAAAATTAAGAGCAAGAGAAAGTGCTCTTCGGGTGGTTTATTTAATTCCGAGTGGGCTTTTA
Source organism: Eucalyptus victrix (assembly GCA_016097545.1). Classification (NCBI taxonomy): domain Eukaryota; kingdom Viridiplantae; phylum Streptophyta; class Magnoliopsida; order Myrtales; family Myrtaceae; genus Eucalyptus; species Eucalyptus victrix. The sequence continues at coordinate 23,169,411 of CM027840.1, read as the reverse complement.
GTGTTAATATTTTTCATCCAATCCGATCCGATAGGGTTTGGGTCGGTTTACTTGGGTCAGGTCTCTTGACCCGGTTAGATTTCTTACATGTTAATATTAAGAAATATTAATGATATCCGTAAAAATTCTTAAAAAAATTAAAATTCATAGAAAAGCTTTAAAAAAAAAAAAGGTTTTGGATAATCTTTTCTTAAAAGGTGGGAGCCTTTTGGTTTGAGATTGTGCTCAAAATTTAATAAGCCCTTAGGGCTTCACCTTAAGATTTCAATTGTTCTTAAAGACGAATACCCTTGATTATGCAATTTTGGTATATTGAATTTGGCTTCCCTTTAGTCTAGTTAGGATTAGCATTTATCTTTTCTTTGATATTAAATTTTTGCTCTTTCATGCAATTTATTTAATCACTTTTCCTTCGTTGCTAATTGTTATTTTAATGATTATGCATCTGTATGATTATTTCACACATTAGTGGATAGGTATAAAATCAATTTAGATTGCCCGACAAAAATATATTTTTATAAAATGAAGAAGATTAGGTACCTAAATGGTACTAATTGGTTAATTAATGTAATCAAATCCTCGACCCTAGATTCTCTAGATGTGTAGGAAGTGAGGTACACTCACATGTCTCCTTTGGTTTCTAGCCGACTCTAATAGGCTAGTGGCGACTCTTTTTGTGAATTTTTTAAGAATATCCCAATGTCGCTCGAGATATGGGCTTGGGAGAGCTCGTGCCTAATCTCTGTCCTTTAGGCAATACCCATAAACCTATTCCCTTCCTCGAGGCGTAGGACGTGACAAATACCATAAAAGATCATAGATTATGTCCTCTATGACAATGACACTCAAACTTTTGTTGTGTCGAAAAAATACTAGACTACGCCCATTGTGATATTGATACCCTAAACATTTTTTTTGTCACCAAGATTGTATCAACATGACAATTTTCATTTGTTACTCTAATACAATTTTGGGGACACTAAAAAAAAGTTAAGTTTGGATTTGATGTCATAGTAAGTAAATTTTTCATAGTATCATATGGTATTTTTATCACAATGGTGCAAGGTTTGAAGGTTTCAGTGATACAAAAAGAAGAAGAAGAAGAAGAAGAAAGTTTGGAGTACTAATCAAAGAGTTTAGGGTTTTTGGTGTTATTTTAATGTGGAAGCATCGGGCTCTATCTATCAACTTGCAAACTCAACTTAGACCTCGTCGATTATCCACTCGATCCTTACTTTTGAAAGCAAAAGGCTTTCGGCTACTCTTTGACTTGATAGGTTCAAGTCGAAGATGTCCATTCTGCAAGAAAGTTATCAATTCAATGAACAAGTAGTCAATTTCATGGTTATCAATTGACTACTGAGATATCGATATACAAGTTTATTGTCGACTTCTAGACTAATAATTGACTACTTAGGGTGAGTTTGGTAACATTTCTATTTTGGGAAATAATTTCCTTTTAGAAATAGTCTTTTTTTTTAATTTCTATTTTCTGAAATAATTTCTAGTAAAAGAAGTGCTAGGTAACTATATAAAATTTATATTCTTGGAATAGAAAAAAAATAGGATTGCGTTTGGTGCAATCTACAAAAATTTTTATGATGTAGTATTTCTTTTAATTTTTAGTAATTTTTTAAGAATTTTTTTCTTTTTTTTCTTTTCTTCGTTGTCCATCGGGCGGCGAAGCGGTAGCGGCAAGTAAGGGACGACAGTTGCGGGGGCAGTGAGTGGCAAGGAAGAAGAAAATGAAAAGAAAAAAAAAATGATTTATTTGTAGAAATTGTTCTTGGAAACAATAAACTATTTTTTTATTATATTTTTTGTTTTTTTTTTCTGAATCTATTCTCCAACCACTTTTTTTATTATGAGAAATAGAAAAATTAATTATCATTACCAAATGCATTTATATTCTTTTTTTATTCGGGAGCAAATGAGCATAAAAACAAAGAAATAGAAGTATTAACAAACAAGCCCCTAGCTACCAAAGGCTATTCTGATCGATTTCCTTCGCTATTTTTTCAACTTCCAAGGTGTTCATTCGGCTTCTAAAATTGGTGCATGGAATTAGAAGAGTTTTATCAAAGTTTCAAGTGCATCTAATAATTAATCACATGAATTTAGGTCACTCAATTCACAATTTTTCATTAGTCTTTATTGTGGTGCTGCTTTTAAAAGTCATAATTAGATAAATTCCCCAAAGACTTTGTTCGGTTTTCGTGAATTCAAAAAGTCTTTTCTTGTTTTTAGACATCTCTACAAATTGAGGTGCGATCTCATTGTAAAAGATGAAGACTTGAATATGAAGAATATATGAGATTTTCCTTGGTGTGAGTAGGAGTGAGCACGGTTCCGGTTTTAAAGGGACTAGTTCTGGTTCCCGGTTTCGGCACTGGGAACCGGAACTAGAACCGGTTCGGTTAGGGCTAAAAAAAAGCCCTAAACCTGAAATTATCTTTCACATTTAACTCTCTCTTTACGTGTCTTCGTGACTTTCACATTTCACTCTCTCTTCGCTTGTTCTCTGCGCTCAACACCACCGCTCGTTGACCTCTGCTTGAGGCCACCTCCACTTGCCCTCGATGCCATCACCGCTGACCTCTGGCTTGTCGCTTGCCCTTGACGCCACCACCGCTCGCCCTTGACGCCATCGCTGACCTTTGCTCGGTGAGCCACTGCTTCCTCTGTAGAGAGAGAGAGAGAGAGAGAAGAGAGAGAGAGAGAGAGAGAGAGAGAGAGAGAGAGAGAGAGAGAGAGAGAGAGAGAGAGAGAGAGAGAGCATTGTTATAGGTGCTCGGCTCTTCCTTCGAGAAGAAGGCGAAGAAGAAGAAGGTGCGTGCGGCTGTGTCCGTGTTCGTCGCTCTTAGGATTTCGTGGTTTCCCAACACTCTCTTTTCCCCCATCCCATTTCGCGTTTCTATGTTTGCGGAGATCCGTGCGTTTCCATGTCTCTTTGTGCAGGTCCTGCTGGAGCTCGAGATTGGTACAGGTTCATCCCCGTTCTCTCTAGCTTTCTCCTCATACTGTCGCCCGTGTCCTTGTCTCCTTGTGATCTTCTTTTAGGTTGGCCATGTTTTTTTTTTCTTTGACTCGCTCATCTTGTGCCGTTATGGCTGGAGTATACCATGTAGTTTCGGTGGTGGATATATGCATACTTTGGCCTTCTTCCTGGCACCCTCCTTTTAGAGACGTGGTTTAAAGTGAGGTTTCATGTTAATCTTATGTAACTTTAGCTTGCAGAGTATGCCGCACTTGGTTTTGATCCTTTGAAGTTAGATAAGCAGCAATTGATGGATTTCTTGAAAGGTAGTTCTTGCATTCACCATCAAAATATACACTAAAAGCTTTCATGGTATATATGGTACAATTGCATCTTCATTGAAGTGATGCTGCATCCCAAATAGGAAGATGCTTAGGGATTTGGTGGTTTTACTAGAGCAGCAGTTGTAGCTTTTGACTTATAGTTTTAAGTTTGATTTTTATTTTTAAAATGTAGTGCTTGAAAGTTGTTTACATTGAAGAGATAGATATTTTGAAAACAAAAGCTAGAGGTTGAAGTTTGCGAGCAAAATTCCCCCGCTGCGAAAAGAAAAGAATCTTAGTGTTTGGAATGAATGAAGTGCTTTATTATTTATTTATCTTTTTGGCAGTGAGTTATGTGCCTATTTCTGCTAAATGGATGACGGAAAGGTGTGTTGTATGTAGATGGGTTGAAGATTGGGACTATAACAAAATGATAATCTGTAATAGGTCTTACATCTTTTCAGATGGCATTTGTCCACTTGTTTTTTGGTATTTGAATCAAAGGTCACCAGATAGTTGGTCTTCTTCTGTAAATGAACCGGATTTACTCTTGATTGCAGGTGTCAGATAGCTGTGCATCAAGAATGTTATGGGGTAAACAACGTCCAAGACTTCACTTCATGGGTTTGCAAGGCATGTGAAATGCCTGATGTGAGGAGGTAGTGTTGTCTTTGTCTGGTAGAAGGTTAGATTCAATGTCTTAATCTCCTATTGTCCTCATATGTTGTTTCTTATACTTTTAAATTATTTGACGTTCATGGTGACAATATTAGATATATCGCTTTTGATTTTTTAGAAATATTACTATTGGGTTTTTTAGGAAGCCGTATCATATGAAATTCATTATCACAGTTGTCTGACTTTTGTTCGAAATCTATGTCTTGGTGTTGTGTGAGTTAGTATTTTCTTGCTCGAAATTATTCTGACTGGTTTAAATGCTGGTCTCAAGGGGGTGATTTGAAGCCAACATATATCGAGCTGCTCTGGGTTCATGTCACATGCACATGGTTTTGCCCTGAAGTTGGTTTTCTGAATCATGAGAAAATGGAACTGGCCATTGGAATACATAGAATTCCTCCAACTTCTTTTTTGAAGGTAATCCATACTTAGATTTACAGTTTTGAAGATTGCTGTTTCTTTGATGTGGTGGATTGTACTTATTGTGGGAATGATAAAAGCGTTTAGCAATAGAGGAGAACCTGATTTCATAATAGCTTTATAGCAGCTTACTATTCAGTTAAGTATTTGAGTTTCATGTGTTGATTTTGTTTGTTGTCTACTGCTTAGTTTATTTGCCATTAACTTCTAGATGCTCAGTGCTTATTCTCAAATGCTTTTCTTTGCTTGTGGTGCAGAGTTGTGTAATATGTAAGTAGACTCATGGTTCCCGCACTCAATGTAGCAGATGTCCTACTTATTTTCACGTTATGTGTGCTGCAAGAGGCAGATATATTATTTCCGAAAATGGTGACCACAAACCCCTTGCTTTGATGTAAATTGTTTGATTGGGATGGTGTGAGAATTGTTCTCTGGGATATTGTGGATGCCAACCTCATTTCTTGATGAGACCTAAGAAAAGCGTGTCATTTATGTTAGATGAGTAATGATTACAGAAGAAGTATGAATCCTAGGTTGATCATTTTACATTTAATGAGAATGGTCGAACCTTTTATAGATATCAGCATTTACCTGAAGGATCATCTGTTAATGATCATGATTTGAAAAGTATTTGAGTGGACAATGAGTTATGAATTTGATCCTCTAATATTTACCCGATTTTGTCTAAACTTTTGCAAGATGAGAAACTCTTGTTACATATGCTGGAAGTTTTATTAACATGACCAAATGTAGTGTCTATTAAGGCTTCTTCTTTAAGACCGTTTTTAAAGAAAAAGAAATGGAAAGGCAAGAATGTTGTTAGGAACATCATCTCTATACCTCGTTTGGGTAAAGAAATTATGAATTTTCTTTTGCTGATGATGTATGTTCTGTTATCATAATAAAAGATGTGTTGGTTCTGTAACCAATAATCTTTATACCATTATAATGTCTGGTAATGCAATTACTGATGTCGATAACTTGAAAATAGAATTGATATAAATACATAACTAATAAACGCCCTCGAGACGGTCCAAATAAAAAGTATGTTTATCTTCGATTAGGTCATATTGGAGAAGATAGAATTAACAAGTTGAGTAATAATTGGTACATTAATCCAAATTTTTGAGTCATACTTGACTTGTGAGGCATGTCTTCTTTGACCAAAACATTGTGGGAATGCACATAACATATTATGATTAGCTGAGATGTATGTGGTTAATGAAATTGCATGTATAATTATTTATATCTCTGTATAAATTTCAGTTTAAGGAATTCAAGGCTTGAGAAACAAATAGGAAAATGTATTAAGGCTCTTGACGGATAGGTGAATCGTCACAATTCCTGGACTTTCTAAGAATGACATTTTATCACAATGGACACCTTTCGAGAGAACACAATGTGAAGAAATCATACTTTATTAGATATGATATGATCTATGATTACACCAATTTGCCAATATCCCTTTTGGGGATATGCCATTGCGGTAATATATACTAAACAAAGGGCCGTCCAAATCTATTTATACACCTTGCATGACATTGGGAAATCTAGTCATAATCAAATTGTCCTACTTATTTTCACGTGATACACAACCTCTTAGGAGAAGTGCCCACTACTCGTTATAGACACTGGATTTGATCATATTGAACCATTATTCTTTGTGAATGATAGTGTCAACCTAGTAATCCTAAACCTATGAGGAGGTGTAGGACATCGATTCTAGTAAAAAGTCATGAAATCCAAAATGTAGCTGTAAATGGATCTTCCGGTTGAGTGGCGAAAGGATATGAATCATAAAGAAGGAATTGATTATGACGAAACTTTCTCTTTGTGGCCATGCTTCTATGGTTCACAGGTGCACATAATGTTGGGTTGTTAATCCGTCTTTATACCTGATGATCATAGTTCGTTTATATACGAAGTTGCATGTGTGCGCAATATGGAATCTGTCTTCTTGTTACATGCAAAGTATAATAATGATGTTTTATGCAATCTAATTATGACACTACATTGAAATCCTTGGCTGGGGTTGTAACTTAAGAATAAATCGTTTATGTTTTAAATAAAATGCATGTCAATTAGATTTGTGATATGATCGAATTAATGACTTGACAAATATTCCGTGGTCTTTGTTTGATCGGGACATAGTAAGATAGAGTGATTGAATCACACTGTAGCCAAAGCTGACAGATTCATTATGTTCTTAAACTATTCACACTATTTAGGTAGCCATGACATATTGCTAGATATCAATTATGGCTTGTAGGACCTAAAAGATTAATTGAGACAATTAATTCTTTTTGGAGTATTAATGTGTTAATACAAGTCTTACTACCAGCTTAGTGATGAACCTAGGGATGTCACACACCATAAACAATTATGATAACATGGAACAAGAGAGAAATATTGTTGCAAATGTGTTTGCAATTACTGCAATCGAATTAAGTCGATTTGAAATTAATAAGATTTAATTTAATTTGTATTATAGTCACGAGCCTACTTGCACACAGCATGGAAGTAAGTCCTTATATAGATATTTATTATTTTCATGACTTTTATCAGAACTAACATCAGTAGAATTTCTTGACATGGCATGCTCTGTTACACAAGTAGAGTATTGCCCATCATGTTTGTGCTCTTCTAAAGCGAAATGTGTCCAAGATCTCCATCACTATTTTTTCATTTTAATTGATCCATGTACTCGTCGCTTGCTAAGGACGCATAGTGCGTGTGGGTTTAGGAAGTGTGTTTCTTCATGATTTTCCCTCCCAAAGCTTTGTCTCTTTGGCTCATCAGGTTCATTGATTAGCATTGAAATCATGATTTGCATTTTCTGTCGGTTTGTCTTCTAAACATGACAAGACATTGTGCAACTCCTCAAGATCAGTGAAGAACTTGTAATTGATGCCACAAATAAAGGGAATATAGCTTGGCTAATTAATCATTTGGTAAGTTCCAATAGAAGCATTTTTTAACTAAAAAAAGAAAGAAAAAAGAAACTGTTGGAACCTAGAACCGACCCCGGAACTTGCGACAGGGTAGGCTCCGAGTTCCAAAAAATGAGGAATCTGTACCCGAGGGTAGGTTACAGATTCCAAGCGGAACCTATAAGGAATCGGGAACCACTTACCCCTAGAAAGAACCTAATTCATGCTCTCGGTCCAGGTCCATAAGAGTCTATAGCAGCCCATGTTAGGACCGGACCTTGGGGCCAACTCGAGTCCCTATTATTGGATTATCAATTTAAAAATAATAATAAATATACTTTTTTAAAAATAAATATTTAAAAATTAAAAAAATTCCTTTTTTTTTTTAAGTCATGAAAAAGTTTAAAAATTAGTCTTTGACTAGTTTTGTGCAAAGATCCTCGACAAACATTTTGGTTAAAATTGAATAAGCTCTTAGGGTTTTACCATTAGATCGTTGTTTGCTCATTTTTATTTCAATTACCAATTGATTGCGTACTTTCAATATATTAATTGTAGTTTCCCTTAAGCCTAGTTAGGAGTTGCAGTTTTCTTGTTTCTTAGCATTAAATTCTCGAGTTTCTTTGCAATATATTTAATGCTTCATTGGTTACTAATCGTTATTTCAATGATTTTGCACCTGTATGATTGCTTCACATGTGATATGTTTAAAATTAATCTAGATTGCCTAACAAACATCTTTTCAAAATGAATAAGATTAGGAATAGAAAATGCACTAGTTGATTAATTAGTGTAATTAATCCCCAATCTTAGGTTCTTTTGCATAAGAAGTGCAGTACACTCCCATAGTTGGTTTCTAGTTGATCTCAATAAGTTAGTGGTGACTTCTCATTAAGAAAATTCTTATAGCATCAATTTGAATACCCAACATCGTGTGGGATATGAGCTTGGGAAAACCCGCGACTAAAACTAAGGCCGTAAGCTTGTCTTTTAGGCAATACTTTTGAACCTTCTTTTCTTCGTATTGAGGGATAGGTCGCGACACTAAAGGAATTATGTAAATCTTAACATAAAATTAAATTATTGGATAAATCACTTAGTGTAATTGTAACAAATCAAATGAGCTCACGTGAAGAACACTCGTGGAAATTACCCTCCCCTTCAACGCACCAAGACAATTTGAGGGTTTCCTACAGTTCCTTTTGTAATTAAACGAGGGTTCATATTGCCAAAATTCTCAAATCGGTATATTCATGGCACATTTATTCCAAATTAATATTTGTACCACAAAAACTCCCGAATTGGTTTTTTTTGGTCAGATCCCGAATTGGTTCACCTGTGCCATATTTATCATAAACTAGTGGACTCAAGTTAAATTTATTCAAAATTAATTTTTATGTCACAAAAAATCTTAAAGTAGTATATTTGTGCCACATTTCTTTCAAATTGGAATACATGTGCCACATTTACCCTTAAAAAATGCTTGATGATATAAGTATATCAATTTAGGATAAATGAAGTACGTGGATACTAGTTTGGAGGATATAATATGACACAGGTATATCAATTTGAGAGTTTTTGTGATTGTGTTACAGATGTATTGATTCAAGATTTTTGATGGCATTAGGTTATTGGACACATCCACATGTTGCAAATTTCCTGGTGAGTTAAAGGATTATTGTCTTCCCTTCCGTCCCATATAATGAATACCATCGTTGCATTCTGCTCCCTTTCTTCAGCTAACTGAAGAAAAATAATATTTGAAGTGCTGAAACTTGATAGGGGGACATCTAAGTTTTAAAATGATAAAGGTATGCTTAAGTATTACTTTTTCTGAAAAATGAGACATTTGAGTGTCAAGTCTGGCGAAATCTGCTAGAAATCCTACGTAGTAATTTTATTAATATTGCTCACCTATGTAGCTCGCTAGAAGTTGACTCAGCGAAAAAAGGCCAAAACAATGCTGTTTTGTCTCGGATTTCACTTTTAATATAAAAATTAATTAAATTAAATTTCAAATCAAATTATTAAAAGAAGAAGAAGAATAAAAAGAAGATGAAGATTACAAAAGGTGAGGGCTCGGTCTTGTTGTCGCGAGGGCTGGCAACCTTTGCTTGATTTGGGGGAGGGTCGAAACCTTGCATCAGATTTGGGTGAGGGCTCGCAAGCCCTCATCACTAGTCAGCCAAGGTGGCTAGTCCTTGGCCAAGGCTCAACGACCCCAACTAACCCTCCCCCCATCATTGTCGGCCCTTACTGGCGACGGAGAGGAAGGCTGAGCCCTCGCCTTTTGCAATCTTCATATTCTTCTTCTTCTTCCTTTTTTTTTTATAAAAAAAATATTAATTATCTAATCATGTCGGTAAAATGATATTATTTTGCACTTATTTCGTTGGAAAAATGCCACATATGCAATTTGTCTGGATTTTCTCATGGTTGGAACTTAACGGATCTATTCTACTCTAATTTTGGCATTTCAATGTCACTTTCTTAACTTTTGATATTTAAATGTTCTATTGTATTAAGTTTTGGCATGTCGGGTCTAGGTACCGTTGAACGAAGCTATGTCTCTTTTAATCAAGACCAACATGGTCTCTCCTTGTTTTCTGACATGGGTTTAGGTACCGTTGAACGAAGCTATGTCTCTTTTAATCAAGACCATCATGGTCTCTCCTTGTTTTCTATCCACAGTCGAGTCGCCCATGATGGAGTGGTGTCATCGCGTCATGGCCATCATTGCATTCCAGCTCACCAATACTGAAAAATGGTCGAGCGTCCATTATTCTCCGATCGAGTTTCGTCCGACGGTCTCAAATTCGAAACGTATGGACAATTTTCTTACACGACACTCATCACGAATAGAAATAACGGGGGGAAGAAGATGCTTTAATAAATTAAGTATGGCCTTCTCTGTTCCTTGGATGCTGTCGTCTATAAGTACCCATCCATAAGGTTTGGACACTCCCAGAAAAGCCTCTACTCTCCCTCCAGTGTTCTTCAGCTACCTAGATCTAGAAAGGAGCAAAATGGAAATGTCTCTTCAGATTTCAAGAGTCCCATCTTCTTCTCCTGCTGAAAAAACAAGCCTGGTCCCTGAAGGCAGATCAGCAATTTTTCATCAAACCATATGGGCGGATTACTTTCTCAAATATGCTTCCGACTCCAACTTGACGGTAGCATTTAAGTTAATCCTTTTTCTTAAATTACTTTTGGAAAAATTTTCAGCTGTCATGTCTTCTGAAAACCGAGAGCATAAAGAATAATCTTGGATTGTTAGTGATCATTCTGCAGCATTTAATCAGAAAAAAGAAGTTCTAATTTATTGGAAACCCCATGCAAGGGTTGGTCCTTGCATGATTCAAAATTTCTGTGCAAACCATTGGGATGCACATGTGACTGGACAAATGTAGAAAGAACTTTAATTTTAATAAAATTGGTCTTAACAGTATAATCTTTAGGTAATTTCGACTCAGATTTATTGTGATCAATTGGATCATAGGCAACCTAATATGTTTCTTGCATGCTTACTCAATTTACGTCAATTACCTCTACTTTTTTCTTTTTTTGGTTGAACTTTCAATTTTGTATTAATTGTAGAGTTCTGATGGCGTAGTAGAGGAACATATTGAGAGATTGAAAGGAGAAGTGAGGAAGATGTTGACGGGTGCTATGGATAAGCCATCGCAAAAGTTGAATTTGATTGATGAGATCCAACGCTTGGGATTTGCCTACCATTTTGAACATGAGATAGATGAGCAGCTAGAACAAATCCATAGAAGCTATTTCGAATTTCACTATGGCGATAATGATGACAACCTTCACACTGTTGCTGTTCTCTTTCGATTATTACGACAACAAGGTTACAATGTTTCATGTGGTATGTAATGTTTCAATTTCATTGATTAGTGAGTTAGTGAAATTATATTGTAGATACTAGCTTGACAATCCATTTGATTGATTAGAGGGAACGTATAATATCATTGGTATGTTTAGTTTACTTTGATGTTGATTTGTTTATTTGTTAACCTGTTTCTATATTTAATTCTCATAGTTTGTGTTCTTCAATTTTTTTCGTTTTAAAAGGTGAGTAGTCATCTCTTCCAATTCCTTTGTTTAGTATGTCATTTTTCCATTGTTTCCAATTGATCTAGATATTGAACATGGTGCTTTTCATAGCATCTGATGATAGCATCTTCTCCCATATTCCATTTGGCCATACAGAAATCTTTAATAGGTTCAAGGACAGTGAAGGAAATTTCAACAAATCGAGTATCGCTGATGTGCAGGGAATGCTAAGTCTATTTGAAGCTTGCCATTTAAGTTATCACGGCGATGATATTTTGAATGATGCACTTGCTTTTACTATATCTCACCTTGAATCAATTGAGAAAAAGAAAGTAAGCCCTAATCTCGTAAAACAAGTGAGTCATGCCTTGCATCAGCCAATCCAAAAGGGTTTGCTAAGGCTAGAGGCGAGGCGTTACATTCAATTCTACCAAGAGGAGCCTTTGCATAATGAAGTCCTGCTCTCTTTGGCTAAGCTCGATTTCAATTCATTGCAAGAGCAACACCAGAAAGAACTCGGCAACCTTACCAGGTGAACTTCATGATAGTGTGTCTAGAGTAGCTAGATATTCTAAAAACACCAAATTGTCATAGACTGATTAGTGTAATTACAATCTATTTTAAACTAAAAATCATTTGCACATGTCAAGGAGTGTTATCTCTTTGATCATTGGTCCAAAGTACTTTCTATAATTCCATCATTGATGTGTTTGCCTTAAACGAGATTTGATGGTAAACTGTAGGTGGTGGAAGGATATAGATATAGAGAAGGAGTTTCCATTTGCTAGAGATAGGCTTGGGGAGCTGTATGTCTGGATGTTAGGAATTTATTTCGAGCCAGAGTACGAGATTGCTAGAGGAATAGTAACCAAAATGATGGTCATCCTTTCCATTCTCGACGACATCTATGATGTCTATGGCACATTGGAAGAACTAGAACTCTTCACAGAAGCAATTGAAAGGTACAATTGGCACTCGGCGCTTTTCTCAATTTACAGATTCTAAATTTACTTATTTTAATTTGACCAACTGTTGATTAGGATCAAGTTTAGTATTTTCTAAATTTGAACTTAGGTGGGATGTTGATGCCAAAGAAGGATTGCCAAAGTGCATGCAAGTGTTTTACAAGACACTTCTTGATTTTTATAATGAAATTAGCAACGAATTGGCTAGAAAAGGAAGATCATACCGCCTCTTCTATGCAAAAGAAGTGGTAAGCCATTTGACATTACATCAATCAAATGCGATTTTTACTTTATCCACTTGAAACAAAATACTAAGCTTTTGGATAAGGATGAAAGACTGTCATATATCTATGTCCATCAAATACATTAAAACTCGAATATTGATGCAGCTTTTACGTTTGATGATGAATTCTCAGATGAAAATTCAAGTGAGAGCATACTTGGCAGAAGCCAAATGGTTCCACCATAGTCACGTACCGACGATGGAGGAGTACATGCCTATTGCATTAATAAGCATTGGTAGTCAATTGACATTTGTGACAGCGTTTTTGGGAATGGGAGATATTGTAACGAAAGATACTTTTGATTGGTTATTGTCTAGCGACCCCAGGATAGTCAAGGCTTCACAAGTAATCGGTCGGCTTATGAATGACATTGCTGGACACAAGGTATACAAAAGCTATACCAGTGAACAACATCATTTTATCTAAATTTTTTTCATAGGTTTTATCAATGGGAGAAAAAATAATTTGAATGATATATATATTTGTAGTTTGAGCAAGAGAGAGGTCATGTGGCATCTTCAGTGGAGTGTTTTATGAAACAATACAGTGTTACAGAGGAAGAGGCAAAGAAGGAACTCTGTAAACAAGTGGCCAATGCGTGGAAGGACATTAACGAAGAATTGCGCCGTCCGATTGCCATTCCCATGGTACTCCTCATGCGAATTATCAATCTTGCACGAGCCACGCATGCGGTATATGAAGATGAAACAGATCACTACGTCAATGCTGGGACCAATTTCAAAGAGTTTGTGACTCTTCTGCTCGTCAATCCATGCCAATGTGATGGGTCGGAAGAACAAGGTTAATTACCAAGCTGTCATCGATCGCGTCAGACATTTCCGAACGATTTGAATTGTGTGTTAACTCTTGATCAATGCTCTTTTCTGGCCTGAGAACCGCCGCGCCGTGCCCGCACCCCCTTCCTTTTTATTTTTTATTTTTTATTCTTCCCTAGTGGGTTTCGAATAAAAGAAAACTAAAGGAGTGCGAAAAATGTGATGCTGGAATATTTGAATGTTTTACAATATGAGTGGTTCATTTTCTCGATCAATATCAAAGATATTTTATTCGACATATGCTTATGACGGTCTCAGTACACTGTGCCCAGCATAAATGACACTATCTAATGCATGTTCTCATTGTTCTGATTGGCACAACAGACCATTGGGTTAATTCTAATTTGTCTGCCCTTTGTAATTTCATGGTTGTCTCAGTCAACCTTCTGTAATTCCTTCTAATTTGTCTGCCCTTTGTAATTTCATGTTTGTCTCAGTCAACCTTCTGTAATTCCTTTTGTCTTAGTCAACATCTTGTACTTTAGTTCAGTATATTCCTATTTGGATGTCCAAGCCAAAATTCCATCTCCCATTTCCGATGGTACCGAATTCAGCACATGTAACATCACATGCTCACTTTCCGTAGATTAGTAAGCGCAAAATAATCAGTTCCATACCACCGCCCGCGGTGGCCCTGCTAGTTAAGGCTTAGTACCCTATGGGGAAGGGGAGGAGTTCGAGACTTTCAGGCCGTGTTGCTTCAATGCAAAATGTGCGTCTTACCTGCGCTTGGGGGTCAGCGGTGGGGGCCCCCGGCGCTCCAGGGTTTACTCTTCACCGCGAAGCGGCGTGCGGAGGTTCCCTGGGTACCAAAAAAAAAAAAATAATAATCAGTTCCATTTATAAGGCATTAACTAAGACCAAAAAAATTTCACAAGAAGGTTCTTCCTATCGCCAAAGAAATGTCTTCAAGAGTAAAACTTCAATCCGAGAAATTTAGGTCAATCTGATCGTATGTTTGGTTTTCTTCTGGCTCATTTTCATTTTCCGGATAGCAAGAGCCAAAAAAAGTTGACTGAATGTGACTAAACAAAGCTCACTTGTGATTTAATCTACAAGCAATCGACATTCACTTTTTTCTTTTAATTGGTTAGATAGGTAGGCATCTGTGCTTGATTAGCTCAAGGACCACGGTGGAAAACGTTGGCACTATCACTTGTATTATCATTTTCACATGTTCAAGCACTAATGAATTATATAACTCTCATCATTGAGTTCCAATTGAGAGCAAAGGCCTAAATTATGTACTTCTATCTTCCAACATGGCAAGGGTAGTTATTGGTCATGCGGTGTCTTGCTGTATTTTTGTGATATAAAGGATGTGTTGGAAGATGAACATATGGTAGATGTTGTTGGAGAAAACTCCTTTGATACTTTGAAGCTGACAAAACTTATCTACGTTCTGTTATGAATATTTCTAAACTTCTATGTCAAAGTCTGAAGACTACCAGGCTTTTGTGTCAAAATTTGCCCACTTTGACAAATTTCAGATTGAACGCAAGTGAAGGATGAAAACTTATCTAGATAAGGGATTATCTATCTTTCTTCAAGGGTTTGGTTTGTAGAGGTTATATATGGCCTTCTGGATGGAAATAACACTTACAAGATTGATTATCTTTATTAAAATTAATTTAGAGACATCAAATCTTTTTGGAAGGCAAGTATATTTGGAAAGAATCTACTTATGGAAACCAAGATTCTAATTGTATGGTCGAATAGGATTGACGGGCTTTCATCACAATCTTCAAACGGCTCAAGATCTTCTTGATTGATTCTGTCCAATGGGTTGATTGGAAGAATTCATTTGGAAAGTGCCAATGGTCGAGAAGGCATGAAGGAGTATTTAAGGAGGACTCTAATTGTTTGATAGAGTGCGTGAAGAGAAATTCCACAGTCTAAAACTTTCCAATTTCTTGTTATTCCATATATTGTGCTCTAAATTGTACTAAAAAAGAGAGAGACTTTTTGTGTGACTGCGTGAAGAGAAATTCCACAGTCTAAAACTTTCCAATTTCTTGTTATTCCATATATTGTGCTCTAAATTGTACTAAAAAAGAGAGAGACTTTTTGTGTGACTTTGTGAGAGAGCAATAGAGACTTTTCACTATGAAGTCAAGATCGCAATATTGTAAATTATATTTTTATTCATAGTGGAAACTAGCCGAAAGCTGTCGGTGTAGAAGAGTGGACGTAGGTTTGATCTAAGCTGAACCACTATAAATTATGTGTTCATATTATCTTCCCTGAACTTCTTTATTTTGTTTGTAGTTCTATTTAACTGCTAAAGTCTGAACTCGCTCAAAGTTTGTTATTCTTCAGACTCAGTTTCAAAAGTAAAATATTTTTACTGTTCTTTGCAAAAAATTATCTTCACACCCATTCACCCCCTTTAGGTATTCATACTAGCACTTACAATTGGTATCAGAGCCTGTGTGCTTAATTTTTGAAGTGTTTTACTTCTAAGCTAAAAATCATCTATGGCTAGTATTTTGGCTCCAAGTTTGGTTGAAGGTTAGAGCAACATCAAACCCCCTTACTTCAATGGAAAGGAGTACAATGTATGGAAGAACAAGATGAAGGCATTTCTTAGATCTAGAGATTCTTTGGAGTGGGATGTTGTAGAAAAAATGGATTAACCTTAAAGCAACATCAGCTTTAGATCGAGGAAAAGAAGTTATTGATATTGATGAAGCAACATGAGCTGAATTTACCAAGAGACAAGCTTTTGATGCGAAAGCAAGACTCTTTATATTGTGTCTTGTCTCCTACTGAGTATAATCAAATTTCTTCTTGTGAAACATCAAAAGAAATTTGGGATAGATTACATGTTACCTACGAAGGGATCGATAGTGTGAAGGAAACGAAAATAAACATTTTGCTCAGACAATATGAAGCCTAGAGAATCTATTACTGATATGTTCAGTCGTCTTATAGAGATTGTAAATGGTATGGCTTATCAAGGTCAACCAATCTCAGGACCAATGAAAGTCAACAAGCTGTTGCGTGGACTTTCGAAAAACTAGAATAATGTGAAGACTTCAATTATAGAAAAACAAAGGATCATGCCTCTATCAGTTGATGATCTGATAGGCACACTTCAGTCATATAAAGTGGAGCAAATAAATGATGAAGAAGATTCTAAAGGTAGGAAGTCAATTGTTTTAAAGTCTCACATTGATTATGATGATACAGATTCAAATGATGATATAGACGATGAGGAGCTAGCTCTAATGATTAAGAGATTTAGAAAGCTGAATAGAAAGGGAAGAAGATTCAATTGGAAGAAGCAGAGCATGCAAAATTTTCAGAAGAGATTGATTGAGAACAATGAAACTAGCAAAGATGTGATATGCTTCGAATGCAAGAAAAATGGGCATTTTAGACTAATTGTCCTTTGTTGAAGAAGAAGAAATCAAAAACTGAGAAGTACAAAAAGGCACTCAAAGCTTAAACTTGGAGTGACATCAAGTGTGAGGAAAGTGAAGAAGAATATGCCAACATATGTTTGATGGCTCATTTTGACTCAGACTCAGAATAAGAAATAGACTTTGATTCAGACTCTTACAAAGAAATTGAGGTAAGCGATTTAAAAATTCATGTTAAAGTCTCTAAATACATAAATAAATTTTGTCTCAGTCTCAAATCCTCTCTTAAAGGATTTCTAAACTAAAAAGGGAGAATTCTAAGCTTAGGCAACATGAAGTTTATTGGAAAGAAAAATTTGAAAGTTTGAAAACAAGTTTTGATAATTTGAAAGAAAATTCTGATTCTCTTTCAAAGAAAAATACTTTTTTGAAAAGTGATATTTCAAATATAACAAAAAGATTTTCAAAAGGATCCAAGAAACTGGAGAAAATTCTTTCAACTCAAATACCTTACTTTAATAAATCTAGTTTGGGTATGACTTCAGAAACCGTAATTGATTTTCCTAAAGTAAAATAGAGAACTAAACAAAGACCTACAAGGGTATTTTACAAAAATAACTTTCAATTTTTTTTTTTTGTAAAACCTGTTAGCCAAAGTGCTCTCAGATGTTCGAAGTATAATAGCTCAAAACATTTCAAGAAAGAATATCCAAGGTTTGGAGACCAGTTAAGAGGACTAGGCTAAGATTGTTTTTAATACTAACTCCCCTGGACCTTAGAAAATATGGGTACCAAAGAAAGTTTGAGTTTCTCTTTTGATTACATGTCACTATTAAAAGAAAGATCAAATGGTATTTGAATAGTGACTGTTCGAGGCATATGACAGGAGACTCGAGCTGCTTTATAAAGCTTGTTAGACTAAATTGAGGAAAAGTTTTTGTTTTTTTTTTTTTTGAGGAAACATCAAAGGAAAGATTGTATGATCTGGAACTGTGAAGATTAGAAGCCTAACTATCAATAACATTTCCTTAGTGGAAGGTTTGAACTACAATTTATTGAGCATAAGTCAGTATTGTGATACCGGTTTTAGAATAAACTTCCAAGAAGGCATTTGTTCTTAGTGCCTTATTTCTATTCAATATGAAGCGAGTCTCTGGCATCGGAAGCTTGGTCATGTTAACATGAAGGAGATTGCCAAGATTTCTGTTAAGAAGCTTGTTTGAGGACTTCCTAATCTAGCTTAGCAGAAGAATGAGTTGTGTACTCCTTGTGTTTTTGGGAAAATAGGTTAGAAGCTCTTTCAAATCTGTGAATCAAGTCTTTACCAATCGAGCTCTTCAGCTTCTTCATATGGACTTTTTGGTCTAACTAGAACTCAAAGTATTGGTGGAAAGATATATTGTTTAGTAATCATGGATGATTATTCTCACTTCACTTGGGTTTACTTTCTGGCAAGTAAGTTTGAAGCCTTATCTTATTTCTCAAAGTTTGCTAAGAAAGTTCAGAATGAAAAGGATTAAGCTATTTCAAGCATACAAACTGACCATTAAGGTCAATTTGAAAATTAGGACTTTGCGAAATTCTATGATGAATTTGGTTTTCAGCATGTTTTCTCTTCTTCATACACTCTAGAACAAAATGGGGTTATGGAATGGAAAAACAGATCCTTATAGGAGATGGCTAGAACTATTTTACTAGAGAGCAAAATATCCTCTCGATTTTGGGCAGAAGTAGTTTCTACTGCTTGCTATATTATCAACATAATATTCTTAAGGCTCATTCTAGAGAAAACTCCTTATGAAGTGTATAAAGGAAAGAAGTCTATTGTTTCTTACTTTCATGTCTTTGGGTGTAAATGTCTTATTCTGAAGAATGCGAATGAACGAACTGGAAAATTCGAGGAAATATTAGACGAAGGAATTTTCCTTGGTTATTTGACTTCAAGCAAAGCTTACAGAGTCTTTAACAAGAAGACTCAATTCGTGAAAGAATCTATAAACGTCAAGTTTCAGGATAATGTGGAGAATCTACTAGACCATACTCAACTTGAAGAGTCTGAACCCTTTCTAGAGTTTACAAAGTCTACTTCCCCTAAAGAGGTTCAGACTTCTGGAGAACAACAACAAGTAGAACAAGAAGATTTAAACGAAGCAGAGGATCAATAGACTCTCAAATCTTACAGCAACTGGAGCAAAAGTCAAGTCATCCCAAATAACTCATCATTGACAACATTGATGAAGGAGTTCACATCGGATCTAAAGGAAGAGAAGAGTCCAGTGCTCTAGCACTTGTTTCTAAAATAGAATCAAAAGGTGTAGACGAAGCCTTCTTTGATGAAAAATGGATAGAAGTTATGCATAAAGAACTCAGACAATTCAACATCAATGATGTATGGGAGCTAATTCTAAAACCCAAAGGCAAATATATTATTGGAACAAAATGGGTTTTCAAGAATAAGATGAATGATAATGGAAAAGTGGTAAAAAAATAAAGCAAGACTCATGGCAAAATGATATACACATGAAAAGGGAGAAGTACACTATCGGTGCCATAAGTTATGTATGGTGTTCATTTTGGTGTCAAAAGTTTCTGTCGGATTACTTAAGTGCCAAATTGGAAAAAAAAAACAATCACTTTGGTGCCACCAACGAGAGATTCCAACTAAAATGATTACGTGACTTTTATATTTTAAAAAGAAAAATCGACAATTCTTAAAATTGTCCACGGTAAATGGCATAAAACGACGCCATTTTCCTTTCTTCGTAAGAAACGATATGGTTTTACTATTCCACGTGGATCACTTACAAAACAACCGTCATTTTGTAAAACAGAGGAGTGGATTCACTACGGCCAAAAATGGTCTTCGTATATGATCGCTTGACACTGCCGGTCGTAGCTCACTCACCCACCGTTGTTCACTTGCTCGTCATCGCGTGGCCACCGCTATAGTTGCGTTGTCGTTCACATTCGTTCGCTAGTTGCGTCCCTAATTCTCGCTCACTCAGGTTAGTGAAAAATTTAAAATTCCGACAGGCAAGTTAGGGCGCGGAGGGAAAATTGAGGGCTCGGCTCAAGGGGAAAGTGGTGGGGAAAGTGGTGGGGACTGAATAGAAAAATTGAGGGTTCCGTCGTTTGTTCACTTTCTTTTGTGGGGACCGAATAGAAAAATAGGGCACGGAGGGGAAAATGGGGCTCGACTCGGAGGGAAACAATGGTGGGACCTTAATTTGTTTAATTAATTGGACTACTTCTGTGGAGAACCGAATGTTATTGAATTGAAAAATGGGTGGTGAGAACCTCACTTTGTTTATTCAATTCAATTTCTTTTGTTTCTATAAAGGCATCGAATTGGGTAGATTGGTCGCATTTGTTTCTTGACAATAAAATGATAAGTACTTGCATGTGAAGTTGCTGATTCTATCATGTGGTCCCAAAAAGTAATGACTCCTTTTTTTTTTTTTATTGGGTGTAGGGTCGACATGGATGCAAGTTAGGTAGGCGTCATTGTTTGCTATGGTGAAGAGTTTGTTATTAGAACTGAGGATTGAGAATATACTGGTGAAAATTAATGTACTATCTATGTTAATGTTCGGAAGCCATCATATATTGATTTTTTGAGGGATTTTGTGTATTTTTTATGATGCAAAGTGTAAAAACTACATTACTATGTTCTTGGGAAGGAATTGAAGGATGGCTTGAGATTTTTTAATGATGATAATGATATTAAGGATATTATTTACTATTATCTTCAAGGTGAATAAGTTAGGGTATATGTTGAGTATTATAGTGATGGTGAGGAAGGGGATGAGGATGGAGATGAGCAGACCACCACTGAAAGAGGAGAAGTGAGGGATCCTATTTAAGCGTGTAATCAAGTTGGAGATGAGTTTATGTTAGATGAATGGCAAAATGAGAGGGAGATAAGTCATATTGATAGAGATGAACAAACGGGGAGATGTACTGAAATCTCGGGTGAAGATTTGGGTGAAGATGTGGACAATGATGACTTCATTGGATTAGAATGAAAATTGCTATATCTAGTAAATCGAAAGATGAATATATGGCTTTAGTAAGTTTCCCAAGTGACAAGATGATGATAAACTCGCACAGTTAAGACAAAAGCAAAGGGAATTTCTGAGAAAAAGAGTTGCAGCTTCAACAAAGAGGCCCAAGCCAGTAAAAAGGGATGGAGATGGAGCTCCAGTTGAAGGTAATAGAAGTGAAGATGAAGAAAGCTGTGACGATGAAGTTGCTAGTTCGGAGAATAAGCTTAACAATGATGATGAAGAACTTGCTTGTCGAAGAAAAAATAAGTACCTTTACTATGATCCAACTGTTGATAAACTTGTTTTGTCTGTGGGCATGAGATTTAACGATGCCAAACAGTTCAAGGAAGCTATTGTGAAGAACTCCATTGGTGAATAGAGGAGTGTTCAATTCATTAGAAACACGAAGGAATTTGTGATAGCTAAGTGCTCACAACCCAATTGTCCATGGAAGCTCTATGACGCGTTGAGTAAGAAGAGGTCATTCCAGATTAGGTCATTCTATGATGAGCATACTTGTTTAATTATCTTTAACAATAAAAGGGTAACAAGTGTGTGGTTATCGAAACATTTTTTCAATACTATCAAAGCAATGCCCAAGATCAAGAGTCCTCAATTTCAACAAGTAGTGAATGAGCAATTAGGGATTAATACGTCAATGAATCAATGCAAGAGAGCTAAGATGAGGGTGATAAAAATATTAATGGGTGGGTATAAGGAAGAATATGCACAGGTATAGGATTATGCTAGTGAATGCATGTTTCAAAACCCATCTAGTAGGGTATATGTAGAGGTTGTGGAGAAGGTACTCCCTGATCTTGAGCTTAGATTTAATAAATTTTATGTCTATTTTGATGCATGCAAATGAGGTTTCTTGGCTAGTTGTAGAAGAGTTATATGATTGGATGGATGCTTTCTAAAGGGTTTATGCAATAGGGAGTTGTTAGCTGCTGTAATGAGAGATGCCAATAATCAAATATTTTTGATAGCTTGGGTGGTGGTGAAGATAGAGAACAAGGATACTTGGTTCTGGTTCCTCAAAAATTTAATGGCTGACCTTGAGATAACCGATGGGGGAGGATGGGCATTCATGAGCGATCAACAAAATGTAATTTCATTGTCAATTAATTCATGCCCTTTTAATATTAATCACTTGCATATTTTTCTTGACTTGTATTTATTGGTTTGAATTTTTGTAGGGAATTATTCTTGCATTGGCTAAGTTGATGCCACATGTTGAGCATAGAATGTGCGCGAGGCACATATATGCAAACTAGTCAAGGAACTTCAAAGGAGATAAGCTGTAGAAAACAATTTTGGCAGATAACAAAGAGTACCAACATGGTCGATTTCAGATTAGCCAAACAAGTATTGTTGCAGCTAACAAATAAAGGTTTTGATGCACTATTCTAGAAAAAAGCTAAGCACTAGTGTCAAGCCTTCTTCAACGAGGAGTTCAAATGCGATATCATTAATAACAACCTCAGTGAAGCTTTCAATGGCAAAATTTTAAAGGCCAGGTGCAAACCAATCATTAGCATGCTTGATGATATTCAAGTTATGGTTATGACTAGATTGCATAGGCAAAGAGATGAGACTATGAAATGGACTAGCGACTGTGGCCTTAGGATTGTAAAGAGATTGATGCAAACATTGTTGCTAGTAGGTTCTGCCATTCAATTTGGAATGGAGAAAATGGATATGAGATTATTCAAAATCAGAATAAGTACGTTGTCAACTTATATAGAAGAAAGTGTTCATGCCGAGCTTGGCAACTAAGTGGAATTCCCTGTGCCCATGCCATTTGTTCTATTAAGATGAAGCAAGAAAACCCAAATGATTACTTAGATGATCGATACAAAAAAAAGCTCATACCTTGCTTCAAACCAATTCATGATGCAGCCTATTAGAAACAGCAAATTTTGGGAGCCGACAAATCATGAAAGCCCTTTACCTTTGCCATTGAAGAAGCAAATAAGAAGGCCAAATAAGAGACAAATAATGCAACAAGAAGAGGCATCAAGTCAGATGATGAGTAGAACCGGGGCAAAGATAAAATGCTCCTATTACCGCAAGGAATGACACAATAATAAAAGTTTAAGGGCTGAAAAAGTAGCATCAGTAGCAATCTGATTTAGTGCCGGAGATAGGACCTACTGAAAAGCTTCTTCTTAGGCCTATTGAAGGGATGACAGAAGGCCCTGCTATAATGCTTATTGAAGGGCAAACAAAAAGCCCTGATGTAAGGTAAGTATCTTATTTGCCTAAATAACTTTTCAGTTCATATTCTATAGAGTTTGATGGTTGACCAAGTATCTTGTCTTCTATTGTACTTTTCCTCTGTCATGCACTTATAATTTGAGAGATTTTCTCTATTTGTTTCCCACCATGAAAATGAGTAGATGTCTAATTATTCAAATCATTGTAATTGGTTATAATCCTGATACAATACATTATGGTAAGGCCTACTAAAGAGCTAGAGACAAGCCCTTTTGTAGGCTCAAGTGCAGGAACTGAGACTAAAACAGGCAGAACAGTAATAACAACAATTGAGTCCACTGTTGAGCAAATGAGAAAAAAAATATCCTGTAAGTTGTACATCGCTGTGTTTATCTCTTATGGGCTAAAATTTAAATTTGTTATGTGTTTCTCAAGTGAGAAGACAGGCAACTGCATAAGATGCAGAGGTTGCTACCCTAGTTGCTGCTGAAAATGATGTACCACAGCGAACATGATGGTCTTTTGGAAAAAGATTAAGATAATATAGTTATGAGATTTATACAGATGAACATATTGGAATGACTATTTTGAATGTAAGACTTGTAAACCTCATGCATTTAATCTGTTGTACTTCAATTCATTTGATTGACAATATTGCTATGTTTTTGTAGCATGGGAGAACTTTAGAGGTACTTCTCTCTCAAGGTGAGCCAACTCAAGAATCAAGGGCGCAGCCAAAGAAAAGTGCTCCAAAGAAGAAGACAGCAAGTATAGCTGCAAAACAGTCATCCAAAAAGAACCTAACACCAGTTCCATCTCAACTAAAGATTGGGAGCAATAGTGATGATATGGATCAGCACATAACACGTGCTAGAACAAAAATAACTACCGTCAAGAACAAGAAAAATGAGGTGACATAAAGCCTAGTTAAAGAACCTGCACATCCAATTTGAAAGAATGGTCGGATTATGAATCAATTCAAAGCTCCAAGACGAAATGGAAATCGGGGTGTTGTCCATATTGACTGATGGGAGGGTGCTAAACATGGTCTCTTTTTATGTGGTATTGGACATGGTCTCTCTTTTTATGTTTTCTTTTTTTAGGAGGTGCTAGATATTATATCATTGATGGTAGGTGCTACCTGCATATTGCCATTGTTTTTTTTTTTTTTTTAAGAGGTTGCTGAACCTTCAGTGATTGGGGAGTATAGTTAGACACTTTTTTCTTTTCTTTTGTAAATAATCAATCAATGTCAATGACAATAGCTATTTTTGTTATTTTCTCTTGGCTTGGTTTTGGCTAGTAATGTTAGCAAGATAGTTATCAGTTATGCTGTATATTTTCTAACTGTTGGTGCAATGTTTTTATGAGGTTGATATTATTTTTAGATTTAGATGTGTGCATATAGTGTTGATGGTTGAAGTTGTGGATGCTATTTGTAGGGTTTTAATTGTATGTGCTGGTGCAAGAAGATGCACCCGTAACCCAACTGGTGCAAGAACAAGACACAAGAAGCACCATGACCAGTGCAAGTTTGAAACTTGGCACTTAAGCAATCACTATTTACAACTTGTGCAACAGAAGTAATCACTTTGTAATCGCGATTGACACTTAAATGATCACTTTTATATAAATTTAGCACTCAAGCGATCACTATTTACAACTTTTGGCACTAAAAGGGCCAATCGTGAATTTGTTACCATCTCTTAATTTTGTCATGGTTTGCAGTTACAGCAAACCAGCAAACTAGCAAACTATTATAACGATAAAAATGCAGCAACCATTCTATTTGAAGCAAAAACTAACAAAATCAAACATTGACAATATACAATTAAACAATAAAACTTTTAAGTGCTCAGAACTAATGCATTCCAACTTCAACCTTCTATTTCGCCATGGTTTGCAGTTGCCCAAATAAAAAATGTAGCAAGCAAACTAATATATCTAAAGTAAAAACTAACAAAAACAAATATTGATAATACACAACTAAACAATAAAACTTTTGAGTGCTCACAACTAATGCATTCCAACTTCAATCTTGCATTTCTACCATAGATTACAACAAAACATTCTGCTTTATGCAAAAATTGTAACAAACCAAAAACACATTTTACTTATAAATAATCCAATACAAGTGCATATTCCATGTCTTTGACTGTTGTAGACAAACTTCTTTTCATTACTCACTTCACATTCGAATAAACTACCCAAGAGAATAAAAATACAATCAACGCTAGATAAAAGTTTCTTTCAATTTTCAGTCTTGAAGCCTCACTCTTCAAATGGTCGACTAGAGATGTTAAACCATTCATTTGAGCTTGCATTGAGTCGACATCCTCTAACTCGTCCATTAACATAGGTGGAGGTTGATTTCGGCCTTCAAGCAACTCCAAGATCACCTCTATCACTCGATCAAAGAATTTTTTATCAACCCATTTGAAATATTTGCACTCTGTGCCTTCTCTATATCTGCTGCATTCATGGAATCTTCTCTTGGGATTCAACCGAGTCCAAGATTTTCTTCTCAAACTCAGTAACCTATAATAACAATAACACTCACCATCTAATTTACTTTTCTTTTTTTTTTATAGGAATGTGAGCTGTTGCTGAGCTTCTACCTTCCATTTGCAAAAGCGAGATAATAACTTTAGGAGAAAATTGAAGTATGAACTCGAATTGGTTGAATTAGGGTGTGGCATCCCAAAATTCAAGTCATCCTCTAGAGGAATTAAAGCCAATAATTAGGTAATGAAAATTACCTATGGTTTATGTTTTAGCCATTAGTTTCCTTAAGGCTATGTGTTATTGTGTTTGTGATCATAAGTTTTTAAATTAGTATCAAAGGATAAATTTATGAGGATGATTTATTCTTTGGCCATGAGAATTTTAAAAATTTAAACTCTACAAAAGAAATAATTAAAGATAAATAATTGAGAGTGAAATTGTGGGTTTAATTAGGTTGGGCCTTAGGCCCATTGGCCTAAGCTTTTAATGGGCCAAGTTGGCCGGCCCAATTGAGGCCCAAGGAGGTGTGGCCATCGGCCACAAGGGAGGCCCAAGCCCAAAGCCCAAGCCCATACATGTGTTGTGACAAGTGGCAAAAAGGAGATGGCATGCATTAGCCATTGGTGAGGCAAACTCCGTTGGAGAAATATTTCCAGAATATTTTGAAGCTGACAAAACGTTTCTATCAATCTAGTCTGGATATCTGCAGACCGTCTAGTTTAAAGTCTGAAGACTTTCTGATCACCAGACTCAAGACTCAAGACTCAAGACTATTCTCATTGACAGTCTTTCTGATCCAGTGACAAAGGAAATCCAGAGCCAAAGTATATGGTTGAGGATTTAATCATATTCTCTGGAGAAGATCTCTCGGTTGGATAAATATAACGGATTCTTTTGTTCGTATCTAGATCAATTGAAGATCCGGTGGTCGACGAAATATTCTTGGAATGTTCTATTCTTGGAAACCAAGATCCCGATTGTATGGGCGAACGGGATTGATGGGCTATCGTCAGGTTCCTTTAATAGCTCGAATGATCTTCTTGATTGATTCCGTCCAACGGGTAGATTAGAGGAATTCCTTTGGAAAGTGCCAACGGGTATGATGGCATAAAGGAGTATAAAAAGGAAGACGTTCTAGCTGTTTAAGTACGTGATCGATAGAGAAATTCCAGAGTCTAAAGTATCTTAATTATTAGTCGATACATTTTGAGCGAAATTGTATACACAAAGAGTGTCTATATTTGGTGATACCTTGAGAGAGTGTGGAAGATCATCTACACCTAGAAATCAAGGAAGATCAACGCTGTAACATCTCTTTGTTCATAGTGGAATCTAGCCAATTGGCTGTCAGTGCAGAAGAGTGGACGTAGGCTTGAATCAAGCCGAACCACTATAAACTGCGTGTTCAATTCTCTCTTTTCTTTACTCAGTCTTATGCTGATTATTATTTGTCGCAAATCCTTCAACTGTCTAAGTATTGTGCAATTATCAAGAAAAATCTTTTATATACCTATTCACCCCTCTCTAGGTACTTGTACTAGCTATATCAATTGGTATCAAAGCTCGTGTTCTTACTTTATTTGAAGTGTTTTACTTCAGAGTAAAAGATCCATGGCTAGTATGCTAGCACCGAGGCTAGTGGAAAAGCAAAACAATACCAGACCACCCTACTTTGATGGAAAGGATTACAACATCTGGAAGAACAAGATGAAAGCTTTCCTACGATCAAAGGATCCTCTAGAATGGGACGTTGTGGAAAGAGGAATCACTCCTACTACTGCATTAGTCTCTGAAAGAGGGAAAGAAATTGTTGAGACCAGCGGAATGACTCAGGAAGAAATAAACAAGAGACAAGCACTCGATGCAAAAGCAATTTACTCTTTATATTGTGTTTTGTCACCAACTGAATATAACAGAATATCTTCTTGTATTACAGCAAAAGAAGTATGGGACAAATTACATATCACCTATGAAGGAACAGATCGAGTGAAGGAGACCAGAATGAACATTCTCCTCGGTCAATATGAAGCCTTCAAAATGAAACTAGGAGAATCTATAACTGCCATGTTTAGTCATTTTATAGATATTGTCAATGGTCATGAGAACTAATGACAAAAAATTTCTGATCCCATGAAGGTGAATAAGCTACTGTATGGACTCTCCAAGGATTGGAATCATATAAAGACTTCAATAAGAGAGACGCAAAGAATTATGCCACTATCTGTCAACAAGTTGATTGGAACTCTTCAGTCTTATGAAGTGGAACGAATTAATGAAGACGAAGATCCAAGAGGTAAGAAATCCATTGCATTAAAATCAAATGATGATTCTGATGATACAGATTCTGAAGATGATATGGATGACGAGGAGCTTGCTCTCATGATAAGAAGATTCAGAAAACTGAACAGAAAAGGAAGAATATTCAACTCAAAGAAACAAAGTTTCCAAAGACAGCATACCAAGTTTGTTGATGATGAGGAACCAAACAAAGATGTAGTCTCGCCGAATGTAAGAAAAATGAACACATCGACCCAACTGTCCTCTTCGAAGAAGAAAAGAGGAAAAGCCGAGAAGTTTCGAAAAGCTCTCAAAGCCGAAACACGGAGTGATACAGAGTGTGAAGAAAGTGATAATGAATATGCCAACATATGTCGATGGCACATTCGGACTTAGACTCAGAGTCTGGATCAGACTCAGACAGTGAATTTGAGGTAAATGATTTTAAAATTCCTGTCAAAGTCTCTAAATATATTGATGAACTGTGTTTTAGTTTTAAGATTTCTCTCAAAAGAATTTCCAAACTTAAAAAGGAAAACTCAGCTCTAAAACAAAAGGAAAACATTTTAGAAGAAAGAGTTAAAATTTTAGACTTGAATGTTTCTACTCTTAAAGAAAAAGAAGATAATCTTTTGAAAGAAAATGCTTTTGTGAAAACGACTTATCAAATATTTCAAAGAAATTTTCGATAGGATCCGAAAAACTTGAAAAAGTTCTTTCAGTTCAAAGACCTTACTTCAATAAGTCTCGGTCTAGGCATGACAGAGAAACAATTTCCTTGATTGATTTTCCTAAAGTAAAAGAAAGAATTAAGAAAAGACCGTCGAGAGAGGCTTACAAAAATCATTTCAAGAAATTTTTTGTAAAGTCTCGTAGGTCGAAATGCTCTAAGATGTTCAAAGTGTAACATGATCAGGATCACTTTGAAAAAGAGTGTCCTATGGTTTGAAAGCCTGTTAAGAAAGTATGGCCTAATAATATTTATCATACTAACATCAAAGGATCCAAGAAAATTTGGGTATCAAAGAAAGCTTGAGACTCTCTTTTAAATGCAGGTCTCCATCAAGAAAAAGGTAAAGTGGTATCTTGACAGTGGATGTTCAAGACACATGATAGGAGACTCAAATTGCTTCATAAAGCTTGTTCAAGTAAATGGTGGAAGAGTTTCATTTGAAGGAAACGGCAAAGGAAGCATTGTGGGTTTTGGAATTGTGAAAATTGGAAATCTCACAATAAGCAATGTTTCTCTAGTGGAAGGACTCAACTATAACCTTCTCAGCATTAGCCAATTGTGTGATACTGGTTTCAAGATCTCCTTTCAAGAAGGAATATGCTCTGGAATCAGTAAAGACTCTACTCAATCTTTCATGGGTCGAAGACATGGAAATATCTACCTCTTAGACATGAAATTAAATGAATCACAATGCCTAATCTCAATTCAAGATGAAGCAAGCTTATGGCACAGAAAGCTTGGTCATGTCAATATGAAGTAATTAGCCAAAATCTCATCAAAGCAGCTTGTTTGAGGTCTGCCCAAATTACCTTACCAAAAGTCACATCCATGCACACCATGTATTCTGGGAAAGTAGGTAAGAAATTCATTTAAGCTAATAAATCATGTTTCTACTAATCATGTACTACAGCTGCCGCATATGGATCTCTTCGGACCAACCAAAACCTAGAGTATTGGAGGTAAGAAATATTGCCTAGTAATTGTGGACGATTATTCCCGCTTTACTTGGGTATATTTCCTTGCAAGAAAGTCAGAAACCTTCTAGTATTTTGAAAAATTTGCTAAAAATGTTCAAAATGAAAAAGGATGTGTTATCTCTAGTATAAGAACAGATCATTGAGGTGAATTTGAAAATCAAGATTTTACAAAATTGTGTGATGAATCTGGATTTAAGCATGTGTTCTCCTCTCCATATACTCCTCAGCAAAATGGAGTTGTGGAAAGAAAGAATAGATCTCTTCAAGAAATGGCTAGAATTCTTTTAATTGAAAGTAAGATCTCTTCACAATTTTGGGCTGAAGCTGTTTCAACAACATGCTATATCATCAATAGAGTATTTCTAAGACCTATTCTAGGAAAAACCCCTTATGAATTATTCAAAGGTAAGAAGCCCATTGTTTCATACTTTCATGTGTTCGGTTGCAAATGCTTTATATTGAAAAATTGCAAAAGATCGAGTTGGTAAGTTTGAAGAAAGATCAGATGAAGGCATCTTCCTTGGATATTCTACATCAAGCAAAGCCTACAGAGTCTATAACAAGAAGAGCCAGTCGGTGGAGGATTCAATGAATGTCAAATTTCAAGACTCTATGCAAGATGAATCCAGTCAAACTCAGTATGAAGAGTCTGAATTTGCTTCAGACCTTCCAAAGCTCACAACTCAAGAAATATCTCGGACTACGGAAGACCAGCATCAAGATGTTCATGAAGATTCAAATAAAGAAAGAGATCATCATCAAGATAAATCAACCGAAGAATGGAAGCATAAGTCCGGTCATCCCAAAGATCTCATTATCGGCGAAATTAATGAAGGAATTCGCACCAGATCCAAAAGACGTGAAGAGTCTAGTCTTTGTGGCTCTCATTTTTGAAATTGAACCAAAAAGCATAGAAGAAGCTTTATCGATGAAAGCTGGATCGAAGCTATGCAAGAAGAGCTCGACAGTTCAACATTAATGATGTCTGGGAATTGACATCTAAACCAAAAGGTAAAACTGTTATTGGAGCCAAATGGGTGTTTAAAAACGAGATGAATGAAAAAGGAAAAGTCGTACGAAATAAAGCAAGACTCGTGGCCAAAGGATACACGGAAAAAGGAGGAATGGACTATCATGAAACTTACGCTCTTGTAGCAAGGTTAGAAGCTATTGGACTATTACTTGCGTTTGCTTGTTACAAAAATTTCAAGTTATTCCAAATGGACGTCAAAAGTGCCTTCCTAAATAGATTTATTCAATAGGAAGTTTATGTGGAACAACCACCTGGGTTTGAAGACCCAAAGAAGCCGAGACTCGGTCTTGGACCGAAAAAGGCCTTGTATGGTTTAAATCAAGTACCTCGAGCTTGGTACGACAGTTGAGTAAGTTCTTATTACAGAATGGTTTTGTCAAAGGTAAAGTAGTTACTACTTTATTTATCAAAAAGGAAAACAAAAGCTTTTTACTTGTTCAAATATATGTGGATGATATTATTTTTGGATCCTCTAATGAAAGTCTATGCAAGAAATTTTCTAAATCTATGCGGGATGAGTTTGAAATGAGTATGATGAGAGAATTAACATTCTTTTTTGGTCTTCAAGTAAAGAAATTGAAGGAAGGAACTTTCATTTACCAAGAAAAATATGCTAATGATCTTGTCAAAAGGTTTGGATTGGAAAATTGCAAAAAGACTGATATACCAATGTCAAGTTCTTTGAAAATAGACAAAGATGAAGAAGGAAAGAAAGTTGATCAAAAGCTGTACAGAAGCATCATTGGTTCACTTCTTTATCTTACTGCTTCTAGACCTAACATTTTGTTGAGTGTTTGCATTTGTGCTAGGTTTCAATCAGATCCTAGAGAATCCCATCTCAGTGTTGCAAAACTTATTATTAAATACGTTGCTTCATCTTCAAGCATCGGTCTTTGGTATCCTAAGAAGGGAGACTTTAATCTTCTGAGATATTCAGACGCAGATCTGGCCGGCTGCAGAGTCGATAGAAAGAGTACTTCAGGAACTTGCCAGTTGCTTGGAAGCAAGACAGTGTCTTGGTTTTCAAGGAAACAAAGCACTGTAGCTCTCTTAACAACAGAAGCAGAGTATGTAGCCCTTGGAAGCTGCTGTTTGCAAATTCTATTGATAAAACAACAGCTACAAGACTTTGGTATTGAAGACTCATGCACAGAAATCAAGTGTGACAACACCAGCGAAATCAAGTGTGACAACACCAGCGCAATCAATCTCACCAAAAATCCAATTCTTCATTCAAGAGCAAAGCATATAGAGATTCGACATCACTTCATTAGAGATCATATTCAAAATGGAGAAATTTCGATTCAATTTGTTGATTCAAAAAGTCAACTAGCGGATATATTCACAAAGCCCTTGGAGAAAAATCAATTTGATTTTATCCGTTCCAAACTCAACATTTTGAAGCTTGAAGAAGTTAAAGTCTAGAGACTCACCAACCCTCGAGACTCTAATCTCTCAGACTCTAAATCCTCAGACTCAGACATTAATGGATATAGACTGTATGCTATTTTATCTAAACTCGAAAAGGTACGATCTTTCGTTCAGTTATTTTATAGTCTCCGTGAAAAACGAAATCTTGTCTTTTCAAAAGGATTAAATTTGGCAGTTAATGATTTTAAAAAGAAGCGTTTGTACACTTTCCTTGTGCTTGATTGAACTTCCCTTTTTCAAAAGCGAGCTATATATATACAGTTTTTTTTTTCACCCAATCTTCAAAACCCTAAAAGGCATTATCTTCCTAATCTGGTTTCTACTTTGTGTTCATTTTCGAGAAAGTTGTCATCTTTTCTTGGGAAAGCAAGTAAAGGAATCTTTCAGCGACAAGGAAGGATGTCTTCTTCGAGGAAGTCTTCAAGAATCGCGAACAGGGGACCACAGAGAATGAAGGAGGGACCTACCCATTTTTTTTTTTTTGGTGACCCAGGGAACCTCCGAACGCCGCTTCGCGGGGAGAGTAAACCCTGGAGCGCCGGGGGCCCCCACCGCTGACCCCCAAGCGCAGGTAAGACGCGTGTTATGCATTGAAGCATCGCTTCCACGGAGGTTCGAACCCTTCCCCCTGCGTTTGGGGTACCAAGCCCTAACCAACGCTTCCACCGCGGGCGGTGGTGGGACCTACCCATTTTGATCTCATCGAAGAGGAAGATTTATCAAGTCAGCAACAGAGCCCGATTCACTCTCCACCACGTCACTCAACGCCATCTACCCCACAAGGTGTGGGTCAACAGCCGGAGGAAGAGATAATTGAGGATGCAGACCCTTGATTTTCAACCTAGAATGGGTGTTGCTGCGAAGGTGAAGGGAAAAAGGATGGAGTTGTTTAAATCGAAGGAACAGGAAAATCTGTTCTTCAGACTGCTGAAACGAGGGGTGATAAACCCTAGGAGTGTTGATTTCGATTTTTTGGATACCGTTAATGTGAACTTAAGGGAGAAGTTCAATCTGCTTCAACTTGAGCAATTTTGCACCGATACCATAGACAGTTATGCGCAATTGACAACATACTTCTATTCGAATCTCAGCTTTTTAGATGCGAATAGAATATCATTCAGTGTTCAAGACCAGGACTATGTGGTAGACGTGGACATGTTGGCGGACATAATTGGAGTTGAACGAGGACGTTATCAACCAATCAAAGTCTCAGTTGCTCGTGCCTCATTGGAACTTGTCAAAGATAGAAATGTAGAAAGAAGAATCATCTATTCAAGGATGCGTGCCATCAATATCGTGCTACACAAAATTGTGATCAATTGCATCAGGCCCAAGTCTACATCAAAGACTGATGTATCTAATTCCGAGGCAAAATTGATGTACGCAATCAACTCAGGGAAGAAGTTCTCTCTCCCTCACACTATTCTCTTTCACATGTACAGAGTAATGTCGAAGGACAAGGGACAATTGCCTTACCTAGGTCTGGTGACCAAGATTTTCAGACACATGAATATTAAACTGCCACATTCACTTTGTGTTCAACCATGCGATAAGATGGTGGTAGGTTTGAAGATGTTGACGAAGATGCGTCTGCAAGAACTTTCCAAGACAATGGAGAAATTCAGAGTAAAGACTCCAGTTCCGTCTGCTTCAAAGAGAAAAGGGAAGGAGGCCATTGGTGCCTCACCCAAAAAGAAGAGAACTCTCATCTTGGAGGATGAAGATGAGGAGGAAGATCTCACAATCACTACCTTGATAAGGACCAGACGTTCTGTACCCCAATCGACAGAACATCAGAAGAAACAGAGAGAAGAAGAGGAGCAAGCCAAGAACAGAGAAGAAGAAGAGCAGCGAGAGAAAGAGAAAGAAGCTGAAGAAGAAGGAGAAGAAGAGAAAGAAAATTCTGCAACTGAATCTGGAGAGAAGGGGAAGCAAGATACAGAAGAGCATGATCATCACTCTTCCCCTTTTGATGTCCTAGAGACAGGGGGAATTGGCGAGCAAGAAAGGTCCACACCTCATGCTGCTAATAGTGAAGGTCTAAGACAATCTCCAGCAGATCCAGAAGAGTTTCAGGCTTCTCAATTGCCTGAAGAAGGACACGATACGTCAACAACAAATCTGCAAGATTATACAAAAGCGCCATCGTCTGCATTCAATCCATCTGAGAAAGCAAATGCAAGTACACAAACAGACAATTCAGCAGATTTTCGTTGTATTCTTGATGTTCTTCTGGAAATGCGGGGCCAAATCTATGCTCTGGACTATGAAATTCAAGCCATAAAGAATGCTGAACAAGCATCTTCGGTTACCCTGGAGGACAAAATGAAAGACCTCGCTCTACAACTTTAAGCCAATGCCAAAGGAGAGGAGGTAGCTCAACTAAGGGAAGACTTGAAGAGGCTAGAAGGCGTAGTCCAGTCCATGGGAGATTTCCAGATCATGTGCATTCCCAAGCAGACATGACTCCTTTCTCACCCTTTTTTTTTTTATGATGACAAAAAGGGGGAGAAGCAATTTGAACCAACCAACCAACTTTAAACTTTGACTTAAATTTGTTTTTGTGGCTATGTTTTTTTTAGTATGACTTGAGTGAACTTGGGTGTGAACTTGAATTTGACTGAATTGGCTGTGGATTTTGATGCTTGACTGTTTGCATTTATATCAAGTGTTATTATATGGTATTATTCATGAAAGACTAACCAATTTTCTGTGGATGCAGAGTCTGGTTGTTTTATTAATCTTTATGAGATAGTCATATTGCTTGAGAAATGTTTTTGCAGGTCAAAGTTGTTCAAATCTACAGGAAAGTTTTGTCACCATCAAAAAGGGGGAGAAGCTCATCATTGCAAATGATGAGGAAATGGGGAAATAAAAGGGAAGAAGAGGAGAGAGAAGGGCCAGTTAGCCATTCGGCCAAGAGAGAAAGGGAGAGAGAGAGAGTGAACCGTGCGAGAGAAAGGGAGAGGGTGCGGCCGAGAGGGAGAGGAAGGAGTCGTCGCCGTCCGTCCGCCATGTTCGTCGCCGTCCGTCTGCCGTGTTCACCGCCGTGTGCCGCTGTTCGTGTGGTCTAGAGGCAAGTTGGGGTCCTTTGCTGCTCTTGCATGTGTGTGTGTTACATGTATGTTTGGTATAGTGTCGAATTTGAGTGATTGGAAGGGGGAAACCGAAGCTTGGATGGTTTGTTCTTGAGTGGCATTTCTGTTTTCGCATGAACTGTTTGAGTCAGAACCTTGTGAGAGCTTGCATGCATGTTTAGAGTTCGATTTTGACTTTGATCTCTTCATGAAAGTTGTAGATAACATCTTAAAATACAACATACTCAAAATTGGTGTAAAATGACGGAGATTTAAGGGGTCAAAATTTTATCCTACGGAGATGCTAGATCTGGAATGTTTTCGCATGAACTGTTTGAGTCAGATCTTTGTGAGAGATTGCATGCATGTTTATAGTTCGATTTTGGCTTCTATATCTTCATAAAAATTGTATCTAACATCTTAAAATATAACATAATAAAATTTGGTGGAAAATTATGGAGATTTAAGGGGTTAAACTCTCATTCTACGGAGACTTCAGATCTGGAACGATTTCACTGACATCTTGTTGGATTTGTGGTTGCATGTTGATTTGTGCTAATAATTTCTCTTCGATTTCTTCATGAAGGTTGTAGATAACATATTAAAATACAACATACTAAAATTTGAAGCAAAACGAATAAGTATAACCTCGTAAATCGACTAGATCTCGAAGACGGTAATTCTGGAGATGTAATACAAGATACCCGAGACTTCATGGACCTAAATGACGACTATACTCTCGTTATTTGACTTAGATCTCTTCATGAAACTTGTAGATAACATCTTGATGTAGAACATATCTAAATTTCAGAGGAAACGAAGAATAATAGGTAGGTGAAAACTCAGTATTTCGGAGAAGCATGTACTGGATGATTCGGTTTTGGATCCAGAAGCTTCGTGTGACTGTAGAAAATAATCTAAAAATAATTTGGCTTGGAAGTATGAATGAAAAATGTATTTTAATGTCTTGGCTATAACTTGGTAAAATTTCGTAATTTTTGGAGGTCATATGGATATCTTAATCGAATTTCTCCGGAGACTGTGCATTCTGATTTCATCCGAAAATTATATGCTGTTTTGTGTGAATTATGGATTTGTGTGGAATTCTATTTGGCCATGTATTTTGCATGAAATCATTATCCTATTGTCTTGATTATCACTTGCCTTAATTTTTATGATTTTTGAGAATTATATAGATATTAAATTTAATATTTTGAAAGTGGCACAAGCTGGAATTTAAATAAATGTAAAAAGGGCATGATAAATGGATTATTTTAATCGGCATAAATTCCATAAATTTTATTTCATAAATAATTGTACTATGTAGCATGTATGATAAGGTCTTGATGTATGCATGACAATGAATTGAGATACATGTGTGAATTCAATGTTGAATATGACTTGTTTGCCATCACATCATATGCCATGCTAAATTAAGACCGAAATTGGTAAACATGGATAATGAAAAATGAGGAGATTGTTGTGGCAGATGATAATGCCCTGGGAGTATCAGGATGCCCGATGGCCTAGTGGCGTAATTTCGGGGGGCAGGGGAAACCATTTTCATGGCGAGCCTTGGAGATTCCCTGGGAGAGTCGGAATGCCTGGTGGTATACAGTACATAATTCCAAGGGAAGCCTGGTGGTATGTCGGTACATAATTCCAGAAGCCCTGGAGGTTTGTGCCCGGGGGGATGCCTTACGATGCTAGTTGGGATGCGAGATGCCCGGCTAGGGAGTGTAAATGCCGGAAGCCCTGTCGGAGGTCTTTGCCCGAGGGGAATGCCTCGCGATGTTAGTTGGGATGCGAGATGCCCATAATGTGGGGGGCCGGATGCCCGGTGGCCTGGAATGGCTGAATGTCGAAGGTTTTTCTCGCATGGGATGCGAGTGTAAAATATGAGATGAAATTGATGATCCAAGGAAGGGTGATGTGGTGATCAAATTGAAAGTTAAAAGTGGAAATTAAACCACGCATGATATGATATGACATGATGATGATCACCCATGGCATGATAACATGCATGATATGATATGACATAATGATGATCACCCATGGCATGATGATATCCATGATATGATGACGATATATGATATGGCATGATGATATGCATATATGTGTGATATGATGATGTCATGATGATGATGACATGTGCATAATATGATGATGATGACATGTGTGATATGTTGATGTCATGATGATGATGACGTGTGATAAGATGATGCCATGATGATGATGACATGTGTATGGTATGATGGTGTCATGTATATGATGATGATGATGTGTGTGTGATAACATAATGTCATGATAATGATGATATGATTATGACATGATGATACACATGTATGTGTTATGATTGTGGTGATGATGCATGATGATATACGCATGGCTTCAAGGTAAGTAATGCCTGCAATGCATGTATGACTTGTATGATGTATTGAGTGGTTATTAGATTTCTTTACCTGCTGAGTGGTTGTACTCACCCCTTTTGGGGACCAACATTTCAGATTAGTAAATGGTTTGAGCGGTTGGATATGACCGTGAGGAGAAGGATAACAAAGGAGGGAACCTTTGGACGCCGACATTGGTTGATGGACCTTAAGCATACGATTGTGGGAGGAGATGTCGGTCATCTTTTGAAGTATAGCCGAGTATAGAAACATTGGCATTTCGACGTACTGACTAAAGATGTCCATCTGCTTTGTAAATAAATGTGTTCGGCTTTAACTTATACAAGATGTTTAGTCGGTGTGCATTGTTTTCTGAATATAGAGAAGGGAGTTTGTTGGGTGTGCTTCCGTATATGAATTAAAAAAGGGACATATCAAAAAAAAAAAACAAACAAAAACAAATGTAACCCCATATGTTGTATAGACCCACTGCAATTGAAATAGTATCAGAGTGACATGTTAATAAGGAAAGTGAAAGGTAAGCAAATTGTGGCGACCCTAATCGGATCGGGGGTCGTCGAGGGGTGCCACATGGGGATTTAGGGTTTCTTATTTGGGGAAAAGATGCTAAACGGCGTCGTTTTGTTGTTTGTATGATGATTGTACTCTCCGGCGATCCACATCGACTTTAAATATTAATAAAAAACTACCACGTCGAATTTCCAGCCAACCATATCAGCTTTGGCACTAAAATGAATGTTTTTCAAAAATTTTGGCACTTAAGTGATCTAATGGAAACTTTTGGCACCAAAGTAAGAACCGTATACAGTTTATGGCACTAATAGTGTACTTCACCAAATAAAAAGAAGTGATAGACTATGACAAGACCTATGTACCAGTAGCGAGATTAGAAGCAATTACATTATTTCATGCTTTTGCCTGTTATAAAAATTTCAGGTTATTCTAGATAGATGTCAAAAGTGCATTCCTGAATGTGTTATACAAGAAGAAGTCTATGTGGAACAACCACCAAGATTTAAAGATCCAAGAAAGCCATACTCAGTCTAACATAATGAAAAATGCCTTGTATGGACTGAAGCAAGTATCTCGAGCCTGGTATGGAAGGTTGAGTAAGTTTGTAACTCATAATGGTTTTGAAAAAGGAAAGGTTGATACTACCTTATTTATAAAGAAAGAAGGAAAAGATTTTCTATTGATACAAATTTATGTAGATGATATTATCTTTAGTTCTTCTAATGAAAGTCTTTGCAAGAAATTTTCAAGATCTATGCAGGATGAATTCGAGATGAGTATGATGGGTGAGTTAACTTTCTTTTTGAGATTGCAAGTTAGACAATCGAAGAAATGTATATTCATTCACCAAGAAAATATACCAAAGATCTCATCAAGAAATTTGGGTTAGAGAATTGTAAAAAAAACAGAGATACCAATGTCAAGTTCTTCGAAACTGGACAAAGATGAAGAAGGAAAGAAAGTAGATCAGAAGCTATATATAAGCATAATCGGTTCACTTCTCTACCTTACTACTTCTAGACATGATATTTTAAATAGTGTTTGCATTTATGCTAGATTTCAGTCTGTTCTTGGAGAATCTCATCTAACTGCTGTAAAACATATCATTATATATGTTGCGACTTGTCCAAAGCTGGGTCTATGGTATCCAAAAGAATGAGACTTTACTCTTCTTAAATATTTAGACGCTGATTTAGTAGGTTGTAAAGTGGATAGAAAAAGCACATCCAAAACCTGTCAACTACTGGCAAATATGTTGGTATCTTGGCTCTCAATGAAGCAAAATGTTGTAGCATTATCAACAAGAGAAGCATAGTATATTGCTCTTGGGAGTTGTTGCTCTCAAATCTTATGAATAAGACAACAACTAAGAGACTTTGGGATTGAAGAATCATGCATCAAGATTAGATACGATAACACCAGTGCTATTAATCTCACCAAGAACCCAATTCTTCATTTAAGGGCGAATCATATAGAAATTCTGCATCATTTCATAAGAGATCATATCCAAAGTGGAGAGATTATGATTCAGTCCATTGATTCGAAGAATTAGCTAGCAGGCATCTTTATAAAGACTTTGGAGAATAATTTATTTAAGTCGATTCGCCACAAGCTGAATATTATTTCTCTTCTAGAGTAAAGTCTGAAGTTGGTCAAACTCAAAATTTAAAGAAGCTACTTCAATAAGAGAATATCTCGAATCCAGGTATTTTAATTTTAGTAGGTAATTTCCGAATAGGTATGTTCTTATTCGAATCGTTGCTTGCCTATTTTAT
This sequence comes from Eucalyptus victrix, assembly GCA_016097545.1. Classification (NCBI taxonomy): domain Eukaryota; kingdom Viridiplantae; phylum Streptophyta; class Magnoliopsida; order Myrtales; family Myrtaceae; genus Eucalyptus; species Eucalyptus victrix. The sequence continues at coordinate 23,129,570 of CM027840.1, read as the reverse complement.
TATAAAAAGTTATCTTTTTTGAATTTTTGAATATTTTGGCAGTTTTTATTTTCAGTTATTCCGAAAAGGCATTTTCTTTTGTGTTGTTTCAACATCCTGTTTTTGACAGCTTTTTATTTCCCAAAACAATTCATTTCCAAAACTGCCTCTCAAAACACTAATCGTTATTCTCTTCTCCCTCGTCTTTTACTCTCAAGTTTGTTATGCAAGTTTTCATCTTTTTCACTCAAACTTGTCTGTGAAATTCTTCAAGCCTGCAAATATGTCTTACCAAAGGAAATCCTCTTGGTTTGCGAGCAAGGGGCCTCGGAATGTGCTAGAAGGGTAGACACATTTCGATCTCGCTAAGGAAGATTCTCTGCGCAACTCTCCATAACAATCTTCGCAGAACTTGCCAAAGAACTTTACACATAATCCTCCGCACCAACCATTGGAAAAGGAAGTCGAGGAAGACATAGAACCTCTCAGAACCTCAAGACCCCGGGTTCTTTATAAGTATTACACTTATTTGAAGCAGGGTGGTACTCCTATGACTTTTATCACTAATTTTCTAAGAAAGCGCATAGAAATGAGACCAAGTTCTTAAGAAGGATGGAATAGTTGGGTATAGCGCTGAAATGGTCGATAGACGAAGCCTTTCTTTATTTTCCTTCAGACCCTAGGTTCAATTCTAATAATCCAAAAAACTAGGATTATGATGAGTAGTTTTATTCAAATTTCAAACCCAGAATGGGTGTTGTTGCAGATGCTCCTGGAGAGAGAATGAGGTTGTTTCATTCTAAGTAGCACAAAAGGGTTTACTCCCAAATGCTGAAGAGAGGGGTGATGAACCATCGAAATGTTGATTTTAACTTCTTAGACTCGATCAAGGTTAACTTGAAGGAAAAGTTAGCCTTCCTTCAACTGGAGAATTTCTATTTTGAGACGACTATAGCATATCTAGAGCTGACTGCTTTTTTCTACTCGAATATATCTTTTCTTGACCAAAATCGAATCCATTTTACTATGAGTAATAAAGACTATGTGGTGGATGTTGACACAATGGTAGACATTATTGGATGGAAATGAGTGTTTTTCAACCAATAAGTGTCTTAGTTGGTCAAGCAACGAGATTTCTTGTCAATAAAAGATTACTAGAAGGAGGCATCACATATTCTAGACTACTAGCCTCAAATGTTTTGTTGCACAAAATTGTCATTGACCGCATCAGACCGAAGGTTGCATAAAAAATAGATGTCTCTAGATTCGAAGCAAGACTCATGTTTGCTATTTGTAATGGGAAGAGATTTTCACTACCTCATACTATCTTGATGCACATGTACATGATAGTTATGAAGGACACAGGACAATTGCCTTATTTTGCGCTAGTTACAAAGTTGTTTAGACATTTTTAGATCGAGTTTCCTGCCTCACTTTGCTCTCGAACTATTGCTCCTATGGTAATAGGACTAAAGATGATTACGAAGATGAGGTTGAAGGATTTAAACAAGGTTATTGAGTGCTTGAAGAAGGAGTCCTCTAGCAAAACCAAGGAAGATTCTGCTAGAAGAAAGAGGATAGGAAAGGAAAGGAAGTTGTGAAAGAACTTGTGAAGAAGAGAAGATCACTCATCCCGCAGGACGAAGATGATGAAGATGATCTTACAATTTTTGCCATTGCCTTAAAGAATCTTCAGGGTTTTGTTGGTTTTGAGCAACCAAAGGAAAAGGAAAGAGGAAACAGATAAGAAACATAGCAAGAAGAAGAAGAAGGAACGGAGAAGGAAGAAGTGGAAAGAGAAGAAGGATAAAGGACTGAAGAAGAAGAAGAAGAAGAAGAAGAAGAAGAAGAAGAAGAAGAAGAAGAAGAAGGTCATTGTGGAAATAAGGGTAAGGATAACTCTTATGCAGAAACAATTGCAATCACATTGTTTGAAGATTCAAAAGCAACTAGGAGTGGACCAGTAAGAGTACAAATAGAAAAAGAACATCACTCTTGTTTTGAAAACAAGAAGACATAAGAAGAAGGAATCCCTTCTCCACTTGTAGGCATAGAAACAGGGGGAGTTGTTGAGAAAACATGGACTTCTTTTCCTCATTTTGCGAGTGATGGCATAAGTTGATCTCCTACAGATCCAGAAGATGTTTATGCTTCTTAATTTCCTAAAGCTAACATTGAAGAATCTACTCCGAGTCATGGAGCTAGACAAGTTGATGTTCCCTTGTCTCTGAACTCTCCACGAATTCAATTCACTGAGCTAGTGTGCAGACTAAACCAAATGCTGACGATCCAAGGATGATAGAACTGCTTTTGGAACTTAAAGCTCAGCAATAAGCCATGGAGATTGAGATTCAGAAACTTCATACTGCGTTGAGATCCTCTTATGATTTTCACACTGGAAAGGTACAGTCTTTAGACACTCAGATACAGACTTTGAATCAACAAGTCTCTTAGACTGTGGCCAAGAATGATTAGACTATTCAAATTCTCAAGGTTGTTTAGACTCAAGTCGAGAATGTTCATTGCCAGTGCCATAAGATTGAGGAGGCAGTGCAGTCCATGGTGGATTTCCAACTAGTTTGAGTTCTTCAACAACCTTGATTCCATTTATCCCTTTTCTCTTTTGACTTTCTCTACTTTTTGCTGTTGACAAAAAAGGGGGAGAATTTGCAGATTTAAACTTTTGAACTTAACTTTTTGCATATTTGATTTGAGTGTGTTTGATGTTTTGAACACTTATACTCTACAGTAATCCTTGTGGTAGTGATGTTTATGGATGTGGATGTTTAAATCTTGATGTGTGTATAATTTTTTCAAGATTAACATGTTTTCTATAGTTGCAGAATCAATGCTATCCAAATCCTTAACTACTTGTTTTTATAAGATATCATGTCTTGCTAAGAGTTGTTTTATAGGTTATATATATTTAAATCTGTAGGAAAGTTTTGTCACCATAAAAAATGGAGAGATTGTTGGAGAAAACTCCTTTGGTGTTTTGAAGCTGACAAAACTTATCTACATTATGTTATGAAGATTTCTAAACTTCTATGTTAAAGTCTGAAGACTGCCAGACTTTTGTGTCAAAGTCTGCCCACACTGACAAATTACAAACTGAACGCAAGTGAAGGATGAAAACTTATCTAGATAAGGGGTTCGGTTTGTAGAGGTTATATATGGAATTCTAAATGAAAATCACACCTACGAGATTGATTATTTTTATTAAAATCAATTTAGATACATCAAATCTTTTTGGAAGGCAAGTAAATTTGTAAAAAATCTACTTATGGAAACTAAGATCCTGATTATATGGGCGAACATAATTGACGGGCTTTCATCACAATCTTCAAACGGCTCGAAATTTCCTTGATTGATTCTGTTTAACGGGTTGATTGGAAGAATTCATTTGGAAAGTGCTAATCGTCGAGAAGGCATGAATGAGTATTTAAGGAAGACTATCTAGTTATTCAATAGAGTGCGTGAAAGAGAAATTCCAAAGTCTAAAGCTTCCAAGTTTCTTATTATTCCATATATTGTGCTCTAAATTGTACTAAAAAAGAAAGAGACTTTTAGTGTGACTTCGTGAGAGAGTAGTAGAGACTCTTCACTGTGAAGTCGAGATCGTAAGATTGTAAATTCTCTTTTAATTCATAGTGGAAACCAGCCATAAGACTGTCGGCGTGGGAGAGTGGACATAGGCTTGATCTAAACCAAATCATTATAAATTACGTGTTCATATTCTCTTTCCTGAACTTCTTTATTTTGTTCATAATTCTATTTAACTGCTAAAGTCTGAACTTGCTCAAAGTCTGTTGTTCTTCAGACTCAGTTTCAAAAGTAAAATATTTTAATTGTTCTTTGTGAAAAATTGTCTTGACACCTATTTACCCCTTTCTAAGTGTTCATACTAGCACTTATAGATGCAACAAAGATTATGGCAAAGCTCACTTCTCATGAATATAGACATGTGGTGCATCTTCCCAAGGGCATGGTTATCGAGTGTCTCAAAGATTGCTTTGCCAACAACTTAGTGTCTGGTAGTTTCTATGCTAGGTAGGTGTCTTGTATTAGTTCAAGGATCATTTGACAGAAGCTTATGCCAATACAACTCGATTGATGTTACAAGATTGTTAAGTTCGTAGGTGTTAGAGAAAACTCCTTAACTGTTTTAAAGCTGACAAAACCTTTCCAAAAGTCTTGTTTGAAGACTTGCAGACTCAAGTGTTTTAGTTTGAAGAACTCCAGACTCTACCATCAAAGTCTCAAGATCGCTAAACTTTAATCTCAAAGTCTGACATCACTAACAATTTCCAGACTGACGAGTGAAGATTTATCCAAATGTGAGTTTATTTTCAAGGATTCGGTTCATTTGGTTTGTTGAAGATCTTACGGCTGGATATAGCACCTTATGATAAACTATTATAATTGGAATCGATTCGAATGATCAAATCTTTTGAAAGACGAAGTATACTTGAAAAGTTCCATTTATGGAAACCAAGATCTTGATTGTACAGGCGAGCATGATTGATGGGCTATCATCACATTTCTTAAACAATTCAAGATCTCCTTGATTGATTTTGTCTAACGGGTAGATTGGAAGAACTCCATTGGAAAGTGCCAACGGTTGTAAAGGCATGGAGGAGTATATAAAGAAGACTCTCGAGTTGTTCAAGTGTGCGTGTGAAAGAAAAATTTCAAAGTTTGAAGCTTCCAGCTCTTTGCTATTCCAATAGTCGAGCTTAACTTGTACTCAAAAGAGAGAGCAAACACTTGTGAGACTTTGGTAGAGTGTAGTAGAGGTTCTACACTGTGCAGTCAAGGATGTGAGACTGTAAAATCTCGTTTGTTTCATAGTGAAATTTAGCTAGTGGGCTCTCAGTGCGGGAGAGTGGACGTAGGCTTGATCTAAGGCGAACCACTATAAACCTTGTGTTTCAATTTTTTTTCCCCAAACTCCTTACTTTAATTCGTAGCTTTATATATCTGTTTATACCTGATTACATCTTCAGTCTATCATCTTCTAAAGGCGATTTACTTTCATTAAATCTTGCAAAAATTTCTTTAAACACCTATTCACCCCCCTCTAGGTGTTCTTACTAGCCCTTTCAATAGGTATCAGAGCCTGTGTGCTCATTTTATTGAAGTGTTTTTATTTCTGAGTTAAAGATCTATGGCTAGTGTTTTGGCTCTAGGTTTGGTTGAAAGCCAAAGCAACACCAAACCTCCTTACTTTGATGGGAATGAATACAATGAGTGGAAAAATAAGATGAAGGCATTCCCGAGATCAAAAGATCCCCTGGAATGGGATGTAGTAGAAAAATGGATCATTCCTAAAGTTACATCAATCTCAGAAAGAGAAAAAGAAATTATAGATGCTAGCAAAATGGTACAAGAAGAAATAACCAAGAGACAAGCTATTGATGCTAAAGCCATTTACTCTTTATATTATGCTTTATCTCCTACTAGGATTAACAGAACTTCATCCTGTGAAATGGCCAAAGAAGTCTGAGATAGGTTGCACGTTACCTATGAAAGAACCAATCGAGTTAAAGAAACAAAAATCAATATTCTACTCAGATAGTATAAAGCATTCAAGATGAAGCTAGGAGAATCTATCATTGACATGTTTAGTCATTTTACAGAGATTGTAAATGGTCTAGCATATCAAGGACAACCAATCTCAGGGTTAATGAAGGTTACTAAATTATTACGTGGACTCTCCAAAGACTGGAATCACATGAATACTTCAATAAGAGAAACCCAAATGATCATGCCACTTTCTGTAGACGAACTAGTTAGCACACTCCAATCATATGAAGTGGAGCAAATCAATGAAAAAGAAGATCCTAAAGGTAAGAAGTCAATTGCTTTAAAATTTAAAGATGATTCTGATACAGATTCAGAAGATGAGATGGACAATGAAGAACTAGCACTTACGATGAGGAAATTCAAAAAGTTGAATAGAAAGGGAAGAAGATTTAACTAGAAGAAGAAGGGACTCAAAAGTTTTAGAACAAATCAACTGAGGATAATGAAGTCAACAAAGATGTGATCTGTTTTGAACGCAAGAAAAAGGGGGAACATCAGACCCAATTGTCATATGTTGAATAAAAAGAAGGGAAGAATGGAGAAATATAGAAATGCTCTCAAAGCAGAGACATTGAGTAATACTGAATGCGAAGAAAGTGATGAAGAATTTGCCAATATATGTCTAATGGTAATTTCAGAATCAGATTCAGACTCAGACTCAAATAATGAAATCGAGGTTAGTAATTTATAAATCCCTGCTAAAGTCTTGAAGTACATAGATGAACTTTGTCTCAATCTTAAAATCTCTCTTAAAAGGATTTATGAGCTGAAGAGGAGAATTCTACACTTAAGCAATAGGAAATTTATTGGAAAGAAAATTTTGAAAATCTAGACAAAAGTTTTGATAATTTGAAAGAAAATGCAAATTCTCTTTCGAAGGAAAATACCTTTTTGAAATAGGACATTTCAAATATTACAAAAATGTTTTCAATAGGATCGAGAAGTTGGAAAAGATTCTTTCAGTGCAAAGACCTTATTTCACTAAATCCAGTTTGGGTATGACACCAAAACTATTTCTTTAATTGATTTTTCAAAAGTAAATGATAAAAGTGCTAGTATAAACACCTAGAGGAGGTGAATAAGTGTAAAAACAGATTCTGCAAAATGCAGTGAAAACTTTTACTTTTAACCTGAATTTGAATAACAACAGACTTTTGAAATTGAGTCTGAAGAGTAGCAGACTTTGAGCGAGATCAGACTTTAGCAACTAAATAAAACTACGAACAAAATAAAGGAGTTTAGGGAAGAGAATAAGAACACAAAGTTTATAATGGTTTGGCTTAATCCAAGCCTACTTCCACTCTCCTACGCTAACAGTTTTCTTGGCTAGATTCCACTATGCAATCAACAAGATATTATAACTTTGAGTACAAACACTTAATAGTAAATCACACTATCTCACTAAGTCACTCTTTTTGTATTTCTTTCACAATCACAAACGTTTAAGCTCAACAAAGACAAGTGTATGAACAAAGATTGCTCAGATTTTGGAATTATAAATTCTACGCTTCGTCTCTTACTTGCTCATTGGTCATTCATTTCCTTAAATACTCATCAACTTCCAAACTAACTGTTAGATAATATCTTAAGGATCATCTTCCAATTTACCCATTGGACAAATCTGTATCTAGAATATTTGGTAGCCATTGAGTGACAAAAGTAGAATCCCAAATTAATTTTGATCGCCCATACAAACAGAATCTTGGTTTCCATAAGTAGAGCTTCTCCGTATAGAAAGTTTTTGTCTTCAAGATCTAATTGTCAATCAATTAGATTGAGTCAATCAAATCAATTTTGATGTAAAATCCAAACCAGATCACTAGCCGTTATATGATTGTGGCTTGTGTTACGTTCTGTCGAATCTGGATATAAAGTCTGAATGCAATAGACTTTATAATCTGGGTTTGAACATATTCTACTTCTGAACAGATTTAGCTTTAAGGTTTGAACACCGTTTGAATAAGTTGAATTTCAGCATAGAGTCTATTTTCTAGTTCTTCATTCACGTTTAGTCTGGAATTTGTTAGAGTGAGCAGACTTTTGATATAGAACAGACTTTGACACTAAAGTCTGGCAATCTTCAGACTTTGACACAGAAGTCTAGAAATCTTCAAAATATACTTTGGACATGTGTTACGTTCAATCTTCTAGCCGTCTTCAGACTTTGACAATATCTTTTATAAGTACTATCATCTGCATGATTTATTACTTAACCATTAAACACGTTAGTAGCCTTTGATTTATTTTGTCATCTTCAAAACATCATAAGGGATTTCCCTAACAAAGAAAAGAATCAAACAAAGACCTAAAAAAATATTTTACAGAAATCATTTTCAAAGAGTTTTTGTAAAACATGTTGGCCAAAGTGCTCTCAAATGTTCAAAGTGTAATAACTTAGAACGTTTCCAGAAAGAATGTCCTAAGGTTTGGAGACCTGTTAAGAAGGTTTAGGTAGAGACTGTATTTAAAACTAACTCTCTTGGACCTAAGAAAATCTAGGTACCAAAGAAAGCTTAAGTTATTTTTATAATTGCAGGTCACTATCAAAAAAAAAAAAAAAGATCAAGTGGTATTTGGATAATGGCTGTTCGAGACACATGACCGGAGATTTAAGTTATTTTATAAAGCTTGTGTAATTAAATGGTGAAAAAGTTTCCTCTAGTGGAAACAACAAAGGAAGAATTGTTGGATGTGGAACTGTAAAAATTGGAAGTCTCACAATCAACAATATTTCCTTGGTGAAATGATTGAATTACAATCTGCTCGCATATTAGTCAATTGTGTGACATTGGATTCAAAATCAATTTCCAAGAGGGAATTTGTTTGGGAACTAATAAAGATTTTTCTCAATCTTTCACTAGACAAAGACATGCGAATATTTATCTTTTGGATATAAAACCAGAAAGCTCTCAGTGTCTAATGTCCATTCAAGATGAAGCAAACATTTGGCATCGAAAGCTTGGCCATGTTAATATGAAGCAGATTGCCAAGATCTCCTCTAAGAAACTTGTTCAAGGACTTCCAAGTCTGACTTATCAAAAGTCTGATCTATGCACACCATGTGTTTTAGGAAAACATGTTAGAAGTTCTTTTAAACCTACAAATCAAGTTTTTACTAATCGAGTTTTGTAGCTTTTGTATATGGATCTCTTTGGACCAACCAAAACTCAAAGTATTGGTGGAAAGAGATACTACCTAGTAATCGTGGATAATTACTCTCATTTTACTTGGGTTTACTTTCTAGCAAGTAAGTTTGAAACATTTTCTCCATTTTCAAAGTTTGCCAAGAAAGTTCAAAATGAAAAAAGATATGTCATTTCAAGCATATGAACATACCATGGAGGTGAGTTTGAAAATCAAGACTTTGCCAAATTCTATAATGAATTTGGTTTCCAGCATGTTTTCTCTTCTCCATATACTCCAAAACAGAATGGGGTTGTGAAAAGAAAAAATAGATCTCCGCAGGAGATAGCAAAAACCCTTTTAATTGAAAGCAATATTTATTCTCGATTTTGGGTTGAAGCAGTTTCTACAGATTACTATATTATTAACAGAGTATTTTTAAGGCATATTTTAGAAAAAAAAAACTCCTTATGGAGTTTCTAAAAGAAGAAAGCTAAATATTTCTTATTTTCATGTGTTTGATTGTAAATTTTTTATTTTGAAAAATGCAAATGATCAAATTAGTAAGTTTAAAGAAAAATTAGACGAATGAATTTTCCTTGGTTACTCAACTTCAAGCAAAGCCTACAGAATATTCAACAAGAAAACTCAATCTGTGGAAAAATCGATGAACGTCAAATTCCAAGACTCTATGCAAAATCAGCTAATTCAGACTCAACCTGAAGAATTTGAACCCGCTCCAAACCTTACAAAGTCTACTTTTCAAAGTCTACTTCCCTTGAAGTGGTTTAGACTTCTGAAGATCAACAATGTATAGAAATTGAAGACTTAGTTGAAGTAGAAGATCAGCAGACTATTAGACCAACCAGTAACTGGAAGTATAAGTCTAGTCATCCCAAGGAACTTATCATTGGTAACATTGAGAAGGAATTCGCACCAGATTCAAAAGGTGAGAAGAGTCTAGCACACTAGCACTTATTTCTAAGATAGAACCCAAAAGTATAGAAGAAGCCTTAGCTGACGAAAATTGGATTGGAGCTATGTAAGAAGAGCTCAGACAACTCAGTATCAACGATGTTTGTGAGCTAATTCCTAAACCAAAAGGTAAATTTATTATTGGAACTAAATGGGTTTTCAGGAAAAAAAAATGGATGAGAAAGGAAAAGTTATCAGAAATAAAGTAAGACTCGTGGCCAAAGGATATATGCAAGAGGAAAAGATAGACTATGATGAGACCTATGTACCAGTGGTAAGGTTAGAAGAAATTAGATTATTACTTACATTTGCTTGTTATAAAAATTTTATGTTATTCCAAATGGATTCAAAAGTGCATTCTTAAATAGATTTATCCAAGAAAAAGTGTATATAGAACAACCACCTGGATTTGAAGATCCAAAAAGGCCAAACTTGGTCTTCAAACTGAAAAATGCCCTATATGGATTAAAGCGAGCACCTTGAGTCTGGTATGACGGGTTAAGTAAATTTATAATTCAAAATAATTTTGTTAAAGGAAAGGTGGATACTATTTTGTTCATTAAAAGAGAAGGTAAATATTTTTACTTGTTCAAATCTATGTTGATGATATTGTCTTTGGTTCACCTAATGAAAATCTAGCAGGAAGTTTTCTAAATCTATGCCGAATGAATTTGAGATGAGTATAATTGGTGAATTAACTTTCTTTCTCGAATTACAAGTCAAACAATTGAATAAAGAAATTTTCATTCACCAAGAAAAATATGCAAAAGATCTCATCAAGAAGTTCGAATTGGAGAATTGCAAAAAGACCGATATACCATTGTCAAGCTCTTTGAAGCTAAATAAAGATGAATGAAGAAAGAAAGTTGACCAGAAACTCTACAAGAGTATTATTGGTTTGCTTCTTTATCTTACTGCTTCTAGACCTGACATTTTATTTAGTGTTTACATTTGTGCTAGGTTCCAATCAAATCCCAAAGAATCTCATCTAAGTGCTGCAAAATGCATCATCAAATACGTTGTAACCACTTCGAATGTAAGTCTGTGGTATCTCAAAGAAGGAGACTTCACTCTCTTTGGATATTCGGACACAAATTTAGCAGGTTGTGGAGTCGATAGAAAGAGTACTTTTGGTACTTGTCAACTGCTAAGCAACAAATTGGTGTCTTCGTTTTCAAGGAAGCAGAGTACTATAACTCTTTCAACAACAGAAGCAGAGTATATAGCTTTTGGAAGCTGTTGTTCTCAAATATTGTTGATAAAACAACAGTTAAGAGACTTTGGAATCAAAGACTTATGCTTTAAGATCAAATGCGACAATACCAATGCCATCAATCTCACAAAAAATCCAATTCTTCATTCAAGAGCAAAGCACATAAAAATTCGATATCATTTCATTAGAGATCATGTTAATAATTGAGAAGTTATGATATAGTTCATTGACTCGAAGAATCGGTTAGCGAGACATATTTACAAAGTCTTTGGAGAAAAGTCTATTTGAGTCTCTTCATACCAGATTGAACATCATTTCTTTTATCGTTAATGTCTAAAGATGATCAAACTTTGAACAACCAAAAATTGCGACTATAAGTTAATTTTGTATTAGTAATTTAATTTTTGGATGAAAATTTGAAAATGTACATTCACTTTTGAATCGTTGCTTACTTATTTTATTTTTAGCAATTATCTTTTTAGTTTTGAATTTATGACAGTTTTTCATTTTTAGAATGGCAGTTTTTCATTTTCAAAAATGTAGTTTTTATTTTTTCCTTTGTGACAATCCATATACCCCAATTCATTTGCTTTATATCTTGTCGATTTTCTTCTCCGTTAATCCGAAAAGATTTCATCTTTTTTTGTGATTGAGTTCGAGGAATCTCCCAAAGAAAGTGACAATTTCTTCTCAAATAAAGTCTTCTAGAATCGCGAGAAGGGATCACAACGTATCCGTGAGGGTCCTACGCACTTTGATCTGACCGAGGAAGAAGACTCTCCACAATAGCAATACCAAAGTCAACAACAACATTCTCAATTGCGTCATTCTTCTCAACCTGGGACTCAAGTTCCTCCGCAGCAACAAGCATAAGAAGAAATCATAAAAAATGTTGAACCTATAAGGACTCTTAAGCCCGAATTTCTCTTCAAACTTTACTCTACATTAAAGGAGGGTGGTACTGCAATGACTTTTATTGATGAGTTTTTGAGTGAGAAAGGGTATAGAAATAAAACTCATTTTTTTAGGACAATGGAAAGTATGGGTATTGCGCCTTTTGGTATGGCGGCAAGGGCTTTTGCAAATTTTCCAAGTGATCCACGGTTTGGATCCTTTAATCAGCTTGAAGAGAAAAATGACGATGAAAGGATGTTCACAAGTTTTTAGCCTAGGATGGGCATCACTGCAAATATTTGTGGTGAAAGAACGGACCTTTTTCATTCTAAGGACCATAAGAGAACTTATTCTAGACCACTGAAGCAAGGGCTGATGAACCCTAGAAGTGTGGATTTTGATTTTTCTTGACTTATTAGAAGTGAAACTGAGGGAGAAGTTTGCACTCCTTCAACTAGAACGTTTTTGTTATGAGACAACTGTTGCTCACCTAGAACTCACAGCTTACTTCTACTCAAATCTATCATTTTTAGATGTGAATAGATTATCTTTTATTGTTAGGGACAAAGAATTTGTAGTAGATGTGAACACTCTGGCTGATGTGATTAGGGTGAAAATAGGAAGTTTCCAACCAATCAGTGTGTCTGTTGGTCATGCTACTTTGGAGCTTGTTCGGGATAGGATTGTTGAAGGTAGGATTTCTTACTCTAGGATGACTACTTCTAATATTTTGCTTCATAAGATTGCAATTAACTATCTCAAACCGAAACCCACTTCAAAAACTGATGTATCTCATTTTGAAGCAAAGTTGATGTATGCCATCAATATTAGCTACAATTTCTCTCTGCCTCATGCTATTTTGATGCACATGTATAGGACAGTGGTGAAGAACAAGGGGCAACTCCCTTATTATGTTTTTGTTACTTGATTATTCAGACACTTCAACATTCAGCCTCCTAACATTCTGTGTATACGAACCATTGCTCTAATGGTGATTGGATTGAAAATGGTATCTAAGATGTGTCTAAAAGAGCTTAACAAGGTTTTGGAGAGCATTAAGGTGAAGTCCCTTGTTAATGCAAGACAAGACTCTACAATAGGAAAAAAAAAAGGCAAAGGGCCCATGAGCACACCAATTAAGAAGATGAGAGCACTCATCTTGCAAGATGAAGAAGATGAGGATGACATCACTCTCTTTGCTTTTGCCTTAAAGAATTTACAAAGTTTTGTTAGCTTTCACGAGCCAGAGGGCATAGAGAATAGAGAAAGAGAAGAGATAGAGAATAGAGTTGAAGAAGAAGAAGAAGAAGAAGTGATGAGAACAGAGGAAGAGGAAGGAAGAACAAAAGAAGAAGAAGAGAGAGGAAGAGAACAAGAAGAAGAAGAGGGTCAAAATGATTTTTGGAGATGAAGAAGGAGAACAACATCACCTTAGTATTGAAGAAGAGCAAGAACAAGAAGAAGAATATTTTTCTCTACCTGAAGGCATAGAAATAGGGGAGCTGTTAATAAAAGAGGTACTTCTTCACTTGCTTTTACTAGTAATGATGTTAGTTGTTCTCCTGCCAATCCAAAGGATGTGTATGCCTCTCAATTTCCTGAAGTTGGCAATGAGGCATCATCTCCAAGTCTAGATGTTCCAGATGAGGTTCCATCATCAGTTAACACTCCTCATACTACACGTGTTGAAGCTAATACTCAAACCGATAATATAGCAAACTCTAAGAGACTGCTCGAGCTTATTGTGGAGATCAAAGCTTAGCTTTATGGATTGGAGTGTGAATTTCAGAACATGCAGTCAGCATATCAAGCCACTTCAGTCTCTTTGCACAATTAGGTACAAGCCCTTAAGTTTCAAGTTCAAGCTACTGCAAAGGGTGAGGATATTGAGCAATCGAAGGAGGATTTGAAGAAGCTGGATGAGACTGTCAAGTCTATGGGGGATTTCTAGATTGTTCGCATCCCCAAAAAGCCATGATTTTTACCAAACTTTTTTTATATATAGTTTTTCTTCACTCTTTATTGTTGACAAAAAGGGGGAGAGAGTTTGTGCATATTTAATTTGAATTATCTTTTATTTGGTTTTGGTTTGATTTTGATGACTTTTTCACTTGATACTTTGGACCGATATACTTTGACTTTTGAATGTTATTTGGGTTTGAATCTTTTTTATGCTTGCAGCAACTAAGCGTGTGATTTAGATTATGGATGGATAGTTATTTATTTTGTAGGATCAACATGTTTTCTGTGATTGCAGAATTGATACTATCTAGGCCCTAATGATTTATCTTTATAAGACATCATGTTTTGCTTAAGTGTTGTTTTGTAGGACAAAATTTTTTAAATCTGCAAAAAAAATTTGTCACCATAAAAAAAGTGGGGAGATTGTTAGAAAAAAAAAACTCCTTAAATGTTTTGAAGCTGACAAAACATTTCCAAAAGTCTAGTATGAAGACTTGCAAACTCAAATGTTTTAGTCTGAAGAACTCGAGACTCTACCGTCAAAGTCTGAAGGTTGCTAGACTTTAATCTCAAAGTATGACCTCACTGACAGTCTCTAAACCAACGAGTGAAGACTTATCCAGATGCGAGTTTATTTTCAAGGATTTAGTTTGTATGGTTTGTAAAAGATCTTACGGCTAGATATAGCACCTTATGATCAATTATTCTAATTGGAATCAATTCGAATGATCAAATCTTTTGAAAGGTGAAGTATAATTTGAAGGTTCTACTTATGGAAACCAAGATCCTGATTGTATGAGCAAGCAGGATTGATGGGCTATCATCACATTCTGTAAACAATTCGAGATCTCCTTGATTGATTCTGTCCATCGTGTAGATTGAAAGAACATCTTTGGAAAGTGCTAACGGTTGTAGAGGCATAGAAGAGTATATAAGGAAGACTCTCAAGGTGATCGAGTGTGCGTGTGAAAAAAAAAATTCAAAGTCTAAAGTTTCCAATTTTTTGCTATTTTAATAGTCAAGCTTAACTTGTACTCAAAAGAGATAGCAAACACTTGTGAGGCTTTGGTAGAGTGTAGTAGAGGTTTTACACTGTGAAGTCAAGGACGTGAGATTGTAAAATCTCTTTTGTTTTATAGTGAAATCCAGCTAGTGAGTTGTTAGTGTAGGAGAGTGGATGTAGGCTTAATATAAGCCAAACCACTATAAACCTTGTGTTTCTATTCTCTTTCCCTGAACTCCTTACTTTAATTTGTAGCTTTATATATCTACTTATTGCTTATTACATCTTCTATCTTCTTCTAAAGGCGATTTACTTTCATTAAGTCTTGCAAAATTTTCCTTTAACACCTATTCACCCCCCTTTAAGTGTTCTTACTAGCCCTTTCAATAGGGGACTCATCGATTTATGGTCTATGAAGAAGATGTTATCGATATCGCATAAGAAAAAACTCAGTTTTCAAAACGTGAAGTTTGAACCAAAAAAGCAAAAAACAAAAAGGCATGCGGACTCGGAGGCAAAGCGTTTCGTCTAAAAAACTTGGTGTTATGGAACCAAAGTCTACGGAAGAACTCCAAAGGCAGATTGTCGATGAAGGGAAGGACATTAACGAAGTTTTCTTCGTCCAACGACTCTATTTTAAGTCCACAATCCACATAAACTTCGGCTGGATGCACGGTCCGATATAGTCAATTGTCGAAGACACCTCTCCGCAAACTGTCAAGTTTCAAGACGTCGACCCTAGCTTCGCAATCGAATTCCTTTACAATCCCTCTCTTGCGCTCTCCGGCGTCTGCTCTTTGAGGGGGGAAAACACGTTCTGTTGCATGATAGCAGTCACGAGAATCTTAGGAAATGGCAACACCAATTGCAAATCCAACGAACGCTCACGACTATCATTCGTCAATTATTTCCATCAATTGTTTCTATTCCATTTTGAGGGGGATACGTGCAGCAATAAAGCTATAATTTCCTTGTAGAAACCGGGCACCTCTCAAGTTGAAAAGGGGTAAAAAAGTATCGTTTCGGTTGTTGCATTTCATAAGAGAATGGGAAACTAATTGGGGACGAAACGTCAGGGGACCAATTCTTTAAATGAAGATATCATATTGGTTAGTAGGTAATTTTATGGGAATGGATGATAGATAATTCTATTATAAATATTTTTCCCTTCTTGTTGAATTAGAAAGATGTCTTATCTACAAAATCAAATAGTAAAACTACTTGTGTAATTCTTTTTTTAATAATGAATTCTTTTCTGGAATATCTTATAGGAGCCAATAGATGCAAACTTCTAATGGATACTTCATAGGGGTGCGCAAAGGAATCAGAAACCACCCAGACCGATCGGAACCAAACCAGATCGCCTAAGAACCGATGGTTCCTAAGGGAACCGATCCGGTTATTGGAACTGGTGAGTACTGATCCGGTTTCCAATTTCAGGTGTAAAATCACTCACTTGGACCGAACCGATAATATACACAATATATATATATAATATATTTAATTTTTAACATAAAAAATGAAAAATATAAATTCCTAGGCTACTTATTAGTTTTTATGTTAGACAATTGTCTGCTTATTGTCCACTTATAGCAAGTTTGGTGAGTGTGGTCTCTTGCTTACACACTTCCTAACATACTAATATTGCTAGTTCATTGGCTCTAACCAAGAGAAACTTTAATGAGGTGATTTCATTGTGTAATATTTTGTTGCATAAAGGTGTGAAGCTTAGGGGGATCGGTTCTATGGATCCTCCAAGGAATTGAACCAGATTGATGATCTGGTTCTTGGGTGGATTCATGGAATCAATAGGCGGTTTCCGATTCTCATTTTTTGTAACCGGTCCTTAGTGGGTGGTTCTCGAATCTATGGTGGGAACCATCCACTTGCACCATGCTCATCCCTAATACTTTACATTACCAAAATTGCATCTATTAGTAATTACAATATTTCCAATAGTAAGAAAGATATGCTATTTATCAAGTTGGAAACAAAAGTAATTAGAAATATGAAGCCATTGATTTAACGTAACAACCTTCTTTAGGCAAAGTATTACACTTTGATTAGAAATATGAAGCCTTTAATTTAAAATAACAACCTTCTCTAGGCAAAGCATGACACATGATAAGATGAAGTCTTATTGGGTGTAATGGGACATTTATATTGTGAAACTGATAAAAGGGATGACGAATATAAGTCAATTTTTTTGTTAGCTTGACAAAAAAAAGTAATAAATTGAAGAGAGAAGGTTATTCCGGTTAATTGATTGAAAAAAATGAGCATCTTAGTCAAAATGGGGTGCAAATATTAAATCAATGGCCTCGTGTTTCATATCGAAGGTGTAATACGAGCCATTGTTGTATCGGATATGCAATCCATCCATGCCATCGAAGGTTTAATTCTTATTCATAATTACGTTAGGCACCATCGAAAAAACAGAGTAGAGCCTCATCTTCCAAAATGAATAGTGTGGAAGCAAATCGCAAACATGAGAGTCCGCACCATACTCAGGTTAAATTCTTAAAGAGAGCTGCCCCTATTTCCATGGCCGCTTTTATGAGCTATCTTAACTTATTCTGTACCACACCTTTATGACATGGTCCATCAATCAGACCTCAAAATTATATGATGTTGCCCAGATTCACTCTATCGTAACTATAAGAAGCAGTTGAATAAAATGCACGGAATGAGTAGATAAATTGGATATTGAATTTACGTGGTTTGTTCGATGTGACTTACGACCATGAGAAGAGCAACACATAATTTCATTATTGATGAAGCGATATAACAAAATTACAACCATACTTGAGTAACTCACGTGCTATCGCATGATAGGAATCGCAAGACTCTTAGGGTGCATTAGGACTAATCGGTTTTTGGTCTTGTCCGATTCCAAGGTGGAACCAGGAACCAGACCGGTTCCTAGATTTTAGGACCAGGAACTGGACTAATTGACTGGTCTGGTGGAATTGGGCAAAAATAAATTGAAAAATATTACTACTTCTTATTTCTTTGGACTAACCCTCAACAATTGATTAAGTGCTCTGCTCCATCTCGAAAACATCGTGAGTTGCCTAACAAAATAAACTGAATGTTGAGCGAATTACAACATACATAGACGCAACAAAAAAGCTTATAAGTCAAACCCGATCTAAATTAAAACGAAAGATGCAATTTTTGTTAAATCCTAATAAATTAAAAAGCAAAAGGAAAAAGGCGAATGGGCTCCATATCTAGACAGTCGTCATCGGTCGATCTGACCAAAATGCAAGACATTCCTCCATATGAGATAATGATTGGACCGAATTCTAAGTTCAGTGAAGTGAACAAAGGAGCAAAGCTGTTTTTCTAAGCTTTATATATATATATATATATATATATATATATATATATATATATATATATATATATATCAATATATCAATCGGGTCGGGTTGGGTCGGTTCGGTTCCCACATTGGAATCGGGAGTCGGACCGACTAATCACTAGTTCCAAGAATGGGAACCGGGAATCGGACTCTTCTCTCCGAGAACCGCCTAGAACCAGCTAGTCCGATTTAGTCTGGATAGTTCTTGGTTCAGGGTGTTTCCATTGCACACCTCTAGGGTGCATATGATAATCATTCTATTTTTGACAAGATTTATTTTTTTTTTTTTTAATTTCTAGGAGAAGGTTTGGAACAAAATCCATTTAATAATGCAATTAGATTTTTCTGTTTCTTAAATAAATTGTATTTTTTAAAATAAATTTGGAATATAAATGAGAAGTAAAATTTTTGTACTTTTCTATTTCTAGAACAAAGTGAAAAATAAAAACCTTTTCATTGCTCGCTCTCGCTACTAGCTGGCTGCCCGCCTGGAAGAAAGAAATTGTGTCATTATTAAACGTGTATTTTTGCTCAAAAACCCGTCTAAGGAATATATTATTTCTGGCTAGAAATTGTGTCCAGAAATAGAATAGTTATCATTTATGCTCTTAGGAAATGGCAACACCAATTTCAAATCCAACGAATGCTCACGAATATTATCCTTGAAAAGCAGCACTTTAGCAAGAAAAATCTGATCTCACACCAATTTTTTCACGAGATAAGCAGACCCGAACTATCATTTCCATCAATTGTTTCTATTCCATTTTAAGGGGGATACGTGCAGCGATAGAGTTATAATTTCCTCGTAGAAACGGGGCACATGTCAAGTTGAAAAGGAAAACAAAAATATCGTTTCAGTTGTTGCATTTCATAAGAGAATGGGAAACTAATTGGGGAGAATATGTCAGCGGAACAATTCTTTAAGTAAATATATCATTTTGATTAGTAGGTAATTTTATGGGAATGGATGATAGATAATTCTATTACATAATACCTTCTCTTTTTGTTGAATTAGAAAGATGTCTAATCTACAAAATTGACCGAAACACAATGTCGCCTTGTTCGTACCATGCAGAACATTGGGTAAGAAATTGATTGATTAGCTCCCAGATAGTGATTAAACACTAATAAAGGGAAAGGATAGTCCTCTAGAAATAAAGATGTTTGTTATAGCCGTAAATGCATTTTCTATTGCAGTCTTGAATAAAAAGCTAACATAGCGACGAAACCGAAAAAAAATGTTTAAGGAAATTTAACTCATACACGAAATGTATTACATAAACAAACACTGATAGCGATGGTGCAAACAAAATCAAAGTTGCAAATTTTTGTTGTGTGGAAGGGCTGTTGGATCCACATGCACTTGAGTTGACCGTGTCTATGTTTTAGATGGTAGATGTTGGTATAAAATGAATTGTATGATATATTTATGATTTCATGTTCAAAGAAAATTAAATATCAATCATCGATATAATAATTTGATTTACAAATTTTCAACTTTTTCATAGTATAAAAAAGAAACTCACTAATCTCAAACGGAAAAAAGCAATTCGAATTACAATGCAATGTAGGGATCGGAACGGATATAAATTGGGTAACGGTTATCGAGATGGCATGACACAAGAATGTTATTCAAGATGACAAATATTGGAGTACTGATGTCACACTAGACAAAGTTTGGTCTTTGGTGGAATTATTCAGTTATGATTGCCGGCTTTATCCACGTAAGCTGCTGCATTAGATCTTTAATGGTCATATGGTGTTTTTGTCACATTAATATAAGTTTGTAATATTCGTGACTAGGGGCGAGCGCGGTTCCCGGTTCTAAAGGGACCGGTTGCGGTTCTCGGTTCCCAAGGGAACCGGAATCGAAACTGGAACCGGTCCGATTAGGGCTCAAAAAAAGCCCCAACTCAGAAATTGTCTTTCACATTTCACTCTCTCTTTGCCTGTTCTATGCTCAACGCCATTACCAATCGCCCTCAACGCCAATGCTTGCTAACCTCTACTCGAGGCCACCTCTGCTCACCCTCGACACCACCGTTGCTGACCTCTGGTTTGCCGCTTGCCCTCGACGCCACCACCGCTCGCCCTTCATGCCATCGCTGACCTCTGCTTGGCGAGCCATCGCTTCCTCTGTAGAGAGAGAGAGAGAGAGAGAGAGAGAGAGAGAGAGAGAGAGAGAGAGTGTGTGTGTGTGTGTCGTTATAGGTGCTTGGCTCTTCCTTCGAGAAGAAGGCGAAGAAGAAGAAGAAGGTGCATGCGGCCCTGTCCGTGTCCGTCACTCTTAGGATTTCGTGGTTTCCCAATGCTCTCTCTTTTCCCCCCATCCCATTTCCCATTTCTGTTTTTGCTGAGATCCATGTGTTTTCGTGTCTCTCTGTGCAGCTCCCGCTAGAGCTCGAGACTGCTACAGGTTCGTCCCCGTTCTCTCTAGCTTTCTCCTTGTACTGTCGCTTGTGTCCTTGTCTCCTTTGTGATCTTCTTTTTGGCTGGCCATTTTTTTTATCCTTTGACTCGCTCGTCTTGTGCTATCGTGACTGGAGTATATCGTGTAGTTTCAATGGCGGATATATGCATACTTTGGGCTTCTTCTTAGCACCCTTCTTTTAGAGATATGGTTTGAAGTGCAGTTTCATGCTAATCTTATGTAACTTCAGCTTGCAGAGTATGCCACACTTGGTTTTGATCCTTTGAAGTTAGATAAGCAGCAGTTGATGGATTTCTTGAAAGGTAGTTCTTGCATTCACCATCAAAATATACACTGAAAGTTTTCATGGTATATATGGTACAATTGCATCTTCATTGAAGTGATGCTACATCTCGAATAGGAAAATGATTGGGGATTTGGTGGTTTTACTTGAGCAGTTGTAGCTTTTGACTTATGGTTTTAAGTTTGATTTTTTTTTTTTAAATGCAGTGCTTGAAAGTTGTTTACATTTGAAGAGACAGATATTTCAAAAACAAAAGCTAGAGGTTGAAGTTTGCGAGCAAAATCCCCCCTACTGCGAAAAAAAAGAATCTTATTGTTTGGAATGAATAAAGTGCTTTATTATTTATTTATCTTTTTGGCAAAGAGTTATGTGCCTGTTTCTGCTAGATGGATGACGGAAAAGTGTGCCATATGTAGATAGGTTGAAGATTGGGACTATAATAAAATGATAATCTGCAACAAGTCTTACATCTTTTCAGATAGCATTTGTCCACCTGCTTTTTGGTATTTGAATCAAAGGTCACTAGATAGTTGGTCTTCTTCTGTAAATGAACTGGATTCACTCTTGATTGTAGGTGTTAGATAGCTGTGCATCAAGAATGTTATGGGGTAAACAACGTCCAAGACTTCACTTCATGGGTTTGCAAGGCATGTGAAATGCCTAATGTGAGGAGGCAGTGTTGTCTTTGTCCGGTAGAAGGTTAGATTCAATGTCTTAATCTCCTGTTGTCCTCATATGTTGTTTCTTATACTTTTAAATTTTTTGATGCTCATGGTGACAATATTAGATATATTGCTTTTGATTTTTAAGAAATATTACTATTGGGTTTTTAAGGAAGCCATATCATATGAAATTCATTATCACGATTGTCTAACTTTTGCTCTAAATCTATGTCTTGGTGTTGTGTGAGTTAGTATTTTCTTGCTTGAAATTATTTTGACCGGCTTAAATGCTGGTCTCTAGGGGGTGCTTTGAAGCTAATGGATATCGAGCCACTCTGGGTTCATGTCACATGCGCGTGGTTTCGCCCTGAAGTTGGTTTTCTGAATCATGAGAAAATGGAACCGGCCACTGGAATACTTAGAATTCCTCCAACTTCTTTTTTGAAGCTAATCCATACTTATTTAGATTTACAGTTTTGAAGATTGTTGTTTCTTGATATAGCTAGTCTAATCACCTAGAGGGGGTGAATAGGTGCACAAACAATTTATTGATATACGGAAGCGATTCTAGGCAACCGATAGAAAGGAAGTTCTCTATTGATTAACAAAATGAAGTACGATCAAAGTAAAGAGAGTAAGGAAGAGAAAATTGAACACAAGGTTTATAGTGGTTCGGCTTATTTCAAGCCTACGTCCACTCTTCCGCACTGACAGCCCACCGGCTGGATTTCACTATGAACAAAAGAGAAGTTACAGCACAACTTTTCCTTGATTCCACAATGTAGATATTCTACCACACCTCCTCAAGGTTTCTCATAAATATAAACTCTCTTTTGTATACAAAGTTTCGCTCAAAGGAATTGTCTAAACAACAGGGAGCTTCAGACTTTGGAATTCTTCTATCGCGCACACCTCGAACAACTTAGAACGTCTTCCTTATATACTCCTTTACGCCATCATACCCGTTGGCACTTACCAAAGGAATTCCTCTAATCTAACCGTTGGACGGAATCAATTAAGAAGATTATTCGAGCTATTAAAAGAACGTGTCGATAGCCCATCAATCCTGTTCGCCCATACAATCAGGATCTCGGTTTCCATAAGTAGAACCTTCCAAGAATATTTAGGCAATCATCGGATCCTTAATCTTCGAGTCAATATCGATCAATCAAAGAATTCAGTTATGTCTTTTCTAGCCAAGAGATTTTCTCCAGTCGATAAGGTCATATCCTTAATGAAACATCCAGTTCTGGATAACCTTTCTTCAACGGATTAAAGACTGTCAATGAGGATAGACTTTGAGTCTTGAGTCTGGCTGTCCGGAGGTCTTCAGACTTTAAATAGCAGAGTTTGCAAACCTTCAGACTAAACTGATGGAAATGTTTTGTCAGCTTCAAAACACTTCAAGAAGATTTCTCCAACAATCTCCCCCTTTTTGATAGTGACAAAACTTTCCTGCAGATTTGGACAATTTTGACTTGCAAAACATTTCTCACACACGTATGCATATCTTATAGAGATAAATGGCTAAATGAATAACACAAGAATCTAGAATCTGCAACCACAAAAAATAGGTTAGTCTAGTATACGATAAAGCCATCCATAAGATATCAATAAAAGTAGTCAAGTCAAGTCTAAGTCTAGTTCAGTTTTCATCCAGACACAAAAACAAAGTCAAACAAAGTTTAAACATCAAAACAATCCAACAATCCACACGATTAAAAGTCAAAGTTCAAATCTCTTGCATCTCTCCCCCTTTTTGTCAGCATTAAAAAGGTTGAGATGAAAATGGAATAAAATCAAGATTGCTTCGGAACGCGGACAAGTTGGAAATCTCCCATAGATTGAACGATGCCTTCCAGCCTTTTCAAGTCTTCTTTCAATTGTGCAATCTCCTCACGTTTGGCATTGGCCTGAATTTGAATAGAGAGGGCTTGGATATGATCATTCAAAGAACATGAAGAAACTTGACCCGCATTTTGCAAGTTTTGAACCTTGCATCCCAAAGCATAAATTTGACCGCGCATCTCCAAGAGAATATCCATGATTTTGCGAAAATCTGCTGCATTATCAGTTTGAGTACTTGCTTCGGCCCGATCTGATGGAGTAAATGCAGACGATGGTAGATCAGCATAATCTCGCAAGTTTGGCGATGAAACTTCATGACCTTCCTCTGGAAATTAAGAGGCATAAATGTCCTCTGGGTCTGCAGGAGAGCGACTGATGCCCTCACTTGCATCAGGATATGAGGACTTCCTTCTTTTCTCTTGATCTCCCCCTGTTTCCATGCCTTCAGGTGGAGAAGAGTGTTCCTCAGGTTCTCCTTCTTCTCTTTTCTCTTCTTCTTCTTTCTCAGCTCTTTCCTTTTCAGCTTCTCTTTCTTCTTCTCCCTTCTCCTCTGCTTCCTTCTCCTTTGTTGCTTTCGTCATTTGTTCCAATTCTTTCTCTGGAACAAAACGACTTAAGTTCTTCAAAGCCATTGCAAAAATGGTGAGGTTTTCATCATCATCTTCATCTTCAATAATAAGAGCTCTTCTTTTCGTTCTTGAAGCAACCAAGGGCTCCTTTCCTTTCCGTTTTGATGAAGAAGAGGGTTGATGAGCTTTGACTGGAGTCTTCTCCTTGAATTTCTCCAATGCCTTGTTCAATTCTTTCAGACGCATTTTGGTCACCATTTTCAGTCCTGCCACCATATGATCGCATGATCGAACACAAAAGATTTGCAGAGACTGAATATTCAGATGTTTGAATAACTTAGTCATAAGACTTGGGTAAGGAAGTTGACATTTGTCCTTCATCATGGCTCTATACATGTGGAACATAACGGTGTGAGGAAGAGAAAACCTTTTCCCAGTGAGGATGGCATACATCAGCTTTGCCTCTGAACTTGAAATATCAGTCTTGGAAGTTGATTTCGGTCGGAGGCAATTGATCACAATCTTGTGAAGCAAGATGTTGAACGCACTCATCCTTAAGTAGGAAATCTTTTCCTCTGTTCTCCTGTCTTTAACAAGTTCCAAAGTAGTACGAGCAATAGAAACTTTGATCGGTTGATATCTTCCTCTCTTAACTCCTAACACATCTGCCAGCATATCCATATCCACAACAAAGTCTTGATCTTTGATGTTGAAAGAGAATCTATTCGCATCCAAGAAACTAAAATTTGAATAGAAATATGCGGTTAGTTCAGCATAGGCCTCTATAGAGTCAGAGCAGAACTTTTCAAGTTGAAGATAACCGAACTTTTCCCTTAAGTTTATATTCACAGCATCCAGAAAATCAAAATCCACACTCTTAGGGTTTATCACTCCACGCTTCAGCAATTTTGAGTACAAATCCTTTTGTTCCTTCGATCTGAACAAGTCTCCCATTTTTCCTCGATTTTCAACCGCAACACCAATTCTCGGTTAAAATTGACTGTACAGTTTGTCATCATCATTCCCATCTACAGGATTAACTCTCCAATCACGAGGATCACTTGGGATATTCGCAAGGGTTTCTTCAGCCACCCCTCTACGAGCAATTCCCAAACTTTCCAATTTTTCGCAAAAAGATATATTCATTTTCATACCCTTTGTCTTTAAGAAAATCATCGACATACTTCAAAGGAGTATGAGTCCCTTTTAAAGCACGATACAGCTTATCAATAAAAGCGGGCTTTTGAACTCTTACAGGATCTGCATCCTCGATGATTTCTTCCTCTTGTTGATGATCAACGCCTTGAGGACTAGATGGAGGAGAGTGACGCTACTGAGAATGTTGTGGGCTCTGCTGCTGATTTGGAGACACTTCTTCTTCGGTGAGATTGAAATGTGTAGGCCCCTCACTCATTTGCCGTGGTCCCCTGCTTGCGATTCTTGAAGAATTTCTTGAAGATGACATCTTTCTCAGTTTTTGGAAGATTCCTTGCTTGACTTTCCCAAGAAAGATGACTATTTTTTCGAAGATTAAACAAGGGAAGAAAACGGGAATGAAAGATCGATGCTTTCTAGGGTTTTTTAGAGTAAAGTGAAGGGAAATCAACAGTGCACGATCGGTTAAAAAGAGAGGAATACGAACCGTCACAAAGGAAAATAAAAAGATGCCTTTTCAAAATAACTGTCCTTTTTCCGTGAAAATAGTCATTTCAAACAATAATTTCTTTTTCGAAGAGGAAACGATGTAACAATTACGTTGATTAAATATGGCAATAATTAACCACAGTTTGACGGTCGTACCTTTTCACGATAAGATTCGAGAGAGAATAACTTACAATCAAGGTCTTGTATGTCTAAGTCTGAGAGTCTCTAGACTTTGATTTCCTCATACCTTAAAATGTTGAGTCTGGAATGGATGGTTTCAAATTGATTTTTCTCCAAAGGCTTTGTGAATATATCCGCTAATTGATTCTTTGAATCAACATATTGAATTGAAACTTCTCCATTTTGAACATGATCTCTAATGAAGTGATGTCGAATCTCTATACGCTTTGCTTTTGAGTGAAGAATTGGATTTTTAGTGAGATTAATAGCGTTGGTGTTGTCGCAATTAATCTCCGTGCATGAATCTTCAATTCCAAAGTCTCTTAGCTGTTGTTTTATCCAGAGAATTTGTGAACACCAACTCCCAAGAGCTACATACTCTGCTTCTGTTGTAGAGAGAGCTACTGTACTCTGCTTTCTTGAAAACCAAGATACTGTCCTGCCTCCAAGTAGTTGACAGGTACCCGAGGTGCTCTTTCTATCAACTCTGCAACCGACTAGATCTGAGTCTGAGTATCCAAGAAGAGTAAAGTCTCCTCTTTTAGGATACCATAGACCGATGCTTAAAGTTGAAGCAATGTATTTAATAATACGTTTTGTAGCATTTAAATGAGATTCTTTAGGATCTGCTTGAAATCTTGCTACTGGTGCGTAAGTCTCGTCATAGTCTATCCCTTCTTCTTGCGTGTATCCCTTGGCCACGAGTCTTGCTTTGTTTCTTACGACCTTTCCTTTCTCGTCCATCTTGTTTCTGAAAACCCATTTAGCTCCAATAACTGTTTTACCTTTTGGTTTTGGAGTCAATTCCCAGACATCATTGATGCTGAATTACCTGAGCTCTTCTTGCAAGGCTTCAATCCAGCTTTCATCAGATAAAGCGTCATCTATGCTTTTGGATTCTATTTCAGAAGTAAGAATCACAGCACTAGACTCTTCGCGCCTTTTGAATCTAGTGTGAATTCCTTCATTAATGTCGCCAATGATAAGATCTTTGGGATGACTAGACTTATGCTTCCAGTTGTTGGTTGATTTGTCAGAGTGATGATCACTTCCTTCACTTGAATCTTCAATAGTTACTTGCTGCTGGTCCTTCAAAGTCTAAGCTGTTTCTTTAGACTTTGTAGAGTCTGGAGCAGGTTCTGGATCTTCAAGATGAGTCTGAATAAATTCATTTTGCATCGAATCCTAGAATTTGACATTCATTGATTCTTCCACAGTTTGAGTCTTTTTGTTGTAGACTCTGTACGCTTTGCTTGTGATTGAGTATCTAAGGAAGATGCCTTCATCTGACTTTTCTTCAAACTTACCAACTCGATCATTTGCATTTTTCAGTATAAAACATTTGCATCCAAACACATGAAAATATGAAACAATAGGCTTCTTTTCTTTGAATAATTCATAGGGGTTTTTTTCTAAAATATGCCTTAGAAAAACTCTGTTAATAGTATAACATGCTGTAAAAACTGCTTTAGCCCAAAAACGTGAGAAGATGTTACTTTCAATTAGAAGAGTTCTAGCCATTTCTTGAAGCGATCTATTCTTTCTTTGCACAACTCCATTTTGTTCTGGAGTATACGGAGAGGAGAATAAATGTTAAAAACCAGATTCATCATAAAACCTTATAAAATCTTGATTTTCAAATTCACCTCTATGATCTGTTCATATACTTGAAATAACATATCATTTTTCGTTTTGAACCTTTTTAGCAAATTTTTCAAAGCAAGAGAAGGTTTCAAACTTACTTGCCAGGAAATACACCCAAATAAATCGTGAGTAGTCATCCACTACTAGGCAATATTTCTTACCTCCAATGCTCTGTGTTCTTGTTGGTCCAAAGAGATCCATATGTAGAAGCTGCAGTACACGATTAGTAGAAACTTGATTTATTGGTTTAAAGGAATTTCTTGCCTGTTTTCCCAATATGCATGGACTACATAGGTTAGACTTTTGATATGATAAATTTGGTAGACCACGAACAAGCTTCTTTGTTGAAATTTTGGCTATCTACTTCATATTGATGTGCACAAGCTTTCTGTGTCATAAACTTGCTTCGTCTTGGATTGATGTTAAACATTGCGATTCATCTGGTTTCACATCCATGAGGTAGATATTTCCATGTCTTCGTCCCCTAAATGATTGAGTAGAGTTTTTACTATACCCTATTGAAAGTAGATTTTGAAACCGTTATCACATAGCTGACTAACAGTAAGCAGATTGTAGTTGAGTCCTTCAACTAAAGAAACATTGCTTATTGTGAGGTTTCCAATTTTCACAGTTCCAAATCCCATAATTTTTCCTTTGCTATTTCCTCCAAATGAGACTTTTCCACCATTCACTTGAACAAGCTTTATGAAGCAATTTGAATCTCCTGTCATGTGTCTCTAGCATCCACTATCCAGGTACCATTTCACCTTTTTCTTGATAGTGGCTTGCATTTAAAAAGAGACTTAAGCTTTCTTTGGTACCCATATTTTCTTGGGTCCTTTTGAGTTAGTCTGATATGCGGTTTTTGCCCAAACTTTATTGATAGGTCTCCAAACCATAGGACATTCTTTCTCAAAATGATATGCACTATTACATTTTGAACATCTAAGAGCATTGCGACCTACTGATTTTACAAAGGTCTTTTCAAAATGATTTTTGTAAGCATTTCTTGTGAGTCTCTGTTTGATTCTTTCTTTCACTTTAGAAAAATCAATTAAAGGAATGGTTTCAAGAGTCATTCCCAAACCAGATTTATTGAAATAAGGTCTTTGAACAAAAAGTATTTTTGCTAGTTTCTCGATCCTATCGAAAATCTTTTGGAAATGATTGACATATCATTTTTAAGAATGCATTTTCTTTTGAGAGATTATCTTCACTTTCTCTAAGAGAAGAAACATTCACATCTAAACATTTCACATTTTCTTTCAAAATATTTTCTTGTTGTTTTAAGACAGAATTTTCCTTTTTAAGTTCAGAATTCCTTTTAAAAGAAGTCTTGAGACTAAAACACAACTCATCAATGTATTTAGAAACTTTAATAAGGATTTTGAAGTTACTTACCTCAAATTCAGTGTCTGAATTTGAGTCTGTCTCGAAGTTTGAATCTGAATCCGATTGTGCCATCAGACATATGTTGGCATAATCATCATCACTTTCTTCATATTCTGTATCACTCCAGGTTTCTACTTTAAGAGCCTTTCGATTTTTTTCGGCTTTTCCTTTCTTTTTCCTCAGAAGAGGATAATTGGGTATGATGTACCACTTTTTCTTACATTCAAAGCAGACTATATCTTTATTTGATTCATCATCTTCAACAGACTTAGTCTGTTGCTTTTGAAAACTTTGTTTCCTTAGATTGAATCTTCTCCCTTTTTCTATTCAGCTTTCTAAATCTTCTTATCATGAGAGCAAGCTCCTCATCGTCCATATCGTCTTCAGAATCTGTAGAATCAGAATCATCATTGGATTTTAATGCAATTGATTTCTTACCTTTAGGATCTTCGCCTTCATTGATTCGTTCCACTTCATAAGACTGAAGAGTTCCAACCAATTCATCAACAGATAGTGGCATGATTCTTTGGGTCTCTCTGATTGATGTCTTTATGTGATTCCAATCCTTGGAGAGTCCACGCAGTAACTTGTTTACCTTCATGGGATCAGAAATTGGTTGACCTTGATTTTCAAGACCATTCACGATATCTGTAAAACGAATAAACATGTCAGTTATAGATTCTCCCAATTTCATTCTGAAGGCTTCGTATTGACCGAGGAGAATGCTGATTCTTGTTTCTTTCACTCAATCGATTCCTTCGTAAGTAATGTGTAATCTATCTCAGACTTCTTTGGCTATATCACGAGAAGATATTCTGTTATATTCAGTAGGTGATAAAGCACAATATAAAGAATAGATTGCTTTTGCATCAAGAGCCTGTCTCTTGATTATCTCTTCCTGAGTCATTTCACTAGACTCAATAGTGTCTTTTCCTCTTTCTAAGACAGGTGCAGCTTTAGGAATGATTCCTTTTTCTACAACATCCCATTCCAGATGATCTTTTGATCTTAGGAACGCCTTCATCTTGTTTTTCCATATGTTGTAGTCCTTTCCATCAAAGTAAGTCGGTCTGGTATTGCTTTGCCCTTCTACCAGTCCTTGAGCCAACATACTAGCCATGGATCTTTAACTTTGAAGTAAAACACTTCAAACAAAGTGAGTACACGAGCTCTAATACCAATTGATATAGCCAGTATAACCATCTAGAGGGGGTGAATAGGTGCAAAACAATTTATCGATATACGGAAGTGATTCTAGGCAATCGATAGAAAGGAAGTTCTCTATTGATTAACAAAATGAAGTACGACCAAAGTAAAAAGAGTAAGAAAGAGAAAATCGAACACAAGGTTTATAGTGGTTCGGCTTATTTCAAGCCTACGTCCACTCTTTCGCACTGACAGCCCACTGGCTGGATTTCACTATGAACAAAAGAGAAGTTACAGCACAGCTTTTCCTTGATTCCACAGTGTAGATATTCTACCACACCTCCTCAAGGTTTCTCACAAATATAAACTCTCTTTTGTATACAAAGTTTCGCTCAAAGGAATTGTCTAAACAACAGGGAGCTTCAGACTTTGGAATTCTTCTATCGCGCACACCTCGAACAACTTAGAACGTCTTCCTTATATACTCCTTTACGCCATCATACCCGTTGGCACTTACCAAAGGAATTCCTCTAATCTAACCGTTGGACGGAATCAATTAAGAAGATTATTCGAGCTATTAAAAGAACGTGTCGATAGCCCATCAATCCCTGTTCGCCCATACAATCGGGATCTCGGTTTCCATAAGTAGAACCTTCCAAGAATATTTAGGCAATCATCGGATCCTTAATCTTCGAGTCAATATCGATCAATCAAAGAATTCAGTTATGTCTTTTCCAGCCAAGAGATCTTTTCCAATCGATAAGCTCATATCCTTAATGAAACATCCAGTTCTGGATAACCTTTCTTCAACGGATTAGAGGCTGTCAATGAGATAGACTTTGAGTCTTGAGTCCGGCTGTCCAGGAGGTCTTCAGACTTTAAATAGCAGAGTCTGCAAACCTTCAGACTAGACTGATGGAAAAGTTTTGTCAGCTTCAAAACACTTCAAGAAGATTTCTCCAACATTTCTTTGATGTGGTGGATTGTACTTATTGTGGGAATGATAAAAGCATTTAGCAATAGAGGAGAACCTGATTTCATAATAGCTTTATAGCAGCTTACTGTTCAGTTGAGTATTTGAATTTCATGTGTTGATTTTGTTTGTTGTCTACTACTTAGTTTATTTGCAATTAACTTCTAGATGCTCAATGCTTCTTCTCAAATGCTTTTCTTTGCTTGTGGTGCAGAGTTGTGTAATATGTAAGCAGACTCATGGTTCCTACACTCAATGCAACAAACGTCCTACTTATTTTCACGTTATGTGTGCTACAAGAGCAGGACACAGCATGGAAGTAAGTCCTTATATAGATATGTATGTTATTTTCATGACTTTTATCAGAACTAACATCGGTAGAATTTCTTGACATGGTGTGTTCTGTTACACAAGTAGAGTATTGCCCATCATGTTTATGCTCTTCTAAAGTGAAATGTGTCCAAGATCTCCATCACTATTGTCACATTTTAATTGATCCATGTACCCGTCGCTTGCTGAGGACGCATAGTCCATGTGCTCTTCATGATTTTCCCTCCCAAAGCTTTGTCTTTATGGCTCATCAGGTTCATCGATTAGCACTGAAATCATGATATGCATTTTTTGTCAGTTTGTTTTCTAAACAAGATAAGACATTGTGCAACTCTTCAAGATCAATGAAGAACTTGTAATCAATGCCACAAATAAAGGGAATATAACTCGGCTAATTAATCATTCGGTAAGTTCCAATAAAAGCATTTTTTTAACTAAAAATGAAAAAAAAAACTGTTGGAACCTGGAACCGATCTTGGAACCTTTGATAGGATAGGTTCCAAGTTCTTGGTTCTAACGGTTCTGACGGTAGGTTCCAAAAAATGAGGAACTTGTACCTAAGGGTAGGTTCCAGGTTCCAAGCGGAACCTGTAAGGAACTAGGAACCGCTCACCCCTAGGTTTGAGTGATTATCTATCCCTAGATGATTTACCTTTGGAATGTGGATTACTCCTTAGTGGTGAGCAAAAAAGCTATTTTTATTGATAAGGGCTATTTTCTCTAGGTCATAATGGTGAACTTCTCACATCCTAGTTTCTTTATCTTTGGAAAATGGATTATTCTTTGTGGTGAGCCAAGAAACCCTTTATTCCCGGCCGGTGGTTCGTCCTTTAAGCATTGGTGATGAGCTTGTTTTATCTCGAAATCCTTTATCATTGGCAGGTGGTTAGTCTTTTAAGCCTTGGTAATGAATTTCGTCAATTCCGTTCTTGATCTTTGTTTAATGGTGCATCTTTTAGGCCTTAGTGGTGATCTTAATCTATCTTGTAGTTGAATTTATCCATCAACATCCATTCCATGCACTCTTATTTATCTTTGATTCCTTCAACATCACTCAAAAAATCACTCGTCCAATCCCACAACCACATCATATTTTCCCTATAAGAAGTTCTTGTGTGCTGGCCTTTATTCTCACAAGGTGCACATTTTTAGTGCCAAATGTCCTAAAAATATAAAAAATAGTCACGTTGGAGTTTTCTATCAATCAAAGTTTAGCAAGTGTGGTTGCATCTACTTAAAGTCCTAATGATGTCATACTTGTTCCACACCTTGAAGAAATTATCGAATATGGGAGAAAAGGGGGTCATGCCGTGATGAGAGTCATGGCTACCAGGGTTGCATGTGCTTTATTTAGTGGCAGTAGCAACATAGGAGCTCTCATGCTTAATTCCACAACTATCCCTAACTTTGGATCTAGTTCTAATTTTTTTCTTAAACGTTTTTGATGCAGCCTGCATTGAAGACCAACTCTCTCAACCAAGAAGATTAGCCCACATTTAAGCTCAACGAAACCAAGAAGCCATATCAATATCTAGAGTCCATCCCGGAAGTTTGAAAGACACCTTGGAGCCATGAAGACACTTTTACTAGTTTCTAGTTTCTATGCTATTTACTATTTTCGTAGTTTCAACACTCTATTTTTATTTCTTTGATGATATAATCCATCCAATTTCTGGTAGAAGACAAACGACTTTTGATGAATGAAAACTTTGCTTTGAAGCAAGTATCGTGAACCTTTTAGAGTTCATACCCTTAAAAACCTAGAAGAGTTTTCACTCCATCCTTGAAGAGTCAGAGCTTTTGAAATCTGCATCCTTAAAGAGTTATAGTTATCGATCTAGAAGAATTGGTGCCCCCTCAACTTCCTTGGAGGCCTAGAAGAGCAACCAACGAAGTTTCTATCTTTTCCTATTCTGTTCGTTAATTCCAACCCAAATTCGACCATCCAACAGTGCTTATTTCAGAAAACCCAACAGCTAAATTGTAGATCTAGAAGTTTTTGTTCATTTGGTTTTGGAATCAGGTCAATTTGATCTGTATTGACAAAGATACGACTGTTCTCCTAAGCTTGTGCAGTGCTCAAATTTATGTTTGTCCTAATTCCCGTGTGCAAGTCACTCTCCTGATCCTCTCCCGATCTTATTGTTTGAGAAAGCCTAACCTGGGCTTGCATCATTTGGTATCAGAGCTTTGGAAAAGAGGACAATGCCCCCAAGACAAGCTAGATGTCGTGGCGGCAGAACCATTCCCCTCAATGAATTGCACACACTCGCTGAGAATATGCAACAACAAATTGACAAATTAACGCAAGAAGTTCAGTGTTTGAGGGATGAAGCAAATAATTCTCCACCCCATTCCAAGACTGAAGATTCCCATGGTGACTCTTCCTCTTCGAAGAGTGTTTCAATCCATTCACGGTTGGAGGCATGTTCAACATTGTTTACAACATATTCATGAGCCAAATTGGCAAAAGAAAGTCAAGAAAGATGTTCCAGAATTTATAGGTACTGAGTCTCCTAATGAAATTGTTGATTGGCTAACACTTGTGAATGAGGTGTTTGAGCATCGAAATGTTCCAAACAATCGTTAAGTTGGGATCATTGCTATGCGATTCTGAGGCAAGGCGATTGCTTGGTGGAGACGAGAAAAACAAACTCGCCAAGCTGTTGGCAAAGCACCAATCACTTTGTGGAGAAAGATGGAGGGAAAGATTCAAAAATATTTTCTTCCCAAAGAATATAAGAGAGAGCTCTACCAATGGTACCAAAATCTAAAACAAGGTATGCGAACGGTGGACCAATACATTAATGAATTCAATTAGTTGGTGATTCATAACAATATCCAGGACCTAGAGGAGGTGCTTGTGAACAAATACTTGAACGGTCTTCAATTTTACATTCAAGACGCATTGGAAGTCCTCAACATTTGGGACTTAGGAGATGCACACCAACAGGCACTCAAAATCGAGTGCTCTTGTTCTCGGAGACAGCAATCAACTACCATGATAAGTTGGGCCACTAGCACTGCTAAAGTTGCTGAGACTACAATGCAATCTGTTAGTAAGCCTTCTACTCAGCCCCATGTTTCGAAGCAACCTGCTATGTTTGAGATACGTTGCTAGTCTTGTGGGGAGTTGGGTCATCGTGCTAGCAATTGTCGAATCAACAAGAATTGACCAGTCGGTAAAGCCTTCTTAATGGATAATGATTCTAATGAGAATGCTAAGGATCCACTTGAAGAGGAGTTGAACAATGATGAAGAAGTTATGGATGATGAACAAATAGTGCATGCTAACACTGGAGAACTTCTTATGGTGAGGAAAATTTTTCTTACATCTCGAGATGACACTGGAGATAGATGGTTGTGTACCAATATTTTTCATTCTGCTTACGCAATCATGGGAAAGGTGTGTCAATTAATTATTGACTCTAGTTGATGTGAGAATATAATTTCTGAAGTAGTGACAAACAAGCTGAAGTTGGAATTAAAAACGCACCCTACGCCTTATAAAATGAAGTGGTTGAAGAAAGGCGTTGAGGTAACTGTTTAAAAATGATGCCTTGTTAATCTATCCATTGGTTATGTTTATAATGACAAGATATGGTGTGATGTTCTGCCAATGGATGCTAGTCACATTATTCTTGGTCAACCATGGCAATTCGATAGGAAGACTACGCATGATGGTTATCAAAATACATATTATTTTGAATTTGGAGGCAAGAAGATTACGTTGGCACCTATTAGGGAACCTTTGAAAACCCCTATAGTTGAGAATTCCTTCTCCCCTACATTGCTTACAATGAAGGATATGAAGGATGATTTGAAAGGAGTTCATATATTGTATATTTTGCTTAATAAAACAGGTGAGAAGAATGAAGTTGCCTCTATCGTACCTCATCAAGTTCAACCTCTTTTGGAAGAGTTCAAGGATGTCTTCCCAATGGACTTACCCGATGTCTCCTTCTATGAGAGATATTTAGCATCAAATCGACTTGATGCCTAGAGCCTCTTTGTCGACTCTCACTCATTACCAAATGAGTCTAACCGAAATGAAAAGAAGCTTGCTGATTTTACTGTATTTGATGGTTTTCTTTTCAAAAGAAACCATTTATGTGTGCCGGACTGTTCTCTTCAACAAAGGGTGATCAATGAAGTTCACCGTGAAGGACATTTTGGGTGTGACAAAATCGAATCCTATAAAACGGACATCGACAAGCAGCATCGTGAAGTTATCTTTGAACCTGGAAATTTTGTTTGGGCTTATTTGCCACCGGAATGGCATCCTATCGGAACTTATAACAAGCTTAGTGATCGAAAGCTTGGACCTCTCCAAGTTCTTGAGCGCATCAATCCTAATGCATATTGATTAAATCTTCCTTCTCATTTGAAGATTCACGACGTCTTCAACATTCGACATTTAACACCTTATGTGGGAGATTCTTCTTATGATGATGGCAAGAATTCAAGGACGAATTCTTTTAAAGATGGGGAGGATGATGCAACCTGCATTGAAGATAAACTCTCTCGACCAAGAAGATCAGCCCGCATTCAAGCTTGGCGAAACCGAAAAGCCATATCGATATCTTGAGTCCATACCGAAAGTTTGAAAGACACCTTGGAGCCATGAAGACGCTTTTACTAGTTTCTAGTTTCTATTCTATTTACTATTTTCCTAGTTTCCATGCTATGTTTTATTTCTTTGACGATATAAGCCATCCAATTTCTAGTAGAAGACGAACAACTTTTGATGAATGAAAACTTTGCTTTGAAGCAAGTATTGCAAACTTTGTAGAGTTCATACCTTTGAAAACCTAGGAGAATTTTCACTCCGTCCTTGAAGAGTCGGAGCTTTTGAATTATGCATCCTTAAAGAGTTATAGTCATCAATCTAGAAGAATCGGTGCCCCCTCAACTTCCTTGGAGGCCTAGAAGAGCAACCAACAAAGTTTCTATCTTTTCCTATTATGTTCGTTATTTCCAATTCAAATTCAACCATCCTACAATGCTAATTTCAAAAAACCCTATAGATCCAGAAGTCTTTGTTCATTTGGCTTTGGAATCGGGTCAATTCAATTAGTATCGACAAAGATACAACTGTTCTCCTGAGCTTGCGCATTGCTGAAATTTCTGTTTGTCCTAATTCCCATGCACGAGTCACTCTCCCAATCATACTGTTTAAGAAAGCCTAACCTGGGCTTGCATTAGTTTTTATCTTAAAAAAGACCACAAACTTGTTCTCAAGTTCCAAATTTGCCCCCTCATAAACCATATGTGGCATTTCTACATTTGCAATAAAGTCTAGGGGTGTGCAAAAGAATCGGGACCCGCCCGGAACCAGACCAGAATCGCCAAGAACCGATGGTTCTTGAGGGAACTAGTCCGGTTCTCGGTTCCATGGGCGGATCCGCCTAGCCAAACCAAACCAATTATATTATAATAATATATTAATTTTTAATATTAAAATAAATTCCTAAATTACTAATTAGCAAACCTAAATTTTAGTACTGTCTCCTCTCATGGTTTCCATGTTTTCATAAGAATTTAGTATAGTGTGTAAGTTGCTTTTTAGAAACTCAACAAATGGTTCCTTCAAAGGATACTTTCGAGACTCACATAGGACACTATGTTCAAGAAAATGTGAAGTTTTGGTGGAATTGTTTCTACGAAAAGAATTCAATAAAGCAAATGTTATAAGAGATTGAGCATTGTTATGGGATAAAGGAAAAGACAATCTACATATGACAATCATCCAGAACCTTAAACTTAAAGAATATTGTAGATTTCAACTAAAATGATTTAGAAACAGAAAAAAAAAAAAAAAACATATTTCTCTTCTTTGGTAGTGCTTTCCAATAAAATAAAGAAAAATGGTACCCTTAATTAAGCTGGTTCGATTTAAAGAAAAATATTACTCGATGTGAAAAGTACTCATGGCAGGATTTGGAAAATGATATTATTATTGGTGAGACCGGTTCCATGGATCCACTCGAAAACTGGACCGACTAGCGGTCCGGTTCTCGAGTGGATCCATGTAATTAACGGTTGTTCCTAGTTCCAAATTTTTGGAACCGAACTTAGCGGGCGGTGCCCGGTTTTAGGCCGGGAACCACCCACCCAAACCATGCACACCCCTAATAAAGCTAGGTCGATTGTTGATGTGTCGTTACAATTCATCATGTTATTGTTCATCATTGGCAACCTCACTTGTAATGCCTTAGATTTGGTCTCACTTCGCCCATGACAACCACCCAGCCAACTCCGGTGCCAAGCTGCCCTTGCCTCCATACTCCTCTCTTTCCTACGACTAGGCCCTCATGGCTGACAATGATAGTGAACAACCATCCACCATCATTGTTTGTCTTACCATCCCTTAATCTTTCTATATCATGGGTGAGCTCAGTGGTGTCGATGTCGAGCTTGACGCTCATGATGGAGCTTCGCCTTGTGCCCCAACTTCACAACATCAAGCTTCACCCTCAGGAACGAGCCTCAAGCCTCCAAATGTAGATTTGGAGTCTTGGCCCCGACTTCATGGCCGTCAAGCCTCAAGCCTCTAGATCCAAATATGGAGTATTAGTGTCAGACTTCACAGTTATTAAGCCTTGAAGTGGGTGCAATGTCAACCTTTGTCATAGACGTTGGTGCTGTCGTAAGTTCCTCCATCGAGGAATCAAGCGTACAAGGATGACGACCGTGCATGAGCTTTCCCATCACTATGAGCTCTGTTGCATACGACGAGGGTAATGAAGAAAGATGAAGACGACGACGACTAGTGGCACGGTTCAGAATGCGGTGATGGTGTGCCATTGAATGGAGGTGGAGGACGGTGGCGACAATGTCTACATCTGTAGCTGGGGGGGCTAGAAAGAGAGAGAGAGAGAGAGAGACTAGGTGTTGATCGTGTGTGGTGCAGCTCATATATAAAAGGGTCATGTTTGGGAATGTAACTTAGTCATTGTGAATAATATTTTAAGTTAAATCCATATTTGTTCGCCCGGGAAGGGTTTCCCGAAAAATATCTTTTACCAAAGGTGCAAAGTTTCGGCTTTATTGTTTGAGTTGGGCTCTGTATTGTTTCGAAAAAAAAAAGCGACTTATTCTACACTAAAGGCAATGAAAGTAAAAGATAAAAATAGGAGAGGATGTAAAAATGCGAAAAAAGTAAAGTGCGATAAAAGGTAACAAATGACAATTGTTGATTGATTGTTAGATTTTTGGCAAAAAGGTCCCTTACACCTATGCCTCTTCGGCTATTTATAGAAAACTTCTAAAAATAAACACTTTCTAACGGTTACTATTTCAATTTCAACCTATTCTGGAAGTTTTGACACTGCAGTGGAAACTAGAGATGAGTGCAGTTCCTGGCTAAAATCGAGAACAAAAGAATCGAACCCGAGGGTCCGGTTCAGTTCCCTATTCTAAAAGGACCGGTTTCAGTTCCCGATTTCCTTTTTCTAGGAACCAGCGATTCTGGTTCTATTCCTATGGGACAGAACCGAAACTGAAACTGGTTAGGGCTAAAAAAAGCCTCAAATAGAAAACTCCCAAATCAGTTCACTTCACATTCACTCACAGTTTTCTCTTCTCCCATTCTCTGCCGCTTGATGCCACCGCCGCTCCCCTCGATGCCACCGCCGACCTCCGCTCGTCCTCAACGCCACCGCCGACCTCCGCTCGCCCTCAATGCCACCACCGCTCACCCTCGACCTCACCGCTGCCTTCACCATCGACGGCACCAGCCTCTTCGAGAAGCTCGGCCTCCCCACCTTCGTCAATCTCTCCACCAATTTCTACACCAGGTCGGTTCTCTGCATATGTTAAGGGAAAATTTTCGTTTTTTTTTTTTTTTTTTAATCTAGTCATGGAGAACGTGTGTTTCTATGCTTGCCCATTTGTTAGATCGCGCTTTTATGTTGGTGCTGCTCAATGGGGTTCGTGGGTGTTGCTCTGATGATGGCGGATGATAGGTTTGATGCTCCCCGCGATGTCTTTTCAAAGGGTGGAGTTTGGACGTGTTCTTTTTAGTTGTATCTTGACGAACTGCCGCTTCTTATAGGTCAATCGAGATTGTTGAAAACAAAAATGATGACAAGATCCTGGCTTTTGCTGATTGAGAATGTGATTGACTAGTTTGGAAGAGTGAGATGTTTGTGTTGGTGAGGCGATTTAAGATGCGCTTCGGACCATCGGGTTCGTTAGTTTCTTTGTGCTTTCATTAGATATGGCCTTGCTTGATTTTTTAGAGTTAGGATGTGGGTTTGTTTGAGTCATGATTAAGAGGGCCTGAAAGGAAAAGATTATCTTGTGAGTTGTAATACAGAAACTTGTTGATCTGATATCTGTTGCTGTGTGGTCTGGTGGATCAGGGTGTACGACGATGAAGAAGAATGGTTTCGGTCAATCTTCGCGAATTCAAAGAAGGAAGAAGCAATTCAAAACCAATATGAATTCTTTGGTACTGATGAGCCGTTGTGGCCTTTTGACAAGACTAGAGATTGACAACCTTCAGATCTTCTATTTGTCATGTTTTTTCATTACCTTTAAATCTTGACAAGAACCTTCTGTCACATATTACTCGACAATGTTTGCAAAGTTTGTTTCGATCATCTGATGTGGTTTTTGGAGGTATCGAAGAGAGGATGCATCTTGTTTGGGACACAATGGTGGTAAGTAGCTACTGCTACTTGCATTTATCTACTCAATCCCGAACCCTTCCAACCCAGATACTATTCATTAATGTTGGTAGGAATCTGGACAAATTTCTATCTCTGATTATGTCCAGATAACGAGCACTGAGTGGTATGCTTTTGTTATGCTTATTTTTATGATGAATGAGTTCTCACACATATTGATGGCTCCCTGAGATAACATATGTTCTTTGAACATGATCAGTGCTAGGATCTTCAACATTTACCCGAGAAAGGGAGCGATCCTTGTGGGGTCCGATGCTGATATAATCATTCTCAACCCGAATTCAAGTTTTGAGATCAGTGCCAGGAGTCACCACTCTAAGATCAGATACAAATATCTATGAGAGAATGAGAGGGAAAGTAAGTTTTGTTTCTGCTAGGATTCCTCTCCATTCACTACTAACATGTTCCATATCTTTATGTCCATATCCTAAAACTTTTTTTCCTCCTTCTGCATTCTTAGATATTGTAACCATTACAAGCTTCAATGCAACAAAATTGTGTTTTCCTTTTCCTGGGAAAGGTCGAAGTGACAATTGCTGCATTTTTCTGCCCTTGTTTTTCTTCCTATAACTGTTGTTTCATCTAAGAGATAGATCTTCTCCTTGCAGTCTGTAAAGAATAAAGCTATATTTATGAAAATTCAATTTGCTGATGGAGTGGCATTAATCAAAGGGACAAAAATATGCTTTTTTTTTTCCTTGATGCATATGCTCCTAATGAACTATTTTTGGCAATTTATGGACATTAAAGCTTTGGTTTATCTCTTTCCTTCTTCATTATAGTTTAAATTTGAAAATGAAAAAAAAAAAAAAAAAAAAAAAACCTATTGGAACCTGGGCCGACCCCTGAAACCTATGACATAGTAGGTTCAGGTTCTTGACTTTAACGGGTAGGTTCCAAGTTCCAAAAAATGAGGAACATGTATCCGATGATAGGTTCAAAGTTCCGGACAAAACCGAACTGGAACTAGGAACCGCTCACCCTAGTGGTAACTGTACTGTCTCATCCACATTATCTACGATATTGAATTCTCAGGACTATTCCCACGTTCTCTTTTCTTTCCCGAGTGATTTATGACATCGCATTCTTCGGCATCTCCTTGAATCGGCTGTCTTCTAGCCTGGCCCATTTTCCACAAATTGGGCCTAACCGATCGTACTTCTTTTCAATGCCCATTGCTCTACTTCTTTTTGAAGTCCATTGAGTCAATTTTGGTGCCAAAAAATGCCCCCTTAAAAAAATTAAAAGATATTTTAATTCTTTTAACTCGAATTAATGATTGTACCCATCAACCTCAAGGTTTCCACAATCGTTCTACTTCTCTATTTTTAATCCAATATCTCTTAGGGTTCCGAATCCCAATTTGTCTTGAATTCCTCATGACGTCTTCTTTATTTATAAGTGCACGGCTCTGACCTTTTGGTCTCATCCTTTTCGACGCAATTGAACGCTTGCTTCCAAGATTCGATTTTTTTGTTCTTCTTTATCTCTTTCAACTTCTCTTTTCTCTTTGACCCATATGAGCCCCCTCGACTTCATGCTGCGTTGGCCCTTTGACTGATCCAAACAACCTGCCAGGGACCGGAACTCCTGCAACTTCTTTTACTCAGACCTTGGGGTTTGTTGTGGTACCACTGGAATCTCTCTCTCCACAAACCACCGTTCTTTTGGATGGTCGTGCGAGACTTTTGTGTCCATGTGTGGACAGTTCGCTGAGTGGGCAATGGTGGAAACACGTCTTCATACTCGAAGCTAGATCCCCATTCAGAAGATATCACCTCGAATTCCTCATTTGAGGGGTTAGGCTTTCTCGTACAGGCGTTTGAGTGAAATCTCGTTTAACCTTCTTCTTGGGGACTTCAAGTCTTTTAGGAGTCTGAGCCTAGAAGCTATTGTAAGACTAATTTTAAATAAAACCTAATGATCCTAATCTATCATTCTCAAACAAATATGTGTATAATTCGGGATCGATTTGTAGAAACGTAAAAATCGACATACCTTCAACTATTGATGAAAATTTTCAAAAGTGGAAAACCTTAAAACCTTGGACGGATTCACAAAGCATGATTGATATACTAACATAGAGATACCAGATTTGTAAGTTCTATTCTACTAGTCAATACCCCTCAAATGTGATGATGTGTTGTTTTTTTTTTTTTTTGTAATAATAAGGTTTGAACTAAATGACCTGACATTTTATTCCTTCTTACATTACCGATGTTTTCCATCAAGACCGTTATGGTAATATATTAACAGTCAAATATCATGTAATAAACACTTATACTAAATTGGGTAATAAATCAAAATTAATTGGGAAATACAAAATTGAGATGACATTTAAAATAATAAAATATATTATAACAGCTATCTTTATTAAAATATTTTTCTTGGGTTCTCAAAGGTTGCACGATGTCTATCCAGTTGTGGGGCATACAAAGGACGGCTATGAATGGATTTGTTGCTTTCGGGCCCCTCTTTTGTATCGACGGTCGTAGTCTACCCCTTTGCATCTTGCCTGGTACTCACGGACTTGTGCCGATATCTTGGCATTAGAGGGTAATTGTTCCCATTAGAGAAATATCAGTGAATAACTTCCCTTCGGCACCATTGGCAAAGGATTGTTTGGTGATGCTCCCCTCGCAAAGTAGCAGACACCATCCCAGCCATTTGCGGGAAAGGATTTGTGTCAATTTCCATCTTCTTCTCCCCTTCCTCTGCAAACTTAATTTTTCCCTGATGTATTGCTCCTTGTACTACTCTTCTAAAGACATTACAATAGTTGGTACTATGGCTTCAAGAGTGCCGCCACTTGCAATACCTTCTATTGGCTAATTCCTCCTTGCTAGCTATGGTCCGACCTTCTGTCAATCTTATTACTCCATTGCATGCTAAAAGATCAAAGATCTCACCTAATTTGGTCACATCAAATGGAGTATCTCTATGTATCCTTGGTCCTTACCATCACTGACTCTTTCACTCTAGCAAGCCTTAGGGCTTGACAAACATAGAGCTTGTCGAGACTCATATTTGCTACTACGATTTTGGCAGCCTCCTCTTGATCATTTTCTTCTCCTGAATCCTCTTTGGGACCATAGATCACTATATTTTGCTTATAGTCTTTGTATGGCTTCCTGTCCTTTTTTTTTTCCAAAATGTTCTCGTATTAAGTGGCTGTGGTGGTTAATGAGAATAAATCGGAAAACTTTTACCCAGCTAGCCGCTCTTTCAAATTAATCTTTAGGCCAGTTTTGGCCATTTCTGTGGCTTCTCTTTCTGGAAGGGAAAACAAACATCGAGTCCTCATTTTATTTTATTTTTTCAATCAAGCGATGTACTGGTCTACCATCTAGTTACCATACTATTTCACGGTTGCCAAATCTGACAACATCACTTCTGGAACAAGACAGTAGAAAGTGAGTATGCAACTTATTTGCCATCTTGTCCCAATTTTAGATCGAGTTAGTAGGAAGGCCAGTGTACCAAGTAAATGCCATTGTAGACAATGACGGGAAATAATTGTAACTTTATCCTCCCATCATTGTTGAGATCCTCGCATTGCATTGTAAATTTGCCTTTTATGCTCCATAGTTGATTGATCATCTTTGCTTGTGAAGACAGTAAATTCAGGAATTTCATAACCCATGGGATAATGGATATTATCTATCCAATCTAGGCATGGTTTGCGGTAAACAAGCCTCAGTGCCCCTCCATCTATGCCCATCCACTGCATGATCAAGCAAACAGCCTGTTCGATCATTCAGTGATCCTTTATATGATCCAACACCTTATTTCTCTGATTAAACTGCGCCCTGGGTGGTGAAGGAAGGCCGAGCACTAACATCTCTAGTCCCTCCTTGTGGCCGATAAAACTGTTATCCTAGGATTGGTACAGGATTAATCTGATATTCACTAGGCCCGCAGGCAGTAATGCATTTTTACCCCCTAGCTAATTAATCTCTAGTAGTAGTTGTTGCGAGGCGCCTGTTTACACTTCATTCCCTGGGTTCAGGTATCATTGATCACTCTCCCTCGGTTTGTCCTATTGGAAGTTTCTGTTATTGTTTCGGTGGAATTATTGCCTCAATTGGGTCAATCCAGTTCCCCTGACTCAAGACCCTTAGTCCTCTGTAGAATCC
Organism: Eucalyptus victrix; assembly: GCA_016097545.1. NCBI lineage: Eukaryota > Viridiplantae > Streptophyta > Magnoliopsida > Myrtales > Myrtaceae > Eucalyptus > Eucalyptus victrix. The sequence goes on along the minus strand of CM027840.1, from coordinate 23,085,537 downwards.
TAACCGGCGGCATGAAAATCGAGTTGCCTATGACAGCAGGTTGGGCCGGAACTTTTTGGGCGGTGGCATACCACTAGTTTGACAATCGTAGACCGCGTTCGCTTGATTTGACGATCCCATCCTCGAAGTCAATGTAGTGACTAGATTGGTAAATAGAGGAATCAAAACACCATACAAATGATTAGCCATATGATTGGTTATATCATATTCTTATTCTTTGAACATCCTTCTCATTGTGATCATTATCGTTGAATTTGGGGCCAACTCCCTCCTTTGATCTTTGGACAATTCCCGAGGAACATCTACAGAATTACTGCCTGTGTTGACATCATCAACTAGGTTTGCATTCTAGTTGGAATTCTCAAAACGGACAGTTCTCCGAGTGTGTTTGGGAGTGGCTTTGCTTTTTGGGCTTAAAAAAATGATATTTGAGAACTTCTTTTGTAAAGATACTTGGGAAAAGTGAGCCTTTGGAAGGCTAAAAACCCAAGGCCACCATGTGGCTGCCTTAGGCATTTGACCTTCTCGAAATGCTGAGGGGAGAATAAGAAAAAAAAAATTTCTTCTACAAATATCCTCACTAACATTTCATTTGTCCGGTTTTGTCCTCATCACTATTCACCTTCTTCTCTGTTCATGTTGGCCGGCAAAGTTGCATGTAGCTGCGATGGGCCGATGATGAGTTGGACAAAGGTCGGCATGAGGCCAGTGTGGTCATGGCAACCATTGGCGGCCAGTCGCATGATCTCGGCGACCACTCACAAGTCACGTCGTTGCGACCTTGCTGCAAACCAAATCTAAGTAGCCGGAGGTTTGGCATGCGACCTCTGGTGACCACCTAGATTTGGATCGCAGCAAGGTCGAGCAACCATTGCAACCCCCAACGACGCTACGACCCTCAACGACCTAGATTTAGGTCGCCGCAACCTAGATTTGGGCCGTGTGACCTTCGACGACCCAAATTTGGGTCCCAGCGAGGCCACGTGACCTCCAGTGGCCCAAATCTGGGTTGCCTGCAACCCGGCGATGGTGAAGAATCGAGACTTGGAGAGGTTGAGGGAGCGAAGGACATTCTCGTGTGTGACAATGACAACAACGAGAAAGGCATCAGTGATGCAAAGGCAGAGGGAGAGGTCAAGGGCGGTGGCATTGGGGTAGTGGGCGAGGACAATGGGGAGGGCTCGGCATGGAGGAGGCTAAGGGACTTGCGGTGGCAAGTCAACGGCCTGGAAGGAACAGCAATGAAGGAGGACTTGTTGTCGTCGGTGGCCGCCTACTCTTTGATGACCAACTATTTTTTTTATTACAAAAATTATTTGTAAATGTAAATTTTTATAAACACTATTTTGTCTAAAGGTACTTCACAATGGACTTTGATAGTACAATTTACCAAACATAATTTACATTCTAAAAAACTCCTTTTAACTTAAAGTTCTTTGTATTTTCCCCAAGGCTTTTCTCAAAAGTTTCACCAAACACACCCTTTCTCCCACACACTGTAAGGATGGATTATCCTCATCGGTAGAAAGGCGACTCTCCTAGTTCTTTGTTTTTGCCATCAACACCTCCTAGGAACGATATACTCCAAGTGTGCCAAAAGATATTCACTGGGGAAGGGTTCCCTCAAGAAATATCTTTTATCGAAATGGCAAAGTTTCGGTTTTATTGTTTGAATTGGGTTTTGTGTCGTTCTGGAAAGAAAGCAACTAATTCTACACTAATGGCAATTGAAGTAAATAAAAATAGGAGAGAACATAAAAATGGGCTAAAAGTAAAGTGCAATAAAGGGTAACGAATGACGATTGTTGATTGATTGTTGATTATTGGCAAAAAGGTTCCTTACAACTGTGCCTCTTTGGCTATTTATATAGAATTTCTATGAATAACCGCTTTTTAGCGATTATTATATCAATTTCAAACCATTCTAGAAGTTTTGACATTGCTGTGGTAACCGTGTGGTTTTATCTACGTTATCTTCGATATTGAATTCCTGGGACTGCTCCCACGTTCTCTTTTCCTTCCCAATCGGTTTATGACATCTAGTTCTTCAACATCCCCCTTAACCGGTTGTCTTCTAGCCCGTCCCATTTTCCACTTGTTTTTCACAAACTGGGCCTAACTGATCTTTACTTCTTATCGATTCCTATCGCTCATCTTCTTTTTTAAGCCCATTAAGCCAATTTTAGCACCAACAGTATCAGTTTACCAAGGTGTATTTTTTACGAGGGACCTATTTGGGACTTAAGTAATAATTTGTGGTTTTTTTATTTTTTATTATTTTTTTTTTACAAAAGAGAGTTCAAGATAGAATTGAAATCAAATCTAAACTCAAGGGCTTTTTTAGGGAATTGGGCCGAACCAAATGCACTGTGGAGGGAGACAATCGAAGATAGAAACGAATGGTGCATTTGGTTCAGCATTCTCAAGAAGTTTTTGGCCTCCAAAGCCCTTTGGGTAAAATGCTGAACTTTTTGGTAATAATTTTAAAGTAACTTTTAAGTGAAAACCAATATTGGAAAGCTAAAAGCCTAATGATAGTATGAACTAACTTTGAGCTTTCAAAGCATTTGGCTAAATGCCGAACTCATTTTTTCTTCCAAAACTACCTTCACCCATTCTTCAAATTTCCAACTTTGCCCTTGCTGTTTTTCTTTTTAAATGCTAAAAAAATTAAAATATATAAATACTAAAAAAATCAATTTTATATAATTTTTTTTTTTAAAGAGACCAACCCTTCGCCGATCTGGCAAAGGGCTACGCCCAATCGCTAGTGGCCATTTGTTGTCAAGCGACCTCTAGCAAGGGTCACACAACATCAAGTGGGCCAAGTGGCTGCAACCCAAGCAACAATCACTTGGGTCGTGCGACCCTTGCTGCAGGTTGCCCAAGGTTGGGTGACCTTTGGCAACCCTCGCTAGGGTCACGCAACCCTCGCTGGAGGTCGGCGAACCTTGGACAACCTCAATTGATGGCGGCTGATGCTAGATTTGGTTCTCTAGTAGCCTTAGAGCCCTTAGCTTTTTTTTTTTTTTTTTTTTTTTAATTATGTATATTGATTTTTAAGCATTTATATTTATTGGATTTTTTTTAAGTATTATTGTCAAAATTTATATTTGAAAAGTTGCATAAATTATTTTTTTTTCAATTTAAAAAAATAGAATTTTTTTGGTCAAATTAAACAAATAGAAATTAAAAAACTACTATTACTTACCTAAAATATTTTTAAATGTATTTTCTATCAAATGATATTTCTCTTAAAATTACTTTTCAAAATATAATTTATCAAGCGACTTTTGTATTTACTCAAAGTCTTTAAAGTTAAACTTCTTTACATTTTTCTAATGAATTTTCAAAATGTTGAATTAAATGCATCCAAAGAAAGATGAGGAAGAAAGGAGGGAGAGGGAACCGATAGAACAAGAAAAAGAAGGAAAAGAAAGAGAAGACGGAAATTCAAAAGGATGATTTCTAAAATCGAGATCCCATTCCGAGAGCGATTGCCCCAGTCGACACTCTCGAATGGATCCCATCACGAAATTACTCCTCAGACAGCACGACAAGCGTCAGCAAAAGAGTGCGCGTGGGCCGTCGGATCATCGCTCCCAGGTCAGCGGTCAACCTCGTCGTCCTCCGCCGAGGGTGTACGACTTCGCGTGGGGCTCTGCTTCTTTGACGCGGACGACCCGAGCCAGCGAACTGGGCCAAGGCGTGGCCCATCCGTCGGCGCCACTTTTCTGCAGTGGCGGAAAGTCAGGACAGCAGTGAGTGAGCGAGTGCCACAATTCCCCACACACTTTCTCTCCTTTTTTTAATTATCAAAACACTTTTTAAGGAAAAAGAATGACTTCATTGCTAAGATTTGAGTGCATTGTCAACCTGAAATAATGAATAATTCTTTTAACCTCACAACACATGTACTATTCATAGTCTTCACAAAATACATGATACTACATTATTCACTCGTCGATTTAGTTCACATGAAACCAGCGGTACTTTCGGAGTAATGAAAAGTGTGGGGCATCATAATATTTTCACCCTCTACAATATTGCATGTTATATGTTTGTGAAAGGACAGAAATGTCCTTCTAAAAGGATACCCTCCAATAAAAGTTTAAATTATAAAAACGAAAAGGGGTTACTAATCATATCCCTTGGACATGTTTTCAGCCGGTTGCCATCTACTTTCGTGAAAATGAAGAATCAAAATATCCCAGTACATATTCTCGAACCGAGAAGATGACTAGGAGAAGGAATTTAAGAAAAAGAAAAAGCTCCTAAAAATAAAACAAAAAGAAGAAGGAGGAGAAGAAAAAAAGGAAGGCGAAAACCAGCACTTTTTCAGCTTTTTCTTCTTCTCCCGCACCCCCCGGTCCCTAACGCCGTTATAACGGCCCCGCTCCCTTCTCCGTCGCGAATGCGACACCCGCCCCACTCGCCAGTCACGCCGTTATAAGCGAAGCGCTCTCTCTCCCCTCTCTTCTCTCTCTCTCCTTCCTCTGTGCTCTCCCTCTCTTCCGTTGCAGAGAAACTGGAGCTGCTCTCTTTCTCTCTGAAGAAGCCCTAGGAAATGGTTTGTGTTCACTTTTTGATTCTTCTCCTGTTTCCATTTTCACGAAAGTTTCGTGCTCTTCATCGAAGGACCCTGCACGAACCTTTTCAGATTCTGAGAATCTGGCGCTATCTCTCTTTTCTTTTTCTTCTAGGCATGGTTTTCGTAGCTGTTGCATCGTGCTTTGATTCCGTGTGTTTCCGACATGCGATTGTGCTGTGTTGATGTTGATGTCGCGTTTTTTTTTTTTTTTTTTTTTGGGGGGGGGGGGGGGGGGGGGGCGTGGGGATGATTGGATTTCGTCTCCTCCGCGCATTTTGGTGTCGGTTCGAGCGCCCTTCGTTAGGGGATTTCAATCTTTTTTGGCTCTTTGTTGAGATTTAATTCTTCATGTCTTGATGGAAGATGGGTCATTGTAACTCTATTATTTGTGCTGGTCGTGTTTCGTGGATGGTGTTGCTATATTAGGCGCCGCCGTGACCTATATCTTCCGTAGTCGATGCTCGAGCGAGCTGCTGAGCCACTCGATTTTATCGAGCTAATTCGAAGAAGAGAGGGACAGAATTTATGCTTTGGATCAGTGTTTCTTCTTTATCTGTTTGTTTTCTGTTGATTATTGATGTTTTGTCGAGTCCCTTTTCTATTTTAGGATTATGATGTGCAATTTTGGAATCCCATCGTTAAGATTTTGCAAAGCTTAGCGGGGTTTTGTTGGAAGTAAGTGAATGGCGTCTCCCGTTCTAGAACTTTTGCAAGTAATAAAGAGTGCATTTGTTTGTGCTTTTGGTTGAATGTTACGGGGTCGTTCAGCTGGTCTCTGAACATGAACCATTTCTGTTTTTCATCTGTTGTAGTGAGAAGGGGAAATGTTCTTTCTTTGGAAGAACTTGCTTTGCCAAAGAAGCTTGGAGCACTAGCCTGCTAGGCATCCTCCCTTATATGCATTTACATCCATGATTATCGTGTTACTGAAACAAGCTTGGAGCATTTATTTCTCTTTCGTTTTTAACAGTTTGGATTTTCTTGTTTATTAGTCATGATTTTGTCTTGCTCAATAGATTCATTTGAATCTTTATTGTCTCATACTCTTTCCATACACTCTAACTTGAGACTTTATTCAAAGAATAGTTTTAATTGCACAGTATCTATTTTGTTGCATAAGTCTTATAATTGCTTCCATTTTATGCAGGATGAAATTGCATGAAAACTGTGAGCAGAATTACATTGTTTTGAGGTACTTTTCCTTGGTCTTTTGGATGCTATCTTTAAAGGATGGTTGAATAATCTTGATGCTCATCTTAGATTTGGATGACATCATTTTTTGACAGCGCTAGATTGCTTCTAGACTTGATGCACAACAAGTAGAGAATGATGGTCAGACAAAATAGTTGCATGTGAAAGAATCATGGGATCAGCTTGCTGTGTTGCTTCCAGAGATCGTACTGTTCCCTGCCGAACAGCCAATGAGACTTTGCACAGGAATATCATATATTCTCCGTCGTGGAGCTTCCGTTGGGAAAATAGAAGACGTGTGGCTGGTGAAATTGACAATCCACCATATGAGTTAAATCATGGAAATAGTGACTGTGCTCCCACTGAGATTAAGGAACCAATCAGTTCAAGACAAGGCCACATATCAGATGGAAGAAGTCCGTCGGGAATTATCGGAGCTTCCATCTCTCAACAATCCCCAGCTCATGATGTAATAGGAGCTGATTCAGCAGCATCATTATCTGGTAAGTATGACATTCTGTTAATTGTGTCATCTTTGGAGGAATGTTTTAAGGAGCGTTACTTAACAAGGTCTTAGGGTCCATTTGGGAAATGTCAAAGTCTCTAGTTCCCCTGAAGAAGTTGTTATACAGGAAAGCTAAAATCTTAGAAGCTGGGAAGGCTTGGGCTAATGGTCACATGATTAATCTACATGACAATGTTGCCTAGCTATTAGTCTTTGTTCAATTAATGCCTTCTAAATGATATTAGTCCAACAAAAAAAGGCCCATATAATAGCTTAAGAGATTTTTTGTACTCAAGCCATTGGTGTAGTGTGTATCTTCTTGGTTGTTCCAAAATGTCTCTACTCTTGTCCTAAAAGTGTTTATTTGAAGTTCTTCCATTTGATGATAGTCCTGATTGCACTCGTTTGGTGGAATATCATAAACATGTGTTCCCGATTATTGCAGAGAGCTAGTACAGCCACTGAAACATGTTAGGTGGCAAGTTTTTCCTGGTTGTATGTGCTGTTACAAACTAATAACTAAACATGTTGACCTACCATTGTGTTAATAGGTTATAGTTATTTGGAACTCCTCAGAATGAGATGAATGGGAGCCTTGTTAGTCACTGTCATTTTTTGCCTTGACAAGCTTGTTTTTTGCTCCAAACGTCCTTCTCTTTGGACTTGTAGTGCTAAATCTGATGATCTTCTTGTTCAATGTAGATATATCCCAGGCGAACAATGATTCTGCAGAGGTTAGTTTCAATTGATTGAGGCTGATTCTCCGGGAAGAGTTTAGGGTGATGTTCTCATTAAAATTGTTAATTTTTCAGCTGAAGAATGCAGCAGAATCCCCTGAATCAGTTGCTCCCAAGATCTCATTTTCTACAACCATACCTTCATCCTTTTCAATGCCAATAGCAGATCCATTGTCTTCCCATACTCCTGCTGTTCCTCCAAATTCTACCCCCTCAAGACGGGCCCAATGTTCAGCAGGACACCAGTTGTTGAGACAAATATCTGATAGTCGGATTTTGGGAATGAAATCACCATGTAGGAACTCGATATCCGAAGGAAGACCATCATTCGTCCTGTCCCCTTGTAGCAATGAGTTCACTACAGGATCCCAAAGTGGCTTTTCTGATGGTTGGTCTATGCGCACATTTTCTGAGCTTGTGGCCTCTTCCCAGAAAGAGAGGTGGTCTTTTGACAGTGAGCAGTTCAGCTCTGGTTGTGGCAAGATCAGTGGATGTAGCAGCAGGTTCTCATCTTCACCGTCCATTGATTTGCAAACATGTGGCGCGTGTACTAAGCTCGTGACAGAGAGATCATCATTTAGAATTACCAGTAATGAGGTTGCAGTGGTTGCAGTATTGGTCTGTGGGCATGTTTACCATGCGGAGTGCCTAGATATCATGACTCAAGAGACAGACCGTTATGACCCAAACTGCCCAATTTGTACGATGGGAGAGAAGCAAGTATTGAAGATGTCCAAGAAAGCTGAGTTAAAGTCAAGGAGCTATAAGATATTCAAGAAACGGGTTGGGGATGGTGACTTGAAGATCTTTGATAAAGGGAAAGCGATGGCACAAGAAAGAAAAATTCCCAGGTTAGAAATGAGTTCCAGTTCAGGGAGCTCTTTTGCAAAGCCCTTCTTAAGAAGGCACTTCTCTTTAGGATCCAAGTGGGGCAGGTCCTTATCAGAGAATGATTCTGCCAGGAAGAAGGGCTTTTGGTCGAGATATCGCAAAGATTGAACAGTACTAAGAGGTTAGTAGTTGAAGCACGGTGCGAGACTTCAGCTCTACAGATATTCTTCCTTTGGTTTTATCGAGCTTTTGCAGGTCAAGTCTTATTATGCATATATAATTGTGGACTCACTTAATATGTCTCCGTGCAGTCAATATCTTTGAGGCGGTATGCTGGGAGCGATTGCTTGGTTGGGCTTTGAGCACTCATGGAGTCTGATATATGGAGCTAAGGAACAGCATTTTAAATGCCGGTACCATCAACGCCATTAATATCAGGAGTGGAACATGGGATGTGATGGTGTGGTTACGGTGGTACAGGCTCCTGTTTTGCCCATTCTTATGCCAAATTTCCATTGAGGTCAGTTTCACCGTAGGCAGCATGGGGCTTGATTTTATATGCCCGCTAATGGAGAGTATTACCTCATTAGGTTACTGATTGTATAATGTGAATCCTACTCTGGATTCAGGAGCAATGCGAATCACCTTAGTTTATCTAATGACATCATGGGCTGCTTATGTATTGATCAGGCGGCTGTTATGACATGCTATTTGATGGTTATATATTTAAAATACTGCTGTACTTTGTAACTCAAATACACATCCACTTAGGCTATGTTTGATCGTCTGGATAAAGTTCAGGATAGGATAAAATTTATCCTAGGTGCCTACTTAAGACATGATACAATCGAATATAAATGGGATATAGGATAAATATGGATAAAATTTCTAATATCCATAATAGGAAATTTTTTTTTTTCTGAAATAAAGAACTTTTTAAATTAACAAATTTAATAATATGAATAATATTTGAATTCTAATATAAGAAATTTAAAATAACAAAAAAAAATATTTTAAATTTAATCTTATTTTTATTTATATATTCAAATTTAATTCTATCTTATAATATTAAATTCAATATATAAATATATTTATATTTATTATGTATTTTAGGTATTTTAGTATTTTAGGTATATTAGTACAATTTTCTATTAATAAAATTTTATTGGAGAATAATGGAAGGGGAAGAAAGAAATAAAAAAAATTAATAAAAAAGAGAGGAAAATAAAAATAAAAATAAAGTTGAACTAGAGACTTTACTATCTCCGTCTATAAAATTTATAATTGATCTATATTGATGTGTCGTTTTAACTAAATAATATATATGATATGATGTAAATATATCAAATTTTATTACTGCAATCACCAAACAAAGTGGATAAGTGCAAACAGTGGATAAGATATAGTAAAATCTTCTGAATTTTATATTTTATCCTATCAAATCGTATTCTGGTCGAGAAATCTAAATGAAGTCACCAAACAGTGGATAATGCAAAAGTGGATAAGATATAGTAAAATCTTCTGAATTTTATATTTTATCCTATCAAATCGTATTCTGGTCAGAAATCTAAATGACCAAATGTATCCTTAAGATATATCAATGGCATTCACTTGATAAAGGGGTTAATTGCTTGAATTTGTCTTAATTAGTCATTTGCATATGAGGCTACTACGATTGGAAAACCAACTAGTATAAGAAGTCAAAGGCAGAAGTCATGGGAATTGATCGGTTATGGCAATTTTATGCTTTGAGGAAACATATTGGTGGCTGCAATCATCCTAGTCGACCAGGTTGAGTACAAAAACAGGACTCATCCATTTTACATTCATATTTCGAGAAAGTACAATCCTGAAAGAATAAACCAGAGTCCGCCATCTTCCACCACTTCAAGTTAACAGGTTTAGTCTGCGGTTGTCTTTCTGTGGTTAAAGTGCAGCAAAAGGTTTCACCTGCAGTTTTGGAACCATGGCAAAAACTACCGCGTCGCGGCTTTCTGAGCCGCAAGTATACTTCTGTTTGGCTGAACTGCAAAAGAAAGTTTACGGAAAAAAAAATGCAGAATCCAGTTCGACGACTGTTCAATGCAACAAATCGAATATGAATAAGTAAAGGAAACTGCCTGGGAAAATAGTCTAAGAAACATGCTCACATAGAAGCTATTCTAAGTTACTGGTAACCAAGTTAGCTTCAAATATCATCTTGTTCGAACTCAGACTTCTGACTTTCGTCTTCCTCCATGGGTTGAAGCACGAGTGGCTTGTCAATCAGCATTTCCATCAGCATAAACTTGAACCCAATTGAAATTGTCGTCGACTGAATCAAGGAATTCATTCCGCATCATTGTGCTGCTATCTTTAGCGAAGGGATCATCGCCTATATAAGAAGGTATTTAGCAAAGTCTTGACAGCAACCCACCGATATTTGTCCCGCTTATCTTGCACACAATACAATCTGTTGAACCTGAGAGACCAACACACATGGATCACCACTCAAGTTCCTACCGTAGTACGTGAGATCACCCATAATTGGGTGTTGGTCCCTCGCACTTGCGTAGCATTAAATCTATTTTAGTCAGTCTATTCTTCTCGTGATCTCATGATTGAAATTGGATGCGATTTCCGACATAGCCCTTGAATCTTCTCCCCACAGTATTGGAAAAAAAAAAAAAAAAAATTCTGAACTTATTACACTTATTCGATCATAAACATTTAATTTAATCATTTTTTTATGCAATTCAAGATCCATAAACATTTAATTTTATCAATTTTAGTCCTAAATCATTTGATAATTTATCAATATAGTCCATTTAACCAATTTTGACAAGAAATTGATAACATGGTTGTTGGACATTTTACTTGGCATGCTAGGCACTAACATAAACAATTTTGATTTTTATTTTTAATTATTTTTGAATTTTTCATTAATTTTTTATTCTCCTTTTTATTTTTTTTTTTTTTTTTTTTTTATATTGTTAAGGGTCTAGTAAGGGGCAGCCATCTAAAGACCCTTGCCAACTACTTGGCAAGGGTTGTGACCTTTGCTAGCAACTAGTGAGAGCTCACGTCTATCGCTCAAATTGATACAAGTGCTCATGGCCTTCACTCGGTGGCTGGTGAGGCTCATAGGTCCTTAGCAGGTGGCCCCTGTTGCCCTTAACAATAAAAAAAAAAATGAAAAGAAAAAAATTCAAAAAATTTCCATGGTTGTATTTGACATATTCGTAGGATACCCATCGTCACATAATTCAATTCTTGTTAAATTTAGTCAGATGAACTACATTAACAAGTTGTCAATAGATTTAGGATTAAATTGATCAAATTAAAAAAATTAGATCTAAATTGACATAAACGTAATAGGCTTAGGTTTTCTTTTGTAATTATCCCCATGATCTGGTCCTCGATGTAGCCATCCAATTTCATCATTTTATGCTTTCATTGCCCTCCAAAGAAGCAACCTACATATAAAGATATGTCGAAAGACTAAAGTATCTCCACATGCTCAATTTCGTCGAGAAACAAAAAGCAGAAAAAGATAACACTTGCACGAGATTTACATCGAGTTTGGAACCTTCAAATCACCAATTTGTCCAACTCTTTTCCACATAGCCTATGATGACGATTTTCTCTTGATCTCAAATTCGAACTCGCTGTGCATGGTTAAAGACAGGCGTCAATAAACAGATAAGAACATTGAAATACCCTTTTCAATATTCTTATCAAGATTTCTATCAGATTGACCACTCACTCTTGAATCAGGTTTATTGAAGTATCTCGAACAGAATGTTACACTTTCTTCTGCAAGATATCCTTCTGCAATGGAACCATCGGGATGTCATCTATTTTAAACATATGATTTCAATATAGAGAAGTACCGATGGACACACGATATAGTTCATGTTTAGTGTATCAACAAATATAAAATAAAATAAAGTATTTTCAATATTGAAATATATCACCTTTCAAATGGATACATCCACCGACATTGCACATGTCCAGCAACTTTTGCCGCTGCTGCTAAATTAATAACTAAATGAACTATAATGGGTAAACAAAACCTGCTAGAAATATTGTTTTCATATTGCATATTATTAACCACAGTTTGAGACTCCAGCTTCTCTTACTGACATCAAGAACATTTGAACATGATGCTTTATAAAATCTGCAAAATACAATATGAAACAATTCTCACTTCTTTCGTCAACACCCTCCCCATAAATGGCAAATCAGGACTCTTTTTTTGGTTGCTATTTGATGCATAACCATCTGGATCTTTTACTTGCTTCAGCACTTCCTGAAAAGAGTTTTTCCTCTTTTGGCTGTAGAGAGTAGCAACCACGTGGCATATACACCATGTTTGAACCCCGTTGCTATGGATGAAGCGTTTCCTCTGAAGATTGAGCTACCTCAGTCAACTGTGCAAGATGGCAGCAGGGTGACGATATGTGTCTCACTTTGTGGAAAAAAAATCCCCAATGCTTGATGGCCAATCCTGCAGTGCCACTCCACATTCATAAAGATCTGCATAGGGAGATCTATGGAATGACAACAAGAACATCAAGCTGTTGAGGTTGTCAAATGCCTGTAAACTTTGTGACTGTTTCAGCTAGCTGATTACCTCTAATCCACATCAATCTGCTCAATAATGCTGCGCAGCCCGATTTATAACTTGGATGAAGCAGCTTAATTCCTAGCTCCTGCTTCAAACGAGTATTCAGAACACGCTTCTCATCCCTTCTGCCCACTCTCTGTACAGTCGACTCTGTTCGATCAGGATACTTGTCCTCTTGAAAACAGCCAACAAACTTTGTCTTCACCAAGTCCTCTGCATACTCGAATACCTCTTCCCTGGGTGCTGGATGTCATCGACAACATTGTATATTTTGCTGGATGGTACAGAGGAGTGCATTCATTAGCAATTACATACATTTTCCAGTATGCATAAGTAATGAAAAGGGGAAAGAAATCAGGGATCCAGCGTGGCTCCGCTTGTTCCATGTGTTTTCATCTGACTGTCATATATTCTATTGTCATAATAAAGTTGCTCCCATTATGTCACATCTAGCGAAGTTTATTAGCCATGATATGATTTGGAGGGATCTGAGAGATAGAAGGTGAAAGAGACAAGGATTGGGACTATGATTGGGGAATTGTTGCTTTGACAACAATAACTTTTGATCCAGAGAATTGACAAGGGACGTAATGCCAATCCTGGAAACTTGTTCATTAAGAGTACAATGCTATGGCCATACAACCTGTTTAGGTTGTTCTCGGCTCGACGAATCTACGGTTTTTATGTACTTTAGGGCCATTTCTGTGCTAGGCCCATTTTCCATTACTTGTGGGTCCATATGTTATGTCATTATTATTTTCTTTTTAATTCCGATTAGTCTTACTTCTAGGGTTTTGCCAGGGTTTGAATGGTTCTTAATGCTTGAATGGACCATTGCCTTTTCTCAGAATAAAGTAGTAGTAAAAGTTCTATCAATTGTGTTTCCAGTCTGTTTTTGCCATTCTGTGTGCACACAAGAATTATTTATGATTTTCCATTTCCACTGTGTCTAATTATTGCCCTCAATGCCACCTCCCCCACCCCACAAAAAAAGAAAAAGAAAAAGAGCACCCTAAGAAGGAAAGCCACAGGGACAATGGAATATCTTAATTTTTTAAGTTTATGGACTTAAGATAATGCATGACGACAATAATATGTTAAAAAAAATACCTTGAAAACGGCACATAAATACCAGCTCTGAGTGCTTGACAAATGTCATCAACGTGAACTCTTGATGTGTATTGCCTTGATAATCTCATCTTCTTACTGTCCGACAGAGGGTTTCTGCTAATTATTGTATCAAGGGCACTGCAATGACGAATTTAAGAAAATCAGATTAAGTGAAAGAAGCAATGAATTTAGTAGCAAGCAACAGACACCAAGCAAAAGTTCAACTAAATCATCATCCATTGCCAAGCACGTTTGCAAAAAGGAGGTAAAGTGAACTACAAAATGAAACACGATTTAGAACATCTCGAATCTCGACATCCACTGATTTCTAGAGCATGGAAAATTGTATACCAATAAAGTTTAGAGTAGCTCTGCTGTCTAATAACTAAAAAAGCCATGTTACATCATGCCAAAAATATCCACAACCTTCTTCCGGGGCCATATATGCCTCCAAGTCGGAGTACCAAGGAAGAAATTCCAAGATTGTGGCCCATATCTAGCCATCCCTTTTCAGCATGTAACCTCATTCTACCCAACTCAGTTGAAGGATTTGCTGGATAACTGCCGCAAGATATCATTAGTCTTTGGCAATTAAGTAAATTCATCTTACAAGAATCCAAAGGTGGTCATTGAATACTCACTCCTCATCCACCCACGCACCACCACAATCTCCATACACACCTATTAATCAGAAAGAAATTTACACAACCAAATGACATCAAGAAACATGACTAGACAGAGAGTTGTACCAAGAAAAAAAGTCCCAGGTTGAAGTAAAGACACATTAGTCTATATGCAAGAGTTTAATCTTTCCAGTTATATCAGTGTAACATCATTCTACTTTTAAAAAACAGGACAGATCATTCCAAAGTCCAATGTAAGATGTTAATGCAGGCTAAATTCTGGAACTAGCATTTGGATTTGCCTTAGATGCTTAAACATAGTATGCCTTGAGCCTAACCAAGGTCATAAGTCAAGCTAACAAGGGCACCGGATGCATGATCCCCAATTATAGGGACTATGGAGAGTACTATTCATCCTGATCATTTTACTTGAACTCTAGAGCAGCAACAGCAGTAAATAAACCTGTCAAGGCAAATTAAGATATAATTGAGTTCATTAAGTGACACTGATTCATCTTCTTTTTAACTTCCATTGTCACTCTGCTCTCTCCATCACTTCAAATGGACCTCCAGCTAAATTTTGTAAGTTTTGCAACCTATTATCAGTGCTACAGCGATGTAAGCATTAGAATCAAGTTGATGAATCCATGTTTCTTGAATATTAGCATTAAATAACAAGTTTTCTAGAAGGCCCAACCAATCAACAATTATTTTCATTTTCCTCAGTCTTTTGTCCTCTATATGTATGTGCGAATAGGTGAGTGGTGGAGAAAATGCGCACTCGATTCAAATACACCAGTTAGATGATGCAGGGGGTATAGTCATGCGAGATCATTGAGCAATCCAGAAGAATGCCAGGTCAAGAACATTGCACAGTGGCAGCAGCATGTGGTCTGCATCTTTGTAATGATGTCCTCTTAATATTCTAAGCAACACCCATTCCAACATGTAAATGTTATGCAGAGGATCCACACATCAAAATAATTACATAAAGAGGAAATAATAGTGCGTATATCCAAATGCTAAAATGATTCGCTTGATAACGATGTACAACTAAGCACTGTTCCAATTCCAAATGTAATGTAGACGTACTAGTAGATGACAAATAACACAGCCATTGCAGATTTCCGTCTCTCAGCACATGCTCAAGAAATTCTCGGTGTTGTAGCATCTACAAAATAAAGAAGCAGCCAAAGCAACCCAATTAGCCGACATTGGGATTCATTCATTCATTCACATTCCAGAAGGAAACTAACACGCAACCAGGAGAATGCCTGACGTACTGGGTCGCCAATGCCCCTCACCGGGGGTATAGAAACAAGAAGGTGAGTATAATCTTTCAAAATGTCCAGAGCACTCCACCTGAAAAAGCAACATCAAGACGCAATTGACTTCAAATTTGACTCACGACTTCAAAGAAAACATCTTAGGCAACCCAATGAAAAGGGTACAGCATAAAGGGACACAAAAGTTCTCATTATTACGCGATTCTCAGTCTTGGAGACAGGCCTCCGCGTTTGTCATATCAATGACCCGACTCACTCACGCTGCCATAAACAGCTTTGACTTCGAAGATTGAGGATACAGCAAGGAACGGACACTTACTCTGGTTCACTCGCGTCCAGAAAGCGCGCATCCAGACCCTCCTCTTCAAGCTGCCGCTTCTTCTCCAGGCTCCTGCAAGTCCCCGAGACAGCCCTGGCCCACAATTCACCGAACAGATTATACGCATCCTGTGAAGCTAACCGAGCTTAAAGCTCACTCACGAACTCCACTCGACCCTCGAACAGATCACGGAAGGAGAGCGTACCATCCCTGGCCCTTCATGTGCAGCGCGAAGAACCGGCCGACGTAGCCGACGCCGAGGATGAAGAGCCGGCGAGAGAGCTCCCGATCAACCCCGGCTTGAGATCGAGGAGGAAGACGAAGCGGACGCCGATTGGGCCCCGCAGCCATTGACGTCGCTCGGTTGGGATCGAACCGAATCGGAGCGACATTTTCCGGCGAGTTGCGGTGCGTGAAAGGGAGGAGTGAGAGTCGGAGTGACATTTTAAAAATCCCTCTTCACGGGTTCTCGAGGAAATTGAATTTCGCCGTCTTGTAATGTTTTTTTTTTTGATCTGAAATGCGATTACTGGATTTACTTCTTGAAGTTTTGAGGAAATACATCAAGAGCATCAGTGCTTAAAAGATCTAGTAGAGCGGGCGGGGGATTATACAACCAATTAGATGGAAGATAATTTAGACGACATGCTTTGGCCAGCCAATCCGCAGATCTGTTGGTATTTCTGGAACAATGGGCTACGGAAATATGCTGGAACTGCTTCAGTTGGCTTTGGGCCCGGTCCATGAGCGGTTTGACTTGCCAGTTTATCTCTTTCGAAGACACGACCGCTTGCACGAGGGGAAGACAGTCAGTTTGTACTTCCAGCTGAAGTTCCGTTTGATTGGAGAACAGATCTAGGGTTTGAAGGAGAGCTAGGGTTTCCGCTTGAATGGCCGAGGAAGTGTCGACGATTCGTGCGAAGCCATCAACGAGACACCCGCGGGGATCTCTGCACAGACATGCGACCGCTGCTCTGTTCGTAGTTGGGCGTGAGTCTTCTGCAGTCTCTGTTTCCGCTTCGTCCAGATCTACGAAGGAGGCGTCCACGTTGATTTTGAGGGCACCGTGAGGGGGAGGTCTCCATCTATCAGGTACCGTGGCTTCCTGCTGTCCCGTTTCTGGTATATGATTCAAAGCTTTGATATTTTCAAACAGAGTATTCGCCTGGAGTAAAGTGTGCTGCTGTGACAGGGGACGTTGGCTGAATAGGTGCTGGTTCCGGTCTTTCCAGATACTCCATAGGCGAGCAGCAACTAGGTCGAATTGTTTGGTGAGCGTCGGGTCTTGTTTCAGCTGGAAGAGCCAATCATCGAACCGTGTTAGCCCTAATCTGGAAATCTTGATGTGTAGGGGTGCAGCATTCCAAATTGGAGCGGTCCATGGGCAGAGTAAGAGGATATGTTCTGTAGTTTCAGCTTCCATATTGCAGATGGCACAGACAGGATCAGGAACTATCTTTCTCCGGTAAAGGTTATCCCTTGTAGGTAATGCGTTGTGACATGCTTGCCAAAGGAATAGTTTAATTTTGGGAAGGGATTGAGAATGCCAAATGTGTTTCCACAGATCTGGATTTGTTTGATATGATGAGGTTGCTGCTGTGGTATGATGGTTTGCTGGGTTTTCTCTTGCTGAAAAATAGCCACTTTTTGCTAAGTAAATACCAGATTTAGTGTGCAACCAGACCTGTTTGTCTTTAGAATTGGGCACACCAATAGGGGTAGCAAGTATCTCCTGCACAATTCCTTCGCCAAACATCGCTTCCACCTTCTCGTATTCCAGTTTCCCGTGTCTTGTTCTATTAAGTCGGCCACTAGAAGTGGTTCATTTCTTGTTGCTGGCCCGCCTATAGGGCCACTCTTCAGCCATCTGTCTTCGCGAATTGAGAGTTCTTTTCCATTCCCGACTTGGTACATTATATGTGGCTTGATAAAATCTCTTCCCCGAGTGATACTTTGCCAATCCCATGACGAACGATAACCTTTTTCAGCTTTCCAGAATTCACCCTGTGGATAATACAGACCCTTCATTAGTCTACTTAACAGGGATTGGGAATTTTGTGATATTCGCCACGCTTGTTTCCCCAGCATAGCTGTGTTAAAAGCTATAAGATCTTTAAAACCCATACCCCCTTCATTCTTTCTGAGTTTCAAGGATTCCCATTTCTTCCAATGTATACCAGCATGTCTACTGTTCGTTTTCCACCAGAAATTTGCGATTCTCTTCTCAATAGCTCTGCAAATGGAGACAGGGATTCTGAAAATGGACATAGCGTACTGAGGGATGGCCTGAACCACTGATTTTATTAAGACTTCCTTTCCCGCTTTAGATAACAAGCTTTCCTTCCAGCTTTCTAGCTTGCTGTTCACTCGCG
The DNA here is from genome assembly GCA_016097545.1 of Eucalyptus victrix. NCBI lineage: Eukaryota > Viridiplantae > Streptophyta > Magnoliopsida > Myrtales > Myrtaceae > Eucalyptus > Eucalyptus victrix. The sequence continues at coordinate 23,067,363 of CM027840.1, read as the reverse complement.
CTAGGATCCATGTGAACATTTCTTTCTTTGAAGAACCCCAATCCGAGGGAATTCCTAGATATTTCCCTGTTTTCTCTATCTCTGGGACTCGTAATGCTGTGGCCATATTCCTCCTCAATGTAATAGGGCAGAATTTGCTGAAGTATATACCTGATTTATTAAGGTTAATGGCCTGACCAGAAGCAAAACAGTATTCATGTAGTATCGTCGCCAGATTTTGACATTCGAGGGTTGTGCCGTTGAGGAAAAAGATAGAATCATCCGCAAATAACAAGTGTGAAAGGGTAGGGCAGCTAGTGTTTAGTTTAATTCCTCTGAGTGTGCCATCCTCCACTGCTTTTCTCATCATCATTGATAGAACATTAGCTACTAATATGAAGAGATAGGGTGAGAGTGGATCACCTTGGCGAATGCCTCTAGTTGGCCTGAAAGAAGGAAGAGCCTCCCCATTAAAATTGACACTAAATGTAACTGTGGAGACACACTGCATCACCCATTGTACCCACTAATCGCTGAATCCCATTTTAGTTAAACATGCTCTTAGGAAGTCCCATTCAATCCGATCATACGCCTTCTGCATATCTAACTTTAAGACTGCTTGAAATTTCTTTTTCCTCTCCCGAGTTCGTAATCTGTGAAGAACCTCTTGTACTATCAATATGTTGTCTTGTATTTGCCGTCCCCCCACAAAGGCGCTCTGTTCTTCTGCAATAAGTAGAGGTAGAAGAGGTTTTAATCTGTTGGACAGCACTTTTGAGATGATTTTATATGCAAAATTGCGAGAGGCGATGGGGCGATCTTTGTTCCAACTTCTCACGGGTGTGGTGTCTTAGGAATGAGGGTTATAAGTGTTTTGTTCAGATCAGGATTGAGATAACCGGTGGAGAAAAAGTGCTGTATTTCTGTAAACATGTCTTGGCAAATATCTGGCCAGTGATTTCTGAAGAAAAGACCAAGCATACCATCTGGACCAGGAGCTTTGTTGGCTCCTAACTGCTTCATAGCTGTCATGATTTCCTCCATACTTACTGATTCGACTAATCGTTGATTCATTGTTGCATCCACCAAAGCTAGAATTTGTTGTAAAATGGGTTGGAAGTTGCGAGGCCCCACTGACTCATATAGCTTTTGAAAATATGTACCGGTCATCTCTTTTAGTTGTTGTTCCTCACGCACCCAAACATCATCTGCATTTTTCAACACTGATATCTGATTTCTGATTCTCCTTTGAATGGTGGTTGCATGAAAGAATTTAGTGTTTTTATCCCCCCATTTAATCCAGTTGATTCTTGACCGCATGGCCCAATACATTTCTTCTTGTCTCCACAACTGATCAATTTCGTTTGTTAATTCCTTTGCTGCCTTGCTTTCATTGGAAACTCCTGTGCTATTCATTAAGTGTTGTAACTCTTTATTCAGCCAGGTGATCCTTTTTTTTGCATTGGTGAATCTGTTCTGGCTCCATTTTGACAGCTTTTTTGACACTATCTACAGTTTTTCCACCACGCTAAGCTGTTGGAAGGCCGGTTCAGCCCAAGTTTCCCTTACAAGAGACACACATTCCTCCTCCTCTGCCCAGAAGGCTTCGTATTTAAAGCTCTTCCCCTTTCTTTTCCTCGGAGGGCTTGTCGTAAGGATAAGTGGGGAATGATCGGAACCAATGGCAAGTAAGGCAATGCATTCAGCTGTGGGATAGTTGATTCGCCAATTTGAACTACATAATACTCTGTCTAAACGCTTCTTGACCAGATTATCTCCCTCCTTGTTATTGGTCCAGGTAAAGGCGCACCCCTTACACTCCAAATCAAGTAGAGAGCAGTTGTACAAGAACTCTCTAAAAGCTGTCAGTCGGTAAGTTTCTGCTCTTTTCTTGCCCACTTTCTCCCAATGGTTTAAAATCTCATTAAAGTCACCCATACACAACCAAGGGAATCGATAGTGTAGACTTTTCTGATGAATATTTTCCCATAATCTAGTTCTCTCCTGAAACTAATTTGGAGCATGTGTGAACGTGATGTGCATTCGCTGGTTATTATTCTTTAGTTGGCATTGAGTGAAGATTACATTAGTTGTGAAAGAGTCAACGGACAACAGTACCTGGTCGTCCCAAAAGATTGCTAAATCTCCTGCTATACCTTCTGGATTCACTAAGAAATAGTGTTGGAAGTTGAGTCGCCGCCGTAATTTTTGCACCTTTTGCTCCTGATTTTTTGTCTCCATAATGAAGACAATGTTGGGCCTTTCCTGAGTCACTAGGACTCTCAGAGCTTGAATTGTCAAGGGATTGCCCAGCCCTTGACAATTCCAGCTTAAAATCTTCATGGATGAGTTGGTGGCTTATTAGGGCTAGCCACCAAAGCCCATTTGTCAGACGTATTTGCCACTCGGATAGGGGTTTCCACTAGCTGTGTGTTGTTCACCTCTGCTGTCTTGGAAGATTGGGCACCATAAGGACAGAATCGTTTTCCTTTTTTTGAGGAAGATAGTTTGGTACTTTTAGTTTTTCCTTTGTTTGGTCCTTTCCCTGCAAAGCTATCAATCATTTCTGCTTCAATCTCCTTCCCCTGTTCCTCATATAGTATCATGACTGATTCCTCATCAAGGCAACTGCTTCCTCTTTTTTGAGGGCCCTTCTCTTCGAAGATAATTAGTGCTTGAGAAGGAAGATGATATGATTGCATTCTTTTGGACCAGAGATTTCTGCGTTATTCAGAGGGCCAAGTTGCTGAGTTTGCTGTAGATATTGATCCTGTTGCTGCTGATTTGTTGCAGGGACCGATGAAATGGGGGTTTCGGGCACACTCTCCTCTTCTTCCTGTAGATGCTCTAGTTTGCCATAAAAGATTTTCCCATAAGGACTCAGCTCCCGTGCTTCTGCTCTTAGCCAATGCCCAAAGCGGCCTGGTAAGTTCTTGGCTAGCCCTGTTTCCTCATATGGTATTTCTTTGCAATACGTCGCATAATGTCCAATTCTCCCACATGTGTAGCAATAATGCGGTAACCTTTCATACTTGAATTCCACCCACAAACTTTTGTTGTCAAGATTCACTAGAACTCCAGTTTTAAGAGGGTTTCCCAAATTCAATTTAATTCTGGCCCTACCCACTTTGTGAGCACTGTTCCCTTTCGCTTCCAATTTAACCTCCACAACAACTCCGATTTTTGATGCTATTTCCGTAACTACCTCATATGTAACTCGCCCAAATGGAAGACCAAATAGATTGACCCAGAATTCACAGTGATCAAATTCATAGCAGATATCAGGGGTATCCGGATCACACCGCTTTAACACCAATAAATTATTAGAGAAAGACCATGGCCCTGAATCTAAGTTTCGCTGTTTTTCAGCCTCCGATTGGAAGGAAAATGAGTAGTATCCAGGCTCTATTACAGCACAGGTAACATTTTCATTTCGCCATACTTTTTTCATTGTGGTGATGAAAGCAGGAAAATGCACATTTTGCTTGTTAAAAAATTTCCCATATAACGTTTTCCGACTTGCTAGCAGGTTTTCCTCAGGGATTTCACCTGGGATATCGACGACATCTTCCTCGGACCAAAGATTTCCCAGACTTTTGCAGAGGGCAGCCAACCTTTGCTCTTCATCATATCGGTTTGCCATCTTTCGGAGAGGACCAGCACTATCGGGAACTTGGAGAAAGAACGGGCGTGATTCTTCAGAACTTCAGCTAGTGGATGAAGGGAGCTCTACATCTACGGAGAATACAGCAGGGGAAGATTGGGGAATGGAGGTGATTTAATCGGGGGTTTTAGGGTTTAGTGTGAGCGAGGGAGTGAGGGATGGGTTTAGGGTTTTAGGGTTTGTCGGGCCTGGTGAGGGGGAAGATGAGGATGGATGATAATTTGGGAAGATTCGAGAGTTGGAAGATGATGTTGGATGACGATTTGGGAGGATTCGAAGGTTGCAGAACGAGGTCTACCCAAACGGGAGAGGGATTCTACTCAGGCGGTAGAGAGAGAGCTCCATGGTCGCCGTCTTGTAATGTAAACATCATCATATTATAGGGAAAAATTGGACATTCTAGTGTTAATGGCAATTGACGCTCGGCATCCATGCCCGATTAATCAACCACTGGAATATTGGATCAAATCACAATAATAGAAGGCAGAGCGAGCAATATTTTCATATTAGAGTGAACATTATTAGTATACTATATCGGCATGTGGGCGATATATAACTTAGAATGAGAGCACTATATTACTTATCAGCTTAGCACGAGCTATAAGCTTAAAGTGAGTAGTCCTGACTTGATCGGACTTATTAGATAGTATTGATTTGGCCGACCGGGAGAGATCGTGATGACATATAATCGACTGAATCGATTGATTGATAGTTCAATCCGACTAATTGATGTGATTTGAGTATTTGAGATAGATTGATTTGCAAGAAGAGATTGAAGCCTAGGTAAGTCTTCCGACCTATGTTTGTACTTAGGGAGCACATGGGGCGTATTTTCTTCCTAGTCGAAGCTTAGGAGTTGAATTTGCTGAGACGTCGTCTCACCCTGTTGTAAGATAACATTTTCAAGTCCCTAGGATGAAAAACCCGAAGCATGAGGCGGAAAGAGTCAGGAGCATGAGTGGCTTAGAAGTTCTTTCGAAGATAGACTTCATGTACTTAGACTCAAGAGTTGGCCTCTATTGTAAACTAAATTGTGGTTTTTATTAATGTATTATTTTAAAATTTGTTATCATGCTTTTCTATCCAACGTTTGTTATTATCGGGGGTTTAGTAATTTGCTTCTGCATGTACATTAAAATGAATGAGTCAGCGACGCGTCCTGAAACGTCGCAATATAATCCACCAATGAGGGATGGGCACGTATTCGGAGGATCGGCGTGACAATTAATTTGGTCATTAATTTTGAAACCATTTTAGAACATTAATTTATCCGTTGATTTGAAATCGTTTCAAGTTATTAATTTGGCTATTGATTTTGAACCCATTTAAGATTATTAATGTAGCCATTGATTCTAAACTCCTTTCATATCTTTAGTTTGGTTGTTGATTCTAAACACGTTTCAAATCTTTAATTTGGCCATTTATTCTGAACTCGTTTCAGAATGTTAATCTTCAGCCCAACTTAATTTGATTGGTGCAATTGTAAATATATTTGCAATATTATATCTCCCATTCAAAAGTCATTTTGAATTGGTTATACTATGTGATATTCATAGGTTAATCAAGTTGGCAATAGAATTTGTATGAGAACCGATTGTCCAAATCAATCTCTAGATCCTTAAAATCATGAGTGACATTTAACAATATGTTATAGCTGCCTACATAGTGTGAATGTTTTAAGAACATAACGAATTGGTTAATTTCATGTACTAGGCTATGGAATTGTTTGTTCATCTACCAATCTGATCATATGCACAAACCTAATCGAGATGTATTTGTCATCGATTACACCCAAGCTGAGGATTTCAATAAAAAGTCACGATTAAATCATATAGGATGTAATTATTGTATCATGTATATCGCACGTATAAAGACATCAAGTATAAAGACAGTTCGATGAAGCGTCAATATGCGTACTTATGAACCATAGCATCCCCCATATAGGACGTAATTATCGTATCATGTGTGAGAGCTGCTAATTGTTGGGTTCACTTATGAGAGAGATCTAATGAAGATGGAAAGATTTGTGTCATAGGAAGTAGATGATTTCATGGGTTCACACTTATTTTGTAGTTCTATTTTATGAAGGAAACTATGGTATGTGTGATGGTATAGGATCTCTCTCTAGATTCCCTTTTGTGCAAAGTGGTAGTTGGAGTGCACTTATGCTATTTGCATCAGCAGAAACTTCTGGTGATAATCAACTAGTTCAGGAAGAATGGAGCGCTCTTAGTGTTCAAAGTGCTCAACCTTCAATTAGTATTTTGAAGCCTCTTTCAGAGAATGAAAGCACTAGACAACAATTAGCTTGGGGTGATGACACCCTGCAACTTCCTTGTTAAGTTTGAGATCTAGGCTGTTGGCTGAAAATGTTGGGAAGAGTGGTGGTTTCGCTAGTGTTTCGGATATTCAACAACCAGATCTAAGGGCCCTTCATGGACATTGGTCTCTGTTGGGAATAACGGATCCCCGAAAACCGGATTCGACACCGAATCGAACCCCTAAATCAATGCGGAAGACGAAGCCCGGGAAAACACGTATCACCGATCGTAAAGCACACCACGGATTCGAGCGTACCTTGTTAGCCACAGATTAAACACCAATGCCGAAGAAGAGGAAGAAATTCTGGCCCTGTTCAATTCGATGGTGCCTTGAAGGGGAGAAAACAGTGCCTTGAACTTACTGTTCCTTTTTGGAGGATGAGAGAACGCGCGGGAGAAGACGTACGTTGAATTGCCAAACGTTGTCTTCTCTCTCTCTCTCTCCTCCCTTTTATACCTCTCCCCTTCCACGGGCCCTTTTCCCGTGGGCCGGGCCTTTTTGGGCCCAACTTGAGCGGATGGGCCTTAAGCCCATCTCATAAATCCATCATCTCCCACTCGCACATGGTGGTGCAAAACCAACATGGGCGGACAGCCTTACTCAGCCCCAACGAGAGAAAAATCCATCATAGACTCTCACTTAACATGGTGGATCGAACATAATCCTCTTTTCCTCTCTTCAACATTCATACCGGTGAATAATCCGTGCGACCAGCATACTTTGAGAGCTCGTTGCCATACATCCGTTAGGAATATATAGCAGCTCATAATGGGCATCACACTCCGAGTAGATTTAGTATGCGTACCTAGATCGATCGATCACATTTATATCTCTTTTGATCTCTTTCAAACAATGATATATATATTGTATTCACAATTATGATTATCACAAAGACAGTCATAATTGGTTAACCGGTGAATACAAAACTATAATGTGATTCTCCAAAATCGATCTTCCTCTTTCCTTCAAACTCTCAATTTCAGTCTAGCTTGCTTTTCTAGAAATGCCCCATTAGATCGAATCAAACTCATGACCATTGGCAACATCCTAAGATAGCAAACACTAAATAGAAATCTTGAGAATAAGTAAGAGTCATGAGGGGACTAAGAAATTGAGGAACTCTCTTCCTCAAGAGTCTCACACGACATAAAAGTTGAGATCAAACTTTTGTCACTCTTATTGGTCGTCTCATGCATACGTAGTATGAAATACGTATTACGGTATTAACTCCTTTCCCATGGAGCGTATGTCTACACCTTTCAATACCGTACAGATGATAGTTCAGACATACCCAATGTCTAACTTGAGTTCACATATCTACTCATTCACAAAATTCATCAGAACTCACATCTGGCATCTTAGACAGATAAAGTAAAAACATGTGGGGTTATTTTACTTTCGGACATCTTTAGTATCATGTCCTCATCTTAACACCTAGTTAAGGCGACATACTTGTTTTAAGCTTGAGCTCTCGATTATCACCTAGATAATAAGCTTAAAATCAGTCTCATCTCTATTTATCATGCAGTAAACAGAGGCGATTACCCGTGTGAGTGGGCTAATCTTACATCTGTCCGACATACTTCTCAACTTAAAATAATGCACTAAGCATTAAGATGCATAAGGATTAAACAAAGATTCATAGGCATTAATGATGAAAACACAAATTCATCAAATTGTGAATATTTAGGGAAAATACAATATTCAGTACATCAGTCTCTACACAATCCTAGAGATTTCATATGGCCACAAAACACATCTCTAGGTATTGGCTTTATCATAGGATATGCTACCATTCTATGCGTAGTATGTACTCTAAGTTCACATCTTTTCGTGCAACCATATCCTTGACAAGATTATACTTGGTATCTATATGTTTGGTCTTGCCATGATATTTTGGATCTTTGGTATACGCTTTTTGCTGCTTGGCTACCACAGTTAACCAACAATAAATCTGCAGCACTTCTAATAACACCTAAATGATCCAAAAATCTCTTAAGCCAAACACTCTCTTACACTATTTGCCGATAATGCCACGAACTCAACTTACATCGTGGACAAGGCTATACATTTCTGTTTCTTCTTGCTCCAACATATGGTGCTATTATTCGGTAAGAAAACAAACCCGAGGTAGATTTCCTTTCATTTAAATCTCCTCTCCAATCAGTATTAGAATAGCCTTTGAGTTGCAGATCCTTTACTTAATAACTCAACGTATGATCAGCAGTCCCTTTTAGATACCTCAGTATTCTTTTAACGGCTTTCCAATGTGTTTGACCTGGATTAGATTGGTATCTACTCACCATTCCGACTGCAAAGCATATGTCGGGTGTTGTACACATCATAATATACATCAAGCTCCCAATAGCACTAGAATAAGGAACATGTTTCATTTGTTCCTTCTCTTGTGGAGTCCTTGGACACAATTTATGGCTCAATCCTTCACCTTTTGCAATAGGAGTATCTATGGGTTTACAATCCCATATCCTTCAACTCAAAGCTGGAAGACAACCATCTCTTGACAGTATTAACCAACTCCATATTGCTTCCAACAATTAGTATATCATTAACATATAATGATATGATCACAAATTGATCATTGGATATTTTGATATATATACAATGATCATCATCTATCATTGTAAAATCATATACCACTATGGCATTATGAAAATGTATATACCTTTGTCTCGATGACTGCTTAAGGCCATATATCGACCCCCAAAATCGATATACATTTTCTTCTTGGCCTTTCATTATGAAACCAGCAGGTTGTTCCATATATGTTCCTTCATCTAATTCTCCATTGAGGAAAGCAGTCTTTACATCCATTTGATGTAACTCAAGATCCATACTATTCACTATTGCCAGAATAATGCGAATCAAGGTAAATCTCACAACAGAAGAAAATGCATTTTTACAATCAATTTCTTCATGTTGATTATACCCCTTCGCCACAAGGCGAGCCTTATGCCTTTCTATTGAGCCATCAGCCTTTCGCTTTATTTAGAGAACCTACTTGTTCCTATAGCTCTGCGTCCTTTTGGAAGATCAACCGGTTCCGGACTTTGGTTTGATTTCATTGACTCCGTTTCCTCTTTCATTGCATGAATCCATTTTTCCTTATTAGGGCGTTCGAGCCTCATTAATATTTCTTGGCTCATCCTCATCTTGTGGAGCAACCATAAAAGTTTCTCTTCAATGTCAAAACATCGACGGGGAATACTTTGGCGACTTGTTTACCGTATGGGAGATTGTACACTTAACACATCATTCCCCATCATGCTCCCACTTGGATTAGGTAATGATGATTTCGTTACATTAGGTGGTTGCAATTGAGAATGAGTTGAATTCAATTCATTACATCTCATATTACTCCCACTTGAACAAACTCCACTGACATCATTATCTTGATCCAAGGTTTCAAATAGGGAGTTATTTTCCCTTATTTCGCCCCTCTTAGAAAATTCATCCACTAAGAATGTGACATCCCGTTATTCAAATTTAGTTATACTCCCACTTTCCTGCTCACCTATGAACACATACATTTTTGAGTGTTCGGAGTATCTCATTAAAATACTCTTCTTTCCTTCGGGACCCAATTTCCCAAACTTGTGAGATGACTCATGAATATAGGCAGCTCAACCCCATGACTTAAGAAAAACTTAAGTCCGGTGTTCTAACTGTCCATAACTCATATGAAGTGGAAATAACCGATTGGAAGGCACCCGGTTAAGTATATAGGCAGCAGTTAACAACACATCACTCCAAAAAGTGATGGGTAAGTTAGCATGCGCCTTCATGGACCTAACCATTCCAGTAGGGTTCTGTTTCTTCTCTCCGCAACACCATTTTGTTGAGGAGTATATGGAATAGACAACTATCTTTCTATTCCTTTTTCATCACATAATTTTTTGAACTTATCAGATAAATATTCTTAACCTCGATCGGATCTAAATACCTTTATTTTCCTGTCTAAACCTTCTAAAACAACTTATGCTTTAGATTTATGAGAAATCAAATAGACATATCCGAATCAAGTATAATCATCTATAAAAGTGATGAAACAAACATCCCCTTGCCTTCCTCTCACATTCATTGAACCACAGATGTCCAAATGGATTAAATGCCGAGGAAATTTAGCTCTTTTATCTTTTCCAAATGGTCTCCTTGTCATTTTCCCTACTAGGCAATGCTCACATATGGACAAATTAACTTTTTCAATATTGCCCAACAAGCCCTTTTTGGCTAGTCTTTTCATATGTCGTTGGTCCATATGACCAAGTCTAGCATGCCACCATATTCACATCATTATCATATAAGGTAGAAGACGTGAAACAAAGGAATAACATATTGACATCACCACTGTCAACATTTAGTACAATAAAACCATCTAGAAAGTGACCACAACCATAGTAGTTTGTATCTAAACATAAATCTACACATTTATTATGGAAGTTTATATCAAAACCAAGCTTAACCAACACTAAGACAGACACTTAAAATTTCGACGAATCTCTGGAGCATATAGAACATCAAGGTGCGTCCACTATGCATGTTCAATTGGCAAGTGTCAATTCCTTTACATCAGCTCTAGAGTTGTTTCCAATAAAGATCTACTTAGTTCCAATTGGTATCGTCGGAATTCCACAGAGGATCCTCTATCCTTTGCTACATGGTCTGTCGCTCCTGAATCTATATTCCACAAAGGATTGAATTCAGCCTATAATGCAGAACTTGACACATAAGCAAAGTTCTCAAATGTACAAGAGGTGCATTCCTTCTTTGGCTCACGATAGTCGCGAGCATAGTGACTTCTCTTGTCACAATTGTAACACATCACTCTTGACATTTTCTTCACTTGAGGACGTTTTCCTCTCTTGTGTTGGTTAACTCTTGATTTCTTGCAATAAGGACTTGATCCTTTGCATTCCCACATATTGAACGAATCAATACGCTTGCGCTTAGAGCACAAAGCCCTTTCTGAGCTAGAACCAACATAGCAAATGTCTATTTTCGGCTCAAATACCATTAGGCGGTCCTCTACTAGCTCAAGGTGGTGCACGACACCCTCAATATCTTCCATAATGTGGTCAAGAGCTTCTAGTGCTTCTTACTTTTCCAGCACATATTGAATCTTCAGATTCAATATTTCACAATTATTGCCGTTCATATCAGCAATCACGTTCTTAGATGCTGAAACCATCGATCTGAACACATCAGACATACATGCACGAATAATTAATGCCTATCATTTATGCATCCCTAATTGCATAGACCCATCATATTAATGAATAATTTCAAGTAAGGCTTCAGAATCAAAAGGTCACTATGTTTCCAATCATCCTTCAAAAATCCTAACTTAAAATTATCATTAATATAATTGTCTTATGCAAAATCAATTCTATGAAGTTACAAAAACTTCTATTACTACCCACAACTAATTACCCACAGCAACCAGCAATAGAAGAAAGCAAATAAAATCTTAACATCCAATAAAATAACAATGCTTTCATATGATACAACTAATATATTGGTTGCTACATCAACAACAATCATGTAGTAAACATTACATAATCAATCAAAGAAATAAATAGGGAATGTCCCTTCTAATCTATCAGTCAAAACATCTGAGAAAACTGAAGGTACATTTGCCAACCATGGAAAAACTTTTGGAGAGCTTTCATGTCGCCTCCAAGGCGCATTCACTCGGCGCCATGTGGCGCTCAATCTAAGGGTTGAAGTTTTGGCCAACTCAATCCTATAGTGCTCTCTTACAAAAGCTTCCACCAGCCTCCTATAACCCGGGACCACGTTGACCTCCCATAGCCGATCCAACACACGCTTGCCATTCGGGTGGAAGAGTGTTCATCAAAGCCGGCACCTTCGAAAATCCGGCATAAGATAACCATTCCGGATGATTTCCGTATCATCCGATTGACCTTGACCACATGTGATACTAAATCACCATCATGCCACCGATAATCAGCTAACTCTGTCATTAGCCTCTTAAGTCTTGCATTTCCCTCGTCAGTTCTCGGGATTGTAGGTATCCTTACATAACGCATCATAGTTCCTGCAATAAATGCGAACTAAAAAAAATGGATCACTTATAATCCATAAATATATAAGAGAAAATACATAATTTTCCAAAATTCATGCAACAAATGCAGAATTAAAAATGGATTACTTATAACCCACATAGGCATGACTGAAAAAAGAAAACAAATTCCTTTTTTTTTTTTTGGTCAACGGTCGGTCAACGGTCGGTCAACGGTCGGTCAACGGTCAACGGACGTCGGTCAACGGTCAACGGGTCGGGTCAACGGACGCGCGGGTCGGACCGGTCGGACCGGACGGACCGGTCGGGCTGGTTGGACCGGCCGTGCCGGTCGGACGAACCGACCGCACGAGCCGCGCGCGTGCGGTGGCTGACGTCACGCAGACATCAGCCGGCACGTGCCTCGCGCATGAGCGTGCTGACGTCACGCAAACGTCAGCCGCACATGCGCGACACGCGCCAGGCTGATCGGGTCGGGTCTGTCGCCGTCGGGTCGGGTCACCGGCCGGTACCGGCCGGCCAACCGTCGTCGACGATGACGTCATTAATGACGTCATCCCCGACAGTTATCGACCGTTGGTGACGTCACGATGACGTCAGCACGCGTCGGTCCGCGGACCGGCGCGTGCCGGTTCGCCGGCCGCCGGCGCGCACGTGCCGGTTCGCCACCGGCGCGTGTGGCGCACGCGCTGGTGAAGCCAGCGCTTCCAGGCGCGTCGCGCCCACGCGCAGCGCCTTCCGGCCGCGCATGTGGGCGCGTGCGGCGGCTTACGAAAACTCAGAAAAAAGGCCGAAAAGCGCTCGGGTGTCGGGATTTTCGCCCGGTTCCGTACGGCCGAAGGGACTTTCGCAAAAAATCAATCAAAAACATCAGAATTGATCGGGAAAAATGTGAACTAGGACTCTGATACCAATGTTGGGAATAATGGATCCCCGAAAACCGGATTCGACACCGAATCGAACCCCTAAATCAATGCGGAAGACGAAGCCCGGGAAAACACGTATCACCGATCGTAAAGCACACCACGGATTCGAGCGTACCTTGTTAGCTACAGATTAAACACCAATGCCGAAGAAGAGGAAGAAATTCTGGCCCTGTTCGATCCGATGGTGCCTTGAAGGGGAGAAAACAGTGCCTTGAACTTACTGTTCCTTTTTGGAGGATGAGAGAACGCGCGGGAGAAGACGTACATTGAATTGCCAAACGTTGTCTTCTCTCTCTCTCTCTCCTCCCTTTTATACCTCTCCCCTTCCACGGGCCCTTTTCCCGTGGGCCAGGCCTTTTTGGGCCCAACTTGAGCGGATGGGCCTTAAGCCCATCTCATAAATCCATCAGTCTCCTATTGTGCTCTAGCTTTTTCTTGCCCACCACATATGGGACAGTAGAGAGAGAACTTAGACTTGAAAAATGTCAAAACCGCATGCCTTTACTTTTACCATTTGGGAAAATATGCATTCATTTCTTGTAATTACAGTCTTTTATGTTCTCTGGGCCTGACCTGATTGTCCAATAGATAAAGGCTCCTGCAACCCCTCAAAATTCTGGAGTGGAAATGGGAATACATTACAATGGACTTCATTTTGGGCTTTACCAGGAAGTCAAAGAGGAAATGATTCCATTTAGGTGATCATTGACCGGCTGAGGAAGTAGGCCCACTTCCTTATAGTTCGAAAAGATAAAACATCGGAAGAATATGCCAAGCTATATCTTCGGCAAATAGTTCATCTACATAGAGTTCTAGTAACCATTACATCATATCATGGCCCTAAATTCACGACCATATTTTGGCGGAGTCTTCAACATGCTATGGGAACAGTACAACATGAGTTATTAGGGGTGAGCATTAGTCTAGGGTTGACCCTAGACTAACTCTAGACCGGCCTAACCCTGTCAGTTCTGGTCTGGTTCCTAGGGAGACTGGGTCAGTCCTTGGTCCTGAGATCCTTAGACTAGCACTATGCGAGTTGATCCTCAGTCCTATGAGTTTAGGGTCGGCCCAATCCGGACCAATCCTAACTCTCTCTCTCTCTCTCTCTCTCTCTCTCTCTCTCTCTCTCTATATATATATATATATATATATATATATATATATATATTCCATTGAACGAAGAAAAGGCAGTCTTTGAAGTTGAAGAGAAAAGCAAGACCTTGCTTCAAAGAGCAGAGCTAGACTAGAGAGGCATTTGCACGCGCACAGTTCTGTCATCTGCAAAGACCAGTTGTTATAAAAGCGATGCTTGCACTCATATGCATGCATACACAGGAACTTCAAGTTAAAAACGAGAACTTTGCATCACAGGAAAAGTTTCCATTCTTGATGGTTATCGCTGGTAGTCTGGAATCATGAGGTGGGCGAGGCAAAAGAATTCTTTCCTCAGCTAACACAAGCTCCTCCAGTCGCTTCAAGGATACATATGCATTTACAGTCTGCTCGTGTAAAACATCATTAGAGGATAGAAAAAATTATGGAAACACTAAGAGAGGGTCAATCACGATAATACCAGGGACAACAACGAAGTACTTAACAAGAAAGACAATGTACAGATGCAGTATATTTATGGAGATTATAAATTTCCCCTATTAGAAATATTATTAGAGATACTATTAGATATTAGGGATATTATTTGGTGTTTCATTATTCTTTAAGATAGTTAATTTCCTTTCCTATGCATGTTGTTTGGGTATAGATACCCCGCAAAAGACTAAATTCACCTTATTTAGGATAAATGTGGTGCAGGAGTGAAACTCAGACAACAAGAACAGGATAAATTGTGCTCGTGCCGAACTCCAATTTCGCAAATGAAGATTCTAATAAACACCAATATACTTCGCAAATCCATGCATCGACACGAAGCTAAGCTACTCATCCTATTTCCAATTTCTGCACTTTGAAGCTCACTTCTCAACATAGAGGAAGATCCGGGATCCATGGACAACATCTCGAGGACTGCCCGGTCGTGAGACACCACGGACCTGTACTTCCTTCGGCTCTGCTGGGGGAATATAAGCCCGAACTAATTCACACACACGGCGAAATACGTCTTCACATTGCTTCTTCCAATCATTTTAGAAAATACACGAACAGGATAACACAGTGACAAAAGGAAATCAAAATTTATGTTGTATAATTTCCTAGTTATATCGCATGAAAAAATCGGCCAAGGTCACTGGCACATAAAACATTCAAAACGGGACAGGAAATCTACCATTCGAATTGATCAATTCATGAAACACGAGCAAGAGAACGAAATTGAGTTCGAGTCAGTTCTTTCTAAAGAGAGAAAGAAACACCACCTGGATGCCACAAGGAATTAGCAAAGGAAACGATTTTAATCACAGGTCGAATTCCTCAACTACTTTAGCTGAGAACGGGGGCAAACACTCCATGTTCGATGTGCGATGGCATGGCTGGAGTTTGTGCTAACGAAAGCAAGCGCTGGTAATACAAATGCGCTGCCAATTGAAACAAATATCAAAACCCGAGAAAGAGAGAACTTAGCTCTTAATATTCTGAAGGTATTGGGATGACCAACTAGACTCCTCTTGTCAAGGATTTGCTTCATGATTGTTCTATTACCAAGAAGAATAAGGTTAAAAGAAAACTTACCCACTTTAGAGGCCCAAAATCCTGAGTAACAGAGAGCGTGAGGTCCTGATACCAAACTGGATTCAAGTAGCTCTTGATTACATTAGTTTGAGAGAATTTACTCGTTGCCATAACCTCATGCCATAAAAAAACCTAAACTCAAAAGCAGAACAGGATTACACAAAGAAGCATACGTAAGTACCAAAACCTAACAGGCAGTCAAACAAATGTATCTGCCACTACCGCATGCGATTAAGATTTGGTACTTGCTCAAACCATGATTAAAAGAGATAGTTAAAAAATGATCTGTTGCTGTATGTAATTCACACAGGATAAGGATATTCTAGGCGTGAACTATTGTGCCATGAGCCAAAACAGAGACAGCAACTAACCTACTGGCCGAGATTCATGACTACATAAGTATCACTTGATAGCATATCTATGATGGTTAAATTAGTACCCTTTGTTTTTTTCACCTTCAACAAACCAATAAGGAGCTATAATGTATTCTGACATACTTATTAGCACTCCATATGACATTAAGATAGATCTCAGACATGAAACCCAACTGTAGAATACCCATCGGCGAGCAGCTGCGCTAGTAAGGGCCTTGCTCCTCATCGCTGAGGTCGCAGATTCGAACCTCCGCGTTGCTAATGAGTCTTAAGTGGGAGGCCATGGTGTTGGGGTCATGTACTAACCTCCCTCTAGGTATAACCAGTGGTTTCCGTTGAGCCCGTCAAGCTGCTGGCGACCGTGAGCACCTATAAGGTGTGCTAGGCCAGATCCTGGATATTAAAAAAAAAAAAAAAAAAAAAAAATCCCAATTGTAGATTTGATCACATCAACCGGATAGAATGACACCAAAAGGGAGAGTAGAATTTAAACTTTCGGTCAATGGTATGATACCATCTTATACGATTTTCCCCAAGAGCTTAATCAATCAGATTAACACAATGGATTAACTATATATGATGTTAAACCACGTAAAACTGGTTATGTACCATTAAAGAGCACATATTTGAGTTCCAAACTTCATTGCACTCCATAATATTTTAAACATATGGAAACTCCAATATTTGCCAACCTGCGGATCCAGAGTCAAAAGTTTTCTTAACGGTCCTAAGACAATATGTCATGGCACGTACCATATTCCATGTCTTGAAAGTTTCCAGCATGTGATGTGATGGAGTAATAATCTCCTATCAGAAATCATATAAGTACCACAAGCTCATTTGAGTGTCACAATTTTTTTTTTTTTTGGCAAGGTTGAGTGTCACAATTTTTTTTTTTTCGCTTAGTTAAATATCATATTGAAATAAAATTGATCATTTGAGTGTTATTTCCAGCAAATTATCCTACATGGACTTTTTTTTTTATTAATTTCCCATCCAAAGTCGGATTTTTCAATTTATTTGAATTTTGAATTTTTTGTTTTTGTTTTTCTTCTTTTTTTAGGGCCGTGAGGGGTCATTGGCGACCCCTCACTGACCTTTAAAAAAGAGGGGTGGAAGGAATAGGAAAATAAAAAAAAAAATCAGAAAAAAGAATATGAAATTTTGATTTTTTTTTTTACTTTTTTTTTTTAGTTTTCCTTTTCCTTCTTTTTAGGGCCGGCAAGGGTCAACAATGACCCCTCGCCAGCCCTTAAAAAGGGCAAAAAAAAAATAATAATAAAATAAAAGATAAATTAAAAAATAAAAAATAAAAGTTTTATGAAAAATATTTAAAAATTATTCACGTTAGCATAGACAAAATCAGATAGGACGATTAGCATGCACGTATGATTTTCCAGCGAGGCAAATCATTAA
The DNA here is from genome assembly GCA_016097545.1 of Eucalyptus victrix. Lineage (NCBI taxonomy): Eukaryota > Viridiplantae > Streptophyta > Magnoliopsida > Myrtales > Myrtaceae > Eucalyptus > Eucalyptus victrix. The sequence goes on along the minus strand of CM027840.1, from coordinate 23,049,939 downwards.
TGGCATTCAAGTAATTGATTTTCAAATTTGTAACAATTAAGTGAGCAAAAAAAAAATTATGACCCTTAAATGAGCATTATATAAAATTTATGGCTTTGCACTGTTGTTAATCCCCATTTAATCCGTCTTTTTCTTTTGTGAGGGAACAACCAACAGCAAGGCAACCATACTTGTTCATTGCTAAAAGCTAAATGCATAAGATCACGAAATATCATAAGAAAAGACAGGAAAACCCACAAAACACGTCTTATGTCACCTCCAAATTATTTTATTCAGTTGTCTAACACTAAAGGAAACCAAAAATACTAAACTTGCACTCAACTTGCCATGTTTCCCCATTCTTGTAAAACTCTGAATTAGCTCATTGAATTCTGACGGTGAAAGTGAGAGACTATCTAACAAACACCGCTTACACAAGCAGGTTCGAGATCAATACGCTTGTGCATATTGATATTTATGAACAACTCACACGAACGCGCGTCTTGATCTCAAGCTCGCTTCTCTAAAAATAATTTTGCACTGTCTGTATGAAAGTTTTGCCCTTCTTGTCTTGTTTTTGGTCTTCATAATAAAGATATTAACTTCGCTCGATCAGGCGAAATTCTTTATCTTGACTCGGATCTAGTGGATCGAATGATTCACGACCATCACATGAGTCTCATTCAATCGATCTGTAAAACTGGGTCCACACAAGAATTATTCCTAAACAAGATCCTTGATGCTGTAACATCAATTTTAGACAATTCTCTCTAGATACAAGTTTGTGGTGTTGTACAGGCAACGATGACCCGTTGTGCAATGAATTATACAGGTGCGAAGTTAGCCGTTTGGTGTTTGGCCAATCGCATTGAAGAGAAGCCAACCTACCTCACCTATCAAAATTATTTAGACCTGGGGCAGTTGAACAATGCAATTTCACTTTGCTGATATCTCCAACTTGTTCTGAGGGAGTTCTGAGAAACCAAACATCTTCTTGTTCTTCCTCGCCATTCTCTCTCCCTCGTTCTCTCTCCATCATTGCAGGGTGAGAAAGAAAAGTTCACTCCTTTCCCATCAAAACCATTTATCTCCTTGCTGAAATTCCCACCATCTTCTTCTGACACATCTTCAAATTGACCGAAAGAAGAAGAGAGAGGAGGCCAGAAAAGATAAACAAGAACAAATGGAAGAGCAGGTTGTGAATTTGATTGTAGGTGGAGTCGTTTCGTGGACGATGGCGTTTCTCATGTTGAGGAAGAGCTTCCCGAAACGCTCGTTCGAGTTCTGCAACCGGACGGTGTCGACCCTTCACGCGACTCTGGCTGTAATTTTGGCATCTCTCTCGGTCCAAGACTGGATGTCCCCCATCTCTCCTTTGGCCTCCAAACCGTCTCCCCGCCAGGTACACAGTCGCTGGCTCCTTCTTCAGCGAATCACTTAGTTATTGATATTCTTGAAAGTGCCATTAGCCCGAGTGACATCCTTGGCGCTACATGTAAAAACTGGAGCTGTGTTGACGGAAGGCTTGGTTACGCTCTATACGAAAAGGTCCAGAACTAGATTCGCATCAATTGAAAGAGGTTGAAGACTTGATTACGTTATGTACATTTTGATGTGCTTTTCTATGAATTGGTTGCTTGTGAAGTTGCTGAATTGCCTTAGCGTTATAAGTTCTGCAATGATGGGTTTATTTTATTTTTTATTTTTTTGGATGTCTGCGGGACAGGCGCGAGCATTGGCCGTGACTCTATCGTATCTGATCTACGACTTGGGGTGTGGCCTATTCGACGACAAGAGAGTGAATGTTGACAATGTGATTCACCATTTGGTCAGTATTACCGGAATCGGTGCAGGCCTGGTTTATCAGAAGGTACTAATCTTTGAATTTTTGAAAATTATTTTTGTTAACATGATCGCTTATATCACTTAAAATAATTAGTCATAAATTTTTTTTTTCATCATCAATAATTATTTATTTCTAAACATTACTGTGGATAGTAGAAATATTTCTATTTCATTTATTTTTATAAACGATACAAGCAAGTCATTTCTTTCTAAATTATTCATTTTTCACGATACAAACACACTCTTAATTCCATATGCTATTGCGTTCCTATAGAGGAGTTTCTTATTGTGCAAATTATGAGGGTGACAATCAGGGTTATCTGTTTGATTCATGGGAAAGTAGAAAGAAATCAACCCGGAAGTATCTTTCTTGTCGTGGTTGTTCTGTTTGGCCTGAAGTCGCCCCAAATTAATATGAATTAGGAACCGGAAGAAAAAAGTTTTTCAATGATCTGGACAAATCCTTCTCAAAATTATCCTAGATGAATGCAGGGGATTTCTTATTTGAAGTAACAAGGACAAAGTACCTTTACTATATACCGTAACAATACCGGAAATCAGGGACGATGACTGTATTGGTAAAGAATCATTCGAAAAATGCAATCTTTCATTTGGATATACTTCAGGAAGTACAGATTTATCCCATTTACTCACCATCATAGGCCATGATGTGTTCTTGCTGGGGCTTACTTGGTACTATGCCCTTGAGAACAAAATCTGTCCGCTGCTATTGCTTGATAACAGGGACATTAACTTCAATCTAGATTACACAAACATGCTTTCTTTGTTAAATTGCTACCATAGTTCTAATATGCATGTATGTCATTCTTGTGCTATCATATACCAGTGTGGATCAGAGCAGGTAGCTGCCCTGTGGATAACAGAGCTGTCCAGTCCATTTCTCCACATGAGAGAGCTTCTAAAGGAGCTTGGTTATAGGGACACCGACCTCAATTTGGTGGCCGATGTAAGGCTTTTTCATTGACCTGAATCACAACGACAAGCTGTTTTGCATTGCAATAGAAGCAAAAATTTACAGGCTTTGGCTTGAAATTGAGGAACTGATGAAGATGATTATTTGTGCCTCATGGACAAACAGATTGCCTTTGCGGTCATTTTCTCGATAGCAAGGATGGTGGGCGGGCCTTACCTCACCTTCAAGACCCTATCTGTCGACAACCCTTTCATAATCAAGGTGATTGCCAAAATTAAGATGTCCACAATTATGGTCGAACTGGCACCCAACACACTTCTCTTGTTATATTCATGGGTTCATCTGGTCTTTGGCTTCTCAGGCTATGGCACTGGGGTTGCAGCTGGTCAGTGCTTTCTGGTTTTACAAAATTGCCAGAATGGTGAAGTACAAGCTCACGAAGAGAACCGCTGCTAAAAAGACTGCTTGAATCCTGTATAGTGCAAGGACAAACTGCAACGTGAGAGGTAGGATAGTGTAAAAAATTTTAAGGGACCAAAAGTCCGTGGATTCTTTCATGAATTGAAGGGTGGTCAAAAAATTTTCTGGCGCATGTATAATCAAATGGACTAGGACAATTCTTTGGCAGTTAGATTGGATAAACTGTGTCTGTTGGCGGATGAACTGAATTCCTTCATTGTCTTCAATGCCTGAATTTTACATTAAAGAGGATCCACATGCATTTTCACTATTATAAAAAAATCTCATGACGGTATAAATGTTGATATCTGCATTACTCAAGCTTTTTATTCATAAAGCTGGCATTAGTAGTACCACATCCACAATTTAGGCTCAACTTTTCTGGAAAACATAAATCACCATCCCAAGCAGAATCCCCCACATTAGATAAACTGAACTTTCTATTTGACTAATTAACATGGCGACAATTCTTTCTCACTTCGCCGTTAAACCCAATGAGAGGACTGATGTTACCCATCTTGATCATGGACCTGGCAAACTGCTGGAAGAACAGGCTCTCGTCTTCTGCATAGGCTTTGACCAGATTCATAGTCTTCCCCACTTTTCCGGTTAAGAGCACTTCATCCGAAGTGAGAAGGCCTTTGCTCCATAATATAAGCTCGAAGTAGGAGTTGTCAAACTTGACCGGGGAAGCAATGTCCAGGGGAGAGATATTGTTGTCACCACCCGACTGAGGGCAAACTGTTTTCAGATCCTGGTAGTAGGTCCTCTCAAGAGTCGCATCGGGTTGGTTGTTCCCATTCTGGTTGTACAGCCTCTGCTTGAAGCTTGAACACCTCGCCACCCCAATTGTGTGCCCTCCTGCAGATACCGACGATAAAATTCGCAATATGTTACACCGACAGAATCTTATTATGAAAAGGAAAGAAATCAGTAACAGAAATCAGTTTTCATGTTTTTGCCTTGCTGTAATCAACATTAATTTAGAAAATTGGGGACAGAGAGAGCCCACCTAATGATTTTTCAGTGCTGAATAATGGGTGGTACCTGAGAGAGCGACGAGATCGGCTTCATTTAGGCCTTGGCGCTGGAAGAGTGTGATGAGATTTTGGATTGTGGAGTTTGGAGGGGGGATGTTGTTATTAGAGCCCGTAAGACTTGCTGTTCTAGAGTCCCTCCTTCCAAGAGGAAGCTCCCAATCTGGTCCACCGCTCTGTTAAATCTCAACCGAAAAAAAAAATGAAGCTAAATTGTTAGTCAATCTAAGGAAGTAAAACTACAGAAGAAATGTCACTTTCTGATGGTCTTGGCGGTCTTACATGTTCGAATATGGACACCTTTGGTAAGTCTAAACTGGGGATTTTAAGTGGAAGTGACTCACGGTTTTGATCTTGACATTTAAGCATTCAACAAGAGTGAGGAATACAAAAGGAGTATCTAACGTACCAGAACGGTAGATCCACGAGCTGCAAGGGCGACAATATCTGCACAAGACACGACACCAGGGCACACTTCTTCCAACTTGGCCTTGATTTCATCTATCACTTCAAACCCCCTGAGGGAGTTTGCATTAGGCAGCGACCTCTTCTCGCTGGCTATGGTCGCACTATCGTCCAGCAGAACTGATGCATCACATCCCTACAACAAATAGCTTGTTAAGCAACGGCTACTCCTACATCGCAGGCACTAAGCAGCTCTAATGGATCCAACCCAACATTTCTTTAGGTAACGTAGGCATATGCTTTAGTCTCTCTGACTTGCATTGAAGAGCGAAAACACCCGACTACTGTTAGTTTTCTTAGCTCGTCATTTTGCATCAATCCCCTTTGATATCTTTCTTGCCGTTGTGAATATATTTTTCGCGAGTTCTGAAGCAATCATAAAACCGGTTGCCAAACTTGTGAAAATCAAACCTGCACAAAGCAGTCGTGGAAATGAAGCCGGAGCAAGGAAGCCGCCATCCTTGGTTCCCTTTCGATGGCTTGCTCCAGCACCGAAACAACAATGTCATTCACTTGAGGGCACGAGTAAAGATAGTATTCGGGAAACAGGCCATGACCCCCGCCACTTCCGCTGGACCCCCCACCCCAACCAAAGCCAAGGCCCGGGTGAGCCGTGGAAGGTGTGGACAACAGGAAAGCCGAGGCTACAAGAGCAAAGACTACTTTGGAGAGAGTCACCATGATTATGAATGAAAGCAAGGAGTCTGAAGGTGTGGTCGGATAAGAGGGTGTCCTGTAGGATGATCTTACTTATAGGAAGGGAAGTGAAGCTCATCACAATCAACCACTCTTCGTACCAAATCCTCTCGCAGTTTCCTAATGTGGATTGCAATGACCATGTCAACTAGTTGTCTTTCTCACACTATGGCATATAGTCGGAGAGAGATGAGGCTAGAGAGGCCGTGTTTCTGGTATTACCTGCTCCAAAGATCACCTCCACGTGGCTCCCCTTTCTAATTGCCATTTCTCCGTTTCTTTTTTCTTTTGCTTTTTCGCTCTTACATCATGTTTGGTACGCACGAATCAGCCACTCCACCTTAATTCTTAATCCTGCGCTTGGTATGAGGCGCTCATTGAACCGGAATGAAAGTCTAGCTAATGTCGAGAATGTGCTGAGTAGACTCTGTTCTACATGTGGCCTTGCTTTTGTTGTTTCACATGTTAGGCTTTTCTCGTTTCTTTAGGATCGAGCTTCCTCAAATGAGCATTGAAGAACTGGGCTAGATCAATCCGATCCAAGAAAATTATTTTGTTGTTCACAAAATCAAATCCCTCCCCTGAAAAAGAATGCACTTTTCATAACGAAATCAAATCCATTCCATCCGATGTCTTTCCATCACCATTCGATTCCTTTGCATCAAACATCATGTACACTTACAATTTACCGACTTCAATTAGCATATATCTAGTTCTCCATTGACTTTGCAGTCAGTGCAACAAACAAATGCGGGTTATTTTCTCTAGCATTGTCAATCAAAGTTTCCTCAAGAAAAAGTTAATGTAGCAACAGATGGAATTTCGATTGATATGACGGAAGAAGAAGAATACAAAATAGACGCACAAAAAAATAATTGAAAACATTTACATCAGGTCAACTGTATATAAAGTCCAACAGGGTACTCCTGCTTTTATCTACCACCTAATACTGCACAACATACTCTAGAAGAAAAATGGTCTCTCTCTCTCTCTCTCTCTCTCTCTCTCTCTCTCATGATACATTTCATCAGCAGAGAGAGTGCAGGCAGAGGGAAAAGGAATGGGAGATTTACAATGTACTAGGGGTGAGGCTAGGATATGCGTAGCTGCCTCATCGGTGTGAGCATCCTCGCAAAGCGCAGCGGAACGTGTGCCTTCACCAATGTCCCGTTCTCCATATATTCCTGTATTTTTAAGGCAAAGAAGGAGCATGATGAATAAACAACAAAACCTAAGGAGACCCTGACAAGATGATTAGGTAACAAACTAGAAGAAGTCGAAGCAGGCAACACTCACGGTCTTCTCCACCATTCCTACTTGATGGATGGTGCTGAGGAGTTCGCCTTTGTTAAATGGGACCAAGGCTTCCACCCAAACCATTGAATCCTGAGAAAATGGAGTGAAGGAAAGAAATACTTCTTTATTTATCATGAATGCATACAACAGTCGAATAATTAAATCGCAGATAAAGGTTTTGACCCGAGACCTTCACTTTGTCCTGAACTGCATCACAGAATTCTTCTAGGCCCTCGCCAGTCAACGCGGATATGCAGACAACATCTTCCCTCCTCTCCACTTCAAGCTTGATCTTTTGAGGATCTTTAGCTTTATCAACCTGTAATAAATGATATGAGACTAAGGTTTTCATGAGTGATTCACAACTGATTATGTCTTGCCAGGTAGAATTCAATTTAATCGGGTAGGTATTGCTCAACATAGAAAAAATTGTTCCCATTTTCTTTACTTATATCAGATTCTTTCTGTGACGGATGAACCAAACAGCATGCAGATGGAGTCCATCCACATGTTTTTCTTCCTCTCTCTTGAGACCCATTTTGTATCATCTACTCTTTGGTCACGTAATGTGTTCATCAGAAATTTAACGTTGTGTCAGTCTCCTAATTAGCAAGATATTGTACGTACCTTGTTCCAGACCATCAACTTTGGAATAGAAGACACGTCCAATTCTGATAAAACATTGTCCACAGCTTCTATCTGTTGCTCAGCTAGAGGATGGCTGAGTACAAGACCAAATGCAAGTAAATGAAGTTGGCTACCAGATAGCAATTATCTTTAAGAGTTTGCCAAGTATACCTGATGTCCACTACATGCACCAAAAGCGAGGATTCAGATATCTCCTCTAGTGTTGCTCTGAAAGCAGCAACCTGTAAATGTAGTCAAGCTGTAGATAAATTGCAATTCATCACCTAAAAAAATAGTGAAGACCCAAACAAGCATCTTCATTATGATCACACCATAAATAAGCAAAAGGTCGGTTCTTATGATGACAAATTTCACTAAGTTATGAAAATGGACAATAAACCATCTCACCAGCATAGTAGGCAATTTTTGGATGAAACCAACAGTATCTGTCAGTAGAAACTCCTTCCCGTTTTTTATCTGGATGGTATGCATGAAGCCAAATTGTTAATATACTGTCAATGTGATTGTCAGACAATTGATTTAAAATTGCACAAAACTCATCCAGAGATAAATATTTTACACCCTGATGACAAATGACTTTCCTCTAAAACTGACCTGGACCCTTCTAGTTGTTGGATCTAGGGTTGCAAACAAGCGATCTTCAGCAAGGACATTAGCCCCCGTCAACCTATTCAGCAATGTACTCTTTCCAGCATTTGTGTACCCAACCTAAAATGTTTCCGATTGTATTCATACATAACACTCATGAAGGGAACAAATGTCTGTATATACTATATATGAAATCAACTTACAAGTGACACTACAGGCACAGGAACAGAAGTTCGCCGATTACGGTACTGCTTCCTATGTTTTCTAACAGAGTCCAGCTCTTTCTTGAGGACACCAATCTATCCACCAGAAGGATTTATGACTTTCAGCATATCCATTACGAAATTGAATTCAGATGCTTTTGATGATGGCTCAATATAGCCAAAACATAGTCTTTATAAATTGTCCAATGAGCTACTTACTTGAGTCCGCAATATACGCTTATCCACTTCAATCTGTTTCTCTCCCATACCCTTCACTTGGCCACCAGCTTGACGCTCAAGGTGGGTCCACATTCTCGTCAACCGTGGTAATTGGTACTCCATTAGTGCCAATGCAACCTGAGAACAATTAATGAGTTGCAGTGCACAGTTATGAGCATCCTGTCATATGAGATGAAGATGCTCTTTAAGCTTCACAAGACTAGGGAGACAGGAAATCACGCACATGGCGAGATCCCAATTATAGTGAAAAATTTTCAATTAAGACAACTATAGTAGAAATGACCAACCAGAAGCACTAACAGAAAGACACTGCAAACTGCTATATAGTGACTGAAAAAGGGAAATTGCCTGCAAGGCTGCTTCATGTGTTGCTGCCCGCTGGTTAAATATATCAAGGATAAGAGCAGTGCGGTCACAAACTCTAACATCTCCACCAAAAGCCTTCTCCAGATTGCGCAATTGCCTGAGTGTTTTCCAACTTAATTGTCAGTAGCATTGATAAGACAAAGGCCATGGAGATAGAACAAGTAATGGTTTGCTTCAGTTCCAGCTGCTAGTGAATGACTTCAGTTCACAGTGAAAAAGACAGAACTTGCATAATGTGACATGCAATAATCATAAGACAAGAAGAGCATGCTATCAACACGCTCTTTGAGCATTTAGTCTGAATCAGAGTGTTGAAATCTGCTAAAATAATTCACGTGCAATTCAAAGAACAGGTTCATGCTGAATCCATTAAAACACTCACGTACAAGAATCTCGTACGACAATTTTGGAAGTTCAATGACATAAAGATGCTCAGCAGTCTAATATAATATGCCAGAAAATAGTCGAAACTACTTGTCCTATTTAGGTAATTGAGATCCAGGAAGTGGCACTAGCACCAGGAACTTAGTAAGGGATAGCATTCTTATAACAGTTGCATTGCAGAAATGGGTCAAAATGACTCTAATCGCCCAGAAAGGGTAGAAAGAAAACTGAGAACATGTTTTGCAAATTCTTAAAATGTTAAAAGGACCAATGTAAAGGAGCAATGCTGGCATTATTTTCCATAGTATTTTTATAGCATAGTGCCAATTGCATATGCAACTTGAAGAGGAAGCAAAGGTTGAGCCATCGTTTCTTTTGTCTTAGACCGGTATGAATGGAAGTTAATCGACAATGGGTTGAACCTTACCCTGGCGAAAGCTCATCATCAAATATCACAGTCTCCACATCCAGCGCATGAATTGCACTTTTGATTTCTGAAACCCTCCCCGATCCAATATATGTCCTCGGGTTCGGAGATGATAGTCTGCATACACATTACCAGCAATAAAAACTCACCTAAATCAGATTGCTGAAGGATAATAACAGGTAGAAGTATGGCCTGGAGAGAACTAATATGCAAGAAAGATACTTGATAAGTTTGAGAAAGGGACAAGATGAAGCTTAGCACAGTCTGTATAACCATGTACTTGTGGTTCAAGAATGCTTTCTTTTTTTTTTTTCTTTTTTTTTTTAAGTTTTGGATTGCCCATATTACAGGATGACACCAGAAAGTGGAGAGACTAAGAGATGAATCATCCAATTACCATTTGAGATATATATACTTGGAAGTCAATAGTGGGATATCCTAGAGTAAGGCCTAATTCATGGAAGGCTAACCACTGAACAGGATGGTTATCCAGATCCTTTAATAATGAGATAAAGAAGTAGTTCATGACAAATTATATTCAGTGGAAGCTCATCTATAGAAAACCGACGGCCAAGAAAATTACATAAGGAAAAAAAAAGCTAAAAGCATTCATATACTCACTTCTGATACGTAGAACCTACAACCATGAGTCCTGCAGTGTCAGCTAGCTGAGCTAGTTCCTTAAGTGATTCATCTATTCCAAAAGACTCCTCCCTATCACCTTTACGTTCAACACCCACGAGGTATGCCTTCTCTTCAAAGACCTAAGCCTGATATACTGAATCAAATTAACTTCAAACACAAACACTTAAAGAAGAAGCACAAGAGAGATGATTCAGACTGGTCACAACAGCTAAAAATCAAAATCCACTGGTGGACAACCTGGATGCACTTATCTCCACCAAATTAGAGAGAGAGAGAGAGAGAGAGAGAGAGAGATTTGCACAAGCCCCCTTGAACCCCAAGCTTCAGCTTCTGTAATAATCTGCTCTTTAGTGCTGTCATTCCCTAAATTACTAAGCAACCGGAACCTGGCATTCTGGTGCTACATTCACATTAACCTCAAAGTTTGCGATCACAAAAGTTATTATATCAAAATTAGTCCTTAAACAATGAACTCTACGAAATCTGACATCATAATTCCACTGCATTCACCTTAACCTCCTAGTATGCAACCACAAAAATTATCATATTGAAGTAAGTCTTTTAACAATAAACTCTACGAAACCTGACATCATAATTCCACTGCATTTGGCTGATAGACATAAACTATGGAGTCACCATTCATCCTCAAACAATTCAAACTCATAACAAGAGCTTATACAGCTTAACCATGAACAAATCCACGCTAGGATGTTTCTAGGAAGCATGCTAACCATTGCAACTCATAGCGGACGCACTTGTACAGCAGCAGATCTGGCTGAGCATCTTTTAGCGCATTACTGCTTTCCTCATATTATCGATTTCTTAACACGGCCCCAATGCCCCAATGTGTTATCAAAAGAAATGGGAATAAATCCAGGACAGAAGTTCACACCAAAATATTGTTTTAGGGGGCCCCGTTGAGTAAATCATCAGAAAGTAAATATCTTGCTCGATCCTTATAATTCACTCCCTGGTCATCTTAAGCAATATGGACACCTCTTATTGTTCATTTTCACCACTGCACCAACAATTTGTATTCCAGTAATATCGAAAAGTGGAAAAGCTTACAACTAAAAACCCCACAGGCAATAAAAATTGATTCCCTTCTTCATAGACAGCACGACTCAGGTCTGTATTGACTGTTCCATTCGTGACCTTAGCTCTTTCGACCCTTCTTAAGCAACCGGAATGAAGCGCAAACGACTCAATTTCCAACAAAATGGAATATAAATTAAAAACAAAAGAACAGAGAAAAGCGTACCTCTCTTCCATTCCGCACTTGGAACCTATTATCCGAGCTGTCATCGTCCTCTCTCTTCTTCTTCACTCTGGTCGACGAAGTTGTCCTATCCTTGTTGTTATCTCCCAATTGGGTCTCCGCAACTCCATTGAGGGACCCGCCCACCTCGTCGTTCGCCCCTTGGGTTTCGATTGCTGGGGCTTCTACTTCTATGGCTATGTTGTCGGGGGATGCAACGCCGAGCCCATGTCGGACATCTTTGGCCAATCTTAAAGGATCGAAAGGTCGTATCTTGAGAGATAACAAGATGGGTCGATTACCATTACTGGTGGGATTCGAGCTCCACGGGCCGTGAACCAATGGAGACGGTCTGCTGGTGAGAGACGAGCATGATGCCATCATGAGAATTTCTGCTTGTATCGTCTATCCAAAAACGGTAGAGAAGGAAACATATTCTTGCTTCGGGCACCGGGTGTGCTCCTGCTTTGTTTTCTTTTTCTTTTTCTCTTTATTTCTTTCTGCCTTTTGGTTTGTGGTGTGGTCGAATGATCGAAATTGGTCTGAAATTTAATCAAGTGGGCTGATAATGAATGATATTGGAGGTTTCCAATAAATGGATAATTCTCACAACAGTTCGCGCTTCCGACAGCCCCTCCATTTTAGAAGTGAGCATGGTCTAGTAGACTGGAGCGACAAATGAAACAGACTGCAAAGAGAATAAAACGGGGATATGACCTAAGTACTATGAAATTAGGAAAAATTCTAAATAAAGACCGAAGTGTTCTCATTTTTTCAAATAATGGTTCGGAGTAGATTTTGTTTCAAAGAAAGAAATGAAGTGATCAAATCATTTCAAATAAAAACTTAAAAACAGCCAAATCATCTCTCAAATAAGGGTCTTTGGCATGCCAGCAACTACTTCGGCCATCGAAAAAAGGGCATTTTGGTCAAAATATTGTGAATCAAGATAGATATTTGCTCACATAGAAGAAAATTTAATATATTCTCAATATTCAAGTCTTGTCTTACTTTTGAGAACTCTTTTCTATCTATAGAAAAATAATGACATAGAAACTAGCCAAACATTATAGACATGGAAACTACCCAAATATTAAAGACATGGGAACTAGAAAACTCCTTAAACACTTGGGAACTAGAAAATGCTTTTAAGACACATAGGAACTTTAACTCTTGAAACTTACAACACACTTCAAACTCTTAAAACTAGTACCAAATACATTTGGCCAAATGCAAAGCAATTAAATTTAAACTCTAAATTTGTTCACCAGCTTGGCCAGTCTAATAAACATCTCGGAAAATCAACCAATAGTGATGCAAATTGATCAAAATAGTTTCTAGTTGCTAGATAGCTTTGACATCAATAACGAATTTGTAAATCAATAACTAGTAGCCAATAGGCGATTGAACCATCAAATCAACAACTTTATCGCAAAATCGACATCTTCAACTTGAACCCATCAAGTCGAAGTGTAGCTGAAATTGCTTTGCTTATAGAAATAAGGATCAATCAATGAGTTCAAAATTGAGCTTGAGAATTGATTGGTAGAGCTCAATGCTCCGGCATCAATTTATATGCGCAAATATCAAATGGACTTGGTTGATAGATGAGGTTCGAGTTAGGCTTGTGAGTTATATTTATTTAATGGAAATTTGATGCCCTGCATTCGACACTATATGTTGTATTCATTCTTAATTCCAGTCTCTTATTAAAAGGAACCGTTGGACAAGTATGAACTACAAGTGGGTAAAACTATACTTTTCAGGTTGGGGTGCAATTGAGTTGAGCCAGGTCGAGTTGAACCATATAAAAAGATTTGGGCACATATATAACAACAAAAATAGTACCCGCTTAGTACATATATCACAAAAAAATATTATCTAAGTATATGTCATACCACATCTAGGATGCAAGGCTCATAATCATAGAGGGATAATTTGTTCTACAATGGGTCAATTCTCATCATAGAATCAAGAACTGACCTTGTCCACCTTGGAACAAGATCATACTAGTTAGTTCCGAGCTAAATCTCTATTGGCTTTATTTTTTTATGGTCTTGTTGTAAATACTTTGTTTTTACTTTTTGGGATAATGACACAAATGGTCCATAAATTTGATCTCAATATATGATATGGTCTATGAATTTTTAATCTGTTCAATGTGGTCCCTAAACTTTATCTTAATGTATAATGTTGTCCATAAATCTTTAGTACATGTTCAATTTAGTCATTGAACTATATGAAAGTATCTAATGTTGTCCTTCTATTAATTCAAATTTAGGGACAACATTGAATATTTTCATATAGTTTAGGGACTATATTTAATATATACCAAAAGTTCAAGGATCATATTAAATAAATTAAAAGTTCAATGACTACATTATATATTGGACTAATGTTTAGAAATCACATTAATAGGTTTATTGGAAGTCTAAAAGGATAGTGGAATTGCCTCACCCTACAGACCATAATCATTTTTTGGTATTTGAAGAATTTTACCATTCCCTAAGTATGACTCACTAAATTTTTATTGGTGATACCGATGACCAAAAGGAATTGAAACAACAACAATTCTTTAATTGGAAACGGGTTAAAGTGGAGGGATCATTTTTATCATTTTTTTTTAAAATTTTTATGGTTTATGCTATAAAAATAAATATTTATATATCTCTGAGTCAATTATGCCCATTCAAAGCCCCAATTCAGTTCAACAACAGGCCGCAACAGTTCAATATTACTTTCCATGGACTCAAACATATTTGCATTAGTCTAGACTCAAACATATTTGTATTAGCCTAAACTCAAATTAATATCAACAAAACGAGAGAGAATTATCAAAAAAGTCATAAACATATTGCAATTGTGTCAATTTAATCATAAACTTTTTTTTTGCCAATTTAATCATAAATATTTTATAATTGTGTCAATTCAGTTAATCCGGCCAAAACTAATTGGCCGGCGTTAACGTGGACGCCGACCATCCGACGAATGCTCATATAGCATTTTTTTAATTTTTTTTTTTGAAAATTTTAAATATTTTTTTGAATTTTTGAATTCTTTTTTATATGATTTTCTTAATTTCTTTTATTCTTTCCCCTTTGTCTTCTTCCTTATTTTGTCTTTTTCCCTAGCACCTTCTTCTTCAACCTTGCGCCTTCTTCCCTGAATCTCTCTATTCCTTCTGCAACTTAACCGAACCAGAATTATTGGCGACGAATCAATCTATATATGTGTCGTATCGAGCATACACATCGCCACCGAACCAACACCAACCGGCGGTCACCTGCTCCAACCGACGGTCACCAACTCCGGACGCTTACTCTGGGGATTGCAACAATCAACGGAAAATCTCCACACGAGATTAATTTTTTTCATGCTTGGCTTTCTAGGAAGCATACAATCATCAGTGAACTACAAATCATAGAGACGAACTGACTGGGGTGGCCTTGAACCACATGGCACGCTGGCGAGGGGAAGGTTTCCGGCGGAGAGGAGGATTTATGGCCGAGGACTGAACTCGAGAGAACGTTCTTTGTGGCGGCCGCACTGAGAGTGGTGAGAGATGGGAAGAAGGATGGAAATGGTCGAGGTGGCTTGGTCGAGTCTGTCTGAGGAGAAGGAGCGGCGCTCCCAGAAAAAGGAAAGCCCCCGCTCTCTTTCTTTCCTTTCGCCTCTCCCCTTCTCCCTCTGAAATCTCTCTTCCTCAAAGCGTTCCTCTCTCTCTCCCCCTTGCGATATGGTTTCAGCCAAGAAAGAAAAGATGCCCCACCTGTCTTTGTGTGAGGAGAGCTTCCAAAGAACCTCAGAACGTTTTGATCCAGCCTTCTGCGATTCCCCAAAAAACCAGTGAGCCCCCTGTTGCTTTCCTTCCGTGAGTGCTCCCCGTATTTCCTTCAAGCTTTCCCCCTTCTATGAAAGTTCCAGGCGGTGCAAGCAAGAAGAATGTTCTACTCTCACCAGCTTCTCACCCACAAAGGTCTCCTCGACTAGATATCTTCATACTCTCGTTTGTCTCCGGTTTCTCTCAGCAAGCAACCTCTCTCTCTCTCTCTCTCCAATGGCCGGCCGGGGAAGGAGAAGATGGAAAAAAAAAAAATTCAAAAATTTTTAAAAATATTTCAAAATTAAAAAAAAAAAAATATTTAAAAAATATTTTTAAAATGCCACATAAATTTATGACTTCGCCGAAAAATTAGATTAATACCACAAAAAAATCCAAAAATTATAAACTATGACCAAGTTAACATCCCAAATTGATATACCGATCAATTGTCACGTGTTATTTGGTAAATTTGTCCGTACGAGTTTGGGGTTTTTCAGTGCCAAAAAAATAGTTTGGTAAATTGGATTAACTGAATCGGTTTGAGGGTTTTTGTATTAATCCAAAAAAAATCAAAAATTCAAAAAATATTTCAAAATTCGAACATAATTATAAAAGGTTTATGATTAAATTAACGAAAAAAAAAAGTTTAAGACTGAATTTGTACAATTGCAATAAGTTTAGAACTTTTTTTAATAATTCTCCCACAAAATGATTCATTCATCATTTTTGAAGGCCAATAGATAAAACTTATTCTTTTACCATCCACTTATACGGGCGATTGAACTGGCTTGAAGAGCAAGGCCCTTTTCGTTGGACAATGAACAGTCCCTAAAAGCCACTCATATATAAACAAAATAAAAAGCAAGGCTTAATTCAAGATTGAGTTTTCCTATTAGAATTCTTACAAATGTACATCTTCTAAGCCAAAATTGAACAATTTCGTTTCAAATGGCCCCGCACAAATGAACAAAAAAGCTAAACTTACGAATTGGTTACTGCTTTAGATAGACCTATACCATTTTATTTTTGTTGGCCTTTTTAAGAATAATAATAGTAGTTTAGTTTCACAGATAGATATGCTCAGATTACTTGCAAACCATTCATTGATTAATTGCCCCGGAGAAAAAGGACTAGATCCGTCCCTGCTTACATACGGGTGATATTGGATGACCAAGAAATTTCCTTCGATGTTAATTGGAAAAAAACATGGCCCTTTAGCTTATAAGCTCTCACACAGAATTAGGCCAGAGATGGTAATATGGAGACTATCCGTTTACACGATACAAGAACAACAAGAAATAAGAAATAAGGAAAAAGCACGACTGCAATGCATTTTAATACACTTTACTCATGTGTTGACATAAATTAATGTTTTCATTTTTTTTTTTTTTTTTTTGTATTGGAGGACCGAACTGCGGCCGACACCGCCCGTAAACCCCCAAGTGACACTTAAGCGGGAGGACCCACCACCCCCGAGTCACACTTAATACACCTAGCGCCTTCCCGGGTTTTGAACCCTTCACCTCTTCGTTGAGGATCAGCGAGGAGTCTTATCCAGTGGAGCCACCGCGGCCGATGGTTAATATGTTTTCATTGGTCACCAAATTTTCCACTTTTAGAACCAAAGTTATAATATGTTAATCTAAAATAAAGTGACATGAATTACAAAAGTGACTACGATATGCTAACATTAATCACCAGTCCAAAACTAGACACATTTGTTTGACCCCAAAAAAAAAAAAAATCAGACATATTTGGCCTTACATCTTCAAGAGAGACGGTATGAGACAATACATACACAATTAATAAAATTGAAAACACCCAGGAGAATTTCATACGATCACTGGAAATTTGCATACGGCAAATGATCAGTGGCATCCTCCATGGAGTGGACAAAATGCAGACGGGAACACTTCGATAGAAACGTCGCTAACTGTATTGCCACATACCTCTATCTAAAGTCGAGAATCACAAGATTGGTTGCCTGCTTCAGATTCCATATCTGGTTCCCCTTGTTATCATCAAGTTGGGCCATTGAAGGACAATCTAAATTCAGAAAATCATTTCATTAGAGCACGGCTATGTTTTCACCATCGCGCATTCCACGAAGACCGAATTATTCTTTTGCCTTTTCGCAGACAACGGAGTATTATTTACTTGGGCCTTCAAAAGTACGATCAATTCACCATCTCGGCAAACCAGAAATAAGAAACATCTTTTCTCTTGACCAGCGTCCGTCTCGATCTCTTTCTAGTGCCCAATGATTCATTTAACTTTCCTGCTACTTCATCAAAAAGATTGTGATTTTTACTGTTATCTGCATCTTCATGCATGTATCACGGTTTTGAGGTTTTCAGAGCTCAATGTACCAAGAAATGATCCAAGGAAACGGGATAAGCCATGAATTAATAAAGGCTTAGGGTTTCTTGAAAATTTATATTAGTAATCAGGATATTTCTTGTATTTATTGGGTAAACCGGTAGTTTTGTATTTAATAGGAAGATGGTAGTTAAGGCAATGGTTATTGGAAGACCTCTTGTATAAATAGGGATACTCTTCCCCTCATTTGTATTGCCCAACATTTGAGCAATATATATATTTTCTCTCCAAGAGTTTCTGTCTCTAAACACTTTCTCTCTTGACAATTAGATTGAGTTAGTGATGGAACGATTGGTAAAAAGGCTTAGCTTAGGCGATCCAGTGAACCAAAGGAAGGTTAAGTTGATGCACGGTCTCGATCTTTTAAGTGTAGGCCCGTGACACATGATTACACCACCCAACAGGAAAAGTGAAGAAAAGCAAAGACGATCCAGCGACTCTCTCTGCATGCCCACGAGTCAGAAGGAGACACTCTTGAAACTGGGCGTTTGCAAAGTGAGCCCACTACCTTTTTGCCTGTTACACTGAATTCTTCAGGAATGCAGACGACAGAACAATTTAGCCTCAAATAAAAATAATGTAGGGATAATTGCTGGCAACTAAAGAAGAAGAAATTTGATGCCTTGATGGTCAGGGAAATCAAGAGGGAACATCATTCCAAACAAAAACAAGTTCAAAATTTCTAAGACTCTTAACCACAAAGACTGAATCAAGCACCAGACCAGATTAAATAGTCTCCATGGAACCAAAGTTGCCAGATTAAATAGTCTCCATGGAACGAAAGTTGCCAACTTGGGTCAGCAGGAACAGGATGTCAATGTGTACAACAAAAAAAGAGTCCCCTTAATTCTCATGCTGATGTGCTTTTCACAAGTCAAATAATAAGTTCTATAAGAAAACTCAGAAACACTTGCAGTCTTTGGGTATTGTCTTGCTTCCAGTTTTTGTCTACAATTTCGACACATAAGTTAGGACAACCCACAAAGCCGCATCATTTCTTTGTTTTGGGCAAAGATCCAAAAGATTTCCCATATGAGAACAAGTTACTAAAGTAAGCAAAACTCGGTACCCTAATATCTTCTCTCTTTTACTTCAAGCATTAGCTTTATGCTCTGCATTTTTCACACATAAGGCCACAATATTTTGCGACGCTTTTTTTCCACAACAATCCAAAAGATTCCCCACTAGTTAAATATTTGTTGACGCTGATTCGAGTAAGTTGAGGCCTTTTTCATATTCATCAGATATTTAGAAAATCCCTTCAAGCTGGTGAAAGAATTAGAGGGATATGGGAAGAAAAAAATCAATAAGCGCAAGGACGAACAGACCAGGGAGTCCATTGAACAGGGCAGAAGCCGCGTGCTTGGGCCGTGTCTTGAGCCCGAGAAATATTGCTCTCTTTCCAGGTGATCTGCAAGCAATTTCTTCAAGACTTCCCCCACTCCAGGGGAGTCCTTTTGCCTCTTGATTTGAGAAACCGTACCAGCAGAAGCGAGCAAGCACGCTTTGCTCTGTCTCCATTTCATGCTGCTGTATTTTTCTATGCCGGACGTTGCTTTCACGACGTACTACACATGCAGGCTTCATGAAACGTGATTCGGGGAAAAAAATTGTCTAGATCCGAGTCGATGGATAAAATTTAATATATAAATTTTTATCCGTTATTTAATAACTAAAATTGACGTTGATTTAAACTTAATCATATAATACTTGTTTGTGTTAAAACAAATATTATATAGTACTTAGTTGATATGATGATTGAAATAATAATCATAGAATAATTTGAGCATTGATTAATATAATTAGTAATTAAGTCGATCATTCTATTGTGAATATTATAGCTAACATAAGCAAATAACTTTATGCCGATTATTATATATGAATGATGTTAAGTGTATTAAGTAAATATGTAATACCAAGATAACATAATTATTACTACATTTCAACAGTTTTCTTATTATTTAGCGTATCATTTATTAATCATATAATATGTGATTATGTCAAGACGATTGTTATTAGTCTTATTTTTATATAAATAATGTAGGGATAAGGACACTGCAAATGCAATAATTTTCATATGAAGATCATTTGAGAGTTGAAACTCTTTTCCCCTTAATTTGAATGTCATATTGGTGTACAATCGCCTACTCGAGTGTCTATTCTGGCAATTTGTCCTATGTGGCATTTTAACTTAAATTTTTACTACGACGTGGCTTTTTTAAAAGGAAATTGAAGTCCAATGCCGAAATTCTTTGTCAAACATAGTAAGATTTAAAAAAAAAAAAAATCACGGTTCTCCCTTTTTTCTCTGTAAATGCTTCCTATTTAAACTTGTAGCCTCCATAGAAATGCAAGAATGTATCGTTGATTAACTCTCTGGTGGGGAGGAAGAAGAGGAGTGGGGTTCTTAATTTGGAGATGTTCTTGCTTCGCTCTCCTTGTCGCTCTTGATCTTGATCTGGGTCTTTCTCTAACCTCATTCTCGCTTTCTCCTTTGTGATCAGCGCCTCTAGAGCGGGAGCTTTCGCAGCAGCTTTCGGATTGGGACAGACTGATGGCTTCACCGAGAACGAGTGAGCGTACGAGCTTCAAAGGAGACATTTTGGCTTGTGCTCGTTAAACTGGAAACCGAGGCTACCTCCGTGTCTCCGTTTGTGAGGGCCCTTCTTAGGAAGACTGTCTTTTGACCTTGGACTTTCCTTTCACTTGGACAAAGGAAATGAATGATTTGGGGCCAAAGAATTTTCACCATCCAATCTGCTTTCTTTTCCAAATTTGATAAGGCGATTTGCCTCGATTTGAAGAATAGGGTTAGGGTTCTTCACGAAGAAAATTTAATTTTGCTCCAATTTGTTTAAATTAGATTAGGGTTATTCAATTAGATCTCTAAACAACATCGTTTGCTTCTCACTTGCTGACTTCATTTTTCCAGTGAGCTACATTGGATTTTATATAATTAATTTAATTCACACTGGATTTTTCAGTGAGACAAATCACTAATGACACTCAAATGAAAGATTTATAATAATTGTGACACTCAAGTAAGTGAAAAAAAAAAAATTAATCCTAAAATGACTGTCATACAAAAGTGGGATAAGTACACTATTAGTGCCATAAGTTGTGTATGATGCTCATTTTGGCGCCAAAAGTTTCTGTCGGATCACTTAAGTGCCAAAAAGTTTGAAAAACGCTTACTTTGATGCCAACTCCGATCCGGTTGGCCGAAAATCTAACATGGCACTTTTTTATTAATTTTTGAAGCTGATGTGGCTCGCCGGATAGTACAGTCAGCATCCTAACACCAAAATGACGCCGTTTGGTGTCTCCCCCAATTCAAAACCTTAACACCAAAATGACGCCATTCGCCGTCCTTGATGGCCCCCGCGCTCGGCGGCCGTGGCTCCGACCCCAACCCCGACGATGGCCACTCAACGGCCGCAGCTCTGACCCTAACCCCGACCTCGACCCCAACCGCGATGATGGCCACTCGGCGGCCGTAGCTCCGACCTTGACCCCGATGATGGCCACTCAATGACTGCGGCTCTGACCCTGACCCCGACCCAACCTCGACGACGGCCACTCGGCAACCAAGTCGAAGGCCGTGATCTAGCCGGTGCTCGGGGAGGCCGTTGACAAGTGTGCCACCATTGATGTCTCCCTCTCCATCTCCGATCTCCTCAATGAGTGCCTGGCCTGTGTCTTCCAATACCTAGGCTCCGGCAACCGAGGCTGGTGCTCCCTCATGTGCCATCGAGGGCGTTCAAACAGCGCCAAGCAATGGCGGCTGAGTGAGCGACGGCGGAGGCTGAGCGACAAAACCCTAATTTCAATCCCCAAATAAAAAAAAAAATCCCCAAATGAGTTAAACGGCGTCATTTTTGTGAGGCCATCCATGTAGGACGGCAAAACGACGTCATTTTCTTAAGGAGGACTGAAAACGACGTCGTTTAAGGCCTTGTCGATTTAAAAAAAAAAAAGCCACATAATCATTTTGGTCAGAATCTTTCGCTGGTGGCACCAAAGTGATCGTTTTTCATCCAATTTGGCACTTAAGTGATCCGACGGAAACTTTTTGCACCAAAATAAACGCAGTACACAACTTATGGCACCGATAGTATACTTCTCCCTACAAAATTATAATACTTTTAATAGTATTATTCTAATAATTTAAGTAAATCTTGTTATATGCTATAAATGTATAATTATCTAACATTAGTAAATTGATTGGGAAAAATGAGTTGGAAATACTTTGTGAAAAGCCATTATCGTTGGGTTGTAATAGCTATTATTGTACGAGATAACGTAATAACTGTTACAGCTTATGTTGTGATGAGTACTACGCTGTAATAGCCACTACTGTAAGTAAACAGAGTAATAGAAAGTCATTCTACAGTGGACGTGTAGCATAATAGCAATTATTACAACCAAAAATGTGCTATTGTGCATTTTCAAGGCCATTTTTCCTTAAAATTGCACCGCGTAATTTCATCGTCTTACTATTTTTGAAAATCATATGGATAGTTCTTGTCCAAATTTCATTAGCCGCACTTAGCAAGCACAAAAGCAATTGCTCATATTATGGAGCGATATTCTTATACAGATGCTCTTGTCGGTTTCAGAATTTTTGTTCATGATTGTCCATCGATATGAAATGGAATCGCAACAATTTATAATATTCAAGCATTTTGTTTAACCAAAAGTAAGACAAAAAAAGACTTGGAAAATCATCATGGACGGGACACTATTTTGTTGCAAATATTAAGAGAAAGAACGGCCAAATCCCAAAAGAAATAAATGAACTTATATTTGCAAGATAAAAATATAATATCTTTTCAAATGATCCAACCATTCACACTAACTTTTCTCAAAGGACAAAGATATCCACCGTTAGATTTTCCATTCATGAAAGTTGATGAATTCTCTTCACATTATTGATTTGGACAATGATTTTCGGTTTGGAGCAGAAAGAACTCGCTTCGAGAACCCATCCCTTTCAATCCGGGGTTCTCACATTCTCTCTTTTCTCATTGTAACAGATGAGTCGTTGATGCAGAAGACTCAAGAACAACATCGTTTCCAGACGAAAGAAATGTTGTTTCGCCTTTTTTACACACGCCAGCAGACATGTTGGTACCTATATCAACGTTAAAAACCACATCAGCCTGTATGAACAAATACTGACCGATAGCCACTCATGTCTCCAAAAAAAAAAAACTGTATATTTTGTTCTGCGAGCATAACAAGGTGAATCAACTACTATTAACGAATTGATTTTTCAATTCTATCAAACGAGCATGACTCCAGGGTAGTTGACATGATTGATGTAGTTGCATCTTTTCCTTCGTAGAATTGTGGTAAAAAAGGTTGTCTGTCGTCATTTGGGCACCAGCACCAACAAGGTGAATCATCTCGTCAAAAGCAAGCCATCCGTATGGAGATTAGCTTTTGCAAAAAGTGTTAGTTTCTTGATATAATTATGTCACGCCAGAACGAGAAAATTTGCATTAGAGAAATAAATATTAAATATTGTTACCAGAAACATGGTTCATGGCACTAGCCATTAGACTTCTGTCAATAACTCTAAAAACTTACAGCCTCCTTCAGATTTGAATCTGACACTCGTGAGTATCATCGAGCTAAGGCATTGAAGGACAATGGAAAAAAGTAAAAAGTTCAGTTCAGGAGAGCACAGCTATTGTTTACAGCAGCCCCCTAAGCATAGACCGGACTATCCTTTCGTCTTTCACAAGATAAACATAGGATAATTTAATATCCGGAGCCTTCCAAAACGCTATCTTTCAAGATAGGGTAATCTAGAGGAGAGACTTCTCTCATCATCAGCATCAACTGATCTCATGGGCACAGCCAACCATCTCTTTCTAGTGCTCGATGATTCATTTTACTTTCCTGCCTTGTTCATTAAAAGATTTGTGATTTTCAGTGTACTCTCAACATCTGCATACTCATGCATGATTACAGCACCCAACTAGAAAAAAGGGCCAAAAGAAAGGCAAAGATACTCTAATGTGACAACATGCTCACAGGTCACAAGATGACAATCTTTAAACTGGGAGTGTGCAAAGTGAGCCCATTTTTCAGCCCTGTATCCCTAAGTACTTCCCTCTCTTTTCACAGATCACAGCAATGCAGATGACAGAGCAATTTAACCCCTCTCTCTCTCTCTCTCTCTCTGTGTGTACTGGGGTAAGTTTTTTGAGATTGGAAAGTACTTTTTGAGTCTCCCAAAGATACGCAATAGCAGGCAAACTAAAGCTGAAGAAATTTGATGCCTTTAATGGTCAGGGACAATTGAGGGGACCATTTTTTTCCCTTGGCCTTTGTCCCTGTCATTTTTATTTTCCTGCAGCGATAGAGCCAATCAGGTTGGCTTCTTTCTTAGCACCTGCACAAGTCTATGTCTTTAGGTTTTATAGCATCCTGCCGCTTGGTTTTTCACGTTTTGAGAGAGGAAAAGAATCAATGCTGCTTTTCCTTCTCTTTGAATTATTAATGTTCTGAGGCATGTCTTGCACCAAGAAGATCATGCTCTCATATTGAATTCCCAGTCCTGCATAATATCTTTCATTTTCAACCTCTTATGGCCTGCACTTAATGAGGGATCTTGAGGTCTTAGTAGTTCTTCAAACTCTCTTATCATATATATTTATATATAAACTCACTCATTTTGGCGGAGTTCAGGTTGTTTGTCGAGTATATTAGTATTGTTTTACTTTTGTTCTGTACTTTGCTTCTTGTATGCTTCCCTTCCCTATTGCCATAATAATCATCATGGTAGGCTTGCATCGGGGCTTCATTTTGAATAACAATTTGCCCTAGCGGTACTACCTACATTATCTTCCACGCTCATAATTTTGTTTTGACTGATCTCCTTCTTCATCTATATTTTTTTGTTAGTCTTTTGATAGGTTCTCCACTTCATACAGTAGAACCGATCGCATTCAAGAAAATGGTCTGTCCATGATACATTTTCTTGAAATCAGAATCTTGTCGAGCGAACAAGTTCCATAAAGATCGTCCAAAGTAATAACAACGAAGTTCTGGGGGAAATTATGGTTACGCATGAATCACCGCCAGATCCGATGCCAACCGCTTGGCACCGATTCATTCCATGTGAGAGCCAATTTGAAGGACCAGATTTGAGTTCTTATGGCTCTGCTTTAAGAAACAACACCGCATTCTTTGAGCCCATTGGCGCAGTCCCAAGCATCCAGTATCATCGGGAAAGAATGCCCAGATCAATAAACCTTGTTCACAGTCCTGTAACAGTAGCTGAATCACATATCACCCACACCAGGCATTTGATGGATCTTCTTGAAGTGGCCAACGTGCCTAACCAAGCCCACAGCCTCACGCTCTCTCTCAATTCTCCGTTGCCTGAACCTAATACCGTCCAATTTGGGCACAGGCCCTTGAGTGGTACAGATTTCAACAGTCCAAGCTACGTTGTCCCAGGGGAATCAAGAGAAGCCTGCGATGCCAGTAAAGACTCTGAATTTGCTTCGTCCTCAGCTCCTCGGAACAGGCAGTGCTTCACTTCTTACCGGCCTGATCTGGTTCCTTCCATCATTGGGAATTCAGCATACTTGAAGCCAGCTCAGTCCCTTTTGGAAGAAATTGTTAGTATCTGCGGGAATGGTGCTGAGATTGCCAATGAGAAGTACTTGAGGAAGCAATATGGAGGAGCAGAAAGAAAAGCAACTCTAGAGCTGGTTTCTGAATTGAAGGAAGAATTTGGCAATATTGGTCTCCCTGCAGAGAAACATGAACTTCAAGCTAAACTTGCTAAGCTTGTTTCTTTACTGGAAGAGGTGGGCCTCCTACACAAACTACAAACAAAAAGTAGCCTCTCAATTTACTTCATATCCAAATTTATTGCCATAAAGCAATGTCGTTGTTTCACTAATATGCTATGGCTGCATTGGCTGTTGCGAATTTACAGGTCGAAGCAAGATTCATGAAATACTACTTCCACATGGAGGAGGTGGTATTGTCGTTCGAATCGGTGGCAGGGCTGGGAGCGGCAAAATCCTACACTGCACTGGCCCTCCAAGCGATGACTAGGCATTTCTGCAATTTGAGGGATGCAATAGTATCTCAGATTAAGATCACAAGGAGAAAACTATTTGATGATTCTTCGAGAATTAGCTGTGGCCTGTCGCGGCTGAGCCTGTTCAATCGAGAATGTAGGCAAAAGCAGAGGATTTCTCTCCAACAGCTCGGATTGATGCATGGTCAGAGGCAAGCTTGGAGGCCCATCAGAGGGCTGCCGGAGACTTCTCTGGCGATCCTTCGCTCATGGCTCTTTGAACACTTCCTCCATCCGTAAGCACCCAATCCCAAAGTGCTTGAAGTAGCTATTTTTTTCACCGTTATTGGAAAATCTATTGGTGATAAATGGTCCTTCTTGCGGTCCTCTGACAGTTACCCAAATGACTCCGAAAAGCTTATGTTGGCATCACAAACAGGCCTCACCAAGAATCAGGTGATTTCTCTAGAACTGATTTCTTTTGGCGCTACTTGCTTTTCTCCCCGCCGAGCGTGGCCATATAACATTTTTTATGCGCCGGTCCTGTTTGTGCAGATTTCAAACTGGTTCATTAATGCTCGAGTTCGGTTGTGGAAGCCTATGATCGAGGAGATGTACAAGGAGGAATTTGCAGATTCATCGGAGGACTCAAATCCTTTGATCAAAGGTTCCATAACCGATGAGGATTCGACCAACCTCGAGGATGAATGAATTGGTAATGGTAATAGTAAACCGAATTTCATGGAATGAGTTGACAAGATCTGCTAGTTTGTCAGCTAAAAATGGTCAGGGAATGCCTTCAGGATCTAAATCATGTACGCCCTTATACTGCTAAGCACCAGCCGTTTTATCGGCATTCTGGTCTTAGTTTGGCTGGACGCCTACTTCATTCAGCAATGAAGTAGACCTAACGACCTTTCCTATTCGAATAGTAGTCCATGTGATCACGGCAGAAACTCGACCGTCCTTTACTTTTTGGTTTTTTTTTTTTGTCTGGTCCTATTAAATATCAATTTTACAAGTCACTATGAGTACCATCCGCAAGTCATGAAACCTTGCTCCCTCACTCATGCATTTCCATCCTAGCCTCCCGAGAAGGTTGGGAATCAAACTTTCCACCTCCCCATTCTCAAGTGGAAAGGGTGGCCACTGTACAGTGGTTAACTTGATCATCTTTTGAAATGCCAATTCATGGTTATTTCAAGTTAAATGTTGATTGAAAATACAAGAAATTTAGAGGCTTGAACTAATAGCCCAATCACAGTAATAAAATAAGATATGATATAATAACCATTACGTTGTTCAGTTAAGTGATGAAATGTGCGTCTATTAAAGGTCTAAGTAAAATACCTCTCATTAGATGATTTCTTTTTTATATATAATTTTGTCAAAAGGCATATGAAAATTGATTACTGTGATTTTTTTAGTTCATTTTAAAATTTCTGCCTTCTTAAACCATGGGAAAAGAATCGATTCTCTCTAATAAATTTGATTAAATTGTCTAATAAGAGTACAGTATTGGTCAATTAAGATTTTCATCAATATACACTTATGCATAATATCTAATTAACTCTATACCGCAACACATCACATATAAGAAGTACTGACTAAAATGACAAGATGGTAGTGTTAAGTTTATAGTATAGTCATTATTGTAAATTAATAGCACGCAAGTCCCTGAACTGTTCCAAATTTTTCAGCAATGTTCCTGAGCTTTTTTTAATGCAATCGGGTCATTAGAGTATATTATTTATTCAAGTTGGTTATTCCGTTACAATATAAACGGAAAATGCCCACGTCAACTAATACATGAGTTCCACATCCGCACTGACCAAACAGATTAATGTTTACGTGTAATTTTCTTGTGTTGGTTAGATAAAATACTGGATTTTTTTTTTAAAAAAAAAAAAATTAAGCCCCAAGAGAGATCAAGAGAGGGGGGCTAGGTTATAGAGGAAGTCAGCAAGGGCTGCCGAGCCCTTGCCAACCGTTCAGTATCAAACGACCCTTGAACAGGGCCTCATTTGGTCTGGTCGCATGACTCTAGCCAGATTTGGCCTGGGATTGAGCGACTTTGGCAGTGCAACGCTTGGGGTAGCATGACCCCAGTCGTTTGTGACCCTCCTAACAGTTCTGGTTCGTCAAGGGAGAGGATTTAGGGGTATTGGCCAATAGGTGGGCCAAATGGCCCAACAACTTAGGCGAGAGTTCTCCTAAACTTATATTTTGTTTTAAGTTCACTTATCCTTAAAAGATTTCTAGGAGTCACGTTTAGCTATTTTGGGGTTGGCTAAAAACCAAATGAGGTGCCAGGGTTCGCCTTGTTTCCTATGCAATTGGAGATTTCAGCTGAGGGATTTGATTACGGTAATATTTTCATCAGCGTCTTTTTAGTAACACTAACTTGGGATTTTTTCATCTAGATGGTCATTCATTCTTAGTTACCAATTATGATCCTAAAAGTATCAAAGCCATTATGTGATTATGCAAATGTTTTTTTTGGGGGGGTGGGGGTTATTATGGTCATAACTATCCTACCTGCTCTAGGAAAAAAATTAACAAACAATTTTTTGAAGTGTGAAGTGACAGATAAACAACCAAGTATTGAGAGTGTCCAAGTAAACGCAGAAAAGAAAACCCGATACAAGTTGGATAAAGAATAGACAATGCCTTGTTAGGGACATAAACCCCCATAAACTTGAGATAAAGTGAAGCTAAACTAAGCTTATTCTAACAATTAATGGGATGAGATTCAAAGTCTATTTTTGTTTTTATGGAATAAAGTCTAGGCTAACTTGCTTATTAAAACCTAAATTCATTAACTAAACTAGCCTAGTTAACACTAGACTAGGCTAATTGAATCTAAAACTAATCGCAAGGACTACCACCTTCATGGACCACGGTGAGGACTCTCCACATCATATGTTCAAGCTCTCAACTATGAGGGCTAGTGCAAACACTTAGAGGGGGCGAATAGGTGTAAATAAAAATTTTCGTAAGACTTAGAAGAAGTAAGTTGCTTTTAGAATATCACTGACTGTGAATATATTCAGCTTTAAATAAATAAAGCTGCGAATAAAAGTAAAGAATTAAGAAGTTCAGGGAAAGAGAATTAGAACACAATGTTTATAGTGGTTCAGTTTAAATCAAACCTACGTCCACTCTCCCGTACTAACAGCCCACAAGTTGGATTACACTAAGTATCAAAAAAGATTTTACAACATGTGATCTTTGACATTTTTAGTGAAGAGTCTCTACTGATCTCTCACAAAGTCTTACTAAGAATTTCTCTCTCTTTTGTATACAACTTTGAGCTCGATGAGTGAAAGAGCAAAGAACTGGAAAGCTTCAAACTTTAAAATTTTTTCTCATGCACTGCTTCGAACAACTAGAGTGTCCACCTTAAATACTCCTTCATGCCTTTACAACCATTGGCACTTTTCAAATGAATTCTTCCAATCTACCTATAGGACAGAATCAATTAAGGTAATCTCGAGTCATTAGATGATTTGTGATGAAAACCCGTCAATCATGTTCATTCATACAATCAAGATCTTGGTTTCCATAAGTAGAACCTTCCAAGTATACTTCGTCTTTTAAAAGATCTTCATATCAGAGTTGATTCTAATAAGAATAATAAATCAAGTAGGTGCTATATCCAAGCATAAAGTTATCCAAAAACCATACGAATCAAATCCTTGAAGATAATCCTGCATTTGGATATGTCTTCATTCTTTAGTTCGGAAATTGTCAGTGATGGGAGACTTTAAGATTAAAATCTGGTGGTCTTCAAACTTTGATGATAGAGTCTAGAGTTCTTCAAACTATAATACTTGATTCTGCAAGTCTTAAGATTAGACTATTGGAAATGTTTTATCAGCTTCAAAATAATAAATAAGTTTTCTCCAACAATCTCCCTCTTTTTGATGGTGACAAAATTTTCCTACGCAAATTTGAATAATTTTGATATGCAAAACAACACTTAAGCAACACGTGATATCTTATAAAAATAAGTTGATTAGGACTTGGATAGCATTGATTCTGCAACCATAGAAAACAAGTTAAACTATCCAGCCACAATC
Organism: Eucalyptus victrix; assembly: GCA_016097545.1. Classification (NCBI taxonomy): domain Eukaryota; kingdom Viridiplantae; phylum Streptophyta; class Magnoliopsida; order Myrtales; family Myrtaceae; genus Eucalyptus; species Eucalyptus victrix. The sequence continues at coordinate 23,020,138 of CM027840.1, read as the reverse complement.
AGTATTACAAACTTAGTTACTGCAAGCATAAAAAAGATTCAAAGTCAAATAGCAGCCAAAAGTCCAAAGTATACCAATTCAAAGTTAGTCCAAAAACCAAACCAAAGTCAGGTCAAATCAAAATTGCACAAATTCTCTCCCCTTTTTGTTAATAGCAAAAAGTGGAGAATGATTATAAAAGTAGTTGGGTAAAAATCATGGTTGTTTGGGGATGCGAAGCGATCTAGAAATCCCCCATAGACTTGACTGTCACATTTAGCTCCTTCAAAGTCTCCTTCAGCTGTTGAGCATCCTCACCCTTTGCATTATCTTGAACTTGAAGCTTCAAGGCTTGTATTTAATCGTGTAGAGAGACTGAAGAGGCTTAATGTGCAGATTTAAGGTTCTGAATCTCGCACTCCATCCCATATTCTGAGCCTTAATCTCCACAAGAAGCTCGAGCAATCTTTTAAAGTTTGCTTTAGGTTCTATTTGAGTACTAACTTTAACACGGTCAGTTTGAGGAGTGTTAATCAATGAAGGAGCCTTAGCTAGAACATCCAGACTTGGAGATGATGCCTCAACATTAGCTTTAGGGAATTGAGAGGCATATACATCTTCTGGATTGGTTGAAGATCTACTAATATCACTAGAGAAAATAGGTGGAGAAGTACATCTTTTGTCACTAGCTCTCTCTGTTTCTATGCTTTCAGGTGGAGAAAAGAATTCATCTTCTTGTTCTTGCTTTTCTTCAGCACCCAAGTGATGTTTTTCTCTTTCGTCTCTGGTAGTCCCACCCCTTGTCTCTTTCGAGTCATCTAATAAGGATACAACAAATGTTGGCTCATAAAAATCATCTTGACCATCTTTTTTTCCTCTTCTCTTCCTTTTTCTTCTTCCTTTGTTCTCTTTTTTTCTTTCTTAGCTCTCTTCTTTGTCTCTTCTCTTTCTCTTTCTCTATTCTCTCTATCCTCTGTCTCCTCAAAACTAACAAAGCTTTTCAAATTTCTTAAGGCAAAAGCAAAGAGAGTGATGTCATCCTCATCTTCTTCATCCTTGCAAGATGAGTGCTCTCCTCTTCTTGATTGGTGTGCTCATGCACTTTTTGACTTTCCTCTTCTTCGCTGCAGAGTCTTTCTTAGTTTTGGCAGGAGATTTCTCCTTTAAGCGCTCCAATGCCTTATTTAGTTTCTTCAATCGCATTTTTGAAACCATCTTTAGTCCAACCACCATTGAAGCAATGGTTTGAACACACAGAGAAGCAAGAAACTGAATGTTGAAATGTCCAAATAATTGAGTGACAAGTGTAGTAAGGTAGTTGCCCCGTGTCCTTCACAACTATCTTATACATGTGCATTAAGATAGTGTGAGGCAATGATAACTTGAATCCAATGTTGATTGCATACATCAATTTCGCTTTAGAGTGAGAAACATCAATTTTGGAAGTGGATTAGGGTCTAATGTAGTTGATCACAATCTTGTGTAGCAAAATATTGGAGGTAGTCATTCTAGAGTAAGAAATCTTGCCTTCAACAAATATGTCCCGAACAAAAGCCAACGTTGCGTGACCAACAGACACACTGATTGGTTGGAAACTCCCTCTTTCCACACCAATCACATATGACAAGGTGTCTACATCCACCACAAATTTTTTGTCACTAACCGTAAAAAAAAAAAAAAAAATCTATTCACATCTAGAAAAGATAGATTTGAATAGAAATAGGCGGTCAATTCCAAGTAGGCGAAAAATGTCTTTGAACAAAATTGTTCAAGTTGAAGGAGAGCAAACTTTTCCTCAATTTCAGCTTCAAAGAATCAAGAAAATCAAAGTCCACACTTCTAGGGTTCATTACCCCTCTCTTCAGCAATTTCGAAAAAAATCTTCCCGTGGTCCTTATAGCTAAGATAAGTCCGTCCCCTCACCATGAACATTTGCAATGATACCCATTTTGGGTTGAAAATTCATGAACATCCTTTCATCATCATCTTTCCCTTCAAGCTGATTAAAAGCACCGAACCGTGGATCACTTGGAAAATTGGCGAAAGTCCTTGTCACCAAACCTATAGGCACAATGCCCAACCTTTCCATTGTTCTCAAAACATGTGTCTCATTCCTATACCCTTTCTCGCTCAAGAACTCATTAATGAAAGTCATTGTAGTACCAACCTCCTTTACCTTAGAGTAGAGTTTAAAGAGAAATTCGGGTTTCGGTGTTCTTATAGGTTTAGCATCTTCAATGATCTCTTCTTTAGCATGTTGCTGCGAAGGAGTTTGAGTCTCTTGCTATGAAGATTGACACGGTTAAGAATGTTGTTGATGCTACTAATGATGAGGAGAATCTTCCTCCTCGATTAAGTCAAAGTGGGTAGGACCCTCTGACATGTGTTGTGGTCCCCTATTCACAATTCTAGAAGACTTCCTCTGGAAAGACATTGTCACTATCTTGGAGGATTTCTTGAACTCGCTCGATGAAAAAAGGTGAAAATTTTTTGGATCAAACTTAAAAGAAAATGAGAAGAAGTAGGACATCTGTATTCTAGGGTTTGAGTGAGTGTAAATGGAGAAGAAGAAATTCGATGGTATATAAAGCAAATGAAACGGGGTATATAGATCGTCATAAAGGAAAAAGTAAAAACTGCATTTTTCAAAAAGGAAAAACTACCATAAATTCAAAAACCAAAAAAGATAATTACTAAAAATAAAATAAGGAGTAACAATTCAAAAAATAAACGTACCTTTTAAAAATTTCATCCAAAAATTAAATTGCTTGTAAAGAATTAACTTACGATCGTAACTTTTGGGCGTTTTTCGATCATTTTCAAATTTTAATCGATAGAAGATATGATGTTTAGTCTAGTGCGAATAGACTCAAATAGATTTTCTCTAGTGGTTTTGTGAATATGTCTACCAATTGATTATTGAGTCAATGAACTGAATCATAACTTCTCAATTTTGAACATGATCTCTAATGAAATTGTGTCGAATCTCTATATGCTTTGCTCTTGAATAAAGAATTAGATTCTTCATGAGATTGATAGCACCGGTGTTATCGCATTTGATCTCGATGCAAGATTCTTCAACTCCAAAGTCTCTTAAATGTTGTCTTATTCACAAAATCTAAGAACAACAACTTCTAAAAGCCACATACTCTGCTTCCTTGAAAACCAAGACACCAGTTTGTTGCCCAGTAGTTGACAAATGCAAGAAGTACTTTTTCTATCAACTCTGTAACCTGCTAAATCTGCGTTTGAATATTTAAGGAGAGTAAAATCTCTTTAGGATACCATAGTCTTAGTTTTGGAGTAGTTGCAACGTATTTGATAATGTGCTTTGCAGCACATAAATGAGATTCTTTGGGATTTGATTGGAATCTAGCATAGATACAAACACTAAACAAAATATAAGTCTTGATGTAGTAAGGTAAAGAAGTGAACCAATAATACTCATATAAAGCTTCTAGTCTACACTCTTCCTCCTTCATTTTTATCCAGCTTTAAAGAACTTGATATTGGTGTCTCTATCTTTTTGCAACTCTCTAATCCGAACTTCTTGATGAGATCTTTTGCATATTTCTCTTGGTGAATAAAAATACATTTATTTGATTGTTTAACTTGCAATCCTAGAAAGAAATTTAACTCACCCATCATACTCATCTCAAATTCATCTAGCATACATCTAGAGAACTTATTGTATAGATTTTCATTAGGTGACCTAAAAATGATATCATCAACATAAATTTGAACAAGTAAAAAATCTTTACCTTCTCTTTTAATGAACAATGTAGTATCTACTTTACCTTTAATAAAACCATTTTGAGTTAGGAAATTACTTAAACTTTCATACCGGGCTCGAGGTGCTTACTTCAGTCCAGATAGAGCATTTTTCAATTTGTAGATTAAGTCTGGCTTCCTTTGATCTTCAAATCCAATGGTTGTTACACATAGAATTCTTCTTGGATGCATCCATTTAGGAATGCATTTTTTACATCCATTTGGAATAACCTAAAATATTTATAGCAAGCAAAAGTAAGTAATAATCTTATTGCTTTTAACCTCGCTACTGGTGCATAGGTTTTGTCATAGTCTATGCCTTCTTCTTGCGTATATCCTTTGACCACGAGTCTTGCTTTGTTTCTGACCACTTTTACTTTCTCGTCCACCTTGTTCTTGAAAATCCATTTAGTTCCAATAATAGACTTACCTTTAGGTTTAAGAATTAGTTCACAAACATCGTTGATGCTGAACTATCTAAGCTATTCTTGCATAACTTCAATCCAGCTTTCATCAGCTAAGACTTCTTCTACACTTTTGGGTTCAATCCTAGAAACAAGTGCTAAAGCACTAGACTCTTCTCACCTTTTGGATCTTGTACAAATTCCTTCATCAATGTTGCCAATGATGAGCTATTTGGGATGACTTGATTCATGCTTCCAGTTGCTGGTTGGTTTGAAGGTCTATTGATCCTCTGTTTTAGTTGAATCTTCTGGTTCATCTTGTTGTTTATCTTCAAAAATCTGAACCTCGAGGGAGTTAGATTTTATAAATTTTGGAGTAGGTTTAGATTCTTCAAGTTGATTTCGATCTAGTTGATTCTGCATAGAATCTTGAAACTTGACTTTCATAGATTCTTCCACAAACTGAGTCTTCTTGTTGAATACTCTGTAGGCTTTGCTTGAGGTTGAGTAGCCAAGGAAAATTCATTCATTTGACTTTTTTCAAACTTACCAATTCGATTATTTGCATTTTTCAAAACAAAACACTTACAATCAAACACATGAAAATAAGAAACATTTGGCCCTTTCTCTTTAAACACTTCATAATGAGTTTTTTCTAAAATATGTCTAAAAAATACTCTGTCAATAATATAGCAGGCCATTAAAACTGCTTCAACTCAAAATTGAGATGAAATTTTACTCTCAATTAAGAAAGTTCTAGTATTCTTTTTTTTTTCCATAACTCCATTTTGTTCTAAAGTATATGGAGAAGAGAAAAACATGTTGGAAATCAGATTCATCACAAAATTTTGCAAAATCTTGATTTTCGAACTCACCTCCATGGTCTGTCCGTATGCCTGAAATAATATATCCTTTTTTTCGTTTTGAACTTTCTTTGCAAATTTTGAAAAGTGAGAGATATACCCAAGTAAAACGAGAGTAATCATCCACGATTACTAGGCAATATCTATTTCCTACAATGCTTTGAGTTCTGGTTGGTCCAAAGAGGTCCATATGTAGAAGCTGCAAAACTCGATTAGTAGAAACTTGATTTATAGATTTAAAAGAACTTCTAACCTATTTTCCCAAAACACATGGTGTGCATAATTCAAACTTTTGATAAGTCAGGTTGGGGAGTCCACAAACAAGCTTCTTAGAGGAGATCTTGGCAATCTGCTTCATATTCACATGGCCAAGCTTTCGATGCTAATTCATCTTGAATGGATATTAGATACTGAGAATTTTCTGGTTTTATATCCATAAAATAAATATTTCCATGTTTTTGTCTAGTGAAAGATTGAGAGAAATCTTTACTAGTTCCCGAACAAATGCCTTCTTAGAATTTAATTTTGAATACAGTATCGCACAGTTGACTGATGCTAAGTAGGTTATAATTCAATTATTTCACCAAGGAGACATTGTTGATTATGAGACTTCCAATTTTCACAGTTTCACATCTAACAATTCTTCCTTTATTGTTTCCACTAAAAGAAACTTTTCCACCATTTATATAAACAAGCTTTATAAAACAATTTGAATCTTTTGTCATGTGTCTTGAACAACCATTATCCAAATACCATTTGATCTTCTTTTTGATAGTGACTTGCAATTATAAAAAGAATTCAAGCTTTCTTTGGTACCCATATTTTCTTGGGTCCAGGGGAGTTAGTACTAAATATAGTCTTTGCCCAATCATTCTTACCAAGGTCTCCAAACCTTGGGACATTCTTTCTTGAAATGTTTTGAGCTATCACATTTTGAACATTTGATAGTACTTCAGCCAACAAGTTTTACAAAAGTTTTTTGAAAATGGTTCTTATAAAATGCTTTTGTAAGTCTTTGTTTAATTCTTTCCTTCACTTTTGGAAAATCAATTAAGGAAATGGTTTCTGGTGTCATACTCAAATCAAATTTGTTGAAATAAGGTCTTTGTATTGAAATAATCTTTTCCAACTTCTCAAATTCTTTTGAAAACCTTTTTGTGATATTTGAAATGTCTTCTTTAAAAAAAAAAAATATTTTCCTTTGAAAGAGAATCTACATTTTATTTCAAATTAACAAATTTTTTGTCTAGATTTTCAAACTTTTCCTTCTAAGAAGTTTCTTGTTGCTTCAATTTAAAATTTTCCCTCTTCAACTTGGAAATCCTTTTAAGAGATGTTTTAAACTAAGACAGAGTTCATCTATATACTTCGAGACTTTAACAGGAATTTTTAAGTTACTAACCTCGATTTCTTTGTTTGATTCTAAGTTTGAATCTATTTCAAAGTCTAAGTTTGATTCTAAATTTGCCATTAGACATATATTGGCATATTCTTCATCACTTTTCTCACATTAGTGTCACTCCATGTCTCTGCTTTGAGAGCTTTATTGTATTTCTCAATTCTTCATTTCTTTTTCTTCAACAGAGAGGGCAGTTTGGTCTAATGTGCCCATTTTTCTTGCATTCAAAGAAAATCACATTTTTGTTGATTTCATCATTCTCAGTTGATTTGTTTTGGAATTTTTTAGTGCCTTGCTTCTTCCAATTAAATCTTCTTCCTTTTCTATTCAATTTCCTGAATTTCTTGATCATGAGTGCTAGTTCTTCATCATCCACGTCTTCTTCTGAATCTGTATCATCAGAATTATCATTAGATTTTAAAGCAATTGACTTCTTACCTTTAGGATCTTCTTCCTCCTTGATTTGCTCCACTTCATATGATTAAAGTGTCCCAACTAATTCGTCTACAGAGAGAGGCATAATCCTCTGGGTTTCTCTTATTGAGGTTTTCACATGATTCTAGTCTTTAGAGAGTCCACGCAACAACTTGTTGACCTTCATTGGTCTTGAGATTGGTTGTATTTGATATGCTAGGCCTTTTACGATTTATGTGAAACGACTGAACATGTTAATGATGGATTCTCCCGGTTTCATCTTGAAGGCTTCATACTGTCCAAATAGGATATTGATTTTTATTTCTTTAACTCGATCAGTTCCTTCATAAGTGACATGCAACCTGTCCAAAATTTTTTTTGCTGTTTCACAAGATGAAATTCCATTATACTCAGTAGGAGATAAAGCACAATATAAGGAATAAATGGTTTTAGCATCAAGAGCTTGTCTCTTGAGTAATTCTTCTCGTGTCATTTCGTCAACATTTGCAACTTCTTTTCCTCTTTCTAAAGTTAATGTAACTTTGGGATTGATTCCTTTTTCTACCACATCCGATTTCATGGGATCTTTCGATTTTAGGAATACTTTCATCTTGTTCTTCCACACATTGTATTCCTTCCCATCAAAGTAAGGAGATCTGGTGTTGCTTTGACCTTCAACCAAACCTGGAGCCAAAATACTAGCCATATATTTTTAACTCATAAGTAAAAACACTTTAATAAAATGAGCACACAAGCTCTGATACCAATTATTACTCTCGATACGTAAGGAATTTGACTTGGTGTTCTTGATGAAACTTTTTCCTTTAGGTCTCATTGATAACATGTCAAAATTTCATAATTTTCTGAGTTCATTTGGGAATTATTCCGAAATCATTACCAGAACTATGCACTGTAATAGTCGAGCTATTTTACTTCGAATTTGTACAAATTGTTCCCAAGGGTGAATATAGTTTGGAATATTATGTGATATGATGATACTGGCATTGATATGTTGTGCAATATTGAGATTAGATAAAGGATTTATGAGACATTTCGTCATTGTATATGAAAGTATTTTTAAAAATTAAGATGTTAATTGATACCGTTGGACCCTCGGGTCAACGATGCCTCGGGAGTCTAAATGCCCAAAAGATTGAATGAGTCAATGCCTTGTGGATGCCCGGTGGCCTTAGTGGTTGAATGCCGGAGGTTTTTCCTCGAGAGCTTCGGGATGCTCGGTTGTATGCTAGTCGGTACGCAAATCCGGAAGGCTGGGGTAACCATTCTCATGGTGAGCCTCGGAGGGTTTCCTCGTGATGCTAGGTGGGGTACGAGATGCTTGGAGGCATGATATGCTCCAAATGCCCGGTGGCCCTAGTGACTGAATGCCGGAGGCTTTCGCGATGCCAAGGTGGATGCGAATGCCCGAAGGGATGCAAACATTTGGTCCTCCGGGGGATGAAACCTTTTGAATGAAAAAAAATGGATGATTCTACTATGTGTGTGTGTGGTCTGGTTATAGAACTAAGTTGTATGGCATGGAATGGGACATTCTTGACTAGGATAAGGTCTCTTACCCCTTCGAATATCACTAAAGGTCACCGGCTTCTTAGATTCCGATTGCTCTCTCACAATCTCTTACTCCACCAACTATGCCCTGTCATAGATATCATTATAATCCCTTATATTTAAAGACTAGTTGTCTCCTGATATCATTCCTTAATCCTTTCAAGAATCTCTTAACCTTTTTCTCTCGATCCTCAACCAATCTGGGAGCATACCTAGACAGCTCCGAAAATTTTGCTTCATATTGATCCACTGTCAGCTCCCTTTGTTCTAATTGAACAAATTCTGTGATCTTCTTATCTCTAGCACAATTAGAGAAATGCTTTCTATTAAAAACTCTGACAAATTCATCCCAGTTAATATCAGTACCTGGTGAAAAGATCGTGCCCTTTGAAGCTCTCCACCAAAACTTTGCATTTCCCTCCAATTGGTACTCTACCAATGTTATCCTTTCAACATCGCTACGGTTCAACAACCGAAAAATTTGTTCCATTCCATCAATCCAATGCTTTGCCTCTTTAGGACTTCCCATTCCAGTAAACTTAGGTGGTTTTAATTTCAGGAATTGTTCCACCAGTCTTTGAGAGCAACGTTCTGCTCCAGGTTCTAGCTGAGCTTGCCTTTCCATCAAATTTCCTATATTGGCCAATGCCTGCAAGATATCTTCCATCCGGGGTTCAGCCCTTTAAGTAGAGGCTTCAGCCCTCGATGGATGAGAACTCCCAGTTCGTACCATGATTTTCCTGTAGTTTTCCAAGCATTCACCTTAGGAATAATCTATGACTTGATATTGTTAGTCAGATAAAAAGATGAGGTTATTACTAAAGTCACACAAGTAACATAGAATGTTACTAACACACAAAGGTAACATCACACTAGTTACCAGGGATCTACGAGTGAAATCAATCACCCGTTATTCAAAGTTAGTCAACTACCTTTGGTTAGTATCCTATGGTGTCATCATTTTAAAATTTTTTGTGGCACCCCCAAACAGCTAAGGTCGCCACAGATACCTATTGCTCTATCTATTGGATACCCGTCACTTGTCTTTGATATAAAGGGGTTTAAAGAAGGACCGAGGTCCATAGGCATTTTTTTTTTAAAGAGTTCAGCGTAGCTCATAGCGAAATTAAAGACGAGTCTCAACATCCCTCTACTCTCTTAATGATGGTACAATGCACACCAACTACACATTGAAGGAAAACATAAAGCTAAGCCACTTTTATTTACATTTTTAAGATGGAAATCTTGGGTTAGTACAACCAAAAAGCCAAGACTTTTAGCTAAACTTGGCTACAACTCAAAAGAGAGATCTCGACCCCCCTATATCGATCACGAATAACCCTTCATCTACAAGTGTCGGCTATCTCCAAAAAAAATCAGCTCCCACTCCTCACGCGGGCCATCACACCCATCCTGGTGCATCGGGCAGTGGCAGGGGCAACATCCCCCGTCACGGCAGACATGGACATACAAGAACTCTTGGATGACCGGGCCCCCAGCCAGGCCCACATCATACATCACCAGCACACGAACCCATATGAACGTCAAACCAGGGATGGTGACACAATCAAGCTCCATACACTCGACCTCCATGTCAGATGGAAGGCCGTAAAAGGTATCCCGCATGACCGGAGAAAGAGGCATCTTTCTAATATGAAATGTTGGTCCCCAAAGAGGTGAGTACAACCACTCAACAGGTAAAAGATCCATTAAACTACTCAATGCATCAAACAGAACAATCATGACGTCATAGTAGAGTACATATCATTCAAGCATAACTTACCCTGTAGCCATGCATATGTCATCATACCATATGTGCATCCACCATCATACACTCATCATCAAGCATCCATGCATATACCATCATGCCATAAGTGCATATACAACCATGCACTTGTCATCAAGTATGCATGCATATCCATGCCTTATGTGCACATACCACCATGCACTTATACATATTATATCATACAGCCATGCATACATGTCACCATACCATGCATGATTCAATTTCAACTTTTTATCTTTCAATTGGGTCACCACATTTTTCTTTCCCGAGACCAGTAATTGCATCCCACATTTTATCGTTCGCACCCAACCTGGCATCGCAAGGAACCTCCAAGCATTCGACACACACTTCCCGGCATCTCGTACCCCAACTGGCATCACGAGGTATCCCTCGGCACACACCTCCGAGGCTTCCGGCACCCTCACATTCCTGGCATCTTGAAACTCCCAAGGACATCCGGCACACACACTCCAGGCATCCCGACACTCCCGAGGCATCGTCGGCTCACACCTCCGACGGTATCCTCATTTATCATAATTCATATTCACATTTGTGTCTCAATATCAACATGGCACATGATGTGATGGCAACAAGGTCAATTTCATATGACGTGGAGGTCGAGTGTATGGAGCTTGATTGTGTCACCATCCCTAGTTTGACATTCATACGGGTTCATGTGCTGGTGATGTATGATGTGGGCTTGGCTGGGGGCCCAGTCATCCAGGAGTTCTTGTCTATCCATGTCCGCCGTGACGAAGTGATATGGGGGATGTTACTATCGCCACCGCCTGATACACCAGGATAGGTGTGATGGCCCGCGTGAGGAGTGGGAGTTGACATTTTTTTTTTTTAAATAGCCGACACTTATAGATGGAGGGTTATACGTGATCATATAGGAGGTCAAGATCTCTCTTTTGAGCTGTAGCCAAGTTTAGCTAAAAGTCTTGGCTTTTTGGTTGTACTCACCTAAGATGTCCATCTTTAAAATGTAAATAAAAGTGGCTCGGCTTTATGTTTTCCTTCGATGTGTAGTTGCTATGCATTGTACCATCATTAAGAGAGTAGAGGGATGTTGAGCCTCGTCTATAATTTTGCTATGAGCTGCGCTAAACTCTTTTAAAAAAAAAAAAATGCCTATGGACCTCGGTCCTTCTTTAAACCTCTTTATATCAAAGATAATTAACGAGTATCCAATAGATAGAGCAATAGGTATCTATGGTGACCTTAGCTGTTTGGGGGTGCCATAGCGGGTTAATGGTATCAGAGCAATGGTCATAGATTGGAGTGATAAGGAGCCTCATTTGGAATTGAGGAACATGATGACAATGCACACAATAGGATATTAACTGGAATAGTTTGGTAACTTTGAATAACGGGTGATGGGTATTCACTCGTAGATCCCCAATGGTTATTATGAGTTGCTTTTAGGTACTAGTAACATGGTTATGTTACTTATTTTCCTTAGTTGCTGTTGTTTTTAATGAAGACATTGAGTCACAGATATTCCCTAAGGTAAATGCTTGGATACTGTAGGAAAATCATGATACGATATGGAAGTCGTCATCCATCGAGGGTTGAAGCCTCTGCAGCAAGGGCTGAACCCCGGATGGAAGATCTCCTGTAGGCATTGGCCAATATAAGAAATCTGATGGAAAGACAAGCGCAGCAACAACCCGGAGCAGAACGCCATACTCAAGGACTAGTGGAGCAATTTTTGAAGTTGAAACCACCTAAGTTCAGTGGAATGGGAAGTCTTGAGGAGGCGGAGCATTGGATTGATGGGATGGAACGAATTTTCCGATTGTTGGACTGCAATGATGCTGAGAAAATAACTTTAGCAGAGTACCAGCTGGAGGGAAATGCAAAGTTTTGGTGGAGAGCTTCGAGGGACATAATCTTTCCACCAGGTAATGATGTTAATTGGGATGAGTTTGTCAGAGCTTTCAATAGAAAGCATTTTTCTGACTATGCTAAAAACAAGAAAATTTCAGAATTTGTTCAGTTAGAACAAAATGAGCTGACAGTGGATCAATATGAGGCAAGATTTTCTAAACTGTCTAGATATGCTTCTAGACTAATTGAGGATCAAGAAGAGAAAGCTAAGAGGTTTCTGAAAGGGTTGAGAACCGATATCAGGAAACAACTGGTGCCTTTGAACATAAGAGATTATCATGAGATTTATGAAAGGGCACAGTTAGTGAAGCAAGAGCTGGTAAGAGAGTGATCAGAGTTTAAGAGACAGCTGAACTTTAGTGATGTGAGAAGGGGTAAGAGACCCTATCCTAGTCAAGGTCAAACTTGGAATGCGAAGAAAAAGAGCAATTTTGAAAATTTTGGGAGAGCTAAAGATGGCCTGAATATAGGGAAAGCACCCTATCAGCCTGATGTTTGTCGAAGGTGTGATGGAAGTCATGGCCCGGGACCTTGCAATGGACGATTGAGATGTTATGGTTGTGGACAAGTGGGTCACCTTAGGAGGAATTGCCCACAAGAAAGGTCGCAAATGAGTGTTGGCTCGATGCGACAAGGACAACAGAGTGCTGTTAGACCAAACCTACCAAGGAATCCTCAGAGGCCACCAGCACAAGACCCAAGAGGAAGCGGAAGCTTCTAGAAATGTTATATCAGGTACGATTTTCATAAATGGCAAGAAGTCATATGCATTGTTTGATAGGGGTGCTACACATTCATTTGTGTCTGAAAGATATAAACAGTTAAGTAAAATAGAAACTACGTCTCTTGAGACGCCTCTTTGTATTTCTACGCCTTTAAAGAATATGGTATTGTCTACGCTGGTGTGTAGAAATTGTAAGATAACAATGTGAGGAAAGGATATGGAAATAGACTTGGTCGTAATGGCTATGTATGATTTTGATGTTATCATAGGAATGGATTGGCTTCATAAGTATCGGGCCAAAATGGATTGTTATAGAAAAGTGATCCAATTTATTTTACCTGATCAGTCTAGTTGTGAATTTTTGGGAGGTCAGACCAACCTATCTATAACACTTATTTCAACAATAGAAGCCCGTGCGTTACTTGACAAAGGATGTCAAGGGTACCTGGCTTTGTTTAAAGATTATACTAAGGAAGAGCCTAAGCTCGATGAAATTCAAGTGGTTAATGAATTTCAAGATGTATTTCCTGAGGAGTTGCCTGGATTACCGCCGGAATAAGAAATTGAGTTTGAAATTGAATTAATGCATGGAACATGACCAATATCGAAAGCCCTGTATAGAATGGCCTTAATGGAACTGAAGGAGTTGAAAGTGCAACTACAGGAGTTGCTTGATAAAGGATTCATTAGGCTAAGTGGTTCACCTTGGGGTGCACCAGTCTTGTTTCTGAAAAAGAAAGATGGGTCGATGCGCTTGTGCATTGACTATAGGCAACTAAATCAAGTGACTATTAAAAATAAATATCATTTGTCTAGAATTGATGACCTATTTGACCAACTCCAGGGAAGTTCAGTCTTCTCTAAGATTGACTTAAGGTCGGGATACCATCAGCTAAGAATTAAGAAAGAAGACATTCCTAAGACTGCATTTAGGACTTGTTATGAACACTTCGAGTTCCTTGTCATGCCATTTGGATTGACAAATGCACCAGCTGCATTTATGGATATAATGAATAGGGTATTTAAGCCTTATTTAGACCAATTTGTGATTGTTTTTATTGATGATATCCTGATATATTCAAGAGAGCCTAAAGAGCATGAACAACACTTGAGGATAGTTTTGCAAACTCTGAGAGATCATAAGCTGTATGCCAAATTGAGCAAGTGTGAATTCTGGCTAGACTACATAATATTTTTGGGGCACGTGGTATCAGGAGGAGGAATTGCAGTGGACCCGACGAAAGTTGAGATGGTAATAAATTGGCCGAGACTGACGACACCTACTGAAATACGGAGTTTCTTAGGACTGGCTGGTTATTATAGAAGGTTTATTGCAGGGTTTTCACGATTAGCAGGTCCTTTAACAAAATTGACTCAAAAGAATGGGAAGTTTGAATGGAATGGGGAATGCGAAAGGAGTTTCCAGGAGCTTAAAAGAAAATTGACCTCAGTTCCAATCCTAACTATACCAACTGGATCTGATAGTTTTACAGTGTATAGTGATGCATCTCACAAAGGATTGGGATGTGCTTTGATGTAGCATGGCAAGGTCATAGCCTATGCATCTAGACAATTGAAACCCCATGAACTAAACTACCCAACGCATGATTTAGAATTAGCAACTATAGTGTTCGCTTTGAAGATATGGAGGCATTATTTATATGGGGAAAAGTTTGAGATTTATACAGATCATAAGAGCTTGAAATATCTGTTCTCACAAAAGGAGTTGAACATGAGACAAAGGAGGTGGATGGAGTTGTTAAAGGATTATGATTGTGAGATACGATACCATCCAGGGAAGGCGAATAAGGTAGCGAATGCTCTTAGTCGTAAGTCAGCTATGGAGATGGCCAGTTTAAGAATGGCGGAATGGAGCTTGTTAAAGTCCATAATGAACTTAGAGTTTAAACTAAAAGTGGATTGTCTTATCGGTATGTTTAGTGCATTAAGGATTGAACCTGAAATTATTCAGAAAGTTAAGATCTTGCAAGAGTCTGACCCAGAAATTATGAAAGTGAAAGATGCAATGTCTTTAGGAAAAAGACCAGAATTTCAAGTCTCTGAAGATGGAGTGGTAAGATGCCAGGGACGACTCTGTGTTCCCAACAACAAAGAAGTAAAGAAGGAAATTCTGTCGGAGGCACATAGGAGTAATTACAGTGTTCATCCGGGTAGTACAAAGATGTACAAGAATTTGCGTCAGCAATTTTGGTGGAATGGTATGAAAGCAGATATGGCTAAGCACGTTTCTCAATGTTTGACGTGCCAACAAGTAAAAGCGGAACATCGCAAACTTGCAGGACTCTTGAGACCGTTAGACATACTAGAATGAAAATGGAAGCATATAACAATGGGCTTTGTACAATGATTGCCAAGGACATCAAGCAGTCATAACTCTATCTGGGTTATAGTGGATCGTTTGATTAAGTCTGCTCATTTCCTAGCAATTCGCATAGACTACCCAATGGACAAATATGCGGATATATATGTAAGTCAAGTAGTACGCTTACATGGTGTTTCGGTAACTATTACCTTAGACCGGGACTCGAGATTTACTTCGAACTTTTGGTGAAGTCTTCAAATTGCCTTAGGAACTAAACTCCAGTTTAATACTGCTTTTCACCCTCAAACAAATGGACAAATAGAAAGAGTAATCCAAACATTAGAGGATATGTTAAAGGCTTGTGTGATTGACTTTAAAGGGAATTGGGATGAAAGATTGCATTTAGTGGAGTTTGCTTATAATAATAGTGTGACATCCAGAATTTTCGGTATTAATTTCAATTGAATTAATTAGGTCATTTCTATGCAATTGGAGCCGGGGATTAAAATGGAATACAAAATTGAGATGCGAGATGAGCTATTGGATGAGGAGAATATTCAATTGAAGCATTGAATAAATTAATGGGGGTCAATTTGATTTAATTCAAGAGGAATTAAGGCCCAATTAGAAAGAAAACCTAGCAAATTCGTATGCCCATAGACCCAATAGTTTAAATTACCTAAAGGCTTCTAGAAGGGGTAGTTTTGGGCTGGAAATTGTGGGTGGAAGGTGACATCACATGATGTCATGGTGGCCCATGTATGATGACCTAAGAGAGAGAGTGTGTGAGAGGAAGAGGAAAAATTGAGTTTCTCTTTCTCCCCTCTCCCCTCCGTTGACCGAACGGATCCTCATCTTCTTCCTTTTCTTCAAACCTCCATGGGAGCCGAAGACCAGCAGAGAAAGAGCTGCTGTCGCCGCCTCTCACCGCCGTCGTCGCTCACCGAAGCCGGAACCGCCGCTGCTTCACGGTCGACCGCACCTCGCCGTGCGCCCTCCGCCCCTTACCCTGCTGTTCGGCCGTCTCTTTTCTTCTTCGGTGTGCCTTGAAGACTTCGAATCCCAGCAGATCCGGGACGGACGCCGGAGCAAGAAGCCCGACGCCGCCGGAGCCGCCGCACACCGCCTCGCCGCCGTTCGTCTCCCTCTAGCCCGCTCGATCGCCGTTCGCCTCACCCGGTGAGCTACCGCTCGTCAGCCGCTATTTTGCCTCTCGCTCGGCCCGATTCGGCCACCTACGGCCGCCGGCCGACCACCTCCGGCCACCGTCGACCCCGCCGGAGCTCCGCCTCGCCCTCAGCCACCCTTGGCTGCCTCAATCGGCCCCGGAACGGCCCCAACCAGCAGTGTACAGAGAAGACAGAAAATGGGTATCGCAGTGACGTTTGGCCCGTTTTGGCCGCCTTCCCGAGCCCGGATGCTCGGCCCGCTTTGGGGAAAGTTGATCCTCGCGTCGAGCCCGTCGTTTTGAGTGAGTTTTACTCACTAATGCCTCCTTAGTGTACTAATTACACTTAAAGGTTGATTATTTTTAATTAAATGTAATTAGGTTGTTAGATTAGAATTGATTAGCGATTATTAGTTAATTGCTTTGCATATTAGTTGTGTGATTAGTGTAATTAAATAGAGAATTATTTGTAGTATTTATTGAATGCTTCTTGGGATTTTTCCGTCCCTTATCGGGTGTTAATTAAGCAAATCGGGCTTAGGTGGAATTTTTAGGAATTAAATATTAATTTTCGAAATTAATTATTTAATTATTTAATTCCCGGAAATTCAACCGGGATGGCGAGTGACCGGGATTTTATGCTGATGATGGTGGCGTAGACCGTTTATTTAATTGAGCTTTGTATTATGCTAAATTGAATTTATTGTATTTATTTATTTAATTTTCGAAATTAATTATTTAATTATTTATTTTCCGGAAATTCAACTGGGATGACCGTGGACCGGAATTTCGTGCGATTGTTGTGGCGCAGTCCGTTTATTTAATTGAACCATAATTCATGCTGAATTGAATTATTTGTGAAAGAAGGAATTATTATTTAATTGAATAATCTTTGGTTATTAATTGAAAAATAACTGGGCTTTAGTTGATAATGCCAAAAGGATCTGAGTGGGCTACAGAAAATGGTGGAATTTATAAAAAGGAAATTATTATGTTTTGGCTAGGGCCAATCGAGTACCCACTCATGGTATTTTATCGAGAATGATAAAGCTGGTTATTTGATTATTTGCTTGGAATGATATGATCTACCGGCTCGATGACTCTGCGGAGCATCTGGAGACAGGACGATATGATAAATTGTGTGTATACCGGCTCGATGACTCTACGGAGCATCTAGAGACAGGACGGTATGATAAATTGTGTGTATATCGGCTCGATGACTCTACGGAGCATCTGGAGACAGGACGGTATGATAAATTGTGTGTATACCGGCTCGATGACTCCACGGAGCATCTTGAGACAGGACGGTATGATATACCGGCTCGATAATCCTACAGATCATCTTGAGACAGTACGGTATGATAAAGGGTCGGGTGGGACCGTAAAGCCACTAAATCTTGAGAGGGTCGGGTGGGACCATAAAGCCACTAGATCTTGAAAAGGGTCGGGTGGGACTGTAAAGCCACTAAATCTTGAGAGGGTCGGGTGGGACCATAAAGCCACTAGATCTTGAAAAGGTCGGGTGGGACCGTAAAGCCACTAAATCTTGGAAAGGTCGGGTGGGACCGTAAAGCCACTAGATATTGATAAGGTCGGGTGGGACCGTAAAGCCACTAAATCTAAGGAATTGCTTGGTGTTGGATGAATGACCTAGAAATGGTCCGACTGACTTATAATCGACTAGATCGATTGATCGATGATTCGATCTGAGTGTGACTTGATGTGATTCATTGCCTTGGTTTGATGTTGTGAATTGACTGATTGAATAGAGGTGACCGTGAGTGGTCTTCTTGGTGTGTAATCGACTAGGTCGATTAGATCGATGCTTCGATCTATAATATGATTGCTTGGGTGCTTGTATGATCTGTGCTAATATGCGGGGTGGAATGCGAGGCCAAGGTAAGTCCTCGACTCATGTTGTGCATAGGCAGCCCTAAGGTGTATTAGTTTACTAATCGGGTCTTAGAGGGTAGAACTTGCCGAGACGTTGTCTCGGTGGTTATTGAATAACCATTTCGGGACCTGGATGAGGAGCCTAAGGAGGAGAAATCTGACGAGGAGATCCCTGTTGAGGAACTTGAGGAGGAGTACGTGAAGGAGAACCCCGAGAATGATCCAGAGTAGGATCCTGATGACGTTTGCTATAGAATCAATTTGAATATAAACCAGTTGTTTTAGTATGGCTTGTATATGATCATAAGGATGTGGTTTTCAGGTTGAGGTTTCTAGTCCTACTGGTATATCCCATTGCTTTATTGTCTGGGGATTTTTATAATCGCTTCCGCATGTGCTATATAAAAAAAGACAGGGTCGGCGATATGTAGTCCTGGGGATATCGCATTTTAAAATTGACCAAAAGGAATAGATGTGTGCGTGCCTGAGGGTCGGGGCGTGACAAATAGTTTTCAGAAAAGTATAGGCATGGCTCCTTATGAAGTATTATATGGAAGGAGATGTAGGACTCCTGTTTGTTGGAATGAAGTAGGTGAAAAGAAATTGACAGGACCTAAACTGATACAAGTTACCACTGAAACTGTCGAAATTATCAAGAAAAGACTTAAAACAAATTTCGTAGTAGACAGAAAGACTATGCAAATAGACATAGAAGGCCTTTGGTGTTTAGTGTAGGAGATCATGTATTCTTTAAAGTATCTCCAATAAAAGGAATATCTCGATTTGGAATGAATGGTAAGTTAAGCCCTAGATTTGTTGGACCTTTTGAGATACTTGAAAGAATAGATGTAGCTTATCGTTTGGCGCTGCCTCCTAAATTGGGAAATTTACATGATGTGTTTCATGTGTCGATGCTAAGAAAGTACCAGCCGAATCCTGGTCACATACTCGATCATGAAGCCATCGAAGTAGATGAGAAAGTGAGGTACATCGAAGAGCTTGTGCAAGTACTGGATTGAAAGGAGCAAGTTCTTAGGACTAAGAAAATCCCGTTAGTAAAGATACTATGGCGACATCACGATATGGAGGAAGCCACATGGGAGAGTGAAGATTAGATGAAGGAAAAGTACCCCTACTTGTTTCAAGAGGCATGAGTGATGTTTAATTCCGAGGACGAAATTTTCTAAGGAGGGGAGAATTGTGGCATCCTAGAATTTCTTGTCAACCCTTAGAGGTGCTTTAATTCATGTTTTGCATTGAGATTTTGGCCAAGCTTTTGATGGGTAATTATTTGATTGGAAAATTCTATTTTTGGTCATGTGATTTATGGATTGGAATTTATTAAATTAGGTCACAAATTTTTGTGAATTATAAATTTCAATTAGGTGTTTATATAATTAAGGTTTAAGGTGGATTATTAGGATGAGAGTGGGCTGGACATTTAAAGACCAAACCAGCTCATAACCGCACCCCTTTAAAGACCGAACTATATGTGGATCTTTTGGTGTAGTGTTCTTCATGAAATATCTGCCTTTATGTCTTGATTATCACATAGTCGAATTTCATAATTTTTGAAGGTCATTTGGGTATTTAATTAAAAACATTTCTTAAACTGTGCAAGCTGGATTGTGTGAATTTCAAAAGTTGTAATGCATGGACTATTCTGTTTGTATGAAATTCTAGTGGTGTTGTGTTCTTCATGAGATAAATGCCTCTAGAGCTTGTCTATGATGTATTAAATTCTTAGAAATATTAGGGTCAATCACTAAACTTTAAGAAGTGTAAATTAAAAGAACGAATTCCGTTTCTAAAATAATAGCAATAATCCATGAGTTTGCCCCATGAATTATCTTGTTTTTAAGTGATTGAATCTTGCTGCACCTGTGATGATATTTGGCATTTCATATAAAATCAAAAGCTGAAATTGACATTGTTGCCATCACATCATGTGCCATGTTGATATTGAGACACAAATGTGAATATGAATTATGATAAATGAGGATACCGTCGGAGGTGTGAGCCGACGATGCCCCGGAAGTGTCGAGATGCTCGGAATGTGGGGGTGCCGGATGCCCGAAGTGTGTATGCCAGATGTCCTTGGGAGTTTCGAGATGCTCGGAATGTGAGGGTGCCGGAAGCCTCGGAGGTGTGTGCCGGGGGATACCTCGTGATGCCAGTTGGGGTACGAGATGCCCGGAATGTGGGGGTGTCGGATGCCCGGAGGTGTGTGCCGGAGGTTCCTCGCGATGCTAGGTTGGGTGCGAGCAATAAAATGTGGGATGCAATTACTGGTCTCGGGAAAGAAAAGTGTGGTGACCCAATTGAAAAATAAAAAGTTGAAATTGAATCATGCATGGTATGGTAACATGTATGCATGGCTGTATGATATAATATGTATAAGTGCATGGTGGTATGTGCACATAAGGCATGGATATGCATAAATGCTTGATGATGAGTGCATGGTGGTATGTGCACATAAGGCATGGATATGCATGAATACTTGATGACGAGTGCATGGTTGTATATGTACCTATGGCATGATGGTATATGCATGGATGCTTGATGATGAGTGCATGATGGTGTATGCACATATGGTATGATGACATATGCATGGCTGCAAGGTAAGTTATGCTTGGATACATGAATGATATGTACTCTACTATGACGTCATGATTGTTCTGTTTGATGCATTGAGTAGTTTAATGGATCTTTTACCTGATGAGTGGTTGTACTCACCTCTTTGGGGACCAACATTTTAGATTAAAAAGATGTCTCTCTCCTCGGTCACGCGGGGTACCTTTTACGGCCTTCCATCTGACGTTGAGGTCGAGTGTATGGAGCTTGATTATGTCACCATCCCTGATTTGACGTTCATACGAGTTCATGTGCTGGTGACGTATGATGTGGGCTTAGTTGGGGGCCCAGTCATCTAGGAGTTCTTGTATGTCTACGTCCGCCGTGACGGAGTGATACGGGGGATGTTGCCGCCACCATCGCCCGATGCACCAGGATGGGTGTGATGGCCTGTGTGAGGAGTGGGAGCTGACGTTTTTTTGGAGATTGCCGACACTTGTAGATGGAGGGTTATACGTGATCAATATAGGGGGTCGAAATCTCTCTTTTGAGCTGTAGCCAAGTTTAGCTAAAAGTCTTGGCTTTTTGGTTGTACCGACCCAAGATGTCCATCTTAAAAATGTAAATAAAAGTGGCTCGGCTTTATGTTTTCCTTTGATGTGTAGTTGGTGTGCATTGTACCATCATTAAGAGAGTAGAGGGATGGTGAGACTCGTCTTTAATTTCGCTATGAGCTACGCTAAACTCTCTATCTATTGGATACCCATTACTTGTCTTTGATATAAAGGGGTTTAAAGAAGGACCAAGGTCCATAGGCATTTTTTTTTTTCTTGAAAAGAGTTTAGCGCAGCTTATAGCGAAATTAAAGACGAGTCTCAACATCCCTCTACTCTCTTAATGATGGTACAATGCACACCAACTACACATCGAAGGAAAACATAAAGTCGAGCCACTTTGATTTACATTTTTAAGATGGACACCTTGGGTCGGTACAACCAAAAAGCCAAGACTTTTAGCTAAACTTGGCTACAACTCAAAAGAGAGATCTCGACCCCCTATATCGATCATGTATAACCCTCCATCTACAAGTGTCGGCTATCTCTAAAAAAAAAAATTAGCTCCCACTCCTCACGCGGGCCATCACACCCATCCTGGTGCATTGGGTGGTGGCGGCAGCAACATCCCCCGTCACGGCGGACATGGACAGACAAGAACTCCTGGATGACCGAGCCCGCAGCCAGGCTCACATCATACATCACCAGCACACGAACCCGTATGAACGTCAAACCAGGGATGGTGACACAACCAAGCTCCATACACTTGACCTCCACGTCAGATGGAAGGCCGTAGAAGGTACCCTTCGTGACCGGAGAGAGAGTGTTGGAGAAATCTTTCCAGAATATTTTGAAGCTGACAAAACGTTTCTTTCAGTCTAAGTCTGGATGTTCGGAAACCGTCAGTTTAAAGTCTGAAGACTTTGTACTCTCAAGACCCAAGACTCAAGACCCAAGACTCAAGACTCAAGACTCAAGACTTAAGACTCAAGACTCAAGACTTAAGTCTATTCTCTCTGACAGTCTTTCTAATCCAGTGACGAAGGAAATCCAAAGCCGAGGTATATGGTTGAGGATTCGATCCAATCCTCTGGAATAGATTCTTTGGTTGGATAATCATTTCGGATTCTTTAATTCTTATCTAAGAACGATTGAAGATCCGATGGTCGACGAAATAATCTTGGAATGTTCTATTCTTGGAAACCGAGATCCTGATTGTATGGGCGAATAGGATTGATGGGCTATCATCAGATTCCTTAAATAGCTCGGATGATCTTCTTGATTGATTCCGTCCAACGGGTAGATTGGAGGAATTCCTTTGGTAAGTGCCAACGGCTATGATGGCATAAAGGAGTATAAAAGGAAGACGTTCTAGTTGTTTTAAGTGTGTGATCGATAGAGAAATTCCAGAGTCTGAAGAACCTTGATTGTTAGTCGAGACTGTTCGAGCGAAATTGTATACACAGAGAGTTTGTACTTGGTGATACCTTGAGTGAGTGTGGTAGATCATCTACACCGAGAAATCAAGGAAGATCAACACTGTAACATCTCTTTGTTCATAGTGGAATCCAGCCAATTAGCTGTCAGTGCAGAAGAGTGGACGTAGGCTTGAATCAAGCCGAACCACTATAAACCGAGTGTTCAATTCTCTCTTTCCCTTACTCAGTCTCACGATTGATTTTTAATTATTGCAAATTCTTCAACTGTCTAAAGTATTGTGCGATCATCAAGAAAAATCTTTGTATACCTATTCACCCCCCCTCTAGGTACTCATAATAGCAATATCAATTGGTATCAGAGCCCGTGTTCTTACTTTGTTTGAAGTGTTTTACTTCAGAGTAAAAGATCCATGGCTAGTATGCTAGCACCGGGGCGATGGAAGGGCAAAGCAATACGAGACCTCCCTACTTCGATGGAAAGGATTACAACATCCGGAAGAACAAGATGAAAGCTTTCCTACGATCAAAGGATCCTCCGGAATGGGACGTTGTGGAAAGAGGAATCACTCCCGCGCTGCATCAATCTCGAAAGAGGGAAAGACACTATTGAAACCAGCGGAATGGCTCGGGAAGAGATAAACAAGAGACAAGCACTCGATGCAAAAGCAATTTACTCTTTATCTTGTGCTTTATCTCCAACTGAATATAACAGAATATCTTCTTGTGTTACAGCAAAAGAAGTATGGGATAGATTACACATCACCTATGAAGGGACAGATCGAGTGAAGGAGACCGGAATTAACATTCTCCTCGGTCAATATGAGGCCTTCAAAATGAAACCAGGAGAATCTATAACTCGACATGTTTAGTCGTTTACGAGATATTATCAATGGTCTTGAGAACTAAGGACAAAAAATTTCTGATCCCATGAAGGTGAACAAGCTTCGGGGACTCTCCAAGGATTGGAATCATATAAAGACTTCAATAAGAGAGACGCAAAGAATCATGCCATTATCGTAGACGAGCTGATTGGAACTCTTGGTCTTACGAAGTGGAACGAATTAATGAAGACGAAGATCTAAGAGGTAAGAAATCTATTGCACTAAAATCAAATGATGATTCCGATGATGCAGATTCTCGAAGATGATATGGATGATGAGGAGCTTGCACTCATGATAAGAAGATTCAGAAAACGAACAGTAAAAGGCGAAGGTTCATCCCAAAGAAACAAAGTTTTCATAGACAAGTAGACCAAGTCTCGTTGATGATGAGGAACCAAACAAAGATGTAGTTTGCTTCGAATGTAAAAAGAAGGGACACATCGACCCAACCGTCCTCTTCGAAAAAGAAAAGAGGAAAAGCGAGAAGTCTCGAAAAGCTCTTAAAGCCGAAACCCGAAGCGATACGAGTGTGAAGAGAGTGATGAGGAATATGCCAACCCGTGTCCGATGGCGCAATCGGACTCGAGACTGGATCGACTCCGAGACGGTGAATTTGAGGTAAGTGATTATAAAATCCCCTGTCAAAGTCTCTAAATACATTGATGAATTATGCTTTAGTCTTAAGACTTCTCTCAAAAAGATTTCCGAACTTAAAAGGAAAACTCAGTTTTAAAACAAAAGGAAAACATCTTGGAAGAAAAAGTGAAAAGTTTAAACTTGAATGTTTCTACTCTTAAAGAGAATGAAGAAAAACTTTCAAAAGAAAATGCGTTCTTAAAAACTGATTTATCAAATATTTCAAAGAAATTTTCAATAGGGTCGGAAAAACTTGAAAAAGTTCTTTCGGTCAAAGACCTTACTTCAATAAGTCGGGTCTAGGTATGACAGCTGAAACAATCCCTTTGATTGATTTTCCGAAAGTAAAAGAAAGAATTAAGAAAAGACCGTCGAGAGAGGCTTACAAAAATCATTTCAAGAAAGTTTTTGTAAAGTCTCGTAGGTCGAAATGCTTTAAGGTGTTCAAAGTGTAGCATGTCGGGATCATTTTGAAAAAGAGTGTCCTATGGTTTGGAAGCTCGTTAAGAGAGTATGGCCTAATAATGCTCATCCTACTAACACCAAAGGACCCAAGAAAATTTGGGTACCAAAGAAAGCTTGAGACTCTCTTTTGAATGCAGGTCTCTGTCAAAAGGAAGGTAAAGTGGTATCTTGACAGCGGATGCTCAAGACACATGACAGGAGACTCAAATTGTTTCATAAAGCTTATTCAAGTAAATGGTGGAAAAGTTTCATTTGGAGGAAATAGTAAAGGAAGTATTGTGGGATTCGGAACTATGAAAATTGGAAATCTCACGATAAGTAATGTCTCTCTAGTGGAAGGACTCAATTACAATCTTCTCAGCATTAGCCAATTGTGTGATACCGGTTTCAAGATCTCCTTTCAAGAAGGCATATGTTCTGGAATTAGTAAAGATTCGACTCAGTCTTTCATGGGTCGAAGGCATGGAAACATCTATCTCCTTGATGTAAAGCCAAATGAAGACCAATGTCTAATTTCAATTCAAGATGAAGCAGTTCTATGGCACAAAAAACTTGGCCATATCAACAAGAAGCAATTAGCCAAAATCTCTTCAAAGCAGCTTGTTCGAGGTCTACCTAAATTGTCATACCAAAAGTCTGACTTATGCACTCCATGCATTATGGGAAAGCAGGTAAGAAATTCATTTAAGCAAATAAATCATGTATCTACTAATCATGTACTACGGTTGCTTCATATGGATCTCTTCGGACCAACAAGAACCCGAGCATTGGAGGTAAGAAATATTGTCTAGTAATTGTAGACGATTTCTCTCGCTTTACCACGGGTATATTTTCTTGCAAGTAAGTCGAAACCTTTTCGTACTTTGAGAAGTTTGCTAAAAAGGTTCAAAATGAAAAAGGATGTGCTATTTCAAGTATAAGAACAGATCATGGAAGTGAATTTGAAAATCAAGATTTTACGAAATTACGTGATAAATCTGGTTTTAATCACATGTTTTCCTCTCCGTATACTCCGAGCAAAATGGAGTTGTGGAAAGAAAGAATAGATCTCTTCAAGAAATGGCTAGAACACTTTTAATTGAAAGTAAAATTTCTTCACGATTTTGGGCTGAAAGCTGTTTCAACCGCATGCTATATTATAAATAGAGTCTTCCTAAGACCTATTCTTGAAAAAACCCCCTTATGAATTGTTCAAAGGTAAGAAGCCTATTGTTTCATACTTTCATGTATTTGGTTGCAAATGCTTTATTTTGAAAAATGCAAATGATCGAGTTGGTAAGTTTGAAGAAAGATCAGATGAAGGCATCTTCCTTGGATATTCTACATCAAGCAAAGCCTACAAAGTCTATAACAAGAAAAGCCAGTCTGTGGAGGAATCAATGAATGTCAAATTCCAAGACTCCACACAAGATGAATCCAAGACCAGATTTCAAGCATGAAGAGTCGAACCGCTCTAGACCTTCCAAAGTCTTCAACTCAAGAAGCATCTCAGACTCAGGAAGTCCAACATCAAGATGCTCATGAAGATTCAAATAAAGAAAGAGATCATCAACCAAGCAAATCAACCAGTAACTGGAAACACAAATCCAGTCATCCTAAATATCTCATTATTGGCGAAATCAATGAAGGAATCCGTACCAGATCAAAAAGGCATGAAGAATCTAGTGCTGTTGCTCTCATCTCTAAAATTGAACCAAAAAGCATAGAAGAAGCTTTATCTGACGAAAGCTGGATCGAAGCTATGCAAGAAGAGCTCAGACAGTTCAACATTAATGATGTCTAGGAATTGACATCTAAACCAAAAGGTAAAACTGTTATTGGAGCCAAGTGGGTGTTCGAAACAAGATGAACGAAAAAGGAAAAGTCGTACGAAATAAAGCAAGACTCGTGGCCAAGGGATACACGCAAGAAGAAGGAATAGACTATGATGAGACTTACGCTCCGTAGCAAGTTTAGAAGCTATTCGTCTATTACTTGCGTTTGCTTGTTACAAAAATTTCAGGTTATTCCAAATGGACGTCAAAAGTGCTTTCCTAAATGGATTTATCCAAGAGGAAGTTTATGTGGAACAACCGCTGGATTTGAAGACCCAAAGAAGCCCGACTCGTCTTGACCGAAAAAGGCTCGTATGGTCTAAAGCAAGCACCTCGAGCTTGGTACGACGGACTAAGTAAGTTTTTATTACGTAACGGATTTGTCAAAGGTAAAGTAGATACTACTCTGTTCATCAAAAAGGAAAACAAAAGTTTCTTACTCGTTCAAATATATGTTGATGACATTATTTTTGGATCCTCTAATGAAAGTCTTTGCAAGAAATTTTCTAAGTCTATGCAGGATGAGTTTGAAATGAGTATGATGGGAGAGTTAACATTTTTTTCTTGGACTCCAAGTAAATCAAATGAAGGAAGGAACTTTCATTCATCAAGAAAAATATGCGAATGATCTTGTCAAAAGGTTTGGATTGGAAAAGTGCAAAAAGACCGACATACCAATGTCATGTTCTCGAAGATAGACAAGGATGAAGAAGGGAAGAAAGTAGATCAAAAGTACAGAGCATGATCGGTTCACTTCTTTATCTTACCGCTTCTAGACCCGATATTTTGTTTAGTGTTTGTATCTATGCTAGGTTTCAATCGATCCTAGAGAATCACATCTCATTGCCGTGAAACATATTATCAAATACGTTGCTTCATCTTCAAGCATCGATCTTTGGTATCCAAAGAGGGGAGACTTTAATCTTCTAGGATACTCGGATGCGGATCCGCCGGCCGCAGAGTCGATAGAAAGAGCACTTCGGAACTTATCAATCGTTTGGAAACAGAAAGTGTCTTGGTTCTCAAGGAAGCAAAGCATCGTAGCTCTTTCAACGACGAAGCGAGTATGTAGCTCTTGGAAGCTGCTGTTCGCAAATTCTATGGATAAAACAAAGCTACAAGACTTTGGGATTGAAGACTCATGCACGTAAATCGATGTGACAACACCAAGCGCGATCAATCTCACCAAAAATCCAATCCTTCATTCAAGAGCAAAGCATATTGAGATTCGTCATCACTTCATTAGAGATCATATTCAAAATGGAGAAATCTCAATTCAATTTGTTGATTCAAAGAGTCAACTAGCGGATATATTTACAAAGCCTTTGGAGAAAAATCAATTCGACTTCATCCGCTCAAGACTCAACATTTTGAAGCTTGAAGAAGTTAAAGTCTAGAGACTCACCATCTCTAAGACTCGATCTCCTAGACCTTAAATCTTGAGACTCAATCATTCATGGCTAAAGACCGTAAGTTGCTATTTTAACTAAAAGGTACGAATTCTCGTTTATCTTATCTCGAAAAGGTACGTTCTTACATTCGATATAATTCGTGTGAAATTTGAAAACTTGTCTTTTTTTAAAGGAAGTTAATTTTGGCAGTTATTGATTTTGAAAAGAAGTGTTCGTACACTTTCCTTGTACCGATTAAACTTCTCCTTTCAAATCCGAGGTGTATATATATATATATATATATATATATATATATATATATACAGTTACTCTACGCCCAATCTTCAAAACCCTAAAAGGCACTCTCCTCCCGATACTGTTTCTACTCCTTGTTCGTCGTCGAGAAAGTGGTCATTTTTTCTTGGGAAAAGCAAGTGAAGGAATCCTCCAATAGACAAAGAAAGATGTCGTCTTCGAGGAAATCATCAAGAATCGCAAACAGGGGACCACAGAGAATAGAGAAGGGACCGACTCACTTCGATCTTACTGAGGAAGAAGACTTATCAAGTCAGCGACAAAGTCCGATTCGCTCTCCTCCACGTCATTCAGCATCTCCCGCCCCACAAGGTGCAAGTCAAAATCTGGAAGAAGAGATAATCGAGGATGTCGACCCGAAGAGTCCAAAGACCCTCCTTTATCTACAAGCTTTATCGTGCGTTGAAAACCTCTCGGTACTTCATTAAAATATATAGATGAATTCCTTAAGGACAAAAATTATGGAAATGAGTATCTTTTCTCGCGGAAAATGGAAGAGTTGGGAATTGCTCCGAAAGGAAGAGCAGAGGAGGCTCTTGCGAACATTCCAAGTGATCCTCGTATGCCAGGACAAAATCTGATTGACGGGAACGATGATGACAAAATGTTCCTTGAATTTAAACCTAGAATGGGTGTGGCAGCAAATGTGAAAGGAAATCGGATGGATTTGTTTAAATCCAAGGATCAAGAAAAAGTGTATTTCAGGCTGTTGAAAAGAGGGGTGATAAACCCTAGAAGTGTCGATTTTGACTTCCTGGATACCATCAACTTGAACTTAAGAGAGAAGTTGAATTTGCTTCAACTTGAGACTTTTTGCTCTGACTCTACAGACGGGTATGCTCAACTGACCGCTTATTTCTATTCAAATCTTAGCTTTTTGGATGCGAATAGAATTTCATTCAGTGTTCGAGACCAAGTCTATGCGGTAGATGTGAATATGTTGGCGGACATAGTTGGAGTTGAACGGGGACGCTATCTCCCAATCAAAGTCTCACCCGCTCGTACTACTCGGATCTTGTCAAAGATAGGGACGTAGATAAGAAAATTACCTATTCCAGGATGAATGCCATCAACATTGTGCTTCATAAGATTGTGATCAACTGTCTCAGACCGAAGTCTACGTCAAAGACTTCTGTGTCTCTTTCTGAAGCAAAGTTGATGTATGCGATCAACTCAGGACGGAAGTTTTCTCTCCCGCACACTATTCTTTTCCATATGTACAGAGCAGTGTCAAAAGACAAAGGACAATTGCCTTATCTGGTCCGGTGACCAAGATCTTCGACATCCGAACATTGAACCGCCACATACTTTTTGTGTTCGACCATGTGATAAGATGGTGGTAGGGTTGAAAATGTTAATGAAGATGCGTACGCAAGATCTCTCCAAGGCAATGGAGAAATTCAAAGTGAAATCTCCGATCCGATCGCTTCAAAAAGGAAAGGAAAGGAGGCCATTGGTGCCCCATCGAAAAAGAGGAAAAGAACTCTCATTCTGGAGGATGAGGATGAAGATGAAGATGATGAAGATTCCACTATCCAAGCACTGACAAGAACCAGACGTTCTGTGTCTCATCCGACAGAACTTCAGCAGAGCAGAGAAGAAGAAGAATAGAGAGAGAAGGAGAAAGAAGATGAAGAAGAAGGAGAAGGAGAAAAAGAAAAGTCTGCTGATGAATCTGGAGAGAAGGGAAATCAAGAGCATGATCATCACTCTTCCGCTTTCGATGTCCTAGAGACAGGGGGAGTTAGCGAGCAAGAGAAGTCTACACCTCATGCTGCTCTCAGTGAAGATCTAAGATAATCTCCAGAAGACCCAGAAGAAGTTCAGGTCTCTCAATTGCCTGAAGAAGGTGATACGTCGATTCCAAATCTGCGGACCATACGAAGCGCCATCGTCTCGCATACACACCATCGAGAAAGCCAATGCCGCATACGACGGATGATTCTGCAGATTTTCGTAGCATCATGAATATTCTTCTGGAAATGCGTAGCCAGATATATGTTCTGGACTGTGAAATCCAAGCTTTGAAGAGCGCTGGACAAGCATCTTCAGTTTCTCTAGAGGATAAATTCAAAGACCTCGCTCTGCAACTTCAAGCCAATGCCAAGGAAGAAGAGGTAGCTCATCTGAGAGAAGACCTGAAGAAGCTCGAAGGAGTAGTCCAGTCCATTGGGGATTTCCAGATCGTGCGCATTCCCAAGCAGACATGACTTCTTTCTCGCCCTTTTCAATGCTGACAAAAAGGGGGAGAACCAATTTGAACCATTTAAAAACTTTGACTTTTGTGGTTTTGTTTATTTGTATGACTTGAGAACTTGAACTTGGGTGTGAATTTGACTGAATTGGCTGTGGATTATGATGCTTGACTGGTTGCATTTATTCAAGTGTTGTTATATGGTGTTTCTCATGAAAGACTAACCAATTTTCTGTGGATGCGAGTCGGTTGTTTTATTAATCTTTATGAGTTAGCCATATTGCTTGAGAAATGTTTTGCAGGTCAAAGTTGTTCAAATCTTCAAGAAAGTTTTGTCACCATCAAAAAGGGGGAGATTGTTGGAGAAATCTTTCCGGAATATTTTGAAGTCGACAAAACGTTTCTTTCGATCTAAGTCTGGATGTTCGGAAACCGTCAGTTTAAAGTCTGAAGACTTTGTACTCTCAAGACCCAAGACTCAAGACCCAAGACTCAAGACTCAAGACTCAAGACTTAAGACTCAAGACTCAAGACTTAAGTCTATTCTCTCGACGATCTTTCTAATCCAGTGACGAAGGAAATCCAAAGCCGAGGTATATGGTTGAGGATTCGATCCAATCCTGCGGAATAGATTCTTTGGTTGGATAATCATTTCGGATTCTTTAATTCTTATCTAAGAACGATTGAAGATCCGATGGTCGACGAAATAATCTTGGATTGTTCTATTCTTGGAAACCGAGATCCTGATTGTATGGGCGAACATGATTGATGGGCTATCATCAGATTCCTTAAATAGCTCGGATGATCTTCTTGATTGATTCCGTCCAACGGATAGATTGGAGGAATTCCTTTAGTAAGTGCCAACGGCTATGATGGCATAAAGGAGTATAAAAGGAAGACGTTCTAGTTGTTTTAAGTGTGTGATCGATAGAGAAATTCCGAGTCGAAGAACCTTGATTGTTAGTCGAGAGGCTGTTCGAGCGAAATTGTATACAGAGAGTTTGTACTTGGTGATACCTTGAGTGAGTGTGGTAGATCATCTACACCGAGAAATCAAGGAAGATCAACACCGTAACATCTCTTTGTTCATAGTGGAATCCAGCCAATTGGTTGTCGGTGCGTAAGAGTGGACGTAGGCTTGAATCAAGCCGAACCACTATAAACCGAGTGTTCAATTCTCTCTTTCCCTTACTCAGTCTCACGATTGGTTTTTAATTATTGCAAATTCTTCAACTGTCTAAAGTATTGTGCGATCATCAAGAAAAATCTTTGTATACCTATTCACCCCCCTCTAGGTACTCATACTAGCAATATCAGAGAGACATCTTTCTAATCTAAAATGTTGGTCCCCAAAGGGGTGAGTACAACCACTCAGTAGGTAAAAGATCCATTAAACTACTCAATGCATCAAACAGAACAATCATGACGTCATAGTAGAGTACATATCATTCATGCATCCAAGCATAACTTACCTTGCAGCCATGCATATGTCATCATACCATATGTGCATACACCATCATATATTCATCATCAAGCATCCATGCATATACCATCATGCCATAAGTGCATATACAACCATGCACTCGTCATCAAGTATTCATGCATATCCATGCCTTATGTGCACATATCACCATGCACTCATCATCAAGCATTCATGCATATCCATGCCTTATGTGCACATACCACCATGCACTTATACATATTATATCATACAGCCACGCATACATGTCACCATACCTTGCATGATTCATTTTCAACTTTTTATCTTTCAATTGGGTCACCACATTTTTCTTTCCCGAGACCAATAATTGCATCCCACATTTTATCGCTCGCACCCAACCTGGCATTGCGAGGAACCTCCGGCACACACCTCCGGGCATCCGACACCCCCACATTCCGAGCATCTCGTACCCCAACTAGCATCACAAGGTATCCCCCGGCACACACCTCCGAGGCTTCCGACACCCTCACATTCTGAGCATCTCGAAACTCCCAAGGACATCCGGCACACAAACTCCGGGCATCCGGCACCCCCACATTCCGAGCATCCCGACACTCCCAGGGCATCGTCGGCTCACACCTCCGATGGTATCCTCATTTATCATAATTCATATTCACATTTGTGTCTCAATATCAACATGGCACATGATGTGATGGCAACAAGGTCAATTTCAGCTTTTGATTTTATATGAAATGCCAAATATCATCACATGTGCAGCAAGATTCAATCACTTAAAAACAATATATGTCATGGGGCAAACTCATGGATTATTGCTATTATTTTAGAAACGGAATGCGTTCTTTTAATTTACACTTCTTAAAGTTTAGTGATTGACCCTAATATTTCTAAGAATTTAATACATCATAGACAAGCTCTAGAGGCATTTATCTCATGAAGAACACAACACCACCAGAATTTCATACAAACAGAATAGTCCATGCATTACAACTTTTGAAATTCACACAATCCAGCTTGCACAGTTTTAGAAATGTTTTTAATTAAATACCCAAATGACCTTCAAAAATTATGAAATTAGACTATGTGATATTCAAGACATAAAGGCAGATATTTCATGAAGAACACTACACCAAAAGATCCACATATAGTTCGGTATAGACCACGCATCACAGCACTACTATTCTAACAGTTCAACTTGCACAGTTTTTGAAACATTTTTGGTTAAATAGGCAAATGAACTTCAAAAATTACAAAATTTGAATATGTTGTAGGGAAGACATGAAGAGAGATATTTCATGCAGAACACGTTTCCAAAATAACCTCATAAAAAATTATATAGTCCACGCATTGCAACTTACAAGGTCCGAACATATCAGATTGCATAGTTTTAGAAACATTTCCGATTAAATACCCAAATGACCTTCAAAAATTATGAAATTTGACTATTTGATAGCCAAGACCATAAGGTAGATACTTCATGAAAACATCAAAGTCAGATTCGTCATAGGTAATTAAATATGGATGGTTAAAACCCCTGTTCCTAGTACCAAAATTTCTAAATCCAGTCTTTCCAAAGAATAACGATTTCACCCACTTATACTTATTTTTTTGTCCCAAAGTTGAGTATGTTATACTCCAAGAAGTCCTTTACAACTTTCATTTAGAGATCAAAGCCAAAATTCAACTAGAACATCACATGCAAGTCACTAGAACATCCAAGCTAGAGTTGTTTTTCTCAGGAACAGTACACTAGACTAGAGCACCACTCTTATAACTTCAATTTTTCACATCCTATACATCCAAAATTGTTACCATTCAATCACACACACTAAGCACAGCATGCAAGAATAGATCAAAGGATGCCACTTGCCTCCAAACCGAGCGAACACAGCAAGCACGAACGGTGGGCGAGGCGGACTCGACGGCGGCGAACGGCAGTGATCGGTTTCCTTCCTTCTTCTCCCGCATGCTCACTCTCCCTCTCTCTCGATTTCTCTCTCTCTCTCGGTAACCCTCTCTCTCTCTCTCCCTCTCGGTCGACACTCCCCCCTCATCATCAAGCCAGTTCTCCTATTTTCTTCCCTTCAATGATGAGCAATCATTTGATTGCATGCAAGACACTTGGATTTAGGGGAATAACACTTGTCAATTCTCCCATGCACATGATGGGCTTCATCCGGCTGGGCTTGGGCCAGCCTTGGTCGATGGCAGCTCCTCCTCCTTGGGCTTCGTGGGCCGGTAAAAAAAAAGGGGGTGGGGCTATGGGCTGGTTTGGTCTTTAAATGTCCAGCCCACCCTCATCCTAATAATCCACCGTAAACCTTAATTATATAAACACCTAATTGATATTTATAATTCACAAAACTTTGTGATCTAATTTAATAAATTCCAACCCATAAATCACATGGCCAAAAATAGAATTTTCCTATCAAATAATTACCCATCAAAAGCTTGGCCAAAATCTCAATGCAAAACAGGAATTAAAGCACCTCTACGGGTTGACAAGAAATTCTAGGATGCCACATTTTTGGGATAGGGAGATGTGATTTCCGCTTCCGCTAAACATTTATACATTGTGCAGGGACCTTTTAAAAATTATAAACCCCTAGGATTGTTAGACCTTCAGGTCAAGTAGGAGAGAGGTGAGCGAACTGTGGCAACCTAACGGATTGGGGGCCGTCTCAGGGGTGCCATAACGGGTTTCGGTATTAGAGCTATGGTCTATTTGGAGTGATAAGGTGGCACAAATGGAAATTGAGGATAAAATGATGCACACCATAGGATACTAACCAAAAGTAGTTGACTAACTTTGAATAAAGGGTGATTGATTTCACTCATAGATCCCTGGTAACTAGTGTGATGTTACCTTTATGTGTCAGTAACATTCTATGTTACTTGTGTGACTTTAGTAATAACCTCATCTTTTTATCTGACTAACGATATCGAGTCGTAGATTATTCATGAGGCAATGCATGGAAAACTACAGGAAAATCATGGTACGAACTGGGAGTTCTCATCCATCGAGGGCTGAAGCTTCTGCTTAAAGGGCTAAACCATAGATGGAAGATATCCTGCAAGCATTGGTCAATATAGGAAATTTGATGGAAAGGCAAGCTCAGCAACAACCTGGAGCAGAACGTCACCCTCAAGGACTGGTGGAACAATTCCTGAAATTAAAACCACATAAGTTTACTAGAATGGGAAGTCCTGAGGAGGCGGAGCATTGGATTGATGAAATGGAACAAATTTTCTGGTTGTTGAATTGTAGCGATGCTGGCAAAGTACCAATTTGAGGGAAATCCAAAGTTTTGGTGGAGAGCTTCAAAGGACATGATTTTTCCACCAAGTACTGATATTAACTGGGATGAATTTGTCAGAGTTTTTAATAGAAAGCATTTCTCTGATTGTGCTAAAGATAAGAAGATCACAAAATTTGTTCAATTAGAACAAAGGGAGCTGATAGTGGATCAGTATGAAGCAAAATTTTCGAAGCTGTCTAGGTATGCTCCCAGATTGGTTGAGGATCGAGAGGAAAAGGCTAAGAGATTCTTGAAAGGATTAAGGACTAATATCAGGAGACAACTAGTGCCTCTGAATATAAGGGATTATAATGAGATCTATGACAAGACACAGTTGGTGGAGCAAGAGATTGTGAGAGAGCAATCAGAATCTAAGAAGCTGGTGACCTTTAGTGATATTCGAAGGGGTAAGAGACCTTATCCTGGTCAAGAATGTCTCGTTCCATGCCATACAATTTAGTCCTATAACCAGACCACACACACACATAGTAGAATCATCCATTTTTTCATTCAAAAGGTTTCATTCCCCAGAGAACCAAATGTTCGCGTCCCTTCGGGCATTCGCATCCACCCTGGCATCGCAAAAGCCTCCGGCATTCAGCCACTAGGGCCACCGAGCATCTAGAGCATATCATGCCTCTAGGCATCTCGTACCCCACCTAGCATCACAAGGAAACCTCTGAGGCTTACCATGAGAATGGTTACCCCGGCCCTCTGGATTTATGTATCAACTAGCATACAACCGGGCATCCCAAAACTCCCGAGGAAAAACCTCTGGCATTTAGCCACTAAGGCCACCGGGCATCCACAAGGCATCAACTAATTCGATCCTTTGGGCATCCCGACTTCCAGGGCATCGTTGACCCGAGGGTACAACGGTATCAATTAACATTTTAATTTTCAAAAATACTTTCATATACAATGACGAAATGTCTCATAAATCATTTATCTAATCTTGATATTGCACAACATATCAATGCTAGTATCATCATATCACATAATATTCCAAACTATATCCACCCTTGGGAACAATTTGTACAAATTCGAAGTAAAACAGCTCGACTATCAAAGTGAACAGTTCTGGTAATGATTTCAGAATAATTCCCAAATGAACTAAGAAAATAATGAAATTTTGACATGTTATCAATGAGACCTAAAGGAAAACGTTTCATGGAGAACACCAAGTTAAATTCATTACGTATCAAGAGTAATAATTTCTGTATTCC
This sequence comes from Eucalyptus victrix, assembly GCA_016097545.1. Taxonomy (NCBI): domain Eukaryota; kingdom Viridiplantae; phylum Streptophyta; class Magnoliopsida; order Myrtales; family Myrtaceae; genus Eucalyptus; species Eucalyptus victrix. Next base: position 22,983,705 of record CM027840.1, on the reverse strand, counting down.
TTGCTAACATTCTGTAATAACTTCCAGCTTTAGCATTTTCATAGAAAACTCGTTTCGTCGGTCAGACCTTGTTCATTTATTCTAAATTTTTGATATGTTGTTCCTGAAGATGTTCCCTACAACTTTCATGAAGGGTTAGAAGTGAAATTTTGGCTAGATAATTACAGAAAAATCATGAAATCACTGAAGGTCATACTGTCTTCTGCAAAAACGGTCTACTGTCCTAAAGAGAACTACTCCTACTCTTTGAATCTCAGCATCCAACGTCCACAGCCAAGTGTTTACAAGTGTATTACACCACATTACAGCCTCTTCACTTCCAAAAATTCACCATAACTAGATCCTTGAGTTCTTATTTCAATTCAAAAACCGAAATTCACCAAAACATGCTCTGTTGCTACTTAGTTTCTTGATCTAGTTCCATCTTATTTGTCCAAAATCAACATGCAGCTTTCAATTCCTCATTTTATCACATCTACCAACTCTCACTAGAATAATAAGAGCAAGCAAAACATAGATCAATGAACTTCTACTTGCCTCAAGTCTTCCTACTCGGTTGCTAGCCAAAAACAGGGGTTCGGGGATCTTGGCTTGGCTCAATCGGCGATGGGGATCGGTGGCGTCGACGGCGGCAGCTCGGACATGACACAAGCGGAGGGTGGCCTTCCTTCTCTACCCTCACACGCTCGGACCGCTCACTGCACTCTCTCTCTCTCTCTCTCTCTCTCTCTCTCTCTCTCTCTCTCACACTTGCTCGCCCGTTCACTCTCTCCTCACTCTCCCTTGCTCAAACCGAAAGCTTTTGCTTTCTTTGTTTAATTATTTTGCTAATTTTTGCATGTAGATGACAGATGGCTTCAAGGAAGGGACAAGTGGAAGAAGGTTGAGGCAACCATGGACAAGTGGTGAGTGTCATTTTCCCTTGTCCGGTTCTCTCCTTCCCCCCCCTCTTTTCAGTCAACAGCTTTGGAGGCTCCTTGGGCCTGCTTGGTCCCGAAAAATTTGAGGCCAAAAGTCCAAACTCAAAGGCCCATGGTCTTTAAAATATAAGCCCATAATTACGGAGCACTTTTTTTTTCTAAATGAATCAATTTATATTCCCATAATTCAATTGCTTCAAGAACAAATGTATAGCCAAAATTCTTGCGTGCAGTCCAACTCCTCAAAATTTTATTCTTAAATTTCAGCATGCATGTTCCTCACGCATGACTGAATTCCATCCTTTTAGATCTAAAATAAAAATATTATTAGACCAAAGTCCAAAGATTTTCTTTTGTTGCACGGTTGATTGGTCCATTGCTAAACATATCTTATCAATCCAATAAATAAACAGATACGGATTACTGCCCGTAATTGATACCAATGCCATAGTTCGATGATACTTCTATCGATTGGTCATGACCGTCACCTATCCGAGGATTCGTTGCAATTCTTGGATGCCACATATAAGCTAGCTGATTTTATCAACCTTTAAAACATAAGCATAATATAGATTACCATATACCTCCTAACATAATTGTGACGCCCTATAATGTCGCTTGCTACACGTATTCTTTTATTTATTTCCCTTAAATGGCACAAACGGAAGACAAATATAAGCGTGAGTAACTTAAACTCATTTCTTTCATATTCATATTCATATTCATATTCACATAGGTGGTTCTTCAGATCACTATTCATATATCCATATTTCTTTCTTATATCAAAGGGTAGTAACATAAGCCTGGGAGGGGCCAAAAAGTGTATTATTTGCTACCTGACGATCCCCATTCTATCCACACAAAAATTCGACCCACGGCACTCCATCTACCTATGCGCCATCCGCTCTATCGTTCCCAAAGCAAAATGGTCCAAAAAGCTTACCTTCATAGTTGAGTAACCATGAGACGAAGTGCATGGGGATCCATTTTGGATTCTTGACATCTATCCATAACGTGGCCTCATAACGAGTGAAGGTCAATGTGGTATCCGGGCAAAGCACATCCTCGAACACTCCCTCTATGTAGACCGTGCCCTGTAGCATGTGATAGGAGGAACATCAATGCTAAAAATCTGAAAAATATAACGGAATGAGTAGTGCCCAGTAAGAAAAATAACTAAGCTCTAGACTACACGATCCTCCAACCACCCCATCACGAGTTTAGTCCAAAACAAGCAAGGTCAGTCACGCAATATCAATTCGGCATGAGCAAAATGCATTCACACATCATTAGCACTATACACGAGAATTCAAAGTACACAATTCAATTACAAGATCATACCATCACACACAAACTCTTATGCCTTGTTGCTTAGTTTCTCATGCGATCACTTTTTCCACCCTCAAGTCACGGATTTACACCAAGTCGCTAGCTAGTCCGCTTGAGTCACTTCCATGTCACTAGCCGAACTTCCATGGGATGTGCCATGGGCATCTCACTTCAAGGCATCTCGATTCGCTGTTTGAGGCATCCAATGGTCACTAGCCTTGGGCATCCCAACTCCCCTGTGGCATCATCGATTTGCCCACCGATATTCATTTCTTACATTTAATTCAATTCACACAATTCACACATCATAACTTTTGAATTATATTACACAATCTTCATGACCAGAATATAAATGTTCCACCACAAGCAGATGACATTGTTGCATCATGCTAAATCACATAACGAAATCATTGTGGGTGCCCGAACTTCCTAGCACTTGCAGCTCACATAGAATCGAACACAAAACCCGCACCCCTTGGACGTTATATCAAACATGTAGGATCATTACTTGGTCAAACAAACACTCCTTGAGCGCCAATCCCTCTAAACCAGCGGCTCACACAAAATCAGTACACTTTGAAACTCATATCTAACAATTCGGGCCGCCTCATTAGTATGACACCTCTCTAGGCTCGCAAACATGCACACTCACACTCACACAAATGGTAATTGAGAACAAATAAGCACCATACGCACACTAAACAATGAAATTTATCAAGCGAAGCACCATTGCATCAATTTTGAGGAAATCTATCACATAACCTCATTATACATACACAAGACCATTCATGAGTCTCACTATCTTCTGCTACATAGCTTTAATTCTAACAATGCAAAAACTTCACAATAGAATTGATTCTTGCATGCTTGAGTGATTACTAAACACATTGCATCACTGCGGACCTAAATTGCCTAACGCGCCTAGACTACACTCATCCACCAAGCAACAAGAAGATCAAATAGCCTAGTTCTTAGTAATTGCACTTACTTGATGGTTTGACCAGAGTGGCTTCCCTTCTCTTTCTTGTGTGCTTTGAGGTTTTGAGGTTTCGAGGCTTCTTGAGTGATAGTTTTTTAGAGAATTTAAGAGAGTAACGGAGAGTGTTTCGGCTATGACAAGGAGGAAAGAGAGAAGAGATTGAGGTTTAGTCCTTTAACCTTTCCTTTGCATCTCACTTGCCAAGTGTCCTGACATTGAAGACACTTGTTCAATTCTTTGCATGGAATTGAACACTTGTGATAGATAGTGACGACACTTGTCTTGCATGAGGGGGATTAGTGGGGCAAGATTTGTTGCTCATTGTCTTTTCTCATGCAAAACTATTATCCTTTTATTAAGGTTTTATAATAGCTAATTGTCACTTATACCCCTATAGGTTTCGGCCACAATGAGAGGAGTGGGCTGTCCAATTACCAAGAGTAGTTAGGTGGTCCTTTTTTAGTGCCACACTGTGAGCATTACAAGTACAATGTGTTCTTTAAATTTCTAAGGCCACGAAATCACAATACTGAATGATAATTTTAATCTAATGATTACCAAACTAAAGATTGAAAAATTGTTCAATCTGAATACATCACCTAGTACCACTATCTAATAACTAGTGTTGTCCTCTACCAATCATGATCATTCCAATATTGAACCACGAGTTTATTTCGTGTTGCTTGTACCACTAGTTTGAACTATTTTTATTAGAACTCCACAATCTACTTAGGATTGTTGAATGAGTAAAACTCAGGTGTCACAATAATGCTTTTGCTTAAATCAGAACAAGTTAATATAAAATGCAACTTCAAAACATATTAACAATTAATATAAATGAAAATGAATAGCCACACAAACGAAATCGTTATTGTTGAAAATAAAATTCATAATCCAACTTGCAATCTCTAAACCATAAAGCCCACGAAGTGGACACAAGAACCATCAATGGAGATCAAGAAAACAGGGTAGAACAACAAACTCCCACGCAGACAATGCGACCTGCAAGAATCTATTTTAGCAAACCATTCTAAATGATACTGTTGGGGCTCATACAAGGCCGAGAACCCAAAAACCACAGCTAAACTTGATGATTGTCCTGCAACAAGTATATATGATCACTGAACGTTAGTTTTAAACTAGAATTATCAGAAATCAAACTCAAATAATTAATTAAAAATCTCACCATATTTATTTCTTCCGCTTCAACTTGCAAACTAAGAACTCTATTTACCAATAAGCTCCAAATGAACATTGTTCATTGTTCGTAAAATTCTAAACGCAAGTGAACGTGTCGATCAAGTAATATAATGATAAGAAGGAGTATCGTCCCACGGAGATTGATGATTAATAAACTAATTAAATACCAAAATAGATCGATTCTAAAATTTATCTAATAGATCAAAATATAATTGAGAATAAATTAAAAACAAAATTTGGAGACTAAATGCAGTAGGTCAATCAAATAAATATGTTTGAGCATCCGATTTCACCTAACCACTAGATATGAATTTTAGATTGTTGTGGGTACAAGAAGGATATCAAACATGTGATTGCGGAATTTCCTAATCTATTTACTATCATATCTCTAGGTATAGCAAACCTACTCAATTTATTAATCTACTATATCTTTATGTGAATTAAAATAAATATAAGTGCATTAAAAACTATGAGTATTCCTAGCTTGCAATGAGTCTTTTGGATTACCTTATCACCGAAAGCTACACAAATAACTTAGTATATCTCTATCCACATTTAATCTATGGTTATATATTATAATGAACAATAACATATTATCACTTCTCAGTCTCAAACATGTACATCAAATCATTCAAGTGATGGCTAGTCACTCAAAAGTATTATGTACAATAATATATAACTCAAATGAATGAAATCAATAGAAAAACATAAAAATCATGAGATTCACATCATCATGGTTAGGCTACATCGTAACCTAACAAAAGAAAATTAGAACATAGTAGAAGAAAAAATATAAATATAAATCAAACTCAGCATCTTGAATCAAATAACAAGAATTTTATCACCACTTTTGTCTTCTCTTCAAAATACTTGAAAAACTCTTAGAATAATGAAAAGAAAATCTAACAAAAACCTAGCTACTCTCTCTGGCTCTCAATGTTCTCCTATTCATAGGATATATCCAAGATCTTATCTCCAAGCAATTGCGCACAAAATTAGGAAGTAAATCAAAGGATTTTTTATTTGATATCTTTTTTTGGTAAAGAGATTTTTTATTTGATATCTATCTCTCAACGCGTGCAAATAACATTAGAGAACAAAATCAAAGATTCCTGATTTGATATCCATCTTTCATTGCTTTTTTTATTTGAATTCCTGATTTTTACCATTCTTTTCATTATCTTCTTAATATCTCATTATTCTACATAAACAAGGAAAATTCAAATAATCAGAAGGAAATCCAAATATTTTCTCATAGATATTGCATTATTTGTTGCCTAAAATAGGTAAAATAACTCTATTTTGATAGAGTTATCAAACCCTCAAAATTAACATTTTGCTAGTCCTCGAGCAAAATAAGATATAACACACACTCAAGCTAACAACCTCCTCCATGACATCTTTTCATAATTGCTCAAATTCTCAATTCAAATAAAAACACAAATTTCATCTAAACATTGAAATTGATTTATAAGTTAAGATCAACTCTAACTATGTGATCTAAGTGTGTGTGTGTGTGTGTGTGTGTGTGTGTGTGTGTGAGTCCTCATCTTTTTTGAATTATATGCAATCTAGATAAATTCACATTGATATGCAACCTCTCAAAATTCTCAATAATTATGACCAAATCTCATAAGTTTGCTTTTCATTCCTTTCTCCACTAATGTAAGCTAATTATCCAACCAAAAATCAATAGAACTTTTCTCGGTTTGTAATGTAAGGCTGGGCTAAATGTGAGATAACGGTAATTTTAAGCTCAAATCACCCATCAACATGTTGATTTATAGGATCTAATTAGAGTTAATGTCACTGTCCAATTTCACTCATTCAAAATAATTTTTTTTTCCACCATATATCATCATTTCTTCTTTTCTTTTCTTTTTTTTTTTTTTTCCTTTTTTTGTGAATTGCTTTATGGTGGAGTTTCTTCCAAAGTCCCTCCTAATATAACATGAAAATTTCCAACCCATTGAGTATCCAAAATGTTCACTCAATTAAAAATTGAATAAGGAACCATAAAAGCAATTTTTTTTTTTGGATAATACACCACAAACAACCGTAGCAATCACTTTTTTTTTTCATACTCCATCATTCCTCCAAAATTTCTATTAAGCTCATATTTTTTTATCCAAAAAAAAAAAAATCAATGTGTTCATAGGGCATGGAACAATGATATAATTTGACAACGGTTAGGCTAAAAATATATGGGTGCCAATGAAAAATTGGGTAATAATTAAGGCTCAACAGGGTGACTAAAGATAAATAAACAGGGTTAGCTTGAAAGGCTCTATCGATCCAAAAATTGCCTAAATCATTTTCTCAATTAAATTTAGCTTAGGATTTCGCCTTAAGAGAAAATCAAACAAATTCTAAGATTTAAGTGAAATTTAAGAAAATCACATACTTCACATGAATGTTCTCTAGATTTACACACAATTTAAAAATTAAGGACTCTTGGTGCTCAGTAAGTGGATCAACATAATCATAATTAAAATTAACTCACAAATCAATTGCAAGTTTAAATAAAATTTAAATTTTCCTAAGAATCGCAAAAATTTACAATAAAGAATGCAATCATAATAAAAAAAAAAGAGATTTAACCAAAAATTCCCCCCCCAAACTTGAATGAAGCAATATCCTCAACGCGAATAATAGAAATAGGAAGAAGAAAATTCCCCTAGTTGTAGGATAAGTTCATAAATGACCTTGATGATTAAACTCTTGAAAAAGTAATCCCTAAAAAAATTAACCTGAATAAAACAAAGATAAGTTAATCTTTCTTTCTTTCTTTTTGTAAAACATAAACTTAACAATAAATAATAATAAAACATAATTAAAATGCTTAGGCTACATCCCAAGAAGTGCTTGCTTTATAGTTTTCAGCCAAACTATCTCAGATGTCGTTATTCTGGAAGATGAAGTTCAATGGTGGTTTTCTGCTTGTTGTAACCACCTTCAAAGTTGTCGCGACCAATTTTTTCGGGGTTTGGACCACCTAGGGTTTGGTTAATGGATTGTTAAGCCTAGACCTAACTCGGGCTCTCCCAAGCCCATACCAATTCGCGACTTAGATTTGAATTGTTAACATGCAATTGAATTTTAACTAGGAGTCGCCACTAATCTATTTTTGGTGGGTCGATTAGAAACCCTAGTAAAGCAACGAGAGATTTACTTTACTCCTACGAACCAGAGACTAAGGGTACGGGGACTTGGTTACATTAGATTTCTCTAACGCCCTTTCGATACCTTTCTTTTTATTTTTGAAAAATGTTTGGCAAGCAATTTGGATTGATTTTAAATCTATTTCCCTATCATGTGAGATGTTCATGCAGGTGCGCAAACCACCAATTTAACACCCAAGAAAGCAATTAAATGATGCAAAACTTACCTCAAAGCAACGAAAGCATATGCATTGTTAAATTAAAATCCACATCAACAACCCTAGATATGGTTTCTAATTAACAAGCAATTTCTTTCTTTTTGTTTTCACTTATTAAACGAGACTATAATCCATATGCAATGCAATGCTTTTAATCTAATATGAAATGATATGGCATGGCAACATGTCCTAAACATATGAATAAAAATTCTATGATCTCTTAATGAACATGCAATTGTTAAATATGCAATCTAAATTAACCAAAGTGACTTAATTATAATGATGTGAAATGCAATGCAATGACGTGCAAAATTATTTCAACTAAAATGACATGCGACGTATAATTTAATATGCAAACTATATGTCACGCAACATTCATCAAATGACCTAATCTAATGATGGACAATTTCTAATTAGAAATGAACTTAACAATAATCACTAAAATGACATGCATTTCATGAACCTAAATCTATATGACATGCAAATGACATTTTTATTTTAAAAATGCAATCTATCCTAAAAATTGCAACTAATTTATCCTAAAACAAATTTTATGAAATTTGAAATGATCTAGCTAGATTAAGATTCAATCTAATTTAAAATGCAATTTATCTAAAAAAGATGATCTAAATTTAAAATGAAACGTGCAATCCTAATCTAATATGCACAATGATCTTTTTTGTGTTTTTCTTTAAGAAATTCGAAATTAAAACTAAGACATTATTAAACATGCAATTCAAATAAAAAACTAACAACTTAAATGAATGCACTTTCTTTTTTTTGGATTTTTTATTTAAAAATTTATAATAAGATTGCAATCCTAACATGCAAGATAACAAAAACAAATCTAATTCTTATTTGGATTTTTCTTTTTGATTTTCTTATTTAAAAATTGCGATTTTAACCCTAAGACTAAGAATATACTTAATCCTAAATTGAATTTTTTTTTATTTTTTTCTCTTATGAAAATAAAATTGATCCAAACACACGATATCAAATCAAGCAAGACAATATTGATATCCAAAAATTGGCGAACCATATCTCGCTCATGAGATCGGGTTGACCAATTTTTATTTTAAATCGCAAATCAAATCTCGAGCTTGAGATTGGATTGTCGATTTTTATAAGGGATTGCCAGTCGGATTTCGGGCGCGAAAATCGGACTATCAATCCCTCACTTGAGGGGCACTTTCATGTTGGAACATCAATCATATATTTAAGAATAAACCTACTAAAAAAAAAAGTAAATAAGTGAGAATAACATTAAAAAAAATAAAATAAAGTAAATAATAAAAAAAAGGAACTACCTAAATGATTTCCCTTTTAAGCTTCGTGTCCGTGCGGCTGGTCACCGGCTCCGGTGAGGGGCAGCAGATCAGAGGTCTAGCAGGGAAGAAACTCCGGCGAAGGGACTCGCAGACGAGCGGAACAGCGGGCAACGAAACCGATGGAGCAGGGGCGCTCGGGCGAAGCAGCCGGCGTTCGGGCACCGGCGAGGGGGACGTCTCGGCGTTGTTGGCGTCGAGCGGACCACCGGATCTGCAGCAGCGACTGGTGAAGATGGCTCGGCGGAAGGCATCGGGGTCGTCGTGAGGGAGACGAGCGCTGCGACTGGAATAAGTTCGTCAAGCGGCGGTTCGGGCGGAGCAACAGCTCCGACCAGGAGGCGCGGCTCGTCGTAGGAGTAGCGTCGGTGTGTGCGGTGAGGCGATTCACGAGCGGAGCAGGTGCAAGGCTCGGCGCGGCACGGTGGGCTCGGGCGCAGGAGGACTCAGGCGTTGAGGATCTCGGCAGCGCGGCAAGCTTCGTCGGGAGACCGACGAAGCGGCTGTGGCGAACACACGGTGGTGGAAGCCTCGCGGATGGAAGTTGCAGAGGAGGGGGCAGCGGATTTGGGGAAGATGATGAATAGTAGGGGTCAAATCACCTCTTTACTTTCCCCCCCCTCTCTCTCTCTCTCACGTCACTCTCCCTCTTCCTTCGTACTCTTTCTCTCTTTTTACTGCAGAAACAAAACTTCTCTCCACTTTTTTCTGAATTTTTTTTTTAAAAAAAGCTCCCCTACAATTGATTCGTACGTATCCTTTTATAGGCGACGCAAAACAGGATCTTTTTTTAAATATTTTCATCTCCCGAATATTACTTATAACCTAGGAAGCACGGACACGTTGTCCGTGCCTCCGTGTCGTGTCCGACACGTGTCGAAGCGTGTCAGACACGTCGACACGCTCGGACACGGTCGGACACGCGGTCAACGCGTGTCGGGATTTTCGACACGCGGTCAACCTTTCTCGACACGCGTGTCGTCGCGTGTCCGGAAGACCGATGGAAGCTAGAGGTGAGGGAACGCGAGGGAGCAGAGGCCGCGAGCGCCGGCGAGACGAAGCCACGAACGGACCACCGCGACGGCGATAGACGGCTAGAGAAAGAGCCGAACAGAGAGAAAGAAGAGAGAAGGAAAACTCCCGCCGGCGAGACGAAACCACGAACGGACCACCGCGACGGCGAGAGACGGCCAGAGAGAGCGGCGAGGGCCGCCACTGTTGCGAGGAAGAGGAGAGGAGGGAAGGGGGTTGTGCGGCGAGCGGCAAAGAGGAAAAGGAAAAGGAGGGCTCGCGGCTCGCTAGGGTTTTTCACAAAGAAACCCAAAAAAAATAAGAAAGGCGTGAGGGGAAGGGGAAGTGACAGCTTACCTGTCACTGTCAAGTGGTGGGGGAGGGAAAAAAAGTAAAATACATTTGGGGTGGAGGGAAAAGGACGAACGGAGGGAGGGATGGATTTTGGGGATTGTTTTTTGAGCTGAAAAATTAAATAAATGAAATTAAAAAATAATTTCGAAAAATAAAAGTGTTGAACTTTGAATAATGATAAATTTTGATCACAGTAGAAAATCATGAATTTATTTAAATAAATTAATTCTAATTTCTTATTAATTATTAATTTCATCGATAATTTTTGTTAAAATTAAAAAAATATTTCGCATTAATTATGAATATATCTTTCGAATTTCAAATGAATTGATTTGTTAATATTATTAGTGTAAATTTATTATATGCTCTTTTTTAATTATTTATTTATTTATGAATTTGAATCAAATTAATTAAAAATAAAAATATTTATTTAATATACAACGTGTCGCAACGTGTCGGAATTCTCTATTTTTTAGAAATGACGTGTCGACGTGTCGTGTCGTGTCGGACACACGTGTGTCGTGTCGTGTCGGTGCTACCTAGCTTATAACCTCTTGATCACAAAAATCCTTATCTCAAAAATATTCTCCCCCAATTTCATCATCTATTGATAAAAAATAAGATTACAATGCGATTTTTTTAATTTTCAAAAATCATAATATCGCATCAAATCTTAATTTTTCGCAAGATAATCAATTAAAAATAACGACGGGCTTGGGTTAATTTTATCCTTTCATGGGCCTAGCTCAGCCTATTAATTTAAAATTCAAAACCACCAATTCGACCCATTCGTCACCGGTCCAATAAATAAAATGCCAATTAAAATAAAATGCACCTAAATCTATATGCTATGTAATTAATATATTTTTTTATAAAATTAAACCCTAATTTTTAATGACTAAACGAGCCGTTAAAATTTAGGTGTCAACAGCTGTCCCTCTTTGAAGGTGAGCTCGAAGAGGTTGCCTTCAAAGACAAATTGAGACCTAAATTTTGACTATGCAAATGCACCGAATGATTTTTTTTTTTTTTTGAGAAAATGAATCCCATTTTGAAATTGAATTTATATGACACATGTAAATGCTAATACAAATGATAAAAGACTTACCTAAAATGACTTACCTTCAAGGAGGGTACAGTGATTCAAGATAGTTGGTATTACATGTCCAGGACTCGTACCATTCTATGGTCGCCCAGAATAGTAACATGGCTTTGCAAAGAGACTGCTTCCTAGGACTCGTACCATTCTACGGTCGCCCAGTATGACAGTGTTTGGTTGTGTCTAGGACTCGTACCATTCTATGGTCGCCTAAACAGGGATTTACCTTCCAGGACCCGTACCATTCTACGATCGCCTGAATAGGGAAATAGGTTTTGTCTAAGACTCGTACCATTCTACGGTTGCCTAAACGGGGATTCACTTTTTAGGACCCGTACCATTCTACGGTCGCCTAAACGAGGATTTACCTTCCAAGACCCGTACCATTCTACGGTCGCCTGAATAGAGAAATAGGTTTTGTCGAGGACCCGTACCATTCTACGGTCGCCTAAACGAGGTTTTGCTTGGTTAGGACCCAAACCATTCTTTGATCGCCCAGCCTTGCAACAGAGATCAACTGACCAGGACCCAAACCATTCTTCGGTCACCTTAATCAGATTGAATCTGGAGAGAAATTTTTGGGGGACAACTCAATCGAGTGTCGATATGTTTAAAAGGGAATACCTGTGCGATGACAAATATTCAAGGTATGGATAGAGATATACTTACCTGGTAACATCTCCGATCTTCGGGGATACGTCTCCTGCAAAACATGGTCGTAGGAGAGACAACATGCATTGGTAATCATAAACATGCATCAATTTAATGGAGGTTCATGATAATTTCCATTAATCTCGCATCACCTAATTTCCATTCTGAACACATGAGTGTCATGAATGTGTCAAATGAGGGATCCTTTGGTCTGAAAGGACTTTTTCTCTCATCTTCATGGCAATTTCATCCTAACCTTTGATGCAGGATTTTATCAATCATTCTATCTCACCATAGTTATGCCAAACAAGGGTCTGAGCAATTTCGCAAGTGGTACGATCTCACCAATCTGAGAGGTCTTTAAGAAGGACTGCAACGCTGGTTTGGTCAACGGCTTAGCAAATGAGACTCTTTGAGTCGAGGCTATTAAAAATGAATGATATTTCATAATCATCATGGGGTGAATGATATTTCATAATCATCATGGGGTTTACAAACCAAGAAACATGAGAAATGAAGCAGAAATTATCTTACTCGCACTTCTTCAAGCGATGCTTCCAAACGTATGAACTTTTACGTTAATTCAAGTGCCATAATCTGAAGAGACTTTGTAAGGGACGTAACGTAGGTTGGGTTCATGGGTTGAGAAATGAAATAATCATTTGGCTCAAAAAGTGTTTATGGGGTCAAAATTGGTGATCATCTTGACATTTCCAACAATTTTCCTCCCCATCGTCGAAGATTTTCTTCACATCATAACTCCACTGATCACAACATTTGAGTATTTTTGGTACCACCTTGTTGGAGATACAACTCACTTCATCAAGTGTTTGATTTTTCTTTGGGCATTGGCCTTGCTTTTACCAGGCACACTGCTTTTTCATGCCCCACTTTTGCACTCTTTTTTTTTTTTTTTTGACAAAGTTTCCACTTATATCAGCATTGTAAATCATGCTACTTGACTGGTTTGGTTTTTTCTTGCCTTGCCCCAGTGAGGGGGATGATCACCAACTGGGTTTAATGTGAAATGAACTCATAGACTCAAGGGGGCTCTACAATGGATAAAGTGTATAGGATAGAGAAAGAACTACTCTTCGTCGTCCTAAGGCACTTTAAATTATCGTACAAGTCACACTGTAAAAGCAATACTCGAAGATTGATGCAAGTGTGAGTAAGAAAATTCCTATCGTTCATTTTAAATCTTGTCCCAGTATGAGACGATTCTTGACAGGGATGATTTAAAAAGCTCTTCATGTGTGTGGGCTTAAAAAGCTGAACAATGGATATACCTGTAGTGTTTCGAGAAGCAGAAAAAACTGCCTCTCATCATCTTGGTTGACATACCCTTTGTGAGATCACCCTTTTCCTCGTGGGCATGGAATTTTTCACACAACTCACTGGGGGTCAGTGTATGGAATAAGGTTTGCCTTTTATCATTCCAAAGTATCCCATTCGACACATTCAATTTATCTCACACAATTCATCAAGGAAGAAAAATGCATTATTTGCGACAAATTTGAACAATTCAATTTGCTGAGGCAATTTATTCATCATAAAATGTTTGCAATTCAAAACATGACATGGCAAATTCTATCATGGGTAATACTTCTTGACAGCATCTGAATTAACTGGAGTGGAAAACACACGACCATCCATTTCTACCAAGATCAAAGCACCACCATGAAGTACCTTCTTTACCACATATGGGCCACTGTAATTTGGAGCAAACTTCCCCCCAGGATCTGGAAAAATTGGCAACATCTTCCTTAAAACAAGATCATTTACCTCGAAATGTCTTGGCCGCACCTTTCGGTTGAAAGATCTGGTTACTCTCTGTTGATATGCTTGGCCATGGCAGAGAGCCTTCAGTCTTTTCTCATCGATCAAGTTCAACTGTTCCAGTCTTTGTTGTGACCATTCTGCCTCAGATAATTCCACTTGGGATAATACTCTCAGGGAAGGAATCTCCACTTCCACAGGCAAAACTGCCTCCATGCCGTATACTAGAGCAAAAGGAGTTGCCCCGGTAGAAGTACGAATCGATGTCCGATACGCCATCAGTGCAAAAGGTAATCTGTCATACCAGTCTCGATAATTCTCGGCTGTCTTAGCCAAGATCTTCTTAATATTCTTATTGGCCACTTCAACAGCCCCATTCATTTGAGGGCGATAAGGGGACGAATTCAAATGCTTGATCTTGAACTCGCTGAACAACTCATCAATGAGCTTGTTGTTCAAATTTGTCCCGTTGTCAGTGATAATCGTTTCAGGGACACCATAACGAGCAATTATGTCACGTTTGATGAACTTCACAACATTGCGAGCAGTGACACTTGCAAAGGATGTAGCTTCGATCCATTTTGAAAAATAGTCTATGGCCACTAAAATGAATCTATGCCCATTGGAAGCCTTTGGGTTTATTGGGCCGATCACATCAATCCCCCACATTGAGAAAGGCCATGGCTCAAAAAACTGGTGCAGCACAGTTGGAGGAACATTTATCTTATCACCATGGACCTGGCAACGATGACAACTTCGAACATGCTGTATACAGTCACCTTCTAGCGTGAGCCAATAATAGCCTAATCTCATGATCTTCTTAGCCATCATGTGTCCATTCATATGAGGGCCGCATACTCCTTCGTGAATTTCTTGCATGATTTGAGTGGCCTCAGTTGCACCCACACACCGCAACAAGATTGAATCATAAGATCTCTTGTACAAATTCTCACCACTAACGAAGAACTTTGAGGCCATCTTCATAATGTACTTTCTATCAGCTGGAGTACTTCCCTCAGGGAATCCTTGTTTTTGGATGTAGTTCATGATACCGTAATACCATGGTTTTCCGTCAGACTCTTCTGTCACTACCATGCAATAAGCCGGCCTTGGAAGAATCTCTATCTTCAATGGTTCAACTTCTAATCCGTCAGTGACTTGCAACATAGATGATAAAGTTGCGAGTGCATCTGCAAATTGATTGTGAGACCTCGATAAGTATTCAAATGAAACTTCATCGAATTTCTTGATCAAATCCTCTAAGTACTCATGATATGGGAGCAACTTAGTATCCTTAGTCTTCCATTCACCTATGGTCTGTAGTATGATCAGCGCGGAATCCCCGAACACATTTAATTTGGCTACACCCATCTCGATTGCAGCTTGAAGCCCAAGGATGTAAGCTTCATACTCGGCTATATTGTTAGTGCATGGGAATATCAATTTCACAGCTCTTTGGGTGATCTTTGTCCGTGCTGGGGATATCAAAGCGCAAGATACACGAACTAGACAAGTTCACAGCTCCATCAAAGAACATTGTCCATGAATCTTCATTTACACTCAAGATGTAGTCATCCAAAGAACGATCGTCATTATTTGAGGCTTCTGGATTCTCAGCCAATAGATCGGCATTTACTCGACCCTTAACCGACTTTTGTGGCATGAATTGCACATCAAATTCCGAGATCAAAATTTGCCATTTAGCCAACTTACCCACCAAAGCTGGCCGGTTCAATAAATACTTGATAGGATCATTCTCAGTTATGAGGAATGTCTGATAATGCAATGTGTACTGTCTCAATCTATGCAATACCCACACTAATGCAGCACAAGTCTTTTCCACATTAGAATATTTTAGCTCTGACACAGTGAATTTTTTACTCAAGTAATAAACGGCTCGTTCTTTTTTATCGACGGGACTTTCCTGAGCCAACATCGCACCCAATGACTCACCATGAATGGTGAGGTAAAGAATCAAAGGATACCCTGGCGATGGTGGGACAAGAACTGGTGGATTCATCAAGTACTGTTTCAACTTGTCAAATGCTTTTCGACACTCATCATCCCAGTTGACTCGTGCATTCTTCTTTAAGAGCTTGAAGAATGGCTTGGCGGTTTCAAAAAGTCGGGAAATGAATCGAGCAATGTAATTCAACCTCCCCAAAAGACTCCGGACTTCTTTGACTGTTGATGGAGGTTGCAACTCACATATGGCCTTAGCTTTAGCCGGGTCGATCTCAATCCCTTTACTGCTCACAATGAACCCAAGTAATTTACCAGATGTTGCTCCAAACACGCATTTAGTGGGGTTTAGATGAAGCTTGAACTCACGGAGTCGATCAAACAATTTCTTCAAGGTTTCGACGTGGCTTTTCCCAGGTCGACTCTTAGCGATCATATCATCAACATAGACCTCGATCTCTTGATGCATCATGTCATGAAATAGTGCTACCATAGCTCGCTGGTAAGTTGCCCCTGCGTTCCTGAGTCTAAAGGGCATGACCTTATAGTGAAAGGTTCCCCACGGAGTGATAAATGCAGTTTTCTCTTTGTCTTCCTCCCTCATCCTTATCTGATTGTATCCAGAAAAACCATCCGTAAATGAAAATAGTTCAAATCCGGCAGTACTATCAACAAGGACATCTATGTGAGGTAGCGGAAAGTCATCTTTTAGGCTAGCCTTGTTCAAAACCCGATAATCGACACAAACTCGAACTCGACCATCCTTCTTCATCACCGGCACGATGTTTGCTACCCATTCAGGGTATTACGAGACTTCAATAAATCCGACCTTTAAAAGCTTCATCACCTCTTCCTCTATCTTCTTCGAGAGCTCAGGCTTAGTTCTCCGCAGCCTTTGCTTTTTAGGAGGCACGTCCGAGTTAGTAGGCAAACAATGCTCCACGATTGACGGGTCTAACCCAGGCATGTCAGCTTAGGTCCATGCGAAGATGTCCTTATATTCTTTCAGTAACTGAACTAGGCGCTTAGCCTCGTCTTTGGGGAGATATGCCCCTATTTTCACCTCCTTGGCTTCTTCAGTGTCACTTAAATTAATAGTGACGGTCTGCTCGGATGTGAAAACCTTGGCTTTTTCATGTTGTTCCCAGCTTCGCTGCATCTCAATGGAATCTTCAATGGAATCCTGGATCGAATCTTCTGGATTATCATTATCAACACTGGTTGCATTGGATTGGACCTTTTCCACACATTTGCATGTTATATGATCGTTCCTGAAACATGAAATAGAAAGGTCAAAAAGACAAACAGGGTAAATCATATTTTATTTTATTTGTGAATTTTTTTTAAACTCTTTTGCAAAAGCATTTTTCGAAACGTTTTGACATGAGGAAGCATGATGAAGCCCAGGCCTCAAAGTTCTCCTTGGATTTTGATTTTGTTTTATCGGCTGGATATCATCACCGGGCTGGTTTGGTGTACCTCATCATGCCCTCAAAATAAAACTTGCAATTTCATTGAAATTCATCAATCAATTACAATTTATTGAATGGAAAATGTAATTCAAGTCCTAAGAAGAAAATGAAAAAGAAGAAATTGAAAACAATTCCTAGAAAGCAATAAAAATTCCCGCGCAGGGGAATGTGTAAAAGTGATAAACGGGTTACTCTTGTGGGCGAGGGCCCGTTTCCTCCAGAGGTTCTCCATCAATGGCTCCAATGGAAAGGTCATCGAACAAACTCGAAATTCCTTCCATGGTGTCGTCAGAGTTTTCCGTCTTTGAAGGCGTCGGATCGTCCATGCCATCCCATCCACTTGGAACTATATTGCGGGCATCAAAGTAAAAGCTGGGAGGAGCTGAATACTTCACCATATAGTCGAACTTCCCACTTGGCTGTCCGAGAGTATCCATCACTTCAGCTTCATCCTGCATCATAATTGGAGGACCAGGGAACGTCTCATGAATGTTTGGAGGTGGTAAATTTTGCCTCCCTCGCCCTTGCTCAGGTGACGAGTTATGCCTTCCCTGTCTTTGCCTTCCATAACTTCCTCCACCTCTTCCATGGTACCCTAACCCAGCAGATCGGGACCTCTGAGGGGCTTCAATGGGGCTTCGAATACCCTGATCATTTCTTCCAAGCCCATTGCCAGGGACAAAACCATTCCTAACCATTACCCTTCCTACCATGAGGGCAGCATCTGAAACCTCAGGAGTGGGCGACGATGAACCTCGAGAAGCATGTATGGTAGAAACTAACTTAAATGAGTGGTAACTTGATTCAAGCTCAGAATCCGGCTCTACATAGGGGATAGCCGTCTTGTGATAAATCCGGTGGTCTTCTTCACCATACACAGTGACCAGCTTCCTTTCGATCACAAATTTTATAGCTTGATGTAGACTTGAAGGGACTGCACCAGCAGTATGTATCCATGGACGACCTAGCAGAAAATTGAATGCGGTAGGGATATCCAGCACCTGGAAAGGAATGTTGAAGACGACCGGCCCTATTTGCACGTCAAGATGGATTTCCCCGATTACCTCCTTTTTTGTTCCATCAAAAGCTCTCACAGAAGTCTTCGCAGCATGTATCTTTAACGGGTCTACCTTGAGGCGGTGAAGAGTGGCCAATGGACATATGTTTAGAGTAGACCCATTATCAATGAGCACTCGGGACACATGAGAAACCTTGTCCTTGACAGATATGTAGAGTGCTTTATTATGCCCCCTACCCTCAAGGGGGGATTCCTCATCAGAAAAAGCAATCATGTCCTTGAGAAGGACTGATCCTACAAAATCCTCCCAAAGCCTTATCGCTTCAATTTGTTTGGGTACACGAATTTCGCTTAGCACCTTCATCGACTTTTGATGCACGAGAGGAGGTTTGGATGAGCTCGAGCAAAGAGATCGGGCGAGGCATCTTTCGCAATTGATCGACGATATTATACTCACTTGCTTTAATCACAGCCGTAAATTCCTTAGCCTCTTCGTCGGTGACGGGCTTTGCGGAGTTGAGCATTATTTTGAGCATAAGTTCGACCGGACCTTGTAACGAGGTCAACATCTAGGTCATAAGACCAAGGCACCGCTTTATTATTAACATACTCATACGGCTGTGGTATTTCAATCACAACCTCCTCATCAGTTGCATCTTCTAGCGGGGGCATATCTGCAAGTAACTGATCTACTTCTTCCTTACCATCATCGAGAGCAGCCTACTCCTCCTCCCAATCGATGATGATGTGGGAAATGGTGGAAACCACGCAGTTACGCTCGGCATACACGATGATGCCGTCATCCACCATTTTGGCAATTCTTTCCTTCATCAACGATAAGGGAACATCCTCTTGATTTGGATAATAACCAGCTCTCACCAGTCCATTATAGGCATCTGCCACATTCACCTTCGAGTTCTTGATCCGTCTAACTTCAGGTTCTAGGATAGCATTCACTGTACCCTCATGCTCCGGTAGCGGATTCTTCTGGACATTTGGCCGAGCAGTTTGAAATGAGAAGGCCTTTGTGTCCAAGAGATTTTGGATCTTGTGCTTGAGGGTGAAACATTCATTAGTTGAATGTCCCAATTCACCGTTATGGTAGTCACACTTCTTTGCCGGGTCATAACCGCGAATGCTTTCGTGATTGGGACGCTTTGGTTCATTAGTAAGCAAACCTTTCTTTCGGAGGATCGTCAGCACTTGGGATGGAGACCCAGGGAGAGGAGAAAATTGCCTTCTATTATTTGCTTGGGCAAATGATTGGCGGCCAGTGGTTTGTGGTTGTCTTGGATTCATTTGGATGGCCGGGGCACGTTTGACATTTTCTTGGTTATAAGCCACATTCACATCCACAGCCATTTCCTTCTCCTTCTTGGCAGTGAATCTTTTACTAGATGACTCAGTAAACCATCCTTCTCTTATCCCCATCTCGATTTGTTCTCCTACAGGAATAAGCTGATTGAAGCTTTCGACGTATGTACTGGCCATTCTGTTACGAAACTCGGACAGAAGGGTTTTCACGAACAACTTCATCAGCTCTTTGTTGGTAGGCTCAGGAGTAATTTGAGCCGCCAGGTTTCTCCATCTCACAGCATATTCTTTAAATGATTCGCTCTTTTTCTTTTCCATCCGCTCTAGGTCTTCTCGGGAAGGTGCGATGTCCATGTTGAACTTGTATTATTTGAGGAATGCGTCAGCTACTTCATTCCAAGTGTCGAGCAGGTTCACATTTTTCATCACGTACCAGTTTAATGCGGGTCCAGTCAAACTCGCATGGAATGATTGGATCATGAGGGGCTCATTTTTGACGTGCTGGGCCATGCGCACGTGGTACATCTGCAGATGAGATTTTGGACAAGATGTGCCATCATACTTCTCAAACTCTAGCATTTTGAACTTGCTCGGCATTTTGACCTTCTCATAGACCGAGAGGTCGAACAGGAGAGACCTTTGTGACTCCTGCAGCTATCTCATTTTTTCTTCCAGCTTCGCAACATGCTCATCCTGATCTGTCTTGGGAACGCCGTCAAGCTTGGCCTTTCCAACAATGACTGGGTCATCTTCCAGCCTGGGCATGTCGTCGTCAATTGTTTGAACCTTGTTTGCTTGCTTTGGGATAACTACTTCAGGAAGAGCAGGGGCGGCTGTTGGATTCGTTTGGAGGAATTGGAGTTGATCCGTCACAAGTTGTAAAGAAGCGAGTACTTGTTGGAGCTGAGTCTCCACAGCGGAGACACGATCACGCATTTCGGTTTGTTCGGCCATTCTAGCTCTTAATCGCGTGATGATGGGCGAACGTGACGTATCTGTTATAACCTAAATGAAGAAATGAACAAAAATAAGTATTCTCATATGAAGATACGTCGATCCATGGCAATATTCTAGAACTTTATTCATCAATGGAGCTTTTGACAGACCTATCAAAGTAGAAATTCAAAATGCCCTAAACAAAATGAACTAGGAAAGTAAATGACTCAAACTTCCTAAAATTGAAAATAGCAAGATTGATTCAAGCATTTCATTTGGCTTGATCAATATACACTCTGGACACCATTCGGCGCAATCGTTTAATCTCCTCTTGAGCTTTTTCAGCAACTCTTTTGAGTTGTTTATTCTCAGCTTGATTGGTGATCTTCAACGGCGCCTCCAGTATCTTTGGAAGCAACTCTTCGGGAATCTTGTGCTATTGGATATACTTAATCGAGGCATAGTACTTCATTTCCCTGCCTTTCAATTCCTCCTCGGGCCATTTGAGTTTTTGTGGACGGCACATGTCCCACATCGATTTGATGGTGAGAATGGAATCTTCATGGCCTCGGCTTCCATCAACGAAGCTAACTTGGAGCGGATCCGCTTGTAATGCCAGGGGAAGCTCTTGTACGACTTGATACTGACAAGTCACTCTAGTCAGATAGTACTCCAATGCTCCAGTGAATCCCAATAGAGGGATTGGGCCAACTCTTCCACACGAGAGTCTCGCTACCCAAACTTGGAACCATTTAGCATGCCATAGGAAACCCTTGGGAGTTGGTTTTTTCATGAAAGCTAGCCACCTAGAATAATGGTAATCTGGTGCATGTTTTTGATTGTTCTCAAATCTCATAATAGGGTGATTAGAATTACTAACAGCATGTATAGTCATTGAACCACCAAATCCTTTTATATGAGAAAGGAACCAGATTTGTAAAAGTTCAAGAGAGGAATGGAGAATCTTATCGCCACCTCTTTTGAAACGAGTGAGAGAAAGAAAAGTTTCAGTCAAGACAGTGTTCGCAAAATTTTTTCCTTCCAACACTTGCCTAACTAATTGAGCAATCAAAGGGTTAATAGTATTCTTGCAGTAAGGAAATACTATAATCCCAAAGAAAGCTAAGAGGAAAATCCTACGCATTTGAAATGAGGTGCCTTTTTCAAAACATTCTTTCAGAAAAGATAAAGGACATGCATTACGGTGGGCCTTTAAAACCTTTCTTATGTCATCTTCTTTAATTCTCAGAAAGTCAGATAAGGCCAAAACATGATCTATTCCGATAGGCGAATTAATCAATTCAATTTTTAAGGACTTTCCTATGGCGATGCTATATTCTTCCAAGGTGGGAGTGAGTTCATGCTTACCACCGAAGATTAAGGTAGAAGTCTCAGGGCACCAATAGTGGGCGAGTGCTTGGACCAGGCCGCCATGGATGTTGATACGCAGCAGTGGAAGCAATCGACCAACATGTGACTCTACGAACTGACGGCTATTTTGATCTAACTTGTCCCACCAAGTGCTAAGCTCTTCCTTTGAAGGGAGAATAATCCGAATGTCCGGTGTCCCCATTGTATATTAATCAAGGCTCGGGACAATCCTAATGCCATGGACCGACAAAATAATGTGACAAAGTAAGTAAATTGCAAAGGCAAAAAATTAGAGAACTTACTTTACCAATGATTGACAATCACATAGACATGCGCATGGTAAGTGGCTCAGTTTCTACTCTATAAGGCTTATCAAGGTGGAGCCATAAGGATGATCAGACTAGCCACGGGCTTATGGACTATGTCGGGTCCTCATGACTCCGGCTTGGTCAAAGAGCTGACCCGGGTCGCGGGCATGTGGACCGAGGTGGGTATTCTTGACACCATGAAAGAATTTCGGGATTGAGATGGGCGACTCGTACCGCGAGCATGCGGTCGAAGTGGTATCCATCTTAATACCATCCTAAATAATCCTATGCGGCCCAAGTCCGGCGGCAGGTTGTGTGTGCAAAGTGTAGTGATTTATGCAAAGCATGCACATCAATTTAAGTCAAACAACACTTTGTTCATGAAAATAACCATACATTCTTACACCTCCCTGCAAAACAAAGGTTAACAAACACTTCCCCTTATACCTCCCATCCTGCAAAAACATTTAACACCTTAAATGTTAGGGGCGTACCTGGGATCCTCGCTGCCAAACAAAAACATTTTTCAAAAGAAAAGAAAAATTGGCCTAAGTCCACTAAGAGTTTTAACTCAAGTCCCCAGTGGAGTCGCCAAGCTGTCGCGACCAATTTTTTTGGGGTTTGGACCACCTAGGGTTTGGCTAATGGATTGTTAAGCCTAGACCTAACTCGGGCTCTCCCAAGCCCATACCAATTCGCGACTTAGATTTGAATTGTTAACATGCAATTGAATTTTAACTAGGAGTCGCCACTAATCTATTTTTGATGGGTCGATTAGAAACCCTAGTAAAGCAACGAGAGATTTACTTTACTCCTACGAACCAGAGACTAAGGGTACGGGGACTTGGTTACATTAGATTTCTCTAACGCCCTTTCGGTACCTTTCTTTTTATTTTTGAAAAATGTTTGGCAAGCAATTTGGATTGATTTTAAATATATTTCCCTAACATGTGAGATGTTCATGTAGGTGCGCAAACCACCAATTTAACACCCAAGAAAGCAATTAAATGATGCAGAACTTACCTCAAAGCAACGAAAGCATCTGCATTGTTAAATTAAAATCCACATCAACAACCCTAGATATGGTTTCTAATTAACAAGCAATTTCTTTCTTTTTGTTTTCACTTATTAAACGAGACTATAATCCATATGCAATGCAATGCTTTTAATCTAATATAAAATGATATGGCATGGCAACATGTCCTAAACATATGAATAAAAATTCTATGATCTCTTAATGAACATGCAATTGTTAAATATGCAATCTAAATTAACCAAAGTGACTTAATTCTAATGACGTGCAATGCAATCCAATGACGTGCAAAATTATTTCAACTAAAATGACATGCGACGTATAATTTAATATGCAAACTATATGTCACGCAACATTCATCAAAAGACCTAATCTAATTGTGGCATCCCGGAAATTCAAAGCCAAGCCTTAAGATGTGTTAAATGTCTTTAATTAGGTGGTAGAATTTCCATGGCTTATGTTTTAGCCATTAGTCTTTTAATTTGATGAATTTTGCTTGTG
The DNA here is from genome assembly GCA_016097545.1 of Eucalyptus victrix. Lineage (NCBI taxonomy): Eukaryota > Viridiplantae > Streptophyta > Magnoliopsida > Myrtales > Myrtaceae > Eucalyptus > Eucalyptus victrix. Next base: position 22,959,764 of record CM027840.1, on the reverse strand, counting down.
TTGTGGAAATTTAAATTTAAATGCTTGGCCATATGATTTAAATTTCAAAAATTAAAAATATCCCAAGACTTTGGCCAAGATGAAATTTGAATTTAGAAATATTTATAGAAAGGAATTCAAAAAAAAAGGGGGGGGGAAAAAGAGGGTTAATTTGGAATGGGCCTTGGACCCATTTGGCCTAAGCTTAGTGGGCCGAATGGCCGGCCCAAATGGAAGCCCAAGAGGGAGGATTCGACCAGCCCAAGGGAGTGGCCGGATGGGCCTAAGCCCAAGCCCAATCAATTCAAAAATAAAAATGCCAAGTGGCGCAAAGAAGGGCATGCATTGGCCTAGACTAGGATGCCATGCATTGGTCCATTTAGGTGGCAAGCAATGATGAGAAGATGGGGATATAAAAGGAGTTAGGAGAGAGAAATGGCCGGCTACTTGCTCCATTTCGTCCAAAGAGAGGGTGAGAAAGAGAGAGAGTTTGAGAGAAAGGGAGAGAAGCCGAGAGGGAAGGAGGCGGAGCCGGAGGGGAGTGCCGTTCGTTCGCCGTATCCCGTCGCCGTTCGTCGTTGCTAGCTCATCTTTAAGGCAAGTGGAGTCCATAACTTCTCTTGCATGTTTGTTGTGGTGTTTGCATGTTAGATTTTAGGTGTGATTTGTGCGAAAAACCGAGGTAAGAGTTGATGTTTTGCAAACCGTGTGACTGTTTTCGTTCGGTTTGTTGAAGTCAGTGGCTTGTTCGAGTTTGCATGTGGGTTTGGAGTTCGATTTTGGCTTTGGTGTCTTCATGAAAGTTGAAGCTAACGTCTTGTACTATGACATACTAAAAATTCGTAGAAAACGATGGAGATTTGAGGGGTCAAAAGTTCTATTATACGGAGACTTAGATCTACGAAATTTTCACTGACCTCTTGTCGATTTCTTGTTTGCATGTTGATTTCTGTTGGAGATCTCACTTTTTTTGTCTTCTTGAAAGTTGTAGGAAACACATTAAGCTACAACATACTCAAATTTGAAGAGAAATGAATGAGTGTAGCCTAGTAAATCGGCTAGATCTTGGAGATGGTTAATTCTGGTGAGGTGTACCGAGACACCCGAGACTTCATGGACTAAAATGGTGACCATAATCTGGTCATTTGACCTAGATCCCTTCGGGAAAATTTTAAAGGACACATTGTTACATAACATACTTAAATTTCAGAAGGAACGAAAGAGATTTGATGGGTGAAATCTAAGAAATACGGAGAAGTGTGTTCTGGACGTCGCGGTAGTGATTCCAGAAGCTTCGTAGGGCTATGGAAATTAATCTAAAAAGAATTTGGCTTAAAGTTCTTAATGAAAAAGGTACGAAAATGTGTTGGCTATCACCCTGTAAAATTTCGTAATTTTTGGAGACCGAATGGATATTTTAATTAAATTAATTCGGAAACTGTGCAGTGGGTTTAAATCCGAGAATTTTAGGATGTTTTTGGAGGAAATTGTGAAATTATAAGAAATTCAATTTGGCCACGAATTTTATATAAAATTGTGATCCTATTAGTGATTTTTTGAATATTATGATTTTGGAAAATCATAAATATTAAATATTTATTTATGAAAATAAATAAATATAATAATAAAATAATAATAAAATAATAAAATAAAATGGATTTTTATTTGGCCATGGATTCAATTCCATTTGTGTGGCACTTGTGTGATGAGGTCTTTGTACATGCATTAAATTGAAATGCTTATGTGATTAAGCTATGACATGTGCATGACATGTGAATTGAAATGCTTATGTGATTAAGCTATGACATGTGCATGATCAGAGGTCTAGCAGGGAAGAAACTCCGGCGAAGGGACTCGGCAGACGAGCGGAACAGCGGGCAACAAAAACCGATGGAGCAGGGGCGCTCGGGCGAAGCAATCGGTGTTCGGGCACCGGCGAGGGGGACGTCTCGGCGTTGTTGGCGTCGGGCGGACCACCGAATCTGCAGCAGCGACTGGTGGAGATGGCTCGGCAGAAGGCACCGGGGTCGTCGTGAGGGAGACGAGCGCTGCGACTGGAGTGGGTTCGTCAAGCGGCGGTTCGGGCGGAGCAACAGCTCGGACCAGGAGGCGCGGCTCGTCGCAGGAGCAGCGTCGGTGTGCACGGTGAGGCGATTCGCGAGCGAAGCAGGTGCAAGGCTCGGCGCGGCACGGTGGGCTCGGGCGCAGGAGGACTCAGGCGTCGGGGATCTCGGCGGCGCAGCAAGCTTCGTGGGGAGACCGACGAAGCGGCTGTGGCGAACACACGGTGGCGGAAGCCTCGCGGATGGAAGTTGCAGAGGAGGGGCAGCGGGTTTGGGGAAGATGATGAATAGTAGGGGTCAAATCACCTCTTTACTTTTCTCCCCTCTCTCTCTCTCTCTCTCTCTCTCTCTCACACGTCACTCTCCCTCTTCCTTCGTACTCTTTCTCTCTTTTCACTGCAGAAACAAAACTTCTCTCCACTTTTTCCTGAATTTTTTTTAAAAAAAAGCTCCCCTACGATTGATTCGTACGTATCCTTTTATAGGCGACGCAAAACAGGATCTTTTTTTAAATATTTTCATCTCCCGAATATTACTTATAACCTCTTGATCACAAAAATCCTTATCTCAAAAATATTCTCTCCCGATTTCGTCATCTATTAATAAAAAAATAAGATTACAATGCGATTTTTTTAATTTTCAAAAATCATAATATCGCATCAAATCTTAATTTTTCGCAAGATGATCAATTAAAAATAACGACGGGCTTGGGTTAATTTTATCCTTTCATGGGCCTAGCCCGGCCTATTAATTTAAAATTCAAAACCACCAATTCGACCCATTCGCCACCGGTTCAATAAATAAAATGCCAATTAAAATAAAATGCACCTAAATCTATATGCTATGTAATTAATATATTTTTTTATAAAATTAAACCCTAATTTTTAATGACTAAACGAGCCGTTAAAATTTAGGTGTCAACAAAATAGGGCTTCAAATGTTGACCGTTCACTTTGAATGTGCCATCAGTGTCATGCGCAACTTCAACTGATCCGTATGGGAATATTTGTGTAACTATAAAAGGACCAGACCATCGAGACTACATGTCACGCCTCGAACCTCGAGCGCGTGCCCATCCCTTGGTGGTCGATAAAATTTGTGACATCCCAAAACACATTGCCAACCCACTCTTTTTAATGCACATGCAAAAGTAAAACAATGCCCCTGACAACAACCAACATGGAATAGAAAAGTAGGAAATAAATTCACAACCAAAACACTTATATAAACACCTCAGTTTATATACAGCACTAGTCTATAAACAAAAGTCTACTTAAACAAAAAAACCTACGAGTCCTTTAGGCACTCGAATCCCCAACTAAAAACTCTGAGGCCTCCTAGGGATTTGGGTTCACTACAGCACCCTCAGGAGGGTCAGCCATACCCTCACCATGAGCAACGTCTATCAACGAAACTGGGACCTCAAAATCTTGTAGGAGACCCACTCTGTATCCATTGAGCCCGTGGCAATACCACATCTTAAATCGATGGGGTACCCTCTGAGATAGCATCTCGTGATCAATTATTCTTATTGAAATCAACTTGAATAATTCGATCCGTTGAATGGCAAAGTATACTTGGAAGATTCTACTTATGAAAACCTAGATCATGATTGTATGGGCAAGTAGGATTGATGGGCTATCATCACATTCCTTAAATAACTCGAGATCTTCCTAATTGATTATGTCCAACGGATAAATTGGAAGAACTCCTTTGGTGTTACAATTCGTTGAGCTTAAATTGTACTCAAAGGAGAGATCAAATTCTTGTGAGACTTGAGGAAGTGTAGCTAAGTCTCTACACTGTGGAATCAATGACGTGATACTATAAAATCTCTTTTGATTCTTAGTAGAATCCAGTTAGTAGGTTGTTAGTGCAAGAGAGTAAATATAGGCTTAGTCTAAACCAAACCACTATAAACCTTGTGTCTTAATTCTCTTTCCCTATTCTCTTTATTTATTTTGCAGTCTTATACATCAGTTTATAATCTTTTATCTACTATTTTATTATAAGTCAAGTTAAGTTGTTAAGTCTTGCAAAAACTTCTTTAAACACCTATTCACCCCCCCATCTAGGTGTATATACTAGTATTATTAATTGGTATCAGAGCCTGTGCACTCAATTAATTGAAGTGTTTTTTACTTATAAGTTAAAGATCCATGGTTAGTATGTTAGCTCCAGGTTTGGTTGAAGGCCAAAGCAACACCAAACCATCTTATTTCGATGAAAAGGAATACAATATATGGAAAAACAAGATTAATGCATTCCTAAGATCAAAAGATTCTCTTAAATGGAATGTGATAGAAAAATGAATTATTCTTAAAGCTACATTAGTTTCAGAAAGGGGAAAAGAATATGTAGACGTTGGCGAGATGACTCAAGAAGAAATAACTAAGAGACAAGCCCTTGATGTTAAAGCAATTTAATCCTTATATTGTGCATTATCTCCTACTGAGTATAATAGAATATCTTTTGTGAAACAACCAAAGAAGTCTAGAATAGGTTACACATTACCTATGAAGGAACTGATCGGGTAAAAGAGACACGGATCAATATTCTACTCGGACAGTATAAAACCAAGAGAATCTATTACTGACATGTTTAGTCATTTTACAGAAATTGTAAATGGTCTAGGGTATCAAGGACAACCAATCTCAGGACCCATGAAGGTTAACAAGTTGTTGCATGGACTCTCCAAAGACTGGAATCACATAAAGACTTCAATAAAGGAAACACAAAGGATTATGCCACTTTTTGTAGACGAATTGGTTGGCACACTTCAATCCTATGAAGTGAAGCAAATTAATGAAGAAGAAGATCCCAAAGGTAAAAAATTAATTGCTTTGAGATCTAACGATGATTCTAATGTTACAAACTCTGAAGATGACATGGATGATAAAGAGTTAGCCCTTATGATAAAAAGGTTTAGGAAAATGAACAAAAAAAGGAAAAAGATTCAATTGGAAGAAACAAAGCATTCAAAAGTCTTAAAACAAATCAACTGAGGATGATGAATCCAATAAAAATGTGATCTGTTTTGAATGCAAGAAAAAAGAGACACATCAAACCCAACTGTCCCATGTTGAAGAAAAAGAAAGGAAAAGCTGAGAAATGCAAGAAGGCTTTCAAGGCAGAGACATGGAGTGATATTGAATGTGAATAAAGTGACGAAGATTATGCCAATATTTATCTAATGGCAAAATGAGAATTAGACTCGGACTCGAAATAAATACAAACTCAGACTCAGATAGTGAAATAGAAGTAAGTAATTTAAAAATTCCTATTAAAGTCTCGAAATACATCGATGAACTGTGTCTTAGTCTCAAAACCTCTCTCAAGAGGATTTTCAAGCTAAAAAGGAAGAATTCTATCTTTGAAGCAACAGGAAATTTTATGGAAGAAAAATTTTGAAATTTTAGATAAAATTTTGTTACATTAAAAGAAAATGCAAACTCTCTTTCAAAAAAAATACGTTTTTGAAAAATGACATTTCAAATATTTCAAAGAGGTTTTCTATAGGATCTGAGAAATTGAAAAAGATTCTTTTAGTACAAAAACCCTATTTTAACAAATCAAGCTTGGGAATGACTTTTGAAACTATTCCTCTAATTGATTTTCCAAAAGTGAAAGAAAGAATCAAACAAAGGCCTATAAATTTTTTTTACAAAAATCATTTTCATAAAGTTTTTGTAAAACCTATTGGGCAAAGTGTTCTTAAATGTTCTAAGTGCAATAGCTCGAACACTTTGAGAAAGAATGTCCTATGGCTTGGAGACCTGTTAAGAAGGAATGCTTATTGCTCTAACTCGTCTAGACTTAAGAAAATGTGGGTACCAAAGAAAGCTTGAGCTTATTTTTTTAATTGCAGGTCACTATTAAGAAAATGGTTAAATGGTATTTGGATAGTGGCTGTTCAAGGCATATAACTGGAGATTTAAACTATTTTATAAAGTTTATGCAAGTTAATGGTGAAAAAGTCTCTTTTGGTGGAAACAATAAAGGAAAAATTGTTGAATGTGGAACAGTAAAAATTGGAAGTCTCACAATCAACAACGTTTCCTTAGTGGAATGACTCAATTACAATTTGCTTAATATCAACCAATTGTGCAACACTGGATTCAAGATCAATTTTCAAGAAAGAATATGTTCGGGAACTAGCAAAGATCTTTCACAATCTTTTACTGGACGAAGACATGAGAACATCTATCTTTTGGATATAAAACCAAAGAAGTTTCAATGTCTAATTTCAATTCAAGATGAAGCAAATCTTTGGCATGGAAAGTTTGGCCATGTCAATATGAAATAGATTGCCAAGATCTCTTCTAAGAATCTCGTTTGAGTATTGCCCAACCTTAAGTTTCAAAAATCTGACTTATGCACACCATGTATATTGGGAAAACGGGTTAGAAGTTCTTTTAAACCATTGGATCAGGTTTCTACTAATCGTGTTTTGCAGCTTCTGTATATGGATCTCTTTGGGCCAACCAAAACTAAAAGCATAGGCGGAAAGAGATATTGTCTAGTAATCATTGATAACTATTCACAATTCACTTGGGTTTTTTTTTCTAGCAAGTAAGTCTGAAGCATTTTCTTACTTTTCAAAGTTTTCTAAGAAAGTTCAGAATGATAAATGATATGTTATTTCAAGCATATGGACAGACCATGGAGGTAAGTTTGAAAATTAAGATTTTGCAAAATTTTATGATGAATCAAGTTTTCAGCATGTTTTTTCTTCTCCATACGCTCCATAATAGAATGGAGTTGTGGAAAGAAAGAATAAATCTTTGCAGGAAATGGCAAGAACTCTTTTAATAAAAAGTAGTATTTCCTCTTATTTTTGGGCTGAAATAGTTTCTACAGCATGATATATTATTAACAGAGTCTTTTTAAGGCCTATTCTGGAGAAAACTCCTTATGAGTTATTCAAAGAAAAGAAACCAATTGTTTCATACTTTCATGTATTTAGTTGCAAATGTTTTGTTTTGAAAAATACAAATGATTGAACTGGTAAATTTGAAGAGAAATCAAATGAAGGAATCTTCCTTGGATATTCAACCACCAGTAAAGCCTATAGAGTATTTAACAAAAAGACTTAGTCTGTGGAAGAATCTACGAATGTCAAATTCCAAGACTCGTTGTAGAATCAACTTATTCAGACTCATCCTAAAGAATCTGAATCTACTTCAAACTCTACAAAGTCTACCTCCCCGAAATAGCTCAAACCTCTGAAAATTAACAAAAGGAAGTTGAAGATTCAACTGAAGTAGAAGAACAGCTTCCTACCAGACCATCAAGCAACCGGAAGCACAAATCTAGTCATCCCAAAGAACTCATCATTGGTGATATTGATGAAGGGATTCACACCAGATCCAAAAGGCAAGAAGAGTCTAGCTTCGTGGCACTTATTTCTGAAATAGAACCCAAAAGCATTGAAGAAGCTTTAGTTGACGAAAGCTGGATTGAAGCAATGCAAAAAGAACTTAGACGGTTTAGCATTAATAATGTATGGGAGTTAACTCCTAAACCAAAAGATAAATCTATTATTGGAACTAAATGGGTTTTCAGGAACAAGTCGGACAAAAAAGAAAAAGTGATCAGGAACAAAGCAAGACTCGTGGACCAAAGGATATACGCAAGAAAAATGGATAGATTATGATGAAACTCACGCTCCAGTAGCCAGGTTAGAAGCAATTAGATTATTACTTGCTTTTACCTATTATAAAAATTTCAGGTTATTCCAAATGGACATCAAGAGTGCATTCCTAAATGGATTTATTCAAGAAGAAGTCTATGCGGAACAACCTCCTGGATTTGAAGATCCAAAGAGACCAGATTCAGTATTCAGATTGAAAAAGGCTCTCTATGGTTTAAAACAAGCACTTCGAGCTTGGAATGACAAGTTAAGTAAGTTTTTAATGTAAAATGGTTTTGTCAAAGGAAAAGTGGATACTACCTTATTTATTAAAATGGAAGGTAAAAACTTCCTACTTGTTCAAATTTATATATATGATATTATATTTGGGTCGTATAATGAAAACCTATGCAAGAAGTTTTCTAAATCTATACAAGATAAATTTGAGATGAGCATGATATGTGAATTATCATTCTTTCTCGGATTACAAGTAAAACAACTTAAAGAAGAAATCTTTATTCACCAAGAAAAATATGAGAAAGAACTTATTAAAAAGTTCGGATTGGAGAATTACAAAAAGACTGAGATACCAATGTCTAGTTCTTAGAAGTTGGATTAAGATGAAGGAGGAAAGAAAGTTGACTAGAAACTTTACAGGAGTATTATTGGTTTACTTCTTTATCTTACTGCTTCTTAACCTGACATTTTGTTTAGTGTTTGCATTTATGCTAGATTTCAATATGATCTAAAAGAGTCTCATCTAAGCGCCGTAAAACACATCATCAAATACATTTCAATTACTTCAAATTTAGGTATGTGGTATCCCAAAGAATAAGACTTTACCCTCCTTTAAAATTCAGATGCAGATTTAATAGATTGCAGAGTTAATAGAAAGAGTACATCTTGTACATGCCAAGTACTAGGAAACGGGTTAGTATCTTGGTTCTCAAGGAAGCAAAGCACTGTAGCTCTTTCAACCGCAGAAGTAGAGTATATGGCTCTTGGAAGTTGTTGTTCTCAAATCTTATGGATAAAACAACAATTGAGAGACTTTGGAATCAAAGACTTTTGCACCGAGATCAAATGTGACAACACCAGCGCAATTAACCTCACAAAGAATCCAATTCTTTATTCAAGAGCAAAGCATATAGAGATTTGACATCACTTTATTAGAGATCATGTTCAAAATGGGGAAGTCATGATTTAATTCATTGACTCGAAGAATCAATTAGCGGACATATTTACAAAGCCCCAGGAGAAAAGCCTATTTGAGTTTATTCGTACCAAACTGAACATCACATCTCTTATCCATAAAGTCTAGACGTGCTCAAGACTCAAAGGTAAAGTCTAAAGGTATTCAGACTCAGAAGACTAAGAGTTATGACTATAAGTTGTCTCTATTTCAATATTTTAAACTTGAAAAGGTACGGTTACTTATTAATTGCTAATTGATTGAAATTATCTTTCCAAGTTTTTCTTTTTCAAAAAGGCAGTCATCAATTTTGAAAAGATAGTTATTTTCAAAAAAAAAGGGGGGGGGAAGTTATTCATTTTGAAAATGTATTTTTATTTTTCCTTTTACGACGTTCACTTGCTTTATACATTGCCGAGACTCATCTTTTTTGCTTTTACATAGAAACCCTAGAATACAAAATTCCTATTTGCTTTCACTTTCACTCTCAATATGTCCAAAAGTTTTCACCTTTTTGAGCAAATTGGTGAATTCCTCCCTTGAAACGACAATATCTTCAAGAAAGTCTTCAACGATTGCAAGCACGGGACCACGACATATGCCTGAGGATCCTACGCATTTTGACTTAACTGAGGAAGAAGATTCTTCTCCTCCACTGCGTCCAAGTCAGCAACAACCTTCTCAGCAACATCAATCTTCTCCACCGACTCAACCAAACGATGAAGTTATAGAGGAGGCCGAACCTGTAAAAACGCTAACTCTAAAGGTTGCTTTTAAACTTTACTCTAATATGAAGAATGGAGGAATGCCAATGTCTTTAATCGATGGATTCTCAAAAGATAGAGATACAAGAATGAAACCATGTTCTTGCGAGAGTTGGAAAGGTTAGGAGTTGTAGAGAAAGGAACGGCTGAAAGGACTATTGCGAATTTCCCAAGTGAGCCATTCTGGACGACAATAAACGGATGTTTACTTATTTTCAGCCTACAACGGGAGTGGCTGCAAATATTGTTGATGGTTCCAATATGTTTAGATCGAAAAATCACAAGAAGGTTTTTTCGGATCTTATGAAGAGAGGGGTTATGAACCCTAGGATTGTTGACTTTGATTTCCTTGATTCGATAAAGGTCAATTTATGAGAAAAGTTTGCTCTACTGCAATTGGAACGGTTCTGTTCTAAATCCACTGCTGCTTATCCAAAACTCATCGCGTATTTTTGCTCGAACTTATCTTTTTGGGATGCAAACAATTTTATCTTCGCTGTGAAGGACAAGGAATTTTTGGTGAATACAAACACATTGGCTGACATAATTGGGGTGGAAAAAACGAGTTTCCAACCAATTAGCATGTTTGTTGCTCATGCTACTCTATCGTTGGTGAGAGACAGGAATGTTGAAGGCAAGATTTTCTACACAAGGATGAGTGCTTCTAACATCTTGTTGCACAAGATTGTGATCAACTACATTCTTCCCAAGTCGACATCCAAGATTGATGTCTCTCGATCTGAAATGAAATTGATGTGTGCCATTAATATTGGATCTAAACTCTCTCTGCCTCACACCATCTTGTTCCATATGTATCGATTTGTTGTGAAAGATAAGGGACAACTTCCTTATTTTGCTCTTATCACGCATCTTTTTAGACACTTTAAAATTCACATCTCTGCACCATTATGTTTGACAACCATTTCTCCAATGGTGATTGGTTTTAAAATGGTCACAAAGATGTGCTTAAAAGAGTTGAACAAGGTGTTGGATCGTATGAAGGAAAAGTCTCCCGTCAAAGCAAAACAAGACTCTGCTGGCGAAGAAGAAAGGCAAGTAGCCCATGGTTGCTCCAACAAAGAAGAAAAAAAAACTCTCATCTTGCAAGATGAAGAAGATGAGGATGAATTGACTCATTCAGCCTTAAGAAGCTTAAAGAGTTTTGTCGGCTTTCATGAGACAAGAGAAGAGCCAGAAGGAGGAAAAGATAGAGAAGAGACAGAGAAGGAACAGAGGAAGAAAGAAGAGAATAGGAAGAAGAAGAGAGAGAATGAGAATAAGATCAGGGTAAAGAAGACTCTTTTGAGCCAACTTTGGCTGTTTCGCTGTCTAGTGATTCTGAGATGGTAGGAATTGGAACTGTTGATGCTCATCACTCTGAAGCTGAAGTTGAACAAGAAGAAACCTTACCTACTCCATCTGAAGGCAACAAAACAGGGGGAGTTGTTAGAACAAAAGGTATTTCTTCACCTTTATTTGCTAGTGATGTAAGTCATTCTGTAGTAGACCCAGAGGATGTGGATGCCTCGCATTACCTGGAAGACAGTCATGGTGGTCAATTTGCTGAAGTTCCATCCATTCTCAAAATCCCTGGAATTGACTTAGCTGGTCCTAGTTCTGCGACAACTCAAACAGCAGACTTTTCGAGACTACTAGAAATTCTATTGGATGTCAAAAAATAGCATTATGATATGGGGTATGAGATGTAAGATCTCAAGAATGCTTTTAAGGCCACTTCAGTGTCTTTGCATGATCAGTTGAATGCCCTGAAGATTCAAGTTCAATCTACTGTGCAAGGTGAAGACTTTCAATCACTGAAGCAGAATTTTGAAAGGCTTGAGAAGACAGTGCATTATATGAGAGAATTCGAGCTTGTTTGCCTTCCCAAACACACATGATTTTGACTCCATTTTCAACCAACTCTTTTTCATTTGTTCTCCACTTTTTGCTATTGACAAAAAGGGGGGAGAGGTTTTATGCAGATTTAATGACTTTTTGTTTTGGACTATTTTGGATTGACTGTTTTGGACTTTATCTTCTATTTCGTGTGGTTATGACTTGGACTAGTTTAGACTGATGATGCTTGCAAGTAACTTAAGTTATATTATTGATTATGATAAAGATAGTTGCTTTTACAGGACTAATACATTTTATGTGGTTGCAAAATCACTATTATCCTTATCCTAATCTCTAATTATCTTTTATAAGAAATCTTGGTTTGCTTAAGTGTTGTTTTGCAGGGCAAAGTGTCCAAATTTGCGGAAAAGTTTTGTCACCATCAAAAATGGGAAGATTGTTGGAGAAAACTTCCTTATCTATTTTGAAGTTGACAAAACGTTTCCATCATTTAATCTGAATACCTCAAGACTCAAGATTCAAAGTCTACTCTCACTGATAGTTTCTAGACTGTCAAAGAAAAGATTTATCCGATGAAGAAGACTTATCCAAATACAAGTATATCTTTAAGGATTTGGTTCATACGGTTGAAGGAAATCTCATGGCTAAAGATAGCATCTCATGATCAATTATTCTTATTGAAATCAACTTGAATAATTAGATCCGTTGAATGGCAAAGTATACTTGGAAGGTTCTACTTATAAAAACTTAGATCCTGATTGTATGGGCGCGCAGAATTGGTGGGCTATCATCACATTCTTAAATAACTCGAGATCTTCCTAATTGATTCTGTCCAACGGGTAGATTGGAAAAACTCCTTTGGAAGGTGCCAACGGTTATGATGGCATGGAGGAGTATATAAGGAGAATGCTCAAGTTATTCGAGTGTGTGCATGAAAAAAAAATTCAAAGTCTAAAACTCTTGTTCTTTGTTGTTACAATTTGTCGAGCTTAAATTGTACTCAAAAGAGAGATCAAATTCTTGTGAGACTTGAGGAAGTGTAACTGAGTCTCTATACTATGGAATCAATGACGTAATATTGTAAAATCTCTTTTGATTCTTAGTGGAATCCAGCCGGTAGACTATCAGTGCGGGAGAGTGGACGTAGGCTTCATCTAAGCCAAACCACTATAAACTTGTGTCTCAATTCTCTTTCCCTAATCTCTTTACTTATTTTGCAGTCTTATACATCAGTTTATAATCTTTTATCTACTGTTTTATTATAAGTCGATTTAAGTTGTTAAGTCTTGCAAAAACTTCTTTAAACACCTATTCACCTCACTCTAGGTGTTTATACTAGCATTATCAAGTACAATTCATATACTTAATCAATTCAATTTGATCCATTCAATCAATTCGATTATTACTCGAACAAGCATGAACTAATGACACACATCGGTCATTTGGCGTAGCCAGGGATTACTGCTCACACAAGCTAATAGATCATTGCTCTCTCAAGCTGACAGATCATTACTTTCACAAGCTGACAAATCATTACTCACATAAGCTAACAAATCATTGCTCACACAAGTTGACAAATCATCTCACATCGAGGATGGGTTCACTTAACCCCAATTTGAATCAGAAAAATTGATATTCACACTTTTAAAATCCCACGATTCGATCTAGTCCTTAAAACCATTTCTGGTGTCAAAACCCAACACCGGGATTTTTCTAATTAAATATCAAAGTTTGACAATTTTGGAATAAATATCCAAAATCACAATTTTCACTCAATTTACACAATTTAGCATTCAATTGCATAAACTAAGCACATCATTCCAATCGTACGAAATTCCAATCACCGGCTATCCTAGTATAATTTTTGGAAAATAATAAATAATTAAATAAATACAAAAAATAATTAAATAAATGCAATTAAATACCAAACATATCAATTTAGGCCGGAAATGGTAAATTAACCACCTAAACGGGCCTAGAAAATTTCCAAATATATCTAGTTAAATAGCACAACTTATCTAGTCCCTAATTAGGCCATTTTAACCAGTTAACATGCACAATTGAATAATTAAATCAATAATCCATGCTAACTAACCACCTAAACCGTAATTAGCCTGAAATGTTGATTAATGGTGGTGATTAAATTTGGGTTTACTAGCTTAGCTTAGTACTAATTAGTTTAGTTTAGTTAATAGACATAGAAATTAATAACCAAAATAGCTTAAAACTTAGTTAAAAGAGCAGGTAGAAAATAAAAATAAAAAACAATCTATACTTGGAATCACTTTCTTAATGAATATGTAGGCTAGTCTAGCTTAAGACTCTCACCTAATAAAATGAGTAGAAGCTACCCCCCTCCCTTTAATCCAACTTAGATTTAGGAAATAGGCTTAATCTGTAATGTCAAGCTCACTAAGGCCTAGAAACAAAGCATTATTCTCTACCTAACTTGATATCAACTCAAGCTCTTGAGGGATCATGTCCCTTGGGCTTTGAACAAAGCCATGTATATTCCTTATCTAACAAGTATTGATTTTTGTCCGTACTTTAATTTAAGCCTTTCGATACTTTGATGTTTAATTCCTACATTTTCTATACATTGGTTGTTATTTTCCTTTTTAGAATTATTAGAAATCAGCTTTAGGATCATAATAAATTATCAAAGAACATTAGATGAATACTTAGTGACATTGATTGAACTTTAGTGCTCATAATTAATAACACAAACCATTCGATCACTTAGATGAGCAAACCGATCAAGTTAAAAATACTGAATAGGCACTAATAGAAATAATTAGTTTAATCAAGTTCCTAATCCCGAACAATTTCTAGTTGCATGGAAAGTAAGGCATTGGTTTCTAGCCAACCTCAATAGGCTAGTGATTACTCTCCTTTCACATGGAATGTTATAGGGTAAATCAAACTTAAAATGAATCCAATGTCACATGAGATAAGGTCATGGAGAGTTGACATCTAATTGAGGGTTGTTGGCCTACCTTTGGTTATCACTTCTAAGCCCATCCTTTGCCCCTAACTGATGTCACAAAAAGAGAGTCGTGACCAAATGATATATCATATCTAGTAAGGTTATTGGGACAAGGGGCAAAACAATGCCATGTGGCACATGGCAAGCACAAAGTTGAAGAGAAGTTCCGCTTGACGAATACATAAGTGAATATTCTCTCAACTCCAACTTTAATTATATATAATAAATATTCATGTCATCTAACTTTTGAAGATGTTTGAACCCTCACTTTATTTATGGAATAATTATAGATTCATTACCAAAATTTATTGTATGGATGCAGATTCGATCATATATATTTTTTTCAATTTTGCCAATATAATCCTAGACCTTGACGCAAAATTTCAATATAATTATTCCAGCCAATTGCAGCCAGATATCACTAACTCAAATAGGTTACTAACTTGAATTTCAAATGTTAAAGATAACTAAGTTCATACACTATTACCATTCAAATGTTAGCACCACTAGTCTGGTCCACATTGGAGCCGGTGTCAAAGGTTCCCTGCAGATAATTTGAATATGTTTGCTAATTTGAGTTTCACATGAAAGTGGTGACTTAATTGATCAATTATTACCCTTTGAAGGTTACCACCTCTAGTGTCTTTCCCATTTGGACCTATGTTAGAGCTACCCCCAACACTTGTTTACTTGCCTTTGCTTTCCTTGCAAATAACTTGAACATGTTATTAATTTGAAAGTGACATCCCTCCCTATCGTCTCATCTTCTTTTGGTTTCGTTCATTATAACGCAACCACAGCATCCGCCATTTCCATACTTCTACAATCGTTTGTACTAAAGCCTCAACTTCCCGCATCTCCCTCTGTGTTACTATGCCATGTTCACCCTTTAGTTCGCTTGAGCCCTCAATTCTCCACTAGAAGCAGAGCAAATGAAGTTCTACGCCTTCAAACACTCAAAACTTCTTGGGTGATCTATGTGGCTTAGCAAGTTAATCTTTGAGGCTCTCAATCCAGCTCAGTTCCACCAAAGCTCAAGTCTCGTTTTTGGTAAGTGAAACTCTAAGATTCCAAATAAGGTTGATCTATTTAATATTCAGTGGCTCGTGACCAGTGTGGTAATGATTAGATCTTATTACAAGCTCATAAATTTGTCTGGAAATCGATTTATCAGATTACAAAGAAACGTATTTTAGCATTACATAATCACTTTAAACACTTGTTGGACGGATCATTTTGGGCGGTGATTAATAGTAATGTGATAAGAACTTTTGTGATCTTTCATTTACTGTAATAATAATAGCATGGACACACAGAAGAGCTCGGTGAGATTTTGTTGATACCTTTTGATTTATGCCCGAATCGAAGATCTTTTACGTTAATGAAGTTTCGATTGAAGGTATAATGAAACCGATATGGTGTCGTGTGAAGAAGTTTATGTGCAAAGAAGAAGTTAGAAGTCTTGGATGACTGAGCAGTAGAGAGCTCTTGAGATGAACACTTCTTTCTGTATTTTCTTCTATGCTTTACAATCACGAGAGTTAGCCTTTTATATTCAATGGCTATATCTAGAAACTACTTTGCAGGTATTGAATCAGTTGAGGAAATGGAAAAACTGATTAACTGAAGCAAAAGGAACTAACTAACTTCTAGTACCGAAGTACACCAAACTAACTACCGAGACTTGCAGCTTATACAGAGTATTCGAAACAGAGCTTTTTAGCTCACTTTTACAGATTATCACTTTAGCTCACTTAGTCTTCTTTCTCTTTCTTTGATGCTAACAGTAGCCCCTTTACTCCTCATTCTTCTTAGCAGCATTTATATTCTCTACTTCATCTTCTTCATACATTTTCTCTTCGTTGCTCTTGTATATCTTACTTCCCCTGTCTGTAGTAGTCTCAGTAGAGCTTCTGTTCTTTCTGTTCTTAACATCGTGGTGAAGAATGATGATGCTATAAAAAAAAAAAAAAAATCATGTTTAAAGATGCAAAATTTATTAAGTTCATCTTACCAAAAAAAAAAATTGTTAAGTTCACATGAAATTCGGAACACCCGAATAAATAATCCAGCAATTATTCAAAATGGTCGTGCACCATTAGAATAGAATCAGGAATAAGCATTGTTTATTTTTTTGGGGTGATATCACGTCAAGCCCATTACAATATAATCTTAGATCATACATACGCCTTCTCCTCCTCATCTTCTCCTTTTTAATCATCGTCAAGACATGATAATTGAAGAGATGAACACTAACAAAGGCTAATAATTGGAGGAAATAAAATATACCTAATTTGTACAAGAATCTTCCTAAATTCAATACGCCCTATGTGTAGCAAGCGGAAAGTCGTCAAATCACGATGACGCGGCGTCGTTTGGATAAAAACCGAAGTCGGGTTTAAAAATGCGTTGACCCGTGGACAGTATCTGCTTCGGGTCGAACTCCATCTTGTTCTGGTGGAACCGGGCCCACTTGTCATCCCCGAAGTGGCCCGCCCACTCCTCCTGCGTGGAGTAGTGGGGTAGGTACTGCTTCACTTCGATCCCCTCGTCGCCGCAGAACTTCAGGATCCGGCGGTTTTGATCGGCCAGATGCTCCAACCTCCGGCTCGCGTCGCCGCTGCTGTCGACGGTCGCTGACCGGAGCAGGGCCACTAGGTAGAACACATCCTCTTCTGGCGTCACCACCGAGCTCCTCTGGTCCCACCTACACATCAACGTAGACGATTAGTTGCCAAACATAAATAAACTATCACATTACAAGTTTGCTAACATTTCTGAAATCAAAAGTACTATGTAGGTAGATATTCATGAGAAGCGGCGAGGGTAGGTGAGATTTGATGGTTGTGATGGAATCAAGGAGGGGTCCGATGTCCGATGGGTCATCGGCTGTTGGTGTACCAACGGATGAGTTCCTGGAACTTGTCATGGTAAAATACCATGGTAATGTGCACCGGAAAGACGAAGACGACAGGGTTTTTTTACCAACATGCCCATCCCTGTCAGGGGGGTCCCTGACGGAAGATCTCCTGACACAGGAATCTTCCCCCCAACCCCACCAGTACCGTCTGATCTCTTGTCTTTCTCGGTGATTTTAACTTGTGGCTGGATCGACATAAACCGGCTCTTCGATCAATATCATTGACTCGACTTAGACCCATTGGAGCGTCGTCTCCCTTTGGAGGTTGAAAATAATAGTTTGTCATGGCATGACTTAAAAATATTTCCTTAGTAAATTTGTCAAAAAGCATAAAAAAAAAAACAAAAGAATGAAGATCTAATTCGGCTCTCGATTAGCCCTAATTTAACTTAGAAACAAGGAAGAAAGTTTTGATTTTTGAACTCAAACCAAGAAGCTTGCCAAGTAAAGTGTCATCTATTTAGGTAGGTATCAATCCACTGGACATAATAAAAACGATTTATGAAATAAATATATCAATTGTTGCAAACAACCTTTAAAATAAAGCCAGCCATGTTTAATATTTAATAAGTGTCCGTTGCATTATTAGAGTATCAATTGTTTGGTCTCAGTATGCCTAAGATTATTTTTCAACCAAACAACTGTCAAGGGTACTCATACGTATTAAATAGCTGCATCCGAATTTTTTGGACCATATACTTAGTTTAAGAAACAACATATAGTATACGGTATGCATGAATAGACTCTGAGGTGTGACCACAAGCATTAAAAACGCATGCTGGGGGTGGATAATGCCGTAAGGCGGCATAAAATACGAACTTTGCATGTTGCATGCATGCAAATAGCTACACCATGACACGACAAGATAGGCATTTAATGATGCTTCGTTTGCAGCCTAGAACAACTTACTTGTTCTTATTCATGGGGTAGATGAGGATGGGCCCACTCGCCTTGTCCCCCAAGATGCCCTTGAACACGCCTCGATCGAAGTCGCCAATCCTCGATCTGGGGACGAATAGGTTGAGCCACGGGTGAGGAACGTCCCACAAGTTCTTGGCCCGAAGCTTCGACTCGGCCTTGTGAACCCGGTCCAAGAAATCGACATAGGGTATATCAGTGGTGAACACCGATGACGGTATAAAGTCGAGATCTTTCAACAGATATTCCACTTCCTGCAAACCACAAGGACACCGATTTGATTAGGTTATAATACAGACGTCGTTATTGCTAATGAATGATTAAAGAATGATCAAAGTGCAATCAAAGGGAGGAAAGGCTGCCACCAAACTGTTGCTTTCTTTTCAGGGTTGAGCTCTTATTCCGACCCGACTTTTTCTTTTTTCGATAATATTTGCAAATGGGTTTTGATTAGGGAGGAATATTTAGGGTTCGCTAGGGACGGCTTGTATAGAAAGGTGGTGTTACATTCAAGAGTAAAATAATAGAAAGGTTGTGTTCAAATCTTGGAATCAGGTCTGAGATGGTAGATCGCACAAGATCTTGCATGTTTTCTTATGCCCGTTTGGTTCTACTTTATAGAAGCTAATGCGGATTTAGATCAATTCACCTAGAGAGCAATCGCAATCATACGTTCTTGATTAGTGGGCCAAGCGAGAGAAGGACAATAACATCACAAGGAAAGACCATAAGCTCAGATTGGTGAAAAGGGAAAGGTTCAACAAAAATAATTAATGGGTAATTAATTATTAAAACTGCAGAATTCATGGAAAATTGTTGACTGGCGTTTGATTGAGGAAGTCACTTCCAGGAAGCAACAGTTTCCACTTTCAACAGCTCCTAAAGTAATTTTTAACTAGGGTTCAAGACGCGTAGTCCAGCAAAGTCGGCGGTGGGCTCTTGATTTTTAATTAAACTCCATGAATCGACACTTTGTCACGACATAAAGAGCAGCGCCTAATGATGTTTTCATCCAACACAACAAAGACAGCGACAGACTAAAGCGTCGTTTAACGGACAATCCATCGAACTAATTTGCTTATACGATATGACCTATGACTCGATGTGTAGTTGATAGCAAATGAACATGAGACCACACCACCCTCGGCTTTAGCACACAGGTTTTCAACCTTTTCTATCTTCTTTTCCTTTACCGACAACAATTAGTGGGGAAAAGGATTTTGGTTTGCATGTGACAGTGAATCTGAACGTGCAGTTTTGCTCCTAAACTGCGCCTTTCCATTGCCTAAAATAAAATATGAAGGTGGTCCATCGGTCGTTAGGCATTAAAATTATTTCTTTTTACGTGATGACGTTTTCCTAATCTTCAAACCAAATTTGAAAAGTCCTACATGTGAGCGCAATGCTTAACAGCCGCCTAAATGGAATCGTTTATCCAAGCGGCGCGATTCCTGAATTGTGCAAGAGCTAGTCACCCTATCTTATAATATCTACAGTCGTGCACGATGAGGCATCTACCAAGATTTGTTGATGAATATTTGAAGTTCCTTAGATTCTTTGAGAAATTTAGCAAATGGGTTTTATTGACCTATAGATATGATAAGAACATGACGTGTTTTAGAGCTTTTTATAAGAATTCCTATTATTGCCGCCCATTTACTAGGCATCAACACATGTCACCATGCATGCAATAGTCCATGAAACTATTGGATGCATCATAATTGACACTTGACGCTTTCGGATCGACGGTGAAAGAATGAATAACGTGACAAACCATTATATACCTGATCCACTGTGTCGGCTTTAGATTCGTCATAGTTCTTGGTGACTTCCACACAAGTACAAAACGCCTCCATCAGTGCCAAGAGAGGAGATCTTGACGGGATTGCGAGGGGAAAAGAAAGAAGACCTCCAATTGTTGATGAGGCCTTCGTCCACAATGACAAAGCCCTCCACATAGTCGAATTTCTTGCTAGCTGGCTCTCCATGCAATGATGTGAGATATTCTTGGTCCCTAGTAAAGGACGAAAAATTCGAGTACAGTACACGAATCCACCTCACCTGCACACATACAAGAAATAATTTATCGAATAAGTATGAAACGTCTCTCTCAAATACTGAAAATATATTATTTTCCTGACTCATTTTGCTGCTGTCGTTATAGATTAAGTCGAACATGATGCGAAGGAGTTATTAATGTTTCTTTTCCCCCCCTTGGGATTTCTTGTTTGACGATCAAGATCTTACGTGATTCCCAAGGTGCCATGCCAGTATTGAGAGCTTATAAGATTAAGCCTGGACATATATTTTCCCAAGAAAGAGGAGAGATAAGAAGGCAAAACGACATGTCGCTAGCATTGCCAGCTTCAGCACAGCCGTTTGAATGTGTACAGAAAGTTCGTATGGACCCAGCCTCACCTTTTGTTGCCTAACTCATGTCGCTTTTTAGGTTTTTGTCATTAACCCAAGTACTAGGAAAATTTGCTCATATATCTGCCCCACAGCATAATCCAAAGGAAATCTCTTTCCACCCATATAATATATATACACACACATTATTATTTTGGGAAGGTCATTATTTGCTTGTAGAGTAATATTATCAGGATCGTGGAATATACTTTATATAAAATTTATATAGACGAGACTAACTATTTTTTTTTTTTTTTTGAGCAAGAGACTAACTAATTAAATAAGCGGCTTATGTTCAGCGTTCATTAGAAATTTTTCGGGTCTCTTGATAAGTCAATCATATAGTATTATCATCGTAAAGTAATAGCCAACTAACTCTCTCTGGGAATTCCATAATAGTTCCACACGTAATATATAGTGATTTTCTAGCTCTTTTTTCTATTTTTTAGCCAAAAAAAAAAAAAACACACAATTTTGTCAGTCTAAGCATGTGCGCTTTCTCTACACAGAAACAAATGACAAATGATAGATACCCTTTGAGGAGCTGGCTCAAGAGCGATTCTGGCCCTTGTGATGATTCCGAACTGGCCTAGGCCGCCGAGAACGGCATGGAACAGTTGCGAGTTCTTTTCCTCCGAGCAGGTCACGATATCACCTTTGCCTGAGAAATTTTGGCGACACCAGGAAAGCTCCCAGATTAGATAAATAAAAATAATGAAAAGCGCACTAGACATGATGGAATTTGGAACATGATAACGTCGTCGGCGACAACAAAAGTAACGCGAAATCACTGTTCAAAGTATTCCCCGTAGCTGACTAAACCCATGTGGAATTATGCCCTAGAGGAGATTTTGTCACCCAAGGAAAAGCACATCTTTTGTCCCATAGCACATCCGACGACGATTAAACTAAGGAAAGCATGTTACGTCGACCCATGTTAGGAAATTCTTTGCAATATCTCCTCCCACGACGAATCCCAACAAAAGTAATCCCCGCATAATTGAGAATTCGCTGCTGCTCGATGGGTTTTTAAACCCGCCATGTGAATAGATCCCTCCTCCAATCATCTAGAGAACCGGAGAATATGGAGGCCTATAGGCTAAAGAGAACCGGAGAATATGGAGGCCTATAGGCTAAAAACCCTAAAAGACTTCCCAGGAAAGAACCCCATGAATTGTCAAAAGAAAGAATTTATATTGCGATGTTAGTGGAAAGTAATTTTGCTTCGCATACGATGAAAGCGAAGTTCGAGGCCCGAGAGAGAGAGAGAGAGAAAGAGCAAAGAGACGAGGCTGAGAGAAAATGTGAGGGCACCGAAGTAAACAAGAGGGGAGCAAGAAAAGACCATGCAGAAGAGAAGGGCGATGTAACCTGTGACGACGTCTAGCTCATACACATTGCTGATCTGAGGTCCATGATTGAAGGCTTGTCCGCTGATTCCACCGTTGGACAGCGTCCCACCCACGGACAGATATAAGTAGTCGGTCCACGACTTCGGCGCCAGCCCGCGCTCCAACGTGCTCCTCAGCACATCTATCCACAGCTCCCCACCCCACACGTCAACGTACCTCTCCTCCGCCGCCACGCGCGGGGCGGGCCGGCTCTGGGCCGCCGGCCCCGCGCCGCTCATCTTTATGACCACGCCTCCGGCGGCCTGGGCCTGCCCGTTGATCGAGTGCCCATGGCCCCTCGCCGAGACGGCAAACCCGCGGCTCGACTCGTACGCCGCCCGGACGAGACGAGCCACGTCGTCCGCGGAGCTCGGGTGGTACACCGCCAGCGGCTCGGCCCGGCTCATCATGCCAAAGTCGAGGGAGGCGGACTCCACGTCGACCCGCTCCATGCTGAGCCGTCCGCCGCCGACGCGGAGCTGGAGGAGCTCCGTCGGCTCGACGTTCAATCCCACAGTGATGATCAGCTTGCATATCGCCAAGGCCAAGAGGAACCTGGGCGCCATTTTTTTCGGGATTTTCCCTCGAAGCAAAAAAGCAGGACTAGGATATCACCCGAAATCACGAAAGGTATTCGAGACGAGGAGAACGATAACAATGGCGGTGGTGGCGACGGGGACGATGGTAATCAGAGACAAATCTCGTGGCAAGACGAATAGCCGTTTGAAGAGATCTGCTATGCAACATGCACTGATTCTCTCTCTACCCAGCAAAGGAAACCAAATGATTCCCTCTTACTTGCCACCACCCTTTGCTTTTCTTTCGACAATCAGAAACCGAGAAAAGGAAGAAGATCGAAGATTAGAGAGAGAAGGAGGGAGGGAGGTAGGGAGGGAGCCCTTGTCTCCCGCTCTAATTCTTTTTCTTGTCGAGGATATCAGATACAGGCGACCGGAATTTATAGGAGGACTAAGGTTCTCAAGGGGGGAGGGTTGAAATCGTGGGGTCGCGGATGGACACGTGGGCTTCACGTGCCATGGATGAGGGGACACGTGTGGAGGGGTAGGGCGACGGGGCCCACCGTCCTCCGGTGTGGGACCCACGGCTGGATACGGAGGATCTGCCGTGGGGACCCGAGGGAGGGGAGCGTTCACGTGGGTGCGCAAACTGGGAGGGTGAAGAGAGGGAGGGGACGACGTTGTGTACATATATGCAATCTCCGAAAAAGATTCTCTATCCCTCTCACCCCACGGCGATTTCCTACCTCGAGACCTAAAATCAATAGCCAAACAATTAACAACTTATAATTAGTAACAAATCCGACTTGTTAGAACGTTTGGGATTTTTGGGTCTCCATAAAAGAGTTTTAATTTTCCTTTACAACTTTTCATAGAATTTCAACACATCATCAAATTGAAACATGTCTGAATTTCAAAATAGTGTCAACAATATAAAAATAGTGTGCACTTTATTTATAATGATTTGATCATCACAAATAAATTATATATGAACCCTTCGATATTAAAATCCCTTGAAGGATCCAACCCTAGATTGCAATTCCATTTAGTTATGTATGTCGCATAATATATTGCATTCTTATAATTAAAATCCCTAGAAGGATCCAGCCTTAAATTGCAGTTCCATCTGGTTATGCATGTGATATAGTATATTGCATTCTTATAATTATAGGAAATTACGATGTAGGGACCATAAGATGGAGGCAGCATAGGTGATGAAATAGCAATTTGGTATGTAGCTATATGAATAGTTCTGTTGCCACATTGGGTGCCAAATTGCCAAGGTGGGGGGCTTTCGCTGATATTAGTAATATATAGAGAGAGGGGGGTTCTTTTTCTTTTCTTTTTCCAAAGAAAAATGAGATTATAAATAAGAATATATTGGGAGGGAAGTACATGGTACAGTCTGGAAGAGCAGACACATAATCCTCAGTACACACCAACGGCCAAATTCTTGCATTGGCATTATCGCCAGAGGGAATTGGTTTATTCGCGAATATCTATCTATATATATATAGTTTCCTTCGAGAATAATCCTCCTAGATTACATGGAAGGTCAGCCAAATTAGGTATAGTATTGCGGCTCCGTGGGGAGCTAATTTGTCATGCAAGGACATTTTGTATAGGTATTAGCACAAGGATGACTGAACTACGTAGATTACATGTAATGAGATATTTTCTGAATTAAACAAACTCTCGTAAAAGTACTTTGAGTAACAACACAAAATGATGACTACTTTGAAATAAATGTTTATTGACAAACCACTTAATAGGAGTTGTCCCAATCAACATGAGACTTGGAATGTTATGAACTCACCACATTCAAAGAATCAACATAGTCATTGGCCCGCATTGCCTAATGATACTTCCATTATTTGATATATATAGCCAAATCCATTATTGTCATCTCTACCATCTTATAAGCACGTTAGGAACCACACCTTATCCAAGCATTCTCAAACTGCAAAACCCCACCCTCGTCAAATTGGGTATGGTAGTTATCCATCCGGTGCTTTGATGCCATTTATAATGGCGCAAGCCATTTCACATGGCTAAGCACATTAGAAGGACTATTCTCAATAAGCACACAAAGTGATGCCCAATAGGAAGTGAGTGTCGACTTATGAATTACTTAATTGAGCCCCCGACTAATGTGAGACTTGAGATGTCAAATTATAATTCTCACTTATTTATAGAAAGTTTAGAATTTCATTATAATATTTAGAAGAAATTAAATGAAAGGAGAAATTATTAAATTAGTTTTAAACTTATTGTACAGTAATCAATTCAATCATAATTTTTTTAATTTTATCAATATAGTAAATTTTTA
This sequence comes from Eucalyptus victrix, assembly GCA_016097545.1. Classification (NCBI taxonomy): domain Eukaryota; kingdom Viridiplantae; phylum Streptophyta; class Magnoliopsida; order Myrtales; family Myrtaceae; genus Eucalyptus; species Eucalyptus victrix. The sequence goes on along the minus strand of CM027840.1, from coordinate 22,934,806 downwards.
CACGAAATCCCACTATAGTCTTTTTGGTGAATTTTCGTTGAATATCACTGACGTGGTAGTGTGCCTATACAACCGGCAATAAATGGACTACCATGTTAGCGATTTTCAACAAAAGTTTATTAATAAAACTATATTAGAATTTCATGCAAATGTTTAGAATTAAATTGACAAAATTGAAAATTTTATAACTAACTTTCATATAATAATTTTAGAACTGATAGTGATTGGACAATTTCTCCTTAAATGGAACAAAAATGGACGATGACGACTTACAATTAGGTCCAGATTTTAGTTACCTCAAAATAATAAGAGTGTCCCTACTTATGGAGAAATTTATCACCAAAAAAAAAAAAAAGAAAGAAAGAAACCGAAACAAACCTATCTCCTTTTTCTCTTTTGGCCCCTCCCCTTAGCCTCTGATGCCACCGTACCAGCCTCGCCCCTACATATGCTTCCACTGCCATTTGCTTCCCGCCCTTGTGACCTCTCTCTCCCCTCCCTCTCTGTATGGAGAAGGAGACAACTCGACTGGTGGCCAGTGGCCACCACTCATTCAAGGGATGTGATCGAGGAGAAGCGGGGGGGAGGATTGTAGTGGATTGCGTCGCTTTGTTGGAGGTTGGTGGTGGCGACGAGGGAGGAAAGGTGCAATGAAGCTGGGGGAGGAGGCCCGGGGACCAGAAGAAAGAAAATGAAAGGAGAAAGAGAGCTTAAAACGAATAGAGGATAATAAAAGGTGGACTACCCGTAGATGAATCAATTTCTAGGTCATGGAGTTGTGGAGTCTGATATAAAAAAAAAAAAAGTAATGTAAAAATTAAGAATTTTTACTACTAATGGCATAAACGTAATTTTCATGTGAAAGTAGAGAACAAAGATTTTTTTATTACTTCTAATGGTATACATGTAATTTACATAATAACTATGTATGTCATAAATTCCCGATATATAATTGGACAATATTTTTTTTAATTATAACCCTGAAACTTGTAATATTGATATTGATAGTGAAGAGATTGCAGTACAATGATTTTTTTTTTTTTTTTTTTGGTAAAAGATAAGAATAACAATACGATGATTTTTTTCATTGTTAATTTTTAAAGAATTGTTCACATAAAAAATTCATGTTTTTCTCTTTATTTTTTCTCATCAACGATTTGCACTCCTAATAGTATGATGTAATGTATAAAAGAGAAGACTTTTAAAGAGGTGAATTTGCAATACAAATTATTCTCTAAATTTCGAATAGGCCAATACAAAAAAGTATTTTTATCTAGTGATTAAGAATTGTCACCTAAAAAGAGGTCTTGGTAAGTTTTGTAATTTACTATTTTGGTTGTCGACGGAGGGAGGGATGGAAACGTGAGAGAGAAAAAATGCAGGAAGATTATCATTCGGTTGACATTGACCAAAGGGAAGACACTGACGTGAAGGCATCGTGCTTCACAAGACAGCTAAGCTCTCCTTTTCTTTCTACATTTGCGTATCACTATTGTACTTTTTTATTAATATAAGCGAGAAGGACGATAAGGATCGTGACCCTTCAACATTATTATAAGAATTCTGAGTTTCTCACCACGATTACAATGTTCGATTTGAATTATAATAATTATTTATTTTGAATGAATCAGTCATGGTTGTGACATTTAATGCAAATTAAGAAAAAACCATAATCATCCTATGTTGTGCATAGGTCAAACCTACGTCATCGATGAATCACAATTTCCTAAAGTACAGAAGCATTCAAATTGTTTCAAACTTGTGACCCAAAGGGATTCTAAATAAGAGAGTGAATTTGAACTTGCGACCTAATGCACTATTGTTTAGGTTTGGTGTGAACAGACAATTGTATTCTCTGGAAACGTGGAGGTAATTGCAAGGAAAATGCGAAGTCTCCACTTTCTTATTGAGTTCACATTATAATAGTACATGGGACTGTTGGGCAGTTAGCATTATTGGGTGCTGGTCTTCTTACCTAATAAATTGTCGTTTGCTTTGGTGTGAACAGACAACTAAATTCTATGCAGGGAAGATGAGAAAGTCTCCTCAGTTGTTTCATGGTAGATGCCGGGTAAATTAACTCCATTTATTTAAAGAAAAACTGAATTTGAAAAGTTTTTTTTTTTCATTTTTGCGTTGTTTAGATCACAGAAAAAAAAATCGATATAATTTTTTTATGGATCGAAAACAACAAGTTTAGATTGGAAAAAATAATGTCCCTTTTTATAAGAAGTAAATCACTTTTCTTGAACCAACAAACAAAAGAAAACTAGCTTTCTTCCTTGAAAATGGTTCTCATGAAAAATATTTTCTTTTATCATGAAATTTTCAATAAAACAAATGTGCCTTAAAGAAACCACTTCTTTAGTCTCAAAACCCATGATAGCATTTGTTAATTCAATTTCAAGATAGTCATGTGTCTTGTCCCAAGCAAGTAGCCTCGTTGGTTTTTCCTCCGCATGTGTTGCACGCATCATCTTGATTTCAATTACTGAATTAAGTGCTCTTTTAGTCTTCTGACACACGAAATTCAATCCCCAAACTTCTTTTTTTCATTCGAAATGGAATCTTGCCTACCTAATTTTTGTCCTTGGTTCCTTCCATCGTCGTTAAGTCTTTGCTTACGCAACAAGTGGGTGTGCCTTGAAATTACTACGTGGATAAGAAAGATACCTATTGATACATCATCTGCAAAAGGTAGCGTAAAGATGGAATATTGCTACATTTGCATTAACTTTCATTACACACGAAGAAACCCAACTCTCTAATAAAACAGATGAAGAATCCAATTGATGATTACCCAAGATTTCATGGGGGAGAATACAAACCACAAATTTGACACGTCATCATATGCTTCAGTTGCAATCCGGAAGATGAGAATATGACATAAATTTCCATCTTAATAATGGAGACGATCTTTCATTTTTGTTCTTTCATATCTTAATAAAATACTGACCCTGACATTGACGGGACTTGCAAATCCATATTTTTTAATTATAATATTCGACGTTCGAATCCATGCAACTCTGCTTTTTAAGTGCCAAACATAGACATGAGTTGTTGCTAGTAAAAGGACAAAATAGATTATTCAAATTGGTGACCAAATAATTGGATCCAACCAAATTGCACGTAAAATAATCAGAAAGAGAAATATTCCGCAGCAATCATAGAATGTTTCTTTAGCTCAGACGATAAATGGTTTAAAATATACCCACTAGACAGAATGTTGCGAAACGTTAATGTTATCGATAACGGGCCGAAAAAGCTTTAGGAGGATCTCTTCCTTCTTCACAGGACCGGGGGCGAAGCAACTAATTCTATTGAGTCTGGAAGTAATTAAGTACACCAGCTGTATGATCTTCTCTCACACATTTCTCATCTATCACGATCAATTCAGATAGTCGGTCCATATTCCGAACTATAACTACCCAAATGGACGGTGATGAAGGCGAGCTGGAGAATTCGTGCGCGTATATTTTCTTTGAAGGAGTTTACTAAAGTCTATCTTGCCTACTGTTAGTTTGTGATTTCTCTTGTCTCCTGTTAGCTTGTGACTTCTTCTTTTGTTTTTACCACTTATGTACTTATTTGACTCCGAATACAATCTATTTACTTTCATGAGCCTTATCAAGTAATGGCGTGAGCCCCTTTCTTGTACAAGGTGGTGCTATCGTAACCAACACCATACAGGGAGAGGTTTGACCGCAGCCAAACAACGTTGGCTGCTGGAACACGCGTTACATGTTCGTAGAAGCATTAGTCACCAAAGTGTGCACTTTACACTAAAGGTATTATCTTACAAGAAAGGCCCTTTTCTAATTCAAAACTAGCACCTTTCTCTCTTTGCACAATCTCTTCATCAATGTCGTCGCTAGACTCATGTCAGCAACTGGTGGGCGATGTAGCACCGTAAGAACAATTGCAGCCCACACGTTATTATTAATCAATTGTTTAATAATTATTTAAATGCTAAAAACCAATTGACTTTGAGAAGATGCTACTCTTATTTAAAATAAAATAAAAATGCTTTGATGGAACACACTTATTGATACCCTATATAAAGAGTATGGGCCTCTCTCTACCACAAATAACAAAGTTGTATTCTATCCACCATCAGATAAAATACATTAAGACTAAAGTATGTTAATGGGGAGAAATTAGATTTCTCCATTTCTTCTATGTATACAACAATCAATTTCTCAAAGTTATTGTTATGGATAAATGTATGTCTTCATCCCTCTTATTATAAAAAAAAAAAATCATGAAGATCTAAGATTCTTTAATTTAGAATTTCCACATAAAGAATTATATTATTGCTCACAATTGATATCAAAGTAAGGCTTAGAATAGGAGTGAGCATGGTTCCTAAGTAGAACTCGGAACCTGAAAAGCGGATCAATGAGAACTTGTAGGTTCCAGAATAAAAATAAATAAATAAATAAGGTAGGTTCTAGAATATAAAAAAAAAAATAAGAAACTTGTTTCAACAGGTTAGTTCCAAGTTCTTAATTGGAGAAACCTAGAACTTATAACCTATAACCTAGAGGTTGGAACAAGTTTTAATTTTTTCTTAGTTCATGTCTTTATGTGATCTTGTGATATTTCATATCATTCAATTATAAGTGTATAATCTGGAAGTACTAACCTAAGCTTTCATTTTATGATTGAGACTTTTACTTTTTAATATTCACATTTTTTGTGTGTCCAAATAAAAGTTATGGTCAATGAATTGTAGCAATAAGTGGTAGTCATTCAAAATTTTAATTCACTACAATCGTTCAATCAATAATATAAGTAGAACTTGGTAAACCCCTAAAACCGACCATGGAACCTATGATAGGGTTCGTTCTAGGTTCTAAGGTATATAATGTAGGTTCCAAATTCCAAAAAATGATGAACTTGTCCCAATGAGTAGATTTCATATTCCAAGTTCAACCTGTACGAAATCAAAAACCGCTCACCCGTAGTTTAGGATCTCATGATTTTCCGAAAATTAAAATATATATCATTTTGTTAATAATCTCCCATCAATGCTTGTTGAATACATACATATATAATATACATCGAATTGATTAAATCAAGTACTTTCTTAATAAAATCACACATAAATTACCGTTTGGATTCATGCTCTTGATGTATATATTTTCATGTTTTCTATCGTGTTAATTGTTTTGCTATATGTATTCATATATTTATCTATGAAATAATACGTGCGCGCGCACACACACACACACTTAAGGCATCATAATGTATAATTTGATTCTCATACCTTCATGATGATTTTATCATAAAAGTGATTGAAGCTTAACATTTAGAGTTCATCAAATTATGAAATAATTATTGTGTTAACAATTTAACATTCAATTAAGAATGGTTTGTTAGTCATCAAAAGTGGCTGAACCTAGAGGTCTCTTGAATTTTTAAAATTACATTATATTTAATTTAATTTAATTACCCGTAATTAATTGATCTTATGGCTGAAATTAATATATTACCTCTCCTTATTGGTGAGGTTATAAGAATTTAGGGATTCACCCAAAGGTTAATCAATTTCTTATAATTTATGAACATAATAGTTGGTCATTAATATGTCTTGTTAGATTTGTTTGTATATCCAAATATAGCAAGTAACTTCTAATGAGGTCTATTTATAATTAACATATAAAATTTATTAGCATCATTATGGTTTAATGTACGTTTGTTATTCATAGTGTCTCCCAAAGGAGAACTATGATGTATAAGTATTTTTAATTTGACTCTAATTATGACTATTTTCAAAGCATTAATGTATGAGTGTTTTCTTATATATTTGCAGTACTTGTCCATATTTTTCTTCATTCGCATGCTTTGTAATTTCGTTTTTATAATGGACTAAATTTTTCAAGTTGAAGAATTGGCCACTATTATTGATGAGAGTATCAATAATGAAAAGTCTTCCATCAAAATTGGGAAAGATCGAACATATTAAGTTTGATGTTCATGTGAATGATAGTTGCAAACAATTTAAAGAATATTCTTCCCAAAACTAACAATATTAAGGAATTTATGAAATTTGTGGAAGAGCGTTTTTGAACTATTGACAAGTCACTTGTTGGTGTATTAATGAGTACTTTAACCACCAAAAATATGATGGTTCACTTATCATGCATGACATTTACTTGAGATGATGAACTTAGCAATAAAATTAGAGACTTTGGGAATAAACGTGGATGAGTACTTTTTAATTACATTTCATATTTAATTACTTACTTCATGAACAACATGGGGCATTTCAAATGAATTAAACACTATAAAGGATAAGTGGAATGTATGAATTGGCCAATGTGATTGTTCAAGAGGAAACAATGATAAAGAATCAAAATACTCGTTTTGTTCATTTCTTAAGTCATCAAGAAGTTAAAAAAAAAAAATCTAAAAGAAAAGGTGGAAAGAACAAGAAAATTGGATTATACAATCTAAATGACTCTTCTAAGGCTTCTCAAGTCCACAAGAATGAACATAATCATATTAAGTGTCACTTTTATAATAAAATTGGCTACTTGAAGAAACATTGCCTAAACTCTAGAGCTTGATTTGAAAAGAAGGTCAATTATGTGCTTTAGTATGTTTTGAACCAAACTTTACTAGAGTTCCTCATAATACTTGATGGATTGATTATGGTACCATCACTCGTGTTTCAAATACAATGCAATGATTTCTTACAATCCAAACCATAAAGCCAAATGAGAATTATATGTTCATAAGACAAAAGAAACAAAGCTTCCGTTGAAGGCATTGACAATTAATGTTTAATCTTAGACACTAAATATTATTTGGATTTGCTTCGAGCCCTTTAAGTACTTACATTTTCCCACAAATTAGTTTTTTTTTTTTTTTGGCTAAACTTGATGTAATGAGATTTTCTTAAGTTTGATCTTAGATTCAATTTATTTAAGAATAAAAAAATATTGGAACTGAAATTTTATATGATGGTCTATACAAGTTTAAAATGGATAATGCTTTTGTTGAGACTTTAATTGTCTTGTATCATAATTTTGGCACTAAACAGCTTACTTATGATATAAACAATTTGGGTCACACATTCAAATAAAGAATGCAAAGATTAGTGAAAAATAAAATTCTTTCAAATTTGGATTTTACTAATCTTGGAGTATGTATAGATTGCATTGAAAGTAAACAAACTAAACAATAATAAGGTGCCACAAGAAGCATAGTGCTTCTTGAAATTATTCACATTGATGTTGTGGTCATTTTCATGTTCAATCTTTTGGTGGATAAAGTTATTATATCACATGTATTGATGATTTTTCACATTACGATTATATTTATCATTGTGTAATAAATCTTAATCAATGAATGCACTTGAGGTGTATATTCAAAGAAGTTGAGAGGCAATTTGATAAAATGGTGAAAATAATAAGATCAGATGGAGATGTGAATATTATGGAAAGTGTAATGAATCAAGACAATGTCCAAGTCCATTTACTAAATTCCTTTAAAGACATCATATTTGTGCTTAATACATGATGTTGGGTACACTATAACAAAATGGTGTAGTAGAAATATGTAATTATACTTTAATGGAAATGGTTAAAAATATGATGGTTATTTATTATTACCCTTATTCTTGTGGATGTATGCATAAAAAACTTATACAGGTCCCTAGTAAAGCAGTTTCAAATACTCATTTCAAATCGTAGACAAAAAGGAAATTTAGTTTATGACACCTATATATTTGGGGTTATTCAATAAAAGTAAGAATTTACAATCCACATGAAAAGAAATAGGATTTTAGAACGATTATTGATTACTTTATTAGTTATGCAAAAAAAGTCCAAAATGTATAGATTTTACTGTTACAATCATAGTACAATAATTGTTGAATCTAAAAATGCTAAGTTAATTGAAAATGGCATCAGTAGAAGTATAAGAATGCATGATTTTTGTAATTTAGAACTTAGGGTGGAAGTTCCTCTAACCAAAACTTCTAAAGTTGTTGTTCTTAAGATATTATAATTCAACTCAATAATAATCAAGAATAACAAATAAATTATCAAACATTCTTTAATGAAAATGTCAATAATGAACCGATGAGCTGCAAGAAATAGTATTAAGATCTCAAAGAGAAAGAAGATCAATTATTTCTTATGACTATGTGGTTTATCCACACAAGGTAGAAATTGACATGGGATTTAGTAATTATTCAGGTTTATTTTAACAAGCCATGGAATATGATGATTCTACAAAATTGTTTAATGTTGTGGAAGAAAAGTTAAAATTTACTAATTCAAGACCTTGTTGCATTGCCTAAAGGATGTAAAAAGGTCGGATATAAATGGGTCTTTAAAACTAAGTGTGACTCAAAGTGTCATGTGTTATAGTATAAAGCCAAACTTGTTGCTATAGATTATACTTAGAAAGAATGCATTAATCATAAGGAGATATTTTCATCACTCTCTAAGAAAAGGTCAGTTATAATCATTATGACTTTGGCAACTCATTATGATGTAAAGTTACACCAAATAGATATCAAAATCGACTTTCTTAAAGGGAATTTAGAGGAAGAAGTTTATATGGATTAACTTGAGGGTTTTTTATTTAAAAGAAAGGAACACTTGGTGTGTAAGTTAAATTAGTTAATATATAAACTTAAACAAGCTTGCTGTCAATGGTATCCTAAGTTTAATGATACCATAACTTCTTCAGATTTAAGAAAACATTGTTGATCGATGTATATATGAAGATTAGTGGGAACAAGTTTATTTTTCTAATTCTGTATATTGATGACATTTTACTTCCTCCTAATCATCTTGGTTTATTACATGAAATCAAGAAATTTCTCACTAAGAATTTTGAAATGAAAGACATGGGATAGGCAACGTATGTGACGGAAAAAGAAAATATTCTATAATAGATGCAGAAAATGTTAGGGTTGTCCTAAAAGCCTACATTAATAAAATTCTAGAGAGTTTTAACATGGATAAATGTTCGGAATAAGTAGTTCCAATTCGGAAAGGGGACAAATTTATCCTTATGCAATTTATGAAAATGAATTGGAATAAGAGCAAATGAATGTTCTTATGCATTTGTTGTTATGAGCTTAATGTATGCTCAAATTTGTATTAGATCATATAATAGTTTTGCTTTCGGAATATTGGGCAAGTATCAAAGTAAGCAAGATTGGATCATTTGAAAGCCACAAAGAAAGTTTTCAAATACTTATAACGAACCAAAAACTATATGCTCACTTATAAAAGATTTGATCATCTTGAGATGATTAGATATTCAGATTTAGACTTAGCCAAATTTGTCAGTACAAAAATAAAATAAAATAAAAATAACGTTTGGCTACTTGTTCCTTTTACTAAATAGGTAGTTTTATGGAAAAGTGCAAAGCAATTAGTCATTGTTACATCCACTATGAAGGTTGAATTTTTTACATGCTTTGAGGTTACTATTCATGGATTACAACTATAGAACTTTATTTTAGGGCTTGTGATTGTCGATAGTATTGCCAAGTTACAAAAAAATTATTTTGATAACTTTATGAAACTTTTTTTCTCTAAGAACGACAAGCATTCTAAGGGGGTTCAATATATGGAAATTAAACACTTGGTCGTTAAAAAAGAAATTCAAAAACAGATAATGTCAATTGAACACATAACACCAACCTAATGATTACAGATCCTTTAACACATTATCGTCCAAAATATTAAATGAACATGTTGAAAGAATGTGTATTATTGGACATCATTAATTATATTGTATTATGATTCCATTTAAAATATTTATTTGACATTTCGAGCTCATTCATGTGTTTATGATATTTCATGTTTTCCATTTAATATACATGATGGAAATAGATGAATGTTCAACGGGATAGTTTCTAAGGAAGACAATATGGTTGGACCCTTGCTATAATTCTCATTTATGGATCATGTTAAGTGGAGATTTATAGTTGTAATATATGGAAAGGGCTATGTTGGTTGATTATATAAAACTGCTATGGATTGTAATTATTATGTGACAGCTAATTAAGAAAGGTTTTAGCATATTATTATTGTACATATTATGGTTTTTATTAAGTCATGAAAAAAAGTCATACAAACCAAATGGGAGAATGTAAAAATATTTATAGCCAACATGATATTATAAATTAATCAATAATTATTTATTGAATGCACCTATTAATAGCCTATATGAGAGGCCGGTCAATTCTCCACCATAAATAATAAAATTGTCTTCAATCCTATATTAGATAAAATATATTAGGACTAAAGTAGGTTGAGGAAGGATAAAAATTTGAGAGTAAGTTGGGAGTTAGAGTTGAACAAACCCAAAAAAAAAAAAAAAAAAAAAAAAGGTTAAGGGGCATAAATCAAATTTCTTCAATTTTTCCTATTTCTGCAGCATTTATTTTCTCAAAGTTATTGCTATGTATAAATGTACACCTTCATCCCTCTTGTTGTGAAAAAAAAAAAAAAAGACATTAAGATTTAAGATTCTTTAATTTAGAAGTTTCTCATAGAGAGTTATATTATTGCTCACAAGCACTACAACCAACACGATCAGGTTCTTGGCCCTTTCCTCCTCTAATCTCTGTCTCTCGCTCGAAGTCGACTCAAATCTAGTGGAATTGAGGTTCATCTACCTCAGATTGAGTTGATCTGAGGTTGACTTGAGGCTGACCACCATCGTCGACCTCGAATTGGTCGGCGATGGTGGTGGTCCGCATCAAATCTGTCCGCGTATGTAAGAGAGTGAGATTTAAAGTGGTAGAGACGATGATGTCGTGGTGGCGAGCAACGCAGCATGGTGCGACGACAGGTGCTGACGCGGCTGTGAGAAGACAAAAAGGGAGAGACAAGAGATAGAGAAATGTTGGGGGGAGCATCGCTCTTGCGTAGTTAGTTTTGACCTTTTCTTTCCCTGAAGGGGCGAGGGTGATGGGGAAGTGCTTTCTGATATTAACTTTACACATTGGTAATCAGAGCTCCAATATGTGATTAACAATGCTGTCTCCCAGCGATAGCTAAACCTCGCCCTAATTGACAGATATATCATGATTTTCACGTACTTTAACATTAAATGCGAAGGGCCGTAGCCAAAACACCACTAATATTATCGGTCCTAGATCCATTTTATGAGCTCAAACCACTAGAACTTCATCAGAATAATGGACTCCATCCTAAAAACGCCGACTTTGATGCCAAAGAGCTGTAATTTATAGATAATCGATGCTATATGGCTTCAAATACGATATTGACTCAGGCCTATGTTGGCAAAATTGCTACGACCATTGACACAAAATAATATATCTTGACTCGTGCAGTAGTGATAAGGAAGCAAAGTCATCGACTAAAAGAACTCGAGGCGAAAGCTGAGCCCTGGATGAACAATAGATCATTTGGCCATTCAATAAGTAATGAATAAATGCCCCGCTGACCAGCACATGTGATCAGCTAGTGATTGTGGATACAGGCGATGATCAAACATCAGTTGAGAAACCAACAGAATTAAGTCGACCAGATAGGAATTTTTATTTTTTTTTCTGTGGAGTCAATCATGGTCAAGTTGATTTTAGTCGAGTGGAGAAGCATCGAAATCGAAGTTCATTATAAAGCTAAATAGATGGGATGGATAAATGAACGGGCATGATTATTGCAATCAAACTCTTAGGGAGGAGCTTTATCAGAGATACCGATCGACGATTGCAATAGTTATTTTAAAGAAGCAGCTATAGCGGCCAAACACCTCCGGTGGCAAACCTTTATCGACGTCAAATATGGGGCCAAAATATGATCATAATGAGCCGGAATGTACCAAAACACGAGATTTACCTCCCTTAATTTCAGCCAGTTTACTTTCCTACAAACCCATTTTACATGCTTTTCTTGCACGTCTGCTTTTGCTCTTGTAGTTTGAGATTCGGTGCCATCGATCGATTGCAGTATGGCTTAGTTATTGTTCCATTCATGGCTGTAATGGTGTGTCAATCAAATGGTGGTGTCGATCAATTGTGGTACGGCTTGATAACGAGCCACCGGCCAAGTTCTTGTTCCGTTCCTGGTTGTAATGGTCGGTCAATCAAACACAATCGCTGCAGCCGCGTCACTTCAAAAATCGCCAAATCTAATTGTCTAGTCAATGCCATCCAGCCAACGGGCTCCGCTCACGGTTCTTGCCGGAACAGAAGTCCACGTAAAAAAACGTTTTTGCTCCACCAAGCCACAAAAGCGAATCCAAACGAGGGGGTGCTAGGTTGCGCCCTAAGATTGGCGAGATCCAGCTCTCCTTTCTCGTTGTCTGATGCTACTTTTCTCCCGAACCAAAAGACGCGGAAGCCTTCGTACCCGGCGGGTCTCTTTTCCTTTCCCCAACCCTTCAAAGGAATCAATTCTCTCCTGTCTTGGTTTCTTTTGCTTTCTCTCACTCTTTCTCTCTCTCTTCCCACGTTTCAACTTCTCTTTCTTTTATATCATGAAAAGAGAGAAAAAGAGGGGCTCCGCGTCTCTCCTTTTGAGTCCATTTGCGTCGTCATTCTTTCGCCATTCACCTTAAAAGCCGAAACGAATCGCCCGGAAAGGGAAACCACAATCTCAGTGTATCTCGCGACCTTACCATGGTGCAGGTGGGATTAAACTATTTCGTGTTTTTGACCTTACCGAATAAAATTTTCAATGAGACACAACATCTCAAACTTCTGTGAGGCAACAGGCAGACAGCGTAGGGGCCTACAAAGCTGCTGTTTCATGGACAAAAAAAGTTGATCCGGGAACGAATGCCAACAAAGTTTTGTGTTAGCGTAATAAAGAGAATCTGCCTCTTTTTTCCAAACCTGACATCAGTTATATTACTTGGGATATTGGGGTATCTTTCCGTCGATTTGATGCTGTATCGTTCAATGGATAATTAAACAAATGCAGTAAGAATAAATAATGAGGAAAGCAGCTATCAACTTTCAGTTTAAGATGGGTTGAGGAAATTAGTGCATGGAACGCGAGAACTCCGGAAGTTCTGTCTTCTTTCTTTTCCCTTCCATCCCCCCCCCCCAACCAAGTCTGGTTCTTTATCATTTTACAGCTCTTTCATGTCAATGACATGGTATAGATGCCTCCTTTTTTACCTTAAAATTTTCGGAAAAATCTGACCACCCTTGACCCAAAATAAATTCGTTAATAGATTGATCGACGTGTATAATTAAGCTAACTTGTCAAATGCTTTATAACGATACTCAATTTGCCCTAATCAGATGACCCAATCTCAAATTCTGCAACTTTTATTATTATCATCTAATCTTCAGGCATTGGGAAATTTATTACTTGATCTAATCAAAATTAATCATATTATTCAATTTTAAAGATGAATTTTCACCACGATGTTCTATTCAATCTAATCCCCCAAAATCCGCAATCTTTAATCTTTTTCGAAATTTGGGCCTTATTTTCAGAAAGTTCGACTGACCAAGTTTCCATAGATGTGAAAATCGACCAATTTGATGCCTGACAAAAAAATTATGCGCTGTCAAAATTTAGTCAAATTACATGTAATCATAACAAGAAAAACAACTTTTCTAAGATATATCATATTTATAGACCACTGTCGATGGAGCTGTAACGTCCTTGATAGGGGCGCTCCCGACATCGAATCCAACTTCCGATCAATGGTGTTCCTTCACGATTCATGAAGACCACATGGTAGAAAACCCAACATGGCTCCATTTTTAGTAGCCGATGATGTTCATCATGTCCTAACCCTATTACTTGCGATATGTCCATTTCCACACAAATAGTACATTTAGTTTAGCATTTTGAAAGTTTATTGGAGAAGTACAAAAGCATTTAGCCTAATGGGGTTTGGGGAAATGTAAATTGTTCTTAGTAAAAAGTCATCTATAAAGCAACTTCGGGTGTAGTGTTTAGTAAAAAAATAAAAATTGCAAAGGGTTTTGCTATGATGTTATTTATTTTTATGTTAAATAGGTCAAGTGCTAGTTGCCAGTGGCTGGGGTCACACAACCTCAAGTGACCTTAGGTAGCTTTCACCGAGGTTGCATGACCCAAAGCAACAAGGCCTAGGATGGTACAACCCAAGTGATTGTTGCCTAGGCTGTTGCAAGCTCAAGTGGCCATCGTGTGGGTCACATGACCTTGCCAGCCCTTCATTGACCCAGGTGGCCCTTGTTGGGGTCATGCGACCCACGTGACTATTGTCTGGGCAATTATGCAATCTCAAGTGGCCACCATGTGGTCACACAACCTCACCAACCTTTTGCCAATCAAATTTGACCTCGTCGGCTCTCACTTGCCTTCACAAAGAAGATGAATAGTAGCAACAATGGGCAAAAATGAAAAATTGAAGAATTGATGAAGGTAGTTTTGAAAGAAAAAAAATATTTAATCATTATTTTAGTATTCCAAAAATACTAAAAACTCAAAGTGGTTCCCCACTTGCTTTATGCTTTTCCAATACTATCCTTCACTTGAGAGCCTCTTAGGGATGATCGTCAAAAACCTGAAATTTTCTTCCATGGGGTTTTCAAAATACCTGAACCAAACGCATCTGAAGTATAAATCCATAACAAATAACCATGGGGATTTAAGATTGAGAGACTGCCTAGACATCCAGTAGATGTCCAGTAAGCGCTTTTAATGCCAATCATTTCTTAATGGTAACTTTCCAAACCTTTGCATATTGAGACAATCGTTCAAGTCACGATAACAAATTCATCATCACAACATTTCCCCACGAAAGACCATAACAGACCCTCTTTTTCTAATTTATTATTCACATTTACATGGAAATAAAATTCGTGAATTTATTATTCGATCACCTGCAAAATTTTTTCATTGCTAAACATACACCACGAGTGCCATCAAAGTCATAATATTAAAGTGAGCGACGTACAAAAGTTAGTACACTTATCTATTTGTTTTCCTATAATATTCTGTAGATCTCAAAAAACTGTAAATATTGTGTTGTCGAAAATATTTTGTGATGCCTTTTATTGTGGCATGCTTTCATCGGACAAGAGCATTTGTCCATAAAGATATTTGTCTCCAAAGTTTCGGCTTATTCGGCTCCAAGGTACGGCCAAATCGACTGAAAAATTTTCACAATCATTGAAAAATTTTCACAATCATTCAAGGTCACATAAACGACAAAGTACCAAAAATTGTACAAATTCCAAATCATTTTCGGAACATGCAATTTCATATTTTTAAAAGTATTAATCATCGAGTGCACACAAAAAACACCTTAACACGGCATTTAGTCCATACAAACAAAGCATGGGAATGTTGAATATCGCATGATCTCACCTCAAGTCTCAAGAATCGAGATTGCCCCCACATATTGTTCGTGTTCTCCGCTCCGGTTTATGTTATTCATGAACTCGGACAAACACGTGTTATCTCGGTCTCACCATGCACACACGCAAACGAGCAATTTTGAAGTTTTCATTTACGTGCACAAGGTGCATGAATGGGAAAATTGTTCAAAAGTCCTAAACCTACTACATTTTTTTTAATTTATTCCTAAATATTATAATATTATTAGTTGAATCTTAAACATTTTCACAATTTGCCAAGTGACTCTATCTAGCCAATTTTAACCGAAAATCACTTACGTGGATATTAGTTGTCTTATATAGTATAATTGGCACTGATGAGGACAATTTCTAATAATATTTGAATATTTTTTTAATTCATTAATTTTTCTTTTCTTCTCTTTTCCTTTCATTTCTTTTTTTCCCTTTTCTCCTCTTCTTTTAATTTTTTTCTCTTATTCCTTTTTCCCTCTAGATGCCATCGTCGGGCCTCATCAATAACCAATGAAGGTTGTTGATCTCAAGTGGGAGCCACAATTGTCAGCCTCAGGCAAGGGACGCCTTGAATTGGGCTAGCGTGACCCTTGCCTAAGGCTAGCAAGCTACATTGGGCATTAATAGTGGCCGGTGGAGGTAAAAAGGGAAAAAGAAAACAAAAAAACAAAGAAGAAGAAAGATTAGAAAAGGCAAGAAAAGGGAGGGAGATAATAGTAAAATAATAATAAAATTTAAAATATTAAAATATTTGTAAAAATTGACCACATTAACACCGATCGTCCAACCGACAATCGATTGTGCCACATTAGATAGTTGACGTCCAAATCAAAGATTTTCACTCATAATTGGTTAGATTGACTCAATTGGCAAAATGTGAAAATACTTAGAACTCAATTGGTAAAATTAAAGGTTTAGAATTGAATTGATAAATACGTAATAAGTTTATGATTTTTTGGACAATTTCCATCGATAAGTACAAAAGAGCAGTTCTTCTCTTTAAACTGTTCCCTCTCCTGGGAACACATGAATGTACATGGGCTGGGCTGGGTCAGCCCATGATGAGCGTATATATCCTATATTCTTTTCTTTTGGAATATACGTATATATATTCTTGGGCACTATCCTATATTCTTATGCTTTTTAGGAAATGAACTCCAAACTAGTAGGGGAAGACAAAAATGCACTTATCAGAAATAAAGGAAATAAATAAATATGAATTAGCCGAAGTGAGAGTACTCTTGCGCGCGCTTG
This sequence comes from Eucalyptus victrix, assembly GCA_016097545.1. NCBI lineage: Eukaryota > Viridiplantae > Streptophyta > Magnoliopsida > Myrtales > Myrtaceae > Eucalyptus > Eucalyptus victrix. The sequence continues at coordinate 22,918,230 of CM027840.1, read as the reverse complement.
CGTGTGCGTAGCAGCATATTCGAATCTACTAATTTCGTATAGTCTCCAAGTCATTTCATATCATGTTAGGAATAGAGAACCTTTACTTAGGAGTCTAGATGTCACCTTGAGATTTTCAAAAATCAGTCCTTGTTCATATGTAAGAAGACATACAAGAGAAATAAATGATTCATTTCAAGCACAGTCGCTCTTGATGCCATGTAGATGATTATGCTTTACTCAACCAACGTAAAACAAGACATCCAACGACCACTCAAGCTCATGAAACTCCCAATCTCATTGGATGATCATCTAATATTCCACTTTGCCGTTGGGAATTATATCCAAATTCAATCTCAGACGTGGAATTATAATCCATCGCCCAATTCCATCAAAAGAACAAGCTATGCTTCTGTAGGGATATAAACAGTTACTGATTTGCCAAAACTTTCTATATACATTTTCTGAAAGGATCAAGAACGTTTGTGAATACATGATTAAGAAGATGGAGTCAAGTACATCATCATATGTAAGTACTCGGTCAAGATATCTGTCTTGAACAGTTTCTAACTCTTTGTCAAAACTGATGTTAGATCAATCCCGAAAACACAAATTTCAGGTCGTGCCATTAGATTCACCAATAATCTCCACAAGAGCAAACACCATCTTTGAAATGGTGGAGGCACTTTGAGTCGCTCAAATATATCTCACAGCCATAGGAGAGAGTCACGTATTTAGCTGTCTTGTGACAATCCACGCACATTCTAGAGTTTTTCATGATTCTTATGGTTTGAGGTGCACGGTATTTGCCAGCAAGAGCAAAAGCCATGGCCAATTTCTCGCTGTGGATTCGACCAGTTTCTTCTTTCTCCTCTTCCTCAATGCATAGCCTGTCGTAAGATTCAAATCCCCTTACTTTTTCCTCAATTTCCCGTAGCCATGAATGCAGATGCTCAAAATATGGTGTGGAGCAGTCGGCAATAAATCTATAGACTTTATTTTCCCTGATGATCCAACTCTCTCCTGGCGATTTTCTTGCTAAAGCATCCTTTTCAAGCCTTTTCAGTTTTAGAGCATGCTCAGATTTTCCATATAAACCAAATGTTTGCGATAACAACTGGTAAATTGAATAATTCCCCACTTCAAATTCAAGCAACCTCTCTGCTGCCAGGACTGCCAGGGCAATATTCTTATGGATTCTACAGGCAGATAACAGAGCAAGCCAGATGGAAAAGTCAGGTTCTAGTGGCATATTCTCAATAAATTCTACTGCTTCCCCAAGCCTTCCAGCACGACCATACAACTCCACCATTGCTATATAATGTTCTAATGCAGGCACAATCAGATGGTCTTCAGTAATCGTAGAAAATACCCGTTTTCCCTCTTCCACCAACCCAGCCAGACTATATGCATTTAAGATACTAAGAAAAGTACCTCTATTAGGTTTCAATCCAAACTGCCTCATTAGATCATACAGATCAAGAGCAGATCTATGACAGCCATGCCATATGTAACCACCAATCATTGAGTTCCAGGTGATGATGTCTTTCAATGTAACCCTATCAAATAATCTTCTGGAATATTCAATCTTCCCTGACTTGGCATAAGTATCTATGAGCGAATTTGAAACAGAGAGCACAGATTCTAAATCCCTCCGCACCACACAACCATGAATTTCTTTTACCTTGTTTACAGCTATCAAGTTTGCACAGGAAGGCAAGACACTCAAAACCGTAACAGAATTTAGTGAAACATGGAGAGATTGCATTTCTCGGAAAATTCCCAAAGCCTTGTCCGTTTGCCCATTTTGAGTGTAACCAGAAATGAGCGAATTCCAGGATGCGGTATTGCGCTTTACCTTACCATCTTTTTCCATCCTCTGGAAGAGATTTATTGCTCGATCATCATCTCCATTTTGCATATACCCCGATATCATTACATTCCATGTAATAACATTAGGTCGTACATCTGATTCCTGCATTGTGAGAAAAAGTTCATGGGCTTTACCACAGTAACCAGCATTGAAGTATCCTTTAATCATTGAGTTCCAACTGTAAACATCTTTGTCCTTGATCACATCAAAAACCCATCGAGCAGCTTCCAATTCCTCGTGCTTGGAATACATGTCTATGAGTGAGTTCCCAACCAGCACATTATCCCCCAGACCCATCTTAACGGCAACAGAATGAACTTCTTTCCCCCTGTTCAATGCTTGTAATGATGCACAAGCTGAAATGGCACTCATGATAGTGACACCATTTGGTTTGATGCCCACCATCAGCATCTCTCTAAACAGATCTAGTGCTTGACTCTGCCTATTATTCTGACCAAATCCCGATATTAGAGAAGTCCAAGTGAACACGTCAGGAACCAAGCCCTGACTCTCCATCTTGCTCATAAGTTCCATGGCGACATCATATTTCCCCATCTGACTGTAGCTGGCAATCAAGACATTCCAAGTCACCAAACCGGGTTTAGTTCCCTCTTTTTGCATTGCATCAAACAGTCTATAAGCTTCGTCCATCTCTCCCTTCTGGCAATACCCAGATATCAAAGAATTCCAAGTCACTGTATCCTTGTGTTCCATGCTGTCAAAAAGCCTCCTGGCCGAGTTCAATTCTCCACACTTTGCATAGACAGCTAAAACTGTATTAGTGACACGCTCATGGCTGCACATTCCACTTTTAATCACTACAGAATGGATGAGCATCCCGGTCCTAATGTCACCAGCATTCCCACAAGCCTGCAAAATCTTAGGGAACAAAAAACCATCTGGCATAACACCCTCCTCCACCATCAAGTAGAACATGTCAACTGCTTCTCGCCACCTCTTCTCTCTCGAGTAAGCCCCGATCATCGCGGACCACGTGTACAAGTTTCTCTCAAGCATCCCATCGAACACCTTTCGCGCATCGTCCAAGCTCCCGCATTTTGCATACATACCCACCAACTTAGTCTCCACAAACAGGGGCAAAACCTCGACCAAGTCCACCATGGCGTGCACCTTCCGACCCAACTGGATAGAATTCTCGGTGATGCAAGACTCGACCAATTTCGCGTACGTATTAGGCCTTACCTTGAGCCCGTTCTGGCCGACGTAATCAAGAACGGCGATGGCCTCGCGGAGATGACCCTTGCTGCAGAGGTAGTTCAAGTGGGCATCGGCCATTCTTGGGTGGGTCTTTCTAGAGAGAGAAATGAAGGGCCGAGTGGTGAATTCGAATGGGGTGTCTTGTTTGGGCTGTGGTGTTGGTGGTGGTGGCGGTGGTACCACCACAGGAAGCCTCGATTTGCATGGGATTATCAAGTTTTCCATCGCTCCTCAGTGGTTTCTTGTTCGAGTGTTGCAATCCCGCTGATCACGGAGTGGCAGATGGATGATGAACTGCAGAGCAGTGGAAGGTGGAGAAATCCAGCGAGGAGGCTCCTCCCTGCATTTTGGAGTTCCTTCACACTATCTTATCTGGTCAGTATCCTGAGGCGAAAAATTGTGGACTATTGCCAGCAGTTTTTTGGGACTGAGCACGAAAGGAAAATATTTTCAGGAGTTTGTAGACATACATTTCACAAAAAATAAATTAATTGAAAAAAAAATTTTTTTATAAAAAAAAAAAATAAGTCTTTTAAATGGGGAAAAAATTTTTCACTTTTCAAACAAGAAAAATTTGATAAAAAAAAAAAAAATATTTTCCAAACTCCTTCTTTGTTATCTCACACCCTTACTAACCCTTACTTCTTTATTTTTTTAATTTTAAAAATAATTTTTTTCTTTTTTTTCCTTTTTTTTTTTTTCTTTTTTTTGCTTTTCTTACATACAAGCGTTGAGTTCGAGGCTCACCTAATCGGCAAGCACGAGCCTTCGGCTCACCAATCTGTTAAGGCCCAAGGTGGGATGAGCCTCAAGCTCAAGGCTCACCTATAGCCGATCGTTGGCTATCACGATGGCCACCAACCAACCGAAGAAGAAGGAGGGGAAAAAAAAAAAGAAAAGGAAAAAGTAGAAAAATAAAAAAATTGAAAAAATCAATTTTTAAAAAAACTTTTTTTAAAAAATAAAATAAAATAACAAAAATTTATTAAAATGAGTGCATAGAGGAAAATGGAATCGAATTTTCTATAACAAACAATGGAAATTTTTTCTAGTTCATTTTCAAGTTTCAATCGAATACTAAAAAAATTATTATTTTCTCGGAACATAGTTTTCTAGAAAACATTCTTCAAAAACGCCACATTTTTTCACAAAACAAAGGGAGCCTAAAAATTGCGTTTTGTTCCTATCACTACCATAGTAATTGACTTAGCGATGAAGGGTCAATCGTATCATGAGGAATGTCTAATTCATGTTGCGGCATTTTTCCATAGAGACGCTTTTGGCTTCTATTGTGGAGGCCACAATGACATTTGTGCCATCTAGAGCAACAAAATCCTAAGAGTTACTCAGAAGATTGATATGAGAGAAGCATATGTGTTACTTTGTACCAATTCATGTTGCAGTTATTAGAAGTAACAAATTTTGGGACCCAACAAATCATGAAGCCCCTTCACCCTTTGCCACTAAAGAAGCAAGTAGAGAGGCCAAAAAGGAAAGAAAGAATGCCTGAGTTTGAGATGACAAGTAAGAGGATGAGTAGATTTGGTGAAAAATTAAGTGCTCATATTACCATAAGGCAAGTTGTGAATTGAGCAAGTAACAACAACAGACCGGCAATGATACAAGGCCAACTGCAAGACCATCCCCTAGACTAGCTAAAGGTGCAACTCCAAGGCCAGTTGTAGGGCCTAATGCAAGTCCTACTAAAGGGCCAACTACAAGGCTTGATGTAGGGCTAGATGCAACAAACAAAGAGAAAATGAAAAGTAAGTTGCATCACTCATGTTATGTTGTTGTATGTCCATATGTTGGCAAAATATAAGTTTCTTATGCCTTTCTCAACTTAGAAGAAGACCACTTGATCAAGTTTTTGAAAGTTCAGCACCATAACAAATAAGAGGGGCTATTAGCAAAAGGATAAGGTAATATGGTTATGAGTATGAGTTATTTACAAACTTTAATATTGGCACAACCATTTTGAATGTTAGTTTTTAGGTCTTATGCAATTAATTTTGTATTTAATTTTGCTAACAACATGGGTATGTTATTGTTGTAGCCTAAGAGAAGTTCAGAGGTGCCAATCTCTCAAGGTGGGCCAAATCATGAATCTAGGGTTGTACCCTAAAAAAGAAAACAAGGCAATAACTAGCTTTCATCACACCAATACAATTACACATTCCACTAATGTTCAACCATGGTAGATTAAGAAGCTTCTTCTCCTTACTTAGTATACATTTGAAAATAAAATATGCCAAACAAAACAACAAGACAATTACACTTGATAGGACTTTCTTTCACTTTTCATTCTTGAACTTACTTCTTCGAATGATTGGTCAAATATGTTAAAGGCATCATTTCTACTTGCATTGATTTGGCATCATGCAACTCATTTTTTAATGTGGGTAGAGATTGATTTCTTCAAGTAGCTCCAAGATTACCTCTTTTGCTCGACGTGAAAATGTGTTGACATACTTGAAATATTTGCACTTTGACCTTTCTCAATAACTTGAGCATCCATGAAATTTTCTTATGAGATTCAACTTAGTTCAAGATGTTCTTCTTGGATTTCTAAGTCCACAACAACAATAATATTCACCTTCATCTTTGCTTCATTTAACTGAATTTGAGCCACTTGTCCTACTTCTACTCTCTATTGTAAGATGTAGCACTTAATTTTGGGGTTTGTGAATTAGGGTTTGAAATATTTGGGAAATGGTTTGATTTGTTCAAATTAAGGTTTATATTTGGGATGAAACATATACACGATGTCATTTAGGGCTGTTAATGTTTTGGGCATGCTGGTAGACCACATTTGTTACGAAAATTGATAAAATTTTGCCATGACAGATTTGTGACATCCCAAATCGAAATCGACACTTAATGATTATTTTATTTAAAAAATTGCACTTAAGTGATCCAACAAAAAATTTTATTATCAAAATAAGCATTGTATGAAAGTTATGACACTTTAAATGTCTTTTTCCCCCAAGTTAAGCTTAAATAGTGAATTATGTGAACCTCAAGGGCTCTGTTTGCATCCTTGGTCAATTGTTGAGAATACTTGTACCATGTTAAATATCAACTCAATAATAGGAAATTTGTCTGTTATGCTTGACTATACTTCACCGACTAAGCTATCTAATGCTGAAAGGCATGTTTTACTGGAAGAAGACTAAACACCCTTTTGTCCGAACTCAGAAGTACATTCAATGTCAGGTCAATGCACTTGAGCAAGTAAAAAAAAGTCAATCCTAACCTGTCAGAATTGGCATCACCATGAGCTGCTTTCTCCTCTGTTCACGTTCATTAGAATGTGCTACCTTACATTTTTTCCATCATATACCTAACTCGCGTTTTCTGGCATTGGCGGTATAGTGCGTGCTTTGAAGTGAAATTGATTCAGTTTACAATAGACTCAAGAAGGAAATCCGAGGACATCTAAAGCACATGAAGAGGCTTGGTTTTGCATAAAGATAGAGTCAGACGTCTATTGATGTGATTCAACCGTCCGAGAAAACACGAGAAAATTTGATGCAGCTACTATGGATCTGAAATTGGAGTCCCCGACATCTGAAGTCCGTTCAGCCATGAGATTCAGACATCTGGTCACACCTAGCTAGGTGTCCAACTCGGATGCCGGCAAGTTGTGACGTCCGACCAAGCCCGTCCCAAGTCATTGCCCCTTTGTCCTTGCTGTTGACCGTACAGGATATATGAACCGTTAAAAAGGTTTTGACATTGTCGAAAGACATGGATAGAGAGAAGTTCAGAACGAATATTGGGTATCATCTGCTTCACATATAATATTAGCATTCGAATATCGAAAATGTGTTTGTTGGATTGGGCCGGAAGGAAAAAAGCAAGTCCTTTGCTAAGTAAGACTACTGGCTATCGAAGAAGAGAGTTGGAAAAAGTGATTAAGTGGGGCTGACTCTGAATGCACGCGTCTCTGCAGTTGTTAATGGAGAAAACTAAAGGGTCAGCAAAAAGAGGAAAAATGGCTCTCGGCACTGGCCCAGAAAATCGGCACTGGCCTAGAAAATAAGGGACTCTTGCCACATCTAGCTCATACTCAGTGTCAGTTAGGAGTACTAGTTAGGAGTACTGAGGCCCATTATGAAGGTATGTAGTATGATACTTTGCCACTTTCTCATCTTCACTTTAATTAGCAAACAAATAAAATTAAAATGTGATATCAGTGTTTTCATCTCAAATGTTACCTTCCATTTTGGGGGATAATTATCCAAAAAGTCCTATACCTTTGTATCACAATATATTCAATCATAAACTTTTCAATGTGACCATTGTAATTCTAAAGTTTTTGACAATTTCCAATAATATAATCCACGTTGACATGGCAATTCAGTCAATGTCAAATTTAAATCGGAAATGTTGACATGGCGGATTTTTCAACAATTTGTAACTTTTCTTTCCTTTCTGTTGGTCATCATATATAGCATAGCTGAAAAAAAAATTGTTTGTTTAATTTTGTCGAGAAAATTACAAGAAAATTTTTGGGGGCTTTGGGCCAAAACAATGAACACATCGGCCACAATGCTTTTGCAACTCGGCTGCGGGGAAACAATTTAAGTTTGTCGTTTCTCACTGGCCACGCCCATGAGATTGGTTTCATTTGGAAATTGCGAAACCGAAATCGAATTCACTGAAATGATTTGGCCAACTAGAGAGTTGTTTCATTGCGAGAAAATGTTTTCCCTTAGAATCGTAGAACCGCTACGGCTCTAATTTTCTTCTTCATCTTCTTTCCATTCACCTCGAAAACTGGATGGGCTTTTGAGGATGGGCCTTCCCGGTTCAAGTAGCATGATCCAACGTTTTATAATCATATTGAGGATCAAGCTGGACTGGTGGGTTGAAAATTTGACGAGGTGAACTCTATATTACCGTGAGCCAGATTAGCAAGCCAATGTTTTTTTTTCAGTATGTAACGTCTAGTGGAGATTATACACCATCCATACTACAGTTTAGGATGCGATTCAGGAGGAGTTGGAAGGGGCCAACGGGGAGGACCGGAGGGTCAAGGAGAGAGAGAGAAAGGACAGGGCTTTCGAGGGAAACGAACGTATGGAGGATTACAGTGGCGGGACTGGCGGTAGACTTCACGCGATTGGGACATGAAGCAGAGGAGGAAGTTGTCGGGGTCGATGGTGTGGAGGTCGCAGAGGTGGAGATTGGTGGTTAGTCCCCATAATCAACCGGCAGCTTGGTCCAAGTAGCCATCATAGAAATAGCTTTGATTTGTGTCATATAGAGTTTCGCATGACTTCAATTGACGACGAGCAATTATCCAGTGAACTTAATATATATATTTGAGCTAAATGGTAACAATCAACCTCATAGGCTGTACACAAAATTTTGGACAAGATGGGGAGCGATGCACTCATCTTATTAGGATTTTATCTTGCATTGTGGCTTGAGAAAATCAAAAAATATGTTAGATCTAAATCTGTGAGTGACTACCAATTAACTATGCACGGTTTCTTTGTTGAAGTTAGGTTTCTCATATTGATATGATTGGATCTAACCTTTAAAAATGTCAAGGGACACGTCCGATCATTCAAGGAATCATGACTGCAATTTCAAATTAAAGACTTGTCATCAAGTGTGAACAGCAACTTTTTCAACGACAAGAGCGGTACAGCAATGCATCCATCAGAGAATAAATAGCCGCACCGTAGTAATAGAAATTCCACAAACAACTTTAGTCACCACTCGAAGAGAAATCATATGTATATAACTTTTTGTTGAAGTTGCATATTTAATCAAGGTGTCCTATATTTTTAAGTAGATGAAAGTCCTTTAAATCTTAAGGTGTAAATTTACATCTGAGTGGTTGACATATTGGCAACAAATTCGAGGGCTCCAATTCATCTACATAACTCATTTAACTTAATTTTGTTAAAAACGCCATATTTTTAGGGGGGAAAAATAACATATCAGATCATATCTTAATCGCTCAAAGTCTCTCTCCCTCTCTCTCCTTAGCAACTCCTCCCAAACGAGATTGTCGTGCACCCAGCTGCCTTAGCTTGAACTCCCCCATCCATGGTGCGCACAGAGAGGAGCGTGGAGGCACGCAAAGGCTGAGAGACGTGTTAAGCGCGACGGGACCAGGCGATGGCGCTAGTGTCGCGGCTGATGTTGACAGGAGACTTTGGCTAACGACAGCAATGGCGGGGCACGTAAAGAAGAGAGAACACGTATAAATCCAAATCTTAAAAGTCTTTTAAATCCTGCTTTAAACACCCAGTCATCACCTAAAAACTCGAAAGAAGAATGACGTGACAACAGCCTTGCATATAAAACGCCATCCCACATGCAAAACGAAAGGATCAATCGAGACATGAAGTAGGTGAAATCACGCCCCGAATCCACACTTCTTGCGTACAGCACAAGCAGGGGAGGGACACTACGTAGGGGACAAACATTGCTCTACCCAAAAGTCACACTCGCATGTGCGAGGTAATCAGTCATCCTTATCAATTATCAAGAGAAACCCAGTTCATAAAAAAAAGGAGGAAGACATCGAGTGATGATACTCTTACGTGATCCAATGCACCCTTTTTTTAATCACCGTGAGATCCCAAAGCTCTTCACGGCACTCGTCGAAGTGCTCCTTGGCGCCCACCACGAGACAATGACACCCATCAACGCGCACATCATCTGGTCTCAAGCCCCTAGAACAGCTTGCACCGACGTAAACGGAACGGAGATCTAGCTCTGGTTTCTGGAGGATAGAAAAACGAGTCGAGAAACCCAAAAACAGATCGATCGGGAGACGGCGAAATGAACGGTGCCCCGATGCTTCCTCGCTCCCCGTTTGACCACTGCGCACTTGTTTGTCTCTCTCTTTCGCGTTTTCCACGTTAATTCTATCGTGGAGTGACGAGTTCGCAACTTCCTTGATGCATTTGATTGACGATTGTCGTGATCCACGAGACATGAGTCTACGTCAAGGTACAGCTACTTTCCATCGGATGAGCTAATTATGAGAGACCCCTTTTCTTTTTCCTCGGTCAGCCTGGATTAAGATGTGACTTCACTACTTTAGATAAATGGCTGAAAATCCCCTCAAGTTATGATAACTTTGGTCCAAAAAATTTTTGATTCTTAAATAAGGATAGCATATTCTAAGATGTTAATTTTCATAATCGACTTTAATCCTTTTTCATATATAAAAGAATATATTTCCCATCGGCTCGTCAAGTAGACCGTGCAGAAGAACAAAGTAGGAATATGGGTATTTTGCAAGCAATTGGAATAGGTGTTATTGATTTACCCATGTTAATTACTTTTTTTAAAAAAAAAAAGCTATAGAATGAGCCTGGTTTAATCTGGAAAAATAATTTTTTGGTCCAATGATAGTTTGATTTTTTCAGCCAATTAGAAAAATTCACCAAGTTACTCATACATAATGTATCTTATCATCCAATTTTATGATGTGAGGAAGTTTTATTGAGATTATACTTAACGGGATGAGATATCAGAAATACTAAGAATCTTTAGTAAAACGCGTTTACTAAAGAATTTGAAAGAATAGTTAGTAGGGTTTTTAAACAAGTGAGACCCATGTTTAAATGTGATGTTATAATTAACATGCGAAATATTAGAAATACTAAGAATCTTTAGTAAAACTTGTTTACTAAAGAATTTGAAATAATATTTTCAAAAAATAAAATTAACAAATGAAACCCATGTTTAAAAAGTTGGTTCGTAGTGTTTCTAGAATTTCTCATACAACTACCACTGCGATTAAATTAATTTACTAACATCTAAACGTATACACCTTGTGCTAATGACAAAGCCATATGGTTTCTTGGCCTCTCCACAGGAAAAGAAAAATCATTAATAGTGTTAACATATTAAATTGGAGGGAGTCCACATACATAATAAGATCCATTAAATGCAGTGTTGACCCTAGATTAAATTTCTCAAATTGAATACTTAACTTATAAAATCGTGGAGTTTTTTTTTTTCCGGTAATTGCGGAGTTTTTTTTTTTTTGGTCGAAAGTAATTACGGCATTCACTCTATTGATTTTTTACATGATCATAAGTGTCGGAACCTGCAGAAAATTCCAATAAATAACATTAACATATTAATCTTGACCCCAAAAAAAAAAACATTAACATACTAAATGAAGAGGGTCCACATATGTAACAAGATCCAGTAAATGCGGTGTTGACCTACATTAAATATTAGGATTACAAAACCTTCTCAAATTAACTTATCTAATTATTTGTGGAGTTCGCTATATTTATTTTAGATATCATCAAAAGTGTCAGAAACTGCAGCAGTTGGGGACAAGAGTTCAAGCAGAATTGAACGCTCGACCATATCTGGTATGGGCGTCCAACCTTGAAGAAGATTGTGTTTGAGAGTCCGACCAAATTCGATGTCGGTCCATATTAGTATCAGACATCCGACTTGCAAAAGTTTCAGTGTTGGATATTTTCTAAAACTTCAGATGCATTATTAGCGAGAGCATTTTTTATGCCCTTTTGGACGTCCAACCACTTGTGTCTGGACGTCTAATTTTGTGGATGGTCAAAAAATTAGCCGTTTTAATTGTGATTAACAGCTTGTTAACCTTGTTTCTCTATAAATAAGACTCCTTAGAGTCTTGGGGATGCAAGATCAAACTCTAATTGGTCACTCAAATTTAAGCTCTCTTGTACACTTATTTTGCTCTAAAAACTTAAAAGAATACTTACTGTATTGAAAAAATATTTGTAATTTTTTAAAAAGATATATTGGATGTGATACAATTGACGTTCACATAAGTGATTTTCAACTAAAATTAGATGGAACAACTAAATTGGCAAATCTTGAAAATGTTTATGATTATATTGACAAATCTTCAAATGATTTATGACTAAATTGACATAATTAAAAAGTTTATAATTGAATTAGCCGCTTGAAAATAAGTTTATAATTTTTAAATAATTTCTCATTTGATTGAAAAACCTTAATAAAACTTACAAGTTTATATGACAAGGTTTGAAAAAAGTGGGATCTAGGCATTGAAATGATTAGTTTGTTTTTATAATATCGCAACATCACTTGATAAAAATAATTTAGAAAGATCTTTCAGTACATGTAGTCTCCAATTTTTTCATAAAAAATGAATAATTTGGGCAACATTTTTCTAAAAATAATCACTTGAAATAATTGATCAAAGAAAAAATTCATTAGAGATAACAATTTATGTCTAAATATTCTCATAAAAGATAATTTTTTTTTTCAGTTTCAGTAAACATTATATGTGATCGTTCAAAAAAATATTTTACAAACCATTTATTTTTCTTAAAATGAAGGCAACCCTAATATCTCTGTATTTTCCTTAAGGAGGACTCCAAATTCGTATGCTAATCTAAAGCACTAACATTTCATGACAAAACAACAAAATTAATAAATAAAAAAAAAGCATAGTCTTCCACAAGAGATTAGTTTATCCTCAGGTTGGGTGGCGCGGTTAAGAATGGTTTGTGCCGACATCACAGAACCGTTCCATCAAACTTGATGCGACCTTAATCAAATCATTAGGTGACTGAACCAGCAGCGCAAAGCTGGTGTCGGTGGTGAATATCAGAAAACCTAAAAAGCAAGAGATGACAAAATGTAGCTGTCGCAACAGAAACCTCAAAGTAAGTCACCATCGTCTGACTTGCCAAGGATTTGAGGCCATTTCGACACCATTAAAAGAAAAAACCTTAAAAACCCTTCCTGGGTCCTTCGAATCGCGGGAGTTGAATATGTCACGAGCGGCTTTAAATGCTTGAAGCCTTTGTTAGGTATATCTGCATGAGATGGACTACGAGATTAGAGCAAAGCGTGTGATAAAAAGATTAGGTAAAGGCTGTGACGATTGGTATGGAAGAAAATGACGGCCCGGTTTCTTTATATCGATGGGGTTGTTCTCGCTCGCCTTCTTTAAATCGATTGATTTTAAGGCGCTACCTTCCCCTTCTGCATTTTAGTTGAATGTAATTAATTCGGTTGTGAATGTAATTAATTCAGATCAATTAGAACTCAAATTGAATATTCAAGGTTCATATTATTGCATTGAACTGGATGTCTTAAGCTCTGAGTTCATAGCATATGGTATCATGAAGCTCGTGTTGACAGATTCAAAAGAAAAAATTTAGTTTAAGTTCAAATTCTTGCTTAGTCGGCTTTGAGAATTGTTCTTCACATTATTATATAAAAGATTCAATTACTTCATTAGGTTCACGACCCGCCCAAGTCAAGAATTTCAACTTTTAACTCAATTCAATATTCCAGCAATTTGTCTTTTTTTTTTTTTTTTTCAAAAAGAATCAAATAAACCCAAGTAACCAACAGTTGAGCTTATAGTTACATATATAAGACTAAGCAAGCATGGTATGCTGTGTAGTTTACCTCTACTCTATGTTATAAGAAACATTTTGCGTCTATGCTATAAAAAAAGTAGGTTATTGCAATTGCAAGAATATTAAATTTAAAAACCAACTTAGGGTTCATGAGCTAGGTGGGCTTCTTCGCCCTCACAGCCGCCATTATAGGCATTTCTAGTTATGCCATCGCATTACGCAATTAAGCTTTAGCGACAAACCCAAGCTGACATTAAATGGACGAACCAGAACCACTTTATACGGGACAATAAAAAAAAGTGTCGATTTATTTAGAAATGTCACATGGCTACACCGGCATACTATAATACACAGGGATACAATTTTGTCATCATCATGAATGCATGGCCTAGTGTTACTATATATGGGAAAATATTGAAGACTGTTCCCCTTTTACACTTCCCTTTTTCTTTTCGGTCTTTAAATCTCAAAATTTCTTGCCAATGAGCAAAAGTCACAAATAATCCTAAACTATATCCATGATGACACATTTATTTTAAATATTTCTCTATGACATCAAAAATTTCAAATTTGTACGTGTGTGAGACATTTACTCTACGTCAAGATTTTGTCATATGAAATTCACATGACTTAGATGAGATAATAATGACATTGTTTGACTAAAAATTATCTAACAGAACTTTGATGGGGTGTAAATGGATTATATAGATACAAGTTTTGGGTTTTTTATATCACAAGAAAAAGTTTAGAGTAAAAATGTGTCATGATGGGTATAATTTTGGATTTTTAATGTCACAAAAAAAAAATTAAGGGCAAATGTGTCATGGTGAGTATAATATTTTCCCTTTACTTAATTCAAGTGACAAATTTATAATCTAAACCAAGAATATGTCGTTGGCATTATATCTTTTGTATAATCAATTCAAATCTATAGAATTGCAATAGCCTATCAAGTAATTAATTAGCAAAACAAGAAAGGAAAAGCATTCGGAAAAATAGATCAACCACAAACGGTGGGATTCGGCGTACGAATGTTTCTCGAGAACCCTAAGAGAACTCCAAATGTGAAATCGCAAATATCTGAATGAATCTTATTCTTATTATCAAAAGATCAATTGCATAATTCACATGGAGTAATACCATACACATTAAGCAAAAAAAAAAAAAGAGGTCCGACTAACAAGTACCCTGGATACTAATTAAGACTATTAAGAATAGTAAAATTGAACGTCAAGAAAATCACATACATTATATTTGTATTTTATAACATGATTAGTAATGCATATCAAGTGTCTTAAGGGCATCTTTTAAAATATTGACGAAAATGTTTTATAAAAGAAATATAAATACAGCTGATTTACCGGTTGTGATTATCTATACAGTGAATGGATTGATATTGATTATTTTTTGTCGAAGTTGTTAATTTAAATCTACATAGAATTGACAAGTCCAACGCACTTATCATGATTATTTCAAGCCATGTGTAAAGGCAAAATCAAGCCAAAAAGTTCGAATGGAACCAAAACTCGTGCGATTGCAAAAGGCGGGTAAATCCGCCCTCCCAAATAAAAAAAAAAGAACAAAAAGGCAGCTTCCGGCCTTCCACAATAGCTGTACGGGAAGCATTTTCAGGGAAAAAAACCAGAAGAGAAAGAAAAAGGCAAGCAAACGGAAACAAAAAGTTAATTTTTTTTAACCTTTTATCCGGAGTCACTCGATAAAAGACCATGTCCCACAATAAATTATGCTTTTCTTGAAAGAAAAAGTCTCGAAATAAGAATTAATAAAATATTCTGATTATTCAAAAACTTTAAGCTGCGCTGGATCTCATTGTCTCCCCCCATGGCCGTATATACTCTGCTGAGCGGGGAGCTCAGGTCCTGTAGGCCAGTGAGCAAGCCGCGTGCTCACACCATCAAGGTTTAACCGACAAAACCCAAATGGCTTTTCTTTCTTCACAGCTCCTCTAGAACACAGAAGCTCGAGAAACCACTCTTACCCACTTCATTTCCACCTCCATTTTTTAGGGAGAGAGTGAGAAAGTGTCTGAAGCCAAAGAACAAAAATGGGAATTTGCTCAGTTCCCATGTTGCAAACTTCGTTGCTCTTGCTCAGCTTGTTCCTGGGTTTTGAGTTGACCCGATGCAGTGTGAGCTACGATAGGAAGTCACTGAACATCAATGGCCAGAGGAGGATCCTCATCTCTGGCTCCATTCACTACCCCAGAAGCACTCCGGATGTACTAGCTCTTCTCACCTCTCACTCTTTAGCTTCACTTCCTTTTTTCATTTCTTTCTTTGGTTCTGTTCTATTCTTTTCCCTTTTAGCAATGTGGATTGTTCTCTTTCTGGTGAGAATGTGGCTCATGGCTCTTCTCTCCAATGGGTGTGGGTGTAGATGTGGGAAGACCTCATACAAAAGGCTAAAGATGGAGGTTTGGATGTCATTGAGACCTATGTCTTTTGGAATGGTCATGAACCTTCTCCTGGCAAAGTACTCCTCCAAATCCCCCTCTTTACTTTGTGTCTCGTCAATTATGGCCATTTTCTCAAAATTTGATTTTCCTTTTGACCTGCATTTTGGTTCTTTTGCTTCTGACGGGTGCGTTTCAGTATAATTTTGACGAGAGATACGACCTTGTGAGGTTCATAAAGACGGTCCAAAAAGTAGGACTCTACGCTCATCTCCGCATTGGACCTTACGTTTGTGCAGAGTGGAATTTCGGGTATCTGCTTTATATTCTTTTCCTCTCTTTAATGTTGTTTTGTTTCCTTTTAACAGTTGATTAGATTGCTCTTTTCTCTTGGTGAACCCCGAATATTCCTGACTGATGGGCTTGCATATTTACACTGGGGCTTAACCATTAATTGGATTTGTGGCTTGTTTGACGGTACATTGAATGCTTTCTTTGTGCAGGGGATTTCCTGTTTGGCTGAATTATGTACCTGGGATCAGCTTCAGAACTGATAATGAGCCTTTCAAGGTTTCAGCATCCCTTCGACTCACATGATATCTTTGAACAAAAGTTTTTAGAATTAAATCTTGACACTAATCCCTTGAGAGATTAACTTCCAGAATTACTTATTTGGGAATGGATTTTTCTGACTTTTCATTGTCAAAATTTTGAAGGCTGCAATGCAAGGATTCACCCAGAAAATTGTACAGATGATGAAAGATGAGCAACTTTTTGCATCGCAAGGTGGTCCTATTATACTCTCTCAGGTAATTTTGTTCGTCGTAGTTTTACTTGTTTGCGAGGTTGATTTTACTATACTGAGACATTGAGCTACTTTATCTGAAGCTAAGTTTTCCAGGAAGAGGAATTCCGAGTTTATTATCACTTAGAACTGCCGCTTCAGCATGAACCATTGATCTTCCAAATTCTCTCTGCAGATTGAAAATGAATATGGTCCCGAAAGCAAAGCACTTGGAGCTGCTGGTCATGCATACATAAATTGGGCTGCAGAAATGGCCGTTGGATTGGATACAGGGGTCCCGTGGGTGATGTGCAAAGAAGATGATGCCCCAGATCCTGTGGTGAGGAAATTTATCTATTAATGTCATTTTAAATGTCTCATTATTAACTTAAAGTGTAACCACAGCAATTGGTTTGTCTCTGGTGCCAAAAGATGTTCCAAATTTTTGCTTGTCAAATTCTCTATTGTTGGAGCTTCCTATGTAGATTGACTTTCCATCACTGGCCGCAGATAAATACATGTAATGGGTTTTACTGTGATGCTTTCTCACCCAACAAACCTTACAAGCCAACAATGTGGACTGAAGCCTGGAGTGGCTGGTAAAGCATCTCTTTGTGCCTATGAAGTTAATGCTCTGTGAATAACAGACTCCTTTCTTAACTTTGATTTCTGAATCATCTACGGTTTATTCCCAATGAGAAGGTTTACGGAATTTGGCGGAACAATTCCTGAGCGGCCAGTTGAAGATTTGGCTTTTGCGGTAGCCCGCTTCATTCAAAAGGGTGGCTCCTTCATTAATTACTATATGGTTAGTTAACTGCTAACTTCATGATTGTGTTAGCAAATAAGGTTTTTGCACTAAACTGATCTATAGCTATGATATGATATGGCAGTATCATGGCGGAACCAACTTTGGACGTACTGCTGGGGGTCCTTTTATCACGACTAGCTATGACTATGATGCTCCGATAGATGAATATGGTGACCGTCCAGGCTTATTATAAAGAAACATATTTTCATTTATCATGTTCCTGGGATTTTTTGTTCAGGACCTTCAAGACATTACCTTCTCATCATCTGCAGTGACATACATTTAGCAACTTGTTGCTCTGCTGATAATGTTGATTAACTTTAAAGGCATGATAATATTCTAAAACACCTGCTACACATATTCATGGCCAAAATATTCCGAATCATTTTCATTCACCCTGAGAGCTGTATTTCTAACCACCTGTTAATGGAATACAATGGTGTGATCTATGACTAAAGATTAAGTCCACTCAGGTTTGATCCGGCAACCCAAATATGGTCATCTCAAGGAGCTTCATCAAGCCATTAAGCAATGTGAACCTGCTTTACTATCTTCCGATCCTACCGTTACATCATTGGGAACTTATCAGGAGGTCATCTTTCAAAGACACCACTGTCTTCGCTCTAAGGATTTCATTCTGCTGACACAATTATTCTTGTGTCTTTCAGGCTCATGTGTTCTCTTCAGGGCCTGTTTGTGCAGCTTTTCTGTCAAACTCCAACTCAAAATCAGCTGCTAGTGTGACTTTCAGGAGTAGGCACTACAATTTGCCTCCTTGGTCCATTAGCATCCTTCCTGATTGCAAGAACGAAGTATTCAATACAGCCAAGGTGCACAAAGTTCTCAAATATTCTGATCCATTGTCCTACAGTTACAGATTAAGTCTGAACATACTGAGCGTATTTGCTGCATCTCTTTTTGATGGAAATTTTTTATGGGACTTTCTTTTCAGTATACTGTATCCATGATTTTATTTTGTAAGGTGGGTATCTAAGGGGCTTCTCATGTCAGTAGCAATGCCCTGATTAGTCCACAAACACCAATCCACCACATAATTCTCTGTTTCAACTAACATTATTGTATTTTCATTGTTTAGGTGAAAGTTCCTACCACACAGGCCCAAATGTTATCAAGTAATTCTTTGTTTCTTTCGTGGGAGACCTATGATGAGGATATTTCTTCACTTGAAGAGGCCTCAAGAATTACAACTGTTGGACTCTTCGAACAAATAAACGTCACTCGAGATAGCAGTGACTACCTGTGGTACATGACTAGGTGAGTTTGGTGTCACATGATGCTTTTCTTGTGTTATGTAAAAATACAGTTTCTGGAGCCGTACCTTTATACCTAGTAATGAATGTCTTGCCCTAATGCAACTGTCTAGGCTGAAATTTTCCAAGATTGTGTAATTGTGTCTGAAGATGGGATGTCCCTTTTAACATCCTTGGTATGCAAAGGCCAAAAAAATATTGATGTCTATAAGTGGGAGGAAATAAGAAACTGACGGATGGTGCTAAAGCTGGGCATGTGGAAATCTCATTAATTTTTAATGCTCATAATATAGATTGTTGAAACTGTTAACATGAATTAATTTAGCAAGTATCTCAGAAGAGGCCACACTATTTGGTGGAAAACTTCTAAGTTCATGTGGTGCATTTTATTGGACTCCGTTTTTCTTTACTTTCAGCGTGGACATTAGTTCATCAGAATCATTTTTACGGGGAGGACAGAAGCCCATGCTCAGTGTACAGTCATCCGGGCATGCTCTTCATGTCTTCATCAATGGGCAACTTTCTGGTCAGTTATTGAGCTATATCCACCTTGCATGAGTCAAGTTGCATCTTCATAATCGTTTGTGAACATGATTTAAGTCAGTGAAGCTGTGTCGTATAACTACAGGATCTGCCTTTGGGACCAGGGTGAACAGGGGTTTCACATTCAATGGACCTGTCAACCTCCGTGCTGGAACAAATAGAATTGCATTACTCAGCGTAGCAGTGGGACTACCGGTGTGTTTACTTAACATGCTGAACATAGTTGCAATATTATATGCCTATATCTATGAATGAAATCTACTGAAGTTGGATACTAAACTGAGATCCCTTTGTCTTTCAACTTGTATGAAACTTGAAGAATGTCGGGCTGCACTTTGAAACTTGGAAAACTGGAATCCTAGGTCCAGTTTTACTAGACGGTCTTGGCCAGGGAAAGAAGGATTTGACATGGCAGAAATGGTCCTACCAGGTCAGGCAACGCCATTTTTCATCCATCTATCCGCTGAATTTGTTATACATCATAATATTGAGAATTGCCAGTCTCACACATACCTCAAATAGGTTGGCCTAAAAGGAGAAACGATGAACTTGAATTCACCAAATGGTGCCTCAGCTGTTGATTGGATCCATGAGTCACTGGCTACCCAAACCCAGCAACCATTGACATGGCATAAGGTCAGTTAAAGAATAGTTAGGATGAACCAAAGGTCATGTCTGGTATAAGTGAAGCTAAACGTGGACTGAAACTTGCAGGCTCACTTTGATGCACCTGAAGGTGATGAACCCTTGGCTTTGGATTTGCAAAGTATGGGAAAGGGGCAGGTATGGGTCAATGGACAGAGTATCGGGCGATATTGGATGACTTTTGCAAAAGGAAACTGCAATTCGTGCAGTTATTCTGGGACTTATCGGCCTCCAAAGTGCCAGTCTGGCTGTGGCCAACCAACACAAAGATGGTACTTGATGTGTGATGACTCGAATTCCATCACCATACTGGAATTTATGCATCTTATTTATACCTGCAATATTTGCTGGCTGATAAAATAATGAAGTGGGATTTCTAAACTCTTACCTGATTCATTTGAAATTCTGTGTTTTAGGTATCATGTTCCGAGATCATGGTTAAAGCCAAAGGGGAACCTTTTGGTGATTTTTGAGGAACTTGGTGGGGATGTATCAAAAATCTCTCTTGTGAAGAGACTGGTGTCGGCGTAAATTGAAGCTACTCGTTCCACAGCTGGTGCATTGGGCCATATTCAAGAAACTGAGGACCCCTATATTGAATAAAAAGAAAAAAGAGAACAGACTTTCTTTTCTCTACATGATTTAAAGGTAGGCATGGATAGAAGAGATGGGAGTTCACAGATGAAGGCGCCTTGGGTTTCATTGGGTGCATGCTGGATTGTCCTTCATCCTTTCAGGGAGATAAATGTAGAGATAAAACTCCTACAGGCTTGTCTATTTTAACTTCTTGTATGGTAGTATATGGAGAATAGCGGAATGAAATTAGCAGGGCTAGTTTTTTGCTTCAACTTGTTCATAATCCATATCATTGTACCGAATGTGTCATCTCTTCTTTGTGAAATTTTGAAGGTGCGAAACGCCAAATCAGCATCTACAATTTAATGAAGATGGTTTGGTCGAGCACAGTTGAGTTGGTCCCGAGCAGTTGCTGCTTTCTGTATGTCTTTTGATCAATATGACTTAAAAAGGCTAAAATTCGGGCACTATACTGATATGCTTCTTCATGACCATATCTATTATGCTTCTACTGAGCATTCATGCCGCATTACATTTTGAATCTCGATGATTTTGCTTGTGATTTTGTGCAGCAGCATTCTATATGTTTTTACCATCCATCGGGCAAATATTGAGGCTCTTGGTGAAGGGTTTAACTAGATATTACTGTATGATCAATGATCATATTTCTCTGAAAATCTATGTCACTCCAAGGGAGACAGAACTGCAAAATTATGCCTTTATTACTCAAACGATAAGTTCACACAGCTCTTACAAGCCTTTATACATCGAACACCAAGACTGAAAAGTGGAGTCGTCTGGACTATGGAGTAGGGAGAAAGCAAGAAGAGCTACATGCACGCTGATGATACTTCAGAGAAATGACGAAGACATGCTATGGTCAAATCCAACGGCAAGCCATGTGTACAATAGATATAGGGTATCAAGCAGTCACAGTAGCGGTTGCGTGTTTCGCGATCTTCATCTGCAAATCATCCTTATTTGCACCAACAACCTTGTCCACTACTGCGCCTTCTTTAATAAAGATAAAAGTGGGCATCGCCTCCACAGCCCAATCCTCAGCAACAGACTGCATTCATCATATATACGATAATCCCCAATTAGAAGTTGTATTACCAGTGTGGCATCCATCATAACAAAGCAGAAAGACACGTTATAGCAGGAAAATGAGGTGGAGTAATCCACAAAGTATGCATTATCGTAAGCAAAGAGGAAGTTCCAGATGGTTTATACCCTTAATTCATCAACATCGACCTTCAGGAAAATGACATCAGTCAGCTTTCTCGCAAGGTTGTCCAGAACTGGGGAAATGAGGCGACACGGACCGCACCATGTAGCACTAAAATCCACCACCACCTATCAAACGGACCAAATCAATACTCAAAAGTACATACACAATTTGTGGCACAAGCGTTAACCACAATGCGGTTTATATCTACCCATGTTTCTGACAATATAGTGGCACAAATGCAGACATTATAGACGAAAACAACAACGGGATGATTTTGGTTTGAGCTTCTGCAAGCTTCTACAATTGTTTGTGACATATATATCTAGTTTTAGAGATAACTTTATTTATGAAGCTTCGAAACATCATCTCGAGAGAGCAGTTCTCATTCCGATGTTTAAGCCCATTCCTCAGCATAGAGAACCGAGACACGGAAGCTTCTTTCCATGCAAAATGCAATTGCTCTCTTTGAAGAATGCAAACTCGGTGGGCACAGAAACTTCCGCACCCAAGGTCTGAAGAAGATATTAAGAACCCGGAATTGGATATCGGGCAGTCAAGAAAAGTACTAGGAAACACGAAACATGTTGCAAATTGTACAGATCAGTGTACGAAGATATCTGGCAAAACAAGAAATCGATGAAGCGCACACTTAATTTAGCCTTTCGGGTCATCCGCTTCGCCATAAAGAATCGCAAGAATGTGAGTCTCCCCAACACTTGATTCATTCAAACACCATTCCATTTCCATTGCCCCCGCCCTTCACAATCTCTCATAGCAACTACCGAAAACCAACTCCGTCCTAAACCCATCGCAGGAAAATCGAGCGCGAAGGCGAAGCGGCAAGAAAAACAAAGAAGCATAGCACCGGAACTTAAAACAGAACGAGCTCACATCGGAATCCTATCAAACCCACATACTACAAAATCAATCGGAAGACAGAGCGAGTGAAATTACGTACCAGCTTCTTGCTTTCGGCTCCTTTCTGGAGCTGCTGGTTCCAAGAATCGACGGTGTGGCAGCTAATCACTTGCCCTTCACCTGCCATCTTTGCTTCTCTTCTCTCCTCTTGTATCTCCAGATAAACCGTGAAGGAAATTCAAAAACTTTCTTGGGTAACTAGCAAATTCCGGGGTTCTCGCTGCTTGCTGTATGAACCGAATGAGACCCGGAGGACCCCGGAAGAGCTCGCATACGAATTCTCTAGAATCTTGGAAAGAAATCGGAAGAGATGGACAATTTGTCGAGGTATACGCGCTTCTCTGCTTCAGGGGAGGACCAAGTGACGCGGGCACGTACGTCATTTGGGCAGGGGCATCATCGGCTGAGGCAGGAAAAGGAGAAGAACGATAAACGTGCGAAATTTGTCGTGACCAGGACAAGCGGCGACCGTTATCAGCATCGACGGAAATTAAAGAGGGGGTGAAGTGTGTTATCCCTAATGACATCTGTCGTGTCACGTGCTACTCAGCTTTTCAACGCGTGAGAAAGCTGATCTGACGCGTGTCGTGTCATGGATTTTCCTAGATTAGAACGACTAATAAGTAATTTCTTCGATTTATTATTAAGCTCTGTAATTGTATATTTATTTCTTACAATTTTTTTGGTCGAAATCATTTCTTACACTGATTGATACCTAATTAAAATTATACCGTCCAAAGATTGATTATTAGGCAGCTTCACGCTCACCGTACAGGCGTAATAATGTTGTATTTGCTATTTATATATGTTTATATATTTACATGGAAGAAATCAAAGATAAGAGAATGAAAAATACTCTTTTGGAATTGAATGGCCAGAGAAAATTATCCAAAAAGTTCTTAATTTATTGTACAATGCTGAATTCGATCCAAAATATTTTTGCTAATTTAATCTTAAAAATTTCAATACATTGCCTTTAAGTCTTAAACTTTTTTATGATTTATCAATTTAGTCATTATGTCCAATTATCTAATAATCGGTTTATGATTAGATTGGCAAATTTTCAAAGGTTTAGTACTAAATCAACACAATCGCAAGGTTTATAATTAGCTTAATAATTTGTCAAAAGGTTTAGGATTAAATTGACAAAATTAAAAATTTAGGATTAATTGGGCAAATCACCAAAATATTTACAACTAAATTGATACGGTTGAAATGTTTATAACCGAAATAGTCAACATATAATAGATTTAAGATTTTTTAGACAATTATAATGGAATGGAGCAAAGCATTTATGAAATATCTGCTCTTTGGGTGGCGTTTACTTTGTTGAGGATATAAGTATTATAAGGTTTATATTGTGATCCCAGCCCATCAATTTTGCAAATGTTGGTGATTCGAGATTATGGAGTTTGATGTATCAAAGTGCGCGACGAGAAGGTAGATTCTTTCATGAATTTTCGATGGTCAATTTTGATAACTTGTTATTACTAATTATAGCTTATTTATATGATATAATATTGGGAGATTATGAGATTTCAACATGATGAGAAAATGGTATGATATGACAATAATCACTTGTAACATAACATGACATGTTCGAATGCAAAAGATAAAGAGAAACTAATTGGATAAGACAATAATTGCCGTGCCCCTCTCGAAGGGGTTCAAGAAAAGACAAGAGGGTCCTCGATCATCACAAGTTTTCCCAAATCCTTACCTCTCCCGACGTATATTAGTTTTAGGGTGAAAGTTACCAAAAATCTTAAATTATGTTCACAGTGACACATTTGCTCTAATTTTTTTCTATGACATAAAAAATCCCAAACCTATACCCGTGTGACGCATTTACCTTACGCTCCATGGGAAAGGGGAGTGATCCCAGCCCATCAATTTTGCAAATGTAGTCCCCTCATGTGATTCGAGATTAACAACAGCGGTTTCGATTTTTTGTTCCTAGTTTGATGTATCAATTTCGGGTGCTTTTGCGACTGGAAGGCAGATTCTTTCATTTGTATTTTTATTTATTTACATCGATGGTCAATTTTGATAACTTGTTATTACTAATTATAGTTTATATTCTTTTTATTTTAATCAGAAATTTTATTATATATATATAATATTGGGAGATTATGGGATTTCAACAAGATGAGAAAACGGTATGGTATATCTATATGAAATAATATTGGGATATTTCACTTAATATATATATATATATATATATATATATATATATATATTGGGAGTGATTTCAACAAGATGAGAAAACGGTATGGTATGACAATAATCACTTGTAACATAACATGACATTCGAATTCAAAAGTAAAGAGAAACTAACTAGATAAGACAATAATTGCCATGCCCCTCTCGAAGCGGTTTAGGGAAAGACAAGATAGTCCTCAATCGTCACAAGCTCTCCCAAATCCTTACCTCTCACAACGTATATTGGTTTTAGGATAAAAGTTACCAAAAATCCTAAATTATGTCCACATTGACACATTTATTCTAATTTTTTTCCATGACATAAGCAATCCAAAACCTATACCCATGTGACGTATTTACCATTCATTAAAGTTTTGTCAATGAGAATCGTTGAAAATCTACTTACATGGATGCTAGAAAACAAATAGTGTTGACACAATATCCTTGTGGATGATGTTATTTTGACTGAAAAATGATTTGATAGAACATTGACAAAAGATAAATGCGTTACATAATTTTAAGATAAATATGTTACAATAGATGTAATTTGACATTTTTCATGTCATCAAAAAGTTCAGAGTAGATGTGTTGGTGGGTATAGTTTGGGGATTTTTGTATCTTTTTCTCTTCATTTAATTCGATTTAACCTATGAGGACTCTATGTGAAGATAATTCGCCATTAGCCTCTTAGAATCGACAAGAAATCAAGTGAGTTACGGGAGGATACCACTTCCTATATAACTAGAGATTTGTGGTCAAGGACTTGATAACTTACTAGTGCCCACCATTTGATTGCTTGTCAATTAAAGTATTATTGACACCTAAATTTGACCATTTTATTAAGGATTTTATTATGTAAAAAATTATAGATTAATTTTTAACTCCTAAATAAAAATTAATTTTCATTAAATTGCATCACATTTAGATATTGGGAGCATTAGCATCACTAGTACTAATAAAAAAATGAATTTTTTAAACAAATTAAAAATTAAATTAAAATTTTAGTTAATTAAAAGATAAATAAAATAAATAATTTTCATCGTGCATGTTTTCGTTAAAATGTATTGCACGTAGACATTAGGTGCATTTACATAACTATCACTAATTATTAATATTTAAAAAAAATCAATAAAAAATGGAAAGTGTTAAAAAATAAAAAATAAAAGAAAGCGAGAATGGGCCGAGAGTAGCCCAGCCTGGCCTTCTTTCTTTTTTTCCCTTCTTCCTCTTTCCCGTTTGGGCCCAATCCATTTTCCCCTTTGTCCATGGCCTAGCCCGCGGACCTTTTCCCTCCTCCTCCTCCCTTACGCATTGCCCACGGACTGCGAAAAGGGAGAGGGGAGGTACAAAGGTAAAACCTTAGTGACGTACTAAGGCTGGCGGTCAGGAGCCATGCATGCCTGCCGCCCAGGTGTAAAAGGAAAGAGAAGGACTCAGTTCGCTGGGGGCCTTCTTCTTCGGCTTCAACGAAAGTCCAAAGAGGGGGGCTTCTTCTTCAGTTTAAGCAAACGTCCAAAGGAGAGAGAGAGACCTCGTTTTGTCCAAGTTAAATCTCATTTTGTCCAAGTTAAATCTCTTTTTGTCCAAGTTTCCTTTTTTTTTTTTTTTTTGTCTAACTCACTTCTTTTTTAATTTTGTGAGCTTCAGATATACCCTCATTCATAAATCCGAGATCTATGTTTATAAATTGAAAGGTCCGAATGATCGACTCTGCAATTAGTTGTTATAGGTTTTCAAATTGTTCATTTGAAAAAATAAAAATCAATATTATTAGACGATCATAATATTTTTCAAAAATCGAAATTATTGATCAATGAAGGAACAATATCACCCTTTTTGTTCAATAAGATATCATTGACTTATTTCATATTAGAAATAATCGTAGGAAATCTTTTGACAACAGAGATTCCTACGAGCGAGTGAGCGACCCAGAGAAAGATTGCAAAAGGCAGGGAGAGAAGGCGAGAGAAAGCCGGGGGGGGGGGGGGGGCGGGTGCGAGTCATCTCCTGAAATCCTCGACTGAGTCGTCCAAGCCGTCTTCACCATCTCCATCCATCTTCCCATCGCTCGCCATTCTCAGTTCGGACGCCACGAAGAACAATTTCTCGTGTCCAGTCCTCGACCTTGAAGGCTCCAAACGGATTTTCTTTCGAAGCCCGCACTCGTCCTCAAGAGCGACGTGTCCCGGTCTCTCCCTGCACCAGCTGGCCTCGTGATTTAAGCTAAGAACCGCTTCAAGGTTAACACTGCTGAATCTGCTATACCCTACTCTAGCCTAGGAGGAATCCATTTTTTAGCTTCTGTCTTTGAAGCAGTCGGGCTGGGACTGAGATGAGATTGGCTTTTCGTCAGTTTTGTCAGATCGAGCGTTGGTCATGAGTTCATCGACGTGTCTTTTATCTTTTGATCGGACCCCCACTGCATGTATGACCAAATGTTAACACTAAAACCGCACGAACTTGTCTCCGATTAGTAGCTATTCGGAACACGAACCATTATCCTTTTAATGTCATGGTGTTTCTTTTGATGTTACTGAACTGTATTACCGATGCATTGGAACATTTGTCAAACGTCACTCCTTCCGTTTTTTCCTTACTTTGTGCCCGTATGTTCTGGTGGTCACCGATGGCATTTGTGGGCGAGTGGACGACGCTGTGCCCATGACCTGAGCATTGACTATTGCGGGCATTTACTCCGGTTTGCTTATGACATCCTTTTTTTACTTGCTTGTTCTAACAATGCCATGTACGCTCTGATGTTACAATGTTAGGAGTAAATCTTGATGGATGATGGTCTGAGTGGAGCAGATAGGTGCAGGGAGCCTAAATCATTCTGATTAAGCTTAGATTCTTTTAATGGTTTGAGTCATCAAATGTTCTTAGAAGCAAGGCTGGCATATTCTGTAGACTTTCGGTGAGTTGCAGAAGTAGTGAGGTTGAAGATGACGAAAAAAGACAAAACGGAAAAGGACAAAAAAAAAAGAGAAGAATTAAAAGAAACTAAAAAGGGAGAGGAAAAAAATGAAAAGTGCGATAGGGGGGGTTTCTGTTGTTGGCCGGGCTCATTTCAAATGTGGACCCAAAAAAGAGTTCAAAAAATTAAAAATAAAAAATAGCTTATGGGCTTTTATAATTAATTCCAAGCGGCCTTTTAGGGTTAATGTTTTTAGTCCAACCCGATCCAATAGGGTTCGGATTGGTTTAGTTGGGTCCGGTCTCTTGACCCGGTCTGAATCCCTTTTATTTATTTATTTTTTTATATTAACAATAGTTAAAAATTAATATAAAAATAACGAAAAAAAATTCTAAATTAAAAAATATAAATAAAAATTAGTTAATAATTTTTTTAAAAAAATTGAAAAATATTTAAGAAAGATTATCAAGAAGTTCCAAAAAATCCCAAAAAAAATTCTCTGAAAAAAATTAAATTAAAATTCCTTGAAAATGTTAAAATTAATTTTTTGGGTTATCTTCTCCTAAAAAATAGAAGTCTTTCAATTTAGAATTATGCTCAAGATTGACCAAGCCCTTGGGGATCTGCCTTAGAGTTTCAATTGTCCTTAGAGACAAATGCCATTGATTACACAATATTGATATGATGATTTTGGTTTCCCTTTAATCTAGTTAGGATTAGCAATTTTTTTTCTTAGTGTTAAGTCTTTGTTATCCCATGAAATGTATTTAGTACTTTCCTTGGTTACTGATTGTTACAATAATGGCACTCACGCGATCATTTCACATGTTAGTGGATAGGTATAAAATCAATCTAAAATGTTTGACAAAAATCTTTTTAAAAAATGAACAAAATTAGGTACCGAAAGAGCTTAGAAGCATAATTAAGCCTTCGACCCTAGATTCTTTAGTTGTGTAGAAAGTTAGGTATATTCTTATACCTCACTTAGTTTCTAGCCGACCCTAATAGACTAGTAATGACTCATTCTTTAGAAAATTTTCATATCAACAATTTGAACACTTGACGTCGCACGAGATTTATGTTTGAGAGAACCTACGTCTAAATCATGGGTTGTAGGCCATCCTTAAGACACTATGTCTAAACCTATTTCCTCCCCCGAGGGGTAGGTCGTGACAAGTGTCATGCAATCCTTTTACCAAATTTTTATTCCTAAGGTTTTATCCAAGAAGTGTCTATGCAATTTTTTTGAGTTGATTATGGTCCTAATGTTCTAGCCTAACCATTCAACTAAACTAAAAGCACACAATTAAAGAAATGACATGATGTAAATACATAGAAAAAAATAGTAAAAGTAGAATACACAAAGTAAATCGATACGTTATCGGGTAAAGAATATTACAATGCTTTATTCATAGGCCCCAAAACAGATCCCATGTGAGTTTTTTTCATTGATTTTGAATTCTAATCCTACATTATAGTTCTAATTTAGTAATTCTAAATTTAAAAGAGATTTCGAGGTGAGTCCTAACTTGAACTAAGCTAGTTACAACCAAATTTTATTTATTTTTTCTTTAAAGGTGATGTCTAAGCTGCGCTATTGAACCAATGTCTAAGTGATACCAATCTAATCATATTCGGAATTATTCAAATAAGACGCTACATCTATGATCTAGTCTAAATCCTAGAGCTAACTATAATCTTAAAGGAAACCAATGAAGATCCTCAACGTTCTTCAATCCACCTCCAAGGCATTCGTTCACGCACCAAAATGAATAAAAGCATTAAAATGCTCGAAAGAATATAACCACCAAAAAGTTAGGACAAATCAGTGAATCCACACTCAGCAAATCTCATGCATCTAGCATATCAAGCAAGGCAATGCGTGACTCACTTGATCAACATCAGGTGTTGACTTTTTCTATTCCCTTATGACTGACCATTCAAATTTTAGGCTGCGTTTGGTCGTCGAATTTCTAAATGGGATAGGATTGGATATGATAGAATAAGAAATCCATGGATTTCTTCGTATGCCATCAACTGTTTGGTGAACTACAGATTTAAAGTCGGATATTTTCATATCCTATCCAATCTACTGTTTGGTTAACTATGGATTTAAAGTCGAATATCCTCATATCTTATCAAATCTATCGTTTGGTGAACTATATATTTAAATTCGGATATTTTAAAAACAATAACATTAGGCAAGTACAAGTTTGCAAGTTTAATATTCACAAAATCATCCAAAACTATATCTTTTTCAAATTAATAGATTCTCATTGAATTTCATGATTACGCATCGTAATAATCTTTTTCATTCCTTTAAAATAATCTTTTGGTTACTACCTTCAACATCAAACGTTTTTAGAATAACCTCAATTTCAATATATTCACTTTGAAACATGAATTCTTTTTCTCACTTACAAGTTTTTCATTTGTTTCCATTTTGTTATAGGTCCAATACCAAATCAAACAAATGTCCAATTAGAACAAAGCATAAAGTCCAAAGTTCATTCGCTTTTTTTTTCCCCAATTGTCACAAGGATGCAATGATAGTTAATCACGTTAACGAACAATCTTTGAACAATTCGCATTTATAAAGTACATTACATTTGTTGAGTATCGGTCGGCTGCATTTTGACCAAAGTAAACTCATGTTCATGTCCATATAAAGCAGTAGATGCGAACTATCTTGACTTAAGGCTTCTTTTAAGTTCATGGCTAGATTTTTTGCCAAAGAGACAGAGAAACTATTTAGGAAAATAAAAGATAGAGGCAAAGAATATTATAGATAATGGGTTTCTTGGCAATCAACATAGATATAAACTTTCAAGCCATGGCTACAACCGAAAGGTCCAAAAAGATAACATTAACGCTTATAGCTAGCCCCAAAACCATTTAAAAAATAAATAAAGAAGAAAAAAAGAAAAAGTATGGAGAGAAAACATATCTCCTACAAACTCAGAAACAATTCAATATAACTAAAATCATAAACACCAAATATAAGACTTTAAGACAGATGTCCAATTTGGAACAAAGCTTAAAGTGCTAATTCGATACGACTTCATTCACTGCGATCCATCACTCCCAATCATCACTCATTCTCTTCTCTCATCTCTTGGAGAAGTAATTCCACAAATGCTTTCCTTTCGTCTCCTTGAAATCCCAAAAATAGATGAATATTCTTAGGATCCTTCACAATTTTTTTACATAATTTTATTCTATCAATTGTACCTAAAGACATTTGAAGAAGCTCCTCATTGATTTTTTGTTTGTCATTATCCAAATCCTTAGCATGTCCAATGTAGCTAGTGATCATCTCCATTCTCTGGTTAGCTTTTTCCAAGAATGAGCTAAAAGTTCTTGCTATCTCAACTAAGGCAGTAGCCCATTTGTCACTTGCTTTAGCCCTTTTTCTTCTTAAAGAATTAGAAACATTTTGTGTCAGAGAAAATGATAGTGGCAGTAAGTTTTTCCTTATACCATTGGTTGCCACATTATCATGATTTTCACCTTCCTCATGATCTACAGCTGCATGAGCTTCTGAAGGGTCTTCACTAAGATTTCCATTGGCACGGTCTTTTCTAAATACGGCTGCTAGTCGATTATATTGAGGGAAGGATTTCCCTTTGATAGGTCTACAAAGAAAATATATTATTTTGTTAAAAATGAAACAATTAATAAAGAAGAAAAATGAGAAGAAGTGACACAAACCTTGCAATATTTTTGCCAATTATCCTCAGAATGAATATCAACACAATGCTTTTCATGGTCCCACCCAAAGCCACTTTGATTCCTCAAGTCATATATCTGATTATACATTTTTCAAGTTTTTCATTTTTGACTCTGTGTGAGGATTACCCTTGACGCTAGAACAAGGAAACCTTTCTTCAAACCACTTATCTAACATAATCATGTAACCACTCTTGAAACTATTATCGGCTTTCATTCCTCACGTAACTAATTCTTCAAGACCATATAGAAGTGCATTTTCTTCATCTATTGTCCATATACGTCGGTCTCTCTTTGTTCCCCTTCCTTGAGTTTGACTGAAATCGCTACCTTTCATTCCTAAACATCTCATTGCAATTTCATAAAATTTAATGATGGAAGATAACGTGATAGAGAAAATTTAATGATAGAGACAACATAGTGCTTCAAATTTAAAATGATAAAGTCATAATTCAAACATTATATAGGAAATATATGTCTCAATAATGACAAACCAGCACCATATTACACATGTCTAATTGAAATGAAAAAAAAAAAAATCTTATAATGCAAGTCTTGTAACAATGGAAAACAAATGATTTTTTTTTTAAATAATATAAAATCATACAACTCCTCCATGTCCTCGACTTGCATTCCACTCATAAAACATTTGTATTGCCAAATTTTGCCTCCATGTTGCCCAATGATCCGACGGCTCGACAACATCAATTGTTTCCACATTTTCAATAGTGGTAGCAACTTCATCTAACGTGCCTCGATTGGATCAATAGCCATTTCTCTTCTTATCAAGTTGTGTAGAAGGCAACAAGCTATGATTATTTGACCTTGCGTTCTAATTGGATAAAAAGATGGGCTCCTAAGAATAGCCCATCGTAACTTAAGTAGACCGAAGCATCTTTCTATGACAACAAGCTTGAGAATGCTTCATGTTGAAGTACTTCTTGGGTGAATTTGGTGTACGACCTTTTGTCCACTCAGACAGATGGTATCGAGTACCTCTATAAGGAGCAAGGAAGCCCTCCCCATTTGTGTATCCAGCATCTACAAGTTAATAATTACCTAATAACAAATGATGATATTATTAATTGTCTCGAACCTTTAAAACCTACAATTTATAAAATGCAATATATTGATAAAGGCTTATCTTACCAGGATCTTTAAACCATTGGGTTTAACCAAAGCATCTTGAAGCACTCTAGAATCCATTGCTAAGCCTTCCCATCCAGGAAAAACATAAATGAATCTCATGTCACGTGAGCAAACTCCTAATACATTGGATGCAACCTCATCCTTTCTATTTTGGTACCTCAGTTTATCAACCTTTGGAACACATACCCTTATATATGTGCCATCTAATGCTCCTAAGCAACCCTAGAAACATAAAATTAATAAAATAACATTCTCTTTAAAGTATGAAATTAGTCCATGAAATAGCATAACAAACATACCTTAAACCACTTCCATCTCTCGTCGGCACATTCCCCTGGAAATGGTTTAGGTGAGACAAGAAGCACACTATGCATTATTATCACCACATTTAAAACTAAGTTAAAATACCTACTTATTGTCTCCCCAGACCTCATAAATCTAAACTTGATGACTCGATTTTTCACGTGATGGGCAAGTATATGTAGAAACATGGCCATTTGTTCTTCTATAGTACAAGTCCATCTTCTTTTAACCCACCAATTGTATGTGCAACTGTTTGCAGTATATCCTGATGAAAAGATCAAGAAGCGTTCCTTTATGGTCGTTCTTTCAAAGAAAATGGAGGAGAGACACCACACCAAGTGGCTTGTGAAGAAAAAGATTTTGCTCAAGAACCTGCCAAACTTAAATCCAAGGGGAGTTATGGGACCTGTTTTACCTGAGAGAAAGGCCATAAACCAAGCTTATCAGTAGAATATGGGGTGAGTACTACGCCAACTACTCACCAGAGGAAATGAAAGAGGGAACAGGCATAGATGCAAAAGAGGAGGATGACATTGAGGAGTAAGAGGAGAATGAAGAGGATGAGAATGAAGACATATCCGTAAATCTAGAGGAAAGTCTGAAAACTGGTTCAACACCTAGGCGAAGTAAGCCTTCCTCTACACATAAAGAAGTTAGATGTTACGGGGAGTCCATGGGTTAGACATATTTAGGTGAAGCTCTATATAGACAAGTTGTTGTCCATGGTGAAACAATTGCTGTAGGAGATGCAGTAGCCTTGGAAATCTAGGTATCAAAGAACCGAACCAAGAACAAACAATTCGCATTGAGAGAGAGAGAGAGAGAGAGAGAGAGAGAGAGAGAGAGAGAGAGAGAGAGAGAGAGAGAGAGAGAGAGAGAGAGAGAGAGAGAGAATGATTATTTACCTTCAAAAATTCATCACTTTTGTAAAATTTCGATGTGAATCGGTGAGCTATTGAGGAGAAGGCTTCAACATCGATACTTTGGAAACAGAGGAGTTGGAGTCGTCTGTGGGTGAATGACGGAGAAAGAAAAAAAGCGAGAGAATGATTATTTACCTTCAAAAATTCATCGCTTTTGTAAAATTTCGATGTGAATCGGTGAGCTATTGAGGAGAAGGCTTCAACATCGATACTTTGGAAATAGAGGAGTTGGAGTCGTCTGTGGGTGAATGACGGAGAAAGAAAAAAAGCGTAGGGTTTTATGTTTCAGATAAAAGAAATCCTATCTAACCTTATCCCACCTCCCTCGGATTTTTTTATCCGGTTTATATCCCTTCTATATTTGATCTTATCCTATCCTAGATAGCTACCAAATACGAGATATGATAAAACACATCCTATCCTAGTTTTTATTCGGTCGACCAAACGCAGCCTTAGTACCTTAGGTGCATCAAATGATGTTCGATTATGAAAAGACACGGAATAAGATCATACAATCGAAAGACAAGAATCCAAAGCTACTTTCCCAGCAAAAATTTTTAACCGAGGATGACATTTTCATCCGGCATCTGATGGACCCAATTTTAATGGCATTGGAATTCCCGCAATTTCTAGTTTCATAAGCGTGATTGATATCAGGAAATCGCAAACTTCCCAATCGTTCGCAAAGGGATAAAATTGAGTGGCAAACTGAGAATTAAAAGACCGGTTGATGTCAAATTTATGTTTTGTGTCTTGTATCGCATTGGTCGAATCTTGATCAACTTTTGGTAACCTTATGTCGGTTGAGTATAAAATTTTTCGAAAGAGGGTGGAAAATTCGAGTTGTTAACATCAATTGTTTAGCTTTAGGCATTTTAGCACTTTCTATATGGATAACATGTATTTAGTATGTTCTAGAATCCAACCTTGATGGATTTATTGGACAAATCTTTAGGGCTACATTTGATAGTTCGAATTTGAGTTCAGATTGGATTGAATAACAAAATTTTATATATGGTATTTGTTGACCTCATCCAAATAGGTTAAATCTGGATATACCTAGATAAATGTCAAATAAGAAATCCAGGCTAGAGGTGGGATAAACCTGAATTGAATATTTTTTTTTTTTTTTTTTTGTTTGAAGTAACTTTATAATTTTCTTTCTATTATGGAGTAATGGACTTCGACAAAGCCGTGCAAGAACTAGTGCCACGACAGCTAATCATCATCACTTCCGAACATCATGCAATCGCCTCCAACCATCGATCATCATTCCGTCCGACCGACATTCGTCCAATTGATTGTCCTATGACAAGTGAGGGTGAAAATAAGAAGTTATATATTTCATGATCATCACCATTGAAGATCTCGAATCCTTTCAAGAGTGCACTAAATCCTTTGAAGTCGTCTCGTTACTCACTGCCCTAATGCCATCCCCTCACAACCCAGATCATCGGCTTCAATGTCAAGTGACATCCGAGCTTCGCGCGCAGCATCCACCTCCCCGTTACCACCCTTCACCCCTACATCGTTGTTGCCTTGTGTATTAGATTGCCGTGGCCAGTGCCTCTCTGGTCGCTTTGCGACGCTCTTGACAACCTGAGGCTTGTCTTTGCTGGTGTTCAAATTGTCTATGTTTCGATGAAGTTAAGTAAGGCGGTTGATTTAGCGAAACTGGTGGAGGAGACGCAAGAGAGCGAGTTCGAGATGATGGTGAGAGAAGTCAAGCAGCGAGGTGGCGCTGAGTAAGCGAGATTTTGAAAGATTAGGAATTTTCTATTCCATTGCAGCAAAAATAGGATGAAATTTTTTTATAATTGGGAAGATAATTAGAGGATTCCTAATTCCATCTCTCTTTCTTTTTCCTTTCCCAATCGAAATCCAATTACGATCAGGTGCAGCATAAAGGATTGTTTAGCGAAATCCAAGGAACGAGACGGGATTCTACGTCATTCAAACCCCCGATTTTCCAACGCGAAAACTCCAAACGGGGATATTTTAGGGGAGGTGGACGAAAATGATAGGCCAAACAAAGGGCACCACCGGTCCACTCCCCGCACCGAAACCTCCGGTCCGAATGCCCTCCGACGAGGGAGTGCCGCGTGGCCCTCAAATCCCACGTGGAATTTTCAAAGCCACAAGACAGCCAATCAAATCGAGAAACAACAATCATATCTCTCCCTCCCTCCCTCTCCCACCATACCATGTTATCCACATTTTCCCTCCCCCTCCCCCCTCCCCACCACAAAGCAGAATAATAATAATGATAATCACAATAATGAGCGTATCAAATGCATGGTCAACGACGCTCTCTCTCTCGGTAAACAGACGGTCAAACAAAACCAGTGTGTCATTCTCTCTCTATCTCTCGCTCTCTCTCCCCTTCTAATGGTTCTCTGTTCAGTCTTCTCTCTCCCTCTCTCTGCAATTCCGCACGCGTGAAACAATGGCGTTCGCTCAGCTCGTCTCTTACTCCTCTTCTTCGCCTTCTCTGTCCCCCAAACCTTCACTCCCTCCCTCGGTTGCCGCTCCCGCCGGCTGCTACCCCTCCTCCTCCTCTTCCTCCAAGTCCCTAGCTCCGCCGCCCCTCCGCGGCCGGCGGCGGCGGAGCCTCGATTCGGTGCGCTGCTCCGCCTCCTCCTTCTCGGAGAGGCGCCACGCCGGGTCCCCGTCCTCCGACGACGTCGTGGAGCTCCCCCTGTTCCCGCTCCCGCTCGTCCTCTTCCCCGGCGCCATCCTCCCCCTCCAAATCTTCGAGTTCCGGTACCGGATCATGATGCACACGCTCCTCCAGACCGACCTCCGCTTCGGCGTCATCTACACCGACTCCGTCTCCGGCACGGCCACCGTCGGCTGCGTCGGGGAGATCGTCAAGCACGAGCGCCTCGTCGACGACCGGTTCTTCCTCATCTGCAAGGGCCAGGAGCGGTTCCGCGTCACCGGCATCGTCCGCACCAAGCCTTACCTCGTCGCGCAGGTCACTTGGCTCGAGGATCGGCCCTCCGCCGACGGCGCCGACGACCTGGAGTCGCTGGCCACCGAGGTGGAGGCCTACATGAAGGACGTCATCCGGATCTCGAACCGGCTGAGCGGGAAGCCCGAGAAGGAGGTGCAGGACCTGAGGCGGAACCTGTTCCCGACACCCTTCTCCTTCTTCGTGGGGAGCACGTTCGAGGGCGCGCCGAGGGAGCAGCAGGCGCTGCTCGAGCTGGAGGACACCGCGACGAGGCTGAAGAGAGAGAAGGAGACGCTGAGGAACACGCTCAATTACTTGACCGCCGCCTCCGCCGTCAAGGACGTGTTCCCGTCCCCGTGATCGAATTGAGCGAGACCGGGTGAGGACTGATATCACTTACTGATTGAGCAGAGGCGGAGAGCAAGCTAAGTGTTCTCATGCCAACTCCCCTGGACTTTGTTAAGTAATTCACACAGGAAAGGAAAACCTTTTTAAGATGTAATTTTTTTTTTTTTTTTTTTTTTTTTTTTGATTTTGTAAATGATTCGAGCTTAGTATTATTCCATCAAGGCATCTCGTTCATGTTTACTCTGGTAATAACTGTGTGGATTATATGAGCCACTAGAACAGAACAACATTCCCGCATGGTGTATGATAAATAAGTAGAATTTCACATGTAAGCAACATTCGATTCCTGGGAATTATGTCTCTCGAGGTGGATTTTAGGGGCAAGTAAAATGGTCTGAAAGCTGATCATTCCTAACTGCATCGATGACGTTCTTGCTAATTTTGCTGGGACAAGAGAAACTACTTCTTGCGCCAGAGTTCAGCAATCCTACATCCGTTTATTGCCACAAACCCCATCTCTGCATCATCATTGTGAAGTTCTACAGGGGAAAGCATGCACTACATTTAGTTCTATTTCGCATGTAAGCACCATTCAGTTCCTGGGAATTATACTTTTTGAGGTCAATTTCAGAGGCAAGTAAAATCGTCTGAAAGCTGATCATTCCTAACTGCATCGATGACATTCTTGCTAATTTTGCTGGAACAAGAGAAGCAACTCCTTGCACCAGTACTCAGCGGCCTTACATACGTTTATTGCCACAAACCCCATCTTTGCATCATCATTGTGAAGTTCAACAGGGGAAAGCATGCACTACGTCGTTGTCCTATTGCCCTCTAAATATCTGATGCTCATTTCTTGCTAACATCGATCGCATCATTGAGACTTGAGTGACCTGGTCTGTCTACAGAACTCATTGCATGGCACGGTCACAAGATCCGTCAAAGAGAACTTTTGTAGTAGACGTTAGACTGTCTTCTCTTCCCCTCTAAGAAATAACTGATTATTCATAATACACAAACCAAAGTATCAAAAGATGCAAGCGTAGTTTCTGTCCTCCTGAAGACCAGCGCACAACATAGTAGAGGAATGGAGAATCCTTCAGCTTTGTTCAGATCATACAAACTTGCATGCCAAACTATCTTCATTTCATCCAACAAACTTTACAAAAGGTAAATGTTGACCAAAAACCTCATTCTGAAGCAACCCCCACCCGCCCCAAAATGATGAAATAAATCACGCTCTGTAGTAGAGTTTCAACTCACTGCAGAATTCTTGTAGTGCCGCATATATAATGCTTACTCTGTATTGTTACTTGAGAAACAATAATTCAGATGACTTCCTTTCCGAGCTTTCTTGTCAATCACGTGTCTTCCCCAATTTTTTAATCTGCTTTGATTTAGTAGTTGGGTGTTCTTCAAATCCACACACACCTAAAACCTCCTGAAATGATGGCACCTTGGACACATTGAGAAATATAAAAAATCAATCTATCACATTATCAACCAATTCAAAATACTTTGTGTAGTCCTGCAAACTGATGCCATCTTTTTAGCTAGACATCTACTATTCCTCTTTACATACACACGAGTATGCAACTTTGAGGAGAATGTGTAATGCCTGTTGAGACTACAAAATCCAACCCTCTACTATGGATTGCCAACTGCTTTGCTTCCTTAAAGAACCTCTTTTTCTGAGGGCTTCTGCTTCTGTAAAATTCCCAGAATGCTGCAAAATATCCGAAAAGTTCATTAGCCCAGCCTAAGATGTTTTAAGATAAGTCACAACAGCCAGAAGAGGTAGCATTCATTAGTTAAAAAGGAAAGAAGCCGCAGTTATAAGAACAGGATAACCAGTTAATCTCCCTCGCATCAGAAACTACATACTACCAAGAAGAATTTTCCCTTAAATGTTTAGCAAAGGTCAATAAGTGTGGATTGGAATGACAATTTTGGTTACAGCACAAATACGAGATAACTCACTGCATAAATACATGCTTCTTCACTACACTGAATCATGTGAACTGCTACAAAATCATCAGACAATTATGGGATCCAATGCCATGGAAACTAAGAACTTGATCTGTCATTCATACTCCTTAACAACTCCGGCAGGAGAAAGAAAACAAAACTGGGTGCATACCTTGAGGCATTGGTTGCGTGTTGTATCACATACAGGATAATCCTGTGGGCAGCAATGCCGATGATCCTTACAGCATACAGCAGAATCGAGCCCACAACAATTCCAGTAAATGCATATTCCAAAAAGGCGAAACTTGCAACAGCAAGTTTCGCCCTCAGAACAGTACGTGAGAAGATCACACTTTGTGGGACCCGGTGCTGGCGGGGAGGAGGATTTGGGCTAGTCTTAGTCGGATAAGAAGCTAGCATATTGATGCCACATAAGCCTTCATCATTTCCACTATTACGTTGCATATAAATATAACCATTCATTCCCCACCTTGATCCCCATGAGTTCTTCACAATCCAATAGTCAACTCCATTTTGCGATCCATACCCAACTATTAATACAGCATGATTCAGAGAAGTTGAACATGGACCCGTGAAAACACCCTAAAAGAGTTCATACATCAGGACCACAGCCAACAAAAATCTAGTTAAAGGTAATCTTTGGTAAGAAGTGCACTTGAAAGTTTGACACCAACCTTTGAGTACAACTGAAATGCTCTCTCGCCTCCAGAAATACCCACACTTACTGGCTGATTAGCCACAGCTTGCAGCAGCATTTTCTCATTGTTTGCAGGCACATCTACACATCCATCAATTGACACCACATGTCTCCTTAGCTATAGCACATTAGCAAGACAAATGTTTCAGAAACAAACCAAAAAAATTGAATCTGCTAATTAAACCTAAGCTTGGATGTTAGCAAAGTGATATCGCCAACAAGAAAACAACAGGGATATTAATCCATATTCATTACAGGAGAATGTGAGTGGAATATAATATTTGACCAGGAAAGTGCACTGAGTATAGGGAAATTCCAACGATTACCTTTTGCTTGTTGCAGGTCCTTTCTTGACCGAGATATGGGTAATCATCCTCGGTGTCTATTCCGTGGTTATCTATGACAAACTGAAATGCATAATCCATGAGTCCACCACTGCAGCCATCATTGTATGTCTTGTCACAGTCGACCAACTCTTGCTCAGACAGGCTCACAAGAGATCCTGTAACAATCTTATTGATTCCTTCAATGGCCCCTGTGGCTGAGAATGACCAACAAGCCCCTGCAGAGAACAGCAACACCATTCAGCTCTGCATCAAAGCTATCAAGTTGCCTCCACAGATTGTCTCATCAGATGGAGAGACCTGATTTCACCTCATACAAGTTTTAAAGCACATCAACCGAGTCCATACAAACAAGGGATTCTTCACCCCGACCGGGAGAAGATTGGCAGAATTGAACCTCTATCCGCATGTTACATGACAATGCCTCTGAACTTTGTAATTCTACTCTTAGCTACCTCCACCATTTTCAAAACCAAAAGGCCAATCAGAGCAATGAGAAGTTTGAAAAACAACTCACATCAAACAAAATTAATTATCCTTTACTAATTGCACACGTATATACAGGAATTTTCAGCCCTTCAGCTAATCGAATATCCAGTCACAGGTAGAACAAAGTGCAATCACGAAAACTTATGAACACGTCGCACAAAGTCCAAAAATTGGTTGACTGGATAGCACTGAATCCAATTGTACCAATCAGAAACAAGTTTCAACGTGTTTTCGATCTGCATCTGCACCAATATCTAACTGAAAAAGGAAATCGACGAGCCGAAATGCCAAACAATCGTCAATCTCAGCTCCCCATTCACGACAGGGCAAGTTCGATTAACAAAACAGACCAAAACAGCGCACTCAATTCACTGGATCCGTACCACAGCTTCCTTGATCCTTGACGCGCGTCACCGCCCCTTTCTCCAGCCAATCAACGGAAGAAGGAACGTCGCCGTCGCCGTCGCCGGCGGGGCCGGGCCCCAGAATGCGCGGCCGCCCGACGTTGACCGCCGCTCTAGAGAGGCCCAACCGGGACGACCTGAATTCGTGGAGAGTGAGATCGGCGAAGGCGTTGAGGGCGAGCGTGTAAGACGAGTTCCCATTGCTGTTGTGGCGGGCCACGAAGTCGAAGTTGTCTTGGAACACTTGGAGCCGGTGGAGCTTCTCCCGCTCGGACGAGTAAGTTTTGCCGTGCTCCTTACACCAGGCTTCGAAGAGCTCCGACGCCGGCGAGGCGGTGGAGGAGAGACAGAGGTCGAGGTTGAAGACGAGGAGGAGAGAGAAGAGGCATAGACAGAGAGTTGTGTAAGGATTGTTCTCCTTCATGGTCACAGAGAGAGAGAGAGAGAGAGAGAGAGGGAGAGGGTGGTTTGGGGTTTTTCTTTTGTTGTTGTCGGAAATGGGGTTCCTATGAAAATGTCGAGCCAAAGAAAAACACCCAAGACTCCAAGTGCCCGAGTTTTTTTAATTGATCAAAAGAGGAGATGAATTACGGACTTGCTCAGCCACCGCAGGAACATGTCGCATTGGATAATTATATTGAAAAATGATATAAATAATTTCTGAATTTTAGTTTAATATACAACGTCGTTATCTAGCTTTTGATTTGTTTAATACGACTTTTCAATTTTAACCTAATATGTAATATCGTCCATAAATTTTTAACTTGTTCAATTTAATCCTTAAACGTCAAAAACATATTCAATTTAGCCCATGTATTATATAAAAATATTCAATATTACCTTTGAACTTGAATTTAATCGAACGATAGCATTGAATATTTTCACATTATTCAATGACTTGATTAAATATTTTTCAAAGATCAGGAATTAAATTGAATAGATTAAAAGTTTAATAATGACATTTCACATTATATCCAAATTTAAGGAGTATTTGTGTAATCATCCCTAATAACACCAAATGCATACAAACTATTGTATGGCATTTAATTTGCCGTCGAAACTTTTGTAAACCATCATTTTGATTTCAATACTTTCTTTTTAAATTAGAGAACACATGAAAATGACTCTTGCCTAAAATTTAGATATTAATAATTACAATTGTCGAAGTACTTTTTTAGAATTCATAAATTCGATATTGTTATTTTTTAGGACATGATTGGGTGAAATTCCTTGCATCCCTCTATGCCCGACATACTTCAGGTGTCGTGAATGTGCAATTGCATTTAGGATTTTTAGTGCATTTATCGTAAAATAAAATGATTTGTTTTAGCTGAAATTAATTTTTTCTGAAAATATTTTCCTGCTCCCTTCTTCTCTTCATGTTTAGAGTAGAGCACAGAAACAACACCGACGGCACGTGTGCGAGAGAACCACGGAGGCACCCGTTCTCCCCTCTCTCTCTCTCTCTCTCTCTCTCTCTGGCGTTTCATCGAGAAAGAGGTCGAGGCGCATCTGCGAAGCGAAACGAACACGCCTGGCGAAGGTAAAAAAAAACAGAGAGAGGAAAAAACGCCCCCATTTCTCTCTCCGGCAACCATGGACGTTGATCCTCGTCAATACGAACACGTCGTGAGTTTCGATTTTCCTTCCTTCTCCTTGTCCGATGCTAAATCTCGGTATCCCTTGAGCTCCCTTCCTCTCCCCTCTCTCTTGAAGGCCCGATCATCGGCTGCGGTTCGAATTGCGATGCGAACATCTGTGCGGTGTTCTTATCCGTCGATATTGCTCTGGCAGTTCTAGTTTTTCCTTTTTTTTTTTTTTTTCCTTTTGGTAACTTAGATTGCTGCGCGCTCCGCTGATTTTTCATCGCCAGGTTGCTTGCTAAATTACTGATGCTTCACGCTGTGATTTCCTGGGTTTCATGTTGAAACTTGAGATTTGATTGGTGGGAAGTGTTTTAAAAAGAATCCTTTGTTTTACCTTTGCCTGCTGAATGTTATAGTTTGAAAGCCGTGGAGTAGACGATACTTTTGGTTTAATTGGAACTGTGCGTGAGAGGCTACCGATTACTCTAGGAAGCTCGATTAGGACGCATGTAATGATAAAATTCGATAGTATAAACAAGTCCATTATCCTGGGCACTCCATTTCAAAAGCCTGCTGGTTCTTAGCAAGCTGCTTTCCGGTTCATGGGCAATCAATACAACTTTAACTCAATACAAGGACTTTTTGATGCAAATAATGACCGTGATGCTTCATTTTTGCTTTATTTTTTAGCTCTCGGTATGTGAGCATTGATACCGATAGTTCCGTAACTTTTGTGGTTGTCATGGATCTATGTTTTGCCATGTGTCTGAATAATCATTCTCCAATGGTTCCCTAACTTTCGTTGTGGCCATTACCATTTCCTCTAAATAAAGATGAAGCAACTCGTAAGTTCTGGGTTCTTTGCATAAAATTTGCGTGGGAATTTCTGAATTATTTGACTTTCAGTTTACTTATTCATACTTTTTGCTCTTGCGCATTTTGCAGACTATTAATGAGGATGACATACACGGTGTTGTTCTTTCATATCTTGTGCATAATTGCTTCAAAGAAACTGTTGAATCACTCACCACCTGTACGGGGATGAAGCAGCCAGCTGGTTGTCTCGAGGACATGGAAAAAAGAAAAAGTAGGTAGTTCATTTTTAAGTAGGAGATAATTTCTTTGTTTGTTAAACTGCAGTTTGGTGTAGACCATATGAGTCTGATGCTATGTGGATGCCTCTCTTGAGCATAAGCTTGCATGTG
Organism: Eucalyptus victrix; assembly: GCA_016097545.1. Lineage (NCBI taxonomy): Eukaryota > Viridiplantae > Streptophyta > Magnoliopsida > Myrtales > Myrtaceae > Eucalyptus > Eucalyptus victrix. The sequence goes on along the minus strand of CM027840.1, from coordinate 22,874,357 downwards.
TCCCATGATGCTGGTTAAGGTTGTCTTGTTAGAGTTGCATGTAGGATGCAAGGTAATGTTCTGACAGTTATATTTTATTTTAGTGGCTAAGAACATTAAACACCAAGCCTTTTAATGCTTAGTTAACTGTAGAGAATTTTGGTCTTGCATGGGTGCAATCTTCCAAAGTACAGGCAGAACTGTTGTTCATCCATTTGTTATGTTTCTTGATGGATTGACCTAGATTTGACTGATAGTTTTTCTAAGATGGCAGGATTTGTGCATTGAGTTCCACTATTCTCAAGGACTTGAAAAGCAATAATGATTTTTTTGAGTCCCAGGACTTACTTGAATACAGTTTAATTGATGCTTGTTGGTTGGAATATTTATAAATAGGAATTTTTCACTTTGCTGCGGAGGGTAATGCTCTCAAGGCCATCGATCTGACTGAGGAGCTGGCTCCTGACTTGTTGAAGAAAAATACGGACTTGCATTTCAATCTTCTAACCCTTCATTTTGTCGAGCTTGTCTGCTCCAAGAGCTGGTGAGCTAGATTTTCTTGGTTTCTGGGTACATGATTTAAATCCTCTTCTTATTCAATTTTATCTTTTCTGGGCAGCACAGAAGCTCTTGAGTTTGCTCAGGCCAAATTGGCTCCTTTTGGGAAGGAATATGTTAAAAAGCTAGAAGTATGTCAGTCTCATGAATTACTTGATATCTATACATATCCAGTATATCGTGTGGCTGAATAAGATAAAATGCCATGGCTGCAGGACTTCATGGCTTTGCTTGCTTATGAGGAGCCTGAAAAATCACCAATGTTTCATCTTGTCAGCCCGGACTACAGGCAGTCTGTTGCTGATAGCTTGAATCGAGCAATCGTTGGTCCGTTCCTTGTCTGTCTTACTTACGGTGCTTGCTGAGCTATGTTGTGCAATTTTAGATTGAGTCCATTAAATGCTACTGCTTTACACTAATATTTTCCTGTGTGAAGATCAATTCTTCATTCTTTGACTTGGTATAATTTTTACTGTGTATCTAACATCGTTCAGAAGTTGACCTCATTACTTGTGCATCTGTATTTCGGCCAGCAAATGCAAACCAGCCAAGTCACTCCACACTGGAAAGGCTGATAAAACAGATTGTGGTTGTTAGACAACTTTTAAGTCAAGAGCATGGCAAGGTAATTTTGTGTTCAGAAGTTTAAAAGTTTTAAGTGTGAATCATGAGGAATCATAGGAACTTTTGCTTTTTTATGGAGTCCCCCTTTCATTTTTGTAGAATAACCCTTTGTGCTATGTGCATTTGTACGTTGTCCCCTTTTGGTATGTTTAAATGGTTTGATTTCCAGAAATTATAAGTGGCATGACACATCAGCAAATCTTGGTTGATAATCCATATTACCGCCCTAGTTCATTGATAGAAACAGGCGTGGTGCATTGGAGTGAAGATAAAATTCCAGTTTTTAATGTTTTGCTTAAGTTTTTGGCCAAGTTTGCTACTGTGTCACACTGTGTAGGATTTCCATCATAAAAATGTTAAAATCTGTTAGAGGGGTTTACAATACAAATTTTAATAGACTAAGGGTTTTTAGAGATGGATAAGTACAATGTCAGTTCTACACCAAGCCAAACTACTGCAGTGGGGTGTCCACACAGTTTGCACAATTCTTAAAGCATCTTTATTATTATTATTTTTGGCAGAAGTCATGTACTTCTTCTCTGCTATATTTTACTGTTACTTAATCAGTTGTGTCTACACCCCAAGCTCAAATTAAAATGACATGACATTCTCATACTTGAAGGTTGAAGCCTTTGAATGTAACTAATCTTAACTGACCTCAAAAGTAATTAGAACCCACAATAAATTTAAACATTCTGGTGACACGGTCCAGAGTACTACCACCACCAAAAATTTATATAAATAATAAAAAGAGACGAATTGGAGTAACAAGTAAAAGGGGTAGATAGTATTGAAAAAAGAAGAAGAGAACAATGACGACGACGACTTCGACAACAATGTTCGTTGTCACACATTGTTTTCTTTTATTAGATTGAAAGGTTCTTTCTTGAACTAGCTGCGAAGATGGGAATTTATGATATGAAAAGACAATTTCTATAACTAACAAATATGGAAAAAAGAATGTAGAACCTAGAAAAGAAAGGAAAAATTATAGGAATTACTAGTCTTAGAATCTAGTTGGAAGAAAACAAAGATTTGATTTTAGTGAGTGATTTGCTCAGTTGTGCGACCCTTTTTTATTTATCTATTTAAATTCAGGAGTAGGTTCATTCACATAATATCTCAAATGACAAGGAAAAAAGGTGCTATTATTATAAGGTCACTCTTTATTGTAAAACCATTGTCAGTTCTGTACTCAAAAACCAAGCCTACAACCAGTAGACTAAGGAGAAGTTAGCAACAAAACCCCAGCTGAGTGAGTGGTACTTGCTGGATTATCTTTTATGTAAAAAAATTAAAATTAAAATAATTTTTGAATGCAATATATACGGTAATAATAATGAGCATCTTTAACTTTAATAGTTTCAATGTAATTTTCCAGAGTTATCTACGTATGTCAAAACATTTCAATGACATCCATATCTAAACATTCAGTAATTGAGTCAGTCCACTGATCTATTATTCAATAGTCAAGTCCATTATCAGTCTATAGTTCAATGTTGTGTACTACGTGCCATTGTCTGATGAGAAGGCCTTGATCAAATACCAATCTCCCCCCTCGGTGCAAGTCTTCACCTATTATCACCCAAAGGCTCAACCCAACTAAAATGGTATGCATACCCCATTTTTTGTCTTTTGGGGCTGCGGGAGGGTGAAGCTTGCCATAAATCATAGCATATCCATATTTGGAATGATTTTTTGGAGAAATTCAAGGAAATATGCTGTATCTTGGTAAATGAGGTTTGCTCCTGTGCAGAAGACCTTTACTATTGTGTATATTGGGTAACATTTTTAGTAGGACATAAAGATAAATGTTAATGTCATGCTCATATTCATGTCCAAGATGCTGTGCTATTGCTTTTCATCATGACATTGTTTGGTTGAATAATCAAGACAATTCTATATTTCTGACATTTTTTTATGTGGCTTTCTAGGATACCTTTCTACCATTTTCTTTGAGGGATTTTTTGAAGAGCTAGTGGCAATTCCTTCAGGGCTTGGCGGATGTAATTAAGATTATTTTGCAGAATTTCCACATGGAAATTTTATGAAGGGTCTGGCTCATCATGGAAAAGAATTTTCTTTTCCTGCCTGTTGTGTCTGAAAAGTGGCTGAGCACGGTGTATTATTGAGCTGTTCCTGCATTTACCAAGTTTATTCTTCTCTTGGTTGGCTGCAATGAATGGTTCTCAAGATTATGCCAAAGCCGATGTCTCATCAGTGGTTGGTTGATCAGTTTGTGTACACTGTGGTAGCCGACCTGAATCAAAACCCTTGGAGTACAAGTTCTTGTTTTCACACATACCGCTTTGTGCCATGAATCTCTGTTTTACACTTCATGTCACAGGTTACAACCATCTCTTGTTGATATGATATGGGGAAACACATAAAAAGCAGAAAGAAAGCTCCTTGATATCTTCTTTGCTGCCTGGAGAGCTTTGTCATTTAGTATGGTTCAGATTGGCCAGGGGCATCCAATATTCAGTAAACTTGTATTTTCTGCTTTTTCTAGTGTTCATACGAAGTTGTGTGATCTTCCCTGGTGTAATGATTTCTGAAATATTGATATATTTGTCAGCTTTTGCTGCTTGTGCATGATTAAACCTTCTTGCCCAATTTGTTTATTAGACTGTTGAACCTTTCTGGATGGGATGATAGTTTTTATGTGGCTTGTCAAATTGGTTTGTGGGGTGGTTCAAGCATTCTTCATGATTAGGCATTCCTTGAAGTGGTATTGTGTACCTTTTTTTTGTTACTGTTCAAGTTTGTATATGAATATAAAGAGAGTCAACTCTGTATTTTGGCCAATAAAAAGTTGCAGTACTGAATAGATTTGCCATATATTTCAGCTAGTTTGAAGAGAGAAACACAAAATATCTCTACTGTGTAAGCAAAGTGTTTGGAAAAAAGAAAGAAAGGAGAATAGATTCTCCATTTTTATGCCCCATATCCTACTTTGACACCAATAAACAAAATGGTTTCTCCAAATCAAAAATCAAAAAGAATTTTCAGAAATTCTGTTCAATGTCGTTTACCTCTGATATTCTATGCTCCTCAGCCTAAGGCTTGTAAGTCATGAGCACAGGGTGAAATTTGTGAGCCACAAGCACAACCATAGTCTAGTGAGCCTCAGTTGGAAGCTCATAAGTCTCAAGCTTCAGTAAGGCCTGTTGATGCTGTGCTTTCTTGTGGTCAATTGACTGGAAAGCGGCTGGTATCTTATGTAGTTATTTGGTTGTTCCTGCATCGGGTGAAGTGATGACTTGGTTGATGGCAAGGAATGGTTCTATTGAGTTCAACCCTATGTGTAGAAGTGCGTTCCTCCAACAGTGGTTAGTTGACAAGTTCTGTATAGTTGGTAGCTTTCCTAGAATCAAGGACCCCCTGAGTACAAGTCATCGTTGAATGACGCAACTTGATTCTCTTTCTCTCTTTGTTTTATATCCCCAGAATGGAATTTCACTTTAATATACATTAACATAGTTTGTGACGTAAAATTATTTAATTATTAAGTTTTTCTGCTCCATTCCTGTCCCTGAACAATTCTGATAGGCGTGAGAATGTCCTGCTCCTAAACAATTCTTGGCATGGGCTGCTGGAAATCTTTAGAATTTTGGACAGCCTCGTGGTGAGAGGCTGGGATTTTACAGGGTATTTAAGTCGTCTCATGTGATAATGTCATTTGCCGTGAGTTAACGATTATGAAATATATGTCTATTGATCTCGGATTTGTTAGATGGTGGCGTAGGGAAGAAGAAGAGGAAGGTAATACGGTGAGAACTCGTGTTTTATCATGCCGTAGAATATTAAACATCTTGATTAAGCTATATGCTCCCATTAGACGAGAACAAGGAATCCGTGGCTAAGATTTTGTAAATGGTTGGGATGCCAAATTGGCGGAACAATGAAGTACCGTTTGCTCGGTATTCTGCGAGAGCAAAAAGAATGTGATTAGTAGAGAACTGCAACCCTGATAATTTTTTTGCTTCGACAAGTGGTCCTTGTAATTACAAAGGCTGTCTCTGTTTTGGAATTGTTGGATATATCAGATGGTTGCTGATAACTGTAGCATGACCAGCACATCATAGACTAACAAGTTCTGGACTTCTGCATCTTCTGTTCCAATGAGGCTGCCGCGGTGAATTGGTGTTTGAGCGAGGAACTGAAACTGTAAATTGTTGACCAAGGTGATACTGTGAGAAGTTTCAGGTTCGGTCGCTGTGCCGTGTTCCCGTTTTGCGATGGCGATTTCTGAAGGGACGAAATTTCCAGTTTTCATGCTATTTTAGGAGTTTAGCCGGCTTTCCATATGAATAAAAGAGCCTCGTGTCTACGGTTTTGTTCTTTTCGTGCTTTTGATGTTTGCATTTTCATCAAGTCTAAAATGATTTCGAGCGAATCCTCCGCTTGAAGCTACGAGTTTCTCTATCGAGCCAGAAAATTTCCTTTTAGTTCTCGCAGACAATGCATCGTAATGCTTGAGAGATCTTGGGAAGTCTCCTGTGATTAAGAGATAATGCAATTATTCAATGAGAATTAAAATGTTGTTGCTATTTGATGTCTACTATTGACATTGATAAAACAGAATGAAGGTGTCAGTGTAGGCGGCTGGGGGTAATTGTCTCAAAAGTCTTAAATCTATTTTATGATGACCAATTCGGTTCTAAATTTTTTAATTTGGTCAATTTAGTACCCTTTTTTTTTACATTTTTTTTTAATATAGTCTTTTTGATCAATTTGATTGGAATTCATTGATATGGATGTCAGACGACCAGCATTAACATGGACCTTGTAACCAGTAGAGTGAAATAGAAAAGAAAAGAAAAAGAGAAAAGACATTATGGAAAGAAAAAAAATTAAAAAATTGTCCATCTTAGCACTAATTGTGTGACGTAAGCCAATGGACGTTAATTGGATTGTCATGTCAATTATTTCCAATCCAAATTTTTATAGTCTATGTTGCCATGATGTGCTCATAACAACTCGATTTGGCTTGATCACTTGTTCTTAATTCACTCAGTGCTCTGCTCTTTATTTTTTGCCACTACTAGTCCTGAAAAGAGTAATGTGAACATTTTGGAGTTGCACTTCAGCCTGTTACATTTGATGTTTTAAGGTGCTGATTGTTATATTGTAAATTTTCAACGTTGGTGCTACCAAGAGTTTTTGAAGTGCTTGATTGGCAAATCATGTACTTCTATTCAACTCTCCAGCATGACCAATGGGAAAATTCTCCAAAAAGTTTTGAACCTATTATACCTTGGATAATTCAATTTTAAATTTTCAGTTGTGCCAACTGAGTCATAAACACTTCCACGTTTTGCCAATTGAGTCTGTTTGACTAATTTTAATTGCAATTAGTAGCATTGACGCTAGTTGTGTCATGTAGGACAGTTAGCATTAATGTAAACTTTTTTTATTTTTTATTTTAAATTGCATTTTGAATTTTTTTCTTTTTTTCCCGAATCAAGTTTGGCCACTTCAACACCGGTTATGTCAAAAAAGATGATTAGCATTCACATTAGCGATTTCTAGCTAAAATTGGCCAGATGAATTCAAATGACAAAATATGAAAGATTTAGAATTCAATCAATACAACTAAAATGTTTAAGACTGAATTGGCCAAAAGTGCAATATATTTAGAACTTTATAGACAATTTCCCAATGAGCAATACATATCTTCGAATTGACGAACTGATTTCTTCTAAATATAATGCATAAGTGCATCAAATCATCAATGAGATGACCAACATCATAATGATAAATTTAAACTAATAAACAAGGGATAAGTACACTAAAGTCTTAAAATTTATCTTGAAAGTGTAATTAAGTCATAAAAATTTTAAAAAGTACCAAAAAAAAAATTATCACAAAAGTGTAAATAAATCCTAAAATTTTTAAAAAAGTGTAATAAAGTTCTAAAACTTGTCAAGTTAGTGTAATCAGATCCTTCCATTAACTCCATCCAACTTGATAAATAGAACATGCTAATAATTTTTAAGACTTAATTGCATTAATTTGATAATTTTTAAGATTTGGTTGTATTTTTTGAAAGTTTTATGACTCGATTGGACTTTTAAAGAGTTTTAGGGCTTAATTATACTTTCACGATAAGTTTTAGGATTCACAGTAAACCTATCCCAATAAATAATAAGATCACATAAGTGGGGAAAAAAACAAACCTTATCACAAGGTTTTGTCGTAATGCCAGGGATAGGACTTTATGCATAAGTAAACAGATCTAAATCTAAGATTGAGGATGCCAACGCAAAAAAATACTCTAAATTTCATGAATATATTATTTGACCTTTTCTTTTGATATTATTAAAAATTCCCTAGTCCATATGTTCTATGCTCTATCTATCGACATAGGTAAGGGGTTGTATTTTAATGATATCGACAAATTGGACCTTTATTTATAAAATGCGCGAAGGAGAGAGAAACTTAGGTGTCAACGTGTTGAAGTTGTGAAGCCCGGTTACTTATGATTATGGTCGTTATTGAAGAATTCTATGTGAATTACCACATTGAATCACTTAAGGGGAAGAGATGGTGAAGAATGGGCATGTTTGATTTTACTCATTCGGGGACCACAGGAACAACGCAGATTTCTCATGTCCCGGGATGTACACTGTCAGCTACTGCAGCTTTGATGCGGGGAGATGCTATCATCTGCTCAAGAACTTTGCAGCTGATCATGATATGTAGTTGAACTTGAGCTGGTCTCAGTATGAGAGACCAGAAATCATAATCCCGAAGAAGATCGTGTAAATGTGTATTAGAACGGGAAAAAAACAGAAAGAACATGTTTAATGCGACAATGAATCGAGAAACGGGGTATCTAAATGAAACTTCAGAATCTATTTCTTCATGCCCAGGAGAAACAAGTTAAATTTGTTCCTTTCAGACCATGGTAAAAATCCCACGAGATAATCGTAAACTTGGTAGTTCAACAATATAACAAGGATCCACGACCCAGAATCTGTGCACTCACGAAACTGAAGAACTCCTAGTGTTATCATAATCAAAGCATGGCTATCTCTTCAAGCCCAAAAAGAACGTTCAAGGTGCTCTCTTTACGGAAAATTGCAGCCAGCAAGAGTATGACCGTCCCCTGTCATGCGACGAGGGAGTGGCGTTTAGGAGGGCATTCACTGAAGTCGAATGTCACTTTCTAGGTTTGTCAAGATAAGAATCTGCTATAGTCAAGTCGAGTATTATATGTAGCAGTTATATTTTTGAGGTTGCCTCGGTTCGACTTAATATTTCGTTGTAGGACTAAGGCTCACTATCGTGTTTTAGTTATTTGAAGTCACTTGTTTGTGCATCATTTAAAGTTCTCCGGATAGAATGGAAGCCTCAAAATGACACTTCAGATATTTGAACTTGGGTTCGCTCCATTTGCTTTTCTTGAGAGAGAGTAGTCCAACGAGCCAAGCTATCCGGAGTGAATTACAGCTGCTCCCAGAAAACTCCCGAGCAGCACAACTCTCTCGCTAGCCTATCATCGAGGAAATTCAATTGATACTTGACATGCCTCTGCTGACATCCATTAGTACGAAAATATTGGCATGTGGTACTTTGAGAGAACCCTTAAAATTTGTGAAGTGTCTACATGTCAAACCTACCAGCACGGAAAAGATAATAAGTTAACACGGGCATCAGACCCCAGTAGTAGTTTTACTGCAGTAGAAATGTCCCCCGTTTACATATACAAGTATAACATGCATTTCAGACATTCTCATCAATTAATCTCTCCAAGAATTGCCCGCTACTCAGCCAGTGCGGTGCTCATGGAATAGGAATGACAACTCTTGCGAAGAAGTAGGATCAGGCAATGACTCCTGAGAAAGAGAACATTCACGCGATATCAATGGCCAATGGATAGGGAGATCACATATATATGACCACCACCCTCCCTGAATTTTTAAGACTATGCATATATTGGGAGAAGGGACTGAACCTCTGGTAGGTGCAATGACTGTTTTGTCAATAAGACTACAATCAAATATAGGATTTTCCCTCAACCGTAGCTACCGATGGTTCCTCAAAAGAGTTCCAGTATCTGTTGTACAACCAAACTGAATCAGCTTCTACAGCATAGCCATCTTCGTTGCGATGCCAGCCGAAGTACGCATGCGTCCTGTTCTTAATGTCCAGAATCCCATGGCCAAAGCTGGCTTCACGGAATGCAGAATAGTGGGGCTGAGGTTCTGTCATCCTGTAAAGTTAGCATAAGAACTCTTATTAGTTTCATTGAAATTGGGTTCTCTCAATCATAATTATTCATCTTCCAGGTAGCATCTTTGGTTGTAGACAAAAATCGAATGCCCCATAGCATGCTTACTGTGTTGCCAATCCTTCTAGATTTCCTCCATCTCCAATGGTAATGTAAACTGGAGCTGATGGATCTGTTATAGGTGTGCATAACCCATTCACTATATTGTACGCGACATTGGATATCCGCTCCTAAAGTACAAATACATCTGCCGTTAGATGAAAGTCAAGTTGTTAAAAAGATTATCTCAGAATGTAATAAGAAACGAATGAATGTCCTCTTTTGAAGAAACCCTTTAGTTCCTCTAAAGAACTGTGATTTACCTAAACTTGCTTAGCCTGAGAATAGATAACCATTCCTCCAATTTGTGAAAGTCCTCTTAAGTGTTAGTTTGTCAAAGTTGTGCCCAATTATATCCAGTTATAACAATAAGGGCATTAATGTGTCAAGAAAAGCTGAGGAAAATTGTTTGCAGAATTAAGCTTCATAAAATGTCCAAGTAATTGTAATCTAGGCTATGTATCTAACATCTTTGGCTCGATAATTTCACCCGCAAAAAGAAGAGTTGGAACAATTTCTGGAAATAAAACAGATAATGTATAGGCAAACCGTTGATACCAGCATTTTGTTTAGGGAAGAGTAGGGGACTCACTGAGCGTTCATATGCATGAACATGACCAGCAAAGACGACATCGACTTTGTACTCCACAAACCATGGCTCATACATTACTCTCATAGTTTCCCCTTCCATGTAGTGAGCTACATAGCTATTATACAGAGGACAATGCATGAAAACAATGAGCCAGGGTGTTTCTGTTCTGTTCACTCTGGCTAACTCATACTCAAGCCATTTGTACTGTGGAGTATACTTCCCTTTGAATGAAAAAAAGTAACCCAGAGTCAGCAGAAATAAATTGTCATCTTACCAGCAATAGAGTAATACAAACTATGAACTACCATAATGGGCACTGCCATAAAGTTCATTAAGTGGCGATTAATTGAGCCCTCACCAAATGCCGAGTAAGAAGCCATGACAATGATATGTGCTGAAGCTCTCTTTATGGAGTACCAGAAAGGAGACGTGCTGTCTGATGCTTTGTACGGCACATGAAACCGATGGGAGTATGGCTTAAATGGTATAGATTCACCCTGTAGGGACATTTGAAAAAGGCAGTGAATTTGAATGTGATAAGCATAGAGAAAACGTCTTAACAGAACAGTATTGCAGACAGCAGTTACATCCTTCTTGCAGGAAATAAGCATTCAATAATCAAAGTGAAGATTAAATCCATACAATTTTGGGGGCGAAATCAATTTCGTGATTCCCTGCGGTCCAAATCCATGGTTGATAAGCAGCATTTCTCTCGATGAACCTTCCCCAAGTATCCCATCTAGTGTTATCATGAAGAGGATAGTCATCGGCATAAGACAGGTCTCCCACAAACAGCAACGTTTGCCCCTTTGTTGGATTCAATTCATAATGGGTTAGTGTTCTATTGGAATCATAAGTTTGGCCAAGATCTCCTGCTCATAATGAGGAGTAGAACCAAATCAAAAATGTATTTCACAGAATTCCAGATACACTCACATCATTGTTTATTTAATTCTGCAAAGTCTAGTAAAAATGATGAAGCAAAGAGGAGTAGGTGAATCTGCTATTATATGTTGCCAATGCAACAATGAGAGGGCTTGGGTCCACCCTCCGGGGGAGAAAGCGGGGGCAGGGGGGGGGGTGATGTGATCAATTATGCTTGCAATTATAGTTTGATTCAGCCCATACATTCAATTTTCAAGAGAAAAGCGTATGTTTGAGAATTTAATGACATATGCCTGAGCTGGGGAATGCTGCCACAGGACAATGCATAGCTGAAAAAGAAATTAAGGTCTCCTTTTTATCAGACTTCAGCAATATTTAATGCAGAATCAGCAGATTTCACTCGAATGCTGCAAATGAATTATTTTACCTATGAGGCCGAACACATAAGGAATATCTGGGCCAATTCCAGGCGGGGTTACAAACCAGAACTGCCTTGTGGTATTTCCAATCCCAACCTCATAGTAGTATTTGGTGTCATACTGCATAGTTTGAAAAGCTCGGCCATCATTGATAATATCCGACCCATCTAGCAGAGTTCAATCTCATGAAATGAAACTATAGTGATTGGCGGACTCTCCAAAATCAGTAAGTATAGCAAGTTGAGACTCTTGAGACTAGCCATCAAAGGGAACACGTTACCTCCAAATCCTCAATAGCGCAGTGATGGATGTAGCCCGAAGTGTAGTTGAAGTACTTGTATGTTGTGACCATGCCCTCAGCATGGCTTTCGGTCGTGCTGCCCTCGGCCCAGTAAACCACGGTGTTCGAACCAGGCTCATCTGGAGTGACCCAAGAGACGATCACACCCTTCCCCACATAATCTCCTTGGGTGATGTGAACCTGACATGAGATAAAAACATCATAGAAGCATTTTAGCACATGAACTCAATCTACAGGATAAAAGCAGAAAACATTAGCCAACCAATAAGCTCGCCGGCCAATTTGAACTCAAAAAAGGAAAAGTAAAGCATGTCAATAGACAAAATTATGACTTCATATCATAAGTGTAAACCCCTTGTGACTGTTCCTTTCGAATTTTGCTTGATGCCTTCGAAACCATCGGTTTACACGAGATCAAAAATTCTCAGCAGCCATTTCCCCAGCGAAATGCTCACGAAACCCAACAAAACCAAATAGTTCAAAAAGAAGGAAAAAAACGATTTCCTTCAACGGACAGAAAAGGAAGAAAGGAAGAAAGGAAGAAGAGAAAGGAAACCCACCTGTTGCGGCGCATTGTACCCAGGAGGAACTCGAAACACATCGCTGTCCAGCGGCATATCAGCTGACAAATTGGCGCTTCTCACGTAGCTGCTCGTTATTCCGCCATTGACGAACTTGGCAAGGCTCAGGACCAGAATCAGTAGAACATGGGAAGCCACCCGGGCACTCTTCTCGAGCTTGAGTCCCATCCTTTCCTTCTCGAATCCGCACAGGAATGGATTTTAAAAGAAACTCGGACTTAACAAGTGGGTTTCCACAGTCCCCGGTTCGCTCTGTTTTCGTCACTTTAGTTTCTCTTTGTTTCCCGTTCTTGTTCTTGTTTCCGATCTCGAGCGTGCGGCGACGGACAGAGCCAACCGCCGGTCCACGGCCATCTGTACGGTCCACTGGCAAACTCATGCACGTCAGTGATGAATACATTGATGATCGTCGAATATTCAACGCCGCAACGAATATCCGCAGATTTTCTCCCATCACATGTAAGGATGGTCCTGGCCTTACTTCAATTCACATTACCCGACGTGACAAGACCGGGCTCCCTCAAGATGAACAGTATCCGTGACTGAAATCGACCGAAATTTCGAGTAACTAACAACAGTAAGGCTCTGACCAAAGGAACCAAAAAAAAAAAAAAAAAAACAACAGTAAGGCAAGGTTTGGGTGCTACCGATGTTATCATATGACGACCAGAAAAATTACAACTTGAGAAGTACGAATATTGAAATCCTGCTTGACGAATAATATGAGATCCATCAATTAAAGGAAAAGATTAATATCATGAAAAACTTTAACTTATTCCAAATTAATTTTTTGATTAAAAAATTCAAAATCAGTACATTTGTGATAAATTTATCATAAATAATTTTTTTTAATAAAAAACCCCAAAACATTATATTTATATTAAATTTACTATTCTTTAGTTTATGTTCAATTGGATTAAGATCACAAAAAATCACAAACTATTGCACTTGTGACAAATAAAGACTAAGACCACAAATCGGTATATCTGTTAATTATTACGTGTCATCTAACTTAGCAATTTGACAATAAATTAACGGAGGATAAATTTGTCATGGTGTACCTAGTTTGTAATTTTTTGTGGTAAAAAAATTAGTTAGGCTAAATTTGTTACAGATATGCTAGTTTAGAGTTTTTGGTAAGATTAACTCAAAAAAAACTTATTTGGATCCTTTAATCCTCGATGTGGATAGCCTGATTGTAAAGGCGCGTTTGGTAACGATTATGTTCTTGGGAGCCGATTCGATCGAAGCGATTTTTTTTGATTCGTTCCGGAACCGATTTCTAAGCATTTTAAACCATTTGGTAATCTTGTCCAAAATTTTTGATTTTGGAATAGAATTGCGTTTGGTACCGTGTTCATTAATTATGTTCCAAATCAATTTATTTTAATTTTTAAATATTTTTTTATATTTTTTTCCTTTGTTTTCTTTTTTTTTTTCATTTTTTTTCTCTTCTTTTTCATTTTTTCCCCTTTTTTCTTTTCTTTTTCTCATCTTCTTCTTCTTCTTCTGGCCGGCGACCTCACCAGAGCGTCGCCGGCACTCGGCGAGGCCGGCCCTTGTCGGCCGAGCCTCGCCAGCAGCCGGGCGAGGCTCGCCTAGCCTCGCCGGTGGCCAGGCCGACCTCGTCGGGGTTGGGCGAGGCCTGCTAGGCCACCGGTGGGGCTGGGCGTCGCGAGGCTCGCCCAGCCCTTGCCCAGTCTCGGCGAGGCCGAGTCTCGCCAGATCTGGGGAGGTCGAACCTTGTCGGTGGCTGGGCAAGCCTTCGGCGAGCTCGCCGGTGGCTGGGCTTGCCTCGGTGAGCTCGCCGGACCTCGCCTTGGTCTGGCGAGCCTTCGGCGAGCTTGCCGGACCGGCGGCAGCGGCGGTGGACGGTGGTGGCGGACGGCGGGCGGTGGCGGGCGGTGGTGAACGGCGGTCGCGAGATGGCCGAAGGGAAGAAGAAAATTTATTGATTTTGATTCTCAAATTCGTTTTCGGAACAAGAATCAACTTTTTTTTGGTTCTTGATTCTATTCCCAATCTGTTCCCGGGAACAAATTTGTTCCCAGGAACAGAAAATTTACCAAACGCGATTCTAGGCTGAAACTGATTTCGGGAACAAAGAATCAGAATCTGGCCCTGTTTGGATGGTTACCAAACAGGGCCTAATGGGCCGAGGATATTTACATTTATTTGGGTAATACGAAAACTAGACTCAAACGCTACTAGGTGGCCACGAAGAAAAGCAGGATCATTCTAAGCTTGTCGAGGCAAGTGTCGGCGGTGCTTCAAAGCCCAGAATGGGGCTAGGATGCCCAATCTTGGAGCTAAACAGTGGGCCGTCGGCCCCCTTTTTGGTCCGACGGGCTGCCCCTAGTGGCCCTCCCTCGAGGCTTTTGCACGATAACGTACGTTTTTGGTATTGAACCGCGTTCAATCATGTCGGCTCGTTCTCATACATTTAGTACAAGAAAAAAGACGCCGAATGTCCATGAGCTATGTAGCGCCTCACCTCCGGTTGTGGCGCAGGATGATCGGTCTTAGTTTTTGGCAGAAAGGAGGTTTTTCAGTTTCAAAATCAAAGATCAAAGAAGTCGATAGTTAATTAGAAAATTGTAATTTCGAAACATTTATCCCTTGATCGATGGCCTAGGGTCCCTTCCCCAAGTGGGAATGCTCTACTTGGGTTCACATTTCAAAAACCTTTTAGGATAAATTACCGATCCACTCTAGGTCAATTGGGAACCTAATATTCTAGGTGTTGGAGGAAGTCAATTAATTTCCTAGAGGTCAACTGATCTACCAAAACTAAATATCTAGTTCCAAGGGTTCGGTTATACTGGAGGATAGGTTTAGCAGCCACATGTCACCCATATGGTACCATCTTTTTCGGTTGAATTTATCTTGCAATATCATAGGATTTGCTAAAGTTACATATACATTTAAATTTCTTTTTGGTTTTCAAAACTGAAAACTTTACCGACTGCACTCAAGTAGAGTTTCCACATCATGGGGCAAATGATGGCTCAACTCGTCGTGCTTTGTGTGATTAGTGTCTTTTCCAAAATATGCAATACATGTAGGTGATCAAATTCAAACAAATAATAGATTAATCAAGTCCTACGTGTAAACAGACAATTCACCTCATATATTGCTCATTGAATTCTAAATCAAAACGGTCAAAGACATATCTAGACCAACATCAAATAGACGATACACCTCATGTATACAGCAAAATTTGTTTCTATATACTGTGGCAAGGATGAATCCAGTTCAATATGCAAACTTACAATATATCTTAATGTATACAAACAATGTGCGAGTGCTGACTAATTAACGATAACAAAAATCCAACCCACTAAAACAACATATACTGATATGCTCGTCTTCAACTTTTGTGGTCAAATGGAAATCGTGAAATGCCCTTATCTTCAACTCACATTGGCCGAACCCAAATAGTGTAATCGACCTTGCACTCATGGAATAGGCTGCCTTTTTGAGATGGAATCCAAGACCAACAAATAAGGATGAGATACAGAATCATTTACCTCTCAATGTGTGACGACCCAGACCTAGGGCAATATGGAGGGATGGCAGGAGAGGCTGTGCCTCGGAAGTACGTGGGCGAGGTTAAGCACATGTCTCTTACATCACTTAGGGAAGAGTCCTGGTCTTGCTCATAAGATTTTGGGTCCTTTAACTATACATTTGCGTTTTCTTGAAATAGTATGAGCTACTATGAGAAGAATAAAATCATGAGAATTTAATGTCTAAAACGGATAATATGTGTATGGTAAAAGGCTAGGGTCCTCACACAATGGGGCGCCATCAGCGAGGGTTGAGTTGAAGATTAACATGGAAGGCTTGAAAGTGGATAGAACGATGGATGTGGCGGTGGCGGGGGTTATTCGAGACCACATATGGGTGTTGATCCATGGCTTCACACTTACCGTTCATGTTGATTTAGCTGAAGTGTGCAAAATCTACTCCGTGGAAGAGAAATTGGGGTCAATCTTTAGTCGAAATGGGAAAGTGGAAGTACAAACTGACTGTACTTTACTTGCTCGTTGTCTTCTAAATGGTGAGCAAGGTCCATGGGAAACCCGCATTGTAAATATCTCAGATTGACAAAACTTTTCTTGATTGACTTTTGATTTTGATGGTAAGTTTTTACTGGTGAAAACTTTGATGTGTATCATCAGACGTTACTTATTAAACTCAAGGTTGTAGTGAAGATCTCATCCTTAATATTCAATTTAAATGGAATAAGGATATTGATTTGACTATGAATCATTGTGCTAACAGCTAGAAGATTGGCATGTTGCCATATATATATTGATTGTCCAAAAGGAAAATATTGAATACAATCTTGCTTATATGGAATATCTCAATCAATGGAACATGGAATGTTTTCCAAATGAAGGACTCAACTTATGAAAATCCTATTTGTTACATGGGCGACAGATCTTTCGGGGAACTTTATTCTTGGCAATCCATAAACAATCGGATCTTCTTCAACATTTAAGTCGAACGGGTTGATTGGATAAATGATCCTTGGAGCTTGTGTTCAACAATTAGGTTGGATATTGAGGAGTATTAAAGGAAGTTGTGATGCTTAATGGATTAGAGAGAGAACATAAGTTTTAAATACCAAAGTTCAACAAAATCTTATACTCAATACATTTGTCCTTGTGAGCTAAACATTGTAATCTCTTAGAGGTCGTGAGTGTGAAATTAGATAATTTTTTCATGTGAATACTCAATTCTTATAATCTCTTATTAATTCATCATAGTGAAATCTAGTCGATAGATTGTCAATATGGGAAAGTGGACATAGGTTTATCAAAGCTGAACTACTATAATTGTTGTGTGTAATTTTCTATTCCTTAAACTCTTATTTATTTATTATGATAAATTATTGCACACTGATAAGATATTCACATTGCACAACTTGTCACTAGATGTTGTCCTTTAGCATATTAATCTGTTCACATTCCTCTAGGTAATAGATCTAGCCTTAACAACCTAGGCCTAGTTGGAGGAGTGTATTGCAAAGGTGGTCTAGCTTAATTTTGCGAGGCTAACCCAATGTTCAAGAGAGGCAAATAAGATAACGGATTGAGTAGCCAAGGCACAAAGGAAAAATGAACTCCCACCCAATTGGCTGTCCTACCCTTGAAGCCTATGGTGGATTTTTTGCTGTTTGATATAAACAGAATTCGATAGTTTTAATGAAGTTTAAAGTATTATCAACCAACAAAAGAAAAAAGAAAAAAAAATGAATAGGATTTCAATGCTAAATCGGTACACCACACGTGTTGATAACTAATAAGGACAAATCCTATCTCATCAAGACAACATTTGGTTGCAGTATTAGGCTACGCATGACAATGCTTTTTGGCTAAGGAAGAGTTTTTTTTTTTTTTTTTTTTTTTTTAGAAACAGTTCTTTTCTATTTCTATTCTAGGAAACAATTTTTGAGTAAAAGAACTCGTTTTGTAACTATATAAAATTTCTACTCTTGGAATAGAAAAAGAATAGAAATGCGTTTGGTAATGCAACAATTTCTTTTTTGTATTTATTCATTTTTTATTCTTGCTTACGGATCGCCGATCACCAACTGTCGGCAGCCGCTGCTCGTTGCCGACTGTTGCCATTGCTGCACGACTACCTACCGCCGATTGTCACAGGCAGGCGGTCATGTAGTGGCGACGACGAGCGGTCGGTGGTGGCAGTGACGGAGACGACGGTGATGGTTGACAGCGGTGGCCACGGTGGTGGTCGGCGGTGGGCGGCGGTCGGCGATGGTTGGCGGCGGGTGGCGGTTGGCGACGGTCGGCGGGCGTGATTGGCGGTGGCTCCAAGCGATTGGAGGTGGCCGTGGCAAGAGAAAGAAATAAAAGAAAAAAAAAGAAAATTGGCTTATTTCTAAAAATTGTTCCTGGAAATAAGAAGCTACTTTTTTTTGTTTCTCAAAACTTTTATCGGGAGCCAAAAAATAGAGAAATTGTTCTCGGGAACAAATGTTTTATTGAACAGGTTTATGTTCTTTTTTTGTTTTGAGGAATAAAAGCACAGAAATTTGATAAAACGAAAATGTTACCACGCACTGCCTTAGTGTTCGTTTCACAACAAAAAATAATTCGTAACAGCGTACGATTTTGTCCTATCAGCATTAAACCCACTAGCGACATGTAATCATAACATGCATTTGCAGTCAGAATCCGATTCCGTGCCACTTTATCAGTATCTCGAGTAACTAGAAGGCAACATGCAATTTCATAACTGCGTGCAATTTCACGTATTTAATTGTCCGAAATATTTTAATCTTACCATCAACGTCCATAGGCACATGCTTGGAGCCTGGGTTTATGATTTTCTTATATATATATATATATTATAAAAAATCACCATGATTCATAGTTTATGATTTCAATTTTATCGATACTAACTTTGAAATAACCGAGCAGTTTGGTGATTAATTCCGGCAAAAAAAAAAAAATGCTAAATTGCTTTTTTTAATAAAATGTTAATGCCTACATTCTTTAAAAAAAAAAAAAATCTAATCCGTACAAATAATTGGAGAGCTTCATGCAGACCGTCGAATCTCTTCTTCTTCTTCTTGAAATGCTTTTGCACTCTTCGGATATTGCAGTTCTCATTGGTTCAAGTTTGTAGATTTCATCGGTATTTTCCGTTTTAGATTTTCCAAGTCCACTTCTAGCTCCTACCGCTCCATCTCAGCATTTGTCATCTTCCTCCCACTCATTAGAAGAAAATACAAACAGCTGAATGGAAATATGTTCGATAAGAGATTTGCCCTCGTAATTATATCCTAGGACAACCCAAATAGAATTTTTTGATAGAAATTCGATAATCCGACCTTAGATATCATAATCAACTCTATCTTCATCTTCACCATCCTCTTCTTATTACTTACCGAGATATTGATTTTCTTCTTCTTCTTCTTTGTCGTTTTTTGTGGAGAGAAGCTGAAGAAGAGCTTCTTTGGACTGGCGAAGCAGCCAGGATCGATGGGGCAGTGGGAGCGAGGAAGGAGCAAAGACCAGATCGAGCTTCGCGAGCAGTTGAAGCCGAAGGACGAGTTGTCCGAGAACTTGTGGAGGAGGTCTTGCGACATCACCTTGCAAGCGTTTGCTACGTGACAGAGGTTTTCTTCTTCGTCGATTTTAGCTCCGTTTATGGCATCGTTCCCTGTTGCGAATTGCGATTCGTTTTGCCCCAAATTGCATCGGTCTGAAGAAAAGGGAAACGGATTGATTTTTCTGAAGTAAGGTTTAAATATGGGGCAAGATTGATAACTGATGTTGTTTAAGGCTATTCATGCTGACTCGAATCGCCAGCAAGTCATGTTAATTGAAAAAAACAAAGAGAAAATATTGTCACGTTGAATTTTTAGTATCCCAAATCGGTGATGGCAGATAGTTAAGTGATTAATTTTTTACCAAAGTGGCACTGAAGTAATTTAGTGAGAAGTTTTGGTATTGAAGTAAGGACTATACTGAAATTATGGCAATTCTAATATCATTTTGCATTGATTTTTCTTTTCCCACTAGAATCCCTTGGATAAATAAAAGCAAAAGACCAAGTTATTAAAAGTTATTTTTAAGAATGAGCAAAAGAAAAAGTCACTTACCTTGAGAAAAAAAAATGAACAAAATGAGCCCATATTTATAGGATTTTTTTTTTTTTGGGTGACCTAAGGGAAACCATTCTAAAAATTGGTTCAACTTGTTGAAACGGCACAAAATCCCTTCAAAGGATTGGCCCATCCCTCTGGGGGTGCATGATAACTATTTTGTTCCAGAAATAGTTTCTGGAACAGAAATAGATTTTTCTATTTCTATTTCTAAAAGAATTTCTAAGCAAAAGATAACAACACAAAATTTCTACTCTAAAAATAGAAATTCGTTTGATAATGATACAAAATTTCTTCATTTCGGATGGCGGTGGATCGGCGATCGGTAGGGATGGACGGTTGGCGCCGGCGGGTGACTGGCAACGGGCGGCGGCGGTGAGCGATCGGCAACCGGTGGAAACAAAGTGGCGGGGCCGGCGGGCGGACGATTGACGACCGGAGGGCGGCGCAAAGCAACCAAGCCCAGCCGACGAGGTGGTGGCGGCCGGCGGGTGGTGGTGGTGGCTAGCGACCGGCGGCGGCCACAACTGGCGGCAGTGGAGGTAAGTGATTGACGGACGGTGGTCAACGATGACGAATGAAGGACCAATTGACGAACGATGAGAAGAATTTTTATTTCTGATTTCTATTCCAGAAATAGAGAAGTAGAAAATTTTAGCTTCTGATTTCTCTTCCAAACCTATTTCTGGAATAGAAATCTATTCCAGAAATAGAAAAACTGAATAGGTTTTTCAAACGGATTTCTCTTCTAGAAATAGGTTTAGAACAGAAAAATTATTTCTGGAATAGAAATTTTGGTTATCATGCACTCCCTTAAAAACCAGGGCCACCTTTAGAAAGGGGCGGTTGACCTGCTCCTGCGACTACCACATGGCATGATAGGGTGCCCTGGCTAAAGGCCACCGTTTTGCCCATTTTTTCAAGTAAAAAATTTGCTTTTGACCTAACTTTGACCACCCATTTCTTTCTCATTTGGTGTAGCATCGACCGGATTTTCACGCACATGTAAAGCTTGCGACCAGAACTTTCCAAAACTATGATATGATATCTGAAAGAACAAATGATGGGGTCATCGATTTTCATGAAATGGATTGAACGGAGGATAGAGACTAAAAGTTATGACATCTTCCTTGAAAGTACTTAAATAGAAGCGATTCTCAGACGTTAGAACGCTTATATCTAGATCTTTATGAGTTCATAAAATAATTTACGATAGTCTAGATTTCGGATGGTCACTTTTAAAAGATGTGACTTTTGTGAGAGGTCAAATTCGGTGCTGATGAAAAGCTATGACAGGGTGTGATCTAATTGTGCCTTTCGATCTAAATTCAGCCAACGTTGACTTTTGGTCAAAATTTGGTCGGATCCCTGATAAAAAAATTCGGTGTAATAGAAGCTATTCGGGTCGACTCATGACTAGAGACGTCCTTTTTGCCGGAGGTTGAATAAACGTCGGTTTTATTGACATCATCTTCATGCGTAGAGCCCCATGAATTTCATTTTCCTAATATTATTTTGGCATTCATATCTTTTAATTTCTTTTTTTCATTCAAGTGACATCATTTTATAATAATAAAAATTCATTTAGATGCATTTAATAATTTATCGCATTTTATGATTTTTTTTGTTTCAATAGTTCCATCCTATAAATAAATGGTGCATTTATTATATTGACCTGTTTTCATCGACTTATGCACATTTAATTCTAGGATAAAAATCACCAGAAATCTTAAATTATGTCCATTGTGACACATTTATTTCAATATATATTTTTTTGAGATATCAAAAACTCCAAACTTGTACTATGTGACATATTTATCCAAAACTTGTACAATATGATATGTTTACCTCAAAATTTTTTGTGATACCAAAAATCTTAAACTTGTATTTATGTGACACATTTAATCTAAAAGTTTAGTATCAATAGAAAAAGTTTAGGGTTTTTGATATCACAAAAAAAATAAAAATTATGGTAAACATGTCACATAGATATATAAGTTTGGAGTTTTGGTGTTACTAGAAAAAAAATTTGAAGTAAATGTGTTATACAAGTACAAATTTGAGAATTTTGGTGTCACAAAAGAAAAGTCCAAAGTAAATATGTCACAATAGGTAAAGTTTGAGTTTTTCTGTGACTTTTTCCCTTAATTTACAAGAGTCCTATGCCAGGGCATTATATTTAGATATGTCTCTAATTTTGCTTTACATCTTATTTGTTGTCCTTAATTGTTATGTGCACCACTGCATGGGCATTTAGAATTATGAGTTTGGATAACAATTGGTGAAGATTGCATGAAGAAAATGTTTTCTTAAATGAGAATAGGAGGCGTTATTAAAGTCCTTGAATCCAAAAATCTCCCCTCTATAGAAGTGAGACGAATTTCTATGTCTTATGTATTCTTAATAGGTCTAAAATAGATTAGTGGTGAATTCTAGTTTATCTTAAATAATGATGAGAAACTAATTTGTGGTTGATAGTGTAAGATACAAAAGCATAGCCCAAGATCTCCATAAATAGAAATAAGAATATATATGTAATCATGTAAACAGATTTATACACCTGATTTGGACCATCGTTCTTGATGTGGAATAGCGATGATCCAAACTCAAGAACTTCTTCTTTATTGCTCTCTGTATCATTGACTCAATGAGACAACTCTCTCACCCTTTAGCGCTAGGTAAACACTCATTTGTGAGAATAATTGTGAGAATTATGATTAGAGAAGAGACTTGAGCAATATTTGTAGAGTTTCTAATCAAACCCTCTCATTATAGGCCAAGTTTAACTCAGCCCACATTAGTTAGCCCCATATTAAACTAATTAAGAAACATTTTATCTCACCTTAAACCAACCTTGTAAAATGGTAAATTACAATATTAATTAATGTAGTCCACATTAGAAAAACTTTTACTTTCTCTCACTTGGACTATATTAATTGAAATTGTACCTTGATCTAGAGATAATTCTTAATAGTCAATCTTATCCCATAAAGTCTCAAATACTGAATCATGACGATAACTGCATGTATACACAAAGAGCCTTCCATGGTTATAAGTGCTTTTAATTTTATTGATATGGATTTAATATGGTAGTGTGACAAATGTATGACAATTCTCATCAAAAGATCCCATTTGTCATTTACTATTCTTTTACCTTAAGTGTCATAAAAACTTGTGCCACTAGAGAATGTTTTTATGGTTCTAATGAACCCACATATATCTTGTCTTTATGGTCAATCTTTTTTTTTTTTATGTGTGATAAGACATATGCTCAAGGCTAATAACCAAATATACGTAGCCTTTATTTAAGATTTATACAATACTTTGAGACTTTTATCAATATGTATTTAACATAATGACAACATATTCAAAAATATTTTATTGAATGCAAAAGTTGATATATAATAAACCGTTACTAAGTGTAACAAACACAGATGTAAACTTTATTGGGAGGCACACATATCATTGGGGAGTTAAAACACAATATGTACAATTCATTTTATATAATGTAGTATTCAACTTTATTTGAATTAAAGAACACAATTTTTTAAAAAGAGTAGCTACATATGCTTAAACAAGATACGGAAATTAAGTTTCGTGCTAAGGAAGAAAGTACATAAAATATGTTTCTTAATATTGTCGCGACCTATTCTCGGGGGGAGGGAACAAGTTTAGGGGTATTGCCTAAATGACGGATCTAAGGCTTATGATTAGGCGTGGGCTCTCCCAAGCCCATTCCTTGCGTGACATTGGGGTAATTTTAAGAATTTCGCAAAAAGGACTCGCCACTAATCTATTGAGGTTGGCTAGAAATCAAGTGAGGCACGGGAGCATGCCACACTTCCTACGCAACCAGAGAGTTTAGGGTTGGGGACTTGATTACACTAATTCACCAATTAGTGCCCTTTCGGTACATAATTTTGTTCATTTTAAAATAAATGATTTTTGTCAGGCGGTTTGGATTGATTTTATACCTATCCACTAATATGCGAGGTGATCATGCGGGTGCGCAATCATTAAAGTAACAATTATAGCTACCAAGATCCTAATTGTAGTAAAATTAAACACGTGCAATTAAATATAATTAGATATGCAAATTAAACATAAGATATAATAAAAATATGAGCAAATAAAGGCCTAATTACACTAAGAAGGCGAGATATGGCAATTCCTAACCAAACCCTAATTTTTTTTTTAAATTTTGGAATTTTTATTTTTTAAAAATATTTATTATTATTTAAATATTATAATATTGTAATATATTAAAAATGACCCGGTTGGATCCCTGGGTTGGGTTTGACTCGAGTCGTTGAAAAGGGCCCAAGCTTGAATCGGATCAAGCTAGACGGCCCGAACTTGGACCAAACCAGGTTGCGCGATCTAAGCCTGTAGAAACTTGTCGGGCTAGGCCTGATGTGTAGGCCTAGTTTGGCCTAATTTTTTTAAAAAACAAAGCCCATACTAAACCAGCCCAAGTCCATAAGCCTAAGATTATATGGCCCACTATGATGGGCCCATACGGACGAAAAACCCTACTCAATTGAGATCGCTGCCCAACTCAATTCTTGGCCGAAACTGTAGGGCTTCTTGGTGGGGCTGATGACGGCGGCGATGGGCTTGATGGTGGCGGTGACTTAGTGGGTGATAGAGGTGATGCGGTGGGTGGCGGCGAAAATGTTGGTTTGCGAGGATGGGCAGTGACTGCATTGGAGGTGAGTGGAAACAGGGGTAGCCGATGTGGAGGACGGTAGGCTCAGCGATTGGCATTGCGGTCATCGTGGTTGCAGGTGGAGGTGAGGCGAAGGCGAAGCAGGTCGTGGGCTTTAGGGCATGGCGAAGGTAGAGTAGTGGTGTCACAGGGTTGCTGGTGTCATAAGGGGTCGAGCAGTAGTGGCCGGTGGCTCGGGTAGCAGGGGACGCGGGGTTGGAGGTGCAGGCGTGGGTGGAGAGCCTGGTGGGTAGATCTCAGACAGAGTAGGGAGGTAGATGGGCGACGACTGGTTGTTGGTGTTGGGTTGTAGGTGGAAATGCGGCTAGGAGTAGTAGCGTAGAGGCGTCGGGTCATCACGGGTCGGCCTGGGAGACGGCAGGCAAAGGCGTGGTGGAGGGGGCTTGGTGAACATGGGATTTGCAGGTTGTAGGCAAGGCGGAGCATATGTAGGTTGGCGGGTGGTCGTGGATGGCTGGCGGAGCGGCAGTGGTTAGTAGTTTAGCTACCGAGACGGAGACGGTGAACGTAGGGGCTTGGCCCCCAACGGCGGAAGGGCTCCTGAGGAAGAAGACTCTCTTCCCCTTCTCCTCCCTACTCTATGTTTCTCTTCTCCCATTTTCCATCCGTTTCTCTCCCTTGTTGTCCTCTTTATCTTCTGCAAGTCGTTGCGCGAAGACCCCTGCCGTGCCAATTGTCGGCCGGGTTTCTCCCGACCTAGGGGTCACGCCGGCTGCTTACCACCCTGATCCCCCTGATCCTCTGTTGCTTTGTAGGTTTGCGTGAAGATCGGCCAGAGGGAGGAAGGATGGGCGTGGGTCGGGCCGAAGGAGAAAAGAGGCTAGGTCGAACCTAGCGCGAGGGAAAAAGAGAAGGAATGGGGTGGGCCGGGCCAAGGTTGGATCCGGCTTGACCCGATAGTGTTTTTTTAATTAATTAATTAATTTTTTTGACTAATTCCTAACCTTTAATGCTATTAAGTCTTAAGTAAAATGATGAAATTTAGGTGTTAACAGCCACCCCTCTTTGAATGGGAGCTCGAAGAGGTTCCATTTAAAGACAAGAGATTTCTAAATTTTGCCCTTAGACGATGACAATCGAGGTTGCGAATGGGAAAAGGATATGAAGGGATGGCCTTACTTTGTAAAAGAAGTCCCTCGACCGAGATGGGAAAATCTTATTGTATGATAACTAGTTCCGATTGGCAGGGAGGTCTCATTGTGTAAAAACGAGTTTCGACTGGAAAATGGGTCTCATAGTGTAAAAACGAGATTTTGACCAAATGTGATAGTCTCACCATGTACAAACGGGTTTCGATTGGGAGAAAGGTTTCACCATATAGAAATAGGTTTTGATTGGATGTGATAGTCTCACCATGTAAAAATGGGTTTCGACTGAGTATGATAGTCTCACAATGTACAAATAGGTTTCAATCGGATGTGATAGTCTCACCGTGTAAAAATGAGTTTCGATTGGATATGATAGTCTCACCGTGTACAAATGGGTTTTGACTAGGAGAAATGTCTCATCGTGTACAAACGGGTTTTGACTGGATGTGATAGTCTCACTGTGTAAAAACAGGTTTCAACTGGGTATGATAGTCTAACCATGTACAAACGGGTTTCGTTTGGAAGAAAGGTCTCACCGTGTACAAGCGGGTTTCAATTGGATGTGATAGTCTCACCATGTAAAAACAGGTTTTGATTAGGTATGATAGTCTCACCATATACAAAGGAGTTTTGACTAGATGTGATAGTCTCACTGTGTAAAAATGGGTTTCGACTAGATATGATAATCTCATCGTGTACAAACAGGTTTCAACTATAAGAAAGGTCTCATCGTGTACAAATGGATTTTGACTAGATGTGATAGTCTCACTATGTAAAAATGGGTTTCGATTGGATGATAGTCTCACCGTGTACAAATGAGTTTTGACTGGAAGAAAGGTCTCATAGTGTAAAAATGGGTTTTGACTAGAAGAAATGTCTCACAGTGTAAAAATAGGTTTCGACTGGATGCGGACAAGCGTGGTTTATGGATGAACCCACAAGTTGTGTGGTTTAGGAAAAGTCACTAATCCCGTGATTTTAAGGATAGACCCACCAACCTTGTGGTCTAACGATGACCCATGAACCGTGTGGTTTAGGAAAAGCCAATAACCCCATGGTTTAAAGATAAACCCACCAACCTTGGAAGTGGCATGGTTTAAGGCTAACTATGAACTTTGGAAATGGCATGGTTTGAGGCTGACTATGAACCTTTGGAGATGACATGGTTTAAGGCTGATCATGAACCTTTGGTTTTTAGGGAAGCACTCACTAATCCCTTGAAAATTGCATGGATTCACTGAAGAATCCTGTCGAACTCAACTTGAGCAAATGTTGTTAGAGACGTCATCAAGAGACGTATTGGCAATGTTGTAGCATTAATTGAACAAGCTAATTAAGCTAAGTCTAACTGTTTTAGAAAATCATTCGATCTTAATCAACATCATGTGGCGCAAAACTGTCATCTTGCTCGGGCATGTGTCATTAATCATCAAATTCTCTGGGAGTCAAGTTCTTATCAGAACATTTATGACTTGTGAAAACGGCTCATTAAGCATGCCAAACTAGAGCTTCTTAGTTAAAAAGGGCTTCTCACACACTCTTGATAAAATGGCTACTTGATTCCATCTATTCGCGTGGGAAGTAACTGATTGCTAAGGGTGTCTCACATAACCCTTGTCAAAGGCTTTCAGAAACATTCGCGATGAACACAATCTAATCAATCAAAATGGTCGTTTGAAAGGACCGCAATATTGGCTCGATTATGGGGTTACACCAAAGGGATTATTGCTTTGAGGCCAAAAAAGGAACAATTGTCACTATCTTCATTAGGTTTATAAGTTGAGAACTTGGAAGATAAGACAAGATAGAATTACCTCCACTCCTTCAAGTGGCAACTTCTTTATGGCATTCTCATTTTCACTTAAACCATCTTAATCAGAAGAGATTTCGGAAAAGGGTTGTAATGTTGGCTTGGGAGAGGCTCGAAAGGCTTAAAATTTTCAAGAGGTTTTTTAAGAGTCAGTGACCATCATGGCATTGTGACCAGGTCACTCGATCTTTTGAAACCATTTGGCTTTTGAAACATAGCACATCTCGAAAGTCCCTTGATTAATTATTTTTGCATGGGAGCTTTGCTCATTTTTCTAATTTCCTTTGCACTTACGATGATTTTTTTACGCAGGCACTTGGACTTTGATAATTTTTTTTTACATAAGATGGAGCCTTTTGTTGAACTTTTTGCTTTTTGAACTTTTGTAGCTCTTATGACTTTTAAGATGCTTTTCACATTTTCTTGTAACTGTCAATTGTATTTGATCAATTCTTGCCTCAGTGAGGGGAGATGATCATTGCTTGGGGGTTAAAAAATGAACAATCAGGCCCAAATTGGTTAAAGCAATGGGTATCAGTGTTTGGGTAGAGAAGGAAATGCTTTTTTTCATCTTGGGATGAGTCAAGCTCTAATGAGAATTCCTATAAAGCTATCATCAGAAGATTGATGCAAGTGAAAGTAAAAGAATCTTTCTCAATCCTTCGCTCTACAACACGATCGTAACCTCCTATGCTGCCTCAATGTAGGGTCGTTCTCAATAGGGGTACATTGAAGGATCATCTTTATTTAGCTGAAAGGGTTAGCAAGATGTCAGCTCGATGCTTGGGATTGATGAAGGAAATGCCTTTATCATTTTGATCTTTGTGCTCAACGTGAATGAATCCTTCATCCTAAGAGAATGTTGTTTTTCACTCAACTCTCAAAAGTGTTTGAAGGATGTGTTTGGAAATGGCTTGCCTTTCTTCATCCTAAGCACTTCTTGTTTGGCAATGTTAACGTCTCCATCTCACTTTGTCGAGATTATCTAAGTAGATCAATCTCTATATGGAAATTTGATTCAAAATGAATAACCCAAAATGCGATAAAACAATTTTGAGATAAAAAGGATATTCAAAAAGTTTGTAGAAAGTTTTTTTTTTCTTTTTCTAAATTATTCATTTTTGTGCTTGTCTCTAGGAAAGCGCCAAAGGTTATTTTTGTAATGGAAATTCTTCATTTTTTTTTAGAAGAAGAGTACTTACCTGCGGCATGGTGGCTTGATAACCCTGTAAAGAATGTGAAAGAATATGTTAGTGCAAAAATCTTTAGGGATTGAAATGCTGGAAATGATACATTATTACCCTCACTTGCTTTTATCCTTTGAGTGCTAACATTTCTTAGATTCACACTCATGGATATTTGGTAACTCGACGTTACCGTTCACTTGCATTCGCCTTTAAGTGTTTGATGTTTTCCTGAAAGGAGAGTGGGTGCTCCATGTTTCCACACTTGGTGACATTGTTCTTTAGATGCTTTGCCCCATTTATTGTCTTTTCCCCCCATTCATCATCCTTATAAGGATACTCCTTCGCTTTTGTTGGAACAATATATAACTTGGTGCCCATGATGTATCCTTGATAATGAAAAAGAAAATCATGTCAGAAACGATATCATAAATTGATAATTGTAATCGATACAATTTACTCTTCCTTCAAATTCGCCTTTTGGATGCTTGAAATTCCTTCATTTGTCTCATCATGCAGAGTGAACGAGATCGATGGGCTATTTTGGCACCTAAGGCATCTCCAGGTAAAGAAACTTCCCGGATCGGAATTCAACCTCGTTCCGCCTTTATTGGAAGATTGGCACTGATGAGGCCTCAACGCATGCTTGCTCCTCGAGTTCCATGAGCCTAGACTTTTGTCCTTTAGAAGGTGTGATTGGCAATCTTAGATGATCCCTTTATTTTACCTATTTAACTTTATTTTACCTATTTAACAAAAATGGATGAACGAATGAGTTGTTATACCAGAAGTTCCTACCGGAACGATTACAACCTTACCATCTCAAAGTATGATTTGTGGACCAACTTGAGAAAGTGACTAAGTGGAGATAAAATTTTATGTAGGTTCTTGAAACTCCTTCAAAACATTTCGAAGCTAGGGTATATAGATTCAGCTCCAAGGGTCCATTTGAAATACTTCAAGTGCTTTTTAAAGAATGATTTTTTTTTTTTTTTTTTATGAAATCGAATTTAATTACTCAAAAATATGAGTTGCATGATTTACAAAAGCGCCGATTGGCCTCGCATGCACAACTCAAAACTGAAAATATGATTGTTACCAAGAAATAAGACAATGATATCATACAAAACACGCTTGAATGTATAAATCTATTCTCATCCTAATTCTAAAGTTGACTTCTTGGCATGATCAAGCGAGCGAAGTCAAGAAGTGTCATCACACATGACCTACGAAAAGAAGACAATGTTAGTGTGTGAATGAAAAAAATTGATCTTTCAATGAGGTTGCCTCTTATAGCAAAATCAAGATGATGGTACCTGCCCCATAGTCCACATTATGGGATTTTGGTATTTCACCAAGATTTTCGTAAGAGAAGGGGCATCATTAAAAGATTGATCGGCGGCTATCAATTGAATGTCCATTATATTCCAAAAGTTTCATATGGAAAAGTGGCATTGATTTTATGTTCACTTATCAAGAGTGATTGCCAACTTTTTTTTTTTAAATTTTTAGTCATTAGCCTACAACACCGAGGGCATTTGATTAATTTCTGTTGTTGACACCTAAATTTTGGCAACCCATTTATTCATTTATCGCATAAAAAATTAGGGATTAATTTTAACCCCTAAAAAAATATAATTTAATTGCATAACATATGGCCATTGGGAGCATATTTCATTTAATTGCATATTTGCTGGGCTAGCGGTGAATGGATTTTGGTGAATGGCTTTGAATATTGAAACCCACAAGAGCATTAAACTTTGGATAAGTTGATAATTCCTCCAAGGTGATTGATATTACATGGGTGTCCTAAATTGTTAAAAGTCAACTAAGAAATTTCCAGCATATTGGCACCGACATATTTGTGCATTTAAGGGAATGAATGCAAAGGAAGGACAGCGTGTAAGCGGCCACCGATTTGTACATGGAGAAGCCCATCCACATGAAGGAAAATTATGCGCTTAGCCATAATTCGGTCAACGTGGGGAGCAAGAAATTGACCAGCAATATTTTTAAGAGGAAAGAATTTATCTGGTCCGATTCATACAATATGCGCAAAGGAAATTCAAAAGATCAGCATGAGAAGGTAATGTTGGGCACGTTCTACACTGCGGGCACACGGATTTGCAAAAAAAAAAGATCAGTTAGGATGTTAGTTTTTTTAAGATTTGAATTGCACGTTTAATTATTTGGCATTTTTAATTTCGAATTTCATAAAAGAAAAAGAAAAAGAAAATAGAATTAGGGCATTCTTTGCACGTCATTGCATATTATAATAGATTGCATGCTTATTAGGAAAATAAAAATCATGTGCGTGTCATATAGAATTAAGTTCATGAAATGCATGTCATTAGTGATCATTGTTAGGTACATTTAATTAGAAATTGCCCGTCATTAGAATTAAGTCATTAGATTAATTTAGATTGCACATTTAATTATTGCATTTCTTTTACCCACGTCATATAGTTTAGGCTATACTATCATGTCATATCATTCCGTCTTAGATTAGAAGCATTGCATTGCATATGGATTTTATTCTCATCAAATAAGTGAAAAAGAAAAAAGAAATTGCATGTTAATTAGAAATCATATCTAGGGTTGTCGATATGAATTCCTGATCTAACAACGTATATGCTTTCGTTGCTACGAGATATGTCCCTGCATTTTTTTATTTGCTTTCTTGGGTGTTAAATTGGTGGTTTGTACATCCGCATGATCACTTCACATGTTAGGGAAATAGATTTAAAATCAATCCAAACTGCTTGCAAAACATTTTTGAAAATAAAAAGAAAAAGTACCGAAAGGGCGTTAGAGAAATCTAGCGTAATCAAGTCTCCGAACTCATAAATCTCTAGTTTGTAGGAGTAAAGTTAAACTCCCGTTACTTTACTTGAGTTTCTAATTGACCCACCAAAAAATAGATTAGTAGTGATTCCTAAATAAAATCTATTTGCATGTTAAGAATCTGAACATAAGTCGCGAATTGGTATGGGTTTGGGAGAGTCCAAATTAGGTTTAGACTTAATAATCAATTAGCCAAATCCTAGGTGGTTTACACTTGAAAAATTGGTTACGACATCTGCAAATTTCAAGATGAAAATTCAATTAAAAAAAGAACGAATAAAAAAGAAGAATGATACTTACAGTGGAGGATAGCTCTCTCTCTCTCTCTCTCTCTCTCTCTCTCTCTCTCTCTCTCTCTCTTTTAAATTACCTAGACATGCACATGAGATGTGGTTTGATTTCTATGCTATACGGCTCAAAATAGAGCCATAGGATTATCGGACCGAACCAACAAGGTCGCAGCTAGATCAGGTTAATCATGACTTTGGCTTCGTCAAAGAACCAACCCATGTCGCGCGGTTGCAGACTAGGGCGGGGACCTTTGACATCAAGAAAGAAATTTTGGGGTTGAGACAGGCGACTAGTACTACATGGTTGTAGTCGGAGTTGTATCCACCTCAACACTATCCTATATGATCTTATGCCGCCCAGGTCCGGTGGCAGGTAGTGTGTGCCATGATGTAATGCAATGCATGAAACACATGCATAACAATTTATAGGCAAGCAACACTTCATAAATTCAAAACATAAATATCTATTTCCAATTTCACACCTACAAGACAAGGGGTCAACAATCACTCATTCTCTTATAACTCCCAACTGCAAAAACATTTAACACTCACTTTGGTGACGTACCTGATATTCTCACCGCCAAACAAAACTTATTTTTTAGCAAGATAGATGATATTATAAAAATAGAGTTATTTTTATCTATTTTAGGCAACAATTAATGCAATATCTATGAGATAATATTTGGATTTTCTTCTGATTATTTGAATTTTCCTTATTTAAGCAGAATAATGAGATATGAAGAAGATAAGGAAAAGAATGGCGAATATCAGGAATTCAAATTAAAAAAAAAATGCAGCAGTGGAAGATGGATATCAAATTAGAAAATTCTTGATTTTGTTCTCTAATGTTATTTGCAAGCATTGGGAGATAAATCTGAGACATATCCTTTGAAGAGGGGAACATGGAGAGCGAGAGAGGGCAACTAGGTTTTTGTTATATCGTTTTTCATTATTCTGAGAGTTTTTCAAGTATTTTGAAGAGAAGACCAAAGTAGTGACAGAATTCTTGTTCTTTGATTCAAGATACTGGGTTTGATTTATATTTTTGTTTCTTATTCTACCATGTTCTAATGTTCTTTTGTTAGGGTTACGATGTAGCCTAACCATGATGATGTTTATTTCATGATTTTTATATTTTACAAATGATTTCATTCATGTGAGTTATATATTATTGGGCTTAATGCTTTTGAGTGACTAGCCACCACTTGAATGATTTGATGTGTATGTTTGAGACTGAAAAGTGATAATATGCAATTGCTTATTATAATATATAATCATGAATTAAACGTGGATAGAGATATACCGCGTTATTTGTGTAGCTTTCTGTGATAAAGTGATCAAAAAGACTCATTGTAAGCCAGGAATATTCATAGTTTTTAATGCACTTATGTTTATTTTAATTCACATAGAGATAATAGTGGATTAATAAACTAAGTAGGTTTGCTATACCTAGAGATAGGATAGTAAATAAATTAAGAAATTCTGCTATCACATGTTTGATATCGTTCTTGTATCTACAACAATTTGAAATTCATATCTAGTGATTATGGTGAAATCATATGCTCTAACATATTTATCTGATCGATTTACTGCATTTAGTTTATAAATTTTGTTTTTAATTTATTTTAAATTATATTTTGATTTGTTAGATTAATTTTAGAATTAATCTATTTTAGTAATTAATTAGTTTATTAATCATCGATTTTGTGGGACGATACTTTTTCTTACCATTATATTACTTGTTCGACATGTTCACTTGCGTTAAGAATTTTACGAACAATAAATTTAGGCCTAAGTCCTCTATGGTTTCAACCAAGTCCCCAGTAGAGTTGCCAAGTTGTCACAACCTACCTTTGGGGGAGGGAACGGGTTTTGGAGTATTGCCTAAAGGATGGGCTTAATGCCCATGATTAGGCGCGGCTCTCCTAAGTCCATATCTCGCATGACATCGGGGTATTTTTAAGAATTTCACAAAAAGGAGTCGCCACTAGCTTATTGAGATCGGCTAGAAACCAAGAGAGGCACAAGAGCATGCCACACTTCCTACGTAACCAGAGAATCTAGGATCGGGGATTTGATTACACTAATTGACCAATTAGTGCCCTTTCGGTATCTAATCTTGTTCATTTTAAAATAAATGATTTTTGTTAGGTAGTTTGGATTAATTTTATAGCGCAATCATTAAAGTAACAATTATAACTACCAAGATCCTAATTACAGTAAAATTAAACATGTGCAATTAAACATAATTAGATATGCAAATTAAACATATGATATAATCAAAATACGAGCAAATAAAGGCCTAATTACATTAAGAAAGCAAGATATGACAATTCCTAACCAAACCCTACATTTTTTAATTTTCAAAATTTTTAATTATTTTTAATTATTTTTTAAATATCAATTATTTTTTTTATTATTTTTAAATATTATTTTAATATTATAATATTGTAATATATTAAAAACGACCCGGGTTGGATCTCCGGGTTAGGTTTGACCCGAGTGGTTGAAAAGGGCCCAAACTCGGACTAGATCGGGCTAGATGGCTCGAACTTGGACCGAATCGGGCTACGCGATCCAAGCCGGCAGAAACCTACCGGGTTGGAGCTGATGTGCAAGCTTAGTTTGGTCTAATTTTTTTAAAAACAAAGCCCACACTAAACCAACCCAAGCCCACTAGCGCAAGATCAGATGGCCCACAGTGATGGGCCCATGCGAATGAAAAACCCTACCCAATTGAGATCCATGCTCGACCCGGTTCTTGGCTGAAACCCAAGGACTTCTTGGCGGTGCTAATGACGGCGACGACGGGCTTGATGGTGGTAGTGACGTGGTGGGTGGCAGTAGTGATGTAGCGGGTAGTGGCTTCATCGGAGGCGAGCGGAAACAGGGGCAGCTAGCGCGGAGGATGGCAAGCTCAGCTACTGGCATGGCGGTTGTCGCGGCTGTAGGTGGCGTTGAGGAGGAGGTGAAGTAGGTCGCGGGCTTCATGGCGTAGCGAAGGCAGAGTAGCGATGTTGCATGGTTGCTGGTGTCACGAGGGGTCGAGCAGTGGTGGTCGGCGGCTCAGGCAGTCGGGGACGCTAGGTTGGAGGCACAGGTTTAGGCGGAGACTTTGGTGGGTAGATCTCGTACAGAGCAGGGAGGTAGACGGACAATGATTGGCTGTTGGCGTTGGGTTGTAGGTGAAAACACGGCCAAAAGCAGTAGCACAGAGGCATCAGGTCGTCGTGGGTCGGCCCGGGAGACAGTAGGCGAAGGCACGATGGAGGGGGCTCGATGGACGCGGGATCTGCAATTTACAGTCGAGGCGGAGCAGATGTGGGTCGACGGGTGGTCGCGGATGGCTGGCAGAGTGGTAGTGGTTAGCAGTTTAGTTGCCGAGACGAAGGTGGCGAGCGCAAGGGCTTGGCCTCCAATGGCGGAGGGCTTGGCCCCTAGCGGTGGAGGGGCTTCTGAGGAAGAAGACTTTCTTCCCCTCTCCTCCCTGCTCTTTGTTTCTCTTCTCCCCTTTTCCATCCGTTTCTCTCCCCTTGCATTCTCTTTTACTTCTGCAGGTTGTTGCGCGGAGGGGCGCACTAGGCCAAGGCCGAATTCGGCCCGACTCAATAGTTTTTTTAATTAATTAGTTAATTAATTTTTTGTGACTAATTTCAAACTTTTATTGCTATTAAATCTTAAGTAAAATGGTGAAATTTAGGTGTCAACAAATATTATATTAAAAATAGAATCTAGAATTAAAGATATTTCCAATGTTGACTTTACTATTATTTTCCATGGTGAGATATGATTAATCTTGATTTGGCTTCTTTAGATTTATGAATTCCCGTACAATAAACACAACAAACTTGTTGCCCCACTATCTAGCCACCATGAATTAGACAAACTTATAATAGGAAATTGATTCATAAATAATGCCAAAAAATCATTGATTACAAGCTCACATTTGGAATGTCCAAATTTTATATACTTATTGCAGTCTATTTTTATGTGACATTTATTTTTAAAAAGAAGTAACAATCACTAGTTTTATTGAAGGATTATATTGTAGGATATAGACTATTATAATAACTGGTGGATTCTTTACCAAAAAAAAAAAAAAAAAACTAGTGGTTTCATGAGTTCTTTTATGAGTATGATTTTTAAACTAAAAATCTACCATCTTTAGAATGTAATCTCTAACCTCATCACCACAATCATACCTTACGTTAAAGAGTCATTGCAAATGTGTCCTAATCTCGATATTAGATAAGGCATAATTTCAAGCCACCAAGACTTTCATCATCTTTTAGTAGTGTAGTCAGTTGATAATCCATTTTTCAAGTGTTAATGAATGGAATGCTTCATCAATAATAGACAAATTTGATTGCTCTTTTCCAAATAGAAAATCCTATTTCCACTATTTAAAGTTTGAACCAATAAAAAATTCAATAATAATAGAGTTATTAATTACAAATAAGGTGACTAAAATAACAAGCAATATATGTAATTAGCATCATATAGGTGTTGTGTAACTTGAAGACACACAATTACACATTCAAAGAATTACATGCATTATCACATAATCACCTTTAGGTAGACAACATAATATGCAGTTGTATACTTCTCACATGACAGTGGCAATAAGAATATATTCCTATCTTCATGAATTCATTACCTTTAAGTATATGAACCAATAGGATTGGTTACACCTCCATCATTCTGTCATGTATTCCTTCATGAACTAATACACAATCACCTCCTTTAGGAGTATGACCACGCATTAAAACATGAGACATCTTATCATTATATGAGACTGATATTTTCAAATCTAATCAAGTGTGCCACTTTGATGGTCACTACTCAATTAAATCTTTAAAACTCTTTCATACCAGGTATATAAATTTATCACTAAAATCACATAGTATGCCAATTACATTGTTTTATTTATTGATATGAATTAAACTTTGTATATTATAAATGAATCACACTCTACAAAATATCTATATGATGATATATTTGTAAATCATCACCTATTTCCAAAATTATAGAAAAATACAAGAAAATACGCAAAATACCCTAAAATAACCCAAAAAACATGCATATTTAGGATTTCATATGTATTTTCATATTCATAATATCATTAAAAATAAAAAAATAAATATATCCTAGTGTAGAGCATCTGCATATAAGCACATAGACTCCAAAAATGCCATAATTGGAGTCCGTACGTGCTCATATTGGTCTGATTGGTTCGATTAGTCACCTTTCGGTCCAACTGGTAGGCAAGTCAATGGACAATCCGACTAGTTGATTAGTCTAGAAAAATAATGAACCGGATAAGGTGGGTCAATGGGTTGGTGAACAGGTAATTGGGTCAAGTCAATGGGTTGGGTCGGTTTAGGCCTTGCATGTTGATGATGTCAACGTGATGTTAGCCCTCGCACGTGCGACACACGCACGAGCGGTGCCTGGTGCGTGAGAGTGTGTGAGGGTGCATGATTCCGTATGGGGTGCGTGCTCGACACCTTGGCGGCACATGGCCACACGTGGGAGAGCGTGCGGCCACCCCTAACAGCCTAGTGACCACGGTTTTGCTTATGCCGACAAGCCCATTTCAAATTTGTAATTAAATTTGATTTTTATTGAACAAAAAACTCACGAAAATCACAAAAAAACACGAAAAAAACTATGCATTCAAGTTTTAGGTTATGATTGCTCCGATACCATATGTAAGATGTGAAAGTATAACCTAAGATCTCCATAACTAGAAACAAGAATACATGTAATCATGTAAACTGATTTATACACCTGATTTGGACCACCGTTCTTAATGTGGAATAGTGATGATCCAAACTCAAGAACTTCCCCTCTATTACCTTTATATCACTAACTTAATGAGACACCCCCTCACCCTTTAGCGCTAGATAAACGTTTCTTTGTGAGGATAATTGTGAGAATTAGATTAGAGGAGAGACTTGAGTATTATTTATAGAGTTTCTAACTAGACCCTCTCATTATGGGCCATGTTCAACTCAGTTTACATTAGCTAACCTCATATTAGACTAATTAAAAAACCTTCTATCTCACCTTAGATAAACCCTATAAAACGATAAATTACAATATCAGTTAATGTAGCTCACGTTAGGAAAATTCTTATAACTAGGACTTGGGAGAATCTATTCAAAGCATGAGTGTTACCTTGCGAGAGGGTTATCCACACCCACCTGACAATCCCTTAAACCAATTGATGGCTCATTTGAGAAGGTTGTGACAATATGTTATCAAGATAGTAAAACCTAATATACAAAAAAAATTGCATCTGTTATTTGATAATGAATTCATGATTATGATTTATCATATATTATGTGATTATTTCAAATAAATAATACTTATTAGCATAATCAATAGTATGACTTTAACAACAACTATATCACTAATTCAGTATTAATTTATATAATTAGTAATTAAATAGACATAATATTTATTATAATAAAATACTTAGGAAAATTTAGATATTTGAACCTAATAGTGACCAACTAATAGCATGCTAATTATTGCATTATAAATAATTTTTAATATAAAAAAAATTCATTATGAATCACGCATCGGTGTGTAGGTCAGATACCATAAACTTGTGTGACGAATGACAAATAGCAAAATATTCTAGAAAAAGAAGATTAATAAACCTATGAAGGGCTGAGTGAATGGTCAAGCGACATATCTCTGTATTCCCTGCTCGAAGGAACTTGAGCTCTCAAGCTCGGTATGTTGTGTGGAGTCTTTCTTGTACACACATATATGTTGACTTCTAAAATTTAACGGCCCTTTCAGGTTTTATTGTATAGAAAAATTAGGAATTGATCTTGACTCTTGAACAAAAATATTAATTAAATTATATATAAATATTCTGAGCATTTTAATTAAACGCATATAATTTCGTTGGACTAGAGCTAATGGACTTAAGTAGGGGAGGTTCTAAGCTTAATTTAATCAACTGGATCGAGCCCATAAGATTTCAAAATTGGCCTGAGCCCATCGAAGACATGCGCATTGCACATGGTTACCAAAACTTGGAAAGAATTAACTCTCCAATCAAATTTGGCAATCAAAAGGGCATATATTGTGAAATTTATGGCCACAAGGAGAGAAGAGAGAGAAAGATTGACATTGTAGAGATGTCATGTAATGGGCATGAGGTGTAAAGAGAGCACAAGGAAAATAAAAAATAGGGAAAAAACACAAAAAACTCCAAACTTCGCAAAAGTGACAAATTTACTCAAATTTTTTTTTGTGACATGAAAAATCCTGAAATTTGCTAATTGTGACACATTTACTCCAAAATTTTTTTGTGACACAAAAAATTCTGAACTTTCATTTGTGTGACACATTTACCCTAAATCATAGGGACATTTTAGTCTTTTTACTTTTAATTTTTTTTTCCCTTTTGTTTTTCTTCTTCTTTCTTCCCTCCGTCAGCCATGGTGGAGGGAAGCCGGTGTCTAGTGAGGGCCGCCCTCGCCCAACACCGGTGAGGGTGGCCCTAGCCAACCCAGGCGAGGGTGACCCTGGTTGGATGCTGGCTTCCTTCCGCCGGCTTAGCCATGGCCGGTAGAGGGAAGATAGAAGAAGAAAAAAATAAAAAAAAAAAAAGAAAAAGAAAAAGAAAAAACAAAAAGAGTAAGATGAAAATGCCCTTAATGGGGGTAAATGTGTTACAGTATGTAAAATTTGGAGTTTTTCATGTTACAAAAAAAAGTTTTGGACCACCGCCCGCGGTGGAAGCGTTGGTTTAGAGTTTTTCATGTTACGTCACCAAAAAAAAAAAAAAAGTTTTGGTAAATTTGTCATTTTGGATAAAGTTTGGGATTTTTGGTAGTCTTTTCCCTAAAAAGTAAACAAGGAAAAGTGTTAAGGATTGCTGAATTGGTGCACTAGTGAAAGCCAACTAGAGAAGATTTGGTAAAAATGGGAATTGGGGACTTCTTTGAAAAAGGGAAGAAGATCGAGACGTTAGGATCTTTCCTAAATGAAATAACTACACCTTCAATCCACTTCGCACAAAAAAGGAGAATCTTTTAAATTCACGATTTTCTTTCTGAGATCGGCATAAGTCCAGACAGGGGCCGAGGCCGAGGCTTTGGACGTTAAAAGGCTTCCTTTACCGCCACATAGGGGGAGTGGTTGGAAGAAAGGAAAAGGACACGATTCCCGGCGAGAAGGACGTTCGCTGTACGGAGAAAGCGGTGAGTGGATAGCAAATTTTGCGAGATTGGTGGCAATGAAAAGTCAGAGACGAGTGAAATTTCGTGCACACCATCACCGAGCATATAGAGATTCATACCAATTTGTGATTTGTGAAATTTCATGCACACCATCACCGAGATTGGTGGATCTAGTAATTTGTTAGTTTTACTTTGGGTGAGAATTAGTCGAGCCGATGGTTGAGATCATATATTAAAAGATAAGAAAAGAAAAGAGGAAAATTAGTATGTTAATTCTCCATGGCTGGTTCTTGTGCATGGTCTCGCTGTCAAGTTCAGCTGGCTTATGTCACTGTGTTTTTTTTTTTTTTTTTTTTTTTTTTTTTTTGGGATCTAAAATAGTGCGTTCTTTCATTAATTAAAACAAAGATTACAAAAAGACAATAGAATGTTCCTAAGGGACTATGGGGGGATCAGACATCCAGGTTGGGGGAAGGGTTTTGAGTTGATGGGCTTTAGTGATCATCCGTGGCTTGGTTTGCTTCTCTAGGACAATGAGCTAAGTTTACACAGGTCATTTGGGCTAAGAGCTTCTTGCACTCTTGAATTAATTCCCTCACAGCCCAAGACTCCATGTTCGGTTGAGCATGAGTTCGCCCATTAGGGGCTCTCTCCATTTGCATTCTCCAGCTCCATGTGTCAACTTTCTCTCGTATATTTCTGCAGCCGGCGGCACACAAATCGAAACGTCCATCAATGGCCAAGTCAATCCCCAACGTCGCGATAAGAAGAACACGCTTGGACGGCAAAATGGGTGTATTTATGTGAGTATCCGCGCTGGAATCCTAGTGCATGTGGGTGTATATTAAGGCTCGTATGTAATAGCTGAAGGAAGAGGGCACATCATCAAAGATCATCCAGTTATGGAACCGCCTGAGAAGTCCTTCGTTCAGCAAGCGCAGCGCGAGAATAATGTTCAGATGGTGAGTTACTTCTTGGATTTCTTTTTGTTTTGTGCTTTTGACCCTTTCTTTGGTTGTGATGTCTTAACTCAGACATTTGTCCATGTTCAACGAATATGCTCTTGATAATTGCAGGAAGGTAATATCTCGACATTGGTGAGCAATGGAAGTGTTGACATTCGTGGTCGAATTGCCGACAAGCGGAAAACGGGAGGGTGGAAAGCTTCTCCTTTCATTATAGGTACGCTTCCAATTCTAATTTTTCTGTGCTTTATAACTCTAGATCAAATGCGACATGCACAAATTTTACTCCATTCCTTTTACTAAATGTTGTGACAATTTTTGATATTAGAGTCCTTAGAAGGTCGAATCATGAGCAAAAGTAATGGGCTGGTTATATATGATTGAAATAGTGCATTGCATGGGACTTGGGTATCATCTCGTTAAGATAGCATTAGTTTTCCTTTCTTCTAGGCAATTTCAAGACAGATCTATTAACGCGGTTAATTTGTAGCGAACGAGGTGGCTGAAAGATTAGCGTTTTACGCGATTGCGGTGAACATGGTGACGTACTTGGTTAAAGTAATGCATCAATCAATTCCGGTGGCTGCAACTCACGTCACAGATTGGATTGGGGCGGCCTTTGTTCTCACCCTCCTTGGCGCGTTCATGGCTGATGCTTACTTGGGCCGCTTCAAAACCATCATCATCTTTTCCTCTATTTATGCAGCGGTAAGAGATTAAACTCCCTAAATCCCAAAGTATGCCGCATGAAACGGCCTTTGAATAAGATCAGACATGTTAGTTGTCAAGGACATAATTTTCATTGCGAAATGGAATGTTTAGTAGGATAAGGATTGTCTCTCGTCTTAGGAATTCTTTTTTTTTTTTTTTTTTTTTTTGGTGGGTAATCGTCTTAGGAATTCAGGTTACCCTGAAATGGCCACAATGCTGTGAACTTTCAGAAAATCACACCGCCATTCAAACAATGCGAATAACCGATGCGTATGTATGTAAAAGGATTTGACAATGTTATTTGCTAGTTAATTGGTTTAACTAGCTAGATCACTCGATTCTATTACTCAGGCACTCACAATCTCCCCAAGTCAACTAATTAATTCTCCCTTCTTTGATCAAATTCCTTAGGGAATGATCCTACTAACCTTATCAGCCTCCATAGATGGCCTCCAACCGCCTCCATGCAAGGCGGGGCTTTGCCAGGAGGCCTCCAACTCGCAGACCACATTCCTCTACACTGCTCTTGCCCTGATCGCCCTTGGGACGGGGGGTATCAAGCCCTGCGTCTCCTCCTTCGGGGCCGACCAATTTGATGAAGCTGACAATAAAGAAGTCAAGAAGAAGTATGCCTTCTTCAACTGGTTCTTCTTCGCCATCAACACGGGGGCCCTCGGGGGCATCACGGTCTTGGTGTACTTGCAAGTGAAGAAAGGTTGGATTTGGGGGTTCGGGGTTCCCACTGGGGCAATGATCATATCGATCGCTGTCTTGTTGTGCGGCACCAAGTATTACCGGTTTCAGAAGCCGATGGGGAGTCCGTTCACGAGGTTCATGCAGGTAATGGTGGTCTCAGTGAGGAACCACTGGAGAGGGGTGAAGGTTGGACGGGAGACGGTGCTGTTCGAAGTGCAAACGGAGGAGTCTGACATTATGGGAGCTCGCAAGCTAGCTCGCACCTCACAATATAGGTCAGTATCTATCAAATAAGTAAGAGAGTTAATACCTTGAAAAACCTCAAACTGATACATGTTTGACAAATTTATCATAAACTAATTTTTTGATCAGGAAAAGCCCCAAATTAATACACCCGTGATAAATTTACCATAACTGATCATAAAAAATCTCAAACTAGTACACTTATGACAAATTTATCTTAAACTAATTTATCCAACCACGAAAAACCTTAAATTAGTACATTTGTAATAAATATACCATCCGTCAAATTGGATTAGCACCACAAAAAATAAAAAAAAATTGTATAATTATGATAAACGGATAGTAAAATCCTAAATTGGTACATTAGTCAATTATCACGTGTTATTCAAATTAGTAATTTGATAGTAAAATTTAATGAAAATTAATAGAGGATAAATTTGTTACTAATGTACCAGTTTATGGTAAATTTGTTAAAGGGGTACTAGTTTGGGGTTTTTAGTTGTCAAAAAATTAGTCTGGGGTAAATTTGTTAAATGTGTACCGGTTTGACATTTTTTAGGATATTAATCTTAAGTAAGAACCATGAAATTACTTGTTTCCATCTAATTTTCTGGAAAAGCTGTTAAATACGTGATATACACATGAGATTACCTGTGTCGATCATATTTGTCCGCTTTTCGTACTGTGAAATGCTTTCTCCTTGTTTGAAGTCAATAAACAAAACCTCATAATTTAATATCACAGGAAACTGCCAAATAGAAGCCATTAGACAAAACTTCTCTATCGTTTATACATTAAATTGGGTCGAGAGGATACAAGCTCTTTGTTTATTCCACGTGAATATACTTAGTGTGCTTAGCTTTCTGTACTATTATATGAATTTTAAGCTGACGACTAGATTTTTATTATTTGTTTATATCTTGTTGCAACTAACCACTATTGAATGCCATATGGTTGAAATCGACGACTGCTTGTGGACGAACATCCTTCACTTAGGGATTGTGGAAGTCTCAATTTCTTTGCCTTCACACGGTAGCTTGAGACCATATAGGCTGCGCATGATAAAATTTCTGTTTCTTGATTTCTCTGTTTCTCTGTTC
The DNA here is from genome assembly GCA_016097545.1 of Eucalyptus victrix. Taxonomy (NCBI): domain Eukaryota; kingdom Viridiplantae; phylum Streptophyta; class Magnoliopsida; order Myrtales; family Myrtaceae; genus Eucalyptus; species Eucalyptus victrix. Next base: position 22,830,574 of record CM027840.1, on the reverse strand, counting down.
CCTGGAACAGGTTTGGAATAGAAATCCGTTTGGTAACGCAATTTGATTTCTCTATTTCTGAAACAGATTTTTATTTCAGAAATAGATTTGAAGAAGAAATCAGAAACTAAAATTTTTAGCTTCTCAGTTTCTAAAATAGAAATTGAGAAATCAATTTCTGGCTAGAAATCAATTTCTGTTTCAGAAATTTTGTCATGCGCACCCATAATGACTAGACTAACTAATAAGAAGGGTCTCGTCGCAGATTCTGGGATAAAGCCGCAGTGATAACTGATCCAGAATCCAATCCAACCACCAACCGCTGGCACCTCTGCACCGTGACGCAAGTCGAGGAATTCAAGTCCTTCCTAAGAGTCCTCCCAGTGTGGGCATCCACCATCGCGCTCTCCATCTCCTTTGCCCAGCTCTCCACCTTCTTCATCAGCCAAGCAACCATCATGGACCGCCAGCTCGGCCCCAACTTCGAGGTCCCCACCGGCTCCGTCCCCGTCTTTGCCTCCATCAATGCCCTCTTCCTTGTCCCGCTCTATGAGAAGCTGATTGTGCCAGTCCTGCGCCGGCGCACTGGCCACTACCGTGGCATCACGTCACTCCAGAGGATGGGGGTCGGCCTCTTCGTCTCGATTTTTGCAATGGCCTCAGCCGCGCTGATCGAGAAGAGGAGACGGGAATGCTCGCCCGCCCAGTTTAGCATGAGCTTCTTCTGGCTCTTCCCTCAGTATTTCCTCATCGGTGGCGCCGAGGTGTTCACCTATGTGGGCCAGCTCGAGTTCTTCTATGACGAGGCGACAGACGGGACGCGGAGCATCAGCAGCGCAGTCTTCCTGAGCGAGATTGGAATCGGGAGCTGGCTTAGCACCGTGATCGTAAAGATCGTCGGGGGCGTGACCGGAGGGACAGAGAAAGGGTGGCTGAGGAATGATCTGAACAAGGGCAAGCTGGATTACTTCTATTGGTTGTTGACGTCGATCAATTTGGTTAATTTCTTGGTGTATGTGGTGGTGGCTTGGAAGTACAAGGGCAAGAATGTTGCTGGTGCCAGCGTGAGTGATGAGAGTGCGGTTAAATTGGATGGTCCTCGTCCTGAGATTACACGAGGATCATCATGATGCTAAGGAGTTCGAGAGTGTTGTGTTGTCGGATTTAGATTCATGCTTGATCATTTCCAGCCCAAAAAAGATTCATGCTTGATAACTGGGAGTTTAAGAGTGTTGCCCTTCTTAGCCAAATTTACAATTTGCTCATTCGTTGGAATGTTTTAGATTCATGTCAATACAAGTAAAGGAGCCTTCGCTACCTGCGTATGCAGGGGAACGCTATTAATTGTGTCATTGAATACAACATATATAATTACATGATTACAGATTTGTTATTCTTGAAATATGTACATGTCTTCAATGTTGAAGCTTAGGTGATCTATGTTGTTGGATTTGTTGGGTGCTAACTAAGTAACCTAGAGAGAGTGAATGAGTTGTTTTGACAATTTTGAGAGAACTTGCTGAATTCAACAAACAATACTTAGAAAACAGAGGAGATAGGCAATAGCAAGATAGGGTGAAGCTATTTGCGGACAAGCCTTACGAAAAGGACCTGCAATTTAATTTCCAATGAAATTACATAGCAAATAAGCTATCGAAATCTTCATGATGATAAAAGATCAACCATGTTCCTTCAAATTGTTATATCTCAACGTCATATTCAATGTTTCAACATCTTGTCAAGATCTTTGTCATTTTAGCTAGTTTTCACTGAGCTCTATTGCTGTTGGGAGTGTGTAGCATTGGTATCAAAGTCAGGCTTGACTGAATTGAAGCGAATCGATAGAGACAAAAGAAGGAAAAGTGAGAATGGATAGATTTGATGGAAATGATTTTTTTTTTTTTTTGGTAAAGGTACGAATTATATTGATTTTGCCAAAAGAATACAAGGAAGGATAACCCGCACCAGACAGGACAAACACTCAGGAAGATAGTCGTCAAAGAGAGTGTAAGGGTGCCATGGGATCCCAAGGAAAGAAAGAACTACCAAAAGAACAAGACAAGAAAGAAAAGACTAACAAACAAACACTAGAAAGAACCTCCATTAATCAAAGATAGATGGATGTAGATCCCAGCTCCGTAGTAGCCTTCTATTCTTATGGTTGTCCGGAACACGTTTAAAGGTCAACGCCTTATCTTTAATAGCCTTTTGAAGGTGCATCTTCATCGCCGGGATAAAGAGGGCTTGATTGCGAAATAACATATTATTGCGCTCTTTCCAAATAATATAACAAAGAGCGCCAAAACTGAAGCGAGCCATAGATTCGAAGAAGCTATCATCTGCAAACATCCTGGTTGCCCATGCAAGATTATCCATCCAAGGCTTGTTTCACCAATATAGGTTGAATTTGGCTGCCCAAAAGGAAACGAGATTACTTGAAACTTGACAGGCAAAAAATAAGTGGTTCACATAATCTGGTCTACATAAACAGAAGGGGCAATTAGCATTTGCAATTCTAGCGTAGGAGATAAGTAAGACCTAAGTAGGCAGCCGGTTGCGAGTAATGAGCCACAGAAGTGTCTGATATCGTGGAGGAAGAGAAGGACTCCAAATAAAGGAGTACCAAGGGACCGAGTTACCCTTTGGGCGAATCAACTCCCAAGCCGAGGCTGTAGAGAAATGTCCTGTCGGGTGGCCAAGCCATTGGATCCGATCATCTTCTTGATTTATCACCAGGAGGGGATCATCCCAATTGGCCATGATATTTATAACGAGCCAACCCATAGGGGTGGTGAAGCCATCCGCCACCGAGGCTAGGCGAGAGATACCGGTCCGATAAATTTGCTGGTTCGAAAAGATCTTGTACAACAGTACCTTTTGATGCCAAAGATCAAACCAAAATGAAACCGACTGCCCATTACCAATGATCCATTTAAAATATTGTTGGAAGTGACCACGGAGGTCCAATAACTTTCTCCAGGCCCATGAACATTGAGTAGGACGTTGGACAACCCAAAAATTCTTATGCTTTAAAAAGTTGCAGTGTATCCACTTGCACCAAAGAGATTCCTTATCAGAAAAGAGAATCCAAATGTACTTGAGCATAGAGGCAATATTACTTTCTCGAAGGGTACAACTACCCAAGCCACCTTCCTTCTTTGGTAAACACAATCACTCCAAGATACCTTAGCTCCACCCGGCCCCATTCTCGGGCTTTTCCAAAGGAATTGATGCAGAATTTGCTCAATACGATTAAGAATTGAGCATGGAAGGACGAAAACATTAGACCAAAAAACTTGGATGGAATGAAGAACTAACCTGATAAGTTGCACGCGACCCGCAAGCGAGAGGAATCTGTGTGTCCAAGATTGAACTCGAGCAGTAATTGCATTGACTAAAGAGACACAGTCTACCCTTTCCAATCTAGAAGAGATAACCGGAACACCAAGGTAGCGAAATGTTAGAGATCCCTTCTGATAACCTAGCCTACTTAAAATCTCATCATGGAGAGTATGCGAGCCCCTAGACAGAAAGACTTCACTCTTATTTAAATTCAGTCTTAGCCCACTCATATCAGAGAATCTATCAATTCCTTCTTTCAAAAGATCAATCGAGGCTAAGCTAGCTTCAACAAATAGGAGAACATCATCAGCAAAGAAGAGATGTGAAAGTCTAGTAGACTTACAACGCCAGTAGAAACCGAAGGCTGGATGTCTTGTTTGAATTTCCAATAAGCCCGTAAACACTTCCATTACAAGGGTGAAGATGTAAGGCGACATTGGGTCCCCTTGACGAATACCCCTGCCACTTGAGAAAAATCCATGGATGTCCCCATTTATAGAAACAGAAAACTTGGGGGACCTTATGCAGATCATTATGCGAGCAATAAAGTCTAACGGGAAACCAAAAGCTTGTAAGATCAATTCAATGAAGTCCCAATTGATCGTATCATAAGCCTTGCGAAAATCAACTTTTATAACACACTTTGGCCGATACGGAACAAGATGAAAGTCCCGAAAAAGTTCCTGAGTAATCAAAATATTGTCGCTAATATGTCTACCTTTGACAAAAGCACCTTGAGGTAAACTGACAATAGAAGGCAGAACATGGGACATCCGATTGGCTATTATCTTGGTAATACATTTGTACACAGTATTGCAACAAGCAATGGGACGAAAGTCATTGACATTAGAGGCGTTAGGGACTTTAGGAACCAAGGCCAAGATAGTTGCATTTATCTTGCGAAGCAGTTTGCCAGTAAAAAAAAAGTCTTTAACCGCCAAGATTACCGAAGGGTCAACAATCTCCCATGAATGTTTGAAGAACTCAACATTAAATCCATCAGGACTAGGGGACTTGCCCGTAGCAAGTGAAAAAAGAGTATCTCGGATTTCCAAGTCGGAGACAGGATTGGAAATAAAACATACCTGGTCTTCATTTAGGGTGTGGCTTAGGACCGCACGGACTTCATCTAATGTAGGCCGACCGGGAAGAGGAGAGGTAGCCAGCAATTCACTAAAATGCGAGACAAAGCGCCTTTGAACTTCAATGGGATTCGAAATGATATTATCCCCTTCAATAAGAGATAGCACCCTATTCCGAAGGTGTCTTCTATTCACCAAATGGTGAAAAAATTTTGTATTAAGGTCCCCTTCTTTTAGCCAACGAACCCGAGACTTTTGTCTATAAAAGGATTTCTCTTGAAGGCGCAACTCCAAGAAGGTCTGGAGCTTTAACTTTTTGGCTTCGGCAAGCTGAAGATTGAGTGGATCATTATGAAGAGCATCCTGGATATTCCTTAGATCAATCCTCGCCTCAACCGTTCGAGAGGAAATATCTGAGAATGATTCTTTATTGAGTTGTTTCAACTTGCATTTAAGAAGACGAAGCTTGGAACATAAGATGAACATTGGATTGCCATTGAGAGGTGAATCCCAAACTTGAGCCACTAAGTTGAAAAAGTCTAGATGAGTAGTCTAGTAATTGAAGAACTTAAAAGGCTTGCTTGTCCTAGGAGGAGACATGATTTTCATAACCATTGGGCAATGATCCGAGATGCCAGGAGCCATGAAAGTCGCTTCAGAGAAGGAGTATTGAGCATTCCAGCAAGCATTTACCAACACTCTATCTATTTTCCTTTGTTTGCGAATAGGACCCCTAGAAGTGGCCCAAGTGAATCTATGGCCAATATACCTTAGATCATCAAGACCGGCTTGGTTGAGACAATCACGAAACTCATCAAAAGCCGGGATCCACCTATTAGAACTTCCCACTCTATCAGACGGATCACAAATAGCATTGAAATCACATGCTGGAATCCAGGGAGTGTTCGTCAAAGTAGAGCTGAGTTGGATGAGATTGGTCCATAGAGGCCGTCTCAAAACAAAACTGTGCTCGGCATAGACTACCGTGAGACATATAGACGTACCAGAAGTCAACCAAGTAAGATGCCCATGGATCAATTGATTCGAAGACGAGTTCATAACAAAAGACACATCTATGGGGTTCCACCCAATCCATATTCTCCCCCTAAAGGAGTGATTATAATTATTACACCATTTCCAACCCGGCAAAAGAGCAGTAGACACCACATTGAACATCGTATGAGAGATCTTTGTCTCCACAATTCCGACACAACACAAGTTGTTGGATCGAACAAAATTCCTGATTTCAGCTTGTTTGAGAGAATGACCAAGGCCTCTAATGTTCCATACTCCTATATACATATATAATAAAGATGGGAGGGAAAGGATTACCGTCCCTTAGGAGGGCGTCTTCGATTGGTTCTCGGATTGGGAGTAACCCGAGCATGGGATCTGTCCGAAGAACGAAGAGCCACCTTAAGAGGGGTGGAAGATTCAACTACAACTTGTTGCTCCGCATTAGGATCTGGTAAAGGAGGAGCTACTGGATCCGGTACCCTGTCATCCGAGCTACTGCTCATTGCACTAGCTTCCTCATCCAATTCCAACTCCGAGTTTTCATCCATTAGAGGGGCTATTCCTGGTGGGGATACCACAAGAGCCAAGGAAGAGGATGACTCGATCTCACTTGGCTTAAATTTCCCTTGTTCTTTTGGGATAGGCTTGGGCAGGGGAGGACGAGATTGCTCCCCACCAATCTTGGTCTTTAGAGTCGTAACAGAGGGAGTAGAGGCATCGGCCTTTCTAGACTCTACCAATTGTTTCTTCTTTTTCTTAGTTACCTACTTCCATCCATTTTGGTCGCCAGGGACTGCATTTGGGGGTTGAATTGGAGGGCTCAAATGAGACATAGAAGGATGCTCTGCAGCAGTGGTGGCACTAGGGCCATCTCCAATGACATTCGGAGTTTCATTCTCTAAACAGTTGTGGCCGAATACACAGCACTTGGGACAAGAGTTTGGTTGCCATTCATAAAAGATAGGGACAGTGAATGATTCTTCATCCAAGAACACTTCCACCGATTTGCATCTTTCAAGTTTTGCTGATATTTCCACGCACTCCTTTGCAAATGATAACCGCCTCATTCGTTCTGTTAAGGGATCTACATATAAAGGTCTGCCAACCACACTAGCGATCTGGCCAATCCCAGGAGCTGACCAGTAAGCAAAGGGAATGTTCTTCATACGAATCCAAACAGGTATAGAAGATTGAAGTTCCTTTTTCAGCTCCAAGGTAGGGTGCCATTGTTTAAGAACAAGTGGAACTCTAGCCACAGTCAAAGGGCCTCCCTCCAATATTTTCTGCTGGTATTCATGATCAGGAATAATGAAGAAAAAGAACCCTTCATCATTTGCTAACATTTCTGTAAGATGAGTCCCCTAAGTCTCCTCAATACTGATTCAGTTGTCTTGTAAGATATACTTTTTCCAACATAATACCCCACCAAACAATTATACCATTTAGGATCGGCAGCATGTATTACATCTTCTGTCAAATGCACAATAGCTTTCTTCCCAATCGAAGTTGGGGGAACATACTCAAGATTGTATCCCCTAGCAGATAACTTAGCTACATTAACCCACCACTTAGCAGGAGCAGTTTTCGAGTCATTTCGGTTCTTAGCACCACATTGGGCAGAAGAATTGCCACGAGAAGCAGATCTAAACCGACTGTGACTACGCTTGGCACCAATTGGAAGCTTTTCTTTAGCCCAGCCCAAGTGGCTCACGGGGTTAGAAGAAGAAGCCATAACCAATCGAAACCGCAACCCAGAACAGCAAGAGCCCGAACCCTAAAAAGAATTTGAAGTAGTCAAATAAGCCATGCCAGATGATCGAGAAGGCTTTAGGGGAAGAATAGACCCAGCTGTCCTCCAGCAAAGAGCCCACCAACCAGTTGACGCTCTAAATGAGCTCGAAGACCAGACGCGGGTACAGTAGGCGAACTAGAACCCTAATCGCAACTTCCCATTTCAGCCCAAAAGAGAACGAATCAAGCCAAGCTAACCTGGGGAATGTAGGCAGTTGATAGATGTCCCAACCCACCAAGAACCAGCCCCAATCACCGAAGGAATCAACCGGAATCAAGAAGTCGCCAAAAGAAGAGAACGATACCAGTTTCACCCAAAACAGAGAGAACCATGAACTTGATAGAATGCAATTGCATTTACCTCTATCATGAAAGAAGCCAAAAAATGGTGACGCAAGCTAATTAGGAATTGCTAGATAGACGAGCTTTGAGTGTTACTTGGCTGATGTTGGCTCATAACATCACATTTAACATTGTGAAAGAGAACACCTTTGCGGGTTTGATGAAAGCCTTGTTGGATATGTACGAGAAGTCCTCTGTGATCAACAAGGTTTATTTGATGTAATGTATGCTTAATTTGAATATGAGAGAAGGTGCATCAGTTGCGGATCATACCAATGAATTCAATGTGATCGTTTGTCAACCGTGTTCAATTGAGATTGTCTTAGAAGATAAAGTATGTGCTTTGATTCTATTATCTTCATTACTTGATAGCTAGAAAATTACTATTACTATTATTAATAATTCCTTGGAATCAACAAGGTTGATGTTTGATGGGGTTTAAGATTTAATTCTAAGTTAGAACATCTATAGAAGAGAATCTAGTGAACCTGTATTTGCTGCTTTAGTAGATGAAATAGAGAAAAAACTAGTACATGTGTTGGCAGAAATAGTATAAATATGAATAGACGTAGTCAATTTAGGATTGGTGGTACTGTTTGTTGGGGTTGGGGCAAGAGAGTGCATTTTAGAATGAATTGCCATATGCTGAAAAGCGAGAAGGGTAAATAAATTATAGTTGAGTCTGTAAATGATGATACAGCTATAACTTATGGTAATTCAGATAATGCTAATTTTGTTTTGTTTTTCACTAATGATTTGTCATTTGATGGAAGGATTATGGATTTTGGTTATTTGTTCCATGTTACATCAAATAGAAACTAGTTTACTATTTATCGGTGCATAGATAGTAGTATAATGTAGTTGGGAAACAATGTTGAGTATGGTGTTATGGATGTTGGCAATGTTAAAATCATAATGCATGATGATATTGTGAGGACATGGATTGGAGTAAGGCATGTCCCAAAGTTGAAGAAAAACTTGATTTCCTTGAGTGTCTTGAATTCAGCTAGGTGTCGATATGTTTTAGAAAGTGAAATTTTGAAAATTATTCAAGATGCCTTGGTGATAACGAAAAGAATTAAACACCGTAGGTTTGTATGAGCTTTAAGGTGAGATAGTGATAGATTTTCCCTAGGAGACGTTGGATGCATCTGTTCAAGAGTTTGAATTGTGGCATATGCGTTTTGGGCACATTAATGAGACAAGCCTCATGGTTTTAAGAGAAAAATATATATTGTGTTGTTATATTGCTAACAAATTGAATGTATGCAAGTGCTATGATTTAAATCAACAGTGGAAAGTGTAGTTTTGTACAACTGAAAAAAAAAACCCTCAAATATTGTAGAATTAATTCACTGGATTCATAGGTTGTCGAGGTTTCCTTCGAGGAAGAGTGCTAGATTGATGTTAACAATTGTATATGACTACTTGATGTAGACTTGTGTGTTTGTGCTTAGGCACAAGTTTAATACCATTGTCAGTATTAGGAAGTTGAGAACTTTGATAAAAAAAAAAAAAAAAAGGAGATTGGTAAGACAATCTAACATGTGCAAACATTGTAGCACAAAATTCTGCTCAGAGTTGTTAAACGAATTATGCGTGAAGTAAGGCGTGTGAGACACTGCATCACATCATGTTGCGTAATTGATGGATAGAATATTATTAGAGACAACCTATTAAATACTTTCTACTATTGGTATGATTAGGAGATTCCTAGCGGATGCGCATACTACAACAAGCTATATGGTGAATAGATCTCCATCGACTGTAATTGAATGTAGGATTTTCAAAGAAGTATAGTTAGGTAACGTTGTTGATTATTTGCTATTAGAATATTTGGTTTCATGTATTATGTTCGAGTTAGTGATGGTAAGTTTGATGGAATGTCAAGAAAGTGCATGTTCCTAGGTTATGCACAAGGTGAGCGAGGCTAAAGGTTATGGTGCCTAGAATTAAATTCACTTATTATTAGTAGAGAAGTTACACTTGATGAGTCTCTAGTATTTTTAACTAGTAGTGATTATAGCAGTATTCATATGGATCTAAACTGTGTTTAGCTTTAGGTAGAGTTGCAACTAGAAACTTCTAAAGTAGTGAGTCCTTGTGAAGTAATTGACACAATAGCGCTTGTAACGAGAAAGAGCCTGTAGAGCCAACGGTTGTTGTGACGATAATTGTTCAATCTTCCAACAAATATGGATGCAATAATAGTTTAGCTTTATCTATGGTTAAAGAGGTTATATCAAAAAATCCTTGCGGATTAGTTAAAGGTGTATGTGGAGTTGGTGCTTTGATGAGACCCTTGATTATGACAAAGTTCAAGCAAGATTTTGAATTGAAAAATATCCGTGGTGGTTGAGCCCATTGGGGCTGTGGAAGAGTAGCAATAGAGTTCAAATTTTTAGTGAAGTGATTGTGAATTGGCTCAATTGTTGAGTCAAGGTGGAGATTATTAAAATAAGTCTTAAATTTGAGCTCGATGTTAATTGGTATTTTGGAATTTAAAATAACAATAAAGGAATGTTTTGGATATTAGCTTTCTTAATATGTGTTGAGGTCTTTGGCCATTGAGATTGTATAGTGGACTTTCGATTAAATTGAATTTTTATATAGATATATATGTATATGTTTATTGCACATTAAATTGTATCATTTATTGAAGCGTCACATACATGAGTGCTTGGTTTTTGTAGGTGGTTGTAAAGGACTTCATCGTGTGGCTTCAAAGCCGTTTTGTGGAGTAGTCAGTGTGCTATTTGTTGATTACACTAGGATCAAATCGAAGAGTGATTTAGTGGAAAATCCTTAGTTAAGATTTTGTTTATTTCTCCACAAGATTGAGAGATTGTTTCGTGAGGAATTGTGAGGTGAAACATTATGTTAGTTATTGGGTGTAATTATGCCTTGGGAAACACTAAAAGTGTTTGAGTAACTTGAGTATGGTTCTAATCTTTGTTATATCACTTGATGCATAGTGGAATTTGTTGTTGCTATCCCTGTAGACGTAGGTCACTATGATCAAACCATGTAAATCTGGTGTTTAATCTATTTTCTTTATTCTATCTATTTTATTGCTCAATTGCTTGCTTTTGCAACAATTCCAATCCATCATAAGCTTTGATACCAATTCATGGGGAGGGTACATTAGAAGCCCAATACCTTATACTAGGGAGATTGCCAAGAGAGAGCCCAAATCTGAGCTTGTTAATACATCTAATTGGACTTATCTTTACTTTAAAGTTTAATTCAACGAGTTATGGGACAACTAAGTATATGACTTATCTAACACAACTCACACGCGTATCCTAACAATAGTAATCATAGATATCATCATAGTCCTTTAGATATGATCACAAATAATTAAGTTGTTTTAACCACCTAACATGCATATACGAATAATAAAATCGCTAATTCGTTCTAACTAACCACCTAAACTATACTTATTCTAAACTAATCACCCCTAAGCATCATTAACTCCGTAAGTAGAGTTTAGCAAGTAAACTCATCGGTTTTGCAATCTATTGAGTCCATGGTGACGGCGTCGTGGAGACGGGCGATAAACCTCCTGGCGGTGACACCCAACAAGGCCCGAAAGCGACCCAAAATGGTTCATGAAGGTTCATGACTAGTTGGGCTACTTGGTTCTGTCCAAGGACTGAGTAAGCTGGAACTAAAGCTAGAAATGGTAAGGATTGTTGGATTGAGCTGCGGCTGCGAGCAGGGGCAACGGTGGGTGACGGCGACTGCTGGATGGTGTCGACGGGGCTCCAGTTGAGCCCTACGTTGACCAAGGAGGTTAGGGGACATGGTTGGGGTTGCGACTGGAGCGGGATGAGCAACGGACTAGTGCGAGCTCACGCGGGGGTGCGACGGCTCGGGTGACCAGTGGAGGGGCTCCGGCGGCTTGGGGTGGCTTGTGACGGTAGGGGAAACTTGGCTAGATTCTTTGCAATTTTTGGAGCTTCAAATGGTCTCTAATGGGGAAAGTAGCTCTGTTGAAGGAGAAGGGAACAACAGAAGGTTTGGGGGGTCCCTCTTGGCTTCCATTCTATCTCCTTGTCTCTTGGCAAGGTCCCACCAACCATGGCTGTCATCCATGGCTCCTTGGCATCCCACAAACTTCCCTAGCAAGCCAATGAAATGGCCCAAAGGTTGTGGGAACCATGGCCTATGAATTTGTACATAATTTCCCCCAAATTGAACCAATTCTCCTTAAATTGAATTTAATTTGGTCTCCATAAATTCTACCAAGGTGTCCTTGACCAAATTAACATTTTTTCCTCATCAATAGAACCAACTTGCATTCCAAAAATGCGATAAAAACGGTACTCTGAATTTTCCGATAAAAATAGCCCTGTATTGAATTTTTGCCAAAAAATCTTAGTTTGCAGAAAAATTTTCGGAGGATGAGTCGATGTTTTTAAAATAAATTGTGATATGACAGAACTTTCAATTTCTAAAATTGGATTCAAATTTGCGGTTAATTTCAATTTGGCGCAATTTTAGCATTACCTAGCTTACCAAGTACCTTTTGAAATTTTTTAGTGCAATTGACCTGTGGTCAATTATTTTCGAACTACATTGTACATCTTCAACATATTAGAGATTCTCGGTTATCATGAAAATCTCAAGATTTCAAATGCGGACATAGAGTACAAAACAACAGAAAAATCGGTCTAGTGCCGATCGATGAGAATTTTGCAATTATGTGGAATCACTCACACTTTAATCACATATCTCAGTCGAACCGGCCTATCTCTGATCTCCGATCAATTTTTAACTGTGCCATAATGACTTTTGCATATTAGCACGGTCGAGCAGTTGGTTTCTAATTGAATTCTTAAATTTATTGCATTAAAATCGCTTAATGGCTTGACAAGATAGATTAGTTATTTCGTGAGTGATTAGCTCAGAGAATAGAACTATAGGTGTGTTGATGAAAAACCCAATTGTGGCACCCCTCGACGGCCCCCGATCCGATTAGGGTCGCCATAGTTCGCTTACCATTCACTTTCCTTATTAACATATCACTCTGATACCATTTCAAGTGCAACGGGTCCACACAACCATGGGGGTTTACACTTTTTTTTTTTGACTCAAGGTCCCTTGCGCAATTCATATACGAAAGCACATCCAACAACTCCCTTCCCTATATTCAGAAAACGATGCACACCTACTAAATATTTATAAGTAAAAACCGTACACTTTTTATTTACTTAAATCAGATGAACATCATTCATCGGTATATCAAAATGCCGTAATCTTCTATATTCGGCTACACTCCAAAAGATGACCGACATTTCCTCCAACAGTCATGCACTTTAAGTCCATCGATTAGTGTCGGCGTCCAAAGGTTCCCTCCTTTGCTATCCTTCTCTTTGCGGTCATATTTAACCGCTCAAACCATCTACTAATCTGAAATGTTGGTCCCCAAAAGGGGTGAGTACAACCACTCAGCAGGTAAAGGAATCCAATAACAACTCAATGCATCATACAAATCATACATGCATTGCAGGCGTTACTTACCTTGAAGCTATGCATATACTATCATGCATGATCACTACAATCATAACACATACATGTGTATCATCATGTCGTACTCATATTATCGTCATCATGACATTATTATATCACACACATGTCATCATCATCATATACATGACACCATCATACCATACACATGTCATCATCATCATGACATCATCATATCACACATGCATATCATATACCATCATCATTATCATCATCATGCATATCATCATGCATATCATGTCATGGGTGATCATCATTATTTCACATCACATATCCTCATCATTATCATCATCATCATGCATATCCTCATGCATATCATATATCATCATCATGCATATCATCATGCATATCATGCCATGGGTGATCATCATTATTTCACATCACATATCCTCATCATCATCATCATCATCATGCATATCATATATCATCATCATGCATATCATCATGCATATCATGCCATGGTTTAATTTCCACTTTTCATCTTGGACCGCCACATTTCTTGTACCCGGGACCAATGTTTGCATCCCACATTCATCACTCGCACCCAATCCTAGCATTGCAAGAAACCTCCGGGCATGTATCCAAGATACAACCGGACATCCGGCACCCCCACATTCCGAGCATCTCGTATCCCAACTGGCATCACAAGGCATCCGGGCATGTATCCAAGATACAACCGGGCATCCAAAGGGCATCGACTCACTCGAACCTCTGGGCATCTCATACCCCACCTGGCATCACGAGGAATCTCCGCGGCTCGCCATGAAAATGGTTACCCCTACCCTTTGGGCATGCATCATGATACAACCCCTCATCCTCTGAGTATGTATCATAATACAACCGAGCATCCCGACACTCCCGGGGAAAACCTCTGGGCATGTATTCATAATACAACCAGGTATCCAAAGGGCATCGATTCATTCGAACCTTTGGACATCCCGACTCCTGGGGCATCATCGGCTCACACCTCCGACGGTATCATCATCACCAAGATACATATTCTCATACATCTCATTTCTCATCTTCAATTATAGTTTAATTTTAACATGGCATGTGATGTGATGGCAATCAAGATCATACTCATCATTGAATTCATACATGCATCTCAAATCATTGCCATGCATGCACCAAGACCATATCACACATACTACATGGTGCAACTATTTATAAAATAAAATTCATGGAATTTATGCCAATTAAAATAATCCATTTATCATGCCCTTTTTACATTTATTTAAATTCCAGCTTGTGCCATTTTCAAAAATATTAAATTTAATTATTTATATAATCTCAAAAATCATAAAATTAAGGCAAGTAATAAATAAGACAATCGGGTAATGATTTCATGCAAAATACACGGCCAATAAAAATTTCACACAATTTCATAATTCACACAAAACAGCATATACTTTTCGGATGAAACCAGAATGCACAGTCTCCGAAGTAATTCGATTAAAATATCCATATGGCCTCCAAAAATTATGAAATTTTACTGGATTATAGCCAAGACATTTTCGTACAACTTTCATGAAGAACTCCAAGCCAGATTCTTTTTAGATTATTTTATACAGTCTCACGAATCTTCTGGATCCATTTTCGAAAACGTCCAGTGTACACATCTCCGAAACATTGAGATTTCACCTACCTATTCTCTTTCGTTTTCTCTGAAATTTGGATATGTTCTACATAAAGATGTCCTTTATAAGTTTCATGAAGAGATCTAGGTCAAATAACCAGAGTATAGTCATCATTTAGGTCCTTGAAGTCTCGGGTGTCTCGGAACACATCACCAGAATCATCGTCTTCAAGATCTAGTCGATTTACCAAGCTATACTTGTTCTTTTCACTTCAAATTTGAGTATGTTGTAGATTAAGATGTTCCATACAACTTTCATGAAGAAATCGAAGTAATATTCTCAACAAAAACCAACATGCAACCATGAATCCCGCGAAAGGTCAGTAAAAACTCTCCACATCTGAGGTCTCCGTAAGATGAGACTTTAACCACTCAAATCTCCATCATTTTCCACGAAATTTTAGTATGTTGTAGTACAAGATGTTAGCTACAACTTTCATGAAGACATCAAAGCCAAAATCGGACTCCAAACACACATGAAAGCTCAAACAAGTTACTGACTCACACAATCCGAGCAAGAACAGTCACACCACTCACACACAACTCATCCATGCTTCGATTTTTCCCATCTAACAACCAAAAGTTCAACATGCAAACAACATACAAGCATGCAAGAGAAGCTAGAGGACTTCCACTTGCCTCTAGACCGGTCGGTCGATGGGGTAGGGCGGCGAACATGGCGGCACACGGCGGACGGACGGCGGTTCCTCCTCCTCTCTCTCTCGGACGCTCCTCCTCTCTCTCGAAATCTCTCTCTCTCTCACCCTCTCTCTTGGCCAAATGAGAAAATCCGGCCACCTTCTCTCTCTCTTCCCTCTTATACCCCCAAATCCTCATGATTACTTGCCTACAAACCAGCCAATGCATGGCCTTCTTCCCTAAGCCAATGCACGAAGACCTCTTGCCACTTGTCACAACACATGCAAGATGGGCTTTGGGCTTGGGCTTGGGCCGGCCACTCTTGGGCCTCTTGGGCTGGTCGACAGCCCCCTTTTGTGGGCCTAATTCGGCCGACTTGCTTGGCCCATCAAAGGCTCAAGCTATTGGGCCTAAGGCCCAACCCAATTAAAATCAATTTTACCCCTTTCTTATTCTTTCTTTTAAGAATTAAATTACTAAATTTCACATGGCCAAAATCTTGTAATATTTTACATATAGGAATTTAATTTATGAGGTGCATAGCTAAGCATAGATTATTAATTTATCCTATAGTCCTAAATTCAAAATTCATAAACACAAGCACAATAACACATAGCCTTAAGAAAACTAATGGCTAACACATAGACCATAGGTAATTTCATTACCTAATTATAGGCTTTAATTTCTCTAGAAGATGACTTGAATTTTGGGATGCCACACCAACTCATTCAATTGAAAACAGAACTGTAAATTCGAGATATCACAAAACTAGCTCTACTAAATCATATAAAAGTTGAACAATTTCAAAAGAAGCTCACTACTCAAGCTCTACTATCAGTTTTTTTTTTTTCCAAATCAAAATTTTGAGGGCTATTGTAAATTAATGCAGAAACTAATAGAACATGCAATTGTCTTAACAAAAAGGAATGAAAGCTCTAGAGAAATAAAGGAAAAATAATAGAAATTGCCAATGAAATACATGGTTCGGTTTAAATATTGGTACCTGCTTCATGAGGAGGTCTAACGGCAAATAATCCACTAATTAATTAAATAATTATAGAGTTACAATCACCACATGCTCGATATTCTTAACTCTAAGTTACACTCAAATCACTTCATTCATGAAGAAAATGACTACATTTGGATGTAAAATTCATAGCACATATTCACTTGTGTTCACTCTTCATAAGGCTAATGGAGAACTTCAAAGAGCTCCACTTATAGCTTATAGAGAAGGCCTTTTTATGTTTATGTTTTTTTTTTTTTTTTTTTTTTGGGTGCAGTTCTACTTTTGGGAAGCTTTATTGGAGTCCTCTTTCTTGCGGGTAAGAAAAAGTCAACTATAAGACTTTAAAAAAAAAAAAAACCAAATAAAACAACAACGCCGAGAAGACAAAATGTCCATTGTGCACCTCTAGAGGTGTCCAACTAATATGCGGTCAAATTTGAATATTTATCTTCAAGGGAAAAACAAGTTTATTAAATCCACTTCTCTAGGCCATAGTTGGTTGAAAGAAGGGCACATCTCGCGTGGACTCAAATTCTAGATATAATTTACTCATTCTCCACCTTGTCTCAATGTTTTCTATCAAATCATAGTGCCTATCATTCATGTTGGTTCCCCTAATTCCCTAATAGGCACTCACTCTTCACAAATGCCAATTGAGCTCAAGCTTGACTGACTTCTTTATCATGTTTATCGAGGTCTCCATTGTTACAATCTTCCTCACAACAACTTTGCTCTTTATTGAGACATCTTGAAAGAAAAAAAAAATACTTGATGTCAATATGTTTCATTCACTTGCGATAAATCGGACTATAAGCCAAAAATTTCACACCTTAGTTGTCACAATGCAGAGTATGGCTCTTTTGTTCCATCCTAAAGTCTAAGAGCAAACCCTTTAAAAATATTGCCTCCTTTGTTATCAAGGCTTGTGATATATACTTTGTCTCACTCAAAGACAAGGCTACACATGCCTATAAGAATACCTTCCAACTCATTGCATCAATTGTAGAGTAAGGACATAACCTACTAAGACACGCACTCATCCAAGTCACTAGTGTGATCCTAATCCACAAAGATTCTAGTCTCCCCACCATTATAGTCCTTTAGTACACTATACCAACATCTCTTGTCCCCTTCAAATATCTAAGAATCCACATTATAGCTTCCAAATGAGTTTTATCGAGATTTTCATGTAACGACTACCAATAGGAATGAGAGGTTCCAAGTTCCTTACAAGTTTCACTTGGAACTTGGAACCTATTCTCGAGTTTAGGTTCCTCATTTTTTGGGAGCTGGAACCTACCCGTTGGAACCAAAAATCTAGAACCTACCATATCATAGGTTCCGGGGTTGGTTCTAGGATCCAACAAGTTTTTTTTTTAAATTTTAGTTAAAAAAATGAAAATGAACGCAACAATAATAAACAAGCTTGTCATTCATCAAAGAGAATACAAAACAAACAAAATTGTTAACAGAGGAAAATTAATTCTTGCGAAGGAATTCAACTAGATAAAAGAGAGGAAATGGAACAAAAGTCTAAATTGAAATGGAACAAAATTCATTAGAACATAAATTTTGTTTTGGAACTTCATATAAGGGAATTTATGACGCAATAAAACGAACTATACCATAAAAACAAGAGCATTAAAATTGCAGATATGACATTAAAAGAAAAATGAGTTTCTAGTCCTCAAACATCCATAAAAGTTTGTTTCAAAGTTTGATTACCTGAAATCAAAAGAAACAACAATCATAGCTAATAACTTAATAATAGCTTTAAATTTAAAATTGAACCGTTGCATAGTAGTTATTTGCAATTGCAATTGCAACGTTTTTTTTTTGCAATTGAAAGTTCACCATATGCAGGGTAGCTTGGCATTGCAATTTGAGTAAGTATTCCTTGGACATGATGAGAACTAACATCTTTTGGAGCATATAGAAAACAACATAGCACGATGCTCAACTTGACTATACAATCAACCATATATGAGAACTAAAGCCATTGGATGGAAGTGTAATGAGAGATACTAGTAAACTAAAATAAGTATTAGATGCCTTACCACATATATTCATTTTGCTTTAACTGGTAAACTCTATTTACTAACAATAATTTCCACATTAAAGCAATCCATATCTAAACAAAAAAGAAAAAGAAAAAGAAAAAGAGATTAAATAAAATATTCACCTTTACCAAAAAAATAAAAATAAAATTATTCACTTATTAGATATACAAAAGGAATTACAATAGAAAAAGATATAAACATCATTTACCCAACTCAATTTTTTTTGCATTCTTGATGCACTCTTCAACATCAATCGGTACACAAATGACTCTCAACCAATTTTGAGTGCAAGTCAAAGCTTCCAACACTTTAGGAGTTAAAGATTTTGAAAGCCATCAAGAACACAACCCGATATACTAAAAGTTGACTCTGAAGTAACAATAGTCAAGGGAATAGATATAATATCCCGAGCCATCAAAGAAATGATTTTATATTTTGAGTCAATAGTCTTCCACCATATCAAAAGGTCAAGATCAAGAACTTTTTCATTTTTTTCTTGAAGATACTCATCAAGTTTGGATTTGTTGTCATCGCACTCTTGTTTGTTCGAGTGCAAAAACATTTTCTTCTAAGCTTGGGTTTCATACTTCTTTATACCTTCATTACCACCCACATCACTATTGGAACCATTATTACTTACACTCAAACTGTGACCATCAAAATTTCGATAACTTGAAACAAGGGAAGATTGTTCATAAAATTCATTCAAATGTTATAATGTGTCCATCTTGTAATGCATCTCTTTAATTTTCGATTCAACATCATAAATTTGTCCATACAAGAAACTCACATAATTCAACTTGGCTCTAGGATCTAATACAACCGCAATCAACACTATCATATTCACTTTATCCAAGCTTTCATAATACTTGTCAATTTTTTTTTTCATTTTCATATCCACAGCTTGAAGCTTAGGATTTGAGGCATCCGTTGCATCTTTCATATATCTATACAAAAAAGCTGTCCATTCAAATAATTATTTGAAGTAATAGATGAACTCCCCGACATCTGATTGGTAGCATCATAAATACTTTTGGGAATTCCGAAAGAATAATAGTATTTTCCCAATCATCATCTTTACGAATTTCATGGTTAAGCTCAATTGCAAAAGAGAGATCATTTTCTTTCATTCTTTCAAAAGCTTTTCTGAACTTTATGGTGCTGTCAACATGAGATAAGTGGAGTTCCATCTAGTGTCAATGTCAATAATATCGAACCCTTGTAAGTGATCCGTTTACTCTCAATGCAAGATTGAAATACTTTGGCTCTTGTGGGAAAACTTCTCACATACCTTATCACATTTTGGATACGTGCAATGGAGTCACACACTATAGTCTAGCCATCTCTCACAATCAAATTTAATAAATGAGCAGTGCACCTTATATGCAAAAACACTACCATCTAATATCAACAACCTCTGGCATTATCCATGGTGATCATGGACATCTTTTTTTTTTTCTATTTCCCACTCATGGATGCATTTCTCCATCATTTTCCTAATCTCCCTACCCTTATGACTATGCACCACCACAAAATTGATGATTCTTTTTATGCAACTTCTAATTGTCATCGATAAAATGTGCAATGAGACACAAATAATTTTGAATGGAACTCAATATATCAATCGCGAGTGCAATCCAAGAATTAATTTTCCGAAATAAGTCTTTAAATAAGTTCTTTCACAAAAAAACAACTTCATGCAATTTTTTGCCACTGTAAAACGAGATAAATATTTAAAGAGAGGTTATAAATCACTGACAAATTCACGAAATTCAACACGTTTGACCAAAGAAAAAGGTTGTTAATTAATTATGATGAATTGAGTGAGCGCTTGCCTACATTGTTCTTGATTAAATGACCATGTTGATAAAACACTACTGGTACTTAAATCTCCCCCTGCCTTATCAGCTATGTCTACATTACATGGTGCAAAGAATTTCCGCTTCTTAACTACGTTGTGAGGGAACTTCTTGCATGTGATCAAGTGCTTCCTCATTGTAGAAGTATCGTTAGAAACATGGCCCTTAAATATAGACCCATAGTGAATGCACTTCACTTGATATGTTCTTTCATCCTTATAATTGATTCTCACATAATGATTCCAACATTTGAATGTATTTCTTATTATAAGAAGGAAGACGATAACCAAATACCTTGTTTGTGGCACTCATGGCGAGGGATGGCTCTTCTTTATTTTCATCACTAGACAATTCCAATTCTGTGATCGGAGTCAGCTCCTTACATCCCTCCACCTCCATTGACGTGTTATCTTGATATATTAACTTCACACATATACAACAATAATAGAATATAGTTAGAAATTTCAAAATAAAGATTAAACATTTATAAAATAGCAAAACAAATTGCTACTCGTGTATTTCAATTTGGAATGATGACAAACGAACCCATCTCATCATTTCTTATGACAAATTCGAAAAGTTTAGGCCCCATGCCCAAACGTTGGAGAATAAGTAGCACTCTCACAAATGAAAGGCAAGTGGAGGATTGGAAGCCATAAGTAAACTTCTCGAGGTTTCAAAAAGTTGCGGGGGTAACTTTGGAGAATTTTGCATGGGAATGAGGTCGAATGCACGAAGAAAATACCATAAATGGGCCACCATCGCTTTTTCTCTCCATTGAGGGGACATAAACATCAATTAGATGAATCCACCCTCTTGTCACTTTTTTTTTTTTTTTTTGACTTTCCTTTCCTTATGTGAGATTAGAAAATCACCTATTTTAAGGACTTCATTGACCGCATAGCCCACCCTTTTGTCTTCTTTTATTTGTTATTCCTTTTCTTATAACTAGCCCATGCTCAGTTTATATTGTGTCCTCTTCAAGCAAGCCCATAACACCTGAATTAAGAACCCCTCAAATTCTAGTAGCACACGGAAAACACCATAGAGAGCTAAAACATGCTCCCTCACTAGATTCCTGTCGGTCATCGAACCAATGTTGACGGCATAGTCACCACCGGCCACCAAGCCCACAAGAAGAATGAGTATCGACTTTCAGTCAAGAACAAGGATGTAAAAACCATATCTCATTCAGGCATTTTGTCAAACGTGTGGTAGGTGTTGGTTGAGAGAAGGTTACAAACCAGTAGCAAACAATGAGCAAGCAAGACTCAACTTTGCACACTTATGAAGTATGAACTACACACAACAAGCCTTGACCATAAACAAAAAGAACAAGCGTGTGCCTAACTTGGACATTTTATTGAACAATTAATTTATGCAAATTGAGTAAGAAATAGAGATGAGTGAGCCTGAGCACAAGTCGGGATTCACGAATATTAACATCTAAGACCTTGCAACCACAGCCTACACCTAGATAAGGCCGAAAAATTGCATGAATCGAACAACATCGGTTTACTTCGGCAAGCCTGAAATAAGGCATCAAGGGGCGTTCGGATGGGGGAACCCTACTTGGCTCAAGTTGTTGTTGAGGGCATTGCTGAGCGGAGGGGGGGCGTGTGACATCTTAAAATTTTGGCCTTAGAATTCTGCTTAAGGTTGTGCTTGTTGATGGAAGAGGAATTAGGACAGGTGGATTGTCCAATGGGCTTTACGTGTGGGCTAGGTGTGTGATGGCCTAGCAGGCCTAATTTTGGGCTGAGTTTGGACTAGAGAGAGAGAGAGAGAGAGAGAGAGAGAGATGGTGGACCGTGAATAAGGCCCGTGGGCTAGATGTGTGCGGAAGGCCTAGTTAAGGAGGATAAATGCTGAGATTTTTTGCCAATATTCGTCTTGCGCGAATTTGAGTGATTTCGAATTTTCGATCGTGTTTTCTTGTAACTTAATTATTGATGTTGTGGTGTTTGTGAAATTATTGGTGGGTGTAAGATCCTTGGATATTTGAAATTCTTACTTGAAGATGGGTATCATCCTGCTAGTCTTTGGTCATGTTAATAGTGGAATATCTTGGAATAAAGTTATTCAATTAGTGCCTAGTATTAGAGGTGGTTGAATTCTTTGGACTAGGAAGATGATTAGCTTTATTTTGTTTAGATTAAACTTTGTTAGGGCAGGCAAGCCAATGGGAAAAGGACAAAATCTATGATTTTCTGCATTAGGTTTTGGCTTCCCTATGCAAAGTTTTGGTTCTTCCCCTTCCCCAGTCGAAACATCAGCCCTTAAACCTCATGATGGCCCTAAAATTTTCCCAGCCAATCTCCTCCTTTGCATGGCTACAACAAGGGAAAGTTTCCCAAGGAAAACCATCATTCTTTCCCCCCAACTCTTGCTTTTATTTTTCCCTTCTCATTTGTTCTTCTTCTTCCTTCTTCCATTCACATGCCAACACCTTCCTCTCTCATTTTCATCTTGTTTCCTTGCTGTTCTTCAAAAGACCAGCGACCAGAGAAGCAGCCGGCCTTCAAGAGAGCTTGAGAAAACAGTTTTTGAGTCCTAAACTAGGTAAGGGAATAAGCTACTTATTATACTTTGACATCCTCTCGACGCTTGAGGGTGGAATAGCTCTACCTAGTGGTTTTGTGGGTTATAGGAGCTAAATCTGTGTATGAATTTAGCTTGCATGTGTGCTGTGAGGTGTGGGAAGTATTGCATGTGAATTTCTTGAAGATTTATGGTTACTAAGATTGCAAGGGATGTGCTCAAAGAAGCTGAGGTTGGATTTTTTCCCTAGATCTATTTACTGGACACCCGATGATTGCCATTTTCGTAGGTTGAAATGTGCTGCAAATTTGAAGTTTCTTTCTACTTGAAAAATGTTCTAAACATCTTCATTTATGACATATATTTTATTCAGGATTTTCTGGATTTAAAAGAACAATATTTCAGATTCATTGCATGAAAGTCAGAATCTCGTTTTCTGCTGGAATCCGTGACCTTTTGGTGTTTAAAGAATTTTTATCAACTCTTGAGGTTCGATTTTCAAAATAGTTTCTTCACAAAAGTTTTTCAGCACATCTTGAAGTTTAACATAGTCAAATTTAAGAACAAATAGATGAGTTTTGACTTCAAACCAAGCTGGTTTTGGAAAATGTGATTTCTGGACACGGACATAGTTTTGGTCATTGTTTGAACGATTTACTGCTCCTATTCTAGAAAGATCCGGGTCAAAGTTTCTTCGTGAAAAGTGTTTTTTTAAGTGATATTTACAACATATTTAAATTTGAGAATTTTATGAATTCGTTTGGTTATGTTTCGAGATTTAATCTTGGAGACGTTCGAGTGGACTCGGTTTCTGCTGGTGAGGGACAGTTGTGGTCTTATTGCTATTCTTGGTGTCTTGCTTACTGGAAATTGCATATTTTGTGATTTTAGATGATTTTGGCATGCTAAGAAGTTACGCTTGATGGCTGTGCGTGAGTGGTGCTTATCATGTGTGTGGGATCGTGTGTGATAAGTTTGCAAGGCTGTGTAAAGGGCAATTTTGTTTTGTGCATGCTAATGCATTGAGATCTTGGTACATTGAGCATGCTGTGTTGTGATACATATGTGTATTGGTGGTGTTAAAAGTGTGCCCTAATGGAAGATTGTGACATGGTGAAATATGTGAATGAATTAAATTAAGAGATTCCATTAGACAACGTTTCAATGATGCCCCCAGGGAGAGGGGATGCCCCAAACAGTGAGGTTTGGGATGCCTCAGTTGAAATCACAAGGCCAGTGACCCTTGGACACTGGGATACCTTGGAGGGAGATGCCTAGGGCTAGCGTCCCTTGGAAGTCCAGGCAGCAACTTGGAAGTGACTCGAATGGATCCGGCTAGCGTCTTGGGTTCAATTCATTTCGAGGGTGGATATAAAATGTTCACACATTGAAATTAATCAACAAGGTGTGTGAGAATGTGTGATGGTGCTGCCATGTGTCATGAGATGCATGATTGAGATTGTGTGTGCCAAGTGATGCATGGATAGAATACATATGCACATTTCAGTGTATTCTTCATGCATTATACTCACCTTAGCTTGTCTAGTTCACATGATTTTATTGGTACCGTATGCTGCCCTATTTGATGTAGTCCATGGTTATGATGATTCACTATATTTGTGCTATTTCACTAATGAGTGAAGCTAGGATCTTATTGTTTAATGTCATGCTTTATCCTTTACTGGGCATTGTTGCTCACCCCTTATTTTTCCTCTTAGATCATTAGCCATGGATGTGACACCTTTGGTGACTTATGGCACGATTATGCAAGTAGATGTGTATAGGGACTTTAAGGATCGAGATTTTGGCCTTGTTTTGACTTGTTATATTTGTATTGTCCGGATAGATGATGGATGCCCTAATCCTTTTCCTATGTGTTTTGTGTCCGTGTATCTCAATGTGAATGGGAGGTTGTTTGGCCCCATTTGTTGCTGATGTTATGAGCTTAGAGTAGGAGGCGCGCGTGGTATGAAGGAATGTAGTGGATGAGGCAAACTACCGGGTAGAGGAGTTAGGCACCTTTTTGGCCTCTCCCAGGTGTTTTGTTTGGGTCATCTTAATGTGTGAATTGACATGATGTAATTGTTAAGATGTCGTTTTCCTCTTGTAATCCCTACTTATGACGAATGAATGGAAGCATGTTAATATGAAATTGTTCTTAAGTGAAATCTATTTATATGAAAATTGTATACTCTTCTGCTTGCATAATAGAAATTAAAGGTTATAGTTAGGGGTCTAGAGTGACGGCCTGGGATGTCACAGCTCGTCACAGGGCAAGCAGTGTTGCTGAGTGGAGGAGGGCGAGCGATGTCATCGAGTCGTTGTCGAGGGTGTCACCGAGCCCAAGGGGTGAGTGGCGTCAAGTGGAGGGTGTCACTGAGTGGAAGGGGTAGAGTAGAGTAGAGTAGAGTAGAGTAGAGTAGAGAGAGAGAGAGAGAGGAATTTGGAATGGGGTTTCACTTTTTAGGATTAGGAATCAGGAACCCGGTTTTGGTTCAAAAAAAAAAAGAAGAAATCGAGAATCGGAACCTCTCTCCTTGAAACTAGGAATCGAACTAGACCCAACGGTCCAGTTCTTGGATTCCCGGTTCTACCTGGGAACTGCGTTCACCCCTAACTACCAATGCTTACAATTAGTGAAATGTTAGGTCTAATACATACCCTGATTTACATAATAATACCAATTGGACTAGAATAAATAACACAAGACATATCCCTCTCCTTCTCCTTCTCTTCAGTATGTGATAAAAACTTATCAAAAGTTTAAAGTGCTCCGATATATGTGTACTCATTGATTCTGCTAACTATACATCAAAACGTACCACAATATTCTTAATATATTTATGTTGAAATGGATGAAAACCTCTCGCATCCTTATCACGCAAAATTTCCATCACTAATATCTATTTTGCAATGCATAAAAATCTTTCTTCTCAAATTCAATACTTAACTATTATTTTAGCACACCAATGTCAAAGATATCTTTAGCTGCTATCAACATGTCATCAACCTATAATAATAAATAAATCAAATATCCATCCTTTAATCTCTTAAAATAAATACAACTATTGAATTGACATTTTGATTAGTTCTGACTAGCCATGAAAAAATCAACATGTATACACCACTATTTAGAGGACTATTTTTGGAAGCACCAACGATTAACACTTCAGGGAGTACTGATAATTGAGTTTGATAATTCTGCTTTTGAAAGCGTTTATTTTTCTGGTCAAAACATTGTCCTTATGGATGGGTCGGTGGTGATTCACAGTAAACTTCGTAGCATCGGTTGTTCTCCAATGCACACACTAAGACTGATGTCTCCAAGGTTTGCTTTTAAGTTTGTTTAGCCCTCCAGCAACATTTGACTCTTCTTTCTCATTCATCTTTGCTGTCACAACACTCATAATTGCACTGATTCGAGTCTAGTTATAGCTATTATGGTTGCCGTTAAACATCATTTGATGTTGTTTTTCTCCATTACCTTACGACTCCAAATCTCCCCCATTACATTGTTTTTTTACTGAGAGAACTCAAAGTGATGCATTTACTAGCTTCATTGCTAGCTTTCATTATCATCAGCGAGGGGCTCAAAATCTCTTGGTGTTAGAGTACCCGACATTCGTAACTAGAATCCCTTCTCAGCAATGTAATATTTGAAAGTATTCGGTTAGTTTATCATGGTTGAAAATTGACTAGCATCCTCATTCTGTTGGTATGAAAACTGAATAGCATTGAAGTAGTTATTGATGATATGGTCTGGATTTCTGTTTACTTGATATTATGGAATCAAAACCTAGAACTCAAAGTGAAGCAAATTTTTAGACTTTAGCACATATCTCTCACTATCATTTGGCTTCGGAGATCTATTTATAACCATCTTCAATCTATCCATTGGAGATAGATTGAAAGAGTAATGAGCCGTTAGAGATGCCGTTGATGTTGCTCTCCAAAGATATAATTGCCCATATAGTCCTTTTTATGAACATTTGTAGGCTACTTGAAAATAGCATCTGTTGTTATCCCTTCACTGCATTTTTCGATAGATTTGTTAGATAACCTAGCTTCTCAATTACTGTTATCACTCGGATTCCATTGCTGTGTGAAGCCATTGCCATAACGGCTAGTTTGCTGAACCAATGAACATCATCAAATGAATGTTGTTGCCATTAGGGGTGAGCGCGGTTCCTGGGTAAAACCGGGAACCGGAGAACTGAATCGGAGGGTCCGATTTGGTTCTCAGTTCTAAATAGTCCAATTTCAGTTCCCGTTTCCATCTTTTTGGGAACCAGCGATTCCCGATTCCGAATTTGGTTCTCATAGGAACCAGAACCAAAACCGGTTAGGGTTCCAATAAAAGCCCTAAATCAATTTTAATGTTTACCCCCCTCAATTCACACCACAGTTCTCTTTTGTCCTCTCTTGTTCTTTGCCTCTGCCCCATCACCAACGCTGCTCGCCCTCGACGCCATCACCGGACTTTGCTCGCCCTGCCGCTCAGCCGCTCGCTGTTAACATCGCCATTGGACGCCGCCCGTCCCCTTGATGGAGGCCGTTCACTCACCTAGCCGCCCCAATGCCGCTTGCCTAGCCACCTCAACGCCCCTTGCCGCTCGCCCATTTGATGAATTTGAAGGTATCTAGATTCAAGAACTTAGCTATATTCCTTAAAATAGAGGGCATGTTTGAGTGTGACCCACCAAACATATTGTGTTGATTCCTTGCTAAAGTGAAGAACTGTTTGTGGTTATGTGGCATCCCAAAATTCTATGACAAGCCATAAGGTGTGTTAAAGTTCCTAATTAGGTGATAAAATTTCCCTTGGATTATGCTCTAGCCATTAGTCTTTTTATTGAGATGATTTGTGCATGTGATTGTGAAAATTTAAATATTGATAGATTAATAATCTATTCTTGGCCATAAGATTTATAAATTAAATTTAAATAGACAAGATGTCCCAAGACTTTGGCCAAGATTGAAAATGGAAATTTAAAAATATTTATAGAAGGAATTCAAAAAAAAAAAAAAGGAAAAAAAAGAAGGTCAAAATTCGATTGGGCCTTAAGCCCAAGAGTGGAATTTAATGGACCAAGTTAGCCGGCCCATTGAAGCCCACAAGTGAGCCGTCGACCAGCCCAATAGAGGCCCAAGAAGTGGCTGGATGGCCCAAGCCCAAATTAAATTCAAAATCCAATATGACAAGTGGCAAAGGGAAAGGCCATGCATTGGTTGATTTGTAGGCAAAACAATCATTACTAATCATGATAGTTTAGGGGTATAAGAAGGAAGAGAGAGAGGGTGGCTGGCTATTTTGCTCGCCCAAGGAGAGAGAGAGAGAGAGAGAGAGAGAGAGAGAGAGAGAGTTGTGCGAGAGAGGAGGAGCGGCTGAGAGAGAAAGGAGGAGGGAACCGTTGTGTGCCGCCGTGTTCGCCGCCCTATGCCGTCGTTTGTCCGTCCTAGAGGCAAGTGGGAGTCCTCTAGCTTCTCTTGCATGCTTGTATGTTGTTTGCATGTTAGATTTTGGGTGTTTTAAGTGAGGTATGGTTGGCTTGTCCTTAAGTCGTGTGACTGTTCTTGCTCGGATTGTGTGAGTCAGTAATTTGTTTGAGCTTGCATGTGTGTTTGGAGTCCGATTTTGGCTTCGATGTCTTCATGCAAGTTGTATCTAACACCTTGTACTATAACATACTAAAATTTCGTGGAAAATGATGGATATTTGCGGGGTTAAAGTTGCATCTTACGGAGACCTCAGATCTGGAGAGTCTTTACTGACCTTTTGCTGGATTCATGGTTGCATGTTGGTTTTTGTTGAGAATCTAACTTTGATTTCTTCATGAAAGTTGTAGGGAACATATTAAACTACAACATACTAAAATTTTTAGTGAAAAGAACAAGTATAGCCTGGTAAACCAACTAGATCTTGAAGACGATGATTCTGGTGATGTGTTCCGAGACACCCGAGACTTAAAGGACCAAAACGATGACTATACTCTGGTTATTTGACCTAGATCTCTTCATGAAACTTGTAAAGGACACCTTGACACATAATATATCCAAATTTCAGAGAAAACGAAAGAGAATAGGTAGGTGAAATCTTAATATTTCGGAGATGGAGGCACTGGACGATGCGGTAACGGATCCAGAAGTTTTGTGAGGTTGAATAAAATAATATATAAGTAATATGGCTTGGAGTTCTTCATGAAAGTTGTACAAAAATGTCTTGGCTATAATCCAGTAAAATTTTATAATTTTTGGAGGCCATATGGATATTTTAATTGAATTTATTTGGAAACCATGCATTCTGGTTTCATCCGAGAAGAATAGAATGTTTTGGGAAAATTATGAGATTTTGTAAAAATTCAATTTGGCCATGAATTTTGCAAGTGATTATCATCCTATGAGTTTGTTTAATAATTTCTTGAATTTTGATAATTTTGGGAATTTATAGTTATAAAAAAATAAATAAATAAATAAATAAATGAAATGGATTATCTCATTGGGCATAAATTCCACTTAAAGTAACTCATGTTGCATGTGTGATAAAGCCTTGGTATGTGTATGATATTGAATTGAGATGTATATGTGATAAAGTCTTGGTATGTGTATGATATTGAATTGAGATGTATATGTGATCAAGTCTTGGTAAGTATATGACATTGAATTAAGATGCATATGTGATAAAGTCTTGGCATATGTATGGCATTGAATCAATGCATGTGTGAATGTCATGCCTAGTATGATTTGTTTGATATCATGCCATGTGCCATGTTAAAATGAGGTTAAAATACTGGTAAACATGGATGATGGTAAATGAGGAGATGGTTGTGATGGCGGATGATGCTCGGAATGTGTAGAGATACATTGCCAGAATTCCTTGGGAGATTCAGAATGCTCCAAATGTGGGGGGCCTGGAAGCCCTGTCAGAGGTCTTTGCTCGAAGAGAAATGCCTCGCGATGCTAGGATTGGGGTGCGGGATGCTCGGCCAGGGAGTGTAAATGCTAGAAGCCCTGTCGGAGGTTTCTGCTCGAAGGGAATGCCTCGTAATGCTAGTTGAGATGCGAGATGCCCGGAATGTGGGGGGCCGGATGCTCGGTGGCCTGGGAGGCTGAATGCCGGGGAGCCTCGGAGGTTTTTGCCCGAGGGGATGATGAAATTGATGATTTGAGAAATGGGTGATGTGATGATCAATTGAAAAGAAAAAGTGGAAATTAAACCATGATATGATATGCATGATGATGATGATGATGATATGTGATGTGAAATAATGATGATCACCCATGATATGATATGCATGATGATATGCATGATGATGATAATGATATGTGATGTGAAATAATGATGATCACCCATGATATGATATGCATGATGATATGCAAGATGATGATGATGATGATGATGATGATGATATGCATGGTGATGATAATGATGATGATATATGATATGACACGTGTAATGTGATGATGCCATGATGATGATGACATGTGTAATGAAATGATGTCATGATGATGATGACATGTATGATACGATGATGATACATATGTATGTGTTATAAATTGGGATGATGATGCATGATAGTATGCGCATGGCTTCAAGGTAAGTAACGCCTGCAATGCATGTATGATTTGCCTGATGCATTGAGTTGTTATTGGATTTCCCTATCTGCTGAGTGGTTATACTCACCCCTTTTGGGCATAACATTTCAGATTAGCAGTATGCCGCTTCCTGCCGTCACGCGGGGTACATTTTACGGGATACCATCCGATGTACAGGTCGAGTGTGCTGAGATAGACTTTCCCTCTATTGCCGGACTGACTTTTATTCGGGTATGCTGTCTAGTGATGTACAACGTGGGCTTAGCTGGGGGCCCTATCATTCAGGAGTTTATATCCGTATATGTTCGTCGGGATGGAGCAATGCGAGGGATGTTGCCACCGCCACCGCTTGATGCACCGGGTTGGGTGTGAGGCCTGTACGTGATGAGTAGGAGCTGGATCCTTTTTGGGGATAGTTAGCCGACACATATGATGGGGGTTGCACACGTGAGATGTTGAGGGTCGAGGGTTCTTTTTTGAGGTTTTAGGCTGGACGTGGTTGAGTCCTAGCTTTTCCTTTTGTTGTACCGACCCAAAAGAAATCTCATCTTGAAAATATATGTAAATAAAGTGTCGTGGCTTGTTTATAAAATTATGGTGATTAGTGGTGTGTATTTGTATCATGGTTGGTAGGGGGAGAGATGGTGATATTTTAATTTGCTTCCGCTAATGAGTCGCGCTGGGACCGTTTTTTTTTTTTTTAAATGTGTCTGCGAATTAGGACACTTCTTTGAAAGACAGAAAGGTAATAAGGTGTAACATTGGCGCTGGTGACAACTTGCGAAGGGTTTGGGGTGTCACAGGTTAGTGGGAAAATTTGCTTCAAAAGAAGAGTAGAATCCCTCCGGGTATATTTCTATATTGTGATAACATGTGTAGTTTGGATGTTCCATAATTTATTAGATGAACACAGAATCATTCTTTTTAATTCTTTTGCACAAGGTCTTTGGAACTCAATAGTCAATATCAGATGCTTTTCCTCTCCTTATATTGTTATGATTTTTTCAAATATCAAGTATTTTGTCTATCTATTTGAGGAGAATGTTGAGTGTAAATGCTTTGTAACTCCATAAGTGTGTTTGTCTGGTTATAATATATCAATAAGGAAAGATGTGAGGAAATAGGCAGTGGCTAGATAGATGCTTGATATTTGTTGCTTGTGGGTATCTGCATTTGCATCTATGATTATTGAATGAGGGTGATTTTTTAAGCCTTCTTGACTACCTTTTCTTAATCCTTATATTTCTCTAGAGAATGCACTATTGGCAAAAGAAGTTGCTTGAGTGATCAAGAGAATATTAATTTTGATAATGGCTATCATGTGGAATGGATAGAGAAAATAGCTCAGCAAGAGTTGCCTTTGCATGAACTTCCAGGGATATGTACCGGTAGATTTAGTGCCTTTGCCAACCTTATTCTTTGACAGGATAATAATATATGTTGATGCAAAACTAAATGACTGATAATAGTGATGATGCCCTTGCACGATGTCAAAAGATTTATACACATGCTCATGATTTCAACATAAACTCAGTATTAAATAACAGGTAATGATGGTTATTTTGTTTAGTTAGTTGAATAACTATTTTAGGTTATATTAGAACTTGCTACATAATATTTAGTTGCACTAGTATAGCATGGCTTTCCAACTAGCTGTTTCTTAAAGGATTTAACAATGAAAAAATATCCTCTGTGCCTAATGATAGGTGTCTAGTGCTTTTTGAAAGGGTTAGTAAGATCACCTAGAGGGGGGTGAATAGGTGATAAAGAAATTTTTACGAAACTTCAGAATAATTTGCTAGTAATGTAAATAGTAATATGAAGCTGTAGATTGAAATAAGGAGTTTAAGGGAAAAGAGAATAGAAACACAAAGTTTATAGTGGTTCGGATTAGATCAAGCCTACATCCACTCTCCTGTGCTGATAGCCCACCGGCTGGATTTCACTAAAAATCAAAAAGATGTTACAGTCTTATGTCCTTGACTTTATATTGTAGAGACTCTACTACACTTCTTCAAAGTCTCACAAGTGTTTGTTCTCTCTTGAGTACAAGTAAAGCTCTATGATTGAAATAGCAAAAAACTAAGAGTTTCAGACTTGGAATTCTTCTTTCATGCACACACTTGAATAACTTGAGCGTCTTCTTTATATACTCCTTCATGCATTCACAACCGTTGGCACTTTCCAAATGAGTTCTTCTAATCTACCCATTGGACATAATCAATTAAAGAGATCTCGAGTCATTTAAGGAATGTGATGATAATCCACCAATTAAGGAGTTCTTTATATACAATCTTTTGTCCTGTAAAACAAAACTTAAGCAATACATAAATAACTTATAAAAATAAGTTGATTAGGACTTGGATAGTATCAATTATGCAACCACAAAAAACATGTTAATCCTACAAAATAACTATCCATCCACAATTAGTATCTCAGGCTAAGTTATTGCAAGCATCAAAGATTCAAACCACAACAACAGTCAAGCAGTCAAAATCCAAAAAATCCAAAGTCAAAAGTCAACAATCAAACAAAAATACCAAAGTCTAAAAGTCATAAAGATCATTAAGACAAATCAAGACAAATCTACATGACTTCTCCCCTTTTCTATCAATAGAAAAAAGTGGAGAATAAGCAAAAGAGTTAAATGAAAAGAGTGGTGCGAAAATCATAGCTATTTTGGCAAGCAAACAAGCTAGAATTCCCCCATAGAGCTCACTGTCTTCTCAAGCTTTCCAATAGTCTCCTTCAATTGCTGTAAATCTTCACCCTTCACAATATCTTGCACTTGATTCTTCAGGGCAAGTAATTGCTCTTGCAATGAAACTGAAGTAGCCAAGAAAGCCTTTTTGAGATCTTTTATTTGATACTCCAAACCATATTGATGTTTCTTTAAATCCAACAGGATATCCATCATTTGTGAAAAATCCGCTGAATGTGCTAGTGCATCACTGGATCCAGCCGAATTTGTTCCTGGAGTCTTGATATTGGAGGGATCTTTAGCAGTTTGTTTATTATGACTAGGAGTGAATGCCTCAAGGTCTAGTTTTGGATGGAGAGAGGTAAACACGTCCTCTGGATGAAAAAATATCATGCCTCATTCTTTGGATCTGCTGCAGATCGATTAACATCACTAGTTATAACAAGTGAAGAAATATCTCGTATTTTAGCAGCTCCTCCTATTTTTGTACCTTCAAGTGGATAAGTAAATTCTTCTTCCTGTTCTGCTTCAGGAAGAGAGTGATGTTTTTCTTTTCCTTTCACTTCAGCAGTTCCATTCCTTATCTATTCTGAGTTGCTCGACAAGGATACAACCAAGGTAGGCTCAAATGAATCATCTCGAGCCTCTTCTTCCTTTTCATCTACTTCTCTTCTTCCTTCATCTCTTTTCTCTATCTCTTCTCTGGTCTCTCATTCATCTTTCTCTTGAAAACTGACAGAACTCTTCAAGTTCCTTAAGGCTGAAAGAGTCATTTTGTCCTCATTTTCTTCATCTTGCAAGATGAGAGTTCTTTTCCTTTTTACTGGATCATCTATGGGCTTCTTGCCTTTCCTTTTGGTCAATACAGAGTCTTGTTTCGCCTTGATGGGAGACTTCTCCTTCATGCGCTCTAACACCCTGTTAAGCTCTTTCAGACGCATCTTGGTGACCATTTTAAATCCAATCACCATTGGAGTAATGCTTGCCAAACACAAAGGTGCAGGAATGTGAATTTTGACATGTTTGAAAAGGTGTGTGATAAGAGTAGAATAAGGGAGTTGTCCCTTGTCTTTCACCACTGTCCTATACATGTGAAACATGATGGTATGAGACAGAGAGAATTTGTAGCCAGCATTGATGGCATACATCAAGATTGCTTCAGAACAAGACACATCAGTCTTGGATGTTGATTTTGAACGGATGTAGTTGATCATGATTTTATGTAGCAAGATGTTGGAGGCATTCATCATAGAGTAGGATATCTTGCCTTTAGCAAACCTGTCTTTTACCAATGCCAGTGTAGCGTGAGCAATGGACACACTGATTGGTTGAAAACACGTTCTTTCCACCCTAATCAAGTTAGCCAAAGTATCCATATCCACCAAAAACTCCTTATCCTTGACTATGAAAGAGAAACTTTTTGCATCAAAAAATGATAGATTCGAATAGAAGTAGGCTATGAGTTTTGGATAAGCAATTGTAGGTTTAGAACAAAAATGCTCCAATTGAAGAAGTGTAAACTTCTCCCTCAAATTTACTTGCACATAATCAAGAAAATCAAAATCAACGTTTCTAGGGTTCATAACCCCTCTCTTCATTAGTTTTGAATAAATCTTCTTGTGGTCCTTAGACCGGAATAAACTCGCTCCATCACCTCCAACATTTGTAGCCACTCCCATTCGAGGCTAGAAATGTGTAAACATTCATTCATCATTGTCTTTTCCTTCTAGCTGATTAAACATGCCATAATTCGAGTCACTAGGAAAGTTAGCAAAAGCCTTTTCAACCGACCCTTTTTTTGCAGTGCGCATCTTCTCCATATCGTGCAAGAATAGAGTTTCATTTTTGTAGCCTCTCTTTCTCAGATACTCATCGATCAAAGATATAGCAGTACCTCCTTCTTTCAACTTAGAATAAAATTTGAAAGTAGCTTTAGGTGTCAGCATTCTTACAGGTTCAATATCTTCAATTATTTCTTCTTCTGGTTGAGTCGGTGAAGGAGACTAACGCTATTGAGAAGGTTGTTGCTGACTTGGTTGCTGCGGTTGAGAAGAATCTTCTTCCTCAATCAAATCGAAATGCGTAGGACCCTCAGGCATGTGCCATGGTCACTTGCTTGCGATTTTCGAAGATTTTCTTGAAGACATTGTTGCTTTAAGGGAGAAATTCTCAAACTTGCTCGAAAAATATGACAACATTTGGAATAAACTATAGAGAAAGTGAGAGCAAGTGTGTGGCACCCCCAAATAGCTAAGGTCGCCACTGCTACCTATCGCTCCACCTAATGAATACCAGTTACATATCTTTGATATAAAGAGGTTTAAAGAAGGACCAAAGTCCATAGGCATTTTTTTTTAAAGAGTTTAGCGCAACTCATAGTGAAATTAAAAACGAGTCTCACCATCCCTCTACTCTCTTAATGATTGTACAATACACACCAGCTACACATTGAAGGAAAACATAAGCCGAGCCACTTTTATTTACATTTTTAAGACGGACATCTTGGTTTGGTACAACCAAAAAGCCAAGACTTTTAGCTAAACTTGGCTACAACTCAAAAGAGAGATCTCGACCTCCTATATCGATCATTTATAACCCTCCATCTATAAGTGTCGGCTATCTCCAAAAAGTTAGCTCCCCCTCCTCACACAGGCCATCACACCTATCTTGGTGCATTGGGTGGTGGCGGCGGCAACATCCCCCGTATCACTCCGTCACGGCGGACGTGGACAGACAAGAACTCCTGGATGACCGGGCCCCAAGCCAGGCCCACATCATACATGACTAGCACACGAACTCGTACGAACGTCAAACCAGGGATGGTGACACAATCAAGCTCCGTACAATCGTCCTCCACGTCAGATGGAAGGCCGTAAAAGGTACCCCGTGTGACTGGAGAGAGAGGCATCTTTCTACTATGAAATGTTGGTCCCCAAAGGGGTGAGTACAACTACTCAGCAGGTAAAAGATTCATTAAACTACTCAATGCATCAAAAAAATAATTATAACATCATAGTAGAGTACATATCATTCATGCATCTAAACATAACTTACCTTGCAGCTATGCATATGTCATCATACCATATGTGCATACACCATCATGCACTCATCATCAAGCATTCATGCCTATCCATGCCACAGGTGCATATACAACTATGCACTAATCCATATTATATCATACAGTCATGCATACATGTCACTATACCATGCATGATTTAATTTCGACTTTTTATCTTTCAATTTGGGTCACCACATTTTTTTTCCCGGGACCAGTAATTGCATCCCACATTTTATCGCTCGCACCCAACCTGGCATCACGAGGAACCTCCGGCACACACCTCTGGGCATCCCAAAACTCCTGAGGACATCCAGCACACACACTCCGGGCATCCGGCACACACCTCTAGGCATCCCAAAACTCCCGAGGACATCCAGCACACATACTCCGGGCATCCGGCACCCATCTCCGGGCATCCCGACACTCCTGGGGCATCGTCGACTCACACCTCTGACGGTATCCTCATTTATCATAATTCATATTCACATTTGTGTCTCAATATCAACATGGCACATGATGTAATGGCAACAAGGTCAATTTCAGCTTTCGAAATTTGCATAATCCAGCTTGCACAGTTTTAGAAAATTTTTTCATTATACCCAAATGACATTAAAAAATTATGAAATTCAAACATGTGATATTCAAGAAATAAAGGCAAATACTTCATGAAAAACAATACCCCAAAAGATCTCCATATAGTTCAATACATAACACGCATCACAACACTACTAATTCTGTCTGTTCCACTTGCACAGTTTTTGAAACATTTTTGGTTAAATAGGCAAATGAACTTCAAAAATTACGAAATTTGAATATGTTGTAGTCAAGATGTAAAAAAAGATATTTCATGCAGAACATTTTTCCAAAAGAATCTCATACAAAACGTTATAGACTATGCATTGCAACATTACCAAGTCCGAACATCAGATTACCCAGTTTTAGAAACATTTTCGATTAAATACCCAAATGAAATTAAAAACTCATGAAATTTGACTATGTGATAGCTAAGACCATAAGGTAAATACTTTATGAAGACATCGAGGTCAGATTCGTCCTAGGTAATCAAATATAGGCGGTTGAAACCCCTGTTTCTAGTACCGAAATTTCCAGATCCAGTCTTTCCAAAGAATAACGATTTCACCCACTTATACTTGTTTTTTTTGTCCCAAATTTGAGTATATCATACTACAAGAAGTCCTTAACAATTTTCATTTAGAAGTCAAATCCAAAATCCAACTCAAACATCCCATGCAAGTCACTAGAACATCCAAGGTCGAGCTGTTTTCTCAAGAACAGTACACTAGGTTAGAGCACCACTCTTTAGCTTCGATTTTTCACATTCTAAACCTCTGAAATTTTATCATTCAATCACACACACTAAGCACAGCATGCAAGAGTAGATCAAGAGATCCCACTTGCCTCAAGACCGAGTGAACACAGCAAACATGAACGGAGGGCGAGGCGGACTCGACGGTGGCGAACGGACGACGGTGGACTGCCCTTCTCCTTCCTCTCATGCATGCACAGCCTCCTTCTTCTTCCTTTCTTCCTTCTCTTTCTCTCCTCTCTCTCTCGGACGAACTCCCCTCTCTCTCTCTCTTTCTCGCTTAAGCCGGCCATCATTTTCCCCTAATTTTCCTTCCCTCCATCATTAGCCATCATTAGTTGTGCATGGGTGACACTTGGCTAACTTCAAAGGACAAATGGGGGGCATGCAAACCGCTCTCTCCGCCCCCTTCTTCATGAAATTGATGGCCCCTTCATGGGCTTATGGGCCGGCCATTTTGGCCCATTTTAGGCCCAACACTCTTGGGCCTAAGACCTAAGCTTAAATAACCTAAGATTAACCCTTTTAAAAACTAACTAAAGCCCTATTAAATCAAAGTACTAAATTGCAAATTAAATGGCTATACACTTGCAATCATAAATCCATAAGTTCCAATTTATAATACATATGGCCAAAGATAGAACTTTCTTTCCCAAAATTTATCCATTAAAAGCTTGGTCACAAATCTCATTGCGAATCATGGATCAAAAGGCTACAAAAATACAATAACGGTGTTTCCATCACCTATCCATGGCTCATGGCATATTTAGAGATTTTCATGAAATTCTAGGATGCCACAAAGTGTGATTTTTGTATACTAGGGTTTGAGAGTGAAAACGGAGAAGAAGAATCTCAATAGTATATAAAGCAAGTGAAGCGAGGTAATCGAATCATCATAAAGAAAAATTAAAACTGCCTTTTTGAAAATGAATGATTGCCTTTTTGAAAATGAAAAACTGCTATAATATTAAAAACGAAAAGATAATTGCTAAAAATAAAATAAGAAAGTAGCGATTCAAAAAGTAATCATATCTTTTTAAACTTTTATCCAAAAATTAAAGTGCTAGTACCGAAATAACTTACAATCGTAACTCTTGGTCATTTTGAGTCTAAATACCTTTAGACTTTACCTCTGAGTCTTAAACACTTCCAGACTTTACTCGATAAAAGATGTGATGTTTAGTCTGGTGCGAATAGACTTAAATAGGCTTTTCTCCAATGGCTTTTTAAATATGTCTGCTAGTTGATTCTTTAAGTCAATGAACTAAATTATAACTTCTCAATTTTGAACATGATCCATAATAAAGTGATGTCAAATCTCTATATGCTCTGCCTTTGAATGCAAAATTGGATTCTTTGTGAGATTTATGGCGTTGGTGTTGTGACATTTGATCTCAGTACATGATTCTTCAATTCCAAAGTCTCTTAGCTGTTGCTGTATTCACAAGATTTGAGAGCAACAACTTCCAAGAGTCACATATTCTGCTTTGGTTGTCGAAAGAGTTATGATACTCTGTTTTCTTGAAAACCATGATACTAGCTTGTTACCAAGTCAGTTGACATGTACTGGAAGTACTCTTTTTGTCCACTTTACAATCTGCTAAGTTTGTGTTTGAAGAAATTGACATAGGTATCTCACTCTTTTTGCAATTTTCTAAACCAAACTTTTTGATGAGATCTTTCGCATATTCCTCTTGGTAAATGAAAATTTCCTTCCTCAATTGTTTGACTTGTAATCCAAGAAAGAAGGTTAATTCATTCATCATGCTCATCTCGAATTCATCCGGCATAGATTTATAAAACTTCTTGCACATATTTTCTTTAGGTGATCCAAAAATAATATCAACATAGATTTGAATAAGTAGAAAATCTTTACCTTCTCTCTTAATGAACAATGTAGTATCTACTTTACCTTTATTAAAACCATTTTGAGTTAGAAATTTACTTAACTTGTCATACCAAGCCCGAAGTGCTTGCTTTAATCCATAAAGAGCATTTTTTTAGTTTGAAGACTAAGTCTGGCTTTTTTGGATCTTCAAAATCAGGTGGTTGTTCCACATATACTTATTCTTGGATAAATGCATTTAGGAATGCACATTTTATGTCCATTTGGAATAACTTGAAATTTTTATAGCAAGCAAAAAGCAAGTAATAATCTAATTGCTTATAACCTTGCTACTGGTGCATATGTCTCATCATAGTATATTCCTTCTTCTTGCGTATATTTTTGGCTACGAGTCTTGCTTTGTTCCAGACCACTTTTCCTTTCTCGTCCATCTTGTTCCTAAAAACCCATTTAATTCCAATAATAGACTTACCTTTAGGTTTAGGAATAAGTTCCCAAACATCATTAATCCTGAACTGTCTAAGCTCTTCTTGCATAGCTTCAATCCAACTTTCATCACCAAGGCTTCTTCTACAGTTTTAGGTTCAATTTTAGAAACAAGTGCTAAAGCACTAGACTCTTCACGCCTTTTGGATCTGGTGTGAATTCCTTCATCGATGTTGCCAATGATGAGTTTCTTGGGATGACTTGACTTATGCTTCCAATTGCTAGTTGGTTTGTGAGTTTGCTGATCCTCTGATTCAGTTGAATCTTCTCATTCATCTTGTTATTGAACTTCAAAAGTCTGAGCCACTTCAAGAGAAGTAGACTTTGTAGGATTTGGATTAGGTTCAGATTCTTCAAGTTGAGCCTAATTTTTTTGATTCTGCATTGAGTCTTGAAACTTGACGTTCATAAATTCTTCCATAGATTGACTGTTCTTGTTGAATACTT
Source organism: Eucalyptus victrix (assembly GCA_016097545.1). NCBI lineage: Eukaryota > Viridiplantae > Streptophyta > Magnoliopsida > Myrtales > Myrtaceae > Eucalyptus > Eucalyptus victrix. The sequence continues at coordinate 22,790,287 of CM027840.1, read as the reverse complement.
TGTAGGTTTTGCTTGAGGTTGAGTAGTCAAAAAAAATTCCTTTGTCCGATCTTTCTTCAAACTTATCAGTTCGATCAGTTGCATTTTTTAAAATAAAAAACTTGCAACCAAACGCATGGAAATAAGAAACAATTGGCTTCTTTCCTTTGAATAACTCATAAAGAGTTTTCTCTAGAATATGCCTTAAAAATACTCTGTTAATAATATAACAAGCTGTAGAAACTACTTCAGCCCAAAAATGAGAAGAAATATTACTTTCAATTAAGGGCAGAAGTCCAACACAAGTGCCATAACTTGGCACGCCGGGACACTTAAGTGCCATAATTTCAAAATGGTACACTTAAGTGCCACTTTTTTTTTCGAGTGGGATACTTAAGTGCTACCTCCGACGACCCTTGATGGAAATCCTATGTGGCAATATTTTATTATTATATTTTGCCTACGTGGCTCACCGGAGCTCCAAATCAGCATAAAAATAAAAAAAAAAAAAAAAAGAAAATTTTAATAATTTTAATTTTAAAAAATTAAAAAATTTTAAAAAATAAGAAAATTTTAAAAATTTAAAAGATTTTTAAAAAAATAAGAAAATTTAAAAAAATTTAAAAATTATTTTAAAAAAACAAAAGGCCAGGGGGGGGGGGAGGTTGAACGGGTGGCCGAGGGCCGAGCCCTCGCCGCGCGCCGCCTCCCGTTAGCCGCCGAGAAGGGCCGACGACGGAGGGGAGGGTCGGCCGGGGTCGCCGGCCCCTGGCCGACCGACGGCGAGGGTTGCGAGCCCTCGCCGGATCGCGGCGAGGGCCGCGACCCTCGCCCCAGATCTGGGCGAGGGCTCACGAGCCCTCGCCGCCGGTCGGCCGGCCTCGCCGGCCCCTGGCCAGGGCCCGGCGACCCGGCCAACCCTCCCCACTCCGTCGCCGGCCCTTCCTGGCGGCGGCGGGTAGGCGGCGAGGGCCCGTGACCCCTCATCGGATTTAGGGCAAGGGTCGTGGCCCATGCCCAAATCTAGGCGAGGGTGCGGCCCTCACCCAGATCCGGCGAGGGCTCACGGGCCCTCACCGCCTACCCGCCGCCGTCGGGAAATGGCCGGCGACGGAGGGGGGAGGGTCGACTGGGGTCGTCGGGCCCTGGCCGGCGACGGCGGGGAGGCGGCGGCGGCGAGGGCTCAGCCCTCAACCGCCCGTTCGACCTTCCCCCTTTTTTTTTCTTAATTTTTTAAAACTTTTAAATTTTTCTTAATTTTTAAATTTTTCTTAATTTTTTTAATTTTTTTTTTAATTTTTCTTTTTTTATAAATTTTTTGAATACTTTATAATTTAATTAATTTTTATATTATTATTTACACGTAGACACAAAAACGGCGTCGTTTTTGCGTTTTTTCCGCCACGTCAGCGTGCAAAACGACGCCGTTTTGGACTGAACTCGCCGGAAAATTGCCACGTCAGCCATTTGGCCGGATTTTCGCCGGAGTGGCACTTAAGTGTCCCATTTTACTCCGATGATGGCACTTAAGTGTCCCGGCGTGCCAAATTATGGCACTCCAGGTGTCCTCACCTCTTCAATTAAGAGTGTTCTAGCCATTTCCTGTAAAGATTTATTCTTTCTTTTAATAATTTCATTTTGTTCTGGAGTACATGAAGAAGAGAAAACATGCTGAAAACCAAAGTCATCATAGAATTTTGCAAAATCTTGATTTTCAAACTGACCTCCATGGTCTGTCCTAATACTCGAAATAACATATCATTTTTCATTTTTAATTTTCTTTGCAAATTTTGAAAAGTAAGAAAATGTTTCAGACTTACTTGACAAGAAGTATACCCATATAAAATGAGAATAATCATCCACGATTACTAGGCAATATCTCTTTTCACCAATACTTTGAGTTCTGGTTAGTCCAAAGAGATCCATATGCAAAAATTGCAAAACTCGGTTAGTAGATGTGAAAGCTAGTATGAGCACCTAGAAGGGGTGAATAGGTGCAAAAACAAATTTTCCATAGAGAAGTGTGCAACTCTAATGAACAATAGATTATGAAAAGGAAATTAGACTATTTTAAATAAATTGAGTTACAATCAAAGTAAAAGAGCTTAGGGAAGAGAATAAGAACACAAGATTTATAGTAGTTCAACTTAATCCAAGCCTACGTCCACTCTTCCACACTAATAGCCCACTGGCTGGATTTCACTATGAAAAAGAGTTGTTACAGTAAAGCTCTTTCTTGATTCCACAGTGTAGAGACTTTGCTACACTTTCTCAAGGTTTCACAAAGATATAAACTCTTTTTTGCGTACAAGATTTCGCTCAACAAATGAATTGATTAAGAACAAAGAGCTTCGAACTTTGGAATTCTTTTATCGCGCACACACTCGAATAACTGGAACGTCTTCCTTATATACTCCTTCATGCCATCACACCCGTTGGCACTTACCAAATGAGTTCTTCCAATCTACTCGTTGGACAAAATCAACTAGGGAGATTACGAGTTATTTAAGGAATATGTCGATAGCCCACCAATCCTGCTCGCCCATATAATCAGGATTTAGGTTTCCATAAGGAAAACCTTCCAAGTATACTTTGCCATTCAACGGATCCAAAATCCCTAAATCAATCTCAATTTGAATAATAGATTCCGACATGCTATATCCAGCCAATAGATCTTCTTCAGTTGATAGAATCAAATCCTTAACAGAATACTCAATTTTGGATAGCCTTCTTCGACGGTCTAGAAACTATCAATGAGGATAGACTTTGAGTCTTGAGTCTGGCAGTCCGGAGGTCTTCAGACTAGACTGATGGAAACCTTTTGTCAACTTCAAAACACTCAAGGAAGTTTTCTTTAACAATCTCTCCATTTTTTATGGTGACAAAACTTTCTCGCAGATTTGGATAACTTTGACCTGCAAAACAATACTCAAGCAAACATGGATATTTCACAAAAGATAATTGGCTTAGTAAAGATAACATTAAAATCTGCATCTACAGAAAATAGGTTAGTCCTGTAAATGAGCAACTATCTTTACCATGAAATACCAATAGTGCTTAAGATAAACAAACGATCAAATAGTCCAAATCCAAATCCAATCACAGTCAAACAGCCAAACACAAAAGTAAAGTCAATCAAACACAAAAGTTAAGAGTTTAAATCTCAAATCTGCACCACCGCACCACATCTCTCCCCCTTTTTGTTAGCATTAAAAAGGTAGAGATGAAAAGAGAATGAAATTAGCATTGCTTTTGAACATGAACAAGCTGGAAATCTCCCATTGACTAGACAATCCCTTACAGCTTTTTCAAATCATCCTTCAGTTGAGCCACATCTTCACCCTTGACATTTGCTTGAACTTGAAGAGCAAGGGCATGGATTTGATCATGCAAAGAAACTAAAGAGGATTGACCTACATTCTGCAAGTTCTAAACTTCGCATCCTAGAGCATAAATTTGGCCTCACATCTCCAAAAGAACATCAAGCACTCTGCAAAAGTCTACTAAATTATTAGTCTGAATACTGACTTCTACACGATCAGAAGGTGAATTGGCAAATGATGGCAAGTCAGCACGATCACACAGATTTGGCGATGAAATCTCATGGCCTTCCTCAGGAAATTGAGAGGCATAGATGTCTTCTAGATCTGCTGGTGAACGGCTTACTCCTTCATTAGTAGCAGCAATTGAAGATGTACCTCTTTTCTCAACATCTCCCTCTATTTCATTGCTTTCAGGTGGTGAGAAATACTCTTCATACTCTGCTTCTTCTTGTTCACCTCTGCCCTCTTCTTCTTCTTCTTCTTCTTCTTCTATACTTTCTTCCTTTGCTTCTTTCTCCATTGATTCTCTTTCTCTAGTCCTCTGTTGAATCTCCTTCTTGTCTTGTTCCTGTCTCACCTCTGTCTCTGGAACAGAACGACTTAATTTCTTCAATACAAAAGTAGAAATTGTGATATCATCCTCATCTTCTTCATCCTCCAAGATGAGTGATCTTCTTTTCTTGGATGGAGCAACCATGGGCTCCTTCCCTTTCCGTTTTGCAACCGAGGAGACTAGGTGAGTTTTGACAGGGTTTTAACCTTGAATCGCTCCTAAGCCTTGTTAAGTTCCTTTAGACACATTTTAGAGACCATTTTCAGTCCTACCACCATTTGATCGCATGTTTGAACAGAAAGAATCCTGGGAGGCTGAATGTTCAATAACTTAGTGACAAGTGCTGAGTAAGGAAGTTGGCCATTATCCTTCACCATTGTTCTATACATGTAGAACATAATAGTGTGTGGAAGAGAGAACTTTTTCCCAGCGTTGATGGCATACATCAGCTTTGTCTCTGAGTTTGAAATATCGGTCTTCAAAGTCAATTTGGGTCTGAGGCAGTTAATCACTATCTTGTGAAGCAAAATATTTGAGGCATTCATCCTCAAATATGAAATCTTTCCTTCCGTCGTTCTATTCCGAACAAGCTCTATCATCACACGTCCAATAGACACACTGATTGGTTGGTATTTCCCTCTTTTAACCCCAATCACATCAGCCAATGTATCCATGTCAACCACATAGTCCTAATCTCAAACACTGAAAGAGAATCTATTTGCATCCAAGAAACTTAGATTCGAATAAAAGTAAACAGTGAGTTCAGCATGAGTCTCTATCATTTCAGAACAAAACCATTCTAATTGAAGAAGATTGAAATTTTCTCGCAGCATGACATTCAGAAAATCAAGAAAATCAAAGTCCACACTTCAAGGGTTAATCACACCACGCTTTAGCAACTTAGAGTACAGTTGATTGTGTTCCTCTGAGTGAAACAAATCTATCATTTTGCTTCGGATTTTCGCCACAACACCCATTCTAGGTTTAAACTGAGTGTACATCCTATCATTATCATTCTCATCAAGTTGACTCAGCCCTCCAACATGTGGATCGCTTGGGATATTTGCCAATGCTTCTTTTGTTGACCCCACAAAAGCAATTCCTAATCGTTCCATTGTGCGTAAAAAGTAGGTTTCATTTTGATATCCTTTGTCTTTCAAAAATTCATCAATATAGTTCAAAGGAGTACCACTCCTCTTCAAAGCACGATAAAGCTTAAAAGTAAAAGCGGGCTTATGAGTTCTTATGGGTTTTGCATCTTCGTGATTTCTTCCTCTTCTCTATGTTCAATATTCTGAGGTCTAGATGGAGGAGATGGACGCTGCTAATAATGTTGTGGGCTTTGCTGCTGTCTAAGAGATTCTTCTTCCTCGGTGAGATTAAAATGCGTAGGTCCCTCACGCATTTGATGTAGTCCCCTGTTCGCGATCCTTGAAGACTTTCTTTGAGACGACATCTTTCATAGTCTTTGAGAGATTCTAAGTTTGTTTTGCAAGAAATGTGAAAACTTTTCGAGGATTAAACAAGAGAAGAAAAGAGAAGTGGAAGATATGTGCTCTTTTAGGGTTTTTGTGAGTAAAAGGAAGAAGAACCAATATTATATAAGGCAATCAAAATGAGGCATATGGAACGTTGTAAAAGGAAATATAAAAATGCCTTTTAAAAAATAACTGCTTTTTAAAAAATTAGATAACTGTCATTTCAAAAATAACTTCTTTTTTGAAAAAGGAAAGATTGCAATAATCATTAAAATTGGGGAAATAACATCAATGAATTACAGATAGATGATCGTACCTTTTCGAGATTTGATCCGAGAGATAAGTTTCTAAAATAGAAGTAACTTATAGTTGTAAATCTTGATCATCTGAGTCTGAGTGTCTTTAGACTTTCAGCCTTAAGTCTGAACTTCCTCAGACTTTAAGATATTGAGTCTGGAACGAATAATTTCAAATTGATTTTTCTCCAAAGGCTTTGTAAATATATCCGCCAGTTGATTCTTTGAATCAATAAACTGAATCGAAACTTCTCCATTTTGGACATGATCTTTAATGAAATGATGTCAAATCTCTATATGTTTTGCTCTTGAGTGAAGAATTAGATTCTTTGTGAGATTGATTGAGCTGGTGTTGTCACATTTGATCTCAATGCATGAATCTTCAATTCCAAAGTCTTTTAGCTATTGTTTTATCCACATAATTTGTGAACAACAACTTTCAAGAGCTACAAACTCTGCTTCTACCATAGAAAAAGCTACAGAACTTTGCTTCCTTGAAAACCAAGACGTTGTCCTATTACCAAGTAGTTGACAGGTGCCCGAGGTACTCTTTCTATCAACTCTGTATCCGGCTAGGTCTGCATCTGAGTATCTAAGAAGAGTGAAGTCTCATTCTTTTGGATACCAGAGACCTAAATTTGAAGTTGAGGCAATGTATTTGATAATATGTTTTGCAGCACTTAAATGAGATTCTTTGGGGTTTGATTGAAATTTGGTACAAATACAAACACTAAACAGAATGTCAGGTCTAGAAGCAGTAAGATAAAGAAGTGAACCAATGATACTCCCGTATAGCTTCTGGTCAACTTTCTTTCCTCCTTTATCTTTGTCTAGCTTCAAGGAACTTGACATTGGTATATTAGTCTTTTTGCAATTCTCCAGTCCAAACTTTTTGACAAGTTCTTTAACATATTTTTCTTGATGAATAAAGATTCCCTCCTTCGGTTGTTTCATTAGTCTGTCATACCAAGCTCAAGATGATTGCTTTAGACCATATAAAGCCATTTTCAGTCTGAATACAGAGTCTGGTTTCTTTGGGTCTTTAAAACCGGGTGGTGATTTCACATACTTCCTCTTGGATAAATTCATTTAGGAAAGCACTTTTGACGTCCATCTGGAATAACCTGAAATTCTTATGACAAGTAAAAGCAACTAATAATCTAATTGCTTTTAACCTTGCTACTGGCGCATAAGTCTCATCATAGTATATCCCTTCTTCTTGCGTATATTCTTTGGCCACGAGCCTTGCTTTGTTTCTTACGACTTTCCCTTTCTTGTTCATCTTGTTCCTGAAAACCCATTTAGCTCTAATGATGGATTTACCTTTCGGTTTAGGAGTCAATTCCCCGACATCATTGATACTGAATTGCCAGAGTTCTTCTTGCATAGCTTTAATCCAGCTTTCATCAGATAAAGCTTCTTCTATACTTTTGGGTTCTATTTCAAAAATAAGAGCCACAGCACTAGACTCTTCATGCCTTTTGGATCTTGTGCAAATTCCTTCATTAATATCACTAATAATAAGATCTTTGGGATGACTAGACTTATGCTTCCAGTTGCTGGTTGATTTGTCAGATTGTTGATCATTTCTCTCATTTGAATCTTTGATGATCATTTGTTGCTAGTCTCCTAAAGTTTGAGATGCTTCTGGAGATTTAGACTTTGTAGAGTCTAGAGCAGGTTCAAATTCTTCAAGTTGAGTCTGAATCAATTGATTTTGCATAAAGTCTTGAAATTTAACATTCATTGATTCCTCCACAGATTGAGTCTTTTTGTTGTATACTCTGTAAGCTTTGCTTGTGATAGAATATGCAAGGAAAATACCTTCATCTGATTTTTCTTCAAACTTACCAACTCGATCATTTGCATTTTTCAATATAAAACATTTACATCCAAACACATGAAAATACAAAACAATTGGCTTCTTTCATTTGAATAACTCATAGGGAGTTTTCTCCAGAATATGCCTTATGAAGACTTTATCAATAATATAGCATGTTGTAAAAACTGCTTCAGCCCAAAAACAAGAAGAGATGTTATTTTTAATTAAAAGAGTTCTAGCCATTTCCCGCAGTGATCTATTATTTCTTTCCACGACTCCATTTTGCTCTAGAGTATATGGTGAAGAGAACATATGTTGAAGCCAGATTCATTACAGAATTTTGTAAAGTTTTGATTTTCAAATTCACCTCCATGGTCTGTTCGTATAACATACCCTTTCTCATTTTAGACCTTTTTAGTAAACTTTATAAAATAAGAAAATGTTTCAAACTTACTTACCAGAAAATATACTCAAGTGAATCGTGAATAATCATCCACAATTACTAGGCAGTATTTCTTACCTCCAATGCTCTGAGTTTTGGTTGGTCCAAAGAAATCCATATGCAAGAATTGCAGTACATGATTAGTTGATACTTGATTTATTGGTTTGAATGAATTTCTTACCTATTTTCCCAACACGCATAGTGTGCATATATCAGACTTTTGGTATGTCAGTTTGGGTAGTCCATAAACAAGCTTTTTTGCTGAGATTTTGGCTATTTGCTTCATGTTGATGTGCCCAAGTTTTCTGTGCCATAAGTTTGCTTCCTCTTGAATTGAGATTAGACATTGTGATTCATTTTGTTTGATATCCAATAGATAGATATTCCATGTCTTCACCCCGTGAAAGACTGAAAGGAGTCTTTACTAGTTCCTGAACATATTCCTTCTTGAAAGTTGATTTTGAAACTAGTGTCGCACAACTAACCGATACTTAGCAAGTTGTAGTTGAGTCATTCCACTAAGGAAATATTACTAATCGTGAGGCTTCCAATCTTTACAGTTCCGTATCCCACAATTCTTCCTTTGCTATTTCATCCAAAAGAAACTTTTCCACCATTAACTTGTACAAGTTTTATGAAGCAATTTAAGTCTCCTGTCATATGTCTTGAGCATCCACTATCCAAGTACCATTTAATCTTTTTCTTGATAGTGACTTGCATTTAGAAAAGAGACTCAAGCTTTCTTTAATACCCATATTTTCTTGGGTCCATTGGTGTTAGTGTAATATACGGTCTTTGTCCATACCTTCTTAACATGTTTCCAAACCATAGGATATTCTTTCTCAAAATGATCTGAGCTATTGCACTTAGAACATTTAAGAGTACTATGGCCTATAGGTTTTACAAAGACTTTTTGGAAATGATTTTTGTAAGAATCTCATGTAGGTCTTTGCTTAATTATTTCCTTTACTTTAGGAAAATCAATTAAAGGAATGGTTTCAACAGTCATTCCTAAACCTGATTTGTTGAAGTAAGGTCTTTATGCTGAAAGAATTTTTTCAAGTGTCTCAGATCCTATAAAAAAATCTTTTAGAAATATTTAAGATATCATTTTTAAAGAATGCATTTTCTTTTGAAATATTGTTTGCATTTTCTTTCAAAGTAGTAATACTTTTGTCTAAACTTTTGACATTCTCTTTCCAAACATTTTCCTGTTATTTTAGTGCAAAATTTTCCCTTTTAAATTCGGAAATCCTTTTGAGAGAGGTTTTATGATTAAGACACAACTCATCAATGTATTTAGAGACTTTAGTAGGGATTTTTAAATTACTTACCTTGATTTCACTGTCTGAGTCTGACTCTGAATCTAAGTCTGATTGTGCCATGAGACAAATATTGTCATAATCATCATCACTTTCCTCACATTTGGTATCACTCTAAGTTTATACTTTAAGTGCCTTTCGATATTTCTCAGCTTTTCCTTTCTTTCTCTTCAGAAGGGGACAATTGGGTCTGATACGTCCCTTTTTCTTGCATTCAAAGCAGACTACATCTTTATTTGATTCATCATCCTCAATTGATTTATTCTGTAACTTTTGAAAACCTTGTTTCTTTAGATTGAATCTTCTCCCCTTTCTATTCAGTTTCCTGAACTTTCTTATCATAAGAGCAAGCTCTTCATCATCCATATCGTCTTCAGAATCTGTGACATCAGAATCATCATTAGATTTTAATGCAATGAATTTCTTACCTTTAGAATCTTCATCTTCATTGATTTTCTCCACTTCATAAGACTGAAAAGTCCCAACCAATTCGTCAATAGAGAGTGGCATGATTCTTTGTGTCTTCCTTATTGAGGTCTTTATGTGATTCCAATCCTTGAACAATCCACGCAGTAACTTGTTTACCTTCATGGGTCCAGAAATTGGTTGACCTTGATATTCAAGACCATTCACGATTTCTATAAAATGACTAAACATGTCAGTAATAGATTCTCCTAGTTGTTTTATCTTAAATGCTTCATATTGACCAAGCAGAATATTAATTCTGGTTTTCACTCGATCAGTTCCTTCATAGGTGACGTGTAATCTATCCCAGATTTTTTAGTTGTTTCACAAGAAGATATTCTGTTATATTCAGTAGGAGATAATGTACAATATAACTAATAAATTGCTTTTGCATCAAGAGCTTGTCTCTTGGTTATTTCTTCTTGAGTCATTTCACTGGACTCAACAGCTTCTTTTCCTCTTTCTGAGACTGTTGTAGCTTAAGGAATGATTCATTTGTCTACCACGTCCCATTCCAGAGGATCCTTTAATCTTAGGAATGTCTTCATCTTATTTTTCCATATGTTGTATTCCTTTACATCAAAATAAGGCGATCTGGTATTGCTTTGCCCTTCAACCAGACCTAGAGCCAACATACTAGCCATGAATCTTTAACTTTGAAGTAAAACACTTCAACTTAAGTGAGTACACAAGCTCTGATTCTAATTGTGAAAACTAGTACGAGCACCTAGAGGAGATGAATAGGTGCAAAAACAAATTTTCCAGAGAGAAGCGTGCAACTCTAATTAACAATAGATTATGAAAAGGAAATTAGACTCTTGTAAACAAATTGAGTTACGATCAAAGTAAATGAGCTTAGGGAAGATAATAAGAACACAAGATTTATAGTGGTTCGGCTTAATCCAAGCCTACATCCACTCTTTCGCATTGACAGCCCACCAGCTGAATTTCACTATGAAAAGAGTTATTATAGTAAAGCTCTTCCTTGATTCCACAGTGTAGAGTTTCTGCTATACTTTCTCAAGGTTTCACAAAGATATAAACTCTCTTTTACTTACAAGATTTCACTCAACAATTGAATTGACTAAGAACAAAGAGCTTTAGACTTTGGAATTCTTCTATCGCGCACACACTTGAATAACTGGAATGTCTTTCTTATATACTCCTTCATGCCATCACACCCGTTGGCACTTATCAAAGGAGTTCTTCCAATCTATCTGTTGGACATAATCAATTAAGGAGATTTTGAGTTATTTAAGGAATATGTCGATAGCCCACCAATCCTGCTCCCCATACAATCAGGATCTAGGTTCCCATTAGTAGAACATTCCAAGTATACTTTGCCATTTAACGGATCCAAAATCCCTGAATCAATCTCAATTTGAATAATGGATTCCGACATGCTATATCCAGCCAAGAGATCTTCTTCAGTCGATAGAATCAAATCTTTAACGAAATACTCAGTTTTTGGATAAGCCTTCTTCGATAGTCTATAAATTGTTAATGAGGATAGACTTTGAGTCTTGAGTCTAGTAGTCTGGAGGTCTTCAGACTTTGATAAAAGAGTCTGTAAGTCTTCAGACTAGACTGATGGAAACATTTTGTCAACTTCAAAACACTCAAGGAAGTTTTCTCCAACAGTAGAAACTTTGTTTATAAGTTTGAAAGAACTTTTAACCTGTTTTCCCAAAACACATGGTATGCATAAGTCACATTTTTTATATGTTAGGTTGGGCAGTCCACAAACAAGCTTCTTGGATGAGATCTTGGCAATTTGCTTCATGTTGACATGGCCAAGTTTTCTATGCCAGATGTTTGCTTCATCTTGAATAGATATTAGACACTGAGAGCTTTCTAATTTTATATCCAGAAGATCAATATTTCAATGTCTTCATCCAGTGGAAGAATGAGATAAATCCTTACTAGTTCCCAAACAAATATCTTCTTGGAGGTTAATCTTGACTCTAATGTCACACAATTGACTGATGCTGAGTAGATTGTAATTCAGATCTTCCACCAAGGAGACATTATTGATTGTGAGACTTCCAATTTTTACAATTCCACATCCAACAATTATTTCTTTGTTATTTCCACCAAAAGAAACTTTTCCTCATTTTATTTGCATAAGCTTTATAAAACAACTTGGATCTCCTATATGTGTCTCGAGCAGCCACTATGCAAATACCACTTTATCTTTTTCTTGATAGTAACCTACAATTATAAAAAGAACTCAAGCTTTCTTTGGTACCCATATTTTCTTGGATCTAGGGGAGTTAGTGCAATATACAGTCTTTCGTAACAGGTCTCCAAACCAGAGGACATTCTTTCTCAAAATTTTTTGAGCTACTACACTTTGAACATTTGAGAGCACTTCGGCTAACAGGTTTTACAAAAACTCTTTGAAAATGATTTCTATAAAATGCTTTTGTAGATCTTTTTTTGATTCTCTCCTTTACTTTTGGAAAATCAATTAAAGGAATAGTTTCTAGTGTCATACCCAAACCTAATTTGTTGAAATACGATTTTTGAATAGAAAGAATCTTTTCCAACTTCTTAGATCTTATTGAAAATCTTTTTGTAATATTTGAAATATCCTCTTTCAAAAATGTGTTTTCCTTTGAAATAGAGTCTGCATTTTCTTTTAAAACAACAACACCTTAGGTCGCCACAGGCACGTATTGCTACACCTAATGGACACTAATTACATCTCTTAGAAGAAGCGTCGCAATTCGTAGACATTTTTTTTTAAAACGGTCCCAGCGCGACTCATTAGCGGAAGCATAATTTAATATCACCATCCTTACCTCCAACAATCATGATACAATTGCACACCACTAAACATCATAAGAAAAGATAAGGCCACGACACTTTTATTTACATATTTCCACGATGGGTTTTCTTGGGTCGATACATCAAAAGAAAGGCCAAGACTTGTAGCTACACTCGGCCATAACCCCAAAAAGAAACACTCGACCCACTATGTCTATCAAGCAAGATCCCTCATCAACTAGTGTCGGCTATCATCCCAAAAAGTTTCAACTCCCACTTCTCACGCATGGGCCCTCACACCATCCCGGTGCATCAGGCGGTGGAGGCGGCAACATCCAACACATCACTTCGTTTCGACGAATATGAACGAATATGAACTCCTGAATGATAGGGCCCTCGGCTAGGCCCACGTCATACATCACTAACGCACGTACTCGAATAAATGTTAAACCAGGAATGGTGGGATAGTCGATCTCCACACACTTGACCTCTACATCTGAAGGAAGGTCGTAAAAGATGTCCTGCATGATAGCAGGGAGCGACATCCAACTAATCTAAAATGTTGGTCCTCGAAGGGGTGAGTACAACCACTCAGCAGGTAAATGACCAATAAACCACTCAATGCATCATACAATACAATCATCACAATCATGGCATCACATGTCATTAAAGCATCCATGCACAATTTACCTTGATATCATGCACATGTTATCACACCTCATGTACATACATTATCATATAGTCATCATCATCATGTCATTCACTTACCATCATCATGTCACACGTACCATCATTATCATGTACCCATGCACTTATCATCATCATATCGCATGTACCATCATAATTACCATGCATCCATGCACATATCATCATCATATCGCAAGTACCATCATCATTACCATGCATCCATGCACATATCATCATCATATCGCATGTACCATCATCATTACCATGCATCCATGCACATATCATCATCATATCGCATGTACCATTATCATTACCATGCATCCATGCACTTCATCATTATCATGCACACATGCACATATCATCATTATGTCATGCATATACCATCATGCATAATTCAATTTCAATTCCCTAATTTCATCCTTTCATTTTGGGCCACCACATTTCTCTTTTTCGGGACCAATGTTTGCATTCCATATTCATCACTTGCACCCGATCCTGGCATCGCGAGAACCCTCCGGCACAATACCTGCTAGGCATCCGACACCCCCACGCTCCGAGCATTTCGTACCCCAACTGGCATCACAAGGACCCTCTAGCACAATACCTGTCGGGCATCTGGCCGTACCCTTCTAGCCAGGCATCTCGCACCCCAACTGGCATCGCGAGGCATCCCTCGGCTCAATACCAGCCGAGCTTCCAGCTCCCCCACTCTCCGGGCATCTCGAAACTCCCAAGGACCCTCCGACATCCAGCCATTCCAAGCCACCGGGCAACCGATCATACCCTTCTAGCTAGGCATGCCAACACTCCCAAGGCATTGTTGGCTCACACCTCCGACGGCCTTCTCACTTATCTCAATTCACATCTTTAATTATAGTTCAATTTTAACATGGCATGTGATGTGATGGCAATCAAGATCATTTTCATCATTTGATTCATACATGCATCTCTAATCATCATCATACATGCAGCAAGACATAATCATTCATAACAATACAACTCATGGAGTCCATACAATTTAGAATAGTCCATTTATCATGCCTTTTTGAAGTTTACTAAATTCCAGCTTGTACCATTTTAGAAAAATTTTAATTAAATATCCATATGATTCTCAAAAATCATGAAATCAGGACATGTGATAGACAAGACAATAAGTTAACAATTTCGTGAAGAACACATGCCCTAAAGAGTTTCACACAAGAATATATAATCCACTCAAGAACAGCATGCAATTTCGGATAGAAACAGATTGTGCAGTTTTTGAAATAATTCGATTAAAATACCCGAATGACCTTTGAAAATTATCAAATTTTACCAGGTTATATTCAAGACACTAAAGTCAATTTTTCATGAAGACATCTAGGCCATATTCGCTCTAGATAATTTTCTACAGGCGTCCGAAGCTCCTGTTTCTAACACCAAAACGTTCAGTATAGCTATCTCCGAAATATCGAGTTTGCACACACTTATTCTCCTTCGTTTCCCCTGAAATTTGGATATGTTGTGCCTCAAGAGGTCCCCTACAACATTTATTAAGGGATCTAAGTGAAATTCCAGATAATAGTCACCATATGGGTCCAAGAAGTCTCGGGTGTCCAGTACAGTATTTCCAGATTTACCGTCTTCAAGAGAAAGTCGATTCACTAGGCTACACTTGCTCATTTTACCTAAAATTTGAGTATGTTAGTGTTTAGGATGTTATATACAAGTTTCATGAAGAAGTCAAAGGGAGATTCTCGGTAAAAAGTGACATGCAGCACACAAAACCATCAAGAGGTTGACGAAACCGTTCCAGATCTAGCCTTTTCGTAGAGGATGGGTTTCACCCCTTAAAAATCAGCCTTTTTATCTAAAATTTTATTATTTTATACTTTGAAATGTTGTCTACAACTTTCATGAAGGAGTCGAAGTCAAAATCCAACTCAAAACATGCATGCAAGCATCTACAAGTTTCTGAGTCAGGCGGTTTACACGAAATCAGCAAGCTTTTTCAAGAACAAGTCACATTAGCTTCGGTTTTGCCTACCCTAAACATCCGAGATCTACCACCAAACAATCACACATGCAAGACACACATGCAAGAGCAGAAATTGATCCTAACTTGCCTCTAAGATCAAGTGGACAGCGGCACACGGATGGCACACTTGCGTCGGACGGACAGACGGCAACGGGGAGCGGCTCCTTCTCCTCTCTCGGTTCCCCTCCCTCTCTCGGCGATTCTCTCTCTCTCTCTCTCTCTCTCTCTCTCTCTCACATGGCTTGGCCGAAAACCCCTAACCGGCCACTCTCTCTCCCCCTTTTATTTCCCTTAAGCCACAATCATTAATGATTAGTAGCCACCCTTGATAGCCAATGCATGAAGCCTTCCTCTTGCCACTTGGCAAGACACATGCAAGATGGGCTTGGGCTTGGGAAGAAGTGGGCCAGCCACTCTTCCCCTCCTTGGTCGACAGTAGCCCCCCCCCAATGGGCTTCATGGGCCGGCCATTTGGCCCACCAAAATCCATACTCTTGGGCCTAAGGCCCAACCTAATTAAACCCACAATTTCACTTTCAATTTTTTTCATCTTTAATTCTTTCTTTTATAGATTCCAAGTTTTAAATTTCACATGGCCAAAATCTTGTAACATTTTATCTATAGGAATTTAGTCTATGAGGTGCATGGCTAAGAATAAATCATTCTCATTAATTTATCCTATAATACTAATTTAAAAACTCATGAACACAAGCATATATCACTTAGTCTTAAGAGGAGACTAATGGCTAAAGCATAAACTATAGGTAATTTCATTACCTAATTATGGGCTTTAATACACCTTAGAGCTTGTCTTAAATTTTTGGGATGCCACATTTCATGTTGCTTCAGTTTGGAATTTTCTCTTTTTAGTTTAGAGATCCTTTTAAGAGAGGTTTTGAGACTAAGACACATTTATGTACTTCGAGACTTTAGTAGGAATTTTTATATTACTAACCTTGATTCCATTGTTTGAGTTTGAGTCTGAATTTGTTTTAGAGTCTAATTCTGATTCTAAGTTTACCATTAAACATATGTTGGAATACTTTTCATCACTTTCCTCACATTCTATATTACTCCATGTCTTTGCTTTGAAAGCCTTCTTGAATTTCTCAGTTCTTGCTTTTTTTTTCTTCAACAACGGACAGTTAGGTCTAATGTGTCATTTTTTCTTACATTCAAAATATACCACATCTTTGTTGACCTCGTCATCCTTAGTTGATTTGTTCTGGAATTTTTGAGAGCCTTGCTTCTTCTAGTTAAATCTTCTTCACTTTCTGTTCAGTTTCCTGAATCTCCTTATCATGAGTGCTAGCTCTTCATCATCCATGTCATCTTCAGAGTCTGTATCATCAGAATCATCATTAGATTTTAAAGCAATTGACTTCTTACCTTTGGGATCTTCTTCCTAATTGAGTTGCTCCACTTCGTATGATTGAAATATGTCTACGAGTTCATCAACTATAAGAGGCATGATTCTTTGGGTTTCTCTTACTGAAGTCTTCACATGATTCCAATCTTTGGATAGTCCACACAGCAATTTATTGACCTTCATTGGTCCTGAGATTGGTTGTCCCTGATATGATAGATCGTTTACAATTTCTATGAAACAACTAAACATCTCAGTAATGGATTCTCTTGGTTTCATCTTGAAGGCTTCATATTGTCCGAGTAAGATATTGATTTTTGTTTCTTTAACTCGATTAGTTCCTTCATAGGTAACATGCAACCTATCTTAGAGTTCTTTAACTGTTTCACAAGATGAAGTTTTGTTATATTCAGTAGAAGAAAGCATAGTATAAAGAGTAGATTGCTTTAGCATCAAGAACTTGTCTCTTGGTTATTTCTTTTTGTGCCATTTCACCAGCATCTATAACTTTTTTTCCTCCTTCTGAGACTGATGCAACTTTAGGAATGATTCCCTTTTCTACTACATCACATTCCAGAGGATTTTTCGATCTTAGGAATGCCTTCATCTTGTTTTTCCAAATATTGTATTCATTACCATCAAAGTAAGGAGATCTGGTGTTGCTTTGGCCTTCAACCACACTTGGAGCCAAAATACTAGCCATAAATTTTTAGCTCATAAGTAAAAACACTTCAATAAAACGAGAACACAAGCTTTGATACCAATTAAAAGGGCTAGTAAGATCACCTAGAATGGGGTAAATAGGTGATAAACAAATTTTTCGAAACTTCAGAATAATTTGCTAGCAATGTAAACAGTAATATGAAGCTGTAAATTGAAATAATGAGTTTAAGGGAAAAGAGAATAAAAACACAAAATTTAGAGTGGTTCAGCTTAAATTAAGCCTACGTTCATTCTCCTACGCTGACAACCCACTTACTGGATTTCACTAAGGATCAAAAGAGATGTTACAGTCTTACGTCCTTGACTTTACAGTGTAGAGACTTTACTACACTTCTTTAAAGTCTCGCAAGTGTTTGTTCTCTCTTTTGAGTACAAGTAAAGCTCTACGATTGAAATAGCAAAGAACTAAGAGCTTTAGACTTTAGAATTCTTCTTTCACGCACACACTTGAATAACTTCAATGTCTTCCTTATATACTCCTTCATGCATGTACAACCATTGGCATTTTCCAAAAGAGTTCTTCTAATCTACTTGTTGGATAGAATCAATTATGGAGATCTCGAGTCATTTAAGGAATGTGATGATAGCCCACCAATCTTACTCGCCCATATAATTAGGATCTAGGTTTCCATAAGTAGAACCTTCAAAGTATACTTCACCTTTCAACGGATCTGATTATCCGAATTGATTTCAATAAGAATAATGGATCTTGAGGTGTTATCTCCAGCCGTAAGATCTTCTACAAACCATACGAACTGAATCCTTAATGATAAACTCGCATTTGGATAAGTTTTTTCTTCGTCGGTCTGGAAATTGTCAATGAGGGTAAATTTTGAGTCTTGTGGTCTTCAGACTTTGACGATAGAGTTTGGAGTGCTTCGGACTTTAACATGTGAATCTGGAAGTCTTCAGATTAGACTGATGAAAATGTTTTATCAACTTCAACACAATAAGGGAGTTTTCTCCAACACTTTTTCAACACATGACAGGCCCCTAAGCAGTTGCATCTCTAGTCATTTCACACTAGTTTATTACTAGGGCATTCTACAGGGGAAGGTGAAGGTCGGGTTGCTTAAAACTTCCTTAAAACTTGCTTTTCTTGTTGGAATTGTGGAAGGCAAGCAATAAAAATGACACTTAACAGTTTCTTGTTTTATAATCTCTCTGCAGTGATGGTGAGACCTTTGTTTCTGCTGATGACCTTAGAATTATTTTTTGGAACATGGAGATCAGTGGTCAATTTTCCAATATAATTGACATAAAACCAACGAATATGGAGGATTTGACTGGTAATTTCAGTGCTTTGCTCGCCGACAATTCTTTACTTCTGCCAGTAGCTAACTGAATGCTTGACTTAGCAATCATCCTTAATGTACTGTGATGCTGCCCCCACTTTCTCTTTTTTTGTTATTTTGTAAGCGCTTCCATCTCTTCTGTAGAGGCCATAACTTCAGCTCAGTTCCATCAGCTCAGTTCAAGAGGTTTTATCCGTCTAGTTGATATGTGGCAATCAGCCTTATACGATCATAGTGCAAGGATGTGAGTGTCGGCCAACTATGTTGTTTGATTTTTAAGGTCCATTGTGCATTTATATCGTAAGTTTTCTTGTCATCTGCACGTGTTCTTGTTCCGATACCTGGCATCAAAACCTTTGATATATCGCTTACAGGATGGAGAACATCGTGGTTCAAAATCATTTTTCACAGAGATCATTGCATCAATCTCCGACATAAAATTTGTAGTTGATGGCTGATACCTTATGAGTCATGATTACTTAAACTTAAAGGTAAGCTAATTTTCATGGTTTATTTTGTTCAAGAATTGGCAACATCCTTGAACGGCTAAAAAAAGAAGATAAGAAAAAAGAATCAATGCAAGCACATGCACAAGGAGATGGGACGCTGGGTTGGTTTATGTTCCTCTATTCAATGATAAGAGAACTAAAATAATCAAGTCTGTCTTAGTCAATTATATCTTTGTCCTTTTGGGGTTTAAATAATTCGTTATCTCAGTAAATATTTTGGGATTTGGATAATTCATTATCTCAGTAAATGGCGCTTCTCTTAAATATCTTTCTCCCCTTAGTCGAAGTGTTGCTGACAATAAAAGGTCTCTATAGATTATTGAATGATTCTATCTTATCCATCATTGTTATTTGATCTCTTTGAAGCAGAACAAAGTGCTTTTTATATGGTTTTCTCGCTTTATTATTGCAAGTAGTGCACATTGCAGAAGCAAAATGTCCATTGAGGGAATGCTAAAAAGTAGGGTTAGAGTTAAGAAAAGAATACTTTCTTGGCTTGCAGTACGGACACGATCCATTGACTGTTTTCTCAGAAAACCATCAGATAATAACTTTCCAGTTTTCCTTGACATAGTGGTGGAAATGTTGGGTAGTATTAGAACTTAAAACAGGGTCATAAGCGTCTATTGAAATTCAGTGAAAGAAAGATAATTTCCTTGAGTATTTAACTTATTCATTATGTTGTATTTGAAGAAAAGATGAATCTATTTAGGAGCATTGACTGTTGAAACCTTAAGGCTGAGGCCATTTTCTGTTTGTGTCACTATCTCGCTTTTCTTTTGTGGTATTTTAACATTGAAATGTGTGATATCTCGAAATTTGGCCCTATTTTGAATATATGAAATGGTTGTTTGATGTAGTTTATCTTGCTGGACTTCAATCCAACTTTCATTAGTGACGGCTTCTTCAATCTCTTTGGGTTCCGTTTGAGATATTAGAGTTAGGGAGTTCATCATATTGTTGAGAGATAATCCAGTCTTGATCCCTTCGTCTACTTTCCCAATAATATGTTCTTTTAGATGTTCTGTTTTGAATTTCTAATCTTTAGGTTGTGGTTGCTATTGTTTACCAATAATTGGTGTAGTTATTTGCATAACATCCTCGCAATCATTAGCTTGTTTCCCTTTTTGATCATTCTTGAGTTTCATGTTTATGGACTCTTCCATTACTTGTGAATCTTTATTGAACACATGATAAGCTTTATTAGTAGCAGAGTATTCAAGAAAAACACCTTCATTCGCTCTTGTATCAAACTTCCCAATGTTGTCATTTGCATTCTTGAAAATGAAACGTTATCATCTAAACACGTGGAAGTAATGTTTGGTTGGCTCTCTTCCTTTGGAGATTTCGTGGTCTTTTCCATTAGAGGTCTCAATAACACTTTATTCAGCATGTAACAAGCATTGGGAACCAAACTGAGAACCGACGATTCCTAACAAAATGGAACCGAGAACCTACCCAGCCTTTCATTGAACCAGGAATCAAAGCGGACTCGTCAATCCAACTCTATTCCTAGTTCCACCTTAGAACCATGCTCACCCCTAGTTGTGACGACAACGATGACCGAGTACTCCAAAATTTTGAACCTACCGATTGTTTCACTATTGACTTCTCTTTTTACTCTAAAATGTTTTTAAGCAAAGATCACAAACAAGCTTCCCAAGCTTATTGCAATCGAAGCGTAATCCCTCATCCATCCGTCAATTTTAAGTATCTTGAAGCCCATGACATTTTTCTCTCCGACTTCTTTAAAAATCTCAAACTAAAATTTTTCTGCTCTATGAAAGATGAAGTCCGTCCCACTCTCGCGGCCCTATTTTACTCCAATCTTCATTTTCCAAATGGGGACTCTTGTTTTCACCATTCGTAAGAAAAATTTTACTGTCACTTTGGATGAACTAGCTGAGATAATTCAAACCGAGCATAATGTTCTCAAGAATATCCATGTAGAGTTTAATAATGCCTATAGTTTTATAGTAGAAACTCCAAATTTACTTGAGGTTTTAAACAAACTGTCCCCTTGAACTTGCTCGCACTTACAGCTAATTTCATTAAAAAAATCTTGACTGAAAAGCAAATTACTAGAATCCAAAATAAAATGAATATTTATGATATGCCGGGCTCTATGGTTGTGTTTACTTAGTTTTCTTCAGGAAATGAGTTACTATGTTTTTGGTTGTAGATTGTACTCAAACCTATGTGCGGTTGCTCAAATAAAGGCAGTCTGATTTTATTGTTTTAACCTCATTAGAACCTGTTGGAACCTGAAAATGCTGGCTTATCACATCAGACATAGCTTTTCCTTAAGATCTTACCCAATGGCGGGACTAAGAAATTGTTGCATAGTTTATTCTGAAATTGAAAAAAAAAAAAAAACTGTTGGAACCTGAAATTGACTCTAGAACCTGTGATAAGGTAGGTTCTAGGTTTTAAAAAATGAAGAATCTGTACCCGAGGATAGGTTTTAAGTTCTGCTGTAATGTAACCCGGCAGATAAAGTACATTCCATAGTCTGTTTCAGGGATTGGTGATAGGTTAAGTCATACTAAAGTCACATGGGGTCAATTTTAACCACGAAATTGAATTCATTTTTGGGAATCAGACGTTCAAGCATGTCACGATTCATTTATTGGACGTTGTCTCATCTTTCAGCAAATTTTCGTCGAGTTCGAAATTTTGCGTAAAATCAGTTTTCGGACAAAAAGAAAAAGAAAAGTGAGATTCGGATAAAGAAGAAAAACGAGAATTTGCTGCCCGAAAAAGATTTATTTGGGGGAAATGAGAGCTAAATGGTGATTGGATGACCATGGCACTTTAGGGGCAAGGTGATTATGAATTAGATATTCTTACTAAGTTCTCATTGGCTAGCCTTTCCCTTTCATTTTCTCTCTCTCTCTCTCTCTCCTTTCCCATGCACGTTTCTTCCCCCCTCTCTACTGAAGCAGCCCATTTCCCCTCCATCTCCTTTTCTTCCTTTCTTCTTTCATTCTCCCCTCACATTCTCTCTTTCCCCCACTGCCAGCGAACCCATCGCAAGCACCAGCAGCACCACGTTCAACAACTCCCACCGTCGGCTACCCTCACCAACTCTAGCAGCCCCCAACGCCAACATCTCAACCCCACGTCTCAGCCAGCAATCACCCACATCACCACCCGTCCCAACTTCACACGTCTAGGAGCCCGCGACCAACTCCGTCCACTGCAGCTCCAGCACCACTGAAGCCCAGCTCGCTCCAGCAACCTCAACCCAAGCTGAGCTCTCCTCGTTTGGCCGAGAGTTCGTAGGGCCATAACAGCCACTGTCGAGCCTCCGTGTGAGCCGTGGTTGTCTCGAGTTTTCGTCGCCATCGTGTTGCCATTGCTGCAAGCCCATTGCCATTGAAAACCGTGAGTTAACTCCCTAATCTTTGATTAGGCCGTTAATTGCGCTTATGGGGTGTTTTTAGTGCTAATCATGGTTAGATTAGCACTAAGATGATTCATGTTAATCAACATTGTTTAGGTTAGTTGACCATGTTTAGGTTAGTTAACCATGGTTAGGTTAATTAATTATGGTTAGGATAATGCTCAAAGGAGTTGAGTCTGGATTTCTCTTCAGATCTGTCTACTGGACACTCACTATTTGCTATTTTTGTGGGTTAAAATGTGCTACGATTTTGAGGTTGCTTCCTTTTTGAAAAATGTTCTAAACATCTTCATTTATTACTCAAGATTTTCTGAATTCAAAAGAACAAGATTTCAGCTTCGTTACATGTAAGACAGAATCTCGTATTGTGCTGAAACCTGTGACTTTTTTGTGTTTAAAGGATTTTTATCAACTCCTAGGAGTTGATTTTCAAAAGAGTTTCTTCATAAAAAATTTTCATCACATCTTGACGTTTAACATAGTCAAATTTCAGAGCAAGTAGACAAGTTTTGAACTTCGAACCAAGCTGGTTTTGGAAAACATAATTTCTAGACAAGAACACAGTTTTGATAACGATTTGAGCGATTTACTGCTCCTATTATAGAAAGATCTGGGTCAAGGTGTCTTCATCAAAAATGTTCTTTTAAGTGTCCTTTATAACATATTTAAATTTGAGAATTTCCTGAACTCTTTTGGTTATGTTTCTGAAATTAATCTCGGAGATGTGCGAGTAGACTCGGTTTTTGCCGGTGAGGGTTGGTTGTAGTCTTGTGGTTGTTCTTGGTGTCCTGCTTGCTGGAAAATGTACATTTTATGATTTGGTTGATTTTTGGCATGCTGAGAACTTATGTGTGATATTATGAGATTGGTTGCTCTATGTTGGTTCCGATTTTTATGTCAAAAGATGGCTTTATAAGCTTTTAAATAGAAAAACAATGAGATGTCAGGTTTGGACACAAAAAATTATTTGCTCAACAAAACAATGAGGTTTTAAAGTAGAAGTGTGCAAATTTTGATGGGCTAATTTTGAGTATGTGAGCATGTACGAATTTCTTTCCAAAAGTTTGAAAGAAAAAAAAAGGGGGTTTACTCTAAATTGTTTCCAAAAAGAGGGGTTGGACAAAGAATTATAAAAGAAATATGGTGTTAGGTTTGAATGCCAGGTTTTATGTGCTCAATAAAACAATGAGGTTTTAAACTAGATGCTTGCAAAGTTTGACGGGTTGATTTCAAATACGTGACCTCGTACGAATTTATTTCGAATGTTTTGAACAAAAAAAAGGGGAGTTGCTTTATTATTTGCAAAAGCATTTTGGTTTTCTTAGCTAAATAACGGATATAAAAGCTGATTTGATTGATGACATGCTTGCATAGTCACATAATGATGGGAGAATTAACATTCTTTCTTGGACTTCAAAAACAAATGAATGAAGGAACTTTCATTCATCAAGAAAAATATGCGAATGATCTTGTCAAAAGGTTTGGATTGGAAAAATGCAAGAAGACCGACATACCAATGTCATGTTCTCGGAAGATAGACAAGGATGAAGAAGGAAGAAAGTAGATCAAAAGCTGTACGTGAGCATGATCGGTTCACTTCTTTATCTTCTTGCTTCTAGCTGATATTTTGTTTAGTGTTTGTATCTCGTGCTAGGTTTCAATCAGATCCTAGAGAATCACATCTCATTGCCGTGAAACGTATTATCAAATACGTTGCTTCATCTTCAAGCATCGGTCTTTGGTATCCAAAGAGGGGAGACTTTAATCTTCTAGGATAATGCAGATCTGGCCGGTTGCGTAGCCGATAGAAAGAGCACTTCGGGAACTTGTCAATTGCTTGGAAATAGGGAAAGTGTCTTGGTTTTTCTCAACAACGGAAGCAGAGTATGTAGCTCTTGGAGCAAATTCTATGGATAAAACAACAGCTACAAGACTTTGGCATTGAAGACTCATGCACGAAATCAGATGTGACAACACAAGCGCGATCAATCTCACCAAAAATCCAATCCTTCATTCTAGAGCAAAGCATATTGAGATTCGTCATCACTTCATTAGAGATCATATTCAAAATGGAGAAATCTCAATTCAAATGATTCAAAAGTCAACTAGCGGACATATTCACAAAGCCTTTGGAGAAGAATCAATTCGACTTCATCCGCTCAAGACTCAACATTTTGAAGCCTAAGACTCGATCTCTTAGACTTTAAATCTGAGACTCAATCATTCATCGCTTAAGACCGTAAGTCGATATCTTATCTAAAAGGTATGAATTCTTGCTTATTTTATCTCGAAAAGGTACGTTCTTTTATTCAGATATAATTTGTGTGAAATTTGAAAACTTGTCTTTTTTAGAGGAAGTTATTTTTGGCAGTTATTTTTGAAAAAAAGGAGTGTTCGTACACTTTCCTTGTACCGTTTAAAATTCTATTTTCAAATCCGAGGCACATAAATAACACAAGTCATTCTACCCCAATTTTAAAAACCCTAAAAGGTTTTTACTCTCTGTTCATCGTCGAGAAAGTGGTCATCTCTCTTGGGAAAAGCAAGTGAAGAAATCCTCCAATAGACAAAGAAAGATGTCGTCTTCGAGGAAATCATCAAGAATCGCAAATGGGGACCACAAAGAATGGAGAAGGGACCGACTCACTTCGATCTTACTGAGGAAGAAGACTCACCAAGTCACGACAAAGTCCGATTCGCTCTCCTCCACGTCATTCAGCATCTCCCCGATCCACAAGGTGCAAGTCAAAATCTAGAAGAAGACATTATCGAGGATGCCGACCAGCAAGAGTCCAAAAACCCTCTACGTTATCTATAAGCTTTATCGTGCGTTGAAAAACACCGGTTCTTCATTAAAGTATATAGATGACTTTCTTAAGGACAAAAATTATGGGAATGAGTATCTTTTTCTGCGGAAAATGGAAGAGTTGGGAATTGCTCCGAAAGGAAAAAAGGAGGCTCTTGCGAACATTCCTAGTGATCCTCGTATGCCGGGACGGGGAGAATCTAATTGACTCGGGAACGATGATGACAAAATGTTCCTTGAATTTAAACCTAGAATGGGTGTGGCTGCAAAGGTGAAAGGAAATCGGATGGATTTGTTTAAATCCAAGGATCAAGAAAAATGTATTTCGTGCTGTTGAAAAGAGGGGTAATCAACCCTAGAAGTGTCGACTTTGACTTCCTCGGATTCCATCAACTTGAACTTAAGGGAGAAGTTGAGTTTGCTTCAACTTGAGACTTTTTGCTACTCAGACGGGTATGTGCTTACTTCTATTCAAATCTTAGCTTTTTGGATGCGAATAGAATTTCATTCGGTGTCCGAGACCAAGTCTATGTGGTAGATGTAAATATGTTGGCGGACATAATTGGAGTTGAAAGGTTGAACCCGTCACCCAACAGGAGTTTGGGGACGATGCCTGATTTTTATCGGATGCCCAACAGGAGTTCGGAAGCCGAGTCGCATTTTTCAAAGTGCATGCATTGCAAGAGTCACATTTGCTATAGTTGATCTTTGGTAAATCACGAACAAGATCTCTGAAGTTATCTTGTGAATCTGCTTTGAATTTATGGCTCATAATTTCTTGTGCCATAGATCACACATCTTTAATAGACATTAGGCAATAAACTTCCACAAAGTTGATGTTGAGCGGGTAGATATTGCCATACTTGTTTCCAATAAAAGATTGAGAATTGTTGTTACTGCTACCAATGCACTTACCTTCTTCAAAATTGATTATGTAACAATTATTTTATAGCTGGCTGATGCTTATAAAATTATGCTTTAGTCATTGACAAGTGAAATATCTTTAATGATTAGATTTCCCAACTTGATGATTCATTTGCAGATTATTCTTCCTCTATCTTCTCCACCAAAAGTGACAGTTCCTCCATCCACAACAATGAGATTTATGAACTTTGTATTGTCCCCAGTTAGCAGTATGGAGCACTCACTATCCAAATACCACTTTTTTTTTTCATTAAGTTCACTTGCAATAAAAAAAGATCCTTGACTTTTCTTTGGTACCCACATAAGCTCGGGTCCCTTTTTGTTAGACTTTGATTCAATATCAAATATCCTATGAATATTTTTGGGCTTAATATTCTCTTTTGCATATTCTATTTTGAATAAACCATAATCATTACAGATTGAGCAATTAGGAAATTGCTTGCTAGTAGATTTTGTGAATTATCTTGCATAATGATACTTATAAAAATGTATAGGGGGTTTATTCTCCAACCTATCTTTGATTTTGGAAAATGATTTTCCTTATCTTCATTTCCCTTGTGTCCTAAATTACATTTGTTATAGCGAAGAATTTGAATTGAAGGAATGTGCTTCGAGGTTTTTGAACCTAGTGAAAATTTGATGCTGATGTTTGAAATTTCTTTTCTCGAGAGTGCTATTCTCAGCTCCAAAAAGTTTTACTTCACTTATATTGCGGTTGTACTCCTTTTTCAATTTGTCGATAAGAACTTTGCAAGCAAGATTTTCAGTAGTGAGATCATAAACTTCCTTTTTCAAAATAGAAATTCTTTTTGAAACCTTTTTGTGCTCTTCAAACTTTCTCTAAAAAATCCTGCAGTTCTTCATAAACAATTCTAAATCTTTTACCTCATTCTTATGATCCGAGTTAGCTATTAGATAGACATTTGCTTCTTCTTGATCACTGGATTCACATTTGGTGCCACTCACATGATTCAGCCTTTAGTGCCTTCTTCTTTTCATAATTTTTCTTTCTTTTTCTTAAGAGATGGGCACTCCGACTTTATGTGACCTAGTTTTCTACACTCATAAATATCCTTACTTTTAGATTCTTTTTTGTTCCTATATGGCTTTTGTCATTTGAGAACTTCATTTGTCTCTTTCCTTTATAGTTTCCTTCTTTTCTCATGAAGCTTTTGAATATTCTTGTCAACAGTGCCTTGTCTTCATCGTTATCCTCACGTTATGAGGATATTTTATTCACCTATATCATCTTGATCAACTTTAAACACAATAGCTTTCTTACCTTTTGAGTTGCTTTCCTCATTCATATGTTCAACTTCATAGGACATAAATGTTCTTATCAATTCATCCATTGTGATCACTTTAATCCTCCTTGTTTCTCGTAGTGATGTCTTTACGGTACTCCATTCCTTAGGCAATGCCCTTAACAGCTTGTTCACCTTTTAAGCATCAATGAATGCTTTTCCTTGGTGTGCAAGGTCATTTACTATCTCAATGAATCAAGTGAACATCTATGTTATTGTCTCATCAGATTTCATCTTGAACAGCTCATAATTTTTTAGTAGGATGTTCATCTTTTATTCCTTCACCTTGTTGGTTCCTTCAAATGTTAATAGAAGATGATCCTAGATGTCCTTAGCTATAAAATAAGAAAAGATTTTGTTAAATCCATATGGAAACAAAGCATAATAAAATAAATACTTGGTTTTGGCATTAAGAGCAGCTCTTCTTCATGCTTCTTCTATATTATCAATAACACCATCTGCAGCTTGAGCTTCTTGTCGGGCAGGAGCCTGGGTAGGAGGTTGTGCATCTACACCACTATCAACCACACTCCATATTTGAGATCTGTAACTTCAATGTATGGTTGCAACATTTACTTCCAGTATCCATAATTGCTTCGATCAAGGTAAGGCAGCTTGTTAGGAGTTTGAGCATCATATGTAAAGAAATTGTCAAAGTTAGCCATAAGAGAAGTTCTTTATACTCAGAAGAATACACTTCAAATAACAAGCAACGGGCTCTGATACCAATGGTTAGGGGCTAACAATACAACCTAGAAGAGGATGAATAGGTTGTTTTAGAAAACCTATAAACCTTTCACGGAAAATAGCTAACGCTAAGTAAAGATTTGGTCAAGGTAATGTTTCAAATTCATGAGCATAATGTATGCTTATGGAAGTAAGAGAAAAATAGTAGCACACAATGATGTATAGTGATTTGATTTTATCCTCAAGCTAGCATCCACTCTTCAGACTAACAATTACAAGTTGGGAGAAATTGCATTAGTAATCTACTTGGAAAATTACAATCGTCATGAACGGATCCTATTACATGATAGATCATACTATCAAGACTTGATTGCGGCTCTTACTCTTGTACACTTAACCTTTAGCATATTTAATCAGACAGCATGTATACAATACTCAAATAAACATTCAGAAGAGAAAATTTCTCTTTGAATGTAACGTGTAGCAAATTTTTAGACTTTGGCATGTATCTCTCTCTAACATTTGGCTTCTAAGATTTTTTTTTTTTTTTTTTTTTTAATAATAATAATCATCTTCATTCTATTCGTTGGTGGTGAATTTTTCAGAAGCAATGAATCGTTAGAGTTACCGTCGATGTTGCTGTCCAAAGGTAGAAATGCTTATATAGATAGTCCTTTTCTCGAACATTTGCAAGCTGCCTAAAAACATTTGTTGCTGTCTCTTCACTGAAATTTTTGAAAGACCCATCAGACATACCTAGCTTCTCAATTACCATTATCACTCAGATTCTGTTGTGTACAAATCTATTACCACAAAGGCTAGTTTGCTAAACCAACGAACATCATCAAGTGAACATAGTTGCCACAACACCAATGACCTGATATTTACAACATTGTCATAGATGTCGACATTAGCTGATCTTTTAGGTCCATTGGTATTGTTTACTGAAAATCCGTATTAGGACATATTGCATTCTTTTATCCACTAAATCACACCATGGATATTACGTAGTCCTTTATTACAAGCATTTGGACATACCATAGTAAACATTATGGACATCATCAAAATCACTTGGAGATGTTTCTCGAATGAGTGGCACTAAAGTGATTAATGAAAAAAAAAAAAAAAAACTTTCGCACTAGGATGAGCGCCATACCTAACTTTTACAACTTCTTGTGTCCTTCTGCCAAGATAGTCTCTCCTAACTTTTCAAAATGGCTCATTCTATGTACAATCTTTGCACGACACCCACCACACGCACTGTCAATGAGGTAGATCTTGCTGAAGTAGTCATAGTCTATGTTGGTGAAACGAACTCAGAATAACTTCTTCTTGAAAGGAAACGGAATGTTGTGAGAGCTTAGTATTGATGGTCCACCTTATATGGGTAGTAAGTAATTGCACCAAAGAGGGCTAACAAATGAATTAGATTGTCGCCTTTGTGAGCACGACGGGCTTCTTCAATGTGGAATCATTTAGCGTGCCATAGGAAAGCTTTGGGACTTGGATTTTTTAGAAAACTTATCTAGTGTAATATGCCTTATTAGGATAATATTTTTCCAAGACCTCAAATCTCTTAATTGGGTGAGAGAATTCCTCTTTCTCATCTAATTGCATAAGGTGATCAAACTATCTTATGTGACACAGAAACCAAATTTGTAAAAGTTTAGAAGACGCACAAAGAACTTTCTCACCGTTTTGCTTATAACAATTGAGAGACAAAAAGGTTTAAGCTAAGATCATATTGACATTATTCAACCCATGACAAATTTTTCTAACCACCCATATAATTGAAGAATTAATAGCATTTTCACGATGAATCATTAATTAATTTGAAAAGCAATTAGCTAAAAAAACGAAAATGGACAGGCATATTAATTAGCCTTAACAACTCTCCTTGATTTTTCAAATTCAATTCTAAAAAATTGTGATAATTCAAACATGGAATCTACACTAATAGGTGGCCTAACAAGTTCAATCCCAAAGGTATTCTAATGGCTACACTATATTCTTCCAAAGTCAGAGTTAGCTCATGCTCACCAAATATGAAGGTAGACATTTGGGGACAATAAAAGTGCGCAATGCTTGCATAATGCTAGAGTGGATGTTGATCTCCAGTAATGGGAGGAGGTGGCTCATCTTTAAATTTATGTAGCTATGGCTCTCTCAATCCAACCTATTCAATCACTCATTGAGCTCTTTTTTAGGAGTACAAATGACTAGAATATTGGTCCTCCCTATTGTATAAAAGTAGACCAACGACCAACCTTTTGCCATGGACCAATGAGATAGAATAAATAAATTGTAAGGTAAAAGGCATAGAAAACTTACTTCACCAAAAAGTGATTACAAACGTATAAAAATGCACATGAGACGTGAGACTCAATTTCGGTAGCTCCTTGCATACTTTAATCATGTCCTCTTAACTTTGGCTTAATCAAGAGGAATACCATATAGTAAGTAATAAAAAAAACACCCTATACTAAGGAAAACCCTTCGATCATCTAGATGGCTTTACAAAGTGAAACTAAGAAGATGATCTAACAAATCAAAGTCTTGTGTACTTGGATCATGTCCTCTTAACTTCGGCTTAGTCAAAAGGAATACCCTATAGTAAGTGGTCTAATGGACAAGGGAAAACCATTTTGATACCAAGAAAGAAAGTTTGACAATAAGAATGGCAACCTCCACTTTGTGGTCTCGCGGGTCGAATCTTTCTTAAAACCATCTTAAATGATCCTATCGTAGCCCAAGTCCAAGGACAAGGTTGTATGTGTGACAATGTAATGCTAAAGCAATATAGACATGCACAACAATTTATATGCAATCATTGCTTCAATATCGCAAAAAACATTCATTCCTAACACCTTTATGCTAAATAAAGGGCTAGCAAAGACTACTCCTATCAACTCCCATATGCAAAAACATTTTAACACTTAACGTTAGGGACATACCTTGTATCCTCATTGCCAAACATTTTTTTTTTTTTGAAAAAGAAAATTTTTATCTTAAATCCACTAAGAGTCTTATTTCAAGTCCATAGTGAAGTCACTAAGCTGTTGTGACCTTCCTAGAAATGAGGTACCTAGGGATTGGCTAATGAATTATTAAGCCTAGACTTAGCTCATGCTCTCCTAAGCCCTTACCAATTCACAACTTTGGTTCAAGTTCTTAATATACAAGTCAATTTCATTTCAGAGTTGCCACTAATTTATGTTTGGTGGATTGATTATAAACCCTAATTAAGTGTGAGAATACTTATACCAATCAGAAATTATGGATTAGGGACTTGATTACGCTATATTACTCTATCGCTCTTTTGGTACCTATTCTTTTTTATTTTTCAAAAAAATTTCGGCAAGTAACTTAGATTAATTTTAAACCTATCCACTAACTTGTGAATTGATTATGTGAGTGCATAAATATATTGGTAAAATAGGGAAAGAAATTAAATACTTTGATGCAAGCAAAGCACATAAACTGAATTCCTAAATATCATCATATAAAAGAAATGCTATCCTAACGTAGCATGATTTCTACTAAGTAATTAATAACTCTAATTAATTTCTTTTTCTTTTTCTTTTTCTTTTCATCTTTGAAGACTAACTTCATGCAATTCTAACTCAGTTAAACATGCAATGTATTCTTATATGACATGCATTCTAATTTAAATGACCCTAAACATGCAATCACCAAATGACATAGAATTGATGACATGGCATAATGTGATGACAAGGCAAGCGTGACATAACATAATGTGGATGACATGGCATCAATGATGTGGCAATATGACATGGAAATTACATAACTAATCCTATATGACATGCACATGTTTATATTTTTGGATTGTTCGTAATTAAAAATTAATAGAAATAAGTTATTTATAATAAAGGTTACGCTATCCAAATTGGAAAACAATTTTGATTAAATTATGTTCTAACTTGAAAACCTATCCAAAATCTCTAGATAACATCTAAGCATGCAACCTTACCTAAAAACCTTTCCTAATCTATTATGAGATGCAATAGTTTTGTATTTTCAAAGAAGGAAAGTTATCTAAATAAAAGATGAGAAATATATCCAACACACCGAAGATATTCTTTCAGATTCAAAATATTGAATTAAGATAATTGTAAAATAATCCTTCATCTCATGACTTAAATTAACATTAGAAAAATCCTAAACATCACATTTATCCAAGAAAAATCAAAATAATAAAAAAAATTGATCCAAAGTTTTGCGGATCAAATTAGCAATTATGGTGATTTTTCTGAATAAAATCCTAATTGGATAATGCCTAAAATGTCAAAGAATCATGGTTAAATAACGATCTATTCAAAATAGCAGTGAGAAATAGATTCAAAATTGGATCATATAATCTTGTAATTTGAATATTCGCTTCCAAATCATACCAACGGCTAGGGTACACATGTCGATTCTCACGGTGGCTGGTGGTGGTTCTAGTGGTGGTGTGGAGGATAACACGGCGGTGGTGCTCAAGCGAGGTCAGCCGCGATGGTGCTCACGGTGAGGACAACAAGTGAAGTCGTCAACTGGTCGGTGAGGCTCTTTGGTGCTTGTGACCAAAGTGGTGAAGACCGGGCAGAAGGAGGACCCATGAGCGGGTCTCCTCATATCGGTGCGGTCCGAAGTACTCAAGGAGAACTTGTAAAACAGATGGCAACTTCGTGTGGCTCGATGAGGCGACTGTTGGAGCGGAATGTTTTGAAGCGACAAAACGTTTCTTTCAACTAAAGTCCGGATTTCGGAGACCGTCGGTTTAAAGTCGAAGACTTTGTTCTCTCAAGACTCAAAGTCTTAAGACTCAAGACTTAAGACCCAAGACTCAAGACTCAAAGACTTAAGACTCGGGACTCAAGACTTAAGTCTATTCTCACCGACAGATCTTTCTAATCCGTGACGAAGGAAATCCAAAGCCGAGGTTTATGGTTAAGGATTCGATCCTATCCTCGGAATAGATTCTTTGGTTGGATAATCATTTCGGATTCTTTAATTCTTATCTAAGATCGATTGAAGATCCGATGGTCGACGAAATAATCTTGGAATATTCTATTCTTGGAAACCGAGATCCCGATTGTATGGGCGAAGCACGGATTGATGGGCTATCATCGATTCCTTAAATAACTCGGATGATCTTCTTGATTGATTCCGTCCAACGGGTAAATTGGAGGAATTCCTTTGGTAAGTGCCAACGGCTATGATGGCATGAAGGAGTATAAAAGGAAGACGTCTAGTTGTTTTAAGTGTGTGATAGATAGAAAAATTCCAGTAGTCCGAAGATCCTTGATTGTTAGTTGAGATCGAGCGAAATTGTACACAGAGTGTTTATACTTTGTGACGCCTTGAGTGAGTGTGGTAGATAATCTACACCTAGAAATCAAGGAAGATCAACACTGTAACAACTCTTTGATCATAGTGGAATCCAGCCAATCGGCTGTCAGTGCTGAAGAGTGGACGTAGGCTTGAATCAAGCCGAACCACTATAAACCGAGCGTTCAATTCTCTCTTTCCCTTACTCGGTCTTGCGATTGAAATTTTTTAAGCTGTTGCAAATCCTCTAATTGTTTAAATATCGTGCAAGCTTCGAGAATTTTTTTTTTTTTTGTATACCTATTCACCCCCTCTAGGTACTCGTACTAGCTATTTCAATTGGTATCGAGCTCGTGTTCTTACTTTGTTTGAAGTGTTTTACTTCGGAGTAAAAGATCCATGGCTAGTATGCTAGCACCGGGGCTGATGGAGGGGCAAAGCAATACCAGACCTCCCTACTTCGATGGAAAGGATTACAACATCTCGGAAGAACAAGATGAAAGCTTTCCTTCGATCAAAGGATCCTACGGAATGGGATGTTGTGGAAAGAGGAATCACTCCGCCGCTGCATCAATCTACGAAAGAGGGAAAGAAACTGTTGAAGCCGGCGGAATGTCTCAAGAAGAAATAAACAAGAGACAAGCACTCGATGCTAAAGCAATTTATTCTTTATATTGTGCTTTGTCACCAACCGAATATAACAGAATATCTTCTTGTGTTACAGCAAAAGAAGTCTGGGACAGAGTTACATATCACTTATGAAGGGACGGTCGAGTGAAGGAGACCGAATTAACATTCTTCTTGGTCAATATGAATCATTCAAAATGAAACCAGGAGAATCTATAATCGACATGTTTAGTCGTTTTACGAGATATTGTCAATGGTCTAGAGAACCAAGGACAAAAAATTTCTTATCCCATGAAGGTGAACAAGCTTCGCGTGGACTCTCCAAGGATTGGAATCATATAAAGACTTCAATAAGAGAGACGCAAAGAATCATGCCATTATCGTAGACGAACCGATTGGAACTCTTGAGTCTTACGAAGTGGAACGAATTAATGAAGACGAAGATCCAAGAGGTAAGAAATCTATTGCACTAAAATCAAATGATGATTACGATGATGCAGATTCTGAAGATGATATGGATGATGAGGAGCTCGCCCTCATGATAAGAAAATTCAGAAAACTGAATAGAAAAGGCAGAAGGTTCATTCCAAAGAAACAGAGTTTTCAGAGACAGCAGACCAAGTCTGTTGATGATGTGGAACCAAACAAAGATGTAGTTTGCTTCGAATGTAAAAAGAAGGGACACATCAGACCCAACTGTCCTCTTCTGAAAAAGAAAAGAGGAAAAGCTGAGAAGTCTCGAAAAGCTCTCAAAGCAGAGACCTGGAGCGATACAGAGTGTGAAGAGAGTGATGAGGAATATGCCAACCCGTGTACGATGGCACAACCGACTCGACTCTGGATCGACTGGATCGACTCAGACAGTGAATTTGAGGTAAGTGATTATAAAATCCCTGTCAAAGTCTCTAAATATATTGATGAGTTATGTTTCAGTCTTAAGACTTCTCTTAAAAAGATTTCCGAACTTAAAAAGGAAAACTCAGTTTTAAAACAAAAGGAAAACATTTTAGAAGAAAAGGTAAAAAACTTAGACTTGAATGTTTCTACTCTTAAAGAAAGTGAAGACAATCTTTCAAAAGAAAATGCTTTCTTAAAAACTGATTTATCAAATATCTCAAAGAAATTTTCAATAGGATCTGAAAAACTTGAAAAAGTTCTTTCAATCCAAAGACCTTACTTCAATAAGTCGGGTCTAGGTATGACAGCTGAAACAATCCCCTTGATTGATTTTCCGAAAGTAAAAGAAAGAATTAAGAAAAGACCATCGAGAGAGGCTTATAAAAATCATTTCAAAAGAGTCTTTGTAAAGCACGTAGGTCGAAATGCTTTAAGGTGTTCTAAGTGTTGATCGGGATCATTTTGAAAAAGAGTGTCCTATGGTTTGGAAGCCTGTTAAGAAAGTATGGCCTAATAATGCTCATCCTACTAACGCCAAAGGACCCAAGAAAATTTGGGTACCAAAGAAAGCTTGAGACTCTTTTTTGAATGCGGTCTCGTCAAAAAGAAGGTAAAGTGGTATCTTGAGCGGATGCTCAAGACACATGACGGGAGATTCAAATTGTTTCATAAAGCTTATTCAAGTAAATGGTGGAAAAGTTTCATTCGGAGGAAATAGCAAAGGAAGTATTGTGGGATTCGGAACCGTGAAAATTGGAAATCTCACAATAAGCAATGTTTCTCTAGTGGAAGGACTCAACTACAATCTACTCAAAGATTAGCCAACGTGTGATATCGGTTACAAGATCTCCTTTCAAGAAGGCATATGTTCTGGAATTAGCAAAGATTCGACTCAGTCTTTCATAGGTCGAAGGCATGGAAACATCTATCTCCTTGATGTAAAGCCAAATGAAGAACAATGCTTAATCTCAATTCAAGATGAAGCAGTTCTATGGCACAGAAAACTTGGCCATATCAACAAGAAGCAATTAGCCAAAATCTCTTCAAAGCAGCTTGTTCGAGGTCTACCTAAATTGCCTTACCAAAAGTCGACTTATGCACTCCATGCATTCGGGAAAGCAGGTAAGAAATTCATTTAAGCAAATAAATCATGTATCTACTAATCATGCACTGCAGCTTGCTTCATATGGATCTCTTCGGACCAACAAGAACCCGAGCATTGGAGGTAAGAAATATTGTCTAGTAATTGTAGACGATTACTCTCGTTTTACTTGGGTATATTTTCTTGCAAATAAATCAGAAACCTTTTCGTACTTTGAGAAGTTTGCTAAAAAGGTTCAAAATGAAAAAGGATGTGCTATTTCTAGTATAAGAACAGATCATGGAAGTGAATTTGAAAATCAAGATTTTACGAGATTACGTGATAAATCTGGTGTTAATCACATGTTTTCCTCTCCGTATACCTCAGAGCAAAATGGAGTTGTGGAAAGAAAGAATAGATCTCTTCAAGAAATGGCTAGAACACTTTTAATTGAAAGTAAAATTTCCTCACGATTTTGGGTGAAGCTGTTTCAACGCTTGCTATATTATAAATAGAGTCTTTCTAAGACCTATTCTTGAGAAAACCCCCTATGAATTGTTCAAAGGTAAGAAGCCTATTGTTTCATACTTTCATGTATTTGGTTGCAAATGCTTTATTTTGAAAAATGCAAATGATCGAGTTGGTAAGTTTGAAGAAAGATCAGATGAAGGCATCTTCCTTGGATATTCTACATCAAGTAAAGCCTACAGAGTCTACAACAAGAAAAGCCAGTCTGTGGAAGAATCAATGAATGTCAAATTCCAAGACTCGTACAAGATGAATCCAGCAAGACTCGATGCGAAGAGATCGAACCGCTCTAGACTTTCAAATTTCTACATCTCAAGAAGCATCTCGTAGTCCGGAAGTCCATCATCAAGACGCTCATGGAGAATCAAATATAGAAAGAGATCATCAACCTGGCAAATCAACTAGTAACTGGAAGCACAAATCCAGTCATCCCAAAGATCTTATTATTGGCGAACTTAATGAAGGAATCCGTACCAGATCAAAGAGGCATGAAGAATCTAGTGCTGTGGCTCTCATCTCTGAAATTGAACCAAAAAGCATAGAAGAAGCTTTATCCGATGAAAGCTGGATCGAGGCTATGCAAGAAGAGCTCAGACAGTTCAACATCAATAATGTCTGGGAATTGACATCTAAACCAAAAGGTAAAACTGTTATCGGAACCAAATGGGTATTCAGGAACAAGATGAACGAAAAAGGGAAAGTCGTACGAAACAAAGCAAGACTCGTGGCCAAAGGCTATACGCAAGAAGAAGGAATAGACTATGACGAGACCTACGCAGCAGCTTGCAAGGTTAGAAGCTATTCGACTATTACTTGCGTTTGCTTGTTACAAAAATTTCAGGTTATTCCAAATGAACGTCAAAAGTGCTTTCCTAAATGGATTTATCCATGAGGAAGTTTATGTGGAACAACGCCTGGATTTGAAGACCCAAAGAAGCCGACTCGGTCTTTAGGCGAAAAAGGCTCGTATGGTCTAAAGCAAG
Source organism: Eucalyptus victrix (assembly GCA_016097545.1). Lineage (NCBI taxonomy): Eukaryota > Viridiplantae > Streptophyta > Magnoliopsida > Myrtales > Myrtaceae > Eucalyptus > Eucalyptus victrix. Next base: position 22,752,667 of record CM027840.1, on the reverse strand, counting down.
CACCTCGAGCTTGGTACGACGAGACTAAGTAAGTTTTTATTACATAATGGTTTTGTCAAAGGTAAAGTAGATACTACTTTGTTTATCAAAAAGGAAAACAAAAACTTCTTACTTGTTCAAATATATGTTGATGACATTATTTTTGGATCCTCTAATGAAAGTCTTTGCAAGAAATTTTCTAAGTCTATGCGGGATGAATTTGAAATGAGTATGATGGGAGAGTTAACATTCTTTCTTGGACTTCAAGTGAAACAAATGAAGGAAGGAACTTTCATTCATCAAGAAAAATATGTGAATGATCTTGTTAAAAGGTTTGGATTGGAAAAGTGCAAAAAGACCGACATACCAATGTCATGTTCTCAAAAGATAGACAAGGATGAAGAAGGGAAGAAAGTAGATCAAAAGCTGTACGGGGAGCATGATCGGTTCACTTCTTTATCTTACGCTTCTAGACTGATATTTTGTTGAGTGTTTGTATCTCGTGCTAGGTTTCAATCAGATCCTAGAGAATCACATCTCATTGCCGTGAAACGTATTATCAAATACGTTGCTTCATCTTTAAGCATCGGTCTTTGGTATCCAAAGAGGGAGACTTTAATCTTCTAGGATACTCGGATGCGATCCGCCGGTTGCGAGTCGATAGAAAGAGCACTTCGGAACTTGTTGCTAGGAAACGGTGATGTGTCTTGGTTTTCAAGGAAGCAAAGCACCGTAGCTCTCTCAACGACGAAGCCCGAGTATGTAGCTCTTGGAAGCCTTTGTTCGCAAATTCTATGGATAAAACAACAGCTACAAGACTTTGGCATTGAAGACTCATGCACAGAAATCAGATGTGACAACACCAGCGCGATCAATCTCACCAAAAATCCAATCCTTCATTCAAGAGCAAAGCATATTGAGATTCGTCATCACTTCATTAGAGATCATATTCAAAATGGAGAAATCTCGATTCAATTTGTTGATTCAAAAAGTCAACTAGCGGACATATTCACAAAGCCTTTGGAGAAGAATCAATTCGACTTCATCCGCTCAAGACTCAACATTTTGAAGCTTGAAGAAGTTAAAGTCTAGAGACTCACCATCTCTAAGACTCTGATCTCTTAGACTTTAAATCCTGAGACTCAATCATTCATCGCTAAAGACTGTAAGTTGCTATTCTATTTAAAAGGTAAGAATTCTCATAAAGGTACGTTCTTTTATTCAGATATAATTAGTGTGAAATTTTGAAAACTTGTCTTTTTTTTAAAGGAAGTTAACTTTGCGTTATTGATTTTGAAAAGAAGTGTTCGTACACTTTCCTTGTACCGTTTAATCTTCTCTTTTCAAATCCGAGGCATATATAAATACAGTCATTCTACCCCCAATTTTCAAAACCCTAAAAAGACACTCTCCTCCCGATCTTGTTTCTACTCTTTGTTCATTGTCGAGAAAGTAGTCATTTTTCTTGGGAAAAGCAAGTGAAGGAATCCTCCAATAGACAAAGAAAGATGTCGTCTTCGAGGAAATCATCAAGAATCGCAAACAGGGGACCACAAAGAATGGAGAAGGGACCGACTCACTTCGATCTTACTGAGGAAGAAGACTCACCAAGTCAGCGACAAAGTCCGATTCGCTCACCTCCACGTCATTCAGCATCTCCTGACCCACAAGGTGCGAGTCAAAATTTGGAAGATGAGATAATCGAGGATGTCGACCCTGTAAGAGTCCAAAAACCCTCTGTTATCTATAAGCTTTATCGTGCGTTGAAAAGCACCGGTTCTTCATTAAAGTATATAGATGACTTTCTTAAAGACAAAAATTATGGAAATGAGTATCTTTTTCTGCGGAAAATGGAAGAGTTGGGAATTGCTCCGAAAGGAAGAGCAGAGGAGGCTCTTGCGAACATTCCAAGTGATCCTCGTATGCCAGGACAAAATCTGATTGACGGGAACGATGATGACAAAATGTTCCTTGAATTTAAACCTAGAATGGGTGTGGCAGCAAAGGTGAAAGGAAATCGGATGGATTTGTTTAAATCCAAGGATCAGGAAAAAGTATATTTCAGGCTATTGAAAAGAGGGGTAATCAACCCTAGAAGTGTCGATTTTGACTTCCTGGATTCCATCAACTTGAACTTAAGAGAGAAGTTGAATTTGCTTCAACTTGAGACTTTTTGCTCGACTCTGAGACGGGTATGATCAAGCGACCGCTTATTTCTATTCAAATCTTAGCTTTTTGGATGCGAATAGAATTTCATTCGATGTTCGAGACCAAGTCTATGTGGTAGATGTGAATATGTTGGCGGACATAATTGGAGTTGAACGGGGACGCTATCTCCCAATCAAAGTCTCACCGCTTGTACTACTCTGGATCTTGTCAAAGATAGGGACGTTGATAAGAAAATCATCTATTCCAGGATGAATGCCATCAACATTGTGCTTCATAAGATTGTGATCAATTGTCTCAGACCGAAGTCTACGTCGAAGACTTCTGTGTCTTTCTCTGAAGCAAAGCTGATGTATGCAATCAACACAGGACGGAAATTTTCTCTCCCGCACACTATTCTTTTCCATATGTACAGAGCAGTGTCAAAAGACAAAAGACAATTGCCTTATCCTGGTCTGGTGACCAAGATCTTCAGACATCTGAATATTGAACTGCCACATACTTTCTGTGTTCGACCGTGTGACAAGATGGTGGTAGGGTTGAAAATGTTAATGAAGATGCGTCTGCAAGAACTCTCTAAGGCCATGGAGAAATTCAAAGTGAAATCTCCAGTCCAGTCTGCTTCAAAAAGGAAGGGAAAGGAGGCCATTGGTGCCTCATCGAAAAAGAGGAAAAGAACTCTTATCCTGGAGGATGAGGATGAAGATGAAGATGATGAAGAACCCACTATCCCACCGACAAGAACAAGACGTTCGTGTCTTATCCGACGTAACTTCAGCGAAGCGAGAGAAGAAGAAGAACGAGAGAGAGAAGGAGAAAGAAGTTGAGGAAGAAGGAGAAGAAGAAAAAGAAAGTCTGCTGATAAATCTGGAGAGAAGGGACATCAAGAGCATGATCATCACTCTTCTCCTCTCGATGTCATAGAGACAGGGGGAGTAAGCGTGCAAGAGAGGTCTATACCTCATGCTGCTGAAGATCTAAGACAATCTCCAGAAGACCCAGAAGAAGTTCAGGTCTCTCAATTGCCTGAAGAAGGTGATACATCGATACCAAATCTGCCAGACCAAACAGAAGCGCCATCGTCTGAGAAAGCCAATGCCGACACGAGACGGATGATTTCGCAGATCTTCGTAGTATCATGAATATTCTTCGGAAATGCGTAATCGATATATATTCGGACCGTGAAATCCAAGCTTTGAAGCATCTTTGGACAAGCATCTTCGGTCTCTCCGGAGGATAAATTCAAAGACCTCGCTCGCAACTTCAAGCCAATGCCAAGGGAGAAGAGGTAGCTCATGCGAGAAGACTGAAGAAGCTCGAAGGAGTAGTCCAGTCCATTGGGGATTTCAGATCGTGCGCATTCCCAAGCGAGACATGACTCCTTTCTCACCCTTTTCAATGCCGACAAAAAGGGGGAGAACCAATTTGAACTTTCATTTTTTAATCTTTGACCTTTGTGGTTATGTTTATTTATTTTTGAGTATGACTTGAGAACTTGAACTTGGGTGTGAATTTAACTGAATTGACTGTGGATTATGAACTTGACTGGTTGCATTTATTCAAGTGTTGTTATATGGTGTTTCTCATGAACGACTAACCAATTTTCGTGGATGCGAGTCTCGGTTGTTTTATTAATCTTTATGAGTTAGCCATATTGCTTGAGAAATGTTTTGCAGGTCAAAGTTGTTCAAATCTTCAAGAAAGTTTTGTCACCATCAAAAAGGGGGAGATTGTTGGAGAAATCTTTCCAGAATGTTTTGAAGCTGACAAAACGTTTCTTTCAGTCTAAAGTCTGGATTTCGGAGACCGTCAGTTTAAAGTCTGAAGACTTTGTTCTCTCAAGACTTAAAGTCTTAAGACTCAAGACTCAAGACCCAAGACTCAAGACTCAAAGACTTAAGACTCAGGACTCAAGACTTAAGTCTATTCTCCTTGCGTCTTTCTAATCCGTGACGAAGGAAATCCAAAGCCGAGGTTTATGGTTAAGGATTCGATCCTATCCTCTCGGAATAGATTCTTTGGTTGGATAATCATTTCGGATTCTTTAATTCTTATCTAAGATCGATTGAAGATCCGATGGTCGACGAAATAATCTTGGAATATTCTATTCTTGGAAACCGAGATCCCGATTGTATGGGCGAACGGGATTGATGGGCTATCATCGATTCCTTAAATAACTCGGATGATCTTCTTGATTGATTCCGTCCAACGGGTAAATTGGAGGAATTCCTTTGGTAAGTGCCAACGGCTATGATGGCATGAAGGAGTATAAAAGGAAGACGTCTAGTTGTTTTAAGTGTGTGATAGATAGAAAAATTCCGAGTCGAAGATCCTTGATTGTTAGTTGAGGCGAGCGAAATTGTACACGAGAGAGTGTTTATACTTTGTGACGCCTTGAGTGAGTGTGGTAGATAATCTACACCTAGAAATCAAGGAAGATCAACAACGTAACAACTCTTTGATCATAGTGGAATCCAGCCAATCGGGCTGTCGGTCGAAGAGTGGACGTAGGCTTGAATCAAGCCGAACCACTATAAACCGAGCGTTCAATTCTCTCTTTCCCTTACTCAGTCTTGCGATTGAAATTTTTCTAACTGTTGCAAATCCTCTAATTGTTTAAATATCGTGCAAGCTTTGAGAATTTTTTTTTTGTATACCTATTCACCCCCCCTCTAGGTACTCGTACTAGTTATTTCACCAGCAAGAGCAGCGAAGTCGTCGTAGTGTGGGGCTCGACTGGGCCAAGACAAAAGGAGTAGTTGGTCGACGAAGGCAGGGCTCATGGTGGTGCGGCAGCGTTGTTGTCAAATGCCAAGACAGGAAGAAGCGTCGCTTGAGGTAGGCAAGTCACCGGTGCAGGTCTAAACACAGTAGAGGGAGACAAGGTCGCGGGCTAACGCAGATGCAGGGACTAGCACGAGCAGGCTAAAAGCGTCACAGGCAGGCTCGTGATAGGGTCGTCGTCTGTGAAGTCTCAGCCAAGGAATTCAGTGGCTTCGTCATCGATGGAGAAGACTTGCAGCATCGCCTCGCAATATTGGACAAGAAGCAATGGCGAAAGGCTTGGTGGGAGCTTGTCATCGTTGTGGGCAGCAAGCAAAGACAACAGATTGGTGATGGGCATGAGCTGCTGATGCGTGATGGGGTGAGTGATTCTAGAACGGATTGTTGAGAGGGGATTTTTGTGGTTAAGTGTATGGAGTAGTGTATACGAGGAAGAAATGAAAAGGAATAAGAAAAGATAAAACGATCTCGTCCCAAGGTATAAAGGCCTCGCCACCAACCGAGGATGAGAATCGAGATCTATGAAGCTCACCACCAAGGCCTAAAGCTTCCATCAACCAAGGATAATAAGAGAAGCTCACCACCAAGGCCTTTATACCTTGGGACTTTGGGATAAGAGAAATCTCACCATTCTCATTCATGAAATTCGTATCTGCCTTACATTGGATAGTTTCCTCTATTTATCGGAGGATTTTAGCCTTAGGAAATATTAAAAACAAACTTTAATGACCTAGGAACTTAAACGTTCAACTCTTGAGCTACATAAAAATAAAAACAGCTAGGACCTTAATAAAAAGCCTTTACTAACACGGGAACTTAAATGCCTTTAATCTTCGGCCTTCCGCATTTCGAACCATTGGCTTTCCGTGTTCTTGAACCTTTGGCTTTCCATATTCTTGAACCGCTTTCGTGAACCTCTATCCTTTCCAAAATTCGAGCTTCTCCCTTGACCAGAAAATAATCCTCCTGAAACTTCATTAATTGGTCATACAAGACATCTAAAATGGCCTCTCATTGATACCTATCGATATATCACAAAGTACCGATAAGTAATTAACATTATTCATTCAAAATGATCCATCGAAGCACATAATGCCCAACTTCTTTATTGGCTTGGATAAGCATCGATGGTTCTGAGTTGGTCAATGGAGCTATGTTGGGTGCTCCCGCATCATCCTCCCCAGGTTGTTTGAGATTTGTTCTCAAATCTAGAAGGTTTTCATCCTCCAAGTAAGGAGAAAGGTCTCCCACGTTGAATGTTGCTGAAACTCCAAACTCTCCCGGAAGGTCAATCTTGTAAGCATTGTCACCAATTCGCTCAATAACTTTAAAGGGACCATCAGCTCTAGGCATGAGCTTGTTCTTTCGACGAAATGGAAATCTCTCCTTCCTCAAGTGAAGCCATACAAGATCGCCCGGTTGAAATTGAGTCTTCTTGCGGTGTTTATTAGCTTTCTTCTTGTAAGATTCGTTGGCCTTTTCAATGTTGGATCGAATCTACTCATGGAGCTTTTTCATTGATTTAGCTCTTTTTTTGCCATCAAAGCTCACTTGAGACTTAGACGGAATTGGAATCAAATCAATGGGTGTGAGAGGATTAATTCCATACACAACTTCAAATGGCGATCGACTAGTAGTATAACTTGGTGATCGATTGTAAGCAAATTCAGCATGCGCAAGCTTTAAATCCCAATCTTTCAAAGATTTACTCACCATACCACGAAGAAGAGTAGTTAAAGTACGATTTGTCACCTCTATTTGGCCATCGGTTTGTGGATGACAAGCTGTGCTAAATAAGAGTCTTATACCAAGCATTATCCAGAGAGTCCTCTAGAAGTGGCTTAAAAACTTGGAATCACGATCCGACACAATGGTCTTTGGTACTCCATGAATGCGAATAATCTCTTTGAAATATAATTCAACAATATGAGATGCATCACTAGTCTTGTGACATGGCACGAAATGAGTCATTTTAGAGAACCGATCGACAACCACCATGATAGCATATTTTCCTCTTTGAGTTCTTGGTAGAGCCATAATGAAATCCATGCTAACATCTTCCCAGGGCTGCAATGGTACCGAAAGTGGAGTATACAAATCTTGATGGAAATGGCTTTTTGATCTTTGACAAGTTGCACACCTTGAGATGATAGCATGCACATCTCCACTCATCTTTGGCCGATAGAAATGCTCTTGAAGAACCTCAAGAGTTTTGTTAATACCAAAATGACCAGCCAATCCTCCACCATGCGCTTCTCGAATCAGCAATTCGCGAAAAGAACTCTTCGGCACACATAATTGATTTCCTTTAAAAAGAAACCCATCTTGCAAAGAATACATACCTTGAACTCCCTACTTGCAATTGTTGATGATAGAGGAGAATGCTGCATCTTCGGAATAAAGTTCTTTCATTGATTGAAATCCGAGAATCCTAGAGTCTAGAACCGCAAGCATAGAATATTTTCTCGATAAAGCATCTGCTGCAACATTAGTGTGCCCCAGTTTATATTTTGAGACAAACGAAAAGGATTGAAGAAATTCTACCCATTTTGCATGTCTCGAATTAAGCTTGTGTTGGCCACTAATAAACTTAAGCGCCTCATGATCAGAATGAAGGACAAATTGCTTTGGCCTCATATAATGACTCCAATGATCAAGAGCTCGGACAATGGCATAGAACTCTTTGTCATAAGTTGAATAATTCTTCTTGAAATCAGATAACTTCTCGCTAAAATATGCCAATGGTTTTTGTGCTTGCACCAGAACAGCACCAATACCAACTCTGCTTGCATCACACTCAACTTCAAATACTTTATCAAAATCAGGAAGTGCGAGAATAGGGGACTCACAAAGTTTCTGATTGATTATGTCAAAGGCGTTTTGAGCAGCCTTTGTCCATTCAAAAGCACCATTCTTCATGCATTTAGTTATAGGAGCCATGATGGTATTAAAGTTTTTAACAAAACGTCGATAGAAAGAAACAAGTCCATGAAAACTTCTTACATTAGAAATGGACGTCGGAACTGGCCAAGTCTTCATAGCTTCCACCTTGGTTTGATCAACAGAGATTCCATCTTTGGAAACCACATAATCAAGAAACACAATGCTTGGAGAGAAGAACTCACATTTCTCCATTTTAGCATACAATTTTTGATCTCTCAAGACATTGAGACCTATTTTAAATGAGAGATATGCTCCTCCTCATTCTTGCTATAAACAAGAATATTGTCGAAATAAACAACGACAAATCGACCAATAAAGGAACAAAGAACCTCATTCATAAGTCTCATGAAGGTACTTGGAGCATTAGATAATCCGAATGGCATAACCAACCACTCATAAAGGCCACCCTTGGTCTTGAAAGCCATCTTCCATTCATCACCTTCTTGCATTTTGATTTGATGATAACCACTTTGCAAATCTATCTTTGAAAACACAGAAGAACCATATAATTCGTCAAACATATCATCAAGTCTAGGTATAGGGTACCTATACTTAATGGTGATGTTGTTGATGGCTCAACTACCAACACACATTCGATATGTACCATCCTTCTTAGGTACAAGTAGAGCCGGAACAGAATAGGGACTCATGCTTTCTCGAATGTATCCTTTGACGATAAGTTCATCGACTTGTCTATGCAACTCCTTTGTTTCCTTTGGATTACATCGATAAGCTGGCTTGTTTGGTAGTGGAGCACCGGGGATCAAATCAATTTGATGCTCAATACCTCTTATGGGAGGTAATCTAGTGGCAAATCCTTTGGAAACACATCTGCAAATTCTTTTAACAAGCAATGCATTTTTGGATGTATAGGTCGCTCTATCTCACTCTTTTTCTCGATCACAAGCAAAGCAAATACATTCTTTTGTTTGCTAATGGCTCTCTCAACCCATGTCTCACTTAAGAACAGATTTTCCTTACAAGTGTTTCTCTCCCTAGGTTGATTGTTATGTATCGAATAAGGACTCAATGGTAAAAGAGTAATGCATTTTTGTTGCTTATGAAAAGAGTATGTGTTTTTCCGACCATCATGCATAGCATTTATATCAAATTGCCACGGTCTACCCAATAACAAGTGGCATGCCTCCATAGGAATCACATCACATACAACCTCATCTCGATAGTTCTTCCCAATCGAAAATGATATAAGAATGCGTTTGGTTACCTTGAGTTCATTCCCTTGATTGAGCCATTGGAGCTTGTATGGTTGAGGATGTTTCGTTGTTGGAAGCTTCAACTTGTCGACAAGAGTTGTCGAAGCAACATTGGTGCAGCTCCCACCATCGATGATCACTAAACACACCTTTCCATTAATAGTGCAACGTATGTGAAATATATTCTCCCTTTGCTCTTTATTAGGAGAAACTTCAACATGCAATGCTCTTCGCATGATCAACAACTCACCATCATCGGCTTTCTCCGCAACTTCTTCTTCCAGATCAGATTCGGAAACATTTTGGTCTTCATTGTCAACCTCTTGAAGCGCCGAATTGATCTCCTCAATTTCTTGAAGAGTCATAACTCTCTGATTTGGACAATTTGCTTGTAAATGCCCAAAACCATGGCACTTAAAGCATTTCCTTGCATCGCCTTCAAACTTCTTTTGGACTTTTTTGGAAGGCTCTACATTCTTTCCCTTGCCTTTGTCTTTTGTTGATGTACTCTTGCCCTTGCTTGAGGAAGCACCCTTAAAATAGGATGTCGCATTTGTTGGGGTTTTGGAGGAAAACCTCTTGCTCTTCAATTGTTTTTCGACTTTTATGGCTAACTTGCATATGTCTTCAAAGGACCAATACGGTTGAAGTTCAACCATATCAACAATTTCTCGATTCATGCCGCCAAGAAAACGGGTGATGGTTTGCTCGGGAACTTCTGGAACTTCACTCCTCATTTTGAGTTGTTCAAACTCATGAATGTATTCTTCAACGCTCATCCCATGTTGTCTTAGGAAGTTCAGTTTGAGGAAGAGATCTTGCTTATAGTTGTCGGGCAAGAACCTCTTCTTCATCAACTTCTTAAGTTTTTCTCAAGACTTGATTCGGCCTTTTCCTTCCCTTGCTCGTTGATGCTTTAGATTCTCCCACCATAGAGAAGCATATTTAGTCAACTTTAGGACAACAACCTTACATTTCTTCTTATCCGAATAGGATTTGAAGTCAAAAATTCGTTCGGTTTTGTGTAGTCAATCCACAAAGTCGTTGGGATTAAGATTAACGTCAAACTTAGGGACCTCTACTTTAATGTCTCTTTCATCCTCCTTATGCCTCTCTCTCCGTCTTCGTCTTCGAATTGGAGATTCAGAATCACTAGAGTGCAGAATCATTCGGTTGTCTCCAGTGGACTCGAAATCACCATCAGAATTTTGATGAGATTCAGAATCGTCACGCCGATGCCGTTCATTGGGACGCCTTGCTAGTTGTCCTTGTCTCGCCAGATTCTAGAAGATTGAGGACTCGCTCCATTTGTTGTTGAAGATTTTGGATTGCACAATCTCGCCTTTCGTTGTGCGCTTGCTCCAGAGTCAAGCCTCTAGGAACTTGTTCATCCATAAGGAATTTGTAACAAAAGAAAGAAAGGAATCACTCAAATGAGTTGAACCTTGAGCTCTGATACCAATATTTTGATGCGTGATGGGGTGAGTAATTCTAGAACGGATTGTTGAGAGGGGATTTTTGTGGTTAAGTGTATGGAGTAGTGTATACGAGGAAGAAACGAAAATGAATAAGAAAAGATAAAACAATCTCGTCCCAAGGTATAAAGGCCTCGCCACCAACCGAAGATGAGGATCGAGATCTACGAAGCTCACCACCAAGGCCTAAAGCTTCCACCAGCCAAGGATAAAGGACTTCGGGATAGGAGAAGCTCACCACCAAGGCCTAAAGATTCCACCAGCCAAGGATAAAGGGCTTCTTGGCTCACCACCAAGGAGTGATATACGTTCCAAGGATAAAGAAACCGAAAGGAGTTATTCACTCTCCAAAGGAGTTCACTCAAGTTGAGGAAATCTCACCATTCTCATTCATGAAATTCGTATCTGCCCTACATTGGATAGTTTCCTCTATTTATAGGAGGATTTTAGCCTGAGGAAATATTAAAAACAAACTTTAATGACCTAGGAACTTAAACGTTCAACTCTTGAGCTACATAAAAATAAAAACAATTAGGAGCTTAATAAAAAGCCTTTACTAACACGGGAACTAAATGCCTTTAATCTTCGGCCTTCTGCATTCTCGAACCATTAGCTTTCCATGTTCTTGAACCTTTGGCTTTCCGTATTCTTGAACCGCTTTCGTGAACCTCTAGCCTTCCCAAAATTCGAGCTCCTCCCTTGACCAGAAAATAATCCTCCTAAAACTTTATCAATTGGTCATACAAAATATCTAAAATGGCCTCCCATTGATACCTATCGATATATCACAAAGTACCGATAAGTAATTAACACTATTCATTCAAAATGATCCATCGAAGCACATAATGCCCAACTTTTTTATTGGCTTGGATAAGCATCGATGGTTCTAAGTTGGTCGATGGAGCTACGTTGGATGCTCCCGCATCAGCTGCGGCGGCAATGGTCGTTGAGGATCTCGGCCAAATGGCTTGGCCACGTCAGTAATATCTAGTTTGGTTTTTAAAGCATTACTAAACAACTTCTTCCTGACCTTCAATTCAAATAGGTATAGGTTAAAGAAAAGTGTTAGAAAAGTCATTAACCTATTGCATTAATACCAATTTGGTCACCAACTTTTGAGTGGTGTTAATTTAGTCTTAAACTTTTTGATCTAAAACCAATTCAATCACTCTTAACTTATTTTGTTTGGATATGGACAATTTTTAATATTTTAGTAATTTTTTGAATTATTTATTTATTTCTTTATTTTTCTTTCCTTTTTCCTTTCCTTTTGTTTTCTTTCTATTTCTTCTTCTTTTTTTTCCTTCCCTTTCCTATGGTCCGTCATTGGACCTCAATGACTAGCTAGAGTTGAGGGACCTTGCTGGCCTTTGGCTAACCTAGTTGGCCTCTGGTGAGGGAGAGCCTTTGCTATGATTGGGTGATGCTCGACCTTGCCCATGGCTAGAAAGTTGGCCTTGTGACTTCTAGGCGAGGTTGAGGCTCGCCAACCATGGGCAAGGCCCGATCTTGTTAGACACGGTTGACCTCATGGCCTTTGGGGAGGGCTCGAGCCTCACTAGTGGCCAGCAAGATGACCTTGGCCAGTCACCAAGGTCTAGCGATCAATTGAAGAAAGAAGGGGAAAAGGAAAGAGAAAGAAAAAAGAAAAGAAAAATCTGAAAAATTGGAAAATTATTAACATATTATTAACTATTATTTACCTCAGTGTTGGCGATGTTACAAAAGTTGGCCGACATCCACATTAGCAATATATGGTTAAAATCAGTGGGAAGGATTGAATTGGCTCTTAGTCAAAAGGTTTAAGATTAAATTGGCACAATTTAAATTTTTATAATTAAGTTGGCATAAATATAATTGGTTTAAAATTTTTTTGGCACTTTCCTACCATTAGTCCTTGACCTTTAGCCGATCACCATAGTCTACACCTTACACCCATAAGTTCAATCCCTTCGGTATTGCATTTTATAGGTTAACTTGCAGAATTAGGGGTTTTTCTGGTGCTTGGAATATTAAATTACCATGTATTACCTTTCACATTGCCTAGTGTATGTAATGACGGCAGCATGCATTCTATTGTCACTTGGACCTTGTAATTCCTCGATTAAGACGACATGAAACTAGATATTGAATTCCGAAACGACAATCTAGACATGGACAGATAATTCATGTTCCTTTTCAGGGGCATAAAGGCCTAGAACGTCACATTGCAATGACGTTGTTGAAATTCGAAGATTAGAAAGGCGTGCCTGGAAGCCTTTGAAGAGGTTTCGGCAAGGGAGGGATAAAGCTCTGAGGTCTCCAAGGGTTGAACTCTTTTCCCACAAGTCCGGCTGCGATTTGTTCATCGTTGCAGAGCTTGAGCGGAAAGATTTTCAATGAGCCAAATATCACTAGGGTAGATTGCAAGATTATGGAAGCAATATTCCGTCTCATACAAAGACCATAGGCTCGGGTCTATGCATCAGTTGCCGATTTGGTGAATTAAAACTATTAAAAAACAAAATAATGTACCATAACTAGGAGATCTAATAGACTTTTTGATTCCGTGATCTCTAAATATGATTTTGGCCACTTAGACCTGTTCGAGTGTCGAGAAAGTTTGACTAATGTCAAATTGGCGAATAGCTTCCTCATACAATGTCCAACTCGACCAAATTTTTTGTTGCTTTGAAACACCTGGGACTTATAGTTTCATGGTACGTTTTCCATATAAAAAAAATTTACAAACTTCTGATGCTATGAAAAATAGGTGATCGGTCTCGAAGGATTGAAAGTCGGTCGTTGGATTTGCATTAGTTATAAGGAGTGTTAAAAGACTGGTTTTTCACGAGCATGACCCATTTTTCATGGTGAAAAGTTGCTTTGCACCTTGTAGCTCGTTGGTCAAACACCAGTTAACTTTCACTCGCCCCAAAATTAGCTGATTAATATTTATTTTAAAATTTAAAGAAAAATTTTGAAGAATCGACCCTTATACAGCAAATATGGCATTTTGGTTGTTCCCTTTACACACTATAATAGTTTGAAAGATTGTCCACGAAATAAGATTTAAGTTACTTTATGCTCATCGTGAAATATCATATTTCATCTCAAAATAATTTTTCTTTAGCAAATTATATATTATTTCACACATTAAATCAGGTTATAAGAACAAATTCGAAGAACATCCAATGATAATCACACCTCAAAACCAAAAAAGAGAAAAATTCTCAAAAAGAAAATATGGGGCCACATTTTCCCAACTTCAGCAAAACGAGCAGCAGCCAGCATAATACTGGGCCCACATGGACGAACATCATAATGTCCATAATTATCGGAGATCATCCCTTTACTAAATCAAAACCCTCATATAATTAAAACATGTAAAAGCATATGGGCAGATGGCAACATGTCTCCCACGCCAAAAGTGACCTTAATCATCATTCTTTCATCCCCTCAAAATCGCTCTTTCAGGCCCAGGAAGGGAATGTAATTTAGTTCAGAACATAAACAAACCCAAATAAAGAACAGAAAAAAAAAATTGAAATCCAAATCCCTGACAGATGGGCCCATGTTCCCTTTCCGCCAACTCAAAAGTTCAAAGATGCTCGCCGGTCAAACATCATCGGACGTCGGTGGGAGCAGCGGTTGAGCAAGGGACGGCGCGATGTGGCTGGAAGTCCTGTTGTTCCCGTGGTCCTGGGTTGACTGGATCGCGACCTTTGGCTTTGCGAATTTGCGCTCTTCGTTTTTACCCCACAGGACCAGGTAGAGGCCTACTACGATGAGCACCGCACCAATAATCCTATGGAAGTCACAACTGATAAAGTCAGTATACTTTCATCTTTCCATAGCCAAAAAGAACCTTATATGCTCAGAACTTATCCACTAAATATGATTCCAGACGCGTAAATAGTTAAGGGATGAGCATATCTTCATGTTTATAACTTGAGGAGGAGTCACTAAAGCGATTGATTTCCAAAGTTGGCTCAGGAAAGTTAATACTAAGTTTCGATGAACAAAGCATGGATCATTCCATTGTAGGATTAGGGATGATGGCGCATGCTGGCCCCATCGATGCATGATTGAGAAGAAAGATGAGATGGGAGAGAAAGAGACTGATGAATACCCTCCCAAATAGAACTCCTCGCCTAAAGCGACGGAGGCCATAATTGCTACGACGAGTGTCTGCACAGGTTGGTACACAGCGACGAACACCGGCCCACCTTTGTCTATGCACCATATCTGCACTGCAAATGCTATTCCTGATGCCACCACTCCCTGCACATTTATATTTTCCATTAACAAAAGCTTGATCTTCCCAATATGTGTAATTTCAAAGCTTGAAGATGATTTTTTTTTTTTTTTTTTTGTGGAACTCACGATTTCATAGGATATACAGCGGACCCTACTAGAAATTAATGTAGTGCGAAAATAAGACGCATGGTAACTTACATAAATTTCTTTTTTATTTTGTTGAATATCTGTGTATGAAATAGTGTTTTTTTTGGGGGGGGGGTGTTGGTTTCTGTACTTGTGGTTGACAAAATAAAATAGATCTGCCTTGTATAAGCTGAGAAATGTGCAACGCAAAAGTATCACCAAGTAATTTTCAGAATGAGCAAGCAAAAAAAAAAAAAAAAAAAATTCTTTATAGAAGCACAAAAATTCATCTTGGCTTTTTGAACTGCAATTGTATTTCCTCGTATAGAACCCTGCATATGCTTTCTCAAACTATTCAAAATGAAACAGCCAACTTAGTAAACAAATGCTGAGGTTCCTAAACGACATTGGGATTGCAGATGTGCCCAAACAAAGAAGAAATTGCTTCTAAAGAAATTTCCTGCAAGTAACATGTTGCAACAAAATCGTGCATGCTTGTATGCTTGGTTAACTCACCGCGTAGAAGACGCTGAAGAGCTCTCCACCGCTGTGAATGAGCCATGCATGCGGGTCTCTCTCCGTGAAAGCAGCTATAATCAAGAACTGTATGAGCCCGAAGAAGCAAGTGTATGATGTCACCGAGAGCCGAGCTGGGTATTTCTTGAGGACTGGGCCCTGCAGCACGAGCCAAGCAGACCAGGAGAGGCAGTGTCCAATCAAGAAGACACAGCCCAAGGTCCAGTTCTTGCCTTCTGCGTCACCTAAGGAGAGGAACATGCTCGTGTATTTTGTGGGCTCGTGAAGCGGTGGTGCTGGAGTGAATATGGCCGGTCCCTTGTAGAGGGTGATGACTGATGCTCCGGCAACACAGAAGATGGTCCCGACGACCTTCCCAATGCCATCTTTTCGGTCGAGCCGAACTTGTTCTATTCTGAATGTCACGTCAGTGTTTTTTGCCAAAAAAATGTGTTAGCTAACTCAACTATGTGACTTTTCTTTATTTCATGGATGTTACGGATGGTAAGTGTTAAGCCAATTGAACTCAAATGATGTTGATGAGAATCGAGATTCTTATTTCCTAGAAGCATTTATCAACAATTATGTACTTTTTGTAGTTCCTTTTGAAGAACATGGTCTCTTCTTCCACCCCCCCCCCTCCTTTTCTGTCTTTCGTTTCTTCTCTCTCTCTCTGTCTCTCTCTTTCTGTTCTGGATCCAGGTTGAATCCATTTCATGAGCTGTTGGAATTCCTTTCTGCGGAGATTCTTTCAGTCTCATTCAACCGATGATTTTTCTCCAACCAAAAAATAATCCACCAAAGGGCTTAAAAGCAGACTACTAAGATGTAAAATGTGAGCCGTCGGCCTAATATGTCATTTTCGCAGCCTTGAGGTTATAGAAGCCAAATTATATCATATAAAGGGAATGAATTGAAGAATTTTGAGTGACTGGCTTAATTGAGGAGGCTTCCACAGATAGAACTGCATGTATGGGGACATGTGAGCTTAATGATGATCACCTGAGTATGACAGCCATGAGGAATGTAATGGCTGGGACAGAATTCTGGATTGCTGAAGCAAAGGTGGGTGAAGTGTTCTCCAAGCCCAAGAAGTAGAATCCTTGGTTTGCCGTTATTCTGTTTTAATATATTGACAACACATAAATAAAATGAAATCGTCCCCTAAACTAGAGACAGCAATTTTATATGCCAAGAGAAAAGGAAAAAAGCAACTCTACTGAGTACGTTAAAATTGCCGCAATCACAAAATTGGGAGATAGAAAAAAAAGGCCGTACCCGACTAGGGCAAGGATAAAGAACTGCACCAAGAATTTAAGATTGATCCCAGGCCTCTCTTTCCTGGACACCAAATAAATTGTGATAAGCATGTAAATGAGTCCTAAGTACGTATAAAGGAGGTGTAAAAATGTGGGATTCATCACAAGCGCATCCAAAATCTGAATTGATAGAGAAAAAAAGGTGTTCGTTGAAATGCTTTTACGAGTATCACGAGAAAGGAGGAGAGAAAATTCAAGAAAAGAGGCCGTTAAATGACATGAGCACGTACTTTTCAAGAAAATAAGCGAAAGGCAGGAGGAGGAGCAAGGCGATGATGTTCCTGTAAACGATGAAGACGATCTTGCTGATGCCCATATTGAGGGCGGCTCTGGACACCACATGGAACCCAGCGTAGCCGAATTGCAAGGCCAACATGGCCATGTGCAGCTGGAGCCGCTCCGGCACCGAACACCACATTCTTCTAGAACCACCGGGCACCAGGTCGGCCATCGAAACTAGGGGGCTTAACAAGCTTAATTGAGAAGGATCAAATGAGAGTGGGGTGATGAAGAGCAGGAGCTAGATAGATATATATATACTACGGTGCATATGAGAGAGAGAGAGAGAGAGAGGGCAAGTCTTTGTGTGAAGGCTTGGTCCGACACGCATGGGGCCTATAGATGGATGTTGTGGGTTAGTCTAAGGAGAGTAGTCTCCAACTAATGAATGGGCTGGGAATTCACATTTCCTATGTGACTACCATTTTTGTCTTGTAATCATCCACCTGAAATTTAATGATGTGGACCCATATTTAATTACTTTCTAATGATGTGAACCCATATTTAATTACTTTTCTATTTTTGACTTACCTAGTATCAAGGCTCGGACTCTACTGATACATCATAAGAGGTTTACTCGTCATAATCAGTGTAAATATGGAGGATCCTAATTTTCCTCACCACCGTTAAATGGAACAATCTATAATTATTAAAGAGAGGAAAATCCCATGATATTATCGCGATTCAGCTCTGTATAGTAGCATTTCAATCTCCCGGAATCAGCAATTAATTGAGACTTTCAACGTGAGCAGCTTTTCAATAGAAAATTACCAGAAAATCTTTTTGCGGCATTTTGCTCCTGACAGGACCTGTGGCCGTACGAGTACGAATCATCTTAGCCATTTCCGTTCTTGTTCTTTCGGTCAAGAACATTATTGCACATTAATGCACATTGTCCTCCACACGCGAAATTAATAAATGGATATCTAGAAAAAATGCATCACTTTTCTCTCGTATACCGCTTACATGTCTCCATTTTAGAAAGTACATCTTGCACAGCTCCAAGCTAAACACAAAAATGAAAAGGCCAAACTACCCTCTATTTGAAAAATCCTCGAGCAATCCCCAGATCCCCAATATATCCTTATCATACCTCCATCGCCTACCCCATTGGCTATTATGTCCACTAAACTTAGCTGACTTCCACTGTTGTTGAAGCTTAGTACTGTTGTTCATCACCCTCTACGGGTGTGTTTGATTCAATATTTTGAAAGCTCATTAGAAAAATGTAAAACAGCTTAACTTAAAGAATTTTAGACAAATGCAAATGTCGTTTGGTAAACTATATTTTAAAAACAATTTTGAGAGAAATGTTGTTTAGTAGAAAATATTTTTGAAAAACTCTTTTGATGATTAATATTAGTTTTTTTTAATTTTATTTATTTAAAATTGAAAAAATAATGTATGTAACTTTTTAAATATAAATTTTGAACATATATATAATTTTTAAAAAAGACCAAACCCTTCCTCAAAATTTTTCAATTTTTATTTGTTTAAAATTGAAAAAATAATGTATGCATATAATTTTTTTTAAAAGACTAAACCCTTCATCAGAATTTTAAAATTTTTAATTTTTTAAAATTGAAAAAATAATAATATATGCAACTTTTTAAATATAAAATTTAACAATAATACTAAAAAATTCGAATGCATATATATATATATATATATATATATATAAATATATTTAAAATGACCAAACCCTTCATCGGAATTTTTTAATTTTTATTTATTTAAAATTGAAAAAAAAATGATGTATGCAACTTTTTAAATATAAATTTTCACAATAATGTTAAAAAAAAAAGATCAAAGCCTTCAACAGAATTTTTAAATTTTTAAAATTAAAAAAATAATGTATGCAATTTTTAAATATAAATTTTTACAATAATACTAAAAAAATCAAATGCATATATATATATATATATATATATATATATATATTTAAAAAAGACCAAATCATTCGTCGAAATTTTTTAATTTTAATTTTTTCAAATTTGAAAAAATAATGTATGTGACTTTTTAAATATAAATTTGGAAATAATGCTAAGAGATCAAATATATATACTTTTATAAAAAAGATCAAACCCTTCATCGGAACTTTTTAATTTTTATTTGTTTAAAATTGAAAAAAATAATATTGTAGGCAACTTTTTAAATATAAATTTTGATAATAATGTTTAAAAAAATCAAATATATATGCTAAAAAATCAAATATATAATTTTTTTAAAAGACCAAAATATATTTAATTTCTTTTAGCATTATTTTAGCATTTAAAAAAATAATAATGAGGTCAAAATCATAAACTTGAAGAATGAGTGAGGATAATTTTGTAAGAAAAAAATAAGTTTCAGCATTTGGCTAAATGCTGAACGTTTAAAACTAATCCCTGCTAGAATTGGGCTTTCAGCTTTCCTAATGCTGGCTTTCACTTGAAAGCTATTTTAAAATGGCTGTCAAGTGGTCTAGCATTTCTCCAAGGGACTTTAGAGGCTAAAAGCCCCTTAGAAATGCTGAACTAAACGTACCCTATGTTTGTCCGCCAATGGCCACTACATCGCTCCCATCTTTGACCTCGATGACCCATAATGTGAGTGGGGAGAAAGCATTGAGAAAAAGTTATAAAGCCCACAAGATTCGTATAGTTGATTAGGGCATCTACAAATTTCCAATTCAAAGACCAGTCTCCTATTACCTACCACCAATTAATTGCAGGCAATATAATTGAAGAGTCCATTATTCTTTTGATTCTTTCAAGTTTACATTAGGGATTCATATTTTATTTACATTAAGGTTCCATTTGTTTTAGAAATATAAATGATTTAAAAAATATTTTCCTAAAAGTGATTGCATATATCATTTGAAATAATTTGTCTACAAAAAATATTTTCATTATTAATAACAATTCAGTCTAAATATTTTTGTGGATGATAAAAATATATATTTTTTATTCATATTGGTAAACTTCATAAGTAATTATTTTAAGAAAATATTTTCCAAATCATTTGCTTTTGGAAAAACAAACAAAGCCTAAGTAATATTCAGTTTAAGATATATGTGCATATAAGAGAATATTTGACATATAAATAGACGAGCATCTTAATCTTTAAGTCACTTGTGTAAGAAACAGAAAAGTTTCAGTGCCAAATGTTCCATGGAGTAATCTGCTCTTTTTTCACAATTGGATTGATTACTGAAACCGAAATTCCAAATTCTTTCATTACATTAGACATTTGAAGAGTATGAATTTAGATTGGGGTTCATCATAATTTGGATATGCGCCCTCCTATTACAGAGGGCGCATATCCACATATTGTATTGACACTCACCACGTGATTTTTTGTTGTTAATATTAAGAAAAATTTCAAATTAATAAATCTATGAAAAATTCACTAAAAATTAATATTGATATACTGGTGATAAAATTACCCCCAAACTAATTTTTGAGTCACCAAAAAAACTCCAAAGTGATACACTCATGATATATTTAACTTCCGTTAGCTTTTGTCAAATTTATATATGAAATTATTGAGCTAGATGGCAAATGGTAATAAATCAAATTGACACGGTAAGTCCACTTGAAAACCCAGGTTCGTTTGGGGTAAATTTGCCATAAATATATGAATTAAAGATAAGTGACTCAAAAATTAATTTTGAATAAACTTGCCACAAACGTACCAATTTAGAGTTTCTAATAACTTAAAAGTTAATTTGATGTAAATTTATCATAAATTATAAATTTGGCATTTTTCAATATTAACATTTTCTTTTCTTTTTTTGGCCCAAAGTTCATTTAGCTTAACAACTTTTTGGACAAAAAGAAAAGGAATTATGCTCTTTACGGACCATAATGAGCTGTTTCCGAAAGAAGACCCTTTTCATCTGACACGCCATTATACATTTGTACAGTTTGCGCATTACGGTTCATTGAATTTCATTGACCAGCCATTTTAGAAGATTTGTCACTTAAATAGTGTCCATGAGAGTGGCATAAGAGTCAATTTATGAAGATGATAAATAAATTTGCCCAAAACGTTTTTAGATGAGCTCTCGGTTGGTGTGATGAGAGGAAAAAAACGTATTTAAGTTGTAAGAGTAAGAGGGCTCTCATGTTGACTTGCACGAATATGTAGGAACTCGAATTTGGCCCGCTAATTCGTAGGAGTTAGTCAAGCACAATCGACGGAGACCAAATGTCATCCTAATAATGCAGGAAAAGATTAGAGAATTAAAGAATAAGAAGGACGGGAGAAGATCCTCTCCAAGAGGACGAAGAAGGAGCAGGCAGAAGAAAATTAATGCATAACCAGATTAAAAGAATCAATCAAAAGAAGGAAAGGGGAAAATTCACTAAGGTAGTGTATGAGGTCAGCAGCGGTCTTTGACGAGTAACAGAGCGAGAGAGAGAGAGAGAGAGAGGACACAATAAGAATGGTTGGGCGTCATACAGGGACAAGTCACCAAAGATAGCGGTGCAAATGGTGATGGCAGTTGAGGGCGGGCGAGACTCCGGTTGCAGTGGCATAGATAAGATACGCCCCCCGTGGGGAAGAGGGGTGGCGTTTATTAGATGGGTGTAATCCAGAAAACAAAATTGCCAATTTGGTAATAGATGCAACCCAAAATCTAGTAATAGAACTTTAGAATGCTAATTATAGATTCGGAATAATAAAAATGCAAAGTTGACATGAGTGTACAAAGCGAGAAGTATATACGAGCATTTTAAAGTTTTTTGGTCGGTCAAAATAAGCATTTTGAATTGACTAGATCAAATTAATTTGGAGACGCTTTGATTTTGAACATCATAAATTTTATTAATATCAAGTGTTTCACAGTTAACCTCACTTTGACCAATTCTAAGATGCGCTTCCATTTATTAATATGATTATTTGACCAATATACACCTAATGGATTAAATAATTCATCTAATATTTTATGGAATAAATCTTAATAATGAGGTACACCGTCGACCATCATTTCAAAAGAAAAATATCTGTCGCCATTAGCACGGGAGAATCCTGAAAAGTCCAGGCTCCAGTGTTCTGTCTGAAAAATTGGATGGATACAATAATTGGAAGTTTGAGTTGACCCATTTTGATTCATCAAGTAGGAGTCCCCTCAAATAAAAGCTTTGTCCGATGTTAATAATGGCCATGCACCAAATCTTGTATTAATATATGTGTTTCAAAAAGAGATGAACATGCTGTTCTCTTTTCCGTTAGAATTATTTCTGTTTGTGAGCCAATCTAAGGGAGGTCCTCAAGAATCGACGTGGTGGGGGCAAAAGCAGACTACTAAAGTGGACTTCTACCGACCAAAAAAAAGGGGGACTTCTATTTGTTGCCAAAAAAAAAAGTGAACTTTCATTTCCAATTATGTCATTCTCTATATATGAAGAAAAGAATAAAGCATACCACATGATCATATACATGGTAAAGGTTGGGGGATAATTATCCAAAAAGTGCTCAATTTATTATATGGTGATAAATTTAGTCATAAACCGTTCAATTATACTAATTTAATTATAAATTTTTGAAATTATTTTCAATATAGTCATTTTAATCAATTTTAGTTAAAAATCGTTGACGTTGACACATGCTGCACATGTAACATGATGTTGACAAGAACCCAAAAATTGCATGTGTGCCACATAGAGCAACTAGCATCCGTATTAGCGATTCCCAACTCAAATTAACTAGAATGACTAAATTGACAAATTGTCGAAAGGTTTAGAATTAAATTAGCATAGTTGAGAGGTTTATAACTAAATTGGCTGCCATGCAATATGGATAGGATTTTTTGGGCAATTTTCCCTAACTGTTTAATATTGCTTTCTTTCTTTCCTAGAAAATCTTAATTTATGGTCAATAGGATTATCATGTGGAGCAACATTATTCTAGTTATTAATCACGCAAGTTCTATTGATGGGATTAATGTGATCAACAGATATAATATATTCGATATCTAACTTTTATTTGGTATAAATAAAGTGAGATCTTATATAACCCCATTGCTCGATTCGGTGGCTTATCCATCTATTCATACAACAAAGGGTGGTTGTGAAATATACGATTAATATATTGATGGTTGATATTTGTTGAGATACCGATATAGACAACGAGTGGAATGGACAATACTTGTAGGCTTTGCAAGTTATGATTTGTGGCGCATCTATCTTCATCACGCAGTAATAACCTTGTGGTTAAAAAAGATTTTTTCTTCTCTTCGGAAAAGCATGACATAGAGTACTTTTCATATTGATTTGTTTTTCCCTTAATCTCTGGTACGTTCTATTCAGACTTGCAAATTTGAATGGAATGAATGGATGAGTAATTATGATGCTTCCCCCCTTTTCTGTGTAAGCTTTATGTTAAAGACGGATGATTATGTTGCTCGTGCTAATGCAGGTTTGATATTCTTGCTAAACATACTAATTTCACTTTCCTCTCGCCCGTTAAAGATCGATATGAACTCTTCTTTTTCAATGGGCGCGTCTCTCTCTCTCTCTCTCTCTCTCTCCTCTCTCTCTCTCTCTCTCTCTCTCTCTCTCTCTCTCTCTCTCTCTCTCTCTCACACACACACACACACACACACACACACACACACTAACGTGGGCATTGCATTATCGCATGTTGCTTATGATGAGTTCCCTTCATGCTTAGAGAGCTTTGTACGAAAATTACACTTACAGGATGTTAAATTTAACAGGGTCAATGAGCCGTGCATCTTCTGTTCCAGTCGACCAACTTTGAGCCAAAACCACCAACTATGAGTTGGTCGATTGCTGGATTGCAACTTTACAGAAGTTGCACAACTCAATTAATTGGGAGAATAGCATCATCTTTGTTTTGATAGGCAAATATCAAGTGCATGAAATATGTCACTCACCTCACTTAAAAATTTATTGTAAAAAGGTAAGTACAGTCCTTGATCTAATGATCTCCAGAAATATAATCGTCACTTAGGAATTATCATGTTTTTACATGAAAATCGAGCATAGACAGCAAAATATGCTACTATAATTATCAAAGTGAGTTTATTAATTGAAGGACGAATTTTCAAATTGATTTTAAACATATGAGATCTCGTGTATAAAAGAAAATCAACTACCTATCTGCACACTTGATTTTGACAATGAATAAATTTTAGCTCACTATTAATCTCGATCATTGTACTATGTTTCATTTTCACTTCGCAGGTTTTACCTTGTCCTTAAAAGAAAAATGCACGCACAATGATGAATCAACAACTCATGTTTGATTCTGTCATATTGTGCTGGAGTTCGGTGATTATGACTGGTCATGAATGATTCTGTCATGTTTGATTCTCCTGGGACTACTCATCACTTGTATCGCAAAAACTCGTGCATATCCATGCCCTCTTATGGTGGCATCCAAAGGAAATCAAGAGGTCATAAAAATATTAGGGTGTGATTCATACTCCTTATTGATAGGATGTTATTTGAGTCTTGCTCCTCAATGAACAGGTAGGGGTGCAGAAGCCAGCCTGGCGGCGGTTGTAGGGGGCTGTGGCCTCACAATACCAGAGCGCTTTTGTAATTTGAGTCAATAATTTATTGATAGTTTGGGCTTAGATCCATAAACGGTTATTATATATATCTTTCTCTTGTAATTGAGAAATAAAATAGAAAGATGCGATGTGCTAATTATAATAAAATTCTTTGCTGGACAGATCGTTACAAACAGTATTAGAACATCACCATCTTCAATAAGTGTGGTTCCAAGTGTGACTTTTAACAAACTTCTAGGATATGATGAAAGAGGTAGAAATGGACCGGGTCAGGTCATTCATGGTGCTTCTGACACCTCCAAGTTGCAATGATTTTTCTTAATTTAAGATTTATTCCAAATTTTAATCATAATCATGAATTATTGTGGATGCTGGAATTTAGGCTCTCCAATAAAAGCATAGAAGAGAAATTAGATCGACCACATTGGTAATAACAGATTTAGTAAATTATTGGGCACGCGCCACGAGTCCTTTCCTGACCCAACGGGCTTCTAAGCCCCACCGGACAAGTACTGATGACCCTTCGCAAGGGGACGTGCCAAGGCGTGCCGATTTCCCGGACGGATCGTCCCTCAACAAAACCTCCACCTTGCATAAATCCATTATAGAGTGCAACGATATGACCGCAACTCAAAAATAAAGTGCCCATTGGTCCTAACGGGCGCCGCCCATCCCAACAAAACCACCACCTGTCATGGCAAAGTCACCACATATTTAACCAAGCCACCACCCGTTTCAACCAAACAACCACATGTGAGCGACTGCTTACTGTTCGGGGGTACTCCCATAAGTAAGTACTAACCAAGGGACTCAGGTAAAGTTTTTGGACCTTTAACTTATTTTCTCCATTTTCGTTCCCTTACTAACTTATGCATTGGAGGACAATCCAGGTCAAGAATCCGGATGCCTTAGCTCGTGCCTGTGTGCGCAAGTCCATGTCCTGGTAGAAGCTTCGACGGACTCTTAAGACGGGATCGTGCTTTAACACCTATATTAAGAGCATCGAATAGGCTAAGGTAGCTAGGTTTGGCCAGTTTTCATCGATCCTCCTCCTTTCCCCAATCAATTACAGAACTCGCGTAGTCACCCTTTCTTCCACAAACATCACTAGCTTTTCAATAAATAACAACAATAAGAGCAATCAAGATCCTACACTATTGGGAAAATTTTGAGTGCTAATTAAGATAGAGCAGTAATTTATAGATTTTTGATACTTTGATGTGTGATGATGATCATAGTTTTTAAGATATGATCTGTCTCACTATTGTTATTTTTAGGTTTAGAACAAATATATCTTTAGGAAATACCAAAGTCATAGAGAAAAAAAGTTTAGTTATTACTCGATTTCTCTCTTAATTTTTCATCTTTAATATGTTGTTGAACATGTGTGAAAAAAGAGAAGAAGAGAGAATGTTGTGAAGAGGAGAGAGTGTATAATTGTCCAAATAATTCTGACCATATTGTACTTTTGCCCATTCAATCTTAAACATTTCAATTTTATCAATTGAGTTGTAAACCTTTTAATAATTTGTCAATTGAATCAATTTGATTAATTTTAGCTAAAAATTGCTAAAGTGGGCATTATCCATTATACGTGACATGACCGGTATTGACGTGGATAATTTTTATAATTTTTTAAAAAATCACGAATTTCATTATTATATTTTTTCGTTTTTTTTTTTACCTAACAAGTCTAGCGAGGGTCACTAGTTGATTATATGCAAGGGTTGGCAACCCTCATTGGCCCTAGCTTGTGGTCGTTGAGGGTTGGTCGGCCCTTGCTGGACTTGGAAAAAAAAAAGAAAAGAAAGAAACAAAAAGTAAAAAAAAAAAAAAATTCTAAAAAATTGTTCACATTAAGTCATCTTATGTGGCACTAACAACATTTATGTTAGCGATTTTTTCATGAGATTGACTTAGCTAGCAAATTATCAAAAGATTATGACTTAATTGGAAAAATTCAAAGATTTATAACTAAATTAGTAAAAGTAAAATAAATTTAAGATTTTTTGGACAATTTTTCTCAAGAGAGTTATGGATAAGAGAAAATTGTTACTGTTGCTTTGAACAATTGTGTTGAACAATGTATAATTTGATCTCTTTCACAGACAGCTATACAACACATCTTTTAGAAATAAGTACTTTATTGAAACTATCATCACATTTCATAATCAACCATAGCTTCTCTTAATGTCAATAATCACATCTTTTCATGTCCAACAATCACTTTTTTTATGCTAGAAAACTATTTCAACATATACACTCACGTGATGGCTGATGAATGAAGTTGGGTTTTGTTAATATCCTCCTAGCTTTACCTGAGTTAGCTCTGTTCAAGGTTTGGGATGGTACAAGTTAAGCGCACTAGCAACTTTTTTCCTCTATTTGCTTTTGTTCGCTACCCTTCTTGATTTTCTAAAGTGATTCCACTCACCGCCAACGCCAGTACAGGTTTGGACAATCAAGACAGCGAGATGTTTCGTGATATTCATTCGATAGTTTCATGGTTGCCCTTTTTCCAAGCCCTAGCTGTCAGCAAAATGAGATAGGCTCGACTCATGTAGTCCACATATTCGGCACGATGAACAATGCGTGCGAAAGAATACAAGTTTACGTCATAACTACAGGATGAAATGCTCTTAGTTATTAAAGAACAAATGTGTAAATAAAGCACGCACCACAAGATTCGGCCCCTTGCCATCAAGTGCAACTAGTCACATGTTTGGACTTCACCCAATGGGGTACAGACTGTTATATACCACAAGATTCACGGATGTTTCATATATTTCATGAGTTCAAGGGATAATTTGCCTATCCGAGGGAGCTTACATGTTGGTTTAGTCTGCGACCACCTTCCATGAGAAAGAAAAATAATTTCTCTGCGGCACTTGTTAGAAATCAAGTCGGCGGAAGACAACTTACTTGATTCAATGCGTAAACAATAATTAACCCCAGAACGAATATTAAATTGCGGATGAATCACGAATAAAGTTACTTCACGTTAGTCTGAACGCAATCACGAGGAAGGCACCCAATTTTCACGGTGTAAATGCAAACTATTCTCGTAAAGAATAAATGGAACGCCTTCACTTTGATGGAAAAAGGGAGAGAAAAGAGCGTACGTTCTCTCTAAGCGTACGTTCCGCCAACAACAATGATCAACGGTTGTCTTTAGGAGGTTTTTATACATCTCCCTTCATACCCTTTCAATGATGTCTTTTGTCGTAGCATATCAAGGTGAAACAGTGCATTCCAATCGCACTCCATCATGGACGTACCATTTAGTACAACATCTCCCACTCGGACATGATGGGTTTGATAGCGCTCTATCAAGAATATAAGGTATCCAACATTCATCAACTTTACATAACAATTTATACTGACAAGTAAGCCGTGCAACTAGTGAGTACACCTACACTTGGGAGCTCAAATTATGCACCTATTATGGATAACATAATGGCTACAACCCCGAAATAAAATAAACAATCAATGTCTCACAGTGCCCCGAACATATTTTGTTACATCAGTCCAAATATATATATCCCTTAAAGACTATACTTGACTATTCTCAAAACATCATGTATTTACAATTATATCTACAACCACAAAAAAGGTGATATAATTGGTTAACTAGTAAATACATGTACTAGATGTAAAACAACAATAGTCTTCCTTCGTACTCATATCTCTTTCCATTTCAGAACAACTACTTTTCTAAACATGTCCCATAAAGCCATATCCATTCATGACTGCCGGTAACATGCTAAAGTAGTAACATTGATCTTTTACTTTGAGAACATAGTCAGAAGTAACATATGGCACAAAAATAAGGTACATTATAAATTATCTCAAGGGCTCACACGATGAGTAAAAATAGATAATTTTACTTACTTTCCCTTATCGGTCATACAATGCACATGTAATATGAATTACATGCTATAGTGGATTTCTTTTTCTATAAGAGCGTATGTCATTTATTAAATATATCCACTATACGGATCTTAACCTAAACATATTCACGTGCTTCTCATGTACTCATGTTTAGCTCGAATGTTATATCAATTCGCTTTCTATAGCACCTAATTAAGTATTCACATTCGGCATCTTACAAACATACATGATTGTAAGACTATCATATTCGGTCTTATTATAAACAAATCACAAACCTCATCTTGACTCCAATCAAGATGACATATTTTATGTACCAAACTTGCTCAGCGTTTATTTGTACATAATGTCTCATCTCAACGTGCTAACTATAGCACTTGAGGCGATCGCTCATTTGAGTGAGCCAATTATTGTCTGCTGACATACTTTCATTAATATATGTGTGTAGTGCTAGTCTCATACTGTATTCGTACTTATTGATAAAATATCAAGTCACTAATAAACAAATAAGTACAATACATATGTTCACAAATACATAAACTAATGATCATCTACAATAACACATATTACATTCTACGCAATTCTAGTAACATTCTATGGGTCAAGAATATGTATCTAGGAACAGCATTTATAAATGGATCGGTGACAATTCTATTAGTTGAAATGTATTGTGGATCACTTCTTTCTACGCTATTATATCTCTTATGAAGTTGTTCTTTATGTCAATGTATTTTGTCCCTCTATGATACTTGGGATCCTTTACATAGGTAATGGCTGCTTGACTATCGCAATAAACTATCATTAGTCTTGGAACCTCAATGATAGTGGTTGAATTTTCTGGAAAAACGTTTTAGCCATACCGTTTTTTGCACTGCGGCAGAGCATGTAATAAATTCTGCCTCCATCATAGATAAGGCCATGCATGTCTAATTATTACTATTCCAAGAAATCGCACCTCCATTGAGCAAGAACACATATCTAGAAGTCGATTTACGTTCATCTGAGTCTCCACCCCAATCAGCATTTGAATAGCCCAATAGGCGTAAATCATTCTATTGGTAACAAAGTCAATAGTCCATGGTGCCTTTCAAGTATCTCAGGATCCTCTTTACTACTTTCCAGTGTGCTTGATTGGAATTTGATTGATATCAGCTCACCAATCCCATGGCATAACATATGTCGAGTCTAGTACACATCATAGCATACATCAAACTTCTGACCACACTAGCGTAAGGAACAGTTTCCATCATTTTAATTTCTTTTGAAGTCTTAGGACACATCTCGGTACTTAGGCCTTTACCTTGCATGACAGGGGTATCAATGAGATTACAATGTTGTATATTGAAACTGTGGCACCCCGAACCTCCTTAGGTCGCCACAAGCACCAAATGGAACACTAGTTACATCTCCTAGTAGAAGTGTCGAAGTTCATAGACATTTTTTTTTTTGAAAACGGTCCCAGCGCGACTCATTAGCGGAAGCAAAATTTAATATCGCCATCTCTCCCTCCAATGATCATGATACAATGCACACCACTAAGTACCATAGGAAAAGATAGAGCCATGCCACTTTTATTTACATATTTTTGTGATGGGTTTTTCACGGGTTGATACAACAAAAGAAGGCCAAGATTTTCAGCTACACTCGGCCACATCCCAAAAAGACACGATGACCCCTAAAGTAATCACATGACGTCCTCCATCTAACAGCGGCGGCTACTCCCAAAAAGAAACACCAGCTCTCTACCCCTCATGCAACCATCACACCCATCTTGGCGCGTCGGGTGGTGGTGGCGGCAACATCCCCCTAAACACTCCGTTTCGGCGGACGTGAACTGACAGAAACTCCTGGATGACTGGGCCCCCAACTAGGCCCACATCGTACATAACCAGCACTCACACTCGCACAAATGTTAGTCCAGGGATGGTGACGCAGTCGATCTCCGTACATTCTACTTCTACATCCGAGGGGAGGCCATAGAAGGTGCCTCGCGTGATAGTAGGGAGTGGCATCTTTCTAATATGAAATGTTGGTCCCCGAAGGGGTGAGTATAGCCACTCAGCAGGTAAAAGATCCAATAACCACTCAATGTATCACACAATACAATCATAATATAGTACGTGCCATTCTTGCCTCCAAGCATAACTTACCCTACAGCCATGCATATACAAACACACTATATGTACAAACATCTTCATATACTCATCACAATCATATCACATACATATCATCATGCCATAGGTGATCATCATCATCATATCGTATATGCATGTCATCATGCCATAAGTGATCATCATCATATCCTATACGCATGTCATCATGCCATAGGTGATCATCATCATATCATATCATATATGTATGGTTCAATCAACTTTTAACTTTCAATTTGATCACCACATCACTCTTTCCCGGGATCAATAATTGCATCACATACTTTATCACTTGCACCCCAACCTGGCATCGCGAGAAAAACCTCTAGCACACACCACCGGGCATCCAGCACCCCCACATTCCGGCATCTCGCATCCCAACTGGCATCACGAGGCATCCCCTCGAGCAAAAACCTCCGAGGCTTCCGGCACCCAACCATTCCGGGCATCTCGAAACTCCCGAGGACATCGGCCTTATATCTCAATATAATCCGGGCATTCGGCACCCCCCATCCTGGGCATCTTGACACTCCTAGGGCATTATCATCCGCCTCCAACAGTTTCATCATTTATTGTAATTTATGTTCACCCATTTATGTCTCAACTCAGCATGGCATATGATGTAATGGCAAACAATATCACTTTTATCCTTTTAATTTTTTTTTTATGCATTTCCAATCATCATCATACATGCAGCAAGATACAATTACTAGAGACAATATGATCCATGGAATCCATACAACTTAGAATAGTCCATAATACATGCCTTTTTGAACTTACTAAATTCCAGATTGCACAATTTTGGAAAACATTTAAATTAAATATTAATATTATCCTCAAAAATCACAAAATCAGAGCATCTACTAGATAAAACATAGAGGTAACAATTTCATGAAG
The DNA here is from genome assembly GCA_016097545.1 of Eucalyptus victrix. Lineage (NCBI taxonomy): Eukaryota > Viridiplantae > Streptophyta > Magnoliopsida > Myrtales > Myrtaceae > Eucalyptus > Eucalyptus victrix. Next base: position 22,721,164 of record CM027840.1, on the reverse strand, counting down.
AATACATGCCCAAAAGAGCTTCACACAAAGAGACATAGTTCGCACATTGCAACATACAAAAATTCGGACAAAGTCAGATTACACAGTTTTTGAAATATTCCGATTAAAATACCTGAATGACCTCCAAAAATTATGAAATTTTACCAGGTTATAGTCAAGACCCTAAATTAGATTTTTCATGAAGACATCTAAGCCAGATTCGTTCTAGATATTTTTCTACAGACGGTCGAATCTCCTGTTTCTAGCACCGAAACACCCAGTTTAGCTATCTCCGAAATATCGAGTTTGCACCCACTTATTCTTCTTATTTTCTTCTGAAATTTGGATATGTTGTGCCTCCAGAGGTCCCCTACAACTTTCATTAAGGGATCTGAGTGAAATTTCCAAAGAATAGTCATTGTATGGGTCCAAGAAGTCTCGGGTGTCCAATATCGTGCTTCCAGATTTACCGTCTTCAAGAGTAGGTCGATTCACTAGGCTAAAATTGCTCATTTTACCTAAAATTTGAGTATGTTAGTCCTTAGTATGTTTTCTACAAGTTTCATGAAGAATTCTAAGTGAGATTCTCGGTAAAATTCAACATGCAACCTCAAACTACCAAAAGGTCAGAAAAATAGTTCCGGATCTAGGGTCTTCGTAGGAAGTGGGTCTTACCCCCTAAATATCATCCATTTTATCCCAAATTTTAGTATGTTATAGTTTGAGATGTTGTCTACAACTTTCATGAAGGAGTCAAAGTCAAAATCCAGCTTGAAACATGCATGCAAGCCTCCACAAGTTTCTGGGTCAGGCAGTTTACACGAGATCAGCAAGCATTTTCAAGAGCAAACCACTTTAGCTTCGGTTCCTTGCCTCTAAACATCCTAGATTTCAACCACACATGCAAGACATACATGAAAGAGCAGAAAGTGGATCCTAACTTGGCTCTAAGATCAAGAGAATGACGGTACACGGGCAGCAAATGGGCGGCTACGGGCAGACGAACGGCGAGCGGCTCCTTCTCCTCCTCTCTCGGCCTCACTCTCTCTCGCGCAACTCCCTCTCTCTCTCGCAACTCTCACTCTCCCTTTGGCTTGGACGGAAACCCCTCACCGGCCACTCTCTCTCTTTCTTTTATTTCCCCAAAACTCCATCATTAGCAATCATGGTTTGGCTCTCACAAGCCAATGCATGTAATCCTCTCCTTGCCACTTGGCAAAGTTCATGCAAAATGGGCTTGGGAGTATTTGGGACGGCCTCCCTTGTGGCCAACGACAGCCCATTCGTGGGCCTCAATGGGCTGACCACTTTGGCCCATCAAAAGTCCACTCTTGGGCCTAAGGCCCAAACCTAAATAAAAAAAAATCAAAATTTTCCTTTTATTCTTTCTTTTATAAATTTTAAATTCCATATGACCAAAATCTTGTAACATTTTATTTATATGAATTTAGTCTATGAGGTGCGTAGCCACGAATAGATTATTCTCATTAATTTATCTTATAATACTTATTTAAAAATTCATGAACACAAGCATATATCACTTAGCCTTAAGAGAAAACTAATGGCTAAAACATAAATCATAGGTAATTTCATTACCTAATTACGGGCTTTAATTCCTCTAGAGGTTGTCTTGAATTTTTGGGATGCCACAGAAACACTCAAGAATCTTTATTATATAAAACTCTTGTGATAAAGTGAGGAGTTTCCTTGATCAATCTATTTTGATCTTAACTCCCAATATATAAGCAGCTTCTCCCATGTCCTTCATTTCAAAATTGGAGGACAACAATTCTTTTATGGTGATAACCAAAACTTTGTCATTTCCAGCCAATAAAATATCATCAATATAAAGTGATAAAATTACAAATTTACCTTCGGATTACTTGACATATACACAGTGATCTTTTTCAATCATCATGAAATCAAAAGTGATAATGGCTCGATGAAAACAAATATACCACTATCTAGATGATTGCTTAAGGCCATTTATTAAGCGATGAAGCTTGCAAACTTTATGCTCTTGACCTTTAGCTATGAAATCTATTGGCTGCTTCATATAGATTTTCTCATCTAGTTCTCCATTGAGAAATGCCGTCTTTACATCTATCTGATGTAATTCAAGGTCCAAATGTACAAAGATGGCTAATGTAAGGCATATTGAGGCAAACCTTACAACCGATGAAAATGTTTCGTCATAGTCTATACCCTCTTGTTGAGCATAACTTTTCATCACAAGAAGAGCCTTATACTTTTCAATGGATCAATCCGTCCTTCGCTTAATCTTAAATACCCATTTGTTTCTAATGACCTTACAATTTTGTGGTAAATCAACCAAGTCCTAAACATGATATACCCTTATTGACTCCATTTCATCTTCTAAAACTATTCTCCATTCTTCCTTATTAGAGGATGAAAGAGCCTCTTGAACAGTCTTAGGCTCGGCATCGTCTTTTTGAGCAATCATAAATGCTTCTCCTTTAACCTCAAAACGACGACAGAGAATACTTTTATGATTACTTTTATGCAATTAAATTTCTCTTGAATTCAATTTGTCAAGTGATACAATACTCCCAATAGGTCTTGCATGTTGAGGTAAATTTTCATTTCCCTCTGCAATAGCAATTGGTGTGTTATTAGGATTTTACATCTCATATAATTGGAAGTCCTTATCAATCTTACCTCTACTAGAAAAATCGTTTTCCAAGAACGTGACATCTCGTGACTCCATTTCGGTCACACTCCTATCAGCTTGTTCACCTATGAACGCGTATCCTTTGGAGTGTTCAGAATATCTTATAAAGATATATTTCTTCCATGTATGACCTAATTTGCCATATTTATGAGAAGAATCATGAACATAAGCTGCATATCCCCATAGATTAGACTATTTAAATCCGGTTTCCTACCAATCTATAATTCATAAGGGGTGGAAGTGATTGATTTTGAGGGCACTTGATTAAGTACATAGGCAGCTGTCAATAACACATATCCCCAATAGGAGATAGGTAAATTTGCTTATGCTATCATAGACCTAACCATTTCCAATATGGTTCTATTTCTTCTTTCAGCTATCTCATTTTGTCGTGGAGTACTAGGAATAGTCAATTGTCATACAATTCCCTTTTCATCACAAAGAGTCTTGAATTGCTCCGATAGATACTCACGTCCATGATCAGTTCTCAATGCCTTTATTGTTTTGTTCAACTGATTCTCTATCATTGCTATATATTATTTAAAGTAGTCTAATATTTCTAATTTATGGGAGATCAGAAAGACATAATCGAAACATATGGAGTTATCTATGAAAGTGATGAAATATAAGGCTTCATGCCTCACCCTTACATTCAAAAGACCACAAATGTCAGAATGTATGAGATGTAATGGAAATTAGGCTCTAGTCCCTTTACCGAATGGTTTTCTAGTTGCTTTTCCTGCTAGATAATGTTCACATACGGGTAGATCAACATCAGTGAGTGACCCTAAAAGGCATTCTCTAGCTAATATTTGCATTCTTTGCAACTCAATATGACCTAATCTAGCATGCCAAGTATTTGCATCAATCTCAACATTATTAGAAGATACAATTAAAGAAAAACAACTATCGATATTAATATTGTACTGATCATAGTCAATATCTAACACCATAAAACTATTTGATACATGACTTGAACCATAATAAATTGTTCCATACAAAATGTCAACACAATCACCATGGAAATTCAATACATAACCTAAGTTAAGAAGAACAATTACGGAGACCAAGTTTCGTCGAATATCTGGAGTATAAAGGACATCATGTAGGAATAGGTTTCGACCACCACGTAAAATTAATTTACATTGCCAATACCCTTCACTTCAATTCTTGAGTTATTTCCAACATATATCCATCTTCTTCTAGGTTAAATCCGACGATACTCCACAAATACTTCTTGGTTTCTAGCTACGTGATCTGTTACTCCTGAGTCTACAGTCCACATTGGATGAAATTCAGCAAGTATTACAATGCTAGAAACAAAAGCATTACTTAAAGTAATGGAGTAATAGGGCACCTCTTACGGCTCAGTGTATTTACGAGCAAAGTGACCCATCTTGCCATAATTGTAACACTTCATCTTGGCCTTGTCCTTCTTCCCATTACGCTTCTTGCATTGGAATGTCTTAGCTCTCTTAGGTGCTTGATTAGTTTTCTTCCCTTTGTTGTTGAATTGAGAATTCTTTTTGCATTTGAAGCTCAAAATTTTGCACGAACTCAATTCAGCAACATAAGCATGGGTAGAGGATCTCATAGCCTTTAGGCGCTCATTCTCTAATTTCAAATGACACACTATATCATCAAAAGTGATAATATTCTCATTATGCGTCATATTGACCTTCATATGCTCCAAATTGTCGGGAAGAGACCTTATAACAGCCTGAACTTGCTGTTCATCAGTAAGAGAGTGATTTGCCGATTTCAGCTCACAAATTATGTTTGACATCTCCCGAAAATGCTGCCTCATCGCGCTTTCGGAATGTGTCAAACTTGATGGTGAATCTCATCAGCTTAATGGCAGATGTACTCCTAAACTTATCTTTTAAGGCAACCAATATATCTTGAAATTTATTATAACTTTCAAACTCACACATGAGATCATCTTGCATACAGTTTAGTAACATGATGCGAGCAATGCTATTTTTCTTTTTCCAAGCTTGATAAGCTTCTAGATCTCTCCTGTGTTGAGCTAAAGTTCCATGCTCAGGTTCATCCATGATGTGGTTGAGGGTTTCCAAGACCTCTTACTCTTCAAGGATGTACTGAACTTTTCAGTGCCAAATATCATAATTATCACCGTTCAACTTCTCACCCTTATTGAGGTCAGCCACAATGGTCTTGGATGCCGAAGTCATAATCAATTGCTACAACACATTGACATAATAAACGCAGAATCAATATTAACATACTTTACAGAGTAACACACATATTTAATTTGCAGTAAAGACAAACTAAATTAATGATAATTCAACAAAAGATAGAAACAAAAGTTCACTATGTTCCCAATTAACTTCTATGTACGATTGTTCTATTATCATTAATTAATTTAATTTGCGCAAATTTTAAGTTCTAGGTGAGAATTCTTTTGAATTCTACCAACCTATGAACTCTCACTAGGAAAAATAATTACATGACCTCATGTAATTTCTACATTTATCTATTAACACAAAAGCATAGCATGATGTAAACCAACGTACAAACAACAATCATGCTTCAATTATAATCAAAACTGCAATTCAACATGTAACGGAAAAATATGGATTTCCTACAATTGTTTGAATTTTTTGGAACTAGCAAATTGCAAGTATAATAAACTATATACATGTTACCATGGAACCAAGCTCTACTTAGCATATGTGATATCATTTTCATAAAGGCCACCTATTGTATTTCTTAAAACTTAAGAAAATACAAGCTAAAAAATGAATAAACTATGCATTTGTACCTTAAAATACATGTACATAAGGTTCCGTACACAATTTTATACATTTATAAAAATTCAAATATCCAAAATAAATATACCATAGTATAAAGGACACTCATACAAACCAAATGCCACTGACCACACTCCAATCGGAGCTCCCACGCGCGCACACGCGCCGCCTGAGTGCATAGCGTGTGGTGCACGCGCCAATGAGTCAAATGGCTCATGGCCGGTCCGACTAGTCTGACTAGTCCAACCGGTACCAGTCCAACCGATTTGATCGCCGGACTAGTTGACCAGTTCGACCCGTTGACCGGTCAACGGTCGGGTTGGTTCTAGGTTGGGTCACGGGTCAGCCTCGAGTCGAGTTGCGGGTCAGGTCGCCAGCCAGCCAACCATCGCCGGTGGCGACATCATCGATGACGTCATATGTGACGTCAGCACGCGCCGTTTCGCTGACGCGCGCATGCCACTCACGCACTAACATCATAGTGACGTCATCACGCACTGGTTTCCCAACCGGCGGGTGCTGCGTATGCGCCGGCTTTCCCAGCTCTTCAGGCACGTGAGGCCCACGCGCAGCGACTTTTGGCCATGCGTGTGGACATGTCCGGCATCTTCTAGCAGCATTCGACCCACCGTTAGATTCGTCTCGATAAGTACTTTCACCCTGTATATTTAAAAATTGATTTTGACCAAAAAATATTCCGAAAAATGGCCAAATCCGTACGGGTGTACGCGACCTCAAACCCTTTCTTCGCTTTGGTTCTATTTCAAGGATTCATATTGCAATTTTGAGAAATAAACATCCAAAACAGAAAAGAATTCAATCTCTTGATCTCGATAGCATGTGGTAAACAAAAAAATTCGATGAAAACAAGGCAGAAAATACAATCGGGCTCTGATACCAATGTTGGAAATTCAAGTCGGCGGAAGACGACTTACTTGTTTCGATGCGCAAACAATAATTAACCCCGGAACAAACGTTGAATTGCAGATGAATCACGAACAAAGTTACTTCACGTTGGTTTGAATGCAATCACGAGGAGGACATCCGATTTCCACGGCGTAAATGCAAACTGTTCTCATAAAGAAGAAATGGAACACCTTCACTTTGATGGAAAAAGGGAGAGAAAAGAGTGTACGTTCTCTCTAAGCGTATGTTTTGCCAACAACAATGATCAACGGTTGTCTTCAGGAGGTTTTTATATATCTCTCTTCATACCCTTTCGATGATGTCTTTCCATCGTAGTGTATTAAGGTGAAATAATGTGTTCCAATCGCACCCCATCATAGACGTATCATTTAGTACAGCAGCACTAATCAAGATAGAACTATGTATGCATTTAGAATATCTTAGAAATTTTGACTTGAAGTGCATTTATGACATTGCACTCTACAACATGAATGTTGGACTGATGGTGAGTGATGCATGAGAGATGACATTCTCTAATACCTAATATCGGATACTTCCAAAATGCCAAGAACAACCAGTACAAGCACGCGGGCGTTCATCGTATTTGCACATTTTATTTTAGTAGTTGACATTAGAATTTCGTAAATATATGTTGCTTGTAATCAACAAATTCATTATAAACTAGAGAGTGTATTGTCCATTTTTTATGAATGAATTTACATAGACCTCATAGTAATTTATCTAACTCGCGGGTCCTTGATAAGTGAATTCAAGAGGATCTCATATGTTGCATCCGCTAAGTTAAATTGATTTGTCAATCTAACTATCCAATCAGAAAAAAAGAAAAAAAAAAAAAGAACTAACTGTTACAATGGGTTCAATATGGTTCATTTCAATATTGTCGACGTATTCTCATGATGAATTCAACGCCACAAGAACCTGCGGATTTATGGACAAATTTAAAATGTAGAGTAGGTCCATCAATAGGCATAAATAAGCACAAACCGTAATATTAATTAAAAATCATCTAAAAGATTTAGATACCTTTAGAAAATGAAGATGAGATCATGTCCAACATTGAATAAATTCTATTGCCAATGTCGGTTCAGATGATCGTATTTTTCACACTACGAAAGAAAATAAGAGCTAAGGCAAGGAAACGGGTCCATTTTTGTTTCTTACGCAAAAGTTCACCTTTACCTAAGGCGATGAAAACAAATTTGCGCCTTTGCTTCATTGGCTTTGCGTACGATGACCAAAAAAATTGTCGCCTTTGGTAACGAAGGCGACAAAATAAAGGTTGTCTTGCTCAAAGGCGACAAAACTATTTTTTGTCACCATAAATTGGCCAAGACCTAATGAACATGTAACACTTGTCGTGTTTGCTGAGTTTACGGCGATAAAAATTGATTGCCTTAAGTCAGTTTTTAAGCTAAACTGGCACCGAAGGTGGTCACAACCTTGTTAACTTTTGGCAAATTTCAATCGCGCTAGGTTTATTCTTTGGACTTGGCATGCCTATGAATATTTACCAAATAACCTTTTTGTCGCAACCAAAGATTTTGGTCGCAAAAAGCTAGAAATTGGTGAAAATGTTTTTTTGCGACAAATAATTTTGGTTGCAAGAAATTGGTCGCCAAAGGCTATCTTCACGGTCTTTGGCGACCAAACTGAACATTTGATCACCAGAGAATGCCTCCGACGACCAGATATTATTCGCCGAAGAAAACTGGGAAGAACTTCCCAGTAGTTTCCGGCGACCAAATGTTTGGTTGCCAGGGACCTTCTTTGGAGACTAAAGCCCTGGTCGCTAGAAATGTAGTCGAAACTATCACTTCTAGCGACAATATGTTTACAATGTCCGCCCCGTTTATATTTCAATCCTCATCCTATAAACCCGTTTTGCAATTAACTACAGCAGAATCTGCTGTCTCACAGCACTCGTTCAAATGCATAAATTTGTCCATAACATCAAAATAGAAATGCAGTACAACTTATTCACATCACAAGCATAACAAATCCATTATATCATTATAAAAGAAAGTGAATATATCATTTCAATACTACACGTGTGACATCTTGATTTTTGGGTCCTATCTTCAATTGAATAGATTGAGCTTTTCATTGACGTGCCTATAGTTCTATTCTTTGAGTTGATCACTCATGAGATAACTAATTTATTTGGTGAAGCCGTTAAGGGATTTTAACGCAATAAACTTGAAAATTCAACCAGAAATTGACCATTCGACTGTGCTAATCTGTAAGAGTTATTACGGCACAATTAAAAATCGATTAGAGACCGGAGATAGGTCGACTTGACTGAGCCATGTGATTAAGTGTGGGTGATTCTATCTAATTGCAAAATTCTTGTCGATCGGCACTAGACCGATTTTTCTATCGTCTTGGTACCATGTGTCCATATTTGAAATCTCGGGATTTTTACGACAAATGAAAGTCACCAACGTGTCTAAGATGTACAATGTGGTTTGAAAATAATCGACCACGGGTCAATTGCACTAAAAATTCCTAAAAGCTACCTGGTAGATTCCGTCACGCTAAAATCGCACCCGGTTGAAATTAATAGTGAATTTAAACCAAATTTCAGAAATTGAAAGTTTTGTCATGTCACAATTCATTTTAAGAACGTTGACTCACCCTTCAAAGGTTTTTCTGCAAATCGGGATTTTTGGTGAAAATTCAAAGTAGGGTAGTTTTGGATCGGGAAAATCAAAGGGCCATTCTTTGTCACATTTTTGGGATTCAAGTTGGTTCTATTGATGAGGAAAAATGTTAAATTTGATGAGGACACCTTGCTAGAATTATGGACATCAAAAATTGGGCTCAATTGAAGAAGAATTGAATGAAATTGAAGAGGCAAATGTCCAAATTTGTAGGCCAAGGGGTGTGCAACATTTGGGACCTCAACTAAGGCTTGTTGGGGAATTTTGGAGTGGATAAGGGCTGCTGGTTAAGGCTGAAGTGATGAGGCATGTTGGATGAGCACAAAGGGGACAATTGTGTGTCTAGAAGGTTTGGTGGCCCCTCTCTTCAGCAACTAGTCTCTTCTTCCTCTTTCAGCCACTTTACCAATTTTTGTTGAAGTTTAGAAGCTTAGAAAACCAGAGGAAACTGAGCAAACCAGTCCCCTTCACCGTTAACCACCACCGAAGCCGCCGAAGCACCCGCTCGCGCTCGTAAGCCGTCGTGCCACCCGTGAGCGTTCGCGCCTCCTGCTTCTCGTCCCATGCTGTCTCACTGTCCCCTGAGCCTCCCTGGTCGTTGTTGAGGTTGCCTGGCCGCCGTCCATGCTGTCCAAGCCGTCGGAGCCACCATCGAGCATTGCCTAGCCTTGCTGTAGCCTTCGCCTCCCATCCCGAGCCATTTTAGCCGTTAGTTCTAGCCCTTCTCAGCCTAAGAAAAGCCATCCAGCAGCTCAAGCAGTGAGCTTTTGGGGCCATTTTCAAGCCCGCTTGGTCCTCCGTTGGTATCACTGTAGGCTTGGTTGTTGCTCGCCTCTCGTCACCGACGTCGTGGTCTCACTGGATCGCTAAACTAGTGAGTTTACTTGCTAAACTCTGCTTAGGGAGTTAATGATGCTTAGGGATTGATTAATTTAAGCTAATTAAGATTTAGGTGGTTAGTTAGCATTGATTAGTGATTTAATTATTCAATTGCGCATGTTAGGTGGTTAGAATGGCTTAATTAAGAACTAGATAAGTTGTGTTATTTATCTACATAGGTTCGAAAATTTTCTAGGCTCGTTTAGGTAGTTAATTTAACATTTCCAGCCTAAGTTGGTATTTATGGTATTTAATTGCATTTATGTAATTATTTTTTGTATTTATTTAATTATTTATTATTTTCCAGAATTTATACCGAGATAGCGATGACCGAATTAATTGCATTTATGTAATTATTTTTTGTATTTATTTAATTATTTATTACCAGAATTTAAACCGAGATAGTCGATGACCGAAATTTCGTGCTGATTGCAATGGTGTGCTTAGTTTATGCAATTAAATGCTAAATTGTGCAAATTGAGTGAAAATTGTAATTTTGAATATTTATTCCAAAATTGTGAAATTTTGATATTTTAATTAGAAAAATCCCGGGTGTTGGGTTTTGACACCGAAAATGGTTTTAAGGACTAGATCGAATCATGAGATTTTAAAAGTGTGAATATCATTTTTTCTAGTTCAAAATGATCTATCAACTTGTGAGAGCATTGATCTGTCAGCTTGTGAGAGCAATGATCTATCAGCTTGTGAAAGCATTGATTTGTTAGCTTATGAGAGCATTGATCTGTCAACTTATGTGAGCAATGATCTATCAACTTGTGAGAGCATTGATCTGTCAGCTTGTGAGAGCATTGATCTATCAACTTGTGAAAGCATTGATTTGTTAGCTTATGAGAGCATTGATCTGTCAGCTTGTGTGAGCATTGATCTGTCAGCTAGTGAGAGCATTGATGTGTCAGCTTGTGCAAGCAATGATCTGTTAGCTTATGAGAGCATTGATCTGTTAGATGATCTGTCAGCTTGTGAGAGAGTTAATCTGTCAGCTTGTGAGAGCGTTGATCTATCAGCTTGTGTGAGCATTGATCTGTTAGTTTGTGTGAGCATTGATTTGTCAGCTTGTATGAGCAATGATATGCCAACTTGTGAGAGCATTAATCTATCAACTTGTGTGAGCAATGATCTGTCAGCTTGTGTGAGCAATAATCCTTGGCTATGCCAATGGACTGATGTGTGTCGATAGTTCATGCTTATGCGAGCATTAATCAAATTGAATCGATTGAATGGATCGAGTTGAATTGATTGAGTATATGAATTGTATGGACGTGCATAAAGGAACCGAGGCAAGGTAAATCCTCTGTCTTGTGTCCCTAGACTGCTTTTAGGCATATTTCCTTCCTAATCGGAGTTTAGGGGGTGAACTTGCAGAGACATTGTCTCACCCTGTCATGGGCTCAATCATTTCAGGTCCTTAGATGGTGGTTCATCCGGAACATTTTGGTTAGCCCAAAAGAGTTACCAAGTAGGTTATCGATATCCCTGTTCCCAAGAGTCACGAGTCTAGGTCTATGAACGTGTGGTGACCACCGTCTCGGTCGATGAGGGCCTACCTTAGAGGGTACTTCATCGATTTAAGGCATGATATCGCCACAGACTCAATGGATATAGAGTGGGTCCCCTACAGGATTTTGAGGTCCCAGCTTTAGTGATGGACGTCACTCATGGCGAGGGTACAACTGACCCTCCTGGTGGTGCAATGCTGGACTCGAGTCCCTAAGAGATCTCGGAGTTTTCAGTTGGGGATTCGAGTTTTTAAAGGACTTGTAGGCTTTTTTGTTTAAGTATACTCTTGTCTATAGATTAGTATTGTATGTAAACCGGGGTGTTTATAAAAGTGTTTTGGTTGTAAATTTGTTTCTTGCTTTTCTATCCTGTGTTGATTGTTGTGAAGGGTATTGTTTCGCTTCCGCATGGGCATTAAAATGAATGGGTCGGCAACGCATCTTGGGACGTTGTAAATTTTTATTGACCATTGAGGGATGGGCACACGCTCGAGATTCGAGGCGTGACAACACGCATTGTCCATCATGCCGAAGGGAGGGATGTTGACATCTTGAAATGATCACTTTGTATCTTCTACATCATATCTCTCTATTGAGGTTGTCCAACATCAATTGTGGAAAAAACAGGTGATTGGTTTATAAGTATGAAGAAAAAAATCTTATCTTTTGAATTAGTTTTTGGGAGTGAGAGAGGCTCAAAGCCACCCAACATTGGTATCAGAGCTCAGTTGCTAATAAGTTTGAACCCAATAATCACACAAGAGAATTACGGTTTATTGTAGTTTTGACCCAAATCCGATATGTGAGGGAGAGATTATTAAAGTTGTCTTATATTGATTGTGAAAGGGGATGATGGTCACTTCATAAGCATAAGGGAAAGTCTTACTTTTAGGTTAGTTGTTAGGATGAGAGAAGCCCAACACTACTCAGTACTCTCAGCGTTCTACGCCAGATCCAGCTGCTTCTCCTTACCCTCCATTGTCGGGGAACAAATCCAATCAGTCCATGTCATACATCCCAAATTTCTCAGCAAACTCTGGCGTGAAAAAAGTAATTGCGTGTGCCTCGATAATTTTCAGCTCAACTCTCATGTCGCGTAGCTCGTGTTGCGTAGCTCCATTTTCGTGTTAGTCAGCTCGTCCAGCACACCTTGATTGGCGCACGAACCCCACCAACCTAAGGACATAGAACACTTATGATGATGTCCAGCCAAGCACATTCTCCATGATGACCACATCATCCGTATCTTTCGCCTCTTGCGTTTGGGGACGGAACTCTGCTCCTACACAAAATACTATCACCACCCAGTCAACATATATTACTATGGGATGAAAGTTGGCGGAAGATGATTTACCTCTTTTTGATGCACAATGAACAATTTACTTGAGAACGAACATTGAATTGCGGATAAATGACGAACGATATTACTTTACGTTGATTTGAATGCAATCAATAGGAAAATATCTAATTTTCACAGCGTAAATGCCAATTGTATTCGTAAAGGAGGAATGGAACACCTACTTTTTCTTTGATGGAAAGGGGACAAGTAAATGGAGAATAATTTCTTTTTGAGCGTACGTTATGCCAACTGTACCAACGATTATCTTAAGAAGATTTTTATATGATTCCCTCATACCCTTTCAAAGTGTGTCTTTCTATCATAACTTATCAAGACGAAACGGTGCATTCTAATTGCACCCCATCATGGACGTATTAATAAAGTACTACAATTACATAAGTATGAAAGTCGAGAGCATGTAATAATAGTATATTCTCTTAGGTAGTTTTGTTACTTTTATTGAAAAATCCACTTTCCCTCATCTGTCGGGTAGCCTTTCTTACAACCCTCAATCAAACTAAGCCCCTACAAATAAACTATGAATTACGTAGGTGACATTTGATATTGATTTACCATCCCTTCACTAGTTTATGCGAACGGTTGCCTCCCCAGTCTATGCACAACATCTAGTCTATGTTTAAATTTGATGACCTAAGATATAGTCCAATTTGCAAGATCACTTCTACATTAAATAACAAATTCGGTTGATGTTTAAATTCAATGACCTAAGATATAATAATTTATTAAAAGGTGAATATCTCATTTTTTTTTTTTTTTTTTTTTGGTCGGTCCCACTCTACTCATATTCTAATTCTCAGTCTTAGACTTTTGCCCTATCTCTTTGCAGGACGTGGGAGTTCGAAACTTACTTTTGAAACTAATTCGCCCTCACCCCTAACCCTCCTAAGAAGGTGGGGATTCAAACCCCCCACCTCCTCCTTCCATATTATAAGGGTGGCCACTGGGGTGCTTAAAAAGCTACATGTTATGACCCTTCCGAGATGAATTGCGAGGGAGTTTAACGGATTGTTAAGTGAGCACGAGTAACCCTCTTGCAAGATGGCGCTTAGGCTTCACATGGACTTTTCCAATCCGTACAGACTGGGCAAGTTGGTTTCTCATTATTAGAATTTAGATTTTAACTGGAGTCTCCACCATCATACTCTAACCAGTTAATAGCCAAGTAAAATGCAGGAGTCTGCCTTATTTGTGCCAACTATAAATTTTGGATTCGAAGACTTGATTATGTTAGTCGTGTTTTGGTCTTTCTCAAAATTTATTCATTTTTTTTTTGGTCGAATTGTTCATTGTTTAATATGTTTCCTTATACCATTACAAAAGGGTATTTAAAGCCTACTTAATGCCCTTTAAGGAAAACTATGGCGTCAAGTTCAAGCTCATATTGACTCACATGCTCGTATTGGAAACCGACGTGAAATCAATAAAGTAGTAAATTTTCTGCTTGATCTCGATTCCAATTAATGTGCATAATCGAGTTTTTGTATTATTCGCACAAAAGACTGATTTCAAATAAAAAGGAATAATTATTATTTTTTTCACAATTGAGTTTGGTTAATTGTATTTTTCATATATTGCGAATTTAAATATTAGGATGTATTATTTTTTGCATAAATAAACTTTAATTGAATTCTATCAGTTATAATTAATTCGTGGATTTCAATTTAATTTAGGTTGAATGGGTATTTTAAATTACTTAATTACTGGCCTTATATTCTATATGATAGGTTTATACATTCAGATATCATTTTTGTTTTTTCTCTCTAATTTTGGCATTTTTCAAAAAGCGGTGGTGTCAAGTTTTTATTGGAACATAGTGTGTCATGTTCTTATTGGACTAATATTCAACCTTGCACTTTAACATGGTGCCAAATGGCAAATATGAATTAGATTCTCTCATGCCTCTCTCTTACTATATTTCTATAGATAGATTAGTTTTCAAAATTTAATCTTCATATTAAGTCGATATCATATTTTGTCCATTTAAGATGTCTCTGCCTAGAATTTGCGGTTATAGTTCGGATTGTCTAAGTTTCAACGTTTGTATTTTTTGTTGTGGAAGTGAGTCCTTTATCTTTTGATTTATTTAATCGAGCCCCTTTTGTCAAATTGATGACATAGCATCATCCATGCGACACTTGACAGATGTGGGATATTGATGTGATGCCTTCTAAGCGCCATATCGACAAACACCACCGACAAAACTTGAAAAGGGTAAGGGAAAAAAATAAATAAATGGGAAAGGGGTGAGAGAGAGAGAGAGAGAGAGGGAGTCATCACCCTCTACAACAGTCAACAAGGGCGCGTTTGGTTGTGTTTCTGTTTAAAAATTGTTCCAGGAGCGAAGAAATAGAAAAAAGTATTTGTCCGGGGAACAATTTTTGAACAAAAATACGCGTTTGGTAAACTTGTTCCGGGAATAAAAAATAAACAGAAACATGTTTGGTAAATTTGGATAATTTTTTTATTTCTTTTATTTTTTCTATTTTTTTCTTTTTTTTCCTTTTTTTTCTTTTTTCTTTTTTCTTCTTTTGGCCGGTCGCCGGCCAAGGCCTTGGCCGGCGACCGGCCGGCGAGGGCCGAGCTCACCCGGCCGGCGGGCGAGGCGCGGCCTCGCCGGCCCGGGCGAGCTCGAGGTCGGATCCGGGCGAGATCGAGCTCGCCCGGGCCGGCGCGAGGTCGGCCTCGCCATGGGCCGGGCGAGCTCGAGCTCGCCCGGATCCGGCGAGGCCGACCTCGCCCGGCGGCCCGGCGAGCCTCGCCGGATCCGGGCGAGCTCGAGCTCGCCCGGCCTACGGCGAGCCTCGGCCTCGCCGGGGACGGCGAGCATCGCCCTCGCCGGGGCCGGCGAGCCTCGCCGTGGCCGGGCGAGGCCGCCGGCCTCGTCGGCCATGAAAGAAGAACAAGAAAATAAAAGAAAAAAGAAAAAAAAGTGTTTCGATTTGTGTTCCGAAACAAGAAACAAGTTTTTTTGTTTCTTGTTTCGTTTTTTTTTTTGTTCAGGAACAAAAGAATAAAAAAGGAACAGAAACGCACACAAACGCGTTTCCTTTTTTGTTCCCAGGAACAAAAAAACAGAAATTTTTGTTCCTGGGAACAGAAATAGGGTGCAGCCATGCAGGGCCCAAAGGTCGTTGCCATTACAAAAGTGAAAAGAATATTATAAGTGTCATATATTTTGTACAACACTTACTTGAGTATTATAATTTTTTTTAATTATATGGGTGTTATAATTTACAAAGTACACTCACTTGAATTCAATAAGTTTTTTGTTGATCACTTAAGTGTTATATAACTTTTAGATGTTCACCACAAGTGCTATGTCATATCAATTTTTTTGCACTTGAGCAAATGTTATTAAAATGTTAAGACATTCAAGTAATAAATTGAAAGTTGTAATACTCAAGTGAAAGTTTTTTTAGAAGTCATAACACACTAAAGTAGTCGGAAAAAAGTCATAGCATTCATGTAAGTGCTGTATGAAAGTTATGGTATTTGTAATATTTTTACCCCTTTACAAAGGATTGTGAGAGCCTCATCTTTTGGTAGCAAGAGTTGAGCGACCCATGCCAATATTTGGAATACGTGGTTGCACCTCTTATCCAGTGATCGACACACACATGCTCTTAAAATTCCATGCCCATCCCATGCCACATTAGCTGAGCTATAGTGTTAGTCAAGGCAAATAACTGAAAAACTTGATTAAACAAAGCTAAAGACATAAACGACTCAATTGTACAAAAGTAAGCCTAGAGAATCAATTCGTATAAGCAATAAAATTTAGAGGATCAAAACCATACTTAATCGGAAAAAAAAGAAGTCAAAACAAGATAATGTGTGTCATGGGTATTGCCCAGTGAGATTTAAGTAGGTAAATACAAAAAAATTGTTCTAATTGAATTAAACAAGTAAAAGTAGCTCGCCTTATGTCAAACCCAATCTGAACTCCATCCATCTTTTGCCACCACTAAACAACCCATACTCCCGACGCATACTTCATGATTTTGAGACCTCCAATACGATTATTCCTTTGGTCTATGCTCCAGGGGAAAGGAAGGGCCCCTTAAATATAGCGTCACCCCTATCTCCTTGTAATATGTCGAGAACCAAATTAGTGAGTGGACTTCAGTTGGATCCTAATAGCCTCCCTTTTCTCTCCCGCAAGACATGGCACTGGAATCTTGAAGCAAAAGTCTTCTCAAAATCACAAACAAGATTCCTGGTCGATCACTTTCAACATCCTCGATCCGCGTGACTCACGACAAGTTCAATCAGGGCTTTAATGTCTCCAGTTTTAATTTTTCACGTTGCACAAGTTCAGAGATTCAATCAACGAGGCATGTAATGTAATCGCCTCCAAGATGGTTTTGATTGTCGACCTAACAAGGACGTACGTAGCATTTACCCTCCATCTGGATATCGATACTCATTTTACCTGGAGGCCAAGAAAAATGATGTGGGAAGAAGTGAGAGAATCTCGTGCTTGTAATTGACGTGTGGGATATTGGATTCAGCATCAATAGCTCAAATTAAAAAAAGAAAAAGAAATATCTGAGAAGTTTTAAATTTATTACACATTTATCAATAGAGTCTAAATCTTTCAATTATACAAATTAATCACTAGGGCAACCCCAATTGTCATCTTTCCCACATGGGAAAGGGAATGGGAGGTTAGGATGAGAATGATTTAGTTTTTTTATGTAAATTTCAACTCATATGTCTTGTAAAAAGACAAAGCAAAAATCTAATAATCAGAGTTAAAAATAATAATAGAGTATGATTGATGTAATGTGTGTGTGTCTATTTTAGTGTCGATCATACTATGTAAGACGGATGCCATTCTCATTATCAATTTCTGATCAAAATTAGCCAGATATTCTCAATTGGGAAAATTTCAAAAAGGCTTAGAACTCAATTAATACGATAAAAATGTCAAAAATCAATTATGACATGCAAAGAAAGTAGGCATTTATCATCTCAGATTCCATTTTGGAGTAAACATTCATCTAGTGGTCAGCATCATCCTTGTACATATACCAAAAGATAGTAGAGGAGCAGAATATGTTCCATAAGAGAAACGAAGCAGTACAAGATTTTGAGAAATGAATACTCAGTGCCTTCAAGTTTTTAATTGGTATAGATTTCCCGTAACTAGTACAAGAATGAAAAGGCATATAACATTTTGCATAAGTTGTTCTGTAAACTCCACAACTACCATGCTGTGGCAAATACCGCAAACGCAAATGCAGCGGGCCAGCGGCTAGCAGTTTTTAGAATTCTAACTTATCCAGCTTGAAGGTACATACAAGTATTGATACTTCACAGCACAATCCTGACGCGACGCAACTACAGAACCACAACTCTCACCAAACTAATACTCAGCCAGACAAAAAGCTGTAATTGTTGTCAATTCTTGTTTACATATCATAATCTTCTTGTCAAGTTGTGTCATTGAAGGTCGCTATATTTATTGACTATGCTACATAACTCATGTACATCAAATTCATGTCATGTTAACTTCTAGTTTGCCACATGAACATGTTAATTCACGTTAGAATTGTCAAAATCTTAGTAATCCCAAGAGAGTGACAATAGATGTAGTGCCCACGCTTCGCCCACACCTACTCATATGTGTATCCTTTTCTGGAGTACATCTTAAACCTACCAAACTCACATTGCTCTTAACGCAATGTTCACAACAAGGCCACCTGAAAAATGCATGACCCGGTATCTCAGTAATGCTGGTTTACAAAAGCATCTTTACATGCCTCTGATGGCTGTCTTGGTTGTGTATCTGAAATGAAGTCAGGTAAAGAAAAAGTGTGCCATAATACACATGCTTGAATATGCTCAATGGCAGTTTACTATAGTTCACACTCATTGACAGCACCCATCCTCTTGAAATCACCTCATGTATTTTTACTCTCCCCCAGGCGATTGTACAAGAAGATTGAATGGCTTATTCGGCGCCCGTATCTTCAACGGATTTCTTATATTCTGGCTTAAGCTCGTATGTACCCTGGTTTGCTCCCCTTTTGTTGTAGACACAAAGCTCATTTAGTATCTCTTTCAGGAATTGCTGCAATAAAACAGGAGAAACACAAAATGGAGACTGTCACACATTCTGCCCAGCTAAACAAGAGCATGACTCGCATCAATACAAGTAATACAAGGGAAAAGACATTTCACCAAAATAGAAGTCCATTTAAAATGATAACCACATAAGATAACTAAATCATTATCTAACTTTGTCCGCAACATAAGATAATTGATCCATTGTTTTACTTTGCCCAGAAGATAAGATTACTGAATCATTGTTTTACTTTGTCTGCATGCAGGTAATGATATTGTAAAACAATATCAGAAAAAAATGAGCATACCGCAGGTTGATCAGTCTCCTGCACAAGTTGCTTTAGTGCCCAATTGGGTTGCCTTTCAAACAGCTTGAACATAATATCCTCCAACTCTCCTCTATCTCTTCGGGTTCTTTTCATGTCTGACTGCTTCACTGGTTGTGTTTTCTTCTTATCCTAGTTGATAATCCAAAAAGTTGAGCATTTGTATCAGGACCACCAAAATTACGCATTAGGATACAGAACATTGCTCATTTATTCACCATAACATTAGTGTTCTCCTCAAATTGTGCTACAAGGTCTTTCTACAAGAGCACATCCATATCTTCATATTTTAATTCAGTCCAATGAAGACAGCAACTAAAACAATAGCAGGAACTTGAATACCTTGGATGCAGACGAGACCAACCCTATGATACCAGGCAAAGGCCTCATGTGCGCTCCACGATCATTGTTAATTACCTACACATAAAATCAAAGTGATTGAAGCATAGAGACTTCCATAACAAACAAATATAATAGCAAATGCACTGAAATAACTAATTACAGGCAAACTCTACCTGTATTTGCCGATTTCTTATCATCGACTTATTTGTCCTTTCACGGCATAATTTTCCATACTCCTCAATGCTATCACTATTTGGTTTCATGTCAAATTTATGCTCCACTTTCCCTTCCACTGCAACCTTGCCTACAATATGCATTCAAGATCTTCAGAAGAAGCCAAACTTTTAATGGCTTAATCATTTAAAAAAGTGCAGTCTTTGAAAGCTCTAGAGCAGATTATACTCTTAAGTGCATCAAAATCATCAACAAACTTAATCGGTTTGCAACACTGCCCACTGCACAGAACACAGCAACTTACAATGCCAAAATGTGATTGTAATTTCCTGACCAAGCACATAAAGTCACACAAACCTTGTGATAAATTGCACATTCTTTAGGCATGTCCTCAACCTAAGGATTACTGCCACCTCATAACTGTATGCAGAAGTCAAAAACTTTGCTGCTGACGACATGTGCTAAATCTAGATTTTTACACTTCCACATCTTCAATTGAAAGAAGTTGGGCGAAGATTCATAATCTAAGTTGTGTGATAAGAGAATATTATGTTCATGAGCATACACAGTCACCACTTCAAAGTGATAACTGAGTTAAACATGCTAATTCAAAAAAGCATAAAGCTCAGAAAGAGTGAAGAAAATCATCTCCAAAGCCAAACTAATAACAAGACGGACATGGATTGAATCAGCTTACTTCAGAGCTTTAATTACTAGCAAGAGAAATGCTACAAGTTTGGAATCATACTTTGAGTAGCCACTTAGAGATGTTGTTGCATGCAACCCAACAGCTTAGGGTACTTAAGGGTAGGGTTGAGCATATAGAACCCCCGAACTGGATTGAACTGACCAGTTTTGGGCTGTTCTAAGGGGGTGCCGATCCACTTCCAGATTCCATTTATGGAACCGGTGATTTTCAGTCTGGTTCCAGGGTAGGAATGAGACCAATTTAATTTTTTTTAATCATTTTTATTTCTTAAAGAAATAAAATTTAAACCTAAACCCTAATCTCCTCTCACACCTCACTTCTTCTAGATGATGAAGCAAATCTTTGTTTCTTTGATATAGCTGCATGGATTCATCCAAGTTGCTCCTTTTGTATCTTGCTTCTTCATTTATTATACTTTCTTTCTTTTCCTGCAAGGATTCACCAGTTTTACTTCCCTCGCTTACTTGCACTGTCTTTAAATTTGTGAGTCAGTCATTTATGGAAAAGAATCCACCAAATGTCCTCCTCCCTTGTTCAAGGTGCCCCTACAATCACGGCCCCATCATCTCTCAGTCTTCATTGCAAATCTTGGATGAAATCCCAATTTTGATTGCAATAGGGATTGGGAATTCAATTAATTTAAAACTTTCGGCCATGATAAGTGAATCCACTAGTTCCATTGCACTGCCTGGGGACTGGACCAGTCCAGTTCAGTTCCCAGTTCTCGAAATGAGGAACCGGTCCTCCTAGTTGGGTTTCCAGTTCCTAGGTGGGATCGGACTAGACTGGGAACTGATAACCCCTACTTAATAGGATGGCAGCCTAATAAATCAGCACTAAGCCAGTACATCAATCTTGCTCCCCTCTTACAAGTACCTAGAGGAACTCCCACTATAGATAACAGTAACATGATAGCCATTCAGTGATGATAGATATCAGATACTCAGTAAAACCATTCTTGTTAATTTTGCAGCGACTCTAATCAACAAAAATTCAAATTCCACTATCCCAACATCAAGTGCAAGGGCAATTAGCCATTATAATATGTAAGCAAACACGAGGCACATGGAACAACAAGATGAAAAGCTTGGCATGTGTTATTTATACAAAAACATACAACTAAGCACGTGGTAAATGACAGTGAGATTCATGGTGCTTACCATGACTTGATTCTGAGAACACAGACATTGGGACAATATCTTTGGACATATTCAAAGAATAACTTTTCGGAATATTCCCAGGCTCAGTGCTTGCCATCTCCATAGTGAACTGATTCACAATACACAAAGATATATCAGAAATGCAGAGCAACAAAACGTCAGCAGCAGATGGCATACACAAAAGCTACACTAAGTAGAACTGATGCAGCTACGTCTTCAGCTACAAGCAAGTGCGCTCTCTCGTGATGGTCGCAAAACAGAAAAGCATCTCAGAACAAAAGGGATTGTGCGAAATCAAAAAATTATTCACATACAACCGGCCGTGTCCCAATGTCGTCTGTCGTGGTTTGGATAAGCAAGGACGAACAGGACACCACATCGTGAAATCACAAGTGCACATCCACTCGTGCCCTAATTCCGCAGATCAACTGGCCTTTTCCAACCGCACTTAATTAACATCTGAGCCTATAGTACCGGCCGGGCCACTCTCCAAATCATGAACTCCCTACTGCTCAAAATCAGAACAAGTTCGCAATTCGTATCCCCGGCGCCACTTCAAACGCTAGAATCTACAGAGGAGATTATAATCGAACTTACCCTGTAGCGTGAGCCCAGACTTGATTAAGTCCAACTGACTAGGAAGACAAGCGAAAAAGCACGAATCGAAGCGAAAAACATATATGTATTTAGAGAGAGAGAGAGAGAGAGAGAGAGAGAGAGAGAGCGTACCTGGAGGGAAGAAGGATTGTCAGGGGGTAGAAGAGGATCGAGAGAGAGGACGACCTTGGCGAGGGGATTGGAGTCTGAGGGAGGGTGAGCTTGCCACGACTTCGCCACCACCACCGGACACTTCATCAGCCACACCGATCTCTCCGCCTTCGCCGTCTCCACCTTGCTGCTTCCCTCGTCTTCCTCCATCCTCTCCCTCCCTCCTCTCTCTCTCTCTCTCTCTCTCTCTCTTATTCACTGGGTCTCCTTATTTTCCTTCCGCTGCGGTGAGGCGGTGTCTGAACTGCAATAAAGACCGGAGAAGACTGGACTGGGCCTGGGCCTCCAAGGGTACGTCCTTTCCAAGAAGACATTTCTCATTTCTTCTTCCCGGAAAACTCACGTCACGTCCCGCTAACATGAACTTCCATCAATTTTACAATCGAGAAAAATAAAACTTTCTTTTTAGTCAATCAAGTATCTCAATATTTAACGTACCGGTTAACATGAGTCCTCTGTTACTTTCTTTTTTCTTTTTGCGGAGTCGTCTGTTACTTATATTGTTTTATGGTTTGTCTCTACAAACATGTCTCACTTACTTGATAAAAGTTAAACATAATTCGTGACGTGATTTTGCTTATTCAATAAAATTTAAGAAATTTTAGATGCTAGATGATATAGGATACGTTTGGCAACCCATTGGATAAATGCAACTAAATGGCCTTTGGGTAAATGTAAATGTCGTTTGATAAATTACACTTTAAAAAACAACTTTGAGAGAAATGTCGTTTGGTATAAAACACATTTGGTAAGTCTTTTGGTAATTAATATTATTTTTTAAATTTTTAATTTTTTAAATTTAAAAATCAAATATATATATTTTAAAAAAGATCAAACCATTCGTTGGAAAAAAGAAGAAGACCAAACCCTTCATTAGTCCTAGTGAAGGGCTATGGTTGCCAAAGGTCGCCTAAGCTCGGGCAACCCTCGATAAGGGTCACGCGACCTAGATGAACACCGCCGAGATCTCCTCACCTCAGGCGGCCCTCGCTTGGGTTGTACATTGCCTAGGACGCTTGAGGTCGTAAGACCATTGACAGCCCTTGTCGGGGTCACTCGACCCTTAGTGGAGACCTAAACCGACCGTTGCTGGCAACCAAATCTAGGTGTTGGCACCAAATCTTGTTCCCTGGCAGCCATAGTCCTTTGTCAGCCGGCGAAGGGTTTGGTCATTTTTTAATTAAAAAAATAATGAAAGACAAAATTAGAAATTTGAAGAATTAATCAAGATAGCTTTGGAAGAAAAAAAGTGAGCTTAGCATTTGGCAAAATATTGAAAGCCTAATGCTAGTCCCTACTAGATTAGGTTTTCAGTCTTCCCAATATTGACTTTCAAGTGAAAGCTCATTCAAAGTAATTGTCAAACAGCACAATATTCACATTCCAAGAGTAAGAGAAAGTGTTGATTTGCGCAATATTGGTATTTTGATATGTCTCATATAGACGGTTAATGGGTATTTAATAGCATTAGCACCCACGTTAGTAATTTTCTATCTACAATGTTAATGGAGATCTCACATTGAACCAAATTTGAAAAATTGAGGTACTTGATTGAACAAATAAAATATTTTATGAACTCAATTGTGAAACAAGTAAAATTCATCTACATGCGGCGTAATCGTTGCAAAATAAAAAATATAAAATAGAAAATATATATATTACTTGCCATCATGTTACTGTCATTATTTATCTAATCAAGTCATTGTACTTTCAATTTTTATTATTTGTTTTGGTAAAATTAAAATATCAATTATTATTATTATTATTAATTTTTACTACTTGTATAAAATGTCTAATTAACTCCTTCTGACACTAACTCCATCAAAGTCCAGTTAACGTAACACTTCGTGAATGCTGGAGCGTGATGTGACTTCAATATTATTTATGTAAACCATCAAATGCGGATGGTGAACTGGCGAAAGTATAAATAACAAATTCACTATCCACAACCTAGAGTAAGTATTTATGTAGGCAATATTAGTATCTATTACTATTCCTCTCCGACATTCTCCAATAGTCATGATATCTGGATTTGGCCGAATTTTGTGCTGGATGGACTTAATTAAATATTTTGCTAAGTAGAATGACTTGAAAGGAAAATTTTAAAGTATATAAAGTTGATTAGAAAAGTAGTGAAAGTATAGGGATGAAACGTAGTAGTGAAAGTATAGGGATGGAACGTAGGATTGTACCTGAAAATATTGCATGGTTTGTGTTGTTAAATTTATTTTCCATTTTTCCTTTTTATGATTCAAAATGAATAAAAGGTACGATCCTAAAATTCACCTTTCTTCTTATTCCAACCTGCAAATTAGTGTGAACAGCCTTTTTTTACAACTATCTGGAAATTGTTTCCAAACTTTTTATGATAAAATTATAGGAAAAGTACATTTAAAGTCTAAAACCTATTACCTAAGTGCAACCGAATCCTAATTTTTTTTTTTAAAGTAATCAAATTTTAAAACTTATCAAATTGATACAATCAAATCTATTCATTAATTCCATTGAATTTGGCAAATAAAAATGTTGACATAACTTTTTTTTTTTTTTTTTTTTTTCACTATTTTTTTCAAACACGTGGCACCAATATGACATGTATATTATTTTTTTAAATAAAGATGCACTCATGTGGCATTTCTTCTTCTTTGGTTCGGCATCTTCTTCTTCCTTTGAGCTCGAGCTCTTCCATGGCTGTGAGCTTCGGGCTTAACAAGACATGGTGGCGGCGAACATCAAGTTCGAGAATAAATGGTAGCACACAGCTCGGCGAAATTCTCGTGCATCTCTCTTTCGCGCTTGTCATTCCACAGCTTGACCTCCATCACGATATCTCGGAGAGACGTGGTGCGTAAGAATTGGGTATTCAAGTAAATTATGGATCCGGGGTTGGGTGGAGGATTGGAGAATAGAACGGGACATGCGCAAAGGGAAGAAACCTTCTTAACTAAACAGCCATCATGACAAATCAGCTAATTCAAGAAACTGAGCTTGACACAACATCGCAGAAACAGCATAGGTACATTAACAGAAAAATAACTAGTGGTGATTACAAAGACCTAATTAACATCATACTTAATTGATCCAATAACAAGAAACTAAAGTTCTGTTTGTTTGGTAGAAATCAAATGATCTGGAAAATATTTTCCTAAAACCGATCACTTTTACATTTAAAATAATTAGTTCATAAAAAATATTTAGATTGTTTCCAATAATTTATGTCCAAATATTTTTGTAAACAATAAAATTTTTCCGTTCACTTATTTTTGTAAGAAATATGAACAATCATTTTTAAGAAAATATTTTTCAAATTATTCATTTCTTGTGAAACAAATAGAAATTAAATCATGAAAAAAAGAATTCCTTGATTAGTGGATATTCGATATTCTATTCGGATCTAGTGATCTCCCTGAATGGATCCAATCGGCCAAGCAAGCTTAAAACATGCTATGCACTCGCCTGGAGGCTGGAGCTGAACCAGGAGAGCAAACATGACAAACTTGTAGATATCACTTGTAAACTAACTGTAAACATGGGTGATTTTCTTGTTTGTAACTCATTAATTAGACATTTTTCCCAAAAAAAATCAGAAAATTAATTAGAGAATTTTTTTTTCCAATAAAAAATGGAGGAAGACAATGTCCATTCATATTAGATTTAAAGCCTATTGTACTTATTCCTTACATGGACCTAAAATGACTGAATGTACCTATATTTTTCAATTATCAACTTATCTTAGTTTTATTATATGTGTTCAATG
The DNA here is from genome assembly GCA_016097545.1 of Eucalyptus victrix. NCBI lineage: Eukaryota > Viridiplantae > Streptophyta > Magnoliopsida > Myrtales > Myrtaceae > Eucalyptus > Eucalyptus victrix. The sequence goes on along the minus strand of CM027840.1, from coordinate 22,695,071 downwards.
TAATTACTCAAAGTGAATAACAAAAAGGAATAATAGCGTGGGAGGTCTCTCTAATTTTTCGAAATGTTATTTTTGGACTTTTATTTGTTCAAAAAGATTCTTGAATTACATATTTGTTTGTTCAAGTTAGTCCTTTCGAATCTAATGGACATTATGATGTGGCCATTAAGGGCGCAAATGATAACTATTCTGACCAGAAATTGATTTCTGGAAGAAAAATAGAATTTTCTATTTCTATTATTGGACAAGTTTTTAAGCAAAAATACGCATTTGATAACGACATAAAATTTATATTCTTGAAATAGAAATTCGTTTAATAACGGTACAAAATTTCTATTTCTGGAGTAAGAATTCATTTGATAACGACACAAAATTTATCATTTCCGGTGGCGGGCAGCGGCGGTGGCAATCGACAACCGACTAATAGCGAGGATAAATGATGAGAAATGTTTTTATTTATCATTTCTATTTCATAAAAAAGTAAAAAATATTTACTCATGATTTTGTTCCAAACATATTTTGGAGTATAAATCTATTCTAGAAATAGAAAAATGAAATAGTTATACTAAACAGATTTCTATTTCAGAGATAAATTTGAAATAAAAAAATAGTTATGGAGTAGAAATAAAATGGTTTCATGCGTGCCCTAAGTGCCATCATAGCAGCCATCCTTTGAAAATTAAAAATTAAGAAAAAGGTTGAAAAGAAGAATTAAAAGAAGAAGAAAAAACCACAAAAAGTAGGGGAGAGTGAGGGAAGGCTAGTGATGCTGGACGGTTATAGGGGGCAGAGGCTGTTGACACCTCATATTTTGGCTCCAGTTTTTGAAAAATCCTTAAATTGATGCAAGGCTGACCAAAGAGATTCAAGGAGCGAATCATTTGTTTCACCGTATAAGGTGAATTATTCTCAAGAATGGGTTGCCCCTTTTTTGCAATGTCGAGAATCTTGCAATTCCTTGATTTCAGTCTAACATCAGGTTACTAGGGATCTCAAGAGTTCCAATGCATCGAGAATTGGGTTAATCATCGTTTGAACGGAAAGTTATGACTGATCAAACTTTGATTGAACTTTTCGATACTAGAATTAGGTTCCCCGTGCCTGGAAACCATATCTAGAGGTTTCAAAGTCAACCAAAGTTTTTTTTTTTTTTTGAGCAGCAAACATCATTACTTGATTTACTATTTCATATGAGGTAAAAAACACTCAGAGCATCAGTGCATAAAAGATCAAATAAAGCAGGGGGGTTAGAAATCCAGTCCGGGGGTAAGGAGTTGCTTCGGCATGCCTTCACTATCCAATCCGCGGGGCGATTTGTGCTCCGGTTACGGTGGGCCAGAGTTAGGCCCGGGAGATGGCGGAGTTTAGCTTGGGCCCGGCTCACGATTGGATGTAGTTCCCAACTCAGTTCAGTCGAAGTCTTCAACACGTGCACAAGAGATAAACAGTCATAGTGTACTTGAGGAGAGAGAAAGCTGTGGCTCTCGATAAAATTTAGGGTTTCGTCCATTGCGATCGCCTCTACTTGAGGAGCCGAAGCAACAACGACTGGTTTCGCATAGCCGTCCACCAGGAAGCCTCGGTGATCTCTACATACACACGCGATGGCTGCTCGATGTCGAGGAGTTTCTCGCACATTGGTGGGTGCTGTGTTGCTTTCCAAATCTGGAGCAAATGATGCGTCTACATTAATTCGAATCGTTCCTGGAGGAGGTGGGAGCCAGGATTCAGATAAGTGTTTGGTGTTCTTCTTGCTGTTCAGTTCTCCGTTTAGAACTCTGTAACTTTCTGTGAACGCTTCTGCTCTGGCTATTGTCGATTGCGGCTTTGGATTTTGCTGATTAAAAATATACCGATTTTGTTCCTTCCAAATGCTCCATAATACCCCCGCTATAAGATTAAATTTACCTGAGATGACTGGATGTTGTTGTATGTTGCAGATCCAGTCTTTGAATCGGGTGAGGCCGAATCTGGAGATCTATATGTGCAGGGGGGCTGAATTCCAGACTTTAGCAATCCATGGGCATAGGAGAAATGTGTGCTCAAGCGTTTCTGCTTCCTGCTTGTAGAGGGGGCATAACGGAGAAGGTACGATTTTTTGGTGGTGCAGGTTTTCCATTGTAGCTAGGGCATTATTGCTGCATTCTAGAGGAAAATTTTGATTCTGGGTGGTGTTGTGGATTGCCAAATGTTTTTCCAGAGGTTGGGATTGGCTTGATAAGACGAGGTTGCTTGTTTGTCCTGTGCTATAATAGAGACATTCCTGAACATAGAATAACCGCTCTTTACTAAGTAATCTCTTGATTTCGTGTGCATCCATACCAGTTTATCTCTTTCATCAGGTAAGCCAATGGGTGTGGCTAAAAGTTCCTACACCCTTCTATCATCAAACATAGGGTGTAGTAGCGGTTCATTCCATGTGCCTGTACCTGGATTTATGAGATTTGAGACTTTTTCTGGTTCTTGGCTTGATGCTGGGCCTCCTATGGGGCCACTTTTTAGCCATCTATCTGTGTTTCGATTGACGTGTTCTTTCCATTGTCTATCCTGTACATGACTTGAGGAGCAACCGAGTCCCGTGCCTTGATGATGCTCTGCCAACCCCACGAGGGCCGTGACCCTCTTTGCCAGCGTTCCAAAAGTCGCCATGTGAGTAATACGGCCCTTTCAATAATCTGGTTAACAAAGAGTCTGGATTTTTAATTATGCGCGACATCTGCTTTGCTAGCATTGCTGTGTTGAAAGTCTGTAGATCTTTAAAACCCATACCCCTTCACTCTTCCTTGTTTTCAACAAATCCCACTTCTTCCAGTGAATTGCAGCCTTTTTTTCATTACTTTTCCACCAAAAGGATGCAACCTTTCTCTCAATTGCTTTGCAAATTGATATAAGAATTTTGAATATTGACATCGCATATTGTGGGATAACTCGTATTACTGCTTTTAGGAGTATTTCCTTTCCTGCTTTTGATAACAATTTTTTTCCTTCCAACTGTCCAGTTTAGAGTTGACCGAGCTAAGATCCATGCAAACATGTCCTTCTTGGATTGCCCCCAGTCTGAAGGTATGTCCAAGTATTTCCCTGTCTTTGTGATTTCTGGAACTTTAAGAGCCGATGCTATGTTTCTCTTTAGAGTTGTAGGACATCCTTTGCTAAAGTAGATGCCTAATTTGTTGAGATTAATTGCCTGACCTGAAGCAAAGCATTATTGGTTTAAGACATTAGCCAGGTTTTGACATTTTACAATTGTTCCATGTAGGAAGAAAATCGAATCATCAGCAAAGAGTAGATGGGACAGGGTAGGGCAGTGATTGTTCAATTTGATTCCTGTGAGCGAACCCTCCTACACAGCTTTCTTCATCAAGATGGACAGCACATTGGCGACAATGATGAAGAGGTAAGGTGAGAGTGGGTCTTCTTGGCATAAACCACGGGTGGGTTTGAAGAAAGGTAGGGGTTCTCCATTGAAATTTATGCTAAAAGATAATGTGCTCACACATTGCATGATCCATTGTACCCATTGGTCATAGAAACCTAATTTTGTCAGACATGCCTTAAGAAAATCCCACTTGATGTGCTTGTATGCCTTTTGCATGTCTAATTTTAAAACTGCTTGAAATTTCTTTTTCCTGTTGCTGGTTCGAAGTCTATGTAGCACTTCTTGGACCATCAATATGTTATCCTGAATCTGCCTGCCTCCCACAAACGCACTCTATTCCTCTGCAATGATGTGTGGTAGAATGGTTTTGAGCCTGTTTGTAAGTACTTTTGAGATTATTTTGTATAGGAAATTGCAGAGATTGATAGGGCGATATTGCTCCAGTTTTTCAGGCTGTGGGATTTTGGGTATTAGTGTGATGAGTGTTCTGTTTAATGCAGGATCTAGATGGCCAGAGGTGAAGAAGAGCTGCATTGCTTGATAAATATCCTTGGAGATTACTGACCAGTGCTCTTTATAGATAATCCCATGAAACCCATCAGGACTAGGTGCCTTGAAAGCTCCTAGCTGCTGCATAGCTGTGGTGATTTCCTCCTTGGTGATGGGAGCCATTAAGTTACAGTTCATCTGGTCGTCCACTAGAGTAGGGATGTTTTGTATGATAGGTTGCCAATTGCGGTCTCCCACTGATGTGTAGAGACTTTTGTAATACTGTTCTGTCATCCCTTGTAGCTGCTTATCCCCTCGAACCCATGCATAATTCTCATTTTTCAACATTGTTATCTGGTTTCGATATCTCCTCTAAATTGTCATCGCATGAAAAAATCAAATGTTTTTATCACCCCACTTAATCCAGCTTATCCTCGCTCGCATACCCTAATACATCTCCTCTTGTCTCCATAGTTGGTCGATTTCTTTGGTTATCTCTTTCTCTTGAGTTGATTCTCCATTAATTTGGTTGCTGTTTATCAAGTTATGGAGTTCTCCTTTCAGCTAGGTGATTCTCTTCTTTGCATGGCCGAATTTGCTCTTACTCCACTGTATTAATTGCTGCTGTACTTGCTATAGTTTCTCCACCAAGTTAAGATCGTTTGCAGCAGGGTCATTCTAGGTATTGGTTACTATGTTTTTGCTTTATGCATCATCAGTCCAGTAAGCTTCATATTTAAACTGCTTTCGTTTTCTGCTCTTTGGTTGAGCCAGGGATATCAGAAGAGGAGTATGATCTGAGCCTATCGCTGGGAGTGCAATGCAGTCAGCCTCTGGGTAAGTAATTCTCCACTGAAGTGAACATAAAGCCCTGTCAAGTCTTTTTTTCACTAGGTTCTCTCCCTCCCGTTTATTTGACCAGGTGAAGGAGCATCCCTTGCATTCCAAGTCCATCAAGGAGCACTGATTGACAAAGTCTCGGAAAGTTGTTAGCCGTAAGTTTCAGCTCTATACTTACCCGCTTTCTCCTAGTGATTTAGTATTTCATTGAAATCGCCCAAGCAAAGCCATGGTAGCTGGTAATGCTTACTAATTGAAAAGATTCTTTCCCATAACTGAATTCTTTCTCTGAATACATTGGGAGCATGGAGAAAAATAATTTTCATTTTCCGATCTCTGTCTTTCAGATGGCATTGGGTAAAGATTGCTGTGGCTAAGGAGGATTCAATGGATAAGTGTAGTTGATCATCCCAGAATAAAGCTAAGCCCCCTGCTGTACCATCCGGATTAACGATATAACTATTTTGAAACTTGAGTCTCCGTTTTATTCTGAGCACTTTCTGTTCTGGGTTTTTTGTTTCCATAATGAAAACAAGATTGGGCCGTTCTTGAGTCACAGTGACTCGCAAGGCCTGGATTGTCAAGGGATTGCCCAACCCCTGACAATTCCAACTTAAGAGTTTCATGGGTAATTTGGTGGCTTATTAGGGCTAGCCACCAGAGCCCATTGATCTGACTTTTCTACCACCCTAATAGGTGTTTCTACTAGCTGGTTACTATTTTTTTTATTGTTGAGATAAAGGTTGTGCTCCATATGGATAGAATCTTTTAACTCTTTTTGAATTGGCCAACTTTACACACTTCCCTTTCGGTTTTGCAGGGAGGGTCATCTCCAGGCCACCTTTAGCTTCCTTCATCTGTTCCTCATGGAGTATCAAGATTGATTCCTCATCAATGCAGCAATTTCCCCTCTTCTGAGGGCTTTTCGATTCTACCAAAATTAATTCTCGAGATGACGAAGGTGTGTAAGTTTCCTTGCCTTTTTGCTGAGTATTACAGACTTGAGTTTGCTAGGATGATGGTGAACTGTTTTGCTCTGTTGCAGGTACATGAGATAATGGAGTTTCAAGCACTACATCCACTTCTTCAGGGGGGAGCTCCTTCTTTCCATAAAATATTTTGCCATAGGGGCTGAGATCCCTCACCTCAGCTCACAGCCAATCACCACATCTGGCGGGTAAGTTTTGTTCCAATCCTGACTCCTTGTAAAGTATCTCAGCACACTTTGTAGCATAATGACCAATTCTGCCACATGAATAACAGTAGTAGGGCAATCGTTCGTATTTAAATTCAACCCAAAGCTTTTTATTGTCGAGATTCACTATCACACCGGTCTTCAAAGGGTTTCCTAATGGCAGTGTTACTCTGGCTTACCCACTTTGTAGGTGCTATTTCCCTTTTCCTCCAGTTTTACTTCAACAACGGCTCCTAGTTTGGAAGCAATTTCCTTGATCACATCATAGGTGACTCTCCCATAAGGTAATCCGATGAACTTTACCCAAAAGTCACAGTGATTAAAATCATAATAGAACTTGGGTGTATCAGGTTCGCACTGTCTAAGTATGAGAAGATGGCTGGAGAATGACCAAGGCCCCGATTGGAGTACTCTCTGAGCCTCAGCTTCCGAATGGAAGGAGAAGGAGAAGAAACCAGGTTCCAACATCGCACAGGTAAAGTTTTTTGTCTTCCACGCTTTCCTCATCAGGTTTAAAAAAGCATTATAGTTCAAAGCTAGGTTTGGGTAGAATCTGCCAAATAGGGTTTTGCGACATTTAACTAGTTTTTTAGGAGAGATAGCACTTGGGATATCGACGACATCAATTGCATTCCAGAGTTTTCCCATGCTTTTGTAGAGAGCCGCAAGTCTTCTTTCTTCGTTGTTCTGATCTGCCATATTCTGTTTGTAGGGGGATGGGGTTTTGGATGAATCATGGATTTAAGGGTTGAAGGGAGCTCAGATGAGTGAAGGTAGAGCGGTTCTTTGCTAAGGAGGAATGGGGCAGAAATTAGGGTTTCTGAACTTTGACAAGGGGGTTTTGGGTTAGACAATGGAGCGCAAGAAGAGTTACAAGGAGAAGAAACTCAGAATCGAAGCAAGCAGAGGGCTCCGAGATCTGAGAAGAGAAATGCAACAGGAAACTACCCAGCTAGTAGAGGGGGACTACACAATCGGTAGAGGGGAAACTCCATGGCGGAGAGAGCTTTTCCTTGTCTAAACCAAAGTTTTTTCAAACTTCCTTGATATGTAAGTAATGATTTTTAGAAGTGTTAAGTCGGTTAATGATTTTTAGAAGTGTTAAGTCACCAAACCGACATGTGTGTCAAAGATTCAAGCTCATAGCCCCAATATGGGCCAAACTATACGCTCCTTGATCTTACAATTTACCTCGACAGTCACTCTCTTGCCTGTTGGGGGCGCCCTCGCTCATTTGAACACATGGTGAGTCGTCAAAAGCTCCCAAACTCTTCTAATCTTTTGCTCTCTATTCTTAAATTCGTTCTCATGTTTCTCTCTTGGGCACATCTCATTTGTTTCGTGGGTATCAAAACGAGAACTTCCGAGATGAGTCTGCATGTCTCTATTTAAATTTTTGAATAGAAAGTATGTTAAATTGTTGGCATGCTGAATTTAAATGTTAGATTGAAAAGTACGTTGTTATGTTATTCTTTGGAAAAAAGAAAATCCGCATGAGTTTAGGCCATGTTAATGCCGAAATGAAATCTTGAAGGTAAAATTATGCCGCTATGCTGTTGTAATGACTGATTTGATTGTAAGATCTGTCATGCTGTTGAATTTAAACGATGATGACTTTTGATAAATGGCGCTGTAATGTATTTTGATACTGTTTAATATATAAACCGTATGGTTGGAAGTGGAAGGGGGATATATAGTGGTGAATAGATTGAAGCGTAGCGTTGCATTGGAAATAAGCCCCTTATTTGCGAGCCAGCCTATAGGTCATACTACTTGTCGTGATCCTTCCGAGTGAACCTCAAGGAAGTTTCATGAATTGCTAAGCACGCAAGAAAAACCATCTTGCGATGTGGCGCTTGCACTTAACATAGGCCCTCCCAAGTTTTACCGATCACCACTTGATTTTCTTGTTCAATTTTTTTATTGGTTTTTTTCTTCCACCAAAGCTCACCCTACTTCTGCAAACATGGGTTCTTGGATATAGGGACTTAGTCATATTAGATTCATCTAACGCACATTATCCGTGCTTTTTCTCTTTTGTAAGACATTATTTGCCCCTTTTCTCTTTTGTAACACATTATTCGCACCATCCTTCATATTTCTTTTTATTTTCTCATTGTTTATGACACTAATATAAGTGGTCATGCATGGATCCTCAAACAAACAAAGATCAAATTGAATTATAGCAAAACAAGGAAAATGTGGAAAATGAAGGAATTCAAGCCATATTGGGCAACATTATATAGAGCTTTGTTATTAATTATCAAGAGAAGACCCCCGTGAGCTATGCATAAAAATAAGAATGAATTTTAAATTAGGATTAATAGCACGAAAAACCCAAAACTAGTACACATGTAAAAAATTTACCTCAAAATAAATTTTTAATCACAACAGGCCCCGAGTTGGTAATACCGTGAAAAATTTAATTTCCATTAAATTTTACTCTCATATTACTAAGTAAGATAACACATGACAGTTGACATGTATACTAGTTTGGGGCTTTACTCTCCATTAGTTACATGTGTATTGATTTGTGATTTTTTATAATATTAATTTAATTTAATAGAAAATAATAAATATTATAATAAATCAATTTAAGGTTTTTGATAGTCAAGAAATCAGTTTAGGGTAAATTTGTCACATGTGTACTGGTTTGAGGTTTTAAGTAGTCAAAAAAATTATTATGAAGTAAATTTGTCATGGGTGTATCAATTTGGGTTTTTTTTTTTTTTTAATATTAGCCCTTTAAACTATTCTAACGAATGAAATCCTTAATCTAGACGATGAAATGAAATATCAAGACTCATTATGAATTAAACTAATCCTCTGATGCAATTTAGATGGTTCTTTCTATCGTTTTCTTTTTATCTTTTTTTTATCTTATATTTAATTATAAAAAAAACCCATCAAGACCTAACAACTAAATGCCAAAAAATCTAACAACATAACTCTGAAATTGGTGAAAATAGATGTCGGTCTTTTCGCCGATATCTATTTTCAAAAGACCGACATCTATTTTCAACATTATCTCCTGCAAAACAAGTAATGCACGTCCAAAAGCAATGAAACTAATGCAATGCATGCTGGAAATTGAGACAAAATGAATCAAGTGTAACGGAAACATGCAAAATGACACGAAAACAAGTAACAGGTAAAGGGGGTGCCCGGGACGACCAGAAAGGCGCTACAAGGCCGGGCTAAAGGCTGAACGCTCACGGTCGCAGTGAGCTTTTGATCCCTTTCCATAGGGGTGTCAAATGGTTCGGTTTGGTTCGGTTTTTTTGAAAAATCGAACCGAACCAAACCGTTTGAAAAATCTTCTAAACCAAACCGAATGAGATCTGAACCGAAATGAAATTTCGGTTCAGTTTTTTCGGTTTTTCGGTTTTTTGGTTTTTTGTTTTCAGCTTTTGGTTTTTTCTGTTTTTCTTTTTGGTTCTTTTCTTTATTTTTTGGCTGGATGAAGCTCATGTACCTCTCTCTCGGTGCTTCCCTCCCATGGCCGTATCAAACAGAGAATAAAACCGGCGATCTCGTACGTGAAGCGGTTCACCGGCTTCCACGAGTTCACCCAGTTCACCAAGGACGACGTTGGGACCGGGGACAGCGGGCTCAACTCGATCGCGTTGGCAAACAACGACAAGACGGTTTTCCTGCCTATGAACGAGCCGGTGTTCGGGACCAAGAGGAAGAGCCAAATCCAGACCTACCTCGAGCACAACGAGGGCACCGGGCTGCAGCACCTGCCGCTGACGAGCGAGGACATCTTCTGGACGCTGAGGGAGATGAGGAAGTGGAGCAGCATGGGCGGGTTCCAGTTCATGTCGTTGCCGCTGCCCACGTACTACCAGAACCTGAAGGCCCGGGCGGGGACGTGCTGACGGACGAGCAGATCAAGGAGTGCAAGGAGCTGGGGATTCTGGTGGACAGGGACGATCAGGGGATGCTGCTCCAGATCTTCACCATGCCCGTGGGTGACAGGTACGTGATCTCGATTTCAGGCGGGCTCTCTCCTTTGAGTCTTCGCCGAAGTCAATTCCTTTAACTATGGGCATGTGAACCTTTCAATTGAGGATGGATCGTGGATTGGATATGGTTTGAGGGTACAAAACATGGGTTTGTCGATCATTGACGAGACAATAGACTACTTTCTCTCTTTCGAGAACAGCATGTATTCACTTGATAGAACAGACCCTTGATTACATCAGTTCCCCCTCGGTTGAAGCGAGACAGGGCAAAACAAAGCATCAAACGGAGAATAAAACCGAATTTTTATTAGTTTGTGGTTCGGTTCGGTTCGGTTAACCGATAAAAACTGAACCAATAAAAAAATATTGATTTTTAATGAGAATCGAACAGAAAACCGAACCAAACCGAAAAAACCAAAATTTTCAGTTCAGTTTGATTCGGTTTTGTTTTCGGTTTAGTTCGGTTTTCGATTAAGTTCCTGACACCCCTACCTTTCCAAACTTCAGAACGGCCTGAAAACGGGCCTAATCCATCTTGGGACATCCACGAGCCATGAGAACCAATGAAGTCCGGCCCAAGACGTGTCTTATGAACTCAAACCTCTCGGGTGCTTGCTATCCAGCCCACACGCGGCTTGGACAGTCAGCGACCGCCACTTCCCTAATTCAGACAAGAACATTCAATACTTCCCGATTTAATAGCTGGTTACATGCCCGAAGGACATAATGATAGGTTGGAGCTTGATCAGTTAAAGAACATGCAGAAGAGAGGCAGAATTAAACAATCATGAATTAAAAGTACTCGAGTCACATACAGAGCATAAGTGCCAGGGACAAAAGAGCTAGAGGCACCAGATTCTTGAAGAATGGTGCAAAGATTTTCTAAAGATAAAGTAATAGATGAGCTATTAGGAGAACTTTTAATAGTAGTAGTAGAGGTGGATGAGCATGCGGGTGGACCTTTGTTTCGGGATCGGTTGTTTGTCCTTGTAGGTAGTGTAGGTTGTTGTTGATAGTAAGAGGATGCAAGGTGACCAATTCGATGACAATACGTACAATACACTTTGTCTATAGGAGTGGATAAAATAGAGCAATGCACCTTTAAAGTAGCAAGTCGAGTCTCTTCAGTCAATAATTCTGAAACAACTACCTCAAGATGAGGTAATGTATCTCGATGCAAAAGTGAAGCTCGTACAGGTTCAAACTCATCATTGAGTGCCATCAGAAATTGCATAACACATATACAATTACGATATTTAGTGAACTTGTGAGCATTAACATTAGCTTCCCATTGCGACTCGGATAAAACCAATTGATCCCAAACAGCATGACTTGTCTCTTGATGCATGCAATGCAAATTTCATAAAAGTTGATACTGATGAGCAATATCTGAGGTGGAGTAAGGCTAACAAGCAAAACCCACAGTAGTTTGTTGTGTTGGAGGCGATAAACTAAAGCCTGATAAAAGGAATCAAAATATTTTTGAAACCATGTTTAAATGTAATGTTCTTGCTGTCCTATTCCTCCAAATGCTTAATAAGTTTTTCTCTAGTTTCTTTAGCAATCCTCGTAGGTGTGCGAATTTCACTAGTGACATTACGCCAAAGTTTTTGTTCTCTACAAAAACTTGGCATTTCTTGAGCATAAAATATAATTTAATCCATTCAAGACAATTTGAACAGATATTGGTATATATCCATTTATCCATTGAAATGTACTAATTTGTGTAATAAACACCAAGAAACTAGTATCATGAGTGCAAATATGGAGAAAATGATGAGGAATTAGCATGTCGAAATGCTTTGGGAATTGATCGGCCAACTTTAGTCAACGAACAACTATCAGTGGTCAATGGTGACATGGTAGCTGATGTGGCGAGTGATATGGCAATGGCGGGTGATGCGACAAATGACGTCAAGTTGCCATGGCAGACAACATGGCGGATGACACAACGGATGATGTCTGGATGACGCAATAGTGACGTTAGCAATGCATGTGTGACCTTTAGATCACACGCAACACATGTGGGCAGAATCTGTAGGTGGCGCGTGAAGGCGCATCAGACGTCCTTTGGTGGCGAGGTTTAGGTTGTTGGATTCTTTGAGTGGTAGAGAATTTGTCTGTGGTCTTGTATTGGAAATATAACTTACTTATGACGTGTTTGGTAACGATTCTATTCCCAAAAACATATTTCGATAAAATATAATTCTTTTTTATTTTGATCACAAGAATAATTTCTAAGTATTTTAAGCCGTTTAGTAATTGTCCAAAATTTCTAATTTCTGGAATAAAATTGCATTTGGTACCTTGCTCATTGATTCTATTTTAAATTAATTTCTTTTAATTTTTAAATAAATTTTTACTTTTTTTTTTTTCTTTTTTTCCTTTTTCTCCTATTCTTCTTATTCTTCAAGTGGCCGGTTGCCAAGGGTTGGCGACCTCATCAGAGCATCGCCAAGCGTCGCCGGCCCTCGGTGAGGCCGGCCCTTGTTAGCTGAGCTTTGCCAGCAGTTGGGTGAGGCTCGCCCGGCCTTTCTAGTGGCTAGATCGGCCTCGCCGGGGCTGGGGGAGGCTCGCTTGGCCACTGGTGGGGTTGGGTGAGACCTACTTGGCCACCGATGAGACTCGGCCTTGCTAGATCACAAGACTTGCCCAGCCTTATCGAGGCTTGGCCTCACTAGATCTAGCGAAGCCGAGTGTCGCTAGTGGCCAAGCGAGCCTTGTCAGGGCTGAGCGAGGCCTGCCTGGCCATCGGTAGGGTGGGCGAGCCTTGCCAGTGGCTGGGCTTGCTTCTAGCAAGCTCGCCGAACCTCGCCTTGGCCTAGTGGGCCTCTGGCGAGCTTATTGGACTGGTCGCCGGCGACTGGCGAACGGCAGACAGCAGCGGGTGGCAACAGATGGCAATAGAGGAGGGGAGCGAACATCTGAGCAGAGGAAGAAGAGTTCCACTTTTTTTATTCTTTTTTTTTTTTGGTGAAGATAAGAGAATGATTTTTTTTTGTTCCCGGAACAATAATCATTTTTTTTTTATTCTTGATTTTACTCCAAATATGTTTTCATGAATAAAATTTTTACCAAATGCGATTTTATTCTCAAACTGTTCTTGGGAACAAAAATCAGAAGCAAGTACCGTTTGGATGGTTATCAAATAGATCCTTAATGTGTCGGAAATTGACATATAGTTGACAGCTTAGGTTAGTTCAAGATGGTAGAGTGTGGCGGCCCATGGTTGTGGCATCGAGTGACGAGTCTGTTGATAGTGATGGTTTGCTGAAACAAGCTCTGGAAGACGCTTTAATAGCAATTGAAGTTGCGGTCTTGGTGGAGAAAGGAGAGCGATATGACCTATATAGCCGACATCATGACAACTATGTGGAGTGAACACAGCCTATTCGGTTGGCATTGCAAAAAATTCTCAGAAAGGAGCATCTTAGGAAAGATGGGTTGATACCAACTTAAAAATAATTCAGAAGAGAGAAATATAGAATTTTATGTACATTTCGATGCATAATGATAAGGAGTACATGAGCCTATATATAAGTTTTAAAGGTCGACTATTTGCAGCAATGAAATATTACACAATTAAATTACAATTAATCATAAAAATATTCAGAATATTATGAAAAATAATCTAAATATATTTAAGAGTATCAAAACTGATTGAAAGGGTAGGGATTGCGAGTTTTTACCGATTACACGCTAAGACCAATGATCGACGATGAGCGACAGTTGGTATATCCTCGGTTGCTTTCGGTTTAGTCTCCTCCAAAAGTCCTCACGAACTTCCCTGAGTCTTCAGCAGTGTGTCTTTTGTTCTCTTTGCTTTGGTTTTATTAGAATGAATGCCTCTGATTTCGTGCACCCCACTTGCGGAAATCTGCAGCTCACGAATAAAAAAGGATCCCTGTTCTTTCCTTCTTCAGTGGCCGATCACCAGCCTTTCTTTTTACCTAGTTTTCTCATGAATTCTCTTGTTTTTACATGTGCAGAGGCTGAACTGTAAGAGTTTTCCTAATGTAGACTACATTAATTGATATTGTAATTTACTGTTTTTACGGCTACCGTAAAAAATGGCTAATCTAAAGTGAAATAGAAGGTTTCTTAATTAGTTTAATATATGGCTGGCTAGTGTGGGTCGAGTTGAGCCTAGCCCGTAATGAGGGGGCATGGCTGGAAATTCTATAAATAGTACTCAAGTCTCTCATCTAACCTTAATTCTCACATTATCCTCATCTAAGGGGCGTTTACCTAACGCTAAACATGAGGGGCCACCTCATTGAGCCAGTGATAGAGGGCAATAGAGGAAAATGATTTACGCGTGGAACATTGTGTTTCCACTTCCGCTTCAAGAACAATGAATCCCAAAATAGGTGCGTTAATCTTTCTACTCAATTATGTATGTTTTTGTTCTAATTATGGAGATCTTGGGATTGCGCAATTTGCATCTAACATGTGGTATCAGAGCCTCTATAACCCTAGAACACGAACGCAAAGGATTTTGCCCTAATTTGAGATTTTCGAGATTTTTCGTAAAATAAAAATAGAATTAAATTATATATTTGGACTAGGCTCGATGAGACGAGAAAAACCGTGGGTGGCGTGTCGGCGGGGGAGGCCCCATGCACCCCCATGCATGGCCACGTGCCGCCTAGGCATTGAGCATGGGCCCCACGCGCGGTCACACGCCCTCACGCGCTACCCACGATGATGTCAGTAGCTAGGATCCAATCCGACCCGATTGGCGACTACTCGACCCGACCTAACCTAGGACTCGACCTAACCCGACTCGGTCAACCATTGACCGAACCAGTCAACCGGTTTGACCGGGGCGGTTGGACCAGATGGTCGGACCGAGAACCGGTCGGACCGCCATCGGTTGGACCGGTTTTGACTGGCCATTGACACCAGCACGTGAGCTCGATGCGCCCCGCACTCAGGCGGCGCATGCCGGCGCGTGGAAGCTCCGATCGGCGCGTGGCTGGCGCCGGTGGACTTGTATATTTATTCTCTATGTTGTGATATATTTATTTTTACATATTTGATAATTTTATAGATGTGAAAATACATGCAAAGCCCTGAATACGTGTATTTTTAGTGTATTTTTGCGTATTTTTCTTGTATTTTCTGTGTTTTTGGAAATACATGTGTTGGGTTATTGGTTTGTTATCACATAAACATTATAAAAGTGTGATTCATTAATAAAAATAAAATTTTATTGTATTTTATTAATGAATAAGGCAGTTTAATTAGCATGGCATGTGATTTTAGTGATATGATGCCCCTATCACTAAAATTAAAATTACATGTATATGGTGTATTTGAGAGGTAAATATTATATCCCGGTATGAGAGAGTTTCAAGGATTCAATTGAGTCGTGATCGCCAAAGTGGCACACTTGATTGGGTTTGAGAAATTTCATTCTTGTATAATGATTGGGATGTCTCTTGGTCTAATACATAGTTATATTCCCAAAAGAGGTGATTGTGTATTAGTTCATGGAAGGATTCATGATGGCGTAAAGGAGTGACTGATCCTAATGGTTCATATGCCCAAAGGTGATGAATTCACGAAGATTGGAATATATTCTTATAATCGCTATCATGTGGGGAGTATACAATTGCATATCATGTATTATGCCCAATGGTGTTTATGTGATTTTGCATGTAACTCTCTGGATGTGTACTTGTACGTCAAGTTGCACAATGCTCACATGATGCTAATTATATACATTGCTCATCTTTCAGTCACATTTTCTATAAACGATAACTCCGTCACTATTGAGGTTTTTGTTGGTTCAAATTTTAAGAAATGGAGAGAAGATCTTCTATTTGCTATGGAGATGGCAGATGTTTATATGGCTCTTACTGTCGATCAACCGACAGATCTTACTGCTGAGAGTACAAAAGCTCAAAAAGCTCATGTTACTGCCTGGGAAAAGAGCAATAGAATTTGCTTACTGTCGATAAAGCATTACATTCAGGAACACTCGAAAAGTGGTTTGCCTGCAGACTGCACCGCTAGGCAGATGATGGAAGCCTTGATGGCTAGAAACCGTGTCTCGCCTAATGCTAAAATAGGAACACACCTGCAAACACTATTTACTATGAAGTATGATGGTTCTGGTGGAGTTAGAGATTATGTTATGAGAATGGTAGATTTGTAGACAAAGCTTGAGGCTCTCAATGTTGTTATTCCCACTGCTTGTATTGTGCATCAAGCTCTAAATAATTTTCCTCTTGATTTTGGGATTATCAAGACCAATTATAGTTCCCAAGATGAAACTTGGTTAGTTAATGACCTAATTGCAAGGCTGGTGGCAAAGGAAGAAAAATTGAAGAAAGATAAATGGCACATTATCCTTTATGCTTCTAATTCTAGCAGTGATAAGGGTAAGAAGGTGAAAAATTATACTCATAAGGGCAATTTTGAAGTTGCTGGACCTTTCAACAATAAAGGAAATTCTGAAGGTGCTAGACCTTCTAACAATTTGGGTGCCAAAAAGCATTCACCAAGAAGGATGGTGTTTATTGCTACTTTTGCAGAGAGAGAGAGAGAGAGAGAGAGGACATGTAAAGAAACGCTGCAACAAGTTTAAGGCTTGGTTGTCTAAGAGAACCAAGAGTGAGCCTAAAGGTAATGATTATTTGGCATTTGTTTATGAATCCAATCTATCTGAAGTTCTGACCAATTCATGGTGGCTAGATATTGGTGCAACTAATCATGTTGCATTTACCATACATGGGTTCATAAATCGAAGGACGCTAAATCAGGATGAATCAAAGCTTACTATTGGAAACAGTGTTGGAGTTGACGTCGAGTTCGTGGAAGATGTTATGTTTATTTTAGATTCTGGTTTTCGGATGGTGTTGAGAAACACTTTTTACATACCTTCTTTTAGGCGGAATTTAGTTTATGTGTCTTGTTTGGACATGTGTGGATACTCTTTTGAAATAAAGAGTAATACTATTTTCATGTTTTATGATTCAAATAAGATTGGGTGTTGCAATTTATTCGATAGATTATATCGATTGAGTTTATCTTCCAACAACATGTACATTACTTATTCAGCCGAAAAAGTTGTTTCTAAAAGGCCTCTACCTAAGGAACAGTCTTATGCATTGTGGCATAAACGTCTTGGTCACATCTCTAAAGAAAGAGTAGAAAAGCTTATAAAAGCTGATATCTTGCCTACTCTTAAAGGTAATCTAGAGACTTGCGTAGATTGTTGTAGAGATAAGATGACTAAGATAAATAAGAAATCCGCCGTACGAAGTTCAGACTTGTTGGAGGTTATTCATACTAATATTATTGGACCATACACAGCTACTTTGTACATAAATTTTTATTTCTTCACATTTATTGACAATTATTCCCGATATGGATACTTATACTTGATTAAAGAAAAGTCCGAGTCTCTTGATAAATTCAAGATTTTTCTGACTGAAGTGAAGAAACAGTTGGGAAAAGTTATAAAGATTGTCAAATCTGATCATGGTGGTGAGTATTTTGGTAGGCACGATGATGCTGGACAACTTAAAGGGCGGTTTGCTAGATACCTAGAGGATTTTGGGATAGTAGGTCAATTTACTATGCTTGGAAGTCTTGAACAAAATGGTGTAGCTGAAAGGCGCAATTGTACTCAAATTGACATGATGAGAAGTATGATTATGATTAGTAGGACCAATTTACCTAATTTTCTATGGGGTGAAGCTTTGAAAACAGTTCTTTATATTCTAAATCGTGTTCCTACTAAAGTAGTTCCATTGACTCATTTTGAGTTATGGACTTGAAGTAAACCTAGCTTGAATTATCTTAAAGTTTAGGGATGTCCAGCAGAAGTGAAGTTATATAACCCGACATTGAGTAAGTTGGATTCCAAAACTACTTGACGTTACTTCGTGTCTTACCCAGATCATTCAAAGGGGTATCAGTTTTATAACCCTAATGGAGGTACAAGAATTGTGGAATCTTAGACTGCAAAATTTTTGGAATTTGATGTAGTTGAAAAGGGTAGCTTCTCACAAGCTATTGAAGATGATAGTATGGTGGGGATTACTGGATCCCTGTCTCATCATGTGCAGACAATTATGGAGCCTCTTGCGCCATAAACTAAGCTTGTTGTGGCCTTGGATCCTATTGTTGAGGCAGTTTTTGATGAAATTCCTCAAGCCTCTTAAATTCAGAATGAGGTTGAAGTAGCTCCACTTAGAAGATCAACTAGGGAAAGACATTAAGATATACCACCAAACTATGTTGTCTACCTAGAAGAGCATGATTATGATATTGGTTATGTTGTTGATTCGATAACTTATACGAATGACATCTCATGTCCTCAATCAGATTTGTGGCTAGATGCGATGAAAGATGAGATGCAATCTATGAAACACAATGATGTTTGGGAGCTTGTTGAATTGCCTGAAGGTTGTAAACCTATTGGTTACAAATGAGTATTCAAGACTAAAAGGGATTCCAAAGGAAATATTGAAAAAGTTTAAAGCCAGACTGGTAGCTAAGGGTTTCATTCAAAGAGAAGGAATAGATTATGAAGCAACGTTTTCTCTAGTTTATTCTAAAAATTCCTTTAGAGTGATCTTGGCATTGGTAGCTCATTTCGATATGGAGTTACACTAGATGGATATTAAGATTGCTTTTTCTAAATGGAGACCTTGATGAGGAGGTTTATATGGTGCAGCCTGAAGGTTTTGCAGCAGATGATTCAGGTAAGCTTGTTTGTAGATTGAAAAAGTCTATTTATGGCCTTAAGCAAATTTCTAGACAGTGGTATTTTAAGTTTCATAGTGTTGTTACTTCATTTGGATTTATTGAGAACAAAGTAGATCAGTGTATATACACCAAGGTCAATGGGAGGAAATATATTTTTCTCATACTTTATGTAAATGATATCTTGCTTGCTAGTAGTGACATTGGTCTACTGCATGAGACAAAGTGGATGTTATCGCAAATTTTTGATATGAAAGACCTTGGTGAGGTGTCTTTTGTTCTTGGCATTGAGATCCATAAGGATCGTTCACGCTGTTCATTGGGTTTGTCTTAGAATGCACATATTGATTGCATTTTAAAAATATTAAGTATGCAAGATTGTAAACCAGGAATTGCTCTCGTTGTTAATGGTGATAAATTGAGTCTTTCTCAATGCCCTAATTCAGATTTTGAGAAAACTCAAATAAAGAATGTACCTTATGCTAGTGTGCTTGGAAGTATCATGTATGTTCAAGTTTGCACTAAGCCAGATATTGCTTTTGCAACAAGGCTTCTATGCAGATATCAATCTAATCTAGGACGTGATCACTAGGTTGCTGACAAGAAGGTTTTAAGGTACTTAAATAGAACAAGAGATTATATGCTGATTTATAGACATGTTCTAGACTTGCAACTAACATGGTACTCAAATGTAGATTTTGTTGGTTGTCAAGATGATAAGAAGTTAATAACATGATACATATTTATGTTAGTAGGAGGTGCAGTGTCATGGAAGAGCGAAAAACAAAAATCTATAACTTCTTCTACCATGCAATTGGAGTTTGTAACATGTTTTTCAGCTACTACTCAAGTTATTTGGCTCGAAACCTCATTAAGGAGTTATCAGTTTTTGATTTTGTGGATAGACCCATACAACTACATTGTGACAATAACTCTGCAGTGTTGTTTATTAATAACAACAAAAGTCTTAAGGGGTCTAAACACATGGAGGTCAAGTTTTTGACAATAAAGGAATCGTTACAGAATGGTGATGTCGCGGTATATTATATTCCTACAAATAATATGGTTGCAAATCCACTAACTAAAGGCCTACACCCGTGTGTATTTGATCAACATGTCATTAGTATGGGTCTAGGAGTATCTTGGGATGTTATTTAGTGGGAGCTATGTTTTATTTTTCTTTGAATAAAGTTTGCATCTATTTTGTTCAATAAATATTTTTGAATGGATTGTTATTATGTTGAATATATATATATATATATATATATATATATATATATATATATATAAATTGTTGAAAGTCTCAAGGTATTGCTTAAAACCTTGTGTGAAGGCTAGGGGCATCCGAGCATCTGGTTATTAGTCTTGTGCTATGTCTTGTAATACATAAAGAAAGGTTAACTGTAAGGACAAGACATATGTGGGTTCATTAGAACCATAAAGCATTCTCTAGAGGCACAAGTTTTTTTGGTGTCGCCTAAGGTAAGAGAATGGTGACTGACAAATGGGATCTCTCTATGAGAGATGTTATCCATTTGCCACACTACCATATTGAATCCATATCAATAAAATTGAGAGCACTCGTGACCATGGAAAGCTTTGTGTGTATACATGCAGTTACTGCTATAATTTAGTGTTTAAGACTTTATAGGATAGGATTGACTATTAAGAATTATCTCTGGACCAATGTGTACACATAAGGTATGATTTCAACTAATATAGTCAAAGTGGGAGAATGTAAGAGTTTTCTTAATGTGGACTACATTAATTGATATTATAATTTACTGTTTTTACGGCTACCGTAAAACATGGTGTTAGAGAAAATTTCATTGAGTGTTTTGAAGATGACAAAACGTTTCCATCAGTCTAGTCTGAAGACTTGTAGACTCTTTTATCAAAATCTGAAGACCTCCGAACTGCCAGACTCAAAACTCAAAGTCTATCCTCATTGACAGTTTTTAAGGCCGTCGAAGAAGGCTTATCCGAAACGAAGATTTTCGTTAAGGAATTGATCTTGTCGACTAAAGAAGATCTCTTGGCTGGATATAGCATGCCGAAATCCATTATTCAAATCAACATAAATTCAAGGATTTTGGATCCGTTGATTGGCGAAATATACTTGGAAGGTTCTACTTATGGAAACCTAAATCCTGATTGTATGGGCGAGTAGGATTGATGGGCTATCGTCATGTTCCTTAAATAGCTTGAAGATCTTCCTAATTGATTTTGTTCAACAGGTAGATTGGAAAAATTCTTTTGGTAAGTGCCAACGAGAGTGATGGCATAAATGAGTATATAAGGAAGGCGTTCTAGTTGTTCTAGTGGGTGTGCAATAGAAAAATTCCAAAGTCTGAAGCTACTTGTTCTTTGTCAATCACATTGTTGAGCGAAATCTTGTATGCAAAAGAGAGTTTATATTTTTGAGAGACCTTGAGGAAGTGTAGTACAGTCTCTACACTGTGGAATCAAGGAAGAGCTTTTTTGTAACAACTCTTTTGTTCATAGTGGAATCCAGCCGATGGGCTGTTAGTGCGGAAGAGTAGATGTAGGCTTGGATTAAGTCGAACCACTATAATCTTTGTGTTCATATTCTCTTCTTTATGCTCATTTACTTTGATCATAACACGTTTTGTTTACAAGAGACGAATTTCCTTTCTATTGTTGATTAGTACTGCATACTTATCTTGAGAAATTTTTTTTACACCTATTCACCCTACTCTAGGTGCTCATACTAGCTTTAACAATCGGTATCAGAGCTTGTGTACTCACTTAAGTTGAAGTGTTTTACTTCAAAGTTAAAGATCCATATCTAGTATGTTAGCTCCAGGACTGGTTGAAGGGCAAAACAATACCAGACTGCCTTACTTTGATGGAAATGAATACAATATATGGAAAAATAAGATGAATGCATTTCTAAGATCAAATGATCATATGGAATGGGATGTGGTAGATAAGGGAATTATTCTTAAAGCTGCATCTATCTCAGAAAGAGGAAAATAAACCATTGAGTCTAGCGAAATGACTCAAGAAGAGATAACCAAGAGACAAGCTCTTGATGCAAAAGTAATTTATTCTTTATATTGTGCATTATCACCTATTGAATATAATAGAATATTTTCTTATGTTACAGCTAAAGAAGTCTGGGATAGATTATACATCACCTATGAAGGAACTGATCGAGTGAAAGAAACCAGAATCAACATTCTGCTCGATCAATACACAGCATTCAAAATGAAATCAGGATAATATATCACTGACATATTTAGTCGTTTTACAGAAATCGTGAATGGTCTTGAAAATCAAGGTCAACTAATTTCTGATCCCATGAAAGTAAATAAGCTACTACGTGGACTTTCCAATGATTAGAATCACATAAAGACCTCAATAAGGGAGACATAAAGAATTATGCCACTTTCTGTCGATGAATTAGTTGGGACTCTTTAGTCTTATGAAGTGGAGCGAATCACTAAAGATGAAGATTCTAGAGGTAAGAAATCCATTATATTAAAATCTAATGATGATTCCGATGATGTCTGAAGACATAGATTTTGAAGACGATTTGGATGATGAGGAGCTTGTTCTCATGATAAGAAGATTCAGAAAGCTAAATAGAAAGGGGAGAAGATTCAATCCAAAGAAAAAAATCTTCAAAAGCAATAGATCAAGTCTGTTGAGGATGATGAATCCAATAGAGATGTAGTCTATTTTGAATGTAAGAAAAAGGGACACATCAGACCCAACTGTCCTCTTTTGAGGAAAAAGAAAGGAAAAGCTGAGAAATATCGAAAGACACTCAAAGCAGAAACTTGGAATGATATAGAATGTGAAGAAAGTGATGATGATTATGCCAATATTTGTCTCATGGCATAATCAGACTTAGATTCAAACTCCCAAATAGACTCAGATTCAAACAGTGAATTTGAGGTAAGTAATTTGAATATTCCTTCTAAAATCTCTAGATAAATTGATGAATTGTGTCTTAGTCTCAAAACCTCTCTTAAAAGGATTTCCAAACTCAAAAGAGAAAATTCTGCACTAAAGCAACAAGAAAGTGTTTGGAAAGAAAATGTCAAAAGTCTAGACAAAAATGTTACTATTTTGAAAGAAAATGCAAACAATCATTCAAAAGAAAATGCATTCTTGAAAAATGACATCTCAAATATTTCTAAAAGATTTTCTATAGGATTTGATAAACTTGAAAAAATTCTTTCAAGTACAAAGACCCTATTTCAACAAATCAGGTTTAGGAAAAACTGCTGAAACCATTCCTTTAATTGATTTTCCAAAAGTAAAGGAAAGAATTAAGCAAAGACCTATAAGAGAAGCTTACAAAAATCATTTACAAAAAGTTTTTGTAAAACCTATAGGTCATAGTGCTCTTAATTGTTCTAAGGGCAATAGCTCAGATCGTTTTGAGAAAGAATGTCCTATGCTTTGGAAACCTATTAAGAAGGTATGGGCAAAGACCGTTTATAACACTAACATCAAAGGACCCAATAAAATATGGGTATCAAAGAAAGCTTGAGTCTCTTTTCTAAATGCAAGTCACTATCAAGAAAAAGATTAAACGGTACCTGGATAGAGGATGCTCAAGATATATGACAGGAGATTTAAATTGTTTCATAAAACTTGTTCAAGTTAATGGTGGAAATGTTTCCTTTGGAGGAAACAACAAATGAAGAATTGTGGGATACATAACTGTAAATATTGGAAGTCTCATGATCAATAATGTTTCCTTAGTAAAAAGAATAAACTACAATTTGCTAAGTATCAATCAGATGTACGACACCGGTTTCAAAATTAACTTTCAAAAAGGAATCTGTTCTGGAACTAGTAAAAACTCCTTTCAATCTTTCACGGGTCGAAAACATGGAAATATCTATCTCTTGGATGTCAAACCAGATGAAACCCAATGTCTAATCTTGATTCAAGAAGAAGCAAACTTATGGCACAGAAAACTTGATTATATCAATATGAAGCAAATAGCAAAAATTTCAGCAAAGAAACTTGTTTGTGGACTACCCAATTTGTTATATCAAAAGTCTTATCTATACACACCATGTGTATTAGGAAAACAGGTAAGAAACTCATTCAAATCAATAAATCAAGTTTTCACTAATCGTGTATTGCAGCTCTTGCATATGATCTCTTTGGACCAACCAGAACTCAAAGCATTGGAGGTAAGAAATATTGTTTAGTGATTGTGGATGATTATTCGCGATTCACTTAGGTATATTTCCTGGCAAGTAAGTCTGAAACATTTCCTTATTTTACAAAGTTTGCTAAGAAGGTCCAAAATGAGAAAGTGTATGTTATTTTAAGTATACGGACAGATCATGGAGGTAAATTTGAAAATCAAGACTTTACAAAATTCTGTGATGAATTTGGTTTTCAGTATGTGTTCTCTTCTCCATATACTTCAGAGCAAAATGGAGTCGTGGAAAGAAAGAATAGGTCGCTTCAAGAAATGGCTAGAACTCTTTTAATTGAAAGTAATATCTCTTCACGTTTTTGGGCTGAAGCGGTTTCTACAGCATGTTATATTATTAATAGAGTCTTTCTAAGGCTTATTCTAGAGAAAACTCCCTATGAGTTATTCGAAGGAAAGAAGTCAATCATTTCTTATTTTCATATGTTTGGATGTAAATGTTTTATATTGAAAAATGTAAATGATCAAGTTGGTAAATTTGAAGAAAAATAAGATAAATGTATTTTCCTTGGATATTCTATTACAAGCAAAGCTTACAGAGTTTACAACAAGAAGACTCAATCTGTGGATGAATCAATGAATGTCAAATTCCAAGACTATATGCAAAATCAATCGATTCATACTTATCTTGAAGAATCCAAACCTGCTATAGACTCTACAAAGTCAAAATCTCCAAAAGCAATTTAACCTTTAGAAGACAAGCAACAAATGATTAATAAAGATTCAAATGAGGAAAAAGATCAACAGTCTGTCAAATCAACTAGCAACTGGAAGCATAAGTCTAGTCATCCCAAAGATTTCATTATTGGCTTTATCAATGAAGGAATTCGCACAAGATCCAAAAGGCGCGAAGAGTCTAGTGCTGTGGCTCTTATTTCTGAAATAGAATCCGGGAGCATAGAAGAATTTTATCTGATGAAAGCTGGATTGAAGCTATGCAAGAAGAACTCAGGCAATTTAGCATCAATGATGTTTGGGAGTTGACTCATAAATCGAAAGATAAATTCATCATTGGAGCTAAATGGGTTTTCAGGAACAAGATGAACGAGAAAGGAAAAATCATAAGAAACAAAGCAAGACTCGTGGCCAAGGGATAAACGTAAGAAGAATGGATAGAATATAATGAGAATTACGCACTAGTAGCAAGGTTAGAAGCAATAATTACTTGCTTTTGCTTATCATAAGAATTTCAGGTTATTCCAAATGGACGTCAAAAGTGCTTTCCTAAATGGATTTATCCAAGAGGAAGTTTACATGGAACAACCACTCGGTTTTGAAGACCCAAGGAAACCAAACTCTGTATTATGACTGAAAAAGGCTTTATATGGTTTAAAGCAAGCACCTTGAGCTTGGTATGATAGACAAAGTAAGTTTTTAATTCAAAATGGTTTTGTCAAAGGTAAAGTAGATACTACATTGTTTTTTTTTTTTTTTTTGGTAAAGGTAAGTAATAAATTGATTTTGCAAGAAAGAAGACAAGAGGGAGGCCTGGCACCAACAAAAACAGACACTCAAGAAGACAAAAGTCTAGAACGAGTGTAAGGGTGTCATGGTTCCCAGAAAAAAGGAGCAACAACAACAAAAGGAAACAAAAGACAACAAAAACTAGAAAACCTCCATCAATCAAAAATAGAAGGATGGATGTTCCAGCTTTGTTGAAGTCTTCTATTCATGGGCACATCAATAACATGCTTAAAGGTCATAGCCTTATCTTTGATAGCCTTCTGAAGACGCATTTTCATCGCTGGAAGAAAGAGAGTCTAATTCCGAAAAAGCACATTGTTCCGCTCTTTCCAAATGATATAACACATTGCACCAAAACTAAACCGAGCCAGGATCTGATAAAAACTCCTCCCCATAAACCGCTTGGAAGCCCAGGCCAAATTATCCACCCAACGCTTGTTTTGCCACACTAGGTTGAATCTTGCTGCCCAAAATGAAATAAGACTATTCGAAGCACGGCACGCAAAGAACAAATGATCTATAGAATCAGGTCTGCACGAACAAAGGGGGCAATTTGTAGGGGGATCCTACCATAAGAGATGAGCAAAACCTGAGTCGGCAGCCGATTGCACGAAATAAGCCAAAGATGCGTTTGATATCTTGGAGGCAAGGCAGTATTCCAAACAAAAGAAGCCCATGAGATGACATTATGCTTCGGACGGATCAAATCCCAGGCAGAAGCAATGGAGAAGCGACCGGATGGGTGCGGAAGCCACTGAAACCGATCCTCCTCTTGGTTGAATACCGGAAGGGGATTCCACCAATTAGCCATGATGTTAATGATATACCAGCCCATAGGAGTAGCAAAACCATCAGCAACCGAAGCAGAGCGGGATATACCCGAGCGATAAATATCCTGATTAGAAAAGATCTTGTATAAAGGACCATTTGGGTGCCAAGGGTCGAACCAAAAGGAGACCAACCTCCCATTTCCAATGCTCCATCTGAAATATTGCTGAAATTGATCACGAAGATCTAATAACTTCCTCTAGGCCCAAGAGCAATGAGTAGGGCAAGGGACCACCCAAAAAATTTTCCGCTTCAGGAAATTGGAATGAATCCACTTACACCACATGGATTCTTTATCCAAGAAAAGAATCCAAATATGTTTGAGCATGGACGCAATGTTGTTCTCCCTTAGAGTACGAATACCTAAGCCCCCTTCATTTTTGGGAAGGCAAACATTACACCACGAGACTTTAGCACCACTTGCACCCATCTCAGGGCCTCTCCACAAGAATTGGCGGAAAATTTGCTCAATTCGATTTAGAATTGAACAAGGCAGAAAGAACACATTAGCCCAAAAGACTTGTATAGAATGAAGCACCGACCTTATAAGTTGAAGATGCCCCGCAAAGGAGAGGAATCTATTGGTCCAAGATTGAACACGAGCCGTGATTGAATTAACCAAGGAGACGCAGTTAGCTTTCCCTAATCTAGCTGAAATAACCGGTACTCTTAGATAGCGGAAAGGAAAGGTGCCCAACTGATAGCCTAGCTTATTGAGGATATCCTCATGAAGGTCAGAGGAGCCTCCAGAAAGGAAAACTTCACTCTTCCGAAGATTCGGAATCAGCCCACTCCAGCTAGAAAATTTCTCGATACCATTCTTGAGAAGATCAATAGACGATAAGTTAGCTTCAGCGAAGAGTAGTACATCATTAGCAAAGAAAAGATGAGAAAGTCGGGTGGGCTTACAACGCCAGAAAAAACCAAAGTCCGGATGTGAAGTTTGAATGTCCAGAATACCTGTAAAGACTTCCATCACAAGAGTAAAAATATACGACGACATGGGATCACCCTGACGAATACCCCTCCCACTTGAAAAGAACCCATGGAGTTCCCCATTAATTGCAACCGAGAACTTGGGGGTACGAATGCAAATCATAACCCGGGCAATGAACTCCTGAGGGAAACCGAAAGCCTGCAGACACAATTCAATAAACCTCCAATCCACCGTATCGTAGGCCTTCCTAAAATCAACTTTAATAACACATTTAGGCCGGTAAGGATCATTGTGAAAACCACAAAACAGCTCCTGAGCAAGTAAAATATTGTCACTGATGTGCCTACCTTTTACAAAGGCATTTTGGGGCAGACTAATGATAGAAGGTAGTACCCGAGAGAGCCGATTAGCAATAAGCTTGGTAATACACTTGTATAATGTGTTACAGCAAGCAATTGGCCGAAAATCATTCACATTGGAAGCATTCGGGACTTTGGGGACCAGGGCCAAAATAGTTGTGTTAATTTCCCACAACAATATGCCCGTCTCAAAGAAATCTTTCACTGCCAGAATAATAGAAGGTCCAACAATCTCCCAAGAATGTTTAAAAAATTTCACATTGTATCCATCAGGGCCAGGGGCCTTACCCACCGCAAGAGAGAATAGAGTATCTTTAATTCCATCAGGGCCAGGGGCTAGAAATAAAGCGAACCTGATCTGCATCAAGGGTGTGCCTCAACACCGCACGCATCTCCTCCACTGAAGGCCTCGCAGTAGGGGAAGAGAAGGCCAATAACTCCCGGAAGTGGTCAACAAACAGGTTTTGAACTTCAGAGGGATTTGAGGTAGAAACAATCCCATCGGATAGCGAGATAATTCTATTGTGAAGTTGTCTCTTGTTTACCAAGTTATGGAAAAATTTAGTATTAAGATCAACTTCTTTCAACCAGTGCACCTGAGACTTTTGTCTATAAAATGATTCCTCTTGAAGGCGCAAATTCGAGTAGGATTGGAGCTGTTGTTTTTCCAATTCAGCAAGTTGAATATTCGAATAGTCATTTTGAAGAGCATCTTGGGTTTGGAGCAATGCACATCTTGCTTCAGCCGTTCTAGAGGACAAGTCCGAGAAGGACTCCTTGTTGATCTGTTTCAACTTACATTTGAGAAGCCGAAGCCTGGAGCAAAGAATAAACATTGGAGAACCCACAAAGGGAGAACTCCAAGCTTGCAAAACCACATCAGTAAAATCCGGATGAGAAAACCAGAAATTGAAGAACTTGAAAGGCTTGCGAGACTTAGGGGCAGGCATAATCTTAATAATCATTGGAGAATGATTTGAAATGCTAGGGGCCAAGAAAGAGGCCTCAGAAAAGGAAAATTCAACAGTCCAACAAGAATTAACGAGAACACGATCAATCTTTCTTTGCTTACGATTGGCACCCATGGAAGTAGCCCAAGTAAATCTATTCCCGGTATACCTGAGATCGTCAAGACCAGCTTGAATGAGGCGCTCACGCAGCTCATCAAAAGCTAGGATCCAACCATTAGAACCACCCAATCTATCCGAAGGGTCACGAATTGCATTAAAGTCTCCTGCTAGTATCCAAGGGAAACCCGAAAGGAGAGAGCTAGTCTGAATAATGTCAGCCCAAAGAGGACGTCTAGCCACAAAACTATGCTCAGCATAGACCACCGTAAGGAAGAGAACCTTACCAGAATTTAAGCAAGATAACTTTCCATGAATAGCTTGATCCGAAGAAGAGTTCGTAACAAATAAGACTTCACGGGGGTTCCACCCCACCCAAATTCTTCCTTTCGAGGAATGATTATAGTTGTTTTCCCACTTCCAGCCCGACAACAAAACAGCAGAGATCGCATTAAAGGCACCCTGGGAAATCTTTGTTTCTACAATACCAACACAACATATATTATGAGATCTAACAAAGTTTCTGATTTCAGCTTGTTTGAGATGGCTACCAAGTCCCCTAATATTCCAAACTCTAATATATATAGCTATATATAACTATATAATGTATTACGATGAGAATAGAAGTTACTGACGTGATCTCCTCCGGCTAGTGCCTTGAGGAGGGTCAGGAGGAGCAGCCAACGCTGGGATAGGAGGGGTGGCCAACTTTGGGATAGACGGAGTCTTGGGCGAGTTCCTTTTAGCAGGGGCTTCCTCAGAAACAGCAGAATGCTTAACATTTGTAACCAATTCACTAGGACCATCGGGTTCCTCATCTGAGCTGCTACTTACCGCACTAGCCGCATCCTCAGATTCTTCAGCAGTAGAGCCAGACCCAATGTAAGCATATTCTGGGATCGGCTCAACAGGAACCATCGTGGAAGGAGGTCCAGTAGAGCTGGGAATCAAAGCACCTTTATTTTTCTGGGTAGACTTGCTTAAAGCTTAAGAAGAATCTGATTTTTCCATAAGCTTCAAAGAAGAGATAGGAGTCGAAGAGTCCTTCCCATTAGACCTCGACGGTTGCCTCTTCTTCCGAGTTACCTGCTTCCAGCCATCCTGCTGGTCAGCATAAGACAACTTACGAGGCTGGGCGGGAGGAATCGAGGGGGGCACCGTAGGCATAGCAGCATCTCGAGCTTCCTCAGCAACAGCATCATGGGACTTATCTACTACGGGTGCTGGAACTTCTTTCTCCTCACAGTTATGGCCAAAGACTTGGCATTTCGGACACGCAATGGGTATCCATTCGTACAAGATAGGAACAATGAAGGACTCCCCATTTAGAAATACCTCCACAGATTTACATTTCTCTAACTTAGCCGACACTTCAACACATACTCTTGCAAAAGACAAACGTTTCATTTTTTCAGTTAATGGGTCCACATATAAGGGTCTACCGACCGCACTTGCTATCTGGCTTATCCCAAGAGCAGACCAATAAGCAAAAGGTATGTTTTTCATACAGATCCAAACAGGCACAGAGGATTGCAAGTCCTTCCTCAGCTCAAGAGTGGGATCCCATTGTTTCAGAATAAGTGGCACTCTATTCACCGTCAATGGACCTTCCTTAAGAATCTTCCTGCGGTAATCAAGGTCAGGAATAAAGAAGAAATAAAATCCTTCATCATCAGCAAGCATTTCAGTTAAATGGGAGCCCCACGTCTCCTTAAGGACTGACTCAGTCATTTTGAACGGCACATTCTTGCCAATGAAATACCCCATCAAACAATGATTCCATTTTGGATCTGCCGCATGCACCACTTCCTCAGAGAGGTGCACCACTCCTCTTTTTCCAACAAAAGTTGGAGGCACGAAGCTAAGTTCATATCCCTTTGCCGAGAGCCTAGCAACATTAACCCATGAACGGGTTGGAGGGGCTTTCTGCTCACTCCATTTTTGTCCAGCAGGACGAGCCACTCTAGGGCCACGAGAAGCAGATCTAAGGCAGCTCCTACCACGCCTAGAGCCCGCTTGGGACTCCTCATTTGGACGGCCCAACTGACTTAGGAGATTCGAAGAGGATGCCATTACGAAACAGCACAGTACCCCAACACAGCACCGGCCCAAACCCCAGAATAAATCAAGGAGAGCAATCAGGCCATACCAGGTGTTTGTAGGGGCTTAAGGGCCTTCAGGGACAAGGAGATCCACCAGCAATCAGCACACCAACCAGTCAAAGCCACCCACGAAGACAGAGACCAGAATCGGGAAAAGCTAGGCGCACCATAAATTCTGATCGAGAGCTCCCATCTTGATAAACAAAAACCAACCAAGCCAAGCTTACCTGGGGTTTGTAGGCGGTCCCCAGATGACCTAGCCCACGAAAAATCAGCTCCAGATACCAGCAGAATCAACCAGAATCCGCAAAAAACTAGCTGGAGTGAATAGTGCCAGAATCGCCCAAATGGAGAGGAAAGTGAACAGTAACCCGAGAATTGTCTAGATACTACATTGTTTATCAAAAGAGAAGGCAAAAGTTTTCTACTTGTTCAAATTTATGTTGATGATATTATTTTTGGATCTTCTAATGAAAATCTGTGCAATAAATTTTCTAAGTCTATGCAAGATGAGTTTGAAATGAGAATGATGGGTGAGCTAACCTTTTTTCTCGGACTTCAAATGAAACAACTAAAGGAAGGAATCTTTATTCATCAAGAAAAATATACTAAAGAACTTGTCAAAAAGTTTGGACTAGAAAATAGCAAAAAGACGGACATACCAATGTCAAGTTCTTTGAAGCTGGACAAGGATGAAGAAGGAAAGAAAGTAGACCAGAAGTTATACAGGAGTATCATTGGTTCACTTCTTTATTTAACTGATTCTAGACCTGACATTTTGTTTAGTGTTTGTATTTGTGCTAGATTTCAATTAGGTCCTAAAGAATCTCATTTAAGTGCTGCAAAGCACATTATCAAATACATTGCCTCAACTTCAAACTTGGGTCTCTAGTATTCTAAAGAAGGGGACTTCACTCTTCTCAGATACTCATATGCAAATCTAGTCGGTTGTAGAGTTGATAGAAATAGCACCTCGAGCACCTATCAATTACTTGGAAGTAGGACTAGTATCTTGGTTTTCAAGGAAGCAATGTACAGTAGCTCTTTCTACGACAGAAGCAGAGTATATAGCTCTTGAAAGTTGTTGTTCACAAATTCTGTGGATTAAACAACAACTGAGAGACTTTGGAATTGAAGATTCATGTACTGAGATCAAATGTGATAACACCAGCGCAATCAATCTCACCAAGAATCCGATTCTTCATTCAAGAGCAAAACATATAGAGATTCAACATAATTTCATTAGAGATCATGTTCAAAATGGAAAAGTTTCGATACAGTTTATTGTTCAAAAAATCAACTGGCAGATATATTTATAAAGCCTTTGGAGAAAAATCAATTTAAAGTTATTTGTTCCAGATTCAATATCTTAAAATTTGAGGAAGTTCAAACTCAGCGTTGAAAGTCTAAAGGCTCTCAATCTCGAACAAACAAGATCTATGACCGTAAGTTATTTCTATTTTAGAAATTTATTTCTCGGATCAAATCTTGAAAAGGTACGATCATCCGAAATTGACTGGTGTTATTTCCCAATTTCGTGATTATTGCAAACCTACCTTTTTGGAAAAGAAGTTATTTTTGAAATAACAATTATCTAAAAGGCAGTTATTTCTTTTTTAAAATGTATTTTTATATTTCTTTTTTTTACGACGTTTCGTATGCCTCGCTTTGACTGCCTTATATACCGTCGGTTCTTCTTTGTTTTACTCACAAAAACCCTAAGAGAGCATCGATCTTCCACTTCTGTCTTCTTCTCTTGTTTAATCCTTGAAAAATTTTTCATCTTTCTTGGGAAACAAGCTTGGAATCTCTCAAAGACTGTGGAAGATGTTGTCTCAAAAGAAGTCTTTGAGAATCGCGAACAGGGGACCACAGCAAATGCGTGAGGGGCCTACGCATTTTGATCTCACCGAAGAAGAAGAATCTCCTAGACAGCAACAGAGTCCACAACATTCTTAGCAGCGTCCATCTCCTCCATCTAGACCTCAGGATGTTGCACATCGAGAAGAGGAAGAAATCATCGAAGACAAAGAGCCCGTAAGTATTCATAAGCCCTCTTTTACCTATAAGCTATATTGTGCTTTGAAGAAGAGTGGTACTCCGTTGAACTACATTGATGAATTTCTTAAGGACAAAAGGTATAGAAATGAAACTTTCTTCTTACGCACCATGGAACGTTTGGGTATTGCCCCTGCGGGGTCGGCGGAAAAAGTCTTGGTGAGTATCCCAAGTGATCCATGGGTTGGAGGGTTTAATCAACCAGATGGAAACGATGATGACAGGTTGTACAGTTAGTTTAAACTGAGAATGAGTGTTGCAGCGAAAATTTGAAGCAAAAGGACAGATTTATTTCGATCGGAGGAACATAAGCAACTGTACTCTAAGTTGCTGAAGCGTGGGGTAATTGTGGATCCCAAAAATTCAAGACAAGCTCTAAGGTGTATTAAAGCCCATAATTAGGTAATGAAATTACCTATGGTTTATACTTTAGCCATTAGTCTCCTCTTAAGACTAAGTGATATAGGCTTGTGTTCATGAGTTTTTAAATTAGTGTTATAGGATAAATTAATGAGAATGATTTATTCTTGGCCATGTGAAATTTAAAATTTGAAATCTATAAAAGAAATAATTAAGGATGAATAATTGAAAGTGAAATTATGGGTTTAATTAGGTTGGGCCTTAGGCCCAATGGCTTGAGTTCTTGGTGGGCCGAATGGACGGCCCAATTAGAGCCCAAGGAAGAGGCTGCCGTCGACCATGAGGGGGGAGGAGTGGCCGGCCCACTTATTCCAATTCAAGCCCAAGCCCAAGCCCATCTTGCATGTGGCATGCCAAGTGGCAAAAAGAGGCTTGCATGCATTGGCCATTGAGAGAGGCAAGTAATCATTGCCAATGATGGAGATTTGGGGGAATAAAAGGGAGAGGAAGAGAGAGAGTGGCCGGTTGAGAGCCACCGTCCAAGTGAGTAAGAGAGAGAGAGAGAGAGAGTGAGTTGCCAGAGAGAGTGAGGCCGAGAGGGAGAAGGAGTTCGCCCGTCGCCGCCCGCACGCCGTCCGTCCATTGCCAGTGTGCCGTTCATGTGCCGCTGTCCGCTTAGTCCTAGAGGCAAGTTAGGATTGATTTTCACTCTTGCATGTGTGCCTTGCATGTGTGATTTCTTGGTGGTAGATTTCGGATGTTAAAGTAGACAAAACCGAAGCTAGAATGTGACTTGTTCTTGAGTATGTTTGCTGTTTTCGTGTGAACCGCCTGACCCATAATCTTGTGAAGGCTTGCATGCATGTTTCGAGTTGGATTTTGACTTTGATTCTTTCATGAAAGTTGTAGCCAACATCTTAAAATACAGCGTACTAAAATTTGGGATAAAATGGTGGAGATTTAAGGGGTCAAATCCTCATCCTACGAAGACACTAGATCTGGAACGATTTTGCTAACCTTTCGGTAGATTTGTGGTTGCATGTTGATTTTTACTAAGAATCTCTCTTCAACTTCTTCATGAAACTTGTAGAGAACATCCTAAAGACTAACATACTCAAATTTTAAGCAAAATGAGTAAGTGTAGCCTAGTGAATCGACTTACTCTTGAAGACGATAAATCTGGAGACACGGTACAGGACACCCGAGAATTCATGGACCCATATGGTAACTATTCTTTGGCAATTTGACTTATATCCCTTAATGAAAGTTGTAGGGGACCTCCTGAAGTAAAACATATCCAAATTTCAGGAAAAAGAAGAAGAATAAAGGGGTGAAAACTAGGTGTTTTGGAGATGACTACACTAGACGTTTCGGTGCGAGAACCAGAAGCTTCGGATGACTATAGAAAATTATCTAGAATGAATCTGGACTAGAAGTCTTCATGAAAAATCTACTTTAGTGTCTTAACTATAACATGGTAAAATTTCATAATTTTCAGAGGTCGTTCAGGTATTTTAATCGAATTATTTCGAAAACTGCACATTCTGTTTCTATCCGAAATGTCATGCTGTATTTGTGTGAATTATATCTTTTTTGTGGAATTCTATTGGACATGTGTTTTTCATGAAATTACTATCTTATTGTCTTGTCTATCACATGCCTTGATTTCATGATTTTTGAGAAGCATATGGATATTTAATTTAAATATTTTCTAAAAATGGTACATGCTGGATTTTTGTAAAATGCATGAAATATGGATCATTTTAAATTGCATAGACTCCATGAATTGTATTGGTTGGATGATAGTGTCTTGCTACATGTATGATAATGATTTGAGATGCATGTATGAATTCAATAATGAATATGATCTTGATTGCCATCACATCACATGCCATGTTAAAATTGAACTATAATTGAAGATGAGAATTGAGATTAATGAGAAGGCCGTTGAGGTGTGAGCCGACAATGCCCCAGGAGTATCGGGATGCCTGGCTAGAAGGGTATGGCTGGTTGCCCGGTGGTCATGAGTGGCCGGATATCGGAGGGCCTCGGGAGTACCGAGAGGTGTCGAGATGCCCGGAGAATGGGGGAGCCGAAAGCTCGGCAGGTATTGTGCCGAGTAATACCTTGCGATGCCAGTTTGGGTGCGAGATGC
Source organism: Eucalyptus victrix (assembly GCA_016097545.1). Taxonomy (NCBI): domain Eukaryota; kingdom Viridiplantae; phylum Streptophyta; class Magnoliopsida; order Myrtales; family Myrtaceae; genus Eucalyptus; species Eucalyptus victrix. The sequence continues at coordinate 22,659,940 of CM027840.1, read as the reverse complement.
CTGGCTAGAAGGATACGGCCGGTTGCCCGGTGGCCTTAAATGGCTGAATGCCGGAGGGTTCTCGTGATGCCAATTGGGGTATGAGATGCCTGGAGAGTGGGGGAGCCGGATGGTCTGATTGTATCTTGGATACACGTGGGATGCAAACATTGGTCCCGGGAAAGAGAAATGTGGCGGTCCAAAATGAAATTGAAATTGAACTATGCATGATGATATATGCATGACATGATGATGATGTTACATGCATGGATGCATGCAATGATGATGGTAAATGTGATATGATGATGATGTTACATGCATGGATGCATGACATGATGATGGTACATGTGATATGATGATGATGTTACATGCATGGATGCATGGCAATGATGATGGTACATGTGATATGATGATGATGTTATACGCATGGATACATGGCAAAGATGACGCCATATGTGACATGATGATGGTAAGTGTACGATATGATGATAATGACTATATGATGATGTATGTACATGAGGTACAATGACATGTGCAGGATACCAAGGTAAGTTGTGCATGGATGCCCTAATGACATGTGATGCTATGATTGTGATGATTGTATGGCATGATGCATTGAGTTGGTTTATTGGTCCTTTACCTGCTGAGTGTTGTACTCACCTCTTTGGGGACCAACTGTGACACCCCGAACCCTTCGCAGGTCGTCACCAACGCCAATGTTACTCCTTATTACCTTTCTCAATAGAAGATGCGTCGTAATTTATGGACACATTTTTTTTTAACGAAACGGTCCCAGCGCGACTCATTAGCGGAAGCAAATTAAATATCACGTCTCTCCCCCTACTAACCATGATACAAATACACACCATTAAACATCAGGATTTTATAAACAAGCGACGACACTTTATTTACATATATTTTCAATGATGGGACTACTCTTGGGTCGGTACATAACAAGGAAATCATAGGACTCTGCCATGTCCAGCCTAAAATTTCAAAAAGAACCCTCGACCCTCAACATCTCACGTGTACAATCCCCCCCATCATAAGTGTCGGCTAACTAACTCCCAAAAAGAATCCAGCTCCTACTCGTCACGTACAGGCCTCACACCCAACCTGATGCATCAGGCGGTGGCGGTGGCAACATCCCTCGCATCGCTCCATCCCGACAAACATGTACGGATATAAACTCCTGAATAACAGGGCCCCCAGCCAGGCCCACATCGTACATCACTAGACAACGTACTCGAATAAAAGTCAGTCCGGGAACAGATGGACAGTCTATCTCAGCACACTCAACCTCTACATCGGATGGTATCCCGTAAAATGTACCCCGCGTGACGGTAGGAAGCGGCATACTTGCTAATCTAAAATGTTATCTCCAAAAGGGGTGAGTACAACCACTCAGCAGATAGGGAAATCCAATAACAACTCAATGCACTATGCATATCATCATACATTGCAGGCATTACTTACCTTGAAGTCATGCGCATTTTAATCATGCATCATCATACCATACATATTATCATCATCATGGCATCAATATATCGTACATGTCATCATGCATGTCATATATCATCATTATCATCATCATCATCATGGCATATCATATATCATTATCATCATCATGCATTTCATCATGCATATCATACCATGGATGATCATCATATCACATCGCATATCGTCATCACCATGCATATCATCATGTATATAATATCATGGGTGATCACCATTATTTCACATCACACATCATCATCATCATCATCATCATCATCATCATCATCATGCATATCATCATGCATATAATATCATGGGTGATCATCATTATTTCACATCACATATCATCATCATCATCATCATCATCATCATCATCATCATCATCATGCATATCATGTCATGATTTAATTTTCATCTTTATCTTTAAGTTTGATCACCACATCACCCATTTCTCAAATCATCAATTTCATCATCCCTTCGGGCAAAGACCTCCGACAGGGTTCCCAGCATTCAGCCTCCCAGGCCACCGGGCTTCCGGCCCCCCACATTCTGGGCATCTCGCATCTCAACTAGCATCACGAGGCATTCCCTTCGGGCAGAAACCTCCAATAGGGCTTCCGGCCTTTACCCTTCTAGCCAGGCATCTCGCACCCCAATCCTAGCATCGCGAGGTATTCCCTTCGGGTAGAAACCTCCGACAGGGCTTCCGGCCCCCCACATTCCGGGCATCCTGAATCTCCCAGGGAATTCCGACAATGCATCTCTGTACATTCCGGCCTCATCCTCCACCACAACCACTTACTCCCTTATCCTTATCCATATTTATCATTCTTTTAATCTCATTATTACATGTCATATGATTCACACATACATCACAATTCATGATCATACATACACCAATGTCTTATTATACATGTAACAATGCATAATTATTTATTAATAAATTCAATGAAATTTAAGGCCAATAAAATAATCCCTTTTTATTTTATTATTATTTTATTCTTATTATTATTTAATTTTTATTATTATATTTATTTATTTTCATAAATAAATAGTAAATTCAATATCTATGATTTTCCCACAATCATTAAACAAACCAATAAGGTGACAAATTTCATGCAAAATTCATGGCCAAATTGAATTTCACAATTTCCACAAAATAGCACATGATATTCGGATAATAACCAGAATGCACAGTTTCCAAATAAATTCGATTAAAACATTCATACGACCTCCAAAAATTACGAAATTTTACAGGGTGATAGACAAGACATTTTCGTGCATCTTTCATGGAGAACTCCAAGCCAAATTCTTTTTAGATTATTTTATACAACCTCACGAAGCTTCTGGAACCTTTACCGCATCATCCAGAATACACATCTCCGAAATATTAAGATTTCACCCATCTATTCTCTTTCGTTTCCTCTGAAATTTGGATATGTTATGTATCAAGGTGTCCTTTACAGGTTTCATGAAGAGATCTAGGTCAAATAACCAAAGTATGGTCACCATTTAAGCCCATGAAGTCTCGGGTGTTTCGGAATACATCACCAGAATCATCGTCTCCAGGATCTAGCCGATTTACCAAGCTATACTTGTTCTTTTCACTTCAAAGTTGAGTATGTTGTAGTTTACGATGTTACCTACAACTTTCATGAAGACATCGAAGTCAAATCTTCAACAAAAAGCAACATGCAATCAAGAATCCAACAAGAAGTCAGTAAAAACTTCACAGATCTGGGGTCTCCGTAAAATAGAGATTTAACCCCTCATATCTCCATCATCTCCCATGAAATTTCAGTATGTTATATTAAAAGACGTTAGCTACAACTTCCATGGAGACATCAAAGCCAAATTCGGACTCCAAACACACATGCAAGCTCAAACAAGTTACTGACTCCCACAACCCGAGCAAGAACAGTCACACGGCTTGAGAACAAGCCACCCTTACCTCGGTTTTTCTCACTAAAAATACCCAAAATCGAACATGCAAACCATATACAAAGGTGCAAGAGAAGTTAGAGGACTCCACTTGCCTCTAGGATGGACGGTCGACGGCGTACGGCCGACGGACACGATGAACGGACGGCGGCACATGGCGGTTCCTCCTCGGCTCCGCCTCCTCTCCCTCTCGGTCTCTCCCTCTCTCTCGCGATTTCTCTCTCTCTCTCACCCTCTCTCTCGGCCGAATGAAGCAAAAACCGGTCACTCTCCTTTCTCTCTCTCTTTTTATATCCCCAAATGTCCATCATTGCTAATGATTACATGCCACTCAAATGGACCAAGGCATGGCATCCTAGTCTAGGCCAATGCATGCCCTTCTTTGTGCCACTTGTCTTGATCCATTCATGGGCCGGCCACCTCTTCCTTTGGGCCTTAATGGGCCGGTTGAACTCCCCCTTGGGCCGACTAGCTTGGCCCATCAAGCTTAGGCCAATGGGTCTAAGGCCCATTCAAAAATTAACCCCATTTTTTCCTTTTTTTTTTTTTTGAAATTCCTTCTATAAATATTTCTAAATTTCAGTTTTCATCTTGGCCAAAGTCTTAGGGCATCTTGGTTATTGAAATTTAATTTATAAATCTTATGGCCAAGCATAGATTATTAATCTATTAATATTTAAATTTTTCACAATCATATGCACAATTCATCTCAAAAAAAAAAAAAAACTAATGACTAAAGCACAAGCCAATGGAAATTTTTATCACCTAATTAAAGACTTTAACACACCTTACGGCTTGGCTCTGAATTTTGGGATGCCACAATTCTCCCCTCCTTAGAGAATTTCATCCTCGAAATTCAAGCACCACTCACGCTTTCTTGAAATAAGTAAGGGTACTTTTCCTTCGTTTGATCATCACTTTCCCATGTGGCTTCCTCCATATCATGATGTCGCCATAATACCTTAACCAATGGGATCTTTTTGGTCCTAAGAATTTGCTCCTTTCGGTCCAATATCTGCACAGGCTCTTCAATGTACCTAGCTTTCTCATCCACTTTGATGGCTTCATGATCGAGTATGTGACCAGGATTCGGCTGGTACTTCCTCAACATCAATACATGAAACACATCGTGCAGATTTCCTAACTTAGGAGGTAATGCTAAACGATAAGCTACGTCACCTATTCTCTCCATAATTTCAAAAGGTCCAACAAATCTAAGGCTTAACTTACCCTTCATCCCAAATCGAGATATTCCTTTCATTGGAGATACCTTAAGGAATACATGGTCTCCCACACTAAATTCCAAAGGTCTTCTACGCCTATCTGCGTAGTCTTTCTGTCTACTCTGAGCCGTTTTAAGTCTTTCTCTGATAATATCAACAGCTTCAATGGTAACTTGTACTAGTTTAGGTCCTGTCAACTTCCTTTCACCTACTTCACTCCAATAGACAGGAGTCCTACATCTCCTTCCATATAATGCTTCATAAGGTGCCATGCCTATACTCTTCTGAAAGCTATTGTTATAGGCAAACTCTACCAAATGCAATCTTTCATCCCAATTTCCTTTGAAATCAATTACACATGCGCTTAACATATCCTCCAATATCTGGATTACTTTTTCTGTTTGACCATCTGTCTGGGGATGAAAAGTAGTACTAAACTGAAGCTTAGATCCTAACGCAACTTGAAGACTCCTCCAAAAATTCGAAGTAAACCTCGAATCTCAATCTGAAGTAATGGTCACTAGAACACCATGTAAGCGTACCACTTGACTTACATACATGTCCGCATACTTATCCATTGGGTAGACCATGCGAATCGCTAAAAAATGTGCCGACTTAGTCAAACGATCCACTATAACCCAAATTGAATCATGACTACTTGATGTCCTTGGCAATCCTTGCACAAAGTCCATCGTTATATGTTCCCACTTCCATTCAGGAATATCTAATGGTCTCAAGAGTCCTGCGGGTTTACGATGTTCCGCTTTTACTTGCTGGCACGTCAAACATTGAGAAACGTGCTTAGCCGTATCTGCCTTCATACCATTCCACCAAAATTGCTGACGTAAATTTCTGTATATCTTTGTACTACCTGGGTGGATACTATAATTACTTTTATGTGCCTCCGACATAATTTCCTTCCTTAATTCCTCATTGTCGGGAACACAAAGTCGTCCTTGACATCTTACTATTCCATCATCAAAGATCTGAAATTCTGATCTTTTCCCTAAAGATACAGCATCTTTCACTTTCAAAATCTCTAGGTCAGATTCTTGCAGGATTTTAATTTTCTGGATAATCTCTGGCTCAATCCTTAATGTACTAAGCATGCCAGTAAGACAATCCATTTCCAATTTAAATTCGGAGTTTGCTACAGATTCTAACAATTTCCATTCTGCCATTCTCAAACTAGCTATCTCCATAGCCGACTTTCAACTAAGAGCATATGTTACTCTATTCGCCTTTCCTGGATGATATCTTATCTCACAATCATAATCCTTCAATAACTCCATCCACCTCCTTTGTCTCATGTTCAACTCCTTTTGAGAAAACAAATACTTCAAACTCTTATGATCCTGTAGATCTCAAATTTTTCCCCATACAAATAGTGTCTCCATATCTTCAAGGCAAACACTATAGCTGCTAGCTCTAAATCATGCGTCGGGTAATTTAGCTCATGAGGTTTCAATTGTCTGGATGCATAGGCTACAACTTTGCCATGCTGCATCAACACACATCCTAGTCCTTTGTGAGATGCATCACTATACACCGTGAAACCATCAGGTCCATAAGGTATAGTCAAAATTGGAGCCGAAGTTAATTTCCTTTTGAGCTCTTGAAAACTCCTTTCACATTCCCCATTCCATTCGAATTTCACATTCTTTCGAGTCAATTTAATTAAAGGTCCTGCTAGTCGTGAAAATCCTTTAATGAATCTCCTATAATAACCAGCCAGTCCTAAGAAACTTCGTATTTCAGTAGGTGTCGTTGGTCTCGGCCAATTTACTACCATTTCTACTTTTGCCGGGTCTACTGAAATTCCTTTTCCTGACACCACATGCCCTAGAAATATTATCCGATCCAACCAGAATTCACACTTACTAAACTTAGCATACAACTTATGCTCTCTTAGGATCTGCAAAACTATTCTCAAATGTTGCTCATGCTCTTTAGGTCTTTTTGAATATACCACTATATCATCAATAAAGACAATCACAAACTGGTCTAAATAAGGCTGAAATATTCTATTCATCAAATCCATAAATGTAGCCAGCGCGTTAGTCAATCCAAATGGCATAACAAGGAACTCATAGTGTCCATAACGAGTTCTAAACACAGTCTTAGGAATGTCCTCCTTCTTAATTCTCAACTGATGGTATCCTGACCTCAAGTCAATCTTAGAGAAGACCGAACTTCGCTGGAGTTGATCAAATAAATCATCAATTCTAGGCAAAGGATACTTATTATTAATAGTCACTTAGTTCAACTGCCTATAGTCAATAAATAAGCGCATCGATCCATCTTTCTTTTTCACAAACAAGATTGGTGCACCCCAAGGTGAAGCACTTGGTCTAATGAATCCTTTATCAAGCAATTCTTACAGTTGCACTTTCAACTCCTTCAACTCAACTAAGGCCATTCTATACGGGGCTTTTGATATTGGTCTTGTTCCAGGCATTAATTCAATTTCAAATTCAATCTCCCGCTCTAGCGGCAATCCAGGCAATTCCTCAGGAAATACATCTTGAAATTCGTTAACTACACGAACTTTCTCAAGATTAGGCTCCTTCCTGGCGTAATCTCTAACTATGGCTAGGTACCCTTGACATCCTTTGTCAAGTAACTTACATGCTTCTACCGCCGAAATAAGTGCTACAGGAAAATGGGTCTGACCTTCTAAAAATTCACAACTAGACTGATCAGGTAAAACAAATTCGACCACTCTTCTATAGCAATCCATTCTAGCCCGATACTTACGAAGCCAGTCCATTCCTATAATAACGTCAAAATCATACATAGCCATTACAACCAAGTCTATTTCCATATCCTTTCCTCCCATTGATATCTTAAAATTTCCATACACCAGCGTAGACAATACCATATCCTTTAAAGGCGTGGAAACACAAAGAGGCATCTCAAGAGGCATAACTTCTATCTTATTCAAACATCTATATCTTTCAGACACAAACGAATGCGTTGCACCCGTATCAAACAATGCATATGCCTTTTCACCATTAATAAGAATCGTACCGAGATAACATTTTTGGAAGCTTCCGCTTCCTCCTGGGTGATCGCATACACCCTTCCTTATGCAGGCGGTCTCTGAGGATTCCCTCGTGGGTTTGACCTAACATCACTCTGATATCCTTGTCGCACTGAGCCAACACTCACTTGCGACCTTTCTTGTGGGCAATTCCTCTTAAGATGACCTACTTGTCCACAACCAAAACATTTTTGCTGTCTAGTACAAGGTCTTGGGCCATGTCTCCCATTACACTTCTGTCACGTGGGGCGTATTTTATGGCCTTCCTTCGAATGTAGAGGTCGAGTCCTTGGAGATTGACCGTTCCACCATCCCTGGTCTTTTGTTTATTCGGGTTCGTGCGATAGTGATGTATGATGTAGGCTTGGCTGAGGGCCTTGTCATTTAGGAGTTCATATCGGTTCACGTTCGACGAGATGGGGCAATGTGAGGGATGTTGCCGCCACCACCGCCTGATGCATCGGGATGGGTTTGAAGGCCCGTGCGTGAGAAGTAGGAGCTGAAATTTTTTGGGATGATTAGTTGACACTAGTGATAGGGGATCTTGCACGATAGACATAGTGGGTCGAGTGTTTCTTTTTGGGTTTATGGCCGAGTGTGGCTTCATGTCCTAGCCTTTCTTTTGATATACTGACCCAAAGAAACCCATCATGGAAAAATATGTAAATAAAAGTGTCGTGTCTTTATCTTTTCTTATGATGTTTAGTGGTGTGCAATTGTATCATGGTTATTGGGGGAGAGATGGCGATATTATATTTTCTTCCACTAATGAGTCGCGCTGGGACCGTTTTAAAAAAAAATGTCTATGATTTACGACGCTTCTTCTAAGAGGTGTAATTAGGTGTAACATTAGGTGCCTGTGGCGACCTAAGGGGGTTCAGGGTGCCACAGTAATAAACCCTAGAAGTGTGGACTTTGACTTTCTCGACTCTGTGAATGTCAATTGAGGGAAAAATTCAGTCTTCTTCAACTTGAACAGTTTTTTTCTGAATTTATAGAAGCTTATGCTGAACTTATTGCCTATTTCTATTTGAATCTTAGTTTTTTGGATGCGAATAGATTCCCTTTTAGTGTCCTCAATTAGAACTATGTGGTTGACATGAATACGTTGGCTGATGTGATTGGGGTTGAAAGAGGGAGATATCAACCTATCAGTGTGTTTATCGCTCGTGCAACGTTGGAGCTTGTTCAAGATAGAAGGACGAAAGGAAAGATTTCCTATTTGAGAATGAATGCATCCAACATTTTACTTCACAAGATAGTGATCAACTGTATTAGACCGTGATCAACTGTATTAGACCAAAATCAACTTCAAAGACTGACGTTTCAAACTCGGAAGCAAAGTTGATATATGCCATTAATGCTGGTAAGAAATTCTCTCTTCCACACACTATTATGTTCCATATGTAGAGGGCATTGTTGAAGGACAAGGGTCAACTTCCTTATCCAACTTTTGTGATCAAGTTATTTAGACATCTGAACGTTCAGCCTCCCCGGATTCTTTGTGTTTGAACGTGCGATCAAATGGTGGTGGGACTAAGAATGGTCTCAAAAATGTGTCTGAAAGAACTTACCAAGGCTCTGGAACAACTCAAGGAGAAAACCCCTGTCAAGACTCATTCAGTCTATTCCGTGGCAAAGCGAAAAAGGGAAGGAGCCCATGGTTGCTCCATCCAAGAAAAGAAGAGCACTCATCATTGAGGATGAAGAGGATGAGGATGATGTCACCATTTTGCGATGTCAATGAAGAACTTGAGTCGTTCTATTCCAGAATCGACGGAGAGACAAGAAAAGACAAGGATGAGACAGAACAAAGGATTGGAGAGAGAGAAGATTTGGAGAAAGAAGCAGAGAAGAGAGATATAGAGGAGGAAAGAATTGAAGAAGAAGAAGAGGAAGCAGAACATGAGGAACACTTTTCTCCACCCGAAGGCATGGAAATAGAGGGAGATCCTGAGAAAAGAGGAACGTCCTCATTCCTTGCCACTAGTGAAAGAGTAAGTCATTCTCCAACAGATCCAGAGGACATCTATGCCACTCAATTTCCTGAAGAAGGACATGAGGTTTCATCGCCTAATCTGCGTGATCGTGCTGAAATGCCATCATTTGCCAACACTCCATCTGATCGTGCAGAGGCAAGTACTCAGACCGACAATTCGGCAGACTTTCGCAGAATTCTTGATGTTCTTTTGGAGATGAGAGGCCAGATTTATGCTTTGGAATGCGAAGTACAGAACTTGCAAAATGCAGTCAAACCTCTTCAGTTTCTTTGCATGATCAAATCAATGCCCTTGCTATTCAAGTTCAAGCAAATGATAAGGGTGAAGATATGGCGCAACTGAAGGAGGATTTGAAGAAGTTGGAAGGGATTGTCCTAGTCAATGGGAGATTTCCAGCTTGTTCGTGTTCCCAAGCAATCTTAAAGTCATACTCTTTTCATCTCTATCTTTTTAATGATGACAAAAAGGGGGAGAGATGTGGTGTAGATTTGATTTTAAACTTTGAACTCACTTTTTGAACTTTTGTGTCAATTATGTTTAATTGACTTGACTTTTGTGTTTGGCTGTTTGGATATGGACTGGATTTGGATTTGACTGTTTGAACATTTGTTTATCTTAAGCACTATTGATATCTCATGGCATGGTTCATTTACAGAACTAACTTATTTTCTATGGATGCAGATTCTAATGATATCTTTATTAAGCCATTTATCCTTTGTGAAATATTATTGTTTGCTTGAGTAATGTTTTTGCAGGTCAAAGTTATTCAAATCTACAAGAAAGGTTTGTCACCATCAAAAAGGGGGAAATTGTTGGAGAAAACTTCCTTGAGTGTTTTGAAGTTGATAAAACGTTTCCATCAGTCTAGTTTGAAGACTTGCAGACTCTTCTATCAAAGTCTGAAGACCTCCGGACTGCCAGACTCAAGACTCAAAGTCTATTCTTATTGACAGTTTCTAAAGCCGTCAAAGAAGGCTTATCCGAAACGAAGATTTTCATTAATGATTTGATCTTGTCGACTAAAGAAGATCTCTTGGCTGGATATAACATGTCGGAATCCATTATTCAAATCAACATAGATTCAGGGATTTTAGATCCGTTGATTGGCGAAATATACTTGGAAGGTTCTACTTATGGAAACCTAGATCTTGATTGTATGGGTGAGCAAGATTGATGGGCTATCGTCATGTTCCTTAAATAGCTCGAAGATCTTCATAATTGATTCTGTCCAATGGGTAGATTGGAAGAATTCCTTTGGTAAGTGCTAGCGGGTGTGATGGCATAAATGAGTATATAAAGAAGATTCCAGTTATTTGAGTGGGTGCGCGATAGAAGAATTCCAAAGTTTGAAGCTTCTTGTTCTTTGTCAATTAAACTATTAAGCGAAATCTTGTACGCAAAATAAAGTTTATATCTTTGAGAGACCTTGAGGAAGTGTAGTAGAGTCTCTACACTGTGGAATCAATGAAGAGCTTTTCTGTAACAACTCTTTTGTTCCTAGTGGAATCCAGCCGGTGGGCTGTCAGTGCGGAAGAGTGGACGTAGGCTTGGATTAATCCGAGCCACTATAATCTCTGTGTTCATATTCTCTTCTCTACGCTCCTTTACTTTGATCATAACACGTTTTGTTTACAAGAGACGAATTTCCTTTCTATTGTTGATTAGTGTTGCACACTTATCTTGAGAAATTGTTTTTATACCTATTCACCCCCCTCTAGGTGCTCATACTAGCTTTAACACATGGCCGGTCTAAGGTGAGATAGAAGATTTCTTAATTAGTCTAATATGGGGCTGGCTAGTGTCAGCCAAGTTGAGCCTGACCCGTAATGAGGGGGCATGGTTGGAAACTCTATAAATAGTGCTTAAGTCTCTTCTCTAACCCTAATTCTCACATTATCCTCACCTAAGGGGCGTTTACCTAACACTAAATGTGAGGGGGGCCGCCTCATTGAGCCAGTGATATGAAGGGTAATAGAGGAGGAACATTGTGTTTCCACTTCCGCTTCAAGAACAATTGATCCCAAAATATGTGCGTTAATCTTTCTACTCAATTATGCATGTTCTTATTCTAGTTATTGAGATTTTAGGGTTGTGCAATTTGCATCTGACATGAACTTCTTTCATTCTCAATCCGGTCGAAATGTGCTTTCCATATGAGCTGAATTGCCATATTTCTTAATTCAACATGTGCTGATCAAATAGCTTCTAGAAGGAATGCCAATCAAAAGTCCATCTTGCCATTGCATTGATGGCCATGCTTGCTTCCAGAAAGAATGATAGCTGAAAGTAAAGGCATAAGAAAAGCCCAAACCGAACCAAATATTTCGGGTCTTTTGGGGTTTGGGTAGTGTGTAAAAAAACCGGGTATCGTGAACCCTACCGAATTGAACTGAAGCACATTAACAATACCCTACACTCTTTGAGCTATGGATTGATAGAGAGAGAGGACGAAGGTCGTAAGGTGTGAGCTTGATGGTGTGGCTCATCTTCACGTCTCGATCACACCACCTCGATTCGCCTTCCTATTATGGTTGGTTCCATACTCTCTCTCTCTCTCTCTCTCTCTCTCTCTCTCTCTCTCTCTGATTTTTCTATCTTCTTTCTTTTGGTTTGCCGGTTTTAATTTTTACTTGTCGGACCAATTTTGGATAATCTCATTGTTGCTCCTGCCAAGACTCGAGAGATTGGCCGACTTCGTCCTTGCCGGAGCTCTCAGATCTCTCCATGCACCTGCTGATTGCATTTGCCCAGAATTTCTTTCTGAATTCTCAATGGAAATCCCGTCCGTTTCTTGTGCATCCCATAGCTTTTGCGTGTGCGCAGAATATTTCCTTAATTTTTTAAAACCTTTTCTCTTTTTTGTTTTTTGTCCTTTTTTCTCCGCTTCTCCTCCCATGCAGTCCTTCGAACGGCCCTCTATTTTCTGCTCATGTTCTTGCTTTTCTTTCACGTCTCCTACGTCTTCTCACCCCTGCGCTGCTCTTTCTTTATGCACATAAGAAGGGCTATGTTGTGTTTCCCTTGCTAGATTAATCTTTGGAAAGTACCATGGTGAGCTTGAAATTGTCCTTTTCTTCTTCATAACTACGCAAGTATCTCAGATGGCATTGCCCGATTGTGTCTTGGAGCCCACCCAAAGGGGGAAAAAAACCTGAAAACCCGAACTGAACCAAACCACATTTTAAATTTGAGTATTTCTTCTTGGTTTGGGTCATAGCAAACACATATTCCTTATGTTTCAGGCTGGATATCATGAAAACGTGATCCAAACCAGTGACATCCCTAGCTGAAAGTACCTCCTTGCCTGTGGTTTGACCTACCTTCCTTTTGGTTTTATTTCCATATTAAATATCATGTTTCATGTGCGCAAAGAATTTGGTTTGTCCAAAAGGTGTTATCTATAATGTGGTCCTATATTTTTATGAATATAATTTTTAAAATAAAAACTTATCTGTTGACATTGACTCTCATTTTCTATTTTTGAGGAATTGTTACTCCATCGTACAGTTTCACATTCTTAACTCTTCAGTGACAGTTGCTCATTTGGAAACTGTCTTGATAGAAGCCAGTTTATAAAGATGATCGTTTATTTTGTATGGGCAATTATAAGGTTTAACATGAACCCTCTCTTTCAGAAATATACTGTTAGTATGCGAAGGGATTGGGTTAGTAAAGTGTGCCCATAATTGTTGTTGAATTGCCATCGAGTCTATGTGGATTTCCGACAAACACAAATCCAATAATGGCTACAGGTCAAATTTAATTACACATTGTTTTTCGCATATAAATCTAATTGTGCATGTTTGGAATTGCATAGTTTTGTTTGACATTTGGTATCAGAGTGATATTAGTATCTCTACCTTGTTTTTATCGATTTTTGCATGTATTTTCATAGGTTTTTTTTTTTTAATGAATAGTAAATTGGTCATTTTGGGGCAAAGAGATGAATTGTCGATTTTGGCTGAATTTTGGCAATCCACCGCCTGACTTTGGACTTATACAGTTGCATCGCCAGGAGGCTGAATAGTCATAAGTTAAGTCGACATATTGGTAATCGCTGGAGGCTAGTTGAGAGGAGGAAGTCATAGTGGTTAGGGTTTGCATTTAGGGAATTTATGCTTGATTCGGGCCAATTTCTTGGCCCTTTTTGCCGATTCTTGGACTTGTGTGGTCACACCGGCATGTTCTTCAAAACTCACCAATTATTTTGGTCTGAAATGGGTTGCTGAAGGAGAATCGAATGATTGAAGGTGCAGCGGAAACTGAAAAATGGTGAAATCGCGTAAAGAGGGGGCAGGCGCATGCATGTACGTACCCACGTTTAGCAGCAGGTGGGGTGCGGGGCACGCACCAGTTTACAGGCACTGGCGTGTGCGCCACACGCCCGTGCATGAAGTCATGGGCGTGTGTAACACACACGTGATGCATTTGCTATTCTACCCCCCAGCTGCTGAATTTATAGTTTTGCCCATTGGCCATTTGAAATTTGCAGTTTTTCCGTTGATATCGAAATTTACCATTCTACTATTGGCCATGGAATTTATTTTTCTGCCCTTGCATGCATTTTGTGAATATTTTATCCATAGAATTAAATGTCTAATGATCCATATATAATTTTGTTTGATTGGAGATTAGCCACAACATGTATAATTTTTTAAATTAATCTTATTAATATAATAATTTTTTTCTCACAAGAGTTTTTATTATTTTGATATGACTATCGAGATGAGATATTATATTATTTTTCTTAATTTACCAACAGGGTTTTAGGAAAGGAATATAATATGATAGTTTCTATTTATGAATATATTTAAATAAAAAACTTAACCCACTAGTAGTTTTTATATTATGTGATTCATATATTGTGACATGTTTTACCAATGTAAACCATGAATTATGTAAATTTTGCCTCAAATTCTTGTAACATAAGCATGTTTTGATATGTAGTTATGCAATCTATGAATTTCTATGAATTTAAGAGTGATGTCAACATGCTGAATAGTGAAAATTATAAAGTTTGGAAGGAGTTAATCCTTTTTCAATTGGAGTGCATGGACATTGACTATGTTATAAGGAAAGATGAACCACCTGCTTCTACTGATACGAGCACTATAGCTTAGATAGCCCTTTATGAACAGTGGGAACTATCCAACTACCTTAATGTGATGTTCATAAAGACTAAAATTTCTCTAAGTATCCATGGTTTGGTCGTTTAGCATATCAATGCTAAGGCTTTATTGGAGGCCATTGATGCATAGTTTAAGACTTTAGAAAAGGTGCATGCCATGACCTTAATTATGAAACTTTCATCATTGAAGCTCATTGCTATTACGGTGTGTGTGTGTGCACATTGTGAAGATGAATGACATTGCAGCTCAGCTACAAAATTTTGAGGCTGATATATTTGAATCTTTTCTTGTATACTATATTCTGAACACTCTCCCACAACATAAGCATCTTTCAAAATCTCTTATAGTAGACATAAGAATAAGTTCTCAATTAATGAACTCATGAGCATGTGTGTTTAAAAGAAGGAAAGGATGATTATAGAATTGGGAGAAAATGCTCATTTGACAACACATGGAAAGTATATGGGGCAAGGCAAACATAACGGAAAGAGTAAAATACCTCCCCAAGCTGACATCAAGAAGGAATCCAAATGTTCTTCTATAAATAGAAGGGGCATATGAGGAAAAATTGCCTTCGATTTAAGGCTTGGCTTGAGAAAAAATGTAATCCAATCTCTTATGTTAGTTATGAATTTAAAATAACTTATGTGAGTCACAACACTTGGTGAATTGATTATAGATCTACAATCCACATTTCAAATTCATTGCAGGTTATCAAAATGATAGAGAGCTAATGGGAAGTAAACAAAACATATATTCAAGAAATAAGATGCATTTGCATGTGAAAGCTATTGGGATATGTAGATTAATTCTTAATAGTGGCTTTGTTTTAAATTTGGAAATGACCTTTTATGTTTCTAGTTTCTCTAAAAACTTAATTTCAATTTCAAGACTTGTATCTTTGGTTAGTCTTTTAAATTTTCAAATTCAACCTTCCGTTTATTATTTAAATATGAGATTACTAGGAGTGGTATTTTATCTCGATGGTCTTTTTTGAATTAATTTGCAAGATAATGTCTTTTATAATATGATGCATGGCATGATAATGTTGGTATGAACTAATGTATGTGAATGAAGATTCCTCTATTTTGTGGCATTGGAGATTGTGATATATCCATAGATAGAATTAAACAATTAATAAATGACATGATACTTAGTACTTTGAATATTACTAATTATGATACTTGCATGAATTGCATGAAAGGAAAACATACCAACAAGACAAAGGAAGGTGTCAAGAGGAGTACAAAATTATTAGAAATCGTACAAATAGATATTTGTAGTTCAGATTTAAACTTGTATGATAAAAGATACTTCATCTCTTTTATAGATGATTACTCATGTTGCGTGTATCTCGACTTGCTTTACAATAAGCATGAAATGTCAAATGCATTTAAGATATTTAAAATGGAAATAGAGAAATAATGCAGTAAACAAATTAAGATTGTGAGATTAAATAGAGATGGAGAATTATATGGAAGATGCACTAAAGATAGACAAGCACTTGGTCCATTTGTGGAGTTTTTTCTAGAGAATGAGATAGTTGCCCAATATACCATGCTTGGTTCACTAGATCATAATAGTGTAGGAAAAAAAAGAAACTGAACATTATTCCACATGGTGTGGACTATATGCTTAACAACTCCAAACTTTCTAAATTCTTGTGGATTGATGCTCTTAAGATGATAGTGTACATATTGAATTGAGTTTCGGCCAAAGCTACCTAAGACACCTTTTGAGTTGTTTAGAGATTGGAAATTGAGTTTGTGACACATATGCATTTGGTGATGCTCATTTGAAATAAGAGTCTACAATCTACAGGAAAAAATGTTGGACCTAAGGATTATAAATGGGTATGCTGAAATGCCCAAGGGTACATGTTTTATTGTCCATCTCACACAAGTAGGATTGTGGAATCAAGAAACTATAAATTTCTTGAAAATGACATGATTAGTGAAAGTGATCGATTTAAGGATCTTGTTCCTGAGAAGATCATTCGGATACTCAATTTACACCTCAAGTATTCAAAACAACCCTTTAGTTTAGTTAGCTATTGAACAACCAATCATTGAAATTCCACAAACCACTAATATTGATTTGGTAGATTCAGTTATTCATCAATTACCATAAATTGCTAAACAACATGCTCTTTAAGACAATGTTATACAACATTAAGAAGATCTACTAGAATGAATTAATTGACAATTCCCAGTAATTATATTGTGTATTTACAAGAACATGACTATAATGGTGGAGTTAAGAATGATGTTGAAACGTTTTCACAAGCCATGAGTAGTGGTGAATCTAATTTGCAATACAATGCCATGAAGGATGAGATGATTTCTATGGCATGTAATGAAGTCTAGGATTTAGTTGAGTTGCCTAGGGTGTGAAGGCCAATTATTGTAAATGGGTCTTCAAAACTTGGCCTTCAAAACTAAGAATGACTCATTGGGAAATATTGAGAGTATAAAGTTAGACTTGTTGCCAAAAGATTTACTCAAAAAGAAGGGACCGATTACATGGACACATTTTATCCTATATCTAAGAAAGATTCCCCTCATATTGTTTTGGCATTGTTTGCTCATTTTGATATAAAATTACATTAAATGGATGTAAAAATGGCATTCCTCATTGGAAACTAAAGAAGGGGGTTTCCATGAATCAACCAAAATGATTCTCCTCTAGAAAAAGGTGAGCATTTGGTATGCAAGCTTAAAAATCTATATATGGCTTGAAACAAGTATTGTGCCAATGGTACTTAAGATTCCATGATGTCATCTCTTCATTCAGTTTTGTATAAAATGTCATGGATCAATGTATATTCTAGAAGGTTGGTGGAAGCAAAATTTGTTTCATTGAGTTGTTTATGGATGATATTCTATTTGCAACCAACGATAAGGGATTGCTACATGAGTTGAAACAATTCCTCTCTAAGAGTTTTGATATGAAGGATATGGGTGAGGCATTTTATGTCATTGGCATTTAGATCTATAAAGATAGACCTCGAGGAATTTTAGGACCATCTCAAGAAACTTATATCAATAAAGTCTTAGAGAGATTTCGGATGAAAAATTGTTTACCAAATATAGAATCTACAATGAAGGATGATAGGTTCAATTTGAACCAGTGTTCAAAGAATGATATAGAAAGTGAACAAACAAAGATATTCCATATGTTTCCATTGTCTAAAGTTTGATATATGCTCAAATTTACACTCGACCTGACATTACTTTTGTTGAGAAGATATTATAATAATTAAGGTATGGACCATAGGAGAATTGCTAAGAAAGTGATGAGACACTTTCACAATACCCAATGTCACATGCTTTAAAATAGATGTATTCACAATTCAAAAGTAGTTGGGTATTCCAATGTGAACTTAGCTGGTTGTGTTGCTTCTCAAAAATCAACATTTGAATACATTTTTATATTAGTTGGTGGATCCATGTCACGGAGGAGTGTGAAGTAGACCTCAATTGCCATTTCAACTATGGAGGTTGAGTTCGTTTCTTATTTTGAGGCTACCTCACATATTATATGGTTGAATAGTTTCATTTCTTAGCTTAGAGCTATTGATTTTATTTTAGGCCATTAAGAATATTATAACAATTCAGCTGCAGTTTTTATGGCTAAAAATGCCAAAAGTGGTCAAAATAAGCATAACAATATTAAGTATTTAGCCATAAGGGAACGTGTTAAGGAGAATAAAATAGTCATAGAACATGTTAGTATTGAATCGATGATAGCCAATCCTTTAACTAAAGGTATGCCACCAATAAGTATAAGGATCATGTGGCTAAGATGTGAGTAGATCCTATCATGTGATTTGTCATTGTATGGACAATTTTTCGTTGTACAAAACTCTTATTCAGTTGTAATGTTATTCTCAGTTTTTGTTGTACATATTCTACTGTTTATGAGAATAACAATTATCCTTGCTTCTAGAATAAATATAAGATTTATTCATTAAAACGTGTTGTCACATATGGGTTAACATTAAAGAAATAAGATGCATTATGATACATGAAAAATATCTCATTCTTAGAAGATATGTCGCTATTATTCATGCGTTTTGTAGTTATCATGGACTTGGTTGGATAATTTGTATGATGAAAATGTTGGGATCAAGTGGGAGAATGTTATTTATAATGTGATCCCACATTTTTAGGGATATAGTTTTTAAAATAAAAACTTATCCGTGGACATTGACCCATATTTTCTCTTTTGAAGAATGGTTAATCCACTATATGGTTTCACGTTCATACATCTTCGGTGATAATTGCCTATTTGGAAATCACCTTGATGGAAGACAGTTTATAAAGATGATCATTATTTTGTATGAGAAATCACAAGATCTAATGCAAACTCTTTCTTTCGGAAAAACACCATCAATACGTGAGGGGATTGGGTTAGTAGAATATGTTAATAATCGCTGTTGAATTACTGTCAAATCTCCGTTAATTTTTTACAAATGCAAACTCGAACAATGGTTGGAGGTCAAATTTAATTACATTCTGTTTTCAGAATGCGATTCTAATTGTGCATGATTAGAATTGCTTAATTTTTTTCTAACCAAAGGGACATGGCCAAGCCCATAAAAAGGGGTAGGGCTTCGGCTTTGGAAGCTTCAATGAATTCGGGTTTAATTTCGCAAGTCAAGCTGTGTATTGAGTCAGTTTGAAAGAAAATTCATAGCCGGACCCATAATCCATTTGATGCCAATGCATTATTTTTCAATCTAAACGTTTCTAATGTCTAAATGCTGAGAAATAAAGCAAGAAATGCTAATGTGAGGCTAAACAAAGAGAAATAGGGATTTAATCATGTTGCTATCGATAAACTTGATCTCTAGTTTTTTTTTTTTTTTTTTTTGGGTGAAATAAACTTGATCTCTAGTTTATTCATGAAAGAATCGAAAAGTCTTGGAGTACAAATGTAGGTGTCAATAGGTGCCATTCTTTGATGGGAAGCTCAAGAAGTTTTCTTTCAAAGACAAATGACATCTACATTTGGGTAGCAAACTATGCAATAGATGTATATGCAAAGTGTAAATTGACGAGAAATATAGACTATACAGGAAAAATACATGGGATTACTTACCTTAGAGAACCATTGGCTGCGGGGCACGCTAAGCTAAAGAAGCTTTCTGGGTTGTCGAAGCACGTTGAACTGAAGTAGTTGACTCTCTGGGCTAAAGAACGCACAAGGCCGAAGAAATACTTAGACTGCAAGAGCACACTAAGCTGATGAAAGACTTTCGGCTGTAGAAGCATGCCAGGCTAAAGTAGGCACAGGGAGGAAGAAGTGCTCTGGGCTGCAAGCGCAAGTCAGACTGAAGTAGCACTTCGGGCTACAAGAGCACGCAGGCTATCGCATTGAAACAATCACGTATTCATTCAAAACATCGTTAGGCGAATTCTATATTGGGATTAAAACCTGAAACTTGTATCAATCAGTTACTTAATACTGTATCGTCAACCGAGAATTATGGATGATTATTTCGCGGTCTCCACGTTACAAAGCTCTCACAGGAAAAAGTTATTATTAGGACAACTTTTATTTATTAAATGTTGTCTTCTTAAAACGCCAAATAAAAGTCTTTGCAGTCTAAAATGACTTCTTTATTTACTCTCGTTATAGGCCGTTTTGCCCCGTCAATTGACGCGGGAGATGATCCACTCGATCCACACCACTATATTGGAAAGGGTTAAGAGTTTTCTCGCAAGAGATATGACCCCAAAGATCTGAAGGGTCTTTGAAGAGGATCATGTTGCAACCTTGGTCATGTTGTCATATGTTTTCCATTAGACCCACCAACTATAGTGGAATTCACATGGACATTTTTCTATACATACATGCATACATACATACATACATATATATATATATATATATATACATATTTGGTCGAAAAAATATATAATTATTGCTCAAAATGATACATAAGAAGTACATATAGTACATTTGGTTTGACATTTTGAAAGTCCCTTAGGAGAAAAATTGGGGTGTATGACAACAATTCCTAAAGGACTTTGATGTGAAAGTTAGCAATGGGAAGGTTGAAAGTCTAGGCAACGGGGCCTAGGGTCACTTGAGGTTGTGCAACCTTGGCCGACAATGCTAGATCTGGCTTGTTGAATATTTGAGCCCTTTGTTGGTGGCGAAAGTTTTGCTTTTTTCTAAATAAAAATATAGAAAAATTTCAGCCAAAGCCCTTTGCAAAAGAGTTTTTACCATACTCAATTTGCATTTTCCCAAAGAGTTTTGGCTTTTAACACTTGCATTGCAGCCAAAACCCATTTCCAAAATCTTCTCAAATGCACCCATAGAATTTCATGGCAAAGCAAATCAAAGTAGAGCAAAGATCAAAATACTATAAACAAAGCCAAATCAGAAAACAAATAGGATCAATAGAACACCGAAAAGATTTAGTACATACTCGTTGCATAAGAACAAATCTATCAAGCAAAATAATTGCCGGCTGATCATTGAATCTCGTATCATTGTTAATGATGAGCACATGTAAGAAATTCTTTATCCAATAATTATTGCGTTGCTAGTTGGCAATGCTTGCCTAGGTTTGGCTTTCTTTACACTATCACCCTACAGAAATAATCAAGATTGGCTAAATAAACACAGCTATAACTTTTGGAAGAGCAAATCTTTGTAATCTGGCCAGATGCTAAAGCTCTTGTGATCATCATTGGAATTAGAGGTGGAATACTGTGTACACAGACAGAGCATGGGAACATTGAATCCCCTAAAACATCATTAGACTTGCATATCTAAATTGGGAGAGAAGAACTCCTAGGTCTAGGACTAGATTAGGAAAGTTTAAACTCTCAATTCTAGAATTAGACAGAGAAAAGATAACTTATGGATTTAGATTAGGTGAGAAGAATAAAGAAGAAAAGAATGAGAAAACTCAAATAAAATCAACAACAGATGGAGGAGAGGGTGAAACAAATTCAAACCCTCTCCCATGACTGAAAGTTGAAGAATATGATGGACACATAAGAGAGAGGGAGAGATAAAAACTTTGCAGCTTCTTCATCAAGGAGTCAAAAGTTTAAAGATGGTGATTATATTTTTCGTTATATTAAAAGTGGTCATGTTTATCAAGTTGGCGGTAATGCAAATCTAATAAAGAATCGTCCAAGCTATTGGTTTCTCCGCTATAATTTCTGTTGCTGGAAAAGGCGAGCACTTCTACAATCGGATCTTTCCTTGGAAATCTTAATCGCTCGAAAAATAGCTTTTTATATTTATAATTGCATTTTCATACGTCTTAGAGGGGGGGACGATGGAGGAGTAAAAGGTGCATATATCTCTCCATAGGCTCGATCTAATGTTTGATCTTCTTGTCATTTGATTGGTTGGCTTCTTCTTCAAGTTTAGTGTACTCATATTGTTGGAAAATGATTATCAGTGGCCCCTGGTATAGCTTTCTTTCTGATAAACATAATACATGTCTTCAGAGTCACGTGTCCTGTTACTAGCTTCTCATTCAATACCTCGAGCTACACGCTGGGAATAATATACTTTGTAGTTAACATAACATATTGTTGTTGTCTAGTTTGTTTACTGAAGATAGGTTGGTAGTATGATGGCATGGGCACATAATTGTGATTAGAAGGATATTTTATGTAACCCCAATATGGTGGTGGCGATTGGCACCAACCATACTCCTTAAATTGGTGTAACTGTAAAATATGCATAGCATCTATGTACCTTGAAGCGTGCGCTGGTCACTGTAATGGCAGGTGGGGACAGAAGTGCACCATAAGTTACCTCCCCTCTCTCTCTCTCGCACCCGTGCTTTCTTAGAGATCTGGGATACGGTTGGGGGTAATCTAGCTGTCACCATTTTCCCTGTAGTCCTTATATATGTAAACTAGGAAAATGCATGTCCAGTGGATCTGCACAATTGGACTCACCAAAAAGGATGTTGACCCTAGCCAAAATGTCCTGCTCTCTGCTATTTTTTCTTGCCATTGCTATCATTCACATCACGGCATCTGATGAAGCAGCACAGAACGCCACTTTTTCAGCAATCACTCAACTCTCTTTGGGCCGTGGGCAAGTAGATCATAACAAGATATACAATGAAGAAGTGGTAAAAAATGAGGACTCAGTATATTAACAAGGTGGCACCGATGGGGGTGGAGAAGGAGGTGGTGGCGGTGGTGGAGGAGGTTTCTCACAGGGATCGGGGGCCGGTGGTGGCAGGGGCGGCGGAGGTGGTGGTGGGGGGGGGGGGGGGGGGCACTGGATGGGGTTGGGGAGGAGGAGGCGGTGGTGGCAGTTGGTGGAAGTGGGGTTGCAGCGGGCAGCCGAAATCGAGCAGACACAGAAGTCACCGGAAATGGATGCATGACAAGGAAGAGTACGTGATGGGCGAGTTTGCTCAGTGCATGGTTAAAGGAAGGTGCAAAGGAATGAGATTGGATTGCCCTCTCCACTGTGGTGGACCTTGCTTGTATGACTGTAGGTATATGTGCAAAGCTCATTGCCGACGCTGAGTTTGACTTCGATTCATTATCAGGCACTCTTAATCTGTTTCTTTATAACACTACCATCTCATAGATGTTAGAATAGCGGGGTTGTTGAAGGGATATTGTTGTCTCCGTTTGATCAGTGAGGATTGAGCTAATGTTTCTGAGATAGCTCTAAGCATTTAGTGTGATCGTTTGTTTGAAAAACTGCTGGGTTTTGTTAACGTTTGCATGACTGCTGGGGATTTGTTCATTAATCTGTCCATCAAGTTCTTGGCGAGAAAGCTGTTGCAACTATACAAACATCGTCGCAACTTGGTAAAAAAAAGGAAAACACTATGTGGAGATATATTCGGCGTGGGGACTATAAAATGAAAGGGAGTACTCATCTTAACGTGGTGATTGAGATTAACATTACTCTAACTCTAAGTTGACGTGTTATTTTAATGAAGTTGAATCTATGCTCCATGGCTTTCGGCCAGCGGGAATTACCTTCAAACTTAGCAAGCTTGACACTTATTTAGTGCATAAAATCTAATTTTTCTCGATTGATATAGGTTGCAGAAGATAGGTTAACAAAGTAATCATATGCACAAGGACGTTTGCCTAAGTACATCACACCCAGACAAACATAATTACTCAACTAAATTTGCTTACGGCTCCAGTCTCCTATTAGTATTGTCAAACTCGAGGCTGGTTTGATACCTAGAATTTTAGGGAAATTACCAACAAAATCTTTAGACTTATTGCACTCATACCAATTTAATCATAAACCTTTCAATTGTATTAATTGAGTCCTTAACCTTTGACGATTTGCCAATCTAGTTATTCTAACTAACTTTGGTTAGAAATTGCTAACGTTGCAGTTTGACACAGCTAAGACTGATGTTGACAATTTTTGCAAAGCTTTTTAATTTTCAGTTTTTTTTCCTTTTTTTTTTTTCCTTTTTCTCATATTCCCTCCATTAGCCATCATTGAGTCTCGACCATGGCTGACAGAGGTTGCCAACCTTGGGCGACAGTTGCTCTTGCAACATCCGGCAAGGTTGAGCCTCACCTAGCCACCACTAGGGAAGGCGAGGCTTGACTCTTGCCATATCCGATGAGGTCTTGCCTCACTAGTGGCTAATGAGGTCATCCCTAGTGAAAGCTGACGAAGTTGACCCCACTAGCCCTCACCTGTGGCCAATCATTGGTTATTATTGAGGCTTGGTGATTGTCGGAGCAAAATGGAGAAAAAAAGAAAAGGAAAGAAAAGAAGGAAAATAAAATAAAATAAAAGAAAAAATTAGATTTTTTTAAATGCAAAATATTATCCCCATTAGCGTCGATCATCTAATGTGACACAACTATCACCAACGTCAATGATGTTGACCAAAATTAGTTGGAATGATTAATTAGGAAATTGTCAAAATGTTTAAAATTAAATTAGCACAATTGAAAGGTTTAAGATTAGTAAATCTAAAAAAAAAATTAGGATTCAATTGAAATTGGAACACGTGTTACAAGTTTAGGACATTTTCGGTAATTTTCCCATATTATTTCTACCATTGTGTTTATCATTATTTGCGGAGGCTTATAAAGGTAGTGAGACTTCTCAGAAGTGTGATAAGTCTGTTCAAGGAACAAAAAAATGGAAAAATAGAAAAATAGAAATGTTTCCATACAGACTCTACACTTCAGTTAATTTTTCTATTCCTTGAGAACAATTGTTGTTGCCATGCATATAAAGTCTAATATTGTTGTCTAATTAATAACATCAGTTAGTTTTTCTATTCCTTGTAATAGAAAAGTTGTTAGGGAATAGATTTGGAGTAGGAACGAGAAGTGGAAAAAAGAAACTTCTTGTTTTCGGGAATAATTTCTAGAAATAAGTTATTTTTTTTCTTTTTGTTTTTTCTTCTTTCTCTTCTAACTAATTGCTGCAGCCTAACCGCTCACCACTGCCACTTGTCATTGGTCCTGTCGTGCTTTGCCACCAATAGTTATTTGCCAGTCGTCATCGTTTACTATTGCTGGTTGTCGTCATCTACTACTGCTGTTTGCCGCTGCTTGCTGCCATTGGAGAAGGAAGAAGAAGAAAGGGGAAAAAAAGAAGAAGAAAGAAAATGTAAAAAAATTATCGAAAAATTAGAAGAAATTCCATGTCACAAAAAAAGTTATGGGTCGCACTAAATGCATTCGTGTTCTTTTTCTATTCTAGGAAAATAAATTTTATGTAGTCATCAAACGCACTTGTACCATCCATATTTGCCTAATGTATGTCTTCCACACGCTGGTTGAAAGCCATCGCAGCCTTGGAAACGGCGGCAACTTGGTTTCTTGCGATAAAATTTTAATGCCTTGGGTCAGATCTTTGAAAAATTGGGATAAAGGCAATGAAAAATTGTCACTTTGGTAAATTTTGCATGACCTCAGGATAACTTTTTTAGGCCAATTACAGCAATTTTTTTTTTTGATTGCCTCCTCAGATAACACGATTTCTTTTGTCTTTTCTACTTTTAAATTGGAGATTCATCGCATTATTTTATTATTATTATTATTTCAAGTTGTTTACATACTTGAAGATTAAGTAATAAGGTTTGAAAAATTATACTCAAATTTCACGGTATCTAATATATATATAAAATGTACCATAACATCATCATGGGAAAAGCGAACATTGTACATCTTATAAACATAGAGAAAACTAATTAGGCCTCATCACCATCCACAAGTCTGAACTTCCCCAAACGAAACTCAATGAGCTCCAAGCATAGTATCTAATTGGAGAAGCCACACGACATAATATATATTAGGAGTGAGCGGGTTCAAGTTTCATCTAGGTTTAACCTGGAACCATAACCTACTTGTCAAAACTGGTTCCTCATTTTTTGAAACCTAAAACCTATCTTGTGTACCTTAGAACTCAGAACTTACCTAGTCACAAGTTCTACGGTTTACTTAGGAACTAGTCAATTTATTTATTTATTTCTTTCTTAGTTAAACTTAAAAAGAGCCAAAAGAATGACAGCCAAAAAGTGCCCAAACAACACTAAAAACAAAACCACCATTATTCTTCCAGCATAATGTTAGCTGGGTTCACTCCTATATGGAGGAAGCTCAATGAGTTGCAAGCCTAAAAAGGGTTTGAGCCCATATAATAAGTTGTATGGAGAAATAGGGTTTTTCACTATCTTTATAAAGTGGTAACCGCAAAAGGAAATGGTAACAAGAGAAAAAGAGAAAATAGAAAATCTGGGGGTTGGGGTAATATCTGATTTACATCAAGTTGGCGTTGGAGGTCGATTCATGATCCCATTGTCAGCATGTTCGTGGTGCAATTTTCTCGAATCTGAATGGTTTGATTTTTGTTTGAAGCTCCCTACATTAGGTTTTTCATGGATTGATCAAAATCTGTGTTTTTGGTTAGATTTATCTTTGATCTCTTGTGAAATTCAAGTGTATTGCCAAGAATTATGTTCTTGAGATGTTCGCTGCTATGTATCTCTAGTATTTGCTAGAAAAGAACATTGTTCACCCAATTTTGTTGATAGTGAAGAATTTCGGGTGGACTCCGGTCCCGTGGTTTTTGATCTCCTCACATCGAGGAGGTTTTCCACATAAAAAAAAATCGTTTTGTGTTCGTGTGCTTGGTATTTATTTTACTCTGCTATATCGATTTTTATTAGGTTTACACAAGAGGGGAGATTATTTTATTTCGCTGCGTTGATTCGATATTGTTCGAATTGTAACTGTTCTCCCATCACATAATTAGTAAGGACCAGAACCACACCACCATTAAAAGATGATTGCCATGAACCCATACTCATGCCTGGTCCAGTAATACGTTTGTAGGCTATATTTCTGATGCAAAGTCAATAGTTTTCCTCACATATAAATGAGATGAGTCTATAACTTATCCTTCTCCAAAGGGAAAAAAACAGACAACTTTCACACTCGAATCTTCCACACATGAGAACCATCCTTGAAAGTAATACCAGGGCGAGAACTGGCTTCCTTGTTGCATCTAACCAAATTTGCAATTGGACAACACTTTTGAGTTTTGTCTACCAACAAGTGAACCAAAAAGTGTTCCAATGATAAAATAGGTAAACGATAAACTGTAATTAGAAACATTAAGGAGGAAATATCACCTCAGATCTAGGCCTTCCCCATTGTGTTTGAGCATCTAGTTTAGAAGTTTTTCCTCGATTAACTTGCTACTTTACTTTATGTTTGGGAGTTCTATCACCGCTGCGCCTCTTACAGATGAATATGATACCAAAAAGGAGCCTAGTGCCCCAAGTAATTGTAGTGGTGGAGCACAACTTACTAATGAATGACAGCAATCACACAACGGAGCTCCTCAACCTGCCCAAGGGTGCCAATAACCCTACTTACTTAACGGGTTAATCACTCGGAAGGCTGCAGAGGTTCATTGACTTTCCAAGGTATGGTGGAATTGTTGAGGAGAGACAAGGAACTTTTGCCTCCAATAACATATTTCTTAAAACACATTCAGCAGCATCATCTTCTTCAAAACACATGCAAAATCACCTCTGATCTAGGCCTTCCTCCATTGTATTTTAGGGTTTTTGAAGTTCTGGTTCGATTCCCAGGAACTAAGAACTAGAGCGGGAAGTATAGGTTCCTAAAAAGATGGTTACGGAAACTGAATTGGGGCTCTAATGGTCTGGTTCTCTGATTTTACTTTGGAACCATGCTCACCCTAGTGTACATGTCATAATACAAAAAAGGACAATAAAAGTCATAGGGTGTTCTTAATTTGGACAATATGCAAATTGCACAACAATTCATCACTATATCAATCATTGATTTCAATGACTAAAATTTAAGGTTATGCGCGCAAACATGTTTATGTACCACTTAGTGATGTGATTAGGCATAATCAAGTTTAAAATTAATCCTAATTGATATTATTAAGAAATAAATTAGTCTTGGACAGGATTCACCGATCGTAAATAATATCACACAATTAGGTGATTTAATCCACAATTTTAATCATGATGGGTAACGTACAACTCTAAGCCGATGCCAAATTGACACCTAACCCTCTCCTTAATCATGGTTCCAACATGCAAATCAAGCATTCATCCAATAAACCATTCATTTTCTTAGTGGAAGCGCGATCAAGCATGCCAAAACTAACGCGTAAATTAGTCTAAACTCATTAACATGCACTATTGATGACGATTGAAGTGGCAGTGGGCAGCCACAGGAACAACTCAATCACGGTAGCTGGAACGCATTGGCAAAAGCAACAGCTGCAGCTTCATGAGTTAGCGATGGAAGATGGCAATAAAAGATCCCCGACAATCACATCGGTAGCTCGGTGGCTGCAATTCAGCTCCAGCAAATTGGATTGGCAATATCTGGATATGCTAGTGACAAAGCAATGGCATGCAGTGACTGGTGTAAGGGACTAGGCCCCTAAAGCTCATGTATATCCTCGTAGGGAAATAATTACACCACAAGCTTAAACATCGTGTCTTCTTTTTGTCCGTCGTAGGAGTGAGCATGGTCCGGGTTGGACCGGTCCACCCCCTAACCTTAAGACCAACCCACACAATGCCGGTCCTCAATTTTTAGGATTGAGGACCAACCCTATTGAGCTTGGGACCGAGGGTCAAACTGATCTAGTGGATTTGGTCCAAATGTTAACTCAGGACTAATCAATAAATTTTTTTATTTCATTTTTTGTACTCCTTGAAAAGGCGATTGAGGATCAGACCGACACAATGGGTTTGATCTAGTTCCAGGGTTAACTCGAGACCCACTAATAATTTTTTATTTCATTTTTTGTATTCCTTGAAAAGGTGACCAAGGTAAGCTAATAGGTTTGGTGACGAGCAAGGTAAGCTAAGAGAGGCAAGCAGTGAGTGTCAAGCATCGAGCAAAGCGAGCATCGAGCAACAAGCTAGGCGAGCATCGAGCGACAAGTGGCATGAGTGACCCAAAGTGAGCGAGGCGAGTGTCGAGTGGTGAGTGGAGAAGTTGCTTCTTTTGATTTTGGCAAATTGAAGACTAAAAGGACAAATAAAACATAAGAGAATGAGTACTAGAGAAGGATGCCATGAGGAGCTATTTATGCCATTTTGGACGTCATGAGGACTCATCACAAAAACATTTTCCTCTTTTGTAAATTATGGCTGTTGATGTCGTAAAAGACATTAAAAATTTATGTTATTAAAGAACAATATAAAATTACTTAAACTTCTCACTAAGAAACTATTTAATATTATTGACGTCGTTTATTTTAGCATTTTCTCTATATAAAAATATTATAAATGATTATCTATTTTTGGTAGAATAGAAAGCGGATCCTACGCCTTTTGCAATACAATGCCGGATTCCATTGATCATCTATTTTTGGTTGTCATATCACTACCGGCATTGCTTTCTTTTGGGCTGCTAGATGCAATCTCCCATGGCGAAATAGGTCATGGGCGGAGAATCTTTGTTGGGCCATTTCCTTGCTCTCGGGCAAAGATTTTTATAAATCTATTGCCCATTTCTCCTTTGGACCCCTCTGCCATATCATCTGGAAAAACAGGAATAGCATTCTTTTTAGAGAGCAGGCTCTTACAATTCCAGCCATGAAGAACCACCTCTTTAAAGTCATAGAGACAAGGCTATGACTTTCAGGAATGTGGAGGATACTACAAGGAATAGGAGGCTACAATGCAGCTAGGAAATCGACCCACTTAGCTTCTCTTCGGGAGAAACTGAACCTCCAATTTAAAGATGTAGCTAGTTTCAGTTTTGGTGCCTACGGCTATCTTCTGCTGCTGTGGTGGTTCTTCTCCTCCTTGTAGAGTGCTGGTTCTTGGCGAAGGCCGGATTTCTCCTGTTCCCTTCTTGGCCGACGTTTGCTTGTACTCATTTTTGGCTATCTATTTCTGTTGTGTTAGAGTGTAGCCATTTGGTTTGTTGTGCCTCTAGTTGGCTATTCTTTTACATCTCGGCATCCTTCCACTCATAAAGTCTTTGTCATTTTGAATGTAAGTTTTGGTGCCGTGATTGCTTTTGTATAGTTTGGTTAAAGCTCATTATATTTCTTAATTTCACAAAAAAAAAATTATAAATGATATATTAGATATTGTCAAGGTTAGTCCGCGTTGGACTGAGTTTGAACTCCCAAGATCGAGGATTAATCTACACAGTGCTAGTTTATGAATCTTAAGACTAAGGACTGACCTAATCTCCTTGGGAACAAGACTAGGACTAGCAGAGTTGGGCCAATCTAGGGTTGGTCTAGGGTTGACCTTAGACCGATGCTAAACCCTAGTTCGTCCAATCCTTTGACAATTAGCCAAATTCCCTCATCTTTTCTATTTTTCCCAAGTTGCTTTCTTTCTTGTCTAAGAAAAAAGAAAAAAAAAATTGCTTTCTTTATTTTTTGTTGGCTGAACTCCCAGTTGTTCTCAGCGCAACCCTCATGTCTTTTTTCGTTTTCAACTCTTCCCATTATATTTCCCATCTTCAGCCCCTCTACATTTGACCAAGTATCTTTCTCTAATTGTTTTGCAGAAAGTATATGTGTTTTGCTCAAAAATTTTGCCAAGTCTCCTTTCTTCACCTTTAGCCTTGATGTAATAATGCCAAAAGATTTGCCTTGGCAAATAAGTTGGTGATTTATGGGTTAAATGAACCACCCCATGAAAGGTTCTAGAATGCTTGGCTTAATGAGCAAGAAAAGGCATGAAACACGTGCCAAAAATCCAAGACTTGTGATGACCATATCTTGGGCATTAAATGAAGGGATGAATCACTAGCTTAGGTGGCCATTTGAGGATTTGATTATCATTGCTATAAGATTTTCCTTGGAGAATAAGTTAGGCCAAGTAATGATGAAATGGTGATCCACAAGCTTAGGTGGACTAATTAGGAGTGGCTTGGAGAATAACAACATGTGTTCCTTGGAGGCTAGCCATTAAATGAAGGCATTGTTGACAATTGATTTTTAGTCAACGCATCGATAAAAGGTGAAAAATCAAGACTTGGGCTTCTAATTGCAATGGAGCCCCAATTTTTTGGCCAAAAAGTGTCATTTTTCATTTCTTTCTTTTGCAATGTCGTTTTTAAGTAATTTCTAGCTCATTTTCAAGAAGAAAAAAAAAACCATAAAATTTGGACGGTTGACTTTTTTGTCAACCTTTTGACCAAAAGTCAACCCCGGATAAAAAATTGACTTTTTACCTAAAAAGATTTCATTCAGCTTTAATGTCACTTTTGTCAAACTAATTTCTTGAAATTCAAAGATTTGACCAAAAAATCAACCTTTTAGGAAAAGTCAACTAAATGTTGACTTTTCGATCAAACCTTTGACCAAAAAATGGAAAAAAATAAAAACCCCACAAAAATATTTCTTTTAATATCAGTTTGACTTTTGTGTTGAAAATTTCACAAAATTTGATTAAGAATCTTGATTTCTAAATTTTTCAATTTTAGGTTCTAAATCAACCAAAAATAAAATTACTTTTATTCTAGTCATAATTAGGTGTAGTTTCTTCTTTGGCATTTGGTTTAAGGACTGTTTGAAATCTGTCTACGCATTCAATTTTCCAGTTTACCGAGTCAAAATGTGAATTGCCATTATGAGCCCTAATTAGGGGACTAAAATTGATCTTTCATGACTTGCGAATGGACAATTGTTTCTCATTTTCCTTAAGATAAGTCCAAATCCAAAATCGATTTTGGAAAATTCACACCAAAACTTATCAATTTGAAGGATTTTATCCTCTTGAGCATAAGAAAGTCAAGCAATTAAGCTTCAATCATCAAAATTTGAATTGACCTATTCATGGCTAGGGTTTAATTTCATAATTCTAGGTTCAATTTTGATATTAGGCTTAGATTCATTTTTTACCTCAGCGTAAGCACTTCAATTCGAGGTCAATTTGAATACGATAAGTGATCTTGCACATGGGTAATTCATTAGATAAGGCAATTGTGACATTAATTGAACTCAATTTTAGTTCATTTGTAATTTTGCCCATTGAATTTTTATGCCTAATTCAAGGGACCCATGGTTTTAATCCATTGGTTTTCACGATAATCATTCAATTATGTCAATAAAAGACCCCTAGATCACGTTCATATGGTTTGATTAGCTTAATTGTATCATAATTGGCCAATTTCTCCTTAAAAAGGGTAAAATTTCTTTTCAATTTGGTTCTTTATGGACCACATCGAATAAATTTTACACCCACAGGCATCCTAAGTGAGAAAAATTACTAGAATCGGACCAAACCAGTCAAGAACTGGTTAAAATTCGACCAAATTGGACCGAATCGGTCTAATCGGTTTGACCAGCCGTCGGCAAGGCTGGCCGTTCAACCCCTTTTCGACTAGTTCTTGACCTTTAGTGATCGGTTCCGGAATCCTCTCAAAGCCAATTTCACTTTTACACCTTAAATTTCTCAAAATTTTATAAATTGATCATCGAATTTCATAAAATAGCAAATTAATCACTAATTGGACATTTTGATGCAATTCCTGGTTTTGGCTTGAGTTTTTGCAAATCAAACCCACTAGATCAATTACTCGACACCTCGAGATCATGATAAAGCCTTCAAAATCGATTTTTGACCGTTGGATCAAAATTTTGGTCATCGAATCTAACCTATAGCCAAAATCACTTAATTTGGAGAGTATAGAAATGACTTTTTCCCTCCATTTTTGGGGGTTCATTTCTGCATGAAAATTTTCTCTCTCCTCAAGAGAGAATTTACAAACAAGGACTCAAGTTAAATGAAAGTGCAAAGAGAGACCTCAATTTCACTTATTTACATACAGGTCCTAAAGGAAGGGAATTTGCAAATTTCAATTGTTTGGAAGACATCGATACCAATTTTATAAGAATTTGAACATGTTAGATGTTCTTGGGAAACAAATCCAAAATCCGGGTACGGATAATGTCGGCACATTGATTGGACTTCATGAACCATCTAACAAGCGTCAAATCTGAACATAATTGGCATAGAAAAGAAGTCTATGAAAGAGATGATAGCTTTATAGAATTTGAATGAATTTGATGTTCTTGGGAAATAAATCCATAACTCGAGTGCAAATAATGTTGACACACTGATGGGACTCCTTGAACCATCAAACAATTAGATCCAATAAAATTGACATCAAAACAATATTTGAGAAATGCCAAACAACTTTGTTGAAGAAACTTTTGCAATATGGGTTGAAATGGCTTGTATGAACACCTAGAGGGGGGTAAATAGTGTTAAAATAAATTTTTGCAGGAACGTTTATAAAAGCTTTTTCTTTCGAAATGGAATCTACAAAGTAATGGACTAAAGTGAGTTTAGCAATTAAATAAATTTACGAATGAATAAAAGAGTTCAGGGAAGGGAATGAGAACATAGAGTTTATAGTGGTTTGGCTTAGATCAAGTCTATGTCCACTCTCTCGCGTTGACAGCCTACTGGTTGGAATCCACTATGAATCAAAAGAGATTTTACAGTCTCATGATCTTGGTTTCACAGTGCAGAGACTCTACTACACTCTTGTGAAGTCTCACAAGTATTTACTTTCTCTTTTGAGTACAAATTGAGCTTGACAATTGAAATAGCAAAGAACTAGGAAGCTTCAGATTTTGAAATTTTTCTTTCATGCTCTATCTCAAACAACTAGCAAGTTTGCCTCAAATACTCCTTAATGCCAAAATGACCGTTGGCACTTTCCAAAGGAATTCTTCTAATCAACCTGTTGGACAGAATCAATTAAGGAGATCTCGAGTTGTTTGAAGATCAAGATGAAAGCCTGTCATTCATGTTTGCCCATACAATCAGGATCTTAGTTTCCATAAGTAGAACTTTCCAAGTATACTCGCCATTGAAAAGATTTGATTATCCGAATTGATTCCAATAAGAATAATTGAACATATAAGTGCTATATCCAGCCACAAGGTCTTTGAAAAACCATACAAATCGAATCCTTGAAAATAATCCTACATTTGGATAAGTCTTCATTCTTCGGTCTGGAAACTGTTAGTGAGGATAGACTTTGAGATTAAATTCTGGCGGTCTTCAGACTTTGACAATAGAGTCTGGAGTTCTTCAAACTATAACACTTGAGTTTGCAAGTCTTCAGACTAGTCTTTTGTGAACGTTTTGTCAGCTTCAAAACAATAAAAGAGTTTTCTCTAACAATCTCCCCCTTTTTTTTATGGTGACAAACTTTCCTGCAAATTTGAAAATTTTGACCTGCAAAACAACACTTAAGCAAAACATGATATCTTATAAAAATAAGTTGATTAGGACTTGGATAGCATTGATTCTACAACCAAAGAAAACATGTTAATCTTGCATGATAAATAACTATCCAGCCATAATCAATATCACAAACTTAGGTACTACAAGCGTAAAAAAGATTCAAAGTCAAATAGCAGTCAAAAGTTTGAAGTATACCAATCCAAAGTCAGTCCAAAACCAAACCAAAAAGTACATAAGTTCAAAAAGTCATCAAAATCAAATATCAAGCAAAAAGTACCAAAAAGATAAGTTAGGTCAAATATGCACAAACTCTCCCCCTTTTTGTCAACAACAAAAAATGGAGAATGACTATAAAAAGAGTTGTGTAAAAATCATGGTTGTTTGGGGATGTGAACGATCTGGAAATCCCACTTTGACTTGACAGTCTCCTCCAACTTCCTTAGAGTCTCCTTCAACTGTTGAATATCCTCACCCTTTGTAGTTTCTTGCACTTGAATCTTCAGGGCTTGTAACTGTTCTTGTAGAGAGTCTGAAGTTGACTCTAAAGCTATCTTGAGGTTCTTCATCTCAAACTCGAAACCATATTGTTGACCCTTCAATTCCAAAATGAGATCCGATAGCCTTTGAAAGTCTGCTGTTGGTTCTAATGTAGCACTAGGTCCAGCCTAATCAATTCCAAGAATCTTGAGATGTGAGGGAACATCAATAGTTTGATCACCAGGACTTGGAGTGGATGCATCAATATCTACTTCAAGGTATTAAGAGGCATAGACATCCTCTAGATCTGTGGGAGATCTACTAACATCACTAGTAAAAACAGGTGAAGAAGTACCTCTTTTGTTAGTTGCTCCTCTTGTTTCTATGCCTT
The DNA here is from genome assembly GCA_016097545.1 of Eucalyptus victrix. Taxonomy (NCBI): domain Eukaryota; kingdom Viridiplantae; phylum Streptophyta; class Magnoliopsida; order Myrtales; family Myrtaceae; genus Eucalyptus; species Eucalyptus victrix. Next base: position 22,624,531 of record CM027840.1, on the reverse strand, counting down.
CAAGTGAAGAAAAGAATTCATCTTCTTGTCCTTGCTCTTTTTCAATACCCAAGTGATGTTTTTCTCCTGCATTTCCACTCATTATCTTTTCCGAGTCATTTGACAAGGATACATCAAATGTTGGCTCAAGAGAGTCATCTTGACCTTCTTCTTCTTCTTCTTCTTCTTCTTCTCTTCCTCTTTCTTCTTCCTCTATTCTCCTTTCTTCTATTTCTTCACCTATTTTCTCTATCTCTTCTCTTTCTCCATTCTCTCTATACTCTGGCTCCTCAAAACTAACAAAACTCCTTAAATTTCTTAAGGCAAAAGCGGAGAGAGTGATATCGTCTTCATCTTCTTGATCCTGCAAGATAAAGGCTCTCCTCTTCTTGATTGGTGCGCTCATTGGCTCTTTGCCTTTCCTCTTCTTCGCTGTAGAGTCATGTTTAGTTTTGGTAAGGGATTCCTCCTTCAGGTGCTCCAATGCCTTATTCAGTTCATTTAGTCTCATTTTTGAAACCATCTTCAGTCCAACCATCATTGGAGCAATGGTTCAAACACAAAGTAGCAGGAAACTGAATGTTGAAATGTCTGAACAATTGAGTAACAAGCGTAGAGTAAAGGAGTTGCCCCCTATCCTTCTCAATTGTCTTATACATGTGCATTAGGATAGTGTGAGGCTGTGAGAATTTGAATCCGATGTTGATTGCATACATTAGCTTTGCTTATGAGTGAGAGACATCAGTTTTTGAAGTAGATTTGGGTTTGATGTAGTTGATCACAATCTTGTGAAGCAAAATATTGAACATAGTCATTCTAGTGTAAGAAATCCTACATTCAGCAAACTTGTCCCTATCAAGAGCCAAAGTTGCGTGACCAACAGATACACTGATTGGTTGAAAACTCCCTCTTTCCACACCAATCACATCCGCTAAGGTGTCTACATCCACCACAAATTCTTTGTCCCTAACTATAAAAGAAAATTTATTTGCATCTAGAAAAGACAAATTTGAATAGAATTAGGCAATCAATTCAGGATAGGCAACAGATGTCTCTAAATAGAATTGTTCAAGTTAAAGGAGAGCAAACTTCTCCCTCAGTTTCACCTTCAAAGAATCAAGAAAATCAAAATTCACACTTCTAGGGTTCATCACCCTTTCTTTAGTAGTTTCGAATAAGTCTTCCAGTGGTCCTTAGAACAAAATAAGTTTATCCCCTCACCACGAACATTTGCAGCGACGCCCATCCTAGGCTGAAAATTCATGTACATCCTTTCATCATCACCTTCCATTCGGATTGATTAAAAGTTCTGAACCGTGGATCACTTGGAAAGTTGGTAAAAGTCCTTGCTGCCAAACCTACAGATGCAATACCCATCTTTTCCATAGATTACAAGAACGAGGTTTCGTTCTTGTACCCTCTCTCTTGTAAAAACTCATCGATGAATGTCATCGCAGTACCACCCTCCTTTAACTTAGAATAGAGTTTAAAGAGAAATTCGGGTTTCAACGTTCTTACAAGTTCATCATCTCTGCTTGTAGCGTAGAGGAACTTGAGTCCCTTGCTGTGAAAAGTGACGCTATTGAGAATGTTGTCATTGCTGTTGCTGGGGAGAATCCTCTTCCTCGGTTAGATCAAAGTGGTAAGACCCTCTGGCATGTGCTGTGATCTCTTATTTGCAATTCTAGAAAACTTCCTCTAGAAAGACATTGTCACTATCTTGGAGGATTTCTTGAACCCGCTCATTGAAAAAGATGAAAGCTTTTTGAATCAAACTTAAGAGAAAATGAGAGAAAGTAGGATCTCTGTATTCTAGGTTTTGAGTGAGTGTAAATGAAGATGAAAAGACTCGACGGTACAAAAAGGATAAAATGGGGTAAACAAACCGTCACTCGAAAAAAGCTGTCATTTTTGAAAAAAAAAACTTCCAAAAATTCTAAAAGATAATTTCTAAAAATAAAATGGATAAATAAAGATTCAAAAACATACCTTTTCGAGATTTTCTTTCTAAATCGAAGAGATATTACTTATTGAAGTAATTTCTGGATATTCTGAGTCTAACCAACTTTAGACTTTAGTCGGAAGAAGAGATAATATTTAGTCTGGTACGAATAGACTCAAATAGGCTTTTCTCAAGTGGCTTTGTAAATATATCCACCGGTTGATTCTTTGAGTTAATAAACTAAATCATAACATTTCCATTTTGAACATGATCTCTTATAAAATGATGCCGAATCTCAATATGTTTTGCCCTTAAATGAAGAATTGGGTTCTTCAAGAGATTAATAGCATTGGTGTTGTCACATTTGATCTCGGTGCATATTCTTCAATTCCAAAGTCTTTTAGCTATTGCCTTATCCACAAAATTTGAGAACAATAACTTCCAAAAGCCACATATTCTGCTTCTGTTGTTGATAAAGCTACAATACTATGCTTCCTTAAGAACCAAGAAACAAGCTTGTTGCCAAGTAGTTGACAAGTGCCAAAAGTACTCTTTTTATCAACTTTGCAACCTGTTAAATCTGTGTCTGAATATCCAAGAAGAGTAAAGTCTCATTTTTTAGGATACCACAGACCTTGCTTTAGAGTAGTTGCAACATATTTGATGATGCATTTTACAGAACTTAAATGAGATTCTTTGGGATCTGATTGAAATCTAGTACAAATGCAAACACTAAACAAGATGTCAGTTCTAGATACAGTAAAATAAAGAAGTGAACCAATAATGCTCTTGTAAAGCTTCTGGTCTACACTCTTTCATCCTTCATTTTTATCCAGCTTCGAAGAACTTAACATTAGTGTTTCTATTTTCTTGCTATTCTCTAATCCAAATTTCTTGATGAGATCTTTTGCATACTTTTCTTGGTGAATGAAAATCCCTTTCTTTGATTGTTTGACTTGTAATCCAAGAAAGAATGTTAATTCACCTATCATACTCATCTCAAATTCATCCCGCATAGACTTAGAAAACTTATTGCATAGATTTTCATTAGGAGATCCAAAAATAATATCATCAACATAAATTTGAACTAATAGAAAATCTTTACCTTATCTTTTTTATAAATAATGTAGAATCTACCTTTCCTTTAAACCATTTTGAATTAAAAATTTACTTAATCTTTCATACCAGGCTCGAGGAGCTTGCTTTAATCCATATAAGGCATATTTTAGTCTGTAGACTAAGTTTGGCTTTCTTAGATCTTTAAAACTAGGTGGTTGTTTCATGTAGACTTCTTCTTGGATAAATCTATTTAAAAATGCACTTTTGACTGATATAGCTAGTACGAGTACCTAGAGGGGGGTGAATAGGTATATAAAAGATTTTTCTTGATAATTTCTTGATAATTGCGCAATACTTAGACAGTTGAAGGATTTGCGATAAGTAATAATCAACGTAAGACTAAGTAAAGGAAAGAGAGAATTGAACACGCGGTTTATAGTGGTTCGGCTTGATTTAAGCCTACGTCCACTCTTCTGCACTGACAGCCAATTGGCTGGATTCCACTATGAATAAAGAGATGTTACAGTGTTGATCTTCCTTGATTTCTAGGTGTAGATGATCTACCACACTCGCTCAAGGTATCACCCAGTATGGACACTCTCTGTGTATACAATTTTGCTCAGAATGAATCGACAAATAATCAAGGTGCTTCAGACTCTGGAATTTCTCTATCGATCACGTACTCAAACAACTAGAACATCTTCCTTTTTATACTCCTTTATGCCATCATACCTGTTGGCACTTTCCAAAGGAATTCCTCCAATCTACCCGTTGGATGGAATTAATCAAGAAGATCATTCGAGCTATTAAAGGAACCTGATGATAGCCCATCAATCATGTTCGCCCATACAATCAGGATCTTGGTTTCCAAGAATAGAACATTCCAAGAATATTTCGTCGACCATCGGATCTTCAATTGATCTAGATACGAACAAAAGAATCCGTTATATTTATCCAACCAAAAAGATCTTCTCCAGAGGATAGGATTAAATCCTCAACCATATACTTCAGTTCTGGATTTCCTTCGTCACTAGATTGGAAAGACTGTCAGTGAGAATAGTCTTAAGTCTTGAGTCTTGAGTCTTGAATCTTGAGTCTTAAGTCTGGAGATCAGAGAGTCTTTAGACTTTAAACTAGACGATCTGCGAGATATCCGAGACTAGGCGATAGAAACGTTTTGTCGGCTTCAAAATATTCTGGAAAGATTTCTCCAACAATCTCCCCCTTTTTGATGGTGACAAAACTTTCTGTAGATTTGAACCACTTTGACCCGCAAAAACATTTCTCAAGCAATATGGCTATCTCATAAAGATTAATAAAACAACCAGACTACGCATCCACAGAAAATTGGTTAGTCTTTCATGAGTAATACCATATAACAACACTTGATATAAATGCAAACAGTCAAGCATCAAAATCCACAGCCAATTCAGTCAAATTCAAGTTCACACCCAAGTTCACTCAAGTCATACTAAAAAAACAAACATATTCAACCACAAAAATAAATTTAAAGTCAAAGAAAGTTGGTTGGTTGGTTCAAATTGCTTCTCCCCCTTTTTGTCATCATTAAAAAAGGTGAGAAAGGAGTCAGGTCTGCTTGGGAATGCGCACGATCTGGAAATCTCCCATGGACTGGACTACGCGTTCTAGCCACTTCAAGTCTTCCCTTAGTTGAGCTACCTCCTCTCCTTTGGCATTGGCTTGAAGTTGTAGAGCGAGGTCTTTCATTTTGTCCTCCAGGGTAACCGAAGATGCTTGTCCAGCATTCTTTATGGTTTGAATCTCACGAGTCCGAGCATAGATTTGGCCCCGCATTTCCAAAACAACATCTAGAATACGACGAAAATCTGCAGAATTGTCCGTCTGTGTACTTGCATTTGCTTTCTCGAGATGGAGTGAATGCGAGACGATGGCGCTTCTGTATAGTCTTGCAGATTTGGCGTTGACGTATCGTGTCCTTCTTCAGGCAATTGAGAAGCCTGAAATTCTTCTGGATCTGCTGGAGATTGTCTTAGACCTTCACTATTGGTAGCATGAGATGTGGACCTTTGCTCGCCAACTCCCCCTGTCTCTAGGACATCAAAAGGGGAAGAGTGATGATCATGCTCTTCTGTATCTTGATTCCTCTTCTCTCCAGATTCAGCTGTAGACTTTTCTTTCTCTTCTTCTCTTTCTTATACAGCTTCTTTCTCCTTCTCTCGCTGCTCTTCTTCTTCTCTGTTCTTGTCTTGCTCCTTTTCTTCTCTCTGTTTCTTCTGATGTTCTGTCGATTGGGATACAGAACGTCTGGTCCTTATCAAGGCAGTGATTATGAGATCTTCCTCCTCATCTTCATCCTCCAAGATGAGAGTTCTCTTCTTTTGGATGAGGCACCAATGGCCTCCTTCCCTTTTCTCTTTGAAGCGAGACAGGCTGGAGTCTTCACTCTGAATTTCTCCATTGCCTTGGAAAGTTCTTGCAGACGCATCTTCGTTAACATCTTCAAACCTACCACCATCTTATCGCACGGTCGAACACAAAGTGTGTGTGGCGGTTCAATATTCATGTGTCTGAAGATCTTGGTCACCAGACCTGGGTAAGGCAATTGTCCCTTGTCCTTCGACATTGCTCTGTACATGTGAAAGAGAATAGTGTGAGGAAGAGAGAACTTCATCTCTGAGTTGATTGCGTAAATCAATTTTGCCTCTAAATTAGACACATCAGTCTTTGATGTAGACTTGGGCCTAATGCAATTGATCACATTTTTGTGCAGCACGATATTGATGGCACGCATCCTTGAATAGATGATTTTTCCTTCTACATCTCTATCTTTGACAAGTTCCAATGAGGCACGAGCAACTGAGACTTTGATTGGTTGATAACGTCCTCGTTCAACTCCAATTATGTCCGCCAACATGTCCATGTCTACCACATAGTCTTGGTCTCTGACACTGAATGATATTCTATTCGCATCTAAGAAGCTAAGATTTGAATAGAAGTATGCGGTTAATTGCGCATATCCATCTGTGGTATCAGTGCAAAAACGTTCCAGTTGAAGCAAACTGAACTTCTCCCTTAAGTTCACATTAACGGCATCCAAGAAATCGAAATCAACACTCCTAGGGTTTAACACCCCTCGTTTCAACAGTCTGAAGAACAGATTCTCCTGTTCCTTCGATTTAAACAACTCCATCCTTTTTTCCTTCACCTTCGCAGCAACACCCATTCTAGGTTGAAAATCACAGAACATTTTATCATCATCGTTCCCATCAGTCGGATTCGGTCCCGACATACGAGGGTCACTTGGAATGTTCGCAAGTGCTTCCCCGGCCTTTCTCTTGGGAGCAATTCCCAAATCCTCCATTTTTCTCCGAAAAATATACTCATTCCCATAATTCTTATCTTTGAGAAAATCATCCACGTAGTTCAACGGAGTTCCTGTACTTTTCAACGCACGGTAGAGTTTGTAAATATAAGAGGGTTTTTGGACTCTTACAGGGTCTGCGTCCTCGATTATCTCTTCCTCCGGTTGTTGACCCGCACCTTGTGGGGTAGATGGCGTTGAGTGACGTGGTGAAGAGTGAATAGGGCTCTGTTACTGACTTGATAATTCTTCCTCTTCGGTGAGATCAAAATGGATAGGACCCTCATTCATTCTTTGTGGTCCCCTGTTCGCAATTCTTGAAGACTTCCTCAAAGAAGACATCCTTCCTTGTCACTGAAAGATTCCTTTACTTGCTTTCCCAAGAAAAGATGACAACTTTCTTGAAGATGAACACGAAGTAGAAATTGGATTGGGAGGAGAATACTTTTTAGGGTTTTGAAGATTGGGTGAAAACGAAAACAGTATATATAGCTCAGTTTTGAAAAAGGGAAGTTCAATCGGCACAAGGAAAGTGTACGAACACTTCTTTTTAAAAATCATTAACTGCCAAAATTAATCCTTTCGAAAAGACAAGATTTCAATTTTTACGGAGACTATAAAATAACTGAACGAAAGATCTTACCTTTTTGAGTTTAGATAAAATAGCAACTTACAGTCTATATCCATGAATGTCTGAGTCTGAGGATTTAGAGTCTGAGAGATTAGAGTCTGAGGGTTTGTGAGTCTCTAGACTTTAACTTCTTCAAGCTTCAAAATGTTGAGTCTGGAAAGGATAAAATCGAATTGATTTTTCTCCAAAGGCTTTGTGAATATATTCGCTAGTTGACCTTTTGAATCAACAAATTGAATCGAGATTTCTCCATTTTGAATATGATCTCTAATGAAGTGATGTCGAATCTCTATATGCTTTGCTCTTGAATGAAGAATTGGATTTTTGGTGAGATTGATTGTGCTGGTGTTGTCACATTTGATTTCTGTGCATGAGTCTTCAATCCCAAAGTCTTGTAGCTGTTGTTTTATCCATAGAATTTGCGAACAGCAACTTCCAAGGGCTACATACTCTGCTTCTATTGTTGAGAGAGTTACAGTACTTTGTTTCCTTGAAAACCAAGACATTGTCCTGCTTCCAAGCAACTGGCAAGTTCCTGAAGTACTCTTTCTATCGACTCTGCAGCCGGCCAGATCTGCGTCTGAATATCCCAGAAGATTAAAGTCTCCCTTCTTAGGATACCAAAGACCAATGCTTGAAGATGAAGCAACGTATTTAATAATACGTTTTGCAGCACTGAGATGAGATTCTCTAGGATCTGATTGAAACCTAGCACAGATGCAAACACTCAACAAAATGTCAGGTCTAGAAGCAGTAAGATAAAGAAGTGAACCAATGATACTTCTGTACAGCTTTTGATCAACTTTGTTCCCTTCTTCATCTTTGTCTATCTTCAAAGAACTTGACATTGGTATATCAGCCTTTTTGCAATTTTCCAATCCAAACCTTTTGACAAGATCATTAGCATATTTTTCTTGGTAAATGAAAGTTCATTCCTTCAATTGCTTTACTTGAAGACCAAGAAAGAATGTTAATTCTCCCATCATACTCATTTCAAACTCATCTTGCATAGACTTAGAAAATTTCTTGCATAGACTTTCATTAAAGGATCCAAAAATAATATCATCCACATATATTTGAACAAGTAAAAAGCTTTTGATTTCCTTTTTGATAAATAAAGTAGTATCTACTTTACCTTTGACAAAACCATTACGTAATAAAAACTTACTCGGTCGTCGTACCAAGCTCGAGGTGCTTGCTTTAAACCATACAAGGCTTTTTCGGTCGAAGGCGAGTCGGCTTCTTTGGGTCTTCAAACCCAGGTGGTTGTTCCACATAAACTTCCTCTTGGATAAATCCATTTAGGAAGGCACTTTTGACGTCCATTTGGAATAACCTGAAATTTTTGTAACAAGCAAACGCAAGTAATAAACAAATAGCTTCTAACCTTGCTATAGGAGCGTAAGTCTCATCATAGTCTATTCCTTCTTCTTGCGTGTATCCTTTGGCCACGAGTCTTGCTTTATTTCGTACGACTTTTCCTTTTTCACTCATCTTGTTTCTGAACACCCATTTGGCTCCAATAACAGTTTTACCTTTTGGTTTAGATGTCAATTCCTAGACATCATTAATGTTGAATTGTCTGAGCTCTTCTTGCATGGCTTCGATCCAGCTTTCATTAGATAAAGCTTCTTCTATGCTTTTTGGTTCAATTTCAGAAATGAGAGCCACAACACTAAACTCTTCTCGTCTTTTGGATCGGTTCGAATTCCTTCATTAATTTCGCCAATAATGAGATCTTTGGGATGATTTGGACTTATGCTTCCGATTCTTGGTTGATTTATCTGGATGATGATCTTTTTCTTTATTTGAATCTTCATGAACATCTTGATCTTTGGTCTTCCAGTGCGAGACATTTCTTGAGTTGTGAGCTTTGGAAGGTGCGGAGCGATTCAGACTCTTCATGCGAGTCGATGGATTCATCTTGCGTAGAGTCTTGAAATTTGACATTCATTGACTCCTCCACCGACCGGCTCTTCTTGTTATAGACTCGTAGGCTTTGCTTGATGTAGAATATCCAAGGAAGATGCCTTCATCTGATCTTTCTTCAAACTTACCAACTTGATCCTTTGCATATTTCAATATAAAACATTTGCAACCGAACACATGAAAGTATGAAACAATGGGCTTTTTACCTTTGAATAATTCATAAGGGGTTATTTCTAGAATAGGTCTTAAGAACACGCTATTGATGATATAGCATGCTGTTGAAACAGCTTCAGCTCAAAATCGTGAAGAGATTTTACTTTCAATTAAAAGAGTTCTAGCCATTTCTTGAAGAGATCTATTCTTTCTTTCCACAACTCCATTTTGCTGAGGAGTATATGGAGAGGAGAACATATGCTTAAATCCAGATTCATCACACAATTTTGTAAAATCTTGATTTTCAAATTCACCTCCATGATCTATTCTTATACTAGAGATAACACATCCTTTTTCATTTTGAACATTTTTAGCAAATTTTTCAAAGTACGAGAAGGTTTCTGACTTTCTTGCAAGGAAATATACCCAAGTAAAGCAGGAGTAATCGTCCACAATTACTAGGCAATATTTCTTACCTCCAATACTCTGGGTTCTGGTTGGTCCGAAGAGATCCATATGCAGCAACTGTAGTACATGATTAGTAGAGACATGATTTATTGGCTTAAATGAATTTCTTACCTGCTTTCCCATAATACATGGTGTGCATGGATCGGACTTTTGATATGGTAATTTGGGTAGACCTCGAACAAGCTGCTTTGATGAGATTTTGGCTAATTGCTTCATATTGACATGACCAAGCTTTCTGTGCCATAAGCTTGCTTCATCTTGAATTGAGATTAGGCATTGTGATTTATTTAATTTCATGTCTAAGAGGTAGATATTTCCATGTCTTCGACCCATGAAAGACTGAGTAGAGTCTTTACTGATTCCATAGCAAATTCCTTCTTGAAAGGAGATCTTGAAACCAATATCACACAATTGGCTAATGCTGAGAAGGTTATAGTTGAGTCCTTCTACTAGAGAAACATTACTTATTGTGAGATTTCCAATTTTCACAGTTCCAAATCCCACAATGCTTCCTTTGCCGTTTCCTCCACATTTCCACCGTTTACTTGAACAAGCTTTATGAAGCACTTTGAGTCTCCTGTCATGTGTCTTGAACATCCGCTGTCAAGATACCACTTTACCTTTTTCTTGAGGGAGACCTCAAATTTACTATCTGAGTCTAATCCGAATCGAGTGCGAGTGCGAATGTGCCATCGGACATATGTTGGCATATTCATTATCACTTTCTTCACATTCTGTATCACTCCAAGTTTCGGCTTTGAGAGCTTTTCTAAACTTCTCAGCTTTTCCTCTTTTCTTCTTCAGAAGAGGACAGTTGGGTTTGATGTGTCCCTTTTTCTTACATTCGAAGTAGACTACATCTTTGTTTGGTTCCTCATCATCAACAGACTTGGTCTGCTGCCTTTGGAAACTTTGTTTCTTTGAGTTGAACCTTCTACCTTTTCTATTCAGTTTTCTAAATCTTCTTATCATGAGAGCAAGCTCCTCATCGTCCATATCATCTCCTGAATCTGTATCATCAGAATCATCATTTGATTTTAATGCAATGGATTGCTTACCTCTTGGATCTTCGTCTTCATTAATTCGTTCCACTTCATAAGACTGAAGAGTTCCAATCAGCTCATCGATAGATAGAGGCATAATTCTTTGCATCTCTCTTATTGAAGTCTTTATATGATTCCAATCCTTGGAGAGTCCACGCAATAGCTTGTTCACCTTCATGGGATCAGAAATTTTTTGTCCTTGGTTCTCAAAACCATTGACAATACCTGTAAAACGACTAAACATGTCAGTTATAGATTCTCCTGGTTTCATTTTGAAGGCTTCATATTGACCGAGGAGAATGTTGATTCTGGTCTCCTTCACTCGATCTGTTCCTTCATAAGTGATATGTAATCTGTCCCATACTTCTTTTGCTGTAACACAAGAAGATATTATGTTATATTCAGTTGGAGACAAGGCACAATATAAAGAGTAAATTGCTTTTGCATCGAGTGCTTGTCCCTTGTTTATCTCTTCCTGAGTCATTCCGCTGGTCTCAACAGTCTATTTCCCTCTTTCAGAGACTGATGCAGCAGTAGGAGTGATTCCTCTTTCCACAACGTCCTATTCTAGAGGATCATTTGATCGTAGGAAAGCTTTCATCTTGTTCTTCCAGATGTTGTAATCATTTCCATCAAAGTAGGGTGGTCTGGTATTGCTTTGCCTTTCCACCAGCCTTGGTGCTAGCATACTAGCCATGGATCTTTTACTCTGAAGTAAAACACTTCAAATAAAGTAAGAACACGAGCTCTAATACCAATTGATATAGCTAGTACGAGTACCTAGAGGGGGGTGAATAGGTATATAAAAGATTTTTCTTGATAATTTCTTGATAATTGCGCAATACTTAGACGGTTGAAGGATTTGCGATAAGTAATAATCAACGTAAGACTAAGTAAAGGAAAGAGAGAATTGAACACGCGGTTTATAGTGGTTCGGCTTGATTTAAGCCTACGTCTACTCTTCTGCACTGACAGCCAATTGGCTGGATTCCACTATGAACAAAGAGATGTTACAATGTTGATCTTCCTTGATTTCTAGGTATAGATGATCTACCACACTCGCTCAAGGTATCACCAAGTATGGACACTCTCTGTGTATACAATTTCGCTCAGAATGAATCGACTAATAATCAAGGTGCTTCAGACTCTGGAATTTCTCTATCGATCATGTACTCAAACAACTAGAACATCTTCCTTTTTATACTTCTTTATGCCATCATACCCATTGGCACTTTCCAAAGGAATTCCTCCAATCTACCCGTTGGATGGAATCAATCAAGAAGATCATTCGAGCCATTAAAGGAACCTGACGATAGCCCATCAATCATGTTTGCCCATACAATCAGGATCTTGGTTTTCAAAAATAGAACATTCCAAGAATATTTCGTCGACCATCAGATCTTCAATTGATCTAGATACGAACAAAAGAATCCGTTATATTTATCCAACCAAAAAGATCTTCTCCAGAGGATAGGATTAAATCCTCAACCATATACTTCGGTTCTGGATTTCCTTCATCACTGGATCGGAAAGACTGTCAGTGAGAATAGTCTTGAGTCTTGAGTCTGGAGATCAGAGAGTCTTCAGACTTTAAACTAGACGATCTGCAGATATCCAGACTAGACTGATAGAAACGTTTTGTCAGCTTCAAAATATTCTGGAAAGATTTCTCCAACATTGACGTCCATTTGGAATAACCTAAAAATTTTATAGCAAGTAAAAGCAAGTAATAATCTAATCACTTCTAACCTCGCTACTAGTGCATAGGTTTCGTTATAGTCTATCCATTCTTCTTGCGTATATCCTTTAGCCATGAGTCTTGCTTTGTTCCTGAACAATTTTCCTTTCTCATCCATCTTGTTCCTAAAAACCCATTTAGTTCCAATAATAGACTTACTTTTAGGTTTAGGAATTAGCTCCCAAACATCCTTGATGCTGAACTATCTGAGCTTTTCTTGCATAACTTCGATCTAGCTTTCATTAGACAAGGCTTCTTCTACACTTTTGAGTTCTATTTCAGAAATAAGTGCTAGTGCGCTAGACTCTTCTCGTTTTTTGGATACGGTGCAAATTCCTTCATCAATGTTGTCGATGATGAGATTTGTAGGATGACTTGACTTATGCTTCCAATTGCTTATTGGTCTGAAGGTCTGCTAATCCTCTACTTCAGTTGGATCTTCTGATTTTGCTTGATGTTGATCTTAAGTAGTCTAAGTCACTTCGAGGGAGGTAGATTTTGTAAAGTTTGGAGTAGGTTCAAATTCTTCAAGATGAGTCTGGTCTTCTTGGTTCTCCACAAAGTCTTGAAATTTAACATTCATAGAATATTCTATTGATTGAGTCTTCTTATTATAGACTATGTATGCTTTGCTTGAGGTTGAGTATCCAAGGAAAATTCCTTCGTCTGACTTCTCTTCAAACTTCCTGGTTAGATCATTTGCATATTTCAAAATGAAACATTTACAACCAAACACATGAAAGTAAGAGACAATTGGCTTCTTCCCTTTGTAGACTTAATAAGGAGTTATCTAGAGTAGGCCTCAAGAACACTATGTTAATAATGTAACAAGCTATAGAAACTGCTTTAGCCTAAAATCAAGAGGGAATCTTACTTTCAATTAAGAGGGTTCTTGCCATTTCCTACAAAGATCTGTTCTTTCTTTCCACATTCCCATTTTACTCTAGAGTATATGGAGAAGATTCATCACAGAATTTTCAAAGTCTTGATTCTCGAACTCACCACCATGGTATGTTCATATGCTTGAAATAGCATAACATTTCTCATTTGAACTTTCTTGGCAAATTTTGAGAAGTGAGAAAATGTTTCAGACTTATTTGCCAAAAATTAAACCCAAGTAAAACGAGAGTAATCATCCACGATTACTAAGCAGAATTTCTTTCCACTAATGCTTTGAGTTTTAGTTGGTTAAAAGAGGTCCATATGTAGAAGCTGCAAAGTTTGAATGGTTGAGACTTGATTCACAGGTTTAAAAGAGTTCCTAACCTGTTTTCCCGAAACACAAGGGGTGCATAGATCAAACTTTTGATAGCTCAAGTTGGGAAGATCACGGACAAGCTTCTTGGATGAAATTTTGGCAATTTGCTTCATATTGACATGGTCAAGCTTTCGATGCCAAAGATTTGCTTAATCTTAAATGGATATAAAACACTGAAAACTTTTGATTTTACATCTAAAAGGTAAATATTTCAATGCCTTTGTCTAGTGAAATATTGAGAGAGATCTTTACTTGTTCCCAAACAAATGCCTTCTTGGAAGTTGATTATGAATCCTGTGTCACAAAGTTGACTTATGTTGAGTAGATTGTAATTCAGACCTTCCACTAAGGAGATATTGTTGATAGTCAAGCTTCCAATCTTCACGGTTCCATATCCAACGATTCTTCATTTGTTGTTTCCACCAAACGAAACTTTTCCACCATTTATTTGAACAAGTTTTATAAAGCAACTAGAGTCTCCAGTCATGTGCCTCGAACAGCCACTATCCAAATACCATTTAATTTTTCTCTTGATAGTGACCTGTAATCAAAAGGAAAACTCAAACTTTCTTTGGTACCCATGTTTTCTTGGGTCCAGGGGAATTAGTATTAAACACTGTCTTTGCCTAATCCCTCTTAATGGGTCTCCAAACCTTAGGACATTCACTCTCAAAATGTTTTGAGCTATTACACTTTGAAAATTTGAGAGCACTCCTACCAATAGGTTTTACAAAAATATTTCGAAAGTGATTTTTGCAAAATGCCTTTGTAGGTCTTTGTCTGATCCTTTCTTTAACTTTAGGAAAATCAATTAAAGAAACAGTTTCTAAAGTCATTCCCAAACCAGATTTGTTAAAATAAGGTCTTTGTACTGAAAGAACTTTCTTTAGCTTCTTGGATCCTATTGAAAATCTTTTTGTGATGTTTGAGATGTCTTCTTTCAAAAGTGCATTCTCTTTTGTAAGAGAATAAAATTTTGACTTCAAATCAACAAAACTTTAATCTAGATTCTCAAAATTTTCTTTTTAATGAGTTTCCTGTTGCTTGAGTTTGGAATTTTCCCTTTTTAGTTTGGAAATTCTCTTAAGAGAGGCTTTGAGACTTTAATAGGAATTTTTAGATTGCTTACCTTAATTTTCTTGTCTGAATCTAAGTTTAAGTCTGAGTCTAAATCTATTTCAGAGTTTATATCTAATTCAGAATTTGCCATTAGACAAATATTAGCATATTCTTCATCACATTCCTTGCATTTTGTATCACTCAATGTCTCAGCTTTAAGAGCCTTTTTGTATTTCTCAGTTTTTCCTTTCCTTTTCTTTAACAGAGGACAATTAGTTCTGATATGCCCCTCTTTCTTGCATTCGAAGCAAATCACATCTTGGCTAGTTTCATTGTCCTCAGCCGATCTTTTCTAGAACCTTTGCGTGCTATGCTTTTTCTAGTTGAATTTTCTTCCCTTCTTGTTCAACTTTCTGAACTTTCTGATCATGAGTGCTAGCTCTTCATCGTCCAAATTATCTTCAGAATCTGTATCATTAGAATCATTGTTAGATTTCAAAGCAATTGACTTCTTACCTTTAGAATCTTCATCCACATTGATTTGCTTTACTTCATATGACTGAAGTGTGCCAACTAGTTCATCTACCGAAAGAGGCATGATCCTTTGGGTTTCTCTAATCGATGTCTTCACATGATGCCAATCTTTGGATAGTCCACGTAGCAGTTTATTAACCTTCATTGGTCCTAAGATTGGTTATCCTTGATATGCCAGGCCATTTATGATTTCTGTAAAACGACTGAACATATCAGTGATGAATTCACCAGGCTTCATCTTGAAGGCTTCGTATTATCTTAGTAGAATATTGATCTTCGTTTCCTTTGCTTGATTAGTTCCTTCATAGGTAACATGCAATCTATCCCAAACTTCTTTTGTTGTTTCACAAGATGAAATTCGGTTATACTCAGTGGGAAATAAAGCACAGTATAAGGAGTAGATGTCTTTAGCATCAAGAGCTTGTCTCTTGGTTAATTCTACTTGTGATAATCCGCCAACATCTTCAACTTCCTTTCATCTTTCTGAGATTGATGTAGCTTTGAGAATGATCTCTTTTTCCATAACATCTCATTCCTGGGGATATTTTGATCTCAGGAATGCTTTCATCTTGTTTTTCCACACATTGTATTCATTTCCATCAAAGTATGGAGGTCTAATGTTGTTTTGTCCTTCAATCAATCCTGGAGCCAAAATATTAGTCATAGATCTTTAGCTTAAGAAGTAATAAACACTTAAAATGAAATAAGCACACAAGCTCTGATACCAATTGAAATGGCTAGTATGAACATCTAGAGGGAGGATGAATAGGTGTTAAAATAAATTTTTGCGGAAATGTTTATAAAAATTTTTTTCTTTTGAAATGGAATCTACAAAGTAATGGACTAAAGTGAGTTTAGCAATTAAATAAATTTACGAATGACTAAAAGAGTTCAGGGAAAAGAATGAGAAAATAGAGTTTATAGTGGTTCAGCTTAGATCAAACCTACGTCTACTCTCCCGCGCTGACAGCCTATTGGCTGGAATCCACTATGAATCAAAAGAGATTTTACAGTCTCACAATCTTGGCTTCACAGTGCAGAGACTCTACTACACTCATGCGAAGTCTCACAAGTATTTACTTTCTCTTCCAATCTACCGGTTGAACAGAATCAATTAAGGAGATCTCGAGTCGTTTGAAGATCGAGATGAAAGCCCGTCAATCTTGTTTGCCCATACAATCAAGATCTTGATTTCCATAAGTAGAACTTTTCAAGTATACTCGCCATTGAAAAGATTTGATTATCTGAATTGATTCCAATAAGGATAATTGATCATATAGGTGCTATATCCAACCATAAGGGCATTTGGATAAGTCTTCATTCTTCAGTCTATAAACTATCAGTGAGGGCAGACTTTGAGATTGAAGTCTGGCGGTCTTCAGACTTTGACAATAGAGTTTGGAGTTCATCAGACTATAACACTTAAGTCTGCTGCAAGTCTTCATACTAGTCTTTTGGAAAGGTTTTGTGAGCTTCAAAACAATAAAAGAGTTTTCTCTAACGTGGGCATCACATGAACTTATGAAAATCTCAATTCAAACAAAAATCAATTCATGAAATCAAAATTCAAAATTACCCCGTAACAATAGGAAGATTGGTAAAAATAATAAAACATGTTTTAGTTTTTGAAAACTTTTTGACAATGAAGTTCAGCATGTGGCAAACAATTCTCTAGAAGGCATCAAAATCTAATTCAGCAAGCATGATTTTCTAAAAAACACATAACACATATATGTCAATCAGTCAAATCAACGATCACAAAAATAGGGTAATAAATGTCTGTCTAACGGAAGTAGAAATAATGATCATCTCAACCTAGGAATTTTATAGCTAGTAAATCAGCATGTTAGGAACAACATTCATAAAGCAAGCATCTCAAGATTCCTAACACATGAATTTCTAAAATATCCAAGAATATAAACGCATCAGTCAAGAACAGAACAAAGCAGTAGGCATGATGAATGTTTTATAGCCAAATGACCCTATCAACTGATGTTCAAACATTTTAAAAATTTTATATGTTGTAGACATAAAATTATGGACAACTTTTATTAAGGACTCAACCCTAAAATCAACACCTAAAAAATCACATCAAATTAGCAAACAATTGGACTCACATAAGCATAACAAACGTTCCAGTTCAATGCAATTCCTAGATTCTGGTTAGGTTTTGCGAAAAATGGTAAACCTAGTAAACGAACTTCAATTCATGTAAACTAGACGTCGAAAGAAAGCTTAAACAATTAGTTCGATTAAGGTCATTTTCCAACTCAAACGAAGATAAATAACAAATAGGAAAAATCTAAAACAGAGTTTACAGATTTATGCATGAATGACATGATTTTAATTTGACTAAACAATTTGCTAATCCTATGAAATTTTTGCATGATTTACAACTAAATGTCAGGATCAAACTTCATGAAACACTCAATCCAAAATCAAAGTGCAAAAAATTATACAAAAATAACAAACCGAATAGGTCAATTAGCCTGAAACACAGCAGGAATATATGTCAGATTACA
Source organism: Eucalyptus victrix (assembly GCA_016097545.1). Classification (NCBI taxonomy): domain Eukaryota; kingdom Viridiplantae; phylum Streptophyta; class Magnoliopsida; order Myrtales; family Myrtaceae; genus Eucalyptus; species Eucalyptus victrix. Next base: position 22,606,873 of record CM027840.1, on the reverse strand, counting down.
GAACAGATCAACTTTCGTATAGGTTTTGACATAGCAAACGACGTCAAAATCACACGTGCAACATATCATTGAAAACCTCGTGAAGTCATCTACGAATTTCTTGAAGGACTCAAAAAGCTAAAAACAACATTATCTAGCTTGAATGGAGATGTTTATCAGGTCGGTCCAGTTAGCACATGAGTTTTATAGAATACACAACCAAGCCAAATCAAGTCACAATCTCATTCTAAATCATCACAACCTCATGATAGCAACTTCTATAGCATCTAAACTTCAAATTTAGGCATGAGAAATCATCCTAGGTTCAAGCTCTAGCCCTGATTGCATAAGTCAATCTCGCTTCATCAAGCTCAAGTTCAAAAGTGTACTATACCTTGTGTATTTTGCGAAATAAGCTATGACAAGCTAGGATTAAACTTCGCCGGGACTCAGGACATGTTAACTTGGGTTTAATGATGGCTGAGGACCACCGAAGGGCATCAGATGATGCCAGAATGGACGCCGATCACTGCTAGATGGTAAAACCAGAGCAGGATTATGCCTAGGACTGCCGAAAGAAGATTGCCAAAGTGGAGGGCTTCCAATGGCTGATCAGCTGAGGTCCGACCACCATAGGGTTAGGGGTGGACTGGGGAATGGCGTCAGAAGCTTTGGGTCAACTAAGGAACTCACCGAATCACCAATCAAAGCAAGGAAAGCCGTCAAACTCAAAACCAACATTTATGCCGTCCTTTGAACTCGATTTAAAAAGGCCACTGAACGGGTGGCTTCAGTGGCGGTTCGGGCAATCGACAGTTGCGACAGACTTGAGGAGGAGGTGGAAGTCGCCAGTCAGGGTGGTGTGTCATCGGTGGGGCTTCAACGAGGGCGATGGGGCACTACAAAAAGAGCTGAGAGAGAGGTGGTCGGGAGGGAGGGGAGGGGAGAGAGAGAATAGATCTCAAATTGAAAAAGCCTCTCCATTTTTGGAGGGAAAATGGGCTTTATACTCCCTTGCAAAATCATATCCTAGCCCTTGATCTAAGGGTTAGGATTTAATCTTCCTAGCTTAACCGACTTAGTCATTAAGCTTGCTTAAAATTGGTCAATAATATGTATATGTTAATTTGAATGGCTAAGATGAACTCTTAATGGATGGTTATGATTAATTTTGGGGTTAAAGGCTAATTGAGGGCTAGAGGTCTGTCGGAAAATGGCTGAACCGGTCATTTGGCATTGGCAACTTGATTTTGAACTCTGGCCTTATGCTTGATAATAAATGTGAATTCCTAAATATATTCAGCCCATTTTGCATGTCTAGAATTGGGCTTTTGCTGCCTTGAAATATACTTATGAGCTTCATGGTTAGTGTACAAAATAAACTCCTGATGAACAAGATTTTTCCTCTAATGCTTGAGTATGGGAAATAGAGCATAAAATTCCAAATCATAAGTGTCATAATTAAGTTTTGCACTATTGCTTTTTTCACTAAAGAAGGCAATTGATTGACCTCCTTGACTTAGGATTGGGGTTATGTTCAACTTTTCTTTGAGACGTTCAAAACTTCCTTGGGTTGCATTTGTGTCGACACTTGATTTTTAGCCGACACGTTATTATGGGTAAAAGCTCGAGATTAGGATTTTTGATTGTGACAAAGCCCATGTCTCTCGTGTCTCAAGTTAAAAGTATCATTTTTAGTTTTATTTTCTTTGGCCTATCATCCGTAGATAATTGCCTACTCATTTGTAACAAAAATTCCAAAAGTCAACCCTAGGTTAACATTTTTTTTTTTGTACAAAATCATCCCAATTAGTTTTAATATCACTTTGGCCACATAAATTTTGCAAAAAATTCAATTTTTTTTAATCATAAAATCAACCTTTTGGTGAAAAGTGAACTAAAATATTGACTTTTGGTCAATCATTTGACCAGAAAATTTGAAAAAATATAAAAAAACCATAAATCATCTCATTTTAGCTTTAATTTAACTTTAGCATCGAAAATTTTATGAAAATCGGTTAAGAGCCTCATTTTTCGAATATTTGGGTTTTAGGTTCAAAACTAAAAATAAAATTACTTTCATTCTATTCATGTTTTTGACTCAGTTTTTTTATTTATTTATGATATTTGATCTAGAGGCTATTTTGAACTCATGCGATTATTTTAGTGATTTGGTATGTTGGGATAGAAATTGCCATTTTTAGCTCTAATTAGGGTTCCGAATCGATTCATGATGGATTGCATGCTAGCACTTACATTCAATTCATTTTCTTAAACTGAATCCAAATCTAAGGTCAATTATGGCAAAGTCACTTGGGGAATCTTTAACTTGACAGATTTAGCTTACTTGAATTTAAGAAATCCAAACTAATGAGCAATTCAAGTGACTTTGCCCTAAGATTAATTTGATAGATTGAGGTTCAATTTCGATAGTGGCCCTCAATTCAATTTTGGCATAAAGGCCATCCCTTCATTTTAGTGTCAATTGGAGTGCAACGAGCCACCATGAACATAGATAATTGAACAAATTGATATCTCGTGATATTAATTGGATTCAATTTCAATCAATTTGCGTTTTGAGATGGAAAATTGCATAAATTGCACTGATTGGAATAGAAATTCCAATTTCGTACACCCATTGAGTATATTCATGATTTTCAATATTATCAAGGTGATTAAACCAATTAGAATCAATTGAGATGTTTTTACGAGGCTTAGTTAGTTTAATTTCACCAAAATTGGATCATTTCTTTTCAAATTAGCCCATTTCTTCTCCTAATTGAACAAAGATTCTTTGCATTTAAGTCCCTTGAGGACTAAATTGCATGAAACAAGGCAAAGAATTGATTGAATCGGTCGAAACTGGTTTAGACCTATCTAACCGGCTCGATCGGCCTTCATTGGAAACGTAGTCGAAAGAAGAGTTTACTTCATACCATGCACTCTATTGTTCTTGGATTTGACTCTTTTCAGGAGTTGTATCAAGGAAATCCTTATTTTTTGAAGATCACTTTTGATGCATAAAACAAGAGGCTTGCTAATTTTACTTTATGTGATGGCTTCCTTTTCAAAAGAAACTGACTATGTGTGCTGGATTGCTCTTTTCAACAAAGGTGATTGATGAAATTCACCATGATAGACATTTTGGTGTGACAAGACTGTGCAACTTGTTTCACCCAAGTATTTCTGGCCTCATTTGAAGTGTGATGTATACCGATATGTGATAAGGTGTCAATGTTGTCAAGTAGGAAAGGGACAAGCTACTAATGCTAGTCTTTAATTGCCATTGCCAATTCCACAAGTCCCTTGGGAAGATATCTCTATGGTCTTTGTCCTTGGACTATCACGTATACTCAAAGGTATGGATTCAATCTTTGTGATTGTTGATAGGCTTTCAAAAATGGTACACTTCATTCCTTGTTTTAAAACTATGGATGCTTCGCGAATTGCTAAGTTGTTCTTCAAAGAAATTTATAAGTTGCATGGCCTTCCTAAGACTATTATTTCTAATCAGGAAATCAAGTTTCTTTGTCACTTTTGGCAGCAACTATGGAAGAATATTATGCAATAAGCTACAATATAGTATTATGTTTCATCTCCAAACAAATGGACAAAATGAAGTTGTCAATCGGTCCTGGGAAATCTACTAAGGAATTTGATCAATGATAATCTCTTTATTGGGAAACTTGATTGTCACTTGGAGAATTTGCATATAATTGTTTGGTGAATCGTACCACCGGATATAGTCCATTTGTGATTGTGTATGGACGTCAACCGAAGATTGCTCTCAATCTTGTACCTATTCCTTTTGTTGAAAAGTCAATCGATAAGGTGGATGATATTGTATCTTAAATGAGGGTGGTTCATGAAAAAGTGCATCAAAGGTTGGAGAGCAAAGCTGAGGCTTACAAAAAGGATGTCGACAAGCATCAACGTGAATTCATCTTTGAGCCTGGAGATTTTGTTTGGGTTTATTGGTCACTAGAGTGTCATCCCATTAGAGGTTACAACAAGCTTAGTGATCGAAAGCTTGGTCTAGTTGAAGTTCTTGAGCGCATGAATCCTAATACTTATCGACTATAGCTTCCTTCTCATCTAAAGATACATGATGTATTCAATATCTGACATCTCACACCTCATGTGTGTAATTCTTCCAATAATGTTAATTCAAATTCCGGGACAAATTCTTGTAAAGAAGGGGGGAAATGATGCAGCCTGTATCCAAGACCAACTTGTTCAATCAAGAAGATCAGCACACATTCAAGATCAATGACACTCTCATCGAAAAGTGGCTTATTGATAAGGCCTCATCTTTGACTTTGTCATATCGAGTTTGTCATTTTCCACACATTAAAATTTGTGTCAAGGAACTTTGGGATGAGCAGAAGTACTGGAAATATTGTTTCAATTTTGATGGCTTCTAGTTCCTATGAACATTAATGACTATTAGGTTCTAGGCTTGAGTCTAGTCTTTTGCTCTTCTTTTGTTTTGCTATAAAAGGTCATTGAGTCTCTATTAATTACATACCAAATATGATTAATGAAAATTTGCTTAGTATGATTCTCTTGAACCTTAAAGAGTTCATACCCCTCTTAATCCTAGAAGATTTCGTCAATGAGACGTTAGATGTTTTGAAGATGACAAATCCAAATCAAGATAATTTCGTCAACAGCTTCGAGAAGGACCTTTTCCAAACGTGCAAATCAGAAACTCTGAGAATTTATTCGAGCTTGATTTGGATTTGTTTTCATCATTAAAATAAGACGGTGCCAGAGTATACTGAATGAGACGTTAGATGTCCCCTTCGTTCATCAAATTCCTCCACCTTGATGCTTTCATAGATGGAGACGTTCGTTAAATCTAACTAGTCACGAACTTTCGTCCTCTTCAAGGCGCAGCCCCAATTATAAGTGGGTTTTCACCAACCTTCATGTATGGAGACGTACGTTATAACGTGTGTGTGTGTGTGTTTCCTTTTTCTCTAGTTTATTCTTTTAATTGGCTTCAGTGTGGGGTCAGCAACGTTTGACAATAGAGATTCATTGGTTGTCGGATTCAATTAGAAATTGTTTTCAAATTAAATCAAACTTAGTAGTTTTAAAAAACTTAAATAAGATCAAACCAATCTAAAGAGGAAAGGATACCGTAAATGTTATAACTTTTGTATGCCTCTAAGTTAAGTTCCATAACTTCTTTTCTTTCTTTTTTTTTTTTTTTCTTTTTTTGCTCATTTGAGTGCTATAACTTATGTATGGAGCTTACTTGAGTACCATAACCTTTTTTTTTCTTGATCGCTTTAGTGCCATATAACTTTTCAATTGATCAATTAAATGCCTTAAGTTTTCAAAAACGTCACTTCAAGTGAATTTTAGCACTTGAGTGAACACTATTAAAAATTTATATCACTCAATTATAGTAATTTTTTTTGGTAAAAAAGATTACCGTACTTAAGTGATCATTTTTTAGAAGTCATGACATTCATGTAGTTATAAAAAGATTATGGCACTGAAGTGACCATTGCACGAAAATTGTTATACTTGTGGTGTCTTTATTCCTCAATCTAAAAACCAATGTGAAGGCAACCCCCTTTAAGATGGACCAGCATGATATTGCATGTTTTGATCGCAGCTTACCCAACCTGAAAGGGTTTGCAGCTCATCTTAACACTATAAAGTTGGTGAAAGTTTTATGTACCAACGCAACAATCAACATCAGGCAACATCACCTGAGAGACATATTTAACGCCCAACACCACCACTTTGGCTTTGATACCGCAAGGGACAGGCAGCACCATTCAAACATACCGACAGCGTAACATTATCCTCTTTGTTTGCGGCTCATCCACATATTTTAAAACGCATCTTTTAGTCGTTTAAGGCTTTTTAGGACTGACCTATAGTGCAACAGCTGTTGGACCTGAGCAGGTCCTTAAACTGCTCTAGGGCTGGCACTCCCGAAAACCGAGGCCCCTAGTACAATGAAGACAGGAAGGGAAAGAACCCTTCCTGGGCCGAGTCTGGCAGGGAGATAACCGTAAAATCCAGGAAGGAAAACCTGTTAAAACCCTCCATGGCAAAGTCCTGGCCATGGTAAGTATACATAAGAACCAGGCACGGGACCTGAGCAGGTCCTTAAACTGCTCTAGGGCTGGCACTGCCGAAAACCGAGGCCCCAGTACAATGAAGACAGGAAGGGAAAGAACCCTTCCTGGGCCGAGTCTGGCAGGGAGATAACCGTAAAATCCAGGAAGGAAAACCTGTAAAAACCCTCCATGGCGAAGTCCTGGCCATGGTTGAGTATACATAAGAACCAGGCAACGGACCTGAGCAAGTCCTTAAAAGGCTTAAGGAGGAAACAGATGGGAGAACCACCCAGGGGTGGGAGAACGCATGCTGTCCTCTGTATTCCCTATTTGTTAGGAAGACAAAGATAGACAGGGAATTAGGGGGCCTCACGGCGGGGAAGGTAGACTCCACGTCAGGGTTTCGGCTCTGGCTACCGCCGGGTAGGTAGGTATAGTAGCCTCCCGCGCTTGGGGTGAGTGAGGGGAGATGAAAATCCTCCTACTGCTGTAGCATGCCTAGCGGCATAGTTCCTCAACCAACTGTATCTAGACGATATGGGAGCAGAGACACTAAAACCTAACGTGAACTAAATATCTCCATGTTCCAAGTAAAGTATTAATTTATAGCAAATAGTATTACTGTTAACTGCACCACTGGTAAAAAGCCACTTATGAATAACATGTGTGTTTTATAATCGAAATTTTTCACACATCAACCATCCAACTCTGAGTGTGTAAATCATCTTTTATTACTAACAGTGGACCTATTAAAAGTCCATCAAAATAAATCATCTTTAGATAGGTTACCTTTTTTTTTTTTTTTTTGCATGAATTTCCAATGGGATCACTTTATATACAAATGTATGCATATACTTGATAAATTTACAAATAATGCAAAGAATAATTGGTTTATCAATTTGACAAGACAGAACCATGCCAGATCTATAATTTTCTCTATTTTGCAAATTGAAATCAAATGGGATAAGTTGTATAAGAAATTCAAAAACTTATATTGAAAATGCAATTAAATTCTAAACTTATAAAAAAAAAAAAAGTTGCAATCAAATCCATGTGAGAGTCCGCCAGCTTTCTCGAACTCCATGCTAGGGTTGATAAATCCTTGCACCGTGGTGGCAAGTGATGGCGACAACACCATGCGATTAAGGTGAGAGCTTCTAGGCCCACACCGAGGCCTCGGTGAGGATCGATGGTCCTCACCGACGAGCAGGGTGTCACAGCGTTGTCCCTGCCAAAACCCGTAAGATCCACGCTTCCTTTTTTTTTTCAGGAAAAAACAAATGGGCTCTTTAATCTTTTAATTTTGCCCGTGGTTTTCCTTTTTATTTGAAAACTTGTTAGCCTTTTTTCTTACGAGGCGTCCACTTGCAGCCATATAATGCTTGCTCTGGTTCGGTTGACTTATTCGCTCTCTTGTTTTCACGAGCATCTTACCTGGAAAGAGAGAATTCTGTGGGCGGCATTGGATCAGTATGGGGCTGACGTCGTGATGTGGTGACCCACAGAAGAATATAAATCTGATTGAACTTTAAGCACCCAACTTGGACATATGCGTCGCACTTCAAGATCGATGACTAATAAATTATAATTGATGAGGGCCCTAATGACACCAGAAAAGCAGGCCTGACAGCCGAGATGGTCCAGCAAGATGATGGAAAGATATGACGAGTTCAGCCAAGGAGGATAGAGTAGGCAACCGAAAGCAAAGAACCGAATTGGAACGAACGACGCATATAAGAACCGGCCGAATTGTTTATAAGTGATAACTCGTTCGTCCGTATAGCTCAAGGTGAATTACTACATCGGTAATTTTTTGGACCACCTCAAACAGGGATCAATCCAGGATGAATTATTTATTTTTATTTTTTTTGGGGAGGGGGGGGGGCGCAAAGACTGGATAAAATTGAAGTGTCGGAATTGATTCAGATTTAGGCAGGCAAATATAAGGTGGGAACTCCGATGTTTATTGAATTTGTTACTTTGAATAGGTTTATTTCATTGTGACCAACATACCATATTTGGTAATTAAACATTCCATAAATATTGATAGCGTCGGTTTCCAAACCACTTGATTGTACATCCAGCAAAATAGGTGTCATGACATATATTTTTCAACGGCCCAAAACCGTTCTAAAACCAGATCCAGCTCAAAGCCATAGACCGACCTGTCATACACCCATCAAGGAACGTGGGAATGTCAAACACCTCCGAGCTGCCTGGTTACAAATCAAGGTAACCGAGTCCGTCGTACTAGAAGCACCGGAAGATATATATGGACTATGGACCATCACTCAAAAAATCAGGTATGAATAGCACTCATTCATTCTAAGTGAAAAATTCTCGGAAAAGAGTAAAAACTCGATCAATTTCCCTTTAAACAATCACAATCTAACTTTGTTGTCTCCGTTTTGCAGAATTAGAGTAGAAAACAGGATGTAAGAAGCGTGCACTCAGGAGGTTCGAAACCCCATTGCCGAAACCTTGGAGGTACACCCTATCCTTCAGAAAAAATTAGCAGCAACAGTTAAGCGCCTCCTGTGAAAAACAATAGAAAGCTAATGGCTCAACCAAGAGAAGCGTGATTATTGTTGCCCAAGTATTGTCCGACAGGAATGATGGGAGGCTCCTACTCCAGTTAAACTAGGCTCTTTTGGGAGAAGAACCTCCCTCCCACGGATCCGCAGTTAATGGGAGAAGGCAGGAGGAGGAATGCGGTTGCGGCGAACATCACGATGGTATGAGCTGCAAAGGAAGTTGATGGATTACTAAATGTGTGAAAACGGTTCTTCATGCATGATGGCATTTATGCCTAGCATGGACCTCCCAAGCCCTACCAATTGCATCTCAAGTTAGGTGCCGCTGGTAATTTATTATGGGCCAATTAGGAGTCCGAGTAGGATCCAAGAGACCAACCTACTATATGCTAGAGATTCTCAAATTCAACGACTTAGGACCTGTATGATAATCATTCTATTTATGTTTTAGAATTATTTTTTTATTCCAAACTTGCTTCTGGAACATAAATCATTTGGTCAATTTATTTTTTTATTTTATTTTTGGAATAGATTTTTACTCCAGAAATATGTTTGAAACAGAAATCAGAAGTAAAACTCTTTTACCTTTCTATTTCTAAAACAGTTACATCTCCTTGGGAACTCTTAGGACTAAGGACCGACCCAATCTCCTTGGGAACTGGACTAGGACTGGTAGGATTGGGCCAGTCTATAGGGCCGGAGTGCATGGGTTGCAACGAGAAGAGGGAGGAGCTGCTGGCGGGAGTTGCGGTGGCTAAGGCATGCAATGGAGCTGCTGGATTTGCGTGGTCAACTTCGAGCTTCGCAGGAGGGAAAGTTGATTTGGAGTGGGACGCGAGGCAGAGCTGGGGTTGTCGGTTGGGGACGTCTCGAATGAAGGGGGATCGGTGGAGATGCAGCGGTGGTCTTTGGACGTGAGGCAGCACGGTTTGATTCGGCAGAGGTGGGCTGCTGCAAGCAACAAAACAGGGAGTCAGCGAAGGTGATGCTGGCATGAAGGGAAGCGATCGAAGGAGGGAGGCGATCGTGGGGCTGCTTCGGTGGAGGGAACAACTAATGGTGGAGCAGCAGCGTGGGAGTGGGGGATGAAGCTTCGTTGGAACAAAACGAAAGAAAAGAGCAGAGGCCGAAGGAGGGAGGGGAAAAGTCAAATAAAATATCTTCTCCATCAATGCTTGGTGCCGAAAGTTTTCATGCACATCCCCTTTGGTCCCCCATTACTTTCTTGCATTTTATTTCCATAATTAACCAATTTTGATGCCAAATGTTGCAGCCCCTTCACAAGCCTCCGAATTTCACCTCTAGAGTTTCAATTTCTTCATCAATTTCCCCAATTTGATGTCCAATTTTGTTGAGGAAGAAGCCCGCATAATTTCTACAATTTCCCTTCACCAAATAGCTCACTTTGGAGGCCAAAAATCCCCTCAATTTGACCCCTCCGAATTTCATTTTTTTTCCAAATCGTCCGAATTGATTTTCCGTAAAAATTTTGGGCTTGCCGAAAATTCTTTGGAGGATGAGTCGACATTTCTAAAATAAATCGTGACATGACAGAACTTTCAATTTTTGAAATCGCGTTCAAATTCACGATTAATTTCAATCTGACGCGATTTTAGCGTGACCTAACATACTGGTAGCTTTTAGGAATTTTTAGTGCAATTAGCTCGTGGTCGATTATTTTCAAGCCACACTGTACATCTTCAACACATTGGCGACTCTCAGTTATCGTAAAAATCTTGAGTTTTGAATACGGGCACAGGGTACCAAAACAATTGAAAACTCAGTCTAGTACCGTTCGACAAAAATTTTGTAATAGGTGGAATCACCCACACACTAATCACATACCTTTGTCAAATTGATCTATCTCCAATCTCCAATCAATTTTTAACTGTGTCGTAATGACCCTTGCAGATTAGCACAGTCAAGCAATCGATTCCTGGTTGAATTCTCAAGTCTATTGCATTAAAGGCTAGTTATCTTGTGAGTTGCCATATCATAAAAAAGAACTATAGGCGCGTCGATGAAAAGCCCAACTCATTCAATCGAAAACAGAACCTGAAATTCAGGATGTCACAAATAGACTACCATCAAACAAATATAGACAATAATGAATAGATAATGCTAATGATGGAGGGATAAAAATATTGCAAGCAAATATATCATGATTAGGCTTATAACCAAGCTTACATCCACTCTCTATGACATAAAGCCACAAGAAGGCATAAATCCACTAGTAATCTTAAAAGATATGATAAATAGTAGGGGATGTTATTTCCACTTGAAGCTAATAGATGATGATACTATCACTACACAAGCACCTCTAGAATGCTACATACTCTCTCTTCCTAGATTACCTATATTAGCACCTCATAGAGAATAATATTAGATTTACACAACTACCAACAACAATTGAGCATAGATGAATACTCAAAGCACTAGACCAAATTTGTGTTGGGGCTAATAATATAACTATGGGGAGGGGTGAATAGATTATTCAATAACCTTTAACAATTTTGTTGAAATTAACATCTATTATAAATATAAAAAAAATCAATTCAATTAGATATTTTAGTTAGATATTTCTAATATTGTGCATGCCAGTATAGGTAAGAGTGAGAGAAATAAGAGCACAAGACGATATATAGTGGTTAGGCTTTATCACAAAGTCTACATCCACTATCCACACTGATAGCCACAGGTTGACCTGAATTACACTAATAATCTGCTAGACAAGTTATAATCAATAAACACCAAGCATATCATATGATAAATGATAGTATTAGGAATTAGGTGTTACTATCACTTTTATACACTTAATCTTTCACACAATTACAAGCCAGTAAGAATGCCATAGTAAAGATCTTACGAGAATAAAACACTTCTCACTAAGAAAACAGCTTCAAGCAAATTTCTGAATTTTATGTATTGTGAGAGGCTTAAATGATCTTCTCTCATATAGTCATCTTCAATATTTCCATGGGTGATGTCTCAAAAAAGTTGATAGCCATAAGAGATCTGTCAGTGCTGTTGTCCAGAGATAGTGCTGCCCATACAATCATCTTTTATAAACATTTGCTAGCTATCCCAAAATAGCTCATACCGTTGTCCCGTCATTGATGGCTTTTATAGTTCTGACAAAATTCTGCTTCTAGTTCTCTAACATCTTTCAATTCTTCCGATGTACATCTCCAATCGACAATGGCTATATTAGACTTCTTCAACGAACATCCTCAAATGGTCATTTTATAATATGACCAATAACATGATATCCCCAACATCAACACAAACACTGTCATCAGTTGATCTTTAAGTCCATTGATGTTGTTTACAAATAGAGCAAATTTGTGATTTTTTTCCTTCTCGAATATCACACTTGTTTTTAATGTGATGTCACAAAAATTTATAAATATCATAGTAAACATTATACCAAAGATAGTTATGGGATTATCAAAATTCTTTGATACGTATCTCTAACAATCTCTCTCATTTTTATTTTGATAAAACTATCTAGCGGATGTGAACCTTTACATTTGATGAAATTGCGAAAAAGAGATAAAGATCTACACTAATGTTGATTTATTAAAAAAGTTACACTTTGCAAATGTCAAAATCTCCATAAGATTTTCAAGGAATGAGGAGATGAATTCTAAAGGACCTTTGAAGGTAAGAATGAATTACTTTAATCTACAATCTTATGATGATTTAGAATGTATAAGATAAGTAAGAAATCATAAAAAGACAAGCATTGCGAGATAACATGATATGTATTAGAAAACATATCAATAGTGTGTAACTCTTTCTGTTTAACTCCCCCTATCTTGATGCTAATGATTCTTGAGGTTATTTTATATAATTATCAAATATCAACTCAATCATTATCACATCAAATATCTATATCTCTCCCATTTTTTGTAATCAGCAAAAAGATAATCATTTCAACAAATTGATAATGTGCAAAAGATAGCTTCACTAAATCATAAGCATAGAAGTACATCAAACATCAATAGAAAGAAAATGGGAGCATAAAAGATATCAATTTTTTAAGAAGTGTGAATGAGTCATCTTTGTTAGGAGGAGATAGGAGGTTTAGGTTCCTCTAGGATAGAGAAAGGAGGATTGTAACATTTCAAGTTTAGGATGGACTACCCAAGTTTCACCAAATATCAAGAAATAGAAGATATGGAATTTTTTATGATGCTAGTACGACCACCTACAGGGGAGGTGAATAGGTGTTTAAAAGCAATCTTGACAAATAAATATCGAATAAAATAAGTCGTGAGCAAAATATAAATAAAGATCAGAGTCTGATAAGCAAACTACCAAACTACTAGTAGATGTTCAGAATATGTTATGCGATGAAACAAACTTCTGAAATAACTTGTAAGTGTGCAACAGACTTAAATAAGAAGAGTTAATGGAAGAGAATATTGTACAAAAAATTTATAGTGGTTCGGCTTAGAGCAAGCTTACGTCCACTCTCCCATGCTAACAGCCTACTAGCTGAATTCCACTATGTAATCAACAAGAAATTACAACTTTAAGTACAAACACTCAGTGATAGATCATATTATCTCACTAAGTCACTCTTTTGATATTGCTCTCATGATCACAAATGTTTAAGCTCACGAAAGACAAGTGTACGATTAAAGTTCACTCAGACTTTAGAATTATAAATTCTACACTCCGTTTCTTACTTGTTCATCAGTCCTTGATCTCCTTAAATACTTGTCTACTTCCAAACTAGCCATTGAAACAGTATCTAGATGATTGTCTTTCAATCTACCCATTGGACAAATCTATATCAAGAAGATTTAGTAGCCATTGAGTGACAGATGTAGAATCCCAAGTTGATTTTGATCGCCCATACAAATAGAATCTTGGTTTCTATAAGTAGAGCTTCTTTGTTTAGAAAGTTCTTGTCTTCAAGATCCATTGTCAATCAAATCTATCTTGATGTAGAATCCAAACCAGATCACTAACCGTTATATGTTGGGGCTTGTGTTACATTCTATCAAGTTGTCTCGTTTTGAACATGCTTCGTTCTAAATCTGCCAAGTTCTAAATTTGTGTCTCGTTATGAACCTTGTCACGTTTTGGAATTGTTTCTCATTTTGTATATAAAGTTAAGTGTGTTCTATTTGAAGAGAGACTTTTCAATTTGGATGTAAGTTTGAACATATTTATCTTTAAAGTTTACTTTTGAACATATTTAACCTTAAGGTCTAGACACAATCTGAATAAATTTATCCAGTCTTCTAACTCTTTCATGTATAATCTTTGATAATATCTTTTACACATTATATCACCCATATAGTCTGTTACTCAACCATTAAACACAATAGTAGTTTTTGATTTATTTTGTCATCTTTAAAATATCATAAGGGATTTCCCCAATAGTTTTGATTTCATGAATATCAACTTGGAGTTGAGCTAGGGTGATAGTAATAGAAGCAAAGGTTTCCACCTTGGATGGTGATCTTTCCGGCTGCGGAGGATGAGCGGATTGTCTCTATGTTGGTGCCTTGTCTTTCTGCTGCTTTTTCTTCTTAGCTTGTTCTGCTAATCTTTCTGTAAGAACATTGTTTGCCCGTTCATCATCTCCTTAGAATACCTAAACCAACAATTAAGAAAGATTATTGTAATCAAGGCACTAGTAGCTAGGGAGCCTTGGGTCCACAAAATTCGAGGTGCTACAAGTGCTAATAGCCTAAATATAAAAATTAGAAAGAAAAAAAGTTATTGGATAACAAATGAATGGGACTGACCATTTCCACAACTCCCAGAAGCAATTTTAGTGAAGAAACAAGAATGCCTTTGTACAATCTCCGCTACTCCTATAGGTCTTCGCCTTGAAAGGTCTGAGAAACCTAGTTTGACGGCTGAGCAGTTTATCCCATTACCTCTCTGAACCACCAACCTTGTAAAGGCGGGGGATTTGTGAGGATAAAATTAGGGCTTATGAATGTGAGAACTGGAGCAGGATAGAACTATATACCATAGGATATAAAATTAAAGGATTTTGGTGAATTATAGTAATAAAATTGGATATATTCATACCATATTTGTACATTGTTTGGTTTAAACAACATATCAATGTAAATGAATGCAAAAATTCATAAGTGGGAGAAAAAATAAAATCTCTTGCAATACTCTCACTTTTTGTTTTTTTTTTCTCTCTTTTTAAAATTATTTTCTTTTTTATTTCTTTTTCCACTTCCATTATTTTTTAATAAAATTTTATTAGATAGTAAAGTGTACTAATATATATAAAATGCTAAAATACCTAAAATATGTAATAAATATAAATATATACTCATATTTACATATTGAATTTATATTATAAGATAGAATTAAGTTCGAATATATATAAATAAGATTAAATTTAAAAACTAAATTGTTATTTTTTATTTTGAATTTCTTTAATTAGAATTCAAATATTATTTATATTGAAATATAATTCTAAATTTATTAATTTAAGAAATTTGTTATTCGAGGAAAATAAATTTTCTATTATGAATATTAAAAATCATATTCATCTTTATCCCACCTCTCCTGGAAGATAAAATTATACAAATTATATATCTATTATGTCCAGCTTTATTTTATCTTGAGTAGGCACCAAATGTAGGATGTAATAAATTTTATCCAATTCAAAATTTTATCTTGACTACTAAACATAGCTCGAAGGTTTTGGATGAAATTTTGCAAAGCAATACCTATCCGGTTGGAATTACTTCAGTTAAACAATTTAAGATCACCCTACTATCTTAAACATATTAAGTGCTTAGAAGGAATAAAAAAGGAAAACAGGTGCTTCAATGAAATTATCAGTAAATGATGTGGAGCCTCTTTGGCCCTCATCTTGCCTTTAGAGTTTTGGCCTTTCACGTTTTGAATGATTCACGAAGGAACATAAGTCTAACTTGCTGTCTGTGCCTAACAGGATTATATTGTAACCAAATCAAATCTTACTTCTTTACAAGGACGCCTTCTCATAAAAAATGAATTAGTTTCTTTAGCTAGAGAAGGAAGCACACGCATTTTTAAAATGTAAAGTGCATTTTAGTCAACACATTTGACCCCGTGAAGTAAATCCGATGGCTAATGCATCGTAGAAAGAAGAAAGTAAAAGATATTCTGCTGGCTATGAACTAAATGTGGTCCGCACCTCGTTAAGAAAACGAATCAACCCTTCAACGTAATGATCAACCAGAGCACAAAAACGTTGACGTGGAATGGATAAATCTCGTCATAAAACACCGCATCAGAGTCGCCATTGTTTTAGTCAGGACAGCTTAAACATGGATTTCGTCGAAAGTTCCCTAAAAAAAAAAAAAAACACCTTCAAATGATGTCGGTTTCGCAGCTAACATCATCCAGTAGATTTTGTCTCAACCAAATCCCTAAAATATTGAATTTTGTCCGAATCAACCTCTCGACTCATTGACAGCCAAATTTCTCATTGAACGGCAAGCACATAACTTTCACATGTGACATTCTTGCCGCTAAGAAAGGGGCTTTTTCTTTAGAGGATTATTATATATGATGGAATAATTACCAAAAAAATTCCTATACCTATTACAATTATGCTGATTAATTTATTTTTTTGGCTAATTGAGTTCTAAAACTTTTGCATTTGTACCAATATGGTACATCCAACCAATTTTAGCCACAAAATCACTAACATGGACACTACTATCCTACGTGGCATGGCCAATGCTAACGTAAACATTTGTAAACATTTTGAATTCTTTAATCATTCCCTCTCTTTTTTCCCTTTTTGTTCTTTTCTCTCTTACTTTTCCCCCTCTTCTTTCTCTACTAATAGTGGGACCTTGGCAACAGGCCAAAGGCAAGGGCCAGTGAGTTTCGCCATTGCCAGGTTGGTGATATCAACCTTGCCAATGGCCAACAAGGGCAAGCCTCACCCAACAATGGTGAGGCTCAAACTTGCCAGATCTTGCCAGGTCAAGCTTCCCCCAACCACTAGGCTAAGCTCAACCTTGCCATTGCTAGAGAATTAAGGGAAGGAAAAAGAAAAAGAAAGGGAATTAAAGGCAAAAAAAAAAAAAAAAAAGAGGAAAAAATAATATAAATAAATAAATGGAAAAACTATAAAAATATTATTAAAAATTGTCCATGTTAGCCTCGGCCATGCTACGTGAAATGGTCGATGTCCATGTCAATGATTTAAGACAAAAATTGACTAGATGGACTAAATCGACATAAACCCAAAAAGTTTATGACTTAATTGGCTAAAAAAAATTATAACTGAATTGATATAATTACAATAGATTTAGGACTTTTTTGGTATATATATCCATATTTGACCCAAATGCACTTTGGTCAAATCCCTAATCAATGATAATTCTCTTCGGGGTGCTATCTGTGAGACTGGCACCACTTGGTGTTTTCTGAAATATTGGTCAGGTGTTCAAAGGATTTAGAACACTGCTTATGTGCTTTTTGTTACTATACATATATCTTTTGGAATTTGTTGCTATAAAATTATAAAAGCCTGACAAATATATATATTTATATTTGAGGGTGGATGAAAATTTTAAATGTTCACTATATTAATTTTAAAAATAAATATTATCACAAATCATTTTCGAAAAAAAAATTGAATTAAACCATTTACAAATCTTCTTATAAAAGAAAAAATGTAATGAGATAATGTATTATTCAGTTTCCGTTAAAAATAACCGAAAGAGATAATGCTCGGAGCATGCACTGGTCAAATTGAGAGCAAAGAACAATAATTACTAATGGCTGAGTTTTTCCTTTGGATATAAGGAAAAATGAGTGAGTTCAATGACAAATTGGAATCGTCCTTGAATATAGAGATTAGAGCTATTATCAATGTTGAATTTCTTGTGGAGCAGCATGACAGTTACTTGGACTGAAATGTGGATGCCGTCGCTGGAGGGAAAGCGGGAAACAAGCACGTAGTTTGACAATTTTATTTTAATTTGAAGTCCATTTTACACGGTTCTCGTGATGATGATGATGATGATGATTATTATTATTATTAGTGATTCTACGGTGTCAAATCAAAGATTTGGTTTTACATAGTCATAAAGGCATTGATAGATAATAAATTTTTAAATATTAGAAAGCAAAATTGCTCGCAGAAGAATAGTAAGAGCCAATGAAATGGACCACGACGCCTGCCATTATCATCTAGAACAAGCAACCTTCTGAGCTGTCCTGGGGAAAGTATTCCACCTACCGTACGCAGGCTTAGACTTTTTATTCGCGAGAAGGAACGAAACGAAAGTCACATGATTGGTCGTTTGGCCTGTTATTGCTTTATCTTAAAAGCCTTTTCCTTGCCGTGTCGCCAATATTTTGGACCGGGGAAAGCCAACTCACAGACACTTTTGCTGCTTTTTTTTTTTTTTTTTTTTTTTTGCTCGATTCCCTCAAAAAGCACCGGAATTAGGTTGGGTCCAATTTTGATCCAAACATTTTTTGTTATCTGATAAAAAGATATACACTTTAGAATGTGTTGCAATCCTCATCCTTTTTTTTTTTTTTTTTTTTTAAACACCAACTCTATATTGGATCCCAATTCTAATCCGTATTGTTTTATGAATCATAAAGAACCACAAAATGTCATATGATATCCGAATCTGGCTCTTTGAAACATCATACTCGATCTATTTATAGTTCTATTTATATATTTTTCTGGATAAGTTTTGAACGGCACATTAGATTTATTTAGGTCAATTAATTTTTAAAAAACATACTTTAAGAGTAAAAAATAGGATAAAATTTAATAACGTGGAAGGAGTCAAATAAATGTGAATGAACTGTGGTTCCACGTGTTTTCTCTAGCTCAACCAATATTTTAGCATAATACGCCATCGACTAATTACTCCGTTCATATCACCTAACTGACATAACTTATATATTTAGTTTCTTCTATGGAAAAATGAGTATTTAATTGGATTCTCAAACATAATAAAGAAGACGTGCTAGCTTGTTCCATCTGCAGAAAGGTTGTCGACATGCATCTTTCGTAACATCATGAAATCATTTTTGATTTGATAATGGATGGAATTTGTGCAACTAGACCCAAGGACAGAGCGTGAAATTTTGTCAATGGATTCAATACAGTGAAGCTTAGAAAATTCCTAACCGCACATTCTTTTTGTGTAGTTCGTGTATAAAGTTTTTATAAAGTAAGCTGAGACTTTAAAGCATGTGAAGCAAAACATAAATATGGAAGGAAATGGATGGTAAGTTCAACAATTTCTTTATTTCCCGAGCCCCTTAAATTCTAGAAATTATATTGGTATCCAAAATACAAACGAGATGGATGTTTGTTGGCCCAGTCATTCTTCTTAATTCGGGTCTTTATATGAAGGAGTATAATTTAGGACATAACAAAGTTTTTGTGTTGTTGATTTCTAGGCGTAGTACTTCTTCCCCTATGTCACCTATTGGTACTAACGGATTAGGGTTGATCCACAATACATAACCTATCGGTGTAATCTTTCGCTCAATACTAGAATGAATGAAATATAATAGTTATCTTTCGCAATCATTTATGACATTATTTCATGTTTAGAACTATTTTGGTACGTACTCAACTACATCAATATGGTGATTAATTATAAATTCACTGTCATACATGCAACTTAATTTCTCAGCAATTTGTTTCCCATAAGATGACATTTATACCCTCATATCAAGCAATGAGATGAATATTTTTTGTGTCTAAGCTAAATGTTGAAGAACTCTATTAACCCCCTTGTCATTTTTTTTTCCGGTCGAGAACCCTTTTGTCATTCGCGTTAAATTAAGAGCTTACGAAGATAATTGCACAAACAAAATAATTTACAGAACACAGGGAAAAAAAAAACATAATTGGACGTAGGAGAACTTAATTCCTTCCCACTGATAAACTGAAAAAAGATTGCGATCGGATTCCAAATCTCAGTTCGTTGAGACATGTGCACATTCTATGAGGGTTCCGGATCAAAACATCAGTTTTCGCTTACCAGATATATTGTCTTCTTAATTTACTTCTTCTTGCGTGTGGCAACTGCTTTCCTACAGGCCATTCAGCACAAGTATTTATATCCCAAGCACGACCTCGAGAACACAATTCAATGAATCGATAGCCCTCCAACCACTAAGCTGAAACAAACAATGTCAATCGCTCGAGTTTGGCCACTTCAATCCTTCATTTTCTTTCATCTCCTCCTTGCCCCATGGCTGCCACCACCCCCCCTTGCTGCAGCTGCAGGAGGCGGCCGGTGGCAGCTGTTGCAGCGAAGCATAGGCGTGTCGGCCATGCACATGCAGCTCCTCCACAACGACGTCGTGGTCATATTCGACCGCACTGACTTTGGCAAGTCCAACCTTTCGCTGCCGAACGGCAAATGCCGGAATGATCCCCGCGACACTGCTTTGAAGATCGACTGCACCGCACACTCCATCGAATACGACGTGGCATCGAATTCTTTCCGACCTCTCATGGTCCAAACCGATGTTTGGTGCTCCTCCGGCTCGGTATGGGTTTGGTCTTTTTGTTTGAAAATAAAAATGGTTATTGAGACTTTTCTCTTCAGTTTTTTCGTTATGTGTATTTTGTTTTTGTGTAGGATATATCATTTTGAATCTCTGTAGATGAATTAATATGCTAGACCCTCTAGAAATTGATTCAGGTCAATACCTTAGTTCTGATATTTTCAATTGACGCGTCTTATTTAATTATATGTTTCTCAGTTAAATTATTTTCACAATTTTTAGTGTGGTTTAAACCAGAGTAATTGTATAATTAAGATTCTCGGTAGTGGAATCTCTCAAAGCTGTTTCAATATGTTAGAGCAATCACATAATATTTCAAGTTTCTAAACTTTCTAGTGATCAATATCATGCTCTAATTTAAGTCGTTGAGCTTTTTTCACTAAAAAACTTATCAATTATTATTTCCTTTTAATTGAAGATCATTCTAGTACTTTTAGATTTTCTCCTTGAGATTTCTTGTAGCCACCAAATTAGGGGTGTCAAAATCAAACTAGAAAATTGAACTGAAACTAGAACCTGATTGAATTGAACCGAATTTTTGTGCATTTTTGGTGCGGCTAAGAAAAAATAACCATTTGTTAATTCCGATTGGGCTAGTTTTGGTTCGGTGCCCCTCTTCTTAATATTATCATTCACACAATCTCTCTCTTTTGCAACTAAACCTCTTCCTAATTAATAAATAAATAGAAAAAAAAAGGAATTGAACTAATTTTCGATTTGGGTTGCGATTCATTTCAAAGTTAATGCACACTTAAATAGTTCGGTTCGAATTGGTTCAGTTTAGTTCGAGTTTTCATCCGAACCAAACCCAACCAAACGATTGACGGCCCCACACCAAATATAGAGATTCCACAATTTTGCTAACTCAAGACTACACGAAAAAAAAAAAAAAACCTTGACCATGAGAAGTACCGGAAAGTAAAAGAATGGTTACTACGTTCAAACTTATGAATTTGACTTTCTTTTTGCTTCCATCATATACCCCACAAAAATTATGAGATTTTGTATATCTCCTTCGATTGTCCATATCTCTTAACATGTGTATTATGTCCCTTAATCATGCATATGCTTAATTAATTCCGATTGATTATAATTGATTTTTTGGCACTCACAGAGTTCTCCTGTTTTTGATAGGTAATGCCCGATGGACACTTGATCCAAACGGGCGGTTTCAATGACGGAGAACGTCGGATCCGGATCTTCAACCCATGCAGTGGCTGCGATTGGCAAGAAGTCGAAAACGGGCTCTCTGCGCGTCGGTGGTATGCAACCAATCACATATTGCCCAACGGTCTGCAAATTATCGTCGGCGGCAGGGGACAATTCAACTACGAATTCTATCCAAAAACCGGAGCTCCGAAAGTGTACAATCTTCCATTTCTTGCCCAGACCAATGATGCCAACATCGAGAACAACCTCTACCCTTTTGTTCATCTCAACGTCGACGGGAACTTGTTTATTTTTGCTAACAATCGGGCAATATTGTTCGATTATGCGCACGGCAAGGTGGTGAAGACGTACCTGGCGATGCCAGACGGTGACCCGAGGAACTATCCAAGTACCGGGTCTTCGGTCTTGCTCCCATTGAAGAACTTGCAAGCACCGGTTAAAGAAGCTGAAGTTTTGGTACTTCTCGATTTTGAGTTAAATTGCATTATCACGCCGGAAGTTATAGGTCATGCTTAATTTTCGCACCTTCAAAATACTAAATACTAGTTATTGATATAATTAAAATGGTATGGGTAAAAGTGAAATGGGAAGATATAACTCTATATTATACAAGTGGGTCATATTTAATGACTTCATAAAATAAATGTCAAGATAGCATAAGCTGTTAGCCATGACTTATTTGCATTGAAGTAAATATTATTAGGGATGGCCAAAAATATTGTAACGATCATGTAGGAATTGTCCTGGCTTAAACAAGAAATGATTGAAGATAAAGGTTCCACTATATATGCACCTAAACCCATTCATGTTGAAAGAGACTACTACAATATCAAATTGAAACGCAAAATTCTTCAACCTATTCTTGGAATTGAAAGACATTATTTTATTAGGAAGTTATTAAATTTGAAATTCATTGACAGAGACATATAAAATTAATTTTATCGAAGAAATTATGTTTATATGACACTCTCTCTCTCTTTCTCTCTCTCTCTCTCTATACACAACCGTTAACAGGTATGTGGTGGCGCGCCTAGAGGGTCATACATCAAGGCAACTAAAGGGAACTTCGTCGGGGCACTAACAACATGCGGGCGGATCAAAATAACCGACCCGGCTCCACAATGGGTCATGGAGACTATGCCAAAGCCTAGAGTCATGGGAGACATGACCCTTCTCCCAAACGGCAACGTCTTGATCATCAATGGCGCTGCTGTGGGAACCGCCGGCTGGGAGAATGGTCGGAACCCAGTGTTCAACCCGGTCCTCTACCGACCTGATAACCCGACTGGAAACCGGTTTGAGGTCCAAAACCCCTCCTCCATACCACGGATGTACCACTCCACGGCGATCCTCCTCCGAGATGGGAGAGTCCTTGTCGGAGGAAGCAACCCTCACGTCACCTACGCCTTCACCAGCGTTCTCTTCCCAACAGAGCTAAGCTTGGAGGCATTCTCGCCGCCGTACCTTGATGCACAGTACAACAATCTGCGCCCGAGGATAATATCGCCGGCCTCTCAAGCTGGGATTGGCTACGGAATGAAACTCCTCGTCAGATTTTCTGTCGTCGGAGCCGTTTCCGCATCTAGGGTGACAGTGACAATGGTGGCACCGTCGTTCACGACCCATTCTTTCTCAATGAACCAGCGGCTGCTGGTGATAGGGGACGGCAGGGGAGTGACTGCCGTAGGGAAATCGGTGTACGAAGTGGAGGCGGTGACGCCGGGTACTCGTACCCTTGCACCGGCTGGGTATTATCTGCTGTTTGTGGTACATCAGGATGTGCCCAGTGAAGGGATTTGGATCCGGATGCAGTGAACAGTATCTTCTCGGGTCGCGGAAATATGAATCCCCTTTGGGTCCGACAGAAGGCAGAGCAGCAAAGTGAATGCTCCAAGAAAATACTATATTTTCTCTCTTCTTTTTTTCTTTTTAGATAAGTGATATAGATTATTTTTCGTTTTCTGAGCCCGTGGATTCGAACTCGGAATCGTCTGACACCATACCGAACAGACAGAAGGAATTCGTAAATACGTAAGTGTGTGTTATCAGCGTCTACTTCGTCGCAAAGCATTAAGACAGTCGATGTGTTTGTAATGATATTTCTGCAATTGAAAGAATTACGAATTGCCATGATAAGTATATGTGATTGGTTTGACAGTTAGGTTCAGAATCTGAGATGCCAGTCAAGAGGATAACTCCCCACTGTTAGTCGACCCCTACGCATAAAACAGGAAATAAGTCGAAATGACTAATTATTATTACATAATCTTGGTACAAATGTGCCCCCACTCTTAACAATAAAGACCCTAAATTTAAAGGTAAATTGCTAGCTTCAGAAGACAGAGAAAAATTATATAAAATCCACTGACTAGTTTGCACATGTATTGCCTTCTCAGAAAGCATTTCTGATCCGGCCGTCCCAACTTTACTAGAGAAGTCTCGATACTTGCAATAATAAACGATTAGTATGAACCTTGTCCCTTTTAATCTTGATAAACAACTTTAATAATGCTTGAGACTCAAGTCCAAGAGTAAACCTCCTGTAAAGTATACCCCATGCGGTCTATGCCATCCTTGATTTGAGAAATGCAGCCCACAGCCCTATAAGCGGAGCAAGAAATTATAGATGGTTCAAAACCTTTAACTTGACATCATAATGAATCTCAAAGTCAAATATACAATACATTAACACCTGAATTTTTGTCAACGAGTCCAAGAGGGTAAAAACTTAAAGACTTAGGAATTCTAATTTAGCCAAGGTACACTTTTTGTCCAAAAAAAAAAAAAATCTTTTAGGCACCTTTCAAGTGTCATTTCATTTCGTTTATGTTTAAATGTCATTTTTCGACCAAAAAGGCGTCATTTTTCAACAAAGTCAAAGGTGGACTTTTTGGTCAAATCCTAAAAAGTCAACGTTTGGACAATATTTGACAAATCACGTAAAAATGTCGAACAAATGTCAATTAGATGTTTTCCTGTCCAATCTTGTATTCACATTTCAAATTCTAATAAAATAACCAAAAGTTAACTTTTAGATTTACTTTTTGGTCCAACTCTAAAAATTCAACTCTTGGTCAACATTTCATAAAATTAATGAATATCATAAAGCACATCAATTCTATCCTTACATCATAGTTGGGATTTCAAATTTCAGTTTTTCATAAAAACGACTGAAAGTTGACTTTTTGACCCCAAATTGACAAAGTTCAAAATTAATTGTAGATCTGATTCATTCTCGACATTTGATCTAACATGACAATTCATAATTTCAAGTTGATTTTAAGAATTCTAAGCTCAAATGCGGTTGATTACAAGTTTAGGACCATGGTTGACTTTTTATGATAAAGTCAACATGCACATCATCAATCCAATTGAGCTAGATAAATTCAATTTCATCATCAATTCGGGCACAATTAGGCATATTTGGCAAAATTAAGCAAACACTATGAATCGAGACCAATAGGTTTGAGCTAGGTTGACCTTTGTTAGAGAAACATCTCAAAGAATTTTGATGATTGCAAAACTATCCTTAATATGATTACTACTATTATATTTGTATATGTTTGTGTTAATATGCATAAGACAGATGTGATATCCTTGAAGGAAAAAGATCACAAATCTATTATGTCATAAAATAACACCAATAGACTTAAAAGATCAGTTGAAGATAATGTTTGTGCGAATGCTATAAATATCATGTCATTGGTGATGTTGAAGCAACAACTATTTAGATAATGGTAGCATAAGTCCAATATAGTCATTCTCGCCCAAAGATGCGCACCAAAAGAATCGGAAGACACAGATTAATAAAAACATGCTTTCTAACAGACTTGTGAGAGCCATCAACAACGGGACAACAATAAGCCATATTTTGGGATAGCTTGCAATTGGTCAGTATAAAGGATTGTATGGGCAATTCTATCTCTAAACAACAACATTAATGGATCATTAATGGTTCCTTGCTTCTCTAAGACATCTCCAATAAGAGGATTGAAGATCCTTCTATACAAGAGAAGATCTAACAGGCCACATGTTTGATGCATAAAAACAAAAATCATAAAATTTGTTGAAAGTTGTCTTCCTCCCAACAAATGCTTATTTACTTATGATCATCACTATTCTATTCTTGTTGGCTTATAATTGTGCGAAATATTAAGTGGACACGAGAAATATCAACATGACTCTTAATAATGGAATATATCGTGTGATAAGATCGATGCTTATTCTCTTGTTTTTCTTTTTATTTGACGATTTGCCGGGTCAAGATTTCGATCGAGGGAAACGGTTTTTAAAAGTTTTTGAATATTTTTCGTTGTTTCTAAGTTAATATATCGTTAATTATCTGGCGATTGTGTAACGGCTCCTCGAAAGCCGGAAGTAGAACTCTCCGGACAATTCTTAAGACGAGAAATGGCTTTTGCTTTAAATAAGTTTGCAATGCATAACATGACGGGTGCGATTGTACTAGCACCAATGCACCGGATCCCATCAGAACTCCGAAGTTAAGCGTGCTTGGGTGAGAGTAGTATTAGGATGGGTCACCTTCTAGGAAGTCTTCGTGTTGCACCCATCTTTTTCATTTTTATTTTTATTTGACGATTTGCCAGGTCGAGATTTCGATCGAGGGAAATGGTTTTAAAAAGTTTTCCGTATATTTTTCATTGTTTCTAAGTTAATATATCGTTAATTATCCGGCGATTGTGCAACGGCTCCTTGAAAGCCGGAAGTAGAACTCTCCGGACATTTCTTAAGACGAGAAATGACTTTTGCTTTAAATAAGTTTGCAATGCGTAACATGACGGGTGCAATCATACCAGCACCAATGCACCGGATCCCATCAGAACTTCGAAGTTAAGCGCGCTTGGGCGAAAGTAGTACTAGGATGGGTAACCTTCTAGGAAGTCCTCGTGTTGCACCCGTCTTTTTCATTTTTATTTTTATTTGACGATTTGTTGGGTCGAGATTTCGATCGATTTTAGATTTATTTTGTTTTTATTTTTATTTGACAAATTGCCGGGTCGAGATTTCGATTGAGGGAAACGGTTTTTAAAAGTTTTCCGTATATTTTTCGTTGTTTCTAAGTTAATATATTGTTAATTGTCCGATCATTGCGCAGCGGCTCCTCGAAAGCCGAAAGTAGAACTCTCCGGACATTTCTTAAGACGAAAAATGGCTTTTGCTTCAAATAAGTTTGCAATGTGTAACATGAGGGGTGCAATCATACCAGCACTGATGCACTGAATCCCATAAGAACTCCGAAGTTAAACGTGTTTGGGCGAGAGTAGTACAAGGATGGGTGACCTCCTAGGAAGTCCTCATGTTGCACCCCTTTTTTTCGTTTTTATTTTTATTTGATGATTTGCCGGGTCGAGATTTCTATCAATTTTAGATTTCTTTCGGTTTTATTTTTATTCGATGATTTGCTGGGTCGAGATTTCGATCGAGGGAAACGGTTTTTAAAAGTTTTCCGTATATTTTTCATTGTTTCTAAGTTAATATATCATTAATTATATGGCAATTACGCAACCGCTCATCGAAAGCCGGCAGTAGAACTCTCCGGACATTTCTTAAGACGCGAAATGGCTTTTCCTTCAAATAAGTTTGCAATGCGTAACATTATGGGTGCATCATACCAGATCTAATGCACCAGATCCCATTAGAACTTCAAAGTTAAGCGTGCTTGGGCGAGAGTAGTACTAGGATGGGTGACCTCCTGGGAAGTCCTCGTGTTGCACTCCTCTTTTTCGTTTTTATTTTTATTTCAACGATTTGCCAGGTCGAGATTTCGATCGATTATAGATCTACTTCAGTTTTATTTCCATTTGACGATTTGCCGGGTCGAGATTTCAATCGAGGGAAATGGTTTTTAAAATTCTTCAGCATATTTTTAGTTCTTTCTAAGTTAATATATCAATAATTATCAAGCGATTGCGCAACGGCTCCTCGAAAGCCAGAAGTAGAATTCTCCGGACATTTCCTAAGATGAGAAATGGCTTTTGCTTCAAATAAGTTTGCAATGCGTAACATGATGGGTGCGATCATACTAGCACTAATGCATCGGATGCAATCAGAAGTACGAAGTTAAGCGTGCTTGGGCGAGAGTAGTACTAGGATGGGTGACCTCCTAGGAAGTCCTTGTGTTGCACCCGTCTTTTTCGTTTTAATTTTTATTTGACGATTTGCCGGGTCGAGATTTCGATAGGGGGAAATAGTTTTTAAAAGTTTTCCGTGTATTTTTCGTTGTTTCTAAGTTAATATATCGTTAATTATCTGGCAATTGTGCAACGGCTCCTCGAAAAACGGGAGTAGAAATCTCCGGACATTTCTTACGACGAGAAATGGCTTTTGCTTCAAATAAGTTTGCAATTCTTAACATGATGGGTACGATCATACCAACACTAATGCACCGGATCCCATCGGAACTCCAAAGTTTAGCGTGCTTGGGCGAGAGTAGTATTAGGATGGGTGACCTCCTAGGAAGTCCTCTCGTTGCACCGGTCTTTTTCATTTTTATTTTTATTTGACGATTTACCGGGTCGAGATTTCGATCGACTTTAGATTTATTTCGTTTTTATTTTATATGACGATTTGCCGGGTCGAGATTTCGATGGAGGGAAACGGTTTTTAAAAGTTTTCCGTATATTTTTCGTTGTTTCTAAGTAAATATATCGATAATTATCCAGCGATTGTGCAACGGCTCCTCGAAAGCCGGAAGTAGAACTCTCCGGACAATTCTTAAGATGAGAAATGACTTTTGCTTTAAATAAGTTTGCAATGCGTAACATGACGGGTGCGATCAAACCAGCACCAATGCACTGGATCCCATCAGAACTCCGAAGTTAAGCGTGCTTGGGCGAGAGTAATACTAGGATGGGTAACCTTCTAGGAAGTCCTCGTGTTACACCCGTCTTTTTCATTTTAATTTTTATTTGACGATTTGCCAGGTCGAGATTTCGATCGAGGGAAATGGTTTTAAAAAGTTTTCCGTATATTTTTCATTGTTTCTAAGTTAATATATCGTTAATTATCTGGAGATTGTGCAACGGCTCCTTGAAAGCCGGAAGTAGAACTCTCCGGAGATTTCTTAAGACGAGAAATGGCTTTTGCTTTAAATAAGTTTACAATGCATAACATGACGGGTGCGATCATACCAGTACCAAAGCACCGGATTCCATCAGAACTTCGAAGTTAAGCGTGCTTGGGCAAGAGTAGTACTAGGATGGGTAACCTTCTAGGAAGTCCTCGTGTTGCACCAGTCTTCTTCATTTTTATTTTTATTTGACGATTTTCCGGGCGAGATTTTGATCGAGGGAAACGGTTTTTAAAAGTTTTCCGTAAATTTTTTGTTGTTTCTAAGTTAATATATCGTTAATTATCCGGCGATTGTGCGACGGCTCCTCGAAAGACGGAAGTAGAACTCTCTGGACATTTCTTAAGACGAGAAATGGCTTTTGCTTTAAATCATTTTGCAATGCGTAACATGACGGGCGCGATAACACCAGCACCAATGCACCGGATCCCATCAAAACTCCGAAGTTAAACATGCTTGGGCGAGAGTAGTACTAGGATAGGCAACCTTCTAGGAAGTCCTCATGTTGCACCTGTCTTTTTCATTTTTATTTATATTTGACGATTTGCCGGGTCAAGATTTCGATCGGGGGAAACGGTTTTTAAAAGTTTTCCATGTATTTTTCGTTGTTTCTAAGTTAATATATCATTAATTATCTAGAAATTGTGCAACGACTCCTCGAAAGACGGAAGTAGAACTCTCCGGACAATTCTTAAGATGAGAAATGACTTTTGCTTTAAATAAGTTCGCAATTCTTAACATGACGGGTGCGATCATCCCAGCACCAATGCACCGGATCCCATCAGAACTCCGAAGTTAAGCGTGCTTGGGCGAGAGTAATACTAGGATGGGTAACCTTCTAGGAAGTCCTCGTGTTACACCCGTCTTTTTCATTTTTATTTTTATTTGACGATTTGTCAGGTCGAGATTTCGATCGAGGGAAACGGTTTTAAAAAGTTTTCCGTATATTTTTCGTTGTTTCTAAGTTATATATCGTTAATTATCCGGCGATTGTGTAACGGCTCCTCGAAAGCCGGAAGAAGAACTCTCTAGACATTTCTTAAGACGAGAAATGGCTTTTGCTTTAAATAAGTTTGCAATGCGTAACATGACGGGTGCGATCGTACTAGCACCAATGCACCGGATCCCATCAAAACTCCGAAGTTAAGCGTGCTTGGGCGAGAGTAATACTGGGATGGGTAACCTTCTAGGAAGTCCTCTCATTTTTATTTTTATTTGATGATTTGCCAGGTCGAGATTTCGATCGAGGGAAACGGTTTTAAAAATTTTTCCATATACTTTTCGTTGCTTCTAAGTGAATCTATCGTTAATTATCCGGTGATTGTGCGACGGCTCCTCGAAAGACGGAAGTAGAACTCTCCGGACATTTCTTAAGACGAGAAATGGCTTTTGCTTTAAATAAGTTTACAATGCGTAACATGACGGGTGCAATCATACCAGCACCAAAGCACTGAATCCCATCAAAACTCCGAAGTTAAGCATGTTTGGGCAAGAGTAGTACTCGGATGGGTAACCTTCTGGGAAGTCCTCGTGTTGCACCCGTCTTTTTCATTTTTATTTTTATTTGACGATTTGCCGGGTCGAGATTTCTCTCGAGGGAAACGGTTTTAAAAAGTTTTCCATGTATTTTTCGTTGTTTCTAAGTTAATATATCATTAATTATCCGGAAATTGTGCAACGACTCCTCGAAAGACGGAAGTAGAACTCTCCGGACAATTCTTAAGATGAGAAATGACTTTTGCTTTAAATAAGTTCGCAATTCTTAACATGACAGGTGCGATCATACCAGCACCAATGCGTCGGATCCCATCAAAACTCCGAAGTTAAGCGTGCTTGGGCGAGAGTAATACTAGGATGGGTAACCTTCTAGGAAGTCCTCGTGTTACACCCGTCTTTTTCATTTTTATTTTTATTTGACGATTTGTCAGGTCGAGATTTCGATCGAGGGAAACGGTTTTAAAAAGTTTTCCGTATATTTTTCGTTGTTTCTAAGTTAATATATCGTTAATTATCCGGCGATTGTGTAATGGCTCCTTGAAAGCCAGAAGTAGAACTCTCCAGACATTTCTTAAGACGAGAAATGGCTTTTGTTTTAAATAAGTTTGCAATGCGTAACATGACGGGTGCGATCGTACTAGCACCAATGCACCGGATCCCATCAGAACTCCGAAGTTAAGCGTGCTTGGGCAAGAGTAATACTGGGATGGGTAACCTTCTAGAAAGTCCTCGTGTTGCACCTGTCTTTTTCATTTTTATTTTTATTTGACGATTTGCTAGGTCGAGATTTCGATCGAGGGAAACGGTTTTTAAAAGTTTTCTGTATATTTTTCGTTGCTTCTAAGTTAATATATCGTTAATTATCCAGCGATTGTGCAACGGCTCCTTGAAAGCCGGAAGTAGAACTCTCCGGACATTTCTTAAGACGAGAAATGGCTTTTGTTTTAAATAAGTTTACAATGCGTAACATGACGGGTGCGATTGTACTAGCACCAAAGCACTGAATCCCATCAGAAGTCCGAAGTTAAGCGTGTTTGGGCAAGAGTAGTACTCGGATGGGTAACCTTCTAGGAAGTCCTCGTGTTGCACCCGTCTTTTTTGTTTTTATTTTTTTTGACGATTTGCCGGGTCGAGATTTCTCTCGGGGAAACGGTTTTTAAAATTTTTCCGTGTATGTTTTGTTGTTTCTAAGTTAATATATCGTTAATTATCCGGCGATTGCGCAATGGCTCCTTGAAAGCCGGAAGTAGAACTCTCCGGACATTTCTTACAACGAGAAATGGCTTTTGCTTCAAATGAGTTTGCAATGCATAACAAAACGGGTGCAATCATACTAGCAGTAATGCATCGGATCGCATCAGAACTCCGAAGTTAAGGGTGCTTGGGTGACAGTACTACTAGGATGGGTAACCTTCTAGGAAGTCCTCATGTTGCACCATTCTTTTTCATTTTTATTTTTATTTGACAATTTGCCAGGTCGAGATTTCGATCGAGGGAAACGTTTTAAAAAGTTTTCCGTATATTTTTCGTTTTTTCTTAGTTAATATATCGTTAATTATCCGGCGATTGTGCAATGGCTCCATGAAAGCCGGAAGTAGAACTCTCCGGACATTTCTTAAGATGAGAAATGGCTTTTGCTATAAATAAGTTTACAATGCGTAACATGACGGGTGCCATCATACCAGCACCAATGCACCGGATCCCATCAGAACTCCGAAGTTAAGCGTGTTTGGGCGAGAGTAGTACTAGGATGGGTAACCTCATAGGAAGTCCTCGTGTTGTACCTGTCTTTTTCATTTTAAATTTTTTTTGACGATTTGCCGAGTCGATATTTCGATCGAGGGAAGCGGTTTTTAAATGTTTTCCGTAAATTTTTCGTTGTTTCTAAGTTAATATATATTTAATTATCTGGCCATTGCGTGATGGCTCCTCGAAAGCCGAAGGTAGAACTCTCCGGACATTTCTTAAGACGAGAAATGGCTTTTGCTTCAAATAATTTTGCAATGCATAACATGACGGGTGCAATCATACCAACACTAATGCACCGGATCCCATCAGAACTTCGAAGTGAAGCGTGCTTGGGCAAGAGTAGTACTAGGATTGGTGACCTCCTGGGAAGTCGTTTTTATTTTTATTTCAAGATTTGCTGGTCGAGATTTCGATCGATTTTAGATTTATTTTGCTTTTATTTTTATTTGACGATTTGCTCAGTTGAGATGTCGATCGAGGGAAACAGTTTTTAAAAGTTTTCCGTATATTTTTGCTTATTTCTTAGTTAATATATCATGAATTATTCGGCGATTGCGCAACGGCCCCTCAAAAGCCGGTAGTAGAACGCTTCAGACATTTCTTCAGACGAGAAGTGGCTTTTGCTTTAAATAAGTTTGCAATGCGTAACATGTCGGGTACGATCATACCAGCACTAATGTACTGGATCCCATCAGAACTCCAAAGTTAAGGGTGCTTGGGCGAGAGTAGTACTAGGATAGGTGATCTCCTAGGAAGTCCTGGTGTTGCACCATTCTTTTTCATTTTTATGTTTAATTGACGATTTGCGGGGTCGCGATTTCAATTGATTTTAGATTTATTTTGCTTTTATTTTTATTTAACGATTTGTCGGGTCGAGATTTCAATCAAGGGAAACGGTTTTGAAAAGTTTTCCGTATATTTTTCATTGTTTCCTTGTTAACATAACGTGTGCGGTCATACCAGCACTAATGCACCTGATCCCATGAGAACTCCGAAGTTAAGCGTGCTTGGGTAAAAGTAGTACTAGGATGGGTAACCTTCTAGGAAGTCCTCGTGTTGCACCCGTCTTTTTCATTAAAAATTTTATTTGACGATTTGCCGGGTCGATATTTCGATCGAGGGAAACCGTTTTGAACAATTTTCCATATATTTTTCGTTGTTTCGAAGTTAATATATCGTTAATTATCTGTCCATTGTACAACGGCTCCTCGCAAGCCGAAGGTAGAACTCTCCGGACATTTCTTAAGATGAGAAATGGCTTTTGCTTCAAATAAGTTTGCAATGCATAACATGACGGGTGCAATCATACCAACACTAATGCACCGGATCCCATCAAAACTCCGAAGTGAAGCATGCTTGGGCCAGAGTAGTACAAGGATTGGTGACCTCCTGGGATGTCCTCATGTTGCACCCCTCTTTTTCGTTTTTATTTTTATTTGACGATTTGCCGGATCGAGATTTTTATCGATTTTAGATTTATTTCGTTTTTATTTTTATTTGACGATTTGCCCGGTCGAGATTTTGATCGAGGGAAACGGTTTTTAAAAGTTTTTTATATTTTTGCTTGCTTCTAACTTAATATATCGTTAATTATCTGGCGATTGCGCAACAGCCCCTCAAAAGCCGGAAGTAGAACACTTCATACATTTCTTCAGACGAGAAATGGATTTTGCTTCAAATAAGTTTGCAATGCGTAACATGACGGGTGTCATCATAGCAGCACTAATGCACCGGATCCCTTCAGAACTCCAAAGTTAAGCGTTCTTGGGCGAGAGTAGTACTAGGATGGATGACCTCCTAGGAAGTCATCGTGTTGCACCCCTCATTTTCGTTTTTATTTTTATTTGACGATTTGCCGGGTCGACGTTTCGATCGATTTTAGATTTATTTGGTTTTTATTTTTATTTGAAAATTTCCGGGTCGAGATTTTGATCGAGGGAAACGGTTTTTAAAATTTTTCAGTTTATTTTTCCTTGTTTCTAAGTTAATATATTGTTAATTATCCGGCGATTGCGCAACGGCTCCTCGAAAGCCGGAAGTAGAACTCTCCGGAAATTTCTTAAAACAAGAAATGGCTTTTGCTTTAAATAAGTTTGCAATGCGTAACATGACGGGTGCGATCGTACCGGCACCAATGCACGGGATCCCATCAGAACTCCGAAGTTAAGCGTGCTTGGGCGAGAGTAGTACTAGAATGGGTAACCTTCTAGGAAGTCCTCGTGTTGCACCCGTCTTTTTCATTTTTATTTTTATTTGACGATTTGCCAGGTCGAGATTTTTATCGAGGGAAATGATTTTAAAAAGCTTTTCGTATATTTTTCATTGTTTCTAAGTTAATATATCGTTAATTATCCGGCGATTGTGCAACGGCTCCTTGAAAACCGAAAGTAGAACTCTCCGGACATTTCTTAAGACGGGAAATGACTTTTGCCTTAAGTAAGTTTACAATACGTAATATGACGGGTGCGATCATACATGCATCAAAGCACCGGATCCCATCAGAACTCCGAGGTTAAGTGTGCTTGGGCGAGCGTAGTACTCGGATGGGTAACCTTCTAGGAAGTCCTCGTGTTGCACCCGTCTTTTTCATTTTTATTTTTATTTGATGATTTGTTGGGTTGAGATTTCTATTGGGGGAAACGGTTGTTAAAATTTTTCTGTGTATTTTTCGTTGTTTCTAAGTTAATATATCGTTAATTATCCGGTGATTGCGCAATGGCTCCTCGAAAGCCAAAAGTAGAACTCTCCGGATATTTCTTACAACGAGAAATGGCTTTTGCTTCAAATAAGTTTACAATGCGTAACATGACGGGTGCAAACATACCAGCAGTAATGCATCGGATCGCATCAGAACTCCGAAGTTAAGTGTGCTTGGGCGACAGTACTACTAGAATGGGTAACCTTCTAAGAAGTCCTCGTGTTGCATCCTTCTTTTTCATTTTTATTTTTATTTGACGATTTGCCAGTTTGAGATTTCGATCAAGAGAAACGGTTTTAAAAAGTTTTCCGTATATTTTTTGTTGTTTCTAAGTTAATATATCGTTAATTATCCGGCGATTGTGCAACGGCTCCTTGAAAGCCAGAAGTAGAACTCTCCGGACATTTCTTATGATGAGAAATGGCTTTTGCATTAAATAAGTTTACAATGCGTAACATGACGGGTGCAAACATACCATCAGTAATGCACCGAATCGCATCAGAACTCCAAAGTTAAGTGTGCTTGGGCGATAGTACTACTAAGATGGGTAACCTTCTAAGAAGTCCTCGTGTTGCACCATTCTTTTTCATTTTTATTTTTATTTGACGATTTGCCAGTTCGAGATTTCGATCAAGAGAAACGGTTTTAAAAAGTTTTCCGTATATTTTTTGTTGTTTCTAAGTTAATATATCGTTAATTATCCGACGATTATGCAACGGCTCCTTGAAAGCCGGAAGTAAAACTCTCCGGACATTTCTTACGACAAGAAATGGCTTTTGCATTAAATAAGTTTACAATGCGTAACATGACGGGTGTGATCATACCAATGCCAATGCACTGGATCCCATCTGAACTCCGAAGTTAAGCGTGCTTTGGCGAGAGTAGTACTAGGATGGGTAACCTCGTAGGAAGTCCTCGTGTTGCACCCGTCTTTTTCATTTTAAATTTTTTTTGACGATTTGCCGGGTCGATATTTTGATCGAGGGAAGCAGTTTTTAAAAGTTTTCCGTAAATTTTTCGTTGTTTCTAAGTTAATATATTGTTAATTATCTTGCCATTGTGCAATGGCTCCTTGAAACCGAAGGTAGAACTCTCCGGACATTTCTTAAGACAAGAAATGGCTTTTGCTTCAAATAAGTTTGCATTGCATAACATGATCGGTGCAATCATACCGACACTAATGCACCGGATCCCAACAAAACTCCGAAGTGAAGTGTGCTTGTGCGAGAGTAGTACTAGGATTGGTGACCTCCTGGGAAGTGATTTTTCGTTTTTATTTTTATTTCAGGATTTGCCGGTCAAGATTTCGATCGATTTTAGATTTATTTTGCTTTTATTTTTATTTGACGATTTGCTCGGTTGAGATGTCGATCGAGGGAAAGGGTTTTTAAAAGTTTCCCGTATATTTTTGCTTGTTTCTAAGTTAATATATCGTTAATTGTTCGGTGATTGCGCAACGGCCTCTCGAAAGCCGGAAGTAGAACGCTTCAGACATTTCTTCTGACGAGAAGTGGCTTTTTCTTTAAATAAGTTCGCAATGCGTAACGTGCCGGGTACGATCATGCCAGCACTAATGCACTGGATCCCATCAGAACTCCGAAGTTAAGGGTGCTTGGGCGAGAGTAGTACTAGGATAGGAGATCTCCTAGGAAGTCCTGGTGTTGCACTCTTCTTTTTCGTTTTTATGTTTTATTGATGATTTGCTGGGTCGAGATTTCGATTGATTTTAGATTTATTTCGCTTTTATTTTTATTTGAAGATTTGCCGGGTCGAGATTTTAATCGAGGGAAACGGTTTTGAAAAGTTTTCCGTATATATTTCCTTGTTTCCTTGTTAAAATCAAGTGTGCAATCATACCAGCACTAATGCACTGTATCCCATCAGAACTCCGAAGTTAACCGTGCTTGGGAAAGAGTAGTACTAGGATGGGTAATCTTCTAGGAAGTCCTCGTGTTGCACCCATCTTTTTCATTTTTAATTTTATTTGACAATTTGCCGGGTCGATATTTCGATCGAGTGAAATAGTTTTGAAAAGTTTTTTGTATATTTTTCGTTGTTTCTAAGTTAATAAATTGTTAATTATCCGTCCATTGCACAACGGCTCCTCAAAAGCCGAAGCTAGAACTCTCCGGACATTTCTTAAGACAAGAAATGGCTTTTGCTTCAAATAAGTTTGCAATGCGTAACATGACGGGCGCAATCATACCAACACTAATGCACCGGATCCCATCAGATCTCCGAAGTGAAGCGTGCTTGGGCCAAAGTAGTACTAGGATTGGTGACCTCCTGGGATGTCCTCGTGCTGCACCCCACTTTTTCGTTTTTATTTTTATTTGAGGATTTGCTGGGTCGAGATTTTGATCGATTTTAGATTTATTTCGTTTTTATTTTTATATGACGATTTGCCCGGTCGAGATTTTGATCGAGGGAAATAGTTTTTAATATTTTTCCGTATATTTTTCCTTGCTTCTAAGTTAATATATCGTTAATTATCTGGCGATTGCGCAACGGCTCCTCGAAAGCTGAAAGTAGAACGCTTCATACATTTCTTCAGACGAGAAATGGATTTTGCTTCAAATAAGTTTGCAATGCCTAACATGACGGGTGTGATCATACTAGCACTAATGCGCCGGATCCCATCAGAACTCCGAAGTTAAGCTTTCTTGGGCAAGAGTAGTACTAGGATGGGTGACCTCCTAGGAAGTCCTCGTGTTGCACCCTCCTTTTTCGTTTTTATTTTTATTTGACGATTTCCGAGTCGAGATTTCAATCGAGGGAAACGGTTTTTGCAATTTTTCAGTTTATTTTTCGTTGTTTCTAAGTTAATATATCGTTAATTATCCAGCGATTGCGCAACGTCTTCTTGAAAGCCGGAAGTAGAACTCTCCAGACATTTCTTAAGACGAGAAATGGCTTTTTCTTTAAATAAGTTTGCAATGCGTAACATGAAGGATGTGATCATACCAGCACTAATGCACCGGATCCCATCAAAACTCCGAAGTTAAGCGTTCTTGGGTGAGAGTAGTACTAGGATGGGTGACCTCCTGGGAAGTCCGCGTGATGCACCCTTCTTTTTCGTTTTTATTTTTATTTGATGATTTGCCGGGTCGAGATTTCGATCGATTTTAGATTTATTTGGCTTTAATTTTTATTTGACGATTTTCGGGTGGAGATTTCGATAGAGGGAAACGGTTCTTAAAATTTTTCAGTTTATTTTTCCTTGCTTCTAAGTTAATATATCGTTAATTGTCCGGCGACTGCGCAACGGCACCTCGAAAGTCGGAAGTAGAACTCTCCGGATATTTCTTAAGACGAGAAATGGCTTTTGCTTCAAATAAGTTTGCAATGGGTAACATGATGGGTGCGATCACACCAGCACTAATGCACCGGATCCCATCAGAACTCCGAAGTAAAGTGTGCTTGGGCGAGAGTAGTACTAGGATGGGTGACCTGCTAGGAAGTCCTTGTGTTGCACCCCTCTTTTTCGTTTGCATTTTTATATGACGATTTGCCGCATCGAGATGTCGGTCGAAGCAAACGGTTTTTAAAAGTTTTCCGTATATTTTTCATTGTTTGTTGCTTAATTTATAGTTAATTATTTTGCGATTGCGCAACGGCTCCTCGAAAGCCGGAAGTAGAACTCTCCGGACATTTCTTAAGACGAGAAATGGCTTTTGCTTCAAATAAGTTTGTAATGCTCACATGACGGGTGCGATCATACCAGCAAGAATGCACCGGATCCCATCAGAACTCGGAAGTTAAGCGTGCTTGGGTGAGAGTAGTATTATGATGGGTGAGCTCCTGGGAAGTCCTCGTGTTGCACCCATCTTTTTCATTTTTATTTTTCTTTGTCGATTTGCCGGGTCGAGATTTCGATTGAGGTAAACGGTTTTTACAAGTTTTCCGTACATTTTTCGTTGTTTGTTGGTTAATATATCGTCAATTATTCGGCAACTGCGCAACGGCTCCTCGAAAGCCGGAAGTAGAACTCTCCTGACATTTCTTAAGATGAGAAATAGCTTTTGCTTGAAAGAAGTTTGCAATGCGTAACATGTTGGGTGCGATCATACCAGCACTAATGCACCGGATCCCATTAGAACTATGAAGTTAAGCGTGCTTGGGCGAGAGTAGTACTATGATGGGTGACCTGCTGGGAAGTCCTTATGTAGCACCCATCTTTTTCATTTTTATTTTTATCTGACGATTTGCGGGGTCGAAATTTCGATCGATTTTAGATTTATTTCGCTTTTATTTTTATTTTGAAGATTTGCCGGGTCGAGATTTCGATCGAGGGAAACGGCTTTTAATGTTTTCCGTATATTTTACCTCGTTTCTAAGTTAATATATCGTTAATTATCCGGCGATTGTGCAACGCCTCCTTGAAAGCGGAAGTAGAACTCTCTAAACATTTCTTAAGACGAGAAATGGCTGTTGCTTTAAATAAGTTTCCGATGCGTAACATGACCGGTGCGATCATACCAGCACCAATGCACCGGATCCCATCAGAATTCCGAAGTTAAGCGTGCTTGGGCGAGAGTAGTACTAGGATGGGTAACCTTCTAGGAAGTCCTCGTGTTGCACCCATCTTTTTCATTTTTATTTTTATATAACGATTTGTCGGGTTGAGATTTCTATAAGGGGAAACGGTTTTTAAATGTTTTCCGTGTATTTTTCGTTGTTTCTAAGTTAATATCTCATTAATTATCCGGCGATTGCGCAATGGCTCCTCCAAAGACGGAAGTAGAACTTTTCGGACATTTCTTACAACGAGAAATGACTTTTGCTTCAAATAAGTTTGCAATGCATAATATGACGGGTGCAATCATGCCAGCAGTAATGCACCCGATCCCATCAAAACTCCGAAGTTAAGTGTGCTTGGGCGACAATACTACTAGGATGGGTAGCCTTCTAGGAAGTCCTCGTGTTGCACCCTTTTTTTCATTTTTATTTTTATTAGACGATTTGCCAAGTCAAGATTTCGATCGAGGAAAACGGTTTTTAAAAGTTTTCCGTATATTTTTCGTTGTTCCTAAGTTAATATATCGTTAATTATCCGACGATTGTGCAACAGCTCCTTCAAAAGCCAAAAGTAGACCTCTCCGGACATTTCTTAAGACGAGAAATGGCTTTTGCTTTAAATAAGTTTACAATGCGTAACATGACGGGTGCCATCATACCAGCACCAATGCACCGGATCCCATTAGAACTCGAAGTTAAGCATGCTTGGGCGAGAGAAGTGCTAAGATGGGTAACCTCGTAGGAAGTCCTTTTGTTGCACTCGTCTTTTTCATTTTTAATTTTATTTGACGATTTGTCGGGTAGATATTTTGATCGATGAAGGCGGTTTTTAAAAGTTTTTCGTATATTTTTGCTTGCTTCTAACTTAATATATCGTTAATTATCTGGCGATTGCGCAACAGCCCCTCGAAAGCTGGAAGTAGAACGCTTCATACATTTCTTTAGACGAGAAATGGATTTTGCTTCAAATAAGATTGCAATGCGTAACATGACGGGTGTGATCAAAGTAACACTAATGCACCGGATCCCATCAGAACTCCAAAGTTAAGCGTTCTTGGGCGAGAGTAGTACTAGGATGGGTGACCTCCTGGGAAGTCGTCGTGTTGCACCCCTCATTTTCGTTTTTTTTTTATTTGACGATTTGCCGAGTCGACATTTCGATCAATTTTAGATTTATTTGGTTTTTATTTTTATTTGACGATTTCCGGGTCGAGATTTCGATCGAGGGAAACGGTTTTTAAATGTTTTCCGTATATTTTACCTCGTTTCTAAGTTAATATATCGTTAATTATCCGGCGATTGTGCAACGCCTCCTTGAAAGCCGGAAGTAGAACTCTCCGAACATTTCTTAAGACGAGAAATGGCTATTGCTTTAAATAAGTCTCCGATGCGCAACATGACGGGTGCGATCATACCAGCACCAATGCACCGGATCCCATCAGAATTCCGAAGTTAAGCGTGCTTGGGCGAGAGTACTACTAGGATGGGTAACCTTCTAGGAAGTCCTCGTGTTGCACCCCTCTTTTTCATTTTTATTTTTATATAACAATTTGCCGGGTTGAGATTTCTATCGGGGGAAACGGTTTTTAAATGTTTTCCGTGTATTTTTCGTTGTTTCTAAGTTAATATCTTGTTAATTATCCGGCGATTGCGCAATGGCTCCTCCAAAGATGGAAGTAGAACTTTTCGGACATTTCTTACAACGAGAAATGACTTTTGCTTCAAATAAGTTTGCAATGCGTAATATGATGGGTGCAATCATACCAGCAGTAATGCACCGGATCCCATCAGAACTCCGTAGTTAAGTGTGCTTAGGCAACAATACTACTAGGATGGGTAGCATTCTAGGTAGTCCTCGTGTTGCACCCTTCTTTTCATTTTTATTTTTATTTGACGATTTGCCAAGTCAAGATTTCGATCGAGGGAAACGGTTTTTAAAAGTTTTCCGTATATTTTTCGTTGTTCCTAAGTTAATATATCGTTAATTATCCAGCGATTGTGCAACGGCTCCTTCAAAAGCCGAAAGTAGACCTCTCCGGACATTTCTTAAGACGAGAAATGGCTTTTGCTTCAAACAAGTTTGCAATGAGTAACATGACGGGTGCGATCACACCAGCACTAATGCACTGGATCACAACAGAACTCCGAAGTTAAGTGCGCTTGGGCGAGAGTAGTACTAAGACGGGTGTCCAGCTTGGAAGTCCTCATGTTGCACCCATCTTTTTCGTTTTAACTTTTATATGACGATTTGCTGCGTTGCAATTTCGATCGATTTCAGATTTATTTCGCTTTTAGTTTTATTTGACGTTTTGCCGAGTCGAGATTTCGATCAAGGGAAACGGGTTTTAAAAGTTTTCCGTATATTTTTCCTTTTTTCTAAGTTAATATATCGTTAATTATCCGGCGATTGCGCAACGGCACCTCGAAAGCCCGATGTAGAACTCTCCGGACATTTCTTAAGACGAGAAATGGCTTTTGCTTCAAATAAGTTTGCAATGCGTAACATGACGGGTGCGATCACACCAGCACTAATGCACCGGATCGCATCAGAACTCCGAAGTAAAGTGTGCTTGGGCGAGAGTAGTACTAGGATGGGTGACCTCCTGGGAAGTCCTCGTGTTGCACCCCCATTTTCGTTTTTATTTTTATTTGACGATTTGCCGGGTCGAGATTTCGATCGATTTCAAATTTATTTCGCTATTATTTTTATTTGACGATTTCCCGGGTCGAGATTTCGATCGAGGGAAACGGGTTTTAAAAGTTTTTCGTATATTTTTCCATGTTTCTAAGTTAATATATCGTTAATTATTCGGCGATTGCGCAATGGCTCCCCGAAAGCCGGAAGTAGAACTCTCCGGACATTTCTTAAGACGAGAAATGGCTTTTGATTTAAATAAGTTTGCAATGGGTAACATGACTGATGCGATCAAACCAGCACTAATGCACCGGATTCGATCAAAATGCCGAAGTTAAGTGTGCTTGGGCGAGAGTAGTACTAGGATGGGTGACCTCCTGGGAAGTCCTCGTGTTGCACCCCTCTTTTTCGTTTTTTATTTTTATTTGACGATTTGCCGGGTCGAGATTTCGATCGATTTCAGATTTATTTCGCTTTTATTTTTATTTGACGATTTGCTGGGTCGAGATTTCGATCGAGGGAAACGGGTTTTAAAATTTTTCCGTATATTTTTTCTTTTTTCTAAGTTAATATATCGTTAATTATCCGGCGATAGCGCAACGGCTCCTCGAAAGCCGGAAGTTGAACTCTTCGGACATTTCTTAAGACGAGAAATGGCTTTTGCTTCTAATAAGTTTGCAATGCGTAACATGACGGGTGCGATCACAACAGCATTAATGCACCGGATCGCATCAGAACTCCGAAGTTAAGTGT
This sequence comes from Eucalyptus victrix, assembly GCA_016097545.1. Classification (NCBI taxonomy): domain Eukaryota; kingdom Viridiplantae; phylum Streptophyta; class Magnoliopsida; order Myrtales; family Myrtaceae; genus Eucalyptus; species Eucalyptus victrix. The sequence goes on along the minus strand of CM027840.1, from coordinate 22,564,626 downwards.
GCTTGGGCAGGAGTAGTACTAGGATGGGTGACCAGCTGGGAAGTCCTCATGTTGCACCCCTCTTTTGTGTTTTTACTTTGATATGACGATTTGCCGCGTCGAGATTTTGATCGATTTCAGATTTATTTGGCCTTTATTTTTATTTGACGTTTTGCCGAGTCGAGATTTCGATCAAGGGAAACGGGTTTTAAAAGTTTTCCATATATTTTTCCTTTTTTCTAAGTTAATATATCGTTAATTATCGGGCGATTGCGCAACGACACCTCGAAAACCGGATGTAGAACTCTCCGGACATTTCTTAAGACGAGAAATGGCTTTTGCTCCAAATAAGTTTGCAATGCGTAACATGACGGGTGCGATCACACCAGCACTAATGCACAGGATCCCATCAGAACTCCGAAGTAAAGTGTGCTTGGGCGAGAGTAGTGCTAGCATCGGTGACCTCCTAGGAAGTCCTCGTGTTGCACCCCTCTTTTTCATTTGTATTTTTATTTGATGATTTGCCGGGTCGAGATTTCGATCGAGGAAAACGGTTCTTAAAAGTTTTCCGTATATTTTGCATTGTTTCTAAGTTAATGTATCTTTAATTATCCGGCGATTGCACAATGGCTCCACGAAAGCCTGAAGTAGAACCCTCCGGTCATTTCTTAAGACGAGACATGGCTTTTGATTTAAATAAGTTTGCAATGCATAACATGATGGATGCGATCATACCAGCACAAATGCACCGGATCCGATCAGAATTCCAAAGTTAAGCGTGCTTGGGCGAGAGTAGTACTAGGATGGGTGACCTCCTGGGAAGTCCTTGTGTTACACCCCTCTTTTTCGTTTTTATTTTTATTTGACGATTTGTCGAGTCGAGATTTCGATCGAGGGAAACGGGTTTTAAAAGTTTTCTGTATATTGTTCCTTTTTTCTAAGTTAATATATCCTTAATTATCCGGCGATTGCGTAACGGCTCCTCGAAAGCCGGAAGTAGAACTCTCCGGACATTTCTTAAGACGAGAAATGGCTTTTGCTTCTAATAAGTTTGCAATGCGTAACATGACGGGAGTGATCACACCAACACCAATGCACCGGATCATAGCAGAACTCCGAAGATAAGTGTGCTTGGGCTAGAGTAGTTCTAAGATGGGTGACCAGCTGGGAAGTCCTCATGTTGCACCCGTCTTTTTCGTTTTTACTTTATATGACGATTTGCCGCGTTGAGATTTCGATCGATTTCAGATTTATTTCGCTTTTATTTTTATTTGACGTTTTGCCGAGTCGAGATTTCGATCAAGGGAAACGGGTTTTAAAAGTTTTCCAAATATTTTTCCTTTTTTTTAAGTTAATATATCGTTAATTATCGGGCGATTGCGCAACGACACCTCGAAAGCCGGATGTAGAACTCTCCGGACATTTCTTAAGACGAGAAATGGCTTTTGCTTCAAATAAGTTTGCAATGCGTAACATGACGGGTGCGATCACACCAGCACTAATGCACCGGATCCCATCAGAACTCCAAAGTAAAGTGTGCTTGGCCGAGAGTAGTGCTAGGATCGGTGACCTCCTAGGAAGTCCTCGTGTTGCACCCCTCTTTTTCATTTGTATTTTTATTTGACGATTTGCCGTGTCGAGATTTCGATCGATTTCAGATTTATTTCGCTTTTATTTTTATTTGACGATTTGCCGGGACGAGATTTCGATCGAGGGAAATGGGTTTTAAAAGTTTTTCGTATATTTTTCGTTGTTTCTAAGTTAATATATCGTTAATTATCCGGTGATTGTGCAACGGCTCCTTCAAAAGCCGAAAGTTGATCTCTTCGGACATTTCTTAAGACGAGAAATGGCTTTTGCTTTAAATAAGTTTACAATGCGTAACATGACGGGTGCGGTCATGCCAGCATCAATGCACCAAATCCCATCAGAACTCCGAAGTTAAGCGTGCTTGGGCGAGAGAAGTGCTAAGATGGGTAACCTTGTAGGAAGTCCTCTTGTTGCACCCGTCTTTTTCATTCTAAATTTTATTTGACGATTTGCCGGGTCGATATTTCGATCGACGGAGGCGGTTTTTAAAAGTTTTCCGTAAATTTTTTGTTGTTGCTAAGTTAACATATTGTTAACTATCTGGCCATTGCGAAATGGCTCCTTGATAGCCGAAGGTAGAACTCTTCAGACAATTCTTAAGACGAGAAATAGCTTTTGCTTCAAATAAGTTTGCAATGCCTAACATGACGGGTGGGATCATACCCACGCTAATGCACCGGATCTCATGAGAACTCCGAAGTTAAGCGTGCTTGGGCGAGAGTAGTATTAGGATGGGTGACCTACTGGGAAGTCCTTGTGTTGCACCCCTCTTTTTCGTTTTTATTTTTATTTGACGATTTGCCGGGTCGAGATTTCGATCGAGGGAAACGGGTTTAAAAGTTTTCCGTATATTGTTCCTTTTTTCTAAGTTAATATATCCTTAATTATCCGACGATTGCGCAACGGCTCCTCGAAAGCCGGAAGTAGAACTCTCCGGACATTTCTTAAGACGAGAAATGGCTTTTGCTTCTAATAAGTTTGCAATGCGTAACATGACGGGAGCGATCACGCCAGCACCAATGCACCGGATCATAGCAGAACTCCGAAGATAAGTGTGCTTGGGCGAGAGTAGTCCTAAGATGGGTGACCAGCTGGGAAGTCCTCATGTTGCACCCGTCTTTTTTGTTTTTACTATTATATGACGATTTGCCGCGTTGAGATTTATTTTTATTTGACGTTTTGCCGAGTCGAGATTTCGATCAAGGGAAACGGTTTTTAAAAGTTTTCCATATATTTTTCCTTTTTTCTAAGTTAATATATCATTAATTATCCAGCCATTGCGCAACGGCACCTCGAAAGCCGGATGTAGAACTCTCCGGACATTTCTTAAGACGAGAAATGGCTTTTGCTTCAAAAAAGTTTGCAATGCGTAACATGATGGGTGCGACCACACCAGCACTAATGCACCGGATCCCATCAGAACTCCGAAGTAAAGTGTGCTTGGGCGAGAGTAGTACTAGGATCGGTGACCTCCTAGGAAGTCCTCATGTTGCACCTTTCCTTTTTGTTTGTATTTTTATTTGACGATTTGCCGCGTCGAGATTTTGATTGATTTCAGATTTATTTCGCTTTTATTTTTATTTGACGATTTGCCGGGACGAGATTTCGATCGAGGGAAACGGGTTCTAAAAAGTTTCCGTATATTTTTCCTTTGTTCTAATTTAATATATCGTTAATTATCCTCGTCTTTTGCTTCAAATAAGTTTGAAATTTCGTAACATGATGGCTTTTGCTTCAAATAAGTTTGATCATTCCGATCACCAGCACTAATGAACCGGATCCTATCAGAAGTCCGAAGTTAAGCATGCTTGGGCGAGAGTAGTACTAGGATTGGTGACCTCCTGGGAAGTCCTCGTGTTGCACCCCTCCTTTTCGTTTTTATTTTAATTTGACGATTTGCCGGGTCGAGATTTCGACCGATTTTAGATTTATTTCGCTTTTATTTTTATTTGATGATTTGATGGGTCGAGATTTCGATCGAGGGAAACGGTCTTTAAAAGTTTTCCATATATTTTTCCTTGTTTCTAAGTTAATATATAGTTTATTATCCGGCGATTGCACAACAGCTCCTCGAAACCGGAAGTAGAACTCTCGGGACATTTCTTAAGACGAGAAATGGCTTTTGCTTCAAATAAGTTTGCAATACATAACATAACGGGTGCGATCACACTAGCACTAATGCACCGGATCCCATCAGAACTCCGTAGTTAAGCATGTTTGGGCGAGAGTAGTACTAGGACGGGTGAGCTCAGGGGAAGTCCTCGTGTTGCACCCCTCTTTTTCGTTTTAATTTTTATTTGACGATTTGCCGGGTCGAGATATCGATCGATTTCAAATTTATTTCGCTATTATTTTTATTTGACGATTTGCCGGGTCGAGATTTCGATCGAGGGAAATGGTTTTTAAAAGTTTTCCGTATATTTTTCCTTTTTTCTAAGTTAATATATCGTTAATTATCCGGCGATTGTGCAACGGCTCCTCGAAAGCCGGAAGTAGAACTCTCCGGACATTTCTTAAGAGGAGAAACGGCTTTTGCTTCAAATAAGTTTGCAATGCGTAACATGACGGATGCGATCGTACCAGCACTAATTGCACCGGATCCCATTAGAACTCCGAATTTAAGCATGCTTGGGCGAGAGTAGCACTAGGATGGGTGACCTCCTGGGAAGTCATCGTGTTGCACCCCTCTTTTTCATTTTTATTTTTATTTGACGATTTGCCGGGTCGAGATTTCGATCGATTTCAAATTTATTTCGCTATTATTTTTATTTGACGATTTGCCGGGTCGAGATTTCAATCGAGGGAAACGGTTCTTAAAATTTTTCCGTATATTTTTCCTTGTTTCTAACTTAATATATCGTTAATTATCCAGCGATTGCGCAACGGCTCCTCGAAAGCCGGAAGTAGAACTCTCCGGACATTTCTTAAGACGAGAAATGGCTTTTGCTTCAAATAAGTTTGAATTGCGTAACATAACGAGTGCGATCATACCAACACTAATGCACCGGATCCCATCAGAACTCCGAAGTTAATCGTGCTTGGGCGAGAGTAGTACTCGGATGGGTGACCTCTGGGAAGTCCTCGTGTTGAACCCCTCTTTTTCGTTTTTATTTTTATTTGACGATTTGCCGGGTCAAGATTTCGATCGATTTCAAATTTATTTCGCTTTTATTTTTATTTGACTACTTGCCGGGTCGAGATTTCGATCGAGGGAAACGGTTTTTAAAAGTTTTCCGTATATTTTTCCTTGTTTCTAAGTTAATATATCGTTACTTATCCGGCGATTGCGCAACGGCTCCTCGAATGCCGGAAGTAGAACTCTCTAGACATTTCTTAAGATGAGAAACAGCTTTTGCTTCAAATAAGTTTGCAATGCGTAACATGACGGATGTGATCATACCAGCAGTAATGCATCGGATCCCATCAAAACTCCGAAGTTAAGCGTGCTTGGGCGAGAGTAGTACTAGGATGGGTGACCTCTTTGGAAGTTTTTGTGTTGCACCCCTCTTTTTCGTTTTTATTTTTATATGACGAATTGCCGGGTCGAGATTTCAACCGATTTCAGGTTTATTTCGCTTTTATTTTTAATTGACGATTTGCCGGGTCGAGATTTCGATCGAGGGAAACGGTTTTTAAAAGTTTTCCATATATATTTTTCCTTTTTTCTAAGTTAATATATCGTTAATTATCCGGTGATTGCACAGCGGCTACTCGAAAGCCGGAAGTAGAACTCTTCGGACATTTCTTAAGAGGAGAAACGGCTTTTGCTTCAAATAAGTTTCCAATGCGTAACATGAGTGGTGCGATCATACCAACACTAATGTGACCGGATCCCGTCTTTTTCGTTTTTTTTATTTGACGATTTGCCGGGTCGAGATTTCGATCGATTTCAAATTTATTTCACTTTTTTTCTTATTTGACGATTTGCCGGGTCGAGATTTCGATCGAGGGAAATGGTTTTTAAAAGTTTTCCGTATATTTTTCCTTGTTTCTAAGTTAATATATCGTTACTTATCCGGCGATTGCGCAACGGCTCCTCGAACGCCGGAAGTACAACTCTCTTAAGACGAGAAGGGGCTTTTGCTTCAAAAAAATTTGCAATGCGTAACATGACGGGTGCGATGACGCCAGCACTAATGCACCGGATCCCATTAGAACTCCGAAGTTAAGCGTGCTTGGGCGAGAGTAGTACTAGGATGGGTGACCTCCTGCGAATTCCTCGTGTTGCACCCCTCTTTTTCGTTTTTATTTTTATTTGACGATTTGCCGGGTCGAGATTTCAATCGATTTCTGATTTATTTCGCTTTTATTTTTATTTGACGATTTGCCGGGTCGAGATTTCGATCGAGGGAAACGGTTTTTAAAAGTTTTCCGTATATTTTTCCTTGTTTCTAAGTTAATATATCGTTAATTATCTGGCGATTGCCCAACGGCTCCTCGACCGCCGGAAGTAGAACTCTGCAGAAATTTCTTAAGACGAGAAAAGGCTTTTGCTTCGAATAAGTTTGCAGTGTGTAACACGACGGGCGCGATCATTCCAGCACTAATGCATCGGATCCTATCAGAAGTCCGAAGTTAAGCGTGCTCGGGCGAGAGGAGTACTAGGATGGGTGACCTCCTGGGAAGTCCTCGTGTTGCACCCCTCTTTTTCGTTTTTATTTTTATTTGACGATTTGCCGGGTCGAGATTTCAATCGATTTCTAATTTATTTCGCTTTTATTTTTATTTGACGATTTGCCGGGTCGAGATTTCGATCGAGGGAAACGGTTTTTAAAAGTTTTCCGTATATTTTTCCCTGTTTCTAAGTTAATATATCGTTACTTATCCGGCGATTGCCCAACAGCTCCTCGACCGCCGGAAGTAGAACTCTCCAGAAATTTCTTAAGACGAGAAAGGGCTTTTGCTTCGAATAAGTTTGCAGTGTGTAACACGACGGGTGCGATCATTCCAGCACTAATGCACCGGATCCTATCAGAAGTCCGAAGTTAAGCGTGCTTGGGCGAGAGGAGTACTAGGATGGGTGACCTCCGGGAAGTCCTCGTGTTGCACCCCTCTTTTTCGTTTTTATTTTTATTTGACGATTTGCCGGGTCGAGATTTCGATCGATTTCAGATTTATTTCCCTTTTATTTTTATTTGGCGGTTTGCCGGGTCGAGATTTCGTTCGAGGGAAACGGTTATTAAAAGTTTTACGTATATTTTTCCTTGTTTCTAATGAAATATATCATTAATTATCCAGCGATTGCGGAACAGCTCCTCGAAAGCCGGAAGTAGAACCCTCCGGACATTTCTTAAGACGAGAAATGGCTTTTCCTTCAAATAAGTTTGCAATGCGTAACATGACGGGTGCGATCATGCCAGCACTAATGCACTGGATCCGATCACAATTCCGAAGTTAAGCGTGCTTGGGCGAGAGTAGTCCTAGGATGGGTGACCTCCAGGGAAGTCCTCGTGTTGCACCCCTCTTTTTCGTTTTTATTTTTATTTAACGATTTGCCGGGTCGAGATTTCGATCGATTTCAAATTTATTTCGCTTTTATTTTTATTTGACGATTTGCCGGGTCGAGATTTCGATCAAGGGAAACGGTTTTTAAAAGTTTTCCGTATATTTTTCCTTGTTTCTAACTTAATATATCGTTAATCATCCAGCGATTGCGCAACGGCTGCTCGAAAATCGGAAGTAGAACTCTCCGGACATTTCCTAAGACGAGAAATGGCTTTTCCTTCAAATAAGTTTGCAATGCCTAACATGACGGGTGTGATCATACCAGCACTAACGCACCTGATCCCGTCAGAACTCGGAAGTTAAGCGTGCTTGGGCGAGAGTAGTACTAGGATTGGTGACCTCCTGGGAAGTCCTCGTCTCGCACCCCTCTTTTTCGTTTTTATTTTTATTAGACGATTTGCCGGGTCGATATTTCGATCGAGGGAAGATTTATTTCGCTTTTATTTTTATTTGACGATTTGCCAGGTCGAGATTTCGATCGAGGGAAACAGTTTTTAAAAGTTTTCCGTATATTTTTCCTTGTTTCTAACTTAATATATCGTTAATTATCCGGCGATTGCGCAACGGCTCCACGAAAGCCGGAAGTAGAACTCTCCGGACATTTCTTAAGACGAGAAATGGCTTTTCCTTCAAATAAGTTTGCAATGCGTAACATGAGGGGTGCGATCATACCAGCACTAATGCACCGGATCCCATCAGAACTCCGAAATTAAGCGTCCTTGGACGAGAGTAGATATAGGATGGGTGACCTCCTGGGAAGTCCTCGTGTTGCACCCCTCTTTTTCATTTTTATTTTTATTTGACGATTTGCCGGGTCGAGATTTCGATCGATTTCGAATTTATTTCACTTTTATTTTTACTTGACGATTTTCCGGGTCCAGATTTCGATCGATGGAACCAGTTATTAAAAGTTTTCCGTATATTTTTCCTTGTTTCTAACAAAATATATCGTTAATTATCCAGCGATGGAACGGCTCCTCGAAAGCCGGAAGTAGAACCCTCCGGACATTTCTTAAGACGAGAAATGGCTTTTGCTTCAAATAAGTTTGCAATGCGTAACATGACGAGTGCGATGATACCAGCACTAATGCACTGGATCCGATCAGAACTCCGAAGTTAAGCTTGCTTGGGCGAGAGTAGTACTAGGATGGGTGACCTCCTGGGAAGTCCTCGAGTTGCACCCCTCCTTTTCGTTTTTATTTTTATTTGACGATTAGCCGGGTCGAGATTTCGATCGATTTCAGACTTATTTCGCTTTTATTTTTATTTGACGATTTGCCGGGTCAAGATTTCGATCGAGGGAAACGGTTTTTAAATGTTTTCCGTATATTTTTCCTTGTATCTAAGTTAATGTATCGTTAATCATCCGGCAATTGCGCAACGACTCCTCGAAGGCCGGAAGTAGAACCCTCCGGACATTTCTTAAGACGAGAAATGGCTTTTGCTTCAAATAAGTTTGCAATGCGTAACATGAGGGGTGCGATCATACCAGCACCAATGCACCGGATCCCATCAGAACTCCGAAGTTAAGCGTGCTTGGGCGAGAGTAGTACTAGGATTGGTGACCTCCTGGGAAGTCCTCGTGTTCCACCCCTCTTTTTCGTTTTTATTTTTATTTGACGATTTGTCGGGTCGAGATCTCGATCGAGGGAAACGGTTTTTAAAAGTTTTCCGTATATTTTTGCTTATTTCTAACCTAATATATCGTTAATTATCCGCCGATTGCGCAACGGCTCCTCGAAAGCCGGAAGTAGAACTCTCCGGACATTTCGTAAGACGAGAAATGGCTTTTGCTTCAAATAAGTTTGCAATGCGTAACAAGACGGGTGCGATCATACCAGCACTAATGCACCGGATCCCATCAGAACTCCGAAGTTAAGCGTGCTTGGGCGAGAGTAGTACTAGGATAGGTGACCTCCTGGGAAGTCCTCGTGTTGCACCCCTCATTTTCGTTTTTATTTTTATTTGACGATCTGCCAGATCGAGATTTCGATCGATTTCAAATTTATTTCGCTGTTATTTTTACTTGACTATTTTCCGGGTCGAGATTTCAATCGAGGGAAACGGTTTTTAAAAGTTTTCCGTATATTTTTCCTTGTTTGTAAGTTAATATATCGTTAATTATCCGGCGATTGCGCAACGGCTCCTTGAAAGCCGAAAGTAGAACTCTCCGGACATTTCTCAAGACGAGAAATGGCTTTCGCTTCAAAAAAGTTTGCAATGCATAACATGATGAGTGCGATCATACCAGCACTAATGCACCCGATCCCATCAGAACTCCAAAGTTAAGTGTGCTTGGGCGAGAGTAGTACTAGGATGGGTGACCTCCTGGGAAGTCCTCGTGTTGCACCCCTCTTTTTCATTTTTATTTTTATTTGACGATTTGCCGAGTCGAGATTTCGATCAATTTCAAATTTCTTTTGCTTTTATTTTTACTTGACGATTTTCGGGGTCAAGATTTCGATCGAGGAAAACGGTTTTTAAAAGTTTTCCGTATATTTTTCCTTGTTTCTAACCTAATATATCGTTAATTATCCGGCGATTGCGCGACGGCTCCTCGAAAGCCGGAGTAGAACTCTCCGGACATTTCGTAAGATGAGAAATGGCTTTTGCTTCAAATAAGTTTGCAATGCGTAACATAATGGGTGCGATCATACCAGCACTAATGCACCGGATCCCATTAGAACTCTGAAGTTAAGCGTGCTTGGGCGAGAGTAGTACTAGGATGGGTGACCTCCTGGGAAGTCCTTGTGTTGCACTCCTCTTTCTCGTTTTTATTTTTATTTGAAGATTTGCCGGGTCGAGATTTCGATCGATTTCAAATTTATTTCACTTTTATTTTTACTTGACTATTTTCCGAGTCGAGATTTCAATCGAGGGAAACGGTTTTTAAAAGTTTTCCATATATTTTTCCTTGTTTCTAACCTAATATATCGTTAATTATCCGGCGATTGCGCAACGGCACCTCGAAAGCCGGAAGTAGAACCATCCGGACATTTCTTAATACGAGAAATGGCTTTTGCTTCAAATAAGCTTGCAATACGTAACATGACGGGTGCGATCATACCACCACTAATGCACCGGATCCCATCAGAAGTCCGAAGTTAAGCTTGCTTGGGCGACAGTAGTACTAGGATGGGTGACCTCCTGGGAAGTCCTCGTGTTGCACCCCTCTTTTTCGTTTTTATTTTTATTTGACGATTTGCCGGGTCGAGATTTCGATCGATTTCAAATTTATTTCGCTTTTATTTTTACTTGATGATTTTCCGGACCGAGATTTCGATCGAGGGAAATGGTTTTTAAAAGTTTTCCGTATATTTTTCCTTCTTTCTAACCTAATATATCGTTAATTATCCGGCGATTGCGCAACGGCTCCTCGAAAGCCGGAAGTAGAACTCTCCGGACATTTCGTAAGATGAGAAATGACTTTTGCTTCAAATAAGTTTGCAATGCGTAACATGACGGGTGCGATCATACCAGCACTAATGCACCGGATCCCATTAAAACTCCGAAGTTAAGCGTGCTTGGGCAATAGTAGTACTAGAATGGGTGACCTCTGGGAAGTCCTCGTGTTGCACTCCTCTTTCTCGTTTTTATTTTTATTTGACGATTTGCTCGGTCGAGATTTCGATCGATTTCAAATTTATTTCACTTTTATTTTTACTTGACTATTTTCCGGGTCGAGATTTCAATCGAGGGAAACAGTTTTTAAAAGTTTTCCGTATATTTTTCCTTGTTTCTAACCTAATATATCGTTAATTATTCGGCGATTGCGCAACGGCTCCTCGAAAGCCGGAAGTAGAACCCTCCGGACATTTCTTAAGACGAGAAATGGCTTTTGCTTCAAATAAGCTTGCAATCCGTAACAAGACGGGTGCGATCATACCAGTACTAATGCACCGGATCCCATCAGAACTCCGAAGTTAAGCGTGCTTCGGCGAGAGGAGTACTAGGATGGGTTACCTCCTGGGAAGTCCTCGTGTTGCACCCCTCATTTTCGTTTTTATTTTTATTTGACGATCTGCCGGATCGAGATTTCGATCGATTTCAGATTTATTTCGCTTTTATTTTTACTTGACTACTTTCCGGGTCGAGATTTCAATTGAGGGAAACGGTTTTTAAAAGTTTTCCGTATATTTTTCCTTGTTTGTAAGTTAATATATCGTTAATTATCCGGCGATTGCGCAACGGCTCCTTGAAAGCCGAAAATGGAACTCTCCGGACATTTCTCAAGACGAGAAATGGCTTTCGCTTCAAAAAAGTTTGCAATGCGTGACATGATGAGTGCGGTCATACCAGCACTAATGCACCGGATCCCATCAGAACTCCGAAGTTAAGTGTGCTTGGGGAGAGTAGTACTAGGATGGGTGACCTCCTGGGAAGTCCTCGTGTTGCACCCCTCTTTTTCATTTTTATTTTTATTTGACGATTTGCCGGGTCGAGATTTCGATCGATTCCAAATTTCTTTCGCTTTTATTTTTACTTGACGATTTTCCGGGTCGAGATTTCGATCGAGGGAAACGGTTTTTAAAAGTTTTCCGTATATTTTTCCTTGTTTCTAACCTAATATATCGTTAATTATCCGGCGATTGCGCGACGGCTCCTCGAAAGCCGGAAGTAGAACTCTACGGACATTTCGTAAGATGAGAAATGGCTTTTGCTTCAAATAAGTTTGCAATGCGTAACATGACGAGTGCGATCATACCAGCACTAATGCACCGGATCCCATCAGAACTCCGAAGTTAAGCGTGCTTAGGCGAGAGTAGTATTAGGATGGGTGACCTCCTGGGAAGTCCTCGTGTTGCACCCCTCTTTTTCGTTTTTATTTTTATTTGACGATTTGTCGGGTCGAGATTTCGATCGATTTCAAATTTATTTCGCTTTTATTTTTACTTGTCTATTTTCCGGGTCGAGCTTTCAATCGAGGGAAACGGTTTTTAAAAGTTTTCCGTATATTTTTCCTTGTTTAGAAACTAATATGTCGTTAATTATCCGGCGATTGCGCAACGGCTCCTCGAAAGCCGGAAGTAGAACCCTCCGGACATTTCTTAAGACGAGAAATGGCTTTTGCTTCAAATAAGCTTGCAATGCGAACATGACGGGTGCGATCATACCAGCACTAATGCACCGGATCCCATCAGAACTCCGAAGTTTAACGTGCTTGGGCGAGAGTAGTACTAGGATGGGCGACCTCTGGGAAGTGCTCGTGTTGTGCCCCTCATTTTCGTTTTTATTTTTATTTGACGATTTGCCGGGTCAAGATTTCGATCGATTTCAGATTTATTTCGCTTTTATTTTTCTATGACGATTTGCCGGGTCGAGATTTCGATCGAGGGAAACAGTTTTTAAAAGTTTTCCGTATATTTTTCCTTGTATCTAAGTTAATGTATCGTTAATTATCCGGCGATTGCGCAACGGCTCCTCGAAGGCCGGAAGTAGAACCCTCCGTACATTTCTTAAGACGAGAAATGGCTTTTGCTTCAAATAAGTTTGCAATGCGTAACATGACGGGTGCGATCATACCAGCACTAATGCACCGGATCCCATCAGAACTCCGAAGTTAAGCGTGCTTGGGCGACAGTAGTACTAGGATGGGTGACCTCCTTGGAAGTCCTCGTGTTGCACCTCTCTTTTTCGTTTTTATTTTTATTTGACAATTTGCCGGGTCGAGATTTCGATCGATTTCAGATTTATTTCACTTTTATTTTTATTTGACGATTTGCCGAGTCGAGATTTCGATCGAGGGAAACGGTTTTTAAAAGTTTTCCGTATATTTTTCTTTGTTTCTAACTTAATATATCGATAATTATCCGGCGATTACACAACGGTCCTCGAAAGCCGAAAGTAGAACTCTCCGGACATTTCTCAAGACGAGAAATGGCTTTTGCTTTAAATAAGTTTGCAATGCGTAACATGATTGGTGCGATCATACCAGCACTAATGCACCGGATCCCATCAGAACTCCGAAGTGAAGCGTGCTTGGGCGAGAGTAGTACTAGGATGGGTGACCTCCTGGGAAGTCCTCGTTTTGCACCCCCCTTTTTTGTTTTTTTTTATTTGACAATTTGCCGGGTCGAGATTTGGATCGATTTCAGATTTATTTCGCTTTTATTTTTATTTGACGATTTGCCGGGTCGAGATTTCGATCGAGGGAAACGGTTTTTAAAAGTTTTCCGTATATTTTTCCTTGTTTTTAACTTAATATATCGTTAATTATCCGCCGATTGCGCAATGGCTCCTCGAAAGCCGGAAGTAGAACTCTCTGGACATTTCTTAAGACGAGAAATGGCTTTTGCTTCAAATAAAGTTGCAATGCGTAACATGACAGGTGTGCTCATACCAGCACTAATGCACCAGATCCCATCAGAGCTCCGAAGTTAAGCGTGCTTGGGCGAGATTAGTACTAGGATGGGTGACCTCCTGGGAAGTCCTCGTGTTGCACCCCTCTTTTTCGTTTTTATTTTTATTTGACGATTTGCCGGGTCGAGATTTCGATCGAGGGAAACGGTTTTTAAAAGTTTTCCGTATATTTTTCCTTGTTTCTAACTTAATATATCGTTAATTATCCGGCGATTGCGCAACGGCTCCTCAAAAGCCAGAAGTCGAACTCTCTGGACATTTCTCAAGACGAGAAATGGCTTTTGCTTGAAATAAGTTTGTAATGCGTAACATGATGGGTTCGATCATACCAGCACTAATGCACCGGATCCCATCAGAACTCCGAAGTTAAGCGTGCTTGGGCGAGAGTAGTACTAGGATGGGTGACCTCCTGGGAAGTCCTCGTGTTGCACGCCTCTTCTTCATTTTTATTTTTATTTGACGATTTGCCGGGTCAAGATTTCGATCGATTTGAGATTTATTTCGCTTTCATTTTTATTTGACGATTTGCCGGGTCGAGATTTCGATCGAGGGGAACGGTTTTTAAAAGTTTTCCGTATATTTTTCCTTGTTTCTAACTTAATATATCGTTAATTATCCAGCTATTAATGGGTGCGCAACGGCTCCTCCCGCTTTTATTTTTATTTGACGATTTGCCGGGTCGGGATTTCGATCGAGGGAAAGGGTTTTTAAAAGTTTTCCGTATATTTTTCCTTGTTTCTAACTTAATATATCATTAATTATCCGACGATTGCGTAACGGCTCCTCGAAAGCCGGAAGTAGAACTCTCCGGACATTTCTTAAGACAAGAAATGGCTTTTGCTTCAAATAAGTTTGCACTGTGTAACATGACGGGTGCGATAATACCAGCACTAATGCACCGGATCCCATCAGAAATCCGAAGTTAAGCATGCTTGGGCGAGAGTAGTACTAGGATGGGTGACCTCCTGGGAAGTCCTCGTGTTGCACCCCTCTTTTCGTTTTTATTTTTATTTGATGATTTGCCGGGATTTCGAGATTTCGATCGAGGGAAATGGATTTTTTAAAAGTTTCCGTATATTTTTCCTTGTTTCTAACTTAATATATCGTTAATTATCCGGCGATTGCGCAAGGGCTCCTCGAAAGCCGGAAGTCGAACTCTCTGGACATTTCTCAAGACGAGAAATGGCTTTTGCTTCAAATAAGTTTGCAATGCGTAACATGATGGGTGCGATCATACCAGCACTAATGCACCGGATCCCATGAGAACTCCAAAGTTAAGCGTGCTTGGGCGAGAGTAGTACTAGGATGGGTGACCTCCTAGGAAGTCCTCGTGTTGCACCCCTCTTTTTCGTTTTTATTTTTATTTGACGATTTGCCGGGTCGAGATTTCGATCGATTTCAGATTTATTTCGCTTTTATTTTTATTTGACGATTTGCCGGGTCGAGATTTCGATCGAGGGAAACGGTTTTTAAAAGTTTTCCGTATATTTTTCCTTGTATCTAAGTTAATGTATCGTTAATTAACCGACGATTGCGCAACGGCTCCTCGAAGGCCGGAAATAGAACCCTCCGGACATTTCTTAATACGAGAAATGGCTTTTGCTTCAAATAAGTTTGCAATGCGTAACATGATGGGTGCGATCATACCAGCACTAATGCACCGGATCCCATCAGAACTCCGTAGTTAAGCGTGCTTGGGCGAGAGTAGTACTAGGATGGGTGACCTCTGGGAAGTCCTCGTGTTGCACCCTTCTTTTTCGTTTTTATTTTTATTTGACGATTTGCCGGGTCGATATTTCGATCGGTCGAGATTTCGATCGAGGGAAACGGTTTTTAAAAGTTTTTCGTATATTTTTCCTTGTTTCTAACTTAATATGTCGTTAATTATCCGGCGATTGCGCAACGGTTCCTTGAAAGCCGAAAGTAGAACTCTCCGGACATTTCTCAAGACGAGAAATGGCTTTTGCTTCAAATAAGTTTGCAATGCGTAACGTGACGGGTGCGATCATACCAGCACTAATGCACCGGATCCCATCAGAACTCCGAAGTTAAGCGTGCTTGGGCGAGAGTAGTACTAGGATGGGTGACCTCCTAGGAAGTCCTCGTGTTGCACCCCTCTTTTTCATTTTTATTTTTATTTGACGATTTGCCGAGTTGAGATTTCGATCGAGGGAAACGGTTTTTAAAAGTTTTCCGTGTATTTTTCCTTGTTTCTAACTTAATATATCGTTAATTATCCGGCGATTGCGCAACGTCTCCTCGAAAGCCGGAAGTCGAACTCTCCGGACATTTCTCAAGATGAGAAATGGCTTTTGCTTCAAATAAGTTTGCAATGCGTAACATGATGGGTGCGATCATACCAGCACTAATGCATCGGATCCCATCAGAACTCCGAAGTTAAGCGTGCTTGTGCAAGAGTAGTGCTAGGATGGGTGACCTCCTGGGAAGTCCTCGTGTTGCACCCGTCTTTTTCATTTTTATTTTTTATTTTTTGGTAAAAGGTAATTATATAAATTGAGCTTGAACCAACAAATATACAAGATCCGGCACCACAAAACTTGCACTCAACAAGACAAAAGCGTCTTATCGAGTGAAAGGGCGCCAGACTCAAAACACCACAACACGGTTAACTCAAGCAAGGGCAAAACGGAGAGCCCAAGGAATAGCCACGCAGGGCCAAGACAACTAACTAAAAGTCAAACTAACCAAAAAGCCACACAAGGCCAAGAAAAAAAACAACCTGCAAATGTAGCAAAATGCGGTTTAGGCGGGCGGCATAGGAGAGTTGAAGATAGACGGGTCAAGGCCCCAATTCCTTTGTAATCTCCTATTTCTCGAGCAATCTTCCACGCTTTTGAAGGTTAAGGCTTTATCTTTGACAACTTTAATAAGATGTTTCTTGATAGCCGCAACCACAACTGGATGCTCTCTAAAGAGGATATCGTTTCTATACTTCCAAATAAGATGGCACAGAGCTCCAAAAGAAAAACGACCAATGGCATGATAGAAATCCTTACCTGAGAGGAATCTCATCCCCCATTGAAGATTTTCTGTCCAAGTCCCATTTCTCCACGGGAGGTTGCACCTGGCCGCCCAAAAGTAAGCCATGCTAGCCGTGATGCAGCAATCAAAGAAGAGGTGATTGATAGAGTCTGGAGTGAGCTTGCAAAAGGCACAAACTTCATTCCCAATTCTCCCATAAGACATAAGAAAAGCTTGTGTAGGAAGTCGATTTTCAGTAATCAACCAGAGATTAAATTGGTATCTTGGAGAGATGGCCTTGTTCCATATGAAGGATGACCATAGAACCCTGTCCTTCTTTCTTCTTAAGATATGCCAGGCTGAGGCGATCGAGAATACACCAGAAGGATTATCCTTCCACAGAAATTTATCCGGGACCTCTAAGAGAACCGGAAGGGGCTAGTTCCAGGAATCTATCAATGATCTGAAGGCCTGACCGGCCGGAGAAAATAGGTCTGCAACCACTGCATACCCAGGTAACCCCGAATTAGAGATAGTCTGCTCTGAACAAATAAGATCCAGCGGACCTCTCTGATGCCAATGGTCATACCAAAGGGATGTCCCCTGGCCATCTCCAATTTTTCAAAGGAAGTTGAGGCGGAATTCGGATCTCAGGTGGAGGATCCTCTTCCAAGCCCACGAGCAGCATCTTGGCGTCTTAGCCACCCAGAAGTTGGCCTTTTTCAGAAAAGTGGAGTGAATCCATTTGCACCAAAGAGACTCCTTGTCCGTGAAGAGTATCCAAATATGCTTTAGCATCGACGCTTTGTTGCACTCTCGCAAACTCCGAATCCCGAGACCCCCTTCTTCCTTTGGGAGACAAACATCCTCCCAGGAAACCTTAGCTCCTCCCCTACCAAGGCTGGGCCCCTTCCATAAGAATTGCCTAAGAATTTGCTCAATACGATCCAGGACTGCTATCGGAATAATGAAAACACTAGCCCAATAAGCTTGGATTGCATAGAGCACTGACCTTATGAGCTGAACTCTCCCTGCAAATGAGAGAAATCGATGGGTCCAGGATTGCACTCTAGCCAGTATGCGATCCACTAGAGCTACACAATCCGCCTTGCCAAGCCTTGAGGAAATAATAAGCGCTCCTAGATAGCGTACCGGCAGTTTTCCTTCCACAAAACCGAAGGTATCCTTGATCTGACTCCTCAATGCATCTGATCCCCCTGAAAGGAATACCTCGCTTTTCCCGTTGTTCGGCTTGAGTCCGCTCCATTCCGAGAATGTATCTAAACCATCCTTCAAAAGGAGGATGGAGGCCATATCCGCACGGCAAAAGAGGAAAACATCATCTGCAAAGAAGAGATGGGATAAACGAGTGGCCTTGCACCTCCAAGAGAAGTTAAAACTCGGTTGCTCCGCACGAGACGTGATGATCCCTGAGAACACTTCCATAACCAAGGTGAAAAGATAAGGAGACATGGGGTCACCCTGTCGAAGGCCTCGGCTACTAGGGAAAAATCCATGGAGATCCCCATTCAAAGAGATAGAAAACATAGGAGTACGAACGCATATCATGATAAGACGAATAAAGTGGTCTGGGAACCGAAAGGTATGAAGAACCAATTCAAGGAAATCCCAATCCACCGTATCATACGCTTTCTGGAAGTCTACCTTTAGTGCACACTTGGGGAGATATGGCTGCAGGTGAAAACCGGCGAATAGTTCCTGGGCCAAGAGAATATTATCACTGATCCGTCGACCCTTAAGGAACGCATTTTGAGAAGGGCTTATGACATCCTGAAGCACTACGGCGATGCGATTAGCCAGAACCTTGGTAATACATTTGTAGATCGTATTACAACAAGCAATGGGCCTATAATCATTTACCGAGGTGGCATTACGAATCTTAGGGATCAATACAAGGATGGTGGAATTAATCTCCCTTAACAGTCTCCCCGTAACAAAAAAATCTTTAACTGCTTCAACTGTCAAAGGCCCAACAAGATTTCAATTACTCTTGAAGAATTTGACACCAAACCCATCCGGCCCTGGGGCCTTTCCACTCGCTAGCGAGAAAATAGTGTCCTTAATTTCCGTCTCCGAAAAGGGGCGGCCAAGAGAAGCGATTTGATCCTCTGAGAGAGGACGCCGAATGGCTTGCTGGAGGTCTCCCATAGACGGTCCAATAGGAGGGGTTCGTGATGCAAACAACTCCTTAAAGTGAGTGACAAAAGTATCCTGAACAAGGCTCGGCTCGGAGACAAGGTTGCCATTCCTATCTAAAACCGATATAATCCTATTCCTCAATTGCCTTGTAGTCACAGAGTGATGGAAGTACTTAGTGTTTTTATCACCCTTCTCGAGCCATTGGATCCTGGATTTCTGCCTGAAGAAGGCCTCCTCCTGACTCCTCAACTCAACGAACGTCCTACGATGACCTCTCTCTAGCTCCGCCAAGAGGACATTAGACTGGTTATGCTGAAGGTCCACTTGAGCTAGTCTAAGAGCTTCTCTGGATTAAGCAACCCTCTCAGACAGGTTAGAGAAAGAGTCTCTATTCACTTGCTTCAAACGCCCCTTGAGCACTTTCAATTTGGTAACCAGTCTAAAGATAGGTACTCCATCACCTGGGGCCTCCCACACCTGAGTGAGAATATCCTGAAAAGAAGGGTGTTCCATCCAGAAGTCAAAGAATTTAAAGGGCTTTCTTCGAAGAACTGATTTGGATCACCTTAACCACCATAGGAGAGTGGTCAGAAATACCATATGGTAAAAAGGAGGCTTCTGAGTAAGAGAAATGCAAGCTCCAAAGAGCATTAACTAGGACCCGATCAATCTTCCTCGCTTGACGATTAGCTCCTGAAGAGGTCGACCAAGTAAATCTAAGTCCAACATATCTCAAATTCTCAAGCTCTGCCTGACAAAGACATTGATTAAATTCATCAAAAGAGGGTGGCCAAGCATTAGTACCCCCTAGCCTGTCAGACGGGTATCTTAGGGTGTTGAAGTCACCCGCCACCATCCATGGTAGGTCGAAAATACAAGAACTCATCCTGATCAAGTCCACCCATAGAGGCCTCCGAGAAACAAAATAATTCTTAGCATAGACGACCGAAATACAACAACAAGAACCGGTTGAAAATAGTTTGACTCTTCCATGAATAACCTGATCATTGAAGGATATCACCTCAAAGCCGACCAATGACGGGTCCCAACCGATGCACACCCTGCCCCTCGGAGAAGAATCATAGTTGGCAATCCACGTCCATCTCGGTAAAAGACTCGACGACAGAGGGCCAAAAAGATAATCCGGGACCTTAGTTTCCAATAGCCCAACTAGGCACAAGCCACTAGAGAGAGCCCATCTACGGACCTCGGCTCTCCTCAACGGATCTAGTAGTCCTCTAATATTCCAATAGCCGAAATACATCTAAAGCTATGTATAATCTACTCTAAGCAACAAAGAGCACAAGGCAGCAAGGCCTACCTCGGTTTCTAAAGCTTGCGGCGCAAAACTCCAGACTTCTGAACAGTCTCCATCGGCTCCGGGTCAGGGGCTAAAGCCAACAACCTGTCTTGGATTGTCTGGACTGATGTAGCTACTGCGCGAGGAGGCTGAGATGGTGATCCAGGGGAGGAGATATCATCATCTTCTGAAGAAGAGACATCCACCGAGCTCTTCCCACGGTTCTTCAAGGAAGGGGCAGGTCGAGATCCCACCGTGAGAGAGAGGACAATTTTAGGAGGAGCACTGACGCCTCTAGAGCCCTTACGAGTAGAAGCGGAAGGAGGGGGAGCCGCAACCGGCGGTCTGACCCGAGAAGGCTGGACGGCGACCTCAGGGATAGAGGGCTCTCCTATCTTATCGCCTTTATTCCTCCTCCTTCTATTCTGTACCTTTCTCCATGGTTGATCCTGCTCTAGCACCGGAGCTGGAGTCGGTTGAGGAGAGTCACAAGTATCTTCGGGGAGTGCCTGCTCTGAATTCGGTGAGGGCTGAAGCTGAACCGGTTCTATCTCAGATAGAGGTGGGACGGAGGCATCTACTGATCGAGACGGATCAGGAGCCGCCGGCCCGCACATAACCCGTTCCAAAGATAACGTCGGAGGAGGAGAGGCCGTTCTTTGCGGATTAGGAGCACGAATGGCCGGCTGAGTGGGGGCAATCGAAGGCTGCCTGGCCGTCTGACGCACAGCCTGTCTTGCATTATGTGCGTGTCTCGTGGGGTTTTCCCGAGTGGGAGCATGGCAGTTATGGCCGAAAGTATTGCACTCTGGACATGCAATCGGGAACCATTCATATTCAATGTTAATGGTCCGAGAAACACCCTTCAAGGTGACTTTAGCTGTCTCGATTTTCTTTTGCTTGGCCATGATCTCAACACAAATTCTTGCGAAAGAGAGCATCTTCATTTGATCGGTCCGTTGATCAACATACAACGGCTTCCCCGCCCCACTTGCTATCGCACTCATCGTCGGCACCGTCCAAAACTCAAGTGGCAAATTCCGCAAGCGGATCCAAATGGGAATGGTGGCTTGGTCTTCTCTCTTAAGGTCCATGAGAGGCTTCCATTGCCGAAGTATTAGTGGCACCTTAGCAATTGTCACCGGCCCCTCCTCAAGGATTTTCCTCCTAAACCCGGGGTCCGGGATTTGAAGGAAGAGGAATCCTTGATCGTCGGCGAAGATTTCTCCAATCTTGGAGCCCCACGTCTTCCTCAGAACTTGCTCCACCAAACCGAAAGGTAGCCTCCTTTTCACAACCAAATGTCCAACCAAGAAATCATGCCACTTCGGGTCCATGGCATCAAATGCTTCATCCGGGAGATTCACAATAGCCTGACCCTCCTCAAAAGTGGGCGGAACAAAAGACAATTCATAACCTTTCACTGCCAATCGAGCCACATTCGCCCAAGAACGCACCGGAGCTTCATGGTGACCAGCTGGAGGTTGCCCCGGATGCTTGGAGGCTGAGCGAAATCGGCTCCGTCCTCTCAACCGACGAGGGCGAGTGTCAGTCTCTTTCAGAGTTTGCTGCTTGTCCTTCATTTCTGCAGGTCCGGATGAGGAAGCCGATGCCTTACTAGGTTGCTTTGACAGGGATTCAACACCAGTATAAGGGAGTGGAAGCCCTTCAGCAGCCAATGGTCGGGCTACTCCAGAATTGATTCCATCCCCAGCGGTAGAGACAGACATTCTCACAAATACCTTATTTAAAACCCAGCTACAGCAAGTAAAATCACCATTGAATAGAGAGGACTTACCCGGATTGAGGTCAGCAGCACCCCTATGCCTGGTACCAGACCCAATTCGCACAGCAGCAGAAAACCGAAGCAGTTCGCAGCAGCAGTCCACAGGAGCCCGTAGAAACAAGTGAATCCGAAGCTGTAGTCCACGGAATAAGACGCCGTTCGGAGGGCTGGATATAGGGTCCTATATGACCTTCCTGTCAAAAAATGGGGCCAAACGAACAACCAGAGCCGACGGAACACTCTTTTCCAGAAGCTTGTTGCAGCAGTTCACGGGAGCAGTCCGCAGGAGTCCGTGGAAACAAGGAAATCTGAAGCTGTGGACCACGGAATGAGACGCCGTTTGGAGGGCTGGATGTGGGATCCTATACGACCTCCCTGTCCAAAAATGGGGCCAAACGAACAACCAGAACCGGCGGAGCACTCTTTTCCAGATTGTTGCAGCAGTTCGCTGGAGCAGTCCGCAGGAGCTCGTGGAAAAGAGGAAATCCGAAGCTGTGGGCCTCGGAATGAGACGCCGTTTGGAGGGCTGGATGTGGTAACCTATACGACCTCCCTGTCCAAAGATGGGACCAAACGAACAACCAGAACCGGCAGAACACTCGTTTCCAGTTGCTGCAGCAGTAGTAGATGCAGTTCGCAGGAGGCGACGGAAACGACGAAATCCGTAGTTGTAGGCCACTAAATGAGACGCCGTTCGGAGGGCTAGATGAGGAGTCCAATACGACCTCCCTGTCCAAAAATGGGGCCAAAAAAACCAGCAGAACCACCAAAACCAACACCAGCCTCCCAAGACAGCACAGGCGAACGGTTTCTGGAAAAACAGCAGATCTGAAGTTCTAGCACGACCCAGGCAAATTCCTTCGGTGGGATGGAAGCTGATAGTGAGAGGAGGATATCCTCCAAAAATCAGCCCATTCCGACCAGGGGAACTCTCGTGGATTGAAGAAAACCAGAAGAAAAACTAGTGCAGAAATCTGGAAAACGAACCAGAGCTAGGGTTTCGAATAACTTTTGATTCAGAGCATCCCAGCCAAAATCCTTCGGTGGGATGGAAGATGGGGATAAAATGAAGCTATCCTCCAAATTTCATTCCATTCCGACCGGAGGAACTCCCTATGGATGAATAAAACAGCAGGAAACCAGTGCAGAGTCTGGAAAACGAACCAGAACTTTGAATGGGGATATCTCTTGATCGAGAACAGCTTTTGCAAATTCCTTCGGTGGAGATGTAGAGGAGAGTGAGAGGGATCTTCCCTCCAAAAATCAGCCCATTCCGATGGCAACATCTCTGGGAATCAGCACCTCAACCGGCTGGTGAACAGTTGCTCGAGAACCAGTAGAGAGAAAATTCCACCAAACTTTTTTATTTTTATTTGACGATTTCGGCCGAGTGAGATTTCGATCGATTTTAGATTTATTTCGCTTTTATTTTTATTGACGATTCTGGGTAAAAGTTTTCCGTATATTTTTCCTTGTTTTAACTTAATATATCGTTAATTATCCGGCGATCAAGAACGGCTCCTCGAAAGCCGGAAGTAGAACCCTCCGACATTTCTTAAGACGAGAAATGGCTTTTGCTTCAAATAAGTTTGCAATGCGTAACATGACGGGTGCGATCATACCAAAGACTAATGCACCGGATCCCATCAGAACTCCGAAGTTAAGCGTGCTTGGGCGAGAGTAGTACTAGGATGGGTGACCTCTTGGGAAGTCCTCGTGTTGCACCCCTCTTTTTCGTTTTTATTTTTATTTAAAGATTTGCCGGGTCGAGATTTCGATCGATTTAGATTTATTTCGCTTTTATTTTTATTTGACGATTTGCCGGGTCGAGATTTCGATCGAAGTGAAACGGTTTTTAAAAGTTTTCCGTATATTTTTCCTTGTTTCTAACTTAATATATCGTTAATTATCCGGCGATTGCGCAACGCTCCTCGAAAGCCGGAAGTAGAACCCTCCGGACATTTCTTAAGACGAGAAATGGCTTTTGCTTCAAATAATTTTGCAATGCGTAACATGACGGGTGCGATCATACCAAAGCACTAATGCACCGGATCCCATCAGAACTCCGAAGTTAAGCGTGCTTGGGCGAGAGTAGTACTAGGATGGGTGACCTCCTGGGAAGTCCTCGTGTTGCACCCCTCTTTTTCGTTTTTATTTTTATTTAAAGATTTGCCGGGTCGAGATTTCGATCGATTTTAGATTTATTTCGCTTTTATTTTTATTTGACGATTTGCCGGGTCGAGATTTCGATCGAGGGAAACGGTTTTTAAAAGTTTTCCGTATATTTTTCCTTGTTTCTAACTTAATATATCGTTAATTATCCGGCCATTGCGCAACGGCTCCTCGAAAGCCGGAAGTAGAACCCTCCGGACATTTCTTAAGACGAGAAATGGCTTTTGCTTCAAATAATTTTGCAATGCGTAACATGACGGGTGCGATCATACCAGCACTAATGCACCGGATCCCATCAGAACTCCGAAGTTAAGCGTGCTTGGGCGAGAGTAGTACTAGGATGGGTGACCTCCTGGGAAGTCCTCGTGTTGCACCCCTCTTTTTCGTTTTTATTTTTATTTAAAGATTTGCCGGGTCGAGATTTCGATCGATTTTAGATTTATTTCGCTTTTATTTTTATTTGACGATTTGCCGGGTCGAGATTTCGATCGAGGGAAACGGTTTTTAAAAGTTTTCCGTATATTTTTCCTTGTTTCTAACTTAATATATCGTTAATTATCCGGCCATTGCGCAACGGCTCCTCGAAAGCCGGAAGTAGAACCCTCCGGACATTTCTTAAGACGAGAAATGGCTTTTGCTTCAAATAAGTTTGCAATGCGTAACATGACGGGTGCGATCATACCAAGCACTAATGCACCGGATCCCATCGAACTCCGAAGTTAAGCGTGCTTGGGCGAGAGTAGTACTAGGATGGGTGACCTCTGGGAAGTCCTCGTGTTGCACCCCTCTTTTTCGTTTTTATTTTTATTTAAAGATTTCCCGGGTCGAGATTTCGATCGATTTTAGATTTATTTCGCTTTTATTTTTATATGACGATTTGCCGGGTCGAGATTTCGATCGAGGGAAACGGTTTTTAAAAGTTTTCCGTATATTTTTCCTTGTTTCTAACTTAATATATCGTTAATTATCCGGCCATTGCGCAACGGCTCCTCGAAAGCCGGAAGTAGAACCCTCCGGACATTTCTTAAGACGAGAAATGGCTTTTGCTTCAAATAAGTTTGCAATGCGTAACATGACGGGTGCGATCATACCAGCACTAATGCACCGGATCCCATCAGAACTCCGAAGTTAAGCGTGCTTGGGCGAGAGTAGTACTAGGATGGGTGACCACCGGGAAGTCCTCGTGTTGCACCCCTCTTTTTCGTTTTTATTTTTATTTCAAGATTTGCCGGGTCGAGATTTCGATCGATTTCAGATTTCTTTCGCTTTTATTTTTATTTAACGATTTGCCGAGTCAAGATTTCGATCGAGGGAAACGGTTTTTAAAAGTTTTCCGTATATTTTTCCTTGTTTCTAACTTAATATATCGTTAATTATCCGGTGATTGCGCAACGGCTCCTCGAAGGCCGGAAGTAGAACCCTCCGGACATTTCTTAAGACGAGAAATGGCTTTTGCTTCAAATAAGTTTGCAATGCGTAACATGACGGGTGCGATCATACCAAAGCACTAATGCACCGGATCCCATCAGAACTCCGAAGTTAAGCGTGCTTGGGCGAGAGTAGTACTAGGATGGGTGACCTCCTGGGAAGTCCTCGTGTTGCACCCCTCTTTTTCGTTTTTATTTTTATTTGACGATTTGCCGGGTCGAGATTTCGATAGATTTCAGATTTATTTCGCTTTTATTTTTATTTGACGATTTGCCGGGTCGAGATTTCGATCGAGGGAAACGGTTTTTAAGGGGGTGCATGATAAAAATTATTTATGTTCCAGAAATGATTTTTCTGTCCCAGACCAATTTCTGGAACAGAAACTTGTTTGATAACGCTTATCAAATTTTCTATTTCTGGAATAGATTTCTATTCCGAAATAGAAATGGAGGAGAAATCAATTTCGATTTCTCCCAACCCTAATTTCACTCTTTTCTCCCTCGTACGCCTCTCTTCGTGCCCAAACTAAAAATAAATATATTCATTGAAAAATAAAAATAAATTTATTAAAATAAATAAATTATTTTTATTTATCATTTTATTTTTAGTTTACTAAAAATAAATTTATTAAATTTATTTATGATAAATAAATAAATATTTTTATTAAAAGTAAAATTATTTTTTATTTGCCTTGAGTGTTTTGCCAAATAAAATTATTTTTATTTTTTATTTTTATTCATTTTAAAATAAATTTATTTGTAAAATAAAATAAAATAGAATAAATAAAATAAATTTATTTAATTTATATAAAATAATTTATTTATGATAAAAATAATAAGTTTTTATTTGCCTCGAGTGTTTTGCCAAATAAATTTTATTTTTATTTTTATTCATGAAATAAATTTATTCGTAAAATAAAATAAAATAGAATAAATAAAATAAATTTATTATATATATTTAAAATAACTTATTTATGATAAACAAAAATAAATTATTTTTATTTGCCTTGAGTGTTTTGCCAAATAAAATTATTTTTATTTTTATTTTTATTCATTTTAAAATAAATTTATTCGTAAAATAAAATAAAATAGAATAAATAAAATAAATTTATTTTTATATTTAAATTTTAAAAGAAAATGATATTTTCATTTTATTTTTTTATGATTTATTTTATTTTATTTTATTTTACTCATTATTTTTTTTTTCTACTAAATCATTTTTATTTTTATTTTTTATATTAAAGGTCGTCATTATTTTCGTCGCCGCCGTCGTCCGAAAGGAAGAAATTTTGTGTCGTTATCAAACGAATTTCTATTTTTAGAGTAGAAATTTTGTATCGTTATCAAACGGTTATTTTTGCTTAGAAACTCTTCTAGAAATAGAAATAGAAAAATCTATTTCTATTCCATAAAGTATTTCTGGAACAGAATGGTTGTCATGCGCGCCCTAAAAGTTTTCCGTATATTTTTCCTTGTTTCTAACTTAATATATCGTTAATTATCCGGCGATTGCGCAACGGCTCCTCGAAAGCCGGAAGTAGAACCCTCCGGACATTTCTTAAGACGAGAAATGGCTTTTGCTTCAAATAATTTTGCAATGCGTAACATGACGGGTGCGATCATACAAAGCACTAATGCACCGGATCCCATCGAACTCCGAAGTTAAGCGTGCTTGGGCGAGAGTAGTACTAGGATGGGTGACCTCTGGGAAGTCCTCGTGTTGCACCCCTCTTTTTCGTTTTTATTTTTATTTAAAGATTTCCCGGGTCGAGATTTCGATCGATTTTAGATTTATTTCGCTTTTATTTTTATATGACGATTTGCCGGGTCGAGATTTCGATCGAGGGAAACGGTTTTTAAAAGTTTTCCGTATATTTTTCCTTGTTTCTAACTTAATATATCGTTAATTATCCGGCCATTGCGCAACGGCTCCTCGAAAGCCGGAAGTAGAACCCTCCGGACATTTCTTAAGACGAGAAATGGCTTTTGCTTCAAATAAGTTTGCAATGCGTAACATGACGGGTGCGATCATACCAGCACTAATGCACCGGATCCCATCAGAACTCCGAAGTTAAGCGTGCTTGGGCGAGAGTAGTACTAGGATGGGTGACCTCTGGGAAGTCCTCGTGTTGCACCCCTCTCTTTTTCGTTTTTATTTTTATTTAAAGATTTGCCGGGTCGAGATTTTCGTTTTTAAAAGTTTTCGATTTTAGATTTATTTCGCATTTTTATTTTTATTTGACGATTTGCCGGTCGAGATTTCGATCGAGGGAAACGGTTTTTAAAAGTTTTCCGTATATTTTTCCGGTTTTTAAAAGTTTTGTATATTTTTCCTTGTTTCTAACTTAATATATCGTTAATTATCCGGCCATTGCGCAACGGCTCCTCGAAAAGCCGGAAGTAGAACCCTCCGGACATTTCTTAAGACGAGAAATGGCTTTTGCTTCAAATAAGTTTGCAATGCGTAACATGACGGGTGCGATCATACCAAAGCACTAATGCACCGGATCCCATCAGAACTCCGAAGTTAAGCGTGCTTGGGCGAGAGTAGTACTAGGATGGGTGACCTCCTGGGAAGTCCTCGTGTTGCACCCCTCTTTTTCTTTTTTATTTTTATTTGACGATTTGCCGGGTTTTTCGAGATTTCGATTTTTAGATTTAAAAGATTTATTTCGCTTTTATTTTTATTTGACGGATTTGCCGGGTCGAGATTTCGATCGAGGGAAACGGTTTTTAAGGGGGTGCATGATAAAAATTATTTATGTTGCACCCCTCTTTTTCGTTTTTAAATGATTTTTCGATCGAGGGAAACGGTTTTTTGCAAAAAAATTTATGTTCGAAATGATTTTTTTTCCAAAACGAAACTTGTTTGATAACGCTTATCAAATTTTCTATTTCGGAATAGATTTCTATTCCGAAATACATGGAGGAGAAATCAATTTCGATTTCTCCCAACCCTAATTTCACTCTTTTCTCCCTCGTACGCCTCTTCTTCTCCGCCCAAACTAAAAATAAATATATTCATTGAAAAATAAAAATAAATTTATTAAAATAAATAAATTATTTTTATTTATCATTTTATTTTTAGTTTACTAAAAATAAATTTATTAAATTTATTTATGATAAATAAATAAATATTTTTATTAAAAGTAAAATTATTTTTTATTTGCCTTGAGTGCTTTGCCAAATAAAATTATTTTTATTTTTTATTTGTATTCATTTTAAAATAAATTTATTTGTAAAATAAAATAAAATAGAATAAATAAAATAAATTTATTTAATTTATATAAAATAATTTATTTATGATAAAAATAATAAGTTTTTATTTGCCTCGAGTGTTTTGCCAAATAAATTTTATTTTTATTTTTATTCATGAAATAAATTTATTCGTAAAATAAAATAAAATAGAATAAATAAAATAAATTTATTATATATATTTAAAATAACTTATTTATGATAAACAAAAATAAATTATTTTTATTTGCCTTGAGTGTTTTGCCAAATAAAATTATTTTTATTTTTAATTTTTATTCATTTTAAAATAAAATTTACTCGTAAAATAAAATAAAATAGAATAAATAAAATAAATTTATTTTTATATTTAAATTTTAAAAGAAAATGATATTTTCATTTTATTTTTTTTGATTTGATTTATTTTATTTTATTTTATTTTACTCATTATTTTTTTCTACTAAATCATTTTTATTTTTATTTTTTATATTAAAGGTCGTCGTCGTCGTCGCCGTCGTCCGTAAGGAAGAAATTTTGTGTCGTTATCAAACGAATTTCTATTTTTAGAGTAGAAATTTTGTATCGTTATCAAACGGTTATTTTTGCTTAGAAACTCTTCTAGAAATAGAAATAGAAAAATCTATTTCTATTCCCAAAAAGTATTTCGGAAAGAAGAATGGTTGTCATGCGCGCCCTAAAAGTTTTTCGTATATTTTTCCTTGTTTCTAACTTAATATATCGTTAATTATCCGGCGATTGCGCAACGGCTCCTCGAAAGCCGGAAGCAGAACCCTCCGGACATTTCTTAAGACGAGAAATGGCTTTTGCTTCAAATAATTTTGCAATGCGTAACATGACGGGTGCGATCATACCAGCACTAATGCACCGGATCCCATCAGAACTCCGAAGTTAAGCGTGCTTGGGCGAGAGTAGTACTAGGATGGGTGACCTCCTGGGAAGTCCTCGTGTTGCACCCCTCTTTTTCGTTTTTATTTTTATTTAAAGATTTCCCGGGTCGAGATTTCGATCGATTTTAGATTTATTTCGCTTTTATTTTTATATGACGATTTGCCGGGTCGAGATTTCGATCGAGGGAAACGGTTTTTAAAAGTTTTCCGTATATTTTTCCTCGTTTCTAACTTAATATATCGTTAATTATCCGGCCATTGCGCAACGGCTCCTCGAAAGCCGGAAGTAGAACCCTCCGGACATTTCTTAAGACGAGAAATGGCTTTTGCTTCAAATAAGTTTGCAATGCGTAACATGACGGGTGCGATCATACCAGCACTAATGCACCGGATCCCATCAGAACTCCGAAGTTAAGCGTGCTTGGGCGAGAGTAGTACTAGGATGGGTGACCTCCGGGCAAGTCCTCGTGTTGCACCCCTCTTTTTCGTTTTTATTTTTATTTAAAGATTTGCCGGGTCGAGATTTCGATCGATTTTAGATTTATTTCGCTTTTATTTTTATTTGACGATTTGCCGGGTCGAGATTTCGATCGAGGGAAACGGTTTTTAAAAGTTTTCCGTATATTTTTCCTTGTTTCTAACTTAATATATCGTTAATTATCCGGCCATTGCGCAACGGCTCCTCGAAAGCCGGAAGTAGAACCCTCCGGACATTTCTTAAGACGAGAAATGGCTTTTGCTTCAAATAAGTTTGCAATGCGTAACATGACGGGTGCGATCATACCAGCACTAATGCACCGGATCCCATCAGAACTCCGAAGTTAAGCGTGCTTGGGCGAGAGTAGTACTAGGATGGGTGACCTCCTGGGAAGTCCTCGTGTTGCACCCCTCTTTTTCGTTTTTATTTTTATTTGACGATTTGCCGAGTCGAGATTTCGATCGAGGGAAACGGTTTTTAAAAGTTTTCCGTATATTTTTCCTTGTTTCTAACTGAATATATCGTTAATTATCCGGCGATTGCGCAACAGCTCCTCGAAAGCCGGAAGTAGAACTCTCCGGACATTTCTCAAGACGAAAAATGGCTTTTGCTTCAAATAAGTTTGCAACGAGTAACACGACGGGTGCGATCATACCAACACTAATGCACCGGTTCCCATCAGAACTCCGAAGTTAAGCGTGCTTGGGCGAGAGCAGTACTAGGATGGGTGACCTCCTGGGAAGTCCTCGTGTTGCACCCCTCTTTTTCGTTTTTATTTTTATTTCAAGACTTGCCGGGTCGAGATTTCGATCGATTTCAGATTTATTTCGCTTTTATTTTTATTTGACGATTTGCCGAGTCAAGATTTCGATCGAGGGAAACGGTTTTTAAAAGTTTTCCGTATATTTTTCCTTGTTTCTAACTTAATATATCGTTAATTATCCGGCCATTGCGCAACGGCTCCTCGAAAGCCGGAAGTAGAACCCTCCGGACATTTCTTAAGACGAGAAATGGCTTTTGCTTCAAATAAGTTTGCAATGCGTAACATGACGGGTGCGATCATACCAGCACTAATGCACCGGATCCCATCAGAACTCCGAAGTTAAGCGTGCTTGGGCGAGAGTAGTACTAGGATGGGTGACCTCCTGGGAAGTCCTCGTGTTGCACCCCTCTTTTTCCTTTTTATTTTTATTTGACGATTTGCCGGGTCGAGATTTCGATCGAGGGAAACGGTTTTTAAAAGTTTTCCGTATATTTTTCCTTGTTTCTAAGGGAAACGGTTTTTAAAAGTTTTCCGTATATTTTTCCTTGTTTCTAACTTAATATATCGTTAATTATCCGGTGATTGCGCAACGGCTCCTCGAAGGCCGGAAGTAGAACCCTCCGGACATTTCTGAAGACGAGAAATGGCTTTTGCTTCAAATAAGTTTGCAATGCGTAACATGACGGGTGCGATCATACCAGCACTAATGCACCGGATCCCATCAGAACTCCGAAGTTAAGCGTGCTTGGGCGAGAGTAGTACTAGGATGGGTGACCTCCTGGGAAGTCCTCGTGTTGCACCCCTCTTTTTCGTTTTTATTTTTATTTGACGATTTGCCGGGTCGAGATTTCGATCGAGGGAAACGGTTTTTAAGGGGGTGCATGATAAAAATTATTTCTGTTCCAGAAATGATTTTTCTGTTCCAAACCAATTTCTGGAACAGAAACTTGTTTGATAACGCTTATCAAATTTTCTATTTCTGGAATAGATTTCTATTCCAGAAATAGACATGGAGGAGAAATCAATTTCTGATTTCTCCCAACCCTAATTTCACTCTTTTCTCCCTCGTACGCCTCTTCTCTGCCCAAACTAAAAATAAATATATTCATTGAAAAATAAAAATAAATTTATTAAAATAAATAAATTATTTTTATTTATCATTTTATTTTTAGTTTACTAAAAATAAATTTATTAAATTTATTTATGATAAATAAATAAATATTTTTATTAAAAGTAGAATTATTTTTTATTTGCCTTGAGTGTTTTGCCAAATAAAATTATTTTTATTTTTTATTTTTATTCATTTTAAAATAAATTTATTTGTAAAATAAAATAAAATAGAATAAATAAAATAAATTTATTTAATTTATTTAAAATAATTTATTTATGATAAAAATAATAAGTTTTTATTTGCCTCGAGTGTTTTGCCAAATAAATTTTATTTTTATTTTTATTCATGAAATAAATTTATTCGTAAAATAAAATAAAATAGAATAAATAAAATAAATTTATTATATATATTTAAAATAATTTATTTATGATAAACAAAAATAAATTATTTTTATTTGCCTTGAGTGTTTTGCCAAATAAAATTATTTTTATTTTTTATTTTTATTCATTTTAAAATAAATTTACTCGTAAAATAAAATAAAATAGAATAAATAAAATAAATTTATTTTTATATTTAAATTTTAAAAGAAAATGATATTTTCATTTTATTTTTTTATGATTTATTTTATTTTATTTTATTTTACTCATTATTTTTTTCTACTAAATCATTTTTATTTTTATTTTTTATATTAAAGGTCGTCGGTCGTCGTCGCCGCCGTCCAGAAGGAAGAAATTTTGTGTCGTTATCAAACGAATTTCTATTTTTAGAGTAGAAATTTTGTATCGTTATCAAACGGTTATTTTTGCTTAGAAACTCTTCTAGAAATAGAAATAGAAAAATCTATTTCTATTCCAGAAAGTATTTCTGGAAGAGAATGGTTGTCATGCGCGCCCTAAAAGTTTTCCGTATATTTTTCCTTGTTTCTAACTTAATATATCGTTAATTATCCGGCGATTGCGCAACGGCTCCTCGAAAGCCGGAAGTAGAACCCTCCGGACATTTCTTAAGACGAGAAATGGCTTTTGCTTCAAATAATTTTGCAATGCGTAACATGACGGGTGCGATCATACCAAGCACTAATGCACCGGATCCCATCGAACTCCGAAGTTAAGCGTGCTTGGGCGAGAGTAGTACTAGGATGGGTGACCTCTGGGAAGTCCTCGTGTTGCACCCCTCTTTTTCGTTTTTATTTTTATTTAAAGATTTCCCGGGTCGAGATTTCGATCGATTTTAGATTTATTTCGCTTTTATTTTTATATGACGATTTGCCGGGTCGAGATTTCGATCGAGGGAAACGGTTTTTAAAAGTTTTCCGTATATTTTTCCTTGTTTCTAACTTAATATATCGTTAATTATCCGGCCATTGCGCAACGGCTCCTCGAAAGCCGGAAGTAGAACCCTCCGGACATTTCTTAAGACGAGAAATGGCTTTTGCTTCAAATAAGTTTGCAATGCGTAACATGACGGGTGCGATCATACCAGCACTAATGCACCGGATCCCATCAGAACTCCGAAGTTAAGCGTGCTTGGGCGAGAGTAGTACTAGGATGGGTGACCTCCTGGGAAGTCCTCGTGTTGCACCCCTCTTTTTCGTTTTTATTTTTATTTAAAGATTTGCCGGGTCGAGATTTCGATCGATTTTAGATTTATTTCGCTTTTATTTTTATTTGACGATTTGCCGGGTCGAGATTTCGATCGAGGGAAACGGTTTTTAAAAGTTTTCCGTATATTTTTCCTTGTTTCTAACTTAATATATCGTTAATTATCCGGCCATTGCGCAACGGCTCCTCGAAAGCCGGAAGTAGAACCCTCCGGACATTTCTTAAGACGAGAAATGGCTTTTGCTTCAAATAAGTTTGCAATGCGTAACATGACGGGTGCGATCATACCAGCACTAATGCACCGGATCCCATCAGAACTCCGAAGTTAAGCGTGCTTGGGCGAGAGTAGTACTAGGATGGGTGACCTCTGGGAAGTCCTCGTGTTGCACCCCTCTTTTTCGTTTTTATTTTTATTTAAAGATTTGCCGGGTCGAGATTTCGATCGATTTTAGATTTATTTCGCTTTTATTTTTTTTTGACGATTTGCCGGGTCGAGATTTCGATCGAGGGAAACGGTTTTTAAAAGTTTTCCGTATATTTTTCCTTGTTTCTAACTTAATATATCGTTAATTATCCGGCCATTGCGCAACGGCTCCTCGAAAGCCGGAAGTAGAACCCTCCGGACATTTCTTAAGACGAGAAATGGCTTTTGCTTCAAATAAGTTTGCAATGCGTAACATGACGGGTGCGATCATACCAAGCACTAATGCACCGGATCCCATCGAACTCCGAAGTTAAGCTTGGGCGAGAGTAGTACTAGGATGGGTGACCTCCTGGGAAGTCCTCGTGTTGCACCCCTCTTTTTCGTTTTTATTTTTATTTGAAAGATTTGCCGGGTCGAGATTTCAGATTTATTTCGCTTTTATTTTTATTTGACGGATTTGCCGGGTCGAGATTTCGATCGAGGGAAACGGTTTTTAAGATTTATTTCGCTTTTATTTTTTTATTTTATTTTTAAACGATTTTTTTTATTTGCCTTGAGTGTTTTGCCAAATAAAAATTTTTATTTTTTATTTTTTCATTTTAAAAGATTTCGATAAAATAAAATAAATAAAAAAGGGAAACGGTTTTTAAAAGTTTTCCGTATATTTTTCCTTGTTTCTAACTTAATATATTATTTTAATTATAAAATTTTTAAATTAAATTTTAAAAGTGCATTTTTTGAATTTTATTTTAAAACGGCTCCTCGAAAGCCGGAAGTAGAACCCTCCGGACATTTCTTAAGACAAGAAATGGCTTTTGCTTCAAATAAGTTTGCAATGCATAAACGTAACATGGGTGCGATCATACCAAGCACTAATGCACCGGATCCCATCATTTTAAAATAAAACTTTATTTAAAGTTAAGCGTGCTTGGGAGAGAGTAGTACTAGGATGGGTGACCTCTGGGAAGTCCTCGTGTTGCACCCCTCTTTTTCGTTTTTATTTTTATTTGAAGATTTGCCGGGTCGAGATTTCGATCGATTTCAGATTTATTTTGCTTTTATTTTTATTTGACGATTTGCCGGGTCGAGATTTCGATCGAGGGAAACGGTTTTTAAAAGTTTTCCGTATATTTTTCCTTGTTTCTAACTTAATATATCGTTAATTATCCGGCGATTGCGCAACGGCTCCTCGAAAGCCGGAAGTAGAACCCTCCGGACATTTCTTAAGACGAGAAATGGCTTTTGCTTCAAATAAGTTTGCAATGCGTAACATGACGGGTGCGATCATACCAGCACTAATGCACCGGATCCCATCAGAACTCCGAAGTTAAGCGTGCTTGGGCGAGAGTAGTACTAGGATGGGTGACCTCCTGGGAAGTCCTCGTGTTGCACCCCTCTTTTTCGTTTTTATTTTTATTTAAAGATTTGCCGGGTCGAGATTTCGATCGATTTTAGATTTATTTCGCTTTTATTTTTATTTGACGATTTGCCGGGTCGAGATTTCGATCGAGGGAAACGGTTTTTAAAAGTTTTCCGTATATTTTTCCTTGTTTCTAACTTAATATATCGTTAATTATCCGGCCATTGCGCAACGGCTCCTCGAAAGCCGGAAGTAGAACCCTCCGGACATTTCTTAAGACGAGAAATGGCTTTTGCTTCAAATAAGTTTGCAATGCGTAACATGACGGGTGCGATCATACCAAGCACTAATGCACCGGATCCCATCGAACTCCGAAGTTAAGCGTGCTTGGGCGAGAGTAGTACTAGGATGGGTGACCTCTGGGAAGTCCTCGTGTTGCACCCCTCTTTTTCGTTTTTATTTTTATTTAAAGATTTGCCGGGTCGAGATTTCGATCGATTTTAGATTTATTTCGCTTTTATTTTTATTTGACGATTTGCCGGGTCGAGATTTCGATCGAGGGAAACGGTTTTTAAAAGTTTTCCGTATATTTTTCCTTGTTTCTAACTTAATATATCGTTAATTATCCGGCCATTGCGCAACGGCTCCTCGAAAGCCGGAAGTAGAACCCTCCGGACATTTCTTAAGACGAGAAATGGCTTTTGCTTCAAATAAGTTTGCAATGCGTAACATGACGGGTGCGATCATACCAAAGCACTAATGCACCGGATCCCATCGAACTCCGAAGTTAAGCGTGCTTGGGCG
This sequence comes from Eucalyptus victrix, assembly GCA_016097545.1. NCBI lineage: Eukaryota > Viridiplantae > Streptophyta > Magnoliopsida > Myrtales > Myrtaceae > Eucalyptus > Eucalyptus victrix. The sequence goes on along the minus strand of CM027840.1, from coordinate 22,528,685 downwards.
AGAGTAGTACTAGGATGGGTGACCTCCGGGAAGTCCTCGTGTTGCACCCCTCTTTTTCGTTTTTATTTTTATTTAAAGATTTGCCGGGTCGAGATTTCGATCGATTTTAGATTTATTTCGCTTTTATTTTTATTTGACGATTTGCCGGGTCGAGATTTCGATCGAGGGAAACGGTTTTTAAAAGTTTTCCGTATATTTTTCCTTGTTTCTAACTTAATATATCGTTAATTATCCGGCCATTGCGCAACGGCTCCTCGAAAGCCGGAAGTAGAACCCTCCGGACATTTCTTAAGACGAGAAATGGCTTTTGCTTCAAATAAGTTTGCAATGCGTAACATGACGGGTGCGATCATACCAGCACTAATGCACCGGATCCCATCAGAACTCCGAAGTTAAGCGTGCTTGGGCGAGAGTAGTACTAGGATGGGTGACCTCTGGGAAGTCCTCGTGTTGCACCCCTCTTTTTCGTTTTTATTTTTATTTAAAGATTTGCCGGGTCGAGATTTCGATCGATTTTAGATTTATTTCGCTTTTATTTTTATTTAACGATTTTTTTCCGAGTCAAGATTTCGATCGAGGGAAACGGTTTTTAAAAGTTTTCCGTATATTTTTCCTTGTTTCTAACTGAATATATCGTTAATTATCCGGTGATTGCGCAACGGCTCCTCGAAGGCCGGAAGTAGAACCCTCCGGACATTTCTTAAGACGAGAAATGGCTTTTGCTTCAAATAAGTTTGCAATGCGTAACATGACGGGTGCGATCATACCAGCACTAATGCACCGGATCCCATCAGAACTCCGAAGTTAAGCGTGCTTGGGCGAGAGTAGTACTAGGATGGGTGACCTCCTGGGAAGTCCTCGTGTTGCACCCCTCTTTTTCGTTTTTATTTTTATTTGACGATTTGCCGGGTCGAGATTTCGATAGATTTCAGATTTATTTCGCTTTTATTTTTATTTGACGATTTTGCCGGGTCGAGATTTCGATCGAGGGAAACGGTTTTTAAGGGGGTGCATGATAAAAATTATTTTGTTCCGAGAAATGATTTTTCTTTTCCAAACCAATTTCTCGGAACGTAAACTTGTTTGATAACGCTTATCAAATTTTCTATTTCGGAATAGATTTCTATTCCGAAATAGAAATGGAGGAGAAATCAATTTCGATTTCTCCCAACCCTAATTTCACTCTTTTCTCCCTCGTACGCCTCTTCTCTGCCCAAACTAAAAATAAATATATTCATTGAAAAATAAAAATAAATTTATTAAAATAAATAAATTATTTTTATTTATCATTTTATTTTTAGTTTACTAAAAATAAATTTATTAAATTTATTTATGATAAATAAATAAATATTTTTATTAAAAGTAAAATTATTTTTTATTTGCCTTGAGTGTTTTGCCAAATAAAATTATTTTTATTTTTTATTTTATTCATTTTAAAATAAATTTATTTGTAAAATAAAATAAAATAGAATAAATAAAATAAATTTATTTAATTTATTTAAAATAATTTATTTATGATAAAAATAATAAATTTTTATTTGCCTCGAGTGTTTTGCCAAATAAATTTTATTTTTATTTTTATTCATGAAATAAATTTATTCGTAAAATAAAATAAAATAGAATAAATAAAATAAATTTATTATATATATTTAAAATAACTTATTTATGATAAACAAAAATAAATTATTTTTATTTGCCTTGAGTGTTTTGCCAAATAAAATTATTTTTATTTTTTATTTTTATTCATTTTAAAATAAATTTTTATTCGTAAAATAAAATAAAATAGAATAAATAAAATAAATTTATTTTTATATTTAAATTTTAAAAGAAAATGATATTTTCATTTTATTTTTTTATGATTTATTTTATTTTATTTTATTTTACTCATTATTTTTTTCTACTAAATCATTTTTATTTTTATTTTTTATATTAAAGGTCGCCGGTCGTCGTCGCCGCCGTCCAGAAGGAAGAAATTTTGTGTCGTTATCAAACGAATTTCTATTTTTAGAGTAGAAATTTTGTATCGTTATCAAACGGTTATTTTTGCTTAGAAACTCTTCTAGAAATAGAAATAGAAAAATCTATTTCTATTCCAGAAAGTATTTCTGGAACAGAATGGTTGTCATGCGCGCCCTAAAAGTTTTCCGTATATTTTTCCTTGTTTCTAACTTAATATATCGTTAATTATCCGGCGATTGCGCAACGGCTCTCGAAAGCCGGAAGTAGAACCCTCCGGACATTTCTTAAGACGAGAAATGGCTTTTGCTTCAAATAATTTTGCAATGCGTAACATGACGGGTGCGATCATACCAAAGCACTAATGCACCGGATCCCATCGAACTCCGAAGTTAAGCGTGCTTGGGCGAGAGTAGTACTAGGATGGGTGACCTCTGGGAAGTCCTCGTGTTGCACCCCTCTTTTTCGTTTTTATTTTTATTTAAAGATTTGCCGGGTCGAGATTTCGATCGATTTTAGATTTATTTCGCTTTTATTTTTATGACGATTTGCCGGGTCGAGATTTCGATCGAGGGAAACGGTTTTTAAAAGTTTTCCGTATATTTTTTCCTTGTTTCTAACTTAATATATCGTTAATTATCCGGCCATTGCGCAACGGCTCCTCGAAAGCCGGAAGTAGAACCCTCCGGACATTTCTTAAGACGAGAAATGGCTTTTGCTTCAAATAAGTTTGCAATGCGTAACATGACGGGTCGATCATACCAGCACTAATGCACCGGATCCCATCAGAACTCCGAAGTTAAGCGTGCTTGGGCGAGAGTAGTACTAGGATGGGTGACCTCCTGGGAAGTCCTCGTGTTGCACCCCTCTTTTTCGTTTTTATTTTTATTTAAAGATTTGCCGGGTCGAGATTTCGATCGATTTTAGATTTATTTCGCTTTTATTTTTATTTGACGATTTGCCGGGTCGAGATTTCGATCGAGGGAAACGGTTTTTAAAAGTTTTCCGTATATTTTTCCTTGTTTCTAACTTAATATATCGTTAATTATCCGGCCATTGCGCAACGGCTCCTCGAAAGCCGGAAGTAGAACCCTCCGGACATTTCTTAAGACGAGAAATGGCTTTTGCTTCAAATAAGTTTGCAATGCGTAACATGACGGGTGCGATCATACCAGCACTAATGCACCGGATCCCATCAGAACTCCGAAGTTAAGCGTGCTTGGGCGAGAGTAGTACTAGGAGGGGTGACCTCCTGGGAAGTCCTCGTGTTGCACCCCTCTTTTTCATTTTTTTTTATTTGACGATTTTCCGGGTCGAGATTTCGATCGAGGGAAACGGTTTTTAAAAGTTTTCCGTATATTTTTCCTTGTTTCTAACTGAATATATCGTTTATTATCCGGTGATTGCGCAACGGCTCCTCGAAGGCCGGAAGTAGAACCCTCCGGACATTTCTTAAGACGAGAAATGGCTTTTGCTTCAAATAAGTTTGCAATGCGTAACATGACGGGTGCGATCATACCAACACTAATGCACCGGATCCCATCAGAACTCCGAAGTTAAGCGTGCTTGGGCGAGAGTAGTACTAGGATGGGTGACCTCCTGGGAAGTCCTCGTGTTGCACCCCTCTTTTTCGTTTTTATTTTTATTTCAAGACTTGCCGGGTCGAGATTTCGATCGATTTCAGATTTATTTCGCTTTTATTTTTATTTAACGATTTGCCGAGTCAAGATTTCGATCGAGGGAAACGGTTTTTAAAAGTTTTCCGTATATTTTTCCTTGTTTCTAACTTAATATATCGTTAATTATCCGGCCATTGCGCAACGGCTCCTCGAAAGCCGGAAGTAGAACCCTCCGGACATTTCTTAAGACGAGAAATGGCTTTTGCTTCAAATAAGTTTGCAATGCGTAACATGACGGGTGCGATCATACCAAGCACTAATGCACCGGATCCCATCAGAACTCCGAAGTTAAGCGTGCTTGGGCGAGAGTAGTACTAGGATGGGTGACCTCCTGGGAAGTCCTCGTGTTGCACCCCTCTTTTTCGTTTTTATTTTTATTTAACGATTTGCCGGGTCGAGATTTCGATCGAGGGAAACGGTTTTTAAAAGTTTTCCGTATATTTTTCCTTGTTTCTAAGGGAAACGGTTTTTAAAAGTTTTCCGTATATTTTTCCTTGTTTCTAACTTAATATATCGTTATTATATCGGTGATTGCGCAACGGCTCCTCGAAGGCCGGAAGTAGAACCCTCCGGACATTTCTTAAGACGAGAAATGGCTTTTGCTTCAAATAAGTTTGCAATGCGTAACATGACGGGTGCGATCATACCAGCACTAATGCACCGGATCCCATCAGAACTCCGAAGTTAAGCGTGCTTGGGCGAGAGTAGTACTAGGATGGGTGACCTCCTGGGAAGTCCTCGTGTTGCACCCCTCTTTTTCGTTTTTATTTTTATTTGACGATTTGCCGGGTCGAGATTTCGATAGATTTCAGATTTATTTCGCTTTTATTTTTATTTGACGGTTTGCCGGGTCGAGATTTCGATCGAGGGAAACGGTTTTTAAGGGGGTGCATGATAAAAATTATTTCTGTTCCAGAAATGATTTTTCTGTTCCAAACCAATTTCTGGAACAGAAACTTGTTTGATAACGCTTATCAAATTTTCTATTTCTGGAATAGATTTCTATTCCAGAAATAGACATGGAGGAGAAATCAATTTCTGATTTCTCCCAACCCTAATTTCACTCTTTTCACCCTCGTACGCCTCTTCTCAGCCCAAACTAAAAATAAATATATTCATTTAAAAATAAAAATAAATTTATTAAAATAAATAAATTATTTTTATTTATCATTTTATTTTTAGTTTACTAAAAATAAATTTATTAAATTTATTTATGATAAATAAATAAATATTTTTATTAAAAGTAAAATTATTTTTTATTTGCCTTGAGTGTTTTGCCAAATAAAATTATTTTTATTTTTTATTTTTATTCATTTTAAAATAAATTTATTTGTAAAATAAAATAAAATAGAATAAATAAAATAAATTTATTTAATTTATTTAAAATAATTTATTTATGATAAAAATAATAAATTTTTATTTGCCTCGAGTGTTTTGCCAAATAAATTTTATTTTTATTTTTATTCATGAAATAAATTTATTCGTAAAATAAAATAAAATAGAATAAATAAAATAAATTTATTATATATATTTAAAATAACTTATTTATGATAAACAAAAATAAATTATTTTTATTTGCCTTGAGTGTTTTGCCAAATAAAATTATTTTTTTATTTTTATTTTTATTCATTTTAAAATAAATTTATTCGTAAAATAAAATAAAATAGAATAAATAAAATAAATTTATTTTTATATTTTAATTTTAAAAGAAAATGATATTTTATTTTATTTTTTTATGATTTATTTTATTTTATTTTATTTTATTCATTATTTTTTTTCTACTAAATCATTTTTATTTTTATTTTTTATATTAAAAAGGTCGTCGTCGTCGTCGTCGCCGCCGTCCAGAAGGAAGAAATTTTGTGTCGTTATCAAACGAATTTCTATTTTTAGAGTAGAAATTTTGTATCGTTATCAAACGGTTATTTTTGCTTAGAAACTCTTCTAGAAATAGAAATAGAAAAATCTATTTCTATTCCAGAAAGTATTTCTGGAACAGAATGGTTGTCATGCGCGCCCTAAAAGTTTTCCGTATATTTTTCCTTGTTTCTAACTTAATATATCGTTAATTATCCGGCGATTGCGCAACGGCTCCTCGAAAGCCGGAAGCAGAACCCTCCGGACATTTCTTAAGACGAGAAATGGCTTTTGCTTCAAATAATTTTGCAATGCGTAACATGACGGGTGCGATCATACCAGCACTAATGCACCGGATCCCATCAGAACTCCGAAGTTAAGCGTGCTTGGGCGAGAGTAGTACTAGGATGGGTGACCTCCTGGGAAGTCCTCGTGTTGCACCCCTCTTTTTCGTTTTTATTTTTATTTAAAGATTTGCCGGGTCGAGATTTCGATCGATTTTAGATTTATTTCGCTTTTATTTTTATTTGACGATTTGCCGGGTCGAGATTTCGATCGAGGGAAACGGTTTTTAAAAGTTTTCCGTATATTTTTCCTTGTTTCTAACTTAATATATCGTTAATTATCCGGCCATTGCGCAACGGCTCCTCGAAAGCCGGAAGTAGAACCCTCCGGACATTTCTTAAGACGAGAAATGGCTTTTGCTTCAAATAAGTTTGCAATGCGTAACATGACGGGTGCGATCATACCAGCACTAATGCACCGGATCCCATCAGAACTCCGAAGTTAAGCGTGCTTGGGCGAGAGTAGTACTAGGATGGGTGACCTCCGGGCAAGTCCTCGTGTTGCACCCCTCTTTTTCGTTTTTATTTTTATTTAAAGATTTGCCGGGTCGAGATTTCGATCGATTTTAGATTTATTTCGCTTTTATTTTTATGACGATTTGCCGGGTCGAGATTTCGATCGAGGGAAACGGTTTTTAAAAGTTTTCCGTATATTTTTCCTTGTTTCTAACTTAATATATCGTTAATTATCCGGCCATTGCGCAACGGCTCCTCGAAAGCCGGAAGTAGAACCCTCCGGACATTTCTTAAGACGAGAAATGGCTTTTGCTTCAAATAAGTTTGCAATGCGTAACATGACGGGTGCGATCATACCAGCACTAATGCACCGGATCCCATCAGAACTCCGAAGTTAAGCGTGCTTGGGCGAGAGTAGTACTAGGATGGGTGACCTCCTGGGAAGTCCTCGTGTTGCACCCCTCTTTTTCGTTTTTATTTTTATTTTGACGATTTGCCGGGTCGAGATTTCGATCGATTTTAGATTTATTTCGTTTTTTATTTTTATTTTGACGATTTGCCGGGTCGAGATTTCGATCGAGGGAAACGGTTTTTAAAAGTTCTCCGTATATTTTCCGTTGTTTCTAAGTTAATATATCGTTAATTTATCCGGCGATTGCGCAACGGCTCCTCGAAAGCCGGAAGTAGAACTCTCCGGACATTTCTTAAGACGAGAAATGGCTTTTGCTTCAAATAAGTTTGCAATGCGTAACATGACGGGTGCGATCATACCAGCACTAATGCACCGGATCCCATCAGAACTCCGAAGTTAAGCGTGCTTGGGCGAGAGTAGTACTAGGATGGGTGACCTCCGGGCAAGTCCTCGTGTTGCACCCCTCTTTTTTGTTTTTCTTTTTATTTGACGATTTGCCGGGTAGAGATTTCAATCGATTTTAGATTTATTTCGCTTTTATTTTTATTTGGCGATTTGCAGGGTCGAGATTTCGTTCGAATGAAACGGGTTTTAAAAGTTTTCCGTATATTTTTCCTTGTTTCTAAGTTAATATATCGTTAATTATCCGGCGATTGCGCAACGGCTCCTCGAAAGCCGGAAGTAGAACTCTCCGGACATTTCTTAAGACGAGAAATGGCTTTTGCTTCAAATAAGTTTGCAATGCGTAACATGACGGGTGCGATCATACCAACACTAATGCACCGGATCCCATCAGAACTCCGAAGTTAAGCGTGCTTGGGCGAGAGTAGTACTAGGATGGGTGACCTCCTGGGAAGTCCTCGTGTTGCACCCCTCTTTTTCGTTTTTATTTTTATTTGAAGATTTGCCGGGTCGAGATTTCGATCGATTTCAGATTTATTTCGCTTTTATTTTTACTTGACGATTTTCCGGGTCGAGATTTCGATCGAGGGAAACGGTTTTTAAAAGTTTTCCGTATATTTTTCCTTGTTTCTAACTTAATATATCGTTAATTATCCGGTGATTGCGCAACGGCTCCTCGAAAGCCGGAAGTAGAACCCTCCGGACATTTCTTAAGACGAGAAATGGCTTTTGCTTCAAATAAGTTTGCAATGCGTAACATGACGGGTGCGATCATACCAGCACTAATGCACCGGATCCCATCAGAACTCCGAAGTTAAGCGTGCTTGGGCGAGAGTAGTACTAGGATGGGTGACCTCTGGGAAGTCCTCGTGTTGCACCCCTCTTTTTCGTTTTTATTTTTATTCGATTTGATCGATTTTAGATTTATTTCGCTTTTATTTTTATTTGAACGATTTTTAAAGTAAGATTTCGAGGGAAACGGTTTTTAAAAGTTTTCCGTATATATTTTCCTTGTTTCTAACTTAATATATCGTTAATTATCATTGCGCAACGGCTCCTCGAAAGCCGGAAGTAGAACCCTCCGGACATTTCTTAAGACGAGAAATGGCTTTTGCTTCAAATAAGTTTGCAATGCGTAACATGACGGGTGCGATCATACCAGCACTAATGCACCGGATCCCATCAGAACTCCGAAGTTAAGCGTGCTTGGGCGAGAGTAGTACTAGGATGGGTGACCTCTGGGAAGTCCTCGTGTTGCACCCTCTTTTTCGTTTTTATTTTTATTTCAAGATTTGCCGGGTCGAGATTTCGATCGATTTTAGATTTATTTCGCTTTTATTTTTATTAAAGATTTCGATTTATTTTTATTTTATTTTTTTTTAAAAGTTTTCCGTATATTTTTCCTTGTTTCTAACTTAATATATTGATTTTTTGCGCAACGGCTCCTCGAAAGCCGGAAGTAGAACCCTCCGGACATTTCTTAAGACGAGAAATGGCTTTTGCTTCAAATAAGTTTGCAAATTTTGCAAGGCGTAACATGACGGGTGCGATCATACCAGCACTAATGCACCGGATCCCATCAGAACTCCGAAGTTAAGCGTGCTTGGGCGAGAGTAGTACTAGGATGGGTGACCTCCTGGGAAGTCCTCGTGTTGCACCCCTCTTTTTCGTTTTTATTTTTATTTAAAGATTTGCCGGGTCGAGATTTCGATCGATTTTAGATTTATTTTTATTTTTATTTGACGATTTGCCGGGTCGAGATTTCGATCGAGGGAAACGGTTTTTAAAAGTTTTCCGTATATTTTTCCTTGTTTCTAACTTAATATATCGTTAATTATCCGGCCATTATTTTTATTTACGGCTCCTCGAAAGCCGGAAGTAGAACCCTCCGGACATTTCTTAAGAAATAAGAAATGGCTTTTGCTTCAAATAATTTTGCAATGCGTAACATGACGGGTGCGATCATACCAGCACTAATGCACCGGATCCCATCAGGACTCCGAAGTTAAGCGTGCTTGGGCGAGAGTAGTACTAGGATGGGTGACCTCCGGGAAGTCCTCGTGTTGCACCCCTCTTTTTCGTTTTTATTTTTATTTAAAGATTTGCCGGGTCGAGATTTCGATCGATTTTAGATTTATTTCGCTTTTATTTTTATTTGACGATTTGCCGGGTCGAGATTTCGATCGAGGGAAACGGTTTTTAAAAGTTTTCCGTATATTTTTCCTTGTTTCTAACTTAATATATCGTTAATTATCCGGCCATTGCGATTTATTTTATTTTATTTTAACGGCTCCTCGAAAGCCGGAAGTAGAACCCTCCGGACATTTCTTAAGACGAGAAATGGCTTTTGCTTCAAATAAGAAAAATCTATTTTTTGCAATGCGTAACATGACGGGTGCGATCATACAAAGCACTAATGCACCGGATCCCATCATAACTCCGAAGTTAAGCGTGCTTGGGCGAGAGTAGTACTAGGATGGGTGACCTCCTGGGAAGTCCTCGTGTTGCACCCCTCTTTTTCGTTTTTATTTTTATTTAAAGATTTGCCGGGTCGAGATTTCGATCGATTTTAGATTTATTTCGCTTTTATTTTTATTTGACGATTTGCCGGGTCGAGATTTCGATCGAGGGAAACGGTTTTTAAAAGTTTTCCGTATATTTTTCCTTGTTTCTAACTTAATATATCGTTAATTATCCGGCCATTGCGCAACGGCTCCTCGAAAGCCGGAAGTAGAACCCTCCGGACATTTCTTAAGACGAGAAATGGCTTTTGCTTCAAATAAGTTTGCAATGCGTAACATGACGGGTGCGATCATACCAGCACTAATGCACCGGATCCCATCAGAACTCCGAAGTTAAGCGTGCTTGGGCGAGAGTAGTACTAGGATGGGTGACCCTCCGGGAAGTCCTCGTGTTGCACCCCTCTTTTTCGTTTTTATTTTTATTTCAAGATTTGCCGGGTCGAGATTTCGATCGATTTCAGATTTCTTTCGCTTTTATTTTTATTTAACGATTTGCCGAGTCAAGATTTCGATCGAGGGAAACGGTTTTTAAAAGTTTTCCGTATATTTTTCCTTGTTTCTAACTTAATATATCGTTAATTATCCGGTGATTGCGCAACGGCTCCTCGAAGGCCGGAAGTAGAACCCTCCGGACATTTCTTAAGACGAGAAATGGCTTTTGCTTCAAATAAGTTTGCAATGCGTAACATGACGGGTGCGATCATACCAGCACTAATGCACCGGATCCCATCAGAACTCCGAAGTTAAGCGTGCTTGGGCGAGAGTAGTACTAGGATGGGTGACCTCCTGGGAAGTCCTCGTGTTGCACCCCTCTTTTTCGTTTTTATTTTTATTTGACGATTTGCCGGGTCGAGATTTCGATCGATTTCAGATTTATTTCGCTTTTATTTTTATTTGACGATTTGCCGGGTCGAGATTTCGATCGAGGGAAACTGTTTTTAAGGGGGTGCATGATAAAAATTATTTCTGCTCCAGAAATGATTTCTCTGTTCCAGACCAATTTCTGGAAAGAAACTTGTTTGATAACGCTTATCAAATTTTCTATTTCTGGAATAGATTTCTATTCCAGAAGTAGAAATGGAGGAGAAATCAATTTCTGATTTCTCCCAACCCTTATTTCACTCTTTTCTCCCTCGTATGCCTCTTCTCCGCCCAAACAAAAAGTAAATATATTAATTTAAAAATGAAAATAAATTTATTAAAATAAATAAATTATTTTTATTTATCATTTTATTTTTAGTTTACTAAAAATAAATTTATTAAATTTATTTATGATAAATAAATAAATATTTTTATTAAAAGTAAAATTATTTTTTATTTGCCTTGAGTGTTTTGCCAAATAAAAAAATAATTTTTTTTATTTTTATTAGAATAAATAAAATAAATTTATTTAATTTATATAAAATAATTTTTTAGAATAAATTTATTTGTAAAATAAAATAAAATAGAATAAATAAAATAAATTTATTTTTATATATATTTAAAATAATTTATTTATGATAAAAAAAATAAATTATTTTTATTTGCCTTGAGTGTTTTGCCAAATAAAATTATTTTTATTTTTATTTTTATTCATTTTAAAATAAATTTATTCGTAAAATAAAATAAAATAGAATAAATAAAATAAATTTATTTTTATATTTTAATTTTAAAAGAAAATGATATTTTTATTTTATTTTTTTATGATTTATTTTATTTTATTTTATTTTATTCATTATTTTTTTGTGACTAAAATTTTTTTTATTTTTATTTTTTATATTAAAGGTCGTCGGTCGTCGTCGCCGCCGTCCAGAAGGAAGAAATTTCGTGTCGTTATCAAACGAATTTCTATTTTTAGAGTAGAAATTTTGTGTCGTTATCAAACGGTTATTTTTGCTTAGAAACTCTTCTAGAAATAGAAATAGAAAAATCTATTTCTATTCCAGAAAGTATTTCTGGAACAGAATGGGTGTCATGCGCGCCCTAAAAGTTTTCCGTATATTTTTCCTTGTTTCTAACTTAATATATCGTTAATTATCCGGCGATTGCGCAACGGCTCCTCGAAAGCCGGAAGTAGAACCCTCCGGACATTTCTTAAGACGAGAAATGGCTTTTGCTTCAAATAATTTTGCAATGCGTAACATGACGGGTGCGATCATACCAGCACTAATGCACCGGATCCCATCAGAACTCCGAAGTTAAGCGTGCTTGGGCGAGAGTAGTACTAGGATGGGTGACCTCCTGGGAAGTCCTCGTGTTGCACCCCTCTTTTTCGTTTTTATTTTTATTTGACGATTTGCCGGGTCGAGATTTCGATCGAGGGAAACGGTTTTTAAAAGTTTTCCGTATATTTTTCCTTGTTTCTAACTTAATATATCGTTAATTATCCGGCCATTGCGCAACGGCTCCTCGAACGCCGGAAGTAGAACCCTCCGGACATTTCTTAAGACGAGAAATGGCTTTTGCTTCAAATAAGTTTGCAATGCGTAACATGACGGGTGCGATCATACCAGCACTAATGCACCGGATCCCATCAGAACTCCGAAGTTAAGCGTGCTTGGGCGAGAGTAGTACTAGGATGGGTGACCTCTGGGAAGTCCTCGTGTTGCACCCCTCTTTTTCGTTTTTATTTTTATTTAAAGATTTGCCGGGTCGAGATTTCGATCGATTTAGATTTATTTCGCTTTTATTTTTATTTGACGATTTGCCGGAGTCAAGATTTCGATCGAGGGAAACGGTTTTTAAAAGTTTTCCGTATATTTTTCCTTGTTTCTAACTTAATATATCGTTAATTATCCGGCCATTGCGCAACGGCTCCTCGAAAGCGGAAGTAGAACCCTCCGGACATTTCTTAAGACGAGAAATGGCTTTTGCTTCAAATAAGTTTGCAATGCGTAACATGACCACTAGGATGACTGGGAAGTCCTCGTGTTGCACCCCTCTTTTTCCTTTTTAATGCACGATCCCATCGATCGAAAGTTAAGCGTGCTTGGGCGAGAGTAGTACTAGGATGGGTGACCTCCTGGGAAGTCCTCGTGTTGCACCCCTCTTTTTCGTTTTTATTTTTATTTGACGATTTGCCGGGTCGAGATTTCGTTCGATTTCAGATTTATTTCGCTTTTATTTTTATTTGACGATTTGCCGAGTCGAGATTTCGATCGAGGGAAACGGTTTTTAAGGGGGTGCATGATAAAAATTATTTCTGCTCCAGAAATGATTTTTCTGTTCCAGACCAATTTCTGGAACAGAAACTTGTTTGATAACGCTTATCAAATTTTCTATTTCTGGAGTAGATTTCTATTCCAGAAATAGAAATGGAGGAGAAATCAATTTCTGATTTCTCCCAACCCTTATTTCACTCTTTTCTCCCTCGTATGCCTCTTCTCCGCCCAAACAAAAAGTAAATATATTAATTTAAAAATGAAAATAAATTTATTAAAATAAATAAATTATTTTTATTTATCATTTTATTTTTAGTTTACTAAAAATAAATTTATTAAATTTATTTATGATAAATAAATAAATATTTTTATTAAAAGTAAAATTATTTTTTTTATTCGCCTTGAGTGTTTTGCCAAATAAAATTATTTTTTTTTTTATTTTTATTCATTTTAGAATAAATTTATTTGTAAAATAAAATAAAATAGAATAAATAAAATAAATAAATTTATTTAATTTATTTATGATAAAAATAATAAGTTTTTATTTAAAATAATTTATTTATGATAAATTTAAAAATATAAAATAAATAAATTAAATTTTTATTTATATATTTAAAATAAGTGTTTTGCAAAAATAAATTATTTTTAAGTGTTTTATTTTTATTTTTATTTTTATTCATTTTAAAATAAATTTATTCGTCAAATAAAATAAAATAGAATAAATAAAATAAATTTATTTTTATATTTTAATTTTAAAAGAAAATGATATTTTATTTTATTTTTTTATGATTTATTTTATTTTATTTTATTTTATTCATTAATTTTTTTGTGACTAAATCATTTTTATTTTTATTTTTTATATTAAAGGTCGTCGGTCGTCGTCGCCGCCCGTCCGGAAAGGAAGAAATTTTGTGTCGTTATCAAACGAATTTCTATTTTTAGAGTAGAAATTTTGTGTCGTTATCAAACGGTTATTTTTGCTTAGAAACTCTTCTAGAAATAGAAATAGAAAAATCTATTTCTATTCCAGAAAGTATTTCTGGAACAGAATGGGTGTCATGCGCGCCCTAAAAGTTTTCCGTATATTTTTCCTTGTTTCTAACTTAATATATCGTTAATTATCCGGCGATTGCGCAACGGCTCCTCGAAAGCCGGAAGTAGAACCCTCCGGACATTTCTTAAGAGGAGAAATGGCTTTTGCTTCAAATAATTTTGCAATGCGTAACATGACGGGTGCGATCATACAAAGCACTAATGCACCGGATCCCATCGAACTCCGAAGTTAAGCGTGCTTGGGCGAGAGTAGTACTAGGATGGGTGACCTCTGGAAGTCCTCGTGTTGCACCCCTCTTTTTCGTTTTTATTTTTATTTAAAGATTTGCCGGGTCGAGATTTCGATCGATTTTAGATTTATTTCGCTTTTATTTTTATTTGACGATTTGCCGGGTCGAGATTTCGATCGAGGGAAACGGTTTTTAAAAGTTTTCAGTATATTTTTCCTTGTTTCTAACTTAATATATCGTTAATTATCCGGCCATTGCGCAACGGCTCCTCGAAATCCGGAAGTAGAACCCTCCGGACATTTCTTAAGACGAGAAATGGCTTTTGCTTCAAATAAGTTTGCAATCCATAACATGACGGGTGCGATCATACCAGCACTAATGCACCGGATCCCATCAGAACTCCGAAGTTAAGCGTGCTTGGGCGAGAGTAGTACTAGGATGGGTGACCTCCTGGGAAGTCCTCGTGTTGCACCCTTCTTTTCCGTTTTTATTTTTATTTCAAGATTTGCCGGGTCGAGATTTCGATCGATTTCAGATTTCTTTCGCTTTTATTTTTATTTAACGATTTGCCGAGTCAAGATTTCGATCGAGGGAAACGGTTTTTAAAAGTTTTCCGTATATTTTTCCTTGTTTCTAACTTAATATATCGTTAATTATCCGGCCATTGCGCAACGGCTCCTCGAACGCAGGAAGTAGAACCCTCCGGACATTTCTTAAGACGAGAAATGGCTTTTGCTTCAAATAAGTTTGCAATGCGTAACATGACGGGTGCGATCATACCAGCACTAATGCACCGGATCCCATCAGAACTCCGAAGTTAAGCGTGCTTGGGCGAGAGTAGTACTAGGATGGGTGACCTCCTGGGAAGTCCTCGTGTTGCACCCCTCTTTTTTTTTTTTATTTTTTTTATTTTTCGAGATTTCGATCGATTTTAAAAGTTTTCCGTATATTTTTATTTTATTTTTTGTTTCTAAGGGAAACGGTTTTTAAAAGTTTTCCGTATATTTTTCCTCGACTTTATATCGTTAATTTTATTTCGGAAGTAGAACCCTCCGGACATTTCTTAAGACGAGAAATGGCTTTTGCTTCAAATAAGTTTGCAATGCGTAACATGACGGGTGCGATCATACCAGCACTAATGCACCGGATCCCATCAGAACTCCGAAGTTAAGCGTGCTTGGGCGAGAGTAGTACTGGGATGGGTGACCTCCTGGGAAGTCCTCGTGTTGCACCCCTCTTTTTCGTTTTTATTTTTATTTCACGATTTGCCGGGTCGAGATTTCGATCGAGGGAAACGGTTTTTAAGGGGGTGCATGATAAAAATTATTTCTGCTCCAGAAATGATTTTTCTGTTCCAGACCAATTTCTGGAACAGAAACTTGTTTGATAACGCTTATCAAATTTTCTATTTCTGGAATAGATTTCTATTCCAGAAGTAGAAATGGAGGAGAAATCAATTTCTGATTTCTCCCAACCCTTATTTCACTCTTTTCTCCCTCGTATGCCTCTTCTCCGCCCAAACAAAAAGTAAATATATTAATTTAAAAATGAAAATAAATTTATTAAAATAAATAAATTATTTTTATTTATCATTTTATTTTTAGTTTACTAAAAATAAATTTATTAAATTTATTTATGATAAATAAATAAATATTTTTATTAAAAGTAAAATTATTTTTTATTCGCCTTGAGTGTTTTGCCAAATAAAATTATTTTTTTTTTTATTTTTATTCATTTTAGAATAAATTTATTTGTAAAATAAAATAAAATAGAATAAATAAAATAAATTTATTTAATTTATTTAAAATAATTTATTTATGATAAAAATAATAATTATTTTTATTTGCCTTGAGTGTTTTGCCAAATAAAATTATTTTTATTTTTTTATTTTTATTCATTTTAAAATAAATTTATTATCAAATAAAATAAAATAGAATAAATAAAATAAATTTATTTTTATATTTTAATTTTAAAAGAAAATGATATTTTTATTTTATTTTTTTACGACTTATTTTATTTTATTTTATTCATTATTTTTTTTGTGACTAAATCATTTTTATTTTTATTTTCTATATTAAAGGTCGTCGGTCGTCGTCGCCGCCCTCCAGAAGGAAGAAATTTTGTGTCGTTATCAAACGAATTTCTATTTTTAGAGTAGAAATTTTGTGTCGTTATCAAACGGTTATTTTTGCTTACAAACTCTTCTAGAAATAGAAATAGAAAAATCTATTTCTATTCCGAAAGTATTTCGTTTTTACTTTTATTTAAAGAACGAGAATGGGTGTCATGCGCGCCCTAAAAGTTTTCCGTATATTTTTCCTTGTTTCTAACTTAATATATCGTTAATTATCCGGATCATTGCGCAACGGCTCCTCGAAAGCCGAAAGTAGAACTCTCCGGACATTTCTCAAGACGAGAAATGGCTTTTGCTTCAAATGAGTTTGCAATGCGTCACATGACGGGTGCGATCATACAAGCACTAATGCACCGGATCCCATCAGAACTTCGAAGTTAAGCGTGCTTGGGTGAGAGTAGTACTAGGATGGGTGACCTCCTGGAAAGTCCTCACGTTGCACCCCTCTTTTTCGTTTTTATTTTTATTTGACGATTTGCCGGTCGAGATTCGATCGATTTTAGATTTATTTCGCTTTTCTTTTTTTTATTTTGACGATTTGAGGGGTTTTTAAAAGATTTCGATCGAGGGAAACGGTTTTTAAAAGTTTTCCGTATATTTTTCCTTGTTTCTAACTGAATATATCGTTAATTATCCGTGATTGCGCAACGGCTCCTCGAAGGCCGGAAGTAGAACCCTCCCGGACATTTCTTAAGACGAGAAATGGCTTTTGCTTCAAATAAGTTTGCAATGCGTAACATGACGGGTGCGATCATACCACACTAATGCACCGGATCCCATCGAACTCCGAAGTTAAGCGTGCTTGGGCGAGAGTAGTACTAGGATGGGTGACCTCTGGGAAGTCCTCGTGTTGCACCCCTCTTTTTCGTTTTTATTTTTATTTGACGATTTGCCGGGTCGAGATTTCGAGATTTCTTTTATTTTTATTTCGATTTCAGATTTATTTCGTTTTTATTTTTATTTCACGATTTGCCGGGTCGAGATTTCGATCGAGGGAAACGGTTTTTAAGGGGGTGCATGATAAAAATTATTTCTGCTCGAGAAATGATTTTTCTGTTCCCGTGTTGCACCAATTTTCGGGAACGAAACTTGTTTGATAACGCTTATCAAATTTTCTATTTTCGGAATAGATTTCTATTCCAGAAGTAGAAATGGAGGAGAAATCAATTTCTGATTTCTCCCAACCCTTATTTCACTCTTTTCTCCCTCGTATGCCTCTTCTCCGCCCAAACAAAAAGTAAATATATTCATTTAAAAATGAAAATAAATTTATTAAAATAAATAAATTATTTTTATTTATCATTTTATTTTTAGTTTACTAAAAATAAATTTATTAAATTTATTTATGATAAATAAATAAATATTTTTATTAAAAGTAAAATTATTTTTTATTCGCCTTGAGTGTTTTGCCAAATAAAATTATTTTTTTTATTTTTATTCATTTTAGAATAAATTTATTTGTAAAATAAAATAAAATAGAATAAATAAAATAAATTTATTTAATATATATTTAAAATAATTTATTTATGATAAAAAAAATAAATTATTTTTATTTGCCTTGAGTGTTTTGCCAAATAAAATTATTTTTATTTTTATTTTTATTCATTTTAAAATAAATTTATTCGTAAAATAAAATAAAATAGAATAAATAAAATAAATTTATTTTTATATTTTAATTTTAAAAGAAAATGATAATTTTATTTTATTTTTTATGATTTATTTTATTTTATTTTATTTTATTCATTATTTTTTTGTGACTAAATCATTTTTATTTTTATTTTTTATATTAAAGGTCGTCGGTCGTCGTCGCCGCCGTCCAGAAGGAAGAAATTTCGTGTCGTTATCAAACGAATTTCTATTTTTAGAGTAGAAATTTTGTGTCGTTATCAAACGGTTATTTTTGCTTAGAAACTCTTCTAGAAATAGAAATAGAAAAATCTATTTCTATTCCAGAAAGTATTTCTGGAACGAGAATGGGTGTCATGCGCGCCCTAAAAGTTTTCCGTATATTTTTCCTTGTTTCTAACTTAATATATCGTTAATTATCCGGCGATTGCGCAACGGCTCCTCGAAAGCCGGAAGTAGAACCCTCCGGACATTTCTTAAGACGAGAAATGGCTTTTGCTTCAAATAATTTTGCAATGCGTAACATGACGGGTGCGATCATACCAGCACTAATGCACCGGATCCCATCAGAACTCCGAAGTTAAGCGTGCTTGGGCGAGAGTAGTACTAGGATGGGTGACCTCCTGGGAAGTCCTCGTGTTGCACCCCTCTTTTTCGTTTTTATTTTTATTTGACGATTTGCCGGGTCGAGATTTCGATCGAGGGAAACGGTTTTTAAAAGTTTTCCGTATATTTTTCCTTGTTTCTAACTTAATATATCGTTAATTATCCGGTGATTGCGCAACGGCTCCTCGAAGGCCGGAAGTAGAACCCTCCGGACATTTCTTAAGACGAGAAATGGCTTTTGCTTCAAATAAGTTTGCAATGCGTAACATGACGGGTGCGATCATACCAGCACTAATGCACCGGATCCCATCAGAACTCCGAAGTTAAGCGTGCTTGGGCGAGAGTAGTACTAGGATGGGTGACCTCCCGGGAAGTCCTCGTGTTGCACCCTTTTTTCTTTTTATTTTTATTTTTATTTGACGATTTCTTTCGCTTTTATTTTTATTTAACGATTTGCCGAGTCGAGATCGATCGTTTTCCGTATATTTTTCCTTGTTTCTAACTTAATTTCGATTTATTTCGCTTTTATTTTTTTTGACGATTTGCTTCAAATAAGTTTGATGCGTCGAGATTTCGATCGAGGGAAACGGTTTTTAAGGGGGTGCATGATAAAAATTATTTCACGATTTCCGAAATGATTTTTTATTTCTCTCCGAAATGATTTTTCTGTTCCAAACCAATTTCGGAACGAAACTTGTTTGATAACGCTTATCAAATTTTCTATTTCGGAATAGATTTCTATTCCGAAATAGAAATGGAGGAGAAATCAATTTTCGATTTCTCCCAACCCTTATTTCACTCTTTTCTCCCTCGTATGCCTCTTCTCCGCCCAAACAAAAAGTAAATATATTCATTTAAAAATGAAAATAAATTTATTAAAATAAATAAATTATTTTTATTTATCATTTTATTTTTAGTTTACTAAAAATAAATTTATTAAATTTATTTATGATAAATAAATAAATATTTTTATTAAAAGTAAAATTATTTTTTATTCGTTGAGTGTTTTGCCAAATAAAATAAAATTATTTTAAAATAAATTTTTTTTTTTTTTTATTCATTTTAGAATAAATTTATTTTTAAAATAAAATAAAATAAAATAGAATAAATAAAATAAATTTATTTTATATATTTAAAATAATTTATTTATGATAAAAAAAATAAATTATTTTTATTTGCCTTGAGTGTTTTGCCAAATAAAATTATTTTTATTTTTATTTTTATTCATTTTAAAATAAATTTATTCGTCAAATAAAATAAAATAGAATAAATAAAATAAATTTATTTTTATATTTTAATTTTAAAAGAAAATGATATTTTTATTTTATTTTTTTATGATTTTATTTTATTTTATTTTATTTTATTCATTATTTTTTTGTGACTAAATCATTTTTATTTTTATTTTTTATATTAAAGGTCGTCGTCGTCGTCGTCGCCGCCGCCCTCCGAAGGAAGAAATTTTGTGTCGTTATCAAACGAATTTCTATTTTTAGAGTAGAAATTTTGTGTCGTTATCAAACGGTTATTTTTGCTTAGAAACTCTTCTAGAAATAGAAATAGAAAAATCTATTTCTATTCCGAAAGTATTTTCGAAAGAATGGGTGTCATGCGCGCCCTAAAAGTTTTCCGTATATTTTTCCTTGTTTCTAACTTAATATATCGTTAATTATCCGGCGATTGCGCAACGGCTCCTCGAAAGCCGGAAGTAGAACCCTCCGGACATTTCTTAAGACGAGAAATGGCTTTTGCTTCAAATAATTTTGCAATGCGTAACATGACGGGTGCGATCATACAAAGCACTAATGCACCGGATCCCATCAGAACTCCGAAGTTAAGCGTGCTTGGGCGAGAGTAGTACTAGGATGGGTGACCTCCTGGGAAGTCCTCGTGTTGCACCCCTCTTTTTCGTTTTTATTTTTATTTAAAGATTTGCCGGGTCGAGATTTCGATCGATTTTAGATTTATTTCGTTTTTTATTTTTATTTTGACGATTTGCCGGGTCGAGATTTCGATCGAGGGAAACGGTTTTTAAAAGTTTTCCGTATATTTTTCCTTGTTTCTAACTTAATATATCGTTAATTATCCGGTGATTGCGCAACGGCTCCTCGAAGGCCGGAAGTAGAACCCTCCGGACATTTCTTAAGACGAGAAATGGCTTTTGCTTCAAATAAGTTTGCAATGCGTAACATGACGGGTGCGATCATACCAGCACTAATGCACCGGATCCCATCAGAACTCCGAAGTTAAGCGTGCTTGGGCGAGTTAAGCGTGACCTTGGGCGTTGCAGTTTTTATTTTTATTTAGGATGGGTGACCTCTGGGAAGTCCAAGATTTCGTGTTGCACCCGGTTTTTCGTATATTTTTCCTTGTTTCTAACTTAATATATCGTTTTTCGTTTTTATTTTTATTTTTGACGAAATGGCTTTTTTGCCAAATAAGTTTGCAATGCGTAACGACGGGTGCGATTTCATACCAGCACTAATCGGATCCCATCGAACTCCGAAGTTAAGCGTGCTTGGGAGAGTAGTACTAGGATGGGTGACCTCCTGGGAAGTCCTCGTGTTGCACCCCTCTTTTTCGTTTTTATTTTTATTTCACGATTTGCCGGGTCGAGATTTCGATCGAGGGAAACGGTTTTTAAGGGGGTGCATGATAAAAATTATTTCTGTTCCAGACCAATTTCTGGAACAGAAACTTGTTTGATAACGCTTATCAAATTTTCTATTTCTGGAATAGATTTCTATTCCAGAAGTAGAAATGGAGGAGAAATCAATTTCTGATTTCTCCCAACCCTTATTTCACTCTTTTCTCCCTCGTATGCCTCTTCTCCGCCCAAACAAAAAGTAAATATATTCATTTAAAAATGAAAATAAATTTATTAAAATAAATAAATTATTTTTATTTATCATTTTTTTTTAGTTTACTAAAAATAAATTTATTAAATTTATTTATGATAAATAAATAAATATTTTTATTAAAAGTAAAATTATTTTTTATTCGCCTTGAGTGTTTTGCCAAATAAAATTATTTTTTTTTTTATTTTTATTCATTTTAGAATAAATTTATTTGTAAAATAAAATAAAATAGAATAAATAAAATAAATTTATTTAATTTATTTAAAATAATTTATTTATGATAAAAATAATAAATTATTTTTATTTGCCTTGAGTGTTTTGCCAAATAAAAATTTTATTTTTATTTTTATTCATTTTAAAATAAATTTATTCGTCAAATAAAATAAAATAGAATAAATAAAATAAATTTATTTTTATATTTTAATTTTAAAAGAAAATGATATTTTTATTTTATTTTTTTATGATTTATTTTATTTTATTTTATTTTATTCATTTTTTTTTGTGACTAAATCATTTTTTTTTTTTTTTTTTTATATTAAAATTATTTTTTTCTACTAAATCATTTTTATTTTTATTTTTTCGTCCGCCGTCCGCCGCCGTCCGAGGAAGGAAGAAATTTTGTGTCGTTATCAAACGAATTTCTATTTTTAGAGTAGAAATTTTGTGTCGTTATCAAACGGTTATTTTTGCTTACAAACTCTTCTAGAAATAGAAATAGAAAAATCTATTTCTATTCCGAGAAAGTATTTCGGAACAGAATGGGTGTCATGCGCGCCCTAAAAGTTTTCCGTATATTTTTCCTTGTTTCTAACTTAATATATCGTTAATTATCCGGCGATTGCGCAACGGCTCCTCGAAAGCCGGAAGTAGAACCCTCCGGACATTTCTTAAGACGAGAAATGGCTTTTGCTTCAAATAATTTTGCAATGCGTAACATGACGGGTGCGATCATACCAAAGCACTAATGCACCGGATCCCATCAGAACTCCGAAGTTAAGCGTGCTTGGGCGAGAGTAGTACTAGGATGGGTGACCTCCTGGGAAGTCCTCGTGTTGCACCCCTCTTTTTCGTTTTTATTTTTATTTAAAGATTTGCCGGGTCGAGATTTCGATCGATTTTAGATTTATTTCGCTTTTATTTTTATTTGACGATTTGCCGGGTCTCGAGATTTCGATCGAGGGAAACGGTTTTTAAAAGTTTTCCGTATATTTTTCCTTGTTTCTAACTTAATATATCGTTAATTATCCGGCCATTGCGCAACGGCTCCTCGAAGGCCGGAAGAAGAGAACCCTCCGGACATTTCTTAAGACGAGAAATGGCTTTTGCTTCAAATAAGTTTGCAATGCGTAACATGACGGGTGCGATCATACCAGCACTAATGCACCGGATCCCATCAGAACTCCGAAGTTAAGCGTGCTTGGGCGAGAGTAGTACTAGGATGGGTGACCTCCGGGAAGTCCTCGTGTTGCACCCTTCCCCTCTTTTTCGATTTCTTTTTTTATTTTTTTTATTTGAGTCAAGATTTGATCGAGGGAAACGGTTTTTAAAAGTTTTCGTATATTTTTCCTTGATTTCGTTAATTATCGATTTCAGATTTATTTCGAGAAATGGCTTTTTTATTTTTATTTGACGATTTGCCGAGCGTCGAGATTTCGATCGAGGGAAACGGTTTTTAAGGGGGTGCATGATAAAAATTATTTCTGCTCCAGAAATGATTTTTCTGTTCCAGACCAATTTCTGGAACAGAAACTTGTTTGATAACGCTTATCAAATTTTCTATTTCTGGAATAGATTTCTATTCCAGAAGTAGAAATGGAGGAGAAATCAATTTCTGATTTCTCCCAACCCTTATTTCACTCTTTTCTCCCTCGTATGCCTCTTCTCCGCCCAAACAAAAAGTAAATATATTCATTTAAAAATGAAAATAAATTTATTAAAATAAATAAATTATTTTTATTTATCATTTTTTTTAGTTTACTAAAAATAAATTTATTAAATTTATTTATGAGAAATAAATAAATATTTTTATTAAAAGTAAAATTATTTTTTATTCGCCTTGAGTGTTTTGCCAAATAAAATTATTTTTTTTTTTATTTTTATTCATTTTAGAATAAATTTATTTGTAAAATAAAATAAAATAGAATAAATAAAATAAATTTATTTTATTTATTTAAAATAATTTATTTATGATAAAAAAAATAAAATTTTTATTTGCCTTGAGTGTTTTGCCAAATAAAATTATTTTTATTTTTATTTTTATTCATTTTAAAATAAATTTATTCGTCAAATAAAATAAAATAGAATAAATAAAATAAATTTATTTTTATATTTTAATTTTAAAAGAAAATGATATTTTATTTTATTTTTTTATGATTTATTTTATTTTATTTTATTTTATTCATTATTTTTTTTGTGACTAAATCATTTTTATTTTTATTTTCTATATTAAAGGTCGTCGGTCGTCGTCGCCGCCCTCCAGAAGGAAGAAATTTTGTGTCGTTATCAAACGAATTTCTATTTTTAGAGTAGAAATTTTGTGTCGTTATCAAACGGTTATTTTTGCTTACAAACTCTTCTAGAAATAGAAATAGAAAAATCTATTTCTATTCCGAAAGTATTTCTGGAACAGAATGGGTGTCATGCGCGCCCTAAAAGTTTTCCGTATATTTTTCCTTGTTTCTAACTTAATATATCGTTAATTATCCGGCGACTGCGCAACGGCTCCTCGAAAGCCGGACGTAGAACCCTCCGGACATTTCTTAATACGAGAAATGGCTTTTGCTTCAAATAATTTTGCAATGCGTAACATGACGGGTGCGATCATACATAAGCACTAATGCACCGGATCCCATCGAACTCCAAGTTAAGCGTGCTTGGGCGAGAGTAGTACTAGGATGGGTGACCTCCTGGGAAGTCCTCGTGTTGCACCCCTCTTTTTCGTTTTTATTTTTATTTAAAGATTTCCCGGGTCGAGATTTCGATCGATTTTAGATTTATTTCGCTTTTATTTTTATATGACGATTTGCCGGGTCGAGATTTCGATCGAGGGAAACGGTTTTTAAAAGTTTTCCGTATATTTTTCCTTGTTTCTAACTTAATATATCGTTAATTATCCGGTGATTGCGCAACGGCTCCTCGAAGGCCGGAAGTAGAACCCTCCGGACATTTCTGAAGACGAGAAATGGCTTTTGCTTCAAATAAGTTTGCAATGCGTAACATGACGGGTGCGATCATACCAGCACTAATGCACCGGATCCCATCAGAACTCCGAAGTTAAGCGTGCTTGGGCGAGAGTAGTACTAGGATGGGTGACCTCCTGGGAAGTCCTCGTGTTGCACCCTCCTCTTTTTCGTTTTTATTTTTTTTATTTGACGATTTGCCGGTCGAGATTTCGCTTTTATTTTTATTTAACGATTTTCAAGATTTCAGATTTATTTCGCTTTTATTTTTATTTGACGATTTTGCCGAGTCGAGATTTCGATCGAGGGAAACGGTTTTTAAGGGGGTGCATGATAAAAATTATTTTGCACCGGATCCCAAATGATTTTTTGTTAGGATGGGTGAATTTCGGGAAGTCCTCGTGTTGCACCCCTCTTTTTCGTTTTTATTTTTAAACTTGTTTGATAACGATAAAAATTATTTATCAAATTTTCTATTTCGAAACTTGAGTAGATTTCTATTCCAGAAATAGAAATGGAGGAGAAATCAATTTCTGATTTCTCCCAACCCTTATTTCACTCTTTTCTCCCTCGTATGCCTCTTCTCCGCCCAAACAAAAAGTAAATATATTCATTTAAAAATGAAAATAAATTTATTAAAATAAATAAATTATTTTTATTTATCATTTTTTTTTTTAGTTTACTAAAAATAAATTTATTAAATTTATTTATGATAAATAAATAAATATTTTTATTAAAAGTAAAATTATTTTTTATTCGCCTTGAGTGTTTTGCCAAATAAAATTATTTTTTTTTTTATTTTTATTCATTTTAGAATAAATTTATTTGTAAAATAAAATAAAATAGAATAAATAAAATAAATTTATTTAATTTATTTAAAATAATTTATTTATGATAAAAATAATAAAATTTTTATTTGCCTTGAGTGTTTTGCCAAATAAATTTTATTTTTATTTTTATTCATAAAATAAATTTATTCGTCAAATAAAATAAAATAGAATAAATAAAATAAATTTATTTTTATATTTTAATTTTAAAAGAAAATGATATTTTTATTTTATTTTTTTATGATTTATTTTATTTTATTTTATTTTATTCATTATTTTTTTGTGACTAAATCATTTTTATTTTTTTTTTTTATATTAAAGGTATTTTTTATATTATTCGTCGTCCCGTCCGAAGGAAGAAATTTTGTGTCGTTATCAAACGAATTTCTATTTTTAGAGTAGAAATTTTGTGTCGTTATCAAACGGTTATTTTTGCTTACAAACTCTTCTAGAAATAGAAATAGAAAAATCTATTTCTATTCCGAGAAAGTATTTCGGAACGGTAGAATGGGTGTCATGCGCGCCCTAAAAGTTTTCCGTATATTTTTCCTTGTTTCTAACTTAATATATCGTTAATTATCCGGCGCGCATTGCGCAACGGCTCCTCGAAAGCCGGACGTAGAACCCTCCGGACATTTCTTAATACGAGAAATGGCTTTTGCTTCAAATAATTTTGCAATGCGTAACATGACGGGTGCGATCATACCAGCACTAATGCACCGGATCCCATCAGAACTCCGAAGTTAAGCGTGCTTGGGCGAGAGTAGTACTAGGATGGGTGACCTCCTGGGAAGTCCTCGTGTTGCACCCCTCTTTTTCGTTTTTATTTTTATTTCACGATTTGCCGGGTCGAGATTTTCGATTTTAGATTTATTTCGTTTTTATTTTTATTTGACGATTTGCCGGGTCTAGATTTCGATCGAGGGAAACGGTTTTTAAAAGTTTTCCGTATATTTTTCCTTGTTTCTAACTGAATATATCGTTAATTATCCGGTGATTGCGCAGCGGCTCCTCGAAGGCCGGAAGTAGAACCCTCCGGACATTTCTGAAGACGAGAAGAGGCTTTTGCTGCAAATAAGTTTGCAATGCGTAACATGACGGGTGCGATCATACCAGCACTAATGCACCGGATCCCATCGAGTAACTAGGATGGGTGACCTCCTGGGAAGTCCTCGTGTTAAGCGTGATTTGGGCGAGAGTAGTACTAGGATGGGTGACCTCCGGGAAGTCCTCGTGTTGCACCCCTCATTTTTTCGCTTTTTTTATTTTTATTTGACGATTTGCCGGGTCGAGATTTCGTTAGGATTTGGGAAGATTTATTTCGTTTTTATTTTTATTTGACGATTTTGCCGAGTCGAGATTTCGATCGAGGGAAACGGTTTTTAAGGGGGTGCATGATAAAAATTATTTTCGCTCCGAAATGATTTTTCTGTTCCAAACCAATTTCGGAACGAAACTTGTTTGATAACGCTTATCAAATTTTCTATTTTCGGAATAGATTTCTATTCCAGAAATAGAAATGGAGGAGAAATCAATTTCTGATTTCTCCCAACCCTTATTTCACTCTTTTCTCCCTCGTATGCCTCTTCTCCGCCCAAACAAAAAGTAAATATATTCATTTAAAAATGAAAATAAATTTATTAAAATAAATAAATTATTTTTATTTATCATTTTTTTTTAGTTTACTAAAAATAAATTTATTAAATTTATTTATGATAAATAAATAAATATTTTTATTAAAAGTAAAATTATTTTTTATTCGCCTTGAGTGTTTTGCCAAATAAAATTATTTTTTTTTTTATTTTTATTCATTTTAGAATAAATTTATTTGTAAAATAAAATAAAATAGAATAAATAAAATAAATTTATTTAATTTATTTAAAATAATTTATTTATGATAAAAAAAATAAAATTTTTATTTGCCTTGAGTGTTTTGCCAAATAAAAATTTTTTATTTTTATTTTTATTCATTTTAAAATAAATTTATTTCAAATAAAATAAAATAGAATAAATAAAATAAATTTATTTTTATATTTTAATTTTAAAAGAAAATGATATTTTATTTTATTTTTTTATGATTTATTTTATTTTATTTTATTTTATTCATTATTTTTTTGTGACTAAATCATTTTTATTTTTATTTTTTATATTAAAAAGGTCGTCGTCGTCGTCGCCGCCCTCCGAAGGAAGAAATTTCGTGTCGTTATCAAACGAATTTCTATTTTTAGAGTAGAAATTTTGTGTCGTTATCAAACGGTTATTTTTGCTTAGAAACTCTTCTAGAAATAGAAATAGAAAAATCTATTTCTATTCCAGAAAGTATTTCTGGAACAGAATGGGTGTCATGC
Source organism: Eucalyptus victrix (assembly GCA_016097545.1). Taxonomy (NCBI): domain Eukaryota; kingdom Viridiplantae; phylum Streptophyta; class Magnoliopsida; order Myrtales; family Myrtaceae; genus Eucalyptus; species Eucalyptus victrix. The sequence continues at coordinate 22,501,059 of CM027840.1, read as the reverse complement.
GCGCCCTAAAAGTTTTCCGTATATTTTTCCTTGTTTCTAACTTAATATATCGTTAATTATCCGGCGATTGCGCAACGGCTCCTCGAAAGCCGGACGTAGAACCCTCCGGACATTTCTTAATACGAGAAATGGCTTTTGCTTCAAATAATTTTGCAATGCGTAACATGACGGGTGCGATCATACCAAAGCACTAATGCACCGGATCCCATCGAACTCCGAAGTTAAGCGTGCTTGGGCGAGAGTAGTACTAGGATGGGTGACCTCTGGGAAGTCCTCGTGTTGCACCCCTCTTTTTCGTTTTTATTTTTATTTAAAGATTTGCCGGGTCGAGATTTCGATCGATTTTAGATTTATTTCGCTTTTATTTTTATTTGACGATTTGCCGGGTCGAGATTTCGATCGAGGGAAACGGTTTTTAAAAGTTTTCCGTATATTTTTCCTTGTTTCTAACTTAATATATCGTTAATTATCCGGCCATTTCGAAATCCGGAAGTAGAACCCTCCGGACATTTCTTAAGACGAGAAATGGCTTTTGCTTCAAATAAGTTTGCAATCCATAACATGACTAATGCACGGTGCGATCATACCAGCACTAATGCACCGGATCCCATCAGAACTCCGAAGTTAAGCGTGCTTGGGCGAGAGTAGTACTAGGATGGGTGACCTCCTGGGAAGTCCTCGTGTTGCACCCTTCTTTTCCGTTTTTATTTTTATTTCAAGATTTGCCGGGTCGAGATTTCGATCGATTTCAGATTTCTTTCGCTTTTATTTTTATTTAACGATTTGCCGAGTCAAGATTTCGATCGAGGGAAACGGTTTTTAAAAGTTTTCCGTATATTTTTCCTTGTTTCTAACTTAATATATCGTTAATTATCCGGCCATTGCGCAACGGCTCCTCGAAATCCGGAAGTAGAACCCTCCGGACATTTCTTAAGACGAGAAATGGCTTTTGCTTCAAATAAGTTTGCAATAATTTTCAATGCGTACATGACGGGTGCGATCATACCAGCACTAATGCACCGGATCCCATCAGAACTCCGAAGTTAAGCGTGCTTGGGCGAGAGTAGTACTAGGATGGGTGACCTCCTGGGAAGTCCTCGTGTTGCACCCCTCTTTTTCGTTTTTATTTTTATTTAAAGATTTGCCGGGTCGAGATTTCGATCGATTTTTCGATTTATTTCGCTTTTATTTTTATTTAACGATTTGCCGTCTAGATTTCGATCGAGGGAAACGGTTTTTAAAAGTTTTCCGTATATTTTTCCTTGTTTCTAACTGAATATATCGTTAATTATCCGGTGATTGCGCAGCGGCTCCTCGAAGGCCGGAAGTAGAACCCTCCGGACATTTCTGAAGACGAGAAGAGGCTTTTGCTGCAAATAAGTTTGCAATGCGTAACATGACGGGTGCGATCATACCAGCACTAATGCACCGGATCCCATCAGAACTCCGAAGTTAAGCGTGCTTGGGCGAGAGTAGTACTAGGATGGGTGACCTCCTGGGAAGTCCTCGTGTTGCACCCCTCTTTTTCGTTTTTATTTTTATTTGACGATTTGCCGGGTCGAGATTTCGTTCGATTTCAGATTTATTTCGCTTTTATTTTTATTTGACGATTTGCCGAGTCGAGATTTCGATCGAGGGAAACGGTTTTTAAGGGGGTGCATGATAAAAATTATTTCTGCTCCAGAAATGATTTTTCTGTTCCAGACCAATTTCTGGAACAGAAACTTGTTTGATAACGCTTATCAAATTTTCTATTTCTGGAATAGATTTCTATTCCAGAAATAGAAATGGAGGAGAAATCAATTTCTGATTTCTCCCAACCCTTATTTCACTCTTTTCTCCCTCGTATGCCTCTTCTCCGCCCAAACAAAAAGTAAATATATTCATTTAAAAATGAAAATAAATTTATTAAAATAAATAAATTATTTTTATTTATCATTTTTTTTAGTTTACTAAAAATAAATTTATTAAATTTATTTATGAGAAATAAATAAATATTTTTATTAAAAGTAAAATTATTTTTTATTCGCCTTGAGTGTTTTGCCAAATAAAATTATTTTTTTTATTTTTATTCATTTTAGAATAAATTTATTTGTAAAATAAAATAAAATAGAATAAATAAAATAAATTTATTTAATTTATTTAAAATAATTTATTTATGATAAAAAAAATAATTATTTTTATTTGCCTTGAGTGTTTTGCCAAATAAAAATTTTTATTTTTTTTTTTTTATTTTAAAATAAATTTATTCGTCAAATAAAATAAAATAGAATAAATAAAATAAATTTATTTTTATATTTTAATTTTAAAAGAAAATGATATTTTTATTTTATTTTTTTATGATTTATTTTATTTTATTTTATTTTATTCATTATTTTTTTGTGACTAAATCATTTTTATTTTTATTTTTATATTAAAGGTCGTCGTCGTCGTCGTCGCCGCCCTCCAGAAGGAAGAAATTTTGTGTCGTTATCAAACGAATTTCTATTTTTAGAGTAGAAATTTTGTGTCGTTATCAAACGGTTATTTTTGCTTACAAACTCTTCTAGAAATAGAAATAGAAAAATCTATTTCTATTCGAAAGTAAAGTATTTCGGAACGTATAGAATGGGTGTCATGCGCGCCCTAAAAGTTTTCCGTATATTTTTCCTTGTTTCTAACTTAATATATCGTTAATTATCCGGCGACTGCGCAACGGCTCCTCGAAAGCCGGACGTAGAACCCTCCGGACATTTCTTAATACGAGAAATGGCTTTTGCTTCAAATAATTTTGCAATGCGTAACATGACGGGTGCGATCATACCAGCACTAATGCACCGGATCCCATCAGAACTCCGAAGTTAAGCGTGCTTGGGCGAGAGTAGTACTAGGATGGGTGACCTCCTGGGAAGTCCTCGTGTTGCACCCCTCTTTTTCGTTTTTATTTTTATTTGACGATTTGCCGGGTCTAGATTTCGATCGAGGGAAACGGTTTTTAAAAGTTTTCCGTATATTTTTCCTTGTTTCTAACTGAATATATCGTTAATTATCCGGTGATTGCGCAGCGGCTCCTCGAAGGCCGGAAGTAGAACCCTCCGGACATTTCTGAAGACGAGAAGAGGCTTTTGCTGCAAATAAGTTTGCAATGCGTAACATGACGGGTGCGATCATACCAGCACTAATGCACCGGATCCCATCAGAACTCCGAAGTTAAGCGTGCTTGGGCGAGAGTAGTACTAGGATGGGTGACCTCCGGGAAGTCCTCGTGTTGCACCCCTTTTTCGTTTTTATTTTTATTTGACGATTTGCCGGGTCGAGATTTCGTTCGATTTCTTGGGAGATTTATTTCGCTTTTATTTTTATTTGACGATTTGCCGAGTCGAGATTTCGATCGAGGGAAACGGTTTTTAAGGGGGTGCATGATAAAAATTATTTCTGCTCCGAAATGATTTTTTGTGTCAAACCAATTTTCGGAACGAAACTTGTTTGATAACGCTTATCAAATTTTCTATTTTCGGAATAGATTTCTATTCCGAAATAGAAATGGAGGAGAAATCAATTTTCGATTTCTCCCAACCCTTATTTCACTCTTTTCTCCCTCGTATGCCTCTTCTCCGCCCAAACAAAAAGTAAATATATTCATTTAAAAATGAAAATAAATTTATTAAAATAAATAAATTATTTTTATTTATCATTTTTTTTTTAGTTTACTAAAAATAAATTTATTAAATTTATTTATGATAAATAAATAAATATTTTTATTAAAAGTAAAATTATTTTTTATTCGCCTTGAGTGTTTTGCCAAATAAAATAATTTTTTTTTTTATTTTTATTCATTTTAGAATAAATTTATTTGTAAAATAAAATAAAATAGAATAAATAAAATGAATTTATTTAATTTATTTAAAATAATTTATTTATGATAAAAATATAAATTTTTATTTGCCTTGAGTGTTTTGCCAAATAAAATTATTTTATTTTTATTTTTATTCATTTTAAAATAAATTTATTAAAATAAAATAGAATAAATAAAATAAATTTATTTTTATATTTTAATTTTAAAAGAAAATGATATTTTTATTTTATTTTTTTATGATTTATTTTATTTTATTTTATTTTATTCATTATTTTTTTGTGACTAAATCATTTTTATTTTTATTTTCTATATTAAAGGTCGTCGGTCGTCGTCGCCGCCCTCCAGAAGGAAGAAATTTTGTGTCGTTATCAAACGAATTTCTATTTTTAGAGTAGAAATTTTGTGTCGTTATCAAACGGTTATTTTTGCTTACAAACTCTTCTAGAAATAGAAATAGAAAAATCTATTTCTATTCCAGAAAGTATTTCTGGAACAGAATGGGTGTCATGCGCGCCCTAAAAGTTTTCCGTATATTTTTCCTTGTTTCTAACTTAATATATCGTTAATTATCCGGCGACTGCGCAACGGCTCCTCGAAAGCCGGACGTAGAACCCTCCGGACATTTCTTAATACGAGAAATGGCTTTTGCTTCAAATAATTTTGCAATGCGTAACATGACGGGTGCGATCATACCAGCACTAATGCACCGGATCCCATCAGAACTCCGAAGTTAAGCGTGCTTGGGCGAGAGTAGTACTAGGATGGGTGACCTCCTGGGAAGTCCTCGTGTTGCACCCCTCTTTTTCGTTTTTATTTTTTTTAAAGATTTGTCGAGATTTCGATCGATTTTAGATTTATTTCGCTTTTATTTTTATTTCTAGATTTCGATCGAGGGAAACGGTTTTTAAAAGTTTTCCGTATATTTTTCCTTGTTTCTAACTTAATATATCGTTAATTATCCGGTGATTGCGCAACGGCTCCTCGAAAGGCCGGAAGTAGAACCCTCCGGACATTTCTTAAGACGAGAAATGGCTTTTGCTTCAAATAAGTTTGCAATGCGTAACATGACGGGTGCGATCATACCAGCACTAATGCACCCGATCCCATCAGAACTCCGAAGTTAAGCGTGCTTGGGCGAGAGTAGTACTAGGATGGGTGACCTCCTGGGAAGTCCTCGTGTTGCACCCCTCTTTTTCGTTTTTATTTTTATTTGACGATTTGATCCGATTTCTTTCGAGATTTCGTTCGATTTCGAGATTTATTTCGCTTTTATTTTTATTTGACGATTTGCCGAGTCGAGATTTCGATCGAGGGAAACGGCTTTTTTTCAAAAGTTTGGGGTGCATGATAAAAATTATTTCGTGCTCCGAAATGATTTTTCTGGGAAGTCCTCGTGTTGCACCCCTCTTTTTCGTTTTTATTTTTATTTCACGAACCAATTTCGATCGAGGGAAACGGTTTTTAAGGGGGTGCATGATAAAACTTGTTTGATAACGCTTATCAAATTTTCTATTTCGAGAAACTTGGACGCTTATAGATTTCTATTTCCGGAATAGATTTCTATTAGAAATAGAAATGGAGAAATCAATTTTCGATTTCTCCCAACCCTTATTTCACTCTTTTCTCCCTCGTATGCCTCTTCTCCGCCCAAACAAAAAGTAAATATATTCATTTAAAAATGAAAATAAATTTATTAAAATAAATAAATTATTTTTATTTATCATTTTTTTTTAGTTTACTAAAAATAAATTTATTAAATTTATTTATGATAAATAAATAAATATTTTTATTAAAAGTAAAATTATTTTTTATTCGCCTTGAGTGTTTTGCCAAATAAAATAATTTTTTTTTTATTTTTATTCATTTTAGAATAAATTTATTTGTAAAATAAAATAAAATAGAATAAATAAAATAAATTTATTTAATTTATTTAAAATAATTTATTTATGATAAAAAAAATAAAAATTTTTATTTGCCTTGAGTGTTTTGCCAAATAAATTTTATTTTTATTTTTATTCATGAAATAAATTTATTCGTCAAATAAAATAAAATAGAATAAATAAAATAAATTTATTTTTATATTT